>OZ018347.1:2751875-5458751 GCA_963969515.1 Yponomeuta evonymella
CCAAACCATCTCATTTATAATAACAGTATGAGAAAGAGGTGTCTTGAAGGTCAAACAAGATGGTAGCTAGAAACGAAGAGTAACTTACATAAAAAGTGTTCGCAAAGACTTCAAAACTTGAGTCATGAACATAGCAAGCGACACCACTTGATTTCATGGAGGCAATCATAAGGAACACGAAATAAACCATAAAAGTAGTAAGCCTACTACAATCCGACTCCAATTGGCAACTTCTAAAGATGGCTTGGCTTTTCAGTAATCACCCTCATCATCAACCCATTATGTCCCCACCGAGGGGCACGGGTCTCTTCCCTGAGGAAGGTATAGGCCATACTCCACCACGGGGGCCAAGTCCGGATTGGTGGAGTAATCACCCAATCACCCATAATAGATTGCACATCAAAAATCTATCCTTTTTATAGCCTTTGTGATACACAACATTTTGAAAGACAAACCTCACCGCGATCCCAACAACAATATGTCAAGTTTTATCGTCCCAAAGACGCGGCACTCGCAAATAGCCGATAACACAAAGGGCAATTAGTAATAAATAATATAATGAACGTACCAACAAAACGTCCAGAGTTCTTGGAACGAAAGCGTCTAGAAATGCGCCTGCGCACGCTTCGCCCGAGGACAGACAATAAACGCGAGCGCACGGTGGAGGCAGTCGAGGTACTCCATCGGGAGAACATTGCGCTTGTCACTAATATTTTTTTCACAAATGTTGGTGTCACAAATAGATTCGAGATCAGTGAAATTGTCGATAACGTAGCCAAAACATTCTAGTTCGTAAACCTTTAGCTTAGCGTAGACATATTTTAATAAAAAAACAATTAAAAATTAAAATTGTTCTTGAAAAGAAGAATTAAAAACCATTGTTATGGTGATCCGATCGGGTCATTTAGAATAATTCTACAGATTAAATTACCCTGGGTACTATGAGTGCTACGGGTAGAAAGAAGATTTCACATTCCATCTGAATGGTGTATACGTTTAGTGTATAGAACGTTGAAATGTTGAGAAGAAGAAAATTTGAAATGTCTTGCATCAAAAATATAGTTCAAGCCAGATTACAGGATAGTAAGCAAAGACTGTGTAAATCAAACCTAACATTAACTTTACAAAACGATCGATAATTTAAAATTTACGTTTTCATTTTTTCGCAAGAGAATAACCGAAGTTGACACACCTCAACCTGACGTTTGCGATGCTACAACGGTGCTGGATTCTGAAGCACACACAATGGAAAGATATAAACGTCTTTGTAGCAGATAATGGTTTTGAAGTTCATGTGCAGAAATCTATAGACACCAAGATTGTAGATTGGGGTTTTACAATGTCTGCGGATGCGAGGACAACGACATGAGATAGCCTCATGGTCACGTCCTTGAAAGTGAATTAAAGGTACAAACTCCATGTTTAAGTGATTGTCACGAGCCGGACGCCTAAATGGCATCGAAGAAACGTTATTGAGGGAGAAAATAATGGCACTGACAAATTACCTAACTTTTAGTCCACACAAGAACAAAGGATATTACAAAACACACAGGAAATCAGAGAGAGCCGAAAAAAGGCGGCGATTAGTAAAATAATACCTTCATACCGCGCATGGCACAATCGGGTGCGCACGCGACTGTTCGCAGCGCGTTCCCACGCGCACGCGCACATGCACGCCGCGATGCGTCGGTTTGCGTGAACGCGTGTCGCGCCGTGCGCTGGTGTGCGTGCGCGCGCGCAGCTTGCGCCGTGGTCGACCACAGAGGTGGGAGTTCACAGATGTAATAGGTTCAAGAGACAGTTCACCTTTTTTGGACTTTGAATACCTTGAACATTTTTAACTGCAAATTATATTTACAATCCATGAGTAGTCCATTTGACATTAACGTTTTAAGGAGCTTTTTCAAACATTGATTTCTTGGAACGACCTTATTGTTTTAGATGTATCTGCAATCACCCACTACATAATTCTTTACAACCAAAGTGTTATTTATGCTCAGAAGATTTGCGGGACTAAAATTCGGACCCAGTCCTGTAGTCTCACCTCTTTGGAGAGCCCGCACATCAACATCCGCCGCGAACGCGATCTCTATTGAACGACTCTGCACATGTCATGCATGTGTGTCAGCACCACGACTATACGAGGTGCTCCGAAAAGGTTTAGTCGAATTTCAGGGGATAACTTTGTCGCATTTTCGGAGTTGGCCTTGTCATAACATAACATAAACTCACGCCTGTATCCCAGAGGAGTAGGCAGAGACCAGGGACTGCCACTTGCTACGATCCTGACCTTGTCATACATGAAATAAGTTATTATTGTTTCACCTTAGTTTATATAGTACTTGTTGACTCGGCAAACTTTTTTTGCCATATTAATTAGCCTGCCACCTATTCTCAGATCTACCATTAATACACAAAAAAAATCATGAAATTCGGTGAAGCTGTTTCAGAGGAGTTCAATAACAAACACATGAGATTTTTATAATATATTAGATGTAAGATTTTACATGAATTTTTAATTTTCAAACAATCTTTAAACACGTAGATTTTAGAAGGTGAGGGAACGTTCCCAAAATTTAGACAAGAACTACAAATCATGATCTAATTGGGCAACATAAACCTCCAACTCAACGACAACCGAGATGGTACAACACAAGTGAAGGTGAGCGATGACATTGGGTGATAAAGCCAATAGAACGTATTTGGACGACATCATAAGTCATGAAGGGCATCGATACAAACGAATTCATATTTGAAACAGACAATATCACTCTCTGGAAAATATAACTACGTTAAGAACTTGAACTTTTATACTGCTATTAATGCTGGATATTGAATCTTTTGTGTGATATCACCACTCAGACGTCGCGGTATCTGGGACATATTTTCGCCTATGCTTCTTAGTTAACTCCGCCAATAATCTCTTATCCACACCGATAGTTATTGACATTTATCTGATGGGCTATCGTAGTCGTTCCATCATGTAGCAGGCCAGAATGTTGGTGGAACAACAGCTACAGCGTCAGTTGACTTCTTAGATCCGTGACGATTACCATCAGGTTTTAAAATAAGACTAATGTTTTCCAACTAGAAGACGCAGTTATAGAAACATTTAACAATGGCTGGATTCCTCTTTGTCTAATAATCGCACTTATATCCTAATAGTAAGAGCTACCCTGGCATAACCCTGAGAGTCGCTACACAGCCCTGTTCATGAACTTGTATCATCGTGTGACATGTCCCCACGTGCGCTTTTATAGCCCTAGGCTGGGACACTGAACCATTGGGACGCGTGCCAAAGTTACCAAATTAAAGATATTAAGCTTCTGAAATCAGGTGGAAAGACGGATGAATGAGGATGGCCCGGAACGAGGAGGAACGAAAAATGATAAAGCCTTTACAAAGAACTAAGACATAGATAGGGCTTTAAACGTAAGTTATACTGAGTGTATTGTAAATATTTTAACCTAGCGGCATCACCTATAAAATTAATGTATTGTAGAGTACCGTACAGTGTTCAATAGCTTGACGAAGAAGTTTGAAAGTGTGATAGATGACCAACCTCCAATAGTAATGAGGTACTGCAAGAGAAAGCGCTTATTGTATGATGTCATCGAACTTGATACGAATCCTACCATCTAAGAGGCACAAAGCCTTCTGGAGCCCATATTCTGATGTGCATCTTCACTGTAAGTAACCGTAGCTCTTGATAAAAGATTGACACGCTCTATGACAGAAGATTGGCCACCCCTGATCTAGGGACGCAAAGGCAGTCTTTTCGTGAGACATCATAACAGATAGAGAGCCAGATAAGTCTAAGCATGTTACGTTTTCATTATTTTTTCGGCCATTCTCATCATATTGTGGTGGCGACTGGCAAGTTCATTGTTCTAACTATGGCACTTGTTGTTGGAACAGAGACGTTAAGTTCCATTTTATTTTCGTGGGATTATTGTGTAATAATTTAAAGCTTTGTTATCTATGAACGTATTTTTCTATCTATCTTTCTGCGGATTTTAAGTTTTCAACTTATTAAGGAACCAGAACGATACGTATCACTGCCGGATGATGGCTAATGCAATATTAGCTCACTGTTAAAATGCTTGCCTCGATCCGAAACTCTCAGATTCAGTACCAATACCACTCTCTAACGAGTCTAAAGAAAGCATCCAGAAATCTTGTGACGCCTATTAGGAGTCGGAGGAACCTGGTCAAGCCCTATTTAGCCACGCAAGAGTATTACAAGATGTCACCTAAAAGGCGGTAAAGGAAAACATCGTAATTTTTTTCAACCTCTATCACCATCTGTGGGATAATACCTTGCTATCTGCAGATCATATGATTGCCAGTACTGAAAAAAACATTACAAGGTTCTCTAATTTTCAACTCTACATTAATTCGAAATGAATACAAACAGTATCGGACAAAAATGACAACGTGAACCAATCAAACAACAAAAGCTGCACCAATCCTTCCCTCGAGAACACACCTTCAATATCACAAAGTGCTCCGTTTTATTCAACACTCGCTCTTGAATCTCTTGTGATGAGAGCTACGTGAGGAAACCGAGCTTTTGCCGACTCTGCGAGCAAAGAGGGTAACGCTTCGTCAGACAATGGGATTTTTTTCTCCTCTGTGAGCGTATAAAATGATAATCTCGAAGGGGTCGAGTTTCAACACACGTGCATTGATCCCCCGCCCCCCATCTCCCTCGACGATTTGGGATGTGCCCAGGCGCATGTTTCTGTTAAACTTCATATTGTTTGAGGGCAAATTAGCTTCATTACGTTCGAAATTACATAGGTCGAAGTATCTTGAGAACAATACGCTTTTTAGGGTTCCGTAGCTCAAAAAGAAAAAACGGAAACCTTATAGGATGACTTTGTTGTCTGTCCGTCTGTCTGTCAAGACCCTTTATCTCGGGAACGTGTGGAGGTATCGAATTGGAATTAAACCCATATACTTAGGTCTACAGTCCCTTGAAGCTGTAAAAAAATCAAACTTTTAAATTAACGTAAAAAAGATACGGCCGTTTATGCCGCAAAAAAACGTATATTTCGACACAAAAGGAAATCAAAAATTATCGACCGTTGACCTAGAATTATGAAATTTGGCAGTAATATCGTCTTAAACTACACGTGCAAGAAAAAACTAAACATTTATAGTTAAATCATAAAAAAACTGTCTTAGAAGTTCGGGAAAAGCTCGGGAAAAACTGCGAGACTCGATTCCTGGACTATTTATATTCTTTAAGTACTTACAAACCTGTACGGAACCCTCGGTGGGCGAGTCGGACTCGCACTTGTCCGGTTTTTTTTATTCTGACACGCTTCTGTTGTTGAATGTACTTGGAATTTGCCGAATTTCATTTCTGTCTGATCAAAACGTAGTTCTTTCGAATTTATTGAGTTTTTTGTTGACTACTGTCTCCGCACCCAAAACTGCTAAAGCAGTCAAGGTATTGAAATCTCTATTGCATTCCGTAGCTGCTGCAGCTTAGAATCTCGCCTGATCATGATAACCTTAAGACGTTAAAAGCGCTTTGAGTGCCGATATCCAACTCATTACTCCAGCTTCGGTTCTTGTAATCGAATTATCTCATTTCCCGACTCCAATTGCATTGCTCTACTCGGCGTTAACTACACGATTATTTTCACATAAACAAGGACCAATTGTGAGTGAATTTAACGGGTATTTGCTGCTCTTGGTACCACTACTAACTCCACCACCACTGTGTACCACACAACCTTTATTCCCGTTGAAATAAGAGTTAAATCATACTAGTACGGTATCCATCTGGCTCTCGTGAAGGGATTTCACGGTGGCCTCCGAGATCGCTCGATCATGGACGATAAGATCGCTCTAGCGCCTTGATTGCGTTTGCGCATTATATTTAATTCTCTCGGCTGTTTTAAGAAACACAACATGATGGTAACGGTTATGGGACTGGCCTTCTAGTGGTTTGTTAACCCTAGACACCTAACCTTCTCACATACCCCATAATATCTAACCATACGTCAATTCGACGACAATTTTTGAAGCATAGAGTTTTAAATAGAACTTTTTTGTTGCAAGTAGCACTGAGGTTTCAGGCATATCATATATTTTTTTATAAAATAATTTGTTGTTATTTATCACATACTCTTATTTAATTTTCTTGCTGTTTAAAATGACACGCATTTTCACAGATCAAAACCGATATTCTTATGAAAAATTAAATTAAAACAGAAATTTTAAAAAAGCAATTGTTCATTTTAATGTAAAACTTAAACTGTGGACATTAGAGAAAAAAATACTTTTTTACGCCCACTCAGTACAAAAAACAATTTTATGTTAACCAAAAATTGTACATACTTTTGTAAAATTTCCAAAAAAAACTGTTCTTGGCTGCCAGAATTCGTTGCCTCTTGTCAAGCCGTGACGAACACAGAGTTGTCAAGAGACAGAACGGCTATCCGGACACGTAACAAAAAGATATAACATTTCTTCTGTCGCGTATTCGTCAAAACGATGAAGGTTAGGTGTCTAGGGTTAAGGGCTTGTTTGGTTTGATTAAATCATCATCATCATCATCATCATTAGCCATTTGACGCCCACTGCAGGACATAGGCTAGTACCGCCCGTATCCAGCGACTCCCCACCACCGTAACCAGGTCGTCACACCATTGAATAATATCCTTAAATACAATTTAATTTAAAAGAAACCTTAAAAAAGATCTCTTTGAAACACAGTAAGAATTTGAACATAGAATGGTTATTAATTTTGAGAGGCATCGCTCAGCTGTAAAAATAATCGTCTCAATATAAAAAAAGTATATGTACTTATTTCCAAACTCACTCCAAAACCGTTCTCTCCTCTCAGTCACAATGAAATACATTGTAGGGTTGTATACCTTTTGAAGCCTAATTACCTTGTATGAATGGGTTCCAAAATGCCCTTCACTTCACCACCAAAGTATTCTCGTTAAATCGCTACCGCGTTGATCTGCATAAATATTGAAGTGGGTGTTAACCTGTCATGTAACTCGAAAACTGCGAACCGACGACTCGTCGTTTGTATCTCGTATCTCGTCCTTTGGGATAACCAATCTTAATTGACAGTGTATGGGGTTTTCGACTATATGTAGCCGCATTTAAAACCTGGTGTTATTTAATCTCTTGCCCGGACAAAAATAAATAAGCTTTGGGGATTGGGTTTGTAACCAGGAGATGACAGTTTAAAAGAATTTTCAGATTATAAGTCAAATATGCCCATTTTAATGGATGCATTTGCAATAGCTGTAAAGTGGATAAGTATCTATAATGAAAAGTTAGTCTAGATGATTATGCTAAGATGATTAAAGTTATATTGTTTCAAAAACTAAAAAAAATATCCGCTCTGTCACAAAACGCAACGGTACCTATGACGTTTATTTACAATTTTACACAAAAACATATGCAGCTCTATCCAAAACCAACGAAGAATGTTGGATCTCAAACCATTAAAAAACCTGTTGTCAGCCGCACGCCGTATGAGTCAGATGAAATACGGAGTGTGTGATTCCACGTCTTTTTTCGGTATGTAAGCTTTTGAATCTGTATGCGGAAGACATTGACAGAGACAAAGGAAAGATAGAGAGGTCACATCGACAGAGGTCAGCCTGCCGTATAGTTTGTTTATTTTGTGTGTCGGAGTCATCTTCCAAGATATATATTATTTATTTATTTCGTAGAACATGAACTAAGGTAGTACAGAGTGGCGGCTGAGGTTGTGGTAGACGATCAGCACGCAGACCAGAGATCCGATGGGTGAATGAGATTCCTAAGGCCACCCGAAGGCAATAGACAAGACGAGGACCGAAGACCTGTGATGTATGTGCCTGTATGTAAATGTTTATGTTTATACGGTGAAGGAAAGGGTCTTAGGACACGGATGGAGAAAAATCGCGAGAAATGGCATATTATTATATGAGGGAAACAGCCCAATAGTACGAGTAAGTACCGGTTATCTGATGACCATAACAAGAAATAACTTAGAGTTTATCAAACTGTTCATATCCACTGACGTTCTACGTAAATACTGAAACCTCACCTACTTGCAACAGAGCTGGAGGTGGGTACGCCCGGTAGAGACATGGATAGTTTCGCCATTTAACACCGCTGACCCGACCCCGGTCCGTGCTCTGCTTAAGTCTGCACAATCTCATTGATTTTATAACAGATTAAGCGGTGAATGTTTCCATTTCAAATCGGATGGGATCTCGGTGGCTACTCTGGGCTTGTGTTGTGGAAATCGTAATATTGAAGGCCCTGCCGCTCTAATTTGGAATCTACAAATCCGAATATAATAAAGCATCGACTATGAAGATATCTTGAAGATAACTTTATAAGTTGATTTTCGATTATTATCAATCTTTTACCTTACCTCCGATTTTTCGTGCTATTAAGTTATATATTAAATAGGTCAAATCGCGATTATTTATTAGGTAAAATGCAATTACCTTAATACCCGACGTTAAAAAATACTGTTTCATGCTATTGTCAGACTATAGTGCTGTATCTAATCGACATTAGATACATTGTGAAACAATTCGATTCAATTGAACGTGATTCAATAATCGAGAACAACCAAGAAAACTGTTTCTTTAGATTCGATAAATTAAACCACTTCCAATGAGAAAAGTTTAAATTTCCAATTTTATTTTGTTGTTTTTTATACAAATTGTTTTTTTGTACTGCGTCAAATTTCAAGATTTTATGCAAAGTAAAATAATTAAATTAAGAATTCAAAATTTTGCTTATTAAAAATTTACTGAAGTTAACACGAGCACTAGACATAATAAAACTGAATTTGAACGGATATTTACTCGTTTAGGAACATATCGCGGACTTGAAACATAAGCGCTCTGGTAGATTTGCAGTCAGTGAACATACACTCAGCGGTACCAACCACTTCATTCATTTTGATAAAGTTCAAGTTCTAGCCCGAGAGAATAGTTTCTTTCTTAGAATGATACGCGAGGCAATGGAGATCCGCCGGCATCCAAATTTCAATAGAGATCGTGGTTGGAACACAGCTACAGCATGGGAACCAGTGCTTAAGTGGATAAGACCCCCTTGCTAGAAGTGTGACTGTAGATTTAATTTTAATTTCAATAACTAATACTGAATATTTTGAAGTTTATATGAAATAATGGTTTTGTAGATTGATTTTTAATTTCAATAAGTAATAATCAGTATTTTTGAGTTATACAAAATTATTGTAGTGCCGATTAAAAATTTAAATGCCAAAATATTTTTGGAACGTAACTTAATAATCTTTGCCGAGGGTAGTAAACTAACAGTTAATGCTTTCAAAAAGACGACTGCACTTGCAAAAGTACCGAGACGTCGGAAAATTGTAAAATGGAAAATTAAACGAATAAATATCCGTTCAAATTCATATTTATTGTAAAAAATTGTTTAATTACCAAGTTTTTGTCAAACCAGAATTGTTAAGTTTTGAGATATTTATTTCAATGACACGTTGTATACTAGCAGTGCACACGACTTTATTTAGGCAGGATTTGAATTAAAAGTATCCTTTTATGTTATGTATGCACTCGGTTAAGTTGTGAGAGTAGAGGCTTTTTTTGAGCTCTGCGCCCGGATGTCATGTTCGTTTTACATTTCGTCTATTGTTACCGCATTGAATGGAGGTCGTGCCCGCTGTACGGCGCTGTGCCGTTTTAATCGCTCCCAAGGCTATTTAGTTTAGGTTTGGCTAATATCAATAATAGAGTCGGTATTTGGTGAATGCATACCTTGATCGTCGAAGCAAATTGAGCCAATATAATAATGGGACGGCAAAAGAAATAAAGACAGACGTCTGCTAGAAACTGTTCACCATTCTTTTTCAATCATCAGATGAAATATGGAGAAGTCAAGCAGGGCAGTTTTGTATAGACAGTCGACATGCAGTCGACAGCTCTTCTTCTATTATTTTTTTTCCTTAAACTGTTCCTTAACACAGATTGACACTGTAAACTTCGATGTCCTGTTGACTGCATCTGACAATACGAAGTCCAGACCCATTTATTACATGGACTTTTATAAAACCCATTATGATCACTAAAGCAGCACTAAAAAGTATAATTTAAGCTCCCGAGCCCAAATTACGAAGGGCTCCAGAGAATACTAATCTCGACACATTACGTCTGCGATTTCGCGTCGCATGCGCGGTAGCAGAATTAGGAATGTCCCAGTGTTTCCCCTCGTGATCTAGTATTCCACTCACGTCTTAGATTCTCATTTTGCTTATAAAACTGAAGCACACCGTGAGATAGACATTGGACAAAACCTCTATTTGTAAAACTACGCTTCTTTGTCCCAAAGAATTATATCTAGCGATACTAGTAAACAGTATAGAGTAATAAAAAAAATTACATCCAAACAACACACTATAGAGATTTATGGTAAATTTTACCTAATTTTAATGTGACAAACTGACATTGTCAAATCGCATGTCATCGCTAGCAACTGAGGGAATCCAGTAGCGTAGTGTACTCACGGCTTAGGGTGAAAACCTATTCTGCGCGTGCGCATGTCTCCATCTGCGACCGATTGTGTGATAAAACAAGCGGCTACTGTATGTTTAAGCAGCAGGGAATATTTTTAAATAATCAGCGCGTTAGACTTGGATATTTTCGCCGGTACGTCATTAATCTTACGCAGTGTTTTGATTTAGCCTTGCAGCATCCTGATTCTGGGATGGTCGACTGTCTATCAATACCGTCATTCTTTTGGTATTGGTCGCCAAGTCACTTCGTGCGGCAAATGGAGTAACTACTATATGAAAATTGCTGCAATTGTGGGCAACGTAAATAACGTACCTACCTATTTCTCGAAAACAGAACGTGATATGCAAATGACCTTGTATGGACCGCCGAACCGTTGACCCTTCTGAACTTAGTACCCTCAAAAAGGCCAACAAGAGAAGAAAGAAGGCGTCCGATTCTAGAGTCGCAGACATGCGCCCAGCACAGATGAATACAAAAATCACACCCAAGCACTTACCTACCTCACAAAGTCTTCCTTCGATCAAGGAAGACTTTGTGAGGTAGGTAAGTATCGCCTTTTTGAGTGTGCTTGAGGGGGAGTTCTTGATTTGAGGTAACAGCGATAGGCTCGCTATTCTCGTCTTTCTTTAACTTATACATGATGTCATTGGCATAAAAAGGACACACAGTGAGCATGACTTTCACAAATTGTCCCAGATAATGGTCAAAGTCACTAGGAGTGTAAATTTGCAATACAGTCTCACGGAGAACAGTAGGCCTAACATGATAGCTCTTGTCTACTCCCCCTAGAGTCTAATAATAATACAGTAGTAATAGTCTATATTCCGTGTGGCGCCGGATTAAGAATAGCGTCACTCCATTTCCTTCCGTGGATGTCGTAGAAAGCGACTAAGGAAATTAATTACCAGGAGATGGGCAGCAGCGTTTTCCTGAGATTCCAACCGCATACTGCGCTCGCCAACCCGCCTGCCAAGCGTGGCGATTATGGCAAAACCCTTCATGGTTAGGAAAACCATGAGAGAGGCCTATGTCCTGCAGTGGGCGTCAAAAGGCTGATGATGATGAAGTAGTCTATAATTATGTATATCCTACTACAGAGCAAAGGCTTTATATCAGAGATAGCTATACGAAAAAAAATATCGGTAAGAAAAGCGTAGACAAAAATCGAGCCTACGCTTGCCATGAAAAAGACTCAGAGGTTTGCTACACTGACAGTTCTAGTAAGCTGGCCAACGAGGATGGAAATGGTGACAAAATGAAGTGAGCTCCGAACAAATAACTGGTGCGCATTCAAGGAACGTAGAGCGAATGTTCATAAAGTGCACCTTCTATTCCAGTTGTGAGAATGCGTCTTGTTACAGCTTCGTTTTGTGCGCCCGCGGCCAATCATGTCGGGGGATAATAAAGGGTTGCGCTCGCGCAGTCGACTCGACTTGCGCCGAGGCCCTGCTCACACGGAGAGATTTATTGTCGTCAATATTTATGCCAGGAGTTACAGTACCGGCCAAGTCCATTGGACTTCATCGCCGCCGGCTACCCCGTTTTTATCAATAATCGCCTCAAAGGAATTTTCAAGAGGATAGTCGCGTTTTGCTGCACGCCATGCCATGTCACAGATGAAATGATAAAACATGCAAACCTTCATATTATTTTTACTTAGAATCATCTTTACTTGATTTACAACATATTTTACGACTTCTCTTTAGCCCTGAAACATCATCCTAGCTCAGAAAGTACAGTATTCTCGTAGGGGTAAAGAATTAGAGAGAAGAGATACAGACAGCTTCAAGCTCGAATAAAATTGTCAGTAAAACTGCCCGCTTAAGGATACCAAAGCCTTAGATTTATGGCCACGGCACCGCCAACGCCGCCCTGTCCGGGTTTGACACACTATTATCAGAGAACCCGCATCGCCCTTTTATTCAGGTCATTTCGACAGGCCTTTGCCATTCAAAGCCAAAGCCTTTCGTGGCTTTTTTTCTCTTGTCCGAAAGAGATTTAAGGAGTGCATTTTGTTGCTAAAAACAGCGAAATCCAGTAAAATTAAGTTTGCTTTTTCTAATTCGGTTTTACGAGAATAATCTCACATTATGTGTTCATTAAATTAGTTAAGAAGTCTGAATAACATACGCACATATTCCTGGTGTACATACATTAAAGAATGTTCTATCTATCTATCTACCTACGCAGTCTTCGTCAGTCTAAGTACTTTCTTCTCTCAGATATTAAGGATGGGCTCAAAAACCACGCGTTCCCGCCGCGAATTGAAAGTCTCAATACAACTAAATATATTGTCAAGTAAGACCGGCGCAATTTATTGGCCGAAAGAAAGAGGATCGACGGCGAATTCCAACAGTCGCTTCGGTTTACTAAGCCAACAAAATAAGCTAATATCTTAGCTAATTGGACTTGAAAAGCCTTCGCCTTCGAGGATTAAATTGCCTTCGTTAGTATTTCGTGCAAATCCCTAGTCGTATTGACTCGTCCGCGTATGATGCATGGGAGCTTAGTCACACGACTTGGCCCAATCTTTGCTCTACATCTTGGAGCGCGCATTATATGCAAAGCGTCGACGCCGCTCACCAGCTTATGTATAAACAGGAGCTCCTGGTGAATAATGTAGAGGACCTCGCGTATTGCTAAAGTCCCTTCCATTTATAGCTATACCGAGAGGATTGCGCCCTTCAACAAAACAGCTGAAAGATAATAGTGACAATATCGAAATATTTCAGTTGAATAGAACAGCATAAGTAAGCTTTTGAGACAAAAGGAAGAGAAACTGTGAAAGTAAGGAAGAGAAACTGTGAAAGCAAGGAAGAGAAACTGTGAAAGCAAGAAAGAAAAAAAGAAAGAAAGTGAGCACTGCTCCTTCGTGATAACATTTTTTTTAATATGAAGATGTTAGAACCAGCGTGCGTGCATGCAACGAATAATGAATGTTGAGAAAGCGAAAGTGATCTGTCAGGATCGTGGCAAGTGGTAGTCTCTAGTCTCTGCCTACCCCTCTGGGATACAGGTGTGTTTATAAATGTATGTATGTAGATGTTAGAACTATTGAAATTTCATTCAGTAATAAGCAAATCAACATTCACCTACAAAATTGGGAATTCGAAAAAATTGTTCAATATTACGTAAACAACCCGGAGCGGAGGATAAATAAAAACATAATAATGGCATGCATGAATCAACGCGACTGGCCTAAAGCCATTCTTTCCTAACTTGCTCCAGATCTACGAAGATGACAGTAAAATAAATAACCTCAGTCGATTGGGCAACGCGTGTCACCCATTGTATACTCCTCAGACGCTAAACTGGTGAAATTAACTCGCACTCGAATATGTAATGTTCAGATAGGCATCGCAACGTAAAGGTGAGTGTGCGTTGTCGCTTGTAACGTAACAATACAAATACAAACGTCATTATTATCATAGACCGCAAGAAAAACAAAGCAACATAGGGCTCTAGATTACAATACGCTTTACCACGATGATATGATAGCCTATAAGATAGTCAAGAATAGCGGTAATCTCTAAGAGATGAAAATGCAAATAAGGGTATAGGTACTTACTGAAAGCGAATTATCTACTTTAGAAGTCATGGTCTGGAGAGAGGAGTAACGCTTTACCAAGTCTACCTGCACCTTTCAAATGTGGTACAGATTACCATCGTCGTATATTGTCATATAAATAGAGCAATCAAGCTGCATTTGTGTGTGAGATGTGTCATCCAAGCAATCATGTCTTGAATTGAAGATACTGTTACGAGGCTGAGCAATTTAGATTTCGGTTTTGCGAATATTGATAAGACTGTGCTACATGGGGCGTCCAAAAACCACCTGGTG
The DNA here is from genome assembly GCA_963969515.1 of Yponomeuta evonymella. Lineage (NCBI taxonomy): Eukaryota > Metazoa > Arthropoda > Insecta > Lepidoptera > Yponomeutidae > Yponomeuta > Yponomeuta evonymella. The sequence continues at coordinate 2,766,255 of OZ018347.1, forward strand.
CCGGTCAGTTACGTCAGAGCCAAAAAATCTTGGGTCGAGATGGGAAGACCTCGTAGATATAAGTAAGTATTAGCTATGTGCACGACAGGGCTCCTGTCTATCGCCAACTTTTCGAGTCAAACCAATTATATTACTATTCTGCAATAATCCATGTTGTAATAAATTTGTATTGAAGATAAGCAAGGTAAGCTCAAGAATGAAGTAGGTCACAATTTCATTCTTCAGCTCATAAATAGTGAAAATAATGAGATAATTCAGCATAATGTGTGCTGCCCAGGTTTTCGTTAACGTCAACTACTTTATGTTTCCAAATTGCACGTCAAATGACAGTCATCATCATAAGCCCACCGCTGCCCACTGCTGGGTATAAGCCTTTTCCCCTAAATGATATCTCTCACGGTCCCTCACCATCCGCACTTACGGACCTTCTGCAAAAACCTCAAAAATTTACATGACGATGAAATGCTTTACATGAAGCCGTCCACATGAAACTCAAAGTCAATGTCTCTAACATCAATGCCTTTAAACCATCACAAAAGGCACCGTAGGTAGGTACTGCCCGTTTCTCTCCACTAAAAGGGCGTAGCGAGCAGTTACGTTTACGTCTGGTGGGAACTGAATAGTGCGTTTTCATGAGAACCCCTCGAGGCCGGACCTGCGCACTGAACAAAGTAACGTAGAAGACCTCTTCAAAAACTGTGCATGACGATTATAGGACGCGCTAACTTTACAAATATTTTATATACATTGGGAGAAAAACACTGACATTACTTGATAGTCAATCAGTCATCAATCATTACTTGGAAGCCAAAACCAATTGCATGTACTAACTCTTGATATAAGCGTACCTTCACGAAAGCCTCATTTTCTCAGTATCCATATTATTATGTACAAATCTAGTACTTACCAAAAAACTGGCAAGTGCAACATGTGACTGAATGAATTATTTCAACCTAAAGTTCGGTTACACTTATTTTGTGTCTCGAGTAGCCCCTAGGCTACTCATTCCTACCTGAGACCTTTGCATTCTGGGACCTTCAACATGCTACCTTCCTGCGATACCAATCGTTCTGTCTCGCTCTTACGGCTCAGGAGCGAAAAGGCAGGAAGAGATGTCGAAGGTAATGAGCATGTTGATACTGGCGATTGTAAAGGAATTGGAGATAGACAATTGCATAGGCGTGCTGAGCCACTTTTCACTTTGATTCGCATAGACACCAAGTTGGAATAACGGCTATCATTAAGCTTTAGATAAGCGGAGCGCGAATGCGACCGAAGGTTGGCGAAAGACTCGGATTAATCAGAAACGACGGGTCTTTCAAACCTCAGGCCACAATAAACACTGAATGCCAAAGTACCAAAACTTCAAGGTATTCAAAAGTCGTGCCTCCAAAACCGATAACTCTATTTCCTTAAACGGCGATCGCGCGTCATATTAAACCATTATCTGGGATCGGATCGGGCACGTGAGCCGCCCACGAACCTTCCACCTCGGTACATCACGCGCATGCGCAGGTATGCCGCGACAGTGAACTATGCACGCTGTGTTGCCTTTGGTGGTAAACTTTTGAAAGGCTGTTCCCCATCAGGACTTTAGTATAGGACCAGTTTTTGTCATTTCATCTGGTTTACGAGTACTTGGTCTCAACACAACAGAAAGTTTCTACATATTAACGGTGTATTAAGCGGTTCTAGATGACCTCATCCAAGTGCTGGATGCAAGCCGCTTCCCACCGGTCTTTTTGGAAATCCATGGAGGAGGCCTATGTCCAGCAGTGGACTTCTTGTGGCTGAATGATGATGATGATGAAGCGGTTCTAGTTGATAATTATCTTACTTACATCTTTTTATTTATTGAAGAATCCATATCTGACTATCGACTGCCTCGTTGGTCGTGGGTTCGATTCCCACTGGGGGCCGCCGTAAATTTGTACAAATGGCCTCAGTCTGGGTGAGTTTCATATTTATAACGTCCTTGCCTGGTTACCATAGCACAGGGTATCCTAGTTCGGGACCAGGTCAAGTGATTATTTTGTGTGGAAGTTATTACTATTACGTACGCATAGGAGTCTTCCAATTTTGAGCCTTCATAATAACGGTGTTTTTAAAATGTTTACATATTTGATATTTATACAAAGTTAGGAACTGCGTCATGCACGGCTAGTCTTCTTAAATTCCATCCTGCGCCCGCGATCTCATCCTTTATGCAAAAACTATGAAAATCAATCAATCAAAGCAAACTGAACCCATCGGCAAACAAACTAAGCTAGGAATTCAGCCACTAAAGCCAGCCACTGCAACGGCAAACACAACATCAGCAGTAGCAGTCAATGTTGATATTGGCAAGCCGTGGGCGGCTGACACTGACCTTTGGCTCGATATACACATCGGATCCATTCTGGCGAGGGTTCGGACCACGCTGGACATAATTTTGATCCTTCATGTACGTATGATGGGATTACAAGAAAACAAATGAAAACCTAGACTTCTCATTTATACAGGTGTAGCGAAATTTTCGTACGTATATTTTTACTATAGGGAAAACTTCCAAATGGAATCCTGTATTTCAGGCATTTTAAGTTTTACCTATTATGGAACAGCCGATTTTTATTTTTTACTATTTTGAAGTTGTCATCATAGTAAAAGTTGTTTGTATTGACAACTAGAACCCTTCCCTTTCGGATAGACATGGAGATTTTGTCACAACCTGTAGTACTTCTGAAAGTATCATTTACAACTGAATCCTCAATAATAAGGCGCATACCTATATTAAAGAATTTGAATAGAAAAGGCTGAAACTTGTAAAAAGAGGTAAGAAACGAAGACCATAAATGAAGATCTATCAAAACTTTATGATCCTGTGAACCAATCCAATTCTAAGGAAGGCCCAATGAGACCTTAGCCGTTGTATCGAACTCGCGGTCGGCCAATAGCGCGCCGAGTTGACGGATGCTGCGCGGGCACCGCGGACGATGACCTGTCTGTCTTTCGCCTAAAGACGTCGCTGCTAGTTGTATGGCATTTCCAACTAATAATATAGAAACTAAGGTCACCTAATCCATCACCATTTGGCTTTTGCACGCGTTAATGATGTCATTTCTGATTGACCGATCGTGCAAAGTATTTGTATAGGATCCAAGGATCACCAGTTCGGTGAACGAGACAGGCCGTCGTTGACAATTTGCATAGCGAAGCGACGACGATTAGTTACATCATCGGTTTAACGAATTAGAAGCAATTCGGACTTAAGTGACCCTTAATTGGGTCACGCGCCCAAAGAATCAAATTGAGTTCATCTCAAAACATAATACAATCTTTATAAGTTCAATGTTACGTGATACAATTAAGAAATCAAAAAAAGAGATGACCATTACACTGAAGAACAGAGAACACGAAAACACCACCAATCACAAAAACACCGGTTAATATATCAATAGCCTAACGATTACACTGACACGAATCGTAAAGAATTAGACCTTAATTACATTAAAGAAACTAAATAAACCACACCGTAAAATTGAGATACGTATGCTAATAGAGTGGGCAACAAAAGTGACGCCGCCATCAAAATTAAAACTTATGCAGTAATCCCGGCATTAAAATTCGAAGTTTTGACATTAAAAACTGGCCAAGTGCGTGTGCGTGTGCACGCGCAGTGTAGAGTTCCGTAGAAAGAGGGTTTTTAATCTGCTTTACAGAACTAACAACTTCATCGAAGTAATTTTCAATGGATTTTGTACAAAGTTTAACTTTTATAAGTTTGTTGCCTATTTTTTTTTTAAGTACAAAGTTCTATATTAATAAAAAAGGTTACATATACAAACAGTTTACTATGGTCGCCACGCTAGGTCTAGCCTGTGTTGTGGAAACCTTCGTATATGTTAACATAAAGAAGATTGGCGCATGTGTATGAAACATAATAGGCAAAATTTGAAAGAACTTGTTTAGAACTTAAGAATGTACCTAGGTACAGGTAATAACCTAAATAAGTATGTAGTTAGTTAAAAATAATAGAAACAGTTCTATAAATTAGACAGGAGATTAGATATTTCTATTAACAGTAAAATGCGTCCTAACTGAGAGTCGTAAGTTTATGTTTAACTTAAACATAGATGGTTAATTAAACAGGTATTAAAATTAGATTCCACGATAAAATACAGTTTTCAGCTAAGAGAAAAAAGTATGAATTGCTCATAATTTTAGCTCTACCATTTAAGAAAAAGACAGATACTGAAATTACATGTCTAGCTTAAAGAACACGAATGTAAAAACTATGCTAACAATAACAATAACTTATATGTAAGATCAGTCTTTTCCTTAAATTATTTTACCCTAGACTATGACAAGAGAGTTTACAGTCCTATCCATAAAGACACAAGTCCCTAAAACACTCCCAGGAGAAGACAAAGGGCTTTAGGAAGGGGAAGCCTTTACCACAGACCACTCAAGTCACCCCCAAGGACTGCCCCAGCTGAATCATGCCTCTACGAATACTCTGTCAACATTATAACTAACCAACAACATAGGTACTCATTAACTAGTAAAGCCAACTTAGCCGTGACAGTTTTACTTTTAAGTTCATTATATGTGCTACTACCCCGAATTTTTCACATTTCTACAATCAATCAGTGAGGGTCGCCTTCTGCGACCTTCCCGAGCACTGCATCTCCGTACCCCCGAGCATAATACGGCTGGTTATTCAGGCTCCTTCACTGTGACAGCAATTCGCCTTTGGAATAGCTTGCCTCTAGACATCCGACAGGCCCCATCACTAGAAATATTCAAAACCAAAGTCTATCGCCACTACCTAAATCTCCAGCATTTGTCTTAATTTATTATATTATAAGTATTTCACAATATCTTTCCTAAATCTGTAGGTTTATGTATTTATTTATTTTTATCTAGTATTTATTTATTATTATGTTGTATTTGTGTAATATCTCCCCCCTATTATATTTTATATATCTAGGTCTGAATAATAATTAGTAAGTATATTTAATATTAAGTAAGTTGCAATACCTGATAATGATCTCATCAAAACTTAGGTTAGCTGGTAGATAATGCTAAGTAGCATTAAGCTCGCCTATGTGCAAAACTTTCTGTTTTATATGCAATAAAGGATTTAATAATAATAATAATAATAATAACCGTTTAGCCAAGAGAGCTTATTAATTTAAAGCTTAATATTTCGCAAACGGAACCCTAAATAAAAAAATAGTCGTCCTACACCTACAATATTTTTCAACGCCGAATCTAACGATATCCCACACTATGGTGTAGGCGAGAAAAAAAAACGTCATCCCTAATTTAGGTGTAGGGGAGGTACCCTAAAAAAAATTTTTTTCTATGTTTTATTCTGCTGTTTTGTTGGCGTTATAAATATGTACAAGTACATCTAAGCCAAATTTCAGCTCTCTAGTAATTACCGTCTCTGTCTATGCCACACAAAATCGCAGGTGAAGCTAGCTTGCAAAAATTGGTCCAAGTAGGCACAAAATAAAAACTAAGATTTCGGAAGAAAAACAGCCATTTTCTAAGATTAGATAACGAATCAACTTAGGACCAATTACAATTCTTCACTACTAACAGAAAGACTCACATAGTTACAATAAATCATGCAATTGAATATGCTGGACATTAACGAAACTTAAGTTTATAAGCGCAAGAAAGGATTAGTTACAATTATTGTGTTTAAAGGATCATAGTTCAGTTTCACATATAAGTACAAATATTTACAAGTGTAGGAATTTACGTATTTATCCGAAATATTCGTTGATTAGGCTGATAGATTACTAGATATTTGAATACCCATCAAACATGTGCAACGACCTAAAAAATCAAAGGCTAAGACCCCCAATAAAATATTGTAAGCTTTCAGAGCGAGAGGTGAGAGGACCAATTTGTCGGGACCGGTTATTGTAAAATCTGTTAATGGATTAACATAGGTACCTATATTGAGAGTCGTTTTATGATTCATTTCACATTTCGGCTCTTTATTGCCTCTCCGATAGCGTTATTAATAAACCCATCTTATAGTTGTTACGCCAAAAAGTAAGCTTTTATTTTCTAAAGGATCATGTTTTTCGGAATATGACAATGTCTACAGTATGAGCGACACCTGCAAGAATTGCAGCCTAGGCTTGTCCGGCCGTTGTATAAAAAAAAATCTCTTGTTGTTACCATTATCGTCCAATAGGAAACCGACCATAGGCTGTCTTCGCTGACATCCCACACAAAGTCGAGACTCACAGATTCACTTGTCAGCAAAAGACCTGTAGTGGGGTGAGGATAATATAAAAACCAAGTTTTTTTAACTAAATTGAACAAGCGATTTACATGACAATGCTAGAATTATAGTTGAAGAAGGAGAAGGTAGCAAGAATTAAGTTTTATTCCTGGAATATCTTTATCGAAAACAACGTCGTTATGATATAACGTGCAAAAAAACTTAGAATTGTAGACATACTTTAGCAAATTTTACACAACGAACCGCAATCCTTGCTTTTTTCCACAATCACTTTTGTAGGTGATCTAACAGAAATAAAAAAACTCAGTTTTACAATTTGTCTTTGACATTTATAATTTACTGTCAATGCCACTCAATTGAAATTCTTATTTGAAGTATAATGGGCAAACTTCTCGTCTCGTCAAAATTCTGGACATGTGGAAACTTCTCTGAATAAACAATTCACATTAACGAAACTCGACTTGTTTGTTTTCATCGTTTTAGGTTACACTTTGGTAAATAATTCTAACCATCAAATTACGCTCAGGCCACTTTCAGCGCAACTTATCGCTGTCTCAACTTTCACATCCTTCTTCTATGCCATTTTCTTCTTTCTGTAACATCTATAGTTTTTATCATGCATACAAAATACTAGACAATAGACACCCCTCCATGTTTAAAGAATTATCAAAATTCATCTACATAACTTCATTTAATTCCACTGCATCTCTAGTGTATTAAACCGGTGTCAACGTCCGATTATGGTCTCATTTGAATGGATTATTCTTTTTCTTTTAGGTGTCGAAGACAACGTGGGTTGGACCTGTTAGTGTTGATGTAACATTGTCTTCATATACGTATTCCTTTCAAGGTAAATCTGATACATGGTCAACTGTCTATTACATGTAAGTGGACCAAGATATTATGAAAAGGGGGGAAATTTCGGAAATGTCTGCTGTTCACGGTCAGTTCTACTAAGGAACTGTTCGGCAAAAGCGAATTAAAGTTCTTAGTAGAACTGTCAACTAACAGTAGAAAACTCCAAAATAAATGTATTGTTTGTGTGACCATCTAACTAGTGGCGCTTCTCTCCACTGAAATTAGGTCCATCTATCAAATACTAAATTTTTAGTTCACTATTGCAGTAGGTAGTCGCTGGATGCGGGCGGCACTAGACCAGGAAGCCTGGAAAACCATGAGGAAGGCCTATATCCTGCAGTTTTCTTCGTGTCATATCCCAGTTCCGATTTTTCTAGTACCCCCTATAAAAAACTTTTGCTGACACTTCATCATCATCATTATTATAATCAGCCAGTGTCAGTCCACTGCTGGACATCTTCGGACGATCTTCGACTCTTCCTTTCTAGTCACTTGACACTTCGCAAGGAGATACATATTTGATGCCCTATTTCTGTAAACATGGAATTCCATGGGTGCCCAATTCAGAAGATATTCAAATAAACTTCAAATTAAAGTTATACAAGAACTACAGTAAAGCGGTTCTCTCCAACGACATCCAATGTTTGTTATTATCTTTTTAATTGACACAGTTTATTTATTTTAGTGAAGAGTCCGATACTGAAATGTATTAGGTAACACCTTAAAAATTTAAATTGACTATTTTGAATGAACATTTTAGGGAGTTGTAGTCGTTTGGATTTATTGGATCGATTTTTAATGGTAAGCGACTATGGGATATGTATATTTGACACTCCATTAAACCATTAAATTCATCTCCATTAAAGAAATTTTCATAATTGTTTTCCATGATCAAGGCTTTTGACGAGGAGCTTTTCATATACAACCGCAAACCCCGAAAACCGTTTCTTCAATAGCAATAATTAAACGACTTCCAATAAGCAAAGGTATAAAATTCTCAATTCTCTTTTTATAGAATCTCGACGTGTCCAGTTTGTTTAAAAATAGGATTTGTCATTGAAACTTTGACTTATTGACGGTGGTTATCGATTCTGAAGAAATATTTACATCAATTCAATAAGATCTTTTCAATCTCTTTGGATAAACACAATCCAAAGGGATTATGAAGATCTTCTCATACAAGTATCAAGATCCAGAACAACTTAAATTGTCACGTCTCGGCAAGACAATATCGTCAAATCATGAGCGCCTATTGTTCAGGGTGCATAATACCAACAAAATAACACGAGAAGTCAGTGTAAAAGTGCTCAGTCAAAACCGAAATGTTGATCCAATGTTGAGGCGTGAAATCACAATCTTTTCAGACGGGCCTCGAATCTGGAGATCAATGGCCAGCCCGATGAACTTGACCAAAAAACAACAATCTGATACAAGAGTATCAGAAAGACGCAGAAAGGTGTTCTATTGCGCTAATGACCCAAACGGGGGTAAACTCTTGTACACACTCATTGGTCGATACTTATTAAGAGCCAATGCGGTATTTTATATAGAAGAGTAGTTAGAAAAGAAAAAAAGTTTGTATTCGGTATATATAAAAATACGCGCTATTTGCAGGGATTTTCTAGTAAAAATTACTGGCCACAAATATTATAAAATGGCTTAGGAATAGAACATAACTATAGGATTTGTGCTCTACGCACTAATTCTACGCTCTGCACGTAATTAACTCACTAGTGCCAAGATTGTATAAAAGTGATATAACATTGTCCGCCTATCTCTTTGGGGTTAAAGTGGAACTCAGATCGATCACTTGCAGGCTGTTAAGCTTGTAGTAACTTTCACAAAATGGGTGTAACTTGGTTCGTGACAAGTGACATCCTCAACAAGAAACCACCGGAATATTTGTACCATGAAGCATATTTTTAAATAAACAAATCCATCGGAATCGAGTCGAAGCCTCATCTCCAAGTGTTTACTTAGTAACAGTACGTTCTTGAATAAATCGATTTTGAAACGCTTTGTTACTTGAAAGATGTCAACCGAAACTGACTCTTTCCAGCCACCGTCTAAGGAACAAAATAGCCTATCGAAAAACGTAACCCGGTTCTTGGAAAAGCTACTTTTATATCGCAACTCTACCCACTGCAGCATAAGGTTGAAATTGATTTGAGATTGGGAAAAGGCTGACAAGTCGAACAATGACATCCTCTGCATATAAAGCAGCCTCCAGAGCTTAATACAAAAGTTGTTTAAGAGTGTGTCCAAAAATCGCGAAGGATACGCCTCAAATTCCTCAAATACTTATTGGATTTGAGGATAAACTGAGACGTTTTTTGAAATCTCTAATCTGAAGCGCAAATTACTGAAGTCTTTTCATCATACTCATCAGTATAAATACTGGTCCAGTTTTACAATTACATAAGGGCGAGACGAACGACAAAATCCCTAAGTGGTGCATTCACTTTCGTAGCTCGTTGTCCAACCAGAGGCCGAGTCGAAAACTCGACGGAAACAGTGTTTAATTTGCCTTTTAAATATTGATCCTTCGAAGCCGGATATTTCAGCAAAAGGGTTCGTCGATGCTGTCATTTGAGAGGAGTGAGTCCTTGGTATTTTTACCGTTAAATCAGAACATAAGAGATTGGCCGAAATTGGCAATGAGGATGGCAAAAGATCACGGGAAGTTGGCGTAAATTATCATTAATCCCAGCAGTGGGCTTCAGACATGGGCTGGAATTATAGAGCAAGATACAAGCTTTTACACTTTATACACAGATTTCACCAAAAAATTCATCTTTATTGCATTCCACAAGTTTTAGGATTGTTAAATTTTAATAACTTAACTAAATATTACACACATACATTTTGTAACTAAGGAGTAAACTAAATATTAAATTAAACTAATTAAATATACCGCCCGTAGGTGAAAGATATTTTTTTCAACACTTATTGAACTTTTACTACGTATACACAATTTTAAAAGAAACCAGATTCTTACTGCAATTCCTGATTCTTTTACAAATATGTTCATGTACAACTATGTAAAGTCTTATGATTTAGGCACCAAAACTGTTGCTGCTGCGTTTGCTCTAATTAAGGATACTTGGCTCCACAACTGTGTTATGGAGACAATTATTTCTACTCCAGGAGCACTCAAAATAAATAATTAGAACGCTTAACTCAGCGCCATGTCTTTCAATTTAACAGCCACACTATAACTCCCAATTACCAAGCTTTACCGCCTGTATATCACGGGACACAATGCTGGAGTGGCCGAGAGCGAAACGTGCACGATATTTAGTGCAGTATAAACAACATTGTTGTCAAAACACCCAGCCGGGCACTCGCTTTACGACTCCGTGGGTGGATGGTTAACTTATTTGCATGGACCTCGTAAAGAGTGGCTTTTGATCGGGCGTATTTTTCTTAGCGACATTGATTGGATGTAAGCTGTGCACGCTATAAAAGGTACCTCATAATATAGATACTTAAATATGATCATAAAATAATTCTGCGGTCCTTCTGTATGAAAGCCAAGGCTAAGGTGAGAACTAAAGGTCCAAATAATCAAATATTCCCACCATACATTAGAAACGTCAACAAAAAATTTGAGTATTCTAACTTCCAGCGCAACTGTGCAGCCCAACTTAACGTTACTACCAGTTAAATGAAGCCATCAAGTAGAATTTTGTCAATTAGATGTTGGATAACAACAGTTGAAAGCTCTAAAAGGCATGGCACATTCAATGTTTACTATGTAATTGAAATTACTCTTATTAAATTGAAATGTTCCTGAGGATGCAGACGTATCGTATCACTTTACTTTTATGATTTCTCCATGTTTCTCCTCCGTAATTTCCGCATATAAAAATTTTCAGTCACGAATCTTTTGTGAAGGGGCGGAGAAGAATATTGTCAGAGAATGTTTACTTAAAATCGGAAAAAGTGTGAAAAAATTATCTTTGTTGAAATAATTTACCGTAAACTCAGTATATTTTTGCATTGAAGTGATAGATGAGCAGAATAATTGAACGAAGAATGAACATTTTTATTTTAAGGTGCCGTTATGCGAGAACACTGCCGCCGGTCCATCTTTAACTTTTAGCTCTTCAAAAGTGTCAAGTATTCAGCTTCTTTTAAGCTCTCGAAATGCAGTCTGCTACCCACGTTTTGATAAAATAGATCGAAATACGAAATCTCAGGCAACAACGCAGCAAAAGTATGGCTACTTCCTGGATTTTGGGCTTGTTTACAGTCCACAGCATACATAAGCGAGCGGTGACCGGTCAGTCTTTTCAATGCGTCGCTTAACCCTGTTATTACGGGCCATGCGTTAACATCCATGTTCGCTGGTCGACACGCCCATCTTTGATCGATGTGGCGCAGTGTGGCTTGATGCTCGGTGAAGAAGGTTCTAAAGAGGTTTTGATTCTCGGTTAGAACTCCTTGGTGTCTTCATTTTAAAGTAAAGTGACTTTAGTGAATGACAAATACGTTATAAAAAGCTTGATTGAAAGTTCCTCATCAGGCCTTTGCCCAGCAGCCCAACAAAGGAACTATGAACATACTGTACGAAGGTATCTAGTTTGTTGTAAGAATATTATTAACCTTAAAAAGAGTCTTCATTTTAAAATAAACAAAGAACCATGAATGGACGATTATCTTCTAGAACTTTCCAAAATGCTATAAAAAACAAACCGATAACTTAACAAACAGAACCGATACAACTATCTACCCCTCAACAAATACCATAGTCAAGTTTTTTTCTCCGAGAAATAGATGAAACAGATTGAGCTTTTCGAGCAACAAAGGCCATTTGAATAGTGTACTTACATAGCTAAAGATGCAGCGGACCGTCGCCGAAGTGCCCGGACGATAATAATCGCTACGGATCGCCTCAGATCGTGCGTGGAGAAACAGCGACGCTGTGTAAACAGCGCCAAGTTCAAAATTAAGTGGCCATAGAAGGTTCAATCTTGGTTAAAAGTTGGCAAATGAAAGTTCCTACGATGTGAAAAGTATCCTATGTGTAACTCGGAGGCATTATGTTGGCTGAGTATCATATTATAGAAAAGAGTTAGGTGCTGTTAAAACTTGAAAGGTACGTAACACAATAGCTGTCAGATGCTTTTTGTTTATTTATAAATCACAAACAAGCTACTTTCAGCTAAAAACTTCTATTGTATTATTAATATTTTATGGGACCGTCACGGTCCAACGGTTATCCCCATCTCTTTGATGAGCAATTATTACGAGATCAGGGATCACCATAGCGTGGCAGCGTACTGACAGAAGGATCTAAAGTCAAACCTACACTTATTGGGGATCTAAATTCTTAATAAGTATATTTTCAACATTTGCAAATCGGATAGTTTGGGGATCAAAACGTTCTAAAAAAGGACCTACATATTTGTACTCAGTTCTTATCCGGATCATTTTAGGATCATCATCCAGATCATCCGAATTCAAGAACAGCCGATTTTCCACTCAATCAGTATGTTGCAAATCTAACACTTCGGTGACAAAAAAAAAACATAAAAAAGGATCTACCTAACTTATTCAGTGCGTATGGGGAACTTTATAAAACGTTCGAATTCAAAAACAGTAGACTTCTTCCAAAGTCCAAAGATTTCACAAATTCATCAAGTTTTTTTTGCAAAAGACTGCGTTCAAATAAAATCAATTTGCATCATACTGACTGTCCAATTAGAACACGAGAGTTACGCAATCGACGCAGAAGATACCAGCATTCTCACGATTAGATTCAAGGATACAATTTGACACCAGTGACGGCACCAACTAACTGTAACAGTAGAACCTTTCATCTAAACTGTTCTATATTCTTTTACGGTAAAGTATTTAAAACTGTCAAGCCTGCTTTTCGACTTGAAATTGTATTGTAATGGGCGTCATACACATTCCAGTACGTAGTAGGCTGGAAGCTAGTAGGCTAGCATACCAGAAACTGGTATTCCATTACTGGCAGAATCTCTATACAAGTGCTGTATGTAGTACGTTATTTACTTGTAACGGGCATTATTTTGTGCCAATAGTATGACGTGTATCACGAGCTTAATGTTTTATCAAAGAATCGATACTGAAAGCCGAGGCCCCTGCGAGTGTTTTTAGGGATCCGTACCCAAAGAGTAAGGGTTCCGTGCCCAAAGGGTAACCCTATTACTAAGACTCAGCAGAGCAGGAGACATACTTTTACATAAACCATCCCTGACATAAGCAGCCTATATACGTCCCACTGTAAGACACAGGCCTTCTCTCAGAGAGAGAGTATGGGCTTAATCACCACGCGTGCCCACCGCGGATTGGCGATTTCAAGCGCTGAGCTATATGAATAACTCAGATACTCAGGTTTCCTCACGATGTTTTCCTTCACCGTTAGTATTGTTGTGGTGTTGCTACTATAACTTCACAAATGTACATAACTTAGAAAGAAAAGTCATAGGTACATGCCCGCACTGGGAATCGAACCTGGGTCTCCCGCTTCCGAGTCCAATGTTCTACCCACTAGGCTACCACCGCTTCCATCCCTGACAAACGTCAAAAATGAGACGACCCGCTCAACCCGATGCGACAAGCCAAGCCTTTATATCTACAGGTTTCCCCACGATGTTTTCCGTTACAGCTTCGCTACTGAAAATACCATCAAGTAAAATTCCAATAACCTCGATCAGTCTTTTTGGTTGTAACTGGTTATGTGACAGATCGATGTCGATGACCGCGGCCTTGCGATTTATGCAAATCGAACACTCAACGTAAACAGTCTCAACTTGACCCGTAATTCTTCCAACAAATGTATTAGCGTGATAGTGGAAGACGCGTCAAGTAACGATAGTCACGCTGTGAAATGAAGAAATTCAAAGCACTTTTAAGAGGCTAGCTAGATCTTATCAATAAAATTCTGAAGCTCGATTTTATCTGTATATTTTTTTGAAGTTCGTCTAGCTTAGCAATTCCAACGGTTCAATCTACGATATTAGTTTTTAATAGTTGACTTCATCCTTGTTCTACTACCAGTTCCTTCAAAAACCTTGTGGCAAAATGTCATGTTCTTTTACTTCCACTCTACAAAACCGTTTATCAACCGCCCAACAGCATTTTGGACGCGTTGAAAACTCAAAAGTCATAGCACGAGCTATCAATCTAACCGTCCATGACGTAACCGCCTCTATACGGTTTATACTCACTACAGACAGTCTTCTCAAAGCCAATCAGGGGCGGTGAATAATCTATATAAGCAGCCTATATACGTCCCACTGTAGGACACAGGCCTTCTATCAGGGAGACAGTATGGGCTTAATCCTATTAAATAGTGCCCACCGCGGATTGGCGATTTCAAGCGCTGAGGTATGTGAATAGCTCAGACACTCAGGTTTCCTCACAATGTTTTCCTTCACCGTTAGCGAGTGGTATAGCTACTACAACTTCACAAATGTATATAACTTAGAAAACCAAGTCATAGGTACATGCCCGCACCGGGAATCGAACCTGGGTCTCCCACTTCCGAGTCCGAGGTTATACCCGCTAGGCTACCACCGCCTTCATAATCTAGTCTATCTAATCAGCCCGTACACGCAGCCCACTGTTGGGCATAGGCCTCTTCTCTTTCACGCCAACCCAACCGGTCCTGTGCTAGTCACGTCCAATGTTTCCCAGCCGCTTTCACAATGTCGTCGGGCCACCGGGCTGGTGCTCTGCCGACCATCGACCTGGGCCTCGATTCTGTTAGTGCATTGTAGTATAATGACAGGTACACTGTCGGGTCACGTGACGTGTTTTTTCGTACCATTGACGCCTAGAAGGTTTGATGGGTGTGCCCGCGTAGACTTAAAGCAGCCATGAAATGAAAACCGTCATGTTCATGCAGTTGTCATGTTACTACAATGCATTAACAGAATCTAGGCCCTGTTCTTCGCCACCACTTAGTGGCTAGCTATATCTACCGGCCGTCTTCTCGCCTAACCAAATCCCCACCCATCTCCATTTTAGCTTTATGATTCGTGTAAGCGCATCTTCGACTTTGGTTTTTGCCGAATATCGACGTTTCGCTCACGATCGATAAGTGAGATGCCTAACATGGCCCGCTCAAAAGCCCTTTGCGCGACTTGGATTTTCTCCATATTGACTTTCTTGAGGGTCCATGTTTCAGTACGGTGCACACAGCAGCCTATATGGGCTGTGAAGAGTGTCTACATGGAACATCTCAGACACTCAATTTCCAACAGAATATGCAGCAACCTTTTTTATTCCCGAAAACTTGGAGACTTTTTCTACATTCTAAAGGACCCGATCGGTCCACCGTAACAATGTATTTAATTTGTTCTTTTCAAGGTCATAGTGTAACAGGTTACAGGTAAACTTTGCTCCGACTAAAATCCCAGAAAAATACTTTATCTTCGCAGCTCGCAGACGCCCTTCTGTTGTTAATACTTTTCGCCTCAACCGAAATGTTAACTATCAATTATAATCGTCTAATGAAATAATAGCGACGTGTAATCATGGCGTACATTGTCCGATAGTTGTGTAGCCTTGTTATTTAGAGCACCGCAGACATGTTTCTTTGCTGGCTTGAAGATTTATTTAGCTTCTTCAAATGATAATATTGGCTTACATTTGGACCCCTTTCCAAATTAAAATTAATATTATGTATATTCGAGAGGTCAAGTACAATGTGTTTTTTTAATTAATCTCTATAAAAGTCAAAATGTTGTCTATACTTAACTTAGTTTCGATTTAGCAATATAAACAATTGGGAGATAATTTGACGTGGGGAAATACGAATGAAAACATGATAAGGCTCCTGCAGCTGGAAAATTCGTTACCTTTGCGATTTTCTCTAATGAACGTATGCTTACCTCATTGCGGCTTCAATTATCAATAACCTTCATGTGCTATGCATTTTAACACAGAATGTTGATAAGTTCGTAACTACATGTCCTCGTTTAATAATGAAAAGCAAATCTCATTTTCTCTCATTAGCCATTAAACAAGTTGCAACAAAATCAATACTGTGGGCTGTTCTTGGAAATTTCTAATTTGTGTGCGGTACGTACGTTACTTAAAAGCGGTGGTAGCCTAGTGGGTAGAACCTCGGACTCGGAAGTGGGAGACCCAGGTTCGATCCCCGGTGCGGGCATGTACCTATGACTTGGTTTTCTAAGTTATGTACATTTGTGAAGTTATAGTAGCAATACCACTCGCTAACTGTGAAGGAAAACATCGTGAGGAAACCTGAGTGTCTGAGCTATTCACATACCTCAGCGCTTGAAATCGCCAATCCGCGGTGGGCACGAGTGGCGATTAAGCCCACACTCTCTCCCTGAGAGAAGGCCTGTGCCCTACAGTGGGACGTATATAGGCTGCTTATGTTAAGTAACAAAATCCCTATAAATTATCTATCCGAAGAGAAAAGTTCTACTTCTACAACTTTTGCTTTCGTAATCAACCTATGTCAAAAACCAAAATAAAAAAAATGGTTTATTAAACTAAAAAACAAGTTGCAAATAAAGTTCTAGGCATTATTATGGTCCATTATATCAGTACAATGGTGTCCCCACACCAGGCTAGGCCTGTGTCGTGGGCAACTTACAGGTGTTTAATTTTTAATAGCAAAACAATTACAAGTTTGATGAAAAGTAATGTAATAACAATATTTATTGCCTTTGAAATGTATGGAAAATCTGATGAAAACCCAGTAGAAAACAAAAAAGTAACTTAAGTATGATCGGAAAGTGTTTCAAAGGGAAAATTATTCACGACCCGCCGTCGCTTTTACTGGCAAACGCTTTTCGTGAATGGTTGACCTGCCCCAGATCATCTTTTGTTTGTCATTCTTCAGCCGGTTTTCCTTCCCGACCTTTGCGTCAACTCTTCTCGCCTAATGGACGCTCAAGACCTGACTGCCTCTCCGGCCGCTTGCAAAAGCCAGCATTGTCTTATTGTCTTCGGCGACCATTAATTACGTTACACATGAATAGGGCCCGGGACGGCGAGATGTTGAGGCGGTTCATCAATTCAAGGTGAGAGTTATCACTACCATTATTCAACGCAATAGGCGTTGGGCACTCGAGAAAGTGTTTGAGCGCTTGAGAGTTGTGAAAAAATGCTACAATTTTCTTTTGTAGCCTCCACAACATGTGTATCGAACAGCAAAGCCCCAAAAGGGGGGAGCTTTGAGACCAAGATTTTCAGTCATTTGCGACCACGAACTTGTCAAGATCATCGCCATCGTCTTTTCCGCCGCTACAGTTTTTATGCGAGCGAAATCTAGCGGAGCGAAAGAAACGAGAAAGGTGGCAAACCTTGGTCTCTACCTATTGGCTTGATGTTCGTGGAGCGAAACAACCACAAAAACCAGAAATATGTTATCCCGAGCCTGAAATGTTTATTTTCTGTCAGCATCAGTCAGGTTTCCCGCGAGCGTAGCAACTTTATACGGATGAAACTAGCTTGTGTCGTCCAGAATTTGCAGCAAAATTACGATTTGATTATTCTAGTTCTAGTTCGACTGGAGATTTCCGCACTTAGCCTCATAGTTGGGCCATTGTACGTAGCAAGGGCTGAGGTACGTAAATACCTCAGGCACTAGGGTTTCCTCACGATGTTTTCCTTCATCCTTAGCTAGAGTATTGCTACTATAACTTCACAAATGTACGTAACTTATAAAACAAAGTCATTGGTGCATGCCGGGATTCGAACCCTCGACCTCCCGAATGAGAAGCTGGCGTTCTACGCTCCGCTACCACCGTGTTATGATTTGATTATTATCATATGATTTGATTGACAATGTATTTTTTTTTAAGTTTCCCCATATTTCCTTCAATCTCCAGCTGTGCAGGTACCTACTTTTCTTAAGTTGCCTTCCAGCCACGAAAATCTCGTGAAAAAACGCTGAAAAACGCGATGGAGCGACACGCCTCCAATCAACTCCATTGATACGTTACTATTGTTCGTCCTAACTAACACGGGGCCTCGTTTACCCACTTTCCCCGTAGTTAGCAATGTATCGTATCACGCAATACGCGGTAAGAAGTTGCCACTTGCGTGGAAGAACAATGCTGAGTTTCCACTAGGTTGTTACAGATTTTTTCGTTGTTGCTATGCTTTCGCTCTTGTTGTATGTCTGATGGGCGGTGGTAGCGGAGCGGTAAAACGCCGACTTCTCACTCGGTAGGTCGTGGGTTCGATTCCCGGCGTGTACCCATGACTTTGTTTTCTAAGTTACGTAGGTACATGTGAAGTTATAGTAGCAATACCACTCGCTAACGGTGAAAGAAACATCGTGAGGAAACCTTAATGTCTGAGATGATATATCTCAACGCTTGCTACGTACAATGGCCCAACTATGAGGCTAAGTGCGGAAATCTCCAGTCGAACTAGAGTAGAACTAGACTGTAGGTCTGATGTTGAGTATTCGAGACGAAACTGCGATAAAAACGCAGTTTGTGAAACTATTGGGTCGAAAATGAATTATGTATTTTTCATTGAACTAACTGTGCCCACGACCCGCGTGGGATTCGCACTCTCCGGTATTATAAGGGGACTATAGGGTTGACTAAAAAAATCCTGTAACACCCCGATTAAAACTTTGTTTTAGAACAAGTTTTGTTTCACATATTTTTCGAAATATTTCAGGGTTTACATTAGGTATTTCATTTCAAATTCGCGTTTCACGTGCTTTGCCAAAAGCGCAGCCTCCGGTTAATCATTGTTGTAAATATAAGAATATCCATTCCTCCGTTGCTACAAAGCAGGAAAACTTAAAATACATGAAGAAGAAAAAAATAGTAAATTGAACAAAATAAAATATAGAGGAACAGTTATTTTAAAATTATTTATGTAAAACTCTAATTGACATATTTCAAGAATTGCTCATCTTAGAGGTACTGTAGGCAAAAAATACCTCGACCCGTTGCTACTTTGAAGGGAGGTTCAACAAATAACATTCGCATTTATAAAATTAGTAGATCTGTCGCATGCTGATTATAAAGAAGACAATTTCGCAGCAAACGTCGGCAGGTATAGTTGAGCTACGTGGGCAGACACAAAAATCCACCACCTTGACTGACTTCACTAAAATAAACGGCAAACGACTGCAACATTAATCATCTCGTAATGTAACATTAGCTGTCAATACATACACGCTGTATCTATTGTTCGGTAGACTATTACGTTAGTTAGTGACTTGATTGCAGTGAGTGATGATTGTATAAAAAATAATCCACTTGCCAAGGTACATTTGAGCTTATAAAATTAAGTCAAGGAAAGATTTTACTGTTCCTTTCGGTGGCCGGAGACAGAGTGGAGTGGAAGGCTAAAAGAAAGGCCTTTGGCCAGTAGTAGGACACAAAATTGGCCACATAAAAAAGAACTTAACTACCACAGAAGTAATAATTGAATCAGTCAGATATGAGCAACTGACGACGCGACTCACCATGGTTAAACTGTTTGAATACGAGCGAAACTTCGGACTCTTCGGACAAAAATTCAAGTACCTAAGTGATTCCGGTATTAAGTTAATAACAATTGAATAGATAAAATAAAAAGTTAAATTATAATAAGATATATTAAGATGTTATAGTAAATGATTGAATAAGTTGTTTATAGAAATTTCTTTCATTTAAAGCATTAATTCGCGAACTACACATGTCTTGCCGGGCCCTTATTATGAAGCAGCGATATGTTCGGATGGCGCCGAATTAAGAATAGCGTCACTCCATTTCCTTCCGTGGATGTCGTAGAAGGCGACTAAGGAAATCAATTACCAGGAGACGGGCTGCAGCGTCTTCCTGAGATCCCAACCGCATACTGCGACCGCCAACCCGCCTGCCAAGCGTGGTGATTATTGCAAAACCCCTCATGGTTTTGAAAACCACGAAGGAGGCGTATGTCCTGCAGTGGGCGTCAAATGGCTGATGCTGATGATAATACGTTCGGACGGATCGTAAACATCGCGCTTGAGCCCGACAATTCACTCGAGTCTAGCGACAAATAAATTTCTTTTTTTGAATAGTTTCGAAATGCTAGAAACGCATAGCTCTTTGTCAGCCCAATGACGTCATATCATAACTTGAGATACGGATTTGCGACCATCTCGCTACTTCCAATAATATCGCATTTTTCATAATAAGGACCCAGGAAGGATGTACTGCATAGAGTAGATACCACATCATGTAGTAATATAGGTAGTTTAAAATATAAGACGCAAACCTTATTCTTCCACATCATTAAAATGTCAGTTAGTACCCTATGAATGCAGCAATAAACCGCAAGAAAATCTCAATCTTAAAGGCGATACTATGAGCATCAAAAGATCATGCAAAGAGCCTTTCAAATGATCATTATGCCAAAACGAGTAGGCAAAATCAAAGTCGTTCCATGCACTGGAATTATCCCCTACAGATCCTTATTTCTTAGGGAATAGAAAGCAAATTTCATTGGCTTGTGAGCGTAAATAAGTTAGCTTCTAGTGTAGTGGTCTTAATCCACCGTAGAAAATAAATAGCTTCGTAAAATCTTTGAACAAACTATTTCAAAGGTGCAGTTAAATAGTTTATCTTGAATTATTCCTAAATCTAGATTCTTTTTTCAACACAAAATTTGGTAAACATTACAGACGAGGATAATTCCTTACAAAACAGCACATTAAATTTATTTGGATTTGACATAAAAATAATAACTTACCATACAGTACAATCACTTGACCTGGTCCCAAGGATTCCCTGTGCTATGATACACTAGGATTCCCTGTGCTATGATAACCAGGCAAGGACGTCACAAACATTAAAATACCCCAGACTGAGGCCATTTTTACAAATGTACGGTGATCCCCAGTGGGAATCGAACCCACAACCTCTGTTTTAGTAGCTAAGAGCCTTAACGGCTAGACGAACAGGGCAGTCGTCCTATCCGATAGCTAAATAATAAGTGACCAATCTTTTTTTTTTATTTACACATACATACACTAAATTATTTACCAGAATGTCTAAGAAACTTAAAAATAAAAGTAAAATATAATTAGGTGGTCAATGCAAATAAAACTATACTTGTAAATCTGCAGTTTTCTTCGGCTGAAATTATTTACGTCACATTTCAGTAAAACTCTGTTAATTAAGTTAAAACGTGTTTTGAAAAGAATAAATTTTGATTTTCTTTGTTAGCTTCTTCTCCACATAATGTATTAATTCTGAAACTATCAGCTTTGACGTTCATAATTTTGTATTTATAGTGAATTTTTTTTAGTTGAAACATTTTAGCCTTTATCACTATAAGCGGACCTTCTGAAGCTCGTGTCTTCTCCTGCAATGGTTTATAAATGCATCGTTAGCAACAATACGATGTCATTGATACAGATATCTGTAAGCTAAGGCGATTACTGCGCGGGCGCACCTCAAACGAACGCCTTTTAGGGTCTGCGCTGGTCATTAGAGTTGGGAGAAATGTTGAACTTATTTCGGTTCATTCATAAGGCTTTGTACATCCACTAAGCTATAACAGAAAAAGCTCGATAGAACTTATGGCTTTCTTTACTTTATACTTACTAAGTACTGCAGAGCACTAACAGATGAGCGAACATTTTAAGTAGTCAGAGCAAGTGAATTCTCTAGTTAGACATGTTTACTTAAGTATCTTACGAAATCTTAAAGGCTAGTATTTAGTGCATTAGTTTGCAACGCTGTTAGTCATGCATTAGCACCAAGATACAAATTAACGTGGAAACTTAGAACTGACCTAAATAGCTTGAAGGCTAACTACCACTGAATTGTCTTATTATAAATTACAATATTAAGTCCTTTTGATGTTTGATGGCCCATAAGATAACAAGATGAGACCAATTTATAAAAGTTTCCTAGATTCAATACCTACCTTTATTACCTATTAGTTGCACAGAAAAACTGTGAAAACTTTCAGTAGCCACGGATTTTTTATCGGAAACAGCCATCAGTTTTAGATCAAAAATTATTATACAAAATCCTCATTTACTGGGTAGTCAAGATCCGTGTTGTTTGTCTCACCAACGACTTGTGCGAGAGAATCATCAGTATATAGACAACTCTAGATGTGGTATCTAAAACTATCTGAAGCCATAAATCCTATAGATTTTATAAAGCCCCATAAATCAATATCCCTTTTGTTTCGGAGTCTCAAAACAATGCCTCAGGCAAGATCACAAATAAAAGAGGCTACCGGCTGCCAATAACTCTTCGGTTTAGAAAGAAAGAAACAAGTTTTCTTCTCTGGCAGACTCAGGCTCTTACCCAGAATGAACTACACCTAAAAATTGTACCCATGGTACTATACAGATTGCTACTACTAAAGATTTTTGCTCTTTTTTAAGGTTAAGGAACCCTATTACTAAGACTCCACTGTCCGTCTGTCTGTCCGTCTGTCACCAGGCTGTATCCCATGAACCGTGATATTGTTTTTGTTGCACTAACCCGTGCTGAGGACAATTTTACAAACCTATTTAGAGGCTAAAAATTCCACCCATTCCGGGACTTGCTCGGAGCTGCAAGTGATACAGAGTACGTAAACAAACGTGATTTTTTTGCCGTTTTTCGCTCGATTTTAATACCGGCAACAGGTGGACACTTGAAATGTTCAAATGTTGTATAGATAAATGTACGGAACCCTTCGTGCGTGAGTCCGACTCGCACTTGGCCGTTTTTTTTTTTTTATTGTCTGATAATTTTATTTTGGAAATTCCTATAAAAAAAATTGTACCTACTTAATTTACTGTTGATTATTTCACATAATTTTGGTTATGTAAACAGGATAAGCAAATCCAGGATTAGTAACTCGGAAATATTTCAGAAATATAAAAATAAATTTCAGAGAACTGCCTCTGAAACAAGACTGCCCTTGCATCTGTCGAAAATTATCCCCAATTGGTTGTGCAGATTTGAAATTCTGATTGGGCACGTGGGATATCGTGCAACGGATATACATAAATGCATAAATAAATATATGAATAAATGATAGTGATTTAGGATCAAGGGTAGATAAAGGGACCAACGAGTGCATTCAAGACGATTTAGGTCCGTAACAATAAACGCTCTTACCGCTGAAAACGCTCTTCTGTGCGTTGTTAAGGCTGTTTTGTTGGGAACGACATCTTCAAAAGCCAACTCAAGATGAACTTAGTTAGCTGTATGGTGGCTTTTTAGGGTTCTGTACCCTATTACTAAGACTTCGCTGTCTGTCTGTCCGTCCGTCCGTCCGTCCGTCCGTCCGTCCGTCCGTCCGTCCGTCTGTCTGTCACCAGGCTGTATCTCAAGAACCGTGATAGCTAGAGAGTTGAAATTTTTCCAGATTATGTATTTCTGTTGCCGCTATAACAACAAATACTAAAAACAAAATAAAATAATTATTTAAGGGGGGCTCCCATACAACCAACGTGATTTTTTTGCTGTTTCTTTTATCTTTGTGTCTAATGTTGTATAAATAAAGGTACGGAACCCTTCGTACGCGAGTCCGACTCGCACCGCACTGCTTTTAATATTGCAAGCACGATGCTCTATCGGCTAAGATCGGTGACCGAACACGGCGTTTCAGTGACTAGACAAGTAATTATCCAGCAAAAAAGGATTTAAATCCACGAAATACGATACAGGCACATCCTACAAGTTATTGACCTACGCACTTAACTGAAATTCTCAAATAATTACATAATACATAATTCCAAAATATTGATAAAAGATTGCCGAAACGAAAATTAATAATCACATCCAATAAGCTTACGCTGTCAAAACAACATAATTCCCTGTGAAATATGAGGAGGTTACACGTCTTTCGAGTAACATATGAATATTTTTACCGATAGAAGATTTATTTGCATCTCATGTTTCGAATAATCGCTTACTTTTATACCTACAAAGTGTTTTACGTTGGAATATGTCCCCGTTGAAATCGACGAAGGTCTTTGGCGAAAACATTCGTCTTTCGGCTAGTTATAACATTTTGTTTTGCTTTCAAAAACTTACTTTCAACGTGACTTCGTACTATTCAAGCCGCTATCCTGCCTTTTACGTACTTGAATTACATTTCGAAATACATATTCATCGTACCCCAGTAAATAACTCAACAGATTTAAGACCCAGTTGATGTCTGACCACCAGCGTACTTGTACCATTATGCTAAATACCCATTCAGACTATGATAAAGAAAGAGCAGCATTAGCATGGAGCTCCATAAAGCTAAGCTTTAAAAAGGAGTTTCGTGGCCTCCTCGGATAAATTACAAACTCATTTCAAGAGTAGACTGAAAAGAAAATTGAAATAAAAAACAAAAAACCATGAAGGAAGAACAAATAGTACATTATTGCAGGCAGCGAAATAGGCAATTGCAGGTCGAGTATGAATGAGGAGTATGAGATACGAGACAGGCACGGCCGAGGCATATATAGTGCTTTTCTTAAAAAAATGCAAGGAATTAAAAAGGGGCCTTTTACATAATAAATTTTTCTTTTAATTTTGCTGGAAGCAGGTTTTCCATCGCTAATTTAGCTTCCGATCTTAAATCTGGTGGAGTGCAGTCAATGTTCATTTCATTTTCACTTTCAGAATCATCGGAACTCATTTTAATTATTTTATTACTAAAATAACAACGAACTCCGCTTTACCGCCAATTTTTATTTTTATTTTACAGTTTGTGCCGAAAGGTAAACGCATCTGTGGCTATACAGCCACGAGAACGCAATGTGTACGATAGATGAAAGAGTTCTAAATTCAAACAGCACACCGTTTCATACAACATTGCCGGCGCGCTCTTCGTTCCAAATTCAAAGAACGCGCCGGGAAGTGATTTTGATACTTCGCGTGTTCTTTATTCAAAAGTAATGACAATATTCCGCGCATGTTTAAGAAAAGACAATTTTTATGTTGAAAGCTGATTAAGGGACTAGAAATAAAGAAAATCGTTTTCAAATAAACAAAGTTTTCAATTCAAATATTTTTATTCATTATAAAAACAATTTACTTAATGAATGTCAAAGTTGTTAGTCAATTAATAGAATGGAGTAGAAGCTAACAAAGAAACTCCAAATTTATTCAATAAAATTATTTATTGAACCAGGTAAATATTGTACAATAGGCGGGCTTAATACTAATTAGTATTTTACTCTTGCCAACCAATGGGTGAGCAGAGAAGGTGAATTTATTCTTTCCAAAACACATTTTCACTTAATTAACAGAGTTTTCAACTTAAAATATAACTCATGAATGTATTGAACACAAGACACTATCGTCTTATAAATATCCTTTAATATTAATCTACTGTTTAATACCAAATAAGATCAGTGCAACTTGTATAACTTGAGTGATTTGAGTTTTGTCTTCTAAATAATCCTTGATGTTATAGTAAGCTTTCTTGCACAGAGTGGGCTTACACATTTTTTAAACCGCGTCGGAGGTAACTCTAATATATATATCTTGAGAAATCTTGTAGAACCACAGTACCCCATAAAGGATGTAGTAACTTTTGCAAGTCTACTACATTTAATACTGGCTTATATGCTTGTATAAGCCTCTAAAATGTCACGGTTAGCACAAATAGCTCTCACAAGTAGGTACATTTTAGATGTGCACGACGTGTTTAGGAATGCTTAAAGCACACTTTGTGCAAAAAAAGCTACTATAACATTAAAGATTATTTAGAAGACAATGATGTCTGGAATTAAAGCCAGTTCAATGCACGAGTTCGAGGTTTTAGAATATTTATATAAATTCTGTAAATTAAGGACATGAAAAGACTAAGTTTGGAGTTTTTCTGTCCATTTTTTCTCCAAAATGATCTAGATTTTTAAATGAACACCTAGTTTAACTTGTAACGTTCATAAGTCGCAGTTTCTGTACTACTTTGAATAAAAAAAAAATATTTTGATATTGATTTTACTGTGCTTCAGAGCACAGGTATTCTATCAAGGAGAAAGACACATTAGACTCACCCACAGATTGGTGATTTAAGTGCCGCATATGTACTTGTACATTACCAAAAGACGGGCAGCAGCGTCTTTCTGACATTCCAACAGCATACTGCGATCGCCAATCCGCCGGCCGAGCGTGGCGATTAGTGCAAAACCCTTCATGATTAGGAAAACCATGAAGGAGGCCTGTGTCCTGCAGTGAGCGACGAGTGGCTGATGATGATGACGATGATGATGATGATATGTACATGTACGAACCTCAGACACAGGTCGCAATGACTTCAATTATTTTAGCAAAAACCAAGCCGTTATGACCAATGGCCAGTAGAAACGAGAATGCATATGCCCCGAGCAACTAGATGCTATCGGAGAATTTATGGCGTTAACTCGTGATGCTGCTAGGCATTCATTATTATTCAAATACAAAACTATAGGGACCACATGCCTGTAGGTTTACTCTCAACTGCTTGATATCCGCATTCGTATCAAAGGTGCTCTTATTCTGGACAATTTCGAAGATTATTCAACTATTTGCACCGTACTTTAAAGATCTTTGCGTAATTATACTTAATTTTAATTTAGATTGGACTTTTCTTTCATTGGCATAAAACTCTTCTTTCGAAATAGTGACATCAGTGCGTGACCTTATTTTACATTTATATTGGTATTCCGATAAATTGACAAGAATCGGTAAGAATACAACCACCTTACTTCTACAACCTACAACTTAATGAATTCATCACATAGATATTGATTAATTTTCCAGTTTAAGAGATTAACATCAGCAGGTTTTCGAATGATATACGACTACATGGAGGCTTTAAATATGAACAGTTTTGGGCCCAGACAGCGGTGGATCGCATCGCAAGACCATGCCCGATCGGCCATTGTTTAAAATTTGCCCAAAGAGAACCGGTTGTGTGAGATAATGGTACGAAAATGATCGTCGCATCCACGCATACCGCGATCGGTCTCTAAGAGAAATTCCAGCCCAAAGTAGTTTTGTTTCGGTCACGTCTTCGAGCATTCTTCTTAGCAATTGCATATTTGAGGTTTTGAAGGTTTATAAAAGTTTATATTCGAGGGACTTCTCTCTACGTGCAAGTTGTGTTGGCTAAGTAATTATACTGCGATCTTTTAGGAACTGGTTTCCGAATTAAAACATAACATAAATAAGCAGTTCCCAGTTGGTGGTATTCAAAATAAATGTTTCTGTTTCCAAAATCAGACACTGATTTAAACTTGCTTCGCACATTTCGTGGGTAAGCGTATTCTGTTAACGCACTTTAATAAGAGATCGTAAAAAAAAGACAAAATATCTGGACCCAAAGCGACTACCGACACGTAAATGTTCATCCATCAAGGCCCATGGCAAGAATACCAAGCGAACGATTATGCGCCCTGCGTTTATGGTAATGAGGTACAATGTTAAAGGACGGCTATAAACATTGCAAGCAGATTGTGCGCGTCACAATTTACGAACTAGTTCTGCGATGTCAGTGTCCACTTAAGATTTTTCATACAAATTAACTGGCAGTCAGTGAACTACGTGAGCGATGCTTCTAGCCTTACGCATATGAAGCAAAGCGCTTAGCAAAGCATATGCTTTGTCCTTTGCTATGCTTTCTTGCAATTCTCCATTCCATTGCCAAGATCATTACTTGCATTGCTTTGATGTTTTAGATTATTTAAGTCAGTACAAACATTTGCGATGATTTCTGCATTAAGTTTGAGACCATTTTCGTGCTTTGTCTCTTTTCAGTCCTTTGCTGCCCTTGACTAGACTATTTCTATATGTTGAGTGCTTCTACCGCCATCTACATGAGCTCGCAGGTTTTGTCCTACAAGATTCACATCGTCACATGCGATAGCGGGTATAACCGGTTAACTTTTTGCCCGCATGAGGTAAAAAATATCTTGAGCATCAAAAATAAAGCGGCAAGCGGCGATACAGCCGCCACCGTACGTGCTTCATTTAGATGTAATCGACGGTCTGAATCTGCAAATTTTACAAAGCGCACACGGCTTGTGTTCCGATACACTGTTTCTGATGCTGATTGAATTCCAGGCAGCTTTTTTGGGCAGACGTCTCTTGATTGCTCAAAGGGTTTTCCATGTGAAACGTTCCCCAGGAATGCTTCTTCAAAGTCAACAAACACTTTGAAGCTCACTCGAAAAAGCAATAAGACACGAATTGTCCATGAAAGAACAATTTTATTCCAGCACGTTTGTTTTCTCACGCTCGGTGCAGCGTCATGGACGCATCTTACTCGAGACGAATTTGAGGAAGTGACCATTACTATCTTCTTATAACTAAGTCAAATATACCGAGGGAAAAAACGAGGAGGCGAGCCGTGTTCCATTACCGGGGCGTAACAAGGCAGCTTGCTAGACTGATACCAGTAGAGATATTATAAAAGAGGGGGGGAGGTCGATTAAACACTAATGCACTTCTTGTAGGCTGGACCAGCGCCGCCTTTATTATAAATGCATTATATCTAATGGATGACCCTTCTGTAAGTGGACATTACGCAACACGGAAGAAAAAGCTCATAGGAGAGTGCCGTTACAGGAAATAATGTCGAATCATTATCCTTCGTGTGAAAGAAGCGAAGAATTGCATCGAAAGCCGTGATTTGAAGCAGATATGTATTGCTAGCAATAAAGTTATACAAACAGTCCTTGTATAATGGGTTGCTCTATATTCATGGCTTTGGCTTTCAAGTTACGCCACATCGTGTGAAGCGTATTTAGTAACGTCTCTTTACATTTTGTTTTATTGGTCGCGCTCACGCATAAAATAGCACCGCACAATTCCACAACTGGCTCCTATTTAATATTTTATAATCCAGTGCCGTAAAAGTTTATAGTGGCTCGGCGGGACATTGGCCACTGCCCGGCGATGCCGTGACTAAAAAATATAAAATATAGTAAGGCGATATTTTATTCTAACTTATGTCGGTTGTCTCTTAGCACTAATATGGAACATAATGGCGCATGATAATCGTATTCAATATCTACGGTGCTTCGTAGTGATATTGATCCCTTTAAGGCAGGACTGAGCCGGGCCGAGCCAAGACTAGTGCAATATTTAAAACTGGTGCAATGCCCGACAAATAAGTTGAAGAAGTGATTTTGACTTCGCATGGACGTATTTTGGGATACATTGGCGGGGGAATCTTAGATAGCTTAGTGAAATTAACAAATACTTTAAAAAAAAATGCTTTTACGTGTCCATCGCAAACTCATCCCAACTGCGTGGGTTTTTGTTAAAGTTATCTGTCGGGTATTATACTTTACTACGTTCCTTGCAAATACGTGTAATTGACAAGACCCAAAGCAAACTTCTACCACTACCAAGGAAACTTCTACCACAACAAAAGCCGCTGCTATAATAACCAGAGGTCAGGCCACACAGAAATTACTCATAACAAAAATTGTAACATTAAAAAACTGTGTTCCACCGCACTCATCTTACAAAATAACGTTTTCGTGAGTCGACCTACGTGTATGTCGGCAGGTCGCGGGTTCATGCCTTGTTTAACATTTGTTGTGTATACCGCCACAAGGCAATTTCAAAGCGCTACTTTTAAACTTTTCTGTTTACTACCATTTTGGACGAACTTCATATCGCTCAAGCAAGCCAGCCTATTAAACGAACTCTACAAAATCGAGCAACAAACTTCGCAAGTAAAGTTACTTTTGGGGTAAACATCTCATATATCTATTGTGATCGAGCTATGCTGCATTTCTATACGGGCATTTGATTTTGTCGTGGTGACAACATTCAGAACGCTGCATCGCGTCAGTAGACTTCAAGGATGTACCTTGAAATTATATAAAACTCGTTTAAAGCCGGGTTTTCACCGTGTGCGTACAGTTTGAGTTGATTATGGTGACGCACTCGGTCCGAGCGCACTGACCATCGTCACAATAAACTAAAACTGTACGCCAACGGTCCGAGCAAGACCTAACACTAAGACCGTCTAAACCCGGCTTAACTTGAGTTAGGCTGGCTCTGATATCCTTAGGTAGGATCTACCTACATATAGTTATTATTATTAAAATCCTTTATTGCATTTCAACACACAGTTTTGCTCATAGGCGAGCTTATTGCTACTTAGCATTATCTACCAGCTAACCTGAGTTATGAAGAAAACATTAACAGGTATTGCAACTTATTAATTACTTATTTAGACCTACATATATAAAATATATTAAAGGGGAATAATTATACAAATACAACGTAATACAATACAAAATACATAGAACCTACAAATTTACGTAAGATATTGTGATATATGTGTGAATACTATACTTATAGAAATTGTTGGAGATTTAGGTAGTGACGGTGAACTTTGGTTTTGAATATTTCAAGCGATGGGGCCTGTCGGATGTCTAGAGGCAAGCTATTCCACAGGCGAATTGCTGTCGCATTATGCCGTATTATGCTCGGGGGTACGAAGATGCTCGAGAAGGTCGCAGCAGACGACCTAGTTATGGACCTTCATTATGGACATAGATTACTTGTTAAAAAAGGATCAAAAGCGATTAGGTATTAAGGATACCTCGAATGAGCTCCAAACAAAACAAGCTCTAAAAAGCCTTTCAGCACGGCACAATATTTTGAGAAGCGTCCTCAAGCGCTTCAGGTCAGCGGCAGTGTCGACCAGAAGCATTATTCTCGGAATCCAAGACAGTTTTGTAACACGCCGCGGACCACAGCGGTGCCTGTGTGAAATTGTTCCAGCGGCAATTTTTATTTAATTCGCTACTTTCGTATATTACTGAACGAGCCCAGCCGTTTAATGTCCACTAAACAATTTTCGGCTCAAAGAATTATGGACATTTCTCGGCCGGAGACCAAGAAATATGCGCTAAATTGCGACACGAGGCCTTTAACGTAAAATATAGTTCAGCGGCACCGTGGCACCAGTGGCACCCCGCAAAGCTTTTGCTGAACAAAGGACACACTTGTGCCGACTATAGAATGGTTGACACCACGGTCAAAGATCGCGTCCTATACGTGACGAAAAATATATCTGCGGTCAACCTGTGGTCTTCGCGGCTCCGCCAGATAATAACAAACCGCTATTACGTAAAATAAAACGACGCGTTCAAAATCCATTTGGATTCAATTCGATACTCGACAATCGACGCTGCGTTCGGCCCCACCCACACCCATTAGTCGCAGGCTGGACTGACCGTGGACCGGCCATGACTTTTGTAGCTGCATTACCATTTCATACAAGCAGAGATATTATTCATATTGTAGAACAGAAATTGGCGCGTCTGGATTATCTAGATCCGTAAAAATGACGACACATTTAGCGGTAGGTATGCAAATGACTATGCGATTTTCTTGACAGGTCTGTCAAATCACCTATTCCCGTTTCAGTTTCTTGTGTATCGATAATAATTTAACTGCTTTAGTTTGAATATCGTATTAAATTATTGCTATTGGCTTTAGACAGCGCCAGTGCCGGAAAAATGTCGGAAAAACTCATCACAAACACAGAATTTTCTTTAACCCCTGGCTGATATTATTCCCTATACTAAGAACCCCATTCATAGAGAAGTGTACGCAACTAGCTCTCATGGCAACGTCGGCCATTGTTACGGTAGGCTTGTTTATGTTCGAGTACGATGATCTTATTCAATAGAGCTCGCTTTAACTAAGATTTAGATTGCATTGCCGCGATAAAATCTCCAAGGAAATCGATGCGTTTCGATCAGCCCCGAGATATTTATGTCGGCTTATTGTGTTGTGTTCGCGGAAAAGCACTGATTGTTTTTGTTGCTATTAAAATATGCAAATGTCTATTAGGCTTTCACGCCCTTTGATTTGCGATAGAATTGGTCGTAGTGTTGGTTACTGAGAAAAGAGCAGTCTCTCTTTTTGTCGCTTTCCTGCGATGTGCATGCATCTCTTACGCACGTCGCTAACCTAAGTTTTAGGTAGAGATCATGGTTTACCACTCGTTACGTCTCTATAAGATATGTTTTTAAGTCGTCTCTCTCCATCTCTCTCCCTCCGACTTCTTTCATTTATTCATGAACTCAATATCTACACTATTATTATAAAGAGGTAAAGTTTTTATGTAGGAGACAATCTCTTAAACGACTTAACAGATTACAATGATTGCATTCATACATAAGCAGCTTATATACGTCCCACTGTAGGGCACAGGCCTTCTCTCAGAGATTATTTCAATAATTACTTCACCAATATTTACAGTTGACGATCAGGATGGACATAGGTTATAAATTATCGCTGAATTAAATGCGGACGAAGCCGCGAGCACAGCTAGTCATTGATAAATAAGGAACATCACATTGCAAGTTTCCTATTTATGGAGTTAACCTGGCACTACAAACAAACAACAGACACCTAGGCAGACGGAGTCGGTGTACTATGCCTAATGCGTGTGGGCGTATGGCCCAGATTCCACTGACATCACCCCGCGAGTACGTCGCGAGAGTACGTAACGGTATCGCCACGGTGTCATGCAGATATTGTGAATATCTGGCCTGTACAATCTCAGGTCTCGTCCTCTTCGCAGCCATAAGATGAGTTGAATCTGGCAGAACTTGAATCAAAGACGCACACGGTCATCATGGACGTGGGTTTTGCGAGCCCTTTGTCCCTGATAATTGATTACCGGATGATTATGGTGCGGTCACTGTCATCGCTTTAGACTATACTAATTATATGGCCAACTAGACATAAAATGAAGAGTACTTAGAAACTTTGATGCATACGAGTACAAGTGTAACCTCTAAAAAAAACTCCTCTGTTCCTATAAATTGTGCTCATATCTACGAACTATCATCCAAGGCTGAATTGAGTATGAAGAAACGGTCAATTTTGGGGCTCTGATCATGAAAAGTGGTACCTATAGCCTTAGCTGATACTGCGAGCGAGTGACCTGTGTAGACAGTGTGTCTACACAGGTCAAACATTTGAGAATTTTGCGTTAATTGTCAATTGCACTGACTCTCAAAGAACGGAGCGAATATGGTGATAGATATTTTGATCTGCATTTTGCTCCGTAACTTGCGAGTAAAATACCTATAATAATTAAAAAAAATAACTGAGTCAAATATTTAGTTTTAAGCAAGTTACTGAGCATGATACAAAAAAATATCGATAATTAAATGAGCCCCGATAAGTAAAGGTCACCTCAGTTGACGTGACAGATTTGTAGCAGATTGAGGCTGCACGTTAGCCTTACCTACATCGGACATACATGCATACAAAATCCCTACAAAGCGGTGCAACATAACACGGACGCCGCTATCGCGACATAATCATCATCATCAGCCCACCTCTGCCCACTGCTGGGTATAGGCCTTTTCCCCGTCACGCATCTTTCGCGGTCTATCGCCATTCGCATCCATGGGCCCCCTGCCGTCTGCTGCCGGGTCGCGACAACCAATATCGGAAGGCTACGGATGAGAAATATTTTTGTAACTTCCTTGATATCGTCAGCTTCTAAATGAAATGAAAGTTTCCCTGCTCTACTGTTTTATGGTTCGCAGGTAGTCCGGTTCTGTCTCCGTATCGTTATCTCCATAAAGGAGCGCACAAGTATGGTCAAAGGTACTACGAAGGTTCCACGCCACACTAGCGAGGTGTCGCGGCCCTTTGTGGGCTCATTTGAGTCGCTCATTAAAACCTATCCTGTTATGGAGTGCCGTAGTTGATGGTGCTGTTGGTGAAGTGATAAGCGATAGTCAAACTTATGTAGCTCACGATAAGTGAGGTAGTGGTCGGTTGGGTGGTAGGCATAGGTTGGATTGAGTTGGGCTGATAGCGGCTGTTCTAGTTCTATTGGTGTGAATTTAGTTTATTGTAGTAGGGCATTGACTGTTTTACAGTATTAAAAACCTATTTTTTACAATCGGCAAAGTGGATTCTAAAATAATGTTCTCATGCTTCAGAAAATTTGTTTAAAATTATATATAACGTAATAAAGATTTTATTCAGCGCTCTAACAATTTCTAAAACTTCAACAGGGCGCTTATGAATGCCGATTTCTCGGTGTGATACGTATTTACATACCTCAGCGCTTCTCGTCGCTTCTTAAATACTAAGGTTTTCTTACAATGTTTTCATTCACATTTCGCGAGCCGTGTTGCTGCTACCAATCACGTCATATGAACGTAATTAAGAAAACAAAGTCATTAGTACATGCCGTAATCACACTCCTCATCATTCAGCCACAAGAAGTCCACCGCTGGACATAGGCCTCCTCCATGGATTTCCAAAAGGACCGGTTGGAAGCGGCTTGCATCCAGCGTCTGCCTGCCACTTGGATGAGGTCATTAGTCCATCCTGTGGCTGGTCGTCCTACGCTGCGCTTGCCGATATGTGGTCTCCATTCGAGAACTTTTCGGCCCCATCGGCCATCAGTTCTGCGTGCTATGTGCCCCGCCCACTGCTACTTCAACTTACTAATCCGCTGGGCTATGTTGGTATCACACCCTTAAGTGAGTTAAAAAATTGCCGAATTGTGGTATTTCCAGATTTGACAGATATGATTGACAGTAAAATGGAGATCAAACAAATACCTGTCCACTTCACATTTCATAAGTGCAGCCAAGCTGACACATCATGAAATAATGTAGAAGCAAAAGCTCACTAAAAAGCAACGAATAGAACCAAAATATCACGACACCAGCCTACTCAATTTTGCAACGCGCGCCTCAGTCACGATCCTGTATAACATCAATGATAAATTCGCCACGTCCACATATCAATCGGAGACAAGCGAAAGGCATTAGCGACAATGCACTGAACCTTTTTGTTGCTTTAGATTTTTTTTACTCTCTGCAATTAGGGCCAGTATTGGTCGAGGGTCGGTTAGCCACCTTTTTGTTTAACTCTGGCACGTATGCCTTGCGCGATAAGGGTTGTTGGGGTTAATTTTACGTTGGCCACTTCGTACATCTGTTCACGGGCCATTCATTGCACACATGGGCAGATGCGTTGGGGTGATCTGTGGTTGGGGTAGAGTGGTGAAAAAGAACTGAGATACAGTTGTTCTAAGGCGAGGTATGCTATCAATTGGTTTCTTGTGCTTAGTAACTACAGACAGTATTTGTATCTAATGAGGATGTCATTCAGAAAGACTTTCCAAGCCTCGCGATTGTTAATTTGGAGCTTTACCACTGGCACTGCCACCCTCTATGACACAAACGTAAAAAATGCTTTCAGTAAACTGCCAAAAATGAGGAAGCAATACAACCAGCGACGGGCCGAGTATTTTTGAAGTACCTCGGTAATTGGACACTGAACAAGGTATTAAATCAAAAAAATCGCCAAGCAATTTGGACACAATAGAAAAGGAATGAATGGAAGGAGTGATTTGTTTTATTCATGTGATTTTATGTGTGCAATAAAGTATAAAGTATAAGTATAATCATGCCGAGTGTCCCAGAATACGGTGCCTCGGTCAGATTAACATGTCTGGGATGCGGATTAACATTTTAACACACTCAATAGATATAACGGTTGTGTTATAAAGACTTACTTGCAATAAAACTCGCCGTGTGGTGAACTGAGGCATGTCCCGCCATTTTTGCATGGTGATGGCGAGCACGAGACGAAACCTGAAATAAAATTTCAACGTTACTTGCGTTACTTGGACTCAAGCTTTCAAATAATTCCCATTTTTTTATTCGGCCACTCTATATAAAGGTAACGAGATTAAAAAAAAAATCTCGGTTTATATGAACCTCCGTTTCATTATACATTTTGTTAGTGGATTCAAACAGATTTAACGGTGCACTGCACCGGGTGCAGCGATAGATATTTCAACAGAACCAACTTTAGTATGCATTAAGCAATCAACATTTATGCTCTGATTTTACTGCTAGACCATAGAATAGATAATTACATAGGCAGAACTGGAATTAATATTTATTGTTCGAATCGTTTAACAATTTATGACCGGCTTGTACCTATCACTAAGCGACACCGACGTATTCTGTAGCTTTTATCCCCTCTAATGTGGGGATTTCGAACGAAAAGTCCCGGTTATGCAAAAGTTTACTGTTAAAGCCCTGAAGATAGAATAATAACGAAGTCTGTATTTCCAGAGACCTGGGAGTCTTTAAAACTAGAGTCGACCGGCATTTAACAGGTTTACATAAGATCTTAGACCCCGTCTTCGTCAAGTGTCAGCTTGTCCTAATAAAAAAAAAGTAATGTCCAGCCCCAAAGATAAACTTTTTATCGCGTATCGAGTAGTGCTGTCTGCTTTATTTCAATATGTAAAGCAATATGGCGCTTTACGACTAAATGCATCAAATCCTGACCCTAACTGTCAAATTCCATACTCTCGCAAACGTCAGGATTGCGACAGGATTTGGTGCACATAATTAGGCCCAAGTAATTTGGTCGCCGTCTTGCAGGGGTAAGTGTTACAATCAAATATGACAACTAGGTAGGCCAATTTTTAGCAAGCAATTTTGGACATTGGATTGTATTAACTACCCAATGTCCAAAATTGCAATAGTAAAGACATTAAGTTGAATTTGCATTCGATTACCACCATTAATATAATATTTGCTTATGTGTGTAACTTACCGAATACAGAAACTATTCAAAAAACTCAATCAGTAGGCCGGTCCCATTCCAAATATGGAAATTTCGGTCATCCGCTACTGATAAAAGCGAAAATATTGGACACAAGGTGACAGCGCTTAATAATTAAATTACTTATAACGTTTAATAGCAACTACCTCAGAAGCTGAGAGATAAAATCGGACCAAAACCTGATGTTGGTAATCTCGATTCGGCCTACAGGGTTCTTTTTTTCATTTGTCAAACTGTTTCCTCTTGCCGATTTAATAATACAACTTCATGATTACGTTAACGTTAACACGGTTACCACCCAGCCTACCCTATACTATAAGCCCTGATGGCTTAGTCCGTTTAACTTCGAATAAATCTCACAGAACAGGCAGCGAGCATCATAAAGTGTTCAACACTAGACTCGATTACTCGTAAGATGTCTCGATTCAATCAATCGAGACCACCCAAAATCTCGTTCAAGAAACACAACGGATACGTTGATTGATCAATTTGAATTTCGAGATACGAATCGAGTGTTTTGTTATTTTTTTATGCTAATAGCTTTTAAAGTGTTAATATCGTGTTCTTTTCTTCGTGCCCAGGATTTATTGTCATTTAATATCCTGGCGGGAAATTAGTTTTCTTTTTAATCAAGGCAGTTTCAAACATCGAATCTTTTGCTCGAAAAGTTTAAAATAATCTTGACGTAATTTTGTCTTCTTTATACTTATACATATTTCGGCGAAAATAACCTCTTCAAGAAATCTTTCCGCTTCGAACATCTTGGGTAAATAAAGGCAGGCCGAAGTTACACAAAGGGTGACCTTATAAGGCAGGCTGAGCCGATTGACAAGTTTTTGTCACAGTCTGGCCGCGTTTTTAGGGGAAAATATCAGAAATGGACTTTTGTCTTGAGCTTACTTTGCGGTTCTTTTGCTAATAACGTCTTAAGAGAATATTCTCATTATAAATTAAGTAACGTAAAAACTCTTCACTATTGAGCCTAATGACAGATCATGGAGAGCAAAAATCTAACTGCACGACTTTACCCAAGGACCTTAGTAAACTTTTCAGTGTTCATTTCATCATAACGGGAAATATTATGCAGCTCGCTAAATATTGACATTAAAATTTTAACGAAAAAGAATTTTCCCACGTTGAACCTGTCAATCAAATGAAGAGTATTTACATGGTCGATAAGCCGAATAAATTCTCGTAATCCTGAAAACTGGCTTTCACAAACATTTCATAAAACTTTTTACTTCCTAATGTAAACACTGATACATATCAATCTAAATCGATATGTTTACTCGCTTTCGCAAAGAGTGATAAAAAATATTGGGTTATTTTATTTATCGAGATTTGTATCTGTGGCGAAGAGCGGTGCAAAAGTTTTTAATCTGGGGACTGAATACTGTCCAGAGAGGGATAAAAAGTTTTTAAACAACCAGTTCTTAGTAGTATGTTACCGTAAAGTCGACCGCAAACCTTTCACATTTTAGTTGCCGTCTCCCATAATGTAGATGAGTAGATATGGATGTAAAGGTTGATAATATGCTGTCGACTACACAATTGGGCATTTTTTATAAGTATAAAGGTGGCATTAGACTTCAGAAATTACAAAAACCTCTGATTGCGAAGCATGTTTGAAGCACTAATTATGACGATGTGGTAGGAGTGACCCTTTTTGTGTTACAACATTGTTAGAGCTACTACAGAAGTCTTCCTATAAGAACTAAATAAATACTTAATTCGAACAAAACTTTCGTAAGCACAACACAAGCTTATCTTCTTTACTTACTTTGCTTACAAAAATGTGAGCTAACCCTTGGGTAGGACTACTATGAGGCAAATTACAACTATTTGCAACGCATCTTGCCCGGAAGCATGATAGCACTTATCTGCCGCACCGTGGGAACCAATGAAATGCTTCATAAAAATAAATGATAAAAAATTCAGCTAGGTATGTACATTTGCAGAAATAAAACTGTATTTGCATAAGCCTGTTTGCATTGCGACGTTTCCGAATCGCAACCTCCTTCGGGTTACTGGCCGAAATTTTAAAGATGTCGTTTAATCTTTGTTTTCTAGAAGCAGCAATGCCAAAAATATAACTTTTCGACTAAGTACACAGATGTAAAAGTTTGAAGATTTTCTTTGTTATTGTCGAACAAACTGTTAATTTCATTTGTAAATGTAAGGTTCCATCAATCATCATCAGGTGAGCACTAATATCTTAGATTAGTCTATATTAATTTTAAGTATTTTCACAAGCCAATATGTAGGTGGTTTTACAGCCTTTGGGTGGTTTTACAGTTTAATTATACCTGCTAGTGATTCTGAAATTAAGTTTGTGTTTTTTTTGTTTGTCCACTCTGCTAAACAAACTTTTAAACTACGATGGCGGTATACGTCAGTTTTGCGTAACCATATATCGCTAAGACAACCAAACAAAATTTTTCGAGGTAAAATAAAATTATTAGACTTCAATCAGCGATTTCACGCCTAAATTCCTATCGACTTGACGAAAACCTGTATTTTTACCTCTAAAACCGTATCAGGTAATTCAGCGCTTATTTCAATGACAGTAAGGGTCATCAAGGATCTTCAGATCGGCCAGGTTTGCATGGAAGAATCCATTGCTGTGTATTTTCGCCAAAGTTTTAGCTGGTAGCTTTCTCACAGTGGCATTTTAATTGGCCTTCGCTAATGTCAGCTTAACTCGTGAGGAAGTGATACAGAAACTGTCAAATTTTCTCTCCTTCAGTGAGATTGCAGTATATTTTAGGACACATTTTAAATTTTAGGACTAGAACGCATTATGTGTACTGACTGAGCTCACAACTTCTGATGGAAATCTCACAACTAAAACGGCGTTGGTAGAAGTTGACGCATACAAGAGCTTCTTTATAGCTACATTGTTAAATTAGTGCAGGTAATAAATTACCTTCAAAATATTCCTCCAAGTAATTAATGACGCAGAAGTAGAACCGATGAACTATCACTGTTCACACCTCCTGATACAAATATTACCCAGTATCCATAGCATAACAGCGCACAACTTCATTCGTCACGAGTTTTTTGCCTTTTTGACATGTGTGCGCAATAAAACGTGTGATAAATAAAGTCGTGCGGAGTTATGGTGCGCCTCCGGGTCTTTCGATGATTTCAATACTTATTTCTTACATTGTTGACACCGCAACAGAGTATTAGCTCGCTGCAAGTAGGTAAGTCGTTGCTATCCAGATTAATCCATATAAATAGGGGTCGCACATTTCAATCTTCACGACACGGACACACAATTATGCTAAATAAGTTTATTCATAAATCATAACCAATCCTAGATAAATCAAGGTCTTCTAACCCAGCTTGTTGGCGTAATGGGTGATAACATGCAAGCGTTATCGGGGCAATTAAACACGACCGTCCATTCCCACGACCCGTTGTTGTAATTATTTATTAATGATAATGTTATCAGAGTGCTCGGTTCAGTGGTTGGTTGGAGCAGAGGAAACTGCAGTCGCTCTATGAGATGCTGATGGCTATGGGTGAAATATGTATTATGTATAACGTATTATTGAAAGATCACGGTTCACGAGATACCTGGTGACAGACAGACAGATAGACAGACAGACATACAGACTGACAGACAGACAGACAGACAGACAAGCACACAGACAGACGGACAGTGACGTCTTAGTAATAGGGTCCCGTTTGGCACCCTTTGGGTACGGAACCCTAAAAACTGTTTCTTCAGTACATAAGTATATCGATAAATTAAACGATCATCAATACCAATAATCTATCTATAAATCAGTCCGCACACATTCCCTGCTGGACTTAGGCCTCCCCAAAGGCACGCCACTTCGCATATGAGCATACATACGTAAGCAGCCTATATGCGTCCCACTGTAAGGCACACACAGGCCTTCTCTCAGCGAGAGAGAGTAAGCGACACCAATGAGCGAATCTTAGAAATTGTCAATTATTATTTTTTAATTTTGACTTTCTATACAATCTTAAAACGTAACGCAGTCAATTTGAATGAAAATT
Organism: Yponomeuta evonymella; assembly: GCA_963969515.1. Taxonomy (NCBI): domain Eukaryota; kingdom Metazoa; phylum Arthropoda; class Insecta; order Lepidoptera; family Yponomeutidae; genus Yponomeuta; species Yponomeuta evonymella. The sequence continues at coordinate 2,806,932 of OZ018347.1, forward strand.
AAAAACGATTAATGCGACAAAAGAGAACAACTGTCTAAAATCAATTTGTTTGCAACAAGAATTATATAAAGTACAACTAGGGGGTGAACCCCCTGCGCGCTTACGCGCGCCAACCCCCAGCCGCTCCGAGCTTCGCTCTCGGCGGCGCTCGGCCTAGGGCCTCGCTAGACACTTGGGGTAGGGATTTGATAAGTGGGAACGTATGGTCTCGGCCTTCGGCCTCGGCCTGGACGGAGCTCGGCCTTCGGCCTCGCCGCGGCGGGGTTCCTCGTACCCGCTTCGCGGAGCTCGGCCTCCGGCCTCGCAAGTTTCTCCCATCTGGCTTTTGCGTTATTGCTTGTTCGCCGGAAAATGTATAGTCTCGGCCTTCGGCCTCGGCCTGGACGGAGCTCGGCCTTCGGCCTCGCCGCGGCGGGGTTCCTGGTGCCCGCTTCGGCCTCGAAAAATTGTTTTTTTGAAAAATTTTTAATCTTTGTTTAAAATTTTGTACTAAAAGTCGATTTTCAGTACAAATTCTCCATACAAAATTTTCTCATTTTCAATCGTCGATATCTCGGCCGCCATCTTGAAAATCTAAAATGTCAGATTGTTCTCATATACCTGGGTCCTTTGACAACCCGGTGCCGTTTAGGGCACGTCTCTAGCATATGCCCAGTTGGCTGCTGACTTTTTTGCGCACAGGTCGATTTTTTGGGCGGCCATATTCTCGACCCTATTTTGAATTTCGAACGTTTAAAATTTTTTTTCAAAATGAGATCACAAAACAAACACCTGTTCCAAATTTCATCCAAATCGGCCAGTAAACAAAAAAGTTACCCCATTTGTATGGGAGAACGCTTTCGAAATTCAAAAATCGGCTTCATAAGATGGCTGTATATCATACATTCCCTACAACTTTCTCATACAACATTTTCACGTAGCTCTTACCGTTTCCGAGGAAACCTATAGATGATCTGTCAGTCAGTCAGTCAGTCAGTCAGTGAGTATACCGGATTGTAGCTATATATTAGGGGTTAAAGTATGAAATTGCCGTTTTATTGCAATAGGTTCTTTGAATTGACATAGAATCTTCATGGTTTGAGGTTTTCGAATGAAACTTTTTTCAAATGGTTTCTATGATGTTCTTTTTTAATAAATGTGAAACATTTGAATATCGACTTTCAATTGTTTTTGTTATTCAATTTAGACAAGAAAGATGGACACTGCGAAAATTCGAGTGATTTTTTAATACGAGTTCCGACGCGGAACTAACGCGGCAGAAACAGCCCGCAATATCAATGCTGCGTTTGGAGAGGGGTCTACTAATGAACGCACCGTGCGATTTTGGTTTAAACGCTTTCGTGATGGAAATTTTGACTTAAAGAACGAGCCACGAGGAAGACCGCCCACACAGGTGAATAACGATGAATTAAGAAAGATAGTGGAAGCCGACCCTAGTCAAACTACCCAGGAATTAGTGGCATGGTTTAACGTTACCTTACCCACAATATTGACTCACTTGCGTCAAAACAATAAAATAAAAAAATACGAAAAATGGGTGCCTCATAATCACTCGAATTTTCGCAGTATCCATCTTTCTTGTCTAAATTGAATAACAAAAACAATTGAAAGTCGATATTCAAATGTTTCACATTTTTTAAAAAAAGAACATCATAGAAACCATTTGAAAAAAGTTTCATTCGAAAACCTCAAACCATGAAGATTCTATGTCAATTCAAAGAACCTATTGAAATAAAACGGCAATTTCATACTTTAACCCCTATTATATTAGTAAAGGATAAAGGTTCTGACAATGGAACAATCTCAAAAGTGTCTAAACCGGTGAAATTAAATTTGAGCCAAGGAAGCAACCTCAAGTTACTCGAAAGAATAATCCGATAAATATATGTTGGGTCTACCATTTTAAGCATTTGCTAGGATTATTCTAAAAACATTTAATTTTATAGTGGCACGAGCCGTTATTCTGTAAGTCTCCACTGGATTGGATAATAATTATATAGACGGTGGAAAGGAAAAACACTTGAAGCGACACTTTAGTCGAAATTGAGTTATATACATATTCGTTATAATAAAAAAAAACGCTGATTCCCAATATGTACATAACTCAATTTCGACCAAAGTGTCGCTTCAAGTGTTTTAACGATATCGTGTTTTAACAACTCCAACTATCTTTTAATACCTAGATACATTGGTATCGTTTAAATAGAGTGTGAATGAAAGCCACTCAGTATACAATTACAGAATAGAGTACTGTTGGACCAGTATTTAAAGATCTTTTGCTCACCTACGAAGTACCTTGGGCCAAAACCATATGTCAATCAGATCTCAATACAGCGCGCGCAGGTCGGCGCTCTGATTGGCCGGTGCTGATTGCGGATGCGCGCGCGCCTCTATTGCCGCATCCGTCCGTTTGATCCACTTGCCGTTTGACTTTGATCTGATATAGCCCGTTTACCAGATACTAGTTACTGTCAGGGTTAGTCCAGTCTCTGATACCCTATTATTTAACTTTGGTTTATGAAACCAAGTAACATCAATGGTTCGCGTGGACAGCTCAACACAAGACAAATCAAATCGTATTCGTGGGCTTTCCTAATTTCCTACAGTGGATAAGGCGTTAAAACTATGTAACTATAATGTAACAGTGAAAAGTCAAACGAATTGCGCTATGTTATCTAGGCGCAAAGTGCGCCAGGCCAAGTTCTCGGCCGGTCCCCACTGTGCATAATATAATTTACACAAACCTATTCGAGCCAATTTCGACCCCCCCCCCTCGCATTTTTGGTGGGATTTTTTTTTAATAGCCTTAGATTAATTTATTTAGGAGCACCAACTGAGTGGACTTAAGTCTTATAAAATAACAGTTATAGTTACGTTGTCTATGTCTACAGAGTAAGGCACGCCCATCCAACTACAAAGGGTGCGTAAGGGTGCGTTTGCGCACCCCATGTAGTAACAACAAACACGGCATCACGAAGAAGTAAACTATACAGAGGCTCCGCTCCCTAATCAACCATGTATGCACGAAGGTTATTTTTATTTATTTTTTCACGACATATGAAGAACTGAAAAAAAAGCGAATTCGCGGTGGATGACAAACTCTCTTGTTTGTAATTAGAGCTCCCGTGTTGAGATAGATATTTAGTTGCAGTCCTTTAAAAGACGAGAAAGTACCAAAGAGTTAGTAGAGAAGATAAATAAATAACTGTTTACGTGAACTCCAGATGGGTGTATTTTGCTTGCAGCAGCCAAGATGGATGCGTGGACCCAAATTACGTAGTTGATAGATTGATTGAGTAAGTTTCTAAATCAGTAAGACCCGATGCGTCTGTTCAATTGGCCAATTATGCTCTTTAAAATAATCCTTATAATACTAGGCGTTTCTTGACAACTATATAATGCCAATGATCCCCCTTCTCAGTTCCCATCCCATAAACCGATAGTCAGATAAACTACAAGTCCAATATAAATTGAAAACTGGCCAAGTGCAAGTCGGACTCGCGCATGAAGGGTTCCGTACCATAATTTTACAACATTTGAATATTTTAAGCGTCTATCTGTTGCTGTTATTAGTATCGAGCAAAAAAACGGCAAAAAAAATCACGTTTGTTGTATGGAAGCCCCCCATTAAATATTTACTTCATTCTGTTTTTAGTATTTGTTATTATAGCGGCTACAGAAATAGATAGATAGATAGATAAAAAAGATAAAGATAAAAAGATAAAAAATTTATTTAAACCACTTGCTAATAAATAAACATTTCCTCAATTACTTAAAAGTATGATAATCTTAATATTGGTATAGAAAATGGTTGCCATTGACAATAGAGAGGTTACCGTTGGACCTCACACTAGACGGAAATCTGTATAGTGAGGACCTGGTTATAATAAGTTGACAGTGTTCAAAGTTGGCGACGGGTACAGAATCATATAAAAACATTTATTCACATTTGCACACACACATGAACAGGAACAGTACAAAAAGAAGCACCGTGTACATACAGCAAACAAAGAAAAAATAAAATAAAACGAATACAGTAAAACAATCCACAGAAAGAAAAGACAATATACACATGAAACACGTAATGTACACGACAACAACAACAGAGAATATACATCATCTGTGATAATTTCAACTGTTTAATTATCACTGATCACGAGATAAAGCCTGGTGACAGACGTATGAATGAACGGACGGACGGACGGACAGCGGAGTCTTAGTAATAGGATCCTTTACCCTTTGGGTACTGAACCCTAAAACAAGGTTAAACTAAATTTTAACATCTTACCAAGAAATAAAAATATGAACATGAATCAGGTGCACGAGGGCGCGTTTACTGGGCAGTTATACCTCTGTATACACCAGAACCATGTGACGCCATATTCTGCACTCGGGCATAACGGACACTGGTAATGGTAATAATATAATCGATGGCGATGTTCCAACGTGGTGCAACTGTCAGATTATATTGCCCTTTTGGTTTAGTTAGGATGACGCCACAGATGTGCCGGTTTTGGTTACGTTTGCCAGAAATGACAATGAAATTCGAGGTATAGATCTTTATTTGTACTGTGGTATGGATCCCGATCCTTGTAATAAAACGTAGGCATATCTATCCAGATCACTTATTATGTATGCCATTACTTAAGTGGTTCAACCGATCCATGACGAAGACTCCCGACCGGCCAAGTGCGAGTCGGACTTATTTGTCGTTAGAATATATAATAAGTCCCACAATCACGCCAAGTTTGATGTCTGTACACAAAAAAAACCGGCCAAGTGCGAGTCGGACTCACGCACGAAGGGTTCCGTACCATTATCTACACAACATTAGACACAGACATCGAGAAACAACAGCAATAAATTACGTTTGTTGAGCCCCCCTTAAATATTTATTTTATTTTAATTATTCATTTTATTTTATTTTAGCCAATATACACCTAAATATTCTGTGAATATTTGAAGCGTCTACCTGTTGATGTTATTAATATCGAGCAAAAAACGACAAAAAAGTTACTATTGTTGTATGGGAGCCACCCTCAAATATTTATTTTAAAATACATAATTTGTGAAAATATCAACTGCCTAACTATCACGGTTCATGAGAAACAGCCTGGTGACAGACATACAGACAGACAGACGGACAGACGGACAGACGGACAGACGGACAGTAAAGTCTTAGTAATAGGGTTCCGTTTGGCACCCTTCTGGTACGAAACTATAAAAGCGCCAGCCGGTGGCAGCATGTACCAGGCGGTCCCCATGGCGAGGTCCACACTCCGAGTAGCAAGATATTTGGAATTTTCACAGATGATGTATTTCTGTTGCCGCTTTAACAACAAATACTAAAAACAGAATAAAATAAATATTTAAGGCCCCCCTCCCATACAACAAACGTTGTCTAAAGACAGCGCTCGCCATCTAGCGGCCATCTATGTAACCTTCACAGCGCCGATGCATGTCGTTAAATTTCAATTTTAAACGCTTCTTGTTGGTTTCTATAGATGGCGCTGTTCTCAAATTCGATCTTTGTCCGAATGTTGTATAGATAATGGTACGGAACCCGACGTGCGCGAGTCCGACCCGCACTTGGCCGGTTTTTGACATCCGGCCATCTTTTCGGTGCCCTTCCTCTGGCACGTTTGCCATCCACCTGGCCGGTGATCATCAACCTTTCCAAACTGTGCCTGGGAGAACGCATGATGTGTCCGAAGAAACTGATGGCCTTTTCTTGACAAATCTTAGGGAGGCGTTTTTTATGGAGAGTTCTAAGATGGCAGACTCGTTCGTTCTCTTTACTGTCCAGGGAATTCTCAACAGAGGATTCGCAGAGGTCTTGTTTACGCAGATGAGTTACATAGTGCCGGCAAAATCGTATTTATGAGTAACTTCAGGAGCTAACTAAGGCTACTGGACTTCAATTAATTCTGCCCGCTTACGCTTACTTACAAAACTGCAATATTTTATTACAAACTGATGATCCGTCAACGGTGTGGCAACCGCTCCATACACGTCGTCATTAGCAAAAAACCAACATAAATTGACCTATCCGACCAATCAATTTTACTCTAAATGTGTGGAACGATACAGACCATCTTAAACTGGTTTCTGACTGCGTCTTGACTACTTTTGTTGCAAAAGTGAAGATTTATTTTTGGTACGACAGGAGAGGTCAACTTATGACGGTTTTTTTATTCTTTTTGTACTAATTGTGCAGTGAAAGGTAAGCCGCGACGAGATTTTGGGGATTGCAGCTTGAACCAATGCGGTATAATAATTGTTCGTGTGAGGTGAAACATAATCGATCACTTGGTATGAGCGAACACGTTGCTATCGTCCGCGTCCGCGATAATTGTCACATCCGCAATTGACCCGACGACCGCCTTATTTGAAAAACGCCGTAAAAACACTGTTTTTTAAATTTAGAAAGTGGCACTTTAAAAAAAAAACAATCTTTAGTTTATTTTTTTTAAGGAACACCAAGTTTTGCAGTCTTATTTATAAAAACATGACACTCCAATGCAGATAGAATCGTCTATGGTTGACGAAAAGCATTTACCACAGACAATTTAAACTGTACTTGAGGAGTGTTTTAAAGGAATCGTGTTTTTATAAATTATTTTTTTTATAATTAGACACCGTTAGAGTTTTACTTGGTTATAACTGGTTAACCAATGAGTTATAATTATAACAAGTATGTCACTGAAGATTGGTCTGGCAAAAAATAAACCATTGACAACTCCAATAGGTTAGTTAGTTGATAAGTTATTCTGTTTGAAAACGATCCATTTGTATCAAATATAGTTTAAAGGTTGTGAGTCCGGGACACTGGTTATATTTTCTGGTCATAGATCTGAGATTTCCGCATTTACCCCCAGTTTCTCGTACACTAACACGCTGTTAATCCACTGTTAACAGCTGTCAATTGACCAAAGTGCATACAAAAAAAAACCACTGACAGCTGTAAACAGTAGATTAACAGCTTGTTAGTGCAGGAGAAACCGGGGGTTAGCCTCATAATTCGGCCATTGTAAGTAGCAAGCGCTGAGGTATGTAAATAACTCAGACACTAGGGTTTCCTCAGGAAGTTTTCCTTCACATCGACTTTGCTACTACAACTTTACAAATTTACGTAGCTTAGAAAACAATGTCAGTGGGTGGGTACATGCCGGGATGCGTACCGATGACCTCTCGGACGTGAGGAAAGCGTCCTACGCTGCGCTGCCACCGCTGCCTTCTTCTGGGTCGCGTTTCATAAAACTATAGTTCATAATTTACTATGACAATTGGATGTCCATTGTGTAGCCGAGACTTTCTGCCTGTTAATCTGTGGGTGGATCGACTTTGCAGTGTACATCGAATTGTCATAGTGAACCATGAATTGTATGAAACAGGCCCCTCGTCATGTGTGATTGTCAGGAGCGGGGGTCACTTTCGAAAGAGATGAGCTTGTACGTTATGGTCGTCCGTTCTCATGAGAGCAGGGCTCAGCGGAAGTATTTAACGGAAAATTGTGCGTTTGCGTGGATCCAGTATTAATAATAATAATAATAAATTCCACGCAATGCAATCACTTGACCCAAACTAGGATACCCTGTGCTATGGTAACCAGGCAAGGACGTCACAAACATGAAAATACACCCATTGACATTAAAAAGTTATGCCATAGTTTGGCAATATTTTGTTACGACAAAAATTGTGTAAATTTTTTAAACACATTTGTGTTAAACACAGTTCAAACACAAGTATTAAACACATTTAAAGTTTTTGACGCCGGGATTCGAACCCACAACCTCTCGCATGCAAGGTAAGGGCTTTACCTATATATTATATCCTCCTAGCAGTGTTCGGCCATAGCGACCGCATACAGGACTCTCATTTCTTTATGGTTGAGGGTTTCGCTGGTGACCTCAGGTGACTGGTGTAGCCGATCTTGGCTCGGAAAGTGCGAGCACATTGGGCGCACGTCAAGACACCATTGACGTAGTCATATTGTATGGCCGCCGGTGGTCGGGCCTGTAGCTCGTCGCGCTTCGCATCTAAGTCGAGCAGTCTCCTCATTTCAAACTCGTCCACACTGCCCTGCACTAGTAGTCTCCACGCTGGGCGATCTTCCGCTTTACGCTCCCACTGAGAGGGCTCAATGTTGCACCTTTTCATATGCCTCTTCTGAACATCCTTGTATCTAAGGAGCTGGCCGCCTTGTTTCCGATTGCCGTCCTTAAGTTCAGAGTAGAAGATGCGCTTCGCCACTATCTCCTCAGCCATACGGGAGACATGTCCGCACCACCGCAGCTGTCGCCGCATAATGTAGGCCTCTATACCGCAGACTTTAGCACGTCGAAGAACTTCCGTGTTCCTGACACTTTACCTATACGTCTGCGTGAAACCAGTAACATTTAAAAGTTATGCCATGGTTTGACAATATGTTGTAAAGACCAAAATAGCGTCAAACGTTATTTTTTAAAGACTTTTATCCACATTACAATTTTTTTTATGCCAGAATTCGGACCCACGACCCTGCATACAAAGGTAGGGTTTTACCGATACTCTGACCCCGCTGTCAGTCAAAAATACATTAAATAAACTCACGCCAGTTTTTGAATGGAGACCACATGTCGGCAAGCGCAGCGTAGGACGACCAGCGACAAGATGGACAGATGACCTCATCCAAGTGGCAGGAAGGCGCTGGATGCAGGCCGCTTCCAACCGGTCTTTTTGGAACTCCATGGAGGAGGCCTATGTCCAGCAGTGGACTTCTTTTGGCTGAATGATTATGATGATGAAACTCACGCCCGTATCTCGGGAGGCTAGACTGAGACCCGGGTTTGCTACTTGACGCGAAATCTCTTTCGCTTCATCAGAAATAACGACCACAAAATAAGCCCTAGACTTGTGTAGTTTAGAATACAACCACATTTTTGCTAAATCGTTAAGTAAATACGAAGCAGGGCTGGTGTTTTTGTCTACCCCTTCTCTAAGAACGGCGTGAAGGCTGGCTGACAATAAGTGCGATAGAACACGGCTGATTAAGCTGGTTTCCGCGGTTGTTTCCCGGTTTCTCGAAACAAAGGCTTTTATTTTATTTTATCAGTGATCCCCTTTATTAGAGACTCCGACTATCAGTGGGGCTATGAATCTCAGCTTTCGTTGGATTGGTGTGTTCCCGAAACATCCTTTTTCTGTCACACCCATTTTATATTTTGTGCTAACAAATAAATATTAATTAAGTAGGTGCTGATCGGAGAGTGCATTTGGTCGTTAGGTCTGTACGGAGCACTAGGGCTATGGCTATGAAAATAAACATAATTTCATGATGTTGTATCGTTTGTATATGTAAATGACTAAAATTGGCCTTAGTCTCCGTTCTAGTACATTGAGGGATTCACGGTCGTGGTCACGTGACATGCTTTTTCAATTCATTGACGTCTACAAGATTTGATACGTGTTGCCGCGCAGACTTGAAGCGGCAATGAAATGGAATCGACACGTTTACGCACTTGTCTTTGCGCAGTCAACAGCACATCAACCTTTAAATTTTAGTTGTGAATTCTGCAAGTTGATGCCGACTGTACTACAAATAGGTACATTCAGATTAAAGGCGTTTTATTCAAAAGTGTAATTTTATGGAGAAATTATTTCTGACTATCTCCTACCGTTTCGTCGTTTCTGTTTATCCAGTTTATTAATGTGAAAGAGCGTATATTTACATGTTAGTGTCATGCACAACTGCATGCAGTGAGAAATAATTTTGTAAGTAAATTGACCTTTTTGGACGTCAAACATGTTAATTTACCGATAACATCACACTAGCATCTGTGACGATAGTGGTCAGTTTTCTGGCGATCTTAGGAAGTGGCCGACTCGTGTGCCCTACAGGACACATGCAGCCATTATCTCTGGGCACAATAGCGCGATCGAGTCGCGGCTCTGCGAATGCGCAGCCTACACACGCCTTTAGCGGTGGCATACGGAGCCACGACTTTAAGGCCGATTTACACTAGTGTCCTGAATAACCGTGAAATATCCATGATTATATATGCAATAAGGTATTATGTACCGATATTATATTATGCTTCTTATCTTATTGGTGGTAAGGCCAGACTGCGACGGCAAAGGAGAATTATAATATAACTCCAGCACTAACTTCTCGTTTGCGTTTTGATATAAGTAGTGTAGTGATATATCCTGTCCCTGAGATTAAGATCCGAAAAATTACCGTTTCTGATTCGGTTCTTTGAGTAGAAAATGAAATTAAAGTTGCTTTAATAGATATCCTGCACAAAGGACGGTCGCGTCTAACGTGTCGTGCAAAACCCTGACCTTAATTAGCTCTTTCTAGCTTCATCAAAGCTAAAGAGAAATCTTTCATTGTTTATTATCTTAGGTTGTCCAAATCAGGACAGACGTTGTATTTCAGCCTTTAGTACAAAGCTATTAGGAACTAAACAAGTAAACTTTGACATATATTTGAGAGTGTATCTAAAAGACTCTGTGCACATCGAAATTTCGACAGCCATTGTTAGTTCGGCGATTTATTAATGAATCTATGCTTGGGGCTATTCGTCAGTCTGCAATCTCTACATGATCTGGGGACCTCTCTACTACGTATATTCTACTAGACCATAGCTCACCAAAACCGTCACATATGTTGAGGTTCTGGTGACCTACCTGTCAGTAATTTTAGCATTGATTAACAGGTCGTTCAAAGCCAGGAGAAGTCTAACAATACGCGTGTGAGCTGGCGCAGTCTTTTGTCACACGCAGACTGTACGATAATTGAGTTAACAAAGTAACCGACTTATATACGGACAGACATGCATACATCTAAGAGATGGATGGAGACTAGAAGATAGGTACATACATTTCACTGGCTCTTTTGGATGACAAATACGCTCATTGTTTGGGAAAGAAAGGAGGTAGACGTCCAAATCATGAAATATTTTTTTAAAGTTAGACGGCATTCTTATTTTGAAAACACGTACTTAGTAGTTTCTTCTTTTCCTAAAATTCACAAATAAAAGAGAGGTGAACACCAACTGACATATTCCATACTAGTGGAAGTAGAATGCTAATGGAAGTTAGAATCTACTGGAAGGATACAACGTTTTGAGGGTCATGTGTAGGAAGAAAATGAAGACAAAAAGCCTAGATCGATCAACGCTCTCTTGCTTGAAGTATCGTGTAGGTAAAATGTTCTCGGAAATAACTGTACATCAGGGCATAGTTGGCTACTTATTTTCCATGCTACGATCGAAGTTTATAACGGACAGAAGCTAGTGGAGGATAATGGCTACAACAGGGCTAGGTATGACGGAATACACTCCTGGGAATCTAAATCTCGTTCGTTGGACAAGCGTAAGGATAACGTTCGTGGTGATGGTGCCTACCCTAAAAATATGTTATACTACGTGAACAATATAACAAACGTGAACGGAGAGTATTCATATTGACAATTAATTTCAGCGAATATGGTTAAAACACGCACACATATTTAACTATACGTACGTCGACCCCATATTTAAGTCCTCACACATATTTCAACAAGGGCCAGCGAGTTTCCAAGAGAGAAAACCAGTCTGATACATTTTAATTTTAACTGTCCCGTGGGTACTATCAGCCATTCCTTTAGATCACCCTTGCCTTTGTCACCCACGTTTTAAGGTCTAGATTCCTACTTAAAAGTATAGCTCACGCAGACGTTATATCGGCGACTTCGAACTGTCAACGGTCCCTTATAAACACTGAACTCTTCCCGCCCATATTTTAAGGTCTAAAATGGAACTGAGAAGTTAATTTAAAGTGTGCAAAGTGAAATTGTCAAGCCAGTTTTCAAGTTGCGTCGATATTATGACCTTATGTGGAGTGCCTCAGAAATGCGGCCGCGAAGCCCGGCGAACATAAAATGCCATTTATTATTGCAATTTGTGACGACAACAAAATGCGTTCAACACACACGGTAACCGAACGTGCGCCGAAGTTTGTCAAAGACGCCCGAACATAGCCGAACGTAGCCGAGTTTAAGGGGACTCAACGCCAGATTGGCTGAAAATGTCTGAAATAACACCGAGTGTTCCCGAAGACATCCGAATAGGGCCGAAAACATCCGAACGTAACCGAACCATTCTTCTTTCTGTATTTTGAAACTCAGACTAGTGTGTTGTCACCTTTGGTATGTTTCGTTCACATGGGGAACCATAAAATTAGTTGTGACCAAACTAGGCAAAAGTTGTAATTAAATTGCTGGAATTCCATTTCTAGGTACATATTTCGATTTGATGACCAAAATAAGGCAGAGTTAGAATTAAACGTACATTAAAAAAAGATTGAGGAAATGTAAGGATTGACCGTATGTCGGATACGTTTTTAAATTCTAATGTAAGTAAAGATTGATTTGAACAGTCAAATAGACTTTTAAATGGGCTTTCCCTAAGTAGTTTAATTACACACTTAAAATAATAGATTTAAGAAACAAAAAGCCGGCCTAATATCTGTAGGCTAGCACACCAAAGTACGTCGATTAAATAAATTGCTCCAATCTTGTGTACACGCACCTACATTTATTCAACTGCATCTAAAGTAGTACCATCTAACGATGATCCGGCTAGCCAACACATTGTTCCAATAAGTAAGTACGTAATCAAGGGTCTCCAGAAGATTCTGGTACTTCAAACCTGTTCTTCATCAAGGGAACCGATATCAGAAAATAACCATAATTAGTTACGCGGCAGTAACTGTCGGAAAACGATAAAACTCTTTGTTGACCCTCTGTCTTTTGCCGGCCGTGTTTAGTCTATGTCCGAATTCGCAAGGAAGTTTAGTACGGAGAAGTATGAAAAAGTCCTGAATATATATTCAGTAAGTTACTTTTAATATAGCCTGTATACGTCCCAATACCGGGCACAGGCATTATCTCAGAGAGAGAGAGAGAGAGAGAGAGAGAGAGAGATAGTATGGGTTTAATTACCACGCGTGCCCACCACGGATTGGCAATTGCAAGCGCTGAGAAATGTAAACCCTCCGACACTCGGGTTTCCTCACGATGTTTTGTGCGATATTAAAGGTGGTAGACTATGCACACTCTAATAAAAATGGTTTACCGGCTTTAATAGAACCTACCTTTGTAAAGATAAGTATAACGAAATATATTTGTGTCAAATGTCTGGACTAATCGGAATTAGGTATTTTTGGTAACCTCTCTGTCTCTTTCTGTCTCACACATAAATAATGTAAAGCATTAGTACCAATGGGCCAGACTTATCGCTCGTCTGAGAAATGTCCAATCATTACAAATTGTATCATGGCGTTAAAAGTGGCGCCCAAAACTGGTCCTCGGGCCCACCAAACGTTTGATGGGAGAGTTATTTTATTACGTATTGGTGAGAGATAAATCACGTTGACGACAGGAGGACAAAGGAACAGAGGGTGCCCTTAAGGTAAAACTATGAGGGAGCTATGTTCACGGAAACCTCAGTAAAGAGAACTTATTTTACATGCATAAGATATTCAAAATGGTCATAAGCATTCACGCAACGCATGCATAACTCGATGGAAGCAACCACCTGGTGCCGTTGTTACTAGCCAATCGAAGTCGATTATAAAAAGATAGCGAACCAGTAAGCCAATCAGAAGTTTCACAAGTCACAATTTTAGTCAAAACAACCGGTGACCCTCTTTATTTGAACTTGATTAGTAACTGCGATTCTTCTAGTCCTTCTATTATTCAGCGTGGGCTTATGACACGAGACAAATTATTCCAGTTCCCTCCAGACTAATACGGTTCTAATGAACTGGTGACGTGAACAAAATGGCGGCCTGTAATATTATGCTGAATAATAAAATTATTCATACGTCGGAAACCTGTTGCTAGTTTGCCGTAAGGATTATCTTACTAGGAATTCGTTTATGAAAAAAAAACTCCTTGAGATCTTCTTGAGAACCTATTTTTTCATCGGCTCTTTCGTGAATGAATTTTAATATAGACGCTCGCGACTCCCCACTCAGGCAGGTATAGAAGAATCAGCAGCGCTTTCAAGTTGTGTTACATTTCAATGAAACTTGATTTCTAAAATGAAAATTGATCTTTTTTCCGATTAGCACTGTGATGAGTTGACAAATTGATAAAGGCAAATATTTAACACGGCAACTGAAATCCTTTTTAGGCGACTTTCTATTAAGTCACAAAAAAACTAACTTTTCAGTGATTAAATATCTTAGCAACTATTAAACTATACAAGCAACAAAAGGCTAGGATAAAAAAAACTAAAAAACGGCTGCTACTGTAAGGTGTCAAATATATCAAGCGGGATCAGTGTAAAACTGGTTAAGGTATTATAAAACCTAATGTGGCGACTAATTATCCCAAGGGGATATCAAACATTCTTCACTGGCAACTACTGGCAATCTAAATTTTGGGTTGGTTGTTAGGTCAGTACACATAAGCAAAAATAGGTTCGAAGTTCCAGGATGGAGCGGAGCGCAGCGACGCTCCATCCTGAAACTTCGGGTGTTAGTTCTTTTTTTTTATATAAAAGCGAAAAAAAATATTTCACTAAAAAACTTAGTTTTGAGTCAAACTTAAATCAGGTTGGTGCATGGAAAAGTCATGGGGCCTACATTATGAAAATGTAGCCAAAAGTATTTTTTTAAGATCTTGTTTGTATTTATTTAAGACCTTGGTCAAGTTTATAGACAACCCCATTTTAGAATTTATGAAAGCCTATTTTAACTTTTTTATCCGCCAATAATTTGTCGCCTTAGAAGAAATTCAATTGCCACAAAAGAAAATCACTGCCAGATAAAATTTAAATAAAACCTCAAAACTCATTAAAAAGGCGCCGCTTTCTAGTTAAGATGCTACCTCAAATTAGTCGCCAAAGTAGTTTATTTACGATCCATTTTCAGTTTTTTTAAGATCCGGAATGGTATCAATTTGTCGCCGCGTTAAATACATGCCATTGATAAATAACATAATAACGTTTACAAGCGTGCGCTCTACTCCTTTACAGACTTGATAAAATTAAATATATTTTTAGGGGTCCGTACCTCAAAAGGAAAAACCGGAACCCTTATAAGATCTCTTTGTTGTCCGTCCGTCTGTCTGTCAAGACCTTTTATCACGGGAACGCGTGGAGGTATCGAGTTGAAATTAAAACCGTATACTCAGGTCTATAGTAAAGGTACTTTCTGTTGACCTAGAACTATGAAATTTCTCAAGTAATTTCGTCTTATAATACAAGTAGGTACAGGGAAAAGCTGAAAATTATACATTTGTTATTAAATCATTAAAAAATTGTAGTTGAAGTTCGGGAAAAGCTCGAAAAAACAGCGAAACCCGATTCCTGAACTATTTATCATTATGTAAGTGTAAACACACACGTAAACCTAACATAAACCTACAAATTTGTACGCAACCCTCGGTGGGCGAGTCCGACTCGCACTTGGCCGGCTTTTTTTTAATTAATGCACTCGTATAGTCGAAAGCAGACTTGAGGCTTGAGAACAGGGGTGTTGCGGATACAGAATTTCAGTCATCGGCATCAGATGGTACTAGAAATCTAGAAACTAGATCGTATTGATTATGCAGAAAGATTACGAGGAGATACTATTTAACAAGAAAATGACAATATTTTATTTCAAACTCGAATTATTTTATACATTCGGATGTCTAACTTAACGCTAATGCAAAAATCTACAACATCCCTGCTGGAGAGTATGGCAAAACGCACTATTTCATGCAAATAGAATAGGCTGAAATCCATATGGACTCTTCCACCATATAGAGTTCTAGATAGTGGTGCGATTTATACCCGCCAGCATATTAGTGACAAATCGTTATGGCCTCCAAGGTACTCTGGTATAAAGTAGTGATATCGGCGACATGGCCGGCCGGATTACAGCTGCCTCGACCGTCTGAGCCCCTGATACCGGGGTGATAATTAATATCTTGCTGTGCCGGAGGTATCACAGGGTTCAATGCAGTTCTGGTTACAAACAATACAGAGCTACTGTAGTTTGGGGAAGAGTTTTTGTATACTTCATTCTGGTCGAAGAAAAAAACTGCTCATCTGTGGAGAGAAACCGTTTCTTGAACCGGTAAATGCAAGTTTACCTCTGTCAAGTACTGTCAAATTTGGGCGGAATGAAAACTAATATCATTAAAAAATAAGATAAAATAGTGTTTAAATCCAATATTAGATACAATGTAAAGTCGACAGCACGTCAACCTATGCGTACTCTACTCAGTTACGTTACGGGCAACTTTATAAAAAACCTAAGTTGGAGTCGTCCTAATTGTATATTGAGCTAGCTAGACATATTTCATCAATCATATAACAAAGGTTGATCAGCTGTCGACGGTTTTACAGGGGGTGGCCAATCTTCCATCTCTATCACGGACATAAGTTTGGAAAAGGACAACTAAACGTGAACTTTATTAGTTTATGAATCAAAGATCACAGGGGCGCGCACGATTGTCTAGTTTTATTTGTTTTGTAAGCCTCTACACTTATGGAAGTCCTAACTTTGTTGCAGCACGTATAACAGGTAGCTCTTATCGCTCTCAGTATAGGTTCTATTATTGAGCATAACAGGGTATCTCAGGTGACGCCTGTACATTATGAGATAACTGGCTAGTACGCAGTAATTCATATATTTATCTTCTAGTAAAATCAGTTTTGCCTGTTGTTAAATGCCTTATTTATTATTAGTCGAGTTCTGTAATAAGTTAACGGGGTCTATTGCAGGAGTGGTAAATAATAGATCGTTTTACGCTTCGGAAACATAATACAGTTAATAATAAATCCAAATAAATGGGTACTAGAATGTAACTAAACATTTCTATTAACTATAAGCTTAAAAATAAAAATTAAAAACCATTGATATTTTCAAGGTCAGGACTAAGGAGAGTGAAAAGGCGCTTTTACGTTGGAAAAATTAAAACCTTTTATATTTTCTTAGTAAAGTCGCCCGTAGGATAATTATATTGAGTAAAGAGCAAGCCTATACATTTTTATATATGAAATAAATTAATTAAATTTATTGAATAACACTAATAATAAATAAGGCATTTAAGCTTGGAAGCTTGGAAAACCATGATGGAGGCTTATGTCCTGCAGTGGGCGTCAAATGGCTGATGATGATGGTGATGAATAACACTGCGTGCAATGCACGCTATGACTTTGTGACAAAAAAATTATATTAGTGCTGCTGTCAACTGTACTCTTGTAAAAATTTCAAAACCATTCCATAAACATATTCCTAAAATATGACCTCACATGATCCTTCCAGAGGCGCTTTCCCCATCAACAACAAAGTAGAAAAGCCTCTTTCTTAATTAACCTCACGCCACAATTCTATCACTTTGACTTAATTACCAAGCCTATCGCACCCCGCTATAGTGGTCCCGGAACCCATACAATTTACTTTGGCGGCCAGTCGGCCAGTAACTTTATCACTATTAAATAAGTTACTATGAACTATTCCGGCAGCCTACTAAAAGGTTTCGTTGCGGTGCCTTTAGAATTAAGCTTCTATTAAGTACTTGATTTAGTTTGATGTTTACTAGAGCTACCGGCAGCAGCAGTAGCCTGGGTTGTAAGACCTGAGTAATTAAGTAGCTTCTGACGAGTTATATAGAAAGGATTTTTTGCAGTCCTGGCACGATATGAAATCCAGGACCTATATATTCAATTCAATTCAAATATTTTTATTCATTGTAAAAACAGAATGTTTACTTAATGAACGTCAAAGTTGTTAGTTTCACATATATAGATAGATATATAGATAGATATATAGATAGATAGATAGATAACGCTTTATCTTTATCTTCATCCTATATTTCGATGTTACTTGATTTGTAGAATGTGTGGAAGGGGTTCGGATAGCGGAAAGAGCATATTATGAGAGTCCGTTGGGCGCGCTACCGAGTAGGTGCTAAAAAAGTTATGAATTATAATAAAATTTTATTATTTACTAATTTAATAAATTTTATATTACTAATAATAAATTAGTACCTGGATGACCGAGCTTTGCTTTACAGAACTAACAACTTCACCGAAATCATTTTCAACGGATTTTGTACGAAATTTCACTTTTATAAGTTTGTAGAGCCTACTTAGCCGTGATAGTTTTCCTTTTATGTTAATTATATGTGCTACTATTGTATTTTTTTACGTTTCTACAATCAACCGTTTAGCCACGAGAGGGAGGGGACGCCATACTCTGACAAAAATCAATCAAATAAAAAAAAAATATTCGAGGTTTAATCTACCGTTTTGTCGGCGTTATAAATATGGACATCTAAGCCAAATTTCAGCTCTCGAGTACTTACCGTCCTGTGCTAAGCCGCGGACGGCAGACAGACAGACGGACGGACAGGGCGAAACTATAAGGGTTCCTTATCCACTACGGAACCCTAAAAATGGCCGCGTAAAGACACGAAAACTTGCAGTTGTAGATCTTGTGTCTTGTACATTAGACATTGCGGTCGCTGACACCTAAACTTACGTCAGCTCCAAATCTACCAAGCGGAAGTTTACCTGTGGACAGAAGAAAAGTGACGTTAGATAATTATTAAAATAAGCAGCGCTCCAATTACATATACGAGGAGAGAGGAAACCTATACTATAAAGCGAAATCAATCAGAGCAAAAGTGCATTGAAAACAAAATGTCAAAGGTCCACACACGAGGATTCGTGTAAGTACCATCGCCTACATCTGGACTCGTTTTTATTCGATTACCACACTTAAATCAAGGGAATAAGATCCACTTACAGTAGATTAAAAGTCAGAGGCTGTATATATTAGACGTCTGAATGCTTTTGCTGTCTGCCACCGAGTTACTCGCGTTATTACTCGTAATAGAACGTTAATGGCCGCTAAATCGATGCATAAATCGATCCCGGGCAGAATGGTTGCATTAATCAGTCGAGAATTAAATGTCGGTCCCTATTGCCCGGGTGCTTTAAAGGAGTAATTATTTTGCAGCGATTTGTGGAGGTACAGACAGGGAATAAATGCTAGCAAGTAAAAAATATTTCGTAACAAAACACCACTCGTCAATAAGTCAATAAATAGATTCAGCAGTCAAACCACCGTTTATCATTTGTTTCTTTTCATTCATTTGTTTTTAAGGTTCCGTATCTCAAAAAGAAAAACGGTACCCTTATAGGATCACTTTGTTGTTCATCTGTGTGTCTGTCAAGACCCTTTATCTCGGGAACGCGTGGAGGCATCGAGTTGAAGTTAAAACAATATACTCAGATCCCTTTAAGTTGTCTGTTGAAGCAATTTGAAAAATCAAACTTCAAGTTAACGTATAAAAAAGATACGACCGTTAATGTCACGTTTATCCGTGTGGTGCCGGATTAAGAATAGCGTCACTCCATATCCTTCCGTGGATGACGTAGAAGGCGACTAAGGAAATCAATTACCAGGAGAAGGGCAGCAGCGCCTTCCTGAGATTCCAACCGCATACTGCGATCGCCAACCCGCCTGCCAAGCGTGGCGATTATGACAAAACCCTCATGGGTATGAAAACCACGAAGGAGGCCTTTGTCCTGCGGGGGGCGTCAAATGGCTGATGATGATGATGATGTCACAAAAAACGTACATTTCGACACTCAAAGGGATCAAAATTTATTGGGTACTTTCCCTTGGAACTATGAAATTTGGCAAGTAATATCGTCGTAGACCACAAGTACAGGGAAAAATCTGAAAAGTATAAATTTTTATTAAATCATTAAAAAAAATTGTCCTTGAAGTTCTGGAAAAGCAGGGAAAAGCTGCGAGACTCGATTCCTGAACTATTTATAATATGTGAGTACCTACCTATAAATTTGTACGAAACCCTCGGTGGGCGAGTCCAACTCGCACTTGTCCGGTTTTGTTGTTCTAAATTCAAAGTAAAGGTCGAATTTAGTACAACGAATACGAATGAATCACGATAATTCAACATTTTACGAGTTTTAAGTTTCATGTCAGGCAGCACTCTTTTGTTTTATTCGTTGATTCCAATACCATCTCAAGAATCGCTTGCCTGATGAAATCACGTATCGATATCACATCTTTACGCGAATGATTAACAAAATTCATCGCTTCCGATCGCACTTTTTGTCTCCTTTGTCCGCGGAATGAACGGAATCCGTAAGCTCTTTTGATGTCATACCGCCCTAGTATAATTTGGAGCGATTAAAATGGTAAAACATAGGTATATGTAGGAGACGGCGATTAACGTTTTTTCGTGTCTGAACTACTTACAAGATACCGATGTCGAAACCCTCAAAAGATTCACACAGTTATTTTTTTCAAGGAAAAGAGGATAAAAAATATAATATGTTTTTATAGGTAAAATTCAGTAAATTTCCGCCGAAGGAATTTCGTTCTGATTCTAAGCTTCTTTCGTGGACTTTTTTGTCGACGAAAAAATCGTTCGATTCAATTGGAATGGAAAATTAGAGCCATCTTCTGTAATGTCGCAAATAAGTGAGTCGAATATGTTGATACATAGTGATAGAGTAGGGGTGACTGTTTACCGAGAGCTTTTGTATAGTTTGATGAACTGAATACAGGCGAGAATTTTTTGGCCGTTTCACTGTATTATTTGCAAACGTCTCTAACAGTAACATGACGTATGTCCCTGAACCGCTCGACAGCAACCGTATAGGTACAGCAAAGCGATGTTCACCTTGAGCGACGCTTAACTCGACTTTAATCACAATAAATCAGTCCACGCAGTATTTTTAAGGCTAATTGCTGAATGAAACACCACAATTTGTCATAGAGGACTCGCCTCTGTATTATTATTGTAGACGGAAAATTGCTCTACAAACGCTCGTGTCCGGTTTAACGTGACCTTCGGTTCCACGTGAAGGTCAATAATCACACGGTCAGCTTAGAATAGTCACCAGAGGTGTGGAAGGTATCAATTATACCTGTGATACAGATTGGTCAAAGCTAGTACCTATGTACCAGGAATAACAAAATGTGACAGCGGTTGAAACATAATTGTTAACATGAACTTCAAGGCTTACAGCAATTAAATTTTTACAGTCCAATTTCTACCTATACTCGATAAGTAAAGAGATCACTAAAGTGACATATTTTTTTAGATGGAGTAGACTTTCCCTTGCTACACCTACCTCTCAGCTTAGTCTACAGTAAGACATACCTTAGCAACTTAAAATAGAATCAAACTTAAGTTGCCCAGTACCTAAGTTTATACACGCAAAAGCTCGAATAAGAAATGAAGCCACACGACTCGTTATTTCAAGTCCAGCCTGCCGAGAGCCGAAGCTGAAATCCCGAGGGAGTCAGCGATAATGACTAATTTACACAAGAGGAATTCTCACAGGCATCCGAATGAATATTTATTACAGGCAAACATTCGGACTGCTACCGGTGGCTTGGTTTATGGAGATGTTGGCAAAGAATCAATGACCGGACTTAATTAGTAAGTAGGCAACTTGATTTTCAGTCACACCTTTTGTATGTCTCTGCACGCCTAGTAGAAAGTTATATTAACCGCCTGGATACAATACAACATCCACACCATCCTGGAAGTACTGTATGGACTCTTTTTAAGCCAGATTTAACCTACTACGATCTGTTAAACAACTGTGAAACGTCAAATGGATAAACCAATACAGTGGACAATTATGGACAAGATAAGTTGATCCCAAACTGGGGTAATCAGACAAGGACATACTAGGGCCAATTGTACAAATTCAAGTATAGGTACCAGGTACCCCTCAGGGAGAATCGAACCCACGACCACTGGCATAGCAGTCAAACAAAGCTAGACCAATTGAGCAATGGGGCGGTCAAATAAAAGGCTTGTTTTGACATTTTGTTTGGTCAGCCATCACTTCGATGATAGACCTCCTCAGAACCAAGTACCGGCAGTTGGACTACAATCAATGTTACCTATGTAACATATATTTGGCATTCGTAGGAGAGGCAGTTTGTGAAGACGATTAGCTTCCAGTCAGTGCGCTACCATTATTCTGTTGCACATTCAATGATAACTGGTCTACAAATGCAAATTGATCCTGTTGGCCAGATGGTGGGAAGAACTACGACGCGTACACTTAAATGATACCACCATCTCTGAGCATCACTCCAGTCCGTCTGCATACTCGAGTCTATTGGATTGGAGTGGGATCAGCTATTTGATACCACATTATCAGAGTTCAATGATCATGATCAGTAGAAACATTGATGTGAGAAAAGATGGACTGAATGAACAAATACGGTATCAGGTAAGAGCTCTTTAACGACGTTGTTTTAACTATTTCAAGGCCTTCAATCTAACAAGTAACAATCAGCCCGTAAGTAATTTCATGCCTATCGAGATAGATAGATAGGGAACAACTTATTGGACATAAAAAAATATACGGACTCTTACCCCCGGTTTCTCGTACACTAACAAGCTGTTAATCTAGGTACTGTCAACAGCTGTCAGTG
Organism: Yponomeuta evonymella; assembly: GCA_963969515.1. NCBI lineage: Eukaryota > Metazoa > Arthropoda > Insecta > Lepidoptera > Yponomeutidae > Yponomeuta > Yponomeuta evonymella. The sequence continues at coordinate 2,829,396 of OZ018347.1, forward strand.
GTTTTTTTTTTGTATGCACTTTGGTCAATTGACAGCTGCAACAGTAGATTAACAGCGTGTTAGTGTATGAGAAACTGGGGGTTAGTCTTATTTATAAAAAGTCGATTCCACTAAAACACTCTTAAAATGCAGTTTAAGCCAGTTTATAAAAAAAATTGCTAATTTATAATTTAAAATTGTATTCTGTCATTGTACTGTGTTTTAAAATGAAAATTATTTCAGTTCAATTCAACTATTGCCTGCTAGTCTAAAGTATAGACTTCAGTCAATCCATAGCTATGGAAATAATTTTTCTAGCTAGATTTATTTCGAATATATTTAACATAAATCTAGCTAGCCGTGTTTTGAAAAGAATAAATGTGGAGTTTTTTTGTTAGCTTCTTCTCCACATAATCCATTAATTGTGAAACTAACAACCTTACGTTCATGAAGTAAACATTCTGTTTTTATAATGAATAAAAATATTTGAACCGAATTGAATTGAATTGAACACTTACAGAGATTTTTACAGAGACGTTTTAGAGGCAATGCCTGCTCCAACCTTAATTTACCAACTTCTCGACGAGAGCCGCGGGAAGTCTCTATTATAGATTCATAAAAATTTGTTACCGGAATATCCCTGCATCGATACGAATTATTATTATGAGTATAAAATTCTGTGGCCCATAATTGAATATAGCTTGGGTCTCGTTTGTTTGGATATCAAGGCCGTAAATCAGTCGTTTTATGATTTTGAATCACGTTGGCTTTTTGGACGTTCATATTTATTTATCGTTTGTTTATACTCGGTTTTATTTTCTTGGAGGAACTTGGATAATCCGGCTCCGGGCTTGGGTTGGGTATGCCTCTGCTTAGGTTCCCTTTTTATCTTAGCGAATGGCTCACGGGTTAAAACGACGACAATGTCAAATTCCAGGTAGGGAAAAAGCTGTGATCATAATTCTTTAGTTTTTGGAGATTTATCGCCAAGCCAAATCCCTGCAAGAGTTACAACAAAAATTCAAACAAATGGTTTCTCCTTAGAAACGTTTTATGTATAATGCTAGAATCATCTAGCCCAGATAGTGTCTTGTCCGTTTGAACAAGAAACAACCTAGTCTAAATAACTGATCTTACAGAAATCAATGAGTAGATATCTTAGGTATGCTATTTATCTGTTGTTTTCAAAATTTTATAGTTTTTAGGGTTCCGTACCTCAAAAGGAATAACGGAACCCGTATAGGATTACTTGATTGTCTGTCCGTCGGTCTGTCAAGACCCTTTATCTCGGGAACGCGTGGAGGTATCGAGTATCGAGAGTAAATAGGTATCGAGTTGAAATTAAAACAATATACTCTGGTGTACAGTCCCTTGAAGCTGTAAAAAATTAAAATTCTAAGTTGACGTAAAATAAAGTTACGGTCGTTTATGCCGCAAAAAACGTATATTATTATTATTATATTATTTATTTGGGAAACTTGCAGCTTACATTATATTTCGACATTCTCAAGGGAATAAACATTTTTAAGGTTATAGGGTACTTCCCGTTGACCTAGAACTATGAAATTTGGCAAGTAATATCGTCGTATACTAAATGTGGAGGTAAAAATATGAAAATTATAGATTTGTAATTAAATCATAAAAAATAATAGTCTTTGAAGTTCGGTAAAAGCACGGTACCTACAAATTTGTAGGGAACCCTCGACGGGCGAGTCCGACTCGCACTTGTCTGGTTTTTAGGGTTCCGTACCCAAAGGGTAAGGGAACCTATTACTAAGATTCCGCTGTCCATCCGTCCTTCTGTCACCAGGCTGTATCTCATGAACCGTGATAGTTACACAGTTGAAATTTTTCACAGACGATGTATTTCTGTTGCCGCTATAACAACAAATACTAAAAACAGAATAAAATAAATATTTAAGGGGGGTATACAAACGAGTTTTTGTCGTTTTTCATGCGCGAGTCCGACTTGAACTTGGCCGTTTTTTTATTTATTATGTAGCCTCTCTTAATGTATCCCACTTGACAAAGGTCTTCCCGTTCTCAGAGCGGTGTTTTCGGTCCCAAGCCACCTAAGCCACTCCAGCAACCGGTCGAGACCGTCTGCCCATCTTTTTCATGACCGGCCTCGTCTCCGGTAACCCACTCGGTGTCTAGTCTAGCATACATAAGCAGCCTATATACGTCCCACTGTAGGGCACAGGCCTTCTCTCAGGGAGAGAGTATGGGCTTTATCACCACGCGTGCCCACCACGGATTGGCGATTTCAAGCGCTGAGGTATGTGAATAGCTCAGACACTCAGGTTTATTCACGATGTTTTCCTTCACCGTTAGCGAGTGGTATTGCTACTATAACTTCACAAATGTACATAACTTAGAAAACCAAGTCATAGGTACATGCCCGCAACGGGGATCGAACCTGGGTTCCCCACTTCCGAGTCCGAGGTTCTACCCACTAGGCTACCACCAGTCTGGCCTATCCTACCTAATTCCATTATTATGAACAAAATACCCCCAGTTCCGTCCAACGTTGGCACCGGCATCCTTGCCTGTGCGTCGTTCTCACACGCACCCTTCCGCGGGAAAAAACCATGCGCTCAAGTGCTGCGCATCTGGCGCGTACGCAACTCGCGTTTAAAGGTGCATCTTCATGAGGAGATTTGAAGCCTACACGCATGTGTTAAATGAAATATTCACAATAAGCTATCTGATAGAATACTTTATAGAACTTTCGTGGGTTTAACTTTCGTGGTTTTTTTTATTTATTAGAAAAATAATTTTCTTAAGTTACAACGGCCCAAATACCAAATAAACTTAACCAAAAACTAAAACAAAGATAACCTAAGCTAGTCTACTGCACTGGATGATAATAAATTAAACGTTCCCGGGGTATATATAAATACCCATTTTTATATTAAAACACAGGATTTGAGCATGTAACAAAAGGCAAAATTTGTGGCTATGACTTTTTGCTTTGCTTTTGACTTAGGTAGAATATTCAAGAAAAACAATAAAAACTAAAAGCCTAAATTACTGGAATTCTGAAGAAGGTACGAAATTTCTATTTGCACGTAAAAATGAGATTTTGTTTGAACTTTAGGAACACAAATACATTTTCTAACTAACGTGCTAAATTTTGACCGAGAACTATTGACTTCTGTTTTACGGGAACAAAAAAGTTAAGAGGTGGAGTATTTTTCATTACTCCTACCTCTCTAACTAAACATATTTGGCACTCCGGTGTTCTCGTCTTCTATATGAAAAGATAGCCTTATGGAATTAAAATGGGCACGCACGAAAATCGGGTCTCAGAAAACACTGTGGCGCCGGCCAACTGGCCGACCGGTCGGATCCTATGACGTCATAATAGTTTTTTTTGGAAAGTCACCGGGATTCTTACCACGATAACTCATAGATATCTAATTGTAACGTCCATTAAATTGTAAATGTTCATTGTGCAATGACAATCAAGTCACAAAATCAACTATTACGTCAATACAAATGCGATGCCATAGATATTCCTAATATTGATACCTAGGTGTTAGGTTTTTTTTTTTAATGCGCAGTTAACTAAAAAGAATTTAAATATGCGTACCTTTACTTTTACATGCATACTGGTAGAAAATGCTAATGGCATTAAGCCCGCCGTATTATACATTGACCTTAAGAGCAATAAAATACTTTTGAATCGTAAAAAAAAAACTAATTATGTTGGTTTTTATGCGTAAAAAATTCAATTTCCAAATTAATAGGTGAGTTTCAAAAAGGGCCCAACTTTCAATGTTCAAAAACATTTTTTTCATAAAATCAAAACAACAATTTAAATTATTTTTCACAACGAAACACCAATTGACGTAAACGAGAGTGAAATAAATGCTTTGCACTTCAAACTGGTTCAACTTCATTTTATGAAAAGTGTAACATGAAATTGCACCTTTAGCGCGTGTAAGTGGCATGTGTTAATGTTGTAGGTACAGGATCTGTGATAGTAGTAGGGCTGCTTTGGTGAATGAAAATATGACAATATGTATTATATAGCCTAGTGGTTGGAACATTGGACTCGGAAGCGGGAGACCCAGGTTCGATTGCCAGTGCGGGCATGTACCTATGACTTTGTTTTCTAAGTCATGTACATTTGTGAAGTTATAGTAGCAATACCACTCGCTAACGGTGAAGGAAAACATCGTGAGGAAGCCTGGGTGTCTGAGCTATTCACATACCTCAGCGCTTGAAATCGCCAATCCGCGGTGGGCACGCGTGGTGATAAAGCCCATACTCTCTCTTTGAGAGAAGGCCTGTGCCCTACAGTGGGACGTATATAGGCTGCTTATGATGATGATGTATTGATGATGTCTGTCATTAGCCAGTTCAATACACAATAAGATAACTCAAAATTGCAATGAGTTTTCACCGCGGATTGGCGATTTCAAGCGCTGACGTATGTGAACACGACGTTTTCTCGTGATGTTTTCCTTCGCTCGTCAGCTAGTTATGGTAGTAGTGGTTGGTATGTTAGTTAATAAACTAATTTAAAGTTCCCCTAAAAACAACTAACACTAACTTAACGGAATCTAACTTCGTTTGTCATTAAGCGGTTGCGCCGACGCAACACGATGGCCAGCGGTTTTGAAATGAGACAAAAGTAATTACGTGAGGAGACTGCAGTGCTCTGGGACGGTTTGTGTTTCGCTTTTCTTCAATCTCTTATTCTATGTGGCTCATAACATAACTTCGTAGAGTGAATTATACAAGTAGTATTAGAGTGGCAACAAGCGGGCACTATACTAGCAACTGTGTCATGAGCGTTGGAGCATGCCAGTTACTTACAATACAAGAAGGAAGGTAAATACTAGGACCGAGATTCCATGCCCGAAGATGGCGAACAGTTCGATTTTTCCCCAAGAGGGAAGTGGGTAAGGAGACTTGAATGTGAGCTACAAGCACGTGAAATACGCTTATAGATGTAGTTTTTGTTTGATACTAAAATAATGGCTCGAAGCAAAGAACATTAAAAGTCGTATTTTATTAAGAGTTCTTTTTAATACCATACTAGTTATTTTTTCATAAATATTGTGAATTTTTGTGATCTGCAACTTACGTGTCACTGGTAGGTAGACGGTACGAAACTGTTCTAGTCACTGGCATGTGTATCACTAAGTACGACACAGAATACCTGGCGTGCCAGCTTACTAGCTCCTAGCATACCACCTACTGACTTGTGTATCACAGCCCAGCATCTGCGCGGGTGCGACGATACAGTCAGTACCGGTATCTGGGGCTTTTGCATGTTGCATGGAAGACATGCAGAGCTTATATCGCGCTTTACAATCAATAACAAGTTGATATTTACATGCGTGCATATAGTAACGTTACAGCCAACTTAGGTCGATCCTTGCCACTACAATAATATCCAAACGTGAAAAAGTAGCTCCATCGATTATGCCCGCTTTCCCCTGCGCGAGCGTTGACATTGCGCCCTGGCCGTCGCGTGGGCCACGGGTTAATCTCCCAAGTTTTTATTATTAACAAATTCATTTTCCATCATCAAAAGGGCATTAGCCGGTAAACGATAGCCAATTACCGGTGCTAGAACTGTAGTGGTGTAGTCGTTAAGTTGATTTTAATAATTGGCTGGAAAAGTTATATATATATGGTGTTTGAGCTATAATAGTGAGATTTGAAGAACGTCCCGGCTACTATCTACCGTCAATTCAATAGAGTGATGTGATGACGAAACAGAATAAGTAATAATATGTGCAAAGAAACAAACCATGAAAAAATAAACAAAATCCAAGGGTGTCCTTTCATTTACCATATCACTAGATCAACGCTATTAGAATTGAAAAAGAAACACGGCATAAGGCCAGCAACAAAAAGCTAAACGAGACGGGAAAAAACTTCGAATAAAAAATAATTTGGGGATGTTAAAACACGTGGTCGCAGCTAAGAAAAAAAAAACTTGACGTGTGTGATGCATGTTTTGTGCAATATAGTACAGGAAGTCGTGATCAAATATTATTAGAAAACCGGCCAAGTGCATGTCGGGCCACACGCAGTGTAGGGCTCCGTAGAAATAGGGGGTTTTATCTGCGTTACAGAACTAACAACTTCATCAACGTAAAATTCAATGGATTTTGTACGAAGTTACCCTTTTATAAGAAGAAGAATAAGAATAAGAATAAACTTTATTTAACAACATTACAAAGAATCACATACAGTAGGCACATGAGCCAATATCCTTACAAAGAATTACAAACAATAGGTGCATAATTAAGTTAGTAAACCATAGGACACATTTGGCGAAATACCTGTACCTAAGTACCTACATGAAACTTAGACACACAAAGTTGCCAAAAATGGGCCAGTCTCAGCATGATGCCAAAGCAGGGCTTTGGCGCTGGTTTTCAGACCGAACCATGAATGAAAAAGTTGACCTTGTTTTACAAATATGTTCATTTTGCAATTACTGGTGTGCAATAGAGTTCAAACTAAGTTGTTCGTCTATTACTCGTTAACTTGTAAAGCCTACTTAGCCGTGATCGTTTTTCTTTTAAGTTCATATGCGCGCCTACCTTGAATTTTTTCACGTTTCTACTGTTTAGCCAGGAGAGGGGGTACTCGGATAAAAAATTGCGCTTTAAAGCTTAATATTTCGCAAACTGAACGCTAAATCGAAAAACAGTCTTCCTACACCCACCATATCCTTAAACGACCAATCCAACGATGGTGTATGAGAGAAAAAAAATGCATCCCCTAATTTAGGTGTAGGGGAGTTACCCTAAAAAAATTGTTTTTTTCGGCGTGATTAATATGTATGTTTATGCCAAATTTCAGCTTTCTCGTACTTATCTTCTCTGAGCTAGGGCGCCGCTGACAGACAGACGGACGGCAATGGTGACAATATAAGGGTTCCTTGTCGACTACGGAACCCTAAAAATCTTTCAGACTGGCTGACAGCATTGATCCCGTGCGAAAAGAATGATTAAAACAATAACCAACCACACACAGTGGTTTACAAAACAAAACGGGACCATTGGCCGTTAACATAAAACCATAGACAAAACAATTTAATATCAAATCGTAAATATTTAGAATAGAACGAATTCGAAATTGGAATTGAATTTCCAAACGCAGTTTGATGATAATAGAGGAGGAAAGATAGAAAGAGATATCGAAATCAAAATACTAATGATAGAGCGAGATGCACTGTACCACAGTGAATAGAATACGTTAGTTTGCAGCTGCCGTGTGACGTCAGAGGGTCTAGGGAATAATAATAACAGTGTAAACTGCTCGACCGTGAATGAGGGAAAGAATTCACCGAGCTCGGGCGAGCGAGGGTATCATTTTGCGATCATAACGTTTGTTCCATAAACGTGTGGGACGGGGAAATAATATGATAGTAAGCGCCTCAGAACAGACTTTTAGAAAACGATTTTTTTTAAAGACACAACCAGATACGTCCCACTGTAGGGCACAGGCCTTCTCTCCGAGAGAGAGTATGGCCTTTATCACCACGCGTGCCCACCGCGGATTGGCGACTTCAAGCGCTGAGGAATAGCTCAGACACTCAGGTTTCCTCACGATGTTTTCCTTCACCGTTAGCGAGTGGTATTGCTACTATAACTTCACAAATGTACATAACTTAGAAAACAAAGTCATAGGTACAATGCCAGCACTGGGAATCGAACCTGGGTCTCCCGCTCCCGAGTCCAATGTTCTACCCACTAGGCTACCACAACAACCAGATTATCTCATGTAAAACGAGGACAACATGGGAAAGAACGAGTTCGATACCATGCCTCACCACATAGCCTTCCAGACCAACATCACTAACTTAAAAACTATTGCACGCAAGGAATTCGATTCATCCGTGCGGCCCCGCTATTGCTACATTATTATTATGGATATTATTGGAATGGGTTTGGGTCATTACTTACGGAGTGGGGCCTACAATAGTGGCGTCTATCGCTGACTGCGGAATTGAGCCTTCCAGCGCCGTTGCCGGAAGAGGTGGCGCAAAGCACAGGCTTTCAGCTATAAGGAATGGAGCACTTGCACTAAGAAATGTTTTAATAGAATAGGAGAGGAAGCGTTAAAAGATAAATAAACGTGGTGTTTTTTGTTTCTCTGCGACTAATAACCAGTCGAAACGTCAATACAGTCACGTGGTACTAAAACGCGCCATACAAATCGACCTTAGACTATGACGTCACTCCCTAACGTAACGCCTATAATGTAAGAAGCGTTTATCAATATTTGAGTTATCTCATAAAATAATGTTTTTATGCATGTACACCCTTATAAGAAAACGTTCAGAATTCAACGACAAAACGAAATCTAATTAGTAGGAATCGCTTGTAGACCCGTTTGCCTGAGTGATCTTAAACGATCACGAAGGTTAAGCAACACAGGGCGCGTTCAGTGCATGGATGGGTCGCCGTCTATGCCTAACGCTAGTGGCATTTTTCCAAACGGTTTCGTGCTTCGCAAGGCACGTTAAGCTGTTGGTGCCTGCTGCCGTCGATAGATGGCAGTCGTTAAGCCAAGTCAGAGGCCTTAGGGCGGCTTGACAACTTCTGACAGTAGACGAGCCACTAGTCTACAAGCCTCCACCAATCCGGACTTGGCCCCCGTGGTGGAGTATATGGCCTATACCTTCCTCAGGGAAGAGACCCGTGCCCCTCGGTGGGGTCATAATGGGTTGACGATGAAGTAGTTTCATGTTATTAGAGTAACTTTATTTTTCGCATATTTTGTGACCCCGAAAACCACGAAAAAAAATATTTTTATTGTTTTTAACCGACTTCAAAAAAGGAGGAGGTTATCAATTCGACGCGTATATATATATATTTTTTTTTTTTTTTTTTTTTATTTTCCAATTTTTATATGATTTCCATGGTATAAAAGCAATGTCACTCCAGTCTAAGTTAGACGCATGTTCCCCATTATGTACTTTGTACTGAACCAGACTCCCAAACAACTTTTTTGTTGCAAAAGTTGGATGTAGACATAGCGTTATGTACCTATTCTGTTTTGAATGAATCGTTTGCAATGTCTCCTCTAGCAACCTCGTGGGCTATTCGGACGCCCTGGGTCTACCATTTTTGGACACTGCCTCTGGCATTGCTGCACATAATAACTGATCAGTCTTTTTATCATCTTTAGACCGTTATTAACTTGAAGGAAACGAATCGAATGTTTTTGTTTTGCTATTAGTGTTAAGTACCTATGTACTTAAATTAAATTTATAATAGGTAGGTAGATACGAATGTAACAAACGAGCGATCTCTCGCCATCAAACGTAACAGCTTGGCGAGTTTAATGTACTGTATCACCTGTACTACGTTATGTTATAAATAAATAATTAAAAAAAAATCACGTTGTCCGAGTAAGGATCATTGTGCTGTCTTGTTCATAAAGTGAAATAAGAGCTACTTTGAGGTGAATGGCTCCACGTAACTTAAAAGCATTTTTTTAAAAGTAGGTAAGTCTCTATGACGTCATTGGAACAAAAGTAAAAGCATCAATAGGCAAGATTTTCATAACTCGAAGTTGAGCAATAATTTTAGTAATTGAAATAAAATACTTTTGATAAATGTGGTTTGAGAGTTTAATAGATAATAAAATTGCGAACGTTCAATGCATATCTCGAAAGATCTGCCTTGAATGTTCGCAATTTTATGGCTAAGGTATAAGGCTGTTCTTACAATTTAACACGCTCGCACATTTTTTTTTATATCGTACCTATTAATATTAGTAAACTTTTTTGAATGTGGTCTAAGGGTTTGACGCATAATTAAATTACCGACATTTTAATATGTGTTTCTTTTATACTTAGTTTTTACTAAAGAAAATTATTAAGTTTGGAATCAAATTTTCTCAGTCAAAAACTTAGCACAGGATATATATCAGGATATATAAAATTTAATTTAAGAATTAATAATTTTCTTTGATTTATTACATTTATAAAAGTTTACTCATATTATTACAATATAAAAAAAAATTGCGAGCTTATTAAATTGTAAGAGCAGCCTTAAACCTTCTTTAAAATATAGAGATGACAGTGACAATACGTACCAACCCGGACGTCTGTCACTTCAACCACGCAACCAAAATGGAACCTCAGAATCATCGCAACGAAGAATACCCATTTCGATTCGTCATGACGCTAATAGACCCGTAGATTCAAAGTCTGTATCCACAAGTAATTGCCTTCACTTTGAGAATAAACCGTAATATTTGTCGGCGAAAAAACATCAACAGCCAGCGAATAAAAGGATTGCGATGAAGTGCTGGCGATTTGGTACAATGTTGTATCTTTTAATGTTCAAACGTGATACTTTTATAGGACAGTTACAGCATTTATAGGTCATCATGATTGATCACGACGGTCAATACAAAAGAGGTTGAGCTCTCTTCTGCCAGCAGCAAAAGTGACGACTGTCGAGTTTCACGAGTTCACTTCCGACGGCTACTCAGTTGGGAAACTTTGTAGGAAACCAGCAGAGGCGCCACATTGATATGTCAATAACAAACCTATCAAACAAAAAACCTTCAGATGTTACATTACCAGTAATTTTTTGTGCGCATTCTGCGCATAATTTAACGTATCCCTCTTTTGACTCAAATCTATTAAGCCTTCTCTTATATGACCAGTTACGACCCTGTGATTTACTGGCCATTTCTAGCTTTAACAGTTACCTGGTAAGCCCTAGCCCTAAGGCTCTGACTGAGCGCTCTAAATTACCGACATTACGTGAAACTTTGAACGTCAGCTTATTGTACTGCTCGGAGTACTGTCGATAACAAAAGCATTTTGCATAGAGTATGTGAGGTTCTTTCTTTGTTCGATGTTGAACCTCCTTTTCACTGGCTCCGAAGTTAAATTATGATAGACACGGATCAAGTTTATTTTATTTTACTTCATTGGTGTGTAAAACAGGTAACAAACAATCAAAAACATACGGAACAGATTTAAAAGTGTAGATCTAGAATGTCACCCAAAGCATACACACACGTAAGATCAGGAAAATCTAAACAAATACACTTGGACAAAGCAAGAATTAACTTCTTCACTTTCTTTGTGTCAATATATGTATTTTTTATGAACAACAAAACAACATTCGAACACAATTTAAACTCCTAAGGCCGACTTGCACCAATTTTTTAAATGTAGCATAAGTGGCATTTAATTTAGGTGGCCGCTTTAATGACATTTAAGAAGTGCTGGAAGTCGGTCTAAATTTAGTTTCAACAAGAAAATCCTTAACGCTTATGGTATTTTCTCCTTAAGTTTACTTCTGCCTTTAAGGGTATATTCAAACGAGCTCTAAAACTCGAGGTTCAATGACCATTTACCTAACTAACCTTTATGGGGAAAAGGTGATGGTACTAATTGGTCAGTTGACTATTGCTGAAATAGGGCATCATTAGTTCCGTATGGTTGGGGAGAAGCAATATCCTTATTGTCTGCGTCTTTTGTACAGCTCAAGACTCATTTTGCTCGTTAATTTGAGAGCGTGCGAAGTGACCTCTGAATGGATGGTCTGAGCTACTGGTTTCTTTAACCAAGAGCATTTTAAAGCTTTGTTCCTGTTATTACCTATCTGCAGGTTCAGTATGGACGTCGAAAGGCCTCGACGATATTAAGAAAGGACGAAGCCTTGTAGTAAACTTCGTTTCTGCGGGTCAGTTGCCTCGTGGTTAACCAGTTGCCAAGCTGGCCTAAGTTGGCAAACCATTTCAGATGAACCCTACCAGGTGGAGCTATGCTCTAAATTCCTGATTCCTGATTCGACATGCGTAGGATATAATATAAAGATCACGGTATTTACTGACATAAAGACAGTTAAACAAACAAAGAATGTCAACTGTGAAATGACTTTCGGAACTCAAAACTATGTTTCGTCTTTCGGAAATGGATGAGTCGTGTTGATTTATTGATTTATTGATGCATCAGATTAACGGAAAAGAGTGTTGTACAACTTGGTTTAACTATTATTCTGAGTGTAAAGACTTTACTTTTGACTTTGAAAATGTGCTTTCGTTCGCTGCAGTGTAGGCTCCGATTTCACGAAAAAGTGCCATTCCCTTACATCTCGGAGAGTTGTGAAATTATGTTTTTAAAAAAAAGGCTCAAGAGACGCGTATTTACGAGAGCTGTAGGGTACATAAAGAATTATTCGAGAACGTCAAAAACGAAAAAACGTTATGGCCGAAATAGTGAAGAAAAAAATCAATTTATCCGATTTTTTTATTTGGCGCTCGATATTTTCGAAACGAAGAATGGTATCAAAAATTTGAGGAAAACTCCTCTGGACCATTTGATCCTAAAACAAAGACGATCGGGTTAAGGATTTGCCCTGTAGCGTAACCTTTATGAAAAAAGTCAGAACGACATTTTTCACATGATATTATGACTCGATTCATTTCCAATGTGCTCGATAGACGTGTGAGGCACGAAACTTGTGAACTTTTTACTTAATACTTTTACACCATTTCCGAACATCCACAAGCTTTACTTGAGAGCACCTTTGCTCCACAGCCCGTACGTCCTTCACAAATTAGCCTTCACAGTATGGTAAGGACAGGTGATACAGTCACAGCCTCGACGGCTGCTTATACACTTCATTTACATTGTGACTGGTTCGATCTTGACACTTGTTGGTATTCTATTTATAGTCTCACTGTGAGTAACGGTCTTTTAGTAGTTGTTTTGGCGATAAGACAAGGTCTTCTTTGCTTACTGATTTGTATCCACGAAAAAGCAGCGGTGGTAGCGGAACGGTAGAATGCCGGCTTCTCATTCGGGAGATCGTGGGTTTGAATCCCGGCATGTATCAATGACTGGTTTTCTAAGTTACGCACATTTGTGAAGTTATAGTTGCAATACCTCTCGCTAACCGTGCAGGAAAACCTCGTGAGGAAACCTGAGTGTCTGAGGTGTGCACACACCAATTTGCCAATCCGCGATGGGCCCGCGTGGTGATTAAACCCATACACTCTCTATCAGAGAGAAGGCCTGTCCCCTGCAGTGGGACTTATATAGGCTACAATATAACGTGTCCCAAAATTCACCGATAAGCGGGCACCAGACGGTGCACCTGCTCATGTCTACTCTAGAAAAAAAAACTCAAATTTTTTTTTTGTAACTTCAAAAAAAATTGGGATACCTTAACCGCACCGCACGCTACTCTTCCTGTTGTTATTTAACAACAAACATCATCTAGCTATACACATATCTCTCTCTCTCTCTCTAATTTGCAATGTCTGTCTATCTATCTATCCCTAACTTCTACTTCTAACAAATTCCAGGAAGAAGAGGCCCCCCCTGACCCCTTCGCGAGGAGGATCTCGGCTGTGTAATTGCAATCTCACTATTATCTTTCTTCCTTATATATTTATATCTGCTTATGTTGCTACAGTTTGTATAAGATCATAGTATAAGGGGCGATTCAAGTATTACGTAAGCACTACAGGGGGGCGGGGGGATCTTTGCTTCGCTTATTTTTGGTGACATGGCGGGCGGGGGGTCGGGATGGTAATTACGTCAGCAGAAGCTATTTATTTATTTACTTTCAGGTTTTCTACCAAACTTGCGAGATGTCGTTTCAAATAGACAACTCCAAGTTTTACCTAAAATTATATTAATTGTGCGGAAAATTTTTTTAAAGTTATAAATATCATGTGCATTAAAGTCCTCTATTCTGCGAGCGGGGGGGGGGTTACATAATTGTAATAACGTAAATAACTGCTTACGTAATACTTGGCCCCTAAATAGTTACTTATTTATTGTTGAGTATTCGTTTGCTTATCTAATTTTAGTTAAAGTAAATCGTCTTATCCGTCTATTTCGTATGCCTACCAGTTAATTGCTTGCACCACCTGTGGTTGACTGTTAGAAAATGCTTGTAGCAAAAAATACAATGGCAATGTGGCGGACATTGCCATTGTATTTTTTTACTGATGTGCAATAAACGTATTAACAATAATAATAATTTGCAACAAAACCCTATTTTGGACACATAGTAAAAGTGCGCTACCTGCGCCCAGCGGACTAAACAACAGATATTACTCTTTCAGCAGGCTAGTTTTTGTAGAGTATTATACCATTTTGAAATCTTGCTTAGAAGCGCCAAGTTTTTAAAAAAGATTCCATAATAGTTTCCATACTTTTTTACACCACGATGAGTAAAGGTGTACTGTTAGTAAAAATTTAAGAAAAAAATATTATGATTGAAATTTGTGTAATAATTGCAGGCATTCTGTAATTTTCTAAGGGTTGAGGTAAAAAGCAGTGCTGTTTATGTAGCCGATGCAAAAAAAAATCAGAAATGTTTAATAAATTACGGTCATGGTAGGTAATATCATAAATAAAAATAAATGGTCACCATTTTCGAAAGATTTCAATTCTTTTTTTCTTTTTTTTTTCTAGACTAGTCACGAACGGAAGAAGCAGGCGCCAGAGGGCGCTCTGCTCGTGACTAGTCTAGAAAAAAAAGAAACAAAGTTCCATTTTTTTTGAAGTTACAAAAAGAATTGAAATCTTTCGAAAATGGTCACCCCTTATGATAATATTTTTACCTACCATGACCGTAATTTGTTAAACATTTCTGATTTTTTTTTCCATCGGCTACATAAGCGGCACTGCTTTTTACCACAACCCTTAGAAAATTACAGAACGCCTGCAATTATTACACAAATTTCATATTTATGAAAGATTAACTGTTTAATTGTAATAAAAAAGATACAAAGATAACTTACAATAAATTGAGTGAATTAACGCTATGCAATAATAAGGATATTATTATGCTCAGCTTAATGCTGCGTGTGCGAACATCAGCGCAGCGCTGATTTTCAGCACATCCTATTTACTAGAAATTATTAACACGTTGGTACCTACCTCTTCATTTATTCCTTTTCTTTTGTTTGATTGGCTTGGCATTGTGCTTCTCTGACTGTATTAATAATAAGTTTTCTTTTAATTTTACTGTCAGTATCATTACTTGTTTGTCTAACATACTTATTAAAGATAAAAAAATAAAATTATGATTCAGGCATTAAATTTGGTTTTCGTTTTTTTTAGGTAAGTAGGTAGCTACCTACTCACATTATGGCAATTTAATATTATTAGATGCTAAATTGGTATTGAATGTCAATTTTGTAAGAATTATTTGTAACTGCCGTCAGTGACTAAGTCTGCAAAGAATTGTTTTTCGAAACAATAGATCCTGAGAACCAAAGAACTCTACTGTCAGTTCAAGCGGGATCCTGTTACTCTCATGTCCATAAGAAACTAACAGTAATGGACTCGAGTAACAAGACAAATGGACCCCGTAAACTGAGACACGAACGGCCGCAGGCTAACTCGCTGGCTTTCTGTTGGTAGATACCCAATCAAACGTGGTTTAGGAGCCAATAAGGGAACGTTCTTGACATAATAACGTTGTTGCTAGTATTGCCTATACTGTCAATAACGCAAATGCATTTCTTTTTTATAGATGCCCAAAAGAGGAATATTTTGCTCTCCGACAGAAACCAAAAAATTTTGAGGACTTTAGAAAGCAACCTAAGCCACGTTGAATTTAATATCAACCGATCTAACTTAGATAATGAACCTCAATTATTGTCTAGCTAGTCGAACGTGGACATAGTCATAAAAATCATGTCCTATTATAATTTATTACACCGAAACAATCCGAATTATGACCGCAAACAAATCATAGACCCGAAAACCTCATGAGAAATATGAATCACAGTTCCACGAAGACGGAAACGACCGAATTCTTACCGTTCCTTTTTACGACGTATTACAAGACCGAATTAAAGATGTTGCTTATTCATTGGAGGCATGTTTTCAGTGTTGTTTTTCTAAATTATTCGGTTAACAGTCGTGCGCCGCGCACCTGCGCCCGCGCACCCGGCGCAAAATCTCGGGGAGAGGGTGCGCTGCTTGTGTTTATGAATTTCGAAGGGAGCGCAGGTAAAACGGTCCTTCGAACCGGACCGTTTTTGTAACTGACGCGTCGAAGGACCGAATGCTACCTTATTCATTTTACTTAACATAGGGATTACTTAGTAGCTTTGGGGTGGCCAGCTGTCGCGTGGCCGTAGGTCGGTAAGTTTCGTCATATAGGACACGGAAAGTAAAACTTGGGTATGGCAGAGGAAATAAGAAAGTCTGATTATTGCAGTACATGACTGAGTTCCTTAAGAAGCATGTGTGGTGTTACTTTAAATGATACACAATAGTTTAATTAGAGAACTTTGTGGACTGAAAGAGGATGTAGGTAGTGACTAGAATTGAGAAAGGAATGTTGCGTTGGTTTGGACTTATGGAGAGGATGAAGGAAGAAATATCGATGAAAGAATGTAGGCGGAAGGGCCGGTAAGGGTCGGGTCGTCCTAGGCGGACATATTTCGACCAAATAGGGGATGTATAAGCAAAGGGCAAAATAAAAAGTACCCGAAATCGGTGTGCGTGCATGAAGCAAAAGAGGTCTGTCAGGATCATGGCAAACACTGGTATCTGCCTACCCTATCCGGAATACAGGAGTGAGTTTATGTAATGTAATGAAAAGTAAAATATAAATTACAAGATAACAATATGATGAGATCAAATCTATTTAAAGCCTAAACCGATGGCCCAAAACAAAGTTAAGTAGTATTTGAAGACTCCATTGGATTGCGGCAGCTTACTTGCCTTTCAAAAATTTGGAAGGTAACATTTGAATGACAAGTAACCGCCCAAGAGTCATAGCTTCATAAGAGTAGGTACAATTTCGAAACCACACATTGCGTGCAGTCAGGTCCAGCGTATACTAGTACGTCGAAATCTCTCAGGACTGAACTAACATTGTGGAAATAAAACAGTAGATATACGTAGACGCAGCGCGCAGTTTTACAAACTATGAAGATAGAAAAGAATGGCTAGGTACCATGTGTGTGAGGGATTTATCGAAATAATTAAAGTTGCTGATGAATTAATGGATTGCATTTGCGGATAAGGTAATCTCAAATTATTTGGATTACTAGATTTTAATGACTCGCGAAGTCGTGACCCGCTCAAACCGTTAAACCTAAAAGTTTGTACTTGAATTTCTTACAGGTTTATTATTTTTGTCCTGGGTCCAAAACTAGCCACATAGACCCAGCGCACATTCTGTATTAAAAACTTTCGTTGATTTTAATTTTTTAACCCTACCTCTGATTACTATGATTCCGATTGTCTTCGTAAGATGAATGACTATTATAATAACGAAGAGGCTTATGTAATTAAACACTCGGTTGAAAGATGTGTGATGGGACGGCTGACATTCCATTGTAGCCTATTGTAGATACGTTGACGACTCGTCTATAGATGATGGATGACGTTCTTTATTGGTCGCCTGTCCAATTTTTTTTTATTTGCAATGAGGTTCACTGATCACAGCTATATCTTTAGGGCATAAGTGCACATTTTCTGAGGCACCACAACCATGAGCAAACTTCAAGGCACGTGTTTGTCAAATAAGTTTTCAAAAATGTCCCAACAAAAAGGTCTAAGCGTACCGGTCGAAACGCCGAATTCTCCGCCATATTGGAAAATCACAACTCGCTGAATCTCTCTCTCACGCACCCTGGAGGTCATTCACAAGGACCGGACTAATAAGACCGCCTTCTGCTTCCAGTAGCTTTATAATAATGCTTAAGTAATTATCGCTTTGCCTGCCTACGGGCCAGATGTCTTATGCTTGGACCATTACGGTGGTTCCTTACTGGTGCACTTTTCTGAGCAACGGACTGATCGCGGGCTCTTGCGGGCATTACGCGCAACTACGTGTGTGCGCGGGTAAATGAAATAAAAAAATGTAATGCAAGTGCGCGAACAAGTAACTTAAGCAAGTACTCTTCATAGATTCCCTAAGTTTGGGCACTTGACGATGGCTGCCTGCTAAGTAGCCGGTAGTGTTTGACAGCCCTAAAGGATCGGTCTGATTCAAGAAGATAGTAGAGTAGAGGAAAGAACATTTTATTGTACTCCCATTTAATATTTTTTATTATATAATTTTATGATACCTGAATAAGTTGTAGATCGTAGAATTTCGAACACTGGACATGCGTTATTAGACTGCTCACAGTTCCTGTTTCCAAAGAGGTGTAAACGAATCATTCAGAAATTTACACAAAAGAGAGTCGAATGATTATTGTCACAGAATATTTGAGAAAAAACTGATAGTATCGGGGCCAAATGGTAATGTGAAGAAAGGTGATTTTTTGAATATTATAAGTCCCGAGTTTTTAGTTCATTTGGGAATATGGGAGTAAACCGTTTACACGCTTGTCTGAACAGTCATCAAAATACCTCCTGCCTGACCGTACGATTATAAGCTTTGTGTGATTCGAAATCGGAATGTGTTTTCTGGCTAATAATAATATTTCGTTTTAATGTAGGGCTTCATCAGAAGGATATGCTTGACGTTGTAAATGAAACCTGCCTTTAGATTTAAGTGAGATAAATCTAGTAAAATAAGACCTTGCATAGCTATATCAGCATTCTCTTATAAAGCTAATTTACCAGGAGTACCTGTGTTAAAATTCCACAACAGTGGTTTTTTGGTAAACTTTCATCCGTTTCTCTGTTGAGGGAACAACCTTTCACCTCAACACTGCCGCCGTAAAGTCCTAAAAACACCTTGCAATTTTGAAGACAATAACTTTTACAACACAAGTGCTATTCCTGATCATCGGATGCGACAAGTGTCCTCTACCCATTGTAACAAACAGTACATCCCATCTGGTGGCCTTCACTTTCCATCCATTTGCAAGTCAGGTTGACGACCAGAGTTGGCGTGAAGAGGCTGCCATAAACAGTGCACCCTTGTTTTATGACGTCATTTGTCATTGTTTTGAAAGAGCATCCAGCAAGGAAGTGCACTTGACGCCGGTTATTATGGCAATCTACCTGTCGCCGTTGTTTTCCGGAATCAGATCGCTCTTTGTCAATGTTGACGCCTCTTTTGGGTGTTCGAGTGCGCTGCTTGCTCCTTCCGATGACATCAACTTGGCAGTGAATTAATTGCTTGGCATGACGTAGTTCCGCCTGGGATTCGAACTTTAAGAAAAGTTGATAACAGCCCTCTTCTGCATACCTAGAATAAAAACTTGTTTACCCAAATTGGGTAAACAGACTTCACTAAAACCAATTAAAATTGTGATGTTGATTATGTCAAAGAGTATTGTTCAAAATTTCAGGCAGATAACGATCCCCTATACTCACGTCTGTATTCCGTAGGGGTAAGCAGAGAGAGGTTTGTCATTTATCACGATCCTAACAACCTCTTTCACTTTAAACATGCATATTTAGTCACTGCATTTACGCTCGCCGGTCACGAGCACTACCGATTTTACTCTGCAGTTAATAGCAACCCGATGCAATATCCAAAACAAACGAACCCAGAACTTTATCCGACAACACTTTATCGGACCCAATTTACCTCCGCCGCGGGTTCATCGCAACAATGGCGGCGGTCAGCGGCGATAGCGCGCGTTCACACGCTGGCGATAGCCCAGGGTTGCCAGATGGTCGGGATTGCCCAGTTACACATTAGACGATAACCGTAATGTAGTGAATGACACAACATCGATGAGCTAGTAATCATGTAACGGCCTTATGTGTGAGGCTACCAGACGATGTCATGTCGTTCAGTTATTATCCAGTGTGAAACCGGCCATTCGCTTAGATTTTCCCGATATTTAATATATTCATATTGAGAGTCCAGAAAAATTAAAAATATAAGCAGCTTATCGTAACGTTTTCTGCACATCACAATAAATTGCTTTAATTAGCATTAAGCTCGCCAATGTACAAAACTTGGGCAAAAAAGAATTTTATTAATAATAATTGCAATACCAAACTAAGCCCCGCGCGTGAATTAACAGTTGAACTTTTGTTGATCTCAAAATTAATAATTATTATTATCGCCATTCTGCGCAGTCTCGCCGTCTACATCTACGCAACGAATGAGCAACGTCGTGAGATGGTGGGCGGAGATTCACGCCCTAAATTTCAATATTCTACTATTATTTCGTATTTCCGACCTAGCAACCCTAGCCGGGGCTTCCGAGGGCGCCTTCCGGAGACATGTCACGACGTGAACGCGCCCTATCAGCAGTGGCTTCCGACGGAAACCGCAGACTTGGCGGCCGCTCCATCGGTGCAGTTATCTGGAATACTCCTCCTCTTATCGAAGGATAAGCGGGACAAGTTGGTGCTTGTTCTATTTACGTTTCACGATTTCCCTAACTCTTCGACGAAGCATAAGCCATAAATCGATAGTGAGAACACGTTGAAATGGTCGAATTTGCAGAAAGTTATCAAATTAATCTTCAAGATAATTAGGATTGTCTTTTAGCCACTGTAGACAGTTTTTTCAGCGTCTAAAAGAAAATCTCATGAATAAGCTAGAGTATTTTTTGTCTTTTTGCTCAATCTGATGCTCTAATTTGAACAATGTCTTCGTGATTACTAATTAGTGCACGAAGTAAGAATGCATAGTTAAAATTGATGTCATAACATTAGTCTCGCAAGCAACCTTACCGTTCTATAGGTACAGCAATAAGTTCCCAGATTGGTAAGTCGCTTTCTCTGAGTTGATAGGTACGCAGGGGTGGCTATAACCGCATGCTTTTATTCACCGAAAAAGTAACTAAATAGCATCAACTGTAATACCTTTTATCTTTATCCTTAACTGCTTTTAGAGATAAAAAGTTTACCAAAGTATCTTTGAAAATCATCTTCACCGGATCTTTTGACTGGTCAGTACTAACAACTACGATAAATAGATCGACATTCAAACTGAGTGTACAGCATCAAATCTTTCAACAAATTCGGTATGGATAGTGCGCATACATTGGCCCTCAATCGACACCGCCGTACTCAACTCACGCTCAAGCCACTGTAGCGACAAATTATAGGCAAATCTCATTACCCAGTTATCAGATGGCGGAAGAGGGACAATACGTTCTCACAGCACCACGCTTTACTTTCCGCACTTTGCTGAAGGCTCTCCGCTCTTCGATGACCTCGAGTTTCATGACGCAAGAGGGACTGTGAGTTCACCAGAACTGTCATAAAGCTGGATAGTCAAGTATCATTTTACACGTTCGCTCCCATTGTTATAATGGACGTAATAAAGCGAAAACAACGTAACCCGGCTTTGCGCTTACAAAAATGGACTACCTAAATCCTAGAGCTACCTAATTCTAGATTTAAAGGTCGACGTCTAATATGGTCCACATCAACAATTGACAGATATTTTATACTTTATTATTTGGCGTTTAGATTGTCTGCTTCAGTACCCCGAGACAAGTTCTGCAGTTTCCAGACATAACAAAACGCATCAGTGAACTAAAATCAATCCATAATCCTATTTAAGCCAGACGGTTTCAGATCTGTCAGACTTTTTGCACTCACATCACTTGTCCGTTCAGACGAGATAATTGCTCAGTGATTAAACAGTTCTCTAAATTATAATTATTGTCCGAGTAATTTCGAATACCACAGAGTGGTAATTACCTAATAAGTAATAAACACTAGTTTCCTAAGAAGCTATGAGAAGACGTTGCAAAGTCGCGTTTCTTTCTTTGACAGTCAGCTTTTTAGTTATTTCAGCAACGCAATAAGGGCAAATTTCTTGCTGTAACTGGTCACAAATTCTAGAAAATAAACTAGCTAGATATTTCTAAGACGACCTAGACATCCATGAAGAAGAATTTTGGATTCGGGAGATTGAGTAAACTTTTAAAAGAGCCTTGTCGTAACTTCTCCTGGCATGACCAATGGCTATGACCGAGCAGAAAAGATAGTAACTATGCATACTAACCCATGTATTGAATCATTTTTACTTTAAATAAATAATACAAATAAAATTTAATATGCAGATGAAGTCGCGGGCTGGAACTTGATATTATGTATGTTGTAGTTAGAAGGATTGTTTGCTAACCGAACTCTACCACACACATCAAAGTTCCAAAATAAAAGTTTAGGCGGGCAAGGCGTAATCTATTCTTGATTACGCTTCTGGCCAAACGAAAGTACCGTTACTGGTATTATTGTAGGTTATAGTTTTGTAAATAGTTTTTTGCCATCAGTTCGCTTATGGGTATGAACAAAAAAGTAAACTGGGCCTCGATTCTGTTAGTGCATTGTAGTATAATGACAGGTACACTGTCGGGTCACGTGACGTGTTTTATCGTACCATTGACGCCTAGAAGGTTTGATCTGTGTGCCCGCGTAGACTTAAAGCAGCCATGAAATGAAAACCGCCATGTTCATGCAGTTGTCATGTTACTACAATGCATTAACAGAATCTAGGCCCTGTTTCGTCATAAAACGTTACCAATATGACGGTGGTCTTTTGCTCTGTATGGGGGTTCAATAATCACGGAGATGAAATGTTTGTACTCAGGCATTTCATAAAATTTGCTAAGATTTCTCCTCAAAATTAATATTATTACAAAAAATCAGTGGCTCTCTATACCTTAAACATCACCATACCTACTTTTCGTATTGCTTTTAGCTAAAAAATATAACAGTAGTTTAAGATCCATGATTGATAAACACGTCCGCTTAGTCTAGAACGTCTTGGAAAGACACTGTGCCTGCCAAATTGAGGAAGAAAAAATCGTAAAAGACGAGCTCAAGCCGTATTCGTACTAGGAACATTATACATAAAATTAATGTAATCCAGCCATCGATGACATGATTGGCAGATTACTTCACAAAGCCACAAAATGAAAGCGGAGATCACCAGCAAGCCACAAAGACGTCCAATATGCATTTAAAGATCATGATTAATGACCAATGGCTAAGCTAAAGAGACTTATTATCCTTGTTTTTTCTACTATAAAGCTCTGCCTTTCTACTTTGCCGCTTTTAGGTGGTTTATTCGGTAAAAAAATCTGCTCAATTACCTGCCTTAATCCACCTGATGCATATTAATGAATCTATATTATTATATATATAATATTCTACCTCTGAAAAATACAATTGAAAATGCCACAACCAAGAGTTAAAAACAAATTCCGAAAAGCTTAACCAAAATTTTTTTAATAAAATTATTTTAACTTTTTGTGCTGTTTTGAAGTCGGTTTTTGTTTTTAAATTTTTAGTCTGGGACCGGGGAAAAAATCAAGTTCTGATAACCATAATTTACCGTACTTAATTCTTTGCTTTAAAATTTGAAGTTCTCAATTTCCATCTTCGAAACCCTAGTGTCTGAGGTATTTACATACCTTAGCGCTTGCTACGTAGGTACAATAGCCCAAGTATGAGGCTAAGTGCTAATAAAATTATTTTAACTTTTTGTGCTGTTTTGAAGTCGGTTTTTGTTTTTAAATTTTTAGTCTGGGACCGGGGAAAAAATCAAGTTCTGATAACCATAATTTACCGTACTTAATTCTTTGCTTTAAAATTTGAAGTTCTCAATTTCCATCTTCGAAACCCTAGTGTCTGAGGTATTTACATACCTTAGCGCTTGCTACGTAGGTACAATAGCCCAAGTATGAGGCTAAGTGCGGAAATCTCAGGTCTAACTAACTAACCTATTACTACTTATTACTTTGCATATTACTAAAGGATGGGCCCCATTAGGCCTTATTTATTGCTGTCCATTGAAGAGTTCCGTTCTCCATCTCTGAAAGTCTTCATCAGATCTTAACCAAATTAAAATTTACCAATGGGACGTAATATTTATTCGAAAAAAAACGAATGTGGAAATCGGTTAAGATTAGAAGAGTTATGACGGAACAAAACAAAAAAAAACTTAAAAAATATATAATATACGCACGCGTCGAATTGAGACGTCCTCCTCCTTTTTTGAATTCGGTTAAAAAGCCACAACTTGGGAAGGTGCGAAGTGCATCGTTTTTATACCGGAGCGCCATAAAATCAAGTCTCACAGGTTTGGGCGGGTTTATCAAAGGTCAAGCAAGAGCTTTTACACTCATTATCGGTGCCAGACCGCTTTTGTGGACTAATTCACGAGGTTCCAAGTCAATTGTGCGATTGTGCCGAGAATTTATAGTTCGGGCATCGATTTATTGGGCAGCGGGCACCTTTGATCTAACGATACAACTGAAATTAATCTAACGTGGACCTCTAATTTGTTGTGGATGCAAATCAACTTCTTGCTAGCGGTTCAAATACGGATCGTTGCTGCAAATTCTGCGCTTGAAATATGAGCAAGTCTATAGTGATATGATAACTGAATTAAGTGTAAACTATATAAATAAGACATTTTTGTTGATCTAGAGGTGCAAGAAGTCGTTGAGGCTTACATCACCAAGTTAAGTGTCTATATAAAACATAGGTAACATGACTTAAAAACAGCATCAGAAATGGAACCATGGTTAAACGATTGCAAAGAGAGTAACCGAAAGAACCGTCTGGGTCATTCCTAATCTCCAATCTGAATTAAGAGGTGGCCAGACGAGATCCGAAACTGACAGGTTGTAAAAATTGATCAGATAAGTGTGAGCCGACAGTCGGACAGAGCCAAAGCTGTTAATGTTTGTTTGGGTGCGTAATTGTATTAAGCTAACATTACGTGGCGAATGCCTTATTAATTCACCGATAAAAGAGTGAAAACTATGAGTATTATGATCTGCATAAGTGCTTTTATTATTTCGAGGGTTCCATTCAATTAAGCTGCAAATAGATCGACAGCTAGAAATTGTATTATTTTGTTCAGTGTTCCTGAAACTAATGTTCTTCGAATATATCGACGGTGTATTCTTAATATGGTGTTTCTGTCAGAAGATTGTGTAACCGTAAAAATTATAGAGTCACCGGCGACCGCAAAATTGTTATGGAAATTATCTCGATAATAGTCTCCATTACAAATCACAATGGATTTGTTTAAACTAAAGCATATGGAACTAATGACAATTTGTCAAGCTTCGTTATAATATGACTGTTCTTATCTTCACGTTAATTTTGTCAATACATTATGATTTGTGATGAACAGTGAACTATGTTATTGTATTCCTTAAAAGCGAAAACGGTACGCTAATTGTTAGCTATCATTATAAAATATTTGTTTTAAAAATGAAATGTTATTTTCATCATTGACCTATTTTAGCAGGTCTCTTACCTACGTTTCCGTAGCTTTCTCATGAAAAAAACACCCGATTTACCTCAGTGACACAACGGATAGTTTCTTCATCTTCACTCATTTGGTCCGTTATTTTCAGTCCATCCTTGTCACACATCTAAACATCATACTTTTTGTATCGTTCTTCAAGTTAGTAGCAGGCAGGAAGCATTTTGGTCACTGAGTGTGGGAATCGTGGACATTTGATACTTCGGACAGACCCCCACAGAATTTTAACCACACCTCGAAAGGATTTAACAAACCACTCTGAAATAAATACATAAGTATATACAACTTGAAACCATCTAAAGAGCTTAAGCTACAAATGCTAAACATGCATTCACACTCCCGCCTGTATCCCGGAGGGGTAAGCAGAGATGAGAGTTAGCCACTGGCTACGATACCCGACAAACCTTTTTCGCTTCATCAACATCGCTTCACTCAGTTTTCTTAATATATCGAATAGAACCTTAGGTTGTTTAGCCTAGTGGAAAGATATTCCCGTACGGGACCAACGGCATTAAATGAAACCTAACAGGCTAAAAGTCTACGAGTAGAAAGCACAGCCCAGTCGTAAAGACAAGACATTATCAAGACAAAACAAAGGCAACACACACTAGGATTTTCGCTGACTAACAATGGTCGTAACATTCTACCAAACAGAGCTTCCAGTCTCAACTAACAACCACCTTCCCTCCTTTTAACCAGGCAATGTTTACCGTTCGTGACACCGGGCTGGAGTGGTCGCTTATTATTTGTACAAACGGCCTAGCCTGTGCCTATCTATTAGACCCTCTAAAATCCGCTTTGAAACCTCATACACTCTCTTCTCACTGTATGAAATGTAGTACGGTTGAAGTCGGTGGAACGCAGGATATTGGTCGGGCATGAGCACCGCTGATAACTAGTTGCGCATACGCAACGATACTGTTTAAACAGTGCGCCACTCGATGGAAAGTTCGTGCTCAAGTGCGTTTTAAACTTACATGGATGATGGATGATATTTGGGAGGGTTTTGTGGGAGCTGCTTTACTTTCTTGGCTTGTTAGGACTAGTTTTTTAGACTGCCATGGTGCCTTTGGACTCATTTTGTTGGAAATGTATAGTGAAGTCGGTCTTTAGCATTGCGTGTATCTTTCTCAAAATTAAGGACAATCATCCGTAGCAACAGTGGCGGAAAATATTAAGAGTAGTTATTTTGATATAAAACTGCATAAAAAGGTTCCTGGTTGCGAACAAAGTCCTTCGGCTAATATAATGAAGTTATTTCGAGCCAATGGCTTTATTACACAAAACGGGTTTACGCAATTAACTCATAAACTCGGCAATTTAGAGTGCAATCCTCGATTTATATTGACTATTCCATTAAATGCGCGGATTTAAGGAAATCCATGGGCTTTTTACATTAAGCTCACGGAAAATGGCATACGGGTAAGCATTAAAAGTCTGACTTTGTACTCAGTTTTTAGTTTTTTTATTACACACAGCATTGTCTTAAGAATAAAGAACCTTCCCATGGGAATAAAGTAATAAATTGACCACAAACTTGACTCGTAAGAAAAACGTTCAATGCTCAGACAAGTATTGTCTTTAAGCCATTTACTGTTTGCGTGATAATTTACCGTCTTCATTATAACTGCAAGGAATATAAGATTACAAAACAAGTTTTAAGACAATCTCAAGTAGAATAGGAGAAAAAGTGCATCTAATTAGAGCTGCATGTATGTGAGACTTAACATCAAATCCTAATAAAATCACGCCTGAGGTCTCAACCTCACACTTAAAGCCGAAACCTTTAAAGAGCCCAACGGATCACTTTGCGCGCGCGCATCCGGAGGGTCCATCCGCCATGTTTGCACAGCGAGCCGGCCCGATCTTTCCCGATGTTTTGTCGGCAAACAAGGCCCGGCGGCCGCCGGAGATAACGCCGAGATAGTTTAACGATCCAGGGCAGCTTCACTTAACAACTT
Source organism: Yponomeuta evonymella (assembly GCA_963969515.1). NCBI lineage: Eukaryota > Metazoa > Arthropoda > Insecta > Lepidoptera > Yponomeutidae > Yponomeuta > Yponomeuta evonymella. The sequence continues at coordinate 2,856,481 of OZ018347.1, forward strand.
GAAGACCTTTCTTGTGTTAGTCGTGGGGCTAGAATGCTAACAGGATTGGGTTGGGGCATGTTGACGGAGACTATCTGAGGATGTACAATACGTAATAAGTAACAGAACGAGACTTTAAAGTCCAATGACCTAGCTAGCATATCCGATTCTTTGCAGTGTCCTTAGATTTTTTTCTTTGTAAAAATTTACCTATACCCAGCTATAGACTCTATTCTTGGTGTGTATAGATATAACCAGAATTGCTTCGCTATTAAAGAACGATATATAAAATATTGAACGTCCCGAAGTCAATAATGATGCAAAATTTTATGATTCGGTTAGAACTATTTCAATGTGAGGCAATTCATTCAAAGCCTGGAAAAAATTAAGAAGTTTGGAAATCTCTACTCGAGTCCGTGTCGCCTTTACGGCAACGGTTGACAAGCTAGGATCTCTCTTGTCACATCCTTCTCGGATGCCGGAGGTGCCGGCAGGACCGACCATTAAATTACCTACGAGCCTTTTAAAGCTAACGCGGTTTTATTCCTGAGCGTAGTGGATAGGTGGTAGTTTTTTGCCCGTATTAGAGATGTAGTAATAAGGGACTGGTTTGAGTTGTCTAGTGGGAAACGGAGGAATGTTTCCCTCCCGTTATTGGCATCTGAATTAATAGCGGGAAAAAAATTAGAAAGAATCGTGTTTGAAAAAATCTAAAACATCTGGAATGTTTGTTGAAAGCACACACGCGTACACTTAAATGTCTTCATTTAGAACCTAAAAATTTTAGCTTTTAAACAACTAGTTTAAAGGTACAATTTTTAGGTAATGATTGGTAGTTTGCCGATCAAAACTAACAAGGTAAAATACTGGCTTATTCGAAAAGGGCCCAGTTCAAGACAAACAAGTGGCACACGGTCGGCGGCCGTCCGAAAATGGCCAGCAATACCAAAAGCGTTTAGCCGACTATTTAGCCATAGGCATGTTCCCAGATAGCTTTGCAGTGACTGATTACCGCACTTACCCAATACAATGTTGAAAACAAATTGTGGGGATTATCTTGCGAATTCTCGAGAATCTCTTAATGGTTTGATCACATGTATAATACAGTTTTTGGCATTTTTGAAGTAAGTGATTCCGGAATGAAGTTAAAAGTTGTTTGAGTTATTGCGGTCACTTGTTTCCTCCTGACAGTCTGTCACATTCAGCCAACTAAACGCTCGTTGATGAACTATACACCAAATTTTATATAAGTGGTTCTAAATTTTCACTATTATCTTACACAAAGTTTTGGCGTTGCCAAACGGGGTTTTGTGTTGAAAGACAAAACATGACAAAATTAAGAGAAAATATTTAAACGAGCACCCTTATCCGCTAAGAACGTTATCTTTTCTGAGAAGTCCACGCCACAATACAAAGCAAACACGGGAGCTTCGCGGAATCATTTCAATACAGATCAAGTTACCACGCGGACAAAATCATGCAATAATATCTGCCTTCAATATTGCTACCTTCTTGCGATTTGTGCAGAAATTAAGGGGTTGGTCAGAGGACAGCATAATGCAGTGGTAAAACTAAGGCAGAGCTGTGGACAATGAATTTAGATTGCCTTCGACAGCTTTGTAAGTAAGAAATTACGTATTGCGAACTCTGTGAATTTAAGTTGGTACCTACTAACAGTTTATAATCATTGCAAGTAGCCAATGACCTCGTTAACCTGAGAGATTAAGAGGTGAACTATTCGATAAGTGTAAAAAGTGTAGCTTTGTAGGTTTTGGTGTTGTCTTTCCCCCAATTAGTAACACCCAACACAATTTAACTAACGTAAAACTCCCCAAGAGTACAATTCTGTATTTGTGATCTTGTAAATATTATTCGGAACGTCTGCATCTTTGAGCCGTAACAGGCCAATGAGCGGGGACAGATTCAAGTTATGACATCCGCCCGCCTCGAGTTTAACACTTTACTTGATAGTGATTCAGATATTTATTTATTAAATATCTCTGGAGATATCGTAGTTTGGGCTGTTAGATGTAGTGTTGTGTATATTATGGCTTCACTTATTTTTTCATTGGCCTTCCAGCAAAAAGGTTTCATCAGTTGCTATCAGTTATAGTCTATTGGTTCTGGGTACATCATGTCTCTTATTCTTAAAATTCTTTCCGGCAAATGAAATAGGGTGTTATCAAGATTATAAAGTTTATCTTTCTAGTATTAACGGCCAAATTTCACTAGTGTTATTTCCCGCCACATGTTGAAACATTCATTTATCTCGTAATGGCCAGTAACATACGCCTAAGCATGTAAATACTGCTACAATTCCAATGATCCTCTTTTGAATACCAAATAACTTTGAACTTTCCCTCAAAAACCCATAGAAAAACCCTCGCATGACGAGAATAATCCTACATCATTTCAACTCTATGAAAGTTTAAATGAATCCGCATTTATTGTGGACATCCTTCTACATTCTGCAAGCAAAAGCTCGAGAACTGATGCTATTCTTTTCAATTACAAGAAAGACTATAATTGAACAACAATCTAGGTTGTTTGATGCAATAGTCCACCAGTACGGGTACATGTAACTTGATCAATATTCAAAAAGACCTCGCTGGATCCCGACCACAGAAATCGTGGGGAGATGCGGCGAATACCAAAACGGCTAAGGTGATTTGTATTCAGCTAGCCAGCTTGAAACATGTTGTGGCTTCGTTTTGAGTATGGAATTGAAGTGTGATTTAATCTATTGATCTTGTAAGACTTGCATTCAGACAACACTTCATTGGGCGCCATAAGATCGAACTAAAGCGGCCGATGTGTTTTGATTTCGCAGTATTTTGTTATGGTCCTGTCTTGCTTTTCTTGATATCTACTCGTATCTTTACTTTTTCAGTCTTCTGAAAACTATATCAACAAGTGGGTTAGGTTTGATTTACTTCTGTAAGTATATTCTACACTACTTAATTGATCTACTGGACTATTTATCTACTATCTATCTACTCGGCAAGCGACGGTTAACAATATAATATCGATTTGCATGTTTTTAAAGAACAGCTAAGTATGAAGCAATCATTTCTACAACGCCAATCATACTGCCTACCTACATAATTATTGAAAAAAATGTCAGAAATGCTAGTATGGGAAACGTTGGGACGTAACATGATACGATGTCATAACATCGCACTCACATTGCAAGCAATCAGTTCAAAGCTCATGGGCGACAGACGCAGCACAATTAAAAACACGAAGCGTCGACTGCACTCTAGTTTTTAACAACTTGTTGCTCAACTAAAGGACTGTGAGAACCGACGGGTATTACCCGATCAGTTTAAATGTTCTACTGCCACGTAAACCTTCAACGTTTACGCATACCTGCTTAAACCGGTAGGGTTATAATCCCAACCGCGCTTTCATAAGCTTAAAGCACTACCGAAAAGCGACAAAAACTAGGAGCTACCTTCTGCGCCATCGATGCTGGCTGCCAGGATGGTCAGGACGACGCCGACCGACAGCAGGCGAATCCCATAATCCGGTACAAAGTTTCTCGACCACATTTTGTAGCACAACATTCACACATGGATCACACACATTTGTTTCAACTTTGTCGCTTGGAAAACACACAATTCTTCACTCACGGAACTAAATGTAATATTAGGCACTTCATTTTGTTCACCAGCTCACTGCTACGCGGTCGGGGCTGGCGAAACAGCCATTTTAGCGGTAAAACTTTTTTGAATTTGGAACCGTGTCCGCCCGTGACATGCGCAGCCGCGTCCCGCTCGCATCTGATGGCTTTGTTCGTAAATACACAGACTACGGTCGAACAAAATGGCCGCCGGCGCGCTTGTGTGCGTAAGGGGTAGTTTTAACCGTTCATTCGTCCATTCTTTCACTAAAATAAGGTTGTTAGACTGTGGTCTAAGCAAAGTCATAAACAAATAATAATAATAAGTTAAGTCATAGATTTCAGCCGCGTATTTATACTTTTTAGCCGGGGAATCAAGACACGCACACATAGAAAGGTACGCGAAGGAATGTTGTTTCAATGGAGAAATCTACCGATTCAGAGAGGCTTCGACCAATGGAAGCTCGAGAGCTTAGTTTGGTTCTACCACCATGGTGCAGATGTCGCTAGTGTAGCGAGGGATCAGGGTGAAGTTTTTTTTACCTGGCGGGAATATTAGTTAACTAATCTTATATTAGTAGCTTTAAAGTACCTACCTATAGTGAATAATAATACGGTAACTTTTATTAGGTTCGGAGTTTGCTTTCGGTTTTGTCCAAATGAGTTTGTTTTGTCAATATTGTAAGGGTTGCTAAGCATTCCCTAATTTTTTTGCAGAAGATCAACTAGTGAGACCGTAGGGGGTTTAGTAATGAGTAATTAGAAAGATAAAGCGGCAGAATGGCGATGTGTTATCAGAAACATCCTTTTGAGATCGAGTCAGAAGATCGGCTAACAACGATAAACACGAAAATCTTTGAAATCAAGAAGAAAATACAACTATCAGGTACCTAATAGATGTGTCATTAGTAGGAATAGATTACCAACTTACTTATTCACTCTTGTATCGTATAGGAATACATGGGTACGTTATTTTTGCAAAGGTTCCTCCTACCTCTCACATTTCGGTTCAATGTACCTACCTACTCTGTGGTCAGCAGCCAACAAAATGAGGATCATTGAGACATCAAAATATTGGACTAACAAGTACTAGGGCGGGTGGAGCACAATTTAAGCAATACTATACTTTTTGAATGACTCAAATCGATCAAAAAATTACAAAGCTTAAACTTACTCTCTCCCTGAGAGAAGGCCTGTGCCCTACAGTGGGACATATATAGGCTACTTATGTATATATTTATTTATAAACTTAGGCGGTTTCAAAACCCGCCCGAGGGTCTTGATTCCGAATGTGACGTCACAGGATCCGACCGGCCAGCCAGTTGGCCGGCGCCACAGTGTTTTCTGAACAGAACAGGAAGACTATCTTTTCAAATAGTAGACGAGAACACCCGAGTGCCAAATATTTTTAGTTAGGGAGGTAGGTATGAGTACTTAAAAATCGGACTTTTTTGTTTCTGTAAAATATAAAAAATATTTTTTGATCAAAATTTAGCATGTAAAGTTGAAAAAATTATTTGTGTTCCTAAAGTACATACCAAACCTCATTTTTACGTGCAAATAGAAACTTCGTACTGTCTCCAGAATTGGGGTAATTTAGGTTTTTAGTTTTTTTCCTGGAAGTTATTAGTAATGTCTATTTTTTCTAGTATAGTGATAATGGTTTTCCTTTCTAAATACAAGCAATTTCGTAATTTTTATAGGTTTGGTCCACATTGGACCATAATATCTAGACACCTCGTCAAGTTACCTTTATGAATATTGCATTTTGTTACAATGTAACATATCATGTTTAAATTCTGAGTTATATAAAAATGGTTATTTAGGACCCATTTTCATTATCATAAAGATATACCCGGGAACGTCCCGATCGAACGAAGATAGAGAATTTAGGTGCGATTTGTACACAAAAATAAATAAATCGCGTCCTATGACGGTACGATCTACGAGAAAAAAAATCCTAAATTACTGGAATTCTGGGAGTGGTTCGAAATTTCTAATTACACGTAAAAGGGAGACTATGTATGTGTGTACTTTAGGAACACAAATCAATTTGACACCTAACATGCGAATAATTTTTCTGTTTCACGGGAAGAAAACGTCCGATTTTCGAGTAATTAAATCTTCATAAATAAACATATTTGTCACTTGGATGTTGTCGTCTAGTATCTTATAAGATTTTAAGTTATTTCGGTATAAGCAGTAAAATCGGGTCTCCGAACACAACGTTAAACAATTCTTTCCAACTTTTTCGCCATAATTATGTAACCCGAAAAAATATTTTTCGGCCGCGGTTACAGTCGTGTTGTACAATTTTGGCACATTTTAATATTCGTATCGCAACATTATCACCTACATAACGTTAAAAACGACACGCGCACACATCAATTCACTGAGACAGGCCGAAATCTATGTACGCGGCAACCAAGCGCGCGGTTCATCGGAACCGGTGACGTGTCAAGCGTAAAAGCGTCAGCTCGCGTCCGTTTTTCAAATCTGTGCACTAAAATCGCTGTAACTTTGTCATTTCTAATCCGATTTCGATATTTTTTTCACAGAATATATTGTTTTTCATGTCTCTATAAAACTTTATACAAAACGTGAATGATCCTCATTGTAAAATTGTTTGACAAAATAGAAAGGTTGACCTGCTGTCAACTGTAGTGTACTTACACTGTACGGGTTGCCTCTAAAATGCGCAATTTCAGAAACACTCCAATTTGAGTTTATGTCGGAAGACATAAACTCAAATTGGAGTGGATTATTTTATGATTGCGTCTTTTTGAAGTATCTACCTAAGATAATTTTCCATTTTCCTTAATTTTTATTTCGTTACGGTTTATCTGCTTTGTGATTTTATAGATAAGGCTTAATTGTGCTTAATGGAATGGGCGTTCTTTTATGTAGGATCTACTGGATGCTGCGACATTGGTACAGCCCGTAAAGCGTGTATTTCATAAAATTATGTAAACCCTGATTTTTCGCAAGATATAAGTTGGAGATAAAAGTGTTTGAGTGCAATAAAAGTATTAATAATAATAAAACTCATAGAGCAAAATTATGTTCTATAATGTTGTTGACAGGGTCAATCATAAACATATTTCTAACGGTAAATTAAAGGGAAACTATGTAATCTAAACTTCTTTTAATTGAACTTAAAGAAACGAATGAACTAACTAATTATTTAGGTAGGTACTTGAAGTATCCCATTTTGTGGGATACACAACTTTATTATTTTCAGGAATTCATTACGAGTTCAATTTTAAATAGCGAGATATGACTGTGTCGCGAATACTCAAAATTGTGTAGGTGCCACTTTAGAGTTTGGATCATGTGTAAAGAGTCTACACACGTGTCAAGATAGTTCTTCGTCATTGTAAAAAACTAACTACGTCAAAGAAGGTAATATTATGTAATCTGATGGAACTTTGTAAAGTGCTTTTGACCGGCTTATGTGTCAGCTTCTTAACTGTTTGATTTGTCCGACTGAAGTTAGTTCAACCTCCGTTAGCGTCATATTTTTGGCCATTATACGCGGCAGGGCTGTGAGATCACTCCATTACTCAATGGCCAGCTTTGCTCAATTGACGTGACGTCAACTTACCCTCCAGAGGGCCAGAGGAAGTCCCACTACGAGGAGAACGAAGCGGAGAAGCAGCAGAACAGTGACCTGATAGACACGCTGAAGAAGGAGATCCGATTGCGGCTGCAGGACCTGGCGCGCGCCCGCGCCGTCGTCGGTGAGGATCTTCAGGTCAAGAAGTACCTGAACGAAGTCAGCCCGATCGGGAATAAGAACATCGACCAGGTATGCAACCCACGAAATAGGTTTGTCAGGATCGTCTACAGATAACTTGAACAAAAATCTGCGCTGCGTCGGGGTGAGTTTGCGATGGACACGTACGAGCATTTTTTTTTCTTTCGGGCAGTATGCAAGTGGCAAAACCCAAAAATATTTTTTTCCTGTCTACGCCTCTGTCTCTTTTGTACAATAAAGAATTAATAATAATAAGAATACAGGCGTGAGTTTATGTAAACCATGCACGCTTGTATTGGACGGTTGGACGTCCAATGGGACGTCCAACCAGCGTTGAGGGCTCATATCCTCAGCACCTTTGACACACCACAGGATGCACTCTGACGCTCTGACTTTGGCTTGTACTTTGTTGTATTTATGTGACTTGTTTTTCCTTTGTACTTGTTTATGTTACTTGTTATGCCTATTTTTCTTGTGATGTGTTAATTGGTCCCAATAAATGTCTTTCTTTCTCTAATGGCAACTGCACATTTCTTTTCATGCAACGGCCAAGGTAGTAATTGTATGAAACAAGACGTCGTCGTTGAATCGAGTAAACTTGAACACTATTTATGAAAACACGATTCCTTAAAACGCCGATTAAAATTGTCCGTGGTTGCGATTTTACAAGGAAAATACGTAACCACAGATTAAAATAAATGACTCTAATGAGTGCTTTAGATAAATCATGTTTTTATAAATAAGGCCGGTAGACTTTATCGAACGAGAACGTTAATTCAATGACCAAGTTTAAACGAGACGACTGGCTCAAGTTGACTTGCCTAACTCGACTTGGGCAAGTTGATTAGGGCGAGTAAACTTGACCAAGTTGACTTGAGCAAGTTATCTTGAATTAGTAGTAAACTTGTAACTTGTCTTGGGCAAGTTGATTAAGGCGAGTAAACTTGAGCGAGTTGACTTGAGCAAATCATTTTGATACACTCGACTTGGATTAGTAAACCTGTTCAAGCCAATTAAGGCGAGTAAACTTGACCAAGTTGAGTTGGGCAAAGCAACTTGAGCCAGACGACCTAGGCGAGTAGACTTGTTGGTTGACTTGGGCAAGAAGATTGGGGCGAGATTTGACAAAGTTGTTCGATTAAACTTGACCAAGTTGACTTGGGCAAGTCAACTTAAGCCAGTCTACCTGGACGAGTAAACTTGACCAAGTTGACTTGGGCAAGACAACTTGAAGTAGTAACTTACTCAAGTTAAATTTGACAAATTGGTTAGGGCTAGTACACTTGCTTAAGTTGAATTGGGCGTATTGACCAGTCAACTTTGGTCGACTTGTCAAGTAAACTTAATCAGGATAACTTGGTGAAGCTGACTACTTTATGGAGCTGACTAGCTTGAATATGGCACTAAAATCCCTTGTGATATTTCGTTTTTTTGGGAACCCCAATCCTTCGCGTAATTAATGGACGAACCCTTATGAATGAATGAATGAAAATATTTATTTCAGACCTGGGTCCATATTTGACAATAATAACGACAATAATAAAAAATGTTAGTAAGTTCCAGGTTAGTTTATATATTCATCGTCTAACATTATAATAAACTACTAGTCTAATACAATATCATTTCTCATTTAGCATGTAAGGATGTCGCAACTGTTGATAAACCAAATAAATAAATAAAAATAAATCCATGGAGGAGGCCTATGTCCAGCAGTGGACCTCTTGTGGCTGAATGATGATGATGATGAAACTACTCATGATCAGTGTTGAGGTGTTAACGACTTGAGCAAGTCGACCTAGGCGAGCAGACGAAGCAAGTCGACTAGCTCAAGTTGACTGACTCAAATTGACTTGCCCACGTTGACTTGGGCAAGTTAATTAGGGCGAGTAAACTTGACCAAGTTGACTTGGGCAGGGCAACCTTGAGCAGGTCGACTTGGGCGATTTGATTAGGCCGAGTAAACGTGCTCAAGTTGACTTGGACGTATTGACAAGTCAAAGCAAGTCGACTTGTTAAGTAACTTGATCAGGTTAACTTAACAAGTTGACTTGAACAAGCAAACTAGAACAGGTTCACTTGGTGAAGCTGACTACTTTATCAAGCAAGCTAGGGTGAATTGGCTAGAGAAAGTTGATTCGATGACCAAGTTTATTTGAATGTGTAAACGACTTGAGCAAGCCAACTAAGGCGAGTAGACCTTAGCAAGTCGACTAGCTCAAGTTAACTTACCCACGTCATCGACTTGGGAAAATTAGCACAGGAAGACCGAGAAAAACTGACTTAGGCAAGTTGACTAGGGCTAGCAAACTTGAGCAAGTTGACCTGAAAAACTGAGGTCTTTGGTTCTCTACTAAGTCTAAATAAAGCACAGGATTTTTTGTATCCATGTTCCTTCTAGATAATCCACAACTTGGACCTGAAGGTGATAGACCAGCGCAAGATGCTTGACCTGATGAAGTATGACCGGCGCGCCAAGAAAACGAGGCTCAAAAATCTGGAGAAGGAGTATGAGCATTTGCTCATTGAAAACACCAAGTCTGCCACAGAGAAGATCAAGTCTACTAACCCCGCAAAGAAGGTAATATTTTAGTTAAAATCATTATTTCTATCTATCTGTCTATCTATCTATTTTACTTTAAGTAAAATAATCTTTACTCTCTTTTCAGCACGCGTCTCACTTGGAAAATGAGATCCATAAAGTCTTAGTACAATGGAACGAGGCTGAGCTGGTCAAAAAGAAATACTGTTCTATCAGGTAACTCAATCATGTACGTAATCGGTGTACGGTGTGAACAACTTATTTATCAAATGTACAATTTGAAATAACCAGACTTCTTCCCGCCGATGATGCCCTACCTACCCCTTCATAGAACATTTGAGAGCATTCCGTTTGAGCTTTAGCAACGGCTACAACGAATAGCGAGCAATCTTATATATAAACATGAATTGCTGTTCGTTAGTCTCACTAAAACTCGAGAACGGCTGGGCCGATTTGGCTAATTGTTGTTTTTATATATTTGTGGAAGTCCAGGGAAGGTTTAAACGGTGAGAAGAAAAAAAACGGTTGACGTCGGTGATACGAAGTTTACGGGGTCATCTAGTCACTAATAAAGAGTTGGTAGATAAAGTTACAAACTGTGGTATTCTTTCAGGAAAGCACTGCTAGAAGACTCTGTAAAGTTCGAAAGTTCTCTATCACACATGTCAGTGTTATTGAAGAAACAAAGAGAGGAGATCGCCAAATTAGAGGTAAAGTTCAGTACCGTCATTCGACTTTAAATTATCTAATTTACAAAACAATTGAGCGCATTTATTTTCTAATTAACCCATTAAGTGCCTTCAGGTTCCGATTCTCTCTGAAGTTTCAAAAATAGAATGCAATTTTTTTTGTGTCTTTATTTCGGACTTGAAACTTTCGGACTTTCGGGGCCGCTAATGTTTTACGAGATCGAGAATCCCAAGATGTTTATTGAAGGGCGCGTGTACACTTTCGCGAAAGTGTCGTTTGGTAAACATCAAGTTTTTTATATTCTTTTTGTTGCACTAACCCGTGCTGAGGACAATTTTAAAAACCTATTTAGAGGCTTAAAATTCCTCCCATGCCGGGACTTGAACCCGCGACCTCTGGCTAACCGTGCCAGCGCTCTCCCAACAGAGCTAATACGTAAGTGCAGGCATCGGCGAAATTTTGAGCCTCTTTAAAAACTTTCTCTGTATTACGTACAGACAGCGATATCTGGCCGAAGCAATTAACATCACTTGCATCCTGAGAACCCACTTTGCAGTTAGATTTTTACATCGGAATGATGTCGCTGTACCTACATGATTATATTCTTTTTGTTGCACTAATCCGTGCTCAAGACAAAATTATACAACCAGTGTGTGTTACCAGTGATGACTTATGGTACTGAAACGTGGTCTCTCACTATGGGCCTCATAAGAAGGCTCAAGGTCACGCAACGAGCTATGGAAAGGGCATTGCTCGGAATTTCGCTACGAGATCGAATCAGAAATGATGAGATCCGTAGAGGAACGAAAGTCGTCGACATAGCCCAGCGGATTAGTAAGTTGAAGTGGCAGCGGGCGGGGCACATAGCACGCAGAACTGATGGCCGATGGGGCCGAAAAGTTCTTGAATGGAGGCCACATATCGGCAAGCGCAGCGTAGGACGACCGGCCACAAGATGGACAGATGACCTCATCCAAGTGGCAGGAAGGCGCTGGAATCCATGGAGGAGGCCTATGTCCAGCAGTGGACTTCTTGTGGCTGAATGATGATGATGAGGAACCCGTGCTGAAGACAATTTTAAAAACCAATTTTATCAAGTTTTTTACCCGACTCCGGCAGAGCCCAAAAGGAAGGTAACGTGTTTAGCTCGTATGTATGTATCTAAGTAATGTCCGTTTTTATGTTCCCTCATAACTCCTTAGAAGTTCTTTACACTTCAAATATTCTTTAACCTAAGCGTAGACACAGTACTAAAAACTGTGAAATTGTAGTTTTAATCACTCGGGATGCTCATACACATACACCCTGTAAAATCTCCCACCACAGCGCGTCCGCGAGCAAGCAGCCGAGATGCGTCTGCGCGCCACGGCCGCGCTCGTGACCGCCAGTGCGCAGGCGCAGGACGCCGAGCAAACGCGCCAGGCCGAGCGGGCCTACTTCACGCAGCGCTTCGACGAACGCAAGGTGCTGTTCTACTTCATAGTCATCCTCAGATAGAGGATCCGGAAAATCTCCGAGGAAACCTGAGTTTCTGGAGTGTTCACATCACATCGGCGATTTTTTTTATATTTAAGGAAAGTAGTAACTAACGAATAATAAATTAGAAGTTATCACGATAACGATAATAGTAGTTTATGCAACTGTCATATAATGAAGGGTATTAAAACACGAGTGTGAGTTTATGAAACGAGCGCAGCGAGTTTCATAATAGTAACGAGTGTTTTTATACCCGTGTTATATGCAGTTGCATACACTACTTTATCTTCACTAATGCAATTAAAAATTAAATTCACGCGTATGTACGTGTATAATCACAGTGATTTTGCCGCCATTAAAATTTAACCAATGAGAGCGCAGCTGCGCGCTTCAATAAAACGCGACCAACCTGATTGGCCCTGCAATCAAGTTGGTCGCGTTTTATTGATGTTATAATGAGATTTTACGATATCGATGTGAATATTATACCATCATGTGAAATTGCTTAAATTGAGTGTTTTGTTGTCTGCGCTATAACAGTAGTAATTATAAGTCAAGTATTGAAAACATAAGTAGAATGTTACAACATTAGTGTAGATAAAAATAATTTTGAGTGTTATATAGAACTAAATTGGTTCTTATACACTTATGATCGAAAAACTACTTTAATAGCAGACATCTTATTTAATAGTTTATTCATCATGCAATAAGTCAACATCGACTTCGCTCGCCAGAGAGTACCCGAATTGGCGTACGTGCATGTAACGACTAATGTATGTTGAAGCGAAAGAGGTTTCTCAGGGTCATGGCAAGTGGGAATCCCTGGTCTCTGTTCACAGACACAGGCGTGAGTTAATGTATGTAGGTACCTTCATAAGCAGCCTGTATACGTCCCACTGTAGGGCACAGGCCATCTTCAGAGAGAGAGTATGGGCTTAATCACCACGCGTGCCCACCGCGGATCGGCGATTTCAAGCGCCGAGGTATGTGAATACCTCAGACACTCAGGTTTCCTCACGATGTTTTCCTTCACCGTTAGCGAGTGGTATTGCTGCTTTAACTTCACAAATGTAGGTACATAACTTAGAAAACAAAATCATAGTACATGCCCGCACTGGGAATTGAACCTGGCTCTCCCGCTTCCGAGTCCAATGTTCTATCCACTAGTGGGTAGTATCTAATATTATGTGCTGTGTATGTACTTACCTAATATGTATTGTTATTATTCTGTACTAGCTACTGCCCGCGACTTCGTTCGCGTGGTAATTTTGATGTGTATTTTTCCAGGAAAAAAATAGCCTTTGTGCTAAACCAGACTATAATCTATCTCTGTGCAAAATTTCATCCGGATCCGTTCAGCCGTTTTTGCGTGAAAGAGTAACAAACATCCATCCATACATACAAAACTTTCGCGTTTATAATATTAGTAAGGATAACCTTTGCGTCCCAGAGGGAGCTAGAGAAGTTGGAGAAGCGAATCTTCCCGGTGGCGTCGCGCGTGGCCGCCGCGCGGCAACTGTCCTCCGACTCAGTGGAGGGGGGCGCGCCGGCCGACGACAGCTGCGCCGCCAAGCTCATGGAGGACACGTTCCAGAGGCTGATGAAGCTCACAGGCAAGTCTTTCAACGTTACAAGTCCGCACAGATCTTTTTGGCGGTAACGTGAACATAGTCACAGATCGTTTGCACATCGCTTACTGTCTTTACTGTGTATGTGTGAGTAATAGAGGTACCTAGTGTGATTAGTCAATTACTAAAGTAGGCAATTAATGGTAAAGGGCTGGTAAGGGACGACCCAGACGGACATACTTCGACCAAATAGGGGATGTATTAGCAAAGGGCAAGATAAAAAGTACCCGAAACCGGCGTGCGTGCATGCTACGACTAATGAATGTTGAGGAAGCGAAAGTGATCTGTCAGGGTCGTAGCAAGTGGCAGTCCCTGGTCTCTGCCTACCCCTTTGGGATACAGGCGTGAGTTTATGTTATGTTATGTTATGCAATTACTCACCCATCGCTTGCAGTAAAGACTGCTGCGATGGGTGAGTTAAAGACTGCTTGATGTTCACGTTATCGCCAAAAAGATTTGTGCTGACTATACACTCGCCTTTGAAGACCTGGTGACGGCTCTTTGTTCTGTGAGGAAGAACGCCGTAGGTTCGTGTAGATGGCCTCACCGTTCATTCTCGCATTTGAAAACAAATTAAAGCACCGCCAAGAACGACGGAGAGGGAGAGAGAGGGAGAAAAGTAAATCAATCATTCGTTCATCATTCACTCAGGGTACAACACTTTGTCTCACCTGATGGTACCTAAGTACGCGTTAGTTCCGCGTCGGAACTCGTATTCAAAAATCACTCGAATTTTCGCAGTATCCATCTTTCTTGTCTAAATTGAATAACAAAAACAATTGAAAGTCGATATTCAAATGTTTCACATTTTTTAAAAAAAGAACATCATAGAAACCATTTCAAAAAAGCTTCATTCGAAAACCTCAAACCATGAAGATTCTATGTCAATTCAAAGAACCTATTGCAATAAAACGGCAATTTCATACTTTAACCCCTAATATAAGATATGATGTTCTTGCTTGTTGGCGTCACCAGACATGACCACGGAACGTAAAATTTTGAAGCACCTTTCTGTTTGAGGATTTTGCAATGTAATTTGGTAACCAAAGGCCGAAGGTAATTAGTTACTTCAAACCTAAGCCAGGTGATTTAGACATGATAACTAGATACACTCTAGAAATTCAATCCCATACTCATTCCTCCAGGTGTAACCGATGCCGAGGAAGTGTTCGATCGGTTCCGCGTACAGCGCGAGACGTGCAAACGACTCAGCTACCTCCAGCAGACCACTGAGGAGGAAAAGCTGGACCTGGAAGCCAAGCAGACGGCCCTTATTGCTGAGCTGGAGGCGTTCAAGTTCGCATCGGTGAAGGACAAGGATGAGTAAGTTTATGTTTCCGTCCTTCGCTACCTTTTCTTCCTTGCGCCTAGAACTGTAGCCTAGTGGGTAGAACATTGGACTCGGAAGCGAAAGACCCAGGTTCGATTCCCAGTGCAGGCATGTACCTATGACTTTGTTTTCTAAGTTTATGTACATTTGTAAAGTTACATAAACTCACGCCTGTATCCCAGAGGGGTAGGTAGAGACCAGGGACTGCATTTGTGAAGTTATAGTAGCAATACCACTCGCTAACTGTAAAGGAAAACATCGTGAGTAAACCTGAGTGTCTGTGGTATTCACATACCTCAGCGCTTGAAATCGCCAATCCGCGTTGGGCACGCGTGGTGATTAAGCCCATACTCTCTCACTGAGAGAAGGCCTGTGCCCTACAGTGGGACGTCTACAGGTATGTACAGGACAACGTGCTTATGTACCTAGAACTGTCCACACCTCGCGGTCCCACCCAGAAGCACGCTACCTCGGTCGAACTGGGTAAATCCTGATGGAGATCCTGACCTGCATTGTGGAGTTTTAAGACAGGCATGGATATGCAATGTTAATGTGTGCGTCTTTGGACACCCACCAATCTCCATTAGAGAAAAGGTTACGACTTGTGAAGCCGAGACCTGCAAGAGACTGAAATACCTTTGGCAGACCTTCCCCCTACGCCATTTCTCACGGACCATCGCCATCCTCAACCATACACACTTTCAGATTCCACAGTGTCGTCTGACCATCGGGCTGGTGGGCTGCACACTTACCGATGTCTACCTACCGTCTTCTCGCCGCTATGTACCTAGTATTTTATTTCCATTTTCAGAGCCCAAGATAAGATCACAGAGCTGAAAGCGCAAATCCAGCAAGAGATAGAGAACCAATGTGAACTGGAGAAGAAGCTGGCTGAAGTCGATACCTTGCTCACAGAGATGAAGAAACTTCTACTGGATCTTTGTAAGCTTTTGGATGTAAGTAGGTACTTTTAATTTTCAGTCCCTACTACCAGTCCAGTAGGCTAACCTTCGGTTTCTCGTACACTAACAATCTATTTATCTACTATTAAAAGATCTTTTTTTTGTTGAAGTTAAACGTCTTCTAGTTCGGTGGTAGGAGGTCACTTGCTAAAACCGCATGCAACGTAAACATGTCGCCTCGGTGAGGGCTGTACCCTGTAACTACGTACGTGTCGTGTGCGCTTCATTTATAAATCGTTGAGTAGACCAATTTAGCCATTACTCAGATCCACTTGTTTCGTGCCGCTAGATGGCGCCATTGCCGCTTAACCACAACGCGTAACTCATTGCGCAGTTTCAGTTAAAAATTATAGAAGTTTCACGTCACGTTAAACCAACGGTCGTGTAACCCGACACAGCCCCGCTTTTATTATGCACTTTGGCCAACTGTTAACAGTAGATCAGGCGCCACTTGCACCATCCAGCTAACCCGGGGTTAACCGGTTAAACCTGGGGGTTACCATGGTTACCAGTACAATTTGACACTGGGTCAACCCGTCAACGGGTTAACCCCGGCTTAGTGGGATGGTGCAAGAGGCGCTAAGCTACATTTGAATCGTGTGATTTTAAAACAACACATGTCCTTTCATTACAACTTGTCAGGAAATAGAAAAAACTGTTTTATTCAAATACTAATATCTACAACAGCAATATTTTAGCATATTATGTTAATTTCTGTATGAATAAACTACAATTTTTTTTACTAATGTAAATCAATAGGTAGGTGTAAATAATTTAATTAAAAAAAATGAACAAGTGTTATTTTAAAAACACATGTGACTTGTGTTGTTTTAAAATCACACGATTCATTTAGGAAGTGGTGCAAGTCGGTCTTGGTGTACAAAATACGGGCTTAGTATCTAGCTCAACATAACTCACCATCAGTCCAGTTATCTCGTGATAAGCTTGCTTTCCTACCGAACGACATATAATACCAACCCTAGGTTCTACATTTCTATACCGGTGATTCCAATACCATCCTTTCTCACCACCGAGTCCAAGTGGCCATTCTTCTGTCCCAGGTGATCCCCGAGCCTCCGATACCGGAGTGGACGGCCGAAGCCCGCGACGTCCACGAGCTGCTGCAGGTGCTGACGGCCCGCTACGAGGCCGCCACGGCCCGGGCGGCGGAGGTCAAGGCACGCAGGGGTGACGTCACGCCGGTCATGCCCTCTAACGTAAGTGGACGACAGAAGCTGGTGCAGGTGAGACGGGCCGTAAATTACGAGGCCTGAAGGTGGCGGAGGTCAAGGTACCGGTCATGCCTTCTAACGTTAGTGGATACCTATACAGCTGATGTAGATGCTGACGGCTCTCTAAGAGGCCGCCACGGCCCGGGCGCGAAGGGGTGACTTCTAACGTAAATCGGCATGCAAAAGCTGGTGCGCAAAGAGGTGTTACACACAGATAAGACATTCACTTGAACGATCATTGATATTTATTTTAAGAAGGACATATCTTTAATGCCGTGTGTTTCTTCCAAGCACTTTTTCAACCTCACTTTCTGCTCGCCAGCCTCCAAGCGGCGCGACATCGGCGGCGGGAGTCAGCGTTCACACCACGCCCCGCGAGTCCGAGGCAGCCGTGCCGACTTACAAGGAGCTCCTACAGAAAGAGCCTAATAGACTTCCACGTAAGTAGGCAATATCTGATATGAAAATAAAAGAGCAATGCTAACGAAAGACCGAACAGAACAGAAGTCTAATTGAGGTATAACTTAGCTTTCACTCGCTTAGATAGCCATCAAAAATGTCGTCAGAAAATACCACTATCCATATCCCAAATCACATAAGTGATTCATTCATTCTCGCTGAATCAATGACCCAAAATGGATATTAGCCTCCGCAAAAGACGCCTAACTTGCGCTATCTCCTAATCTTTAAATTGTAATTAAAGATTTCTATCACGCAAGTGATACTAAACTTAAATAATCCGAGTTTAATAGAGAAACTAAAACTCGGTATCCTACCTACTAAGTCAAAGTATTCTTAGCTATACAGAACCAAATTATGCATTCAGCCTTTGATTATATACATTACTAGCTGACTCGGCCAACGTTGTTTTGCCATTTTAATTAGTATACGACCTATTCAGACCTACCAAATATACACAAAAAATTTCATAAAAATAGGTGAAGCCGTTTCGGAGGAGCTCGATACCAACCAAAGAGTTATCAAGGCTTACCGAAGAAGACGCGATTTTTTTTTGTTTTCAAAATCTTCAATCAAAGTAAAGTTGTAATGTTATCAAAAATATATATTCGACAACATAACTGTCTGTATTTTTCTTTTCTGCTGCAGCGTCTGACGAAGAAGAGGACATACCATCACGCTCGTATCTGAAGAGACAGGCGCAGTTGATTTTGGACACTAAATCCAGAAGAAAAGGGTTCAGACCCCCGTATCCGAGAAAATAAAGTTATCCAAAAATTATATTCAGATGCTAACATAAAACTTTATTAGTTACCAAGATGTATACTTCAGATGGCAGTAGGATCGACACGTTTAAACTTTATTTCGCTAAAATACAGCAGATGGCGCCACAAATAAAACAAAACAACCTCGTTGAGGAACACCCTTTGGCGGCCAGCGTACTCTACATAGGTGGTGGGTGACCAGAAACCGCTGCTCTCTCATCAAGGATCAAGACGTCTCAACCTCGAAAGTGCCGAATGACTGCGCACGTCCGAGCTGCTTTACCTACCCAACACGAGGTCAGACAACCTAGCTACCATGGTCGACCAGACGATGAAGCACACCCGAAGCACATCGCAGCCGTTGCCCAAAGCGCGTATATTCCTGCCACCGCCTTCACCAACGTCTGATCACGTTGAAGGCACCAGATACGCGGGCCGGTGTGCCCGCAGTTGGGTATGCGGCGCAAAATAAAAAAATATGAAATAAACACAAAGATTCATGTTCGCAGTTGGAAGCTTTTATTTACACTGTCACAAAAAGGAAAAAACTGAAAAAAAACGAAAAACTTGTGGCGAGCACATGTCAACTCTGCGCGCGCAGCGCGCGCACTACCTATAAACTCCGATATTTAAGCATCGCGCAAGCAAAATGTTTCACATGACATACCATGAATATAACGTCCGACGAACATTAGTCGGACCGGCCGTCCCCAGGCATACGATCTGCCTGGCGGGAAACCTGGCGGGAAATTTCCCTTTATGGTGGAACAGCACGATCACCCGCTCTTCCCTATAGTGGTGACCCTTGACAGAACATTGTCAACCTTCCTTCGCTCTCGCAGCACCCCACATACAATCAGTCTCAAAGCAAGGCCAGCATCCTCTTCTCTCTCACCTCATCAGTTCCACTACAGTCAACGCACCGACTACTGGTACTGATGGTGATCTCCCCCAACCCCCCGGCACGGCAGCCACGCAGCAACGGCGCACGTTGCCAGTGGTACAGCAGCCTTCACCGGTTCCTACCACATGCGCGGTCCCCATGATACTGTCGCCGGTGAAGTGACTGTTAGCCGCCGAACACCCTCAACCGCTAGTCGACTCACTGACTCAGCGCCTCCTGGCACTTGCGGGCTTTAGAGCACAGACTTCGATGTCTGTCAGACCTAGCCATGCGTAGCTACGGTCTTGAAGGGGAGTGATGTGGCGAGCACATATGTCAACTCTGCGCGCGCACTATAAACTCCAACATTCCTGCATCGCGCAAGCAAAATGTTTCACATGACATACCACAAATATAACGTCCGACGAACATCAGTCGGACCGGCCGTCCCCAGGCATACGATTAAAAAAATAAAAAATAAAATAAAAACCTCTGTGGGGAGTCCTCACAGTTTACAACCTCATTTGAAACAGTTTTGCCTTATCACCGTCGGCATAGATTTTAAAACACCTCTATGGTCACCAGTAAACTCAAAATCCCAAACATCAACAAATATTTGGCAACTGTCACTTTACATTTCCAGAAATAATCCGCAGAATAACCTTGTATTTTCGAGAACCTCGCATTCGCGACGCGTTTTCAAACGAAGCCAACATGCATCACCCGGACAAGAACTCGTTTCTCCAGCTGATGGTTGCCATGAACCCTAGGGTAATCAACAAGGCTGTAGACCAGGCCATGCAGAAGAAAACTGACTTGTATACAAAGCCATACCCAGCGCAGCGCCTGGAATCTATGCAGCCGTCGCTGTTCGCGCCGCTTGTGGACATAACAAGGGCGCACGTCGGGTTCGAAAGAACTGGCTTGAAGCTTCTCGTGAGAGAGCTGCATGCACCTAATTATTTGGTGCAACTGCAGGCCATTCACAGCGTTATGGACAGAGTAAGTGCTATGGTTTTAATTTAGGTAGATTCTTCTTTTTGTGCCATCTCTTATCGGAGGTCGGCTATCATTCTAGCCACTGTGACCCGTGACGCGGCGGCTCGGAACAAATCGAGGGTGCCTACTTGACCCCATTCAGCCAGGTTAGGTATATTGCTGGGATAGTATTGTAGAAGGAAGTTGGTGGCCATGACGTCTGACTGCAAATGGGATATTGTGTGTGAACTCTGTAAAACTAGACCAAATCATACCCTTTAGAAAACATGTTTCTAAGTACAGTTTGTTTGAGTTTCCCAAATATTGTATTTATATCTGCTAAATCAGATGTAAATCTAATAATAACATAAAATGTAATATACTTCACCTTAACGTCTTACTGACAAATTAATACCATCAGGTGCAGGTTTCCGAGGAAGCAATGTTCCTATTGGACATGAAGGTCGTTTACAGGCTTATCAACCTCCTACACTACCGCAATCCTGTCATAAGAGAAAAGGTTTGCATCATCCTAAATCATCTAGCCTACTACCAGCAGGGAAGGCAACAGATCATGTCTCGGCCGGAGATTATCGAGTACCTCCTATGGTTGATCCTGAGAGACAGGAAAGAAATACGCTACGCAGCAGCTAACACGTTGAGAACTCTATCCAGGGAACAATGCTCCTGTGAAATAATCGTGAAATGTCCTAAAATTTTGGAGAATTTACTCAAAGTTGTCGTCAACGACTTCATTGGAATCGTTTTACTAGTTATGAAGACTTTGGAGAACCTCATAGAATGGGACCCGGTGCCTCCGCTGAAACTAAACGCGTTCCAAGTGTTCCTGTCTTTGTTCCACCATGCGGACCCTAGAATAAACTGCGCTGCGATGGACTGTATGACACAGCTCCTGCTCCATGACGTGGGAAGAGAATTAGCAGATATTCACGATATAACTTTTGTCCTACGGCCGTTTTTGCTCCACGAAAAAATTGAGGTTATCATCAGCGCTGTTGCACTTATGAAAGCATCAACTTTGACGACTCGATCGAAGTGGCGAGCGAAGGAGTGCATCAACGATCTTTCTAGGGTCCTTGTCAAGCTCTGCCACAGCCCAAACAAACCGATGCTCCAGCTGTTCTGCCTGCAGATACTCATCAATCTATGCGACTGCCCCGACGTGCGGAACCACCTAAAAGCCCACTGGGAGAAACGGATCAAGGCCATCAGAATCAGGACTCACGAGGAGTGGGACGGGACAACAGAAACGACAAGTTTCGGCTACGAATACGGCCATCACTACCGCTCTTTGTGCATCGAAAAGGTCGAGACTATAAAGAACGAATTCGGGGATTCTGCGCAAGCCGTTAACGTCCACAGTTATCAACATACCGTCCGCGATTACAAGCACAGGCTGATTAAGGCCATAAATTGGAAGTCTTACCACGACACCATGGTTTACGGTCACGGCAAGGATAAGGTCACGTATGGCCCTCTAGGGCCGACTAAGTGTGGCTCGGCCGACTCGCGGTATACAAGCGTCAGTAACGTTTCGATTTCAACGCAGTCTACGCCTACATAAGTGAAAAGGAAGTTAGGACTCCATGAGGTTACCGCCGCCTATGGAAAAAAACATATCTTGTTTCACAGATCGTTTTTACAAAGAGTGTCTTTGTGTTCTCTCAATCATGTAAATAGTGATCAAAGAACCTTGGATCACGAACCTGGGACTAGATAGCATTTATGCCAAAACTACGCCAAAAACTGCCTGTTTTTGGCATAAATCTGGTTTTTACATGTACAGACACTTTTTGCAAATACGATCTGTAAACAGTTAACCTCATGGAGCCCCTTAAAAGGTTTATCTACATTACAAAGTGCCAGCGACTTGATTTTTTTGACGACCGAGATTTTTTTACACTCATATTGTAGTCTCTGAGCTTGTGAGTATATAAGGATTATTTTAGCCTGTTCGCGCATCCTGGCTCGTTGTTACGTAAAATATACTCAGTTTGCAACTTTGGTTCTATAATACGGACCACAAAAGGGATTAAATATTTGCGTTCCGCTCCTACAATAATTGTGTGAGTGAGAGGCTAATAGTTATTTCGTACCTTTCTTTAGCGGGCCGTGTCACATATCTTTAGACGGATGGTTTTATTTAATGAGCGTAGTGGACAAAAATTTTGCAAAACTAAAACATTGTAAGCTACTTTGTTATAGTAGCTTACAATGTTATAAGGCCGACTTGCACAAATAACACTATAAGGCCGACTTGCACAACGTTCGGAAATGTAGCTTAAACTGCATTTAACCAACATTCTTCATACAAAAGTTGATTTAAATGGCGACTCAAGTGACATTTAAAAAGTGGTGCAAGTCGGCCTAAGATTGCAAAACGTTACTCCACTACTCCATAAGTAACAATGCGCCCTTATAAGTAGGTCTTTACGACTTTAAGTCCCATCTAACTCGTTTATATAATATATCTGTTTATAAATAGAAACACGTATTTTGTCTGTAGTCATTTATATTTTTAATATAAAATAGCGTAAAAGTATTTACAAATTGTTTTAACTATACAAATTAATAAACGTGATGTTGAGCTACATTTTTTGGCTTTTAAAAGGCTATGCGCCAGGTTTTTCGGAACTATTTTGTGCATAAGATGCTACGATATGTCTTAAAATACGCTTGCACTTTCATATATACTTTCTTGGCAAATAAGGTGCCTACCTACCCCTCTGGGATACAGACGTGAGTTTAATACTTTAACGTATTATAAAACAATGACAGGTTTTCGTGGTAGCATTAATAAAGATAAGTACTTGCTAACTTATAGGATACAAATATGGTGTGTTGAATACATTCAACTCGTTACAGTAATAATACATGAGGTACATATGTTTGATATATTTCTAGCATGTTTGATATAAATACGATACGCAAGCTCGTTATGACGAAATAATAAAACGGATCTCTCTCTATTTCTTTCATTAAGTTTTTGTCTCGATGCTACCAAATCGTTAAAATACGAAAAACAACAACTTAGGTTCTATAATTTTCTGGACTATGATAGTACATTTGTTAACACCCAAACAAAAATGTAATATAGCGACTCCGGGGGAGACAATGAGAAACTGCCGGTTTCTCAATTAAGAATTTCACTAAGTATCAGGCTGTCTCTTCAGATTACTCAGAAAAGTACCAGTAAGTATTTAAAGCGCGACCATTGAAATAGAAAACCTCGCCATATTGCGGAAAATCACAGGAACTAATTTATTTTACTGGCAACAATAACTTTAAACGTCATTTATGGTTGTCGAATTCTGTCAAACTATCTGACAATGAGCCGTTTTCAGCACAAATTCACAAAGCACTTCATAGATGGCGCTTATAGGCGTGCACATACAAGAACAGGGATACGTCTGTCAAATTTTGCTTAGCGCAGATTAATTTTGACAGCCGTATTCCGGTTCTTCTATGGTCACGCCTGTAAGCGCCATCTATGAATTGCTTTGTGAATTTGTACTGAAAACGGCTCATTGTTCAAAAGTAGTCTATTTTAAAGCTTTTGTGAGTTTCTTGTGCGCTAAAATGCCGAAATTATTCATAGCCGCGAAAGAAAAGTGGTACACAAACTAGTAAATTATTCGTCGGATAGAAAGTCTGCGGGATTAAGCTTGATTCCTTAAATTGAAATTAGTTGTCAACATGACTGAATGATGCATGTAATGAAGATTAGCCACTTTCTAGTTTATTGAAACCGAAATTGAAAAAAATATTGATAAATAAGTGAAAGTTTGTATATTTCCTTTATTCTTATATTTATGTAGATATTCGTGTAAGTTGTATGCATATTAGTAAGTAGTATTTTATACTGAAATGTAGGTAGCAAGGTTTTGTTTCCACTTTATCTGCCCTACCCCGCCCTCTTTTTTTAACATTAAAAAATTTCTAGGCTGGCTGGAAAGAAATTATTTTGAAATAACTCCGCCTTTGCACAATTTTTTATCACAAGCCTGTTGTTTCAGTTTTATTTTTGTTAACGTTTTTATTGTGCAATAAAGTGTGACAAACAAAAGTGACTTATCCAGTCTTACAACTGACAATGAGTCTGATACATCAGGAATTCAACCATCTGATACCATCTGATCATGAAGATGAAGAAATTGCGTACGAGTTAAATTCTGAATATGATAAAGATGAACGATTACTAAGATTATACATTTCTGAATAGTATTGTTTATTAGATTTCCATTTGATGTAAACGTAATTTAAAATATTAACAGGTTACCTACGTGGGAACCTTTGTGAAAAATTTCGCATTATATAATTTTATAAAAATACTAAGCCTGTATAAAAATACTGAACCTCTTATGGTTAGGGCAAACCATGAGGGAGGCCTGTGTCCTGCAGTGGGCGTAAAAATGGCTGATGATGATGACTAAGCCTGTTAACAAATAAAGTGGCCAATCAAAATTGGTATTACTATGCTAAATGCTGCGATATAAAATGAAAATGTGGCGTCTTTAAATAAGGTATTCTATTTTCATGGACACGCTTTACGTAATATACATGAAACTGGCGGGAAGCTCTTTAAATCGCTTTGTCGAGCCCGCATATAGACTTCACAGGCAAGCAGACACTATAAATTATATACTTAGCCTAGTTTCAAAACCTCCGAGAATACAAAAGCCAATATTCAATGTAAGTTGTACCGAAGCAAATTAATCTTAACGACAAAATAAATACAATTCTAAGCCAAAAAAACAAACCAGATAACGCACAAACGGCATTGCCCACTTTGTGTTGGTATTTTGGCTAAACGTGGGCAGAAATCTATAAGCCCTTA
This sequence comes from Yponomeuta evonymella, assembly GCA_963969515.1. Lineage (NCBI taxonomy): Eukaryota > Metazoa > Arthropoda > Insecta > Lepidoptera > Yponomeutidae > Yponomeuta > Yponomeuta evonymella. The sequence continues at coordinate 2,881,638 of OZ018347.1, forward strand.
AATTATTATTAATTTAGCTTTTATTTTTGCTTCTCTGGTCGTACCAATGGACACTGATAAAAAGTAGAAAACAAATACTTTTGTTCCTACTTTCCTTGGGCTCATGGGCTCTGTCGCTATTAATAATGCCCCGACCAATAATTCACGGCTCGATGTAAATGGAGACCGTCGATCTAAATTAAAGTCCCTATTTTTTGCCCCGGGATAGGACACTAATAACGTATAATATGTAGATTGTATAATAAGGAAAAATATCCAATTTTTATGTCCGTGCGATCGATTGACCGGAGAAGCTAGAAATATTATTGATTATTTTGATATTTCACTAACATTCTGTCCACGTTTGCGCAACGTTTAGCTATAATTTGTATCTTACTATAACTAACGAATCCCAAAATGGCACAAAAAATTGCAAAAAAAAAAACGAATTTTATTTAAAATTTGAAAATATATTACCTACCTACCTACCTACCTACTCAAAAATCACTGGTTTTTATATGCCTCAATTAACAATAATACATTTCGTTTATTTTGGCCTCCTTTAATATTTGTAATGAATCTATTGCAATGCTTATTTAACTAAGAAACTAATGGATTAAACCCATGCAGTTAATCTGCTAAAACGGCGGATATAGCATGGCGTAAGCAGTTGATAAAATCACAGTAAACCTTTGGAATTTAGTCAGATTTTGGTTGCAAATACTACAACGTTTTAATAGTACAATTCTATAAATCACCACGTTGAATTGAATTGAATTGAAATAATTTATTCGCTTAAAACACAGTACGTTGTTCCATCCACCTTAATACAATGTTATCTTTGCTTTATTATCACATTATCAATTACACACTACAGCCTGTATCAGCCTATAAATTATTACGTCAACCCTTTAACAGGCTGTGGCATAATAGTTGCCATCTTAAATTGAACCTTATTTATTTGAAATAAATTCCAAAACCAATGAAAAGTTTATACAGCTCTACCAGGGAGGATATTTATATCAAAAGATTTTGCACACGGTTTAAATTTAAATTATTCACCACTACATCTCTACAGCCGGCCTAACATAGCAGGTGTTTTGTCTGCGCTTGCCACAGATTTTTTTTTCGCATGGAGTTTTCTTGTGCGAGCGCAGACAATACCGAAGTCTACGGCTGCCATGTTAGGGGGTCCGCACTTTGCCTCATTTTCTAAACGCCTTTTCTTAATATAGACGGAAGACACAGATAGTCTGCACCATTTCGTTTCTTACCATAACCGTACTGTACGGACCGATTAAGCAAAAAAAATTAGCATAACACAAAGCTATCCAACTGATCATCAACATAGAGGAACTAAAGAGTTTTCAATAAAATCGAGTTATAATTAATATACACTGAGTCAATACATATACATGTACGAGACATTAACATTGTGTCAAAAAACGCAAGAAAAACGTGAAGAAAAAAGTTCGTCCAAGGAAGCTAACTCAAAATTTCATGTGGTGTTCCTCCACTATTAATTTTCATTCAATCACGACGTTCTGATTGGCTAGGCCAAACGACTTCAAAGGACACTCATTACCCTGGTAAATTTTTACAATAAGTGTATCGCTGGCCCTACTCCAAAGACATTATTCATTAACAAACATTGTCAAAAACAAGTGTCAAAAAAACGTCCGTGTAATAAAGCTTGCACAAAGTATACCGTGGTATTATCCGCGCACGATCTTGTCGAAGTGAGTTTGATATTCGAATTTCGAGAGACCACAATGCACGAAACTCTACTGGCATCAAATTATTGTCTTGTCTATATTGTGTGTTCACGGATAATCACCCGTCCCAAACTTCCAAAGCCAGTGTTTGCCGACTACGTATCACGTACGAGCAACAAGTAATTCATGTCCAATGTACACGAATATTGACCGTACATTATTGGCTGCGTTTTATTAGGTTGAGCATTATTGACTCTGAAATCGTCTCATTCCGATCGCGCGCGGATTATACGATCTCACTTAAAATGACACACACGTTTTCTCATTTTGTGCGGTTGTTGACCTTACGCAGAAGGCTGGGACTCTGTCGAGGATTGTTTGGGCGTTAAGCCCCGCACACATGCGGCGTCGTACAAGGCCTTGCACAGGTCGTGCAAAGTCGCGTCTCACCTGCCGCCGCCCCGCTTGTTTAAGGGGTCGTACATTTCCGCTTCCGAGTCGATCTCGTCCTCGGAGAGAGATAGGGAGCCACCGACGCGTCGCGTGCGCAGCCCTTCCTGTAATTGGCCAAATGGAAGGCTTGAGATGCGGAAAGGAGACAGTCGGCTCATGTGATGTGTTAATTTGTTAGAATAAATGTCTTTCTTTCTTTTCTTTTTTCTCTTATGGTGGATGAGATGTTTACATTGATATGTAGCAGTGGGATGATTATGTCTAGTTTTTGAGACTTTCGTGGTTGTACACTGGCAGGAAACGAATTCCTATCACGATTAATTTTATTAGTATACAGTAAATTGTACGCACAGTATATTATTTACTAAAAGAGATTAATGGATGCGAATGGCAAAACCGCGAAATATGTCGTGATGGGGAAAAGGTAGGCTGATGAAGATAATGAAAAGAGATTTCACCTGAAATAAGCTATATACGCATTCTTCTAGCGCAGCTTGGCGATCTGCTCAGCTATCTAGTTTTTCGAGTTAAGAATAAGATAGTTCATTCAGAATGAACCTCGTTCGCCCGCGTCCGGTTCGGTGCGGACGCGGTTCATTCTCCATTCGCGTTTTCCGTTCTGTTCCTTCGATCATTCAGTTTACTTTTATAATTATATTGGTGGAGCTAGCAAACGTTGTTTTGCTACATTATTTTTCCTACGACCTCATTCTCAGATATACAAAAAATCATAAAAATCGATAAAGCCGTTTTGGAGGAGTTCTAACAAACACTGTGACACGAGATTTTTATATCATATCATAAGCAGCCTATATAAGTCCCACTGTAGGGCACAGGCCTTCTCTCAGAGAGAGAGTATGGGCTTAATCACCACGCGTACCCACCGCGGATTGGCGATCTCAAGCGCACTCAAGTTTCCTCGCGATTTTTTCCTTCACAGCCAGCGAGTGGTATTGCTACTGTAACTTCACAAATGTGCATAACTTAGAAAACAAAGTCATAGCTACACTACCCGCACTGGGAATCGAACCTGGGTCTCTTGCTTCCGAGTTCAATATCCTACCCACTGGGCTACCACCGCTAAGTCTATTATACAACATTAAATACGCTACAATACTACACCGCACGCACTCGTCCACTGCTGGTCATAGGCCTTCCCCAAGGCACGCCACTTCTTTCTGTCCTCGTCCATCCTCAACCATTCTCTGACAGCAATCTGCCTCAGATCGTCGGTCCAGCGGGCGTCCTACGCTGCGTTTACCAGTTCATGATCACCACTCGAGAGCCTTCGCCTTTGAGAGCTTTTGCACGTTGCTAATCTTACATCACAGTGAGTCACCTTAGTTCTTTAGCGAATTGTCTCCTTTCTGATGTGATCGATCAAAGAGGCCCGTTCCACAGCACGCCGATCAACTTTGAATCGGTGAATAGTCCTACCGTCAGTGTCCAAGTCTCGGCTGACTTGCACCGCTTCTTAAATGTCACTTAAGTCGCCATTTAAATCGACTTTTGTATGTTGAAATTTAGGTAAATGCTGTTTAAGCCACATTTAAGAAAGTGGCGCAAGTCGGCCTTTTTTGTGTATGTGTAGCAAGAGCGTGTTAAAAATATTATAATAAGTTAAAATGCCAGTCTGTGAACCACATAGAAGCATTTAAAAACATGCCATGATAGCTTTGCTGAAGAAAAAACATTGAATGTACGGGTACGGTCAATTTACTTTTATTAGTTTTCAAATTAGATTCTTTATCACACTGTGCGCGGTAAGATCTAAATCCCTTTCGGCTCACAATGTTGAATTCTTAAAATGTTGAATTCCTAAAATGTTGAATTCGCAAAATGTTGAATCCCAAAATGTTGAATTCGCAAAATGTTGAATTCATTGTTATCCCAAAATGTTGAATTCGCAAAATGTTGAATTCATAGTAATCCAAAAATGTTGAATTCGCCAAATGTTGAATTCGTAGTAATCCCAAACTGTTGAAATCTCAAAATATTGAATAAACGATTTGATCTTTGTTGGCTCACAATGTTGAATTCACTGATTTGATTTCATCTTAAATCAGTCGCAACACCATCCTGACTATGCTCCCTGATGCATAAACCATTGTTACCATCTTCAAGTGAGGAGCAATCACAGTGCGCTGCAAATACTAGAATAAGAATATATCCTAACACTAGAATAAGATCACTAACATCATCATCATCATCATCGGCCTACACTTGTCCCCTGCTGGACAAGCGTAGGCGTAAAATAGGTCAACAATGTGAGGTTAGAGGTTTGTCGGGATGGTGGCTAGTAGCAGGCTCTGACCTCTCCCTCCCCCTTCTAAGTTTATGTATGTATGAACAGTACAATTTAAAAGTCCCGGGAAAATACGTTCTTTAATTTTTCAGATGTCATCGGCATTCTTCCTATAACCCAGTTATAAGTATTTACTACCTTTTATAAGTCGCCAACCCGCCTGCCAAGCTTGGCGATGATGGCAAAACCCTTCATGGTTATGAAAACCACGAAGGAGGCGTCAAATGGCTGATGATGATGATGATGATAAGTTGTGAGGCTATACCCAACAGTGGGCATCTTTCCTGGGCTGTATAGATAGATAAGTTGTGATGCAGCGATTCTAACAAGAAGATTCTTAATTACTATTTAATGATGAGTAAAATTTCTTAATAAAAACTGAATTTGCACGGATATTTACTCGTAATTTTTTTCATTTTACAATTTTCCGACGTTTCGGTACTTTTGCAAGTGCCGTGGTCTCGGTAGACTGACTCGGTAGGTCTACCGAGACCATGGCACTTGCAAAACTACCGTAACGTCGGCAAATTGTAAAATTAAAAAATAAATGAGTAAACATCCGTGCGAATTCAGTTTTTGTTATGTCTAGTGCTCGAGTTAAACTTAGAAAAAACATTTCTTAATTTAAAGTTTGAGATATTACTTCAAGGTGATTCCCAGTATATTTTTGTCTCGTCGCTAAGTCAGATATCCTATCTAAGCAAATCCCTTATCGACCTTGTGACACAGCTGTTTGAATGCAATTATAAGCCTTAAGGTGGTCAACATTTTCTGACCGTGACCGTACATTGTTTAAAAATTAAGTGAATTTGTTTAGAAACAGATTGGCACGTAAGTAAAGTAGTTTAATATCGGAAATATCTTTGGCGAGTAATTTTTGCATTCACTGTATAATGCCCGACAAATAACTTGAGCAAGTGACTTTGAATTTGCATGAACGTATTTCGTGTCACATTGGCGGGGAACGCGGGATGTGACGTAGAACTATTCGGACCCTAGCATAGTCAAAGTAACAAACAATGTTGCTCTTACTTGTCCATGGCAACAGAGCCCGACTGCGCGGATTTTGGTTCAAGCTATCTACCAGGCATTACACAAATCTCAATCACAAGGATGCAAGACGATTGTTCATACACGTCCAGACGCTTGCCTTACGTGCCAACGGACCAATGGTTACACCCAAAAGTTAACACCGACCCCTGACACCATTTTAACACTGACCCGTTAGCCCGCCCCCCGAAAGACACAAATAAAAGCCTAAACTTGCAAATCAAACTGTGCTGAAACCGTCAGAGCATTTTCAGTCTACCGGGCGTGCAGACTTCAATAAGTGCCAACCAGTTCGGTGTCGCTGATCCACGCCGCCGCGCCGTCCTCCAGGCTCGAAGACAGCTGTCATAATAACGGTCTGTTATCACTGATAACTAAGGATTGTTAAACTATATTTTTAAATGACAGCCCACACAAAAAAGTGTCATTATTGCAGGGTTCATGCATGTAAGTTAATGTTGGTTCAGGCCTTTAATTCACCATAACTTCGAAACGCATCAACCGATTTAGAAATGTACAGTGTTGTTAGAATCCTTATAATTATAGCACGGTTAATGGAATGGATTGAATAACTATTTGCTTCTCGCTCATAGAATATCATCTATATTCTATGACCATATCGTTTGAGCGAGAGACATAGTTGTCCAGCCCTTTTTTTTAATTCACAGTGTTATCGGTAGGTACGTACATATTATACAGAATTTTACTAACAAGATTCAGTTTTAAAATAACTACTTTACCAAGAAACATCAAACCAAAATCAAACTCAAACCAATCTTCAACGAAAGTTTTTGTTTCACGAGTCTACCCATCACCAATCCACCACTCAACCGGGCCAAATACCAAAACCTTCCGCCACTGACCTCAAGTATCCCAGCGTTAAGTTCCATAAAACACACGTATTTCCATAACGGGTGTTGTCCTGGCCTCTCTCATTAAAAAAATGTATGTCTACATTGACCAAACATGCAGAACAAAATATTTCACAAGTAAATATCTTTATCTTATCTTATCTATCTTATATTTGCCTGGTTACCATAGGACAGGCTATTATGTACTTTGTGATCAGGATTAGAGATTGTGCTATGCGGAGGTTATTTATAATTATTGACTTATTCTCCGGGCACTAACCTCTAGTATCCCAGCGCTGGGCTCGGAGGCGTAGCCCTCGAAGTGCCGCTGGTCCTCCTCGTAGTCAGAGGATGACGTGGAGTCGGTCTCCTCGCGCGCCGTCCGCACCGCCGCCACCATCTGCGCCAAGTCCGTGAACGTGTAGCTGGAAGGGAAAAAGCACCGGTTACACCTTATATATAAATCTAAGCAGCCTATATACAAATACCTACAATTATTTATTTACCAAAATACGTCTCACAAGTGTGTGAGAAACAGAGAGAGACAGCCCACTCGAATTGCTGATTGAAGCGCTGAGGTACGCGAACACCCCATTAGGTTTCTTCACCACTTCTCGCTGTTGGTGCGGAAAGCGTCACACTAATCACTCGGTGAGCGAGGGCTGGTCGGGCCGCTTCTCGCTGTTGGTGCGGGAGGCATCACACTACTCACTCGGTGAGCGAGGGCTGGTCGGGCCGCTTCTCGCTGTTGGTGCGGGAGGCGTCACACTACTCACTCGGTGAGCGAGGGCTGGTCGGGCCGCTTCTCGCTGTTGGTGCGGGAGGCGTCACACTACTCACTCGGTGAGCGAGGGCTGGTCGGGCCGCTTCTCGCTGTTGGTGCGGGAGGCGTCACACTACTCACTCGGTGAGCGAGGGCTGGTCGGGCCGCTTCTCGCTGTTGGTGCGGGAGGCGTCACACTACTCACTCGGTGAGCGAGGGCTGGTCGGGCCGCTTCTCGCTGTTGGTGCGGGAGGCGTCGCTGGCGCCGCCGCCGCCGCCGCGCCGCTGCCCCTCGAAATAGGCGGCGCCGTGCCGGTAGCCCACCTCGCGGATCTCGTCGAAGGAGCCGAATTGCAAAGTCTTGTAGGTGTCGATCGGAGGCCGAATGTACTCGCAGTAGTCGGACTTCTTCACTTCCTGTCGGGGTCGGGGGGTTAGATAATTGTTTATTGCAAACAAGTAGTAAGGCACTTAATATCTAGATATTAAATCCACTATATAGGAACTACTTTCTATATAGTGGATTTGATTTCAGCAGGATCATGGCAAATGGCAAAGCTGGGTCTCCGCTTACTCCTTTAAGCTTATGTATGTATGATTTTGAGTATGACAAATACTTCGCACAGTAACATGAACCGAAAACAGGGGATGGCGTCTGGGAAATGTATGTAAATATAATAATAATAATAATATTAGGGGTTAAAGTATGAAATTGCCGTTTTATTGCAATAGGTTCTTTGAATTGACATAGAATCTTCATGGTTTGAGGTTTTCGAATGAAACTTTTTTCAAATGGTTTCTATGATGTTCTTTTTTTAAAAAATGTGAAACATTTGAATATCGACTTTCAATTGTTTTTGTTATTCAATTTAGACAAGAAAGATGGATACTGCGAAAATTCGAGTGATTATGAGGCACCCATTTTTCGTATTTTTTTATTTTATTTATTTGACGCAAGTGAGTCAATATTGTGGGTAAGGTAACGTTAAACCATGCCGCTAGTTTCTGGGTAGTTTGACTAGGGTCGGCTTCCACTATCTCTCTTAATTCATCGTTATTCACCTGTGTGGGCGGTCTTCCTCGTGGCTCGTTCTTTAAGTCGAAATTTCCATCACGAAAGCGTTTAAACCAAAATCGCACGGTGCGTTCATTAGTAGACCCCTCTCCAAACGCAGCATTGATATTGCGGGCTGTTTCTGCCGCGTTAGTTCCGCGTCGGAACTCGTATTCAAAAATCACTCGAATTTTCGCAGTATCCATCTTTCTTGTCTAAATTGAATAACAAAAACAATTGAAAGTCGATATTCAAATGTTTCACATTTTTTAAAAGAAGAACAACATAGAAACCATTTAAAAAAAGTTTCATTCGAAAACCTCAAACCATGAAGATTCTATGTCAATTCAAAGAACCTATTGCAATAAAACGGCAATTTCATACTTTAACCCCTATTACTTTATTCATTTATTTGCTTCTTACTAAGTAAGTTACAGAGTGAGCCTAAAAATAACAGGTGATTTAAAAGGATGTTCTTAGATTAAAAAAATATATATATTATTAGAGTAAATACAGTTCTGAAAAACATAAAACGATACATGCCTCTAATTGTCTATTGCAGGAAACGTATGCCAATCTGCTCTGAATATCAGGCAAATTGGGGACTTTCACTGGAGTTGTGAAGGGGTTCCATCTGAAATAAAATAAATACAAATGAGTTGTAGAGACGATTACAAAACTATTCTGTCTGATGTCTGAAATAAAATAAACACACATTAATTGTAAAGACGGTTACAAAATGATTGCTTTCCAAGACACATACCGCCGGTTTCTAGTACAATAACCATCTGTGAATCTACTGTTAACAGTCAGATGTAATTTTTTTTGTATGCACTTTGGCAGAGTGACTGGTGTTAATAATAGATTATTAATGTACAGGAAACTGGGGGATACAGGCACATAGGATACCGAATTTTAAAATCCACATAGTACCTACTCGCAGTCAGGCATTTTACATTTGGTCTAGCAAGTGGCAACTACCATCTGCACTAGGTAAAGTGACCAGTCAGACGCTGTAGCACCTTGTACTTAAAAAAAAAATCTTATATATTCTTTTTGTTGCACTAACCCGTGCTGAGGACAATTTTAAAAACCTATTTAGAGACTAAAAATTCCACCTATGCCGGGACTCGAACCCAGAGGTCGCGGGTTTGCTTGTTTACGCCAAATGGCTATCCTGGTCACATATAGACACCTCTGTGTAGCACATCAGTCTAGGCGTGTTAAACAAACCTTTTCCACAGCAGCCACCACCCGGAGAGGTCGTCCCCGTAGTTGGTGAGGTCCGTGTCGTCCTGCGAGCCCACGTCGATGGCCAGGATGTGTTTGGCGCCCAGCGACCGCATCACGTCGGCTGGAAGTGCCGTTTGTCGTTATAGGGCGAGAGATGAACCACCATAGAAATGAATCTACCGAGACCACGCAAGCGCTATGGGATCACTTCCTCAGCACAACGCTGAGTCAGCTGCCTTTTGTGGCAACTTAGACACACCGCAGGCTACATCTATGGTCCTGTTTTATTTATTTGTTTTGTCTGTTGTGTATTTAGTTTTATTTCTGTTGCGCATATTATGTTACTTATCTGTTTATTTTCTTTCTGTGATGTCTTTTTGGTATATCAAATGTCTCTCTTCTTCTTCTTCAAGCAACATTGATTTGTATGAAAACCAAGCGCGCCGATTTTTTTCTACCTACGACGACGGAAAGTGAAAGGAAATGTTTCCTTTTCTTTGGGTACAAGAACCTTCGTGTTTACAGTTTGTGAAGTTTTGAGGACGTCCGACCAAGATAACGGCCGAGCGCAAACTGATAGCAGCGGCAGTAATGTGCTTGGCACTTATTTTCGGGGACACGGAGTAAGTGTGCTTGCGTTTTGTAGTCAGATTCATGTCTGCACCTTTAGCGACATCTGTGGCGGAAATTGGTACTACCAACAGACTACATAATTTGACGCTCATGTCGAAATAAACACTAGTCCGGCTTTTTTAAAAAGCCTCCAAGTAGTTCGTCAAAATAATTTTCCAGTGTTACGTCAATTTTACGAGCTGGACGGTACGTTGGAAGAAGAGTTCGATGGGCTTTCAAGCCAATGCCTACAGGATTTTTGCCAATATGCATTTCATTAATATTTTTATTACTAATTCATTTAAAAAAACCAGCCAAGTGCGAGTCGGACTCGCGCACGAAGGATTCCGTACCATTATCTATACAACATTTGAATATTTTAAGTGTCTACCTGTTGTCGTTATCTATATCGAACAAAAAGGGCTAAAAATCACTTTTGTTGTATGGGATTATTAAAATGATTATTTTTTGTATTTGATGTTATGGCGGCAACAGAAATACATCATCTGTGAAAATTTCAACCGTCTAACTATCACGGTTCATGAGATACAGCCTGCTGACAGTCGGACGGACGGACGGACGGACAGTGGAGTCTCTTACCCCTTTGGGTACGGAACCCTAAAAAGATGTTTCAGACATGAGCCCAAAATTACCGGTTTTTTACAGCGCCGAGTCCGACTTATATACTTATATTAGGCCTAGCGACAGCTGTCGCGTCACTTGTCAAAATTCGTATCTTATGAAGTATCTGCTCACTTATGGTAATCTGAAGCTATTAACTTGAGGTATTTACTGACCTGGTACATTATTGACGTAGCATCCATCGAGAAGCAAATGGCCGTCGATGGGGTCGCAGACCGGCGGGAAGATGCCAGCGATGCTCATGGAGGAACGACAGTAGCGCCACAGCACACCTACAGTAGCATTTTTGACTCCGTGGACAAATTTGACAGTGTAGTGACAGTTGGAGGAGACGAAGAGGATTTTACACTACAGCAAAGGTGAAGTTAATTGTTAGGGTTGCCATGGGTCTGGATGTGTCAGGAAATGTCCGGTTTTTGCCTTCCCTTCCGGGCTTTGTTTTAGTTATTCATTCTATCTTTTGGAAGTAAGACTTTCGTGAGCGCATTATAAGTGCTATTCCAACTTCAGTTAACTTTCGTTTCAGATTTCGCTCTGATTCGCCAATTCGTAATTTTATAATGGTAACCCTGTCTACAGTACTTTCTTCTGTACTAAAGTGTCAAATTTATTTACGGAATTAGAAATACTACTTTTTTGGAGGAATTAGCGGATGCGCCAGAGGCTTCTTATGACAATATAATACTTTTCATCCGCCATTTTGCTTTTAAAGTGTGCCATTACTTACCTTAGAAAGAACCAGTAGATTTGTATCGCGTCGTGAACTGAGTGTAAAACGGTTTCTGGTTTTGAAATTTATTTTACTGACAAAGTTTTATGTGTGGTGTGTGTATTATTTTAAATTAATTGACATGTAATGTGCATGCTTTAGACGCTTCTGTCATTGTGATAATATTCGAATAAATTTTTGGCTACCTGATTTGATTTGAATTCTCCCTAATTATTTTAATTGTCGGTACCTAAATAAACAGATCGAACTGTAAAATTAAGACATATTAAATTCTGTCCAGTTAATTTGTAAAAGAAAAGGAATGAAGATGGCATTCTTAAGAAATGAAACTACCCCAGAAAGATACTAAAAACAGTACGAAGGATAAGAACCCTATAATTTTTACACTAAACCATATTCATATAAGTACATAGTGTCGTAATTACAAAACATATTTACACTCAGAGCAAGACAACGAATCGACTTGAAACCGCTGCTGCCAGCCTAACATAACAGGCGTTTGGTCTGCGCCTGCCATGTTAGACTGTCTGAACTCTGATTGGTCTAGACTGCCCGCGAGAGCTCCTGATTGGCCGTAAGAGCTAGCGACGCGTTGTGATTGGTTTACCTGGTAGATTGTTGACGTAACCGCCGTCCAATAGGAGGTGGCCGTCTACCGGATCGCAAAGCGGCGGCATGTACCCACTTAGCGACATCGAGGCTCGAATGTAACGCCACAGAGAACCTGCGACGCCATATTGCGTTAGAACACAGGAGATTTTAATTTGGAATGTTACTATAGGTCATTGGGTGGTTAGATAAACAAATAATTATAAAATTAATAGACCTGGGGCGTTACGTTACAGGTCATTGGATATTTGGACTTAATAAAAAAAACTTATGTTACCTTAGACGCTATAGTGCGTCAGAACACAAGAGTATTTAATTTGGAATTAGTGATCATTGGGTGGTTAGATATACTAATACTTATAAACGTCATAGACCTACGACTTGGTTTGAAATATTCCAGGTCAATGAATATTTATCCACCTTGGACGCTACAGTGCGTTGGAACACGGCATATTTTAATTTACAACTAAAGCAAATTAAATACATGACGAAATGGAGAAAACTAAGTTAGTATCGGATAGTAAGAACTATCGTAAACTTGGCTAACCAACTGGAAGGCCAATACTCATTTGTTTCTCACTGGCTTGCTCTAGTTTAACGTTTCGACGGGTGTTGAAAAGGTAGTCTTAATAGAGTGTAATAATATACATTTTGCGTTGCGGATTATTGAGAGGTAAATGTTGATAACACGATCCATGGAAAGGTAAACGATGGTTGTGACAGAGAACCAAAGAACCCGTTAAAGAAAGAGAGTTGGACTAAAATATTAGTTGCGTAGTTATAGTAGCACATGCTTTAAAGATCCCAATAAGCAGCCGAGTCAAAATAACCTTGATTATTATGGACTATATCAGTGCATACCCATATAGAGCGCCTCTTAGTTAATGTCTCATTCCAGGTCTAAGTACAACTCTCTTAAATTAATTAAAAACCCGAAGTGAACTTAAAAATTATTTCACAAAAAGCAACTTAACGGTCCACATTAACAAAACTCTAAGGGCTATCCACATTATATCCACATGCCGGCGATCCTTCAATCTATAACGTTAAAGACTATCCCGTGAAGCTCGGATTTAAGCTTTAAGCGTTTCGCCATGTCCGTCCGTCTGTGGTTTAGCACAGAGACGATAAGTACTGGAAATCTGATATACATATTTATTACGGTAGAATAAAATCATTTTCAAATAAAAAAAATTTTTAGGGTACCTCCCCTACAACTAAATTAGATATGCATTTTTTTCTCGACTATTTTTCTATGAAGGGTTCCGTTTGCGAAATATTAAGCTTTAAAGCGCAAAGTTTTGCCGAGTACGGCGTCCCTCTATCCCCTACTCCCGTACTCTTTCTACGGAACCCTACACTGCGCGAGGCCCGACCCGCACTTGGCCGGCTTTTGCTTTCGTAGGCTGGCCTTGGATGTTATATGTAGCTTAAACGTTCCACTGCAGGGCGCAGGCTTTCCCCCAGAGAGAGTACGGGCTTAATTACCACGCGTGCCCACCGCGGATTGGCAATTTCAAGCGCTGAAGTGTGTAAACACCTCAGGCACGCAGGCAGGGAGCGGTCGTGGGTTCGAACCCCGGCGCATGTAAGTTGGCGACGGCGTACAGTTGTGACTTAACGGTAAAGCAAAACATCGTGAGGAAGCCTGAGTGCCTTGTATGTATTAAAGGTTTATTTTAAAGGTTCTCGACTGGAGACCTCGAACTGGCGAACGCAGCGCTTGAAATTGCTAATCCGCAGTGGGCACCCGCGGTGATTACACCCATATTCTCTCTCTCTCTCTGAAAGGGTCTGTGTCCTACAGTGCTACGTATATAGGCTGCATTATACTCACCAATGAACGCTCAGTTAATCAAGTAAACCCAACAGTTCCTAGTTTTTTTGTTTGTAATGTTTTGTATTGATCAGTAGCCTCCATTTTCGATATATTAACGGTTTTCGTCACCCCTGTAGTAGACCAGCAAATTAACGTCATTTTTGACCCTCTATATTGCTTTTGTAAGGTCACAAATCTCATGAAGCGTCGCCTACTATAGTATGTCCAACCGAAAGTTTTCTAAGTGTGAATGAATCATCCTTTATGGTGCAATGTGTACGGTTCTACAATAAGATTCCTCAAGATATATTAGAGTTACCACCGACGCGGTTTAAAAAATGTATTAAGCATACTCTGTGCAAAAAAGCCTATTATAACATAAAGGATTATTTGGAAGACAAGGATGTCTGGTAATTAAATAATGTTAACAGGAACGATTGTATCTAGTGTAGTGTAACTTTAAGTTGAAAACTCTGTTAATTAAGCAAACCTGTTTTGAAAATAATAAATGTGAGGTTTCTTTGTTAGCTTCTTCTCCGCATAATCTATTAATTGTGAAACTAACAGCTTTGACGTTCATTAAGTAAACATTTTGTTTTTATAGTAAACAAAAATTTTTGACTTTGACTTTGAATGACGACAGCGATAATGAGGACAGCGACACACGATGATACCTTGTTTATTGGAGACTCGCACTTATGTAAATCGCTATAAAAGTTAGTATCAGATAGCCCCAACTGCCGAAAGATACACCCTTGCGGAATTATTGTCATACATACGCAAAGAAACTGTTAGACAATACTCCCAACGATCCAGTCTACTGAAATAGATGAGACAAATAACATGCATCTACGAACGATAGGTCACTACATCGAGCATACTTTTACGATGGAGTCAACAGACAGTATATGGAGTAACTATCTACAGAGGACTGATATACACCTTTATATGTAACCACACTCATGCATATACTACATGACGAGCAAATGGGAGGAAAGAGTTATGAAAAAAAATGAGAATGATAATTATTTACAATAAATGACATATGAATACCACTTCTAACCCGACATTCAAACGCATTGGACGAAGTTTAAAAAAAAAAACAAGTGACCAATAAGCTTAGAGCCTCGTATCTTGTAAACCAATCACAAACGCTTATAGAATAAAGTGATTTTTAATATTTTATGCAATGGTAACACCCCAGAAGCAAAATGTCGGATTGGTATGTATATTTCTTTAAGTGATATCTCAGAGAAAGGTGTTCAAAGTAGCGTTCTAGGAATCCTCTTGACACAAATACATATAAAGATAGTATAAAAATATTATAAAAAAACATATATAACGAAAAAACATAAAAATCGAATTTGAACATCAACGGACATCACATTTACGGAATGCAAGTGAGTGTGGTTGTTAAGAGGTAACAAACAATAAAAAAAAACTGTAGCAGACAAAAACACGGCCACGACACGCAAAAATAAAACCAACACAATATTCTCCTTAAACATTAGACCTTTCACAGACGTAAACCTTAAAAAAACCAGAAGAAGCAAAGTATAAACGTCTTACAGGAATATCAAGTTTCAATCAACTTTTTAATAAATACGTAATGAATACCACTTATCCTCTTCAGTCCTGACCTTGAAAATAACAATGGTTTTCAGTTGTTATTTTCAAGGTCAGTACTGAGGGGGTTATATGGATGCTAAACAAATGAGTTTTACTTATTTGCAGTATAGATAGCCTCTAACCCGGACAGCAGATTTTTAGAGGCTTCTTAGTGTATCATGCATTGATCGATATGGACCCAAAAATGTATATTGATACATATATTTTATATATAATGAGCCAACCTTATATGATGATATAGAGAACCACGATATACAATTTGAATGCTTTTATATCCAAACCATTCGACAAAAGGTCCATTTGGGTTAGTAGAGTGCATGGTGAAAGCGATATTTTAATTATAATAACTATGAAATCATAAAAAAAAACCATAAGACTAAGGCTTCCCTGTCCATGAATGGTGTTGTATTAACATTAGAACAAGAATGTTCTGGAAGTATTGGTTTTGTCACCACCCACATTACGATGAGTCGACAGTGTGCGGGCTAAAATAAGCTTTAAATACTTTTAAGATAAGAGACAACGATACTAGCTCAAAACAGACACGTGCGGCCGATGGGCACGACACAGGAACGGACTTTTTCTTGCACTCTTATCGCAGTGTCTAACTTAGCAAGTATTTAAGGATTATTTTAGATTAAAATCGTGCCGCTTGCACGTCGCCAGCCTGTTGCAACGCGGATAGACCTCAATAATAAGTTCATAAATGTCAAGTATGAATAGCATAAGGTATAAACGTTTACATGCGTGCGCTCTTCTTTTATTAATGAAACGGGTGACTCTTACAAGACTTTTTGTCGTGAAAGTGGATTTAGTCACATCTCGTATACCGTTACAGCCTAAACTTCTAAGTGCAGTAATTTCTCATTTAGCAGATGCAGTAGTGACAAGGCACATCCAATATTTAAAAAAAATATGTCTATTATTGACTATTTAAATGACAAATATGTTGCGAACTTGACTGTTGTGGTGTTTTGCTTACTTAGTACGGACACTTGGTAATACAGTCGCTTTTTGCCAAATATCAAATAAGTCTAAATAACACCTTAATATATAATAATAATCATTTGTTTATTTTTAACCAAAAAGTACATTAAAAATGACAACAATCGTTCGGTGCTAATCTATTGTACAATAGTCTTGTCATTGCATCCTATCTCCTAAACTAGGCGAAAAACCCGGTATCTTAGGAGAAGGTGAAATTAAATTAAGCCTTTAACCCTTTACCGCATCGTGGTCTTAATGCGAGCCAAACCGGTTTTTGCTCAAAAACTCTTTAAAAAGTTAAATATTGTGAACCCAGAGCATACTTGTCCGAATTCGTACCGTACTCCCTTCATTTTGATACTACCAACGACATCTGTTGTCAAACGTTTGGAACTTATGTAACCTCAAAGTTTACTTTGGAGCGAAATTTGTACCAGTGACGATTGCCGTACTTGGAAAATAAAAATAAAATAGTTTTACAGCGTTTCCTTGCAAATATTGTAGTTGATTCGTCAGATGAATACGTAAACAACTACGTACAGGTAAGTTTTCAACTTTTTACTAGTAAATTTCATCACAAATTTGATTTTTCGGTGTGTACCTCATTTGGAACAGCAAAAATGCAGAACATACTTGCGTCGGTCTGGTCTTAATCTGACACGGCATGCAGAATATGCATTTACGGGTGTGATTTATTTATGATCCAAAATGCATAAACTGTAGTCTTACTAGCGAATGAATATTTTATTACCTTGGGTTGCACACACATTTTCTTCTTACTTCTTTTTAGGGTTCCGTAAGTAATATGGTGCCCAAAGATACACTATACACTACTATGCCTACCCCGTCTGTCTGAATTTGAATTGCCTATATAATTTTTATGAACCATCAATGCGCGAGTTCGCCTTGAACTTGGCTGGTTTTCTTCGCATCCTTTTATCTTTTTTCACTTTTATTTAGGATGGATCCAAAAATATTTTATGGTGGCAATTGTTACTCCGCGTTTCACCTAAGTTAATATTTTTTTTATTCCTTTATTGCATAATGGTACAAATATGACATCAGTCCTTTCTGCATAGTGTGCACAATTTGGACCAAAGTGGTTTTTTGTATTTTTTCCGAATATAATAATAAATATGGAAAAACAAAAAAAACGGGTTTTTTTATTTTTAATGCCCTATAACATACATTTTTTTTGGCGAAAAATAAAATATCATGCGGTAAAGGGTTAAAAGTGCGTACATACATGGTCGAGAAGCATTAATTTACAAAGTGAAAAGCAATGTATGTGCCTGTATATAAATGTTTATGTTTTATGTTTATTCTTTTCCCAAGAAATGGCATCGATTTTTTTTTTCATTTAGATTGGAAACTACACGAGATCAGTGAATTCAAAGCAAAAATGGCCAGTTACGAAATATAATCTCGATAAATAATCTTGTATCGCATCAGTCAAAATTGTATTTCGGTATCGGCTATTATTGCTTTCTAACTGAATCCCACTGCTGACCAGTGGGCAAACGCCGAAGGCTTATTATATTCAACACATATCTAGAGAGATTAAACTTTCTTTACATGAAATATTCTGTGTAGCCAATATTGATAAAAAAACATCTACAAACCTTGCTACTCGCTAAAGATACAGGGAAACATGTAAGAAAACCGCGTGGTGATTACGCCACTCTCTTTAAGAACAAACAAATAAGTCCCTAAATCTCTTTCCCTTTTTCGTCCTTCCTCTCTCTTCCCTTGTTTCTCTTTTTCAACCTCTCTATCTCCTTCTATGTATCTCGCTATTCCTTTTTCACCCTCTCTCCCCTTCTATGTATCTCGCTCTCCCTTTTCCTCCCTGTCTCTCTCTTTCTGTCTCTCGCTCTCCTCTCTCTCCTTCTCCGTATCTCGCTCTCCCTTTTTCTCCCTTTTTATCTCTTGGTCTCTCTTTCTGTCTCTCGCTCTCCTCTCTCTCCTTCTCCGTATCTCGCTCTCCCTTTTTATCTCTTGGTCTCTCTTTCTGTTCCTCTCTCCCCCTTTTTATTTCTTTGTCTCTCCTTCTGTTTCTGGCTCTCCCTTTTTATCCCTTTGTCTCTCTTTCTGTCTCTGGCTTTCCATTTTTTCCTTTGTCTCTCATTGTCTCTAGCGCTCCCGTTTTATCCCTTTGTCTCTCCTTCCATCTCTCGCTATCCCTTTCTCTATTGTCCCCCCTCTATCCCAATCTCTTTGACTCAGAGAGTAGACCTGTGCCGATACCATATACCTACACCCTCCTAAAACCCACCTAACCCATCACCCCCCCCCCTCTTCAGAACCTTACCGTGTCTGTGCACCCGCATACAGCTGGCACTGATGTCTGTGGTCACGGTGAAGTACGGGAGCCACAGGTCCTCAATGTGGACCTCGCCGAAGGTGGCGTGGATGGTCGCGTTGAACTGCCGCCCGGAGAACATGGAGGTGGCCGGGTAGGTCAGGTCGAGGAGCTGCTTGCCCCATTGAGTCATTTTCTGGCACGGATGACGGTGAAATTGAGAAAACTCGGACGGATGACGGTGAAATTGAGAAAAATAGGACGAATGACGGTGAAATTGAGAAAACTAGGACGGATGACGGTGAAACGGAGAAAACTAGGACAGATGGACAGAGAAAATTAATAAATTTTAAAGGTGGTCTCTACTGATTCTGCCGGGATACAGGCATGAGTTTGATTAACGTGTTATTGATAATTTTAAATTGGACTTGTTCTGGAAACAAACAATTTATTATTATTGATTTATTATTGAAATCACGTGTCTTCAGCATCTTTTTCTTTGTTCTTTCTCTCTCGCAATCGCTGTCTTCCTCCCTCCACCTCTATTATTAAAACTGTTTATTTCAATAAAACATAGCTTTGCACATAAACAAGCTTAATGGTACTAAGCTTGGTTGATATCAACCAGATAACCTAAGTTTTTGAGATATCATTGGCACGTGGTGAATTGTATTGCAACAAGTCTCTCTTTTCCTCTGTCTCCCTCAGCCTCTTGTATCTGTCTCTTTTCGTCACCCTATCTGTCTTCCCCTCCCCCCTCATATTCAAAGACGTACCGTGGACCACTCCCTTGCCTTCTGCGTGACAGTGGTGATGTTTCGCTCCATACACCAGAGGGCGCCCATGAACGCGCCGATACTGACTCCGCCCACCATGTCTATGGGGATTCCCGCTTCCTGCAATGGGCAGGTAAAGATATTGTGTCGTTGATTGAATAAATAAATATCCATCGGACCACATCGATTCACTGCTGGGCATATGCCTACTCCAAGCAGGCCTGTATTTGCGGATACTTAAATGTACACTGGTACACTAGATAGCACTCTTGCACTTTAGTTTGCACGCTAGGGCTAGATTGTACGCTTTCAAGCTAGCCTACTCACTTGCGCGCTAAATTGTGCGCTTACACGCTAGATCCACGCTCGCGCTTTGATTGCACGCTAGTATGCTAATTTGTACGCTGCCACGCTAGATTGCACGTTTGCTCGTAAGATTGCATGCTTGCATGCTAGAATCACTCCCGCTGTGTTGCCAGCACGCACCTGAATGGCTTCGAGCCCACTAGATTCTACTCTTGGCCACACCCAGCTTTGTTTCTAACTCAGCAACCAGTCGAGAGCCACACGTACCTGCATGACCTTGGCCATCCCGCCGCCGCCCTGCATTTGTCCGCCAGATTGTTCGCTTCCGCTTTGGATTGCACGGCAGCACGCTAGATTGCACACTTGCGTGCTATATCGTTTGTTTTCACGCTAGATGGGACACTTGCGTGCCAGACCGCACGCTGGACTACAGTATTGTACGCTTGGCCCTGAGGAACAGTAGAGAGCGGCACGCGTTGTATGGTGTCGAGCATGCCGGCGTTGGCCACGCTCAGCATTTGCGCGCTAGGTCACACACAAGCCCACTAGATTGTACGTTTACCTCATTGTAAATATTGTAAGCACGTTTTCACGCTACATTGCACACTTACGCGTTATATTGTACGTTCTAACGCTAGATAACACGTTTACAAACTGGCTCGCAGTATTGTATTGTACGCTTGGCCCTGTGGAACAGTGAAGACCTAGCACAGCCAGTGTTGCCAGCGCGCACCTGTATAGCCTTGAGCATGCCGACGTGGGCGGCCCCGCCCCGCACAGCCAGTGTTGCCAGCGCGCACCTGTATAGCCTTGAGCATGCCGACGTGGGCGGCCCCGCCCCGCACAGCCAGTGTTGCCAGCGCGCACCTGTATAGCCTTGAGCATGCCGACGTGGGCGGCCCCGCCCCGCACAGCCAGTGTTGCCAGCGCGCACCTGTATAGCCTTGAGCATGCCGACGTGGGCGGCCCCGCCCCGCACAGCCAGTGTTGCCAGCGCGCACCTGTATAGCCTTGAGCATGCCGACGTGGGCGGCCCCGCCCCGCACAGCCAGTGTTGCCAGCGCGCACCTGTATAGCCTTGAGCATGCCGACGTGGGCGGCCCCGCCCCGCACAGCCAGTGTTGCCAGCGCGCACCTGTATAGCCTTGAGCATGCCGACGTGGGCGGCCCCACGCGCGCCGCCGCCGCCCAGCACGAGCCCGACGGAGGTGCCGGTGAGCCAGCGCGCCAGCCGCGAGAAGTCCGAGTGCACGCTCGCCTCAGACATCAGCACCTTGCTGTACAGCTCGCTCTGACAAACAGAATAGGGAGCTTTTAGAAGCGACTAAGAGAATAAACATACTTCACGCACAAAAAACACAGCATTTATTCCAGGTTGCAAGGCCCGAATACTTGTTTCCCGATGACGTTTCATTTCAAATACGAAAATTCAATAAAAATGCGAATGAAAATTAGTACCAGAGATAAGAATAATGCCCAGCTCTCGGAATCGAGTTAGAGAATAAAGAAACTTCAAATATAAATAAAAATGCGGACCGAATAGGGATTCAAATCTGTGCCTCTGGCATACCGTACCAGTGTTCTTGTCAACTAAGCTACTACGTTATAACAGAGGCGCCATCCATCAGTTAGCCAGTCAGTCAGTCAGTCAATCAATCACTCAGTCAATGAGTTAGTCAATTAATCGCACTAAAATTCCTTCTTCTGCCAACACCAGCCAGAGTCAGTCAGTCAGCCAGGCAGTGAATGACTCAGTCAGTTAGCCAGTCTATCACTCAGTCACTCCGCTAAATCAAAGCGAGCACTCACGATCCGGTACTGGCTCTTGCGCGTGAACATGCGGTGCGGGCAGCGCACGTGGTGGTGCTGCGACACCCAGCTGCGCATGTTGAGCCAGTGCACGGTGCCGGTGGGGTTGGTGCCGCCCTCGCGGTGGAGCAGCACCAGCTCCTTCTGGGTGCGGATGGCCAAACGCTCGATCTCCTTCTCGATCTGTCGGGGGTGGGAGGGTTGTAATGAAATATAACACACATATTTTTATTCGTACCGTCTCAAGCGATTCAACCATGCACCATATTTCTGTACAGTAGGTCAAAATCGTAGAAGACCAGGCTCAACGTTCGCCAACGGGAGATGGAGCGTAGCATCCTGGGCGTCAAGCGGATGGAACGAATCCGAAACACCACGCTCCGCTCCAGAACCAAAATCGCTGATGTTGGAGCTGTGAGCGCAAAACTCGAGTGGAACTGGGCAGATCACGTCGTCAGTCGTATGGGTCCAGACACATGGGCAAAAATTGCCACTGAATGGGCTCCATGACCGGGAAGCTTGGAAAACCACGAGGGAGGCCTATGTCCTGCAGCGGGCGTCAAATGGCTGATGATGATGATGACGATGATGGGTTCCACGCGACGGATATCGCGGACATGGTCGGCCAAAGCGGAGATGGCGGGACGATCTCTCAAGCTTCTTGCCCGGCTGGGAGATGATTGCTCAAGATAGGGAGTAGTGGAAGATCATGGGGGAGGCCTTCGCCCAGCAGTGGGACACAAACATGGCTAACTAAAAAAAATGTCAAAATCGCCCGAAGGAATTTTACTCGGCCTTTTTAACTACTTTTGATGCACCATACTGTTCCACACAGTTCGCAATTTACGATATGTACGAAACAGCTTATATTGTTTTCGATATTTTACAGTGACAAAGACTCACCTTGCCAATGCTAGGCTGTTTGTCTCCAAGCGCCACAATAAGGATGCAATCAGCCTGCCTGATGCAGCGCTGCGTCCACTGAGTGAGACTCGGGTCGCACTGGTATAAAGCCACCTGCAGACAATATTATTATTATGATTACACAGTCAAACAAATTACAGTCACAAACTAAAATTAACAACACTTTTAAAAAAGAGCGGGTAGATGTGAAACTGAGATCCCCACACTAGGTAAGCCAGTATCGCGGGGACCGGATAAAGGTGTAGCCACGAACAGAGAACAAAATAACATGCACAAAAAAACCCAGGTCTTGGATGTTTACGTCTTTGTGATGTCGTTATTTCTGGTCTCCACGACACAGGCTATCCTAGTGTGGGGCCAGAAGCAATGTATGTGTATGTACGTAAAATTAAATGTTTATATTTATGTTACAAATTTTTAATTTAAATGCGATACATGATAGACTTAAACCAATAAGTATTTAAAATTAGAAGTAGACAAAAATCTCATGACATAATAATAAATTTAATTAAATTAATGCAAGTGTGTTCTTTCTTTATTCTTCTATTCTTATTCTTATTATGTGTAATGTGTGCTTATTACGTCAGAAAGGCATACCTTATGTTTGTCTTCTTGCTGCGCCAACCACGAACTGAGTCTGTACTCATTGTTTGGGTCCATTATGGTCAGCCCCAACAACTTTCTGATCACGTCTGAAGTTAGGCGCACTGTTAGACCTGTGAAAGACCACATAGAGGAATCAGCATTTTCAAAATACCGTGCAAACTTCGCCTCTGTTTGTAAATACCCTCTCGGGCTTTCCTAAAAAACAGATCGATAAACGAGTTAAAAGTAACTGTAAAAAGTTAACTGTGAAGGAATCGTAAGGAAACTTGAGTGTCTGTGGTATATATATACCTCAGCGCTTAAAATTGCGTTTCTAAACATGGATTGCTAAATATTTCAATATTTAATTTCCAAAGACTCCTCCTATTTCAACATTAAGTTGCAGAAAAAAACTGCCAACACTTCAAATATGAGCATTCAAATATGAGCATTCAAATATGAGCCCTTACAATAAGATTCGTTAGTAACATAAGGTGGGCACGCGTGGTAGTTAAGCCCATACTCTCTCTGATTGAATGCATGGACCCTACACTGCAGTGGGACGTTTATAGGCTACATAAAAAAGAAGTTAAATCAGAGTCCCTATGGACAGGTTGAACTTTATTTTTCGCATTTTTTTAAGACCTATATAAACCACGGTTTTATCTCTTAAGTTATAGCAAGTCTTCCACGCTATAAAAACAATGTCACGCCAAGCTAAGTATGAGACGAGTCCCCTGTTAGAACTGCAGACTTACCGATAGCACACAAGGAATGGTAGAGCTCGTAAGTGAAGGCGGTGAGAGGGACGTCCTCGCTGACGGGGACCACGGCCACCGTGGAGAAGTTGTGCGCCAAGGGACGGGGCTCCAGCGACGCGCCGCCGAGGCCCGCCGTCGGCTTCTGCCACGAGCCTGCGGAAACAAACGATAATAATAGATCATCGTCATCATCAGCCATTTGACATCAGCTTGGAAAATCATCAGCCTGCCTCATGGTTTTCCAAGCTTCCCGGTCTTGTGCCGCGATATTAGATAGATCCAAGGAATGTTAATCTTATAGGCTTTGTCGGTCAACTTGCCTAAAAGATTAGCAAGTTGAAGTAGCAGTGTGCACAATTCAATTCAATTCAATTCAAATATTTTTATTCATTGTAAAAACAGAATGTTTACTTAATGAACGTTAAAGTTGTTAGTTTCACAATTAATGGATTATGTGGAGAAGAAGCTAACAAAGAAACTCCACATTTATTCTTTTCAAAACACTGTGCAATCTGCAGGAAAGAAGTGGCTTGCCTTGGGGGAGGCCTGTGTCTAGCAGTTTGATTAGATAGATAGAGAACACTTCATTTGATTTCTTCCAACTAAAACTATTTATTTATTTAATACGGAGATATTACACAAACATGCCACTTATTCCAAACTTAGATGATAAAAATTATGTACTAGGCATGCGACCAAAAATATATCTCACTAAGGGCCAGTTTCTGAATTGAGAATTTCGCTAAGTAAATAGTTAACTGTAGCGCTGTTCGAATTTGTCAGAGAAGAGGGTGACAGAGCGTTACTTAAGTATTTACTTAGGGAAATTCTCAATTCAGAAACCGACCCTAAATACTTTAATGTGAGTAAGTTAAAGGTGAGGGCGGGTATTGAGTAATTTATGAAGAAAATAAAACAATCGTGGGCAGTACACATTGTTCACTTAGTGCTGCTGTTACGTCTAACTAGTAAGATCGTTGAAACGTGGCTTTACAATTCTTCGTACTTTAGTTTAGTCAAATTAACAAATAATTTGAAAAAAAAAATGCTCTAACTGCGTGTCCATGTTCCTTTTTTATGCACAATAATCTCTATCCATCGCAAACTCATCCCGACTGCGCGGATTTCTGTTCAAGTCATCTATCGGGCATTAGACAACCATATCATTCTACTTTACTAAGCACTATTTACCAATTACTAATTTCACTCACCTAATATCCTGTGTCCCAGCAAGTTAATAAGCCGTGTCACGACGACCGGGAACCGCAGCTTGATCGCGTTGAAGAGTCCCTCGGGAAGCTTCGCCAGCTCAGAGTCTCGCACCGCCATCACTGTTGTGCTGCGTCGGGTTTGAGTCACCATCTCCACCTGCAAATCGGGAGACAAAAATTTATTTCACTGTAAAGCGTTTACATTCTGTTTGTTGAATGTTAGCAGCTGACATCGAGCCGAGTTTGTAGTGGAAAAAACTCCCATCTGAGCAACCCTCCTATTGCGTAACTATCCACTATCGCCATACTGTATGGTACCCGGCTGCCTTTGACTCTATACGCCTCACATGTTCTCTTCACGATTGTTTTGTTTTATTTCTGTTTTGTTGACGTTCGTGTCTTTTGTTTGTGTACCTTTATGTTTACTTTGTGTTTCTGTGACAATTTAAATAAATCCACTTTCTTTCTTTCTATGGAGAAGTTACGTAATTAGCACCATTGATCAAACAACAAAAAATACCCATTAAACTGGAAACAATCCTCGAGCTGCATAAGGACCTGTTATTTGAAAATTCTGCCGCCGCTTTAAAATATTTAACTATGAAAAACACTCTGCTTAAAAGTAAATAGGTAAAAGCGGCGGTTTGTGTATGATTTAATGCATTAAACTAATTTATTTAGAAAATATTTTCTTATTGCTTATTCTATTCTTTTTCAGGATCTGTCGGGATCGTGGCAAGTGGTAGACCTAGGTCTCTGCCTACCCGTCCGGGATACAGGCGCGAGTTCATGTTATTTTTTCCGCTTCATCCATGGATTAAGTAGTATCTATTTTTAGTGTCAAATAAATACAATAAAATCTGTGTCATATTTTAAAAACCTATTTAGAGGCAAAAAAATCCACCCATTCCGGGACTTGAACCCGCGACCTCTGGCTAACCGTGCCAACGCTCTACCAACTGAGCTAATGGGCAAGTGCAGGCATCAGTGAAATTTGGAGCCTCTTTACAAACTTCTCTGTATTACGTACAGGCAGCGACATCTGGCCGAGGCAATTTACATCACAACAATTTGCAATTTTTAGCCTCTAAATAGGTTTTTAAAATTGTCCTCAGAACGGGTTAGTGCAACAAAAAAATAATAATATAATTGTGTCATATTTGCGGAAAATTATATGACAGAGGTCCGAGCGTATCTGAAACAGGTACCTACCATCAATCAGCCCCTATTCGTCCACTGCTGGACATAGGCCTCACCCAAGGCACGCCAATTCTTTCTGAAACCACCTCTTCATCGTTATGGTTATTCCCAACAACCAAACTTAAATGGGACTTTGAAACGTAACGCCCTCGCACTTACAATGCCGACAAGGTCGCCTTTTCCGTACTCGCCAACCAGCTCTTTCTTGCCGTTAGGGTGCGTGATCACCGAGCGAAGCCGCCCACTTAGCACGATAAACGTGGAGCCCGACTCTTCGTCTTGGCGGTAGACCGCGCGGCCCGACTCGAGGAACACCTGGCGAAGAAGCGAAGAGATAATTAGATTAGACTGTATCGCAATACTTTGTTCTTTTGTTACCTATCCTGTAAAGTGTTCTTGTGTGCAATAAAGTATAATAATAATAATACTCTCTCCGTTACACTGTACTCTTGGACGATATACCTCTCTCTTTTAGACTGCGCTTTTGGACGATATCCCTCTCATTTAAACTGTACTCTCAGACGAAATTCCTCTCTCGTTTAGGCTACTCTTAGACAGTATCGCTCTCTCCTTTAGGCTACTCTTGGACAGTATCCCTCTCTCCTTTAGACTGTGCTCTTCGACGACATCCCTCTCCCCATTAGATTACTCTTCGACAGTATCCCTCGCTCCTTTAGACTGTGCTTTTGGATGACATCCCTCTCTCCTTTAGACTACTCTTGGAAAGTATCCCTCTCTCCTTTAGACTGTGCTCTTGGATGGTATCCGTTTCTCCTTTAGACTGTACTGTTGGACAGCAGCCCTCCCTCATTTAGACTGTACTGTTGGACAGCAGCCCTCCCTCCTTTAGACTTTCCTCTCCTTTCCCCCATTCTATCTCTCTCCAAATCACCTCAGTCGAGCGCAAAGTATGAAGATCTGCCGCAGGAAGATCGATACCCACCCCAAGACAGCATTCTCAATGTGCAGGACGGACAACAGGCCGCTTTCGCATGATGCTATGAACCGGTTTTTTTTACAGCACCTTTCTCTCTCTCTACTTAAGACTGTGCTATTCAACAGCAGTCCTCTACCTATCTCCCTCAAACTCACCCAGTCGAGCACGAAGTCGACCTGCCGCACGAATGGTGACAACCTCCGCACGACAGTATTCGCGACGTGCCGCACGACAGCCGGCCGCTCTCGCATGCTGCTATAAACCGTTTTCTTCGATAGCAGCCCTCTCCCTCTCTCCTTAGGACTGTACTATTCAACAGCAGTCCTGTAGCTATCTCTCTCCCACTCACCCAGTCGAGCGCGAAGTCGACCTGTCGGACGAAGGGCGACAACCTCCGCACGACAGTATTGGCGATGTGCAGCACGACCGCCGGCCGCTCGCGCATGATGCTGTAGACCGTGCTCTTCGATAGCATCCCGATGCGGGAGAAGTGTCGCGCGCGGATCGAGAAGAAACTCGGCTCGCCGGTCAGGACCGCTAGGCCGCCCTCCACCTCGCCTGAGTATAGATATGGAGTTAAGGCGGCCACTCAAGGAGCAATTTCCATACAAACGTAGTTTGGTTTTTAGGGTTCCGTACCCGAAGGGTGCCAAACGGGATCCTATAACTAAGACTTTATTGTTCCTCTGTCTGTCTGTCTGTCCGACTCTGTCTGTCTGTCACCAGGCTGTATCTCATGAACCGTGATATCTAGGCAGTTGAAATTTTCACAGATGATGTATTTCTGTTGCCGATATAACAACAAATATTTAAGGGAGCCCCCCATACAACAAACGTTGTCTAAAGACAGCGCTCGCCATCTAGCAGCGGCCATCTATGTAACCTTCACAACGCACATGTCATGTCGTTAAATGTCAATGTTAAACGCTTCTTGTTGATTTCTATAGTTGGCGCTAATTTTGTCTAATGTTGTATAGATAATGGTACGGAACACTTCGTGCGCGAGTCCGACTTGCACTTGGCCGGTTTTTATTTACAAGCGACATGCTTTCGAGGACACAAATACATAACATACACAAATATACATTTAGAGGACACAAATGGAGGTTTGATTGTGCTTACAACTGAGAATTACAGAATAAAAAAGAAATTATAGCCTAATAAGACTTTTCGTAGAAACTATTCTCATGGCTATTCATAAAAACTAATCATTTCTTTTTGCTAAGTTTATTTCCGATTCTAAGCATGATCAAATCCCGATTTGTCCTGTAAACGTATTGGCAGAGTTTCATTGCGATCAAGTTTCATGGCATGTCGTTTGTAAATAAAAACCAAACTACGTTTGTATGGGTAATGCTCCTTGAGGGGCCGCTTTAAGTGGCCGATTTGGCAATGATGATCGTGTAAAAGAAAATACTTCATAGTAGCGGTTCCTCAACTTTTAAAAGCACTAACAAACCTCTCTTATTATAAGGAACTCCACATCAAATTCAAGATTTGACTTCACATCAGTCTAGAGGTTTCTGAAGGTACCGCCGCAGTCCCATTACATTAATCCAAAATAATATTTATCGACACTCATATCATAATCTTCAAATTAAGAATTCAAAGGTAAACACATATTGACAGGCTTTAAACAATACATAACTTTAAAGAAAATAAAAAAAAAGTGTAATATAAAGTTATATTAAAGGTCAGATTTTTCACTGTATGTTACAGTTATTTTTTTTAAAGTGTTGCTGTTATCACGGAACAAAACTTAAGTTTTTTTTAATGTCAAAAGTTGACTCTATAAAAAACCTAATTTCATTTTCATGGTACCAAAAGTGCAACTAAAAATACCTAAAATTGCGCGCGCAAAACTGAGTGCAGACGATTGAATGTCAAGATACTTTTGTCGAAATTGCGCCATTTTGTTTCAAAAACAACCGTAGATTTATGTATAGTACAAAGCTTGTCAAACGTGTTTTCCTTTGATTCCTTACTTTGAAGATTAAGACATGAGTGTAGATAAAGTAGTGTATGAGACTGCACATAACTTGGTATCAAAACACTCGCGAATGCTATTAAAAAACTCGCCAAGGCTCGTTTTTTAAATCTCGCTCGTGTTTTAATAACCCTCATTATGTGACAGTCACATAAACTACTATTGTGTTTGAGGAATTATTTAATGTCTGTATTTATTATATACTGGGAACTGACCTGGATGAGCCGTGAACATGTGTACCTCGCCCTCGCCCTCAGCCACACGTTGGGATACCACCAGGGCGCCCGACAACAGGTATACAAGCGCCACGTCCTACATGCGGCCGGAAACAGAACTATTAGAATAAATGCATACACTAAAGAGCAGTGAGTGTCGATGACGAAATCATTCATTCTCACCAATGAAGGATGCTAGCTTAATAAAAATAAAAATAGCACAATGAAAACCATCATTAATACATTATATTTTATGCCGAACAGTAAATTTCTTGCACCACCTGTGGTTGACTGTTAGAAAATGCTTACAGAATTAAGTCCACCAATACCTTGTACTTTATTTACGTATGTGCAATAAACGTATTAATAATTAACTCACGCATGTACCCCGGAGAGGTAGGCAGAGACCATAGTTTGCCGGGACAAATGTCTTTCGCTTCATCAGCATTAGTTAGTCGCTGCTTGCACGCCGCGGTGTGGATATCGGCATGTTTATGTCACTTACGTAGGGATAATTTAAATGGTCTTTAGTATACTTTTTAGGGTTCCGTACCCGAAGGGTGACAAACGGGACCCTATTATAAGACTTCACTGTCCGTCTGTCTGTCTGTCTGTCACCAGGCTGTATCTCATGAACCGCGATAGCTAGACAGTTGAAATTTTCACAGATGATGTATTTCTGTTGCCGCTATAACAATAAATACTAAAAACAGAACAAAATAAATATTTAAGGGGGGCTCCCATACAACAAACGTATTTTTTTGCCGTTTTTTTGCTAAATATTAATAACGGCAACAGATAGTTTTATATTCGCTTCACATATAAATAATTAAATTTAAATTTTACTTGGCCGGTTTTTATTTTATTTTATTAAGTTAGCATCCCTCATCGATGAGTCAGTGTTCCTTATTCATTGCTCTTCGCATAGTATCAACTTCGCTATTCAAGGTAATATTATTTATCGGTAACTGGAATTGAGAGCTCTGCGTTTAGTTGCAATGTAGCACGATGCAATGTCTAAAATTAGCACGATTCAATGTGTGAAATATACAGTGCATCGACGGCTTAGGCAACTCAAAGACGGGAACTATGGAAGGAACAATATATATTAAATAATAGGGGTTAAAGTATGAAATTGCCGTTTTATTGCAATAGGTTCTTTGAATTGACATAGAATCTTCATGGTTTGAGGTTTTCGAATGAAACTTTTTTCAAATGGTTTCTATGATGTTCTGTTTTTAAAAAATGTGAAACATTTGAATATCGACTTTCAATTGTTTTTGTTATTCAATTTAGACAAGAAAGATGGATACTGCGAAAATTCGAGTGATTTTTGAATACAAGTTCCGACGCGGAACTAACGCGGCAGAAACAGCCCGCAATATCAATGCTGCGTTTGGAGAGGGGTCTACTAATGAACGCACCGTGTGATTTTGGTTTAAACGCTTTCGTGATGGAAATTTCGACTTAAAGGACGAGCCACGAGGAAGACCGCCCACACAGGTGAATAACGATGAATTAAGAGAGATAGTGGAAGCCGACCCTAGTCAAACTACCCAGGAAATAGCGGCATGGTTTAACGTTACCTTACCCACAATATTGACTCACTTGCGTCAAATCAATAAAATAAAAAATACGAAAAATGGGTGCCTCATAATCACTCGAATTTTCGCAGTATCCATCTTTCTTGTCTAAATTGAATAACAAAAACAATTGAAAGTCGATATTCAAATGTTTCACATTTTTTAAAAAAAGAACATCATAGAAACCATTTGAAAAAAGTTTCATTCGAAAACCTCAAACCATGAAGATTCTATGTCAATTCAAAGAACCTATTGCAATAAAACGGCAATTTCATACTTTAACCCCTAATACATTATGTATGTATTTGATCGTGGCGCCATAATTCACCGCCTGGGCCCTATTTCATAGAACTACAATTCGTGGTTTACTATGACAGATCGATGTACATTGCAGAGTCGATTAACTAACGCAATAATTAACTAATTGTAATTAATTGTAATTTTATGAAACGCTGCCAAGAGACCACCAGTTCCCAGAATAATTGAATCGTGTGATTTTAAAACAACACAAGTCACATGTGTTTTTAAAATAACACTTGTACATTTTTTTTTATTAAATTATTTACACCTACCTATTGATTTACATTAGAAAAAAAAATTGTAGTTTATTCATACAGAAATCAATATAATATGCTAAAATATTGCTGTTGTAGATATTAGTATTTGAATAAAACAGTTTTTTCTATTTCCTGCAAAGTTGTAATGAAAGGACGTGTGTCGTTTTAAAATCACACGATTCAATTAAGGGATTAACCAAGCTTTCTTATGGGCTATTCATAAACTCCAGTGGCTCCAGTTTTTCAGTTGCCTTCCCCGTCGCAAGGGTTAAAACATTACAACACGTCATTCGGGTAAGTCATTTCACTTGGGGTCATTTGATACCTGCTGTATTTCTGGCTCGCCGGCGCGACTATAAAAGAGCTTTAGAAAAAAAATCTAAGATTAAAATCCTAGGGATGTAGAATTATGTATGCTTGCATATTGTATAGCCTAGCTGTCCATAGCACAGGGAATCTTAGTTTGGGATCAAGCAATTTGAAGCAATCCCATGTTATAGCTTTCCTAATTTCATTGCAATATAAGTCTTATATATAAGCGATGCCTTGCACCACTTTGGTTTGCGTTGCGTTGAAACATTTAATCTAACGAAATTATTGATTGGCGTTATTTTTGTGGCAATTTTTATAGCGTATCTGCATAGCAGAGATTAACACTATTCATAATACATCGATAAAGAAGCGTGTCACACGTGAAAAGACCACTTAAAACTTGAAAAATTTAAGTATTTTTTCGATCAATTCTTTCTCTTCCTGAATGCATGTGAACACTTTTTGAAATCTCCAATGAAAGAGTTCCAAATCACGTAATTTTGTGAATTTGCAGTAGCAATCCACTCGCTAATCGTGAAGGAAAACAGATGAAACCTATGTGTCTGAGATATGTTACAACCTCTACAAACTGCTATCTATGCTTTCTCTTTGACCAATTCTCTTCCTTTAAACACAAAATCAAAGCCCAATAGGGTACTTACCTTATGACTCTCCTCCTTCATAATATAAGTCCCCGCCGGCAGATCCCTGACCTGCACAGCGCCCTGAAGCAGGGTGTCGTTTTCCAGGCCGAGCTCTTTCACGAATGCCTCCGTCGCTATTTGGATCAGGGCCTGTTAGGCGAAAAAGGGCGCTCGCTTATTGGAAATATAGTTTAATTTCCCTCGATGTGACATTCCAGATGTTTTTAAGGGGGTGGAGATAGTGAAGTTTTGGAGATTTTTGTGACGTACGTAAATGTAACTCGACGTACGCATTCGTGGCTAGTTAGATGATGGGCCCAACCAAAACGGGAGCTCGGTTAGTGTAGATACGATAAGGTTTCCCTTGACGTAGCATTCCAGTTGTTTTCTACTGGAACGTGATGAGGATTTTGAATCCTAAGATTGCTCCTATACGCCCTAAAATTGGGGAGAGCCACCCTTTAAAACGAACAACTTTTATAATGGGGAGACCTACAAATTCGCGAATAACATATCTGACTTTCCATATTCAAGTTACCACTTGCGGCATAAAATCTGTAGAATAGTAGATTATTTATTCGTGATTTCAATTTTTCCCCCATAGTAAAAGTTGTTCGTACAGTTGTTCTATTTTGGATGTAATATTGATGATTAGAAGCCCCGATTCGTAGTCTAATTTTGTTAAACTCCGTACAACATCTAGTGGCATCCTATCTACACGAGATAGATGAATATACCTGCTCGTCCAGATTCTCGTTGGCGTTGTACTTCCTGAACGAGGTTCCCTCTTTGCCTCTTTGCAGTGGAGGCGTAGGTTGCACGTCGGGCTGCTGAAAAATATGTGAACATATTAATCCTTATACTATGCTTATACGAGGCCAGTATCACTGGCAGCCAGCACTGGCTTGGCATTGGCCTTGTATAAACAGTTTTTCATGCCAAGCCAGAGCTGGCGAGAACAGAGCGCCCGTCTACGAGCCAGTGACCTCCGCCCGCTAACCCCTCAACCCCCGCGCCAGTCATGTGCGTTTGGTTTTGTTTAGAATTTCTGCAGCAAGATTCAGACTGACTGGCGAAGCCAGCGGTGGCTTGTTTACAGAACTGGCACCAGCCCACTGGCTTCATATAAACCATACTTTAGATTAGATTTGACTCTTAATTGCACACCACCATACATTATAAAGATACATGAAAAATCTTAAATATCTAAGTTACATAGTATATTTTATTTTATTGTCGTTTCAATACTTGCTGTTTGAAATAGATCGGGTTTTTATCCTGACTTTGAAGACTGAGGCCTGTTCACAGGGTGCCCTACTCTGGGATCAGCACATGTGATTGTGTTGTGTGGATGTTGTGTTACGTCAGACAATCACTTGTCCTAGTCCAAAATTAGGATGCTCTGTGCTATGGTAACCAGACGAGAACATTACCATACATGGAAAAACACCCAAACTAAGGCCATTTGTATAAATGATGTACGACGCCACCAATAGGGAATCGAACCCACGACCTCCGGCATGGTAATGAAACGTGTTAGCGCTAGACCAACTAGGCAGCCTTATTCATTTTCGTATATTGGGATGTTGTCGTGTATACACCTCATAAAACATCATGCGATGCATCATGCGTCAAAGGTTGAGAATTTATCTGGAAGAGATCACTTGTAAGACAAGTCACTTCATAAGACAAGGTCAAGTAATTGTCTTGTGTGGAAGTTATTTATTTATTTTACGACCCCCGTCTGTACTCTTAGGCTAACAAATATCTGTGTAATTTAATTTATATAGTAGATTTTTCAACGGACGCAAGCGTTACATATATAAAAAAAAACAATGCACAATAAATCGAGCCAGTGTGAACCGAACAGGCTATTTGACAGTGTAAAAAAAAAGTATTGATCGTATTCGTATAAATTATGAGTTTTAAAACCGATTTAAGTCATTTTGACAAAAAAATTTATATAAACTAACATTTATGCAAAAAACCAGGATAAAACTTGATAATTTTGTATCTGTAGCCATTTTTCATTTTAGTGCGCCTTAGACAGTCGTTTGTTAAAGTAATTAATATTTTAAAACTGAAAAAGAGTTGATTTCTAGATTTTAAGTAAATTTCTTTTATATCCATGCATCTTAAAGTTTTCTTTTATAAATGTGTAATTTTAAATAAATGTCTTTGCGGTGAAAAAAAAAATCTAATAATTCGTGACGTACCTGGAACATACGACCGATTTCGTAGGAGTACCTTGACCACACAAAGTTTGCGGAACACTGATAACTACGGGACCAACCTGCGGCGTATTGCTGGCGATGTCCGGGACCATATCGGGGCGAGGTTTCCGGCCCTGGATCAGTATCGGCGATGAGCCCGCGCCGCCTGAGGCCTGCGCGCATGCGAGACGGCCAATAGAAACGGTGGCTCGACTGACGGTCTCACATCGAACGATACCCGTGACGACACAACAATTACAGGGTGACTTAGAATTCGTTCACTGTTCCTTAAGGGACATTCAAACCGTGATTTAGAGATAAACGGCAGTAGTTTCGAAAAAACTGAGCGCTACAAAAAAAAAATTGTTACCTAAAATGAAGAAAACAAACAATATCAGGACGAAACGTAATAAAAATGGTAAAACCTATGGTTCGAACGTTTTATGGTCGGTGCCGGCCAACTCAATTGTTACTTCGCTTGTGTAAGCATATCGGACGACATACTCTTACACATTTAACGTAATAGAAAACATTTTTCGACGCTACGGTACTTTCTGCCACCTTGGATTTGGATTCGCAGTTTCGAATCAAACGTCGAAAATCACAATTATTTACAATTGTTGCTGTTAAATCATTAATAATTTATTATTTATCATAATAAATAGAGCATTTCCTCAAAATATTGCTAAAATGTCGTGTCGTTACCGTTACCGACTGTGGGAATCCGTCCAGTGATGGTCAAAACTGAGATGAACCAAGTAGGCATGGATTTGCAGAGTATTAAAATTATCTTAAAATATGTGTGTTTGACAGCGGCCATTTTTTCCTCTGTAATATTAAAATGCAACAAAATATCAATTTTTATAAGTTACGTACATTTGTGAAGTTATAGTAGCAATACCATTCGCTAGCGGTGCAGGAAACCATAGTGAGGAACCTTGAGTTACTGAGGTGTTCACATACCTCAGCGCTTCAAATTGCCAATCCGCGGGGGGCACGCGTGGTGATTAAATCCAGATTCTCTCGCTCTGAGAGAAGGTCTTTGCAGTACAGTCGGACGTATATAAGCTTCATTATATATCCATTTTGTTGCATTTTAGAGACAGCCAGAGATAAATGTTGTAATACCAATGGCCAACTTGCGTCAAACTTGAATTCGAGTGACATTACTTGTATACAATAGAAGTATATACAGAAAAATTCACGAAAAATTAAAAACCTTTGGGTCTCCGAAAAATTTTAGAAATCAATTTGAGTACTCAAATACATAATAAAAAACTTATTAGATTTTTTCATTAAATTCATAACGTTTTCTAATAAAGGTGTAGATGCATAAAAGCATTATTTTACGAGATAACTCAAATGTTGACAAACGCTACACACATTCTAAGCCGTTACGTGTAAGGTGTGACGTCATAGTTTGAGTCCTTGTATGGCCCGTTTTTATTTTTGACAGGTCACATTTTCCTTCCGCCTATTTTCCCATTTATTGTTCAAAATCACGTTTTCCAATATTTTGCGTTTTGACAATCACTTGTATGAGCTCACCCTTTACAACTTGCATCGAAAAAACATTCGAAGATTATACAATTTATTGGTACTTCTAAACATTTCCAGTTTCAAGGATTTAAGATTTTACAAAATGGATTTAAGTTTTTTTACAGGGTACCATGCAACAGATTGAGCTTGGCATAAAAAATAAACCGAAAGTACCAATACACTTATACAGAAAATTCAGATCATTATTGTTAATTTAACTCATGTAAGTAAAAGAAAACTGACAAAGACATTCGTTGAAACGCTCGAAAAACTCGAAAACGCCAATTATAATAGTCTGTGGTGGAGATTTTACGAGGAAAAGACATAACCACAGATTAAATATACTGGCTCTGAGGAGTATTTTCAGGAATCGGGTATTTTTTAATTAATAATACCGTAAATGTCTAAGCAAAATCGTACTCTCTACAGTCTATTATTTCTTGCCAAGCTTTATTTAGCCATTTCAGAGAACGTAAAATAAAATATATTTTGGAATTTTCATTCCCCTCAGCGTTAAGAAAAAGAAAAAAAAAACTTTTATTAGTTTTAGTGTCTAATACAGGACAACAAAATGTTCGACCAGTCCTCTGCAATACTTGAGGATATTGGACCAGACATTCACAGTATTTTAGATCTTTGGGTCATTATATACAATTATCATTCAACATACAGTCACATTTTTGAGTTCGCGATATAATATTTAGTACTTCAACATTCACACATTTTCCGACACGACGAACTGTAAAATGTGACTAAGAAACAACAAAATAACATTTCACAAATATCACCCATGACACCCAGAAGATAAGGCTTCGCTTACCATGTGCTCGATCCCGCCGGCGGAATGGTGCGGCGAATGCATGGAAGTGCCAGCGTCGACAGTTGTTCTGGCCGACTTCATCGGTGAGCTTGTCATCGTGTTGGGGCGGCGTTTTTCTTTACCCTGGAAATAAAGACCTATTAACAAAGAGCGAGTGTGCTTAGGACCACTAGGATAGCAGTGACAAATTATTATGATTTTCTAAATTTAGATGACGACTGGAGCCGAGAATGTCCGATACAACGTCACGGAGATTGGAATAATAAAAATATAACAAACGTTCCTGAAACGTTCATGAAACCCTAAAACTTATTTTTGTTTGATCAGTCGTGTAAAAAGAGCGTTTTGTATTTTATACCAAGCTGCGTTTTCACATACGGCAAAATGACCTAGGGTAACAGGTTAGTACACTGAAATGCTAAAATTTTAACGAACTAGAACTTAGTTGCAGGGATTAAGGCGTATATTGCTGTGTCATGGAACGCCAAATAACTGCCTGAGATTAAAGCACAACACTCGGCAGCAGATTGAAACAACATTCAGCAAGAATAACAATTTCACGTTGCGACGCCATTTTGAAATAATATTAAGATGGCCGATCACGATCTTATTTAACTTACCGGGTTAACCAGCTCAGCACTGAGTCCAAGGTACTGATGAAGAGCAGTAAACGTCACCCTTTGTAGGCGCACCATAATGATCTGAAAATAATAAATAAACTGGTCCAGACACTTGGCAAGGCCATGAGCAAGAAATGGAACATCGAAATTTACCGTGGGTTACATTGGGCTGTTCAAAAAAATGTTGTGTTATCTATTTCTACTAGCGTAAACTGTTGTAAGTATCTCTAGTAAGAGTGCAATCCGCTCCGCATTTGTCAATCCATTTTGTTTTTGTTCTGAGCCGTATTTACTGAAGTTTTTATAACATTAAACTGAAATTTCCATGATATTTGTACACATACCTGGATAACTCTAACAAATATATCCGGATACTCCTTGAAGACCTCCTGGAATGCTCTCATCGGCAGCTTTATAACCTGCGAGTCCTCTAATGCTTTAGCGTTCACTGTTTTGTATGGTTGTGAGTTTCCCTGTGAACAAAAAACAAATAGAAGAATTTGTTTTTTTACAAAAAAATTATCTTTTTTTCTCAAAGAAAAATGTGTATGTTATAGTGTTAAATTCAATTCAATTCAATTCAAATATTTTTATTCATTGTAAAAACAGAATGTTTACTTAATGAACGTCAAAGTTGTTAGTTTCACAATTAATGGATTATGTGGAGAAGAAGCTAACAAAGAAACTCCACATTTATTCTTTTCAAAACACGTTTTAACTTAATTAACAGAGTTTTCAACTTAAAATATTAGTCATGAATGTGTTGAACACTAGTCACAATCGTCCTTTAAATAATATTAATCTACTGTTTAATGCCAAACATCTTTGTCTTCTAAATAATCCTTGATGTTATAGTAAGCCTTTTTGCACAGAATGTGCTTAACACATTTTTTAAATCGCGTTGGAGGTAACTCTAATATATCTTGAGGAATTTTGTTGTAGAACCTTATACAGTGCCCCATAAAGGATATGTTAACTTTTGCAAGTCTAAATAGTGGAAATGACAATTTATGTTTATTTCTAGTATTAACATTATGGTGGCCACCAACATTTTCGAAGTCTTTGATATTTTTTCTAACGTACATAATATTTTCATAAATGTATTGACATGCAACTGTTAAGATGTTGGTTTCTTTGAAGAAATCTCTTAGCGAATCCCTACTACCTAACTTGTAAATAAATCGGATGGCTCTCTTCTGCAAGATGAAGATAGTCTCAATGTCTGCTGCCCGGCCCCATAGTAGTATACCGTAGGACATAATACTATGGAAGTAACTAAAATAAACAAGCCTAGCAGTTGCAACGTCAGTGAGTTCCCTAATTCTTTTCACTGCATATGCTGCAGAGCTAAGTCTGTGTGCTAATTTTACAATATGTGGACCCCATTGTAGTTTTGGATCGATGGTGATGCCCAGAAATACAGTATCATCTACAAATTCTAGTTTTTCATGTCCAATTACTATGTTGTTCTCAACTACTCGTACGTTAGGTAAGGAAAACTTTATACATTTCGTCTTTTTAGAATTTAGCAGCAGATTATTTGCTGTGAACCAATCTAGTACTTGCGAGAGAGCATTATTTGCATCGTCAAGATTATTTTCTTGTCTCCTTATTTTAAAAATAAGTGACGTGTCATCAGCAAATAACACTATCTCAGACATTTTTTGTACCATAAACGGTAAATCATTTATATAGACTAGGAAAAGGAGCGGCCCTAAGATAGATCCTGCGGGACTCCTATTTTTACAAGTGAACCCGAGGATTTAATACGATTTACGTCTGCTTTTTGGACCCTTCCTTCTAAATACGATCTTAAAAGATCTAAACCTGCACCCTTTATTCCGTAGTGTTTTAACTTTAGCAGTAGCGTTTCGTGGTCTACACAATCAAATGCTTTTGATAAATCACAAAATATGCCTACTGCATCCTTGCGATCCTCCCACGCGCTGAAAATATGTTTAAGTAAC
The DNA here is from genome assembly GCA_963969515.1 of Yponomeuta evonymella. NCBI lineage: Eukaryota > Metazoa > Arthropoda > Insecta > Lepidoptera > Yponomeutidae > Yponomeuta > Yponomeuta evonymella. The sequence continues at coordinate 2,921,337 of OZ018347.1, forward strand.
ATAACTCCGGCGTCTGTTGTATTCCGCCCTTTAGTAAAACCAAATTGCTGGCTATGAAAGAGTTGGTAATTATTGAAATGCGTAAGTAATTGATCTAAGATGATCTTCTCAAATATTTTACTCAATACTGGTAGTACTGAGACGGGCCTAAAATTGGTTGGATCGTGTTTATCACCGCTCTTAAATAAGGGTACTAGTCTACTATATTTCATGAGGTCCGGAAATACTCCCTCATCTACACATTTATTGAAATTTTTTGCTAACGGTAAAGCTAGGACATCGATCACTGAACTAACAATTTTTACTGACATACCCCACAAGTCCTCCGTTTTTTTAAGATTCAATAATTTAAATTTTTTGAGAACGTTATGGGGCTCAATGTAATTAAATGAGAAATCGTGTTCGCACGAGGAGACATGGTCTTTTAGTAATGTTGCTGCACGATCAGGTGACGAGTCTAACGGAGCTGTAGTCACGATTGGAACATTAGTGAAGAACTGTTCAAATGCTGCAGCGATATCTTCATTTGTCGTTATTATTTTGTCATCAATCTTAAGCGAAATATCTCGGTCTCCCAATTTTGTTTTACCCGTTTCTCTATTTATTATTGTCCAAATTGTTTTAATTTTATTCGGTGACTGTAAGATTTTATTCTTTATATGATCGCATTTAGCCTTATGGCAGACGGCCTTAAATAATTTGGAATATTTTTTGACGTGCTGTATGAATTTGGTGTCATATGTATAAGTCTTTTTGTCATACAGTTCATAAAGTGTGTCTCTACTTTTCCGGATACCCGAGGTTGCCCATTCACTAAATCCTAATTTATTCTCATTATTTGTTAGCTGCCGCAATTTAAAATTTTTTTCAAAACTACCCGACACGACTTTGAAAAAGTCTACATAATGAGCATTAGCATTTTGGTAATTTTCTTGAGTTTTTATGCTACTTTCAAGGTCTACTTTAAATGACTCTAATTTTTTACTTGTTACGGGCCGGCAGAGGATAACCTGTTCTGCGTTTTTTCTATCTATTTCAAAATGAACAATTTGACCACTGTGGTCTGACTTCAAACAATTTACTGTAGAATTATCTGAAAAGTCGCAATCGCAGTAAACATTATCTATGCAGGTGGCCGTAGTTTCGGTTATTCTAGAAGGCTCCAAGAAAATATTTACTAAATTAAACGACTTGAAAATTATTGTCAATTTGGTATTTAAAGCCGAGTCTACCAATAAGTCGATATTGAAGTCACCACAGACTATGACTTTCTTATTACTGCTGGAGGCTACCTTCAAAACATCCTCTAATATTGATTCAAATGAACTGTAATCGCTGGTAGGGGGCCTGTATATGGCTACTACAATGTGTCTAGACAGTTCAACACATGATATTTCAATTACTTTTTCAACAGAAAGTCTGCAAATGTCTTTCCGTTCTTTAAATTTCAAACAATTTTTTGCTAGTATCAAGGATCCCCCGTGCCTTGCAGACTTTCTATTGAAGCAACTGGCTATTTGATAGTTATTCACAGAAAAATTCATTTGTGTTTCTGGTAGCCAGTGCTCTGTGACGCAAAGTATGTCCACTCTATATTGTTCTAAGAACAACTCTAATTCTAATAACTTTCCAGAAAAGCCACCCTGTATATTCTGATTAGCTAAAATTAATTTATTTAAGGGGGGCTTTTCTTTTGTCTGCGCTGACAGTTTAAATCAGCGGTCAAGTTTAACCTACTTAAACTAGGTTTTTTCACAACCTCAGAGTACAGAGGTTGGGAAGTATCAATTTTCTTACATTTTGTATAGCCTAGAGGTCCCTGTGCTATTGTCTTAACAATAAGGGGGTCATATACATTGAATGCCAATAATTTGGCAATATGTCGCTTAGAAGAGAGGGGCAGATACAATGTGTCCCTAGTTAATATAAAATTTCAAATAAATTTATTCGTATCGAAAAAAAGTACTTGGTCTCGATGACCGAAGGTCATATTATATAATAGCCGGTTTAATTTATCTATCCGGTCATTTTGTGCCTCTGAGAGAGTTTTTGAATAGGGAAAAGCACAGATGATAATTTTTCTTACTTGCAAAGCTACTATGGACTCATAATAATTTATTAAGTCACTTTCTTGAATCCCTGTGCTGTTCCCCATTAATAATACAATAGTTGTATTTCTATCATATTGTTTGCTGAGCAAAAGGTTGACTATTTGAATATAAGAGGCATTTGGCATACATACATTCTCTACATGCTTTCTTAAGCTGTACTGTAGCTTGGTACCTAAACCTACACCTATTTTGTCAGAGAAAATTAAGGTTTTAAAGGGAGTGTCTTGAACTGAGCTGCGGATGGGCCCCGACTGCAGCCGACCATGCATTTTGCTGGCACTGGTTGATGTAGCTCTGCACCCGCTTACAACCTGACGGCTAGGCTTGCCTCCATTCTGCTGTGCACAATCCAGCTGTATAGGGGCTGGTGTGGATGGCACACTGCACGGCTGCAAACTTGGCTTCGGACTGACTTTTTCATCGTTCAGCTGCTGGTTGGAGCTTAGGTGTAGAGCGACTGGGTCTCCAGACAGGTCTGATGGTGGTGGCAGAGGTGACAAGGTCACTCCTTCTTCAGAGTCATCCGCAATCTGGACCATGTTAGACTCGACGCGTTTCAGATTGTCCTTGCTTAGAGCAATCAACCCATTTATTGATGAAATGCAGTCATTATTCTGGGTCTGTACAATTGAGTACTTACAAGTGATATCGAGTAATTGAAATTGCAGATCTTCCACTTGTAAAAGAACCTAGATTCTTTTATTGCTTTGTAGTACACGAACCCATCGATCCCATGTCATTGCCGCTTCAAGTCTCCGCGCGCAATCAAACCTTCTAGTCATCAAAAGAGTCACACAAAGGAGTAACACGTTACTTCACCCAGAGGACGAGTGCATAGTATTTCAAGAAACGGCAATGGTTGTTTTATTTACACTATTTGTAGTGTACTAACCAATCGCAGTCAAATGGTATAACCCGTGTGACTTAACGCGGCGCCTCGCGCGATTCGATCTCCTTCGGGAGAGATGCCTATTTAATTTACGCGGGATATAGCATTGGAATTTAATACTATTATTAAGTAGACTACAAAATAGAGTCAAATAACTGTTATTGCCGTGCTTATATCACTCTATGGAACCCCGACCTTGAATCCGCCATTGTACTATAAATGCTCTAACGAAATCGAGGCCCCAGGCTAATGGGTACATACCGTGAGCACATCGGTGAAACTGAGCAGTGACGTCACGCTCTCGCCCGTCCGCACAACCTTCAAGGACAGACTGCTGCCGTCCGGGTTCGTGATGTAGACGTTGACACGACCGTTCTGTACCACGTAGACGTTCTCATCTGTGTCGCCTGTAAATAAATAAGAAATACATTGTAGACTACCGTAGACTCACCGATAACAGTGAGCAAAACCGTTTCCACCGTTTCGTTTCTTTCTGTGATGTGTGTTGCTGTCATATTAAATATATTTTCATCCCATCTATTCGAAAAGGACGACTTCGGTCGCCTTTATGTGCACCCAAAGGTGGTGTTTTCTACAAGAAACTTTGGCAGTAATGAGTTTTTAATCCTCTTTGTAAGTGCGCCGCAATTATCTTTGCTTCGCACTTTTTGAATTTCGAACATCTTAGTGTTCAGCGCCAAAGAAATCGAGCGCAAATATTGTTTGAATAAAGACTGGCTGGTACGAGGCCCCATAGTCGCACCGCCGGCTGAATAACAAGAAAAAGAAATCAAATTAAAAACGCGCGAACTACAGTCCGGGTTTTCGTCAATTTTCACGAATTGTTAGGAATTCATGGTTTTGTTTTGAAAAATGAGTTCTTCGAGTGACAGTGAAAGTATAGAATTAACTCCTGAAAGTATTAGTACTGACGAAAGAAATATTATGGATAATCTATTACCCATTATTTAAATCCCGGGAGAAATATATGAAAGCCTATGGTAATTTTATTGAATGGAGAAATGCAAGAGGCGCCTTTTATTTCCTCATAGTGGGTGATGAAAAGTAGAGTGTATCACTCGGGCGCAAAATATATTTTTGCTCGGGCGACGTACTTTCAATCCCTCGCTACGTTCATGATTCTACTATAGAATCTCTGTAGAATCCCTCACTTCGCTGTAGATTCAGAAAAGCGCCCTCGCCGTAAAAATATTATTTTGCTCCCTTATGATACAATCTACTATTTCTTTCTTTCGTACAGGAAAAGAGATATATAAAAAGTTAGACAAAGCGAGACCCACCGACTTTAAACAGGAACGAGCCAGCGGGCAGACTTAAAATCTCCGTGTGTTTGCACAGCATGAGGAACACTGGCTTCTCAAAGTGACCGAAGACCCGGATGCTGTGGAGCATATAGAGCGCATCCGGGGGCACCCGGTCGTCGCTGGTCAGGTCCTCCTCGAGGTACTCCGCTGGCGGCTCCAGAACCTGGTATAAAAGGAGAGGTGTGTTAGATATAACACTTTGTTTATCGCACACAAGAAAAGGAGATTACAGAGAGAGATTACATGTGTCATCGTGCCCACGTGCCTGCACTCACGAGGAGCTAATGATTGCATGTGATAACGCAGTTAGCGTGGCAGGGTTCTGGGCCGCCACTAGGGTTGCCAACCCTACTATATAATATAGTATCCTATTAGGGGCTCAAATACTATATTTGAAAAAATATATATAGTAGGCGAAACTACTACATTTTGCGTAAAGCGGAACCCAGCCTTAATCTTTTTCTACAGCTCGCTCTTCAAGTCTAAGTTCGTGAATCGCACAGCACGACTGCCGCTATTTTTTACCATTATTTTGCCATCTACTATATTTTTAGAGGTAATTCTAATAATAAAAACTTCATTAAGTCCGCCGCATTGTACGATTTTTTTAAGTGCAATAAAAGTATCAATAAATAAAATACATACTATATTTGTTAGAAAAAAAGTTGGCAACCCTAGCCGCAACTGTCCAATAAAGACTTTTGAAAAAAATTGCTTTGCCATTGACACGCTAAGAAGAAGTCAGAGATGTTTCTTAACCTAAGAGTACAGACGGCGCCCTTAGCACTAAAAGGTTAGGTGAGGCCACTGTTGACTCCCCCGCTTCCTTTTTTTTAACATTCAAAATATTTCTAGGCTGGCTGGAAGAAATTCCTTTTGAAATGAGTCCGCTTAAGTTTTGTTTTTGTTCATGTTTAATTGTGCAATCAAGTGTAACAAACACCGCGGATTTTGGCATTTCCGATTATCTAGAGGATATGTGTCAGTCCGGAAGGAATTGCCAATCAAATTCAATGACATATTTAATCGAATTCGGCATCAATTGACGACTTGGCGGTAGCGGAACATGTACTGACCCACGACCCTCAACACTATCGATAAGGCCAAGACAAGTTTCCGTGCCACGGAAAGTGCGCGAAAGTTACTCCAATTTCAGATCATCGCTTATCAATTTTTCATTTAAGCTGATACAAACAACACTGGGTGTCTGAGCTACTCACATACCTCAGCGCTTGAAATCGCCAATTCGCGGTGGGCACGCGTGGTGATTAAGCACGTACTCTCTCTCTGGGAGAAGGCATGTGCCCTACAGTGGGACGTATACAGTCTGCTTATGTAAACAACGCATTTTTAGTTTTACTCTTGTATTAAATTCGCATTTTTTTAACCGTTATTTTATTGTGCTTTTTATTTTGGGAAGCTAACGTAAAGTTAAGAGGAAATTTAGAAAAAAAGTACTCAGAAGGCGATAATATTTCAAAGTGGAAAAAAGCTCTTTGCTTAGGTTTCAAACAGGTCACTAAATATTAAAGTGACATTCTTGACGTGATTCGTGACGAAAATAAAAAACAAAAGAACATCAACCTTTTTGTTAGTCGTTCTCAACATGGTGGCCGAGACTCTATCTACAGCTAAAAACAAAGTGACAACATCGAATAGGTATCGCTTCCATATTCTGTAGATAACAGAACAGAAGGGGCGACTCTAAGGTCAGTTCTTACATAATGCGATAGTATGAAGTAACATTTAGAGTTCGGAGTATGATTTATTTATTTATGTACCCACTCTTCGAGAATCGGCCTCATTGGAATTTCTCATACAGATGCGCTGTGCCAATCTGTCACCCAGTATTATATTACGGTATGGAGTGGTGCCGCCAAAACTTTGTTCCTTGCTCTCGAGAGAGTTCAGAGCTGTACACAAAGTCATCAAAAAAACCATTTAGATATCCCACAACACAAATTTACAGGGACTGTCAAGTACTTAGCGTTCGTCAGCTCTTTGTACTTGAAGCTATCTTGAGGAGACATCGCTATATACCCATACCTGATGCTTGTAGGCGAAAAAATAAAATAGCCGCCCCTTGTGTTAAACATAGAACAACATTTTCCAAGAGGCAGTTCTATGTAATAGGCACATTACATTATAACAAATAAAAAAAAAAAAAAAATAGGCACTGTACTTTATAACAAAATGAAATCAAGTCTTAACTATCGTTAAGAGATTACTATTAGAGCAAAGTTACCAGGAAACCGAGATCCTACTAAGTTTTGGTGGATAAACATTTACATATCTACACTCAAAACACATTATCTCATACATATACAATAATAACACACTCACACACACATTCACATACATACTTACACAAACACTGACTCACAAATTTAATCTGTCTTAAACAAAATATATTATTGGTGTAGTGGGTAGAACCTCGGACTTGGAAGTGGGAGACCCAGGTTCGATCCCCGGTGCGGGCATGTACCTATGACTTGGTTTTCTATGTTATGTACATTTGTCAAGTTATAGTAGCAATACCACCCGCTAACGGTGAAGGAAAACATCGTGAGGAAACCTGAGTGACTGAGCTATTCACATACCTCAGCCCTTGAAATCGCCAATCCGCGGTGGGCACGCGTGGTGATTAAGCCCATACTCTCTCCCTGAGAGAAGGCCTGTTCCCTACAGTGGGACGTATATAGGCTGCTTATGTTAGTAATGCATTATTGTTAACTTTAATGTGGTGGGAAATAAACATTTAATTCTCACTTTTATTGCTCGATAGCAGTGGTACGAATTTAGCAGCTATCAGATGCGCCGAAAAGATTATATTCTCACCTTTATTGCTCGGTAGCTGTGGTACGACTTTAGCTATCAGATTTTTCTCACCGTTATTGCTCTGAAACTGAGGTACGACTTTAGCTATCAGATGACCAACAAGCATTATATTCTCAGCTTTAACTTCTCGGGATCTGTGGTACGACTTTAGATATCAGAAAAGATTATACTTTAATTGCCCCACCTTTAATTGCTCGGGGGCCGTATCCTTCTTCAGCTGCAGCAGTTTCCTGGCGAAGCGCATGACCGCTCGCCTCTTGCGGCCCTGCCCGCTGTTGGATATGGACTTGACTTTGCGCAGCATCCGCCTGCCGTAGAACAGCATCTTGTCCCGCTTCCGGAACCTCTTGTTGGGCTCCCCGCTCCCGGCGAGGGATCCCGCCCCGTCCAGGATCTCTGCGAGGAGGAAGCCTTTGATCTTTGAGTATGTTTTCTTTTATTTTATTTTAAAATAAATAAAGGAAAACTATCACGGCTAAGTAGGCATTACGAGTTAGCGAGTAATAGGCGACCAACTTATAAAAGGAAAACTTCGTACAAAATCCAGTGAAAATTACGTTGATGAAATTCTGTAAAGCAGGTTGGAAGCAGGTTGCAAGCAGGAGGTTTTCGCCAAAGGATTCATATCCCGAAATTCTGTAGGAAAACACAGACGACCACTTTTTTCTTGGGGGGGGGCTGTCATTGACAAAATATGACTTAAGAGCTTGACAATGTCGAGAAAGTTTTTATCGACAAGTATTGATTGAAGGAAATTAATCAATGATAGAAATGGAAATTTGATCAGCAATAAGTAGTTCGAAGGCAATAAAGAAATATCAAATAAGAAGTTATTTAGAGGTATTTATTTCTCTAAAAACAGTTTTCTTTCCATTATTTCCATTTCATTTTATTTATTTTTACTGTTTGCCAGTGGGTCAACCGGACTGAGAAAGAGAAGTTATATAAATAGTTGCGTTTTCTAGCTAATTTAGTTTATTTATTTGGTACACAAAACAGGTCATACTACGACTTAATATTATATAATAATAAGACGTATGACTGTAGCATAAAAACTAGATTGTGGTCTAAAGACACACACAAAAAATTATGTTAAGTGTCTTCTTAATCTCCCAATCATTTTATAGTGATTTTTAAAACTGACAACCGTGAACCCAGTAAATCTCATGGAAACCCTTAATGTGTTTTTTTATTGAAACTTGCCAAAAGGCATGGATAAGCTAAGTATGTAAATAAAATCGTTCCTTTGGTATAAATAATGAAACCACTTCCCATAAGCAAAGGCATAAAATGATCAATATATATTTTTTTAATTAACTTTTCATGCTACTTGACCGCGTCAATTTAAGACATTATACACAACTATCAAATCTTTTTTCCTCGCGCTTTCGTTTGCCAGACTCTAGTCTGCACCGATTTTTGCGTTAAGTTTTGAATATTCGGCTCGAAATTAATGTACCTTATAAACTGCTTTTACCAATTTTTTACTTTTCATGACAGTTTCATCAACTGGGAATCTATTAAACGTTTTAAATGAAACACCGAACGATAATATTTCATGGATATGAAATCGTTTAGAAGTCGATTAAAACATCGAAATATTTTATCGACTGTGTCAAGCCCTATCGCAAGGAAAAAAATCCAAAAGAACAGAATGAGGCGTGAATGAACAATATTATACCACTTATTACAGTGAATGTCAAAGTGGTATGTACTGCCTTACGCAAGAAGCATTTTTATTACGGCATATCAAACGTTTAGGATGGACTTTTTATTAATTTACCAAAGAAGTACCGCATATACAGCTACAAAATCGCACTTGCGAGTTGTAAGAAGCCTCAACTGCGTTGCTGCTTTAATTTTGTACAGAATAATATTTATTTCGTACGTATATTTTTACATTTTTCTTCTAATGTCTTCTCTCGAATCTCTGATGTCATACTGACGAGACAAAATCAGAACCGTGGTCATTTAACACGGTAAGTGGTACGCGGGGAAATTAGGAAAACGTCAACTATGTCGTGTCCACTAGGTAGAACGTTCTCAACAGAACCCTACACTGCGCGTTGCCCGACACGCACTTTCCCGGTTTTAAATGGTACACTTTCGATAATTGTAGTCTGATGCTGCAAGACGTAAGAACAGCCTTAACTGAGAAAAGTAATCTTCCATGCAAGCATATTAAAACTAAACATCTAAAGCTTCCTTTGTAAGCCACCTACGATTCATGCCCAGCCTAGTGTGGAGACACCAATACAATAAATAAATCCTCTCAGCTTTAGTACATAAAACCTACAACTACATATAATGCAAATATTTCTCTTTTGTCTAGTAAACATTTTTTTATTTAATTCTTCTTTAGACACTTTTAGGCATTTCTTTGGACACATAGACATTTTGGTGCTGGTTTTTAGTCTTTTTAGCTAAGGGAGAGACAGTATAAGCGTGATTTCAAACCAGTATATGAAATCAAAATACCCCCCACTATTTCGACTTGTGTAATTAAAGTTTAAAGTATAAGCTGTGACAATTTACGAAAGTTGATATATATATAATTGTTACTTTAAATAATTGTAGTCGTTACAGAAATAAATACTCGTTAGATATCTTAATTAAAATATCAGTAGCTATTGCAATGCTATCTAACCCCATAATTAGCAAAAATAAGAATCATATTAAGTGACCACGGTCACATTTTTCGCTGTTGGTATGGCAATATACCAAATATATAAATCTTTTGTTGCCCAATGAAACTGACGAAATACAAACAAACATCAGACTATACGGAAGAAAGAAGTTTCTTTGCGTTTTAACCAAAGTTTCCGCGATGTGAGTCCAGAGTTTAATTTATTATTTTTTTTATTTTATTTACTTAGGACAAACAGTAGCTAGTACACTAATACATTATAATTATACAACTTAAAGGGTTTTAAGGTAAGTGTCTAGCCTAATAAGCTTGCCACAGCATGCACATTTGCTAGTGATTAAGTTACACAAAATTTATGTCTAATTTTATAAATCTACAATTATACAACTTAAACTTTCGTAAGCACTGCACATTTTAAGTAAGTGAAACTGTTAAACCAATATATAAAATTTAATCTACAATTAAGCTATGAACTAAATTAAGTTTTAAAAATTAAGAATTAGTAAGAATTAAGTTATTAATAAATGTTTACCTTTTGATTTCCATCTCCTGTAGTAATAGAAGAACACGACTAGTGCCGAGACCAGCAGGCATCCGCAAATCGACCATAACAACTGTGAAGATAGAAAAAATAATTATTATTAAGGTTCCATACCCGAAGGGATTTGATATAGAACTTAACATAATTTACAGTTTAAAAATAATTGAGGCCGTCAGTGCAAAAGTGACCTAAGCTTAACATAGTATGGAGATAATGAGCTATACATTTTCATGAAATTAAATTGAATATTATAGTCTGCTTCGTAGGCAAAAACAATACGCGCAAAAATAATGTCTACAATGCCATCTGTTATCTATGGGTGAAACTAGGGATAGGCCGGTTTTGCATCAAAATTTATTATGTTTTAAATAAATTGCAATAGATAAGTACGAATATGAAAAATTGTGGGTTAGGCCACTTTTGCGCTGACGGCCTCAATTAGGCTGGCATATAACAAGTGTCGGTAGCCTAGTGGGTAGAACATTGGACTCGGAAGCGGGAGACCCAGGTTTGATTCCCAGTGCGGGCATGTACCTATGACTTTGTTTTCTAAGTTACGTACATTTGTAAAGTTATAGTAGTAATACGGTGAAGGAAAACATCGTGAGGAAACCTGGGTGTCTGAGCTATGCACATACCTCAGCGCGTGAAATCGCCAATCCGCGGTGGGCACGCTTGGTGATTAAGCCCATACTCTCTCTCTGAGAGAAAGCCTGTGCCCTACAGCGCGACGTACATAGGCTGCTTATGATACCAAGTGTCGCCTAAACTAGATTATTTCAATGTATCTTGTATCTTAGGCGTATTTACAACATTTTTAATAGAGGCAGAAATTTGATACTGTTCGTAAAGTTAAATAACATTTAGACATAGAGATTTGGTTTATTATTGTTAAAATACGTTCAATTAGTTTGCTTCTTCATTCATCAAATTAATTCAAGAAATATTATTTACTCTAATAAATAACCCAAATAAACGTCTACTGGAAACATCGCCGCAACATGTTCGCAATATGCCACCTATGCACCTCCAAAACTTCACAAACTCGAGCATTCATTCAAAACCCGCTTGGTGTGCCTGAACATCGAACTGCCGCCTTCCGCGGTAGCTTTCGATTTCAGGCCACCAAGTGCTGGAATGACATCCCTCCACCCTTAAGACAGCTTAACTCTAAGGCTAACTTTAAAGTCAAATATAGCCTAACGCTAGTGGCATTTTTCCGAGCGGTTCCGTGCTTCGCAAGGCACGTTAAGCTGTTGGTGCCGGCTGCCGTCGATAGATGGCAGTCGTTAAGCCAAGTCAGAGGCCTTAGGGCGGCTTGACAACTTCTGACAGTAGACGAGATGTCTACAAGCCTCCACCAATCCGGACTTGGCCCCCGTGGTGGAGTATGGCCTATACCTTCCAGGGAAGAGACCCGTGCCCCTCGGTGGGGACATAATGGGTTGATGATGATAAAAAGGTTCTCCTTGAATCGCAGAAGTCGGTCCCTCATTGACCAACTACTTTTTTTGATTTCTTCATAATTTTTCCTACGCACTCATCCACGAGTTTATTATTTATTTATTTTCTCAATTAAATTATAATGTAATCCTATTTATATTTTTGACATGTGTCTAATTAATTAATTATTATTTATAAAGGGACATACACAATTGTTGGGCATTACTTCGTCACGAAGCATGCACTTAAATAAATAAATATTAAATACTATATCATAATTCGACATATTACTATCACAATGACATTTATTCAATATGTACTTATTTAATTTAATATACCGTTAATGCTATCATTAATAATTTATACTTTGACATTTGAATATCCAATTGCTGCCGATTCATTTATTTATTTATTAACCTAGTTTCGTTTCCGAGTGCTGCACGTCAGCGCTTTACTGGGTACTGACGGAAGACCAGCGCTGGAGTGGTCTGCCTCTTCAGCATATGCTGAGTCAGAGCCCCTTTGCATTTGCCACACCCACAAATCGTTTTCTCGTATTCTGTTGTTTTGCCTGTGCTTGCATTTTTGTGCTCTCTGTTTGTCTCAATGTTGTAAAATTGTGCTCTGTTTTCTCTTGTGCAACTATTTCTTGTATTTAAATTGTTGTATATGTGTGTGTACGCAGATGCAAATAAATGTTTTATCTATCTATCTATCATTCAAAGTGAATAAAACTGATGCTTTCTCGGCTATGAGGGCACAAGCATACTTGAACTCAAAAAAATAACTACTAACCAGCACTGAAACAGAAACTAAAACCAACGTCTTACCAATAAACACAAACAGAACAATATTACATAAAAAAATAAAACAGAAAAAATCCCCAAGATGGCTAGGCATTTGAACACAAAAAACTAAATTATGTCGGAATTACGGTACGTTTATTTGTATTTTATTAACAAACGAATGAAACAAAATTAAGTCAACATTTCCTACATTAATGAGATCAATAAGCCTAGTCAACTTTGGTACTGGTACTCATTATGTTATATGTTTACTAATTTTGAAGGATTGGTGGGGTGGGTAATGCTCCGCCCGTGCACTCGCACAACCGATCCCGTTGCCTCACTATTGCCATCTAGTTTGCTCGTCAGAACTAAGTTTTTTTTAATAAGACGCCTCATTGCTAAAAATGGGCGTAGTGCAGACGGCGCCCCCAACTGGATTTTAGAGTTCCGTACCCGAAGGGTGCCAAACTAAGTCTAGTACTAAGCCTTCACCATCCATCTGTCTGTCTGTCTGTCCCTCTGTCTGTCACTAGGCTGTATCTCATGAACCGTGAGAGCTAGACAGTTGAAATTTTCACAGATGATGTATTTCTGTTGCCGCTATGTAAACAATCATCAATTTCTTGTTATTGTATGTTGCTTCAAAGCACTACTTTTTATTATTTTAATTCTCTAGTGGTTATTATTCACTTGACCGCCACGTCGAATGCGTAAGTAGTTATCAAAGCCATAATTTAGTATAGCCTGTCCAGGGTGTGTCGCAACCAAAATATTGAAAGAACAAGGATAATTTTTGACCACTGAGGCGCCCCCTGGAACTTGGCGCCTGGAGCGGCCGCTCCGTTCGCCCTATGGTAGGGCCGGCCCAGGGTGTGAGAACTCAGCGCTGGTTTTCTACTATATCACAAGGTGGTACGTAACAAATGAAAATAAGACAATATGTATGTATAATAAGTATACACAAGAAAGTGGTTAAATAGTGATAAGTACAAAGACCCTCCAAAATAAAAATATTAAAATAATATGATAATTCAAGGTATCGTAACCATGTCTAGGTAGAGGCAAAAAAGCTACCTCTTCACGGATAGCCCCCCAAAAAAGATACCTATTAGATATTTGATACAAAGACTAGTCCGTAAGTCAGAAGCGGCGAAACATAGGATGGGGCAGTCTCTGCTGTTCGAGCAAATATAGCTTGAGCTTATGCCTAAAAGTGTATCTACTAGAAGCGTCACGTTTGTCCTTCCACGAGACTCAAACTATCTCCATACCAAATTTCATCTCAATCCGTTCAGCCGTTATTGCGTGACCCCAAACCTCTTCACAAACTTTCACATTTATAATATTAGTAGGATAGGATTATTATTATTAGCAATTTGTTGACTTTGATAGCAACTTTTTTTCAATCCTTGCACTGTTATCATGCGCGATAACTATAATTCATGAAAAGACAATTAGAAAGCCAAAACCCCCCTTAATAAACATACCACTAAGAACCACATTTCATTAACAAATAAGGACCAAAATTTATTTTGTATTAAAATAAAAACACAAGTTTTTACTCAGCACAAGCAGAGCACACTAAAGTGAGTGTAAGTCCTTGCGCGCACGCAGATTTCCAACCTTACGCAATACGCAACTGCCTCTATCGCCTATTGCTGGCATAGCTACTAGTTTTCTTGCGTAAAACTTGGATGCAGTTGCAATATGGCATCAAAATCGCAGCTACCTCAGTAAAGGCTGTATGTATGACTAATTTTCCTAACAGATCATTTTTTCGGCGAAAATGGCGTGCTTGCAATCGTGCATTGTGGTAAGGGAACGTATCCATACTACATAACCCGTTTTGGGGGAGAGGGTCCAAAATACCACGCTTGATCACAGGGCCGAGGGGCTTAGGACTTTGCCATGTAGTCAATAATATCCTATAGGGAAATCACGCGGTTTTTTGAGCTATCATCAACAGCATCATCAGCCATTTGACGCCCACTGCAGGTCAATTCAATTCAATTCTGCTTTATGGACTCACAGTGCTGATTATCCAGTACAACTTTGGCAATGTCACGTGTTAGACAAGATTATAGCCAATCACAAGCGAATGCCTTAACTGAAACTCCACATAAATTATAATGAGAGAATTCCTTGGGAATTGTGCTCGACAATTGAGGTGGTCATTGGTTTTCATGATTCACCACCGCTACCGTCAAGTGCCTCTGCCCAGAATAACCCTACAGTGAAAAAAACTTGTGCCATATATTACAGCCATCTAAAAAGGCTGACTAGATTTTCTTATACATGTCACAACATACCAATGTGCCTTGAGTGCTGTAAGCAAGTAAGTGATGAATGTAAAAGTAGTCTTTCCTAATAGCTGATGTTTCAGTCTTGTCAATTTTATGATTTTCTAGGAGAGGAGTAAACTGTTGATTACATTCTGTTGATTAGTTCATAAATAGAGTATAAAAAGTTTTGAATAAATTTCAAAGGTTTAAAATTTCAAAAAGTGCCATAACAAAGTTAAGACTGATTTAAACCTAAAAATGTGTTTATTTTTGTTTAACTAAAAAATTAATACAGATTTCATCAATTGAGCAAAATTATCATTATTGCTTTCAGTTGATTTAGCTTTTTAAATTTTATGTTATGTACAGTCCTACGAGGACCAGGTCACCAGTCAAAGGTTAAAGCCTCAAATTAACATGGCTAATACATCTAATGAACTATAACAAAAAGGCGTAAAAATTCTTGGAGGACATTACTAGTTATAAATAAAAAAGTTTCACAATCTAGTACTTCAATTTTCCATTACAGAACACAACAAAGAGGTTTATCTCTACAAAAAAAAGCAATGGAGCAATGAGGTTTGAATGTATAATGTTTGAATATTTTTGTGTGCTGAAAGGAAAGCTATTCCAACATCTTTTACTGTTTCAATGTAAGTAACCTAGGTACCTCTGACCAAATTGATTTCAACGGAAGTATAAAAAGTTACTTCTCCCACCGGTAAGTGACTTCACAAGGAGCCTAACATGATATAACTACAGGTTTTGGGGTGGTCTTTCTTTTGTTATATACACCATTTATACAAGAACGGCTGGACCAACATTTGTTGTAGTTTTCTTTGCCCCAAATACCACAATAACTATAAAAACATATTGATTCTGAGGATGTACGAAGTTCGCCGGCTCGTCTAGTTATTGATAAAACAACATACTTCGTTCACTGATTACTTAATTACAATTACACTAGCATTTATTTAGTCTAAAAAATAAAGCACTGATTTACTTACCATGACAATGGAACTTCTATACAATACTCATCACTAAATCGTCCTAAAATGATGTGAAGAGAAAAGTAATTCTGTTTAATTCACAATAGAATAGAAACAACTTTACCCACCAACCGAAACTAGCAATGAACTGGCTTCAAGGTTTGCCCTTGAAAATTTGGCTAAGCAATTATCTAATTCTAGTGCACCATTGCCGTTTCAAAAGAAATCACAGATCTTTGCGAGAGAGGATGCAAATCGCGAAAATCAATACCTACTTTTACGAGCATACCTGATTTTCTTGGAAATTATCCGACCAATCGGATGTCCAAGTTTTAACTGCGAACATGTCTGCTTTCGCGTTGATATTGTTCAGTAGTCCCACAACATCCATGGTTTTGTCTTTCTGCGTTACATTTAAAACCAGAAAACCTTAGTATAAATTGTGTTTGAATCGGGAAACAAAGAAAATTATTCATACAAAAGCTAAAAATTCACTCATCATAATATGAGGCTGTTTGATTTTTTTTCACAAACTTGTCATGTCAAACCATACCATACTAAGCTATAATAGGTCGACTTCCGGTGTTGCCGCTTGATGTTGCGTTCACATGACGGCACTCGAGCTTTGAACTGTCATTAATTCCATTTTTAATTATTACCATTATTAAGCGTTTTTGTTCTAAGAACAGCACAGAACAAATACTAATTGAGCAGGGTCTTTCACTCTTACGATGTTATTTATAAAAACACACTTAAAATATATGTACATGGTGGAAACTTTCTGCGGGGCAATAAGGGAAAGTACCTTATCCGTTGCAGCTAGACGAAAATGGTCTTAGGAGAATATCCATAAGTTTTCATGAAAGATTCCAATATCTCACTGTCCAATTCCATACTAATTACTATCACAACAGTCAGGATTCAGACAAGACTTAGTGCGCATAATTAGGCCTGAGTCTAACCATAGAGCCTACTTATAGTCTGATAAAGTCAAGTTTAATCAGCTAAGGTAAGGCCCAAGGGACACTATTACTAAGATTCCGCTATACGTCCTTCCATCCGTCCGTCTGCCACCAGGCTGTAATGCTGTTAGACAGTTAAAATTTTCGCAGATGATGTATTTCTGTTGCCACTATAACACCCATACAACAAACGTGATTTTTTGCCATTTTTTGCTCGATATTAATAACGGTAACAGCTAGACACTTAAAATATTCAAAAGTTGTATAGATAATGGCACGGAACCCTTCTTGCATGAGACCGACTCGCATTTGGCCGGTTTTTATTATTATTGTTATTATTATGGGGGGATACAAAAGATAATAGTCTCGTCAGACCAAAATGGTCAGACGGACACCCTCCGGCTGAGGAGTCCAAGCGGCCGGAGGTCAGGGCGACAACGAGAGAAAAAGTCGGACTATCCGGGCTGTATCAAGCAGCACCGCCTTCTGCATGATTTTCTGAAATACACCGCTAAACGTTGATTAATTTACTGTTATATGGAGACTATTACATGAATAAGTAGGTATGTAAAAAAGAAATTGTAAACACCTTTAATGTAAAATATTTAACCCTGATACATGTATAATTTTAATGATAATTACCATGCTGTGTAAACTGCTTTTGGGTTGCAGCCTAGTTCAAGACTGATTCTATTTTTAATTGCCTCTGTGGTTGTTACCTGTAAGCGATGGGCCGAGGACTTAGAAAAATTTTGCAATTTTTTTATTTTTTTTCTTCTTGCATTGCTTAGAGGCAATCAGGGTCGTTACGAATATTCGCATTCGCATTCGTTTATGCGAATGATTCGCATCATTTTAAACATTCGGATAGACATTCGCATTCGCATAAATCGATGCGAATGTTTTGCGAATGCGAATGTGTACAAGTCGTGTCGCGTCGCGTCTCGCCCGCCGCAATGCGCCGCCGCCCGCCCCGTCGGCGGCCGCGCGTCTCTTGTTGGTCCTTTCGCGCATGCGTGGTAAAGTATATAATAATATTTCCATTTAAATAGTGTTTCCATTTTGTATCATAATGACACTATCATTATCATTATCACCCCTGAGTAATAAACGAATGAAACTATAAAATATGTTGACTTAAGGTGTTTTAGTGCTATTTCTCACTCAACATTTGCATTCGCATTTGCATTCGCATTCGACATTCGTAACATCCCTGGAGGCAATCTTAGTACCGTAAATAGCACCGTTTTCGAGTTATGAATAAAAAACGAAAAGCCATGACTCGAAATTTTCTAAGTATCTGGAAAGCAGTTCCTGTATAGCCTTTGGGGGTGATTTTTTTTTTTCCTTTCTTTTTGGCCGGGAATGGGTCAGGGAGGTCTGAGGGAGTAAAAAAGGTCCCATAACTTGGTACCGTAAAACGCACCGCATGCAAACGCATGAATAAAAAACGAAAAACCACGGCTCGAAATTTTCTGTCGAGCCGTGGTTCTTTGTTTTTTATTCATAACTCGAAAACGGTGCGTTTTACGGTACCAAGTTACGGGACCTTTTTAGCTTCCTAAGATCGCTCCTACACAATGCCAGAACAAAACAAAATAAAAAAATATGTTTGCAATTGTCCTAAAAATTTTTTGAAGGATTTTTTTTTTATTTTTGCTTCCAATAGGGCTCCTATAGTGCCCCACGTGCATACACCCCAAGGATACTCTACATACAGCCCAACGCCTACAACCCGCCCCCAACTTTACCCACCAACCCCTTTGTGGCTATCTAGTCACTTCCTTATTGATTTTTCATTTTCATTATTTTATTCTGTGGTTCGTTCGTTCGTTACTATCATTCATTCATTCGATTACAAAGTCGTGTTTCGATTCTTTGGCGGGAATTTGAACCGCAAGTTGCAAATTTTCCAAAGTTTTTCAATTTTTTGCTAATAATTGCATAGTTTGTCTTATTTTTGTAAATATTAGTGTAAATACAGTTAATAATAAAGTGTAAATATAAAAATGGTTGGAAACGAGGGCGGGGGGGATAATCCCCCTGCCCACCCAGCCACAACCTCAGCTAAAAGGTCTCGTGGAGACGATGTGGACCCTAGTGGAGACGGCGGCGGCGGTAGTGGTGAGGAAAAGACTTATTTTAAACCCAATTATAAAAGACTCTATCCTGAAAATTCTACAAATACAGACTTTAAAGTTTTTGTTGAAAGCACAAACATGAAAGAGAGGCTGGGCAACAAGAGCCCTATTTACCTGAACCACATTTTCACGACAGGTATTAAAGGTGTTGTGGCCATTCAGCGTATAAACGCCAACAAAATTGTGGTCGTTTTTAAGCAGTACAATACTGCAAATAACTTTTTGATGAACTCGGCATTTCTTGAAAAGTATAGCATGCGAGCATATATACCGGCAGCGCAAATAGAGAAAACGGGCATAATCAGATTTGTACCACCGAACATTTCCAACAAAGAACTCTACACAAAACTTTCGTCAGTGTACGAAATTATAGCAGTCAGACGGTTTACCAAAAAAGTTGGACAAGAAAGAGTGCCGCTACAGACGGTCAGCATCACTTTTCTTTCAAATACATTACCTGACAATGTTCAATACGACCTATTCTCATACAGAGTGTTCGACTATGTGCCTCCACTACAACAATGTTTCAGATGTTTCAAGTTTAATCACTCTGCTCGTGTTTGTAACGGCAAGCAACGCTGCAGCTGTTGCGCGGGTGAACACTTATACAAAGAATGCGACAGACCGAATGACCTTTGCTGCATAAATTGCAGCGGGCCTCATTTGGCAATTTCAAAAACATGTCCAGTCAAAATGAAAAAACTTGCAGAAAAAAAAAGTAAAATAACATATGCAAGCATTGCCGCTACAAAGTCAAAGCAGAGTGAGGAGGACTTCCCTCCCCTTGTTAATAATGTAAATAAGCCTAATACTGTAAATAAATTGTTACCTAATGAACAAAATGTAAATATTACCAATGTAAATAACACTACTTCAAATACTTCCAAGAATACCAAACCCAATATGACCCGATCTGACATAAAAAGCCAGTTACTAAACAACAATGACTTGGCCATGGCCATAGTTCGAACTTTAGTTGAATTAGCAAACAAGGGTGATGATAGCCCCATTACTACATCATCAATTAAAGATTTATTATTTAAAAACCTATCTTAATTTTTTATGGATAATAGAACCAATACGCCTTTATCTTTACGCATTGCACAATTTAACATTCAAAGTATTTATAATAAGAAACCCTTGCTAATACAGTTCCTACAGGAGCAAAATATAGATATTTGCCTGTTGAATGAGACATGGCTTAAAAATACTAGACCCTTTTCTGGTATACCTGGTTATAATATGTATTATAAAAACGCGAACAATGATCACGGAGGAGTTGCTATTCTATTAAAAAATAATATAAAACATACTGCTCTTCAAACTAGATTTTATCAGGACATACAAAATGTTGCTGTATGTATCGAAACTGAAAGAGGACCTATAACTATTTTATGTGTTTACAGCCCACCTAATAGTGGTCATACTAGAATACAAAGATTGCGATATATAATCAGAGACCTCCCTAAACCTGTTTTAGTCTCAGGAGATTTCAATGCACACCACGTTGCCTTCGGCTGTGCTACTACCAAGGGTCGTGGACAGGATTTGTATGAAGTTATAGATGATGCGGATATGTGTATATTAAACAATGGTATGCCCACGACCGTGGCTTACCCTAATAGGAATCCATCTGCTATAGACGTTACATTCGTTAGTCCTGAGTTGGCACCTTTCTGCGATTGGTCTGTACATGATGATGCAATGGGAAGCTATCATTTACCCACATTTATTGATTTCACTCTAAAACCTATTAAATATTTATGTAATGACCCGGTTGACAAATTTATATATTCTAAAGGAAACTGGAAAAAATTCCATGACCTATCTAAGGAAATTTTTGAAGACTTTGTTATTGATTCTACTAATCCAATTCATTCGTATGAAGAGTTTTGTAAAAGGCTTGAGAAATTAAAATGTGAATGTATTCCGAAGTTTCATAAAGGTTCTTCTTATACTTCCAGGCCACCATGTATTTGGTGGAATCAAGAGTGTCAGACTAGTGTAATTAATTCTTATGAAGCCCTTAAGGCCTACAGGAGAGATCCTACAATTGAAAATTATATTAATTATAAAAAATTAGATGCTCTTAAGAAAAGAATCATAGCAGAACAAAAGAAAAACAGTTGGCGAGATTTATGTGCTTCTTTCAATAGGACTACTCCCGTTAGTCGGGTGTGGAATTATATTAAAATTTTTAAAGGAATGTATTCTAAAAACAAAGTTAAAAATGATGAATTTATTGAACCTCTTTTTACTAAATTGACAGATTCTAGTAGTCCTGCTAATATTGACAATGACCTATTTGACCAGAATAACGAAACTGATAAAGGTCAAATTTTGTTAAATCCTTTTACTTGGAACGAATTTAGGATGAGTTTGGAATCCAGAAAAGATACAACTCCTGGTCTTGATGATATTCCTTATTTACTAATTAAAAAACTGCATTTTTCAGGACAAGAGATTTTATTGCATATTTTCAATAGTCTTTGGCAGAGTCAAATTATCCCAGAACAATGGAAAAATCAATGTGTTATACCCATCTTAAAACCTGGCAAATCTCCTCTTGATGAAAATTCATACAGACCAATTTCACTTTCTTCATGTATTGGCAAACTCTTTGAAAATATGATTAAAATTAGACTGGATTGGTTCGTAGAAGTCAATAACTTGATTCCATCTATACAATTTGGATTTCGACGTGGGAGAAGCTGTGCTGACAGTTTCACTTCCTTAGTGTCAGACCTGAAACATGCAAAAACCAATAATTCAAGTGCTGTTTGTACATTTCTTGATGTACAAGGAGCGTTTGATAATGTTGATCCGAAAATCCTGGTTAGAATTCTGATAGAGCTCGGAATACCCGGACTATTATGTAAATGGTTGTATAATTTCTTGACAAATAGAACTATGTATATAAAACATAACAACATATTACATGGGCCTAGACTTGTATCTAGAGGAACCATGCAAGGGGCGACTTTATCACCCCTTTTGTATAATTTGTACACAAGTCAAATTTTAAAGTATGTAGATAGTAGTATAGTAAACATCCTGCAATTTGCAGATGATATTGTATTATATACTGTAAATAAGAATCTAGACTTAGCTAAATATCACATTAATAATGCCCTAAACCAGTTACACAGTTTCTACACAGGAAAACTAAAACTTAATATTAACCCCAATAAAAGTTCAGTGCTTGTAATAAGTAAATCTATATCAAATTTAGCCATAAGTTACAATAATTCCATAATTAAAGAAACTGACAATCATAAGTTTTTAGGTGTGATAATTGATAACAAATTAACTTTTGAGAAACATATCAATTATATAAGTAAAAATTGTTTGAAGGGACTAAATATAATGCGATGTTTGGCTGGTGTCTCCTGGGGTGCTGACCCTGTTATTTTAAGCCTCTTGTACAAAAGCTTAGTTAGAAGTCATTTTGATTATAGTATCATAGCTTATATGGATAGTATACATGTACATAAACTTGATAAACTTCAAAATAGAGCATTGAGAATAATATCTGGAGCAATGTGCTCCACTCCAATAAGAGCCTTAGAAGTAGAGACAAATATAATGCCCTTGTCCATAAGAAGAGTCGAGTTAATCATAAGATATATATTGAAGATAATTTCATCTAAAAATGAATTTATAATTAATAAAATTACTCAAAGTCCAATTCACACATTGGATAGGACATCCACTGATTCCATTTTACGGGAAGGTGTGACTCCTAAACTGTCTGATATACTTTATTATGTATATAACAAATACTCTAATGTTTTCTTAAATTACACTCATTGGCCTTGTTACAGTGGATCATATAAAAGCAAATTATTAGAAGTTAGAGTATGTACTAAATTGGTTAACAATAATTTTGAATTCTTAGAATATGTAGACACCATTCAAGATTTTTATATATTATATACTGATGGTAGTAAAGGAGAATTATGGGTTCGTAGTGCAATCTATGACCCAACTCAAGATCTTAAAATA
Source organism: Yponomeuta evonymella (assembly GCA_963969515.1). Classification (NCBI taxonomy): domain Eukaryota; kingdom Metazoa; phylum Arthropoda; class Insecta; order Lepidoptera; family Yponomeutidae; genus Yponomeuta; species Yponomeuta evonymella. The sequence continues at coordinate 2,944,298 of OZ018347.1, forward strand.
AGTTATAGATTGGACAGTCATTGCTCTATTTTCACGGCAGAGGCTTATGCTGTTTTAATGGCTTTACAGCATATTAAGACAGTAAACAATTATAGGAAATTTATTATATTCACTGACTCCTTAAGTTTGACACTTTGTTTAAGTAAATTACAATTAAGCTATAAACAGAATTATATAATTTATATGATAAGAGAACTTATCTTCTTTTTAAAACTAAAGAATGTTGAAGTAGTATTTAAATGGATACCTTCTCATAAAAATATATCAGGTAATGAAATTGTTGACCAAGTAGCTTACAATGGCACTAATGAAATAGATGTAAGAGATACCGTCAAAACTCCATTAACAGACTTCCAATGCACTATTAGGAAAGAAATGAAGCAATTATGGAAAGAAATGTGGAAGAAAGACCAAGAACTGAAAGGAAAATGGTACGGTTCTCTACAGACTGATTTACCTGTTAAGCCGTGGTACGCTCATAAAGATTTTAAATATGCCAGTCGTGACTTCATATGTACAATTAACAGATTCAGATTTGGCCACCACAAAACACCTGCACATCTCGCAAGACTGAAAATAATACCAAATAACCTGTGTCCTTACTGCAACAGTGATGACATTTGTGACATTGATCATGTGTTGTTTTCATGCCGTCAATTTTCAATGGAACGACTAGTGCTTGCAAGTGAAGTTAGTAGTTTTGTGCAAAATAATACCGCCCGCCGCCTGAATGATTTATTGTTGAACAAGAAATGTTTATTACCATTATATAACTTTATCAAGAACACTATCAAGACCCTATAAACTTCTTCTCCTAAATGAAGAGAATTTGATCTCTGACTGATCAACTGAAGACTTGGCCTAAAGGACTTAAATCCAGGCCATTAAATATTAAAAAAAAAAAAAAAAAAGTCGTGTTTCGCGTTGGGTGTGTTGCAGTTTGATGTGGATTTTAGGAATATTGTTTTAATTTAATAGGAGTAATATTTTGTTTTTGATTACTTGAGGTAAGTTGAATATTTATTCACGTTTTGATTTTCGAATGAAGTTACCAGTAATTAAAAATACGCTTTGGGTGAGCCACCTTAATATGCCAACATGGCGCCTGGTTCATGGTTTAGCGGCTATTGCGTCGTATTTTATCAATACCATAACGTTTCAGATGTCTCGCTACAGAGAATGGGACCTATCTTGCAAAGTCTACGTGGGGAACCTTGGCACAAACGCCTCTAAGTATGAAATCGAAAAGATATTTGCCAAATACGGTAACATCAGGAATGTGTGGGTTGCAAGGAATCCCCCCGGTTTTGCCTTTGTGGAGTTTGAGGATCCTCGAGATGCTGAAGACGCGTGCAGAGCTGTAGATGGAACGTGCGTATACTCTGGTTTTCGTTGACCTTATTGATTTTTTTAGTTAGAACCCAGCCAGCTCTTATCTTGGCCGCCATTTTGGATCTGGCCTCATTTCTAATGCATACCCATTGCCATAATATCACGCCAATTCAGCACGCTCCTTAGATCCGTTTCATTCTCAATGTGAAACGCTTGAGTCATAAGTGTGCAAGAGCATAGTACCTCCAATTTGAGACTGAGATGTGCCATTTCCCTCCTTGTGACATTTTGTGATCTGGCACTTGTCTGGAATTGGGGAACATTCTATCTAAAATGATTTTTAAAGATTATCATCTTAGGTTGCTATTTAAACAAAACATGTTTCTGTTTTAGGAGGTGTTGTGGAACTCGTATTCGTGTAGAAATGTCCAATGGACGCACAAGAAGGGAGCGCAGATATTCTAGGTATGTTCTAGATATGTTCTCCTCATATTTTCATTTATTTCTTTAAATTATAAGGTGGTGAGCCAATCTTTTGCTGATACTGTTATTGCCTTTTATTGCCTCTTTAAATTTAATTCCAAGTGTGTAAATTGTAGTTTACATGCAGATTCAACTATGCTTTTTTAATAATGTTGGTTTGAAGTTGTGCTGGTAGAAATTAAATGTGGTGGGTGTTGGAACGTTTGCAGGTCCATTTTATCAACCAACCACCAACACACCAACTGCCTCACCACATCTGTTCACCTCAGCGGCTCGTTTACAACCTTCAATATGACATCCGTGAACGCTGCTCGCCACAACATCCTCTCCGGCTTCTACGATCGTCTCTCCAAACTTCTGCTACGCGCAGCCGGAGCCTCCAACATCTACATCCCTGTGTCTTCTATCCTCACCGCCGTTACCTAACCCGCAATCCTTAAGGATGTTACAAGTACAACGAAAGCCACCGTAGGCCTCCAGTCGACATTGCGTCGCGACTAAGGCGCCATACCGACTGCACACAATTCTTTGGCACTGAAATCAACAACTTACCCTCGGGTCGCCACAAATACCTCTAGAAACTTCTGATTAGTGCCGAAGTTCTGCAGAAGATAACTAGTTGAAACCTCATCAAAAGTTAAGCCCCACAAGTCTCACTGCAGCCTCACAGCGGCCTACAATCGACTCCACAGGCTCATCAAGTCTCGGTACCTTATTTGAATCCTATACTAAACTTAGCATTTTGGCATAATAGTCCTTTCTTTAGTGTTCTTTTTCTTGTTTACTTCTTTCAATGTGAATTAAAGCAAGGAAAAGCTGTTCTATTTCAAATATTTTTCTTTCTACATACTGTCTTTGATGTGTTTTGGATGTAATTTACAAAAACCCAATCAAAATTCTGTAATAAACAACCATTAGTTAGTCTATTTGAGATTGCATCCATTCCTATGGACAGAAATGGTTGTTCTTTTCGGGTATTTTTTTTGACAAGCATGCCTGCCTTTGAAGAAACATCAACTTACACTTAGCGATCTAAGAGAAGACTTGTTTTGTTGTCAAAAAAACGCCTGAAAAGCCCAACACCTAATTTTCTAACGCTGACGCTAACTTCCACCACGCAGGTCACGCAGCCGCAGCCCACGCCGTCGTTCGTTCTCGCGCGGTCGGTCGGTCTCGCCCCGCCGGTCGCCATCCGTGCGCCGTCGCTCACCATCCATCCGCCGATCACGGTCGCGCGACCGCCGCAGCCGTTCTGGGAGCAGGTAACCTCGACTAACTTGCTCATATGTGGTTAGGTTACAGATTGTGTCCGCGGCCTTGTGGGGATCTGAGCCACTCGCGCCGAGCTCCTAGTGTCTACTGCCGACACACAGCCATGTGACTGCCGGTGTGGAGAATTTTCTACAAAATTCACAACGTTTGCTATCTAAATAAACAGACAGTTAATTGTCAGGAACCCTTCAGGATTTAGTAAACATAAAGCAGAAGTACTGCTGGCTTTCTAAAGAGACTGGCTTTGGAACAGCTTTCATAGCTTATGAAAAATCTCCATTCTAAACATCCTCTAGCTTGATCTCATTGCCACTGTATTGGCTAACTGAACTTGTCACTAGTCTTAGAAAAATTAAAGCTAGAAATAGTTCATGCACAAATGTAGTGTGAGTGAAGTTGCCGCTGGACACTATAAATCATCTCATCACATAGATGCTATGCCCAAAGTTTGCGAATCTTAAATAAGGTGTGAAGAATAATTTTTATGGTTCCTTTAATGAGTTTCTTTCCTTATTTCAGGTTCTAAGGTCTGACGACTTTGAATGCTCCACGATTAGTACAATGGAATGGGACAAAGTAAACTTTAAAATTAATAATAGTGTCATCAATTTAAGTACCTCTAATGTATGAGTGTTTGTGCGAGTGTAAAATGATGTGTATGGCACATGATTTATTTATAGCGGACAAAATAACATAGCATATTATCACAACTGTAAAGCTGTAATATTGTATTAAGCAATGTTTCTTTTTAATTGCATTTTTACTACATTTTCTATTTTCTGGTTTGCAGTATTGTTTTCTCTATATATTGCTTCATGTTAGTGGATTTATTGGGCAATAGTTAACTGTAAAACTTTGTTGATAAAACATAAGAAAACCATGTTTTTTATTGGGGCTGATTGTAGATCATTCATTCATTATTCATGTATTTATTAAAATTGATTTAACTTCAGTTATAGATAGAACATTTGGCAAATTCATTCATTATTCATGTATTTATTAAAATTTATTTAACTTCAGTTATAGACAGAACATTTGGAAAATTGGTTCCAAATAAAATTCTATTCCACCTAGGGGGTTAATTAACTATCTGTATTTTACAGTTAAGATATAATTAAGATTATATAATAAAAGATAAATATAAATAGCCCATTGTTTCTTTTAAAGGTACTGTATTAAAATTCAACTTCTTCATTTAAAAACAGTCTTGTAACATTACCTGAAAATACTTGTCTTTATTTATCTTTTTTCATACTTACTGGCTTTTGTTGTCTGTTAGCAAAACAGTCAAAATAAATAAATGTACCTACTATCACGAATACTGTACCTGCCACATGCAAAACTGTTAATGTATTCTTAAAAACTACAGAAGAAATTAACAACGAAACAAACTTTCTCAAAGTCAGTATGAAAGTTATTGTGACAGAGTTCTCCTTAGTTGCTAAAGTGTGAACTGCATGTGTACAATAGAATTGAGAAACTATACTTAGAGTTACCAGGAACCATAAGTGCACTGTCAAACTATAACTTGTCTCTAACAGCTGTGGTGCTATACCCAGAAATACTGGCAGTGGAAGTAAATTTGTGTAAAACATCATCTGAAAATATAAGAAAAATATTGTGAGGTTATAAAAAAAAATTGCTGTGGTAGTGCAGGTTGATTTTTTTATTCAAACTAACCAATTTTAGGGTTCCGTACCCGAAGGGTGCCAAACTGGACCCTGTTACTAAGACTTCACTGTCCGTCTCTGTCTGTCTGTCACCAGGCTGTATCTCATGAACTTGATAGCTAAGCAGTTGTAATTTTCACAGATGATGTGTTTTCTGCTGCCGCTATAACAACAAATAAAAACAGAAAGAAATGAATATTTTAGTGAGGCTCTCATATAACAAACGTTGTCCAAAGACAGCGCTCGCCATCTAGCGGCCATCTATGTAACCGCAGCGCTGATGTCATGTTAAATGTCAATGTTAAACGCTTTTTGTTGGTTTCTATAGATAGCCCTGTTCTTAAATTCGATCTTTCTCCAATGTTGTATAGATAATGGTACGGAACCCTCGTGCGCGAGTCCGACTCGCACTTGGCCGGTTTTTTCATTGCACACTGCTCTACCACAAACTTCCTCTGTCTTTATAAGTTACCTCCTCTGGATATTTCCCATATTTAGAATACAATATCTCCTGTTGCAGTCCAGTGAATGCCCCAGTCACCAATGTGGATAACAGTATAACCACTCCAATGCACCAGTAGAAGAATTCGCCCTTATTTTGTTCGGCTATTGTGGCCCCTCCATACATCGCTAATGTTACACCAACTGTTATAAGCATTGAGCCAATGGCATTTGACATTTGTGGTGCTCTTTTCTTTGCAAACCATGACACAAGCATGCTGGCTGGTGAGGATGCTGACCTGAAATAAAAAAGTTAAAAAATTACCAGAGTTTGTGGAACTTGCACGTAAAAATGTTCTAATCTCATTGGTCAGGCCATGTATAAAAGAAAAATAAAATCGTGGTTATTTGTTTCTCTACTACTAAACTTTTAATAATAATCTGTCCAAGTCATTCGGCCACTATGACGGCTCATATGGCTCAACTATGACGTCACAACTTGCACGTAACCCCTTACAATGTATGAAGCGTTTAACAAATTGTATCGTAAAATAATATTGTTATAAAAAAAAAAAATTAGAAAACATTTAGAATTCAATGAAAAAAACCTGCGGTTGACTGGTAGAAAATGCTTATGGTATTTAGTCCTCGGTATTATAGTTTAAGTGCAATAAATAAATAGACTTAATCCTAGAGTGTAAACTATTTCTATGACTAAATCTAAAACACGGCACGGTGAGCCAGAGGTCGCGGGTTCAAGTCCCGGCATGGATGGAATTTTTAGCCTCTAAATAGGTTTTTAAAATTGTCCTCAGCACGGGTTAGTGCAACAAAAAGAATGTAAATCTAAGTTTTTATTTTTAAGAACTGCATTACGGCTTTAATGCCATAATGCGCAAGCGTGCGGGGCGTCCGTCCCTGCTAGGCCGCGTCCGAGGCAGTGCCAACGGGTAGCAGGTAGGTATTGGCGGACAGGCCGGACTGTCCAATGTGGAAGCATCTGGATAGCTTAGGTACATGTTATTAAAAACAAGCAAAATGTAAATAAGTCAAATACCAGTTTTTTAATTAAGTAGTTTAAGCCTACCAACATAGTTTTTACCTCTAGGTTAGTTTTAGTTTTTAAGGCTACTAACACTATGGATCTCTGTTTTATCCGAAATAAATGTTTTACTATTCACATTTTTTGAGGCCTGACAAATCTGGAGAATAATTATTTGGTATTATTTTTTTAAATTTTCTGTCTTCTATGGTATTAGTCTGTCGCAAGTTCCCTATTTCACATCTGTGTACAACTTGGCAAAAAAGAGTAGATAACGAAGAAAAAAAGAGTAGATATATTTTATTTCTGTCATCAAATAAATATATTTTTCTTTCTTACTTGTTTTCTGGTAGATACTTACAGGAGTTAAAAAAATAAGAGCAATTTCATTACATATTAGTATTGTTTTGTACATTGCAGTATTGTATAAAGGGTAACACATTGTTCGAATTCTCGTGAAAATAAATTTGGTTGGTTTCACTCCCGATTTCTAGACTGTTCTGCCAAGCTGTACTGTGTATAGGATTCCGTTATAATATCTTTTAAAGGGTAAATAATTTATGACGAGTAATCTCCAAACAATAGAAAAAAGCATGTAAATGACACACAAAAAGCTAATTTATTAGCTACATAGTTTTAAAATGAAAGTGTTTTGTTGTAAAGAGACTGACCCCATTTAAGGCACCTATGACAGAATCTTACTGTGACACGCTGCTGCAGACAGGCTGAGTATTGTTAGTTCATCTGTTTTCGTAATTTTATGTAATGATGCCAACCTTATTATCATGTGCAATGTTGACGGAACATGCAAAGCATAGACATAGTTGTTCAAAACGCTGGTTATAAAGAACAAAGTAACAAGTACAGCGTATTGTTTTAGTGGTATTTTCGGTTTTACCTGAAAACATAAAAAAATATAAACACTGTAGACAAGATGCAAAACAGCAATTATAGTGATGGCATACATACGGTTCCGAACTTCGACGTGAATATAAAACCTTGTAAAGCAATAAAAAAGAACTGTAAAAATGTAATAAAATTGGCACTCCGAGGCGCTTTACTCATCAACATTTCCATAATGAAGGCGCTGATACAACAGCCCAGAAACACTTCGGAAACTGCTTTTGAATTCATCCTGAATTTATTTATAATATCACGATTAGGACGAAAGTCGCTAAATATTTGTTAACCATTGATTTATAAAGTAACGTAATTTAAACTAAAACAACCACGTCTTCACAACAAAAGTTTTTATTGCTATTAATTTACAAGTCACTGCTACAACACAAGTTAGTTACACAAGCAAAGCAACAAGCCAATGAACGAACGAGAAGTGTCAAAAACTTTTTGACTGAGAGCAGAATAGCCATATTGGTTCTCACAAGCGAGAATGAAACGGAAGAAAAACAGTACCTGTGAACCACAGATTTATATCTGCTGCCACAGAGAATATAATCACTATGTCTGCTGCTGTGTGTGAACCACAGGTGTGAACATTACTCGCTCACATTGAATTTTCAATGCTCGCTCACCATAGAGGACCGACCGAGGTAGTATTCGCTCACCTTTGCTCGCGGCAAAAAGTTGCGTTCACGGAAAATTTATGACTTCGTTCTTATCAGAAAATAAATATTCGAATTGGAATCCAACTTGATGGACCAAAAATTTAATGCACTATTTTCAAATATTTTTACGTGTTCATGATCTATCTATTGTAATTCTCTGCAAATAATCGTTCACGCATGTCGATTGTCGACCGAACGGACCGGTTGGTAGGCGCTAGGCGCGGCGGGTGGCAAGGAGACGCGAGGCGCGCGCGACTCGCGCGAGTCTACACTTCCGCGGCATGACGGCCAGTAGTGTCGGGCGTTCGCGCCAAAATTATTTGTAGTTCGAAAAACTATATCCACGTTCCAATAATGACTAGAAAGTGACCTAAAACTGCTATTTTTAACTCGGTATAAAAATGAACAGTTTTTTCTTTGTCTTTGTGTTAAATGTTTTTTTTCTATAGACCGCACAATGAAAACTTGCTTGGTATTGAAGCGTATGTTGAATGCGTTTGAATTAGTTTTATTGGAAACATGTTGACGGGATTTCTATTGTGTAGTTTCTTAGTTCTAAGTGTTATCCCTGAGGGTAAGTTACATTTCGTAATACCTACCTAGGCAACGTCTTTCTTGTTTATGAGTGGGTACCTAAGTGGGTACCTAAGTGAGAAACTAAGTTATAATGCCCGACAGTTGTAATAAAAATCCGCGTAGTCTGAATGAGTTTGCGATGGACACGAGAACAATATTTATTAAAAATATTTGTTAACTTATCTAAACTCTAAAGTCTGAAGTACTGTTTGAACTATCCGAAGAACGAAGTTACGTCGGGATGTGACTTCGTCCCCACCGATAAAACCGTGTTAATTATATAAATACGAAGGTAATATCATAAATTTGTTCAAGTTATGCACAACATGGGGACGCTGAATTGAAATCTGAAATTAATACCACGAACAGCTTGGTATGCTAATCAATGAGAATAAAATTTCCCGAAGAAAATTTGTAGTCGCAGAAAAAAATATTAAAATAGGTTTCACACTTTCATATTAGGTATTTCCGATATCTTTTTAGGTTTTTTTCCACAGATTAAAACAACAATTTTTCTGCAATAAATGTCAGTAATTTTTTAAAACAAAGTTTCGCTCCATCACTAGTTACGTCAAAAAAGTACAAATGTGGGCAATAAACAATGGGGAACTTGCATCAAACCTAGATTGAAGTGGCATTGCATTTATACCATAGAATACATCAGAAAAGCTTAAGAAAAATGTGACCCAAGGTGTCCCAAAAATGCGAAAAATCAAGTTACTCTAGTCGGACTCGCGCACGAAGGGTTCCGTACTATTATTCATGCAACATTAGACACAAAGATCGAGCTAAAAACGGCAAAAAATTACGTTTGTTGTATGGGAGCCCCCCTTAGATATTTATTTTATTTTGTTTTTAGTATTTGTTGTTATACCGGCAACAGAAATACATCATCTGTGAAAATTTCAACTGCCTAGGTATCACGGTTCATGAGATACAGCCTGGTGACAGACAGACAGACAGACAGACAGACGGACAGTGAAGTCTTAGTAATAGGGTCCCATGTGGCACCCTTCGGGTACGGAACCCTAAAAACATATTAGATTTCGTTTTTTCATTGAATGCTAAATGTTTTCTAAAAAGGGTGTAGATGCATAAAAACATAATTTTACGAGATAACCTGAATATTGACAAACAATTCAATGATATTGATAGACGCTTCAGGCATTATAAGGTGTTAGGTGCAAGTTGTGACGTCATAGTTTGAGTCAGATCTGTATGGCACGTACCACGTGACTGGAATGACGTTTCGACATTCTATGAAAAGTCGTAGAGAAAAAAAAATTACCCAGTTTATTTCTATTTCGACATGGCCTCTCCGATTATATTTATTAAAACATATTTTTGTGCAAGTTCTCCATTTTCCATCAACAAATCAACTTTTAGTATTGGAATATCTTTAAAATCGAGAAATAAACATTAGCCGTTTTGTACTCTACCTGCATGCGGCATGTAAGGGCTGATATTTATTTCGCGATTTCGAACTTTTCTCCATAGTAAATGTCCATACTAACGGGTAGAACCCCTAATTTCTCCTGTAAATTTGTACAATGGCCTCAGTCTGGGTGTTTTTCCATGTTTGTGATGTCCTTGCCTGGTGACCATTGCATAGGGTATCCTAGTTTGGGACCAGAGGCCTAATAGTCAAATTTCTCACTAATTTGACAGTTAGACGATTGGAATCGTTCTGGATTTGGTGCGCGTAATATAGAAGCCGACTGATGACCGTTAGGGCGGAAAAGTTCTGGCCTGGCGACCGCGGATCGGACGACGCAGCGTGGGCAGGCCCCCCACCAGATGGTCTGATGACCTAGTTACGGTGGCAGGGATGCGGGCGGCACAAGACCGGGAAGTTTCGAAAACCATGGGGAAAGCCTATGTCCTGCAGTAGGCGTCAAATGGCTGATGATGATGAATATAGAAGAGGAAAGACATTTATTAGGACAAATTAACACATCACAAGAAAAAAAGTCCGAGTAACATAAACAAGTACAAAGGAAAAACAAGTCACATTAATACAACATAATACAAGACAAAGTCAGAGCGTCAAAGTGCATCCTGTGGTGTAAAGGGCAACGGGCACAAAGGGCATCTGACTCAGCATTGTGCTGAGGGTGTGAGCTCTCAGCGCTGGTTTTCAATCAGTGACTGCGTATATTACAAGTATAGGAGCTGGACAAGTGATTGTGTCTTTGTCAGTTGACTCTTTTGTGTCCCACTGATGGGCAAAGGCATCTATCCCTGTCCCAGCGACCTCGCAATTTATTATTATTATATTGGTTACAATATTTAACACATTGACCAGACAGACGTTGCCGTGTTCACAATATTTACTTAGTGATCGCTTTCAGTAATCTTAAAATAAATCTTTCCCTAAAAACCTTCAATAGTCGCCCAACTGTTCGCCTTATGAAACAAGGCTCAGACCTCGGAGGTACCTATCTGTGGCTCAAACGTTCTTGAAGGTGGTCGCTAATGTGACTAATCACTGCACATTAATTGTACAAACAATTGGGATAATATACGGTAGGTACATACTTACCTGACTACCTACTAGGTATTGCATAACGCATAGCATTTTTTCTACATTATTATATATTTTACAAAGGTAAAGCCCGAGTACTTTACGAAGTACCTAATTTTAAACACTTAGGTACTTATTCAAAAAGTTTTCTCCACTGCAAGCAAAGGTAGTTTTAACGTAACTAACAACCTACCTGTAGTTTCTTTAGTTACTTCCGTTTCCGAGTCATTCATTGTAACATCGGTTAGTAGGCAGGTAGTCAAAAATCAGTATACCGTGTGTTATCTAATGCTAATAGAGTTGGATATAATATACCTAGGAGGTTAGGTTAAATGAGAAAGAAAACCGGCCAAGTGCGTGTAGGGTTCCGTACAGAATTATCAATTAAATGGTTAAGAACTTAATACGGTTTTGCTAAGACTAAAAACCTAAGTCAGTTTTGCTGAGACTAAAAATTGGGCCACGCGCAATGTTCCGTAGGTTTTATGTGCTTTAAAAACTAACAACTTCGTCAACGTAATTTTCAATGAATTTCGTACGAAGTTTTCCTTTTAAGTTCATTATATGACAAAACTGCAAAGCTTAATAAAATTTCTAAAGAAAATTTGGCAAACTGAACCCTAAATAAAAAATTATCTTCCTACAACCACCATATTTTTAAACGACCAATCCAACAATACCCCACACTATGGTGGAGGCGTGAGAAAAAAAACCTTGATTTTTCACGTTTCTACAATCAACCGTTTAGCCAGGAGGGGCAAATTTCTTTTAATGATTTTATTCTACTGTTTTATCGGTATGATTAATATATACTTATACATACATAATATCTATGCCAAACAGCTTTCTTGTACTAATCGTCTGTGAGCTAGGCTGCGGACAGACAGATGGATAGACAGACAGACGGACGGACATAGCGAAACTATAAGGGTTGCTTGTCAACTACGGAGTCCTAATTGTCGACTGCGGAACCCTAAAAATTTAAAAATTCGGAAAAAGGTGAATGTGAATTTCCAAAACTAACTTCTGCTCTTTGTTGGTAAGCTGTGAACGCCTGGACCGATTAACCAATCTATTTTTTAAATGTTCTGTACTAAAGAAATTGTCCAAAATCTTGTATTGATTGATCGTACATAAATAAAATATACCTACTAACATAAGTGACATTTTTTCGAAAAAAGTCCACTCGCGTATAATGCCGTGAAAATAACATGAACACAAATTCGCGCATTCTGGATGAGTTTGCGATGGACACGTAAGAGCAATTTTTTGACCTAGTCCAAAAAATTCTGTCACAATCCGCGCCCCACAACAAAGAGATCCGAAATAGATCCACGCGTCGTCATTCGTCCAAGTTATTTGTCGGTCAGTTCCGATAAGAATGATGGCCAAACAACTCAGATATACGAGATGAAGTGAAAGTGCTAGCATGAGCGTTGAGCGAAGCATAATTTGTCTGCTCTAAGCTTATCTCCCCTGAGGCGTTGCTTTGTATTGGGCACATCACAGAACATAGGAATAAGGTAGGAAGCGCATGTGGGCGGGGCGCGCGTGCCACAATTTTACTCAAATCACAGAACAGATATGTTCTGTGGGGGAGGTACCTTTAACAAAAATGTTTTTTGATGTTTTATTCTACCGTTTTGTCGGCGTAATAAATATGTACATCTATGCCAAATTTAAGCTCTCTAGTACCTACTTATCGTCTCTGTGCTAAGCCGCGGACCGACAAACAGACGGACGGATATGGCGAAACTATAAGGGTTCCTTGTTGACTACGGAACCTTAAAAAGTGGAATTCAATTAATAGAAAATAGACTTTGTATTTATAGCCAGCTCAGTAACTAACATCGCTAATTACTTTTGGTATATTAGTTGGTATACAAACAAGGAGCGCGTGTACTAACTCGTGAACGATTAACAACCGGGCATGTGCATTCATCCTGTTGTAATTTAGTTCAAAGCGCCATCACGCAATGACTGTATTAAATACTTAACTAAATCTGTTTGTTTACCTAGTACCATAGTTTAGTAAAAGAAAGAAGTTTTTCATCATGATTGTATTACCCAATGTTCTTCTGATGCTTTAAGCAATGTCATGACCTCACAATGTATTATCAACAGTATTTAAAAAATCTTAGATAATGTTGATACTACTTTTATGTTATTTTTGTTTATAAATTCTTATAGGGTTGACTCTATATTTAGCTTTGTTCAGCTCTACGTGAATAAATTAGTCACCAAATACTGTGCTCGATTATTTAAAGGGAGGCCTTTGAATAACCTCTGGTCTATCGATATCACGCTGATTATACTGGTCTGCAAAAATATTTTTTTTCTCTTCTTCAAATTTATATGAATGATTATTATAGATACTACAGTAATGAACATAATCATAGGACAATCAGTTGTGTATTAAGTACATATACATATATATTTTGTAATAAAATTAAAAAAAACCCTATTTTTAATTAAAATTTAATCATAAATGACTAACACTGATAATTTTAGATCTAAACCGATACAAAACATTAATACTCTAATGACAATATCAGTACTTGTTGTTAGCCACTTTGTAATTTTCTTCCTTTTCATAATTATCTATTGGAGATTCGCGACAAATAGACTAACAAAGGCCTGCAAGCAAATGCTTTTGATCATTTCCCGTTCTAACTTCTCTCGATGGGTAAAATATCACGATGAAACCTCTCACCGTGTTCATCTGATACTGCTTCTAGGCTTGCTGGGAAGAAAGGTTGCGAATTCGCCACTATACGTGATGCTCGTGATCTCACTTAGGGTCTGGCGGAAGACAAGCGTTACGGGTCTTACCCGTAACACACTGAGTCCAGACGACTTTTTAAAAAGCCATGACACAAATCGTCACACCTACTATATTGGTTTCACTTTATTTTATTAAATTATTTTTCTAGTTTTAAGTAAGTAATGTTTAATCTAATTCAATAAATTTTATTGTTGTTTTCTTGTAAGCACCATAATTGTACTCTTGGTGTTGTATTAGGCGTGTTTTGTCTTTGAACTAAACTATTTCTATTCTATTGAATTGCATGCTTTTATGACATCGGCCAAGCTAACCTCGCAATGTTCTTGAGCAACTGTTGCAGCTGATTTTAGGAAACGAATTTTTAACTCTATTGTCTACCGGAAACCCCAAGTATTGCTGATAAGCACATTTTATAAGACTAGACATTTTGATAAGACTAGTATTTCGTTGAAGTATTAAGATAAATTTACCACAAACGTAGTAAAACTTTTTTGGAGAATGTTTGCAGACTATTCTTCATATTTTGTACCTACATCGAAATCAAATTTACTCTAAAATCAGAACAATATGGTAATCATATGATGTTATTTTCCTCAGTATATGAGAATACATTCATATATTTTCACTATAAGTATCAAACCAATCGTAAACTTACCAAAATACCCGGGCGTTACTGCAAGAACGACACTACAAATGCATAATTTTAAGCTATTAAAAAAAACAGCCAAGTGCTAGTTGAACTCGCGTGGAGAGGGTTCCGTACAATGTCAAAGTCAAATGTTTTTATTCAAGAAGCGAGTTAACTAGTACTACTAGCGCTATCTAGTGGTGTTTTAGTGAATTATTTTCCGTTAGTGAACGTATTATATTGAGTTCACCACTTTGTTTTCAATTGATAGAATTCTTATAGGTTTTCTTGTACAAGCATTTACAAGCAATGAACTATATTTCGTATTTTTTTAAAATTTTAGGCCCAGTAGTTTCGGAGATCAAGGGCGGGGGAATGGTCAAATTTCGTCTTCTTTCAGGAACAAAATCAAAACTATTAATTTTACAATCGAGCGAAAACGAGCCCTTTCATTTGATATATGACACAGTAAGGTTTGCAAAACTTTATTTTTTATTTCCTAATTTGTCCCCCGAAAATGACCGTTATTTAGGAAAATACACACATCAAAAAAAGTTTGTGATCAATAGCATAAGCTCCTATAATTCTTTAAATTTAACTTTATCAAGAAAAAATCTATGTTGTATGCTTTCTTTAAATAGGAATACCCTGTTTGAAATTAAAATATAAAACTATTTTTATTATTTATTTAAAAAAAATTGAGCCATTAATCATAATGTAATTGTGATAGAAATTTTATAGAAAGAAAAATACTGTTTAATTAAACTTAAACAACAATTTATTATTAAAAGGTTAAATTCAATATAAAATAACTCCTCCCCTGGCTCGAACACATGCGGAGATCCTCATGGGCATGCTGAGGATCAAGTTATCCAGCATTTCCTGGGGTATCCTATCCCATTCTTCAATAGCGGCTTCCCTGAGCTCTGGAACTGTCTGGGGACGTGGCTCACGGTTCCATACAGCTCGTTTAAGAGCATCCCACGCGTGCTCTATTGGGTTTAAGTCGGGCGAGCCGGCAGGCCAGTCTAAACGTGTGATATCGTATTCTTGAAGAGCAGCATTGACTCGTTGAGCTCGATGTGCGGGCGCATTATCATCGACCAGTACAAATTGGTGCCCATGGTTTACACGGAATGGTCTGACGATATCATCAATACAACTGCTTTGTACATGTCTGCTGTCATGTAGCCCCGATACGGGATCAAAGGCGTTCTAGCTCCAATCATAATGCCACCCCAAAAGGACACCGATTTTCCGCCTTGCTGAACTGTTCCAGTGGCAGTTCTTTGTCTTTCACGGTCGCCTGGTCTTCTCCAGACACGGACACGTCGGTTATCTGGATGAGTGCTGATTCGGGATTCGTCAACGAAGAGACAGTTTTGCCAAATGTTTTTTTCCTCACCTTCTTCATTTTGCCGAAGTCTAGCCCACTGCAATCTTCGTTGTTGACGTTACCGGGAATTGAGCGGAGCTCGCCAAGACCTCCGTGCTCGTAATCCAGCGTGGTGCAAGCAATTGCGAACGGTCTGCGTGCTAACTTCAAGCCCAGAGGCGGCCCTGACTTCTGCTTTTATTTTAGTGGCATTGATTGTTGGATCACGGGCTGCCAGCAATCTTATATAGCGCTTTTGGGCAGCTGTCAAAACAGTTGGGCGACCGCTGCGGGGTCGGTCAGCTAAATTCCCCATTCCGTGGTACCTCTGCAACGTAGCCACGACACAGGATTGGGATATAGCAAGTCTGCATGCTAGTACTCTCGTGGTGTATCCTTCTTCCCTCAAAGTTACTATTCTTGCTCGTAAAACCTCTGATAATCCTCTTGGCATTTTTTCAATCACAACTTTCTGCAAAAAATATCTTGAATCGGTTATAATTGACTAAATCAGATTTCTGAATGAGCGTAAGCTAGGACTGAAAGCCTTTCAATATAAAAAAAAAACAACTGAACGGTGTCATTGTTTTGTGTTCTAATTCTTTATTTTTAAATAAAGAATCTAAAAAGAAGAAAAAATCATAATATAATCTACAGTAACAAAAAAGATTTCAGTTTTTCAAAGTGATCGCAAACTTTTTTTGATGTGTGTATTTATTTACTTTGCACATCTGTGTTTGGGTAATAGGATTACACCATCCTACCAAAGTTGACTTGATTTGGTCCATTAGACTCGGAGCAAATTGGCTGTGACAGACGGACGGACGGACAGACGCACGAGTGATCCTATGATCCTCCGTTTTTTTTGTACGGTGTACGGAACTCTAAAAAAAATCATAAAAAATATATACGTGGAAGCAAAAAACTTTAAGTAGGTACATCTAGATTCAGCATGTTAAAATCTTAATACAGAACATATTTTTATGTAAAGGAGGACTTCGTTGCAGACCAGTGTCATCAACATAAAGATCATGGGTTCGCCCTAAAAATAATCGTAAAAAAATATATACGTGGAAGAAAAAAACTGTAATTACATCTAGATTCAGCATGTTAAAATCTTTATATAGAACATATTTTTATGTAAAGGAGGATTTCGTTGCCGACCAGTGTCATCAATACAAAGATCATGGGTTCGGTACCCCGTACTTCGTATATGGCCGCAATCTGGGTGTTTTTCCGGGTTCGCAGTGTCCTTGTCTGGTTACCAAAGAACAGAATATCCTAATTTGAGACCAGCCTCCTATTACGTAACTCTCCACTATATTGGGTTATACATTTTGACGTTTCCGAAGCATCAAAATATGTTTGTATTTCACAGATCGGAGCAGGCTAAATCGGACGATTCCATACAGAGAGATTGGCAGAATTGTAGCGGTGCCATAAAAAAAGAATTAAATTGAGGTTACGTAGTACCGCCCCTGGATAAGTGAATGTGTTGTGTGGACGTTACTATTAAGTAGGTACCTACTGTAACTAGGCAAGCCTAGAAGGAAATGAAGACAATAGCACGGTATTCAAATAATTTTCCGTACGCTACGATAAACGAGGTTCCCATTCCCCCATTGGAGGTAACGGTATTGGCGCAACAAAGATGGTTGCTAATGCCATAGAATCTGGCTGGGAACAGTGCCATGAGAACCTTAGCAACCCGGAAATCAGGGTACACTACACATACAAAGTGTTATTTAACTACTGCAGGTGTGAAAAATTATATTTAATTTATTTTCTTTTTTTTTAATAACATTATTTACTAAAGTCTGATTTTTATTTCGATGCAAAAAAATTGTCATTTTAACATGTGCCGGAGTCGTAAACCATCACAATCGATCACATTTGTTGACGTACTCTATGTTGACATCAATACAAGTTAATTTTTATAGTTTCGCATCATAGACTTTTAGGGTTCCGTAGTCAATAAGGAACCCTTATAATTTCGCCATGTCCGTCCGTCCGTCTGTCTGTCTGTCCGCGGCGTAGCACAGAGACGACAAGTACTAGAAAACTTGGCATAGATAGGTACACATTAATCACGCGCCGACATAATGGTAGGATAAAATCTTTATTTTTTTTTTTTAATTTAGGGTACCTCCCCTTCACCTAATTTAGGGATGCAATTTTTTTTCTCGCCCACGACCCCGACATTAATTATAAGGCTGGAAACAGTGCTCGACCGACGGTCGGCGTAGCTATATCTATACAAGTCTATGAACGCGCACACAGCTACGCTGACAGTACGCGTGTGATTTGGTACGTGATTTGGTCAGGACGTAGGGTCGGGACGTCCCGTCGGTCGAGCACTGTTTCCAGCCTTAAACGTTCTGTAAACGTAAACATGACAAAGCCGAGGTAAACAGGTGAGCAGAGAACGAAGTCCAGGTAAACAACAGCCAAAGTCACATATATAACAAGGATCAGTCCGAAAAACAAGCTAAAATTGTCGAAATCATAAGAGAACACGGGAAACAACATTCGCGTAACCAAGAAAGAAACGGAATGTTTCAAAATAAATAAATACATCTTGATGAATGTGTTAAACCTCAAACCCGAGGTAGTTAACACCCAAGTGTTACCAAGACGTAAAGAACTAATAAGTCCATTTTACTTTCAATTAATAATTGTGTGTGCTACGTTTGTGTATTTTTAAATACTTTTCTTTTATGAGTAATGAAATATTAATGTCTTGGATGCAATAAAATTTTGGTCACACGGTCACACCGAGTCTACTTTTCACAGTAAAAAAATCCACCCAGTATAACTGCATCTAATATATAAAAATCTAGTGTCACAGTGTTTGTTATCGAACTCCTCCGAAACGGATTCACCAATTTGTATGAATTTTTTTATGTTAATTTTTTGGTAGGTCTGAGAATAAGTTGTAGGCCAACTAATATGGCAAAATTGGCAAAATAACGTTTGCCAGGTCAGCTAGTATTTTATAAAAATACAGGCAGTGTTATAGTTATATTTTATAACACTGCCTCTTTTTTGCATCGAATTAAAAAAACAGACTGCCACCTGCTACGACCCTGACAGATCACTTTCGCTTCCTCAACATTCATTAGTCTTTACATGCACGCACGCCGGTTTCGGGTACTTTTTATCTTGCCCTTTGCTAATACATCCCCTATTTGGTCGAAGTATGTCCGTCGGCGAAGTGTGGCAGTCCCTGGTCTCCGCCTACCCCTCTGGGATACAAGCGTGAGTTTATGTTATGTTGTTATAAAAACAGACTGTAATCGTTGTATACTCGCGTTTCTAGTTTCTTTGGTATCGAGAAATAAACCACTTTCAACGAGAAATAAATTGAAAATAAGATAGGTACCTACCTATTTCTGCCCTACTTGGACATGCGCTTTAACGCTTAATATTTCACAAACGGAACCCTAAAGCAAAAAATGATCTTCTGAATAGTTCTAGCAGATAAAAACCCCTTCTTTCTACGGAACCCTACACTGCGCGTGGCCCGACACGCACTTGGCCGGTTTTTTAGCGCTAGTTAGACATCTATGTCTATAACTATCACTGCCACCGATTATTTGAACTCCATTGGAGAAGTGTTTTAAAACTGTTACCATCTTATTTATAAAAACAAGATTCCTTCAAACAGTCCTTAGGCTTGGGCCATACAGAAAGGACGTGGGGCGAGTGCGCGGAAAAGACGCGCCGCATTGTATACAATCATGGACCACACACAGAGCAAGGGCTGTGTACTGTGTGAGACTCTATCTATACAGTCTTTTTCTGTCCTGCCTCAAGTCCTTTCTGTGTGGCCCACGCCTTAATGCAGTTTAAATAGTCAAAATAAAAACAAAACAATCAAAATCATTTATTTCTTTTGCCATTACGACAACAAAGACAGCACTGAGACCTCCTAGTAAGTATACCTGTGTCAGGAGGTCCCGCTCTTCCATTGTGTACATTAACAAAACAAAAGAAAAATAAAATAAACCTGCATTTAATAACATCAAGCAAGTAGGTATTAATATTAAACATATGTACAAAATCTCATAAATATTATTATACATATTGTCTGTGGTAAAGGGAAATACGTAACGACCGATCAAACTGCCTCTGAGGAGTGTTTTAGAGGAATGTGTTTTTATAATAGAATATGACCGTATATCGTTTCCAAATTAGAAGTGGTTTTAAAAAGCAATAATAAAGAAGGCCATCGCTCAGAAGTGGATGGAGAGGGGCTGAAGATGGTGATGATGATGACGGACAACCCACTGTTAGATGACAATTACCTATTGTCAATCAAATTATCGTCAACACTACCATCACTAATAGGTCCGTCTTAAGCCGTCCGTGCTACAAGTTCCAAATTAGCTACATTTAATAAATACTCGCGGCGAGTAGGCACTCGCGATTATTCGCTGTGTGTGACAGGCTATTCGCTGCGAATAGATTCACTCGCCGCGAGTTAAAGTTGTCGCCACTAGAATTGAACATGTTCGATTTTACTCGCTGCGTATGCGCATGGCGATTATGGCAAAACCCCTCATTGTTATGAAAACCCCGAAGGAGGCCTATGTCCTGCAGTGGGCGTCAAATGGCTGGTGATGATGATGATGTATGCGCACTGACCGTCGAAATTCTCGTGTAGAACTCGCTGTGTGTGATAGGCGGGTACTTTACCCTCCGGACCCACCATACCCCTAGCCATACCCCTGGGGGTAGGGTGGGACAGAACCATACCACCGTTACTAGTGCTGGGAAACGAAAACGCAAAGGTTGACCTGCTATCGATTGTACAAACGGTAACAGTAGAAAGAACAGCTGATTTATGGTGGCAGAGGTTATTGTCAAGGACGTGCGTGACGCCTAGCGGCAATGTACCAGCAATACTTTAAGTGGGTAGGTAATTAGGAACGTAGAATATGGAGAATAGGTTCGACTTCTGCAACTGACTTTAGGCTGAGTGTTGTACTTACCAAATCGCAGAGTCCAACAGTCAGTCCAACGGATTAAAAAATATCGATCCTAATTTCAGGCTTAAGTACTTTACACCTACATATTTTCCTACTGTGTAGATAAATTTGGCTCATAATGTCTTCTCGCATTTCACCTTTCCATTCTTATTCAACTCTCTTCCGACAATGCTCTTGCTTAAGAGTGACGGAATGTCAAAAACTGAATAAGTATTAAAAAGCTGTAATATTTTGTTTCCTGTGTTATGCCTCGTACGAACGGAGAGTCAAAGTTGAATTCATTCCAAAAAACCGCGTCACGGTCCAACGCGGCTCAGACAATATGTCTGCAACTGGCAAATACTTCGCTAGGACAGATATAGTCTATCTATATCTGTGTTCGCTAGTCTATTTTAACTAATCACATTACTAAATTTCCGAGATGCAAGCTTGAATATAAGACGCCAGGGCCGTGTATCACACAACCACGATTCATATTTTATTATGACAATTCGATGTATGTACATATATTGCACATGCGCAGCCGATTCTTCCTACTTTTTAACCTTTGGGTTAGTCGACTTTGCGATGCAATGTCATATTAAACCATGAATTTTAGTTTTATGAAGCTCTCTGCTTAACGTGGGCCAATCGAGCCATCGACACAGTATCGTCGAGCTGTTCTTACGTAGAGAATGCTGTCTCGCTCGCAAAATTTAATAATTTTAGTGAACGTAATAAAATTACGATCTTTTTGATAAATGTCGTCTGAGGGTTTGATAGATAATAAAATTGTGGACATTCAATGCTTATGTTTCTTATACTGTGCTAAGTTGTTGATTGAGAAAATTCGGTGCCAAAATTAATAATTTTGGAAAAATCTTTTCTTTATTAAAGACTACGTATAGGAAAATAAAAATATATTTAAAATGCCCGTAATTTAACTATGCATCAAAAGCCTCAGACCACAGATTACAGTTTACTCATATTATTATTGTGATATTAAAAACCGGCAAAGTGCGAGTCAGACTCGCACACGAAAGGTTCCGTACCATTATCTATACAACATTAATTTCAATATTTAAGAATAAGAATAAACGTTATTAATATCGAGCAAAAAGCGGCAAAAAATACATCTGTGAAAATTTCAAGTGTCTAACTATCACGGTTCATGAGATACAGTCGTGTGACAGACGGACGGACGGACAGCGGAGTCTCAGTAATAGGGACCTTACCCTTTGGGTACGGAACCTTAAAAATTATAAATTGTGCGAGCGAGACAGAATGCTCCACGTATGAACAGCCTTATGTGTCTTTATCAGTCAGCCACCAACTGGCAAAGTTAGACATTTGGCTCGAGCTGCTGCAGATGGGTAGGTACAGCTCATTTACAATCAAGGCCCAATTTCATAGACCTACTATCATGGTTATTCGACACAATAGTGAAAAAGGTGTCGTGCAGTTAGCGTTATCGTCCAATGGAAAACCGTCCATGCCCATCCACGGTCGACTTCACCACGTTGTCCGACCGTTACCAGCATGTAGGAACCCAGCGATCTATAAATTGATTGTTAAAACACTGTTAATTTTAGTGTAGAAAGGGACTGGACAGGCTCATACAGTCTGCAAAGCAGTAACGGTTCTATAGACAGAACTCCCTTTAAAACCTCGTTACCTTCGTTCCCTTCTTCTAAGGCTTTTTATTGATAAGTGCGGCCATCAGCCCCTATATTACGCGCACCAAATAATGAACGATTCCAATCGTCTAACTGTCAAATTTGTATGGAATTTGACAGTTAGACGATTGGAATTGCTCAGGATTTGGTGTGCATAATTAGGCCACAGATCTATATCAGTCACAGATTCGGCGTTGGCGCGGGCAAAGCTCTTTTCCGGCCAAACGAGCTATACAGGCAATAAACCCATTCAAATAAAAAAAATCGTCTTGGCACAGCCTATAACTCGTTAGTTGTTAATGAATAGACTAGACCACAGAACAGAGAAAATAGACTATGCCTGTTTTGAAAGTGGCATGCCTAGGATCATGAAGCCCGGTGCGATTCATATGTAAAAGAGCGAGCCGCCTACAAATTGCTGCTGCAATTTGGCGACAATTAAATATAAGAATCGTGCATGTAAACTGATTAAATAGATTAAACAATAAATAATATATATATATTGTAGGCGCAATAGCAATGTCAAATAATGATGTAAAAAAAATATATATTATTTTAAATTAATACGTTTTTTACAAAATGTCCCTAATTTCGGAATCATAAGCAGCCTATATACGTCCCACTGTAGGGCACAGGCCTTCTCTCTGAGAAAGAGAGTATGGGCTTAATCAACACGCGTGCCCACCGCGGATTGGCGATTTCAAGCGCTGAGGTATGTAAATAGCTCAGACACTCAGGTTTCCTCACGAATGTCGGTCGACAAAGGTCTCCTCCAGCTCTTTCCATTGTTTACGGTTCAGTGCCACGCGTCTCCAATATGGTCCTGCCGTGTATTTAATTTCGTCCTCCCATCTGCTATCCCGACCACCTCTGCTTCTTTTGCCATCTCTTGGATACCAGTGAGTGACGATTTGGCTCCATTTTCCTTGGCCGATCCATCTCCACTTTTCCGATCGTTTCTACCCGTCCACTCTTTCTTAGGCCAATCATGTTTCTCTCCGTTGCTCTTTGATTCGTAGCTAGCTTGTATCTATCTATAAGCAACTGTTAAGGCACACGTCTCGCATCCGTATGTGGGGCAAGGGAGAACGCACATACTTTCCGTTTAACTGCCATTCCAAAATCTTTTACTCTTACTCTTCATTATTTCTTTCAGCGACCAGTACTGTCGCCATCCATTCGCTATTTTTTATTAATTTCCTTGGATGATCTCATCATTTAAAGATGTCATATGGCCTAAAGAAGTGTATTCTTCTACGTATTGCAAGGATTCACCGTCAGCAATGATTTCAGTTTGTTTGCTGTTGGTCATAACTTTAGTATACTCATATTCATGTGTAGACCGGCTTTAAAAAAAAATTAGGTACATTTTGTTTGTTGAATGTCAATGATCTCACTTATGAAGATTTGGAAAAGTTGTCATTGTACGAAGGATTGTATTGAAATGAAATAAAAGTAACAAAGTGCGATAGTGGGTATCGTGCTATCAAACCGACTTGACATAGGGTCATAGTTTGACATAGTTGACCATAGGTTCGATTTGCAGCGGAGAAAAAGGCAGCGAAAAAAAACTCCACTCTGACCATCTTTTCTCAAACCATATTAAACATACTATACATACATCAGTTTCTACCCACATGATAAGGATTCCATGATAGCCATCAATAACGTAAAATACCGAAACATTAGTTACTTTGTTACAAAAGTAGGAAAAACACACGAACAGCGAACTCTTTCACGAGCGTAACGCAGGGGTCAACTATGATCAATCCATGACCATCGATGACCAAAATCTATCGGTCTTATCCACACAATACAATCACTTGACCTGGTCCCAACCTAGGATACCCTGTGCTCTGGTAACTAGGCAAGGACGTCGTAAACATGATAATACACCCAGACTGAGGCCATTTGTACAAATGTACGGCGGCCCCCAATGGGAATCGACCCTACGACCTCTGTTTTGGTAGCTAAGCGCCTTAACGGCTAGTCTAACGAGGCAGTTATGTTTCGTACAGTAGTCATTATGCGCGTGAGCAACAAACTGTGTTTCTACGGCAACCGGCGTGAGTTGCCAAAACGCCAACTTTCTATTCTCGACTGAGTGACGTCTTGTTTGCTGTTTACAGTCGTATTAATTTGGCTGGTTTGCTGTGACTTTGGCGTGTTGTACGCTAGACTATTATATGTAACACTATTAAAAATTACCGAAAGTAACTGAACAACGTAGCGCTGTTTTGATTTATCAATATACGGGAGGAGTCCTCTCTGCTAGCGCCCGCGCGAGATTTTGTTTGAATTACATTCTTGCTTGGGTATATTGGCAATACTCCCGTGAAATATCCAATAGCCCCGTATTTAAGCTGCCAGAACTTGAATAACACGTATTTTGATTTGATACCTGCTATGCAAGCTCTGTCTCAAGTATCGTCCTGCGCAGATATACAACCTACTACTTAACAACCTTCAGATATCCTTGATTCGGATTAGTCGGCTTCTTAGAAAAAATCTTGCTCTTTGAACTTGAATTCTATTTTAAAAACCAGTTGGTTTTTATGGCAACTGATTGAGGCATTAGTGAGTCTCCCATTCAGATCACTGAGGTAGCACTATTGTATTACATAAACTCACGCTGGTGTGCCGAATGGGTAGGCAGAGACCAGACCTCTTTCGCTTACCATAATATATTCACCAAACCACCTATTTCAATTAAAATATGCTCGAATATAGACCACTTTGGCAGAATACCAGCGTTACAGAAATTTATCTTTCTATCTTTTAGTCTGTTCTAACTTGAAAAACCTCAACTAGGTAGGTAAAGGTAGTAGGTAACATAGGATTCTTGATCATTAGTTTACCTGAATTCATTACATGCAACCGCAAAAGCTTCAGAAGGTACGTAAAATTGTGTTTGTGTTATAATTTTTATTTGTTCTACAAGTTTTTTCTAGCACTAATCTTACTTCGATTATAAATGGAAAAATTTAGATGTATGTATGTTTGTTACCCAATCACGTTGAACGGCTGAACGGATCCAGATGAAATTTAGCACACACCGCACATAGCCTACTTTTTATTCCGGAAAAATACATATCAAAATTTCCACACGAACGAAGTCGCGGGCAGCCAGTGTTTTTGTATAACGCTGTACTGTATTTTATACTATAGCTACATAAAATTAAATTAAATGAAATTTATTTATCTCCCAAAATGTTGTAGCTGTCCTTAAAATTAGGGTGTTTTTATTAAAATTGTTAAAATTTAAATTGTTCTTTTAAATACTTAAAAAGCAGTGTTCCCCGCACTTGACCGAGCCGCCCTGAGGGGCCCGCAATTATAATTATATCAAACAACAAATTAATAATGTAGTTCTTGTTAGTAATCTAATTCTTAGAACCTACTGACCGAAGTGATCTGCGATGCATACCTTAATAACTGGTTAATTGACCCTATCCTCATATTAAAACAATGAATTATGCATAGCGAGCGGTTTGTACGCTTCATTGCGCACGAATATCCTTTATATCTGAATCTAAAATTATTGATATGTCGATCGTAATCAATCTATTAGCACCCAACATAGGCTGTAACTTTTATACGTCTGCAAATAGGATAAGATACATTTTTATTTTAAAAATCACTTCTTTAGTAAATATTATATTAATTATGTTTACTAATCCTTATAAAAATCAACATAAGAGGTACCTAGTGTCTGCAGATTTCGCATTACAAAAATTAACCAATGGTCTTCATACTAGATTATTATCTGTATTGTGAGGAACTGGGTTAAGCGAATTAACAGAGTCAGTGTTAAGTGTCAGGGTTGATGTATAATGCACGTCATGAGTTTGAGATGGATACTTTTTTTATCACCATCTTATTGTGACCTTCGCTGGGCAAATCGGATGTCCCAAAAATAAACACAGTAAGGGACACTTTTTTTTAAAACCGACATGTTTCTACTATTATTTACTGGTAACTGTGGAAATATTGTGGAATAGTGGAAATATCTCGGTTTTGAAAAAAAAAAAATGTCCTTTATTGTGTTTATTTTTGGGACATCCGAAATGTGTCCCCCAACTCGGATACTCCGGAGCATTAAAAAAAAAATTATTTCGTCCATGCGCAGCCAAAATCATTTATTCAAGTTATGTGTCATATTCAGGTAAATATTTTTCTCAGCTTCTTTATTCCACCATAACTTCTCAATGCTTTCAACTATTTAGAAGTAAATCTGTTGTACAATGTAAATAGATTGCCCCGTTCGTCTTGCGGTTAACACGCTTGACTACCAAAATGGAGGTCGTGGGTTCGATTCCCGCTGGAGGCCTACTTGGGAATCATAGCTGTAGGCTGTAACAAAACGAAAATAGAGATATTACTCTCTAATCAAAATCAACGAAATACCGAAATGAAATCATCATCATCATCATCATTTATTTATTCGAGTTTCAAATTCAGAAATGCTAGTAAGGGAACGTATACCACGTGACCCATTTTTTACCCCCCTCCTCTCCTTGGTTACCACCCGTAGTGTATGCCAAGATCCCCCTTCCCCCTCTAGTTTTCACGTAGTAATTCATAAATATATTATGGTTATAGATATTTTTTATAAGCGCTGAACGCTGCACGATTTCCCTGCAGCATATTGACTACGTAACGATGGCCTCTGTCTCTGTGATCAAGCGTGGTATTTTGAAGACCCCACCCACCCCCTCCCCATGGGTACGTTCCCTAACATATGGGAGCAACACACGTAACACATGTTTACCAAGCAGCTAAACCGGCAATCGTTTTATTTTATAAACTACTTGAATATTTTGCTAAGTGATCCAGTCAGAATCAACTCATCGAAGCAAAGTCACGTAAATTGCACTGAGTTAGCTAATGAGTCTCACGGCGTAACTGCATGTCATAAATCAAGGCACTCATTGTCAACAAACTCACTGATAAGTGGTAAAGATACGACCCATTTGCCGCAATCAGGTTTAACTACAGCACTGAAGTTGCTATTCGCTATTTTCAATTTCCTGGTGATAACAGCCATCATCATGGCTATCATCATTTTTAAGTGCTTGCGCTTGATGACGCTGATTGATGATTTGGAGGTTTCCCTTTCCTTTATCACTTACATCGTCGGCATTTTATCATCCGCTGATGGGGGCCTTGGTCTGTCATGCGTCTGTAATATATGTCAGAGGTCCATAGGTTAGGTTACTTGATAAAATTAGTTTTTAGGTTCACCTTTTCTGTTGTTGTTATTACTGTGCAAAGATTTATGTAAGTATATTTTTCATTTACTAATTTAGCTAACAAGTAGTTTGTTTTCTCAAACAAAACAAATATTTGCGCGCTCTGACGGGTAGAGCACGCCTGTACCGTAATTTAGTCACGATCTACATAATATGTAATTACAATGCTTTAGCAAATAAATATTCTTATTCTTATCAAAATTTACTATGAATCACTGTGCTTGATAATAGAACAGGTAAAGGCAGCAGGTAACAGGTAGATTTTATCCGCGATTGGGATTTTTTAGGGTTACGTAGTTGACAAGGAACCCTTATAGTTTCGCCACATCCCCTGCTTCTGTCTGTCCGTTGCATAGCTCAGGGACGATTAGTGCGAGAAAGCTGAAATTAGGTGTGGACATACATATTAATCACGCCGTCAAAAAGGTATATTAAATTGTTTAAAAAAATATTTTTTTTTTGATACCTTCCCTACAGGGATGCATTTTTGTTTCTCGCCTACATCATAGTGTGGGGTACCATTGAATTGGTCGTTTAAAAATATTGTAAGTGTAGGAAACCATTTTTCAATGTAGGGATCCATTTGCAAAATATTAAGCTTTAAACAAAATATACACACATTTACATCCGCCCGAGATTGGGGGTTTCTACTCGACAAAGCGAAAAACTTTGGAAAGTGGAAAACTTCAAAATCGCGAAAAATTTTAGTACGGAACAGCTGATAAAAATCGTATCGCGATTTGGGATTTTTATTTATAGAAAACGTTTTTCATATTGACGACCGGATGTATAAGTTTAAGATGATTTGAGAAAAGAGTGGAGTTTTTTTTCGCGCTAACTTTATCTCCACTATAAATACGGCCCGAAGGCAGCGGCTAACATAGTAACAGAGTACAGACCTACATTGACATTCAGCAAATTGAATGTAAATTCTTTACGTTGAAATAAATTATTGATTTTTGATTTCTGATTGATGCCTCCATCTTCGGGTGCATTTGGGGATTTTTGTTGCCCTGTATAATGTATCAAAATCCCCTTATCTTCCAGAAAGGAGATGGCTGTCTATGAGATGTGGGTAACTGTAAAATAATGAAAAAGTCAGATGTTCCATTACTGTTCAATATTGAAGAGCTACGACGAATGCAGTATACCTGCGTAGCTCGTAACCTAACATAATAATATGGTATAAGATACGATGTCTAAGCCCATCGCACCCTATCTACTGTACGGCTGGTGCATGGTGACCAGGTGCCTGTTTCATAAAACTACAATTCATGGTTTGCTATGACAATTCGATGCACATTACAAAGTCGATTAACCCACAAATTAAAAAGTAGACTCTGCTACCCAACGTAACTCGGCCGAGCAACATGCAACGTGTTCTTATCGTACACGTGCTTCACATTAGTTGCGTGTGATGCATTAGATGGCATTAGGCATGGCGCCGGGCTGGGCCGCGTTTCATATATGAAACTAACTACAGTTCATAGTTTATTATTAAAATTCGAGGTACATTGCACAGGAGAGTCTTCTTTTTAATTTGTGGGTTAATCGACTTTGCAATGTACACCGAATGCATAAAAGAGTCTACCGACTTATCAATGTGTGGGTTAATCGCCCATGCATTGTACATCGCATTGGGGACGCAAAGTATTTTTTTGGAGGGCTGTATCGAAAACCATTTCGAGAACAAATCCCAAAGAAGCAATATGTCCATGTTAGAGGAATAAATATTGTATAGTTCAATTTATATTCAGCAAATAAGAAAATTGTCAATGCCCTTCATTGGACCTCTACTGTGACGTCACATGTAAGGTAATATCTGGCCCTTTCGTCTGTGTGCCTGCTTCCTCTCAAGCTGACAGTTGTCAAACTGAGGTTGTCAAGTCTGTTGTTGTCTGTCGGCGACTTAAGGCTTTTATTCAATGCCGAGTTTGCGTCACCATCTCAATTTCAATGTAGCTGGGACAAAAAAACTTTGTTCCGGCTGTTAGTTATTTGCACAAGACGGTACCAATTATCTAACGTACGAGCCGCGATTCATTTTGGAAATCTAATGGGCAAAAGTTTCTTTACAGCTGTCCAAATGTGCAGTGGTCGTCGAGTGAAGTAGCAAAACAAGTCCGTGGGTGTAAATCGGTGTCCGGGTTTATAAGCAAAATCGTCTTTATTAATGAAATAAGAATCTCGAGAAAACAGAAAGACAAGCTTTGAATGAAGTGTCAGCACAGCACAGACAGTGCTCGTCAGTCAGACACAACAGACCACAGACTGAGATCCACAGACAAATGATTTTGTTCATTTTCTTACCCGTATAGTGCCACAAAGTTATCTGACCCGGTCAAATTTGGTATGGAAACGTCAAGTTTGCTATGAGAAAAGTTACGCCTTCACTGGGTCAGATAAGTTTGTCGCACTCTACAAATGACGTCACACTTACAATATTAAAAAAAATCATAGCGCGTGATTAACTTGATTAATCGCAGAAAAAATGAAAGTAGTTTCATACAATTATGTCTTAATTCAGAACAAAATAAGTGGCTCAAAAAACCCTACGCCTTGCAAATTGTCATAGCAAACCACGAATTGTAGTTTTATGAAACAGGGCCCGATTCTGTTAAGGCTCAATCATTAAGTAAGACAATTTTTACCATTAAAACTTCACTATGAATTTTATGCAATCCAAATCCAATTTAAATAATTCATCAGCCCATATTCGTCCACTGTGGTACATAGGCGTCCACGTTTTTATTAAAAACTTTCGCGGTTGTACAACCAAGATTTTTTTTAATGCAAGTACATATTGTCTACCCGCAACCTGTGCTGCAGACTGGTGCTAAAATTTTTATGGTGCGGAACGTTACACTTAAAGATATTATATAGGAATTCTGCACAGCTACTTACTGTACCACCACGGGCGAAGCCAGGCCGTCCATCTTCAAACCCGCATATTTGATGACGGACGGTGTACCGCATAAATTTGGCCGAAAAAACAGTTATTTCCAGCCAACTAATTTAGAATCGCTTATCTTCAATTATCATAAAGCCAAAATTTTCAACTGTTGCGCTTGCGCATCCTTCGCCGCAGCTAATTAACTTGTTGCTTGTTTCGCAAATACATTTGGAACTGGTTATGATAGAGTTGGCATGCGTGCAATGTTTAAGTAATAGCTAATAAGTACTATGACACGTCATTGGAGTAATTATATCTAGAGTATTGTAAAACGTACAGCATTTTCATGATATGGTTATTTTAATTATAATAAGGTTGGCGTGACGATGAAGAGGCCTATGCCCAACAGTGGGCGTCTTTCATGAGTTGTATAGATAGAATGTAGATAAGAAATCACACAGTGATATTTCCTTTCAATTTCTTGAGGCTGCCTCAAACTTCAACCCACAGCCTCACTAAACAATGTTACGTTACAAATGAGCAATTCCTAACGCGGCAATTCGAATTAGAAAAACTTTTGTTCTATAACTAAATTTTGTTTAAATAAAAAATGTATACCTATATTTTTCTGTTTTTGTGTTCTACAGTGGTGCTGCTCGATAGATAATGCTTATTACAACCATTACAATGACTTACGGAAGGCGCGACATTGGTAGAGTTCGTTAAGCAGGAATTTACTAATGAGCACTGATATTTCGAAAAATAAATATCCCGTGTCATAGAACAAAAGTTGCTGTAAAACACAAATTCTAATTGGAGTATTTCAGGAAGTACACATATTCAAGGCAACCCTGTATATGAGTTTAATCGCTGAACCAACGAGACAGTGCATAAGGAAGGAAGGAAGGAAGGCTGAGCTATGCAATAAGAGAATTAGAACTTTCTACTGAAGCCTATCTAGCAGCATGCATCTCCGTTATTGCCTGATTGAAATCACTTGGGATGGGAAGTCACTACAGGGCTTTGAAGAAATATCCGGCAGTTAATTGGGGTTCCGTAGTCGACAAGGCACCCTTATAGTTTCGCCATGACCGTCCGTCTGTCTGTCTTCTATCTGCCCGCGGCCTAGCTTGCTTGACAGAGACGATTTGTACG
Organism: Yponomeuta evonymella; assembly: GCA_963969515.1. Taxonomy (NCBI): domain Eukaryota; kingdom Metazoa; phylum Arthropoda; class Insecta; order Lepidoptera; family Yponomeutidae; genus Yponomeuta; species Yponomeuta evonymella. The sequence continues at coordinate 2,975,937 of OZ018347.1, forward strand.
AGAAAGATGAAATTTTGCATGGACGTACATATTAATGGTGCCGCCAATAGGTCGAATAAAATCTAAAAAAAAAACAGGATACCGAAACTCAGGATACCTCCCCTACATCCTAAATTAGGGATGCAATATTTTCTCGACTATATCATAGTGTGGGGCATCGTTGTTGGATTGGTCGTTTAAAAATATTGTTTCGATTTAGGGTTCCGTTTGCGAAATATTAAGCTTTGAGATGTCAATTGTTGCTAAAGTTGCCCCCCTCCCCCTCTCTCTCGGAGTCCCGGCTAAACGGTTGATTGTAAAAACGTAAAAAACATCAAGGCAGTAGCACTTATAATGAACTTAAAAGAAGAGCTATCACAGCTAAGAAGGCTTTACAGGTTAACGAGTAGTAGGCGACCAACTTATAAAAGGAAAACTTCGTACAAATTACATTGAAAATTACTTCATGAATTTGTTAGTTATGTAAAGCTGGTAAAAACCCTCCTTCTACGGAACCCTACACTGGTTTTGTTTATGTAGCCTTTATACGTTCCACTGCAGGGCACAGGCCTTCTCTCAGAGAGAGTGAGAGTATGGGCTTAAATGTTACACGTGACCACCGCGGATTAGCGATTTCAAGCGCTGAGGCATGTGAACACCTCAGACACTCAGGTTTCCTCACGATGTTTTCCTTCAAGTCAGCCACTCGGTATTGCTACCAAAACTTTACAAATTTACTTAACTTGGAAAACAAAGTCATCGGTACATACTGGAATTCAAATAAATTCTAACCTGTAGAAATTAAGGGGGTTTTTCTAATAATTAATAAAAGGTACTGAATTTTTTGGACTAATTCAGAAATCGAGAAATAGACTATAACACTCTTAATTAAAAATCTTTTATGTTTTAAATAAATAGATTGATTTGGACATCGCATGAAAATACAATGTGTCTCACAAGTAATACATATTATATTAAATTAGGTTGATTAGTGCAATTGCACTGCAGTTGTGCAATGCCTATCCTAAGTTACGGTGCTCAGACCTGGTCTTTCACCGAATATCAGGAGTTGAGACTCAACATTTGCCGTCGTGCAATGGCGCGCAGTATACTGGGTGTAAAAAGGATTGACAAAATCCGTAACACAACACTGCGATCCGGAACCAACATTGTCGATGTTGGAGCTAAGCTAAAGTGGAATTGGGCGGCTCACGTAAGCCGTATGGGCCCAGACAGGTGGCCACGCGACGGATATCGCAAACGTGGCTAACCCAAGCGCAGATGGCGGGACGACCTCACGACCTTTCTACCGGGTTGGCAGGAGGTGGCCATGAACAGGGAGGAGTGGAGAGCTAAAGGGGAGGCCTTTGCCCAGCAGTGGGACATAATCGGGGCTACATAAAAAAAGTGCAATTGCCAAGTCAATGTATTTATTTAACACGTAAAAGATTTTTAATATCGATATGGTCACTATAAGATGTTGTTAGGTTAGCTAATTACGTAATAACTTAAGACAGAAGGACCCTTAAGTAGGGACTGAATAAATTAACCGACTTGGTATTACACGGATCTCACAACTTTTTACGGAAGAAGAACTGAGTTGCGAGACTTGGTTTTTTTACAAGTTATGTTTTTAATGGCATCTCACTACTTTTTTTCCTTGACCATTTTACAAGTTACTTGAACATTAATTATATCTAGGTACCTATCTACACCTATTATTTCATTATATTATAATTATAAAGGTACACTGATTCATTCACTGCAAATGTAACTTTGTAATCCTATGTAGGTATTCATATGGGAGTATTTATGCAGTTGGTGTATGTAGAAAACTGGACCGACATTCCAAAATATTTTAGTTTTTCCTTGATTTATACCCTAAACACTAATTTTATTTTAAATTTGAAGCTTCTATGTCTGCTAGAAGTGCCTTAGAGTTTTGATGATCGGTCAGTCAGTCAGTGAGTGAGCTAGTGAGTGACAAAATTAAGAAACTTTGACTTAGTTATAATTCTTAAACTACTGCTTCAAATTGAATAAAATTTCAAATATACCGTGTTTATACAATTCCTCTTTGGTTACTGAAAATTCAGGCTTCTAGTTTTATTCATAACGATGTTGTTGGGGGTCAAAATTCCCTGAACTGCTTCGAGTAAAGTATGGTACTGCCGATGCCGTGCCGCTTTTTTGCTCAACTTGGCGGGGGCACTACCGTGCCCCAGATGGATAAAAAAAAAATAAACCTTACCACGGCTACTGAAGAAACGCGTCCCCACTGCGGATTGTGCGTTTTGGTGGTTTCCAAGCCATAAATAAGCATAGCTTTTCAGGGACCAGGCCCTCTGGAAAACAAATCTACATACCCCAATTCTAGTTAAAATCCAGCTAAAACCGCGAGCAACTGTCACCTGCATTAGGTTCGGATTAGAGTAAGATTTTATTTACCACGTAAACATGGCACACACCGTAGGTATTTGCTCAGACCCACGTCGTGACGTGACGATACACACGCCTCAGGTTCTCAGCAGCCAACTAGACATAATTTGCGCTTACGTCGGATTTGTTTGTGTCTGCCGGAGGTCGATTATGAGAAATTTATTATACAGTCACGCCTTACTATGGCTGCATATTACAACGCCCCGCCCCCTCCTCTCTTCTCGACACGGAAGAATATTTTCAGTGTTCCGTAATTTAGATGACAAAACGGAACACTTAGGAGTACCCACGGAGTAACTATAGTTGCCTATAGGAGTACTCTCGTAACTGTCCGTCTGTCATAGCGTATTTTCTTCAAAACTACTACGAAACTAATATATTAAAAATCGGTTCAGAATATAGGCCTCTCTTGTAATTTACAGTTCTGTTCTGTAAACTACAAGACGGGAATGAACGAGTAAATGAAAGACAGAAAGACATTTTATTATACCAACAAGATACATCACAGAAACAAAATAAATAGATAAGTAACATAACATGCCAACAACAGAAAGAGAACTGAATACACAAGAGACAAATCAAATAAATAAAACAGGACCATAGATGTAGCCTGTGAGATGTCTGAGTTGCCACAAAAGGCAGCTGACTCAGCGTTGTGCTGAGGAAGTGATCCCTCAGCGCTGATTTTCAGTCAGGGCCTACGGTGACTCATAATTATTGTACTAAGGAATGCATGCCGTGGTGCATTTAAAAAGGAATTGAAAGGAATGAATTTGAGTTGACGGTTTAATCCCGGTGCAATCTCCACTTCCTCATGCAGTGTGCACGCGGTGTAAGTGACTGTGTCATGGCACCGCAGATTTAATATGACCGTTCTCCTCTCGTCCCCAGGGTTGTGCTCTAGTCTCCTATGCGGGCGTACCAAAGAAGTGGAGCTGGGCGGGCCGGGGGGCGCCACCGGAGCCCTGGCGCTGGCGCTGGTCCGGCCCGTGGCGCAGGCCGAGTCGCGCGCCCCCTGCCAGCTCCGGCTGACTGCCCCTGATGCCGCCGCCTTCTCCGTCAGACTGATCGATGTTAAGGTGAGTGAGGCATTCTACTCTTCAAATTGTTCTTCTTCTGGTGCCATCTCTTATCGGTGGTCGGCTGTCATTGTGGCTACTTCGTCCCGTGATGTTACGGCTCGGAATAGTTCTGTAATTCCCATGTTAAGCGACTCTGCAATATTTTGGAGCCTTTAATGTTTTTCTGCTGCCAGGTCTCCTTCGTTGCTTCGACACTTAACATTATTTCAAAGAATTCATCATTAGAAAGAAATACAAGTAAAGAAGTAACAACAGTGACACATAAAAAAGTACTATGAAGTTATCGTTGATAGTCAATGATTTTAAAATGTTTTTAGTGAAGGTTTTTCAGGAAAGGAATATCAGAAGGTACCCGAAAATTTGGGAAGTTCAGGGAAAACATTTATTAGTATTCAGCTCGCCGAGGTGGCTGGGTGCCATACATTGGTGCTGTATGGTGCCCGGCTGCCTTTGACTCTATACGCCTCACATGTTCACTTCACGATTGTTTTGTTTTATCTCTGTTTTGTTCACGTTCGTGTCTTTTGTTTGTGTACCTTTTGTTTACTTTGTGTTTCTGTGACAATTTAAATAAATATCCTCTTTCTTTCTTCTTTGTACAAATACCTTTTTTGTGGACAAAGAATTTTTCAATTCAAAAAACTACAAGTGGCAAAACGATCGCAAACTACTTAAGTATAAACAGGACAAAACCTAGAGTATAGTAGAGTGCGTTACTGAATCTAGTATCTCTTTTTAGTCCGTGCTGAATCTCGAATGACTGACTAAAAAAATAAGCTGTACCTATTTTATACCTAGCAAATACCTGACTTGTATATTCCAAAAACAGAGAACAAAAATTGATGTACTTGACTTGTTCCTGATTTTATACTTCAGTTTTTAGCTTCTTACATGTATCCTACTTAATATTATAAATGTGAAAGATTGTGATGATGTTTGGATGTATGTTACTCAATCATGCAATAACGGCAAAACGGATTTAGATGAAATTTGGTATGGAGATAGTTTAAGTCCCGGGGAAGGACATAGGATACTTTTCATTCCGGAAATTACTCATTCCATGCGGACGAAGTCGCGGGTAAAAGCTAGTATTTAATAAATTTATTGGTCCTCCTGCTTGCTTCAAGCTTGCAAAAGTTTCAACATAATTTCGCAATCGAATGCGTTCTTTAAGAATTTCAACCACAACGTGAGATGGATGTTATCTTTATTGTCTTGTTACTTTAATTCTCACTTGCAATAAACCAAGATGGTTGCCGTAGATAGCGAGCATATCCATCCACTAAGGCCATCCACCTCCCTGTATGTACTCTACAATGCGCTGTGCCACAGATTACGGCTGTGCTAAGAAGATTCCAGTCTTTCTTGCTTTCTCCTTTATTATAAGCAGCCTATATACGTCCCACTGTAGGGCACAGGCCTTCTTTCAGAGAGAGAAGTGCTTTCTCCTTGAGAAAATAAAAAGTTTGGGGAGCCCACTTCTGACACTCGGGTGTCCCCACTATTTTCACTAAATATTTTCCTTCACGGTTAGCGAGTGGGCTTCCAACTACAAGTTGTAGAATAAGTACCTACTCCTGAGTCGAAGTTCAGAATTCAAAACCCGAATTTCGTACGTATTTCGTTGTTTTTGATTAGACAGTAAACATGTCTATTTTCGATATGTTACTTACAGTTGCTCTGTGCTTACAGCTATGATTTCATAGCTGTAAGCACAGAGGATAAGCTGTAAGCTTTAGAAGCCGTTTCGGGGGAGTTTGATAAAAAACGCTGTGACACGAGATTTTGATATATTAGATTACAATTATTAGATTAGAACTCTTAGTAAATATTTGTAGGTAAATAGATAAATAAAACTACTGACACACAACACAATCACATGGTTATATATTCTTTTTGTTGCACTAACCCGTGTTATAGGTTTTTAAAACAATCACATGGTTACAATACATACCACAAGGTCCCAAACTAGGATACCTTGTGGTATGTATGGTAACCCGGCAAGGAAAGCATACAAAATTATACAAATCAACGTTCTCCAGCGAGTTCACGTTCTGTTTTGGTACTCAAGCGTGGTAACCGCTAGACCAATTCGACCAAACAGACCAAATATAAACATTAAAATAAATACTTGGTACCAATGAGGAAAACTTATATCCTGGGACTAGCTACACAGATAGACATCATTTTGCCGTATCTTAAAACGTACACCTTTTTAGTTTCTCGAACAATCAGATCAAATTGCTTCAATAACAAAATTCAATGTCAATAATACAGAATCTTGACTATGTATGAGCCTAGGAAAATACTGAGTGCAAGAATTAGTGCCATAGCAGTCATAATTGTGATTACATAATGAAGATAATTGTAAGATTTTCCTGGCAAATAAATTAAACCTGACCGTGATCTGCCAACCGAACCGTCAATTTCGCAGTATGAAATGACTCCAAGGAAAAAAGCGCTTTTTTCTCTGTCGCGAAATGTCAAAACTCGTAAATTGTGCCCACTGTTGGGCATAGGCCCCTTCTCTTTTTCTCGCCAATCCTATTGGCCTGCAGTCAATCTAGTCCATTGCCATCCAGAAGCTTCACTGAGATTGGTGTGCGGCGGAGTCGCTGTGTGAAAAGCGGGGTTCCATTTTTAGGGTTCCATCGTCCGACAAGGAACCCTTATAGTTTCGCTATGTCCGTCTGTCTGTCTGTCTGTCCGTCCGCAGCCTAGCGCAAAGACCGGTGGTACTAGACAGCTGTAATTTGGTGTGTTTATACATATTTATCACACCGACAAAGTTAAACAACAAAATAGATTTTTTTTTACTGTACCTCCCCTAAAATGAAAAGTGGGGATGATTTTAGTTTTCTCGTCTACCCCATCATGTGGGGTATCGTTGGATTGGTCGTTGAAAAATATTGTGGGTGTAGGAAGACCATTTTTCGATTTAGGGTTCCGTTTGCGAAATATTAAGATTAAGAAATATTAAAGCGCCAATTTTTGTCCGAGTAGGGTGCCCCCCCCCCCTCTCCTCGCTAAACGGTTGATTGTAGAAACGTGAAAAAATTCACATATAATGAACTTGAAAGGAAAAGTATCACGGCTTCACTAGTTACCGAGTAATAGGCAACCAACTTATAAAAGTAAAAATTCCGTACAAAATCCATTGAAAATAACTTCGATGAAGTTGTTAGTTCTGTAAAGCAGAAAAAACCCTCTTTCTACGGAACCCTAGATTGCGCGTGGCCCGACACGCACTTGGGCGGTTTTTTCTTCGTTCGGAATAGTTTTCTTTCCACGCGGAGTTTATTTATAAATAGTTTTATCAAGAAGTGGGACACGAATGGATTAAAATAGTAGTTCTTATAGTGTCTGAAGTTCCGACTTTTATTGTGCCAATTGAGATATTCTTGCTCTCTTGAGATATTTTTAAATTCTTCCTTATTCTAATCCCACGCGAACAAATGCCCAGAAGGGCGTAAACAACAATTATGCCACGAGCTATGCCAGGAGTTGAAGTATTGCCAAACGCCAAGATTTAATTTTCTTTATCAAGCCAAGCCTAATTACATTAACCGAAACAAAAACGAATCGTGCTATCGACTCACGTAAACTTTGGCGCATCGAAACCTAACGAGATGGTTTTTTTTTTTAATTAGGACCGGTTGACCCCAGTCACGCCTCATGGTATACGAAGACGGGGTCTAAGATGTTATGTGCTTACCTCTAGTTTTAAAGACACCCAGGTTATATGTCTCTGGAAAAACAGAAGCCGGCAACGCGTTCTACATCTTTGCCGTTCTTAATATAAAAGAATTCGCACCCGCGGAATCTCCACCACAAATGCGTGCATATGAGCCAGCCGTCTGGTTGTCCGATGGAAGAAAGGGATCGGGATATAAGTTCATGTAGCCCCTGTGCACACTCTCCAAAAGAAATTTTGAAGATGGAAAGGTAGTAATCTGGTCTTCTTGGCTCTGAAGACTTTAATTCTATACCCGGAATTCGATGAGGAGTCTTTCAATTTCTGTGATGGTAATTAAGATTCTCGAGTAGTTAATAAAGATAACCTACCTTGTGACATGCGTGTCGAAGACATAGTAACGAGCATGCTCACGCCAGTTTCATTTTTGAGCGTGCTACCATTGCACTGCAAGCAATCAGATTATTTTGTTCAATCTTGTGAGAAAAGCCGCTAGGCTTTCCATGTTTTACCATGTTACGGAAACGAAACTGTCACAGAACCTATATTGGAGAGTATGCTTTGAGCATGTGAAATCAGGACCATGCTTAAAGCGAGAATGCTTATCTAAAACAAATATAGGTTACATTGAAAGACAATGCTCGTTTTAAGCACGCTCAATGCGTATTGCTCATGAGTATACTTATTTCTAATTCCGTCACGGGATCTGAATCAGACTGCCGGTGACAGCTGGATGGCGAAAAAGAGTAGCATGCCTAAAGTACTTGACCTTTTTTCGGTTTGGACATGACCTACAGCGTGACTCAGAAGTTCTGGAATACTTTAGAGAATACCTTGCCCTCATTGCCTCTAATTTTACTTTGAATTAGAGGCAGTCGGGTAAGGAGTCTTTACCGAAGCTTTAGTTGGAATTAGAAGAATTCCCGAGACCGGTGTGTGTGCATGCAGCGGCTATTTAATATTTACGAAGCGAAAGAGGTTTGACAGGATCAACTGTTAAGTGGCAACGCCTACCTCTCCAAGATACAGGCAGGCGTGAATTTATTCATATTTGAAGAAGAACTCGAAGTAGATTTTGAATCTTAAAATCGATTTGGCCGCAGTGGGATTGCTTACAATTTCCTTCTAAGGGGTGACTGAATAATACAACGTGCCCATGCCCAGCCTGACTCACAATATGTACAGTCGACAGCATCTGGCATTTTATATTTTTCGTTGCAAACGTAACTGAGTAGAGAGGCACGGATGTACAGTTTGTGTGCAGTCGACTGTATCAGTGCATGCAGCTTTGTTGCTCTATTTTTAAGCATCGATTGTTTGCAAAAAATATGATAACGTCCGATGACCATCAATTCTTTGTAAGATTTTCTGGAAAAATAGAAAACCTAGTAGGTAGTTGCGTGAGACCAATTATGAAGATATCAATATGATGATAGTCTTCCTCATAATATGTAAGAAATATAAGGAAAGAAGTCACGAGAAAAGCCATTTCGTCCTATAACAAACATAACGTACACACTTAAACTCATGCCTGTATCCCAGAGCGGTAGGCAGAGACCAGGGACCGCCACTTTCGACGATCCTGACAGATTAATTTCGGTTCCTCAACATTCATTAGTCGTTGCATGCACTCACGCCGGTTTCGGGTACTTTTTATCTTGCCCTTTGCTAATACATCCCCTATTTGGACGTCCTGGGACGTCCCTTAAAGGCCGTTCCACCCCACCACATTCGCTCGATATATTCGTTTCGTCAATCTTTTTTCGTCAATCTTGTCACTACATCCTCATCATCATTAATCTTATAATTAGGTACAAATATGTTCACAATTGCATAGCAGGTACTAATACTCTAGATATAATAATGTCCTTTACAGAAAAACAAATGAACGCTGATGGCCGTAATACCCCTCAAGTATCTAGTTAAGAATTAAGTTTCCTTATAGTAGCACAAAAGCGGTCATCAGCTCAATGGAAGTGTAAACTTGTGCTTCGTCCACATTACAACGTCCGGGGCCCCGGCTACTGTGCGGAGCTGGTGGACACACGGCCAGCTCGCGCCGGGACGGCTACCATTGTAATAGTTGTTTCTTAATTTATATTGTTACAATCTGTATAAGACCCACACTCTTCAGCACACAGACATTCTCTCGAAGAGAGAAAGGAGGCATAGAAAAAAAAAACATTTGTTCGCTTATGGCCAACTTAGCAAACTATAAACGCAAAAACGGCTGAACGGATCCGGATGAAATTTTGCGCAGAGATAGATTATAGTCTGGACACAGGCTATTTTTTATCCCGGAAATATATACATCAAAATTACCACGCGAACGATGTCGCGGCCAACAGCTAGTATACAATAAGAATGTGTTGTAAGGCACATATTGCAGCAGCTGATCTTTTTTTCGCGATTTTGAAGTTGTCCAAAAAAACTGGTTCGTATAGTTGAGTAGGATCCTTCCGTTTCGGGAAGTGAAACGGATAAGATTATGATCGATTGAAAATTCTTTATTGCACAATAAAAACGTTTGCACTATAGAACAGGAAAATTGGGCATAGCAACTCGTCTGGTCCCAGTCTAGAACGATAGCTACAGTGAGTCATTAGGCCACTGGACGGTCACTAGTGAGGAAGTCTCATAGGGAATCCTTTTGCATCAACAAAAGGAAAGAAAATACCTTTACTATGATCGCAAACCAAACTGCTTCAGTGCGTTAGTCATTGCGGTCACGTACGATTCTTCGGAGAAAAACTGTGTTTCGATTTCGTGGAAATTGTGATGCAAAGAAGGCTAAGAAAGGTAGATAATTGGTCTCATATGCTTACGGAAAATATTCTTGGATGTTTTGTAATTAATTATGTGAATCTCCGGGGTCCAAGGAAGTAGCCTCCCCAAACGACGTAGGTACCTACTGAGCCCTGTACAAAAGACATAATAGATTTCAATCAGACAGTTTTAGAGCTCCCAAACTAGAATACCATAAATATGAAATAAAATATATTTCATATTTACAACATTCATGAATCCCATTTTAGGGTTAAATTATGTTTACCAAAAATCATATGCGAGGTTACCTCTAAAATACACGATTCCTTTTGTCCTATAACTAATGAACTATTATAAAATGAGTTAAGATGCTATTACATTACATTACAGGGAAACTATGCGAGTAACTAATTATTATAAATTGTAATTTATGCTGAGTTTATGACTCATTTAGTTGTCTAATTAAAATTTACTTAATAATAACATCGTAGACAAGGCTAGGGCCACACGTAGTAAACAGTAAGTTAATAATAATAATAGATATTAAAACATTAAAACTTGTTTTATTAATGGCCAACATAGTTAAGTTAATGTTTCTGTATTTGTCTACTGAATATTTATTTAAAACCTGTTTGTAACGGTTGTTATGTAACGTAAATGGTGCAGAAATTAACGCAGCAATTTTAGTTAACAATGAAACTATAACCAGTTAAGTGATTATTAAAACTTTTTTCAATTACCTAGGTATTACTGCAATTCCGATAGATACAGTTATCTTTAAAGTACGCAATGCCTGGACGCCCCAATAAGAGTTTATGCTACGATACTTATACAATGCTATCTTAATATCAGAAATTCGAAATTCATTGCTCAACATTGGACAACGTCCCGCTTATTTAACTCATATAATATGATTTCAAGCATTCTCTATCAAATATCGCCGCAACAAATCAAGAGAACCGACCAACTAGATATATCAATCAATCAATATTTATTTGCAACCAAATGTCAGCTTAGAATATATATTGCCGAAATATATATTGAAAAAATGGAAAGTTGAACAAAACCAAAACAGACGTAGAGCAAAAGTTGTAGGTGACTAATTCTAGCTGTTAACCCTGTATAATAAGATATGTACTACAAAAAATATTAGTAATTACTATTTTCTATATCAGATAAATAATTTTAACTGATTTTATAAGTTGTCAATTCGTCTAAACGTGGAATAAGGTCAGTAAATGTAATGCTACAATGATCAATTAATAATATTCAGTATTAATGGAAGAGGTTGACTCAGGACAGAGAGGAGTGGAAGAATAAGGGGGAGGCCTTAGCCCAGCAGTGGGACACAAACCCGGCTCACTAAAAAATACATAGAAATTAATATTTTAACTAATTAATATAAACTAATACAATACTAATAATATGTATAATTTCTTATTAAGATTTTTAACATGAGTCTAAGCTTCGTAAACAAACTAAAGTCTGTTTTTTAACTTGATGCAAAAAATACTGTCACTTTGACGTGTACATTTGTAACGGGTTGTATGGTTTAATGACGTACTCTATGTGGACATCAATACAAGTTTATTTTTTAAAGGTCATGCATGACAGACGACCGCTGTAAATAATAATATATCGCGCGACGTCTTGTTTTATACTAAATCCGACCGCAGTCGTGTGTGGACGCGGCGGGTTGCATGTTGGATATTGTGTGGGAAATATATCGCTTATATTAACGCCTAAATCTAAGGTTCCAATGAAATCTATGCCGATAAAAAACTATAAAAGTAAAAAGATTTTTTTTTATACAAAAGAAATATCTTTCGCATATACTCATGTGCGAAAGGGATTTCGTAAAAAAAAGTGTTCTTTAAATACTTTTCTTTTATGTGTAACAAACTAGTCTTTGATGCGATAAGGTTTTTGGTCACACAAGTCTACTTTTTTACAGTAAACAAAAATCTGCCGAGCGTAAGGATATGTTTTAAAGTGGTAACACTGCCTCTTTTTCCTTTTGCATCGAATTAAAAAACAGACTTTAGAGGTTTGCATTTTTGCTCTAAATGTGACCCAACCAATGCTTGACCTAGAATCTTATATCATCATGCATATCATTAATTTAGGAAATATCCTACTCTATCTTTTCCATACCATTTTTTTTTTATTTAGCCTATACCTATACGTCCCACAGTAGGGCACAGGCTTTCTCTCAGAGAGAGACAGAGTATGGGTCTAATTACCTACCACGCTTGCCCACCGAGGATTGACAATTTTTTTAAGCTACGTGAACTCCTCAGACACAGTTAGCGAGTGTTATTGCTACTATACCACTCAACAAATTTACGTAACTTTTTTCCATATTGAGACATGATCGTTCGAAATCTGCGAATTGTATTTAGTACAGAGAGTAGGCATCTATATTGCTGTTGAAGAAGCGGCATTAAATCACAATCAGCTGGAGCAATCATTGAGCAGAGCATATATTATTGCATAGCAAATAAACAAAGGTACTTTAATGTACTTCACTATATACTACGCAGATCACTTTGAACTCTACTCGTGGTATAATAAGACTGGAATCTTTTTGGCAAAAGGGCAGGTTACGGTCAATGAATGAAACCTTATACTTCAGTGGTTTTCCGCATTCTTATGGCTTCCTATACTCTACAACCCTTGTTTTATATTTTTGATTAAAGTTATATTCAGTGTGTCAGCAGCTCTATGCTAAAGTTACTTCCTAGGGCAATGAAATGTATGCAAAGATTTATATTTTTTCGCGATTTTGCGATCATTACCAAAATCAGTCCTAACACGGTAGAACTTGCTATTTTCGAATGTATATGGGGATTTTGTATCAGAGGTACAAGTAGGTACCTAGGTTTACATGCATTTCTCTATAGGTTTACTTGTAGTACCTGGATTTACTTAGAATTATCCAGAATCATTAGTCGAAGTAAATTTTAGTAATTTCGAGCTTTGCTCAAAGGAATGATCCTACCTAAGGAAGTCCGAGTACTCTATCTTACTATGTATCCAATCCGTTAATAGAATAAGCATATAGTTGTAGTTAGAAAACACCATGTGACAAGAAAAGGAAATCACACAGATATTTCTTAACGGCGAAGTGATCTCTTCTAGACAACCTTCGGATGGACTGGATTGATATATTGGAGAAGAAAGTATGTAGGCGTGTTCAGAGTCCCTGTCAGTCACTCCAAATTCCCTCCGATTCCCTACCTCGACCCGAGTTAAGATGTCCACCTATAATTACCATTATCCACAAATATCTTTCTATTACAATTATATATATTACGAAAATCCTGTAATATCTGACCTAGATCACGAGCAGACCTGCAGCTTTGACCGCCATAGGCCTCGTAGTATTAGCCACCCCCGATCTTTATTTTCTGAGCTAAGTACACGTGACATCCTATGAATTTTCTGTGCGTCATCCCGTTATCCAGATCATCTTATTGTTAATATTGTGCCGTCCGCCCTAGGCCTAAGGAAATTAATAACTAATAATAATGAATTTATATAATTTTAAGGAAAATCTATCCCTAATCAGATATCTGTTTAAAATACAGCTATGAAACCGGTACATTGAAAAGTAGTTTTTTGCACCCGTTTCAGACTTGCAGTTCGTGCCTGGTGCTCCATAAAAAATCCATAAAGCCAACTGGCGGACCGTATCAGAACTAGAACCGTGCATTGTTTGTCTCTACCGCGGCTCCATGGCGACCGGGCTATGCGGTTTCCGGGTCGGGGTTTCCGCTAAATGGGACCAACAAAGGCGCTCTATTAACAACATGCGAGCTTAAGAATGCATAATACGCTTATTTCACTGCGCTCCAAAACCATTGGTGTATACATAAGCCGCCTATATACGTCCCACTGTAGGGCACAGGCCTTCTCTCAGGGAGAGAGTATGGGCTTAATCACCACGCGTGCCCACCGCGGTTTGGCGATTCCAAGCGCTGAGGCATGTGAATAGCTCTGACACTCAGGTTTCCTCACGATGTTTTCCTTCACGGTTAGCGAGTGGTATTGCTACTATAACTTCACAAATGTACATAAGTTAGAAAACAAAGTCATAGGTACGCACTGGAAATCGAACCTGGGTCTCCCGCTTCAGAGTCCAATGTTCTACCAACGCCTAGAAGAATGCATAATACGCTTATTTCACTGCGCTCCAAAACCATTGGTGTGTGACACGGATGAATTAACATGACAACTGACTCGAGTGACGTTTATATGACTGCCTTCGTGGGCAGTCGTGTCGACCTATTGACGTGGAAATCTCTCAATAGGTTAAGAACTCAGGTCGGCAGATGCAGAAGCAACCTATGTAAAAGGGGCTACATAGGAGAGCAGCTCAACCATTGTGTTTGAGGAGCCTCCCCACAAACTATGAGACATCTCACTGCATATCTCTCGTGCCCAACTAACTGCACTCGTGAGGACTTGCAAGAGGCCTCGGAAGCTGGTGTGCGCGTGGCCGAGTTCTGGGCCAATAAAATCTGCATAGTTTGTCACCGACACGATAAGAAGAAGATGGAAATTCACAAGAGTAAGAACTCAAAGCGAGGTGTCGTTTGTACATTTATGCCGGGCCACTCTTTACGTACGTACATTTTGTACCAAAGAAATCCATTCGTCACAGAATTGCGTTTATTAAAAAATACAGATGTCTCTAAGGGCCAAGTTTTCAATACTCAGATAAAACTTAACTGGAGAATAAATTGCACGCTATCGCTGACCACAAGACAGTGACAACACACCCAGTTTCATTCTCCAGTTTTATCTGACAAATAAAACTTAACTGTAGAAAAAAACTGATGTTGTCACCGCCTTTTATGATTTAGATAATGATAGGATGCAATTTATTCTCCACTTAAGTTTTATCTGACTATTGAAAAATTGGCCCTAAAACGAATAAATTCGCACCAAATAGCTCTTACTTATCACAGAATTCCACAAATATCTCATTTATATAACTTAATGGACATTTACTTATATTGTCAATGATTTATTTTGAGGAGGATTTGTGCATTTGGAAGCCTTCATGTATTTTTGTGTAAATTTAATTAATGTAGAGTAAATTTATTTTGTTTGGGTCTTAGTCTAAACCAAATACCTTCCCTAATCGCGATTAATCGCGATTATTTAAACGCGGTTAGGTGTTTTTTCGCGATTTGCGAGTTAGTCCAATAACAAAAATTGTTCGTATCGACCCCCTTAAATTCTGCCGGACCTACTTGCAACAACCCTTAAGATTACCTTTTCTTCAATACTCTCCCTTATGCCAAACGCGAAAAGAGCTATCGTGGGATACCAACCGGTGCAGTTAACCGTACCTAACTTACGTTCCATAACATGGTGCCATAACTGCCCAAGTCACGTTTTCGACCACTCGACCAATAGTAAGAGGTTCTAGTCCATGATCCGCCATCTTGGCGCAACCAGCCTGACTGGTTTGTGGTCTAAAAATAAACCGGGCATGCAAGTGCAGGGGGGCCACCTGCCTCTTTGGCGACCCTTAGCCTCCTGTCTTCAGTTCAAATACTCGGCTCACCAGGATAGACAGGCTAGAAGCTATAATAACGGCTCAACGTGCAGAAATACACGCAGCTTTTCACCTTTTTAGGTGTAAGAGGAAAGTGTGCTGTCGGTATTTCGGGGTTAGGTTGAGTTTTGATTGAGATAGTTTAGTCCTCGGCAAAAAGTTAGTTTTGATGTCTGAGGGTTCCGTCATCGTGATGTCAGTCTCAACTTAATAAAACTGTTGAAAATGTTTACTTTACGATTTTTTTGCTGAGTACAATAAAGTATACCAACAGCAAATTAGTCGTAACTAAGCTGTTACGCGTTGGTAGCCTAGTGGGTAGAACATTGGACTCGGAAGCGAGAGACCCAGGTTCGATCCCAAGTGCGGGCATGTACCTATGACTTGGTTTTCTAAGTTATGTACATTGTGAAGTTATAGTAGCAATACCACACGCTAACGGTGAAGGAAAACATCGTGAGGAAACCTGATTGTCTGAGCTATTCACATACCTCAGCGCTTGAAATCGCCAATCCGCGGTGGGCACGCGTGGTGATTAAGCCCATACTCTCTCCTTGAGAGAAGGCCTGTGCCCTACAGTGGGACGCATATAGGCTGATTATGCTAAGCTGTTACGATTAATTTGCTGCTATGCATTTAATACTTTCTATTTCCATCTTCGGACGTCTTCATCCGATCATCACCAGATTTAATTACTTATGAAATACATAATTTACAGAAGCTTTGCTCCAATTAAGTCGAGTTTGTTGCTTTCAATTGTGGGGTTCCATTTTTCATCTTCAAAAGCCTCCATCAGATCGTTCCCAAATTAAAGTGGGACCAATCAGACGGTATAGTGTAACTAAGACACCAAATCTTAACCGATTTCGAACTATCGAAATCTGTTAAGTTTTGTTGATAAGAGAATATAGCACCTCCTTTTGAAGTCTGTGAAAAAACCGCCGCTGAGGATTCGTAGGTATTCCAAAAGGTATACCCTAAATACAAAACCAGTGCAAAAGCGAGGGTGCTCGTTGGTAAGCGTTGGGGTGGACGTACCTGGATTTCACACCCGCGGATGACGGAGGACGATCACGGTAGCCTAGGTGGGCGCTGTCCGGCCTCTTGTATTCCAAAAGTAGATCATGATTCTTCAGTATAAATGCGAATCAAAACAATAATTAGACTTTTTTTTTTATGGCACCCCTAGGATTCTGCCAATGTCAGGTTTGTGGAGATGGCATTTTTTTCCCACAGTCGTCTCGCACAGTGCAGGTAGTTGAGGATCTTATAACCAAATTGTAAATACCTAAATAAAATAAATAAAACAGTACATAAATATTCTACAACGACTTTACATCTATAATTGTATGTAATCGTATATATTGTTACATTCAATAAAATCACATAAAACTTTAATAAAATTTAATCCCAAACGTATGTCAATGTTATTTCTTGATTGTCATTGTCACGTCAAATTTATACTGTTTTCGGCCAGGATTCCAGCGCAAGTGCTGGCTGAATCCACGAAGGGAGAAACCGAGGTTCTCATCCACTCCTTAGCCTCCACGAGCCCGTCCCACTGTTCGCCATGTACTCGCAACTAACACAGTCCGTACCAGTTGCCAATCAGGTGTAAAAAAATTAATTGTTTCACCGGAATGGTCTCCAAATATTCTTAATCGTCTTAAACTTCCTTTTAATTGTGGACACAGTTATTCGTTCCAATTTACAACTTGGTTTTGCGTCTCATCTCAGCTTCGTATTGAAAACAGCTG
Source organism: Yponomeuta evonymella (assembly GCA_963969515.1). NCBI lineage: Eukaryota > Metazoa > Arthropoda > Insecta > Lepidoptera > Yponomeutidae > Yponomeuta > Yponomeuta evonymella. The sequence goes on from OZ018347.1 coordinate 2,993,223, forward strand.
GAGCCCACCGGAACAGATTTGTTTAGCTAAATAAACATAATGTTCGCATCGAGGCAATATGATCTATACAGCGACTAGCTAGTCTATGATGATGATTTGATGGCCTAACTGTTTAACATTGTTTTACTGTCGTAAATAGCATAAAGCTAAACAAAGATAGCTCAGTTTAGAAAGAATACCATTAGTTGTACATATAAATTACATAAACCGAAATTAAATAGATACGGAATGAAAAAAAAACTGAAATATTTCAATTTCCATCCACACTATTGCCGTTTCACCTAAGTATGGAACAAAAGATATTTTTTTCGCATGCTGACGCGAGTGAACGAGAAAAAGAGTTGGTACTCTCACATTCTCTAGAAGTCGTGCCTTAAATTACGCCACCACTGGTACAGCATACTGCTACGTGGTGTAACATCGATCTTTAAATTGACGATCAGAAATAATCTCTGCACATTTGCAATAAGAAAGATTCAAAGTCCAAAGTGTAAAAATTGATCAGCTGTTGTCTGTACGTTTGTGCTAATGAACAAGGATTGAGGACACCAACGCGACAGCGGTTGCGCAACTGATTTCGACGAAGTCTGCTTGCAGCGTCTTTTGTGTACTCAGTTTTGACGATTTCCATCCAATTGATCGAGCGGGGCTTTTCATTTCATTTTTACTTTCTTGGTGGGCAAAACAGGTAACAGTCAATAACTTGCAGAATCCTGAGGTTTGCGATAGCAATTATAGTATGGAATTTGACAGTTAGACGATTGGTTTTAGTGTGCGTAATATAGGAGCAGTGTAAACAAGCCTACAAAACGAAAGATCACTTAAAGTAAACTATTCTAATATTTTAATATGAAGCTCAGTGGGTACCTATGATTTTTTTTTCATATTCAAAGTTACGTACATTTCCGAATTTGTAGCAATACCACAGGCTAACCGTGAAGGAAAACATCGTGAGGCAACCCGCGGCTTGATTGGCTCCGCACGTGTTGACTTGTCTTACCTGTGGGCTAGGCCGACTAAGCTGTCAGGATGATATAGGTGCAGGGCGAGCCTACTCCATCTAAAAAAAAAAACAATGTCCCAGGCACTGCAGCGCCCGAGTGGTCCCTTCACCCGTCTAGTGTGAGTGAAGGTGCCACTGGACGCTGTATAAATCATCTCATTACGTAGATGCAGAGGCCAAAGTAATAATCTGAGAAATAAATGTAAAGAAATATTTACTTTAATAAAATTACTTAATTATTTAGATTTACATAGGTACCTAGTTGTAATACGTCAAAGGTAATCGTGGTTGTTTTTTTTTAAATGAGACGAAGTTATTAAGCAGCCGATTATTTTTTACTATACTCGTATTGTATTATTACTTGTCCAAAACTTGCAATTCAATAACACGCCTTTGTCAATGCTAGTCTATGGATAAATAAAGCGATTGCCGCCAAATTGGTGTGGGATTTTAGTTGCTCATCATCATCACCATAAATCGCTATTGGGTATAGAAGAGCGCTGGGAAGTAATTATCTAACGTTGTTCGTAATTTTACTTTTGGGCTGCTATTGCACAAAACTCTTGCAGTTAACTAAAACAAAACACTTTGAATTATTATAAAAAAAGAAAAACTTACTTAAAGCAAAAAACTTTCTGTACTTTCTTTTGTCACCTTTCCTGTACTCTATTATTGTGTGTGCAATAAAGTACCTATAATAATAATAAACCTTACGTACGGCTGACGCTTACATACATACGCGCGAAAAACATAACTCTTATTCACTTTAGTAGACGGATATAAAAACTGAGCGGTGGTAGCTTAGTGGGTAGAACATTGGACTGGGAAGCGAGAGTCCCAGGTTCGATTCCCCGTGCCTATGACTGTGTTTTCTAAGTTATATACATATACTTCACAAGTTATAGTAGCAATACTACTCGCTAACCGTGAAGGGAAACATCGTTAGGAAACCTGAGTGGAAGTTAGTCTCAAACCTCAGTTGAAATCGCCAATCCGCGGTGGGCACGCGTGGTGATTACATAGGCTGCTTATGTAATAAAAACTGTACCACAAGGCTTTGCCTTATGATATTTTGCGGACTTTAACGATAATGGAGTAAACAAATTTTTTATACCGAAGACGCCTACTTTAGAGATATTTACGCTCTTGCAGAATCAAGTATCTGGCCCTATATTCATCATCAACCCATTATGTCCCCACCGAGGGGCACGGGTCTCTTCCCTGAGGAAGGTATAGGCCATACTCCACCACGGGGGCCAAGTCCGGATTGATGGAGGCTTGTAGACTAGTGGCTCGTCTACTGTCAGAAGTTGTCAAGCCGCCCTAAGGCCTCTGACTTGGCTTAACGACTGCCATCTATCGACGGCAGCCGACACCAACAGCTTAACGTGCCTTGCGAAGCACGGAACCGCTCGGAAAAATGCCACTAGCGTTAGGCATAGACGGCGACCCATCCATGCACTGAACGCGCCCTGTGTTGCTTAACCTTCGTGATCGTTTAAGATCACTCAGGCAGCCCTATATTACGCGCACCAAATCTTGAACGATTCCAATCGTGTAACTGTCAAATATAAAGGTGTGTGTACGCCAGGCGAGCCGAGCAGTTCGGAGCCGTTCTTGGCTTCGTCGTTCGTGGCATCAAGTGTGGACGTACAACGATCCTACAACGATCACTGTCCTCGAGCGTAGTTCTCCGCAGTGTGCTCGCGGCTCTTGGTGAATTTGGACGATATTAATATTCTTGGGATATACGAGACCATGCATCAATCTTCTTAATTTTTTTTATAGTAATCTTCATGTTTTGGGTCCCATATCAATGGATTATTTTCATATAATTCAATTAATTGCAAGGAAGCATCTTCTGTTCACGTTTCAGCGCCCGACGTCTGTCACTAAACACGTCCACGAGCGCACTGCAAATACGAAGCAAATCCTTGTGTGTTCGTCAAAAAACCGAAAATTGGCGGAACACAGCCAAGCACGAACGAAATGCTAGCAGCGCGCTCGTTCGAGGCTTGTAAGCCGGTCCACACTAGTCGAATTGTGGTCGGCTCGTGCTCCGCTCGTGTTCGGCTCGCTTACCGTAGATGCACCTTTAGACAGACGATTGGAATCGCTCAGGATTTGGGGTGCGCATAATTAGGCCATTGATTTACTTGATTTCCTTTCCGCGTCTGTCATCTGAGCCATAAAGTTGCTAGTGTTACGTGGTATTACGCCCGCATTGTTTATCTCTTAAGCCTACCGAACCTATCTAACTACGTGTCAGATAAGCCGCTACAAAATAATGTAATACTTACACAGGTTATGTCAGACATATAACTACTCGCACATTTATTTGTGACCACCCAGCTATTCAGAAATATTCGTCTATGCAAATAAATTACCAAAAATGCGTCCAGGCATTTTTAACGTTAATTAGTTCTAATTCGTCTAATAAGTGCTCTATCCGTCCCGTCCTCCCCAACTTTGATATTAGTCGGAGGTACAAGATAATTCAACAACTGATTTTTGTCGGCCGCAACGTAACTGAGTAATTAACGTGTACAGGACAGTGATGGGCGGGTGATAATGTTCTCGCATGACAACAATTTACAATAATTTCAATAAAAAGTGTTTTTATTGTAATAATTTACAATAAAATAACCTGTGTGATCTGTCAGGATCGTAGCAAGTGACGGTCCCTGGTTTCTGCCTACCCCATCTGGGATACAAGCGTGAGTTTATGTATGTATGTAAACTAACCCCCTGACAAAAATTATGTTAATCTATTGTTAAAGGCTGTCAGTCAGCAAAAGAGTATATAGAAAAAAAAGCAATTGACAGCTGCAAACAGTAAATAAAAAAATTGTTAGGCGCGAGACACACAAATGGGACGTGGCGCGAGGGCGCGGTAAGATGTATAGAGTCACAGACCAAGAGCGACCGCAGAGCAAGGACTGTGGTCTCAAAAAACCGGGAGTCAGTTAATTTGCAAACTAAGCAGTGCAAAATTGATCAGAATTAATTGAACGAAGACTATCATTTATCAATTTACAAGGTCTTGTCATGCGAGAACTTTCTCGAAAAACATTCTCCCCGACTCAACTCTACGCTTGTATTGTATGTCGACGTGCTGTCGACTGTATCAAGATTTGTCGACGTGATGTCGACTGTAAAACGATTTGACCACACATCTCGACTTGGCATTATGTTTACAATTACTGATGTGCCGTGACCGGCCATATGGCCAATACGCCCGAACTCATATTGCTCGATATCGAGTACGACAACATAAAAAACTTCTAAAAAGTGTGTAAATTAGCACATTTCACGTTTAATTTCTTTGGTTTAATTTCGTTGTTGAAACTAATAAGACAAAGCTTATTAATTTAAAAAAAAATCTTTGTACTTTGTATCTACGTAATGAGATGATTTATTCAGCGTCCAGTGGCACCTTCACTCACACTAGATGGATGAAGAGACCACTCGAAGGCTGCAGTGCCTGGGACATTGTTTTAAATGAAGTAGGCTTGCCCAGCACCTATACCATCCTGACAGCTTAGTTGGCCTAGCCCACAGGAAAGATAAGTCAATACGTGCGGAGCCAACCGAGCCGCGGGTTTCCTCACGATGTTCTCCCTCATCGTTCGTAACGAGTATAAGAACAACAAAATGGCACCACTTACCTCTATTTTTAACAGTCCGCTTTGTGTTTGTTGTTTGTGCCGGCAAGTCAATATTAACAATCGTTTGGTGGTTCTGAAGGAATGCCTCGTTGGTATAGTGGTGGCCGCTTTTCTTGATTTGTTCAAATTGAGGCCATTTGTCTGGGTGTATTTCCATGTTGGAATGAATTGGAGGAATTTCTCTACGAGATCGAATCAGAAATGATGAGATCCGTAGACGAACGAAAGTCGTCGACATAGCTCAGCGGATTAGTAAGTTGAAGTGGCAGTGGGCGGGGCACATAGCACGCAGAACTGATGGCCGATGGGGCCGAACAGTTCTCCAATGGAGACCACATATCGGCAAGCGCAGCGTAGGACGACCAGCCACAACATGGACAGATGACCTCATCCAAGTGGCAGGAACGCTTCCAACCGGTCTTTTTGGAACCCTATGTTCAGCAGTGGACTTCTTGTGGCTGAATAGAAGAAGAAGAAGAGGATATTTATTTAAATTGTCACAGAAACACAAAGTAAACATAAAGGTACACAAACAAAAGACACGAACGTCAGTAAAACAGAGATAAAACAAAACAATCGTGAAGAGAACATGTGAGGCGTATAGAGTCAAAGGCAGCCGGGTACCATACAGTAATGTATGGCACCCAGCCACCAGAATAATGATTTCCATGTTGATAATGTTCTTGCTTGGTTAGTACAGCACATGTTATCCTAGCTTGGGACCAGGACAGGTTATGTTTTATGGAGGAATTATTATTAATCATCATGCGACTGCCTTTTCACTGTACCCAATTACGGTCATCTACCCACACACTAAACTTTACTTGGCATTTGGCATAGGTTCAAGTCTTACGTCAATAGGTCCTTTTCAAGCTTGGATATCAGTACTGTACGAAGATAGAATCTAACTGAGTCTCATAACATTCCAGTCCTGCTTGCACCGTTCTTGCAATGATCAGCATAATATGTTATAAATAACGATGTTATGTACTCTGCCGGTACTAACTAACCCTGTTACGTAATAAGTATTAAGTAATGTGGCTGATCTAGATGTGGTTAGAATTATTGTCAGCAGGATTAAAAGTGCGATATGCCCTGTTTGTGACGCGTGATCTTTATGACCAACTATGGTATTTAACAAGCTACTATTTATGCTTGCATAAGAAATAACCGCACCCGTAGATTCCAACTAGCTAAGATGATAATACAGCTGCTGAACAAGCCTCATAAACAATCTAGTCCATATACGTCCACTGCTGGAACTAGGTCTCCCCAAGGCACGCCACTGTTTTGTGTTCTCGGCAATCCCATCCAGCACCTTGGTCTCTACTCGAGAATCTTCTGAAATCCATCTAAAAATGTCATCGCGACTGAGCCTTCACTTATCTAGTGTTGGTAAGAGACGGCCCGTATGAATAAAGGTATGGATATGCCCATACACGAAAGCAGATCAAGCTTGAGTGTACTTAGTTACATACATAAGATTTTAAAACCTTGTTCACTCTTTAGAATACAGTAACTCTCTAGAGTTACTTGATTTAAACTTTATAGGTGTACGGTCTTATTTATAAAAACACGATTCCTTAAAACACTCTATAGAAGCCGATCTGTGATGGGGATTTTAAAAGGAAAAGACCACCACAGATTCAATAAATTACCTTTGAGGAGAGCTTTGGGGGAGTCGTGTTTTTAGAAATATGGTCGATAGTATTTTATTAATTTATGATTTTTATTATTTCTTAGTTGTAGACAGTGTAGTCGGCTGTTGATCAATACACATTTTTTTACTGCAAAGTCGCCCGTAATATCACTAAATAGATTGCACCGGTGTAAAGGTTGTGATGATAACGACTGTACTGAATCTTATAAAGAGTATCTTTATAGCGTTCTAGATTATTATGCCTTGGAGGAAGTTCAAATGACCACATCAGTTGATTAAAGTGACTTTGGAACAAAAAACCGAGACGTTTTTGTTTTTATTTTATTAGGGAAACCAAAGGCTTAAATAAGAATATAAGCTTAAGTGTAGCGCAGTAACAATGTTCAAATTTTCAAAAGCCAATTGTAGGATTCCACAGATTAACGAAGTAGGTTAGGCTAAGGTTAGTTGTCTATTAAAATGTTGAGGAAGCGAAAGTGATCTGTCAGGATCGTAGCAAGTGGCACTCCCTGGTCTCTGCCTACCCCTCTGGGATACAGGCGTGAGTTTATGTTATGTTATGTTATGTTATGTTAAAAATTCAAACCTATTAAACTTTTTTTTTAATTAATATTATGAATTAAGTTAGATTTTGTTGGTAAGTACGAGTACGTAATATTTAAGGTATCTTTATTACAGGCAAAGTGCATTTTTGTTGTAGGTATGTAATCTAATTATTTTTTTCGTAACCTTCACTTGACCTGCTTGTCATAGCTTTGAGCGTTTTCATTAGACACTTCTTTCTTTTATTCATTAGCTGTTTATTTTCGGAAACGTTTTTAAGTGTACGATGAAAATAGCTTTTTACGTCAAGTCGGCCGGGATGTGTTATTGAGTGGCGAAGTTCATTGTCACCTTTATGACGTAGGTATGTAGGAAAGTCTATTATGTAAGTATATAGGGTTACCTGTAAAATGCTGAGTTCCAGAAACACTCCTAAATCAATAAATAAATAAACACTGAAACCCAATTAGGGTTTCTGTTTTGTTCTATTGACTTCTAATGAGTTTTTGATATTTTTTCGTAATATCAGGATCTATATCTTTATGAAAAGCGCTTTACGCGCTCCAACTACTGGGGCCTGTTTCACAGAACTACAATTCATGTTTTACTATGACAATTCGATGTACATTGCGAAGTCGATGAATGCACAGACTAACAAGTAGGATGAGTCGGCTACGCAATCTACATCAAATTGTCAGAATAAACTATGAAATGTGAGTTGTGGGCCGCGTTTCATAAAACTACATTATGAAACGCGGAACACAACTCGCAGCCTACGGTAGATAATTTTTCTAAGAAGTGGAATATCCATTCTAATTAAGACATACTATTTTAAGCACTATCCATCAGTCAGATACAACATACAACAAAAACAACTTAGTAAAACAAAAGTGGTTTTTGTAAATGACAAACTCAAATTAACGCGTTTGGATCTCGTACCATTCTCGACGCGAAAGAAAGAAATATATCGGGCGTATGTGAATGGAAGGGCCAGTAATTAAAGGGAAGTCGACGAAATAGGGGATGTATAAGACGCCCTTTAAATTAAAACGGTTTGTTATAACTAAAATAAGAGTTCCCAAAGTGCACTCTTTGCCTAGTTTGAGGGCTGTCAAATTTCTGCAAATAGCTGGGTCGTGGATTGTCGTGGACTGGATCGTCATCATTAAATCTATTTTTTACTTTATAAGTATCGTTATCAAATTGTATTGCAAATCTCACCGAAGGTTTAGCTAGCCATCTTCTGATACACTTACTATAGTTACTGATGAGGAAAGGGGTGGTTTACCGAGTTCAGGGGCGGCGAACGGCGCGCGGCGTCGTCGGCGACAGCGGGAAGTTGACTCACCGTCACCGTGTGCATTCAATTGTTTACTTGGTTTTAATTGTCCTTAAGAACGGCCGTTCGATTATAATATATTATATATTTAAGGCGTAATAAAAACATGTTGCTTTTGTGCATGGTCAGTTGAAGAAGCGAGGAGAGAATAAAAAAAATGACAGGCGAATCATAGACAGGGATTTATCTCCCTTTTATTTTTTTTTATTAAGGAAAAGTTAAAAGAGGATAGACATGCAACCTTTGGCGTTAACAGTTACATTTGCGATATTTTCTACATCAATGTACTTCGCTCACTCCGCCATTATTACCGCTTTATTGATGTGAAATTGAAACAATGGTCGTTTGTTCTCTTTAACTATGGCAGTTACATGTTTTGCGTTATTTACGTTGATTCAATGATGACACCTTTGAAAGGTACAGGTTTTTCCTGGACCTCTTTTGTATCAACGCACTCGCTTCGACATGGCAAGATATAGGTCTATCCACGTTACAACGAACCCGATTTCAATCTAAAATAAACCTTAAATACTTGCCAAGTTAGAGGCTAAAAAAAAATTGCAAAGAAAAGCCCAGAAAAGTCCGTCCCCGTGACTTACTCGGCCGCACGTGGGCGAGCTTTTTTAACACGGTGTTATTAGCTTCACCTGTATGCATGCATGTTTGTATGTAATGTAATCTTTGAACTCAACTTTTACCCAATTTAAAACGTCCAGTTAATTCAAAATTTTCCACACTTATTGAGGACCGCTGACAACATAATAATTTAATAGTTTTTTCCCATCGTGCTCATCAGGATTAACGATTTCAACTGAAAAATAAATTATAGTTAAAAAACCGGCCAAGTGCGAGTCGGACTCGCGCACCAAGGGTTCCGTACAAACCTGCAAGGTTTACAAAGTTCGTTCATTTGAATTTCAATTTAATACCTCTACGCGTTTATGAGGAAATGGGTAGTAAGTTTAAAATTATTAAAAAAAAATATATTATGTGATGTAACTAAAAATTTATGGTTTTCGTAATTTTTCCTTTATCTATGCTATAAGACGTTGCTTCGTACTAAATTTCAAGATTCTGAGTTCACGGGAAGCACCCTGTAGGTTTTGATTCCCTTGCAAGTGTCGAAAATTTGGGGCATAAACGGCTGTATCTTTTGATTGCGTTAGCTTAGAAGTTTGATTTTTTCACAGCTTCAAGGGACAGTAGACCTGAGTAATTGATATAAATTTCAGCTTCATACCTCCACGCGTTCCTGAGAAAAAGGGTCTTGACAGACTGACGGACGGACGGACTGACGGACAACAAAGTGATCCTATAAGGGTTCCGTTTTTTCCTTTTGAGGTACGGAACCCTAAAAACACTTAAAACACGCTTTTATGTTAAACAGAACTAAATCTTTTATTTTTTAGTTCGGTTTACCATTAAAGCGTGTTTTTTAGTTTTTTTTAACTATAATTTATTTGCGCTGGTATTGTAGTCTCTAACCTTGAAAGTATTTAAGGTTTATTTTGGTTTGTAGCGTTGCGCACTTCGCCGGCCCGTTCTAATTAATGTGTATAGTCCTTTATCAGTTAACGGCGTCGGTTCTGGTATTACATTACACCATAGTACAACGGGGTCGGGGTACGTGATATTTTATTTTTCTTTCAGTATCACTCAGTACAGCAATATTGCGATAGATAGATAGAGAACATTTTAGTGCACACAAAAATGAAAATTACACATATAAGAATCTAAAATTTTCTGTAGGCACATACAATTTTTTGTAATCAAAAGATATAGCCGTGTTAAATATTTGGAAACTCGTGTTTTTTTACTTACTTTGTACGGTAAATAAAAGATATTGCCATTAAAAAATTGCAAAATTTCACACTTCTAGGTCAACGGTAAAACCGGTTTATCACCTATCAAAACTTATAGCGTTGACCTAGAATTACGAAATTTGTCAAGAAGCAAAAGTCATGAGAACATTATTTCGTCTGGAAAGTTAAATTTATAATCGTCCGTTTGGAACTCTAAGGACGGGAGTCCTAATCGCATCTGTCCGGTTTTTTAAATGGGTGGCCAAATTACACATACTTAAATATAATTTAATAATCAAGCTGTTTATTACCACAACTTTAACTAAGGGTGCAGTTATAAAGTATCAGGTTTCCCGGTACGGGTTTGCCGGTACAGGGCAGTACTGATACGTACAGATCAGGCGTTTATAATGAAACAGGTGAATCTGTTTTTAGTGTCAATCATGTCTTCCAGTTCATCGTACGACGACCATTTATTTCTTCTAGAAAATTTACAATAAAAAAACTTCAACCGGTATGACCAATGCAGGTAATCCGTACCTATACGTACGGACAAGTATTAACCTGCATCTTTTATAGACGGGCACGTAGAGAATGGTTGGGACCGTCATCTTCATACCAATACCGATCAGTACGGACCCGTACGGACTTGCCGGTACGGATTACGTGTTTCTTTATAACCGCACCCTTACTCGTAGCCAACCTTAATGACAAGACGAGACCTTAACGACTCGTGATTATACAATTGTCCTTAAACTAAATTATATGTTGCAAGTAACGGTTATGGTGAAGTCATGTAGTTAACTATTAACTGATATGCTTGAGGCAATTTATGACTCGAGCGCCGAGGTCAGATATAACGGACAAATTGCCTATTTATTGATTGCCGTTGCTAGGGCAACTAATTTTCTGGTTCGTTCACTTGGTATAATTCCCGGCAGATAACTTGACCAAAAATCCATACCTACAGTCAGAATGAGTTTGCTATGGACACGTAAGAAAAAAATACTGGACCAAGGCTTGCCGCATGCCACGATCCTCTTTCGTTTCATCAACACTCACTAGCGTTACATACACCCGCGCCGGGTTCGGGTTCTTTTATATCGCCCTTCGCTAAGACATGTATTTTCAAAAAGAAAATACATTTTTTTAAATATATATTTGCAAAAACATATTACATATTTGCCATAAATGTGTTATCTTTTCTATGTTATTTTATTTATTATATTTTATGGTGATACGGAAACGACGGTGCGCGAGTTCGACTCGCCCTTGGCCGTTTTTTAATCCCTTCCCCGCAGAGAGCGTGCGCTCGCGCTGCCCACCGCATCGAATTGGCGATCTCTCAGATTTCCTCACGAGGGTTTCCTTCACAGCTAACGGGTTGTATTAAGTACCTACTAATTAATATTTACACGACTGACTATTTTTACGTCCCCCTGCCATAACATCATGGATTTATTACGCTTTACTTACGTATGTTATTGATATTGAAGCCAAGTAAAGTACATGCGAGTAAAGGTTTAACTCTAACCTAGGTATTTCTACCTCGAAGGTTAGTACTGCGATTTGATGCTAGTATAATGAATTTAACAATTAGCAGTCAGCGCGTAAGGCCGCTTGGGGCCTGTTTCACATAGTAGAACTACAATTCATGGTTTACTGTGACAATTCGACTTACATTGCGAAGTTGGTTAACCCACAGATTATACTCTATCTCTCTCTCTCTGAGAGAAAGCATGTGCCCTACATGGGCAGCTTATGTATTATAGGCTTGAATTGAAGGCGCAAAATTGGCCGTTATGGAAATCTGTTTTGAAAGCCCGATGTCTCTGATGAAGGATAATAGGGACTGATGATGATGTGCAGATAGGATATCCGCGTGGGCCATGTCCGTCCCAGAATGGCTTAGCCCCCAGGACATTGAGTTATTGCATACAGGTGTTGGGTTTCGATGTGGCAGGGCATCGCCTTTCAGGTCCAAGCCCCCTGGAAAATAACTCTTAAACACACTTTGGCGAATTACCTTCCCTGCATTATGTATTACAAAATTATACAACCAGTGTGTGTTACCAGTGATGAATTATGTCACTGAAACGTGGTCTCTCACTATGGGCCTCATAAGAAAGCTCAAGGTCACGCAACGAGCTGTGGAAAGGGCTATGCTCGGAATTTCTCTACAAGATCGAATCAGAAATGTTGAGATCCGTAGACGAGCGAAAGTCGTCGACATAGCCCAGCGGATTAGTAAGTTGAAGTGGCAGTGGGCGGGGCACATAGCACTGATGGCCGATGGGGCCGAAAAGTTCTCGAATGGAGACCACATATCGGCAAGCGCAGCGTAGGACGACCAGACACAAGATGGACAGATGACCTCATCCAAGTGGCTGGAAGACGCTGGATGCAGGCCGCTTCTAACCGGGCTTTTTGGAAATCCTTGGAGGAGGCCTATGTCCAGCAATGGACTTCTTGTAGCTAAATGATGATGATTATGTATTACTACGGTAACAGAGAAAAATTACTGTGGTTGATTTGCGAGGCGTCAAAATAGTAAAAATACCTGTCAGTGGAATGACCTGACCTTGTGAAATAACAGTATAAACAGGTGTCACCCGCTCTATCACCGACCGATTAGTAGGCACTCGCACATATTATTTACTAGCTTTTGCCCGCGACTTCCTCCGCATGGAAAGAGCAACTTCCGGGATGAAAAGTATCCTATGTCTTTCCCCGGGACTCAAACTATCTCCATATCAAATTTCATCTAAATCCGTTAAGCCGTTATTGCGGGATTGAGTAACAAACATCCAAACATCTTCACAAAATTTACATTTAAAATATTATTAGGATTATAAAAGAAGAATGAAGTCATGACACTGGCTTTGTAAACTTTTAACTACTTCTTTATAGAACATAATAGTAGGTTCTCGATCTTGTTCGGATTACAATCCTCATTGTATCCGAGGCAGCTGTTGCAATACAGTTGGCAAACTCGTGTGCTCGAGTGATTCCCATGAATGGGTTAGGCTCCATTATTGTCTATATCTGCCACATGCTTGTTTGTTATTTGCCCAACGGCTCATTTAAGGCGACTATTGTTCTGATAAATCTATTCTTTTTATCGACTCCTTAGCTAGCTCATAGGCGTTCTACGTTATATTAAATTTTACTTTTAACCACACGAATAAAGTGAGTAAAATATGTATCTTTTGCATAGATTAAAGTTTGTAGGGTTTAGTAACGGGGTTAGTAAATGGGGTTTTGCAATATTTTAAAATCGCTGCGTAACTAAAATTCAAAACTACAAAAAATATCTAGGGTTCCTGCGCTAAGCAGTCCATATGAGAGGCTATGTATTTTCAATATTTTTATAAATCGTCGCACATATCGCCCTTCACCAAAAATATTGGTTTATCTCTATAAACACTGCTATGGGAAAATCCATTTTCTATTCGTCTATTCGGCAGAGACCTCTAGGCGCAAAGAGGGCTAGTCTAATTAGAAGTCCTCCGAAAATGGCCAGACAACTTACCGGTTATGGGCATGCCATATTCTACATAACTGCGCGGAATAAAGTAGAAGGTGACAGAAGTATACGATTCAATACACCACGCAAATTATGAGCATATTCTCTCTCTCTCTCTCTTTCTCTCTATTTCTGAGTGCAAGTGTTCTGGTTAGGAACATATAATATATACTATATCTAGACTACTTACATCATCATCAATCCATATATCCAATGTTGGCCTCCTATTCTACAATAACCGATAGTGATTATAATCTAATTCGTACGTTTATCGGGAGTCATAAAAATAGGGCTAAAAAGTCAGAATTTGACAATGAATGTACTGGAAAGTCGGGACTTTTCACGACTAAAACGCGCGACTCGCGTCGTCATACTATATCCAGATAGATGGTACACACTCACACATACACAACACACACACATACTTACCTCCATCTCCCTCTAATCCCTCGCATACGTACATACACTTACCTATACACCACACTCCACTTACCAAACTTAATTTAAACTTAATTTGTATTTCTTTATTTCAAAGTAATGTATATTGAATAGTACCTTAATTTAATTTAATGCATTTATGGTGTTTACTTATATTTGAAACCTTGCTGTAGTGGGCGTTGACATCTGAGATACAGTGTTTATCACTAGTTTAGATGTTATCGTTTTTCCTTGAATGTATATATTATACACTATAAGCATCAAAATACGATGGTGTAAGGAATGTAACTGTCCTCGTTTTTAATAATGAATAAATTACTTACTTACTTACTCGTCGTACATACGACAACGCGAGTCACGTACTAGCTATGCGGCATGGGTAGTATAGGTGTTTGAACCTTCTGCGACAAAATATTTGACGGACGTAGCCCCAAAGCATGATGTTATAACTACAAATACTGGTCCGTCGAGTTTTGTACCTATGAAATATTCAAAAGCGAAATTGTTTAAAATGCGGAAGCATATAACTCGATATCTATAGAGTGAATGACCGTCTTTCATTACTTCATATCGTCGCTTATAAAAAAGCAGGTGGTGTTACGAAATACGAAGTATAATTTTTATTAATTTTCAGCTTCGAAAGTTGACATTTGGCAGTATTTATGACTTCCTTATGCAAATAATGTGTTCTCTAATAACTTGACAACCCGCCTGTACTTACATGCGTTATAAAAAAATTATCTAGTCATTTAATAAAATTGTATTATAAATGGACCGATTTTCAGTGAAATAAAGTACTTAGTTAGATTTCACTTCAGATTGCTAGATTTTTTACTAGATAAGACGTTATTTGCCGAGCTGTAAGAATGCCGTATAAGATTCTCAAATCAAACGTTGGCAATATTGTACACTTCCACACTATTGTAGAATTGATATCTATGGAAATTAGGTCGAAGTTAACTGCGTTTACACGCTGACAAGTCAGCCAGTCAATGAGCGTTGGAGACGTGGGCATAGAACGACGAATTACGCAGAGTAGGTCCAAAAGTCTTACAGCGCTGCCTGAATGTGGCCAACGTGACAAATCAAAATTATCAATAGCGATTCTGCAACGCTTCGCTTACGTCAGACCACCTGGCAACGAAAACTTGTTCTTAATGTCGCAAAAAGCGACACCCAGACATGAGGCGACCATGTTACTAGTATGTTAATCCGAAGATTGACTCATGAGTAGATCTACTTTAATTTGTGAAGTCAACGGCATAGAAACTAAGGGTCCCGAATTCTCGTCCTTAATTCGAATTCAAAATGTTTTTATTCAAATTAGCGCAGAAACAGCGACTTAATGAACGTTCCATTTTAAACATTGGTTTCCATTTCAAGAGCAAGATTGTTTGTTTTTTACACTTTATTGCACAATAAGAACATTGTACTGAAAAGATTGTACTGGGCTATAAGAAGTGGACCATATACAGATACAGTCAACATATCACAGCTTCGGTAGTAAAGTGAGTTAAGTATGCAGAAATGCCTTAAAAACACTCCTCTACCTAGTGGGATAAGACTCCCATTAGATTCAGTTAATAATCGACTTTTTCGAGGAGTGTTTTTAAGGCATTTCTGCATACTTAACTCATTTTACCATTTTTTGTAAGTTGCGCCCTTGTACTACCGAAGGTGCGATATGATCAACAGATATCTCTTTATTTAGGACTGGGATGACAGTTAATGACAGGCTTTGCTATCGTGATGAGACGATATTATTGACCAAAAATCGTAAAGAATACAACATGAGAAGAATTTTGTTGAATTCAGCTATAAAATGTACCTACCTCATCATCATCATCATCATCAGCCCTTTGACGCCCACTGCAGAACATAGGCCTCCCTCGTGGTTTTCATAATCATAAGGGGTTTTGCTATAATCGCCACGCTTGGCAGGCGGGTTGGCGATCGCAGTATGCGGTTGGAAGTATTGCGGTCTCCTGGTAATTTATTTCCTTAGTCACCTTCTACGACATCCACGGGAGGAAATGGAGTGACGCTATTCTTAATCCGGTGCTACACGGTATGTGAACCACATGATGATGTTACGTGTAAAAACGACATACAAAGCATTTCTACCAATATACACACAAAACTTGACGTGATTTCTGCAAAACCTTATGGACAGGAAATCACACAAAAATCAGCTAAACAGAATCAGACACCCAGATCCTACCAGATACTATGTGCTAACAATAAATTAGCACTTTTGAACGGTCGAAGTCCACAAGGCCCGTCATCTCGCATGGCGAAGTATTGACAGCATGACAACTGAGACGATAACAAGATTGTTAAGCGTAATGCAAATTTGTCAGTTTCTTCCGTCACCTTAGTTACTGTAGATAGCACTTGAAATCGCCCAAACTCTTTCCCTGAGAGAAGTCTCATGCATGCCCTTTAGAGGACGTAGTCGAATATGCTGCATATAATTATGCTTCGTTTTATCTCTGCACCTTGAGACCAACAGCTTTTTTGCCGCTCCTCTGAGAGATTTAATATGTAGTCACTCTGTGTTTGGCCAGGATACAACGGTAGAAGGAAAGAAAACCGGCCAAGTGCGAGTCTGACTCGCGCACGAAGGGTTCCGTACCATTATCTATCTATCATCATCATCATTCAGCCACAAGAAGTCCACTGCTGGACATAGGCCTCCTCCATGGATTTGCAAAAAAATCCAAAGAAATCTAATTTTTATACAAAGATTGAATTTGAGAACGGCGCCATCTGTAGAAACCAACAAGAAGCGTTTAACATTGACATTTAACGACATGAAATCGGCGCTGTGAAAGTTACATACATGGCCGCTAGATGGCCAGCGTTGTCTTTAGACAATGTTTGTTGTATGCGAGCCCCCCTTGAATATGTATTTATTTTGTTTTTAGTATTTGTTGTTATAGCGGCGACAGAAATACATCATCTGTGAAAATTTCAACTGCCTAGCTATCACAGCCTAGACAGACACACAGACAGACAGACAGACAGACAGACAGACAGACAGACAGACAGACAGACAGACAGACAGACAGACAGACAGACAGACAGACAGACAGACGGACGGACGGACGGACGGATGGACGGACAGTGAAGTCTTAGTCTTAGAAATTAGGGACCCCGTTTGGCAACCTCCGGGTACGGAACCCTAAAAACAGAAGAGGTGTAAAAACTCAGTGTTTGAGTTAAAACCAGCTCCAAACACTAGTTGCTCAAAATGAGCATACTGCCTATTTAGGCTAACTAGCACCAAACGACACTAAACAAACTGCATGTCACTGCGACCCAAATTATCGGGAGAAAGTTTAGGCAGTTTAATGTCACTTTCACCTCGGATAATCATTTATAAAAGTGTTGTCACCCATTGACGTATAGAGTATCCTGGTAAGATAAGATAATGTTGTTGCAGGAGGCACTTTATCACTGCTTTTGGTGTAAGCCCTTATGTCTATCACGGTCTCTCGCTAACACTTTTTTTCCTATGTCTGAACAATTGCAAATGCAATTTGATTGTCATTACCTTTATTTTCTTGCCTTTCCGTGTGAAAATCTTTGCTAGTGTTTTCAGGCCTCCCACCTCAAACTGGTTCTAATTCTGTCATCCGTACCATATCATTTTGCAACAACTTCTTGCAAAAACTTAGAGACTGTTTTACGCAAAAACTCTATTAAATATACAGGCATAAGAAGAACGAAAAATATTTGACATTGCCATAAGCGGCAGACTGGTTTTCGATGTCTAGCTGAGGTTGTAGTGGCGTGATCGCATACCTTTCGATACTGGTAATATGGTGTTGATTGTAGAAGATAGCTTATAGGTATAGCTTGGCTGACGAGGTTTCTCAGTCAAGGATGGTGTCAATCGGTCGGTTAACATCGTGTTGTTGGCACGACATGATATAATGCGCAGGATTACTCAAGCTAGCCAACTACTGTGACTACTTACAGAAAATTGTGTTTCTTGTCGTGACTTAGAAAACCGTATTTTCTTGTTAGTATAGTACAGTACGGTACACAGACTTAGACGTATGCCATTTTTTTTTTCTTTGCACAGATAATTTAGGAGAAGTATATTAAGTATTTATTAAATTTATTCAGCTAACTCAGGTCCTACTTTCCAATCTAACGCTTATTTCAACCCCGAAAAACTAAGATTTGTTCAGACGCCCTGCTTCCTACATTGTCATAAATGAACAGAGGCTCAAAAAGGCTCGATACATAGTCGAGTGGCCGTTTACCATACGCTCAGCCTGTCCACATTCAAGGCTTTAAGTGGGTGTGTTCTGGTATATCTCATCGACTGGTTATTGTGCGTAGTTTTATGTCTGTAAGTACTTGCAGCACAGCAAGTATCGGAAGGAGTACATATTAAGAAGTATAGTACTTGCTAGAAGGAGTATTTAACTAAAGAGTCTTCCAGATATAATTTGTAATTATTTCTCCTAGTTGTGCAATAAAGTGTTTTCTATCTATCTACTTCTATCGCAGTTATTTTTGTGAAATTGCCCATGACAACTTATTGAAGTTTTAGATAAATAAAATACTTAAGTTTATTTTTTATCTACATAATAAATATTATTGTCTAAGCAGAGTCAGTACTAACCAAGAAAATTAGTAGGCAGTGATCTAGATCCAACAAACAATTCGGTAGGTAAAGTTTTTGTAAGAGGTTGATATTTTATATTTTTCTTATAGTTAACGTGTTACTGATCAAGATACTGCAGGTAAATTATTTTAATTTATTATCGTTTTGCAAAAAAAAATTAAATATTAAGATAACGTTTGAGACATTAGTACGACATTAGTAAGAAAAAAAATATAATATCAACCTCTTACAAAAACTTTACCTTCCGAATTGCGTTGCTCTAACAGTGTCCTTGTTCTTTTAATCTCACGTACATCAAGAAAAAAATTCTTAAAAATTATATTATCGAACTTATAAAATTGAGTCACACCAAGTAGAATGAAATGACACTGCTAAACTTATAGTGTTCCGTGTGGCGCCGGATTAAGAATAGCGTCACTCCATTTCCTTCCGTGGATGTCGTAGAAGGCGACTAAGGAAATCAATTACCAGGAGACGGGCAGCAGCGTCTTCCTGAGATTCCAACCGCATACTGCGAATCGCCAACCCGACCGCCAAGCGTAGCGATTATGGCAAAACCCCTCATGGTTATGAAAACCACAAAGGAGGCCCATGTCCTGCAGTGGGCGTCAAATGGCTGACGATGATGAAACTTATAGGTAGGTAGTAGTATTTTATTTGAACAATAAGAACGGTCAAATGCCCTAAATATACAGTTCGACCAGCAATAGTGTGCACCTATGTCGAGATATCGCTGAAAACTTATGAGGGGAAAGTAACATAAAGCTTCATTTAAGAGCGGGGAATTGGCTTGACTGAAGCAGAGCTAAGGTTTTGTTTGATTTCACATGTTCTATGACTATACTTCCAATGTTCAGTGTCTATGTTCAACGGTACGATTATTGTTACTTTACCTTATTTGAGAAACTTTTACTTTAATGGTCATCTACATGTCGATACTATAGTTTAAACGCAGAGCTCACCAGAACACATTTAACTGACGAGATAGCTTTTGTATTTTTGGGTAGTGCGTAACGGGCAAAAAGCATTCCTTTCAAGTTTTTTTATTAATAAACCGGTCATGTTCAAAGTTGAATGGACAAATCATGAAGTTGTTTTGATTATGTATTTGTGTTACTTTGTTATGCTGTGTAAACATGAGATTTGAAAATTATAGGCCATCTGCAAATCTGCTAATTTACGTACGTAAGAACTAGAAGGGTACATTTGTGAACTGAGTGATTTCTACATAGTGGACTTGCGACTAAAACTGAAGGTTGATGAAACGTATTTATGATGTATGTATTCATATTGTATAAGGTTATAGAGATTGACTACCAAATAACAAAAAATTCACCGAGTGTTCTTATTTGCTTCAATGACACCTGTATTATCATTAACGTACTCGTTAGTTCCGCCATTCCCTCTTTGCCTGATCCTATGATGTTGACATTCCGCATTTAAATTTAACTTTAAAGCCATATTAGATCACCTGTATCAATTTTGACTGACTATCCACATTCAGTCTGATTTTCGCACGTCAGACGTTCTAACAATTACGCGCTAATTTTCCTGTGCTCAATCATCTACCAATAAATCTTCGAAATCACGCGGATTGTAATTTATTATTCTAGAAGTCTGTGAACACATTATAAGTTTCCGCTATCTACTGTTGTTTGACTGGAGTAACTATCTCTATCGGAGAATCA
This sequence comes from Yponomeuta evonymella, assembly GCA_963969515.1. Lineage (NCBI taxonomy): Eukaryota > Metazoa > Arthropoda > Insecta > Lepidoptera > Yponomeutidae > Yponomeuta > Yponomeuta evonymella. The sequence continues at coordinate 3,013,532 of OZ018347.1, forward strand.
TCGGAATTATAGTCTCTGTTTACGGCCCTACCTCTGTCGCCCACACGCGACAGTCTAAGATATTTATGCATACTGTAGTAATCATTGCAGTACTTATTGAAACAGTTGTGTCTTTTTATTATTTTGCTAATGATTCATTATGATTATCATTATCATCACCCATTGTGTTCAATATTAACTGTGTAATTACTGCTTTGTTAGTCTGTGGATTGTTTAATCACTGAAGTGTTCGCAACTATTTTTTCATATTTTCTATTACACATTCTAAAGTGTTGTCTCTAGAATATGTTCGTGATTACAATAAAAATTATGAAGACTTTCACATTTATTATATAAACTAGCATTACTCAGTGGGATGACCTTAAAATTACATAGTTAAGTTTCAGGATTGTTGCCATACCTAAAACGAGGCAATACGATTTCCGATTATACGATTTTTGTATGGCATAAAAGGTTAACAGTGAGTGTAAGTTCCTTCATCATCTAACTGTTAGGTGGAGAGGAACACGATATAATACGAGTATATCACCGTTACGCGCATTTCTTTGCGCCAGCCAGGAAAGGAGCGACAGAATCGGCTACTTTTGCGACATCATTCGTTCAGTTACCACTACTTACCCTCATTCGGAGACCCCAGCTTTCTTGGACGTGTCACCGACCAAACATGTCTTCTAACATTGGTGGTACGTTACCGCAGTAGCCACCAACATGCCAGCCTGCAATGGTCTGTGTTTGTATTGGAAGTAAATTCTCAGGGATGTCTTGGATTCTGGTGGTATGTAACCAACTGCAGCCGCGTCTATTTTTAGAGCTAATGGCTGGTCATTTGAGCCCCTAGTCTGGTCAGACGGCTTATTTTATAACATAAATAACAGCCTGCTTCGGAGAAACCAGGTAGCTGCCTTAGCTGATTTAGGTGTGGACCCATTGCAAGCTTGTGTTATAGTCTCTACTATCTATAAATTTACCCATACTGTTTTCGAGAGTTTACTGGCACGTTTCTAGACAAGTCTACAGATACGATTCAAAAACATAATTCGAAAAAAAAATTACACAACCGTAGTTTGTGGTAAGTTACGGCAAAGTTACCGAGTACTTAAAGCTGTTCACGTTTCCAGGCAACATATTTGCATTACTTTTTATTTACTATTATTAAACAACTATTTTAGTTACAACAATTACAGAGATATATACCCACTTACTTAATTTTACTGATTTACGCTCGTTATGAGCTACAATAATTTTTTTTATTGTTTTTTTTTTTTATTAATATATAACTGATAAAAAATATACAAATAACTAATTCTAAGTATATTTACAAATAAAACACCTGCCCCAGGTCACTGTCCCGCGGTAATGAGCCCAGAACGCTGGCGACGTTACCTCTTTGGATGGCCAGGCTTATCCTCTGGCCGAGGTACGCGCCGGCCCTCTGGTCTCCCGATGCGTCGATTAGGCGCGCCGCTAAGTCTTTGAACAGCAGGCGCGCCTCTGGGCCCCAAGTGCCTATGGATTCGACCCCAAACGGCGCAAATATGTAATTGTTTCCTATTGAACCGTATTTGCGCCGTTTCAGGCTTTCGGCCGCGCTAGCCGCTGAACCAGCGGCTCTTCCACTCTGGGAAACATGAGAGGGTGCCAGCGTGTCAACGCATGTAGTGTCCCAAACTAGCGGCCTCCCATGTTTCCAGGGGATCAATGTCATTCCATCGGGCCTTTTACCATCGTCGCGGATGATGCCTGGAGGTTCGAGCGTGGCCGGAACCCCGGCTGTGGCAAAGGCCCTCCGGATGATGTCATTGAGAGCCGCGTAGCGGGAAAGGCGGCCGGCGCTCCGCTGACACGATAGACCATGGTGGCCCAGGCGATCGACGTCGGTACCGCAGGAGCAGCGATGGGGCACAGTGATTGGGCAACCCAGTCGCAGACCGATGGCGGTGCTAACAGAGGTGTTGTCCATCAGGGTCCCTATAGACGCTGATGGGTGGGCCTGCAACTAGTAGCCCGCCTCTCGCTCGGACACGGCCAGTAGGCGTTCCACGTCGCTGGTGCAAGAATGGATTAACCTGCTCTGCACCAGCTCGCAGAGGGGCCCGTCCCACTGCCTTTGCATGGTAGGATCCTTCGGCGGATCCTCATTAGGGCAGGCCAGTCTCCATGCCTCTTTGGCTTCCCCACAGTATGAGGCCTCAATGTCACCCAGAGAAGAGCTAACAATTTTCTTGTACAAGGCCTCGATACTGTGGATGGAAGACAAAAAGGCAGGCAATGCGACGCTGCTTACCTTCCTGACTCCTAGGCCTCCATATCTTATGGGGAGTGATGCCTGGAGCCAGGAACGTTCTGAAATTGTACAGTTTAGAATTTTAGAATTAGAAAAAACTTACTTAATTTTATAAAATTATCTTTTTACGCGTTCTACCTTCGCAGCCTTAACTAAATAATTGTACTACATAGAAGAATGTCCATTCTATAGGTATTTATCACGTTATAAACACATTAACAAATTCGTAATCACGTTAAAAAATATTGAAAAAGATGCAAAATTTAAAACAAAAGTCGTACACGTTAAGTTTTTGTAATTTATGACGAACTCTAATTGATGTATTTCAGAAATTGCGAGATTTTTGAGGTAACCCTGTAGAGAGGTAGGTCATTACTGTCGATTGTACAAGAAAAAAGTTAAGAATCAGTATCACCAAGAGTGCCTCAGAAAACGAAGGCATGCCACTTTTAAGAGCCTCTATGAATTTAAAATATTTGTGTCGTCGATAAAGTAAGCCGTGGCGACGCAGTAGAGGTGGCAAAGGTAAACTCAAACAACATTGCTTTTAGTAGATACCTATTGTCAAATAATATTTCAAGGATGAGGTAATTATCACTCGCTTATGAAGATTGCTTCTTCTTCTTTAGATTTGAATGCTCTTAACTGATGTTCGCACAATATTTAGGATGCGACTTGATGAAAAACTGAACAAACAACTCGACTGCTAAGCATTTATTATGGGTTGTTAGTATTTTTTTTTGTTAAGTTTTAAATTTTTGTCTTTTTAGTGATATTTTTAATAGGGGTTAAAGTATGAAATTGCCGTTTTATTGCAATAGGTTCTTTGAATTGACATAGAATCTTCATGGTTTGAGGTTTTCGAATGAAACTTTTTTCAAATGGTTTCTATGATGTTCTTTTTTTAAAAAATGTGAAACATTTGAATATCGACTTTCAATTGTTTTTGTTATTCAATTTAGACAAGAAAGATGGATACTGCGAAAATTCGAGTGATTTTTGAATACGAGTTCCGACGCGGAACTAACGCGGCAGAAACAGCCCGCAATATCAATGCTGCGTTTGGAGAGGGGTCTACTAATGAACGCACCGTGCGATTTTGGTTTAAACGCTTTCGTGATGGAAATTTCGACTTAAAGAACGAGCCACGAGGAAGACCGCCCACACAGGTGAATAACGATGAATTAAGAGAGATGTGGAAGCCGACCCTAGTCAAACTACCCAGGAATTAGCGGCATGGTTTAACGTTACCTTACCCACAATATTGACTCACTTGCGTCAAATCAATAAAATAAAAAAATACGAAAAATGGGTGCCTCATAATCACTCGAATTTTCGCAGTATCCATCTTTCTTGTCTAAATTGAATAACAAAAACAATTGAAAGTCGATATTCAAATGTTTCACATTTTTTAAAAAAAGAACATCATAGAAACCATTTGAAAAAAGTTTCATTCGAAAACCTCAAACCATGAAGATTCTATGTCAATTCAAAGAACCTATTGCAATAAAACGGCAATTTCATACTTTAACCCCTAATATCTTAGCAATAGGAGCAGCGCCATCTAGTGATAATAAGCAAGATTAAATAGTAGCAAGATAGAGCCATCTTGTGACTAAGTAGGGAACGTCTTGCGTTTATTTGTAAGATATTCTAGCACAGCATTTCGTCTTCGACGTTTTCTGCCTTGTATTTTCGCACAAAATAATCTACTATTCGATAAACACAACTTTTACAACAGTGACAAATTTAAAAAAATCAAAGAATCTTCATCCATTTTATAAATATAAAATAAAAAGAACTTTATTCAAAAGTTAAAAACTTGCATATATGTTAAGAATAATATAGTTTACTACTTACACTTTTGAAATGGTCGGAGCCTCAGCATTAATGCTGTTATTCAGTCTCCGCCGGGATTTCCTGCACTTATTCTTTATAAATAAAAAATAGTTAACATACCATCTACAGAATTAAGTTACGTAATTTTTTTTTATGCTTTCTCTGTAATTATTTTTCCGATATACTATAAAGAATATTCTTATCTTATCTTAAGTTTAGTATTATGTGATGATAGGTTTAGACCAGTTTACAATTCTCTTGCCATTTTAGTTTTCCCCGTATAAAATTTTTTCGTATAATCGAGCAGAACCCAGATTTTCATAACTTTTTCAATCAAGACATAATTTTATTACACCCTGAATTGTACTCTAGAAGAACAGAACATGGAACTATTACAAAGACAGGTCGGCCGCTACTCGCAGTTTCTTCCAGTCAACAGCGTACTATTCGAAGTTCCTGAAGGAAAAATGAGCGACGAACGGACACCGATGCCGTATATTATGCTACTAAGTATCCTCCACCTCATGCTAAACGTTGTTTTTCTCGTAAACGGCCAAGTTCACTTACTTTTGTAACCTTCGTACAAACCAGTCATGGTAAATATGACACGTTCGATATATTTTTTCCTTTGGAGGTGGACTAAGGTTACTCAATAATGGCCTATTAAGTGATACAATATGCTGTTGATATTGGCTGTTTGCTGGTGTGGGAGAAACCGGAAGACTTAAATATTATGTTGTGCACTCACTTCAGGACCCCACATGAACGTTCATTAAGTTTTAATTTAGTTTCTATAAGTTGTGTCACATATTATTGCTGTAAAATTCATGTACTCTTCATGAATTACTCAATACACGCCCTCACGTTTAACTTACTCATAATAAAGTACTTAGTGAGATATGTTTTTGGATGCATGCCTAGTACATATTTTTATCATCTAAGTTTAGAATAAGTGGCATGTTTCTGTAATATCTCCGTATTAAATAAATAATGGGTGATTGTTGTGTACACATAAACGGTAAAAATAATGCGTCATAATCTCTGATTCATCATCAGCCATTTAACGCCCACTGCAGGACATAGGCCTCCTTCGTGGTTTTCATAACCATGAGGGGTTTTGCCATAATCGCCACGCTTGGCAGGCGGGTTGGCGATCGCAGTATGCGGTTGGAATCTCAGGAAGACGCTGCTGCCCGTCTCCTGGTAATTGATTTCCTTAGTCGCCTTCTACGACATCTTTGATTATGATTAATTATTTCTACAGTCTAGAACACATCGACCTTTCTGTCCGTGTTAATTCTTCTCTATTTTTTTTCTTTTTTGGGATTAATTTAACATTATAGTTTTTCACTAATTAATTTAACATTATAAATGTACCCATCACTTAATCACAGATAATTTATAGAAAGTAGTTGCTTTGTGAAAGCAGAAAAAAAAAATAATGTACAGTGACAAAGTGCATGTATATTTTTAACCAAGGAGGAGGTTATCAATTCGACGCCAAACATCCCATTGGTATAATTTTAATTTGGTGAAGATATGATGAAGACTTTTGGAGATGGAGAACGGAACTCTTCCATGAACAACAGTAAATAAGGCCTAATAGGGCCCATCCTTTAGTAATATTCGTATGTTTCATGAAATAGCCTAAAAGTATTTTATGTGTGCAATAAAGTATAAGTAGTCCCAAATTAACGTGGTGATGTTCTGGGGAAGACTTTCGAAGATGGAAATTGAGAACATCAAATTTTAAAGCAACGAATTAAGTAAGGTAAATTATGGTTATAAGGGACTTGTGTATTTTTCTCCCGCTCCCCCACTAAAAATAAAAAAAAAAACATACAAATCGACTTCGTAGCACTACAGCACTAAACAGTTCTAATTTTGTTCTAATTCTGTTTCTAATTATTTAAATTATTTCTTACTTTTTAGTGCTGTAGTGTTTCTTTTGCGTTTTTTATTTAAAATTTTTTAATAAATAAATTTACATACACAATTCGCTATGGTAATCACATATTTCCAAACAGATAGTTACAACAGTTATGCGACGTTTATGTTTGAAGACAAATAAACATTTTCAATTTCTATTTATATTATGCCTTTAACACGAGGTTGAAAGAGAAAATGCAAACGTATACAATGAAATTAATACATCTTGGTAACATTCAGAAACTTAATTTCGCATTTTTTACAGTTTGTAGCAAACTTTATATCGACATTTGATGTAGCCTGTAAAATTATGGAATTGTGTTGTTACCTTCATCATCGTTATCCGCCCACCTCTGCCCACTGTTGGGCATAGGCCTTTTCCCCATCAAGCCATCTTTCGCGGACCCTCGCTATCCGTATCTGTTGTGAACGTGAGACGTATTAATTTCTTCGTTCATCTGTAAGCTTAGCGTGCGGCCGATTCGTAACTGCCTTCTTAGAGAAGTGCGGATCTTAGAGGCTTTTATACTGATTGTGGTTAGTACAGAGGTATATATAGAGCTATAGATAAAATAACATAACGTCCACTTGACAATCACTCAAGCAGCTTCCAACTATTGAGTTGCTGTAGTAACTATCACCAACATAAAATCACCTACATTGGTGCAAATTAATTGACCTAGTGATACAATGGAAAAGTTAAACGACTTAGGAGCATTCGTGCATATTCAAAGTTTACGATGATTTATTTATTAAATATCATAATTAACTTCGTTGTATATACGCTATTTCAAGTTGCAAAGTTCCATTTAGCCTTTATTAACTTAATACCGGATAAACTTACTTGTAAGTTTATCCGGTATTATGTTAATAATGTGTAGTGCTTACGAAATTTTTAGTTCTATTTAGCCTATGCAGATGCAAATTACGTAGATACGTAATGAGATGATTTTTACAGCGTCTGGTGGCACCTTCACGCACACTAGATGGGTAAAGGGACCACTCGGACGCTGTAGTGCCTGGGACATTGTTTTTTAGATGGAGTAGGCTTGCCCAGCACCTATAACATCCTGACAACTTAGTCAGCCCAGCACACAGGAAAGACAAGTACATACGTGCGGAGCCAACCAAGCTGCGGGTTTCCTCACGATGGTAGCCCAGTGGGTAGAACAATGGACTCGGAAGCGAGAGACCCAAATTCGATTCCCAGTGCGGGCATGTTCCTATGACTTTGTTTATTTTCAACGTTACGTACATCTGCGAATTTGTAGAAAGTAGCAATACCACACGCTAACGGTAAAGGGAGGTCCTATATGTAAATGCCCCGGATAAGATCCGAGGCCTAATTATGCGCTCTAAAACCTGAAGGATTCCTAACTTCTAGCTGTCAAATTCCATACTAATAAATACGCTACAAGTTCGTCCGTACCAAGTTTCTGTTTTAATCTAGCCTTTGTAGAGTCGCAGATGCAACAAAGCAATTTTGGTGTTACGGACAGTCTTCCTGCAGAATAGCTGAACAAACCTGCACTTCCTACTTTTATTGTGTGTACGACCTAGACACAGCCAAGGTCCCTGCACATTGTTGCCTTATCATCGTATTGTTCAATAGGAAGCTAATGTCTGCAGTCATCTGACTCGCCTTGGTCTTGACATGTCTGTGATCCGGGGGCAAGTCTCTAAAATGCATAGTTGTTCAATAGACTCATATTATTAAGGTAATAGTTATTTCATTGACACTATTGGTAGTCTGATAACCGACCGCATTTCAACGGCGCCTCGCGCTATTCGATCTTGTTCGCGAGAGATGCCTATTTAATGTGCGCGGCTTATTAAATACCATTGGAATTACATTTTACCGCTATCAAAAAAAAAATTAACGGTTTATTTAAAAAAAGAAAATAAACAAATTATTAATCATATTGCTTTGTAGACTACCAAATAGAGGCAAATAACATGACATGTATTGTCTAGGGCTAGATTCTAGTAATGCAAAAGTGCAAAAAATCATTGTCTGGCCACTGTCATTGACAGAATTTTATCGTATTGCCTTTTCAAGCTCGCTGGCACAAACACGACAACTCTTTCTATTGGTTGTGCATCAGGCAGAATTATCTGGAAAACCAAGTGTGCACGACTACCGTGCATCAGGAATTGAGGATATAGAGCCTTTTTGTTTCCAGTAGTTACAAGTTCATAGACCTTTTTCTAGTTGCTTGGCAACATTTTTGGAAAAATATATATGTCAGATAATTCTAGGATTTGAACGAAATAAAAACGAAATTTTATTAAATACATTTGGTCAAGCTTGTATTAATATTATAGCTTCGAGACGACCAAATAGGGTCTCATAAAAATACAATTCATAGTTTAATGTAATTCGTAGGTAAATTACGTAGCTGAAGTCTTCCTTCTTGTTAATCTCTGTGTTAATCGATTTTACGATGTACTTCGAATTGTCATAGTAAACCATGAATTGTAGTTCTATGAAACAGGCCCCAGTAGGTGGAACGTATAAGGCGCTTTTCATAAATTCAATTCAATTCAAATATTTTTATTCATTATAAAAACAAAATGTATACTTAATGAAGGTCAACGTTGTTAGTTTCATATTTAATAGATTATGTGGAAAAGAAGCTAACAGCAAAGAAACTCCACATTCATTGTTTTCAAAAATGAAGTTGGGCGCTGCTAGCAGGCGAAAGGGCGGGTTGAGATACGCATGTGATTAGATCAGTCGACTCGCGACTTCGCGAGTCACGGCTGTTGGCATGGCAGCGAACATGGCAACCCATGCATGTATTTTTAAGGTTTCATAACCGAAGAATGCCAATCGTCTGCCGTTTTACTACATAGCAGAGTAACCCCCGCACACTAACAATCAAAATAAAAAAAAATCAAACTGTTTTTATTCCAAGTAACACAGAAACGACGACTTAATGAACGTTACAAGTTAAACGATCTAGATTTTGAAATGGACACCTAGGTAAGGTATCCATTTCAAAATCTAGATCGTTTTGGAGAAAAATGGAAAAAACTCCAAACTTAATCATTTCAAATCTGTGAATCTACTGGCATCTACTAGTAATAGGTGTCAGTAATGTGCGCATGCACTTTAGATTATAACAACTGAGAGGTGTTAACCGAAGATTATAATCTAAACGACATGCAGGCCGCTTCCAACCGGTCCTTTTGGCAATCCATGGAGGAGGCCTATGTACAGCAGTGGACTTCTTGTGGCTGAATGATGATGATGATGAACCGAAGATTAACAATCCAGAGTCCAGTCCATCCAAAGGTTGTCTGGAAGAGATCACTTTTAGTGATAAGGCCGCCGTCCGTACTTTAAGGTTCAGGAAACTACACAATATTCCTTAAGCTTAAACTTACTTTTAAGGAATATTGTGTAAGTTCCTTTTTTATGGACAATAAAGTGTTCTCTATCTAGCTATCTACACTAACAATATGTGTGTGTACTACGATACGACTGTATTACAACAGTTTGTGTAATAACGTATAATACAATTTTTGGCCTCTGAATGGGTTTTTGGAGTTGTCCTCGGCACGGATTGGTGAAATAAAAAGATTTATCGATATTAAAGTTTTTATGTACATTTGTGTACATATATATTATATTTATCATGTACGTTTTTATTTAACTACTAGCTGTGCCCGCGACTCCGTTCGCGTACATTTCGATTTTTACGAAGCAGCATTTGTATGGGGGCCACGTCTTATCATAACTGGAGCTAGAATTTAAATAGCCTATCCTGTGTCCCAGATGTCTATATGTTTTTATACCAAATTTCATCAAATTCGGATAATTGGTTTAAGAGTTATGGAGGAACATACATACATACACACATACAGAAAAAAATTCTAAAAATCGTGAAATTAGTTTCAGTATCATATATTGAGCCTATAAACACAATATCTCTGAAAACAAACTAACTTACTCCATGACCGACCCTTACAGATTTATTATTAGTAAGTATAGATTTGTATGACTTATATAAGTATGTTTATTATTCATCATCATCATCATCAGCCATTTTACGCCCACTGCAGGACATAGGCCTCCCTCGTGGTTTTCCCTAACCATGAAGGGTTTTGGCATAATCGCCACGCTTGGCAGGCGGGTTGGCGATCGCAGTATGCGGTTGGAATCTCAGAAAGACGCTGCTGCCCGTCTCCTGGTAATTTATTTCCTTAGTCGCGTTCTACGACATCCACGGAAGGAAATGGAGTGACGCTATTCTTAATCCGGCACCACACAGACATCCGTCTGTTATTATTTTCTTATTATTTTTGACACGCTCGCTGTACCGCGCTCTATGATGCTCACAGAACAAACAGGCTTTCCCTGAAAATCAGCGCTGTGGGCATTATACCCTCACCAAAAGCTCAGCCAGCTGCCTTTTGCAGCAACAGAGACACACCGCGTCTAATGTTTGTAAAGCTTGTTTTATTGTATATTCTGTTTTGTGATGTTCTATGTTTTTTTTTTTCTTAAATGCTTTGGTTATTGTTGTGTGCGTTACTGTTGGTGTAATAAATGTATTTCTTCTTCTTCTAATAAAACAGGGGGCACGAGTAGTAAAACCTAAATAACTTGGTAAAAACTACTGTTAGGTACATTTATATGTTGATATTGACGCAACTGTGTTAAACCTTTCCTTTGTTATGTGTTTCGTAACACCTATTGTGCTTAACATACTGCTCTTTCCAATCGCCGTTTTGAACAGGTTGTGAAAAGGCATGAAAATGTAAATTTTTCTTGCACTGGATCGTGGTTACGAGATTGCTAATTGCCGAAACAAATTGCATCTTGAAGCTACTTTATGAGTCAAAGACATGGTTATTTTCTTTTTCGTCAATGTCGTCGGCCCTATATTTACAAGTTGATCAACTAAACGTTTGCCCGCATGTGATAAAATAGAAATTTACTATGAAAAGGCACACAAAAATATAAACTATAGAGATTTAACGTAATTCTTTGTAATGTTGTCAAATAAAGTTTATTCTTATTCTTATTTAAAGAAACTTAGAAGGGTTCCTTCGATGATGAAGATGAAGGGTTCTTCGAATGGTAGTGGTTTTTCAAAGTAACATAGTGTACCTAATATATCAATGCACTTTATGTTTTGAGCTGTCATAGCGAGCAATAAAAGAAGCGAGGCCCAGAACCACACACCTCCTTGCCTACATGAAGTAGGGGCCTGTACACAAAACTGCGATGCGACGTCGCATCGTAAGAATCTGCGAGCTCGCGCGACGCATCGCAAGAACTTGCGAATTGATTCGCATCGGCGTTTATAAAAGTAATAAATGGATGTACCCAAAATTTTCTTTGTTTCTTTTTCCTGTATCTTCTTAGAAATAACAGAAGTGAGCCTTTCTTTTTACGATCTATGTCACGACCTAGTTTACAAAATACGTTCAGTACTGTTGACGGTCGTCGAAGTAATGGTCACCCGAATCGTGGAAGGAAGATGTCGACGCACGAAATCGCATCGCAGCAATTCGTGTCGCAGTTCTGTGCATTACGAATTCGCATCGCACCTATTCGCAGTTTTGTGTAGCCTAGGTACGTAGACACAATCACCAAAGCATACAAAAGATTAGAAAAAATGTTCTATCAGTAGTTAATGTTATTATTACAAGTCCCTGCAAGTATGATTTCTCAAAAAATCACGTAATTTTTGGATTGGTGAGGAATCCAAACAAGTAAAGAACCATACACGATGACATCATCACACTAAAATTACAGCACACCTTACAAAACTCCTTAATTAAATTAAACCATTCATGAATACAGCCAACTATTACACAAAGGGCGTTTCGTAATTTGCTATTCCGTGGACGTTGTCCACGAATGAATATGCAGAGGAGGTAAAGCATGCGTCTCTTAAATGGTCATGTTTTTCTCAGCTCTATCAGCTTAGTGAAGCGCTGAGTTTTTGACAACTCAACTTCTTCCATCTGACGTTCTAGCAAGCCCGTAAATACATCCCACTATATTGGGCGTAGACCTATTCCTCGTAACCTTTATCACCCTTTATGTACAATCAACTGGTAACCTAAGCCCTAACTATTCTCGAATATAAAGAAGAAATGCTGAATAACAAATACCTAATTATCGGTATTGTTGTAATAAAAATTTTACACTACCCAATTACTTGCCCTGATCCCGAACTGGGATACCCTGTGTTATGGTAACCAGGCAAGAATATCACAAAGATGGAAATAAACCCAGACTACCTAGTCTTCTACCTGTAAGAATCACGCAACATCTAAGCTGAAAGAATGGTAATGAGGATATGGATAAGCCTGGATAAGCCGGTTCTCATTAGAGGAGGCACTTTCCTAGCTAGTGTCACTAAAGCTTGCACAAATAATCTGACACAGACTGATAGGGCCAACGTTTTTATACAGCACCAAATAGCAGTGTCCTGGTGTCGTACAGTACATACACGGGCATGTTACAACGACAGACAGAAGTCTTATAAAATAAACGGCACACGTGCCTACCTCAAAGCGCACGATCTGAATACGTAAAGAGCGCAGCTAAAAATATAAATTCCATTCTAAATCAGGTGCTGTCTGATCTCAAAAGGCTTTGAAGGAAACCTGTCTGGCTGAGGCGCCAAGCAACGAAATACCAAACTTCATTCTACGTATAAGGTTTACGAACATTATGTACTTACTTAAATGGAGTGCGGCCGGGATTAGTCATAAGTTCAACAAATTCGCAACAGTCTGCGAAGTGGATATAATTTAATGGTGCGATTGTACATTGTTGGACTACGCGTTGCCTTGTAGTTTCCTAAATAGAGAGCAATCATATTTGTTTCGCTTAGACTCATTCTGATTAGGCGAACACCAAGTATATAATTTTGACCCGTAAAATAGTAGTTTTATCCTATGAAGGTAATTTCCGGTGAAAGAGTCGATTCTGTCTTAGTCCAAGTTCAGCAGTGCCTGACGTACACAATAAAGGAGGTGTTAAGAAAATAAAAAAAGGCATGATTTTGAAAGAGCTAAGACAGCTAACACATCTCAAAAATTCTTTATCTAATTATGTATTATATTTGGACATAATAATTTATGTTTGGACATAAACATTATTAAAGACCTATTTAGAGGCTAAAATTTTTAAAATTGTCCTCAGCACGGATGAGTGCAACAAAAAGAATATAAAAAATATTATTGCCAGAGCGCTCGGGTAACCACAACCGCAAATCGATAAAGATAAGTAAATGACAAGAAGCATTATTCTATGAATCAGTCCATTGATACTCTAATGGTTGGATGAATGGAAATCGTCATTTAGATAAATCACGTGATGATCAGGGGACTTTTTGTGCTAAGAATGGATGCATATTGTGATATAGATGTTAAGATGTTGTCACCTGCACCTGCGAGGTAACGCCATTGGTTGCTCACCCCTTCTTCTGTCCATGGCCGATGATGGCCCTCATGGAACATTCATCGAATTTTCAGAAGACTGCGAGTCATTATGTCACCTTACCACCACATTATCTAGATCTAGATAAAGAGGTATATAGAGGCTTTATCTGGTGCCATCACCTGCAATGCCTCTTCAATATTGCTTTTAAATGAAGTCCCAAATTTTCAGTCTATGAGAAAATATTTTTTTCCGTGCTTATGCCCAGGCTTCACGCAACAACGCACCAAACTCTCGCGCACTTCTTCTTCAGCCCATTGCCACCTAATGTTGAGTCTATGTATAAGCATCCTTCATTGCGCGCCAACCCACCTGGTCGCCTATTTAATCAGCCCTTCACAAGAACATCCTTGGCCCTTAACCATTGTAAAGATAAAACTAAAGTCTGTTTTTTAATTCGATGCAAAAAAAGAGGCAGTGTTACAGGCTAAAATATATCGTTACACTCAGTAGATTTTGGTTTAACTGTAAAAAAAAGTAGACTCGTATGACCAAAACCCATATAGCATCAGACATTAATATTTAGTTACTAATAAAAGAAAAGTATTTAAAAAACACTATCGCAACTCACACCATTTTTATTTGGAAGCAAAATGGGATTAATATTAGTTTTTATGTAAGGGCAACATAGACGTAATTTGTTTTCAAACATTCCGTTCTTTTCATGGTTCCGCGAATATTGTTTCCCGTGTTCCCTTGTGATTTCGACAATTTTGGCTAGTTTTTCGAGTCCACATGAGTAAATGCAACACGTGAAAGAGATTTCTATTGTATAAATAAAATATCTTTTTACTTTTGTTTTGATAAGAAAGTTTTTTTTTGCACAGATTTCATTGGAACCTTAGATTTATGGCTGTCATGGACGACAGCGTTAATATATGCGATATTTTTCCCACACAATATCCAACATGCAACCCGCGTCCACACACGACTGCGGTCGGATTTAGTATAAAACAAGACGTCGCGCGATATATTATTATTTATAGCCGTCGTCTGTTACGACCTTTAAAAAATAAACTTGTATTGATGTCCACATAGAGTACGTCAACAAATATATTGGGTTGTGATAGTTTACGACCCCTGCACATATCAGTGACAGTATTTTTTTTGCATCGACTTAAAAACAGACTAGCAAAAATTGCCAATATCGTCAGCCAGTAGGTCTTAGACCATCGTAAAAGCCACAACTGTATTTGATATATCTTCTTCTTTGGCATGTGTTTGTTCACTGTTGGACGTGTGCATCTTCATAAGTCCTCCATTGCGATATATCCTATACTAGCTCTGATGTCATCAGACCAAGGTCCAGGTGGTCGGCCCACACTTTGCGTCCAATTAATTTGGTTGCTCATTTAGCCAGTTGACATTTAGCATTTAACACCATTGCCAATATCGTCAGTATCCAGAAGGTGTATGATTTCAAAATTTATCTCCCTTTTCCTTCTTCTTCCAGGAATCGCTCCTGGACTGGGACAGGAGTGCAGGGGAGGTGCACCCCCCGGCGCCGGTCGCCGGGGCGTCAGCCCGCAAGTGGGGCGCCAGGAACGTCGCTCACGCTCAGGACACCTCGGCAGACGAGTCGGCGCCCGTCACCAACTCCACGGACGCGTGTAAACTCATGATTGTAAGTGGCTGAATGGTTTGCAGTTCGTAGTGTAGGAAGAACCAGGAACTGTAGCTTAGAAATGGCCGCAGAAATGTGGACAGACAAAAAAATTTATAGACGGGATATTTAGGTAGGAATACAATTGACGCGGAAATCAAGAGACAAGCGAATGAGACAACTAGAGAATGGAAAGCATTAGAAGATTTACATTGGGTGGATATTAGTTTAAGAAGGTAACAGAAGCAGATACCGTTTAGTAAGAGAACTTGTAGTTCTTGATACCTAACTTTAGCAGAGCCTTGTGAGGTGAACTAAGAAACTAAAGGGGCTGAAAATGTAGCTCATGCTGAAGATACAACAGTTCAGAAGCAGCCATAAGTAGCATTGGGTACGTAAGTACCTAAAACTAAACCTATAAAGCTTTCTAACCAGAGATTCTAGGCACACGGACGGAGGGTGGTGGACGTTTTCTCACACGAAGTAATGCATGGATAGATAGATTTACATAGATTGATTGTACTGTCAATTTACTTCCTTCATGGTTTTGTCATCTATGAGCACGGCTTATTTACTTACATTAATATGTAAAATTAATGAACGTCCTAAAAAGTGGCATGATAGAAATAATTTTTTGTGCAATAAAAACCCCATGTAGCTGAAGGTAGGTACTGAAAGGTCGGGAGCTGGAAACCTTTCATATGCCAATTTGACCTAGTTCGTTGGGTCACATAAAATAGGGCGGCCATAATGAGTTGTCAACAACAAAATTAAAAGACACCAAGGTAACTGTGCTGTAATTTGACGAGGTGACGTGTTTGATGGCTGCAGGTCAATTGGTGTTAAGTTGGTTGCTCTTTTCATTGACCAAAGGACATTATGATAGTTGAGACGTGGCGGGAATGGCTTCGAGAAGTTTCTCAAGGTCGATGGAAATATCCATTGTGAAATGTTGTAAAACGCAGTTTTATAGGTGTCTTCCAGAAGATTGCTATGGACAGGGTCTCTCTCGAAATTAAGGGTTCTATAAACTAAAGTTTAATGATATTTCCTTAGACACATAAAAATATATGGAACAGTTCATATTTTTTCGCGATTTAATATTGATGAGTAGAACCCCCACGTTCTTAGAAAGTTGTTACATTGACATTCCACGTAAATCATTTAAATTATAAATTCACATTATATTACATTAAATTCACTTAAATTCGGGAGGGGTAGGCAGAGAGCAGTGAAATAAATTTCTGATTTCTGATAAGAGGATACACGCCGTATAACCATGTGATGTATTCATATCGAACACAGACTCCAAAAGGCCTTTGATAATACCAATGAGACTCCTTGATAATACGTTGACTTTTGATTCGCATGCGACGTTTAATAGATCGACCTTCGCTTGACAGGAGTTAAGAGAGAGTAACGAAATGCTAAATTGAATCTTCACGATTTACGATTGCACAATATCAACCCGATTCTAAGAACTTTATTGCTATGATGTTTGAGCTGTTTATCAATACCATCCAACCTATCTCCCACTTTCACCTTAGTGCTATTGACTTTACGTACGTTGGCGCTTGTCTAATAGTGCCAATCATACTATTAAATATAACCATTTATCATTCAAATTAGTTTAGAACCCAGCGCCCTGTTTAGAAACAAATTGCGTTCACTTTCCACGGTGATTTAGGTTTCAGTTCTCGGCTAGTACATCAGATCCTTGCCTATCCTATACCGGCCACCACCGGCATTCCGCTCAGCCCCTATATTACGCGCACTAAATCCTGAACGATTCCAATCGTCTAACTGTCAAATTAGTATGGAATTTGACAGTCAGCCTCAGGATTTGGTGCGCAAAATTAGGCCACAGATTGTCGGTCAAGCGAGTCCGCCGATTACAAATCATGATTTTTCTGCAGAGTCGTGCCGAGAAAGGCCTTTGAGGTCCTACAATGGACGAATGTGGCCAGCCCTTCGTAACTGTTCACTCTATTGGGTTAACCATTTTGACGATTCCAAACTTATGTAGTAGCGCCCCTGATCTGTTAGAACCAACTGATTAACTTTATTCTCTCTGCTTTGCAGTACATCGGTGACTCAAAAGCCCCAATATGGCGGCTCATGCTGTGCGGCGGGAACGCAGCGGCGGTGGCGGCTAAGGCTGGCGCCAGACTTCTGCCGCCCAAGCTGAGGATCGTGTGGAACCCGCCCACCACGCCGTATCAGCACACTGAGAAACTACGGCTGGTGGTCACTGCTGTCAATAGTGGTAAGCAGGTCAAACACTCTGAGGCGTTCGTCCTCCGAGAACGATCTTGTTTAGAAAAGCATCTTGAAATGCCCACACTTCACTTTATGATACATAGGACAGGTTCAATTTATGGTGGGAACTTTTGTACCACTGCCCGGTAAAGGGTTGAAGATTGAAGACTTTCATTTAAACAGGAGATATAAGCTACTACAGCTTGATTGATATTGAAACAGGTGTTTCCGTATGGATGTTTAATGTTGCATCAGTTTACAAACCTTGCAGGTGCGTGTAATATTCTGAAGCCTTTGTCGTATAATCTACACCTGGATGAAGGACCTATTAATGGAATCTCCATTGTTTTCCCGTGCACATAGTTGTAAATTACTATTATTAGTTTTTTTATTACTTAATTATTAGTGCACGTAGTTGTTACTTATCTGGTTATTTTTTTTCTGTCATGTGTCTTGTTGGTATAATAAATGTCTTTTCTCAAACATGCTTGGACATTTGAGCATTATTTCGACAACCTTCTTCGAGATAAATCGATATTGCTGTACTGGCCAATTACACGCGAGCAGCGGCCGGAAAAAGTTCTTTGAAAATTCATAACTGTCGTGTTTTGCGGCCAAATAAATTACATACTGAACTCATATCTGTAAGTGGAACGATCTTTTACTCCGAACAATGACAACCAAGGAGGTAACTTATCAGAGGTTTTATTTAAATTTCGAACTGGCTTGGGATAGAAAGGTGGATATACCTATTGAAAAAAAAAACACTTTAACGCGGCAATAAATATTGTTGTTCGTTCGTGGTTCGTCTGATTTTGAAAGTTTATTGAATTTTTCAAATAAAAAGTTCTGCCTTAGTACTACTTAGTTTTAATTTCCGCGCATTATTTGAGAAAAATCATATACAAGCCTTGGCCACAGCTAGGCATTGATTCGCCTCGGCCCACATTTCCACGTTTGTCCATCAATGCCTCTTTTGCTTGCCGCTGCAGTAATGTACTATTCTTTCTTTTTCTTTCTTTAATACCAAATTTTAATAGGTAGTTTATCTGCCAACTGTAGAACTTATCTAAGGTTATACGGGAACGTTTGACAATCATATGCACTTCATCGATGAAAAATCTGTCATCGTACGCGATTATGACACTACAGTCGACAGCACATCAACGTTTACATCTGTGTACTCTTCTCATTAAGGCGCGAGACACACAGATGGGACGTGGGGCGAGGGCGCGGTAAGATGCCAAGAGCAACCGCAGAGCAAGGATTGTGGTCTGTGACTCTATACATCTTAACGCGCCCTCGCCCCACGTCCCATCTGTGTGTCTCGCGCTTACAGGCGACCTTGCAACTAAAATATAGGTAACGGTTTATGTGCTGTCGACTGTATATGTAACAGTGTTATGGAATTAACAATTTAGGGTTTGACATCTGATGGGAAGCAGAGGCAGGCTTACACTAAAATAGGTCCGCTTGTCATGAGGAGTTATTAAGATAAAACCGGCCAATTGCGAGTTGGACTCGCGCACGAAGGGTTGCGTACCATTATTATCTATACAACATTAGACAAAGATCGAATTTGAGAACAGCGCCATCTATAGAAACCAACAAGAAGCGTTTAAAATTGACATTCAACGACATTACATCGGCGCTGTAAAGGTAACATAGATGGCGAGCGTTGTCTTTAGACAACGTTAGTTGTATGGGACCAACCCTTAAATATTTATTTTATTCTGTTGTATTTGGTGTTATAGCGGCAACAGAAATACATCATCTGTGAAAATTTAAATTGCCTAGCTATCACGATTCAAGAGATACAGCCTGGTGATAGACAGACAGACAGGCGGACAGACTGAAACTGAAAGACAGACAGACGGACAATGAAGTCTTAGTAATGGGGTCCCTAAAAACCCTAAAAAATAAAATTTTATAGGAGACGGTGTAGGAACAAGGATTGACGACAAAAATTAATCGTGCGAATCTGAGTGGAAGGGCCGGTAAGGGGCGTCCAAGGCGGAGACGTATTAGCGAAGGGCAGGATAAGTATCAGAGGTAAGTGGCAAACCCTGGTCTCTGCCTAATCCTCCGGGAAATAGGCGTGAGTGTATGAGTTTACTGAGCTTATTACATCAGACGATTTATTACCTAGCTGCTTCGCTAACATTGAATCTTTAAGATTGACTTAAAAAAATTCAAAGGCCTCTGAATTACTGAAGGCCTTTGAACTATTACAATGAATTAAGATGAAGTTCGAGCTTGTTTTAATAGCAAGATAGCACCACCGTGTCCTACACGGAGTGATAAATCCAATCAACACATGTGTCAGTGTCTGTCGCTTCAAATTAACATCGTCCTTATGGAAGACCTTGTCATCATTATGGTAAAACCAAGCGTAAAATATCGTGTTTAGTCGTAAAGACCTCGAAGCTCAATTGCTACAATTTCATAACAATGTGTTGAATACGATTCTGTTGTTAACTTTTCCATGCAACCTCGAACTGTTTGCTTCGTTACACGTATATTTATCCAGTCTTAATCTTACATTGTTCACTGTCGCGGAGAGTTAAATAGGCTAAGACGAAATCTGCACAAGGGTTAGAGATACAATCTTAAGACACGAAACTTTCCATCAACATTATTCGTACCTACACGTTGAGAGAACGTTTTACGTAAATAAAAACTCGTGGGCAGGCATTTCGTTCCAGTTATGAGATTTGGTACCAATGAACAATTAGTACAAAAAGAGGCACGTAAAACAGGACATAAAAATAGAATACAAAATTAATCAAAATTCTGTCCCGTGACACCCGTCCCAAAAAATCCCATGAGACGCTAGGAGAGTTCCCCTGCTGCACCGCCAGGAAAATCCTTTGCAGGTATGCCCCGGAACGATGGATCTAAGAAAGCTAATCTAACTTTTTTTGATACGGCCTGCAACAAGACACAGGTTATGCGATTTGGCCTTTGTAGTACTCCATTTACCCAGGTTTCCTCACGATGTTTATATCCTTAATATCACTAACAAACCCCCAACTCTCCAATTCCAGGAGCGCTGTGCAACAACGATTCCCAATTCGTCTGCGGCATGACCAGCTTATGCGTATCCTCTTACTTGGTGTGCGACGGAGTCCGTCATTGTCCCGGTGGAGAGGACGAAGACTCGGACGTCTGCTCACATCGGAGAGACCAATCAATTCTAGAGGTGCTGAGGAGGTTCGCGGCGAGGAACCAGGAGCTGCTAGGACTTAACCAGCAAGATGGGGTCACCAAGCCTAGTGTGATAAGTGAGTAACGCCAATTTAATCCCGAGCTTCTGTAGGAATGGATTTCACTAGAATATCCCAGGTCGATCGATCGGAATATTTAGAGGTTGCTGTAGCCGTGAAGTTTTCAGTGCGTTTTGTCACACTTTTGCCAATGGGAAACAAATAAAGTCCTCGAATCTGGTCTCGAACCTGGTAAATAATTTCATCAGAAGAATCCAAGCCTATCACAATTTTGAATTTTGAACAGCCTGGGAACACAGGTCGGAAGTTTTCAACGAATGCCACTAGTCTAGTGTCGACACCACAGAGGTCTGTGGACCAAAGCGTTCAGGAAGTTGCTAGGGTAGCTAGAGTACACGAGTACTCGAGTCCTCTATGAGTGCTTGCCTAGATTCCAAGGAATTTCCAAGGCTGTATTTTATAGTGCTTTAAATGCCTGTGCATCAATCAGATTATAAATAATAAATGTGGAGTTACTTTGTTAGCTTCTTCTCCACATAATCTATTTATTGTGAAACTAACAACTTTGACGTTCATTAAGTAATCATTTTGTTTTTATAATAAAATTATTTGAAGTGAATTGAAAAAGCGTCTCTTAAAACGTATTCCAAGCCTAACCATTCCGTTTTCCTTTCCAGTGCGCATCAGCGAGGGCGAGCAGAAAACGAATGCGCTGATGGAATTTGCGGCTGCTTTGAAGCCATACGGCCCGTGGAGCTACCTCGTGGTGGGGATGCTGGTTTGCGCCACAATACTCATGTTCTGTCTGGCTTGGGGTGAGTCTTCTACTGCGAATGGCAGTTTAGGATAGAACCTTGCCCGAACAAGAGTTATGGTGCGTTCCATAACCCTTGTTCTGACACGATGGTAGAGAACACTATTGCACACTAAAAAGGAAATTACAAAGATATTTCAGACAAGGATTATAGGACGCACTAGTATTTGTGTTGCTAGGGTGAGCTGGGTGAAGTAGAATGTCTAGTGTCTATCCAGGATGTTAAGCTACTACTTCATACATACAATATACTCTGTACAGTATTTACAATGATAACAATTTGGTTCCGCCTGCTTCGAATGTGAACACTCGAATACGATTCCATAGATTCCATTGAATAGTTTCCATAGTTGAATAGTTTGGTTAAATAGTAATAGCTATTCAAAAAAAGTACCGTATTTGTCGCTACATTCGAGTGAATGAGGGATTTTCTGTTTATTTTTTTTTAATTATTCCCCAGTCGCTGTATTTTTTAATTATTTCCCAGTCCCTGTATAGATGGCGCTGAACTTTGTAAAATACTGCAAGGAACGGAACGTCACATTATTTTTTTATTATTTCACTGGATGTACATAGTTTTTACATCATAAAATACATATATCATTGTCACATCACAAATAAATCTCGTTCCTAATTGATCAATTCACGTTATCGCAATATCCATTGACGTCCATTTCGGAACGGCTACCATATCTTATAGACGCGAATATTTCAATGTGAGCTATCTGTAGTGCGTTCCTATTTGCCCATGATCGCTCACGTCACGGCCGCAAATCGGAACTCACGGCTAGTAACGCAGTCAGTTAAGCGCCATCTACAGAGTTTTTGGGAACTACTTCCTGTTCTTAATAGTCAAAAAGAAAACCTCCTATTGTCGGGCTCAACATATCGCTGCTTCATAATAAGGACCATGGTGTTCGCAACAGATTATATTGTGCCTACCTCTATAAAGCATCACTGTCATCTTTTGGAGCAATGACAGAGCGTTGTAAATAAACCTTAGAACAAGAACATGTCCTAACACTAAATAAAATGGAAGACCTACGTAATCAACTAGCAACTAGCTCCCAAAACTAACTGTAGTAACTATACAGTTAGTTTTCCCTCCCGAGTGGCGGTGGTGGCGCAGCGATAGAACTCCGGCTTCACATTCGGGAGGTCGTGGATTCAAATCCCGGCATATATCAACTGCTTTGTTTCCTAAGTTACGATGATCTGTGAAGTATAGCAATACCACTCGCCGACGGTAAAGGAAAACATCGTGAGGAAACCCTAGTTTGAGATATTTAAGTACCTTAGCGCGTATCTTGGCCCAACTATGAGACTAACTGCGGAAATCTCAGATCTAACTAACTGCCCTGCCTCCCCAACAGAATGCTGCTGCAAGTCCTCGAAGCCTTCAGACACGCCACTGAACATCCCGGCGTCGTGCATAGACCTCTCCCCCACCGTGTCGGTGACGGCGGCCTCGCAACACGCGCTGGCGACTCCGCAGCCCGCCACGCCGCCCGCCTACGAGCCACCTCCTAGCTACAGGTTTGTTGACACAAGGTCTACCAGACTAAATAAATCAAAAATTGTTTTCTTTGTTTGTTACACTTTATTACACAATAAAAATCAATAACTTCGACACCTAGGTGCATACACAAAAAGACTGGCAGCTGTTAACAGTAGATTGTCAGATGGTTAACGAACGAGAAAACGGGCGTAAATAAATCAAAAGGATCTTTCCGCTGGCTGGCGAGTCAAGAAGTTGGCTGAAGTAGTGAACTGGACAACACATATAACGCAAGCCAATTCCATGTAACGCGTAGCAATGGTATTCTAAGCAATGCAATTCAACTTCATGCAATTGGAAACTATGCAATGCAATTAAATGCCCCCACGGTGTCAGACTTTCCTCCTTCCGACTGGAGTAGTCGGATAACCGTGTTGCGAAATAAATACGATGCCATGCAGGTTCATCTCAAGCTGCTGTCATCTGTACACTTCGCGACCGTCCCTGATCTCTCCACACAACTGTTTCCTGTTTCTCTGTATTTTTATATAGGTACCTACTCACATTTTTTTCTCTTCTGTCAACAGCTCGCTGTTCCCGCGCGCCTACAAATGTGAGCCTTCGCCCCAACCGCACTCTAGCCACCAGCCGCCGCCCGACTAAATAAAGCCGTCATTAGTCTAAGTAGATAGGCGATTGTATTCAATTTGTACGACCTCTCGCTCTGCGACGTCCGGAAAACTGCGAGTGCTGGTTCGTGTTTAAATATGGAAGGCTCAGCTGCGTTTACAATGGCGCGCTGTCTCGCGCGAATGACTGCGTTATTTTATTTTTGGGACAAGGGACAGACGTCATTGGCGCGGCGTGTCGTGTAGGACTTGGGTTGTCTTATCAATAATTTTTTGACATACATGCTTCAGTTTATGCATAGAACTACTAAGAAATTTTGACATCTGACTTCATAACTGATGTTTATTAAATTTTTTTTTGTCATTTTTCTTAATCATAAAGAAGATAATTTTGTTACAAAATATCTAACCTAGGACTCTACTCTAATGCATTTTTGCCAAAAACAGTCGCCAAAAGCGGAAACAAATTAAAGTTTTAGGTTCTTCGCCCTAGGCTGCAGATTCTAAAAATAGCTATTGCCATAATTGAGATTGTTATTGTTCACTTCTTTCAAAAAGATAATAGAGAAGATAATAATGTTATTTAATTTCCTAGTGAACGTCATGATCATTTATAAAAAAATATTTAAGCGGTTTCATTTAACATTTCAAAAGTAATTTTTAATTTAGGAATTCTCAACTACTCTATATCTTAAAAAAAATCGAGTGGGACCAAATTAGCTCTAAGAACATTAAGGCCAATTTGCACCACTTGTTAAATGTCACTTAAATCGCATTAAAATTTACTTTCGTATGAAGAATTTTGGGCGGCACAAGACCGGCTTGGAAAACTACGAGGGAGGCCTATATCCTGCAGTGGGCGTCAAATGGCTGATGATGACGATGAAGAATTTTAGTTAAATTCTGTTTAAGCCACATTTAAGAAAGTGGCGCAGGTCGGCCTAAAGCCCTTCTCACACAACATTTTATTATTCAACTTTTTTGTCTATACTGACAATTACCTAATGGGGACAGAAAAGTCGAATTATAAATGCTCACTCAATAGTATCAACACTTGAGATTTTTAAAATAGTTTGTGTCACTAAAATTATACTTTAATTATACGAGTTGTCTGGTACCTTACCTCTTAAAAAGTCATTGTATGAATGTTTTTAATATAAATTAGGTAGTGTAAACAAAATAAAATAAGCGGTAAACTAAAAATACTTTAACGACAAAAAAAACTTATTTTTTACTAGTCTTCTAAAGTTATAGTGTGAATGGATGTTAAGGCAAAGTAGGGAGTAAGGCCAACTTGCACCACTTTTTATGCAGCTTAAGTAGTATTTAGTATTTTCTTTATACAAACATAAATTTAAATGGCTTCTTAAGTGTTATTAAAAGGTGATGCCAGTCAGCCTTACAAAACTTTTCTCAAAGTAATTTAGCTCAAACTGTGCTGAAATCGCCATTCTGATAGGTGCGTGAAATATAAAAAAATGGTTAAATCTATAAAGATTTCTCAAAACCTGTTTTTTTAGTATAGGTAGTATATTTTTAATATAATATATCATTATCTACATATGTTTTTCACAACGCAGTTTTTTGTAAGTAAATTTGAGCTAAATTACTTCAACGGTCTGGTACAATATGAGAGCAATCAATTGAATTCAACGGAATTTAAATTAATTAAGTTGAATTTAATGTCAAATTGTCTGAGAAGAGGTTTTTTTTCTGTCCCTATATTGTCTCAAGCATTGTGAGGAAACCTCAATTTTAAATTTGTAAATAAAGATTGAAAGTTGTACCGTCACACGAATGGTGATTGAACGTGATATGTAGTGAAAAATATAAATTAATTATACATTATATTTATTTTAAAAATCGTTTGGCTGTTTAACTTATTACACTCAATTTCTCTAAACCTGTCTGAAAAAACAGATTTTTTTTATGCTACTTGTAAATAGATCTAAAGAGTCACTGGTCAAATTAACAGATTCTAAAGCGTGCGCTAAAATTGGGCCGATTGGAGCCAATCCCTTCAAAGGGTCTATGTCATTATTTGTTATTAATGTGTCTTTGTTATTAATAATGACAAAGACCCTTTGAGTTAACTTAATACCGGATAAACTTATTTGGTTTATTTGTCGGAAGTGTATTTAATTTTCAAAAATGTTATGCCAATTCCTGAAGTATGTCATTTACAACAAAGATTTGCTCTACCACTTTTGATTTTTTTTTTATCAATTACAGTATAAAGAAAATATTTTAAGAATACTGTATAAAACCATACGTTTCATATACAATTTACTGTATGAAACGTATAGTTTTCTATGTTTTCCGACCAGGTTTCGCTCTGATTCACAGAGATTAATCATGGTGAGTCCTCGACCCGACGACGTGAGCTCCGTCTCTACTCACCATAATTAATCTCTGCGAACCAGAGCGAAACCTGGTCGGAAAACATAGAAAATCATACGTTTCATAGAATAAATTCTATTTCAAACGTATGGTTTTATACAGTATTCTTAAAATATTTTCTTTATACTGTAATTGATAAAAAATGAAATCAAAAGTGGTAGAGCAAATCTTTGTTGTAAATGACATATACTTCACGAATTGATATAACATTTTAGGTAATTAAATAGCCCTGTGCACTTACTATCGCATCTAAGCCATTTTTTATGCAGCAAGTTTCTCTAAAATCTAACAAAAAAATTACATTATTTCTCTCTACCTACGAACAGGTAACAAAACGTAAAGTTTCCCAGTAGGTACCTATCCACCATGTACTGAAACAAAGGTTACCTAGCTTAGCTACGAGTTTACGACCGATAAACAAACAAAACAGTACGTAGAGGGAAAGTTCCAAACAAGATAGCGATTCCCGGAAACATTGCCGTTCGTTCCGGACAGGTGTTCTGAGGTTCTACGGGTGCAATAGTCAGCATTAATGCTTCGGTTGCCTCCACTACACGTCCGCAGATGCATCCGCGGACGTACGCAAATGCATCCGCAGACGAATCTCCACCAACCGACCACACGTCTGTCGATCGTTCAGTCTGAGTTCAATCTCGGCAGACGCTACTCGCGAGTATGACGGATATTGAAACCGAAGCCGCCGCAGCTATTTATTTGTTTAGTACTCTTAACTACTACTTGAGTGTGCATCGCAGTCGAGTTATTAAGAAATAAGCCGCCTCTACACATCAACAGATGCACCTGCAGACGTCATCTGCGGATGCGTCCGCCGACGTGTAGAGGGGGTGATTTTCGCGTCTGTGGTAGGTATAAACGTCTACAGATGCGTCCGCCTTGAATCGGATTGTTGTCGGTTTTTGTGGCACACATCAAAGGGTTTTGGCGCGAACGCCCGGCGACTGTCCACACGTCTGCCGACGTATCACTTGGATCGGAGTTGCGATTGAGAGTGCACGCGTGCTTCTTTTGGTTTAATTCCCGTACCGATTTGAAAGTCCTAAATCTAAATGTTCTTACCCTGTTTCTGTGTATAGCCGGCAGCCACCACCTTCTTCTTCTCCATTTCATTTTAATAACTTTACTGCGATACTGCTCAAGTAGTACTTAAAAGTACTAAATGAATAAACAGCTGCGGCAGCTACAATCTCAGTACCCACTTTTTCGAGAATGAACATAGACTGATCGACCTACAGACGTGAGGACGAGGACAGCTCGTGGAAATTCATCTGCGCATGCATCTGCCAGAGTACGCGGACGCATCTGTTGACGTGTAGAGGAGGCTTACCACAGACGCGAAAATCACCCCATCTACACGTCAGCGGACGCATCCGCAGATGACGTCTGCAGATGGATCTGTTGACGTGTAGAGGAGGCTTTACACAGCGACTATTGCTGCGAGTGCACTCGCCACGAATAATAGTCGCGGCGACAATTCGCTGCCTGCCTGTCACACACAGCGAGTTCTACATGAGACTTTCGACCGTCATCAGTCGCATTCGCAGCGAGTAAATTTAACGTGCTCAATTTTACTTCAACTCGCGAGCGAGTGAATCTATTTGCAGCGAAAAGCCTGCCACACACAGCGAATACTCGCGGCGAGTAGGCATTAGTCACAGTGTGCGATCAAAGCTTTAGTTACCTTTGTAACAAGCGAGCTTCATGCAGGTCACTATATTCCTGTAATTACATTCGACAGCACGTCCGTCGACCGTTTTGGGCGTGCACTTTACTAAATTGCGTTACAGGCGACTTTGCAACTAGGGGTCGTCTATTAATCACGTGATGTTTTTTAGCAATATTTCAAACCCGCACTCCCCCTGGGCCGAGTTTCATAAAACTGCAATCGTACTTTACTATGACAATTTGAGGTAGGTACATTGCGCAGCAGAGTCTACTTGTTAATCTGTCCTTGCCTGGTTACCATAGCACAGGGTATCCTAGTTTGGGATGAGGACAAGTGATTGTATTGTGTGGAGGTTATTATTATTATTGTGTGTTAATTGATTTTGTAATGTACACCAAATTGTAATAAACTATGTATTGTAGTTCTATGAAACAGGGCCCTGGTGATAAAACGTGAAGTATTAGACTACTTAAAATGTATTATACACGTATATTATATTTTCTAAAAATATTTTAATGATTTTTAGAATATTATCATTAAATACAATAATTTAATAATTGGAAAACCATGAGGGAGGCCTATGTCCTGCAGTGGGCGTCAAATGGCTGACGATGATGATGAGGACGACAATAATTTAACTATGGAAAATTAACAGAGTTAGGCACTGTAATAAATATGTCCACACAGACATTGAAGTTGCAGGTTGTTATGACAGGCATAAAAATAATAAAGGAAAGGTGTAACCTCGAAAAAAATTTTTGGGAGATTTTTTTAGTTTCTGTAGGTGGGTACACAATTTCATACCAATCAAATGTTGAGTCATTGTACCGGATTTATATGTTTCAATTCAGATTTTGGTGACAACATTTCGCTGTTGACTGTACAGTCAACCACGCACGCCGCTTCTGCAGACTGTTGCATGTGTCAAAGAGAAAGTCGAGACAGACGGGAAAATAGGTTGAGAATTCGATCTTAGTAGCTCTCATAGTAGCTACAACACGCATAGTAGTATCGTATCATATACATCGCGCTTAGTACAAAAATTGCATATTTTCATCAGAGTGAATTACTCGTAAGATCGCTGGTGTAATCAATAAGGCCTAGTTTTCACGATGTTAGTATGACAGATCAATCACTCGGACAGTCTTAGAATTAAAAACTGTAGTCCACTCGGGTGGTGGTGCACACATCTTAGTGGATTCAGATTCCGGCGACCTCAGTACATTGCTTGTTCTAAGATCGCCAATGAACACGGCACGAGTAGCATATTAGTATGTTAGCCTAAAGCCGGGGTTTGACGGTCTGTACCTACGCTTGGACCGTGTGCGTAGTTTTAGTTGATTATGACGACGGTCAGTGCGCTCGGACCGAGTGCGTCGTCACAATCAACTAAAACTGTACGCAGACGGTCCGAGCGTACTAACACCCAGTTTCTCGTACACTAACACGCTGTTAATCTACTGTTAACAGTTGTCAATTGACCAAAGTGCATACAGAAAAAACCACTGACAGCTGTTAACAGTAGATTAACAAAACCGCGTAGAGAGAAACCGCGGGTGAAATCGTCAAAACCCGGCTTTAAAAAGGACACTCGGTCCGAGTTTACTAAGATCTTGAAAACACGGCTTAAGAGTAGCATCTGAGTAGCCATTTTAGCTCACTTGGTCTGAATGCACTAAGATCGTGAAAACCCGGCTTTACACGCGACTGCTGATCTCGGCCATCCTCATCCAGCTGCCATCAACGCCAATCTGCTTCAGCGGCCTAATTATGGGCACCAAATCCTGTTGGAATCGTGACGTTTGCGATAGCAATTTGTATGGAATTTGACAGTTAGACGATTGGGATCGCTCAGAATTTGGTACGCATAATATAGGGGCTGATCGTCGGTCCATCCAGCCGGAAAGTGCAGCATACTGCGTTTGCAAATTCGTGGTCTTCACTCGGGATTGGATGATTTCATACATTTACTACGACCTTAGCCGGCCGTTGTGTGGAAAATATGTCATGTAGTTACGATTATCGTTCGATGTGAAACCATTGCAACGGCCGCTTCTGACTAGCAATCAAAAAGGCAATAATCTTACCCAATCAACTTACTTTAATTTATGATTATAACTAGGTGAATTGTTTCAAATGCAATGCTTCATTTAGTAGGTTATTTATTGCCTTTCACTTTCTTCTTCCGTGTGGCGCCGGATTAAGAATAGCGTCACTCCATTTCCTTCCGTGGATGTCGTAGAGAAGGCGACTAAGGAAATCAATTACCAGGAGTCCGGTTGACTGAGACCGCATACTGCGATCGCCAACCCGCCTGCCAAGCGTGGCGATTATGGCAAAACCATGAGGGAGGCCTATGTCTTGCAGTGGGCGTCAAATGGCTGATGATGATGATGACTTTCTTCTTCACCTTTGCACTCTGCTTACTCTTTGACCGCGCAACGCCAATGCGCCATTTGAGCGCTGCCTCCAAAGCCCAACAACACCTCCTAGCCGGTTTCACGCTGAATGTAGCGCGCTTTGTCGCACTAAACCAAATTTACCTACCAACGATAACCGCCTTATTGTTCTAAAAGAACAATCCAATACGTTATATTAAACTTCCTCAAAAGCTGAGTATAAAGTTCTATGCTCAAAAGCTTGTAAATTTAAAGCGAATAGCAGGATCTAGCGAGTTGACAGGTGAACTAAGCGCGTCTCGCTTGGAAGGAGGTGCGCCGCTACTTGGCGGGGCCTAGGCGCCGGCCAACAAAAACCAAACCAACCAAATCCAGTCGTGCAAGAACCGCAGTGAGGGAGTGACGCGTGCGGATAATGGCGTCTATCAGGTCGCGGTCAAAAACACAAACGAGCTGATAAAGTGTGCGAAATTTATGCAAATAAACAAACCCGTTCTATCGCCAAACTTAATCGCGTTTCTATCGATTGTTCGCCTCTCGAAACGCGCGCCCGAAGTTTGCCAGAAAAGTTGTGTGTTGCGATTCGTGAAGTTTCGTTTCTCGGATGAACTCTTGAGCGGTAGGATTGTGTTGTTTTTCTCGTCGGATTGACGGGAAAAAGTGTATTGTGGTGCCGCGGAGTGCTGGTTGGATTCTCATAGGGTGTGAAAAAAGAATTTCGGTGTTCGGAGTTGAATCGACCACCTAATTTGGAAGACCGTTACGCGATCTGCCGCCCGTGGGTACCTACATCATCGATAGAGCCAGGTAAGTCATGTTTGCTGTATGTATGTTGTCTTGTCGACCAATGACCCCTATGGACGCTCGACCATCAAACTTACCCCCGGTTTCTCGTACACAATCTGTATATTTGCTGTTAACAGCTGTCAGTTGTTTTTTATGCACTTGGGCTCACTATCTGTCTGTCTGTAGCCTATATACGTCTTACTGCAGGTCGCAGGCCTTTCACAGAGTGTATGGGCTTAATTACCACGAGTGCCCACCGCGGATTGGCTATTTCAAGTGCTGAAGTATGTGAACACCTCAGTGACTACAGTGTCTACAATGGATTAAAAAATTGTTAGTGTACATAACAGAAACCGGGGTTAAGTGTCGGGCTTAAGAAGAGTACGGTCACCAAAAATTCGTGGGTCGAAACCGTCGTCGACTATTTGTCGACTAGACGCTAAACTTTTGCAATCTATTGACACTGTTTGCGTGGGACAGTTGGATTGGCCTTCGTATATCTTCTCAGACCTTTACAATTGTTAGGATAAATGAAACTTTTTGGCGAGACAAGTGGGTAGAAGGCTTTGCTATTGAGTTGCCTAAGTACGGCCTGAAATTCAACAGACTTAGCACTGAGGCCTGCTGGCTGGCAAGGAAGGGGGCTACTTTAGAAAGGTACATACAGTAGAGATTTGTACCTAAAAACCTTAGATGCAGTATTAAGTACACATAGATAGACACTTGGTACAAACGGCAGCTCGTTCACCTTAACATTTTTGTTGCAAAGTCGCCCGTAACGTAACTGAGTAGAGTGCACGCGTGTAAAGTTCGGCGTGCTGACGACAGTTTACAGAGTATACAGTCTGAAACGGTCACGTGTGTCTTATTAAATGTCATTCGCTTTTGTCTGGGTGTAAACAAGCTTTTTTCTCTTTAAAATTCCTTAAATATTTGCTAAAAGTTGAAAATAAAGCAAATGAAAACCAGGCTTAAAGGGCTCCATGCAGAAAGTAATACTAACGAACGCCACATAATAATTATTATCATACACCACAATCACATCTTTTTAGGGTTCTGTACTCGAAGGGTGCCAAACGGGACCTTATTACTAAAACTTCACTGTCCGTCTGAAAGACAGAGGTCTGTCCGTCCGTCCGTCCGTCCATCCGAGCCAAATTTTCACAGATTATGTATTTTTGTTGCCGCTATAATAACAATTAGCAGAAAAAGAATAAAATAAATAATTAAGGGGGATTCCCATACAACAAACGTATTTTTTTTGCCGTTTTTTGCTCGATATTAATAACGGCAACAGGTAACATACTCTCTGTGAGAGGCTTGAAATATTCTTAGAATATTTAGTTCTATATTCGCTTCAAAAATAAATAATTAAATTAAAATAAAATTAATATTTATGGAAGTATGGGAGTACCCATACAACAAACGTGATTTTTTTGCCGTTTTTTCTCGATCTCTGTCTAATGTTATATAGATAATGGTACGGAACGGAACCCTTCGTGCGCGAGTCCAACTCGCACTTGGCCGGTTTTTTTACAGATAGTTTTTGTGTCAGTAAAAAGTGTCAACACTGGGTCCTAAAAATCACTATTAACATGACTGAGACGAGTCGTAGTGAAAACCTCCTCATTTTTTTAAGTCCGTTAAAAAAGATAATATGTTTTGATTCGGCTGGTGGCGCTCGTGTTACTGCTTGGAGCTCATCGCAAACTGCAACAAAAATGTAGTGGCTGACCAGTAGTCCACTGTACCATTGAGCTACGGCGTGTATTAACAACCACGGTCCCGTTAATTTTCGCATGCGGGCGCGAGCGTGATAACGCTACGAGGTATGTCACGCGGAGTGTGGCTCTGCCAATAGATTGTGACTATATGCTCTGGATTGCGCTACACAACTTTTGAAACCGCCATCCTGACGTCAAAATGGCGGGTATAAAATTGTAGTTTTAAAATCGCTATAAGTCGGTATAGACAACGGAACCAATGCGAACCAATCGAAACTAGTCGCAACCAATCCAAAGGTCTAAGTAAGTGCACAAAATTCTACCGGAATCCTGACGTTTACGATAGCAATTAGTATGGAATTTGACAGTTAGACGATTGGAATCGCTCAGGATTTGGTGCGCGTAATACAGGGGCTGAGCTGAGCTATCTTGAGGTACGTAGCGTCAGCAAAATCAAGCATTACATTTTTAGCAACCCGCGGTTCTTACGTTCTATTTTGCACGCCGTAGCGATACATCTTTTTATCTTCTTATCCCGTAGCGCTTTCTTGCTTTACGTAGTAAAGAAAGATGAAGCCAGTCGATAGTGAGTGAAAACGGTTATCGCGATGTGCAGCGAGGGCTGAATGCCTGAACCTGAGGTTTTGGCACACGCAAACGGGCGCTATAGTGAGTTCACAGATAGGTAACACACAGCTTATAGTATGGCGCCCGCGTGTGGAACATAGTAATAATTCGGTTATAACCAGCTGGAGGTAAGAAGGAGTTAGCCTTAGCTACCTATGTACTGCAATCGTTACGAGGTATGCAGTGCATTAAGAATAGCGTCACTCCATTCCCTTCCGTGGATGTCGTAGGAGGCGACTAAGGAAATCAATTACCAGGAGACGGGCAGCAGCGTCTTTCTGAGATTCCAACCGCATACTGCGATCGCCAACCCGCCTGCCAAGCGTGGCGATTATGGCAAAACCCGTTATGGTTATAAAAACCACGAAGGAGGCCTATGTCCTGCAGTGGGCGTTAAATGGCTGATGATGATGATGATGCAGTGAAATACAGGGGTGCTACAGAGTGCCTATCCGTGCCAGACCGATATGCGTGGCACAGACGGCGCGTTGATCTGTTGGCGGTGCTGCGCGCGCGCACCAATTTGCTGCGGGACACGCCTCTTACGCGAGTCATTCGCACTCTGAACTGTATTTCAGAAAGTACGGACCTTTTTTGTTACTCTCTGACTGAATTCACAGAGAATGCGCTTTTTATTCTATGTTATAATTCGAGTTTACGTAAATCAATTTTTTATGACTAACATCTTTAGGTAGGTATCCATTTCAAGTATTTTTATTGACTTGTTTTTAAATTAATTTAAATTGTTAATGATTTAACCAATTGAAAATATTTTATGATTTTAATTGGATTTTTTTTATTGTTATTTTAGTTATTTTTATTGACGTGTTTTAAATTTGATAATTTGTTTCATAATTTTATAAATTTTTATTGGAATCTAATGTAATGTAAATTAAAATTTTACAAAATTTATAATTATGAAATGAAAAACAAATAATAACTTTTACAAAACACAATCACCGGTGCTGGTCCCAAGCTGTTATACCCTGTGCTATGATAACCAGGCAAGGACATTACAAATATATACATTGGCCTTTGCATCTACGTAATGAGATCATTTATCAGTGGCACCTTCACTCACACTAGATGGGTGAAGGGACCACTCGGACGCTGCAGTGCCTGGGACATTGTTTTTTAGGCTTAATAAAACTGAATTTGAACGGATATTTACTCGTTTACTCTTCCATTTTTCTCGTGGTTGGAACATAGCTACAGCATGGGAACCAGTGCTTAAGTGCATGAGACCCCTTGCTAGAAGTGTGACTTTAGATTTAATTTTAATTTCAATAACTAATAATCAGTTTTTTTTGGAGTTTATATAAAATTATTGTAGTGCCAATTTATATTAAAAAAATTGCCAAAATAATTTTGGAACGTAACTTAATAATTTTTGTCGAGGGTAGTAATGCTTTCAAAAAGACGCCTGTCACGGCAGTCTACCGAGACCACGGCACTTGTAAAAGTACCGAAACGTCGGAAAATTGTAAAATGGAAGAGTAAACGACTAAATATCCGTTCAAATTCAGTTTTATTATGTCTAGTGCTGTGTTAACCTCAGAAAATACTAGGAGGCTTGCCTAGCACCATTAACATCCTGACAGCTTAGTCGGCCTAGCCCACAGGAAAGATAAGTCAATACGTGTGGAGCCGAACAAGCCGCGGGTTTCCTCACGATGTTTTCCTTCAAGGTTAGCGTGTGGTATTGCTACACCCAGGCTATTTGTACAAATCAAGTACGGCGGCCTCCAATGGGATTGATCACACGACCTCTGTTATGGTAGTAATTCAGTCAATGGTGAAACGGTGACTTTAAACGAAAATTTACAGTACTTATATCAACTGTTGACAGTACAGTAAACAGCACAAACAGTCAACAGTACACGAATTAAACACGTCTTGGCGACTATGGCAAAACCCTTCATGGTTAGAAAACCACGAGGGAGGCCTATGTCCTGCAGTGGGCGTCAAATGGCTGATGATGATGATTATGAATGGCTGTAAATATCATCATAATTTTCTACCGTGTTAGTTGATATTTTTTAATCCATAAATGGGGGAGGGTAATCCCCATATTTACAGCGGTAATTGGGGGATTTTACTAAACTACTATAATATACACATGTACAGCCAAAGGTGGTAATTTAAGTATGAAAAGAGCTGTATAATATGTTAATACATTTTTTACACCCTGCTAGGATCTTCTTCATCTTCCGTGTCGAAAACTCTCCCAAAACTACGGCACTGCTATCGCACTGGGTGATCCCTCCATGAGCTTGCAGGATGCAAGCTGCACTGTGGAGCTCCAGGGCAGACATAAAAAATCGGCAGATTTCTGCATCTTCAGGCAACCTTACTAAGATTATTTCCGAATTCGCCGTTCAGAGTTTCCAAGGATCGACTATTACCTTCTGAAATCCGAGTCAAAGAAAATGAGAGCCTACCTACCATCAAATACACAATGGATTTGCGTAGGAAGTTACCCGGAAACGGCTTCAGTTTCGTATTGAAACATGAGAGACGACCGTGTCGGTGACACGGTGACGGAATGGAATATGAAATAATATTGGAATACGAAAAGCGTCCTGTTTATT
Organism: Yponomeuta evonymella; assembly: GCA_963969515.1. Taxonomy (NCBI): domain Eukaryota; kingdom Metazoa; phylum Arthropoda; class Insecta; order Lepidoptera; family Yponomeutidae; genus Yponomeuta; species Yponomeuta evonymella. The sequence goes on from OZ018347.1 coordinate 3,049,293, forward strand.
GATGTCAGGCAAATGTGTAAAGATATTACGATGACAGCGGTTGTGGGTTCGATTCCCACTGGGGCCGGCGTACATTTGTACAAATGGCCTCAGTCTGGCATTTCCATGTATTTGAAGTTCTGGTTACTATGGCACAGGGTATACTGATTTGGGACCAGGACTATAGATTGTGTTGTGTGAAAGTGTTATTACTATTATTTTGTTTCATCAGCAGCCATTTGGAGCCCACTGCAGGACATAGGCCTCCGTCATGGTTTTCCAAGCTTCCTAGTCTTGTGCCGCCCACATCCAGCGACTGCGCGCCATCGTAACCAGGGCCTCGATTCTGTTAGTGCATTTTAGTATAATGACAGGTACACTGTCGGGTCACGTGACGTGTTTTTTCGTACCATTGACGCCTAGAAGGTTTGATGGGTGTGCCCGCGTAGACTTAAAGCAGCCATGCATTAACAGAATCTAGGCCCAGGTCGTCAGACCATCTGGTGGGGGGCCTTCCCATGCTGCGTCGTCCGGTCCGCGGTCGCCAGGTCAGAACTTTTTCGCCCCAACGGCCATCAGTTCCCCCAGCTATGTGCCCCGCCCACTGACACTTGAACTGAGCAGTTCTTCGAGCTATATCAGTAACTCGATGATAACGTCGACTCGTAAAACTCCTAACATTATTTTGTTTATATTATATTTTATGTCATATGCGGCACCTATATTGACGATTATCGTAGTTAACCGTTGAGTAAAATTTAAACCAACCGCCATTATAATCTGTTACTGACCTATGCTAGATTCTGGGATATCGACTACAGTCACGAATCAAAATACAATTTGAAAGTAAAATTTCTGTTTCCAGAATGCGTTTTTCATATACCGCCTGTTTCTGAATGAAGGATTTAACTAATTAAATTGTTAAAGTTTAATCAAGCTTAGATTAGACATTGGTATAATGAACTCACGGCTGTGACCCAGAGGGGTAAGCAGAGACCAGGGATTGTGACTTGCAACATTCCTGACAAACCTCCTTCGCTTCATCAGCGTAGCGACCTTTAATCTAAATTCAACGTTATGTTGTCACTTGTCAGTCTAAGATAAACGTTGAATGTGAATGCCTATTATATTGCCATCAGCATGTCAACTGTATGTAAAAACGCTCTACAATCCTATAGCTATAATATTCGCATTACTATACGAAAGTGTGGATGGATGATGTTTGTCACTCAAGCACTCCAGAACGGCTGAACAGATCTGGATTAAATTTGGCACGGGTATATTTTAGTCTAGAATAACACACAGGCTACTTTTTATCCCGGAAAAAATACACATGAAACTTAACACGCAAACGAAGTCCGAAGTCGCGGGCAACAGACAAGTTTCATAAAAAACCTGTTAATTTTAATCAAAACACGCGGCACAATTTTCTGCATAAACAGCCAATTACTCGTTAATTCGTCTATACCCAATAGATTCGCCATCGTCACGTCTTCAAGGCTCCTCAGTATGCGCCGTCGTGAATAATATTAATGCAATTTATGACATTTTGTGCGGGAGAAATCGGTTCACGGATGCAATCAACATTCGTATACGATACGGTGGCAATTAATCAAATTACTTAGCTTCTGATGCGTGGCTATGTTGCCGGTTTTGACAAGCTGTTGCTTCGCTAGACAAGCTACATCTAGGCTAGATTCAATGCCGGTGCGCTTAGTTTTGAACGTGCCTAGCTGTAACTTTCCACTGCCAATACGTACTCCCAAAAAGAGAGTGCGGGTTAAATCACCTCGCGAGCACTTCGAATTTGTCACTTCGAGTTGAGATACGTGAACATCTTAAAAACTCAGGTCAAAACATCAAATTCCTCACGATGTTTTCCTTCGCGTTAAGCGAGTGGCGAGGTTCCAAATTTTACAAATATACGTAACATAGAAAACAATGAGTAACAGAGGATGTGGAGCTTATCTCTCGGGAAAAAGCATAGGTTCCATTATAAATAGTATTTTTATTACAAAACTTTTATAGGCGCTATAGCCCTCCGAGTTACTGTAACCTTTGTCTTAGTATGTACTAAACTGTGTTTAGTTAACTTACCTTTGTATTGTTTATAATATATAAAATCTGTTTTTAAAAAAAATAGTTCAGTCATCCAAAGAGTGCAGATGACGTTTCGTTTCAATTAGCTACATATACTTATAGCATTAAGTCCGCCACATTGCTATTGTATTTTTTACTTATAGATAGATAGATAGAATATTCTTTATTGTATGTACACCAGGAATTACATATGAGAATTTAACAATAACATAGTACAGTACAATTGGCGGCCTTATTAATTATGTGCAATAAACTTATTAATAATAATAATAATTAAAGTCCTATAAACGTTGCCATCGAATTGCAAAAGTTAAATTAGAGATGTTTATAATATCAGTGTTTAAAATGCAAAGTAGGTAGATAAAATTTTGAAAAGACACATTTTTGGAAGCCGTCACCGGCATTCTTTCAGCAACACGGAACTTTTTGTGGCACAAGTAATGTCTGGCCAGTGTTGTCAAAATAAAAAACATCGAACGTTATATTTTAAATTTCGAACAGAATAAGAACATCAACCGTCGGATACAGCAAACACATTTCATCAACTCATTTTGTGGCAAGGCTGTTTGTTGGTGAATCACTTTTAACAGGGCGCGAGGGTATAAACAAACAAACGTTCGAGTAGGGTACATTATCTAGGCAGCGAAATATTATTTTTATACTAATGAACGGAGCAATTTTTTTATGCATGAAAATGAGGTTCACTAAAAATGAAACCTTTTTTAATGTTATTTCAATAAAGACCTTTACACTTTTTTTTACAACTTTCGTCAAACTGCGGTGCAGTTTGTTGCCTATCTCTATCCTTTATCGTCTCCGAAACCCCTACATACTAAATTTCATCGAGATCGTGAGATCCGTTTCCGAATTTCTAATTATAAAAATTGCTCGTTTAAAGTTATAAGATAGACGTGTACCAGCATAATTTATAGCTCAGCTGTTGCCACACTTTCAAACCGCTTAACCCGCGCGTGCTAATAACAGCCTCCACCCTATTGTTCCACGTCTAACAGCATTATTATTTCACACAAATCGCTATCAGTATCGATCGGTTCGAGGACAATGCGTCGCGGTGCGAACTAGAGGCGTCGTCGCATAAAAATTATTCGCTACTTTTTGTCGCCTAGTTGGCACTGGTTGGTCACAGGATATAAGTGTTGTTCTTCCCGCAGTGACACTTAGCGACGGTGCGTCCGTGGACCCCAAGTCGCGAATAGATCGTCCGATATATAGATCGGAGATAGACCAGGACCCTGTTTTATAAAACTACAATCATAGTTTACTATGACAATACGACGGTACATTGCGTATCCGAGTCGTCCTACTTGTTGGGTGCGTTATCGACTTTGCAAAGAACATCCAATTGTTATTGTAAACCATGAATTTCAGTTTCATTTAACAGGCCCCAGGCCAGGTGGAAATCAGTGCTGTGGACAGTAAACCTGCAGCAATTACTGAGTCTAAGGCCGTTAGACATAGCTCGTGTCCCGTACTTTTTTGTGTTTTATCGTGCTTGCTTTTTTTTCTTCTATTTCGTGTGTCGTTAAATAAATGTAAAGAGAGAGAACACTTTATTGCACAACTTGGAGAAAGAATGTATTTCTTCTTCTTCTACAAAATCCCCATATAACACGGAAAATGGGCATTAAAATGAACATTTTATCTTTAGTATGGAACAGTTGATAGCTTTTTCGCGATTTCAGAGTTTTCTCCATATAAAAAATGGTCCGTATTGATTAGAATCCCATAAATATATAAAATATAGGGTTTTTTTACACCCTGCTTGATTATGGTAGGTAGGTACCAACTAGGAAAACAGCTGGATTGGTCTTTCAAAGAGTTTCATTTTCAAGTCGTGCGCCCGACGAGGACTATGTTGCTCCACAACTATCTTACATACATAACATAAGCAGCCTATATACGTACCGACGCAGGGCACAGGCCTTCTCTCAGGGAGAGAGTATGGGCCTAATCACCACGCGTGCCTGCGATTTCAAGAAAATACCGTCTTCGTTTGTACGCTCCGAGTCTCATTTTATAGGTGACGTTTTGAGAGCACGTGCCCAGATTTCCTGATCAGTGCAGACGATTTCGTTCAGAACCATCAGGGCAATCATTAAATGTTTTATTCGACTTTGAAACCGCACTTGTAGCGCATATTTCGCAAGGTTTGTAGACGGATTGTTGAGCGCCTGCTCACAATATTGATTTTAATACATTTTTAACATCAGTTGAGACGTAACGAAAATTACGCCAATTGCACTAAATACTAGTTAAAGCGTAGTCGTATGATAAGCATACCCTTGGTTTCTCGTATACTAACTATCTGTTAATCTACTGTTAACAACTGTCAGTTGTGTTTTTTTTTCACTTCGGCCAACCGACAGATTTTTAACACATTGTTTATGTACGAGGAACCAGGGGTTTTGGAAAGAAACACGTCGAATAGTCGAGGCAGGGTCCGAATGGCTTGGTTGGTAAGAGAGCTGTCACGGTAGGCTGATGGCCACGTCATCTGCGTGGGTTTGAATTCGATTTTTTTTCTATATCATTTTTTTTTGGGTTCCGTACCCAAAGGCAAGGGACCCTATTACTAAGACTCCACTGTTCATCTGTCTGTCTGCTGTCTGCCTGTTACCAGGCTGTATCTCATGGACCGTGATAGCTAGACAGTAATTTTTTTCATATATGGTGCCGCTATAACAACAAATACTAAAAACAGAATAAAATTAATATTTAAGTGGGGCTCCCACACAACAAACGTGATATTTTTGTCGTTTCTTGCTGGATATTTATAACGGCAACAGGTAGACGCTTGAAATATTCAAATGTTGTATAGATAATGGTACGGAACCCTTCGTGCGCGAGTCCGACTCGCACTGGGCCAGTTTTTTATGTAACATATGAGAATCTTCGTAAATACCTACGTCGTAAGAAATCGCGAGCTTAGCCCTTCAATTGACATGTAAATCCGATCGTGCCGCGGAGTTGAAAAGGGTACCTTCGACATAAAGGTGGGTTGTACAGTCGACAGCAAGGCAACCATTACATTTTTGTGGCAAAGTCGCTCTTAAATGCCCGATATATATCTTTGATAGTCTTGGATAAACGGCACTTACAATTATTACAATACGGACTAAGCCATGCGGGTGAAGGACCAATCTAAATCTTAATTTCCTAACGATTGATAAATGCTTCAGACTTTTTCTTACATTATTTTATATATAATATCATCATACTCTGTAACAGACATTACGAGAATACCCTGTGGTGCAGCTGCACGTATTTCAAGTAAATCCTACTTATCAACGCACGTCTCAGCGTGAAACACGAGACTGTAGCTTCCAGAAGAGCCACGGGTAACTTGTTGCAACATTGATTAAGTACCGGCGCTCAGCTGTAATTGCAGTGAAAGGGGTGCAATCGGTGAAGTGATACTAAACAACTGTGTTACGTGTTACTGTAGGTGCACTTATATGTAAGTACAGACACAGTAGGTACAGACGACAACGCACAACCTTTACATTTTATTGACATAGTTTCCCGTAGTAAAGTGCACGTATGTAAAGGTTGACGTGCGTCGGGCGGGTTGTTTCATGACAACTATTGACGATTTTGACAAAGCTACTCCAAAAAGATAGCTCTGAATCGGTTACGACTAACTCCAATTGCTGAAATCAATTGAAGTTACGTTGTCTACCCAGGGCCCGGGCCCACAATAAATTTAAGTCTACTATTTCGGACCCGCCATCCTGACATCAGAAAATTGTACTGATCTATCTATACGGATGCCGGGAGCGTATCACTTCTTTTTTTGTTAGGACCTTTGTCTATCCGGAATAATAGCGATTTAAATAAAAATCTACGATTTTAGACCCGCCATCTTGACGTCAGAAAAATGTACTGAATATCTTATCTGATCTATATAGATGCCGGCGGCGTAACATTTGTTTCTTGTTATGAGCTTCACCTTACTGGTGGTAGCGTCTCGTTAGTGGCTGAGGCGCTGCGAGAATTCCACCTCCTAACGTATATTATAATCACACGTCAGCTCGGCGTAGAACACGATCACGTTGCTTGACAAAGAGCCACGGGAAACCTGTTGCAGTCTTAATTAAGTGCAGGCTTTCAACTGTGTAAGGCGCGGAACCCACTGATCTGGCGTCTGGCACGGTCATGGCGCGGACGTCATTCTGTTTCACTCAAATGCCGTACCAAACACACGGTCGTAAGGATATTTCTTGAACACACTCAACGGCCTTTCGTCGGATGTACTATAGCACACCATTTCGGCGCCCGCGCCCGATTGATCCACGCCTTTAATTATCGCCATGCCTGTGCCATGTCCGCACCAGGAGCTCTATTTTTGAATCACTCGTATCGCGTCGAGCGCTCGATTTCTACTGATCTTCGTTCGACATCTGAAATTCCGTATTTTTGAATCACTCGACTGCAACGAATGGTCCTTACCACTCGTCTCGCATGGCGATCGGTAGATTAATTGTCAAAAAACGATAAATGTGTGTTGGTACTGTTTGTCATTCTGAGTGTCAACAATCAAAAAGAGTTGACAGTATGTAGTGTTTTGTTTGTAACAAAAGACAAAGATTTTTTATTTAAACAGCCAATAAAACAGTGTTTTACGTTCCGTTTCTATTACGGTAGTTTCCGGTTTTTTAATTTCTGCGTGGAATGGATAAAATACAATACTTCAAATTGTACTGGCAACACTTCAGGCGAACGATTCAAGAATACGGAAAAACGACATCATGCGACTTAGAAGACGAGTGTGACTTAAGTCGCATTCGACGATACAATTTCATAAGTGATTCAAAAATAGGTCTCCAGGTCCGTGCCATGCCCGTACCCCAGACCCCAGATCCGTGGGCTCCGCGCCTTAAACGGTGAACATAATTTAGTTATTAACACACACAGCATGCACAATACCTGTTATCAAAATTCTCATTATCGTTTTCATAGTACTTGTTTACTCTAGTTACTAATACTGAGTACATAATTTATTAATTCTAACTTAACATTAAGTAAGTAAATCCGTGTCGTCTCATACATGTGATTTATTCTTTACCAGGTGACACCTGTTGATAGACTAAATAAGAAAAATAAATTACTAGTGCTTACACAGCAGATTACATAGTTACGTATAATAATAATAGACGAGATATTTTTATTTAAATCGCAGCTAGGTTTAACCCACAAATGACGCGATCTCCACTCCAGAACCCGCGAGTTGATGTAGTGCAAATGATCTATGCCTACCTAATTTGCGAAACCGTCTCTCCCAAGAGAACACAAGCAAGCCACTAATCTTCTGTCGTAATTGTAATTAAGCCTACGATAGCGCCGCCATATTGTTCTCGCCATAACTTTTTGCCATTGCGCCGCTTGACATATCCAGGCTGTTTCCCACAATGCCGCGCAAATCCGTGGGAATTGACACTTGGCTGCCAACGGAAAGATTGAGTGTGTTCCTATCCGATACATAATAGATGTAATAAATATGATCCTTTTCTCCTGAAAGTCTTCTGTACTGCTCTGCTCTAAGAGTATCCATTCTGGGCCGAGTTTTATAAAAGTACATTTCGTAGTTTATTACCTAAAACAATTCGAGGTACATTGCGCAGCAGATCTACTTGTTAATCTGTGGTTCAATCAACTTTGCAATGTACATCGAATTGTCATAGTTAATAGTAGTTCTGTGAAAAAGGCCCCTGGCCAATTTTTCCCATTACGGAGGCTCGATTTTGCATATTTGTATCTGAGGAGCTGTCGCCTAGTTCACAGTAGAAGACCCCCTTGCCATTTTGTTCTTAGACATCCGAGAGACATTTCCGCATCACCTAAGCTGACGATCTTGATCTGGATGCGAAACGAGATGAGTTGAAGGGCCGACCACCGGCGGCCATACAATATAATTTTAATAACGGTGTCTTGACGTGCACACTGTGTCTCTTCTTCTTCTTTCAGTGCCTCTCCACTACTGGAGGTCGGCCGTAAGCTCTGCATATATTCTTCTCTTCTCTTTGCCAAGCAAAATAGATCTTCGACGCTGGCAACTCGAGTCCGGTCTTTAATGTTACGGAGCCATGATTTTCTTTTTCTAACAGCGCGCCTCTTCCCCTGAATTTTGTCCATCACGCACAATGACCTTAGAACGTCATTGATCAGGCACGATATCCTGAAGAAGTCTGTACCGTTCGCTTCGAAGCCCATATCCCAAGTAATTTATCTTTTTCTTTTTGATGGTCAATGTGAGTTCTCGAGATTGATTGACACGCCGTAGTACCTTCTCGTTCGTAACCTTTGCACTGTGTGTACGCAACTGCAATGTGACGTCACGACTTCACGAGCCTCAACGGCGGTTAAAGTGTATCTACAATTCCAGTGCTTTTTACCGTTGGCCCTCGTTGCGTCTCTTATAGGCCCCGACTGAAGCATATGCTGAGTTCGGGAACCTTTTTAATTGCCATAGCACATAATACGCAGCCAATAATTAATTGTAGGATGTATGTACTACCTTACACGGACAATATCCTCCTTCTTACGATTGATTATGTTGTTAACTTGAATATTTTTCTGTGCCGGTTAATTGCATATCTTTGTGTGTTGTGGCGATCTCATAATTGATTTATCTATCTATCTAACAAAGCCAAGATTGACTACATACAGCCTGGTAGCATATCAGCGAAATACTCACCAACCATAACCGAGAGCCAGATACCAGTCGCCATAGCCAAATACGGATAGGAGGGATATAGTGGAAAACGCTTAACGCTTCGTCTTTGTTTTTTTGTACGCACTTTGGCCAACTGACAGATATATACTGCCTACCGATAGTTAATACCGACGTAAGTTGTTTGAAAGAACTGTCAGATTTTATCTGTCACTCAGTAGGTTTGTGCGGACACTATCATCATCATCATCATCGTCAGCCATTTGACGCCCACTGCAGGACATAGGCCTCCTTCGTGGTTTTCACAACCATGAGGGGTAAGGACACTATGTCCTGCCTTAATTGCCCTATAATCTGATCCGGCCCTGTGGTTAGTTTTCCTGGAGGATTATTTAATGCTGACTGAAAAGTTGACTAGATCAGAGTGACATTGTTTTTGAGTTGGCTAGTTCAGGAATAATTATAGATATTTTCTTCTGAGTCTTTCAAATCTCAAAAATTAAGAAAATCAAGTACTTAAATCTAATAATAAAAAAACTTTTACAGGATTTAGTTTTTCCATTGAACTAAACGTTTTCTTTTCCTCTAACATTATTTTAGGAGATAAAAATTGACAAATGCTTCATATGATAAAGCTGCATAACGACGTATTTGTATGGCGTATTTTTGTACCACGTGACTAGAATTACTTTTCGATCTCTTAGCGCACGGATTTGTATGGGACTTATTGCGCTGCGCGAGCGAATACTTGGGGGCATAGTAGGTATTTTTGAAGTTACAGAAATACACATCCTATTAACAGAATTTTGACGACTGACGTCACACTTCGATAGTCATTTTGGTATATTTTTTATTATCCAAAGCTCAATACAGTTCAATTAAAACCATATCTAGTGATGATTTACAAACATGTTCGCGATTTTTTTTGACGCTTTAAGTTTCAAAAGTCATCAAAATAATGACCGACGGCCTTGGACAGGACATTGTTAAGAAATATTTTTTTAGACTTTAAATATTAACCATTACAGAGTGAAATGTATTTCAAAACACCTGATTTAGGGGTAATGTCGAAGAACCCAGGCTTAACCTCCTAAGTCCTGACCTTGAAAATAACAGAAAACCTTTGTTATTTTCAAGGTCAGGAGTTACAAGTTTAAGAAAAGTCCAGTGAGATCGCTAGAGGGCCAATACATGTTTTGGTGCATTTTTTTGTTACATTTAATTTAGCTTCAAAGTAAAAAGTCCGAGTTGCGTACCGCCCGTAACCCACCGCTTATCCGCTCTCGGATTTGTGCAAGAGTCAGGCTTCGACCGTGGGCGCGGATCAAGATATTACACTTACCGACTAGAGATGCATCAAACGGGAAATATTTTTTTATGAAACAAGCAAAATCGGTTCAGAAGTTATTCCCTCCGATTACGACAGTAATATACGGACTATTAGCCTATTGTTGCCCAGGACTTATTCCCATTTAGTGAGTTTTTTCTCCTTTAACCTGTTAGATTATAACCTTGAAAAGAACAGTTAAAAACCATTGTTATAGAGGCTCCATCAGGTCCTTTCGAATTCTACAGATTACGGCTAGGTATTTATTACGTAATACAATGTAGGGGAAGGGGTCCGAATAGCAAACATTACGTAACATAAACCCACGACCGTATCCCGCAGGGGAAGGCAGATACTATTATTTGCCCCTTTCCACCGTACTGACAAACCACATAAATTTCATTACTAGCCGTTTTGAGGTCGGAATAAATCTTACTTTTTTCATATATGGTTTAAGTAAGGAATATTTTGTCTTATGTATGAGATTTCAACGCGTAAATTTTATATACGTAATAAATGCACATTAGATGCCCAGCAGATTATTTTCTTATTACATTCAGTGTCAACCGGTATTGTACCACAATGGTACAATCGTTTAATATCCCTAAATACTCTTCAGCCGAAGTATATCCGTCATTTGCGTTAATTTTTGGCCGTAACCAATATTTTTCCAACAAAATTGAAACTTCCTTGCATGGGAAAATTTTCCGGCAGGAGCCCATCTCTACTAACCAACCGCCTTTATATCCCCGTAGAATAGCTGTGTTTTATTAAACTGCATCAGGCTGTCATCTGGGCCTTTTGTGGCGTTGAGTGGTTTTAGTATACAGGGTGTCCCGGAAATAATTTCCCACTGAATGTGCAATTATGACATAAGAAAATCTGGGGAGGGGGTTAAAAAACAAGATGAATGATTCACGAACATGTTAACATGTGCCCGGTCCGCAACTTTAAGTTTCGGGCCGGACACAATATTAACGAGCCCAACTGAAACGCGATATGGGTCCTAATTATGCGCCCCAAATCCTGACGGAATCCTCACATTTGCGCAAGCAATTACCTAGTATGGAATTTGACGATTGGAATCGCTCAGGATTTGGTGTGCGTAATATAATTCGAGAGTATAAGGTCTAGCGAAGAAGATTACAATAATTTCGTTGCATGCAACATTAAACTAAAAAGTTTGCAAAACTGCAAATGTCATAACGAGGCGTAACTGGACATAACAGGCCGATCGAACGATTGATTATGAATTTCCCCACCGGAATGAAATCGCTCAATTATTTAAATTGCTGCGACCATTTTCTAGCTGGGTACAGTCCACGGCATATCAACCTTTACATTTTAGATGTTGCGGCCGACTTTGCGACTGTAAAGGTTATTACGGATGTAAAAGTTAATATGCTGTCGACTGTACTTTAAATTCTCAGGGAATTGCAAAGAAGGCCGAGTCTACAAGAAAAATTTCGTAGAAATAGTGAAATGGCAGTTCTTTGCAACTTTGACTTTATTTTCTTTTCGAAGTAGCGTAAGGAAATTCATAGAACTGATAATTCGTATTTCGAACGGTATGGAGGTTTTGGTCACATTTGCTAGAAGAGTAACGAGTAACAATTGCCCAGACTTTTCTGTATAAATTGCCAGGTTACTTCTTTGCAATACCCTCTTTCTATACGAATATACGGTACGGATTCTGCTTTTTCGTCCCAAAAAATTAGGGATTGAGGTTAGGTACTTAAAAAGTATCTTTTAAGTACCTAACCTCAATCCCTCTGCAAATTTTCATTCCTGTAACGTAATTAGTGGCGGTAAAAAGGGCTCAAATTGGTTCCTGTAAATGTATAGGTACTTGTCCTTGGCCAGGCATAGATTTTTTATGTAATTCACCCGTAGCGTTGTTATGTTCGTATAAGAAAAGGACTCTATGACTATTTAGTTATTACTTAACGGGTTTAATCGCGACTATTCATTAGGTAAACTATTAAATTATTTTAAAAACCTATTTAGAGGCTAAAAATTCCACCCATGCCTGGACTTGAACCCGCATGGGTTAATAGTTTTTTAAAATTGTCCTCAGCACGGGTTAGTGCAACAAAAAGAATATATTTATTTATTTATATATTAAATTATTATTATCATCATCATCATCAAAAGCCCACCTCTGCCCTCTGCTGGTTATAGGCCTTTCAGGCCTTTTTATTATTATAAAAAAAAAATATTTCATAACTATTTTCCTATCTCTATCACAATATGGACGGTATTATTGTAAAAGCGAGAAACAATTAATAATAGTTGTCCAGTCTCTTTTTTTAATTGTCAGTGTCATATAAATGTACTTTATTTTAAAACTCCGTGCAATTCCACGCACCTCTTTGCTCAAAGAACTTTTTTTCTTATACGGCTGATGAAACTGGCTGAAAATGAAGTGAAAAGACGTCGAACGGCTTCATTTACACCGTTGCAAAACCGCATAAAAAGATCGTATACGATTTCAAAGCGTGGCGCTGGAGTATTTTTCCTGACATTTTCCCGTTACAAAGTTTAAACTTCCAATCTAAAACCTTTGCAAAAGACGATTATTATATCTAAAGAAATCGTTTATAATTTGGATCCCACAAATATTATCCTGTCGGAAAATAAATAGGAGGAAATTTTCCTAGTAAAAAACATCAGTTATTTTCACCGCCAGCAATGGCCGCTTCCAATAAATTTTCGAAGAAAGTTAAAGGGGTCGGCCAGTTGGCAAGGGCCGAAAGGTTCAATTGGCGTGATAAACAAGGCTTCAGACCCAACATTAGCCCTCATCCACGGGTTATGTGGCCATAGAACACAGTTTATTACATATGGCCACAATAATGAGCGTTTACACAAACTCCAACAAATGATAAGGCTGGTACTAACTGCCATGCTAGCATTAATAGCAGTGAGTGCTTATTTTTTTTTATAAATATTTTTCTTAAGACAATACTATAATATTTTGTTTAAAAACACGCTTAAGAATGTTGATGAAGCGAAAGTGGTCTTGCAAAAGCAGTCTATATACGTCCCACTGTAGGGCACAGGCCTTCTCGAAGTGATCTCTATGGGCTTAATCACCACGCGTGCCCACCGCGGATTGGCGATTTCAAGCGCTGAGTTATGTGAATAGCTCAGACTCTCAGGTTTCCTCACGATGGTGAAACGAAAAGACGAGCTAACGAGCGAGTGTGAAAACGTTAGAAAATAAAGTCATAGGTACATGCCCGCACTGGTAATCGAACCTGGGTCTCTCGCTTCCGAGTCCAATGTTCTACCCACTAGGCTAGCAGCGTTAAAGTGATCTGGATCTTGGCAAGTGGCAAACTCTGGTCTCTGCCTACCCCACCGGGATACAGGCGTGAGTTTATTTATAAAATGTTTGTTTAAAAAAAAGAGTGTTTTAATTTTAATGGGAACTAAGATGAGCGCGAGTTTTTGTGTTTGGATAATTAACTTGTCCTTCTAATGCAATATAATACTGCGTTAAATGTAGAGTCCGTTTTTGGCTGCCATTTTTTGGTTTTATGACGAACGGAATGTTTTCAAGATTTTCGAAAAGGTCATCATCAGCCATTTGACACCCACTGCAAGACATAGGCCTCCCTCATGGATTTCTAACCATGAAGGGTTTTGCCATAATCGCCACACTTGGCAGGCGGGTTGGCGATCGCAGTATGCGGTTGGAATCTCAGGAAGACGCTGCTGCCCGTCTCCTGGTAATGTATTTCCTTAGTCGCCTTCTACGACATCCACGGAAGGAAATGAAGTGACGCTATACTTAATCCGACGCCACACGGAATTCGAAAAGGTAATTATGATTAATAAATAGAGCACATAATATTAAGATTAATCACTATTCTCTCTATAGATTTATTTTGCACCTTATCTCCTTTGAGTGGTACATAACGTACCAGTTTTTTCATCAACTAATCTGGCGGAAGGATTTCAGCGAAAACATTAATTTATGGGATTAAAACTGCACAATTCGTATAAATACATAACAATAAATGTATAATCAGCCTTAAATACCGCAGTTTTCGCCATACGGCAGTTAAGTAAAGACCCCCATAAAATATAAGAATAAAACTCGCGTCTTATATCGTCTTCTACTAGAACGGATTCAAGAAAAAAAAATATTGTAAGATCAAAACTGAATGCTATTTTCTCTAGCAAGACACCAAGCAGTATACGGATCTCTATGGTGGGCGACTTGACTAAACTAACCTACATTGACAGTTTTTTTAATTTTCATTCTTGCTCGCTCTGACATAAAGGCTGGCTGGCTGGTGGCTGCTGCCCAAAAAAAAAAAAACCATCAAACCCTATTTTTAACTGCCCTGGGGTCTATATATAATATAGGGGCAGATCTGTGTCCTGATGTAGCTCTTTTGCTTTATTCTCCTGGTCACTGTACGGGGTTGTATAGGAAAAGGCCCTAGATTGGCTAGGCCCAATAATACGGGCAAGCACATCGTCCTTAACTGGACAATTGCGTTGTATTCGCTTAACAACGTTATGGCTCTGCGGCAAAATGGGGTCGGGTCTAAACCATGGCCCGTTAAAATCCTAAAGCTGTAGTATCCATTACAACAAATCACCATCAAGGTTGGGCTCGATGTGTATTTCGTAACGATTGTGTCTTGGCAAATTTTTCGTGAAGATTGCTTGTCCAGCACCAGTTTTTATTCAGAACCCCATCCTCTGAACTGAAAATACCGCACTAGGTGCACCTGGGCCTTATATCATGGAATTACGATTCATGGTTTACTATGACAATTCGATCTACATTGCATAGCCTTGATTGACACACAAATTAACAAGTAGGAAAACTGCGCAATGTACATAAAATTGTCATAATAAACTATGTATTGTAGTTTTATGAAACACTATTTATAATTTTCCAGTGTTAAAATAAATATTGGTGAAGGCCACATCGGAAGGTACAGGCGATAGCACATCACCAATCAACAACATGTATAAACATTCACTTTATTCTAACTGGATAAACGTTTACGTTACGTGCGATTTACTTAAAAATAAAGGTTGATGTCCAGTCGACCATACTGAAGGTACAAAGTTTTCAGCAAGGCATCAAGAAGGTTACTGAACTCTGCTGAACCTGAAATTTGACCAACCTACTGTGAAAGCGTTTTTTTTTTTTTTATTTTCATCCGCGGGGCTGGCTGGAGAACTTTATTGTGTTTGAAAAAATAAATCAAGCCCGTTTTTTACATAACGCCTGTATGACTTATTTTATTTAAGAATAGGATATATACTTTTGGAATTCCCAAAGACATTTCTTTATATACGCGGATTGAAACGAAAAGTTTTTTTTTCTCGAGATCAATGTCCAGCCTCCAGACTTCTATCGCACTATCCCAGTATTCAAAATCTACGAAGATAAATCCAGAATATATCTGCTATCTTAAAAGGGCATAGGAGATGACGCGTTCACGTGTGATTACCAAGTTAGTTTCTTCGCGCGAGTTCATCCGTTGCATTTATAAATCGTAGCTTCTGGGTCATAATTTGTTTAGAAAGCCGTGTTTGTGTCTCACTGCTGGGCAAAGCAGATCTTCCCCCATGATCTTCCACTCCTCCCTGTCTTGAGCTGTCATCACCAGTGGTCGGAGTAGGTATATTGGTTTTTCGTACTTGCATCATGATATCGTAACATGGACATGCCATTTTTCTCAATGTCTTAAACGTCATCGCCATTGTCATCATTACCATCTGTTTTTTTGTAAATGGTAATGATGAAATGTAAACGATAATTATGTAATGTGTGTTTTATGAGCAATAAGCGTATATCTAAAACTATGATATACCTACAATTATTGCAATTTTTTTATTATATTATTATCGTCGACTACCATGAGTTGAACAAAATTTCACTAAATGAAAATATCAGATTTAGACAGAATTTATATAAGTAAAACACACATCTCATCATTACCATTTGCTGCAAAAGTTGTAAAACACAAACTCTAAATAAATAGATAACTCTATGGTACACCAGTAATTTACAGAGATAGGGATAGATACGATCGGCGTTCTTATCGCTTGAAGCGATCTTTTTCAGACAACCTTTGGATGGACGGGACTGAAAGATGATGAGAGTTTGTAGGTGTACATTTGGCTTGATTTGATTTGATTCAATTTAATTTGATTTATTTTGATTTTCTTTAATTGGATTTGATTTGATGTGATTTAATCTGACTTAATTTAGTTTGATTTGATTTAATTTAGTTGAATTGATATGATTTGGTTTGAATCGATCGATCGTATCTATCCCTATCTCTGTAAATTACTGGTGTACCATAGAGTTATCTATTTATTTAGAGTTTGTGTTTTACAACTTTTGCAGCAAATGGTAATGATGAGATGTGTGTTTTACTTATATAAATTCTGTCTAAATCTGATATTTTCATTTAGTGAAATTTTGTTCAACTCGTGGTAGTCGACGATAATAATATAATAAAATAATTGCAATAATTGTAGGTATATCATAGTTTTAGATATACGCTTATTGCTCATAAAACACACATTACATAATTATCGTTTACATTTCATCATTACCATTTACAAAAAAACAGATGGTAATGATGACAATGGCGATGACGTTTAAGACATTGAGAAAAATGGCATGTCCATGTTACGATATCATGATGCAAGTACGAAAAACCAATATACCTACTCCGACCACTGGTCATCACCCATCCGGGGAAAAAGGTTGAGAGATCGTCTTGCCATCTCCGCCTTAGCCGCCACCGCGTCAGAATGAATAAAAGTTATTTGATTTTGTTTTTGTCTTGCTGTGATTTGTAGCTATTATTTAAGTACATTTTGTATTTATAATAAGTTCCTGAGACCTTCGATTTCTAGTAAGTAGGTACTGTTTCGAGATGATGAACTTCATCGCCTCAATCGAGATTTCAAGGCCTTGAATAATTGAATCGTGTGATTTTAAAACGACACATGTCCTTTCATTACAACTTCTCAGGAAATAGAAAAAACTGTTTTATTCAAATACTAATATCTACAACAGCAATATTTTAGCATATTTTGTTAATTTCTGTATGAATAAACTACAATTTTTTTTACTAATGTAAATCAATAGGTAGGTGTAAATAATTTAATTAAAAAAAAATGAACAAGTGTTATTTTAAAAACACATGTGACTTGTGTTGTTTTAAAATCACACGATTCAATTAAGAACACATTTATAAGGGGAAGCTTTATTTTTCAACCCAGTTTCTTCTACTCCTTAATGCAGGCCCATTCTGGTCCACCTCCGATCATAACACAAAACCCACGTTTGGTTCGATAATATCAGACGAAGACCGAGCTAGATCTATAACTGTGATAATATCACTCCTGCCGCGCCCACCAACAGTTATCTGCGCACCGCGTGGGCTACCATTACGTGTAATATATTCAACATATTCCAACCAAAAACTCGTTTTCTCGCCCAAACGTGACAAACAGTCACTCAATTATATTAGTAGGGATCCGAGCAATTCACACGTGACTGCTCAAAACGTGTTGGGACCCTCTCAGATGTTCTTATTGTACGTGAAAAAATTGCCCTTGCCCCTCGTGCAATACGGCCGGGGTTGCCAGGTCGGTATACCGAAATACCTGGAAAAAATATCGGGGTTTTAAAGTTGTGATCAGAAAAATTAATACTAATAGGTATAGTACTTAAACTATATTACAATTATTGAAAGTATGACGAACTGGCGAACGCAGCGTAGGACGCCCACCAGCTCGCTAGATCTGAGGCAGATTGCTGGCAGGGGCTGGATGAGAATGGCCGACGACAGAAGGAAGTGGCGTGCCTCTGGGGAGGCCTATGTCCAGCACCATGTGGTGTTGTAAATGTATCAGTTCTTATGATATTGAAGTTTTCATTCTCGGAATACAAGTCTTATTTTGTGTGTGAAAGTTGGTATGTTTTTATTGTGCTTAAACGTGTGAACGGATTTGGATTATATTTAGCATGCGACAGATAGATAGAATATTCTTTGTTGTACACAAACATTACATTAACAGAAATTCAATAAATCGCAGTACAATTGGTGGCCTTATTACTACAAGCAATTTCTTCCAGGCAACCATAGACGGAGACAAGAAAGAAGATATGTCTTGAATAGTAATTTTTTGAGGGTTCAAATGCTACAAAAGTGGCGTATAAATTTTTTGGGAATCCAGCTAAATCCCGACTATACCTGGCAACCCCAAAAACTGCGCAGGGTCCTTTTATGGATCTTTCATGATCGAGGGCATTCATCTTTAGGCCTCTTGACGATGTAATTGGATGGAAACTTTGTTGTTTGTTCTGAGAGATCACTTGTGAAGGTTTAACTTTAGAAGTAATGGTCCTTATTGTCTGCCTTTATCGTTATTACATCCCAATGATGGTAAAATATGACCACTTTATACGTTGTAATGATCTCGATGCTATAATTTTTATGCCATGGCATTCTACATTGCATGTAACGGGCTTAAATCACGTGACATCCACACAACACTATCACTCCTGTCATGGTCCACATCCACACAACAAAATCTATTGCCCCGGTCTGAAACCAGGATACCATGTAATACGGATACTAGGACACCAAAGTCATCACAAACATAGAACACACACTGTGAACATTTGTACCAATCAAACCCATGACCTTTTGTATGGTACTCAAACTGGTTACACGGTCGTAGGCAAGGCGGCGGGACAGCTCGTTCAATTTGTTGTAGGTAAGTTAGTTTTGATAGTGACAGTAGTTGGTTGATATATCTTGAACTAATGAGATGAATGATAGTAAGGACGAGCAAACAACTTGATCGCGATAACCATTCCGCGGTGGGCACCCGCGGTAATTAAGCCCATACTCTCTCCCTGAGACAAGGCCTGTGCCCCACAGTGGGACGTAATAGGCTAGATAGATATTTCAATGATTTTCATCACTGTCATAATTATATTTCATTTAGATTGTGTCCACATTACATGTAGACCAAAGAAGAATTAAATGTAATTTACATGTATACGCGAAAATCATTAGGCACCCTTTTTCGCAGTCTGCTAAAAACATTCATGTCGCGATTTTAAATTAAGAATTAAGAATTAAGAAATTTATTGTGTAACGAACGTCTGTACAACAAAAAATAATACATGTCTTGTATACATTGAACTTAGTAGGTAGGCGTGTAATTGTATTATTATGTTTTCACATCGAAAACCATACTAGGCGAGCCTGTATCATGGCTTTCGACGCCTCTTATCGGGTCTTGGATACATTGCAATGTTGGGGGTATGTCGATAAAATTAGTTGTGCCGAAACATACATAAAGTTTATGATTATACTTGTACGGGTTGGTTCAATACAGACCGAATCAGATCACCACACCCACAGCATACCTTTAAGAGCACTGGTAGAACAAATACTGTTTGGTTGCATGCGTCCAAACTAGAATATTAAAAGACTATGCCATTTCTTCACGGATCGTCAAAATAATTACCCGCCTTTGTCCTCGCAGTCGCGTAAATAAACGCTAGATTTGGTGACTTTGCCACTCATATGTCAAGGTTGATGCCCTGTTGACTGTACAGTCGACAGCACACCAATCATTACATACGTGCACTCTAATCAATTACGTTAAGGGTGACAGCCACAAAAATGTAAAGGTTGTCCTGTTGTCGACTGTACGTACAATAGAATATTTATACGATGCTTTTGTTGACCACCGTAAAAAATCTCTGTTTTACGTACAGTCGACAGCACATCAAACTTTACATACATGCACGCTTATCAGTAATATAAAGTCTAATTTGCAACGAAAGTGTAAAAGTTGGCCAAACTTACTTACGCTAAGGTTGGGCGTGAAAGTCTTGTAGATCAACGTTGCAACGGGCCGGGCGACGTGCTGGCGATGGCGGCACCATTTCAAACTAAAATAACCCTTAAAAACATACTTACTAAGTTATGCTTCAGTCACACACAGCGATTAATCGCTGCGAGTGCCTACTCGCCGCGAGTATTCGCTGTGTGTGACAGGCTAATCGCTGAGAGTAGATTCACTCACCGCGAGTTGAAGTCGCTGCGACTAGAATTGAGCCTGTTTAATTTTACTCGCTGCGAATGCGTAGCGACCCGTCGAAAATCTCGTGTGGAACTCGCTGTGTGTGACAGGCAGGCAGCGAATTGATGTCGCTGCGACTAGTAATCGCGGCGAGAGCACTCGCAGCGACGCCGACGTGGCCGAAGCTTTAAGACTACAATACAATAGCAAAAAACCGGCCAAAGGCGAGTCGGACTCGCGCACGAAGGGTTCCGTACCATTATCTATACAACATTAGACGCAAAGATAAAAAAAACAGCAAAAAAATCACGTTTGTTGTATGGGAGCCCCCATTAAATAATGTTTTTAGTATTTGTTGTTATAGCGGCAACAGAAATACATAATCTGTGAACATTTCAACTCTCTAGCTATCACGGTTCTTGAAATACAGCCTGGTGACAGACAGCCGGACGGACGGACGGACAGACAGACAGCGAAGTCTTAGTAATAGGATCCCGTTTTTACCCTTTAGGTACGGAACCCTAAAAAAGCCCGTTTTCATGTCGTGCCCGATGGCCGCATGTGGCTGGGCTTATTTGCGCTAGTATAGTGCTCTTATAAGTATTTAATTTAATTTGGATCGTTGCGCCCATACGTCGCCGGCTTTTGTAATTAGATAGTCCTTAATTTCGAGGTACAGCTCAAAGCTATTGAATAGGGCAGCTTTCGGCTCTACCACAGTACATTCTACTGCTAAGTTAATCAATTGACAGGACACTGGGTGCAGCGATGCAAGTTTTCACTTTCCTAGGCATTATGTGGGTGGTCTGTGCTTTCTTTGACGAAAACCTGCTAGCTGGCCCGGTGCGGGATAAAAGTGCTGAAACCGGCATACAGCTCATGAACGTTGATGAAGAGAAAGAGTCTTTTTAATACAGTTGCTCAAAAAGTGGCGTATTGCAGGGACGTATAGCGTTCGGGATGTGGGCTATTACACACTCGTGCTTTTTTTTTACCTTTCCCGCACTCGTGCGTTCTCTTTCCAAACTGTCAAAATAATGTCTATTAAAAAGAATAACCAACCATGAAGTTTTTACTAAAAAAATCATAGAAGTTTTTATGATTCATGCAAATACGTATATTTCTAAAAAGAAGCTACTAATTTGTTTTAATCAGATTTAATTATTTGATTGAATGAGTTTGGTTAGGTTTAATTTAATTTATTCATCTCATTAAATTTCATTTTCATTTCATATCAATAAAAAACTTCTACTGAAGACTTGGCTGTATGGGCATAGTTCCCTTTGCCTACCAGAATGGGTGAAGAAAAAAAAAAACTCTGCTTATATTCTACGGTTGGCGCCATTTTTCAGAAATTTTCTTTGCGAGTTTAGTTGTTTGTTGCACAAAATGAGTAATTTCGACCCTAGTTTTTTTGAATTAACACCACCGGAACTCAGTATAATTGCACAAAATGCTTCGGAGAACATTTTACCGGAAAAGTCAAAAAGTCGCTACATATCTACATACGACGAATTTATTGCGTGGAGAGAAGAGAAAAAAGCAAATAGTTTTTCAGAAAATGTTATGTTGGCATACTTCTCCGAACTCTCAGCAAAATTAAAACCTTCTACGTTATGGTCGAGGTTTTCGATGATAAAAAGTATGCTGAAAATAAGGAACAACGTGGATATAAGTGAATACCCAAAATTAAATGCTTTTTTAAAACGACAATCAGACGGTTTTACAAGTAAAAAGTCGAAAATATTAACATCGAATGAAGTGGAAAGGTTTTTGAACGAAGCTCCCGATGATCTTTATTTAGCCACAAAGGTAATTTATCAATAAGTACTTGTATTGTTCTTTAGTATTCAGTTTACGAAATCGCAAAATACAGTCAATACATTATTTAAAAAAATATTAATCCAATCCCTTTTTTTTGTAGGTTGCTCTGATTTTTGGCGTTGTTGGAGCTTGCCGCAGAGAGGAGCTAGCCAATATTACTTTAAAAGATATTGAAGCCCATGGAGAAATGCTACTAATCAAGATTCCGAACACAAAAAATAAGATACCGAGAAGCTTTGTTGTTGAAGGAGATTTTCTTAGAATAGTGAAAAAATATATGAATCAGCGGTCTCAAAAAGGAAAAACCGACCGTTTTTTTCAAAATTACCAAAAAGGGAAGTGTACAGCTCAAGCAATCGGGATAAATAAATTTGGTAATATGCCAAAAGAAATAGCTACGTTTCTTGGTCTGCCGGATGCTGAGTATTATACTGGGCACAGCTTCAGGAGGACCTCTGCTACATTATTGGCAGATTCAGGAGCCAATTTGACGTCCTTAAAGCGACTAGGAGGTTGGAAATCAGACAAAGTTGCAGAAAGCTATATTGGTGATTCATTAAACAACAAACTAGAAACTGGGAAAAAAATCACACACTCCATTAACTTAAGGTCCAGTCCGTCTCCTTCACATGTAGCAGAGAACGTTCGTCCATCTACCTTCGTTGATAATGATAATTCATTAGATCCAACTCCATCAACTAGCAAACGCCATTGTATGACAAATATACATGAACAATCATACGAAATTAATAATAGTTTGTCTCAAACAGTAAATATGCAACCTAAAACTTCCCCAGTTAGTATAAAAAACTGTACCAATTTCAATGTATATGTGAATTATAACTTTAATAAGAAATAAATGTTAAGTTAGTTGAGTTTATTGTGTTTTTATTATTTTATTAAATTGCTTCATTTTTTCGCAACTGTATCAAAAATAGTCGTTCAGCACACGTGCGGAACCGTCATTGCAACTTGTTCCGACTGTCAACCCTCGCCTTCGGCTGCGCCTCGGCTCGGGTAGACATTTGTCGGAACTCTTTGCAATGACAGCCTTTCCGCACTTGTAATGAAATATACTATGTCAGCATCGTGGCAAGTGGCAAACCCTGTTCTCTGTCAAATCCTCCGGGTTACAGGATTATGTGTGTGTATTTTTATTTTTACGTTAACTGGACATAGAAAAGAAAAAAAATATTTTTTAATACAGTTGCTCAAAAAGTGGCGTATTGCAGGGACGTATAGCGTTCGGGATGTGGGCTATTACATACTCGTGGTTTTTTTTTACCTTTCCCGAACTCGTGCGTTCTCTTTCCCAACTGTCAAAATAATGTCTATTAAAAAGAAAAACCAACCATGAAGTTTTTACTAAAAAAAATCATAGAAGTTTTTATGATTCATGCAAATACGTATATTTCTAAAAAGAAGCTACTAATTTGTTTCAATATCAGATTTAATGATTTGATTGAATGAGTTTGGTTAGGTTTCATATCATTTTCATCTCATTAAATTTCATTTCATTTCATATCAATAAAAAACTTCTACTGAAGTCTTGGCTGCATGGGCATAGTTCCCTTTGCCTACCAGAATGGGTGAAGAAAAAAAAAACTCTGCTTATATTCTACGGTTGGCGCCATTTTTCAGAAATTTTCTTTGCTAGTTTAGTTGTTTGTTGCATAAAATGAGTAATTTCGACCCTAGTTTTTTTTTAATTGACACCACCGGAACTCAGTATAATTGCACAAAATGCTTCGGAGAACATTTTACCGGAAAAGTCAAAAAGTCGCTACATATCTACATACGACGAATTTATTGCGTGGAGAGAAGAGAAAAAAGCAAATAGTTTTTCATTTTTTCGCAACTATATTAAAAATAGTCGTTCAGTACACGTGCGGAACCGTCATTACAACTTGTTCCGACTGTCAACCCTCGCCTTCGGCTGCGCCTCGGCTCGGGTAGACATTTGTCGGAACTCTTTGCAATGACAGCCTTTCCACACTTGTAATGAAATATACTATTTCTTTAGGTCTTATCGCCCGGCATGAGACAATTTGTTAGCGAAATTTTAAAGTTATCGCGTAAGAGTTTTTTAACATAACATAACATAACATAAACTCACGCCTGTATCCCAGAGGGGTAGGCAGAGACCAGGGAGTGCCACTTGCTACGATCCTGACAGATCACTTTCGCTTCCTCAACATTCATTAGTCGTTGCATGCACGCACGCCGGTTTCGGGTACTTTTTATCTTGCCCTTTGTTAATACATCCTCTATTTGGTCGAAGTATGTCCGTCTGGGTCGTCCCTTACCGGCCCTTCCTTCCAGTTTTTTAAAAGGAGATACTAAAAAGATTACGTTAACAATTTTTGACATTTTTCAGTTAATTGTTAACGAATCATTTTGGAGCTCGAAACGTAGATAATAAATGCATTTGTCTCCGTAATAAAACAAGTTTGCATAATAAATTTGCGCTTTTTTCGGGTTTGCGTAAAAACTCCCGATAAAAATAAAATTTGAAACATATAAGTACTTAAAAAAATAAATAAAAAAAGATTGATTTTTTCATCTGTGTTAAGCCAGCGTAACATTTCTTTAGAGGATTTAAGACAATAAAATCAGTCCAACGATGCTAAAATACTGACAAAACTTGCGAAAAATAAATAAATAAGCCGCTGCAATGTTCGTCGGTGGGCAACATTTCAGTTTTCTAATCAACTTTAGCCTACCCAGCGAAGAATATGACTGTAAAACGACGGAAAATCCACATTGACACAAATACAAAACATTTCTATATGGCTTGATAAAGCCAGCTCTCTTCTTTGGATGAATAAGCATCAACTGTAGCCTTGCTTTCGTTTACATTCTCTTTCGATTTGCCTGAAATTTAATTGGAAGTATAATTTTGGAATTTTTGCTTTTTAATTTTTATTACCTCTTTTACTTTAATTGCGATGGGTGGTAAACCGGCCAGTATGTACATATCATAAAAAAAAATTACAGTTTAAAAAATGGAACGCGAGAGGAGAGCGTTACGCAAACAGCCGATTAATTAGGCAGAAATCCGCTTTAAAAATTACTCGCATTATGAGTGAAAAAGCTCTGGCATCCTATTACTTAATTAAAAAGTTACTTAGTCCACCAACCTTACCCATATTTTATCTAACCTACTCAAGCCGAATATTAATTATCTCGAAAAAGATTCCGTGAAAATATAGCAGTCTATAAGCATTGTCTCTAACGGTCTTTTAATTTTAATCCTTCCAGGGAGTAAGTAGACCATTTTTTGTATAAGACGGTTTGGAAGGGGTTGTTTGAGCAGATTTTAAAACTCATATTTTGAATCTCGGAGGGGTAGGTAGAGCCTAGTGTCTGCCACTTGCCACGATCGCACGCTGGTTTTGGGTACTTTTTCTCTGGCCCTTTGCTAATACATTCCCTATTTGATCGAAGTATGCCCACCTGGGACGTCCCTTACCGGCCCTTCCACCGAAGTATAATTTGTAGTCGGTGCCCAGTTTCATAACCAGCACATTCTTCTACAATACCTACATGTATATATACTTCTAATTTAAAGGTATTCTTTTAAATTATTTCTAATTTTTTAGTGCTGTAGTGTTTTGAAGTCGGTTTTTATTTAATTTTTTTAGAAGAATAGTGTTTTCATAAATAAATAAATAATAATAATAACTTATTACGATATTACGATGACAGAGGTTGTGTGGCGATGTCCGTGTGGCGCCGGATTAAGAATACCGTCACTCCATTTCCTTCCGTGGATGTCGTAGAGCGACTAAGGAAATCAATTACCAGGAGACGGGCAGCAGCGTCTTCCTGAGAATCCGACCGTATAATGCGATCGCCAAACCGCCTGCCAAGCGTGGTGATTATGGCAAAACCCCTCATGGTTATGAAAACCACGGAGGAGGCCTATGTCCTGCAGTGGGCGTCAAATGGCTGATGATGAATAATAACTTCCACATAACACAATCACTTGACCTGACCTAAGTTTTATTCCTGAATAATCCGCGGAGCTTTATTATTATATTTATAATCATCAGCCATTCGACTCCCACTGCAGGACATAGACCTCCCTCATGATTTCCAAGCTATTATCATACAATTGATTCAAAACTTTTCTTGTTACAGGTGCGTAATCCCAGCAACTGACTGTGCTACGCCAACGTAGCTCCTAAAGCGAGGGTAGTAAGTGCGAAAATTAAATAAGCGGCAATGCTTACCTCTGTCGCTATGTAAATACGTAACTCCCAAAGGGCTGACGAGGGTTTTATTTTCGTTTGATGTCCTTGGGGACATCTTTTCCCGAGCTTAAGGTATATATAATGCCCCGTAGTTTGCATGTCTGCTCCCCGTTTTCTCGTAATCAGTTAATCTATTGTTAACAGCTATCAGTAGGTTTTTATCTGAGCTTTGGCCAACTGACAGCAGTTAACAGTAGATTAACATACTGTTCGCGTACGAGAAACCGGGGGTAAGTACGCAAGTAGTTACCTAAATGTTAAGTTAAAGCATACGTAACTTCATTCCCGAATCACCTACTTGCATTTTTGTCGGAAGAGTCCGGGGACCTAATTATACGCACCAAATCCTGAGCGATTTCAATCGTGTAACTGTCAAATTAGTATGGAATTTGACAGACGTAATATAGGGGCAGGTCAGAGACGAGCGACCGACGACGCGAGATCCGTCTCTACTCACCATGATTAAGCTCTTCAAAAACCTGATCCGACTCTTCCGACAAAAATTCAAGTAAATGATTCCGGAATTATGTTAATAATGTGTAGTGCTTACGTTTTAGTTCAAAAACAAAGCATACGTGTATTATAATCGATTTCCGAACCAAGTGTATTCCAATACCCATTCCCTATGCCACGTCAATTATAAACCTTTTACTTCCAATTTACTTCAGCTTCGTAACTAAATCATGAAACATTCCATCTCTCTGCTAATTATGGTGATCCACGTTCCCTTAGTAGTTAGTTCGACGGCTAGGGCCACCGAAAACGACGTCAGCTCGACGAAACATTGATCAATAAGTAATTGAAATACCGCAACTTAAACGCCGATATGCCCTCTACTCTAGGTGTCATTACGGCCGTATTATGCTCTGATTGATAGAATTTATTTTGCAAGTTCTCTTACCGATATGAAGAACATCCGCGTTGAGCATAGAGCCATAAGCAGCCTACATACGTCCCGCTGTAGGGCACAGGCCTTCTCTCAGGGAGAGAGTATGGGCTTAATCACCACGCGTGCCCACCGCGGAATGGCGATTTCAAGCGCTCAGCTGCTGAATAGCTCAGACACTCAGGTTTCCTCACGATGTTTTCCTTCACGGTTAGCGAGTTGTATTGCTACTATAACTTGTACATAACTTAGAAAACAAAGTCATGGGTGCATGCCCGCACTTGAAATCCAACCTGGGTCTCCCGCTTCCGAGTCCAATGTTCTACCCACTAGGCTACCACCGCCTCCATAGAGCCATAGTAGGCAGTTTTGCTCATCGACCGTTTTCTCAACCAAAGTCGAAGATGTTGGCTGCTAGGTACTGCTAGGCAAAGGCCTCCCATTTAGACATCCATTCCTCCTCGTCCTGTGCCAACTATTGCCACCCAGGTAAATATTTGATCGAGCCGTCACACCATCTCCGCCTCGGTCTGCCACGTCGCCGGTGGCCATCACACGGCATCCAATCGGTGACGATATTTGCCCACCTTGCATGGTATAGATGGAGTATAGATGGGCACGTACCATGTGGTCGTGGCAGGATGGTGGATGGACTACGGCGGTCACACAGTGGGCACTCAGATCGTCGGTCTAGCGGGCGTCCTACGCTGCGTTCTCTAGTTCGTGGTCTCCACTCGAGAACCTTATTGCTATGAGCAATAAGGCCGCCAATTGTACTGCATTTTTGTAAACATTTCATGTTTGTGTTTTTTCTGGTACAATACTAGTACATTACGATACTAGTGCGAAAAGTAGGAAATTCGCAACGAGTGGCGATAAATTAAAACACGACCGAAGGGAGTGTTTTATATCGACACGAGTTACGAATTACCTATTCGCACGTGTATCGTACAACGTTTTATAGTACATATGGCCCTTTGAAGTTTCGACATAGGCACGTAAAGTGCTCATTATCGCACTAGTGCGGTAATGTAGCACCATATGTACTATAAAGAATATTCTTATCTTCTTATCTTATCTTAACATCCCATGGACCATCCGTTCTTCGTCCTATGTGACCAGCCCACTGCCCCTTCAGCTTGCTAATCTAGTCAGTCACTTAATTTTTTGTTCATTTGACTCGACTGAAATCCGAAAAATGCTTCATATCCCGGGTCCACCGCCATTGAGACAAAATACGTCCATGAGAAGTCAAACGTTATTTAGTAAAGTTATTTATCGGACATGCTATAGAAATTGCGGTTTATCGCTGGTGTATACATACATAAACTCACGCCTGTATCCCAGAGGGGTAGGCAGAGAACAGGGACTGCCACTTACCACGATCCTGACATATCACTTTCGCTTCCCCAACATTCATTAGTCGTTGCATGCTTCGTTGCACGCCGGTTTCGGGTACTTTTTATCTTGCCCTTTGCTAGTACACACCCTATTTGGTCGAAGTATGTCCGCCTGGAACGTCCCTTACCGGCCGTTCCACCCACATTCGCTCGATATATGTATTTGTTTCGTCAATCTTTCTTCCTTTTGTTGTCACGAAAATCAAATCAAATAGGGTTTCCCCACTTGGCGAATCCGTGCTATGTGTACAGTTCTGCGGTCGCATTGCGTGCAAAGCTTGTCATACGGTATCTGATGTCATCTATTATTTACGGGTCTCTACACATGCACGTCGATTGTAGGTGTGTTCATACATGAATGATGAATCTTACCCTTTCATTACTACTGTATTATACCAGTATTGTAATGATGATAATAAGCATTGGCAGCGTTTCGTCGCGTGTGGTCGTGAGTTCGAATCCCTGCAGGTAAGTACCGCGGCCCCCAGTGGGAATCGAACCCACGATCTCCGGCATGGCAATCGGTCGTGATACCTTTAGACCAACGAGGCAGTGCATGTGATCTTCATTTCTAATTTTATTAACTAGTTGAACGCATGACAAAGACACAGTTACTGCCATTCAGTATTGCCCTGTGCAGTATTGCACAGGGTTGCCAACCCTACTATATAATATTGTATCCCACTATATTAGGGGTTCAAATACTATATTTCTAAAAAAAATCTATATAGTAGGCGAAACTACTATATTTTGCGTAAAGCGCAGCCTTAATCTTTTTCTAAAGCTCGCTCTTCAAGTCCGTGAATCTTGCGGCACGACTACCGCTATGTTTTACTACTTTTTTTACCATTATTTTGCCATCTACTATATTTTTAGAGGTAATAGCTTCGAAAATATTAGGGGTTAAAGTATGAAATTGCGTTTTATTACAATAGGTTCTTTGAATTGACATAGAATCTTCATGGTTTGAGGTTTTCGAATGAAACTTTTTTCAAATGGTTTCTATGACGTTCTTTTTTTAAAAAATGTGAAACATTTGAATATCGACTTCCAATTGTTTTTGTTATTCAATTTAGACTAATAATAAAATCGCACGGTGCGTTCATTAGTAGACCCCTCTCCAAACGCAGCATTGATATTGCGGGCTGTTTCTGCCGCGTTAGTTCCGCGTCGGAACTCGTATTAAAAAATCACTCGAATTTTCGCAGTATCCATCTTTCTTGTCTAAATTGAATAACAAAAACAATTGAAAGTCGATATTCAAATGTTTCACATTTTTTAAAAAAAGATCATCATAGAAACCATTTGAAAAAAGTTTCATTCGAAAACCTCAAACCATGAAGATTCTATGTCAATTCAAAGAACCTATTGGAATAAAACGGCAATTTCATACTTTAACCCCTATTAGGTACTATATTTGTGAGAAAAAAAGTTGGCAACCCTAGTAGGCAATATAATCATTGTATATCAATTCCCTTGTTATGTTTAATTCAGTTAGCGGAATCCGCATACGTACCGGTACCGCTGTTAAAGTTTTTATTGTACTTTTACATCGGCCCATAAAATTTTACGACACCAAAGTGAAGGTGCCACCCCACTTTGTGCGCTACAGTATCTTCTCGTGTAAGTACAGTCACCAGCAAGTCAACCTATACATCTTTTTGCAAAGTCGTCCTTAAGGCGATCCGTACGGTTCACTAGCGCCACCGGTGGAAAAGATCAGCCAAGTGCGAGTCGGACTCGCGCACGAAAGGTTCCGTAGTATTATCTATACAACATTTGAATATTTCAAGTGTCTACCTGTTGCCGTTATTAATATCGAGAAAAACGGCAGAAAAATCACGTTTGTTGTATGGGAGTCCCGCTTAAATATTTATTTTATTCTGTTTTTAGTATATGTTGTTAAAGCGGCAACAGAAATACATCATCTGTGAAAATTTCAACTGTTTAGCTATCACAGTCCATGAGATACAGCCTAGTGACAGACAGACAGACAGACGGATAGTGAAGTCTTAGTAATGGGGTAATAACACCCGACGGGTACGGAATCCAACCCTAAAAAACCATATCTTTTTTTCATATCATTCCTGCAAAAGGCGCCACATCAATTTCTCAATCATGTTAATAGTGATTTCTATGACCTACCACTATTTATGCCAAAAAACGGCCGATTCTGGCATAATGGGTTCGCCATCCTAGGTTCTCAGACATGGGTTCTCAAAATCACTATCAACGTGATTGAGAGATTGTACTGACACTTTTTGCAAATGTGATCCGTGAAGCGGTAGTAGCCTAGTGAGTAGAACATTGGACTCGGAAGCGGGAGACCCAGGTTCGATTCCCAGTGCGGGCATGTACCTATGACTTTGTTTTCTAAGTTATGTACATTTGTGAAGTTATAGTAGCAATAACACTCGCTAACTGTGAAGGAAAACATCGTGAGGAAACCTGAGTGTCTGAGCAATTTACATACCTCAGCGCTTGAAATCACCAATCCGCGGTGGGCACGCGTGGTGATTAAGCTCATACTCTCTCCCTGAGAGAAGGCCTGTGCCCTACAGAGGGATGTATATAGGCTGCTTATGACCCGTAAAAATAAATAAAAAATAAAAAATACCGACTTCGAAACACTACCTTTCGGGACATGTCCGCCCATTTTATTTACATTTTTTTATTTTTCCGTTTTTAGTGGAGGAGCGGGAGAAAAATAAACAAGTCCCTTATAACCATAATTTACCGTACATGATTCGTTCCTTTAAAATTTGATGTTCTAAATCTCCGAAAGTCTTCACCAGAACATCACCAAATTGAAATGGGACCAATGGGACGTTATATCTGTTCGAACAAAAAAAAGAATTGTCGAAATCGGTTAAGAGTTGACGGAGTTATGGAGGAAAATAGCCAAAGGCCGCCAATTGTACTGCATTTTTGTAAACATTTCATGTTTGTGTTTTTCCTGGTACAATAAAGAATATTCTTATCTTCTTATCTTATCTTAACATCCCATGGACCATCCGTTCTTCGTCCTATGTGACCAGCCCACTGTCACTTCAGCTTGCTAATCTAGTCAGTCACTTAATTTTTTGTTCATTTGACTCGACTGAAATCCGAAAAATGCTTCATATCCCGGGTCCACCGCCATTGAGACAAAATACGTCCATGAGAAGTCAAACGTTATTTAGTAAAGTTATTTATCGGACATGCTATAGAAATTGCGGTTTATCGCTGGTGTATACATACATAAACTCACGCCTGTATCCCAGAGGGGTAGGCAGAGAACAGGGACTGCCACTTGCCACGATCATGACATATCACTTTCGCTTCCCCAACATTCATTAGTCGTTGCATGCTTCGTTGCACGCCGGTTGCGGGTACTTTATCTTGCCCTTTGCTAGTACACACCCTATTTGGTCGAAGTATGTCCGCCTGGAACGTCCCTTACCGCCCGTTCCACCCACATTCGCTCGATATATGTATTTGTTTCGTCAATCTTTCTTCCTTTTGTTGTCACGAAAATCAAATCAAATAGGGTTTCCCCACAAATCCGTGCTATGTGTACAGTTCTGCGGTCGCATTGCGTGCAAAGCTTGTCATACGGTATCTGATGTCATCTATTATTTACGGGTCTCTACACATGCACGTCGATTGTAGGTGTGTTCATGCATGAATGATGAATCTTACCCTTTCATTACTACTGTATTATACCAGTATTGTAATGATGATAATAAGCATTGGCAGCGTTTCGTCGCATGTGGTCCTGAGTTCGAATCCCTGCAGGTACGTACCGCGGCCCCCAGTGGGAATCGAACCCACGATCTCCGGCATGGCAATCGGTCGTGATACCTTTAGACCAACGAGGCAGTGCATGTGATCTTCATTTCTAATTTTATTAACTAGTTGAACGCATGACAAAGACACAGTTACTGCCATTCAGTATTGCCCTGTGCAGTATTGCACAGGGTTGCCAACCCTACTATATAATATTGTATCCCACTATATTAGGGGTTCAAATACTATATTTCTAAAAAAATAGTTCATAGAAAAATTTCCATCACGAAAGCGTTTAAACCAAAATCGCACGGTGCGTTCATTAGTAGACCCCTCTCCAAACGCAGCATTGATATTGCGGGCTGTTTCTGCCGCGTTAGTTCCGCGTCGGAACTCGTATTCAAAAATCACTCGAATTTTCGCAGTATCCATCTTTCTTGTCTAAATTGAATAACAAAAACAATTGAAAGTCGATATTCAAATGTTTCACATTTTTTAAAAAAAGATCATCATAGAAACCATTTGAAAAAAGTTTCATTCGAAAACCTCAAACCATGAAGATTCTATGTCAATTCAAAGAACCTATTGCAATAAAACGGCAATTTCATACCCCTATTAGGTACTATATTTGTGAGAAAAAAAGTTGGCAACCCTAGTAGGCAATATAATCATTGTATATCAATTCCCTTGTTATGTTTAATTCAGTTAGCGGAATCCGCATACGTACCGGTACCGCTGTTAAAGTTTTTATTGTACTTTTACATCGGCCCATAAAATTTTACGACACCAAAGTGAAGGTGCCACCCCACTTTGTGCGCTACAGTATCTTCTCGTGTAAGTACAGTCACCAGCAAGTCAACCTATACATCTTTTTGCAAAGTCGTCCTTAAGGCGATCCGTACGGTTCACTAGCGCCACCGGTGGAAAAGATCAGCCAAGTGCGAGTCGGACTCGCGCACGAAAGGTTCCGTAGTATTATCTATACAACATTTGAATATTTCAAGTGTCTACCTGTTGCCGTTATTAATATCGAGAAAAACGGCAGAAAAATCACGTTTGTTGTATGGGAGTCCCGCTTAAATATTTATTTTATTCTGTTTTTAGTATATGTTGTTAAAGCGGCAACAGAAATACATCATCTGTGAAAATTTCAACTGTTTAGCTATCACAGTCCATGAGATACAGCCTAGTGACAGACAGACAGACAGACGGATAGTGAAGTCTTAGTAATGGGGTAATAACACCCGACGGGTACGGAATCCAACCCTAAAAAACCATATCTTTTTTTCATATCATTCCTGCAAAAGGCGCCACATCAATTTCTCAATCATGTTAATAGTGATTTCTATGACCTACCACTATTTATGCCAAAAAACGGCCGATTCTGGCATAATGGGTTCGCCATCCTAGGTTCTCAGACATGGGTTCTCAAAATCACTATCAACGTGATTGAGAGATTGTACTGACACTTTTTGCAAATGTGATCCGTGAAGCGGTAGTAGCCTAGTGAGTAGAACATTGGACTCGGAAGCGGGAGACCCAGGTTCGATTCCCAGTGCGGGCATGTACCTATGACTTTGTTTTCTAAGTTATGTACATTTGTGAAGTTATAGTAGCAATAACACTCGCTAACTGTGAAGGAAAACATCGTGAGGAAACCTGAGTGTCTGAGCAATTTACATACCTCAGCGCTTGAAATCACCAATCCGCGGTGGGCACGCGTGGTGATTAAGCTCATACTCTCTCCCTGAGAGAAGGCCTGTGCCCTACAGAGGGATGTATATAGGCTGCTTATGACCCGTAAAAATAAATAAAAAATAAAAAATACCGACTTCGAAACACTACCTTTCGGGACATGTCCGCCCATTTTATTTACATTTTTTTATTTTTCCGTTTTTAGTGGAGGAGCGGGAGAAAAATAAACAAGTCCCTTATAACCATAATTTACCGTACATGATTCGTTCCTTTAAAATTTGATGTTCTAAATCTCCGAAAGTCTTCACCAGAACATCACCAAATTGAAATGGGACCAATGGGACGTTATATCTGTTCGAACAAAAAAAAGAATTGTCGAAATCGGTTAAGAGTTGACGGAGTTATGGAGGAAAATAGCCAAATAAAAAAAATATACGCGTCGAATTGATAACCTCCTCCTTTTTTGAAGTCGGTTAAAAAGGTATGATTTTTTTCCTCGATGGCGCTAGTGTTACTCTATGGAGCCTCTTAACGTAACTGTGTAGAGTGCACCTGCGTAAAGGTTGATGTGCAGTCGACTGTAACACGCTTTTATTAGCTTCTACTGTTAGTTACTTTATAGGGTTCCGTACATGGTGCCTAATGAGACCCTATTACTAAGACTTCACTGTGCCTCTGTCTGTCCGTTCGACTGTCTGTCTGTCTGTCTGGCTGTCACCAGGCTGTGTCTCATGAACTTGATAAATGTGATCTGAGGTTTGACACATAATTAAATTACGGACATTTTAAATATATTTTTGCTTACCTATAGGTTAGTAATAAATAAAAGTAGTTTCCAAAATGATGAATTTTGGAACCAAATTTTTTTCAATCAAAACCTTATTACACGACAAGAAAAATATGCCTTGAATATCCGCAATTTAATTGTACATCAAACCCTCAGACCACATTTATCAAAAGTGTACTAATTTTATTACAGTCACTAAAGCGCTGAGGGATCACTTCCTCAGCACAACGCTCTGGTCCTGTTTTATTTATTCGTTTTGTCTGTTGTGTATTTAGTTTTCTTTCTGTTGTTGTGCATATTATGTTACTGATCTGCTTATTTTGTTTCTGTGATGTATCTTGTTGGTATAATAAATGTCTTTTTTCGTCTTCTTTGAAATTATTAAATTTTGCGAGCGAGACAGCATGCTCTACGTAACAACAGCCTTAATGTCATCAACCCATAGGGTAGGCGGCCTACCCACCGAACGACGGCCATCTCTCGGCCACCAATCTGTGACTCCCTTCGACCACCGACCGTCTTCTCATCTGACCAGATGAATCGCCCATCTCCACTAGTATGAATGGTATTTTTAGAATCATGAATTTAATTTTTAAATATCGAATGCATTTTTTTTACTTTTTGTGCAATAATCTTATAGTGTCGGTGACAAAGCCAGTCAGATTTTATTGGCCCAGAACTCGGC
Source organism: Yponomeuta evonymella (assembly GCA_963969515.1). Lineage (NCBI taxonomy): Eukaryota > Metazoa > Arthropoda > Insecta > Lepidoptera > Yponomeutidae > Yponomeuta > Yponomeuta evonymella. The sequence continues at coordinate 3,084,789 of OZ018347.1, forward strand.
CACGCGCGGCGTATGTGGCCTTCAGCAAGTCCTCTCGAGTGCATGTAGACGGGCACAAGGGAGAGGTGCTCCATAGTCTAAGGGGAGATTCCGCAACAGCAGTGTTTGCAGTATCCCGAGTTTAACATAAGTTTAAAAAACTATTAAAATATCTTATGGTATAAGCACACACCTTCATTGTTTTTTAGCTGTCACAGGAGCGTCAGGCCAGTTACACTGTAAGCAGCAGGACGTTATGTAATTAAAGCACCTAATAGAGGGCTGATGCATTGCACAATTATTATTAAACTTGTAAGCGTTTGCTAAAAACCAGTTCCGTTTGTAGGTTGAACTTTTTTTTTACGTTGCCTTAAGTAGGTAGCTTTGACAAACTGGGACATTTCTTTTTGACCTCCGATCGGGTTTGTTCTGAGGCCTCAAGCTACGTCGAGTTTTTAGTTACGTCATTACATATTACATAGCGGCGGTAGCGCAGCTGTAGAACGCCGGCCTCGCATTCGGGAGGTCGTGGTTCGAATCCCGGCATGTACCAACTAAACACTTTGTTTTCTAAGTTACGTACATTTGTGAAGTTGTAATGGCAATACCAATCGCTAACTGGGGAAAACATCGTGAGGAAACCTGAGTGTCTGAGATGTTTACATACCTCAGCGTTTGAATCGATCCGCGGCAGGTACAACCTATGAGTTACAGGGCCGCGTTTCATAAAACTACTATTCATAGTTTATCTGACCATTCGATGTACGTTGCGTAGCCGAGTATTACTTGTTAATCTTTGGGTTGACCGATTTTCCAATGAACCTCGAATTGTTACAGTGAGCCATGAAATGTTGTTCTATACGACAGGCCCATGTGGGCCGCAAATAGTCTGGATGATACGTTCGCGGTCAGAGGATGCCGTCATCATCATCATCATCAGCCCCTTGACGCCCACTGCAGGACATAGGCCTCCCTCGTGGTTTTCATAACCATGAGGGGTTTTGCCATAATCGCCACGCTCCGCAGGCGATCGCAGTATGCGGTTGGAATCTCAGGAAGACGCTGCTGCCCGTCTCCTGGTAATATATTTCCTTAGTCGCCTTCTACGACATCCACGGGAGGAAATGGAGTGACGCTATTCTTAATCCGGCGCCACACGGACTTTACCTCTCTTTACCCGTCCCCTCCACTTTACCCATCATTATATTATATTCGAACAAAACTCAAGTTTCACCAGGCAGTCCACACAGCTAACGACAGTTCCAGATGGAGAGCACTCTACACTCATCCTCGTCTGTGACAATTTAAATAAATATCCTCTTTCTTTCTTTCTTTCTTTCATAGCGGCCACGATCCTCAGCATTGAGGGACCGACTGATCGGATTGGACACAAGCGGCTCCATGAGGTTCACTATTTTCTTATGACCACACATATTGTATTGGTTCATAGCAAATAATCTGCTTCTAAATTCCAAGAAGACAAAATGTATAAAGTTTACCTTACCAAACGTAAGACTAGTTGAAAACAACATTGTACTTGGAAAAGAAAAACTAGAATTTGTAGAAGATACCGTATTTCTAGGCATCACAATCGATTCAAAATTGCAATGGTGTCCTCATATTGTGTGCTAGATACAGGCTTAGTTCTGCAGCATATGCAGTCAAAAGAACTAGAGAGCTCACTGACGTTGCAACAGCTACGCGATCCGATTTATTTACAAGCTAGGTAGTAGGGACTCGTTAAGGGATTTCTTTAAAGAAACTAACATCTTAACAGTTGCAAGTCAATACATTTATGAAAATATAACATATGTTAGAAAAAACATCAGCAATTTCGAAAATGTTGGTTAGCTACCAACAAGACAAGGATGTCTGGTAATTAAATAATGTTAACAGGAACTTTAAGTTGAAAAATCTGTTAATTAAGCAAACCTGTTTTGAAAAGAATAAATGTGGAGATTGTTAGCTTCTTCTCCGCATAATATATTAATTGTGAAACTAACAGCTTTGACGTTCATTAAGTAAACATTTTGTTTTTGTAGTGAATAGAAATTTTTGACTTTGACATCACATAATCTCACGCCTGTATCCTGAAGGGGTAGGCAGAGACGAGGGTTTGTCTTTGGCCACGATCCCGGGAAACTCTTTCCATTCATTTCATTCACATTCGTTAGTCGTTGCATGAACGCACGCCGGTCAGGGGTAATTTTGGGCCATAGACCGGGATATCATTTTGAGTAATCCGGAAAGCGTGCCTGATATCCGTCATGGCACCCTCGTATCTTTTAAGTTCAAAATGGCGCGTGTCCTTGCCTCCAATCAAAATGAACTAATTTCAATATATCAATTTTAAAGTTATAAGTGTAACTAACTATAATCGTAATTGTATTTGTACTTCCTCTCACTTATGTAATTGTAATGTAATTTATCGTGCTGTATGCACATGTCTTGGTGTTATGGTTTGATTTGAGTGTTTTTATGTTATTTAATGTTTATAATTTATGTCCATAACACTGTTTTGTATGTCTACTAAATAAATTAGAAAAAAAAATATCGACCATTCTGGAATCTCCAATGGATTCATTTTATATCGCTTACGCATACCCATGGGCTATTCGTCAAAGTAAAGTATTACATTCCAATCTCATGTAAATTACGTCACATACATCGCTATGACGGCGTATAACCATGCGAACATCTCCTAGTAATTTAATTAGCTTAATTCCGGATTCACTTACTTGATTTTTTGTTTCGTTCTGATTCGCAGAGCTTAATCATCGTGAGTAGAGACGGAGCTCGCGTCGTCGGTTGCTCGTCTGTGACTGGCTCTTCTCTCCTAGTAATTTAGCTAATGGCTAAAAACGGAGATAAAGGCAACCAAAACGGATTAATTCTTACCAAATGCATGCGTTTAAAAATAATCCAAAGCCCTACGAAAACGGATAAATAAAAATTCCGTAGGTGTTTACTAACATTCCTATGTAAAATTTAGTAAGAATTGATCCACATTAATGAGCATCTATTTGGGGAGCATTATTTTAATTTTGGAACGATTTGTCTTTTATTTATTTTGGGCTCAGTTTTTGTATAAATTTATCCTACGTAGACTACCTAAATTTATTTTATCTGTCTCTTAGAAGTAGCAATAGAAAAATGTAAATGTAGAAAAATGTTTAAATTAAAAGACAGGTTTTTGTTTAAAGTAAACATCTTTTGGTTGTAAAAATGGGTTCCACTTTCACTACGAGCCGGTGAAAAATCTCCTCTATAATTATAGAGGAGGTCGTGTCTTACCGTGATTATGGCAACGAAATAATGCGTTTGGGTTCAAAATTTTACCTTGGTGCAAGGGACAAGCGAAATCGTCTATTGGTAGCGATTTCTGACATCAAAAAATAAGTAAATAACTTCCACACAACACAATCACTTGACCTGGTCCCAAACTATGATACCCTGTGCTATGGTAAGTAATTTACGGCAGCCTCCAGTGGGAAACGAACCCTCGACCTCTGTCTTGGTAGTTAAGCGCCTTAACGGCTACTCCATCGAGGCAGTCACTTCACTGACGTCCAATGACATCACCATTTTGAAAGGCTGTTAGGCACTGGTCTTTGCGATCGTTTCACCGATACACATTGCTGATTGAGAATGGCTGGGGTCGGAACGGGTGACGTGCCTGTCAATGGATGAGTGTCGGTGGATTGATGAGTGCAATCTTCGATTGGATTGTTAGTTTAAACTTGGTAAAAAAAAATTTGGGGGTAATCTGGAAATATTATAGGATTATGGTAACACTGTCTGTCACATAGCATATAGAGTTCTCGATACTCGTTGAGAGACAAGCGACAGTGTGGTCAAAGACAATTACTTAACTCGAACTCCTAGTTCTTTATCAATAAAGAGCTCTTGGCTCTAAGGTCGCTCTTGTATGTGTTGTTAAATTGATGTTTTCTTTCGGACATCATCTTGAAATAGACACTCAAAAGCGAATTTAGAGGTAATAGCGCTTTATTATAATTCTTCTAATATTTCTTCTAGGAAACACCAACTTTTCATATATTTGTAAGATATCATTTGTCTTACTAGTAAAAATCTTTATAACCTTTAAGCTCGTCTTTAGGGCTCCGTACCTCAAAGGAAAAAAAAACAGAATTTAGAACGGAACAAAATTTATAGGGTACTTTGTTGACCTAGAACTAAATTTGGCAAAAGTAATATTGTCTTATACTACGAATACAGGATAAAATTCGAAAACTATATTACATAAGAAGCCTATATCCGTCCCACTGTAGGGCACAGGCCTTCTCTCAGAGAGAGAGTATGGGCTTAATCACCACCTGCGCGGACTTAATCACCGCGGATTGGCGATTTCAAGCGCTGAGGTATACGAATAGCTCAGACACTCAGGTTTCCTCACGATTTTTTCCTTCACGGTTAGCGAGTGGTATTGCTACTATAACTTCACAAATGAACATAACATAGAAAATAAAGTCATAAACGTAAATGCCCGCACTCTCGCCCGGGTCTCTCGCTTCCGAGTCCAGTGTTCTACCCACTAGGCTACCACCACATATTTTAAAACTATATATTTGTAATTAAATAATGAAAAAAATAGTCTCTGAAGTTCGGGAAAAGCTCGGAAAAAATTGCGAGACTCGATTACTGATCTATTTATGATATGTAAGTCATCATCAGCCCTTTGACGCCCACTGCAGGACATAGACCTCCCTCGTGGTTTTCATAACCATGAGGGGTTTTGCCATAATCGCCACGCTTGGCAGGCGGGTTGGCGATCGCAGTATGCGGTTGGAATCTCAGGAAGACGCTGCTGCCCGTCTCCTGATAATTTATTTCCTCAGTCGCCTTCTACGACATCCACGGGAGGAAATGGAGCGACGCTATTCTTAATCCGGTGCCACACGGAATATTATGTAATGATATGTAAGTACCTAACTGTCCTCTAACATATAACCTAGGTTTCATTTCTGGCGAAAGGAAAAAAGTAAAACATGCCAGTAGGTTGCATTGGCTTTTGTACTGAACCCTCGGTGGCCAAGACCGACTCGCACTTGTCCGGTTTTTTTCTCGTACCTATACCTAAGTTCGTTTGTTAGTTTATTATATTTTTCCCATTCACCGCATAATTCTTGTGTTTGGACCACCGCCCGCAACTTGCGAGTTGTTGGACCACAGACAAGCCAAAGGTCATTGTGTAACCAAATCACGGCTTGTCTTCCCGCGGATTTGACAAAATAACACGCACGGAACAATGGTCAGAAACGTAATCACGTCATTAGAGAGTTGAAGGCTCAATTGGTGAAAGGATGAGGTTATAAGAAGCTTGGCCAATATTAGACACTTCGTTAGTGCTTTGGGAGATGAGTTGTGGTAGCGTAGTGGGTAGACTCGTTTCTCGTCGGAGAGGTCCCGATTTGTTCACATCTTCCGGTCAATAAAAAACGATGAATGTAACTTGACAACTCAAGATAACCTACTTCGCGTGCCAGACATAAGTGCCAGACACATCTGCGGCCGCTATTTTCAATCCGCGTTCGGTCCTATAATCGTAGTCAGAAGTTGTCAAAAATATACAACTTTAAAAATGTGTGGCGAGCAAATGTCAACTCTGCGCGCGCATTACATACTCATATTCTGCATCGCGCAAGCAGTGTTTCATATGACATACCATAAATATAACATCCGACGAACAGCAGTCGGACAGGCCGTACCCGGGCATACAATCTGCCTGACGGGAAATTTCCCTTTTCTAGTGAAAGAACATTATCACCCGCTCTTCTCTATAAATTTAACAATGATGAGAACCAAAGTAACAAACGTTTCCTTCAACTTTCAGTCCTAGTCATAGGAGGTACATATTAAAACATCGCGCACGAGTTCTTTTCATATAAATCGCGGTACTTGTCTAGCTATATCCATATAACTAGGGGGTGAACCCCCTGCGCGCTTACGCGCGCCAACCCCCAGCCGCTCCGAGCTTCGCTCTCCGCGGCGCTCGGCCTAGGGCCTCGCTAGACACTTGGGGTAGGGATTTGATAAGTGGGAACATGTATGGTCTCGGCCTTCGGCCTCGGCCTGTACGGAGCTCGGCCTTCGGCCTCGCTGCGGCGGGGTTCCTCGTGCCCGCTTCGCGGAGCTCGGCCTCCGGCCTCGCAAGTTTGTCCCATCTGGCTTTTGCGTTGTTGCTTGTTCGCCGAAAATGTATAGTCTCGGCCTTCGGCCTCGGCCTGAACGGAGCTCGGCCTTCGGCCTCGCCGCGGCGGGGTTCCTGGTGCCCGCTTCGCGGAGCTCGGCCTTCGGCCTCGCAAGTTTGTCCCATCTGGCTTTTGCGTTGTTCCTTGTTCGCCGGAAAATGTATGGTCTCGGCCTTCGGCCTCGGCCTGAACGGAGCTCGGCCTTCGGCCTCGCCGCGGTGAGGTTCCTCATCCCCGCTTCGGCCTCAAAAAACAGTTTTTTTGAAAAATTTTTCATCTTTGTTTAAAATTTTGTACTAAAAGTCGATTTTCAGTACAAATTCTCCATACAAAATTTTCTAATTTTCAATCGTCGATATCTCGGCCGCCATCTTGAAAATCCAAAATGTCCGATTTTTCTCATATACCTGGGTCCTTTGACGACCCGATGCCGTTTAAGGCACGTCTCCACCATGTGCCCAGTTGGCTGCCGACTTTTTTGCGCAGAGGTCGATTTTTTGGGCGGCCATATTCTCGCCCCTATTTTGAATTTCGAACGTTCAAATTTTTTTTTCACAATTAGATCACGTAACAAACACCCGTTTCAAATTTCATCCAAATCCGCCGGTAAACAAAAAAGTTAGCCTATTTGTATGGGAGAAGGCGTTCGAAATTCAAAAATCGGCTTCATAGGATGGCTGTATATCATACATTCCCTACAACTTTCTCATACAAAATTTTCACGTAACTCTTACCGTTTCCGAGGAAACCTATAGATGATCAGTCAGTCAGTCAGTCAGTGAGTATACCGGATTGTAGCTATGTATATTAGTAATATGTGGGTCAACCGATACTTATAAGCAGCTTGCAGGGTTATTAAATTATTTTATCTGAGTTAGTAAAAAAAATGTCAAAAACCGCCCAAGTGGGATTCGGACTCGCGCACGAAGGGTTCAGTACCATTATCTATACAACAATGGACAAAGATCTAATTTAAGAACAGCGCTATCTAGAAGCTAACAGGAAGCGTTTAACATTGACATTTAACGACATAACATTGGCGCTGTGAAGGTTACATATATGGCCGCTAGGTGGCGAGCGCTGTCTTTAGACAACGTTTGTTGTAAGAGAGCCCCCCTAAATATTTATTTTATTCTGTTTTTAGTATTTCTTGTTATAACGGCAACAGAAATACATAATCTGTGAAAATTTCAACTGCCTAGCTATCACGGTTCATGAGATACAGCCTGATGACAGACAGACTGACAGACAGACTGACAGACAGACAGACAGACGGACAGAAAGACAGACGGGGAGACAGACAGACGGACAGACAGACAGACGGACAGTGAAGTCTTAGTAATAGGGTCCCGTTTGGCACCCTTCGTGTACGGAACCCTAAAAACCCTACATTGCGTGGTCTTTTGCAATCGTTTTTAACGATATCCATTGCCAGTGGTAGCTGATTGATAATAGCCGATGTCAGAAAAGGGTGAAGTGTCTATCAATGGATGAGCGGGCAGCGGCCTAACTATGCGCACCAAATCCTGTCGAAATCCTGAAGTTTGCGGTAGCAATTACTATGGAATTTGACAGTTACACTATTGAAATGGTGCGCGTAATATAGGGGCTGAATGCAGGATTCGATTGGATTGTCAAACTTGGTGAACAAAGTCAGCTGCATGGGTAGCATTATAACGCAAGTCGCGCGTTTTAACGTCAAAAGTCGCGACTTTTCGGTACCTACATTAATTGTCAAATTCTGACATTGTAGCGCCACAAAACGTGTGACTCGCGCCATCGTACTACACGGGCTGATATACAGGAGGTAATCAGACAAAAGAGTAGACGTGGGTATTCTACATAAGTTCTTTTTTCGCGCCACGAGTACCAAGTATGAAAAAAAAAACTTTGGCCTTTGCATCTATGTGCTGAGATGATTTATGCAGCGTCCAGTGGCACCTTCACTCACATTAGATGGGTGAAGGGACCACTCGGACGCTGCGGTGCCTGGGACATATACCATTCTGACAGCTTAGTCGGCCTAGGCCACAGGAAAGACAAGTCAATACGTGCGGAGCCAACCAAGCCGCGGGTTTCCTCACGATGTTTTCCTTCGCAGTTATTGCTACTACAAATTCGCAGATGTACGTAACTTTGATAATAAACAAAGTCATAGGGTACATGCTCGCACTGGGAATCGAACCTGGGTCTCTCGCTTCCGAGTCCATAAGTATGAGTATATAACACCGAGTATGTAACATAAACGGTTATCTCCGGATATTGCAGGCCGTTCCTACGTGATTGCGGGATTATCAGTCGGATCATCGGATCTTCGTCCACTCGATTGAATGTAAATTTTATGTTTGTATGGAGTACGGCCGACTAGCCAATTGCACTCTATACAGTGACGTTACGGTCGACTTTGCAACAAAAGTATGAAAGGATTGATCAGCTCAAAATATTGATAGACATCATGATGTCAATATTAGGAATAAATGGATGTATGTCGCACTTCCGCTAAAACAGTTTCGCAACTCAAATGACCGGATTTTGGATTATAGACCACACAAATTATAAGAAAATTTATTTGGAATGCTCGTGCTTTTCGAGTTGTGACTGCATTTTTAGAATTTTTATTTAGAATTAGAAGATAAGAACACTATAATAATAATCATCATCATCATTCAGCCACAAGAAGTCCACTGCTAGACATAGGCCTCCTCCATGGATTTCCAAAAAGACCGGTTGGAAGCGGCCTGCATCCAGCGTCTTCCTGCCACTTGAATGACGTCATCTGTCCATCTTGTGGCTGGTCGTCCCAGCTTCGCTTGCCGATATGTGGTCTCCATTCGAGAACTTTTCGGCCCCATCGGCCATCAGTTCTGCGTGCTATGTACCCCGAACACTGCCACTTCAACTTACTAATCCGCTGGGCTATGTCGACGACTTTCGTTCGTCTACGGATCTCATCATTTCTGATTCGATCTCGTAGAGAAATTCCGAGCATAGCCCTTTCCATAGCTCGTTGCGTGACCTTGAGCCTTCTTATGAGGCCCATAGTGAGAGACCACGTTTCAGTGCCATAAGTCATCACTGGTAACACACACTGGTTGTATAATTTTGTCTTGAGCGATTGAGGTATATTAGACGAAAAGACTTTTCTAAGTCTCATAATAATAATAACTGTGTGATAATTTAAAGTTGAAAACGCTGTTACTAAGTTTAAAAAAAAAATTAAAAGAATATGTGTGGATTTGCTTTTTTACCTTCTTCTCCACATAACCTACTAATTCTGAAACTAGAAACTTTGACGTTCATTAAACATTTTTTATAATGTAACTAGCTGTGCCCGCGACTCCGTTCGCGTACATTTCGATTTTTACGAAGCAGCATTTGTATGGGGGCCACGTCTTATCATAACTGGAGCTAGAATTTAAATAGCCTATCCTGTGTCCCAGATGTCTATATGTTTTTATACCAAATTTCATCAAATTCGGATAATTGGTTTAAGAGTTATGGAGGAACATACATACATACACACATACAGAAAAAAATTCTAAAAATCGTGAAATTAGTTTCAGTATCATATATTGAGCCTATAAACACAATATCTCTGAAAACAAACTAACTTACTCCATGACCGAGCCTTACAGATTTATTATTAGTATAGATAAAATATGTAATTGAATTTGTCCACTACGTTGAATCTTTATGCGTTTCGCATTCTTTCAACAACTGGCAATATCAGTAAAGATCGTCTTTCGCGCAATTTTTACTGCCGGCTGAAGCTAAAAGAGTTTTAGTGACATGGTCAGTTGCGTCTTTCCATTACATTTCATAAACCCACGCTTGTATCCCGTAAGGGTGGACAGAGTACAGGGTTTGCCAATAGCCATACCTCTTTCGCCAGTCATCGACATTCTGTAGTCCTTGCATCCAGAAGAATCTTATTATCACCATATGACGTCAATATAATAGAATTATCTTTTTCCATCTTAACATAATACGAAAACTGTGCAACCATATTTACAATCCATACTTCACCAATAGGTACTTCAATAAATAAAAGAGGTTTTCACAACATTTGTTACGCCAAATCGGTTTCTGTATCGACCAACGTAACTTGGTCTGTGGTCCCCTTTTGACTACATTCGTTTTCCGTCTCCGTGCTGGAGAAGGGAGAGGTCTCTAGCTGGTCGGGGCATCTGTGAGTGTGCTGAACAACCTGCGAATCCGTTATGCGGTCATACTACGCGAATTTCAGAGGAGTTGCAGTATACTGATAAAGGTCTATCGCAAACGTCGCGGTCATGTTAGAACGAATAGAAAAAAAACCCCACCGAGGTTTGGTACAAATTTGTAGTGTCGCAGTTTTTCCGAGCTTTTTCCGAACAATGATATTTCATTTATGATTTAATTACAAAATCAGATCTTTCATCTTTAATCAGATTTTTCCCTGTGCTTGTAGTATACGACAATATTACTTGCCAAATTTCCTAGTTCTAGGTCAACGGAAAGTATAAATTTAAATTTTGATTCAGTTGAGTGTCGAAATATATGTTTTTTCACAGCTTCAAGGGGCTGTAGACCTGAGTATACGGTTTTAATTTCAACTCGATACCTCTACGCGTACCCGAGAAAAATGGTCTTGACGAACAGACGGACGGACAACAAAGTGATTCTAAAGGGTTCCGTTTTTCCTTTTCAGGTACGGAACTCTAAAAACATTTTTTTTTTTAGTAATCAGCATTAGGTACTTAGACTTCCCTCTGAGTCGGGCGTCATTTGCCTAAGCACAGACTATAATATTTTGTCATATTCTACAGCCTGTACCTTCTCTATATGTATTCGGCAGTTTACACGCGCCATTTGTACTAGGAAGGAACTAGGTTAGTACCGTATTTTTGTGCAAGTAAAACTTGTAGTACAACCAAGCAAGCGAATAAACGAACCAACGAATAATCGACAGGCGTGCACTCTGGTCAGTTACGGGCGACTTTTCAACTAAAATGTGAAGGTTGACAAACAAACGGCTTTAGAAAAATTCACTCATTCATTTTATAATGTGAATTTTTAAAGAGTAAATTTTGTTCATTAAATATTCTGAAAAATCTGAAAAGGAGCGGGGCTATCTGCAACACAGGCCGCGGCATAGCCCAAGGCTAGGACTTAATGATCAGTGTGATTGACCGGTGTTTAATGAATAAACGAATTCGTTTTTAGGGTTCCGTACCCGAAGGGTGCCAAACGGGACCCTATTACTAAGACTTCACTGTCCGTCTATCTGTCTGTCTGTCACCAGGCTCTATCTCATGCACCGTGATAGCTAGGCAGTTGAAATTTTCGCAGATGATGTATTTCTGTTGTCGCTATAACAACAAATACTAAAAACAGAATAAAATAAATATTTAAGGGGGTCTCCCATACAAAAAACGTACTTTTGCCGTTTTTTGCTCGATATTAATAACGGCAACCGGTAGATGCTTGAAATATTCACAAAATATTTAGCTCTATATTCGTTAAAAAAATTAATATTTAAATTGAAATTAAATAAATATTTTACGGGGGCTCCCATACAACAAACGTGATTTTTTGCCGTTTTGTCTCGATCTTTGTGTCTAATGTTGTATAGATACATTTACGGAACCCTTCGTGCGCGAGTCCGACTCGCACTTGGCCAGTTTGTTATTTATTTAAGACAAGCAAGGAAAATATCAATCAGTCTGGGTGTATTTCCATGTTAGTGATTTTCTTGCCTGGTTACAATAGCACTACACAAGATACTGAACAGACATAGTGGCCCGGTTACCTAGTTTGGGACCAGGATGTGTGATCGTGTTGTGTGGAAATTATTTAATCGTCTATATAAGGACAGAGAGATTACTCACATTGCTTCACTGAAAATAAGCTAAAGTATACACCGACACGGTATAAAACGAGAATGACGTCACGCGGCTTGGCGCGTGTGCTTAAAATGCAGCAACTGATAGGTTTCACGGCGGCGGCAGGATTACAGCGGCTTATAGATGGACCAGGCACATTACGTAAAAGCGACAATAGGGCGCAATCAATGCCACACTGGACTAGGCTGGTCAAACATACTGTAAATCAGTGTCGGGTTTAACCGTCTTGATGCCCTGAGCAATCCATAGTTCCCCCGTTTTCATTAAAACCAGTATCGATTTAAAAATAATTTTCGCACAAAGTGTAATGCGAAAAAAAATTGATCCTGCCGCCGGGATGACATGCCCGAAGCAATTACTTAACTAGGTAATCCAGGATTGACTAATATTATATTATAAATGTGAAATGTTGTGAAGATATTTGGATGTTTGAATGTTTGTTACTCAATCACGCAATAACGGCTGAAGTGATTTAGATGAAATTTGGTATGGAGATAGATTGAGTCCCGGGAAAGGACGTAGGATACTTTTCATCCCGGAAATTACTCATTCCATGAGAACGAAGTCGCGGGCAAAAGCTGGTAATCTAGTCTATAAAAATCTCGTCTCAGTGTTTGTTATTGAACTCCCCCGAAGCGGCTTCACCGATTTTTATGATTTTTTGTTTATATTTGGTAGGTCTAAGAATAGTTCTTAGTTAATATGGCAAAACAACGTTTGCCGAGTCAGCTAGTAATATATAGTATTTTACTATATTTGGTGCTTTGTTTGTCTTTATACTATATACTGTTGAAGAAGTATATACAAAGCTAAAATATTTTTTTTTCATTTTCAGGTCAATGTTTGTTAAGACAATACGTTATTATAAGACTTATTACTTATTTTCATATAAGAATTATTATTCTGTAAAGAAAATTAAGAATTACATGATATAGCGATGATGACACCATGAGAGGTTTAATGATTCTTTACCAGGGTTGATATGATTAAAATCACTTGATTTAAATCAGTGATTTAAATCGCGATTAAAATCAAGTGATTTTTTAAAAAAAAATCCATGAGTTTAATCAATTCATTTTACTGCGAGCAAATCCGCCAAAATGTGTCAAGCGATTTCCCCTGTATATATATACAGCGATTTCCGAACTACAGCGCGCACACAAGTGTCCAATTCGGTTTATACACCGGGAATTCCCTGAAATTTAAACTCGCAACTGAATCCGTCTGTTTAGTCTGTGGCGCGGTCATTCGTGATTGACTATTGAAGGACAACAAGATGTCTGAAAGGAAAAAAGATGCAGTATGGGTTTATTTCGATGAAAAAAAGTCCGCTTGCGGCAAGTTTAACAAAGCCGTGTGTAAGAGTTGTAAGAAGGAGTTAATGGGCTTAGTAGCGAGGATGAAAAAACATTTAGAAACATGTGTGACAGAAATCGATCGCAATCGTAACATAGACGCAGAGGATGACGGTGGCGGCGATGCCGTGAGCTCGGGTAACTTACTATCTAACCGCCTTCTACAATAAAACAGATCAAATAGTAAAAAAATCAAAAAAATCCGATTTAAATCAAATTAATCCGATTTAAATCAAATTAATCCGATTTTTTTGATTTTTTAAAAAAAATCATGATTTTTATCAACCCTGTTCTTTACAAATGAAACTATCGTAGGTACTTTTGCGTTCCTTGATGCAAGTGTTCGTAGTACGAGGTTCGTGGTACAAACATCTGAATTATGTATCAATTTTATGATACCATGTAGCGCACCAGTCGGACGAAGAACGCCACCGCAGACCGCCACCGCAGACCGCCACCGCAGATCGCCACCGCAGACCACCACCGCAGATCGCCACCGCAGATCGTTACAGCAGAACGCCACCGCTGCTACTAGAGGGGACATTTAGGGTACATACCCGAGGGATGTCAGGCCAACGTCTTCTCTCTCTCATTCAGTATGAATGGTTATTGACGGGACCAAGATTTTCTACGCCAAAAACACGCAAACGTTCCTTTGAAGGTTTAAGCTATCCAATTTTACCGGACCATAATATGGCATAAACATAACATCAAATTATTGTTCACCGTTATTGTATTAATCCTAACGGTGAACAATGCCTTTATGTTCCCGAACTATTACCTTCCCAGGCTTAATATGATTTAGGGCCAAATTAGTTGTATTGATGTTACACTAGGTATTACGGGGTTAGCTTAAGAAGAGGGTATTTTCTTCGTTGAGTTCGACACTATATTTGTTTGTTTGTTTTTGTGCCTGTACGTAAATGTTTATGTTTATTAAGAATCCTTAAACTCTGCTCTCTCTCTCTGAGAGAAAGCCTGTGCCCTACTGTGGGACGTATGTAGGCTGCTTATAAGAATCCTTAAAATTTCAGTAGCTTCCTCTTCGTAACTTCAAGGGTTTTAATATTATAAATAATAAGTGATGTTAATTTTCAAAAGAATAACACGCAAAAAGAACCTTTTAGAGTTTAAAAAGTACGTTAGTAAGAAAATTATATATTTCCAAAAAGGTAATACAAATTAAGGCTGCTTATAAATAGACATTGGAGGGTATTAAAAAAAATGCGTAGAATTGTCTCTGCTCGAAACGAGCTACAATGGCTGAACTGATTTAGATGAAAATGGCACACGGGTATTCCATGTTCTGGCTTAACACCTAGTATACTTTCACCCGAATCTACCGGGCGGCATTTTAGTCACCTAACAAACTTTGAGGAATCTTTCTACTCGTCAATACAAACAACTATTACTATGGGGCCAAACAAATCAGAGCAAAAAATAAATCAGCTGTTTCATACATTTGGTGCAGTACTGCTTCTATCTTATTTATGGAACAGCTCATTTATTTTTTGCTCCGATTTGTTTGGCCCCATAGTAATAGTTGTTTATAATCATGAGTAAAAAGCCCCTATAAAGTTTTGCAGTTGACTAAAATGCCACCCGGTATAACATACCTAACATCAACACGTCACAATCACTTGTACTGGTCCCATGCAAGGATACCGTGTTATAATATTACAAGCAAGGACATCAAAATCGTTTAAAAACACCCAGACTCACTACGGGTGGCCCCCAGCGACAATCGTACCCACTACCTCTCGTATTCATCATCATTGCACGCGTCAGAAGCACTTCGTTTACTTTCTCTAATAAATGCCATTGGCTATAAATAAAATTAATTATAAAATCGCGGTGTAGAATACCCAAATACCATTTCGTGTCGTAATACGTAGACTTCATCTCTCTGATGAGAGATTAGGGCAGCGTGGAATTTCTGCTGACCCCCAGACATATCCCCTTGAACAGGCTCGGCCCTGTAAACTTTCTCGGACTAATTTCAGGCAATCCCTGTTCCGACTTAATTCCGCGTAATTTTGCAGGAGGGATTTTAAATACAGCGTGATTTTGAAGTCCTCAGCAATGAATGAATGAAAATTTTTTTTTTTTTTCATTAAGATAAAGAGCCGTATGCATCGCCCGCGGCGACCTTAAAACGTGATTCGTGCGCGCGTTGGTGCAGCATAGCATAATATGCATTGCATATTATGCATGCAACATATTATGTTTTGTTTCTGTAAAAATGGAAGCAAAAGATATGCGATGCTGCGACTCGTTTGCATCGCATCGCTAAAATGACACACAACGCGATTAAAAGAGTCGTCCTGGGCGGTGGCTCAAACAGTTGCTTTACTCAACTAACAACTTATTCAAAGTAATTTTCATTGGAATTTACACGAACTTTTCCTTTTATAAGTTGGTCGACAATTGCCGACAGAAAGGCATACAGATGAACAGACGGACGGACATGGCGAAACTATAAGGGGTCCTTGTTGACTACGGAACCCTAAAGAGCCGATAAAGTGTCCTGTGTGTACTTTGGGCGCGGAACCCACTGTTCTGACGTTTGGCTCGGGCATGGCGCGGACAACATTCTGTTTCATTCAAATACCGTACCAAACACACGGTCATAAGGTCATTATTTGAACACACTCGACGGCCTTTCGTCGGACGTGCTATAGCACGCCATTTCGGCGCCGACGCTCGATTGCAGTCAGTTCCAGGTCAGTTCGCAGTCAGTTCCTTCGCTCCACGCCTTTTAATAGTCATGCCCGTTCCATGCCTGCGCCATGTCCGCTCCAGGTCCGTGCCATACCAGATCAGTGGGCTCCGCGCCTTGGACAGCACATCAACCTTTACATGTATGCACTCTACTCGGTTACGTTACGAGCGGCTTTGCAACAAAAAGGTGAAGATTGATCTGTTGTCGATTGTACGGTGAGTGTTTTAATTGAATGTAAAGCCTATCAAATCAGTTGACCTAATCTTTTTATCGCTGACCTGCATAATGTAATTTCAATGTCTTAACTGTGTTAATTACTGTCTTAATTCTAAGTTTCAAATTAATATGCAAGTGATACTAGCAAATGTATGTCAGTCTTTTAAAACTAATGATAGAGTCTAAAAACAAGCAACGATTTCGCCAATACACAGTCGATAAATATCTTAAAAACATTGTTATGTCACGGATTTCAATACAAAGGCTATTAAAATAAAGAAGTTGGAATATTCATTAAAATTCAACGAAACGTGTGTTGGCAATTCGCGGGTTGAAGCGAGCTTTTTTTCTTGCTCAATGAATGGTCAAATTACTTAATAGTTGTAATGGATATGGACATCCTAACATAACCGTTCTACGCTCGATCAATCACGAATCACGACACGATATTTCAACTTGGCCAAGTTAGCGTAACTCATGGAGCCCCTAAAACCTGGATAATACGTGTTTGACTGATTATATGAAATAGTGTAATCAGAAAGCACACCGTATTAAAGTAGTACAAAGAGCTATGGGGCGAGCCATCCGTCGCCGGACAAAGGTCGACGACATTGGCGAAAGAGTCTCGAGACTGAAATGGGAATGGGCGACCTGGCGAAATGGGTGCAACAGGATGAAGGTCCGTGGGCAGACCAGCGACCCGATGATTAGACGATGTGGTTAAGTCGGCGGAAGTTCCATGGATGAGGATGGCAAGGGACCGTGAGAAATGGCATTTGGGGGAAAAGGCCTATACCCAGAAGTGGGCAGCGGTGGGCAGATGATGATGATTATGAATGTAATCAATAGACTATAGATTGCCTGCTTAGATTGCCCTATTGTGATATTAATATAATGCCTAATGTCGTGTCGGCCACTATACAGGCTATGCCTAGTGTGGGATCACCATTATTCTTTTAAGTTTTACACACAATTTTATTTTTAGAATCTAAGCACTGTATAGGCATTGTTTTATGGCATTGTGTATTATTCTTTTCCATAAATAAATATTTGATTTTAAAAGTTAACCTCAAAAACACTTCTCGTGCTGAATTTCCAGAATGCGAGCAAACAACGATAGATCTTCTTTTGTTAAAAATCCTGAGTCAAATGTATTGTCTTTTCATTTCGTTTTTTCGGGCATTTTCTGTGTCGGAAGAGTATTTTTACAACCGGAAAATATATTCTAAGTAGAAAGCCAACGTTGCTGAAAAGGATGAATATGACAAATGATAATGCTTTGGAGAAAATAAGAGTACCAACGCGAAAGCGGAAAAATATCTTCGAATACTGACACTTGTTTACCCTATCTGAGAACGGTACATATATATAATATATACATAATATATAATGCATATATATATATATAATGCAGACCATGGCACTTTTAATTGTTGAAGCCAAATAATTATTTTTATTTTTAACTGACCCCAAAAAAAGGAGGAGGTTATCAATTCGACGGGTTTAAATATTTTTTTGGCTATGTTTTCGCATAATTCCGTCAAATCTTAACCGATTCCGACAATTCTTTTTTTATTCGAATAGATATAACGACAGATATCCCATTGGTCCCATTTTAGTTCGGTGAAGATCTGATGAAGACTTTCAGAGATGGAGTACGGAACTCTTCAATGGACAGCACTGAATAAGGCCTAATGGGGCCCATCCTTTAGTAATATCCGTATGTTTCATAAAATAGCGTAAAAGTAGCCCCAAGTTAATTTGGTGATGTTCTGGTAAAGACTTTCGGAGATGGAAATTAAGAACATCAAATTTTAAAGCAACGAATTAAGTAGGGTAAATTATGGTTATAAGGGACTTCTTTATTTTTGTCCCGCTCCCCCACAAAAAATTGAAAAATAAGTAAATTTAATAAAAAACAAAATCCGACTTCGAAACACTACAGCACTAAAACGTTAGAAATAATTTAAATAATTAGAAGAATGTATGTACATGCAGATATTGTAGAAGTATAATTTCATAATTTCATGACCAGCACATATATTATGGGCATCGACTCCAAATTGTGCTATAGTGTTTCTAAGTCGGTTTTTATTTTTTATTTAAATTTTTTTTACCCATTTTAAGTCGGCGCCTCACTTGGCCATTTGCGTACTTGGCAAAACATTCACTATCCATTTCCGGGTTTCAGAGGCCTAATTATGCGCAGCAAATCCAGTCGGAATCGGAATAAACTTTGAGACGATTGGAATTTTGCAAATTTTGGCATTCGGTGCGCGTAATACTCCTATATTACCTCAGGAGCTGACTGATTTTTTTAAAACCAGCATGTGATCTGAGGATGTCATCAGTGGATGGTGGAATTGCTGAAAGCTAAATGTTGTCTTGTTGATTAGGTGGCACTGCTGCAGAACCTCTTCTATTATAAGTATTTGTTCGTGCCTCTGGCTTTGGAAAAAAACTGAGGTTTCCGCTTTTCAGAGGAAAGTCTTTATTAAAGAGGCTGGGCGTCGTTTGAGGAACCGTGGCTAGGACTACCGCTCTGGGGCTTATTTGTTACAGAGGATCTTCCTTGCTGTGCAGTGCGGTAATGCTGCCAGCGTTATTGGAACCTTTAGGTCGAGTGGCTAATCAAGTAGCTAAATAAATTTACTCCTCCCGAGCGGTGGTAGCCTAGTGGGTAGAGCATTGGACTCGGAAGCGAGAGGCCCAGGTTCGATTCCCAGTGCGGGCATGTTTTCTAAGTTATGTACATTTGTGCAGTTATAGCAGCGATACCACTTGCTAACCGTGAAGGAAAACATCGTGAGGAAACCTGAGTGTCTGAGCTATTTACATACCTCAGCGCTTGAAATCGTCAATCCGCATACTATGTCCCGGAGAGAAGGCCTGTGCCCTACAGTGGGACGTGTATAGGCTGCTTATGTTACGTTCCCTTTTCATATTTCTATTTCCTCGTAAGCGAGAACTGTTTTCGCACTTGCGTTTGTAGTCATATTTGGCATCAATTTCTATATGTATATAGATTTAAAAATTGATGTAACATATGTCGACTTCAGCAGTGAAAGAAAGATTCGTTCTTTAGAAAAAAATACAATGGCCTTCTATTCTGTCAGTTTGGAGGGTTAGCGGACGGGGCAGTTTTCCTAACTGACAGAATAAGAGACAAAGCGTGATGATATTATTTATAGACCAACAATGGAGTCAGTCACCCTCTCAATACAATTGAACGCGAACTCGTGTTAGCCTTTTGTTTTAGTGAGTGAAAGTGCCGACTGAAATATACCATTGTTTTGTCATAGTTCGCTTTCTTAAAGCTAAGTAAGCGATTAGAAAGACATGAAGCCACGATTCTGACAACTTCGCGTGGCATCAAACGAATCCTATTGACTGACGCTGCCAAATAGCCGGCTTTACATGACACGCGCTATCTCTCGTGATTGACAATAGCTGTGAATTGGTAGTTCTTATACCGTGTTTAATTACATTTTTATAAATTTTTTTTGTTCATTTTGTCAAAAATCGCCAGTTTGATGTGTTAGTGTCCTTTCTATATTTTTATGCATATTAGATTGTTTATAACATTATAATAATGTACCTAGTCTAAATACATAACACTGTAAGGCACAGGCCTTCTCTCAGAGAGAGAGAGGGAGTATGTGATTAATCACCACACGCCCCACCGTGGATTGACAATTTTGAGTGCTGCATTTCAGGCACTCGAGTTTCCACACCATGTTTTCCTTCACAATTAGCGGGTTGTAATGCAATAAAAATTACAAATATACGTAAATGTACCAAGCATTTTTAATTGTGTACTTTGTCTTAAATTGTGTTTATGTTTTAAATTTTATGCACCTTTGTTTGTTTCATGTATAAAGAATGTGTAATGTTTTGAGTATTGTGCCGTTAAATAAATGTTTTAATCTATCTATCTACAAAGTCATTGGGACATTGACTCAGCTTTGACAAGATGCTTTGAAGAATTTTTATTCTTTCCTTCGGTTAAAGTTTCACAATGGAATCGAGCGAAAGGATCTTCTGGATATTTATATTTTGTGCCATAAACTGGTTCTTCCGGTAGGTACGGTTAGACCGTCAGTTGTCATGAATTCTAATGTGTTGTCGTTATAAATGGCGGTTGGGAAAGGGTAGGATTTTCGTTTAGTTATGCCAATGAGACCATTGTTTATGTATGTAAAGATTTCCACAACATTATTTTGCGTGTAATGAAAATCCTGACCGAAAATTCTAATAACCAGGATGACATTAGAAATTATACGGAGAAGCAAAAGTTTTTGTTTCTTTTTTCTGACTGACTGGCCACTTCCTATGTTGCGTTGGCCTACAAATACAGATTTATTTATTTGTGAAACATACGTGAATATAAAAGTGTGTGCGTGTGCGTGTGGGTGTGCGTGCGTGCGTGCCTGCGTGCGTGCGTGCCTGCGTCTCTGTCTCTGTCTTTGTCTGTCTACCGAAATGAATATTTTTGTATACAGACACACTTATTTAATGTATCGCCGATAAATACGACTTTAACATACGAGTAAAAAATACGAGCAGAAAACGCGGCGCCGAAACATTAAGTACAGAGGCATAATTTATTTGTCAGTTCGCCTTCCAAACAGCCTACTCCATCATGTGGGATTATAAAGCGAAAACAATAAAGTATACCTCAAAAGTTTTATTAAATTACAACTGAAATTGCTCTCACGTTTAAGGCGCGTATTATATTTGTGTGGTTACGATAAATTATATAACTTATTTTGTTGATTTTATCGCACGCTTATAAAGATATAAATAATTATCATCAACAGCCCACCGCCACTGCTGGGTATAGACCATTTCTCCCAAATGCCGTCTCTCACGTTCCCTTGCCATCCGCAACGATATCATCCGACCATCGGGCTGCTGGTCTGCTTACTGACCATCGTCCTGTTATCGGCCGCCACTCTGTTATTGCAGTGGTCCACTTGCCGTCTTCCCGCGATTTACACTTCAATCTCGAGACTTTCGCCAATGTCGTCGACCTTTTTTGACTGAAGACGACATAGGGTACCCGATCTTCGAGTCTGAGACCTAGCATGGCTCGCTCCATAGCTTTTTGTGCTACTCTAATAATTCAAATTCAACAATTCAGATTCATTTTCTTATTTTCATTCAGTGGCACAGAAAGTGCGACTTAATGAACGTTACAAGTTAAACTAGGTGTCGTCCTCTTCAAAATCTCGATTTGCAGAAAAAATGGACCAAAAAACTAAAATATTGTGCATATTCTGTTTATCGTTTTTCATCGCTTCTTTGTCAGAGAGCTCAGCTCTGCCGTTGACCTCGTTGCGTCTCTTATAAGTCCCAACTAAAAATCAGCGCTGCAGGCCATTGCTTTGCAATACCCGAAGCATATGCTGAGTTCGGGTACCTTTCTTATTGTCGAAGCACATAATACGCAGCCAATAATTTATTGTAGGGTACACACCCTACAATATACTCTGCATACACACGTATGCAGGCACTGGTCACTTAAAACGGACAATCTCCTCCTTCTCCTTGTTACGATTGTATCATTTGCAATTGAATTTTGTTAGCATACTATGCCTGTTTATTTTTTATCTTTGTGTGTTGTGGCAATTTAATAAATGATTTATCTATCTATCTATCTATCAATCAATCAATCAATCAGCCCGTCCTCTGTCCTGTTTCTTAAGTCCTCGGCCATCTTCATCCAGCCACTACCAGCAATCTGCCTCATTCCGCTTATGATTGCGGTAAAAGTCTAGCCTGCCGTTTGGCGAAAGTTTCAACAGCAGACTATGTCGTTAAAACATAGTATTTATTGGACACAAATCAATTGACACGAAAACATTACTAACGACCTTTCAAATCGAGTGCATTGCCACACCGGTTCCGTTACGTTTAAATCTGCTACCTAATTGTAATGACAGTTTACTCGGTAGTAGAACTTGTCGAAGTGGCCGTTTATCAGAGACCTCAACGACAGTAGAAATCGTGTGAAGTGGGATATGTACTTTTGTGGTTAAGTTGCGAATTTGCATGTTGTTGGAGCTGAAGACGACACAGTTGTAACATGCGAGGGTTGTAGATCGTGAATAGCCGAGACCTTTTTACTTATCCATTCAGTCGACCTGCAAAAATTCGAATCGTCATGCCATATCAATCGTCATGTCCAGCTGTACGGGTTTGTTCGCAAACTATATGACGTCACGACAAGGTGGTAATCTTAAAACATCACGGTGGTATACAGCATGAATTTAAAATTGAATTATTGAATTTCTTGTATGCCTCAAAACCTTATGGTTTTATAGAACAATTACGGTCTATTTTAAATAAGGGTACAATAGCGTTTTTAACCGACTTAAAAAAGGACGAGGTTCTCAATTGATCCGTAATATTTTTTTAAGGATATTTGCAATCCCTGGTCTCTGCCTACCCCTCTGGGATACAGGCGTGAGTTTATGTATATATGTATTAAACTCTGCTTTTTCTTGAAGTCGCTTTTGTTTTGTTAAAAACGTAAAAGTTATTTTCTTGAACTATCATAGGTAGTTGTAATTTTCACAGAATATGTGTTATGTTTCGGGAAGGTTCATCTGACACGGAGTATGGTTCATATTGCATGCGGCACGCTAACGAACCGGCTGTTAACTGGCTGTTTTTGAGCGATCGCTGGTTACTTTCGTTTGTCTCGATAATTATCCTAAGAACACTTGCACGGTTTTCGATTGTTTTTGCCTGAATACTCCGTGTATAGAGGGCTAAAAACTTGGCACGAAAAGGTCAACTAATATTGTAAATAAAAAAGTTTCTTAGTCAACTAAGTGTCAGTAAGAACCATCATCATGGACTGCTTCGTTGGTCTAGCGGTTGACACGCTTGATTGCCAAAACAGCCGCGGTACTGAGGAAATCGCCTCAGTCTGAGTGTTTGACCTTGTCTGTATGTAATTAACGGATTGTTGGTGTACGAGTAACTGGGGGTTGGTTATGTATGAGTCAAACTAGGATTTTTTTAAATTAGCCTATATACGTCCCACGGCAGGGCACAAGCCTTCTATCAGAGAGTGAGAGTACGGGCTTAATTATAAAGCGTGCCCACCACGGATTGGCAATTGCGTGACTAATCTCCGTCAAAAATTTTGCGCCGGACTGGCGGGATTACAAAGAAGGGTAGATCATACGTGTTAATCTGCGCGCGACGGCGGCGTGTGCTTGTCAATTTGGTAATTGTGATATTTAAGTGACTATGGCAATTTACGTTTCTGATAAATAAATAAATAAAATCTTTATTCAATAAGCAGCGGTCTAATAACCGCTGATGGTGATTCTGATGTTTACGTTACGTGATTATATTGACTGTCAGTGTATGTTTCTGATGTTTATGTTGTTGTGGCAATTTATGTCTTAGGGCCAGTTTCCGAATTAGTTAACTGTAGTGCTGTCTCTTCGAATTTCTCAGAGAAGTGCGTGACAGAACGTTACTTAAGTATTTACTTTATGAAATTCTCAATTCAGATACCGGCCCTCAATCTTAATGTCGCAAAGTAGGTATTAATAAATCAAGCTTATTAAATTTTGGGTAAATTTTAAACCACGAAAACGAGTGTATATTGAATTGGTTCTTTATTACGACTGATTTTGGAGGACTAAGTCCACCCTGCTGGATCCCGCAAATACCCGGATCCAGCGGGACTAAGACCGTGCAGTCTTGCAAATACCTGAATTAAAGTCATTTTGCGGGATTGCATTCCCTAGTTCAGATGTCAGCGGTCCGCGGTGGCCCGAAATACAAGAAGGGACGTCATCAGATGACGTCCCGTCTTGTATTTCGATCTGGTGACAGATTATGTCAAGAGTGACAGGTTTTCAGGTTTTGAGTATTTATTTCCCATAAGAACGAATTACATTTCATTCACTTAAAATGAGAAAACCAGGACTATAATCTAATGAAATATAAACGTGAACATGCAACACCTCATACCAATTTCACTTATTAGATTGTAACAAACACTTAAATTCTAACTTTTATATTTATCTTTGATGTGGCATCTTAATCGGAACTTAAATTTTGGAAGTGAATCTGAATTTTTTATATCTTTCGGTAGTTTGTTAAACAATTGTGCTCCCTCAAACAGTATTGACCTTTTTCCGTATTGGGTTCGTGGTGCGAGTAGTTGTAAGTGATTTTTAGTGCGAGTCTCATATCTGTGGTGCTTTGCCTTGAACTCTATATTAGATTGGATAAGTTTGTGGGTAATTTTATAAATAAGGAGACATGTTTGATAGATAGTGTTGCTACTTTACTGAGGAAAAAAGCGGGTGGGGCTTAAACGGCCGTTTAACGTGAGTATTCTATAAATAAGCGTTAATACTCTCCCTGAGAGACGGCCTGTGCCGTACAGTGGGACGTATATAGGCTGCTTATGCTAAGCGTTAATTTTTAGCTCAAACTGCGCAACGTGTTAAATTACGTGACACTGGCGCTATCTAGCGGCACGAGACGAGAGGATCTCAGTAATGGCTACTTTGTTCCACTGAACGATATTAAATTAATTGCACACGCGACACGTAGTTTCAGAGGTATAGCCCTCACCGACGCGACATGTTTTCGTTGCATGCGGTTTGCGCAAGTGACCCCCTACTACCGAACTGAAAGACGTTTCACGTCAATAAATTCTTCCACAGACATTAAGTCTGTGTTTTTGTCACAATAATCCAACAGCCTCAACCTCAAAATGAGCAGTCGTACTCTCTGTCAGTCTATCAGCATCTAATAGATTATGTAGGTTTATAAGTGACACAACAAATCGAAATAGTCCGAACTAAATGTCACCGTTCGGCGGGACTAGCCGCAAAAGACCGCAATTGAGACAGCAATCATTTTAGCGGGAGCTTGCCTTTTGAATGCAAAGTGGAACAGCCAGACACAAAAGATTGTAAGTACAGACTTTGCTAGAATAAAGTTCCCGAAACGAAAACAAGGCGTTGATATTGAAATATATCATGTTTCAAAAGTTATGTACTCATACATCGAAAAATCTAAATGTATATATTATAATTTTGTATTTCTGTGGGAATGTATGAGTGAAGGGCAAAATAAAAAGTACCTGAAACCGGCATGCGTGCATGCATACATGCATGCTAATGAATGTTGATGAAGCGAAAGAGGTTTGTCAAGATCGTGGCAAGTGGCAAACCCTGGTCTCTGTCTACCCCTCCGGGATACAGGCGTCATTTATCTCTTCGTATGTACTCCATATACTCCGTAACAGATCTTTCGTCTAATACTTTTGAGTTACGCTACATACTACGCGCCGGTACTTAAAAACTTTTTTTTTTATTTTATTTTATTTTATTTTTTTTTTTATTTATTTATGTGATTAGTTATGTTTTTTTTTTTTTTTTTTTGTAAGATTTCTAATACAATGTAAATTGTTTGAAGAATAAATAAATATCAAATATCAATAACCCCCGGGAAGGCGGAAGCGGGGACGTTCGAAAACCACCGCTGCCGATTAGTGACGCAGTGACGCTAGAGACGAAAACTTAGGGTCTGGGATGGGAAGACCTCGAAGTCGCCGCTCAAGGCTGCAGCATGTGGAGGTGTTTTTTTTCATGCATGACTGATGAGAATAAGTTAGGGTTGCCAACCTTACTGTAATATATAATATACAGTTAATAAGTAATTATAATCAGTTTACGCTGTTGTTGTTCCTAATACAGTAAAATAAAGAAATATGGTATAGTACCAGAATTCGGGGCTGCGTACTATCAATCGCACACTGTGCCCCAGCCAGGCCAAGTTCTCGGGCGGCCCGCACTGTGCATATATTTACACGAAGCGATTCGAGCACTTTTCGACCCCCTCTATCTTTGAAGCCAGTTATGTCACATGGCTAATAATTTGCGGAGGGGTTAAGGTTACCAAATTGAAAGATTACGCCAAATTTTATGCTTCCAGCTATTGTAGTTTAGAACATGTGGGGTCTAAAAATTGGAGTTTTCGGCACTCACTGACTCACTGATGGTGATGGATCATCAAAAGTCTAGGGTACTTCTAATTATTAGGACCTAGACATATGAAGACTGACAAAAATCTAAAATCCTAAAAGATATCTATAGGGCGAACGTGTTATACAGGGTAGTAAATTGAGACGGTGTATTAAGTGCGACCATGTAATCCGTTGGAGGTAGAAAAAGCTTTGTTACAAGGTGTGATAAACAAAAAATAAAATTAAACTATTTTCTTACTATATAATGGCCATTCTCGTTACTAAGCTATTATGCACTTAATCAGACTAAGGTTCTTAACAAAAAGTCATAAAATCCCACCAACACATAAGTGTAAAAATTTGCCAACTTCTCGTCCCAAACAAATACTTGATATATAAGAACTTGCCAAGTTCCTTGTCTTCGCGGAATTAACAGGCTTGTGATAAATAAGGGAAAATTGTGTAATTTTTAAATCTACATATCACACTTTGCAAGTTTTCATTGCAAAACTATACAATATCTTCTTAAATCTTGCCAAGTTTGGTATGTAAATTTAGAAGTTACACAATTTTTTCTTATTTGTTTTAACACTGCTAATTCCGCGAAGGCAAGGTACTTGGCAAGTTCTTATATATCAAGTATTTTTGAAACAAGAAGTTGGCCAGTTTTTTTACATTTATTTTTTGGTGGGATTTACTACGGAACCTTCAGTGCCCGCGTCAAATTTGCACTATGCCGGTTTTTATATGAACATCTAATAAAAAATAATAAAATACTGGTAGAAATTGTACCAAGTATATTTTCTTAGGTGCACCTACTGTATATTTTTCATAGTGTATTCTAGAAAATACTATATAGGCTGAAAAAAAATTTGCAACCCTATTGTAAGTAGTTCACATTTGACTTGACGTACATTCGGTAGCTGGCCATTTACGGCCATCGTCGTCCATATAACGCAATTGAGCAGAGTGCATACGTGTGCATTGTATATTCTTGTGTTTTCGTTCCATAAAAAGAAACCAGATAAAGCCTGTCTTCTGACAGTAGAGATCGAAAGAAGTAACATGACTTGTGAATTCGTTAGCGGTTTACAGTTACATCTATCTACATTTTAATTGGACTCACCGACTTTGGTCAGACGGCATCAAAATAGAGAAATAAAATGTGGAAAATGTTAACCTCGAAGCTTTATTTCTTGTTCTATAAAACATTAGTACTTAAGTAAAGTAACAGTTTGCTTAATTTTTGTAGAGAAACGTGTATTTATTGTTTATTTAGTAATTTATTGTTTCATGACAGCTCTCCGTGTCTCCGTGTTATAAAGAGAATAACAACGTTATGGAGTGATAATAGGGGTTTTTCACTGCGGCACTATTTTGGGCCGTTTTTCTTTAGTCCGCCGACCCTAAAATTTATCACCCAAATGGGTGGAGGTGTCCGCCATATTTGCGGCCATTATTTCTTGACCAAAAAGGTTAATTAGGACCTCGTTTGACTTCAATGGAGATTTGGAAACTGCATGGAGTCTATGAATCATTTTTAAGTGACCACATACCATAATAGCTGCTCTGATAAATTGTAGCCGTGAGTTAACTTAATGTATACCGTCTTACGGTGTTATTTACATGATTCCTCTAAAACACTCCTCAAATACAGTTCAAGTAGTCTGTGGCAGAGTTCTTTTCTTTACCACAGGTTATTTAAACTGCATTTGAGGAGTTTTTTAAGAGATCGCGTTTTTTTTTATATAAGACTCCTTAATCGTCTGCACACATTACTCAAATACTGATTGGTACCTAATAAATTGAGAACCTAAAAATTTAAAATAAGAACTTGTGATTGCTGGTAGCGGCTGGGTGAGGATGGCCTGCCATGGACGGTTGTGGGTTGATTGATGAATGTAAGCGAGGCTAATGCTACGGTCACACATAGCGACTAATCGCTGCAGTACGTACGAGTAGTAGGTACTCGCCGCGAGTATTCGCTGTGTGACAGGCTAATCGCTGCGAGTACATTCACTCGCCGGGACTAGAATTCATAAGCAGCCTATATACGTCCCACTGTAGGGCACAGGCCTTCTCTCAGAGAGAGAGAGAGAGAGTATGGGCTTAAATCACCACGCGTGCCCACCGCGGATTGGCGATTTCAAGCGCTGAGGTATGTAAATAGCTCAGACACTCAGGTTTCCTCACGATGTTTTCCTTCACGGTTAGCGAGTGGTATTGCTACTATAACTTCACAAATGTACATAACTTAGAAAACAAAGTCATAGGTACATGCCCGCACTGGGAATCGAACCTGGGTCTCCCGCTTCCGAGTCCAATGTTCTACCCAATAGGCTACCACCACCCTGTGTTTAAGGGACTAGAATTGAGCATGTTAAATTTTACTCGCTGCGACTGCCTTTTATATAAAACTGTATTCTATGCGAATGTTATCGCAAATAACTATTTTTAGGACAGAGTAGTTTCTTTGACTATTTAAAAGTACCTAAATGTGGTTTGTTTCTTCTTTATTTTTGTATCTGTGTAATATCTGAATTGCTGTAGACTTACGTTGATGTTGTGTTTTGAGTAGGTACTGTGCTTTTAAAGAAATGTTTTTTTCTATCTTTTTTAGGGTTCTGTACCCAAAGGGTAGAAACGGGACCCTATTACTAAGACTTCGCTGTCTGTCTGTCCGTCCGTCCGTCCGTCTGTCTGTCTGGTACCAGGCTGTATCTCAAGAACCGTGATAGCTAGAGAGTTGAAATTTTCACAGATTATGTATTTCTGTTGCCGCTAAAGCAACAAATACTAAAAACAAAATAAAATAATTATTTAAGGGGGGCTCTCATACAACAAACGTGATTTTTTGCTGTTTTTTTTATCTTTGTGTCTAATGTTGTATAGATAATGGTACGGAATGCGTACATTAGCTGTTGCAAGCCGTCTGGGGATTCTGCTACGAAGCACAGGTCGTCAGCATACATGATCTCGGTGATCAGTACGTGTGAGACTTTAGTGCGAGCCTTAAGTCTAGCCAAGTTGAAAAGGCTGCCGTCTGTGCGGAAGCGGATGCGAACTCCTTGAGAAACAGTTTGTAAGACTTCTCTAACTATCACCGCAAAGTATAAGGCGAACAGAGTAGGTGCTAAAACGCAACCTTGCTTCACCCCACAGGTAACGGGGAAGAAGTCTGTCTGATCACCGTCTACGGCAACGCAGCATTGCATGTCGTCATGCAGGAGTCTAAGCAGTCTCACAAACTTTCCCGTGCACCCAAGCTTACCTAGCACCAACCATAGAGCTTCCCGAGGCACGCTGTCGAAAGCCTTCTCTAGGTCAACAAAGCAAAGGTACAGCTGACGACCCTGTTCTCTGCTCTTTTCTTGCAGTTGACGCACAGAGAATATAGCTTCGCATGTGCCTCGATCCGGTCGGAAGCCAAACTGGGTTTCTGGCAGAATCTGAAGTTCGGCCTGAAGATCAATGTCAATAAGACGGAGGTGATGTCCCTGGATATACACGGTCACGAGACATTGGCCATAAAACTTGGTGAGGATGTGCTGAAGCAGGTGGATAAATTTCGCTATCTGGGGAACACTGTAACATCCAAGTGTGACCTTGATGCTGAGATCAATAGCAGGGTCGGTGCCGCAGCTGCAGCATTCGGCAAGCTATGTTCCAAGGTCTTCTGCTCTCATGACCTTAAGTTGGCCACCAAGATATCAACATATATGGCAATCGTGCTGCCAAACCTCTTATACTCCTCTGAGACGTGGTGTGTATACCGCCGCCACATTCGCACTCTGGATCGCTTCCACCTTAAATGCCTCCGTACCATCATGAAGATCAGATGGTCTGATAGAGTGCGAAATACAGAAGTTCTGCGACGAGCCAATGTTGGTGGCATTGAGGCCTATTTAATGCGTCGACAGCTTCGGTGGTGCGGTCACGTTTCTCGTATGGCGGAGGAAAGAGTGGCGAAGCGCATCTTTTATTCTGAACTAGAGGAGGGCAAGCGGAATCATGGCGGTCCCCTCCTCCGGTACAAGGATGTCCAAAAGCGATACATGAAAAGATGCAAAATAGAGCCCTCCCGCTGGGAACGGTTGGCAGCACAGCAGCCAGAATGGCGCAGGTTGGTGAACAGTCAAGTACGCGAGTTCGAGGTTCAGCGTAAAGCTGACCTGGATACCAAACGCGACCAGTTAAAGGCTCGCCCACCTGCTGCCATAATATATAATTACGAGAACGGCATTCTCACGTGCCCTCAGTGTGCACGGAGTTTCGCCGTGAAGATAGGCTACATAAGCCATCTTCGAGCGCACCAGCGCCTCATCACTGATTAGGGGTCAAAGTGGTCGCCATGGCCGAAACCGGTCGGAACAATCATTCATTATTAATGGTACGGAACCCTTCGTGCGCGAGTCCGACTCGCACTTGGCCGGTTATATAAATTTTTTCCACAGTAATCTTTCTTCAAATGGACACCAATGGTTTTAATATGTAACTTTCATTAAGTCGCAGTCTCTGTCCTACATTGAACAAAAATGTTGGACTTTTTAAGTTTATACTAGACAGTATATTAAAAAGCAAGTAAGTCAATTCTGAATACAGTTAATAATGTGTAGTTATCTAGATTGTCATGATTTTCAACAATTTTGATAAAAACTGAGTTACATTTGAATATTCTGGCATTGTTTTTCATTTATATTGTTTCCCAATTGATTTTATCATCATCATCATAATCATCATTAGCCCACCTCTGCCCACTGCTGGCTTTAGGCCTTTTTCCTATCACGCCATCTTTCGCGGTCCACCATTCGCCTACACGGGCGCCACATCTTCCGACCATCGGGCTTGTCCAATAGATTTATCGCTCAATATTCAATGTCATGATATTAAACGTATATTCGATAAAATTGTGTCATGATACTTTTAAATCGGATGTGTCGTTGTCACTATTAAAAAGTAACAGGGCTTTAGGTTGGCATCACGGCCACAAGTATGGCTGGGTGGGTATTTTTGGTTGATCAAATATGTCATTTATTGCATCCTGTATGCTTATTGGTTCTTCGTAGAATGACAGCTGCCCTTTTAATCTTCACATCACAGTTCAATCTTCATACTAACTCCGAAATATAGGCGTGAGTACCTATATATAATCTTACGAAGACTCTCTCGTTTCGATCATTGCTGATTATATTCATACGGACCAACCTGGTTTTCTTGAGCGTGTTTGAGAATCAATGGCACATTGCTTATTATTATTACCTTGTAATAGTATTTTCTTTTTAATAGGGGTTAAAGTATGAAATTGCCGTTTTATTGCAATAGGTTCTTTGAATTGACATAGAATCTTCATGGTTTGAGGTTTTCGAATGAAACTTTTTTCATATGGTTTCTATGATGTTCTTTTTTTAAAAAATGTGAAACATTTGAATATCGACTTTCAATTGTTTTTGTTATTCAATTTAGACAAGAAAGATGGATACTGCGAAAATTCGAGTGATTTTTGAATACGAGTTCCGACGCGGAACTAACGCGGCAGAAACAGCCCGCAATATCAATGCTGCGTTTGGAGAGGGGTCTACTAATGAACGCACCGTGCGATTTTGGTTTAAACGCTTTCGTGATGGAAATTTCGACTTAAAGAACGAGCCACGAGGAAGACCGCCCACACAGGTGAATAACGATGAATTAAGAGAGATAGTGGAAGCCGACCCTAGTCAAACTACCCAGGAATTAGCGGCATGTTTTAACGTTACCTTACCCACAATATTGACTCACTTGCGTCAAATCAATAAAATAAAAAAATACGAAAAATGGGTGCCTCATGATTTGACTAATCTGCTCCACGACAACGCGAGACCTCACACAGCACGAGAAACCATTTTGACCCTTCAGGAACTGCAGTTAGAAAACATTTGTCATCCTCCGTATTCACCAGACCTTGCTCCAACGGACTACCATTTTTTTCGTGATTTGGACAATTATCTACGTGACAAGTTTTCTTCCCAGGAGGCAGTACAAAATGCTTTCACACAGTTTGTGCAGTCTAGATCGTCGGAGTTCTATCGCAAAGGCATTAATGACCTTCCCATTAGATGGCAGCAATGTATAGATAATAATGGAAACTATTTTGATTAAATAAATTTGTTAAAAATTTAAAAAATAAACAATTTAAATTTTCAGTACAAATCGGCAATTTCATACTTTAACCCCTAATATTAAGATAGAACTTTACCAAATTACAGTAAGGTACTTCGATAAAGTTCTATGTAGGTATGTTATTGGTTGACACTGTTTAAAGTTAATTTAAGGGATAACTTTGGTACTTTTTTATCGACGAATATCTGTCATAATGTTTCGCAGTCAAAGATGTTTACAGGAATTTTCTCAAGAATTTTTTTTTTCACTGAACTCTACCTACATGGTTACTTCTAATTCATTCGACGTTTTTTAAAGCGACATTCTAACCATGACTTAAAAAGATACGATGCTGTTAGCTTAAATTTTTTTTTGTTACCTGTAATTATTTCATTTATTGAATAAACTGAGTGTCTGAGCCATTCACATACCTCAGCGCTTGAAATCGCCAATCCGCGGTGGGCACGCGTGGTGATTAAGACCATACTCTCTCCCTGAGAGAAGGCCTGTGCCCTACCGTGGGACGCATAGCATAAGCATAGAATTTAATTTTTAGGGCACGGTCCTCACGTTATAGTACTTTCCAAAATCTTACGGTCATATTTATAAAAACACAATTCCCTAAAAAACTCCCCAGATGCAGCTTATATAGTCTCTATTCAGTGTTCTAGTTCATAAAAATACATGTTAGGTTCGTTTGTTAAGAAACCCGCTTACACAACAGAACCGGAATTACCTACATTGTTTTTGCGTATTACCGGCATTTGTTTATACGTATGTAGAAAAAAAAAACAGATTCCTCGTGGGCAAAGACCATAATTTCGTTCAACAGTGTCCCATTCCTTTACTATAAAACATTTTCCGTACACTTCCCGACCGCCGGCACGAAATATTGTATGTGTCAATTCAATGTTCCGCGGTAGACAAACAACACAATGGCAAATGTGGAGCTATGCTCGCGGTGGGGTCTCTCACATACATAAACTCACGCCTATATCCCGGAGGGGTAGGCGGAGACCAGGCTTATGCCACTTGCCACCTTCCTGACAAACCTCTTTATTCGTTTAGTTCTTTATTTACAGACCACATGATCCAATATGTTGTTAGTAGCAATAAATATAGAACTTAGAAAAACGCAAACACAAAATATATGCTATTGTTATTATTAAAACTATATGTTATTATCACTGCTAATTTGGTAAGTCTCATTAAAATCCATCCAATCAGTGGATTATCCAGCCGTGATGCAATCGCGCTCAGAATGTTTTAGCTTCATCAACGTTCACTAGAGGTAGGATAAAAAAAAATACACTGCGCGTGGCCCAATACGTACTGGGCCAGCTTTTTACTTTTCTCTCTATCACTCTATCTATAAAGAACGAGATATTAAAAGGAAGAGTGAAAGGGGGGACCCTTTCACTCTCCCTTTTAATATCTTGTTCTTTTTATTCCCTCTTTAACCGTTCTCCATGTACTCTTCCTGCCTCCTTTACCCTCTGGACCTTTCGTTCAGTTTCGCTCTATCTCTTCTTCTCCCTGCTTTATTTAAATTCAAATATTTATATTCATTATAAAAACAAAATGTTTACTTAATGAACGACAAAGTTGTTAGTTTCACAATTAATAGATTATGTGGAGAAGAAGCTAACGAAGAAACTCCACATTTATTCTTTTCAAAAAAGCGTTAACTTAACAGAGTTTTCAACTTAAAAATTATTACTCACGAATGTGTTGAACACTAGACACAATCATACTCTAGATGCGATTAATTAATCCGTTCCGTGTGGCGCCGGATTAAGAATAGCGTCACTCCATTTTCTTCCGTGGATGTCGTAGAAGGCGACTAAGGAATTCAATGACCAGGAGACGGATAGCAGCGTCTTCCTGAGATTCCAACCGCATACGGCGATCGCCGACCCGCCTGCCAAGCGTGGCGATTATGGCAAAACCCCTCATGGTTATGAAAACCACGAAGGAGGCCTATGTCCTGCAGTGGGCGTGAAATGGCTGATGATGATTAATTAATCTACTGTTTAATATCTTCTGTCTCTACCTTCCTCTCTCTCGTTCTCATATTCACTATATCATTTCTCCCTTCCTTGCTTCCTTACTGGCTCTATTTTCTATACCCAGCCTCTTCATCTACTCCGTCGCGTCGCGTAACTTCCACACAACACAATCACTTGTCCTGGTCCCAAAGTGGGGTATCCTGTGCTATGGTAACTGGGCAAGGACATCGCAAACATGGAAACAACTGAGGCCATTTGTACAAGTCAAGTGCGGCGGCCTCCGGTGGGAATTGAATCCGAGACCTCTGTTTTGGTAGTTAAGAGACTAGAGCGCTAGACCAACGAAGCATTGAATTGGAACAAACATTACAATTTACCACTCCCTATTTACGCTGCACTGTAATTTTCAAAGGGCCTTTGTTCAAAGCTCAAAAGAAGGATTTAATGTGGGCTCTTGAAGAGACTACCTGCCTTATTTCAACGATGTAAGACTCTTTTTCGCGTGGCTCTAGCCGGGGGCATCTCTGTAGAGGGCTTAAAACAGTTACGCTAGTGTAATATAATTAAAAGAAATTCGCGGGAAATGTTGTGGCTTATGATGATTCATGGGCAACTTGTGGACTGTGAAGAAGATCGTCGTGGAAAAATCCGATAGTGGTGGTATTATAAGCATAAACTCTCTCAGAAGGAGATAGAGTGAGCATGGGCTTTATCGCCATGCGTGCATTAGGTACCTACATAATATAAAAATGGGCAATCCTCTCTGGACCCTACTCTCTTTATTCTGTCCTTGTCTCTCTATCTGTGACTTTCTCTCCCTCACTCGCTCGCTCGCTCGTTCACTCACTCACTCACTCACTCACTCACTTGCTCACACTCACTCACGCACAGTCCCTCACTCACTTGTGTAAGCTATCTGTTTCCTTCTTCCTATAGTGCAGGTTTATCCTAGTTTAGTGACTTTAAAGAATATTCTATCTATTTATCTGTACTGAATTTCTTCTTATGGTATTTGTATCAAAGACATATGTATTTATTTTGACTATGAGCCCAAGTTGATCTGCTATCGATTCTATGAAACGCATAACTTCACAAATGTACGTAACTTAGAAACAAAGCCATTGGTACATGCCGGGATTCGAACCCACCACCTCCCGAATTAGCAGCCGGCGTTCTACCGCTCCGCTACCACCGCTCTCTTCTATTATAACAACTAAAACTTCCACGCAACACAATAACTTGCCCTGGTTCCAAACTAGGAGGCAAGGACATCACAAACATGGAAATACACCCAGACTGAAGTTGTTTTTGCAAAAAGTGTCAGTACAATATCTCAATCGTGTTGATAGTGATTTTTAGGACCCACGACGGAGAACCTAGGTTCACAGAGCTGGGATTAGATAGCATTTATGCCAAAAACGGCCGTCTAGTAATAGGTTTTATGCTTTAGGTTCACGGCCATGGGTCCTATAATCACTATTAACACGATACTCTTTTTGTAAATACGGTGAATAAAAAAAATAGTAGATTGTTTACCGGGGGAGTAAAATAATATTTTAAGGCGAGAGTGTTTCTTTGTTATCCCGAGTGCACGAAGGATTATAGAGTAGAATTCTGACTGCACGAGGGATGAAAAGTACTCTACTTTTTATCACTCTCTATTTGAAAATAAGTGAACGCAACCATATTATGAATAGTGTTATTTATTTTGTATCACATTGTTAGCCTCTGATACGATACACTCCGGAGTTAATATTTCGTTATCACTGCTTGAAGACGCACTCATATTTACTCTAGTAAAAATAACAATGACAATTAGAGAAACGAAAAGACGGAACGCATTAGGCGCCTTTTTTCAGTTTTTTTTTTGCTCGCGCGCGGTTTTCTTTTAAACAGCCAGCAATTTGTGCAACATTGTTCGTGTTCGTGAACAACGTTGCGCTGTGAACTTAGCAACAATAGCAACATGCGCGTTCCAAATTCAAATCACTTTTATTCCCTCAGGGAATAAAAACGCGTTTTAGTCCCTGTTCTCGGGGAACGAACTAGGTCTTTTCGAATAGATGTGATACAAATTATGTTTTATATAACACCTGCTCGTCAATGGCATATTATGTGTCATGCAAACTCAACTTAAAGCAAGTCATTTGTGTCCTATGGTCTAGCCGGGTCATTAAAAATGTACTGAATTTCATAATGCCCTAGGGAATTATGACATTTGAATTTGGAATGCAATCAACATTGAATATACGAGCTCCTTGCAATCCATGACCAAACGTCAAAATTAGAATATAAACTTTTCATAGAGCCCTACACCAAGAAGAATTTATTCAAAATTAGAATGAAAACTTTTCATAGAGCCCTAAATCAAGGAGAATGTATTCAAAATTAGAATGAAACTTTTCATAGAAACCTGCATGAAGAAGAATTTGCCACTACAAAAAAAAAACAAATAGAACGAAAAGGCGCTAGACTGCAAATCTTTGTGTTATTTTGTAACAAAATAGCGTATTTTAACAAAAATGTCAACTGACAGTGACGAAAGTGATGTGATACCGAGCTCCTTAACAGAAACTTTAAATTAGTTTAAAATTAATGAGGCTTCAACAAACTTTGCCTAGGTGACTAGACTAAGTGTTAGTTTAGTTTATGTAAAGTAAATTAAATTAAAATAATAAAAATTAAGTTCCTACTGGCACACGATAACCCAAGGGTTACTTGGGAAACGGCATTGTTAATTTTATAAGCCCCGTTCAGATAGTAACTCTATTTACATAGGAACTATCTTCTACCGTTCTAATAATGTATTGGAGCGATATTCTAATTTGCATATTTATGACCTTCAATTACTTGCCTAAATTAATAGAGACGCAAATTATGTTCGACTCTGGTGCTAAGTAACTAATTATATTGACTAAAGAAGGTCAACTTACGGAACAGTCGACAGCAGGTAAAACTTTACAATTTTGTTGCAAATTCGCCCTTAACGTGACTGATTGGAGTGCACTTATGAAAAGATTGATGTGCTGTCGACTGTACAGTAGTTTCATACAAAAAGTGAACGAAAGAATTTTCTTCGATGTTTTTGTGATTTTTTATAATAAGACTTGGTTGACTGGTAGTAAATGCCATTACGATTAATTCCACCTTTTGTACACTGTCTTTGTACAACAAAGAATTAATAATAAGAATAATTTATTTCCAGATACCTTACAGTGTTAATACAATCTAATACTAAAAGTAATTTCTAAAGCAACATTATTACATTAGCTTCTGTTCTGTTGCTATGCTAGGCTTGACACCTGTATTACAGCAAGCAGTACCAATTCCCCAGTGAAATGAATCACTTTCTATTTACAGATGAGATCATAGCTTTACTTTCGTCATCATCATCAATCCAATCAGTGACGTTTCAAAAAGTACGGGTAGGCGGCAATCTTACGGGGTCTATAAGACCCCTTATGCCACTTAAAAGGATTTTTTTGCTGTTAGGTCGGTACAGGGTTTATGAGACCCTTATATTGTTATAGTGTTTTGATATCAACTAGTAATTATAAACGACACAAAAATTGAATTATCTTTATCATACAACTTCAAATGCCAAGATGTCGCAATTTTCTGCTCCCGCACTGAATGAAAGTCGCGTACGGGGTGTTATGCATGCAACCCGTGACGCACCAAACGTGATGTATTAGTAATCTAATGAACTGTCCTGGGTTTGACTTTACGGTATAGTGCTGAGTTATACTGTTGAAGTGTATATTTGTACCTCTGGGTTACGAAGCATTTTGGAAGCGTTCTCCGGGATTGCTCTCTGAATGCTTTGAATTAGTTAATTCAAGGAATGTAATTTGCGCGTGTTTGAATATTCGCCTTGCAGCTAGCTCATAAACGGCCCGATGTGGGATTAAATTCCAAAGTTGCCCAAATATAAGCAGCCTCAATTTGTAGGTATTATCTTTTTGGAAATAAATAATTTACTTACTTATATTTATGTGCTTTTGTACTATTGACACCATGTCGTCTAAATCTTTTAAAGATTTAAAGCTTCCATAAGCTAGGTAGTTATCCTATAGGACATGGTCAATCGCTAGGTATAGGGACATCTGCTCTTGTCAATCAGATTTCGTCTCTATTTCTTTAATATAATAACTGTTTTAAAAGGTTGATAGGTTGTCGTCTGTAAAACAGAAATTGTGGGTAAATTCTGTGGTTCGTTCTTGGAAGGAATATATCCGCAAAAATGAATTGTACTTAAATGAAGATTTAAGTATTTAAATAATCTCGGACGCGTGATGTAGGTCTTTTTCCGAGGCGGTAACTTCGCATTGAAAGTTTTTATGACCTCGAAATTATCTCTCCCTCGCTCATTCTAACATTTTTATTCCTGTAAAAGTATGAGATGCACTTTTAACAAATTGGTTACACTAGAAAATAAAATTACAGACTAACAGTCTTATTTAAAAAAAAAAAACTTGATTCCTTAAAACACTTTAAAACGCCGATTAGAATAATCTGTGGTAGAGATTTTACAAGGAAAAGATGTAGATGTAGATGTGTCTGATTAAATAAACAGAGTTTTAGACTGGTTTTAGAGGAATCGTGTTTTTTAAATAAGGTGTCATTCATAAAAAACGATTCCACTAAAACAGCCTTCAGTTTTTCGAGTATTTCCATATTTGTGATGTCCTTGCCTGGTTACCATAGCACACGGTATATTATAGTGGGACCAGGATAAATGATTGTGTGTGGAAGTTATTTATTTACCGCAAATGCGAATGTTCTATATTAGAGCCTAGAGTCTAATCAACTCAATTTGTCCCCAATAGTACTGCTAAAAAGCCGTTGTTTGCTTATATTTCTTGTAAGCAATACAATGTCATTCCCATGGTACAACACCACAGAACAGAGAAAGTAAGTATAACACGCACAAATTAAATGGCATCTCTCGCAAAGAAGATCAAATCGCGCGACGCGCCGAGTTAACTTGCACGGGTTATACTATTGGAATGCGATTGGTTAGTAGTCTACCAAAAGTGTCAATAAAACAACCATTGCTGACCCAATATCCCTCTATTGAACAACTATGCATTTAAGAGACTCGCCCACCCCTCCTGAAGCCTATTTCATAGAACTACAATTCGCGGTTTACTATGACAATTCGATATACATTGCAAAGTCGATTAAGCCACTGATTAACAAGCAGACTCTGCTACGCAATGTACCTCGAACTGTCAGTATACAGCGAATTGTAGTTTTATGAAACTCAGCCCCTCCCCTACATTACGCGCACCGAATCCTGAGCGATTCCAATCGTTTAACTGTCAAATTAGTATAGAATTTGACAGTTAGATGATTGGAATCGCTCAGGATTCGGTGCGCGTAATTAGGCCCCTGGTCGTCTGTGCAGAGCTCGAAATAATGTCATATAATATACTTTACTGCACACGGAACATTGAACAGGACATTACATTACAGAAATAGCATGTACAAAACTACATAGGCGAGCTTGTCTCTGTAAGAGATTTCTTCCAGCAAACCTTGGAGAGTCGGAACAGCGGTAAAAAACGGGTCTCAATACGTGTACAAAATAGACTACATCAACTGCAAAAATCCTTGACCATAACCAACATTAAGCA
This sequence comes from Yponomeuta evonymella, assembly GCA_963969515.1. NCBI lineage: Eukaryota > Metazoa > Arthropoda > Insecta > Lepidoptera > Yponomeutidae > Yponomeuta > Yponomeuta evonymella. The sequence continues at coordinate 3,124,950 of OZ018347.1, forward strand.
GAAAATAAATACACTACATAGACTAAATAGGTTAAGTACCTACCTGTAAAAATGAATAAAATACATCGTAAATAATACATTCATAACTTTGACACGAACGAAGTCGCGAGCACTGCTAGTAATGTCGTTTACAGTCTACCATCATCATCATCATCAACCATTTGACGCCCACTGCAGGACATAGGCCTCTTTCGTAGTTTTCGTAACCATGAGGGGTTTTGCCATAATCGCCACGCTTGGCAGGCGGGTTGGCGATCGCAGTATGCGGTTGGAATCTCAGGAAGACGCTGCTGCCCGTCTCCCTCCTGGTAATTGATTTCCTTAGTCGCTTTCTACGACACCCATGGAAAGAAATGGAGTGACGCTATTCTTAATCCGGCACCACACGGATCTACCATCAGCTACGTGTTTTGCTAACAAAATTTTCTTTCTTGTTGCAGGTCGCTTGTGCCCAGGCTGCGAGGAGTACTATGGACCGCTAAGGCCTGCCGTCTTGTCCAAGTGAGTTGTTCCCCAAAATTTAGACAAAATGGGGAACTTGCCTCCAACTTAGATTATTATTATTATTATTAAATCCTTTATTGCATATAAAACAGAAAGTTTTGCACACAGGCGAGCTTAATGCTACTTAGCATTATCTACCAGCTAACCTAAGTTTTGATGAGAGCATTATCAGGTATTGCAACTTACTTAATATTAAATTAGATTGGAGGGACATTGTTTTTATACCATAGTGAACGTAGAAGAAGTTAGAAAAAAAACCATAAATATAATTTTCGGGTTTTCAAAGGCCTGAAAAAACGCGAAATATCAAGTTACTCTAATGTCAGATTATGGCCTTGAAAAGAACAGTTAAAAACCATAGTTATGGTGGTCCGATCGGGCCATTTAGAATTCTACAGATTACAAAACTTATAAGACATAGTTTTTTCATTGAATTCTAAAAGTTTTCTAATAAAACGACATAACTCAAACATTATTTTACGACATAATACTCAAACCCTTCATAAATTATAAGGTTCATTACCTTCAAGTTGTGACTTCATAATTAAAGCCCGATTTGTGTGGCGCGTTTTTGTACCACGTGACTAGAATGAATTTTCGACAAGTTATATCATTAGAAGTCATAATCGTAGAGAAAAAAATTACATGCATACATAAACTCACGTCTGTATCCCAGAGGGGACCAGGAACCAGGGACTGCCCCTTGCCACGAACCTGACAGATCACTTTCGCTTTCTCAACATTCATTAATCGTTGCACGCACGCACGCCGGTTTCGGGTACTTTTTATCTTGCCCTTTGCTAGTAAATCCCCTATTTAGTCAAAAATTAAGCACAATTATTTATTTTTGTCTTATTCCGTGTAGCGCCGGATTAAGCCATTTGACGCCCACTGCAGGACACAGGCCTCCTTCGTGGTTTTCATAACCATGAGGGGTTTTGCCATAATCGCCACGCTTGGCAGGCGGGTTGGCGATCGCAGTAAGCGGTTGGAATCTCAGGAAGACGCTGCTGCCCGTCTCCTGGTAATGTATTTCCTTAGTCGCTTTCTACGACATCCACGGAAGTAAATGGAGTGACGCTATTCTTAATCCGGCGCCACTCGGATTAACAAACACGGATGACAAACTTACAAACATAAAACTCGCAATTTTTTTATGATACAAATAGATTAGAATTTTAGTTATAAAATATGTTTCACTTATGCTGATTTATTGCGCAAGAAATCAGTCTGGACAAAGGGGAGCTTGATACTAAAAAGTATTTTCATGCTAAATTGCATTTTTTCCCTGTCAACCTTGTTCCATCAATTTTGTTTATGAATCTATTAAACTTGCGGGGTTGACTGGTAGAAAATGCTCATGGCATTAAGGCCGCCGTATTGTACATTTATTTTAAGTGCAATAAAAGTATTACTAAATGAATATATATATATTAGCAATTTGCTTATACCCCGGAGGGGTAGGCAGAGACCAGTATCTGCCACTTGCCACGATCCAGTCAGATTTCGTTGTTCCAATCTCTCTCCTCAAGCTTCCTTCATCCTCTCCATATGTCCAAACCAACCAAGTGCCAGACCCTGGTCTCTGTCTACCACTCCAGGATACAGGCGCGAGTTTTTGTTACGTTTTTGTTTATATCTAGGGACCTTCATTTGGCGCCGGCTGATTTCTTGCTGATTTCTCACCATCTGATGTAAGACAGCGAAAGTACCTGTCTTTTATTTATGTTGGTTCTTTTTGCAGGCCGAAGGCCAAAAGCTCCGTGCGCGAACAAACCATGAAACGCCTTTTATGTGTTTAATCAGACGAAAGGCCTTTGTACAGGGTGTCCTTGATTGGCAAAAGAAGTCTTGATTTAAGCTACCGAGTCCATTTTTAATGGAAGCTGCAAGTTTCCCTAAAAGAATAATATTAATAATGTAAATCTATTGTTATTACCTTCTTGTGTGCCATAAAACACTATCTATTCATATATTTCATAAATTTTGATAGAGAGAACCCTCCTTTATTTAATAAAATGGAAACCTTTAAAATAAAAGTAAAGTAATGTACATTTAAAAAATATGTCCAACTATCATCTCTTGAAATAAATATCTAGATAGACATTAGAATAGAATAGAATTTTAACGTCGCTTACACATACATTGATAGTCATTTTGGTATATTTTTTATTATCTAAAACTTAGTACAGCTCAAATAAAACAATATGTAGTTATAATTAAGACCCAAATTCGCTTTTTTTTTTGGTGACATCGTTTAAAAAATCATAAAAATAATGACCGACGACGGCCCGAGATAGAGAAGTATTTTTTTTTTTCAGATGTTAAATCCTAACCATAAGAGAATAAAATGTATTGGTTTTAAAATCAGGTGTTTTAACCCGATTTAGGGGTAATGCCGGAGAACCCGGCGTCACTACCAAGTCACCTGGTATCATGTCGCAAGTCACCTGGTATCATGTCGCAAGTCACCTGGTATCATGTCGCAAGTCACCTGGTATCATGTTGCAAGTCACCTGGTATCATGTTGCAAGTCACCTGGTATCATATCGGCAGACATCATGTAACCAGGGCCTACCACAAACGGGAAGTGACGTAGCCGCCTATTAGCCGAGGACACGACGTCTGCCGGAGGCATTTAGAAAGCCAATTTCACTATAAACTACAATATTTAGACTTTGTAATTCATTGCGTTTGCATGTATGTAAAACAGCTCGCTTAGACCAGCAGTTCCTAAACTTTTAAGGCCACGGAACACTAGCGCACCTCTGTGATTTTACTGTCCCAGTACATTGATCAAATTAATATTTGTAGGTAACAGTCAAATAATACAACGATTCAGTGACAAATGTGATTCGCGAAACCCACTTTAAAAATCGCTAGTGTTGACCTTATGATAAATAAATCTCGGTTGGGCCCCGTTTTATAGAACTACAATTCATGGTTTGCTATGACGATTCTATGTACATTGCAAAGCCGAATAACGCACAGAATTGTCATAATAAAGGATGAATTCTAGTTTTATGAACCGCGGCCCTGATTGTTAATGTAGCTAGTTGTATGTGCGACAGCATATCAACCTTATCAACATCAGCAAAGGCAGAAACAAAAATGGAAAGATCTCTCAAAAAGAACCTCTCAATTGTAGTGCGACTTTTCTTTGAAAATTTCGTGTACAGAGGAAAGTCTTTGGATATAATCCGGCTTGAAACCATAATGTAAAAACAAGCTCTCTCGGTCTGATAGCACCCTAGATAATCGTATTTTGTGAAATTCAAATTCCATTCATACGAAATATCTGTCGCCGAAGAGTATTTAAATAACATCTATGACGGTCGGAAACTCGTTTGTCTCTTCCGGAATTTGAATTTAGAACGATTTTCATTTGTTTGCAAAATGTCCGTTTTGACTTCTGACAGATTGCTCTTTAACCCTACTAGCTCTGCATTGGCGAGATTCGATGAATTTTCGTTTTTTCGCGTGAATTATGTGAGCGATGGGGGGGGACGTTTTTTGTTTTAATTAAACATCTATTTAAATTCTACAATAGCTTTTAGATGCTAATTACTACTAGGTAAAATTAGCGGTGGTAGCCTAGTGGGTAGAACTTTGGACTCGGAAGCGGGAGACCCAGGTTCGATTCCCAGTGCGGGCATGTACCTATGACTTTTATTTATAAGTTATGTACATTTGTGAAGTTATAGTAGCAATACCACTCGCTAACGGTGAAGGAAAACATCGTGAGGAAACCTGGGTGTCTGAGCTATTCACATACCTCAGCGCTTGAAATCACCAATCCGCGGTGGGCACGCGTGGTGATTAAGCTCATACTCTCTCTCTGAGAGTAGGCCTGTGCCCTACAGTGGGACGTATATAGGCTGCTTATGAAAATTACGGGTGGACCCTTCTGTTCGATCGTTGAATGAGAAAAGGCCACCTCACTGAGCTACGCTTTGGTTTTATGGAAACTGTAACACTGGATTTCACAATAACACTGTGATTCACTTCACTGGGGTAAACAGGGCTGCTTCATACATAACACACGTGACAAGTGTTACCATATAGTTTGTCTTGTTCGTTAATTCGAAGTTTTTCCCATGTAATTGTTATAATACATTAAATTTGCAAACAATACTGCGGTATGCCGCAAATACCTAGTTACCGCGGGATTAAGAATGTTCAGTCCCGCAAATACCTTGATTGAAAGTATCTTACGGGATTGCATTCCCTGGCGAATACGCGAGACTAAAAAAAACCGGCCAAGTGCGAGTCGGACTTGCGCACGAAGGGTTCCGTACCATTATCTATACAACATTAGACGCAAAGATCGAGAAAAAAACGGCAAAAAATCACGTTTATTGTATGGGAGCCGTAATGAAACATTTATTTAATTTTGTATTATTTTTTATATTCGTTTTATTTTTTGAACTAAATATTCTGTCTAGATGAAATGGCAGGTTCCGCGGTAACCTTGGATACTCCTTGGCGATGCAGGTGTGAGTATATGTACAGTCAGCAGCAGCAGCAACAGCTCGACCTTTACATTTTTCTCGCAAAGTAGCTCGTAAAGTAACCGAGCAGAGTGCACGCATGTAAAGGTGTTCAAATATCGCTAAGTCAGCTGCCTTTTGTGGCAATTTAAACACACCTTACGTGTTACGTTTTCTTTCTGCTGTTGTTCATATTATTTATTTATTTATTTAATATTAGGAAGACTAACAGCACATAACAATGAATAACAATAACTAGCCATACAGGAGGCCAATTATAAGTCTTAACTTATAGCAACATTTTAAGACTATGTCACTTCTGTTTATTTTGTTTCCGTAGATAGATAAGGTAACTCTTTATTGCACACGATACTTAACATCGTAATGTCTTGTTGTTATAACAAATTTCTAAGAAATGTCTAACAATTTTCTTTCTTTCTAATTGCATAAAAAATTAAATTAGAAAGAAAGAAACCAAACTGCGTCTTTAAAGGAATCACCACGCGAGGAGCCGGTTAAACAGACATTCTGATTTCCAATATTCTGGTTTTTCACGAACGGAATCGAACAGAAATCTGGACTTCAAAATCTATTAACTTGAAACAAAGCGCACTCGAAAACAAACAACTATTCAAACTTCATTTTACGGAGCCTAGAATAGAACTGCGTCCGATAAAGGCATGGGCTGGTGAAGGCTGCAGTAACACCCCGGGGACGTATCCAGGGCCCCATTTCATAGAAATACCATACCATCGGCAGCATTAATGCCGCGGAGTCCGCCACATTGCCATTGTATTTTTAACTTATGTGCAGTCGCGCGTGATTAGCGGAGTCCGACGCACGCTTTTCGCTGTTTGTTTACGATCAGGCGATATTGTTTTCTGCCTACTAACAGCAAGGTTTACCCGCGTGTACTGTTTTACCCATGAGTGAATCTAGCGATCATGTCTGACGATAACGTCTCATCTAGTTCTAGTGACTTAAGTGAGGAGGTTCAGAGGTTAATTGAGGAGTGTGGAGAAATGGATTGTGAGGCTAGTGGTTCACGGTTGCCCGAAAAACGTCCTAGGTCGTTAAGCGACGAAACTGAAGGTACTGAGGGTAATGAGGGTTTTACAGTAGTCGAACGACGAAGGAAGGCAAAACGTTTCTTGTCTGAGACATCTGGAGGGGGTCTTCTACGAATGCAAAGGAATACCTTCTAAAAATATTTAACTTAGTTTTTCAAACAGGTTACGTACCATTACAATGGAGACATATACTAGTTGTTCCGATTCCTAAAAGTAACGCCAATGATACAAGGCTGAGACCTATTTCTTTAATATCATGCATTTGTAAACTTTTCCATACCATGGTAAACAAGCGATTAGAGTGGTTCCTAGAGAAAAACAAAATCATCTCCGCACATACAACTGGTTTTAGGAGGGGACAATCTTGTTTAGATAATCTAGCTCGATTAGTTACAAATATCCAGGTAGGATTTTCCAAAAATATCTCAACAATTGCATGTTTTATTGATATAGATAGCGCGTATAATAATGTTTTTATCGAGGCTCTAATTAACATTTTAGATCGTTTAAAAGTTGGCTCACTTATGTGTAAATATATTTGGGAATTCTTGAACAGTCGATATCTAAAAATTAAAACCGATGACAACAGCCATGGGTCAGTACGGTGGGCAAGCAAAGGAATCGCCCAAGGTGATCCTTTGTCCCCTTTGCTTTTTAACGTAGCAACTATAGATATCTGTCGTAGTATACAGGGTATATTTATTAGTCAGTACGCAGATGATTTCGTTTTGTACAGCAACCATAAAAAAATTAGTGACAGTGTTACAATGATTCAGGATTCCATAAATTGCCTTATTAGGTTACTAACACCCTTAGGGTTAGATATATCACTTTCAAAGTCAAAATTTTGTGTATTTAGCAGGGGACATAATCGGCAAAACGTCAATATTTCCGTTAACAACATTCAGTTAATGTCAGTAGAATGCATTAAATATTTGGGGGTTTGGTTGGATAGGACACTACGTTGGTCGAAACATATTAAAGAAACTTACGAAAAATCATGTAAGTTTTTACAAATTATAAAGGTTTTAGCTGGATCAGGATGGGGCGTCCACCCTATTCACTTGAGAAGACTGTATATAGCTCTTATTAGAAGTAGGATAGATTATGGATGTTTCCTTTACGATAACAGCGCAAAAATACATTTGTATAAGCTGGATAAGTTACAAAATCAGGCGTTGAGAACTATCGGCGGATATATAAGGTCCACTCCCATTTATGTTATGGAGAGTGACTTATGTATTCCTCCACTTGGTTTAAGAAGACAGTATCTAGCTACAAAATATTGCTTGAAATCATTAGCGGTTCAGGAAAATCCAACAATTGTATACCTTTCCAAATTGTCATCACTTTGCAGTAATAGTTATTGGGCTAGAAAAAAGAAACCATTACTATCCGTTACATACTTAAAAACTAGTTCTGAAAATATCTATGCAACAAATCCTTTAGACATGTTCAGTTTAGAGACATGGATGTCCTATGTTGAAATAAACCGGTTCGTTAAACATAACCTAGAATGTGTAACTGAACCTAAAAGTTCGTATGAAAGCAACCTCTTAAAAAACAATGTGTTATTGGAATTACAGCAAAAATATAATGGTTGGTATTTTATCTTCACTGATGGCTCTAAGAATAGTAAAGGTAGAGGCGCAGCATATTATGATCCTTATCGCAGATTAAATGGAATGTTTAAAGTGAACTCATGTATTTCTATTATGTCAATTGAATTGTTAGCTATTTTTAAGGCAATACAATATGCAGAAACTGTGGGTAGTTGTAAAATTGTGATATTATCTGACAGCAAAAGTGCTTTACAACACATAGTTGGATGTGCTACTGGTGGTAGAGGAATATCTATCTCGTACTCGATTATAAGAAAAATTATACAATTATATAATAATGATATTACTATTACTCTGCAGTGGGTCCCAGCGCATGTTGGGTTGAGTGGCAATGAAGAGGCTGACCGACTTGCTAAAACAGCTGTTACAGACGGGAACGTAATTGATATTCTTCCAAATTGGTCGGAGATTTTAAGTAAATACAGGAGACATGGTAGGGAAAATTTGAAGGAATATTTTGATGAAAGCTCAAAGGAAAAGGGAATTTGGTATAGAACAATAGTCAGTGAACCTCCTCGTATACCATGGTTTGGTGCTAGTAAACTGCAACGACAACAAATTGTAATGGCACTAAGACTCCGTTCCGGACATATTCCATTGAATAAATTCGCATACATGATGAGAAAAGCTACTTCGCCAAATTGTGATATGTGTGGTACTGAAGAAGACTGTTACCATTTTTTGATGGAATGTGTTCGGAACGGAGAGAAAAGGCAAGTACTTGTAGATAAGTTCTGTCTTAATAGGCTACACGTTGGACTTGTTCAGAGTATATTGGCTGAGCCTTTGTCGGACTCAGCTAAATTATTATTCTATTTCAGGCTAAGAGAGTAAATTTGTTTTTGATCTAATGTTCCTTATCTAAAGTTAAGTTATTTTTGTTACGTATTGTATATAGTTAATTAGGATATAACTTCATAACGGGTACGATGGAACTGTCATCGTCACCTTGTGACAAAAGTTCCCAAAATAAAATAGATTAAAAAAAAAAAAAAAAAAACTTATGTGCAATAAACGTATTAATAATAATAATGAATGGTTTACGATTAACTAGTAGGACAACTAATTGTACTAGTCGTTTATGCAATGTATATAGAATTGTCGTAATCAAGTACGAAGTGGAGTTTTATGAAACGCAGTCCAGGGCATTGAAGCCTAGATGCTAAATGTCCATGAAAGTGATGTCATTTTGGAAATGGCTGGTTTTACCTTATTTGGTCGCATCCCATAGTTGCGTCATCCCCCTGGGATGATATGTTGACCAAAAAAGGCATGCATTAGCGAAGGCCAAGATAAAAAGTACCCAAAATCGACGTGCGTTCGTGCAGCGACTAATATACGTTGATTAAGGAAAAGGTAGAAGTCTTAGTCGTAGAAGGCGACTAAGGAAATCAATTACCAGGAGACGGGCAGCAGCGTTTTCCTGAGATTGCAACCGCATACTGCGATCGCCAACCCGCCTGCCAAGCGTGGCGAATATGGCAAAACCCCTCATGGTTATGAAAACCACGAAGGAGGCCTATGTCCTGCAGTGGGCGTCAAATGGGTGATGATGATGAAGCAAAAGGGGGTTGTTAGGATCGTTGCAAGTGGCAAAACCTGTCCTCTGGTCTACCCCTCCGGGATAGGCGTGAGTTTATGAATAATCATAAGCAGCCTATGTACGAGAGTATGGGCTGAATCACCACGCGTGCCCACCGCGGATTGGCGATTTCAAGCGCTGAGGTATGTGAATAGCTCAGGCACTCAGGTTTCCATACGATGTTTTCCTTCACCGTTAGCGAGTATTATTGCTACTATAACTTTAAAAATGTACATAACTTAGAAAACAAACAAAAAATAGTTACATGCTCGCACTGGGAATCGAACCTGGGTTTCCTTATTTTATATCTTATTTCCTCATAGTTTCCAATGTTCTACCCACTAGGCTGCCACCGAGTTTATGTATATTATGTAGAAATCTATTAATCACGAATTCTAAAGGCATTGGGGCAAATTTGTAGTTTTTATAAACTACAAATTTTTGAAATAAGCTCTTATGAGATTATTGTCCGTCTATTTGTTTAGCAATCTTTGACGCCGTCGTATTTGTAAACCGCCCCTGTTTGCCACATTTGCTAAGTATATTAGCAATTAATTATAGCGGTATACACGTCGAGTATAGTCGACAACACATACTACCTTTCTATTTTAGTTGCAACGTCCGCCCGTAACGTAACTAAGTAGAGTCCACGCAAGTGAAGGTTGACGTGCTGCCGACTGTAAATGACTGTTAACCGGGCGTCCGGGTCTGATAGGCTAGTGGAAACTCTATTTAGTAACTTAAACTATCTTTTCTACGATTTTCCGACCGCATTAGAAAGTATTCTACCTCCAAGTCATCCTATGTCTGTGTCAAACATAAAAATATTTCTCCGCCGTGTATAATTGCGTGAGAAACGTTCACAATAAAATATCAATGGGGTTTCTCACTCATCGGTATTTATCCGAGAGTGCCAAAAGTGACCCCCCTCCTTTCTCCAAAACCTGCATACAGCCCTCCTCAGAGTCCAGAACTACTCAGCACGGAACGCTTTGTTGATAGCAAAATGCGATGCGGTCTGCCCACCTGATTCTAAACTCTCTCATTACAAACTCTCTCCCTACCCTTTTCTAGTACGAGGGCAGTAAAAGAGATAGCTATAGGTTTCCTAGTGATATTAAATGAATAGAGAGGCAGCTAGACCGTGGCAATTACTATGTGAGATGAGTTTTCTTGGGGCTGCCGCGGGATTCGTTTCAATTGTTTTCTCCGACCAGCCATTCGCTGATGACCTCTACATTGCATAGCATTTGTATAGACTTCATATGTCTTCGTAGGTGTAATCTAATCTAGATAATACCACTAAATAATGCATGGAAGCTTTGAAGGTAGTTTCAAATTTCAGTATGGTGTAGAGACTTTGTCCTACATAAAGGTAGACTTCCGTGCATCGCGGCCGGTCGCAGTCGCGCGCGATTGATCGCGTGCAACAGACGCGCGCGGCTGATGCAACAATGATCAGGGTATGAAAATTTATGGAGCCGTGTCTGCTGTTTGCCGCACGCGTCCGTCGCTGACCTCGGAAACGGCGCCATACATTTTCATATACTCCGATCGGCCGCGATGCACGGAAGTCTACCTTTGTTTAGACGTTCAATAGGTATTCGTAAATGTTTTGAATAGTTCTACCCGCTACCACGACACAGGCTGCGCCTAGTGGGAGGCGCCATCGAACAAACTGTAATATATTTCTAAACTATGTTTTTTTTTAGTTGAGATGAAGCGCCTTCTTATTATAGTATTACTAAAAAAATTCAAATCAAATAACCTAAAATTCCAAACCCCTACCAAAATGGATAATTGCTTACAAATTTACATTTTGAGGTAGAGTTTACTTTACAATTGAGGTAAAGCTTGCAATATAAACTAAAATCATCATTAAATATATAAACGGCGACCAAGTTGTAGGTACACGGTCATAAAGTCGCACAATTTTCCGTGTATATAAAAACACTGCTAACCCCGTGTAGCAACGAGCTTCCTACATACGTACCTATGAAGTTTTTCCCACATTTTATATTTTGGTGGAATTAGGTATTTTTGCAACAAAAAAAGCGCGCAAGGATTGTGAGGCTACCTGCAACTCTCACTCAAACTAACCACCACCTACTCTACTATCGGGCCTCACTATTTAACGCTACGCAATCTAATAGTAGGCAAAAACCTATTATTTAATTTTAACCGACTTCAAAAAAAGAGGAGGTTTCGACGCGTATTTTTTTTTTGCTATGTTTCTCCATAACTCCGTCAAATCTTAACCGATTTCGACAATTCTTTTTTTGTTCGAACAGGTATAGCGTCCTATTGGTCCCATTTTAATTTGGTGAAGATCTGTTGGAGACTTTCAGAGATGGAGAACGGAACTCTTCAATGGACAGCAGTAAATAAGCCCTAATGGGGCCCATCCTTTAGTAATATCTGTATGTTTCATAAAATAGCGTAAAAGTAGTCCCAAGTTAATTTGGTGATGTTCTGGTGAAGACTTTCGGAATAGGAAATTTAGAACATCAAATTTTAAAGCAGCGAATGAAGTAGGGAAAATTGTGTTATTATAAAAACAGTGCACACGCCACAATAACAAAACAAAAAAACAACAAAGAAAATATTTCAACCGAAATGTTATAAAAAAGAAAGGAAAGCGAACGGTCACGGCGTGTCACGGCTGCTATAAATGGCAACTGACTCAGCAGTATGCTGTGGGTCAAGCCTTTAGCGCTGATTTTCAGTCAGTGCCAGGAGTTTCCCCGCGAGCGTCACATACCGCGGTGTGGTACCACCGTGAGCAATACTATATATAGTAGAATACTATGTAATACAGAATAGTAATTATATACAATAGGATACGTATTATGTATACAGTATGAAACATATACTTAAATTGTTTTTATTAAGTCACTGAATAAACTACGATATACTCAAATAAAATCATACACAAATGAATAAAGGTATATAGCCAGCTTAAAGCATGTTAAAAAATTATGAATATAATTAAATTTATATGTACATAAATATATATACATATATAGGTATACTTAATTAAAGAAAAATAAATAAAAATATATAGATATATACAATATTACCTGGCCCTACCATGCGATTACAGGCTCGTGTCTGTTTTTGCGGCGAGAGGTTGGAAGGGAAGGGAGTGGCGGTTTCTGATGCTCCAGCAAATATGCTCTGAGCTTGCGCCCAAAAGCACATCCACTGGACGCTTCACGGATTGGAGGGGGAATGTCGTTCCAACACTTGGACGCCGCAAACCTGAAACTACCACGGAAAGCCATGGTCCGATGCGCCGGTGTCAGGATCCGTTCCTTGTGCACATACCGTTGTCTGGCATAAAGTAATATGAATATGAACAGCATAAAGTAATATGAACAGCTTTTTAGTGCGGTAAGTTGAAGTTGCAATGAGGCAATAAATACTTTTTTATCTACACTCATATCATAATCTTCAAATTAATAATTCAAAGGTAAACACATATTGACAGGCTTTAAACAATACATAACTTTAAAGAAAATTAAAAAAAAAAGTGTAATATAAAGTTACATTAAAGGTCAGATTTTTCACTTTATGTTACAGTTATTTTTTTTAAAGTGTTGCTGTGATCACGGAACAAAACTTAAGTTTTTTTTTTATGTCAAAAGTTGACTATAAAAAACCTAATTTCATTTTCGTGGTACCAAAAGTGCAACTAAAAATACCTAAAATTGCGCGCGCAAAACTGAGTGCAGACGATTGAATGTCAAGATACTTTTGTCGAAATTGCGCCATTTTGTTTCAAAAATAACCGTCTATCAATGTATAGTACAAAGCTTGTCAAAAGTGTTTTCCTTGGATTCCTTACTTTGAAGATTAAGACATGAGTGTAGATAAAGTAGTGTATGAGACTGCACATAACTTGGTATTAAAACACTCGCGAATGCTATTAAAAAACTCGCCAAGGCTCGTTTTTTAAAATCTTGCTCGTGTTTTAATAAGCCTCATTATGTGACAGTCACATAAACTACTATTATATTATCTCATCTTAACCGATAAACGATGAGGTCAAGCGTATTATAGTTGAATAAAAACTGGTAAACGCTGCGATCGCCAACTCACCTGCCAAGCGTGGCGATTATGGCAGTGGGCGTCAAATGGCTGATGATGGTGATGATGATGAAACGCTGCTTAGCACGCCCACCAGCTTGCTAGACTGCCAATTTGCTTATATTTCACGCGCACCAAATGTTTTACTGTCAATTGTACATTAATTGCTGTCGCAAACGTCAGGATTCCGACGCATAATTAGACATCTGAGCCCGATTGCTGACAGCGGCTGAATTAGGAGGACAGAAAGAAGTCGCGTACCTACAGGGAGGCCTAGAGCAGTGGACGAACGATAATCGTAATAATTGTAATTTGTGTGTATTGAAAAATTCTTTACCACGATTGTTTACAAATCTTCCGCGAGATGGACAAGTTATAGAGCCGAGGAGCTTTTAAAAAAAAGTTTTTTTTTTTTTTCATTGTAAAAACAGTATGTTTACTTAATGAGCGTCAAAGTTGTTAGTTTCACAATTAATGGATTATGTGGAGAAGAAGCTAACAAAGAAACTCCACATTTATTCTTTTCAAAACACGTTTTAACTTAATTAACAGAGTTTTCAACTTAAAATATTAGTCATGAATGTGTTGAACACTAGTCACAATCGTCCTTTAAATAATATTAATCTACTGTTTAATGCCAAACATCTTTGTCTTCTAAATAATCCTTGATGTTATAGTAAGCCTTTTTGCACAGAATGTGCTTAACACATTTTTTAAATCGCGTTGGAGGTAACTCTAATATATCTTGAGGAATTTTGTAAAGGATGTGTTAACCTTTGCAAGTCTAAAATTTAACTCAAAAGTCAGTCAAAAATTTTTATTCACTATATAAACAAAATGTTTACTTAATGAACGCAAAAGCTGTTAGTTTCACAATTAATAGATTATACGGAGAAGAAGCTAACAAAGAAACTCCGCATTTATTCTTTTCAAAATAGGTTTGCTTAATTAACAGAGTTCTCAACTTAAAGTTACACTACACTAGATACAATCGTTCCTGTTAACATTATTTAAATACCAGACATCCTTGTCTTCCAAATAATCCTTAACGTTATAATAGGCTTTGGTGCACAGAGTATAGTCAATACATTTTTTAAACCGCGTCGGTGGTAACTAAAATATATCTTGAGGAATTTTATTGCTGAACCGTATACAGTGCCCCATAAAGGATGTATTAACTTTTGCAAGTCTAAAACGTGGAAATGACATTTTATGTTTTCTCCTAGTATCAATATTGTGATGGTTACCAACATTTTCGAAATCGCTGATGTTTTTTCTAACATACATTATATTTTCGTAAATGTATTGACTTGCAACTGTTAAGATGTTAGTTTCTTTAAAGAAATCCTTTAACGAGTCCCAACTACCTAGCTTGTAAATAAATCTGATGGCTCTCTTCTTAACTAGTGAATACGTCCACTCGACCCGGAGAATGCTAATGTTAATGTATTAACTGAAATTCGTCGCACGAGTATTTCAGGCCTAACAATTTATCTCTAAAGAAAGCTTAATCTGTGTAAGAGCTTATAACTTTTATTTTTGTTTTATTGACCTTCGTGTTTACTTTTCTGTGACAATTTAAATAAATGCATTAAAATGTGAAAATTACTTTGCTAAATTCCGCCAAAATCCCACAAGCACCATGCGGTTAGTTAGTGCACCGCCCTCCCTCCCACTTTTTCAAGGAGAAGCAAGAAATAAACACACCACCACCGACAACAATACTTGTGTGAAAAAATGCGTTGCGACGCGTTTCGCCTCTAACACGAGGCATCCTCAGGCTAACAGGCTAAGCGCATGGTGCTTGTGGGATTTTGGCGGAATTTAGCAAAGTAATTTTCACATTTTAATGCCATTATGGATTTCCGCAAAGTAACGCCTGATTCCACACAATATCTTAAATAAACGTCTTCTTTCTTTCTTTCATACTTTCTTTCTACTGGTAGAGGGTTGACGGGGTTGTGTAAGTGGATTCCTTTATTGAAAACAACACGTTTTTATTTTTTTTGTTTATTTAGGCGCCCAATTGGAATTATAGGTTTCGTTTCCTTGGTCTATTTCCACTACAAACGTACCCTGTAAATTGGACAGGCGACAAGGGTGTGACAGTAGGATTGGGCGAGCGTTAAAAATAGAGACCCAATAGTAGGTTTTGCCTACTATTAGATTGCGTGGCGTTAACTGTGGTGGAGGCCCAATAGTACAGTAGGTTGTGGTTAGGTTGAGCGAGAGTTGCAGGTTGCCTCACACTCCTTGCGCGCTTTTCTTGTTGCAATAATAATTCCACCAAAATATAAAATGTGGGAAAAACGCGTCATCTCGTTTAAACGTGATAGGTACGTATGTAGGAAGCTCCTTGCTACACGGGATTAGCAGAGTTTCTAGCATATACACGGCAAAAATTGTGCGACTTTACTCGTGGCGCAGCGGTAGTGCATCTGCATACCATGCGAGAGGTCCCGGGTTCGAATCCCGGCTGGGGACAAAAAAAAACCCCCAGGTCTTGGATGTTTACATTGTTTGTGATGTCGTTGTTTCTGGTTCCCACGACACAGGGTGTCCTAGTGTGGGGCCAGAAGCAATGTATGTGCCTGTATCTAAATGTTAATGTTAATCGTGTACCTATAACTCGGTTGCCCTTCATATAATTTTATTTTATTTTATTTATTTATTTGGAGAAAATACAGGCACAGATAATAAATATTTTAATGTTTTACAATATTGGGTATGGCCTTATGTCCCCTATGAAACATGTTTCACTTATAGTTCAAGCAGGTAGTGTAAAAGCAACAGGCGCCTACTATTGTCTAACATGCAAAAAAAAAACAACTTATTAAAGAGAACTAGGTATAGGCCACTCAACAGGTTAGAAAATTACATTGCTATTTTTATAGACTCGCTTGCTATTTTGTTATATTTAATGATTTTCGTGTCGTTATTTTGTTGAATACTGTTTATGTTCCGAGCCTACCTCAATTAGAACCATTTTTGGAGCGCGCTTTGGAAACTATACTAGATGCGACTAGCTGGATGCATGCATGATTCTTTTCGGTAACCTTAATCGATTTGCAAATGTGCTCACGGCAGCACATCAACCTTTATACACGTCCAGTCTAATCGGTTATGTTCCAAGCGAATTTGAAACTGAAGAATTTGAATATAAAGATTAACCTGCTGTAGACTGCACTATGCGAGACTGTAATATGCACAGTGCGAGCCGGCCGAGAACTTGCGTAGATTAGGATTTTTCCACGACTGCTCAAATAAAAAGTTGTGTAATATTGTCAGGCTCATGTTGTATGTTTTTGTTATTTATTTATTAACTTCTGAGTGCTTTAAACGAGTTGAAAGTGTGTGTTGTTAGAAACCTTGTAACTGCTGTTAACAGCTTCAGAAGTTTTTTTTGTATGCACTTTGGCTGACAACTGAAATGAGAAACAGAGGGATAGAATTCTTTGTACTTTAGTTTCGTTTTGCTTGGGCTAATATTTTTGCAACAAGAAAAACAAAAAACAGATGCTATAGCTAGATAGAGAACACTTTAATGTACATAAAAAATTTACAGATATTTGTTAAGCTAAAAAATATAATAAAAGAATTTTAAAAAGCAGAGAGGTCTAAGATGCTTTTTACCAGGCGCAAAGCTGTGGTAGCGCAGCGGTTGTGGGTTCGAAACCCGGCATGTACTAACTACTTTGTTTTCTAAGTTACGTACATTTACCATTCGCTGACGCTGAACGAAAACATTGCGAGGAAACCCGAATGTTCACATACCTAAGCGTTTGAAATTACCAATCCGCGGTGGGTATGCATGGTAATCAAGCCCATTCTCTCGCTCTCTTTCTCTCTGAGAGAGTGCTCTGCTACTGTAAAAGGATACATAAAAGAGGCAAATAGACAGACCAAGCGAAAATCCCCCGGAACGGGGCACGGTAATAACAAGAAATGCTAAACGAAAACCCCGGATTTCGGCACATAAAACTGAAACAGCCGTAGTTAGGAGGTTGGAACAAAAACGCAAGCTGTTGCTCCCTCGCGCGCCCAAAAAATACGGGAAAAAAGAGAGATTTACCGACGTGTGTAATTTCTCTGGCCACGTGTGTAATTTACTAGTAAAGTGGTAACAGTCATTCTACCGCCGAGTAAATTCAATTCAATTCAATTCACTTTATTGCTTCATGTGGTACAAACTGTTCTTAAAGATTAAAGTCATAGAGACCATGACATGAGCCCTGTGAGGGCATTGCAATTTTATAACAATTTAAAATAAAAATAAAATTATCAAACATATTGACTTAAAAAAACTAAATCTTATGTAATAACTATAAAATTCGA
Source organism: Yponomeuta evonymella (assembly GCA_963969515.1). Lineage (NCBI taxonomy): Eukaryota > Metazoa > Arthropoda > Insecta > Lepidoptera > Yponomeutidae > Yponomeuta > Yponomeuta evonymella. Next base: position 3,142,642 of record OZ018347.1, read on the forward strand.
ACTTTCCTTTATTTACAGAATTTCAAACAATGTAAAACAATCACAAAATCACAATGCAAAGTAATCATTCATAGTATATATACATTTTTGGACCAACCAATTATACAGTGCTGTGTTAAATCTATTTTTTGGGAGAAAACTAATGTCAATAGGCAGTTTATTAAATATTTTAATTGCCATGCAGTAGCTATTACGTTTATAGATCCTTGGATATTTTAATATTTGATGTCTTACTGTTCTTTTATTTTGGTTATCGCACATTTCAAAAAGTTGCATGTTTCCCTTGACAAATTTACAAACCTCGAATATATAAATGGCATAGAAAGTTAGAATTTTGTATTTCTGGAAGATTGATCTACAGGACTCTCCAAGACATGCCCCATATAGCCCTGAGACATTTTTTCTGTTCTACAAAAGCTCTGTGACTTTCGGTTGAGTTAGCCCATGGTACCACTCCGTAACGTAAGGTAGAACAGACATAACTGTGGTAAACTAAAAGCGCCGTTTCTACTGATGTGATCTGCCTTATTCTTTTTAATGCAAATATGAATTTATTTATTTTATTACATACAGCTTCAATTTGTGGTTTCCAAGTGCATTGTTCATCCAAAATAATACCCAGGAATTTTATTTTGTCTACTTCTTTTATTTTATCATTCTTTATTGCTACAGTGAGTTGAATTTTATTATTTTTTTTGTTATAAATTGGATGAATTATAAATTGGATTGTTATAAATTGATTTTGTTATAATTTGTTATAAATTGATTGTTTGTTATAAATTGGAATTTTTTCCGTATTTAATTATTAAATTATTTATTTTTTAGCCATATTATTGTATTTTCTAAGGATTCATTTATGTCAGATTCAAAAGTGTCAATATTTTTTCCCTTAATAATGATTGCTGTGTCGTCAGCAAATAATACGTTTTGGTATCCATGTAATTTGTTTTCGTTGAAGTAAGTAGTTTTTGTAGAAATTTAATGCTGGACCTCTTATACCGACTGTTTCAAGTTTATTCAGTAATATCCCGTGGTCAACAAAATCAAAAGCTTTGGTGAGATCTAGAAATAAGGCTACGGTTGGGATCCTGTCGTTAAGACCCAAAGTTATTAGTTTTACCAGGTCAAAGCTAGCTAGTCGTAGACTTGTTCTTTCTGAAGCCGCTTTGTTCTATTGACAGAATATCATGTTTTTCAAAAAATCCATAGTTCTTTTATATGCAGCCTGCCAAGCGTGGCGATTATGGCAAAACCCTTCATGGCTAAGAAAACCATGAGGGAGGCCTATGTCCTGCAGTGGGCGTCAAATGGCTGATGATGATGATGACGCCCACTGCAGGACATGTTTTTCATGGTTATGAAAACCGTGAGGGGTTTTGCCACAATCGCCACGCTTGGCAGGCGGGTTGGCGATCGCCATATGCGGTTGGAATCTCAGGAAGTCGCTGCTGCCCGTCTCCTGGTAGTTTTTTTTCCTTAGTCGCCTTCTACGACATCCACGGAAGAAAAGCAGTGATACTACATTGCTACTACAGCTTCTCAAATGTAGGTAACTTAGAAAACCAAGTCATAAAAAAACCCCCAGGCCTTGGATGTTTACATGTTTGTGATGTCGTTGTTTCTGGTTCCCACGATACAGGGTATCCTAGTGTGGGGCCAGAAGCAATGTATATGCCTGCATGTAAATGTTTATGTTTATGTTTATTATTTAGTATTGGCTGGGTTTCGAACCCACGACCGACGAGAGACCCTTTGCTTACGTGAACTCTAATCAGTTACGTTGAGGACGTCTCTGAGACAAATATGTAAAGGTCTGTACATACCAAATTTTCAGATGTATTCAGCCTATATACGTCCCACTGTGAGGCACATGCCTTCGCTCAGAAAGAGAGTATGGGCTTAATCACCACGCGTGCCCGCCGCGTATTGGCAACCTCAGACAGTCAGGTTTCCTCACGATGTTTTCCTTCACAGTTCGCGAGTGGTATTACTAATATAACTTCACAAATGTACGTAACTTAGAAAACCAAGCCATTGGTACATGCCGGGGTTCGAACCCACGACCTCCCGAATGAGAAGCCGGCGTTCCAGCGCTCCGCTACCACCGCTCTTTCATTTTCATATTCACATTCAATTTTCAGATAAATAATATTAATTGGCTAAATTGGCCTCTCTATAGTTTTGTTACAGTTTCCCTTCTGCTCAGTAATTATACTTTCTGTGTATACGCATCATGAATTTGTGATCACGCCCTCCAGACTGCACACAACGGTATATTCTCTCGAATAATTTACGCGGCATCTCTAGTTGGTTACAATTAAATTAACCCGAGATATTGTAGTGCACATTAACCTTATTTACCTCACTGTTTTACCTTGTAACAAATTAGTTGAACACAGGTCTTAATATCTTGTGCCGATGATTTATAACTTGTGTAATAGTAGCAATTTTGTAGCTGGTATACGCGCACCGGTAATACCTACACTATGTAAAAACTTAAAACCTACACTTTATAAAAACTGCAGTATAGGGTATAATAAAACTTAATTTGAACGGATAATTACTCGTTTACTTTTCTATTTTACAATTTTCCGACGTTTCGGTACTTTTTCAAGTGCCGTGGTCTCGGTAGACTGAGGTGACAGGCGTCTTTTTGAAAGCATTAACTGTTAGTTTACTATCCTTGGCAAAAATTATTATGGTACGTTCCAAAAATAATAGGGGTTAAAGTATGAAATTGCCGTTTTATTGCATAGGTTCTTTGAATTGACATAGAATCTTCATGGTTTGAGGTTTTCGAATGAAACTTTTTTCAAATGGTTTCTATGATGTTCTTTTTTAAAAAATGTGAAACATTTGAATATCGACTTTCAATTGTTTTTGTTATGCAATCTAGACAAGAAAGATGGATACTGCGAAAATTCGAGTGATTTTTGAATACTGTTGTGGCATTTGACCTGGGGTCAGCCATTGCATTTTTCTTTTCCGGTTATCATAAAGAATACACTTTTTATCACATGTTACAATTCGATCCAATATTCCTTCATTTCTGTACCGGTTCAACAAGGCAACACAAGTTTCAACACGCGTTTCTTTCTGCAGATCAGTCAAATCATGAGGCACCCATTTTTCGTATTTTTTTATTTTATTGATTTGACGCTCTGATATGCGTAAACAATTTTAATTGAAGAACAAAGGAGTTGGCCGGCGCCGACCATTAGACGCTCGCTTTTCGTCCTTATATTGTTTGTCTATGCATAAGGCACAAATCCCATTCAATGGTAGTATTGTTTTTATTCACAAACGACATGCCGGTACTCAATGATACTTTACCAATATGTTTAGAGGACACGGAATAACGGAATAAAAAAGAAAGTTTAGCCTCATAAGACTTTTCATAGAAACTATTCACAAGGCTATCATTTCTTTTTGATAAGTTTATTTTTAATTCTCAGTACGACCAAACCTCGTTTTGTGTCCTCTAAACGTATTAAATGTTATACTTTATACACACGAAAAACAGTACGGGAAATATGACAATAAGAAATGACATGAACAAAGGCGAGCTTATTTCTGTAACGTATTGGTAAAGTTTCATTGCGTTCCGGCACGTCGTTTGTAAGTAAAAATCAAACTACGTTTGTAAGGGAATTCGGTATTTGACACGATCAACAATAAATTATTTCATAAGCTCAAACAGAAATTACAAAATATCTCGGAAAATGTATCTCTTTTAGTCAATTACTAGTTATTTCAATTTTTAAATAGACTAAACATAAAAAGAGTGCTCTGAAATGTGACGTCATAAGCCAGTATTTTCATACAAAATTCCGTTTTAAAAGTGACTTATTTGATATTTTGTCGATTGTTCCTTGAGGGGCCGCCTCAAGTGAAGTAATTGTAAATAAAGAAAAAAATGTTTACTATAAAGCGTGGTTAAAATGTCTCCTTAAAATTTGTCACACGAATTCGAAGTCACCCTTTAATCTGAACAAGTATGAACACCGAACCGAAAATAAGAAATCCGCAAGTTTCTTCATCCTAAATAGCAGCTCGGTCGGTTTTGTTAGGTAGCTTAACTGAGAAAGGAAAGTATTTCCAGAGCTTTTTTTTTCTGAATCCAACTTACCAACCATTATCTGCGCGCGACTTTAACCGCTTTCAAAGTATATCCGCAAATTAAATCGGAAAGGAAGCGTTCTCTGCCCTCCGCTTAAAAGGCCCAGTTTACATTACTAGCGAGTGCTTTAGTATTAGTAAGCATTACTAACACAGTGTATTAGTAACGCTATGGTAGAGAAGCGCGAAAGGACGTGGAATGTTTTGGATCTTGCTAAGAACATTTATTTTGTTCACTTTACTAATAACAACACCACTCGCCAACGGTGAAGGAAAATATCGTGAGGAAACCCGGAATAGTTGGCTCCGCACATATTTGCACGTAGATGTGAGGTTGGTGTAGGTAATGAACAAGCCTACGCCATCATAAAATATGTTCCAGACACTACAGCGTATGAGCGGTCACTTCAACTAATGTAGGTAGGAATTGACGGGATATGTAGTTAAATAGATATTTTTTATTGTATGTACACCAGGGATTATGCGGCCTTAATACTAAAAAAAGTAAATCTATGAGAAAATCGTGAAACTCTTTAATTTGCAAAGGCATTTTCACGGCACTATGGATTATGGATACCACCATACCGCGATAAAGAATACCGTCAGCGCCACCTAGTGTTAAAATTAGCGAATTATAATTTGTTTAGTGCTCATTTAAAAGGCGGCACTTTCGCCTTTATCGACTTGTTTAGTGATGTAAACCGAGCCTTAAAAGTCCCCTCGCCTCAGACAAGAAAAGAGACATCAAAAAGCCCTAATAAAGACATGACGGCAGCGAAATATCGCGTTTCAGACCTGAAATATAATGAGATTTAAATTATTTACCCGACTGCGAGAGCTGGCTAAGTTTTTGGTGCGTATGTATGTATATGACTTTATGACCGCCCAGAGGTCAAACGGCTTCACCGATTTTGACAAATGAAGTTTCGTTAATGTCAGTTAAAAGTCAGACAGTCTGAAGATAACAGCTGAAATCCTAAATTATAAATGTAAAAGTTGATGTTTATTACTCAATCACGCAATAACTGCTGAACGGATTTGCGTGAAACTTTGACATTTCATATTTTACGACGCCTAAAACTAAAAATACCGTTTCTTAATTTTTGCTATCCTGATTACGAAAAAAATATTTACAATTTTTATTATTGCTTAATTTTAGAGAAAATAAATAAAAACCAAAAATTGTGTTGACGTCACACATACGGTGGAATGAGGAGTTACCGTTGCCTAATATTAAAAATAAAGTTGTTATGACAGATGTCGTTTTCAAAATAATTGACTGACAAGAGAAATGTCATTAAACGTCAATCAGCAATTTAAAAGTCGGCAAAGGTGTTACTAACACCGTTTTAGTATTACTATGCCGTAATACTAAACGTCATTTTGCGTTTATATCCTTTTAGAATAAGACGAAATTCAAACAGAAAATTATGAATGAAAATCATCGAATTTCTGAAAATAAAAAAATATGGGTCGTTTTATTTTGTATCTAGTTTCCTTTAAGACAATAAAATACGTATGCTAAAAAATTTAAATGTCATGATATCCCGTGGGATAATGCCACGCCTTCCCGTGGCATTATTCAAATAGATATTTCAAATAGATGGCGTTGTGCGAGCGAACATTGTGTTTTAAAAATAGATGGCGTTGTGCAAGAATCGTATAAACGGATTCTGTGGCGGTACGAAGTTCGCCGAGACAGCTAGTTTCGTAAATGTATGTATTGCTTCCTCACTATGTTTAGTTTATGTAAATCCTCTTGCCGATTTTCCTGAACCGGGCTAATGTACATTAGAGGAGTGGCTGTGCTGTGAATGCTGTGATTGGCTGCGCGTGACATTCGCAGTCACATAATATGGAATCGGGTGAAGTTGTAGGTATTTGTATACCTTGATGTGCTGTCGACTGTACCTCGACTACGCAAGTCGCGCATTTTAAATGTCCAAATGTAGCGACTTTCCAGCACATTTTATAGCTGACAAGCACATTTTAAGCAAATCTGCAGGTTTGCTAAAGGTCATTCGAATGGTGGCGTGGTGGCCGGGTCACCTATCTCCCTCTAAAATGGTTGAGACTGGTGATGGCTGACCCCTGCGTTATGCTCGTGAACGGGTGCTGTTCGTGTGTCTGGCCGCAGCATTAATGTTTTTCCTACTTTTGTAAGAAGTGTTATTTTGGCTTTTAAAGTAAAGTTATTGGTGGCTATCACGGAATCATATCATATAGGCTTTGATGTAAGTTTAAGATGATTTGAGAAAAGAAAGAAGGGTCAGAGGGTGGTCATCACAAGGGTCAGAGGGTGGTCATCACAGTAACTTGTCCGGTCATTGTGTCTTGGCTATTCGGGTATGCGACCCCGACCTCCTCGAGCCTCTATTGCTACACTCACAAAGTATCCTTTTTTTGTAGTAATAGTTGTCCTTTAGTACCTTATTCCTATCCGAACCTGCTCCTCATCAACAATCCCTACACCCTTTCCCTTTCCTTGATTCCTGGGCCTCTTCCTAATGCCAATCTAAGGTCAACGTGCCGATGGATGCGTGGCTAGGGGCGAGCCTAGTCTAAAGCGTACGTCCTGGAGTTAGGCGCTCTTCAGGCACTAAAAGCCTTGTCTCGGCATGCGGGGCTCTGCCGGGATGGACAATCTTTCCCTAGCTGCTCGTGGGAACAAGATGAAGTTTATTAAAAAACGTATCGAAGGTGGCGAGGTTGGTCGCCGCGCCTCACGCCGGATCACACGAGCGGGCGGAAAGCGGACTTTGGACACCCGCTTTGCTACGATAAATGTGTGTGGAGGAATGGAGCAGAAATTGGATGAAGTGTTCGATATGATTCATGACAAATGTTTAGATGTGTTATGTGTGAATGAGACAAAGCGGAAAGGAAGTGGTACGACCACTTATGGTGGATTGACAGCTTTGTGGTCAGGGGTACCAGAAGCGCAACGAGGCTGTCAAGGAGTGGGACTTATCCTTTCCGGGCGAATGGCCGAATGCTTGATTGAGCATGAATGTGTAAGTTCCAGACTCCTCTGGGCTCGTTTTAAAGTTGGATTGACGAAAATATTTGTTCTGGGCGTATATGCCCCAGATATGTCAAAACCTCAAAGCGACCGAGAGGAGTTCTGGCAGAACGTAAGGGATTCTCTGCTCAAGTGTGAAGGAAATGAAAGGGTGGTATTATTAGGAGATTTTAATGGATGGGTAGGAGTAAAGCGTGATGGATATGAAAGGGTATTAGGGCGATTTGGTGACAGAAGAGTGAATGAAAATGGGGTAAGTTTGCTAGATATATGCTTAGAGTGGAATCTTCAAGTGACTAACACTATGTTTAGTCACAAGAAGATCCACATGTACACATGGCAGAGACAGAATGACAGGTCTATGATTGATTTTGTGGTAGTGGATGAAAGACTAAGGAGTAAAGTTGTAGACACAAGAGTCTACCGAGGAACTAATGTCGGGACGGACCACTTCCTGGTAATTAGCAGGGTAAGAGGTCTGTTCAAGCGTTGGCGCCATCGAGTGCAGGTGGCTACAACAGCTCTAGAGCGCATAAAAGTTGATAGATTGCAAGATGAAGATGTGAGCGGAGAGTATAGGAGGAAACTCAAGGACAAACTCATTCATGTAAATGAAGAGTATGAATGGGGAGTGGAAGAGTTATGGGCTCAGTTAAAAACTAATATAGTAGAGACTGCTGCCGAAGTATGTGGAGTCAGAAAGAGACTGAATGGAAGAAAAGCGAAAGCTACCTGGTGGAATGAAAGTATTAAAGAAGTAGTGAATGAAAAGAAAAAGGCGTGGTTGGACTTGTTAGCTTTCAAGTCCATCAAAAGAATGCAAGGAATTAGTAGTGAAGATGAAGATGTAGTAAGATTGAAAGAGAAGTACAGTATGATAAAAAAGAAGGTGAAGGATGTAGTGGAGAGAAGAAAGAATGAAGAGAAAGAAAAGTATGACAGGAGATTCTCACGAAACTTCAAGGCCAATGTAAAACTGTTTTGGAAAACGGTGAAATTGGCCCGAGGTAGATCTGAGCAATCTAAGTTGAGTGTTATTAGGGATGAGGATGGCTCCATGCTGAAAGAGGAATTTAAAGTAATGGAACGTTGGAAAGGATATTTTGAAAGTCTGTTTGAAAGAGAGGAGCGGCTCACGGAAGGCGATTCCGACCGTGAGGCGGAACCTAGTGTTGCTAGCGTTATAAGTATGGAAGAGATTGTCAAGGCAATGAAAAGAATGAAACTAGGTAAGGCTGCGGGATATGATAGAGTGTCGTTAGAAATGCTGAGGGCTGGTGAAGGCATTGTAGCTAGCAAGCTATACCTGCTTTTCAACAAGTGCTGGAGGAGTGGCAAAGTACCTAAGGACTGGGGTATGGCCGTCATAGTGCCGCTTTATAAAGGCAAAGGGTCCCAGCAGGTGTGCAAAAACTACCGCGGTATCAGCCTTCTCAGCATTGTCGGCAAACTGTATGCAAAGATTTTGATTGAAAGAGTACTAGATGTGACTGAAGAAAAGATATGGGATGTGCAAGCGGGTTTTAGAAAGGGAATGGGATGTGTGGACCAAATCTTCTCCTTGAGGCGGATGGTGGAGAAACTTCTGGCCAAAAGTCAGAGGGTTTTCTGTGCGTTCGTCGACTTGGAGAAGGCTTATGATAGAGTGGTGAGGAATGACCTGTGGTCGGTACTGTCCATGTATGGGGTGGACAGCGTCTTGCTGCGAGCTCTGAAGTCTCTCTATGAAGACTCCAGTGCTTGCGTTAGAATTAATGGGGCGTATACTGACTGGTTTAGCATTCGCAGGGGTGTAAGACAGGGATGTGTCGCCTCCCCATGGTTGTTCAATTTATTCATGGACAGTTGCCTGACTGATTTGAAAGAGAATGACTTTGGGATAAGGATGGGTGAGCTACTGGTCAAATGCTTGTTATACGCCGACGATCAGGTTTTGTTCGCATCGTCGGTTGAAGACCTGCAGACACAAGTAGCAGTAATGGATGAGGCGTTTAAAAGGAAAGGAATGAACATTAATGTGAGTAAGACAAAAGTAATGGTGTTCGAAAAAGATGATGAAATGACTGAGTGCAAGATAAGAATTAGAGGTGAAAGGGTGGAACAAGTGAAAGAATTTGTCTATTTGGGGAGCCTCTTTACCAGGGATGGCAAGTGTGAAGGTGATATAGAAAGAAGAGTAAAAGCAGGAAATTGTGTAAACGGTGCATTGCACTCCTTTTTGAGTGGCCAAAACATCTCCAAAAGAGCTAGATTGGCTATCCATAATGGAGTGCTAGTCCCAACACTTATGTATGCTAGCGAGACTTGGGTATGGCAAAAGAAGCAAGAAAGTAGGATTAATGCAGTAGAAATGAGGTCCTTGAGAAGTATGTCTGGCGTTACTTTGAATGATAGGATACGCAATAGTGTGATTAGAGAACGTTGTGGACTGAAAGAGGATGTAGTGACAAGAATTGAGAAAGGAATGTTGCGTTGGTTTGGACATGTGGAGAGGATGAAGGAAGAAAGATTGACAAAACAAATATATCGAGCGAATGTGGATGGAAGGGCCGGTAAGGGACGACCCAGACGGACATACTTCGACCAAATAGAGGATGTATTAACAAAGGGAAAGATAAAAAGTACCCGAAACCGGCGTGCGTGCATGCAACGACTAATGAATGTTGAGGAAGCGAAAGTGATCTGTCAGGATCGTAGCAAGTGGCACTCCCTGGTCTCTGCCTACCCCTCTGGGATACAGGCGTGAGTTTATGTTATGTTATGTTATGTTTTTGAGAAAAGATGGTCAGAGTGGAGTTTTTTTTCCCGCTGCCTTTTTCTCCACTACAAAAACGGCCCGAAGGCAGCGGCTAACATAGTCACATAGTACATTGAGATTCAGCAAACAGAATGTACCAATTCTTTACGTTGAAATAAATTATCGATTTCTGATTAATTATTAACTTAATTCCGGAATTACTATTTTTGTCGGAAGACTCCGACCAGGTTTCAATACAGTAATAGTCAAATTCTGACATTTTAGCGCCACAAAACGCGTGACTCGTGCCGCCATACTACCGGGGCTCGTGTAGGTACTTTTCTAGTCTTGTCGTCATGAGTACATTAATCAAAAGGCACTTACAAAAGGCCTCTTGTACTTCAAGATGCCATTTTCTCTTCGGTCTACGTATTCGAAGGCCTCTTGAAATTCGAACGAAATAACTGTGAGAAGGATTTCGATAGGCTTATGATTGGCACGCCTGAAAGGCGAAAAGGAGAAAAAGAATCCGGCCAAGTGCGAGTCGGACTCGCGCACGAAGGGTTCCGTACCATTATCTATACAACATTAGACACTAAGATCGAGAAAAAACGGCAAAAATCACGTTTGTTGTATGGGGGCCCCCCTTAAATATTTATTTTTATTTAACTATTTATTTTTGAAGCTATTATAGAACTGAATATTCTGTGAATATTTCAAGCGCCTATCTGTTGCCGTTATTAATATCGAGCAAAAAACGGCCAAAAAATTACGTTTGTTGTATGGGAGCCCCCCTTAAATATTTATTTTATTCTGTTTTTAGTATTTGTTGTTATAGCGGCAACAGAAACACATCATCTGAGAAAATTTCAATTGCCTAGCTATCACGGTTCATGAGATACAGTCTGGTGTTAGACAGACAGACACGACAGTGATGTCTTAGTAATAGGGTCCCGTTTCACACCCTTCGGGTATGGAAAAACGCAATCTGTTAATATTTATATCTCATTGTAGCTGCTATTGCTAGCGTGATAAGTATGAATATCGCTTCAAAGAAAGTTCATGTCAGGAAGCTGTCTTCATATTTCCGGGGGCAATTCTAATACGATTTTCCCTCTTCTCTTTCCACTTGAACACTCCGAATCCGTTTTAACGGGAGAACAGTACTGTTTTTTTCAATGTCCCTCTTATGTGCTATAAAATAAGGGTGTCGCTCCGTTCACCGTACGAAAAAATTCATCATCATCAGCCATTTGACGCCCACTGCAGGACCTAGGCCTCCGTCATGGTTTTCCAAGTTTCCCGGTGTTGTGCCGCCCGCATCCAGCGCCTCCCTGCGCCGTAACCAGGTCATCAGACCACCTGGTGGAGGGCCACAAAACACATTAAATTACATAAACTTACGCCTGCAACCCGGAGAGGTAGGCAGTCATTAATCGAGTTTTGCCACTCGGGATTGCCACTCTAACCCTATTTCACTTGGTCAACATTCATTAGTCGTTGCATACACGCTCGCCGTACTTGGCGTTTTGCCCATAGAAGTCATCTATATGGACGAGTAAGCATTTTAGGTACTTCGTCTGTGGTGTGTGACATTTTTAATTCTTTTTGTTGCACTAATCCGTGCTGAGGACAATTTTAAAAACCTATTTAGAGGCTAAAGATTCCACCCATGCCGGGACTTGAACCCGCGACCTCTGGCTAACCGTGCCAGCGCTCTCCCAACTGAGCTAATGGGCTGGCAACGGCGAAATTTCGAACCTCTTTACAAACTTCCCTGTATTGCGTACAGGCAGCGACATCTGGCTGAAGTAATTGACATCACTTGCAGCCCCGAGTGCCCACTTTGCAGTTAGGTTTCTTACATCGGAATGATATCGCTATGACATTTTGTTTTGTTTTGCCGAAATAGCGTGCATGCAGCGACTAATGAACGTTTACGAAGCGAAAGACTATGAAGTGAAAGACTTCAATATGTATGTACGTATTTTTGTTGTTATTTATTTATTTATGTACTATCATTTATGTAGGTTTATAATAATTTCTATTATCCCCCTCCCCCCCACTAAGTCTAAGTTATTTCCCTAGGTTTACGTAAGTTTATTATTGTATTTAATCCTCTTCTTGCACTACCCGTCGCCAGTCTCTTCAAAACCAAAGGTTTGCTGGAAGAGAATGCTTCTTGCATTAAGCACGCCCTTGTACACTTACAATGTAATTAGTGCAATAAAGAATTAAAATAAATAAAGACGTTTAACACAATCGTAGCAAGTGGCAATCTCTGGTTTTCGACTGCCCCTCCGGTACACAGGTGTGAGTTTATGTACTTATGTATATTGTATGTATTTATATGCTTCACTCTGCATTTGCCGCCACTGCCAAGTGCCAGCCCCGTTCTTGGCCAGCCCTCTTAACGTTTCCCCGGTAGAATTAACTCATTCACGGCAAAATAGCAGTAAAAGTTAAGTCCCGGAGAACGTTTGGGGAGTGATAAAAAGTAACAATAGATGGATGGACTTTTATTGCATTCAGTTTATTGTTTGTCTAGGATTCTGTGGCCGAATCCTTGTTTCTAGTTTCTTACTTAATACAAAGTTTACTAGACTTTCTTTCAAATAGAAGATCGCGGCGCAAAAGGAAGCGCCCTGCTGGTGTATTCCTGAAAAGCAGAGACGAAAAACCACGTACCCTTTAGTTTAAAATGGAATAAATGGTTTAAATAACGCAGGAAATATGAAAACAAAAATATATCGGAATACAGAATATTCCGGACCACAGAAAAGACTTGGAGGGGCAGTAGTGGACATTCTTAAACCACTCAATTGCTTGTTATGCTAACAATTTCCAAGTTATGAAACAAAATGTATGTCGAACATACATAGTATACGGGGGCAGTATAGGACATTCTAAAACTACTCAATAGCTTGTAACACTGACAACTTCCAAGTTATGAAATAAAATGTATGTTAGACATAAATATCAAATGTTATTATTATTATTAATACGTTTATTGCACATAAGTAAAAAATACAATGGCGATGTGGCGGACTTAATGCTTATAGCATAGGTATAGCACATAAGCAGTAGCAGAAAATACTACATTTCCCCGTGATTTTCGTTAAAATAAATGCAATGAGTCAGAAATAACGACTTGGTAAACGTTTTGATTGTAAGAAATAGCCTTCAACTTATTAGAACTTCGGAGCGTATCGGAAGCTGAAAGCATATTTTGTCCAAACTATTAAATAAATGTACTTAATTGTAACGCAAGTTGGCTAAATTGACGTGGAGAGTAGAGGGGCAGAAAGTCGGCCTACAGACAGAGAACACTTTATTGCACACAAAAACGGAAATCTTATAGATATTTGTGATATTTGGGATATTTGGTCAGTGGATGCGGATGGCAGGGGACCATAAAGAGATGAAACGTAGGTATAATTATTAGCTCATTGTCCGAGATAATATAAGATAATCAAAGAAAATTATGATCTTCATAAATTTGAACAATTTTTTGCCTTTGATAATCTTAGACGCACAAAAGCCAAATATATATACCTTTCTATACAGCCCATGAAAGAAGCCTACTGTTGGGCTACGGCCTCTTTACCGTCACGCCAACCTCGCCGGGCCGTTGTCAATCTCGTCCATTGTCCTCCAAAAGCCAAATACAATACAAGGTAACTATTCCAGAACAGGGCTTCTTCTTCTCAGCGTGTAAATAAATTTTATTAAAAGTCTTTATTAAACAGGAGGCCTATGCTCGACATACGAGTAGTCCAAATTAAAACAGACATTTTATTTCATCATCAGCCATTTGAAGCCTACTACAGGACATAGGCCTCCTTCGTGGTTTTCATAACCATGAGGGGTTTTGTCAGAATCGCCACGCTTGGCAGGCGGCTTGGCGATCGCAGTATGCGGTTGGAATCTCAGGAAGACGCTGCTGCCCGTCTCCTGGTAATTGATTTCCTTATAGTCGCCTTCTACGACAACCACGGAAGGAAATGGAGTGACGCTATTCTTAATCCGGCGCCACACGGGCATTTTACATTTTATCTATTTAATAGTAATAAAAGAGTGAATTAATTTAATTTAATTGAATCTATGATTCTCGGTAAACGTAGTGTAGGACGTCCTCAGACTCGGTGGTGCGATGATCTTCGCAGGGCGGCTGGCAAGAGCTCGATGAGAGTAGCCGAGGACCGTGCTCTGTGGCGTGCAAGTGCAATAGGAGAGGCCTATGTCCAGCAGTGGACATGCAGAGGCTGATGATGATGATGAATCTATGATAACTATTTCTATTTATTAACATTAATTTTTACTATTTTATATTAACTTTTAGCGCTCCGTGTTCCGTGTGGCGCCAGATTAAGAATAGCGTCACTCCATTTCCTTCCGTGGATGTCGTAGAAGGCGACTAAGGGAATAAATTACCAGGAGACGGGACGAGTCTGAGAAGTGCCGCACAAACACTTCAAATTATAGATAGATCAAATATTCTTTATTGTACACAGAAATTAAATACATCGAAGTACAATGGATAGCTATTATTAAATTATCGCAGTCTGCGAATCCCCACCTGAACGTAGAATAGGGAATAGGGCTATGAGGTACGGAAAACGTAAAAAAGTTTTAATTACCAACTCCAACAGCCAGTCTTTTACAATCCTACGGCGTCATAACGGATTTTTTAACGTAATTTCTCACTATCTTGGGCGGTAATCTGAAAGAACGAACGGTAATCTCGACCGGCGGCGACGGAACAAACTAGACAAGGAACAGAAGCACAGATTCATACCAACCGTGTTTTCACATGCAGAAATTAAATTAAGTTGACTGTCTCGTTGGTCTAGCGGTATCACGCCTGATTACCATGCCGGAGGGCGTGTGTTCGATTCTTATTCTGGATTCTCAATTCTCAATAACCTCAGTCTGGGTGTATTTATTTTATTTAATTAGGCATACCAACAGCATACATACAGAACATAGTAAAATAGTGTTATAAAAATATATAATTACTATTAATAATTAATTTTTTTCATGTTTGTGATGTCCTTGCCTGGTTACCATAGCACAGGGTATCCTAGTGTGGGACCAGTGCAGGTGATTGTGTTGTGTGGATATTGTTATCATTAGTAAGTTTTTGACAGACTTAAAAAGGGACGTGGTTTTTAATTGGATGCTTTTTGTGTTGCTTTTTAATGTTTTGCTATTATGCAAAACATTCTAATAAGAATTGCTATTCTCCCACATGACATTGTATTCTGACGGGCTAAGGCCTCCCGTAGCCTACCACTCCTCTCTGTCACCGGGCACCGCCCGCCACCCCGGGCGGAAAGATCTTGAAGTCGTCGCCATTTCCGCCTTGGTCGGCAACGTTTGCGGCATCCGTCGCGTGGGACCCAGTGAATGACAATGTTTGTTCATCTGAACATAATTCCGTCAAATCTTGATCGATTTCAGTAGTCCCATTTTAATTTGGTGAAGAATACTTCAATGGATAGCAGCAGATTAGGTGCCGGCCATAAATTACTTCACATGAATTTTATTTTGAAATTGAACTTGAAAAACGGTTTAATTATCACAAAAAATACAAGATAACTTAACATAAATTGAGCGAATTAACGCTATGCGATAATAAGGGTATGCTCAGCTTAATGCGGCGTGTGCGAACATCAGCGCAGCGCTGATTTTCAGCACATCCTTTTTGCTAGCAATTGGCATGTTGGTAGCTAGAAATGCTATCCGATATTAAAAATAAAAATATAAAAAATCTTTATAGAGATTAGCACTAGAGTAGACTGCATTACAAACATGACACAATAGCACAAATAGCACAATTAAGCAGGTAGGCACTACGATGATCAATATCTTAAATATAAAATATTAAGGCTAACATGTAGGTGGAACCACTGGAATAGGAAACTGCTCTGAAGAGAGGAAGAATACATATTTGTGACAGCACCCAAGGGATAAAAAGGAATATAATTTGTGACATTTAGAAAATGCAAAGGTTTTAGTGGTTGTTGACCTGTTTATCAAGAAGAACCCTTTTTAATGAGTTTTTAAACGTAATTGGCGTCATTTAATTTCGTAGGGGTGGTGGCAACTCATTTTCATAGAGTCCTCCCGCCATTATCCCTATTTATCCCGATTCGCCATGTCCGTCCGTCTATCAGTCTGACTGACCCCGGCTGAGCTCAGAGACGTTAACATTAGCGCCACCGAGGAAAAAAAAATCATATGTTTTCGTACAGATCGAATTTGCAAGAAGTGTTTGTACAACTCTCAATCAAGTTAATAGTGATTTTTAGGACCCATGGCCGTGAACCATAAATATATATTACATATGTATGATTGTACTGGGTTGTAATATAGTACGTAATAATTATTGTACACTTTCCTCCCTTGTTTATAATGTTCGTATCACCACATCAAGGGTTGGCTGGAAGAGATTTCTGCTGAAATAAGCTCGCCATGTACACTTTTTAATTCTGTAAATGTTTTGTTTTATTCGTGTAATTTTATGTGTGCAATAAAGTATAAAGTAACCTGAGACCAACTTGCACCACTTCTTAAATGTCATTTAAGTCGCCATTTAATCGACTTTTGTATGAAGAATTTTAGTTAAATGCTGTTTAAGTCACATTTGAAAAACCGTCCAAGTGCGAGTCGGACTCGCGCACGAAGGGTTCCGTGCCATTATCTATACAACATTAGACACAAAGATCGAGAAAAAACGGCAAATATTTATTTTATTTTAACTTAATTATTTATTGTTGAAGAGAACTAAATATTCTGTGAATATTTCAAGCGTCACCTGTTGCCATTATTAATATCGAGCAAAAAAACGGCAAAAAAATCACGTTTGTTGCATAGGAGCCCGCCTTAAATATTTATTTTATTCTGTTTTTAGTATTTGTTGTTATAGCGGCAACAGAAATGCATCATCTGCAAAAATTTTAACTGCCTAGATATCACGGTTCATGAGATTACAGCCTGGTGGCAGACAGACAGACGGATAGTGAAGTCTTAGTAATAGGGACCCGTTGGGCACCCTTCGGGTACGGAACCCTAAAAAGTGGTACAAGCCGGCCTAAGCCAAGAATCACGTTAATGTTAATCGAGAAGGTCTTTCCGTTCTCTTTTGTTTAACTAACCAAGAACGAACGGGCCCTCTTTCTGTAGCCTTTTGCCGACTCGTGGCTGCGGTGGCTAGGATTGTGTTACGAAGTTTAATAAAACTCCGGCTTTGGCATGAAAATTTCATTGATATAACAGAAGTGGAGATGTACTCCATTAGGGATTTGCCGAGCGGATTAAGGTGCATGCACTCTGTTCACCGTCACTGAGAGATTGATGTGGAAGCTCTCCAACCTCGAACAGGTCAATTTGAGACTTAAGCGCAAGATGCAAAACGTCCTCTTGACGCAAAATGTCCTAGTCTCGTGAAGTCCTAGTTGCATAACGTTCTAGACCGAAATGTGCTAGTCGCATGTGCTAGTCGCTAGGGACCAACCTGGGTACTTGTGAGTTACATTGTTCAATTTCGGTCAAGCCTGCTTAGTGGTTAATGCTCAGCAGTCGAGTTGTTGGTAATTTTTTATTCCAGTTTCGTATTTTTGTCTTTTTAGTGATTTATTTTTATTTTTGTATTGGGTTTATCATAGCCTAACACCCGCGCAAACACGACGAATCGGTTGAGATATTTTTCGTCAAAATGTAACCATTGGTTAAGAAGTTATGAGGGAAAATAGAATTACACATACTTACGTACATACGAGCCAAACACATTGCATTCTTTTTATACATTCTCTTTGAATTCCGTAGTCAGATAAAATTGAAAAAAAAAGAAAACAAAAACCATGTAAGAACGGTATGCGTGTCAATTTACCTACCGTGACTCTATCTTACTTACTTAGATATAACCTCCTCAGTCCTGACCTTGAAAATAACAATGGTTTTCAATTGTTATTTTCAAGGTCAGGACTGAGGAGGTTATGAAACTATTTGTAATATCTTTCACCTGGTTGTGCAATAAAGTGTTCTCTATCTATCTATCTAGGTAAATAAAAAAAAATGCGATGAATTGAGAGCCTCATCCTTTTTTGAAGTCAGTTAAAAACGGAATGGATGCAGGGCATTAAAATCGATGGCATCCTGTTTGGGCCAGTGAGCCACCGGGGTGAATGAATGTAGTCGGTGTACCCCTTAACTTTAAGGCCGGCCTTAATGCCCCGACATTCTTGGCCGAGACTTGGCGACAGGTGCACTTAACTTTGTACTCGTAATAAAATACATAATGTATTCGGGGGTCGAAAACATCTGCCGAACGACAAGACCCTGGGGGCTATTACGGACGATCCCCGATGCATTCTTTTTGGGCGACTACACAAACAAATTAAGACATGTATATAAATAAAACTATTGCACAACCAGAAAAAATAATTACACAGATTATTATTGAGAAATTATATTTCATATTTTCGGTTTCTTTATTCCACTGTAACTCTAGCAGTGCCCGCGACACAGATCATCCCCAAAACATACCGCATGATGCAAAATTTGTGCTTAAATTTGTTTTTTATCGTGGATATAAATTATCGATCTTATTGATAAAAACAACACTTTTAAAAAGCTATTTAGAAGCTAAAAATTTCACCCATGCCGGGACTTGAACCCGCGACCTCTGGCTAACCGTGCCAGCGCTCTCCCAACTGAGCTAATGGGCAAGTGCAGGCATCGGCGAAATTTTGAACCTCTTTCCAAACTCCTCTGTATTACGTACTGAAGTAATTTACATAAATTGCAGCCCCGAGTAGCCACTTTGTACGTAATACAGAGAAGTTGTAAAGAGGTTCGAAATTTCGCCGATGCCTGCACTTGCCCATTAGCTCAGTTGGGAGAGCGCTGGCACGGTTAGCCAGCGGTCGTGGGTTCAAGTCCCGGCACGGGCGGAATTTTTAGTCTCTAAACAGGGTTTTAAAATGGTCCTCAGCACGGATTAGTGCAACAACATGTGTAACAAAGTGTTCTCTATCTATCTATCTATTATCTATATCTCTTCTGCCTCTGAGAAGAGGCAGTTTTAATAATCTGTGGTTACGTATTGCTCTTTACCACAGACTATTTGAACTGTCTCTGAGTAGTGTTTTAAGGAGGTCGCGGGTTCGATTTAGTCTCAGTCTGGATGTATTTCCATGTTTGTGTTGTTCTTGCCTACCACGGTGGTAGCCCAGTGAGTAGAACAATGGACTCGGAAGCGAGAGACCTAGGTTCGATTCCCAGTGCGGGCATGTACCTATGACTTCGTTTATTTTCAAAGTTACGTACATCTACGACATTGTAGTAGCAATACCCCACGCTAACTGTGAAGGAAAACATCGTGAGGAAACGCGCAGTCGGTTGGCTCCGCACGTATTGACTTGTCTTTACTGTGGGCTAGACCGACTAAGCTGTCAGGATGGTATTGTTAACCGAATTCAAAAAAGGAGGAGGTTATCAATTCGACGCGTATATATATATATATTTTTGTAATGTAACGTTACTATTTTTGTTCAGCTCATTAAACATTTGTTTATTATTATTATTATATTTATTTATTCACAAAAATAGAACAACAGATGTCATCTAGATACTAAAATAAAGCACAGAGAGTTTTGAGTTTAGACAAAAAAAAACCCCGGAAATGACACATCAGTGTCCAGAATACTCCTCTCTCTACGGCCCTCTTCGTTTGCGAATTTCCTTAAACAACTCCGCTAGTTTTTACCAGCGAACCTGTTGATTCAACAGTTCACGATTCCTTTCACGGAACAAACGTTCCGTGCTTGGCTTCCTGGGAACAGCGTGCATTTTGTTTTACCGCTACACGAAATGCGCCTGGAATTCGCCTTCGGTTTTTGTTTACCAAGGAGTTGATGTTAATGTTTTGTGTTTGCGTTTGTGGGAGATTGCTAACAGTTGTTTTTCTTCAGTCATCATCATCATCAGCCTATGCTTGTCCACTGCTGGACTTAGGCCTCTCCTATTGCACGCCACTGAGCACGGTCCTCGGCTACTCTCATCCAGCTCTTGCCGGTTTTGTTTTTCTACTGGGTGTATAATTCAAGAGAAGATAAGGAACTTCCCGAAAAATAAGAGGAATGGTTGACCAGGCCCTATATATCAAGCACTAAATCCTGTCGGAATCCTGTCGTTTGCGAGAGCAATTTGTACGGAATTTGACAGTTACACGTTGGGAATGGTAATTAGGTTATAATTAGGTCCCAGTTCCTATATTACGCGCACAAAATCCTGAACGATTCTAACAGTCAAATCCAGTCTTAATTGCTATCGGAAACGTCAGGATTCCAACAGGATTTGGTGCACATAATTAGGTCTCTGGAAGTTTGGAGCTATCTAGGGCAACCAATGAAAAAACCGGCCAAGTGCGAGTCGGACTCGCGCACGAAGGGTTCTGTAACATTATCTATACAACATTAGACACAAAGATCGAGAAAAAACGGCAAAAAATCACGTTGGTTGTATGTCAAATATTTGTTTTATTTGAATTAAATTATTTATTTTAGAAGCGAATATAGAACTACTTATTCTGTTAATATTTCAAGCGTCTACCTAGTGCCGTTATTAATATCGAGCAAAAAACGGCAAAAGAATTACGTTTGTTGGATGGGAGCCCCCCTTAAATATTTATTTTATTCTGTTTTTGTATTTGTTATAGCGGAAACAGAAATACATCATCTGCGAAGATTTTAACTGCCTAGCTAACACGGTTCATGAGATACAGCCTGATGACAGACAGACATACAGACAGAAAGACGGACAGTGAAGTCTTAGTAATAGGGTCCCTTTTGGCGCCCTTCGGATACGGAACCCTAAAAAGATATCTTTTTTTTATTCAACTGCCCAAAAGGAGAGTATAGTGTTTGGCTTGTATTTATATTAGTTTTATTTATGTATGTATATCCGATCTATGTTCCTTCATAACTTCTTAACCAAAGGTTAGATTTTGACATATTATGTCAAGCTATGTTATAAAATCTCACGCTGTTTTTTTTTAATAATATCACGATTCCTCTAAACAATCCTCAAAAGCAGTTTAAATAGACTATAGTCAAGTCTTTCTCGTTACCACAGACTATTTAAACTGCATTTGAGGAGTGTTTTAAACAATCGAGTTTTTAGGTTCCGTAGTCGACAAGGGACCCTTATAGTTTCGCAAATGGCCATGTCCGTCCGTCGGTCTGTCCGTCCGCGGCCTGGCTAAGAGACGATTAGTACAAGAAAGCTGAAATTTGGCATAGAAATACATATGAAACACACCAACAAAACAGTGGAATAACTTAATATTTTTTTTGTAGGGCATCCCCTTAAATAGGGATACAATTTTTCTCTCGTCGACACCATGGTGTGGGGTATCGTTGGATTGGTCGTTTAAAAATATTGGGAGTAGGAAGCTAGGAAGATAATTTTTTGATTTAAGGTTCCGTTCCGTTAAGCTTTTAAGCGCCAATTTTGGTCCGAGTAGGGTACCGAGTACCTCTCTCCCCTGGCTAAACGGTTGATTGTAGAACCACGAAAAAATTCAGGGTCGTGGCACATATAATTGACTTAAAAGGAAAACTATCACGGCTAAGTAGGCTTTACAAGTTAACGAGTAATAGGCGACCAACTTATAAAAAAAAACTTTGTACAAAATCCATTGAAAATTACGTTGATGAAGTTGTTAGTTTTCTAAAGAGATACGACCCCTCTTTCTACGGAACCCTACACTCCGCGTTGCCGACCCTTTTTTTAAATAAGACTGAATCGTTTCGATCCTAGAGCTTTTTTAAGACATTTTTCCTCCAGCTAATCGTGTTATATACCGCTCTTGTAAATCTTTCCTATTGCGAGAGTGGGTGTCTTTTTTTTTTATTCCCAACACACAGGCCTGCAATTTCGACAACGCTTCAGATAAAATCAATCCAATTTGAATATAGAAATGAGGCAATGAAAGTGAAAATCTTATTTGCATGCGTGTTATTGTTTGTGGCGATACATATCGCATCGCAACTAACTTAACTTCTCCCACGAGTAAAGATATGGCTTACCATGCACCATGAATTTCGGGTGGTTTGAAAGACATAGTAAACTGAACGTGCCTAAACAATATCTATCGAATACGCTAGTTTGTTTTATTTTAAGTTACTTTCCAAAACTATCTCGACGCAAACTCGAATACGTGAGAACCATTAAGTAGCCGGCTAGACCAGTGCAAGGGCGCCGCGGGTCTCGTGTCATTGTTCTGATAGAAGGAGAGGCCGTTAAGTACTATTAGTTCGCGAATTTCTCGAAACAAGATTTCTCAATTCGATACAAGATTTCTCAACTTACTTTTTTTATTTTACCTTTATACTTAAAAAAGTAATAGTCTAAATGGATTTAATTTTTTATTAATAATTACCTAACCGCGGCTTTTAAAGCACCAAGATTTCAGCGTGTATAGATCTTCTACTTTTATCATGCTTCAAAGACATTGTATAAGTAAAACCACTGAGTCTTGTTGATGGTGTATTATAATGGATTAGGTAGGTGGGTTGAACACTGAGTAAATAAACTAAACTTAGCAGTAAACACGTAATTCTCTAGACCGGAAATCGAGCGTAGACGTGCACGCATCTCTCTAATTACATCGGCCGACTGCTCGGGGCGCGCGGCGGCGCAAGAGGCCCCAGGAGGTGCGCGCCTCGGGAACTTTCGGGTGCATTCGGAATGCATCGGGCGAGCCACGACCTTCAAGCCTTGGAGCGGCACTATGAGTTGGAGGGAAACTATGGATTTACTATTGATGACGTCTTACATCCTCCCCCTCTAGCCCGAACTAAGCGCCCTCGCGTTCGGGTTAGTAACTTTTTTGGGTCTCCCTCTCCTGCGTTTTGGCTGGAGTGGCGGTTGAGCACAGCCGACGAAAGGGGTCATCTGCGAAACATGATACTTCCCTATATTCCGGTTATCTTCCAAGCTGCCAAGCACATAAGTGGTTGGGCTGGCGATCGACGCCACTCGGTATGGGCCGTCACGTCGAGGTATAAATTTAGGTGTTTGGTTCCTGCGGGCATCGTTGGCACCTTGTGTTTTCAACAACACAAAGTCGCCCACCGCGTAATCAGGCGCTGGCCTTCTGTGTTGGTCAGCGTATCTTTTTTGGTAGTCCTGCTTTCTCTCGTGTTCGTCACGTGCATCTGTAAGGGCCGAGGACAGGTTCCTAAGGTAACTGCTCAACGAAGTGACCACGCTTTCGCTTTGAGCGATGCTCCTCATGTCGTCTACAACGTCAGCTGGCGCACGGAGTTCGCGGCCAAAGGTCAAGAAAGCCGGTGAGTATCCTGTACTATATGTCACTGCGGAGTTCATTGCGAAGCGGATAGCGGGTAAGTGTATGTCCCACGTGTCGTGCTCCTTGCCTACCAGAATAGCTAACTGCGGTTTGAGGTCGCGGTTCTTGCGCTCCACTGGGTTCGCCTCCGGGTGATAGAATGGTGTGAGTGATTGGCTAATACCAAATACGTGGCAGGTCTGCTGCATTACTTCACTGACGAATTGGACCCCGTTGTCACTTATCATGCGCCGAGGCACTCCGTATCGCAGGTACACTTCAGCGATGAGTGTCTTAGCGCAGTCCATGCTAGTGGCAACTTTCAGTGGGAACAGCTCCGTCCATCTGCTACACACGTCTTCTATAATCAAAATCCACTTGTTGCCGCTGGGGGTTTCCGGTAAGGGACCGAAAAGATCCACGGCAACCACTTCAAAACGTCGAGCTGTTGCGGGAGTCTGCAACAGTCCGGATGGTTTTCTTGTGTCCACTTTGTAGCGCTGGCATGCAACACACCCTCGTACATAGTCAGATACGAATTTACGCATACCTGGCCAGAAGTATTTGTTATGTATCCGTTGCAATGTCCTTTCAACGCCAAAGTGGCCAGCGGTCGGTGCGTCATGATACTCGGCCAGCACTTTGGCACGTTCATGCGCTGGTACTACCAGGCACGCTGTTTCTTCGTCTGATTCGGGATTGTACCTGTATAGTATTCCGTCCGAGATTGTGTAGCCTTTATCGGCCCATGTCCTCCCCCTAAAGAGATCGTCGTCCTCGAGATCATCGATGATTTTTCCCACCTCCGGGTCTTTCATCTGGTTTTGACGAACTTCAGTTGGACTTCTGGCTGGCAGATCTACTTGGGCGTAACATAGGTCACAATTCGTTTCACCGTCACAGGGCGGGCGGGACAGAGTGTCAGCGATCGCGTTGCATCGCCCTGGTGTGTATTCGACGCGCAGATTGAATTCTTGCAGTGTGAGAGCCCATCTGGCTAGACGGCCACTTGGAGATTTCAAGTTCATCAACCATCGAAGCGGTTCATGGTCGGACTTGACCACCACTACGGATCCTTCGATATATCCCCGGAACTTGTTCACCGCCCATACGACCGCAAGTGCTTCTCTCTCCGTCGTCGTATAGTTTTTCTCAGCAGAGTTTAGCAGCCGACTGGCGTACTCCACTGGTCGCTCGTCGTGGCCCTCCCCCTGCATTAGGACAGCTCCTAGACAGTAGCCGCTGCTGTCTGTCCTAAGGGTGAACGGTAGGCTTTCGTCAGCCTGGCGAAGGATGGGAGCAGAAGTGAGTTTACCTTTAATCTCTTCGAACGCCTTCTGCTGAACATCGGTCCAAACCCATCTGCTGTCTTTTTTTAACAGGTTGGTAAGTGGCTTTACAACGTCGGCGTAGTTTGAGATGAATCGCCTAAACCAACTGGACGTCTGCAGGAATGTCTTCAAGTGTTTGATGTTTTTCGGAGACGGCATGTTCGAGATAGCTTCGGTTTTAGCAGGATCCACCTGTATGCCACCTGGCACTATGATGTGACCGAGAAACTTTATGGAGTCCCTGGCAAACACGCTCTTTTCTCGATTGATCCGTAAGTTGAACATTACTAGCCTGTCAAACACGTTTTTCAGGTCCTGTAGATGACTTTCGAAGGTACCTGATAGAACTGCCAGGTCGTCTAAATAGGCCAGAATTGTCACTCCTGGGAGGTTCGACTTGAAACGGTCAATCAGTCTTTGGAATGTCGCACTAGAGTTACGTAGACCCATAGGCATTCTTTTAAACCTGTACGTACCTAGTGGTGTCACAAAAGCTGTCTTGTCCCGATCTTCGTCCAACATAGAGACCTGGAAGTAGCCCGTTCTCAAGTCACAGGTGCTCATGAAGTTGGTTGTCTTAGCAGCGTGAAGGACGTCTTCCATCCTAGGCAGCGGGTAACGGTCCGGTTCCGTCACAGCATTTATCTTGCGGTAGTCGACGCATAGCCGCAATGCTCCGTCTTTCTTCGGTACCAGGACTACATTCGCTGCCCAAGGAGACTCACATTCCTCGATGACATCAGCTGCTAGTAGCTTCTGAAGTTCTTGCTCTAAGGCCTCTTTTCTGTTGGAGGATAAGCGGTACGGTGGTGAAGCTATAGGTTCCTGTCTGTCACTCACCTTGATATCGTGAACTGCAAATTCAGTCGGTGGGCCCTCTGTCGCGAATCTGTCTGCCTCCTTTATCAGCAACGTGTTAAGCTGAAGCCTTTGCTCAGTAGTCAGATTGGTGCCCTCATCGACACGTAGTGTTACGCCTGCCGCATCCGCACTCAGAAGTTCTGGATAGTCGGCGGTAATAAGTTGGTAAGATTTCGTGAAGTGGTGTACCTGCTCAGGTGTATCGGAAAAGGTCCAGGTCCCTTGAGCTAAATTAAGCACGAGACCGGCATTGACAATCGTGTCCCGTCCGAGCAGCGTTCGGGTATCTGATTCAGGAAACACGATAAACGAAATCGTGAAAGATCTCCCTTCGATGATCACCTGTGTGGCACCAACTAAAGTCTTCTTCGTCTGTTGAGATCCGTCAGCCAAACCTACGGTATGAAATGTTTCTTCAAACTTCACCCCATTTTTGCGCATAATATCATATAGCATGCCACTAGCTATGCTGTGTGTAGCACCAGTGTCTAGTATGGCAACGCCGTTGACGCCAGAAACATTTATCTTAACCAAAGGACGTGAAGCGGAACTACCTGAGGAACTGGACACATCCGCGCTATGAAATTCACAGTCGGTTCCCGGTCTATAACCGTCGGCTCTCAAACTATGATTCGCGATCACGTCGGCTCTCGGACTATAATCTGCGGTCATGCCAGCTCTCGGACTATAATCTGCGGTCATGCCGGCTCGCGGACTATCATTCGAAACGAGGGCTCTCTGACTATCCACGCTACGCAAGTCCACCGTTTGACTCCCCGACCGGCTCGGTCTACAAGTATCACACCGGGATTGAACTACTCCATGCCGCCCACAGCCATAACAACGCAAGGGAGGGTTACCGGGAGACGATTCAGACGTCTCGCGTTCTTTGTTACGACATACGTCCACGCTATGTCCAAATCTTTTGCAGTGTGTGCACCGCGGCCTTACCCTAATAGCTCGCGCGTTAGAGGAGGAGTTTGCCGACGATGCGTTTGTTGTAGACGCGCTTTGTACATACTGGTCCGTCGGTCTGTCAGTCATAGTCACAGGGTTAGCTTTGTTTCTGCCTGTTGGGGGGTTAGAAAAAAATCCGCCTGCTGAGGGGTTAAGCTTTTGCACAGCCATCGGCTGGTTAAAGTTATGGGTTGTCGTTGAAGGGTTAAAAAAAAATCCACCAGTCGAGGGGTTAAGTTTTTGCACAGCTGATGGCTGGTTAACATTTTGGTTCGCCGTCGGGGGGTTAGCATTTTTACGACAAAATTTCGAAAGGTCGTTCACCTCCCGGAAAGTCTCTTCAACAGCTCTACATTTCGAGATCAGCTCATCGACGCTCGATGTACAATCGCGGGGTACACGCTTTCTTATCTTTCTACTTAAGAGTCCATACACAACGTCGAGTTTCATTTGTTCACTTAAGCAACACGGTAACTTTGAAAGATTAGCCCGCACACGCGTAATAAAAACATCAGCACGTACCTCGTCTTGTTCTGTACTAAATACCTCGCGCCAGATCTTGTAGGCTGGTTTCGGTGTGCCGTACATGCCTCTCAGTCGCTCGAGCGCTGCATCCCATGTAGTGATGGTAGTCTTGACTCCTTGCCACCACACCGCGGCATCGGCTGTCAGCAACATTGGCAGGCCGCGCAGTGCGTGTTCGTCAGACACATTTGAACACTCTTTGTAGATGTTCACAGCGTCGATGAAAGCCTCCAGACGGTCGGTGTCTCCGCTTGCTCCATCGTATCTTGCGGTACATTTCGAGAACGTCCCAGGCGGTTGCATCAGTAGATCCGACGGCGTCGCTCTCCGAGTGCTGGTCGCGCCGGGGGGCTCCATGCCGTAACCGTTCGTCACTCTCTCCATCAGTAGTCGATTCGTTTCGGCGGACTTCGCGATTGTATCCAGCAGTACTGACAGCTGTTCAGTCGTCACGTTAGCAGGCGCGGTAGTTTCTTCGCCAGCGCCGCTTTCCTCGTGGTCATCCTCGTTTCTGCGTCTCGATCGCCCTTTCTTCGGAGCCATGGTGGCAGCAACAAAACTCCGGTGTAGGTAAGTATCTCGCAGTACGGGGGATAGGTACGTATTCGCAGTACACGGGCCGCCGGGTGAATAGGTATTCACGTACAGTTTTTCTTCTATTTACTCGTGTTCCCGCGAGTTGGGCGCCACTATTAGTAAAACCACTGAGTCTTGTTGATGGTGTATTATAATGGATTAGGTAAGTGGGTTGAACACTGAGTAAATAAACTAAACTTAGCAGTAAACACGTAATTCTCTAGACCGGAAATCGAGCGTAGACGTGCACGCATCTCTCTAATTACATCGGCCGACTGCTCGGGGCGCGCGGCGGCGCAAGAGGCCCCAGGAGGTGCGCGCCTCGGGAACTTTCGGGTGCATTCGGAATGCATCGGGCGAGCCACGACCTTCAAGCCTTGGAGCGGCACTATGAGTTGGAGGGAAACTATGGATTTACTATTGATGACGTCTTACAATTGTCATTATTAAATCATGAGCGCTTTTATGTACGGGGAACTTGGGGTCTTATCTTCTGGAGAACAGGGCCTAGATTCTGTTAATGCATTGTAGTAACATGACAACTGCATGAACATGGCGGTTTTCATTTCATGGCTGCTTTAAGTCTACGCGGGCACACCCATCAAACCTTCTAGGCGTCAATGGTACGAAAAAACACGTCACGTGACCCGACAGTGTACCTGTAATTATACTACAATGCACTAACAGAATCGAGGCCCTGGTCAAGAATTCGTAGAATTGACGCTTGCATCCACTCAATGAGTTTTTTCGACCGACTTCTCTTTATCATAATTCCACCCTTTGCCACTGGTATGTAGGTAGTCTTCCTTGAAAGCTTTCACACTGAAATCTGAATACAAATCCAAAACTTTTCCTATTGAACTTTAAATAGGCTTGCTATCGCTAGGGAGTTAGCCCAGTGTTGTAACATTTACCTGAAACTCGACGAAGTGATAAAACAACAGGCCAGTTCAGTTATCTGTCATTGAAAGTTTGATGAAACTCCATAGATCAATTTGATGCTTAGAACTGAAAACAAGATATTTAAGGTGAAACAATTCTAAAATTATAGGAAGCGGTGAAACGCCGACTTCTTGTTCGGGAGGTCGTGGGTTCGAATCCTGGCATGTACTAAGGACTTTCTTTTCTTTGTTACGTACAGTTGTGAAGTTGTATTAGCAATACCACTCGCTAACAGTGAAGGAAAAAATCGTAAGGAAACCCTAGTGTCTGATGTATTTACATACCTTAGCACTTGCTACGTACAATGGCCCAACTGTGAGGCTAAGTTGCAACATTGAGCCCTCTCAGTGGGAGCGTAAAGCGGAAGATCGCCCAGCATGGAGACTACTGGTGCAGGGCAGTGTAGACGAGTTTGAAAGGAGGAGACTGCTCGACTTAGATGCCAAGCGCGACGAGCTACAGGCCCGACCACCGGCGGCCATACAATATGACTACGTCAATGGTGTCTTGACGTGCGCCCAATGTGCTCGCACTTTCCGAGCCAAGATCGGCTACACCAGTCACCTGAGGGCACACCAGCGAAACCCTCAACCATAAAGAAATGAGAGTCCTGTATGCGGTCGCTATGGCCGAACACGGCTAGGAGGATATATATGTAGGGGCAAATTTTAAATTATCAAGGATTTTTCAATTTTGTGGCGTAACCACTTACTTGAATTCGTAAGTTTTAGTTACGAAAGTTTTAGTTCCAAAATAAGTCATCATTATTTAATTTGAAACGATTCACGATAATCAATCACAATTTCATTCGTCATTCTTCACAAATGAACGCTATAGCATCGTACGTCATTAACAATAATAATATACAAACATTTTAAGTACATACATCTATGTTTAATGTTTATGCATCTACTAATGAATGTTGATGAAGCGAAAGAGTTATGCCAGGATCGTGGCAAGTGGCAGACCCTGGTCTCTGCCTTCCCCTCTGGGATACAGGCGTGTGTTTATGTAATGTTTATACAGCGTCTAGTGGCCACTCGTATCCAACACTCTCCAGGTGCAGTGACCGCTCAGACGCTTTAGTGCCTGGGATATTTCAGATGGAGTAGGCTTCCCCCGAACCCCTACCGTCCCTTCAACTTAGTCCATCGGAAAGTCAGTGTCAGTGTGCGGAGCAAACCGAAGGCCGAAGGCTTCCTCACGATGTTTTTCTTCACATTATACGGTACCACAGAAGGTATAATAACTACATTCCAGCTGTGTCAATAGGTCGTCAAGAAGCTGTCGAAAAGATTGTAATTTCGTGATACTAACACCGTCTCGAATCAAATCGAATGGATATTTAATCAAAACAGCGAAAGCGTCGGAACGTGATTAATAACTGTGACCAATTCCAAGAAAATTCGCCACTTCAATATAATAGACTTTCATAAAACTCCCTCTCGCTCGTAGCAGACTAGTGACGGGCTAAAGAGAACGTTCTCGCACGACGAGAACTTAAAATGGGAAACTATTGCGGATTATCATTGCATTGTAATTTCAGTATAACATTGAATAACTGAGCATATTCCTCACTGTTAGCCTGAAACTGACGGCGTGCGTGCATGCAACGACTAATTGACACAACCTTATACTTACATCGGGAAATACACGGGTGTATATCCACCCCGATTCATGCCTTGGGTATTGTAAGGGGTCATCCAAGTATCACGTATAAGCACCAGTGTCAGGGCGTGATCTTTCCTTATTTTTGATGACATGGGAAACTAGGAAAAGACTGCATGGTAATTACGTCAGCAATATTTCTTGGCCAATGTAATAGGTACACAAGAAATGCAAAAAAATATATGCTGAGGAGGCGAAAATGGTCTGTCAGGATCGTGGCAAGTGGCAGTCCCTGGTCTCTCCCCACCCCGCTGGGATACAGGCGTGAGTTTATGCATGTAGTATGTAAAGGCAAAAAATGGAGCTTAGGTACGGGAAAGTTACGATAAGCCCTGGTTTAACTTAAAATTTAAAGTATGTTTACCCGTGTGTGATCGTTGTGCAGATAATGGACAAAAATTGTCCGTTTCCGCCATCTCGAAGTTAACTTTCCAGCCTGTTCCAACCCCGTCAATCGCTCGCGAGACAGCATTATTAAAGTCTAGTTTTACCCTGGAAATTTAATGGTGTTTTTATCGCTGAGAGAAGTTCAGAGCGAATAAAAATGTATTCTTAGTCCGTGCTAGGCCAAATTGTCGTATTACAGTCGTCAGGACATTAAACCTCAATTTCTCGTACACTAACAAGCTGTTTATCCACTGTTAACAGCTGTCAGTTGGCCAAAGTGCATACGAAAAAAACAGTAGATTCAGAGATTGTTAGCGTACGAGAAACCGGGAGTTAGTTGCACATTGCCTAGAAACTCCAACAATCACTAAACTGAATCGGAGCAGAGCAAACTGATAAACTGCGTTCAATTACGAGTTCCAACAGTGAAATACGCAGATTCGTACAAATTCGGCGATCCCAAGACTATCGAGGCGCAATTTTTTTCCGTTAGGCGTTATTTGTAACAAGAATTACCGTGCTCTACTCCTGTCTACGACCACGACGATCAGCGTAACAAACGATTTACTTACCGAGCCATTAACAACAGGCCCGACCCAGTAAATCTTCAAAACCCTGGCTGATTCATTCGGCGGCCCACCAGACTTGACTTCCGCCACGATTGCCCGAAGTAGAAATGAAGTTGGCAGAAGCGTAGTTTTGGTCGATACCCGCGTGCCCTGTGAATTCCACATGCAAATGTTGGGTGGCTAGTTCGACCTATGACACAGACAGACCGACGGACGGACGACAAAGACAGTGATCCTTGATCCACCAGACTTGACTTTCGCCACGAGTCACCGAAGTAGAAATTAAGTTGGCAGAAGTGTACTTCTGGTACCTACCTTTGGTTCATGTCCAATAAATCCCACATCCTATGTTCAGTTCTGGGTGAGTAGTTAGACACAGACGGATGGACAGACGCACCAATAAAAATACATGTAGTATATATTTATAATGAACACTTTTGAAATACGTAAGTAGAAACAAAATTTGCCCCTTTTTGTGATACTAAAATCTGATTTGACTAAAGTTATAGCTATTTATTCGCATTTTCTAACAAACCGCGCGCTCGCGTTGGTCGATATTTTTTTTCGTTATTGCTAAAGTTGCAGTTTAGTGCAAGATAATCTGTCAAACGATGCTACAACGACCGACCTAGGGAGGCAAAGAAGGGCGAGCGATGACGGAGCAAGGCTTCTGACTGGTCCTGTATTTCTCAGACCGGTCCCGGAATAAATCGCGGGAAACGAACCGAGAGCCCGGAGTCGTGAGCCGAGCGATAGCGTCGGTCACGATGGAACTAGTTTCGGTGTAGCGCAATCGTATAAGCGACAGCGTATGAACGGGGAAACCCGTTCGAGAATGGTAACTCTATCTAATAACTTAGTAGAGCCACACGGGCGATTTCGGTGTGTCGCGTGGTCGCAGCAATGATTGATAATTCTCAATACATCACGGAAACTGCGACGACGCGCACCGTAATGATTTCACCGCATTCACGCACAATGCGACGACGCCCAGCGCCATGAGTTCAACGCATTCACGGACAATGCGACGACGCGCAACGCTATGATTTTAACGCATTCACGGATAATGGGACGACGCGCAGGCGTGCAGCGCTATGATTTCAACGCATTCACGGAAAATGCGACGACGCGCAACGCTATGATTTTAACGCATTCACGGATAATGGGACGACGCGCAGGCGTGCAGCGCTATGATTTCAACGCATTCACGGAAAATGCGACGACGCGCAGAGTACTGATTTCAACGCCACCACGGACAATGCGACGTCGCAGCACAACGGCAGCTTATCACGACCACGTCGCAAGTCGCCGCGTCTTTCGATCTTAGTATTTACGTTAAACAACACCGGCACAACATATAGCAAAACAACGCTAGTCGCGCGATTTACCACGCTCAAGTGTCAAATGTTTCGACTTTCCAGTACACTAGTTGTCAAATTCAGTCATTTTCGTGCGATAGATCGCGCAACTCGTGCCGTTATGCGAGGGTCGGGTTCTGTGCAGAGATATAGGGTCGCTATTATCTAACTTCTTACGACACGCGCACGTGAACCCTTCAGGCAGCCAGGTACGGCAACTAACGGCAACCGCTATTGCAATAAACAGTAAATAAAGGGCGCGCAAAGGTCACTAACTGGTGTAGCCACCGGCCGCGATTTGAGCCGTGACTTTGCTGTATGCTTAGCTGGCCCTGCTAGACAGCTAGACAGTAACTTGAAGTCTACGTTAGTTTTAAATGGCGACGGCGCATGGCGGCTCGACCTTACAACTTGTTTGCTCGGGTAGCCTAGACAAGATCGGAGAACTAGAATACAGATTCCGGAGAACCTAGCAGAGGACTACTGAAAAGGCTCTTAAAAAGGCTTACGACATCCAGTAAGTTCGACTTCTTGGAAGCTGCAAAAAGGAGGATGAAGAGCGGTGGTAGCCTAGTGGGTAGGACTAGGACTCGGAAGGGAGAGACCCAGGTGCGATTCCCAGTGCGGCTTTGTGAAGTTATAATAGCAATACCACTCGCTAACCGTAAAGGAAAACATCGTGAGTAAACCCTAGTGTCTGATGTATTTACATACCTCAGCGCTTGAAATTGCCAATTCGCGGTGGGTACGCGTGGTTATTAAGCCCTTACTCTCTCCCTGAAAGAAGCCCTGTGCCCTACAGTGGGACGTATATAGGCTGCTTATGTAAAAAGGAGGATTTATGAAAGAGAAAACATTAGTAATGACTACTTCAAAAATATCCCTAATAGCTCTCCTTCATTACATTCTTTTTGTTGCACTAACCCGTGCTGAGGACAATTTTACGGTGAGCCAGAGGTCGCGGGTTTAAGTCCCGGCATGGGTGGAATTTTCCTCTAATTAGCATCTAAATAGGTTTTTAAAGCTCTCCTTTACTTTTAAAAAACCTTACTTCCCTTCAAAATTACTTGAGATATTAAACTTATTCCGTATTGTTAATTGCGATCCAAAGCTGAATATTAACATTTGTATCTAAATTCAATCCTAACCTTGATCACTCCGTATACAGCCAAGGCTTTTAATCAGTGCTATTATTTATTAAACCAAACAAAAGCACGTAATCACTGCGCTGGCGTATAGTGACTGATTTTGTGCGTGTGCGTCGCAACGTCGGGTTAAGCTCGGACTCAGGAAACACTGAAAATTTATTTTTGTAATACCTTTTATAATTATGCTAATAATAAACGGTAATTTCTAAAATGCGCAATTCCTGAAACACCCCAATTAGAGTCATAGGACTAAAGCTGTTGCCAAACACAAATGGCAAAAATAAAAAAATAAAAAACCGACTTCGAAACACTACAGAACTAATTAAATAAAAAATAAAAACCGACTTCGAAACATTACAGCACTAAAAAGATAGAAATAATTTAAATAATTAGAAGTACTTATACATGTAGGTATTGTAGAATTATAATTTGGAGTCGGTGCCCAAAATATATGTGCTGATCATGAAACTGGGCACCGACAAATTATAATTCTATAAGTGTGAAAGTTTGTGAAGATGTTTGGATACCGTACCGTGGGATAATATTTATTTTAAGTTTAAAATAGATGGTGTTCTGCGAGCGAACGTTGCATTGTGTTTTAAAAATAGATGGCGTTGTGCAAGAATCGTATAAATGGATTCTGTTGGTACGAAGTTCCCCGAGACAGCTTGTTACCTATAAATGTGAAAGTTTGTGAAGATGTTTGGAAGTTTGTTAATCAATAACGCAATAAAGGCTGGACGGAATTACATGAAACTTGGCATACAGATAGACAAAGATCTAACTTGAGACATAGGATACTTGATATCCCGGTAATGCGTTCCCGTGGGATAATATTTTACTGTTACCGTAACCTTTTTTCAGGCCAAACTCTAAGATATTTTGTTTATTGCGCTGCCATGGTAACAAGAATCGTATAAGCGGATTCAGTGGCGGTACAAAATTCGCCGGGACGGTGCCTATCTGAGACCATTCAGCCAAGTCTTGTGGCCAGTGAGTTCTTCCACGGCCACGTCTTCTGCGATCTTGCAAACGCTGAAATAGTATCATTCTCACACGCACACTCTTTTATTTTTCTATTATTGTATGTAAACATGTTTGTAAGTGGCAGTAAATCATTAATTTTTTAATGATTAATTTTAATTAATAATTATTTTGAGATCGTATTTACTACTTCGCATTATGTGACCTCTCTCTCTAACTGAGAGAAGGCCTGTGCCCTACAGTGGGACGTGTATATGCTGCTTATGTTATGTATGTATGTATAATATTGCAGTTTCCTTCTCTTTATCGTCTTTAATAGCTTCAAACCCTTGTGCATTCTCTGTAGAACCTGTCTTGATAGTTCACTGGTAATGTATCCAGCAAGATCCTGATGCGCAGTGTGAAGAGTTGGAGACTGAACCCGACAGTCTCCAACTATTCATTTTAAAGTCACCAAGATATTTTTTTAAAGTTCAAATTAGCATTTCAAAAGAGGACTTGTTTATGGTTACCATTTGTTTTTAAGATCATAGGGTATAGTTGGAAACCTCTATTATAAAATATATATCTATTAATATACCTCCTTCTAAATAGGGAATAACTAAAAACTTACCCAATGAAAGCCGCAAAAAGCCACACTAACCAAAACTGTTGCTTTGTAGCCTTCAAAATATGGATTTGTAATTGCCATGTCGCACGTACAGTGTAAAATTGGGGGGGTGGGGGGGGTCATGCACATCAAATATGTCGAAAATTAACTACATTCGAGTAAACCTGACTTGAAACCCTAATTTGTTGTGTTCTTAAAAATAGAGATTTCTAGATAACTTGTGGTCTTTAAATAAATGGTTTCCTTTATAATTTTTTGGATAGAACTTAATTGTTAGCAAGTGATCTTTATAATATTGCTACTTTCAACTTAAAAAATATATCTTTTTATCTTTAAAATGTATAGTTAGGAACCGAAGGGGCCTCCGTAACAGTACCACTGAGTATCTTGAGGCCTATGTCCTGCAGTGGGCATTAAATGGCTGATGATGAATTTTTATTTTAAAGTAGATACGAAGTATCATTATTAGTGATGGATCCAATATTTTTAAGAGTTTATGTTCATTATTTATTCACATAAGTGCTCGTTGAGCTAATGGTTAACTGTACAGGCGACAAAGCGTGATAGATAATGGTCAAATAGCATCCCACGTTTGGCTCCAAGCTCGTAATCCCACTGTGTGCTATTGAGGATAATTGTTTCTGTGTCTGAACATCGCTGAGTAGAATGGAATATGTTATGAGCTGTACCTACTTGTAACGGGTGGATTTGTTGTTCACTGAGTACATATTAAATACATAAGCAAAAACTAATAAAATAGTTGATTTATTACGTGGTAGCTATGAAACTGATATTTTGTTTATTTCTACATAGAAGAGAATATAACATAACATAGGTATTAAGTGCAGTGAATAAGCAATTTTGAAAAAAACCGGCCAAGTGCGAGTCGGGCTCGCGCACGAAGGGTTCCGTACCATTATCTATATAACATTAGACACAAAGATAAACACAAAAAACAGCAAAAAAAATGACGTTTGTGGTATGGGAGCACCCCTTAAATAATTATTTTATTCTGTTTTTAGTATTTGTTATTATAGCGGCAACAGAAATACATCATCTGTGAACATTTCAACTGCCTAGGTAGATGAGATACAGCCTGGTGACAGACAGACAGACGGACAGACAGACAGACAGACAGTCAGACGGACGGACGGTGAAATCTTAATAATAGGGTCCCGTTTGGCACCCTTCGGGTACGGAACCCTAAAAATTATAATTCCATGGAGTATAAATTGAAGTCGCCTAGGCGTATTGGCTCCACCAGGCTCGATAAAATGAAACACAAAAAATGTCTTTCAAAATGGGCTCCCAAGGTATGTACTGGCAGGAAACTTTTTTTTTCATCAATCTCAATGGCTCTCTCGAATTAGCAAGTTGGTCTCGGAACTTTTCCAGTTTGCCGATTGTTTCCCCCAGCGCAGACCGTATTTAACTTTTATTTTCAGTACATTTGCCGCTTATTCCGCGTTGTCAGCATTCCAAAATTCCGAGTATCACACAATGGATTCGCCCACGATTCACTGAAATTGCACTGCTTTATTGAAACCGTATTTGTCGCCGTCGTTTTATAGTAGATACAAAAAAAAAACAAAATATTTCCGACTTATTTGCAAATACGCCTAGTATACCTACAGGATACATTAAAGTAACCTCGCCATCGTTTTATAGTACAGTGGAATCATACAAAAAAAAAACATTTCCGACTTATTTGCAAATATGCCTAGTATACAATATACATTAAAGTAACCTGGTTTAGGCAACACCGTTATACGCTAGCCTAATTAATTTAAACGAAGTGTAAAATATGTTAGGTTTTTACTGGAAATAAACAATTTATTAATTTCTTTCAAATACACTACCAGCAAAGACATAGCAAAATGATCGTGACTGGCAATAGCTATGGAGTACCTACGCTAGTTTGTTATTGTAAAGACGCACTTCAAAAATATCTCGATACAAAGTCGAATCTATTAGAACCATTAGTAGCCATCCAGAGCGGGTCATTGTTCTCTTAATTTGAATAATTAAATAAATTTTAATTTGCATTGCAACCCCAAATAGTCAAATGCTTTCTTGTTTTGACGTATCGTTTGTTTGTTTCAGTTGATGTCTACAAAACTGGATTTCGAGTGAAAACCACCATGGACTCTGAAAGGTAAAAAAAACACTGTATTGTTTCTTTGATATCGATTTATAGGTATTTGTGCACACCACTATTTTCTGTAAAGCTATCAAAAACTCATCAAGCGCCCGGGTCATTTTTCTTCCCCAAATACGCGGGAAATCTGTTACAACAAAATGGCGGATAAATATTATTTCTGTCAGCCTATTGAATTTGGAATCGCTGGAATGTTTGACAAATGAGGCTTTGCATAGGAGATATTGATTGTCATCTTGTTGATTAGGATGAGGTTTTTCGGGAAAGTATAAAAAATGAAATAGGTAACCCTCTTTTGTTTGTTTAGACATCGGGTGCCGTGCCGACACATTTTTGAGTGTTCGCTTGTTTTACGTAAATTATATTACTTCGTTAATTTTATAATTAATATTTACGTTAAGTAAGCAGAAGCAGTAAGTAATTGGAAGCAGACCGATATTACCCGCAGAAATTAATCGAATTTATAGGCAGGAATTGTTCAATGACATTGATGATGAAAATTATTGAAATTTTCAAGCGTGGATCTTAATTAAACAAATAGTTGGTAAATGCCGAAATCACATATATTGTAAGGTGAAAGGCCACTTGTATATTTGGAGCTTAATTAAACAAATAGTTTGTACTAAAATAAACATACCTATGGCTTTATTTCAAAAGTAATTTTATTTAGCCCATAGTTGGGCCATTGTACGCAGCAAGCGCTGAGGCATGACGTATGTAAATACCACAGATATATGGTCTGTGGTAAATACCCACACAAACTAGGGTTTCCACACGATGTTTCCCTTCACATTAGTGAGTGGTATTGCTACTAAAACTTTAGAAATGTACGTAACTTAGACAACAAAGTTCGAACCCACGACCTCCCGTTTGCGAGGCCAGCGTTTTACCGCTGCGCTACCACCGCTTGTTCCATGGACAAAAATACCCTAGAATGCCCTAGTTTAGTGATGGCGAACCAATGGCACGCCATTGATGGCACAGAACACATGCTCTGAGGCACGGAACAATATAACTCGGACACACCGATAATTACGGAGCTTATGTGAACTCTCTGAAATTTTGTTGATCCCAGAAATCAAAAATTTATCGAAATAAGGAAAGGAAACGGAAAGAATAAAGATGAAATAGTTTAGGTAGGTACCTAAATAATGGAAACGTGGAATTTAATTAAAACGATGAAAACGAGATTATTAGTTCTTTATCACGATTGATTTCAGAGGACGGAGGATTTCTGGAGGTATTTGGTATTTCCACCAGGGTGGACTTAGTCCTCTGAAATCAATCGTAGTAAAGAATTAATAGATCTCATTTTCATAGTTTTCAATTTAACCAAAATAAATAAGTTTTTTTTACATTAGAAATAGTTTATTAACTTTTTAACACGTATCTAAAGATGTTTGTATTAGAGTAAGATGTTATGTTTTACATAAATTGAATCATAAATGGACAATTGGCGTGTCACGTAATGTAAACATCAGAAACATAAAATGCCATAGTCACTCAACACGTATTATCTCAATTTTTTCGTAATCCCGCCAGTCCAGCGGGATCCCGCTATATTTTCGACCGAGATTAGTCCCGAAATATATACGCGGGATCCCAGTATTTCGGGATCCCGGTATCGCGGGATTGCATTCCCTGCACCTACGGGCTTGTATTTAAGGGGAAAGCGGGAAAAAACAAGTCTACTTGCCAATGCCCAATACCAGCATAGGCTTGAGTCACGCATTTTGTGGCGCTAAAATGTCAGAATTTGACAATTAATTAATTAAATTAAATCGGGTCTTTTGACATTTAAAACGCGCGACTCGCGTCATCATACTGCCTCATTGTTTCAGAATTGCTGTAGTTAGAATCTTCATTTAGTTCACACAGTACAAAGTCTTCAAAAGTATCAAAATTGTTTGCCCATTTCGTCACATCTTGAGATGTGACTTTGGCAGAATTTCAACAAGAAGTAGAATCCATACTACCATGCTTAAAAACGATAAAAAAACTAAACTGCGCAAACCTGATAAACACAAAAGGATCGAACGCGGTCGTCATGAGCGCGTTCGATCCTTTTTTATTTTTCAGGTTTGCGCAGGGATTATTAAAATGTTGCTGACTGTAAAGTATATCTGTTGATCACATAAAGCCATTAGGCGAAGCTGCTATCGAGAAACTTTTGTATTTACTCTCTTTGTTCTAGACTGGCCCTTATTGGAGTTCGGCTTTTGTTTTCTTTTCACGATGGAGTAAAAATTTCGTTCGTTAAAGTATGAAAATATTATGCGAGAGGGTACGATACTAGGTGCGGTCGACAGCAGGTCACCCTTTAAATTTTTTTTGCAAAGTCGCCTTTAACGTAACGGATTATGTCACCTGCACTCGCACGTCGTGTGCAAAGGTTGATGTGCTGGTCCCTCTTTACATTTTCACACGTAACAGTCTAATTCAAAGAGAAATAGTAGATTGTTAACCGAGGGCTGAAAGGCACCCATTCCTGACGAGATGTTTTGGCGCTCGAACGAAGTGAGAGCGCCAATAGTTCGAGGCAGAAATGGGTGCTATCACCCGAGTAAAACACTCTACTTTTCATTACGAATACGAGGAAAGTAAACACAAGCCAGTTAAAATAAAAAAATATAAAACTTAAGGAAATCACGCCGAAACAGACGGATGGTCTAGCTCGCGGCGAGATAGCTCGCGCGCCAACTTGTGCTAGCCGTACATCACAATTCGCAAGATGGCGCGCGACCGCGAAAGACGGCCATTTTGAATTTGCGTATTTGGTGGTTTTATCTCTGTCTTAAACAATATTTTAATTTATTTCGCAAATCACATCTCGCCTTGAAAGTGACTAATAAATACATAAAGTATATTATATTAATTAGGTATAAACATCAAAAAGAATTTAAATGTCAACAAAACTAATAAATGAAGAATTAATCGTTTCATGACTGGTATAGGTTACTACCATTGCGTTGTTCAATATAAACTACGATTCATTTTTTTTTTTAATACTTTTCTGCTTTAGAGCAGGCATGTACCACTTTCAGCACGGTGCCTGGATGAACAATGACTCCCTTTCAGAGTATGAGTAATGAAAATGTTTTTATACCACATAGTGCCGAATGGCATGTTAAACGTAGGTGTCTATTTCAAGATCTAGATCGTTTTGGAGAATGCAGCACAAAAACTCCGATTTATAAAAAATCTATTCCACGAAAACCTTCTTAAGATGGAGTTAAAGCCGTATTATGGCAGGATTTCCTGTTGTAAACCTGCTTTAACTCCGTCTTATGAGTGTTTTAGTGGAATCGACTTTTTGCTGTAAGTCTTTTAAATTTTGGTCCTTATTATTAAGTCATGGAATTAAAATTACAATTCTAGACTTTAATTTCAGGCAACATTCGAAGAACTGTGAAAGTGCAACCTTTATATTGCGAACTATAGATGTTAAACAAATAAATAAATGTGATATAAAGTTACATCGAGTTAAGTTTTAAATAAATAAATTTGTTTTTTCTATGAGTTGCTTCTACAATTTAAGTTTGATGTAACCCTTCCATGTTTATATAGATAACCTTTTGGTATAGATAAGTAGTCAAAGTTAAAATGTTTTATTACCCTTTTTGCGTGAATCTCTTACAAACAAACCAACAGAAAACCTTATATTTTTTTCCTGCTGGTCATTTGGTGTTCCTAGTCGATTTGCTGAACAAATCCCATTCCCATTTAGGTAGGGTTTCTATCCGTCCGGATATTAGCGGACGTTCGGCCTTTTGTTCGGACTTTGCCCGGCATTTTAATTTGTCCGGATTTTTTAAAAAGGTTTATTATTTTCCCGCACCATCCTTTAAAACGTGCTCTGCCCGTGTAATTTACTACTTAATTTGTTGACTGAAATTTCCGGACTTTTTTTGAGTTTTCAAATATTGAAATGGTTACCCTACATTCGCGACGGTGGCGTCGTTGGCACGTTTTTACTTTACCCCTTTTCGCGCCAAACTACGACAAATGGCCGGAAAGGTTCGTTTTCGATATCCGTTACCGGCGAGCGGTATCGACTGTTGACTGTCGATTACGCAGGCTTGTTGAAACGTCGGGGAAGCGGGGCAGATTTCGGAGAGCGTTGGCTTTCGTGATTACATGAATTCTGTAAATGTAAAGAAAACTGCGATGAGGAATATACAAGAAGTATGTGAATTAAACTCAGGGGACTGGACCTCACGAGGCGGGGAGGCGGCAGGTGGACTAGGGTAGTAATAGCAGAATGGCGGCCGAGAACATTCCCTAGAGTCTAATACACACACATATTTTTTCAATAGAATGTTATAAGCGCGGCAATAACTGCTAATTTGCATTAGTCTACAACGATATAGCAGTGCAATGCCATTCCAATGGTTTAAGCCGCGCAAATTAAAGAGGCATCTCTCGAGATCTTATCTCGCGAGGCGCCGAATTAAGTTGCTCGGCTTATACCATTGGAAGGCGATTGGTTACTAGACTACCTATAGTGTCAATGAAACAGCCATTACCATACTGATAAAGTACCTAATGACTATATTGAACAACTATGCATGTTAAAGAGTCGCCCTCTAGGACGACGGTCAGTAGGCAAACCAGCAGCCTCTGAACATTACGAAAGTGATATATTAAACCGCGATTGTTTATACATCAACATCATCAGCCATTTGACGCCCACTGCAGGACATGGGCCTCCCTCGTGGTTTTCCTAACCATGAAGGGTTTTGCCATAATCGCCACGCTTGGCAGGCGGGTTGGCGATCGCAGTATGCGGTTGGAATCTCAGGAAGACGCTGCTGCCCGTCTCCTGGTAATCTATTTCCTTAGTCGCCTTCCACGACATCCACGGAAGGAAATGGAGTGACGCTATGCTTAATCCGGCGCCACACGAAGAACGTTGCAACGTTGCAGCTGCCGGGTCACGGGTACACTGAAGGGGCGACTACAGCCAATTATTGCAAGTCGGGAATCTAAGGTAATTAAATTTTTCCTGCGGTGGTAGCCTAGTGGGTAGAACATTGGACTCGGAAGCGGGAGACCCAGGTTCGATTCCCAGTGCGGGCATGTACCTA
This sequence comes from Yponomeuta evonymella, assembly GCA_963969515.1. NCBI lineage: Eukaryota > Metazoa > Arthropoda > Insecta > Lepidoptera > Yponomeutidae > Yponomeuta > Yponomeuta evonymella. Next base: position 3,185,041 of record OZ018347.1, read on the forward strand.
TGACTTTCTTTTATAAGTTACTAGCTGTGCCCGCGACTCCGTTCGCGTACATTTCGATTTTTACGAAGCAGCATTTGTATGGGGGCCACGTCTTATCATAACTGGAGCTAGAATTTAAATAGCCTATCCTGTGTCCCAGATGTCTATATGTTTTTATACCAAATTTCATCAAATTCGGATAATTGGTTTAAGAGTTATGGAGGAACATACATACATACATACATACACACATACAGAAAAAAATTCTAAAAATCGTGAAATTAGTTTCAGTATCATATATTGAGCCTATAAACACAATATCTCTGAAAACAAACTAACTTACTCCATGACCGACCCTTACAGATTTATTATTAGTATAGAAGATAGAAGATAGATAGAAGATATTATGCTGATTGTTGGCCTAGCTGTAATGTACCACATAGACTTATCTTAAAATTCTCAAGTTGATGATTTGTTTGCAGATGATTGTATGTTCAAACACTATTAGTTGATCTATATGAATATAATTAGATAACTTAATTACGGAACCGTCTAGAACAACATTACTGATGAGAAAGACAAATTCATTAAGAAATTGTAAAGTAAATAAGTTCAAACTACAAAATAACATCATTAGTTAGTTGATTAATAAAATTAAGTAAGCAGTGTTATTGTAAGCAGTGTGAAATAAACCACAAGTTTAAAGTCGCTCATCTTTTTATTTTGGCCCCTTCTGTCCACGCAATTACGCAATTAGGAACTAATTCTAAACCAACAATCAGCATATAAATTTTTCCTAGTAAATAATCGCGGTTAGACCCGTTTACTATATTACTATGTACGAAAAATACTATTAAGAAAGTGGCCTTAATATTCTCTATACGATATCTCTCTAATTTCTTTCTGATGTACAAAAAGAATTAATAGCCACTTTTTTACGTGTGTCTATTAACGTCATCAGCGTGTTTTTAATTTTTTTCATATTTGTTTTTACAAAGAAGTAAGGCTATAATGAAAACATACTAATAAAAACCTGCCAAGTGCGAGTCGGACTAGCGCACCGAGGGTTCCGTACCATGTTCTATACGACATTAAACACAAAGATCGAGAAAAAACGGCAAAAAAATCACGTTTGCTGTGTGGGAGCCCCCTCAAATATTTTTTTTATTTTAATATAACTATTTATTTTTGAAACGATTATAGAACTAAATATTCTGTTAATATTTTAAGCGTCTACCTGTTGCCGTTATTAATATCGAGCAAAAAACGTTTGTTGTATGGGAGCCCCCCTTAAATAATTATTTTATTCTGTTTTTCGAATTTGTTGTTATAGCAGCAACAGAAATATATGTAAAAATTTCAACTGCCCAGCTATCACGGTTCATGAGATACAGCCTGGTGACAGACAGACAGACGGACAGTGAAGTCTTAGTAATAGGGTCCCGTTTGGCACCCGGGCAAGGAACCCTAAAAATAATAGTTGATTAGTTTTCTGACAGATGGTTAACAGTTCATTTGCTTCTTCAGATTTTTATCAAAGGTGTCCGTATTATTATAATAACGTGTAGCGGACACTGAATTGCTGCTTCCCTCGCGAGATGAAAGATCCGTTTGAAGGCTGTCGAAATATTCGTGTCAACGGTTTAATGGCTATTATACAAAATCCTAATGCTATTAAAGTGAGCGATTTGCTTCGCTTCTTCTAAGGTCTATTGAGCGTATCAAAGTAGTTTTTTGCAACTACACATTAAATTTCATCTGTACACCTTATATTCTTACACCAAAGTGCTATAATTCGGTAGCAAAAGTTACAGTTTTAATTGGTCACCGTCCAGTCCAAGGTCAAAGTATGCATCCAGAGACCAACAATAAGTGGTCAACAGTATTCAAGGTCTCTTTTTGTCCCGCAATCAATGACCATCAAATTCTAATTAAAATGTGAAAAAAAAAACATCAAAGTCATCGCTTCAACATCAACTTTTTGCTACAAAAGAAAACAGATGGACAGAAACTCTTATGCTTCGGTCACACACTGCGATTAATCGCTGCGAGTGCCTACTCTAGAACTCGCTGTGTGTGACAGGCAGGCGGCGAATTGTCGCTGTGACTAGAAATCGCGGCGAGTGCACTCGCTCGTAACGACTAGCCGCTGCGTGTGACCGAAGCTTTAGTGTCATAATAATTAGACGTACAATGCCTTGAAGTGGCATAAGTCTTTACTTTAGATAACTACTTATGCTAGGACAGGACCGAAGTGAACAAACGATAATAAATTCAGTGTGACAATCAGGGGCCTAATTATGCGCACCAAATCCTGAGCGATTCCAATCGTCTAACTGTCAAATTCCATACTAATTTGACAGTTAGACGATTGGAATCGCTCAGGATTTGGTGCGCGTAATATAGGAGCAGGACTGACGATAGCCCAAGGGCGCTACTACGTCTGGCTCTGTCGTTACGTTACGTGTCTTTTATATGTACAATAGTGCAAGTATAAAGTAACTTCTCCAAAGTGTGGGCTCGTCCGGTTTAACTACCTACTGCGAACCTTACCTATATATTTTGACACTCTGGAAACGTCTAATGGATACGGGCCGAGCTTCATAAAACTACATAAAATTACAATACGTATGTTATGAACAGGACAAAATATATGTCCTGTGCACGAAACTGGGCACCGACTACAAATTATACTTCTAAAATACCTACATGCATACATACTTCTAATTTAAAGGTATACTTATTATTTCTAACTTATTGGTGCTGTAGCTTTTTGAAGTCTGTTTTTATTTTTCGTTTAAATTTATTTATTTTTAAATTTTTTGTGGGGGAGCGGGAGAAAAATAAACAAGTCCCTTATAACCATAATTTACCCTACTTAATTAGTCGCTTCAAAATTTGAAGTTCTCAATTTCCATCTCCGAAAGTCTTCATCAGATCTTCACTAAATTAAATGGGACCAATGGGACGTTATATCTATTCGAACAAAAAAAGAATTGTCGGAATAGGTTTTTTTTAATTTGACGGAGTTATAGGAGAACGTAGCTAAAAAATAAAAGAATGTACGCGTCAATTTGATAACCTCTTCCTTTTTTGAAGTCGGTAAAAAAATAGACACTGAGTTGAAAAATCTTATTAGAAATCTTGTTTAAAAAAATGCGTAAACAATTAGTATTGCCTCTCCGTTTGTCAGAACAATGACCCGCGGACCCACGGCACGCACGCACTGGCTTGCTACCAATGGTTTCAATAGATTCGAGTTTGAGCCGAGATATTTTTGGAAAGTGCCTTTAAAAAAAAACAAACTAACTTATTCGATAGCTTTTGTAAAGGCACGCTCATTTTGCTATGGCTTTCAAACCACCCAAAATTCATGGTGTATATTAATATATAGGATATTTTATTTATTTTACTTCGAGTATTTTAGAGGACTACGTAGGTGAAATATCGAACCTCACCGGTGTGCCTAGGTCAGCCGTGCGATCTTGGTTGCGACGTTTCACGAAAGCCCTCATGTAGATCGATTTGTAATCTGAAACTTGTGAGACGTACCTACCTGTAATACTCGCGTAGTTGGATAGAGATAGCATCATAACTTTAAAGTCGATTAATTGAGCCAATTCGCCAAAGAACTAAGGTGACTGACATACCCTATAAAATTAGTAGGTTGAAGTAGCATAGGCTAGTCATATAATGTCAAAGAGATGTCGAGTGGGGTGATTTCTCGAATGGAGAACTGGAACTGGCCAGGACGCTTACCGGCTCGCTGGACCGACGATTCGGTCAAAACTACACTTCAACATGTCTTTTGATTGGTATGACCTTAAAATGTCCATATTTTGCAATTACGCGCATTAAATATAAATTTTTACACGCGTGCATCTAATCGCTTACGTTACGGGTGACTTTGGCACTAAAATATAACGGTCTTATTTATAAAATCACGATTCGTTCAAATGCCCCATTAACACGAACGAATAGTCTGTGGTAGAGGCTTTACACGTTAAATCTCCATGCAGATGGAGTTTTTTTAGTGTTTTTATAACTAAGACGGGAAAGTTTTCTGTCGACTACCATTCTCAACACGGCGCAATGCCTTGAAAATTTGCCCGGTCCGAAGCCCTCCTAAGTTATTAATTAGACCGTAAAATGGCTTCGGACGAAGCTACGATTTGCTTTTAACCCTATCAGCTGCCATCTAAATGTCTGGGCATTAACTTCGTTAGCTGATGCATTCAGCACTTATGCGTTTTCTGTTAGGGTTGGGTTCTCCGACCGTATCGCTTAAACAGGTATTTTGAAAAGCACCTTACTCTCTAATGTAAGTAGGTAGTACTTATTTAAAATCTGAAAAAATATATTATTGCTTTCAATGTCCTAACCGCGGGCCTCGGTTATTATTTTTATGATTTTTAAACTTTACTGCATCAAAAAAAAAACGCGAACATGAGTGTAAATTACGACTAAATAAACCTAGTTTTATTTTGATCTATACTGAGTTTTGGATAGTAAAAAACATACCAAAACGATAACCACTGAATGTGCAAGTGACGTCGGTCGTCAAAATTGTATTTCAAAAAATGCCTACTTTTTCCCCAACTATTCGCTCGCGCTGCGCAATAAGTCCAGCAAACATCGTGCGCTCGGAGAACGCGGCCACCAATGAAAAAAATCAAAGATAGAGAGTCAAAGAACACTAGAACACTCTTATGTCATATCTTCTACCTCGTCCTGCCCATTGGCATTTTTAAAGGTCATCATTATGTTCACGGCTCCTGCCCAATAATCTAAATATTCACTTTTAATATTTACTTTAAAATGACACATTTAATTTTTCGCGCTACTTCCTCTGATTGAAAGGAGATTGGTCCTTTTTTGACTGACACGTGATTGGTTTCAATATAACCAATAAGAGGAGTGGACTTACGACAGCCGTCACCTAACTTCACTCGACCTTTTTCATCCCACATGTCAAAGATGGCGCATCCCCGGAGAGAAGGTAAGATTATATCAGAGTTTATTTGCGCAATCTTAAAGGTTTCGTTAGCCCAAACATATTTAACTTAATTTAGAAACATTGAAAGACAATAAGAATGCTCAATTTTTACTGCAAACCGTAAACCTGATTTTTCTTACCCCTTCCAAATAATTTGACCTTTTAAAAACCCACTGGGAAGATTTTACTAAAAACAGCTATTTGTCCTTAGTATTGAGAGATCGCGAAATTAAAGTTAAAATGCCCATTGTCACTTGTAAAGGACAATTCTGATATTGCTGTTTATGTAAATAATGCCCATTGGCATTTTTGAAGTACTAATTATATCGTGATGAAACTAACATATTTCGTTTTATTACATACCCCTTGCATCCCAAAAAATATCACTCAAGCCCAACACAAAAAAAAAACATTTTTTTGGACTGTAACCACTTCAAAAATTTTGTAAATTATAAAGAACATGGGCAATACAGATAGTTTTTACAAAAGTGTCTTTCTATTCTATTCAATTTTTTTTTGCACAAGAAATAAATCTGCACAAAAGCGAGCTTAATTCTAAAAAGTATTTTCTTCCAGCTAACCATGGGTGATGTGGACAGAGGAAGGGGTAGTGCCGGTAAAGTTAGTACTGATTTTTAGGACCTACGACCGACAACCTAGGATCAAGGACCTGTGACTAGATATAATGTAGGCAGTTTCCTAGCGGAGATGATATATTGTTCTAGGTTTTAGACCTTTCTTCGCTGTCGTGGGTCCTAAAAATGACTGTTTACATAAATGAGATACGACCGAAAACCTGAGGCCAAAAACCTAGAACTGGAACGCCATGTTGTAGTCACAGATCCTTGATCTTTGGTTTTTGGTCATGGGTCCGAATAATCACTATTTACATGATTGAGAAAATTGTAAGGATATGATTTTTTCACTTGGTGGCGCTAATATGGGGTGTAGAGCCCCATAAGCAGAAATCAGAAATCAATAATTTATTTCAACGTAAAGAATATACCTACATTCTGTTTGTTGAATTGAGAGTAAATCTGCCAAGAAACTATTATTTAGTTTGGCGGAAATGAGACTATTTAGAAATGTATGCACCTTTTACAGAATAAACAATTATTTATTTTATTTATTTATTTAAATGTACTATGTTTCTATGTTAGCCGCTGCCTTCGGGCCGTATTTGTTGAAGAGAAAAAGGCAGCGGGAAAAAAACTCCACTCTGACCATCTTTTCTCAAATAAGCTTCGGTCACACACAGCAAATAGTCGCTGCGAGTGCACTCGCCGCGAATATTAGTCGCGGCGACAATTCGTCGCCTGCCTGTCACACTAAGACCAGATTTTTCAATAGTCTGATAAAACTTAACTGGAGAATAAAACTTATGTTGTCACTGTCTTGTCGTATGGTTTAGACAGTGATAGCATGAAATTTATTCTCCAGTTATGTTTTATCTGTCTATTGAAAAACTGGCCCTAAACGAGTTCTACGGGGGAATTTCGACTGTCAGTGCGCATTCACAGCGAGTAAAATTTAACATGCTCAATTCTGGTCGCGGCGACTTCAACTCGCGGCGAGTGAATCTACTCGCAGTGAATAGCCTGTCACATACGGTGAATACTTGCGGCGAGTAGGAACTCGCAGCGATTAGTCGCTGTGTGTGACCGAAGCAAAGGTGACTCCAGTCTCTGTGTGCAGGCTAGGCCTTGTGTGAGGACCACCGTTATCTCAAAATTGTTTACAGCCAAAATGTTGCAATCATGTTCCTCTATCTCGTTTTTATGTAAACTGCTGAAAACTTCATTTTGTGCAACCTGATTTTGTAAATTATTTTTATTCTACTCTTCATGCACCGTAAAATAAGGAATTTAACGACAATAAAAAAAGTTATAAAAGGTTGAAGCCTAGTGGGTAGAACATTGGACTCGGAAGCGGGAGACCCAGGTTCGATTCCCAGTGCGGACATGTACCTATGACTTTGTTTTCTAAGTTATGTACATTTGTGAAGTTATAGTAGCAATACCACTCGCTAACGGTGAAGGAAAAACATCGTGAGGAAACCTGAGTGTCTGAGCTATTTACATACCTCAGCGCTTGAAATCGCCAATCCGCGGTGGGCACGCGTGATGATTAAGCCCATACTCTCTCTCTCTCTCTCTGAGAGAAGGCCTGTGCCCTACAGTGGGACGTATATGGGCTGCTTATGCTTATATAAAAGGTTGAAGTGCTATCGACTGTACCTTAACCTTTAGCTACTGACGTGGTTTTTTCTTAGCGTAAGTGCTGATGTGGAGGCCTGTGCGGTGCATTTCAATTGTTATATTAGCGATTCTCCGTGTGGCGCCGGTTTAAGAATAGCATCACTCCATTTCCTTCCGTGGATGTCGTAGAAGGCGACTAAGGAAATCAATTACCAGGAGACGGGCAGCAGCGTCTTCCTGAGATTCCAACCGCATCCTGCGATCGCCAACCCGCCTGCCAAGCGTGGCGATTATGGCAAAACCCCTCATGGTTATGAAAACCAGGAGGGAGGCCTATGTCCTGCAGTGGGCGTCAAATGGTTGATGATGAAACTGTTTTTGTTCCTAAGACTCATGTAAACTTGTTAAAATAGTTTAAAGTAACCTACTTTGAAGTATTATAACTAGGCACATATGCAGGGTGTTAGGAAAAGTATTGTGTTCCTTTGAACCACGTTTTGTATAAGTGAAATACATTACAAAAACACATAAATAATAAAAAAGTTAAGTAATACTTCCTATTGAAAAAAATGTCCAAGTGGACACCCCTATTCAAAGCTCACGTGCGCCGCGCATCTACAAACAAGTACCTACCTACCTAAGCTACCGACGATAGCTACCGTAATCGTAATCTTGCTAAAAAATGCCGCGATTTATAAGTAGACAGGATTGCCGTATTGAGTTAGTAGGGTTCAACAATTATTTAGGTACTTAACTTTTTTATGTTATTGTTTTAACACGATTAATGTACTTTATTCTACTTATAGAACATGTGGTTTGAAGGAACACAGTACTTTTCCTAACACCCTGTATATATTATATGCATATATATTTATTTGTTTGATCTTATTTTCATAAATGCATGTTATATTGACCGATAAACAATGACTCTGAAAGTAATTATTGGTTTTATTGCAAATAAGTCAAGTTAAAAAAGATTTTCTTTTTCAACTAATAACGCTGCAACGTGACGTTTTCGGACATAGTGAGTGACCTTAGTATTTTTTTGTTTGTATAAGTGTCCCCAGTCGATGTACATAGATATTATGGTGCGCCGCCATTTTGAAAAAAAAAAAAACAAAATGGCAGTATGCCAGTCTTCCAACAAAAATCTTCTAACCCCTTTGGTATTATTACTTTTGTCAGGCCTGAGCGGCCCACCTCAGCAGTTAAAGGCTAAATTAGCTTCCCCTTAAAAGGATTCGCCTCGCTTTCAAAGCGTCTCAGTCTGGGAATTGAAAAAGTGATATATGCGTTGTGCTTAAAACAAGGGGTCACCGTTGCCGGACGCGAGATTGTGAACAAAGCCAGGGCCAGGAGCTCTGAATAAGTGATTGTGATGGATTACTTTCTTCCAAGCCTCGCTTACACGGGTAGATATTCTCCTATACGGGAGAAGAGTTTTTTCTCGTATAACAGGCGAGAACTTGGCCTCTGTCATACCCGGTAGGCGACTAAAAATGTTCTGTACATCGATTAAAAACGAAACAAAAATCAATTAAAATATGAGAAAAAAAAACAATAAGCAATTCTTCTGCTTATTACAAAAAAAGAAGTTACTAGACGTTTTTAAACGTGAAAAGATGAAAAATTACCTTTTAGGTACATCATATTTCAATAACTAGGAACATGAAAATTTCCTAATAGGTAGTAACGTACTAATTAAAATAACCATACAAATTGCTATCTAAAACCACAAGATTCCGACAGGATTTGGTGCGCATAGTTAGACCCGAGGTCTGCCCCTCTATTTCGCGTACCAAATCCTAAACTGTTCCCAACGTATAGCAGTTAAATTAAAATGAAGGTATGTAAGAGAATGCTAGAAGATGTTTGATAGGTAGTGCTCAGTAAAAATATTGTAACGCTTTGGTGTACCTAATTACTGTCATGTTGCAATATTTATGTAAATAAAAATAAATAAAATAAATAAATAAATAAATACTAATTGCTCTCGCAAACGTCGGAATTCCAAAAGTTACGTCCTTGCCTGTTTGGTGAGACGTCCTCGTCACGACCTGCATCACGCCGAATAATTTATATTTTTATTTATATTTGATTTTATTTAGAACACAAAACAGGTTACAGACACATTTACCAAATTTTACATACATTACAGATCAGACCTAGCCTCTGACCCTAAACTTGTGTACCTAGCATGCATTTAGACTACATACTTGTAATTTTAACCTTAACTTAATTAAACTTAAACACTTTTAAAAACCTATGTAGAGGCTAGAAATTCCACCTATGCCGGGACTTGAGCCCGTGACCTGTGGCTAAAAAGACACCCTCAGCATGGGTTAGTGCAACAAAAAGAATATAATTAAACACTTTTTTTTCTCTTCTTAACTTATAAAATTATATTAATTTATTTTGTTTTCTCAGGGTGCTCTGAGGGCGCCACGGATAGCTTTTATAAAGACGTAAAAGCTCTGAAAAATATCTATGTCTACATCTTTGTTATCTGCCACCAGATCGTTGTAAGTACGACGCATCCTAACAATGGGGTTGTAAAAAGATGTATTTATTTTTGTACGTCTCTAAAGGGAAGGGTAGAGGTTTCCGACTGCGATATCTAATATTAAATTTTGTCTGAGATACGAGAGAGGGAAAGTCTTGACAGAATAACGACGAATCTCTAGTCGGCGTGTCTTGTCTGGTGGGTATTAGCCGCGGCCGAGGGCTAATACCCACCACCTACTACGTACGGTGCAACCGGGAACTCTACTGTCGGTTGGCCAAAGTGCATAGGTTCACAAAAAAAACTAACAGATGTTAAGGCTGTTCTTACGTGGAGCGTGCTGTCTGGCTCGCACAATTGAACATAGGTATTTAATTATTGTAATAGAAAGAGTAAATTTTTGAAAAATGTGGTCTGATTGTTTGATGTATAATTAAATTACGGACATTTTAAATATATTTTTGTTTTGATATACGTAGTTTTTATTAAATATATAGTTTTGGAATCAAATTTTCTCAATCAAAAAGATAGTACAGTTTTAAAAACCTATTTAGAGGCTATAAATTCCACCCATGCCGGGACTTGAACCCGCGACCCAGAGGTCAGCCAGAGCTAACCGTGCCAGCGCTCTCCCAACTGAGCTAATGGGCAAGTGCAAGCATCGGCGAAATTTCGAACATCTTTACAGACTCCCCTGTATTGCGAACAGGCAGCGACATCTGGCTGAAGTAATTTACATCTCTTGCAGCCCCGAGTACCCACTTTGCAGTTTCACAAAATTATGTACATTACAAAATTTTACGTCTATATTCCGGAGGGATAGGCAGGGTATAGAAAGAGAAAATTGAACCGAATTGTCAGAAAACATTTTAATAACGGTGACAAATTGTTTCCCGTGTTTTTACTGTTTTTACTAACGATTTGTTTACCAGGGAAAGTATAATGTCTAGTAGACAGCTTAGTCATCATTGAGTCGCAACGTTTAAATCTGATACTAAAACTTTACGGCCCAACCTGACCTGAGCATAACAACTTAGCCCTTCGGAAAAGCCCCAGTTATCGCTTTGTCTAAATCTAGAGCCAATCAGCAGTTCAAAACTGTATTAAAGCGATAAACCGTGTTTAGCAGATTGAGTTTGTGAAGTTAGGCACATGAAAAATGGAAAAGGGATCGCTGTCCTAATCGAGCCGAAGTTACATTTGGGTTTTTAAATAAGGGGCCATCCATAAAATACGTCACACGAATTTCATGATTTTTAGACCCCCACCCCCTCCTTGTCACAGGTGGTCACATTTGTGAGACCCCCCCTACCTAGTGTGACGTCACAAATTTGCAATTTTACATCTAAAAATTTTAAATTAAAACAGCAGTTCCACAATTAGTTTTATTTAAATTTAAATTACTTTTTTTTTATGAAATCAACATCAAATATTTGAAAAAATAACAAATCCATAAACTATTAATTAAAGAAAAAGAAAGGAACTTAGTCGTCTTCAGTCCATGGACTTTGAATCCATTCCTTTAAATTATTTATAATTGGCATAGAAGTCAGTTCGTTCTCATTGGGGTTGTTAACGTCAGGAACATTTGTGGTGTCTACATCTTTTTCATCTAACCATATGGCATCATTTATATCATCCAAAAAAAAAAATTTCTCTGGCACGTCTAGCTGCTATTCTTTGAGGACGAATCTTTGCAATAGGTAAAACTTGCTGCTTCTTATGTAGTTGTTTGTGTTGGTTATTGGCTTTATATGATGCAAAATAAAGACCACAGATGCCACAAGTTCGCTTACATAAGTATCCCTCGACACTGGGACAGTAACTATCATACGGTACTTGCTTTAAATGTGATGACGCGCGCAGTTCCAAAGACAATTGAAGTAATAGTGGAGCGAATTTACCTTCGGTGTCATCTTTTTCTGTTGTGACATACCCGTTTGACGTCTGTTTAATTAAAAACCGGTGGTGGTAAAAACCCCTCTCATAGTAGTCGCCGAAGGCTAGATCGTTGCACGCCACAACACGAGACAACTTCACATTTTACTATTTGTAGTAAATATTGTGATTCCCGCATATGATTTGCGTATCAAGTTGCATCACTTTTCAATACCTTAGCCTATTCAACATCCAGAGTAGTATCTGTGGGCACAATATATTTGGCAACTACAGGATATCCATCAACGACCAATTGGCTCCAAATATTACTCAGCACTGTGCCTGCACTCTCGAAGTCGGGGCAGAAGTCTTAATTATAACCCTGATCGACTGATATTATATCCTTGTTTACAAAGTTCGTCTTGTAAGTCGTCCAATGTTTTGCAGCACCTTATAATTTCAGTGCGACGTCGATCATCAGCTGCGCCACCAAAAATTGCAAGATCTTTTATGACTTCAAGTAAACCGGATTGGTTTTCTTCTACTCTAGGCCGACCAAGAGTATCTCGAAGTTTTAGAGCTGCGGCTAAACCGGTATTTTTTTCGCAGTTCTATAAGTTTTTGTTTTTTAGAATTACGAATTTTTTTCTGTCTTTCCGCTGCGCTAATCTTTCGCTTCAATATATTTTTTCCTGCTGAATATCTTTCTTCAAAGTTGCTATTCTTTTTATTGCTTCATTTGAAGCTATACCAGCATCGCGTGCTAACAACAAGCTATTGAGCTCAGATTCTAGAACTACAATTTTATTCTTAGAAGCACTCTGACTAGGCGCTGGTTTAGGTATTGTTTGAAGCTGACTTTTACTTGACTGTATAAAAACCAAATCTTTAGTGTCTTCTGATAGTGGTTTCTGGACTTCTTTAGTATTTCCATGCAATTAAAAATACAAGTTTTGAATATGGAAATTTCACACAATGCGGTTCATGAAAAAACACTGATACTATGGTCCGCTTGATACGTAAACTAAGCGGCCCACACGATCGAAGAAGAAGACTATGGTAACTTTTACTTTCGCTTTTATTATATATTTTTTTATTAAATAAAATATATAAATAAAGAATCGCTCGTAGCCCCGGCTGCCGAATCGCTCGTAGCCCCGGCTGCCTGAGTGATCTTAAACGATCACGAAACACAGGGCGCGTTCAGTGCATGGATGGCTCTCCGTCTATGCCTAACGCTAGTCGCATTTTTCCGAGCGGTTCCGTGCTTCGCAAGGCACGTTAAGCTGTTGGTGCCGGCTGCCGTCGATAGATGGCAGTCGTTAAGCCAAGTCAGAGGCCTTAGAGCGGCTTGACAACTTCTGACAGTAGTTGTATTCGTGATGTTGACGACGAAGGAATTTTCGAAAAAAAATTCAATAATGTCGCTTTTTTTTTTGTCATTTGTATCTGCAGCTCTTTGATTTTAGATTCCACTTAACCTTCAATGTTTTCACTACTTTTCAAAATTTTCCATAAGGAATTAACTTCTTCTTGTATATGCTGTTTTTTTTATCAGCGTAAGTTGCACTGTAAGTTTCATACAGTTTACGGTAAAGATTACCTATATCTATCTTTTTGTTCATTTTGAACTTGTTTAATTGAAATAAGTTGTAAAAAAGTAACTGTATCGACAAAATAGCAGAACTGAAAAAACGAAAACAAAACATTTCAAACCGTATGTTCATATAGATAAAGTAGAAATTATTTTTTGGTTTTAATTAATATTTCAAATTTCTTGATTCAATTTATTAAATTTGAAATGTGATGTCACAAAACTTAGGACCCCGCCCACCCCTTGTCACACCATGTCACACTTCGTCGACCCCCTCCCCCCGCCTTTACGTGTGACGTACTTTATGGATGACCCCTAAGTATAGAACTTACATAAAACATTATGCTTTAATACAATGTCACCTCCATCTAATTTTAACGCAAGATGCCCTTTCTAGACAGCCTCGCTGTTCTAACGGTAAAATGCTAGATTTTTTATCAATCCAGAGGTCGTGGCTTTTATTCTTCTGTTCGAAGGGGGGCGTTGGATACCATAGTACAGGATCTACCTAGTCTGGTTTCTAACGTGATAAATAAATTGCGTATACTTAACATCTAAGTCAACTTGTTACTTAGTCATAACTTTACATGTATACCGATGGTTGTTTCTCAATAAATATCTTTATCTTTATCTATTCTCGCCGGAGACTGCCACCGGCACTTTGATTTGATCAAATTACCTGATTCTGATCCTTTTTCCATGTCCTTGTCTGAGTTACCATATCACTGGGTATCCCAGTTTGGGACCGGGAAAAAGAGATTTCAGTGTGGGTTTTTGCGATAAGTTACAGACGCTGACAGTCTGCGGTTTCTCTGTTCGAGCCCGGACCGGATCTGTCAGGCCAACGTTGAACTTTGACTCGGGTCGACAGAGGTCTCGGTAACGATAGCATGTTTAGAAACAGTTACAAATTAAAAAAGGTTGGGGTAAAACTCGAGCTGACGAAGTAAAAGCAAATATTTTTGTTCACTTTAACAGATAAGGGCCGAAACGCACTGGGCGGTTACTTAAAGCTGGGTCCAGATAATAATATGTTCTTTTGTCCGTACCGTACCTCCGCCTCGTATCAGCGTCGCGACCCAAGAACTCTGGACGCAAAGTAAAATAGCCCGTATCTTCGTAACGTCGCTGCAAACATCGCGTGTTCAGTTCTGTGTCAAGTGTCGTCCATGTCGTAGTCTGCAGAAGTCTATGAGAATTTGGCAATTTCTTGCGCGTGCTTCATTGTCATGCATACTATTAGAAGGAAAAAAAATTAAATGCCAAGATCGCGTCCAGACTGGGGCGCGGACATCGTATCGTCATCGCGTTTGAAACGGGCGAAAAAACTGACTTGCGATGGAGCGTACCGGTATCCGCATCGAGACGCCCTATCACCGTACCGTACCGAACAGGCGTCCAAACTATCGTTATTGGACGACACTGATGCGACACGGAGGTACGGTACGGACAAAAGAACTTATCTGGACCCAGCTTAACATGCCGTCAAATGCCCGCCTTAAATGAAAATGTACAGAAGTACAGTATTTATGAGTTTTTTTGTACTAAGTATTTTTGCCTCTCCTTTACCTCCTGCGGGTCGACTGGTAGAAAATAACATTACCATAAAGTCCACCTTTTGTAAACTTTCTTTTGTGCAATAAAGAATTAATTGAGGAAAAAATGGCCTTGTCTGCAACTAGCGTTTTGTATCAAGACTTAAGTAGGTTTTGCTCTAGGTTATTTCTGACGAACAGTGCTAAAATGACTGGTTTAAAATCCAAAAGAAGTCTGTGGCGAGCACTTCGCGCACTATAAACTCCGACAAACAAACAAACAAAATGTTTCACATGACATACAATAAATATAACGTCCGACGAACATCACAGTCGGACCGGCCGACCCCAGGCATACGATCTACCTGGCATGAAATTTCCCTTTATAGTGGAAGAGCACGATCACCCGCTCTTCCCTATAAATCCAACACGTAGGCTATATAGCACGTACTGCATACTGTACGCTTTGAAATCGCAATGCTGTAGCGTTCGTTTGTGAGACACGTGCTAGTTTTATTTTATTTGTCTGGCTTGCGCCAACTTTATCTGACACTTTTTGAACTTAAACTTTCGTAGTAACTTAATTCCGGAATCACTTACTTGAATTTTCGTCGGAAGAGTCCTACCAGAAGCCTTTTTCATAAAACTACAATTCATGGTTTACTATGACGATTCGATGTACATCGCAAAGTTAAATACACAGATTAACAAGTAGGAAGATTCGGCTACTCAATGTACATCATCATCATCATCATCATTAGCCCACTTCTGCCCAATGCTGGGCATAGCCCTTTACCCATCACGCCATCCTTCGCGATCTCTCGCCATGCGCATCCACGGGCCTCCTGCCGACCTGACCACATCGTCCGACCATCGGGCTGACTGTCTACCCGCCGCCCGGTTCTCGGCTGCCACTCCATTACTGCCCTGGTCTACCTGCCGTCTTCCCGCGCCTCGCCAGGTGTCCCGCCCACAATGTACATCGAATTGTCATAAGGAACAATTGTAGTTTTTTGAAAACTGGCCCGGGTGTCGCTCTTACTCGAAGAGCTTCATCAAGGTGAGTAGAGACGGAGCTCGCGTCGTCGGATGCTCGTCTCTGACTGCGGGCGAGCGCAGCCAGAGACGAGCAACCGACGGTGACGATGAATTTATCTGACAACATTATCTATCTGTTTATTCATGGGTAAGCCTCAATAACCACGAAAACCGCCCAAGTGCGAGTCGGACTCGCGCATGAAGGGTTCCGTACCATTATCAATCTATGCAACATTAGACAAAGATCGAATTTGAGAACAGCGCCAAGTATAGAAACCAACAAGAAGCGTTAAACGTCGATGTTTAACTACATGACATCGACGTTGTGAAGGTTACATAGATGGCCGCTAGATGGCAGGCGCTGTCTTTAGACAACGTTTGTTGTATGGGAGCCCTCCTTACATATTTTTTTTATTCTGTTTTTAGTATTTGCTGTTATAGCGGCTACAGAAATACATCATCTGTGAAAATCTATTACGATTCATGGTATACAGCCTGGTGACAGACAGACAGACGGACAGTGAAGTCTGAGGGTCCCGTTTGGTACCCTTCGGGTACGGAAGCCTAAAAACGTCTTCCACCGTGACATTTGCAGAACTATCCATGAATTTATACATTTATCCAAGGATACGTAATTATCCATTTATTTACTTATCCTGCTACATGGCACAGGGATTTTACTTAAGATGGATTTGTTCCATAATTGCACATCTACTATTAAATCGTTATGCTATTCCGCTATACTTGTTATTCTATTTCACAATTAGAAACCAATTTAATTTAATTTAATTTAATTTAATAAGCCTTATAATGTAATATAAGCCCGTAAATATCATTAAAAATAAATTACGTAGGTATAATATTAGGGGTTAAAGCATGAAATTGCCGTTTTATTGCAATAGGTTCTTTGAATTGACATAGAATCTTCATGGTTTGAGGTTTTCGAATGAAACTTTTTTCAAATGGTCTATGAAATCTATGATGTTCTTTTTTAAAAAAATGTGAAACATTTGAATATCGACTTTCAATTGTTTTTGTTATTCAATTTAGACAAGAAAGATGGATACTGCGAAAATTCGAGTGATTATGAGGCACCCATTTTTCGTATTTTTTTATTTTATTGATTTGACGCAAGTGAGTCAATATTGTGGGTAAGGTAACGTTAAACCATGCCGCTAATTCCTGGGTAGTTTGACTAGGGTCGGCTTCCACTATCTCTCTTAATTCATCGTTATTCACCTATGTGGGCGGTCTTCCTCGTGGCTCGTTCTTTAAGTCGAAATTTCCATCACGAAAGCGTTTAAACCAAAATCGCACGGTGCGTTCATTAGTAGACCCCTCTCCAAACGCAGCATTGATATTGCGGGCGGTTTCTGCCGCGTTAGTTCCGCGTCGGAACTCGTATTCAAAAATCACTCGAATTTTCGCAGTATCCATCTTTCTTGTCTAAATTGAATAACAAAAACAATTGAAAGTCGATATTCAAATGTTTCACATTTTTTAAAAAAAGAACGTCATAGAAACCATTTGAAAAAAGTTTCATTCGAAAACCTCTAACCATGAAGATTCTATGTCAATTCAAAGAACCTATTGCAATAAAACGGCAATTTCATACTTTAACCCCTATTATTATTATTAAATTATTATTGTTAATAAATTTTCATTTGACAGATTAATTGATAAATCTTTATTTAAATCAATAAGCCAATTTAATTTAACTCAATATCCTTATAATGATAAGGATGCCCCTAATATTGCCACGCCCTAGAGGGCACCATGTATGATCCAAGTAATAATGATACCATCCTATGTACAACATGACTGCAATAAATGAATATGAATGAATAAATCGCTAAATTTTTCGCGCAACACACAACACACACACTGCCTAGAAGTCCCTGGAGAGTCCTCTGCAAGAGCGCTACCCCGTTGAACTGCTAAAATCACATATTTTTATTATGTTAAAAAAGTTACGATGCGAAAAAGACGCTACCAAACCCCAGCCCCAAAGCTATGGCAGCAAACAAGAAGTGTTTACACATCGCTGTTGTAGCGGAATGATTGCGGGCGGCAGCAATTTAGTATTTTTCCGTTTTCGAGCAGTTCCTGCAGTTTGCTGTTTATATTTAAAATATTCATTTATTTGGGCGAAGTGGTGTGGAAGTGTGTCCATACTCTCTTTGAGAGAAGACGTGTCTGCCAGTTGGAACGAGGCATAAAATAAAAAAAACATAAAAAAAACATAACATAAACTCACGCCTGTATCCCAGAGGGGTAGGCAGAGACCAGGGAGTGCCACTTGCTACGATCCTAAAAAATAAAATAAATACAATAAATAACTTCCACACAACACAATCACTTGTCCTGGTCCCAAACTAGGATACCCTGTGCTATAGGGCATTGTAAACATATACACACAGACTCAGGCCATTTGTACAAATGTACGTCGGCCCCTAACGGGAATCGAACCCACGACCTCCGGCATGGTAGTCGGTGATAGCGCTAGACCAACGAGGCTATCATTTAATTAGCAGCTTATAGTCGACACAGCTATACACGGTGTATCAAAATCGCCGTCTACCTTCGAGGAATTTTTGTCGTCGATACAAACCACTTCTACGTTGACAACTTCGAAATCGCAAATAAAATATCAGCTCTGCTTTTCCTTAATCTTAAGGGCATCCAGTGGGCTAACTAGCGCCACCAATGAAAAAAAATCATGTCTTCTTCTACAGATCGTATTTGCAAAAAGTGTGTACAATCTCTCAATCGCGTTAACAGTGATTTTTAGGACCCACGACAAAGAACCTAGGATCACGAACCTGGAACTAGATAGCATTTATGCCAAAAACGGCCGTTTTTGGCGTTAAAGCTGTTTATTCCTAGGTTGTTTGCCTTAGGTTCATGGTCATGGGTCCTAAAACTCACTGTTAACATGATTGAGAGATTATAAAGACACTTTTTGCCAATACGATCTGTAGAAGAAGATACATATGATTTATTTTCCTCGGCGGCGCTAGTGTTACTCCCCGCAGCCCCTTAATGGTGCAGCTGGTCACTTTAGTATGAAGCAGGTTATATTTTTTTCACGAGTACATAAGCAGCCTATATACGTCCCATTGTAGGGCACAGGCCTTCTCTCATGGAGAGGGTGCCCACCGCGGATAGGCGATTTCAAGCGCTGAGGTATGTCAACACCTCCGACACTCAGGTTTCCTCATGATGTTTTCCTTCACCGCTGGCGAGTGGTATTGCTACTATAACTTCACAAATGTACATAACTTAGAAAACAAAGTCATAGGTACATGCCCGCACTGGGAATCGAACCTGGGTCTCTACGGAGTCCAATGTTCTACCCACTAGGCTACCACCGCTTTTCTTCACGAGTAAATAAGAATTTTTAGCTGTGTTTTTACATAGAAGTATGGAATATGTACTCGAAAACCGCTACTAGAACCACAGAGGAAAAAAGAAAAAAAAAAAAAAAAGAAAGAAAGAGGATATTAGAGGAACTAGAACGTAAAGTTTGATCTGATGTCGACTGTACGGATTACATGTCGCCTGCAAGGGTAGTCCGACGGCACGAGTCACGCGTTTTGTGGCGCTAAGATGTCATTATTTGAAAGTTAATGTACTGCAAAGTCGCGACTTTTGACTTTTCAAACTCGCGACTAGCGTCTTCGTACTACGCAGGCAGGGTCGTATCTATGCCTGGCTGGAAACTAGTCACAAAAAACTTTATTTACGTAATACCGACACTCTCTGCATACGACGACCACCTTGTTCACCTTTAGTTAGTTGACGTAAATTATTGTGTTTACAGAACTTCCAGTCCATGGTTTTAACTTTAGCATGTAATTAATTTTTAAATCAAGAGTAAAACGCCCACTCACTATAGTTTAAGTTTTATTTTTTTTTTCGACTAGGTGTTCGTAGAAAATTAAAACTCCTTCTAGCTCTGTTAGTCATTTATTTAGGACAAAGCAACACAACATCAAAACATTAACAAAAAGCTTCATCATGCAAAGGATTTCGTAAAAAAAGAACAAAATAAATTTATTAATTCCTCAACATTCATTAGTCGTTGCATGCACGCACGCCGGTTTCGGGTACTTGATCGAAAGTGATCTGTCAGGATCGTAGCAAGTGGCACTCCCTGGTCTCTGCCTACCCCTCTGGGATACAGGCGTGAGTTTATGTTATGTTATGTTTATAAATTTATTGTGAATAAACTTGTCTAAATAAATTTGTATTTATCTTACTTGTTATATACCTTTTTTTTCTTGTGATGTGTTAATTTGTCCCAATAAATGTCTTTCTTTCTTTTTCTTTATATAAAGCCCTTATTATTTGTTAAAAAAAATCTGAAATAGAAAAATTACAAAATACCTGAAACAATACTGAAATAGTCAATAATGTTGAAAGAGCGTGGTTAAAATGCTTAAAATATAGCTGGGTAGAGCTGAAAACAATGCTCCGCAATGCTCTACATTTTTTCGTTCATTTACTTCACTGACTGGCTTTAGACTTATTTTCGGAAAGCCTTGAAATAATTAAAAAACAAAACTTTTACTTTTTAATTTCAAAAATATCAGACGCTGATTGCCGTATCGAAAGATTGAAAAGAGTTGTAATTTGATGTAATGACATGAAAAATATCATATGCTGCCAGTATTAAAAGATTGAAAAGCATTTGTTGCTAAAACTTTTTTCAATATTGGGTTTTTTCCACTATCAATCAAGCAAAACGTCGGTACGGCTATGTACGTTACTCTATTATTTTCTTTTTCCTGCCGCCGCAGCAACAGCGGCCAGGCAGTTCCATTTTCCTGATTACCTACACTGCGTTTAAATATTAATCTACCCTACTCTTCCGGCATTATTATGTAGCCTTGAGTAAGTGAATATACTTGGTGTGGAGAAAGTCTGATACGTTTACTTATTTATATAACTTTTATTTATTTAGCAACAAAGGCCCAAATGGGTGACCCAATTCAAGAAATCCAATTTTGACGGTTTTGAGCTAGCAACACAAGCTTGCTCAGTTTTTAATTCTCTTTCGAAAGGTCTAGTTAAGGTTTTACAAAAAAACTTCTAAATATGATTTCCAAAACGAAAAGAAAAGTCCCTAAGTACAAAAAAAAACACTAAATCTAGCGTTTTTTTTTTTTTTAAGAAAACAAGGTCTTTTGATTCTATACGAACAAGTTTGGTATTGTGTTTTTTGAGAAAAGTTTAATGAAGGAAAATAGCTCTGAAGAGGTTTTGAAAGTTAAAGACTATAAGAAGTTGTATGATCAACGAATCAAAGTAATCTACCCGGAACATCCAAATGCCGAAGTGTTATTTTCAAGAAAATTGGTAAACCAATGTCTGCAATGTCTATGAAAAGTAAAGATTTTAAGCAGTTTTCGTTATATAACTAGTCGGATTCAGCAGATTGATCAACGAAGCACCTGACGATGGCTACAACGCCCCCTTGACTATAAAAGCTGCGAAAGTGAAAGGTGTAAAGCGCTTGCTAGAATATGTTCCCGAAACGGAGATTGATTCTTTGAGAATATTCTTTATTGTACACAAAGATTACATTAATAGAAATTCAATAAATCGCAGTACAATTGGCGGCCTATTTAGTGATAATCGAGACCTTAAAAGCAAAGAAATTGGCTCTGCAGAAGAAGTTGAATAATGCTCAGAATTTGTATGACTGCTGTTCTAGATCCTGCAATAAATTAACTAAGTCCAATATTTATGATGATGATTTGAAAAAAGATGGTCTGAGTGGAGTTTTTCCCCGCTGCCTTTTTTTCCACTACAAATACGGCCCGAAGGCAGCGGCTAACATAGTAACATAGTACATTGGCACCCAGCAAGCAGAATGTTAATTCTTTACGTTGAAATAAATTATTGATTTCTTATTGATTATTAAATTATTGATTTCTATCAGTCTAAAATCACTAAGTCCTTAGTTTTGAAGTAAGTCCAAAATGTTTGTTTTTTTCTCACGAGAGTCGATTTAATATTTCAGTTGTGTTTGTTTCAATAAATAAACCTATTCCATTTGTATTATGACCTGTATTTTTTTCAGATTTTTTAACTAAAGTAAAGCCAATTTAATAGGCCACATTTGACACTTCATCAACATAACCTTGTAACGCAGGGCACACAATATTATTTATTTTTTCAAAGTTAGAATTGCACAATTGCTTCATTTTTTTAGTTAATAGTACATATTTATTGTAATAATGTCAAAAGAAGGCATTATTACAATTTACTTTGACTAATAAACCATTCTAAACTTAATAAACAATGTTTGTCGTAAAAAACTGAACTTCATCACAAGGTTATGTCGGTGAACCCTTTTTGTTTTTAAAAACTAGGGATGCTACCGTAAAATCATAGGAATCATCAGTCAAAAAGTTGAATTGAATGCAATTATTACCTGTAAATGCCATACATGATTCCACATTGCGATTAACTTTATTAGTAGATTGTACAACTAGTACGCATCACATAAAGATGAACTTTTATAGAATAAGAAGTGAAAAACGTTATTATTATTCTTTTAATAATCTAAAAAATATAAAAATAATTGAATAGAAACAAATTCCGTTTCATATATTTTTTTTCATCTTGTTTTTCTGCTAATAGCAAAATAGGCAAAGGACTTAACATTATCGAAGAAGAATTAATTATATCTCTGAGAGCGGACAGCAGTGATGACGATGACAACAATCGTTATAATTCTATTAGTTCTAGTGAAAAAAATATCCTTTTTTTCTTGGTTAAATTATATACGTGTCTTATTTTGTTTTATAAATTTAGGTTAGACAATAATGGGACAGGGTTTTGGAAAGGGAACTCAATTAAAATTACAGTACCTATACGTACTTTTTCACAATAACTGCATTCGATTCATAAATGTTTGAAGTCCGTATCGATTCATTCGATTTAATCGATGTTTTTTAGCAGGTCACCTCACTATGAAGCTAAGACTGACACATGTCAAATGTGGCCTATTAAATTGGCTTTACTTTAGCACGTATTATTTCAGCACATATTTATAGCATACGAACATCGAAAAGTCAAACGTCACTTTTCGGACTTAGTGATTTCTTGAATCGGGTCACCCAAATATGGAATTTAACTTAAATAAGATTTAAAATAACTGAACAAAGAGGGAGGCCTATGTCCTGCAGTGGGCGTCAAATGGCTGATGATGATGAACATAGAGTGATGATTCGTCGAGAATTTAGTAAATTTGTGAAAAGAGCATTATAGTAAGAAAATTACGAAGAATATGTTTTGATAATTCTCAGTATTAAAGTATCCTCTCTCTCCATGATACCGTATGTCTTGACTAATTAAAAGATTGTCACATATAATAGAATTTTGCATAAGATATCGACAGTGTTTCTATAGTTAGGATATTTATGCGTGAAACTCGTACTTATGCCGTCCGTGATAAGAGATAAAGACTGTTTCTTTACTTTCTTTGCGTCGCTGACGATAGTTTTTGTCTAAGAAGAAACTTCACACATCGCTGAAGGCTGAAGGGGTTTGCAAGAGACATTTTCTTGTATAATAGACAAGACATAACTAGGTTTCAAGGTAGTGGGATTTCCAATTCCAGTCCCAACAAAAACTTTTAAAATAAACCTCGTTCTTCCAAACTTATTGCCGTCGTGAAAACTCAGCGGTTTATTTACAAAACACCGCTGACAAAATAGAAACTGTCAGCGGGATGCTACGCCAGGGCTGCCAAAAGAGAATTCTGCTGTATTTTTTTCATACCCAACATACTGCTGATTTCGATATCACTGCAGAGTCTTAGATTCAACTTGAAATATAAATAAGAAAAATTTTTGTGTTAAAAATTTCATCAAATTAAAATCTGATAAAAACTTCGAAGGACAGAAAAAAAAATCCGACAGGTAGGTAGAAAATATAGATAACTCTTAAATTACTGGTGCGCAATAATAATTGCAGTAATTTACAGATATTTACAAGGTAATTAATATCTAGTTTTTAATAGTGTACAATCCGCGGTCTTATCCACTAAAAGCGATTTTTTCCAGACAACCTTTTAGGATGTAATATTATAAAAATAATTAGATGCGGAGAAAAATCTTTTTACTGATGTGGCCTTTTCGTTTTTTTTTCTACATGTACCCATAGATTCTCGCAAGTCTGGCAACCCTACCGCTCAGACGGTATCCCTGACTGTATTCCCGATAATACGGGAAGCATGTATAAAAAAAACTCCAGTATACAGTAAAATCTACTTGATAAATTGAATATTTTCCGACCTGGTGGAAGGTATTAAGTTAATAATGTGTAGTGCTTACGAAAGTTTTAGTTTGATTATTTTCCATTTTATTTTAAAGTTCCCTTAGCTAGGTCTTACTATAATTTAAAATTATACACGTAGAATCTCACTACAATGTTATTTTCAGGCGAGTGGGGGAGAGTACCTGTCTCAAAATTAGATTATGGTAACATTGTATTTATACCATAAAGAATGAGATTTTTTTCTTTGGATGTACTCCATAAACATAAATAAATATATTCTCGCAACTCTGGCAACCCTATTGCACAGACGGCAACCCTGACCGTGTTCCCGATAATACGGGAAGCATGTCGTATTCTCTAGCGGCTGTCTGTCGATACTAGATATTGTGGTTTTTGTGGTGAGGTATTGACAAACTCCAGTATTCTGAGGCTATGCGAAAAATGTACAATATACACTTACTAACATAGGTAGCTTTGAGAACCGTTGTTACTAACCTTTTGATGCTTTAAATAAATGTATAAGATTGAGTTTGTCTGTGTGCCAGATTTCATATGAATCTGTTTTGCTGTTTAAGCGTTTATCGCTATTATCATCATTATTACATACATACTCACGCCTGTATCCCCCAGGGCACACAAACCAAGATTTTCCACCTATATATTTTTTTTATTTTTCACATTAGCGTAGTCAACTAATGGAGATTTGTATTAAAAATTAAAAATAAATTAAGTATTGAGCATTTTAAGCTTTTGCTTATAGGAAGTGGTTCAATTACATCGATACTGAAGAAAAGGTTTTCAAGCTCTGCGTCATTTTAATAGCACATTGTAGGAGTCACATTTTGTTTGCGATTATAAGCTTAAATTCGGTTGTATGAACTTTACCAACGAATAAGAAATTAAATAAGAGGTCGCCCCTGATGAGGTTGACAATTCAACTGAGGCATTGCTAAGACTTTTAGTAGTCGGGGGGGATTTTCTTTTTAATAAGTTTTTTTACGTTTTCAGTATATTTATTTGCCAATCGGCGGTGGGCACGCGTGGTAATTAAGCTCATACTCTCTCTGAGTGAAGGCCTGTGCCCTGCAGTGGAACGTAATAGGCTACATAAAAAAATATATTTATTTATTTATTTATTTATTAGACACACTAACAGAATACACATACACAGAGTAAACAAAGAAATTAAGTAAGACATCAAATAGTTAGTTAGTTTTTTAGTATACTGGAAACGTGTTGTGCAAATATGAAGATAGAATTAAAAAGAAAAGACAGAGAATATTTATTCAAGAGTCGTACATACCTATATTTTTTTACTACGATATGAAAACCGAATCAATTTTTTTTTTAAATCTAATAACTCCCCCATTGTTGAGTCTGTGTTTCGGGCCCTATCCGTCAGACCAATTTATCTGTAGAATAACTTTTTTCTCTATGACTTCGTTTATTTTCAAAGTTACGTACATCTGCGAATTTATCGTAGTCTTTCTAGGAACGTATCGAATAAACCATCAGCCTGTACGAACTCTATCAAAGCTCTTAGTCAAATGTCAAATCGCAAACTAAAATAGAATCTTCCGCTTTCGTTTCAGCAACAATATCGATCATACGTCATACGGAAAGAACATTAAAATAGACCTCATTTCAAAGGCCACGTGAACTGTTTTTCTTTTTACTTAGGACAGGTTGACACTTGACCCCTGTCACGCCTGACGGTAAACGAAGACGAGGTCTAAGATGTTACGTGTTTACCTGTTACATGCCGGTTGACTCTTGTTTCTGAATTCTGTGTGGCGCCGGATTAAGAATAGCATCACTCTATTTCCTTCCGTTTATGTCGTAGAAGGCGACTAAGGAAATCAATTATCATGAGACGGGCAGCAGCGTCTTCCTGAGATTCCAACCGCATACTGCGATCGCCAACCCGCCTGCCAAGCGTGGAGATTATGGCAAAACCCCTCATGGTTATGAAAACCACGAAGGAGGCCTATGTCCTGCAGTGGGCGTCAAGTGGCTGATGATGAGGACTCTTGTTTTAAAGACACCGAGGTTATAAGTCTCTGGGAAAACACCGTTTGCCGTTCTTAATATAAAAGAACTCAATAATCGCTTGGGGCGAATTCGCGGAATTTCCACGATAAATGCATGCATATGAGCCAGCCGTCTGGTTGTCCGATGGAAAAAAGGAGATGGGAGTATAAGTTCATGTACACCCTGTGCACACTCTCCAAAATACATCTTGTGGAAGACGCAAAGGTAAGCGACCTTACGACGGTGCTCCAGAGGCCTTCGTCAATTCCTCATCTCCAATCAGCTTGATAGCTTGGCGCTTGACTGTACAGTCGACAGCAGGTCAACCTTTACATTTTTGTTGCAAAGTCACCCTTAACGTAACTGTTTAGACTGCACGCGTGTAAAGGCTGATGTGCTGTTTACTGTACAGTCGAAGGCACCTCGACCTGTACCATTTACTTAAATGTCTGTTTCTTTTTCTTGCAAAAGTGCGTAACTAAGTAGGTAGAGTATACGCAGTGACGTAGCACATGCATTCAAAAGGTTTATACCACACCCACTCAGAAAGTGTCTCATTGCTCGATCATAAACGGGTTACAAAATTCGTCACTTCTGCAGGAAAACTTATATGGAATTTCATTCCTGCCCTGCTACGGCAGGGCCGGAATCTTGTATGAAAATCCATTCCTGCCCCGCTAGCGGTCTTTTGTTTTTTAGCAGCGAACATAAAAAATACGAACGTCAAATCTCAAAATATACGCGTCGAATTGATAACCTCCTCCTTTTTAAAGTCGGTTAAAAAGATTTTGTATCAAATTATTAGAAAATAGAGGAGGGATTTTTTTGTACTCGATTTTCAAGGAACGGAGATTGGCAACCTTTTTCTGCACTACGACAAAAAAAACAACCGCGGCAATTTGCTTTGTTTTGTTAAATGTTGTTTTTTACTAAATTGATAATTTAACAGTACGCTTTTAATTATTCTAAATAATTTTATTTTCCTCGCAGGTGCAATATAAAGCACTATGTATCACTCGGCAGAAAGCTTTATTTCTGTTCTCGAGTTTCCCTGAAGCCCTTCGCTGCGCGTCGGTTTAAGGTTTAAGGTATTATGTTTAAGGAATGGCTCGTTTTGACATTGGAAATGTCTTTTCGTTCGCTCCAGTGTAGGCTCACGAAAAAATGCGATCCCTTTATATCTCGGAGAGTTGTGAAGATATGGTATTCAAAACAATTTTAAATAAAAAATAAAAACCGACTTCAGAATACTACATCACTAAAAAGTTACAAATAATTTAAAAGAATACCTTTAAATTAGAAATATGTATACATGTAGGTATTGTAGAAATATAATTTGAAGTCGGACGTACTGAAGACTATCAACATCGGGCTATTCCGCACATGTACTAATTGTGCCCTTGTTGGTAATGTATTTATTAAGTAACATTAATTACCCTTTTGTCTGCGATCGCGTGTTGTGTAGACGTGTCATTTATTTATTATGAACGCCTTACACGGCAGTTGCTTGCCTTGAACCTCGAAACTACGAATTTATGACCGAATCTACACGAAAAGGTCAAGAAAGAATCCACAGGTACGACTCAGTAAATATTGACGGTGTGTGGCATTTTTAGGGTTCCGTAGTCAACAAGGAACCCTTATAGTTTCGCCATGTCCGTCCGTCTGTCTGTCAAAGAGATGACAAGACTGAAAGCTGAAATTTTGCATAGATATACATATTAATTACGTCGACAATATGGTAGGATTAAATCTTAAAGAATTTTTTGAGGGTACCTCTCCTACATTTAAATTAGGAATGCGATATTTTTCTCGCCTAGATAATAGTCTAGGAAAACCATTTTCGGTCTAGGGATGCGTTGCGCAAATTCTTGTTAGAGCAGGGCGTCCCCCCTCCCTCTCCCGGCTAAACGAAATGTGAAAAAATTTAAGGCACATTAGCACAATAGCACAATAGCACATTCACTGCTTAGAGTAGGCTTTACAATTTAACGGGTAATAGGCGACCAACTTATACAAGGGAAACTTCGTACAAATTCTATTAAAAATTACCTTGATGAACTTATTAGTTCTGTAAAGCAGGTAAAAAAACCCCTCCTACGGAACCCTACAATGCGCGTGGCCGTTTCTTTAGTTCTTCCGGACAACAGCGGGCGTTTGCTATCAATATACAAAAAGTAAACAATAGCACATGCAATGTGATAAAAATCGTCGGCAATACGCGAATAGGAATAACCAAGTTAAGCGCTTGCTTAGGCTTGCTAAACAATCGAATAGGTCCGAATGGCTTAGTTAGTGGCTTTTTGTATGCTAGAGGCACAGGTTTGAAACCCGCTTCGGCTCGGAATTTTTCTTGCTTCACATAGCATAGTTTTGTTATAGATTTAACTGGTGTAATCCCCATTATTTCTTATTTAATCGCGGTTGGACTCAAATGTACACTTTGTATGAGCATCGCGAGTCGTTAAATACTATAGCATAGTTTGTTAAAAAATGCAAATGGCAATGTTAGATTTCTTATGTCATTTGAGAAGCAGAAGCTCATTATGAAACATGGAAGTAAAAAGTTCGACGAAGTTTAATATATCTTTCGTGTCGACTCAGCGAAACATAAACTCTGGTTTTGCTATTCAATTCGAACTCGAAACCTCGAAGCTACTTCGGAACGAAGTCCCTCGTGGGGTTTATTCCCGTTTAATGAACAAGAAACTCTGAATAAAAACAAAAATCTAAAACGGGTCTAATGGAAAGAAAAACATTGCAACAACAAAACACACACACTAATTGAAACTTAAGAGAAAACGTAACAAATATGGATAACAAATAAAGAATAGATAATACGAACTTTGTCGCGGTGTGCCTTTGCTGCTCCTCTTTGCTTGGGATTGGGATCACTTCCTCAGCTCAACGCTTTTGTGGCAACGTAGATACACCACAGGTTACATCTATGGTCCTGTTTTATTTATTCGTTTTGTCTGTTGTGTATTTAGTTTTCTTTCTGTCGTTATGCATATTGTGTTGCTTATCTGCTTATTTTGTTTCTGTCATGTATGTTGTTGGTATAATGTCTTTCTTCTTTTTCAAATGGCAGCTGACTCTGCATGGTGCTGAGGGTGTGACCCCTCGGCGCTGATTTTTATATTCAGTACCGGTAAGCCCTGAGTTTTTTAGAGCGCAGTGTGGCTTGTATGCTAATAAATAAAACAGTAAATTATGTAACATAATTAAACATATAAGTACATATTTGTATATATTAATATAATACTAGCCGACCTGGCAAACGTTGTTTAACCATATTAATTAGCTTACGGCCAACTCTCAGACCTACCGACTATACAGAAAAAAAAATCATAAAAATCGGTGAAGCCGTTTCGGAGGAGTTTGATAACAAACACTGTGACACGAGATTTTTAGATATTAGATAATCGCGATTGGACCCAATGAATGAATAACTAAAACCTAAAATCCCAGGCGGTCATACTACGACCAAATATGGGATATATTACGAAGAGCAAGATAAAAAGTTCGTGAAACCGACCTGCGTTCATGCAGCGACTAATTAATGCTGATGAAGCGAAAGAGGTCCTTGACGTTTGTGGCAATTGCCAAATCCTGGCCTCTGCCTACCGCTCCCAGATACAGGCGTTAGTTTTTATTTAATATATGTAAAACAAATGTAATGTAATACTTTACCTATTTCACCCAAATTGTATTTTTTGCTGTAAATGCTTAAATAGATAATAATATATTCTTTATTGTACAGAGAAATTAAATAAATCGAGATGTGGTACGGTGGGTGGCCTTATTAGTAAAATCTATTTCGTCCAGGCAACTATAGACTGAGACAATAATAATATTTAAAAAACTAGCTGTGCCCGCGACTCCGTTCGCGTACATTTAGATTTTTACGAAGCAGCATTTGTATGGGGGCCACGTCTTATCATAACTGGAGCTCGAATTTAAATAGCCTATCCTGTGTCCCAGATGTCTATATGTTTTTATACCAAATTTCATCAAATTCGGATAATTGGTTTAAGAGTTATGGAGGAACATACATACATACATACACACATACAGAAAAAAATTCTAAAAATCGTGAAATTAGTTTCAGTATCATATATTGAGCCTATAAACACAATATCTCTGAAAACAAACTAACTTACTCCATGACCGACCCTTACAGATTTATTATTAGTATAGATAGAAGATTATTGCTCTTGCTCGCAGACTCAAATGAGTTTGCGATGTAAGTGTTCTTCTGCGCGGAGTTTTGTTCAAGTTTCTTTTACTTAGGCTCTTTTGTGCCCACTGCTGGGCAAAGGCCTCCCCGCCTGTTTTCTATCTCTCCCTGTCCCCAGCCACTTCGCACCATCATCCCGGCAAAAATGCGTTTAGGACATCCCGCCATCTTCGCCTTGGTCTGCCCTTTTTTGCGGAACCCAGTCGGTCGCAATTTTGGCCCACCCCTCTGTGCTCATATGGCAGACATGGCCAGCCCAGTCCCACTTTAACCTGGCGTGGCGGTGACAACCCTAACATCTGCAATTTTACTTTTTGAGTGCAGCGTCGTGTTATTAATACAGTTCAAGTAAAGTTATCAGTCTGAAATTATATCAACCTTTAGGCCGACTTGCACCACTTCCTAAATGTCACTTAAATCGACTTTTGTATGGACAATTTTGGTTAATGCTGTTTAAGCCACATTCAATGAAGTGCAAGTCGACCTAAGATTCATAATCCAGTAGTAGACAACGGGAATAGTTCCCTCGGCTGTGGTTTCGCTGCCACAAAGTTGTACTGCGGAAGGTACTTGCCGTAATATGACGTTAACTGGCAAAATATCAAAGTTGAAAACTTTCAGCCGCGGACTTATACATTTCACTGGCGATTTTTGTTGCAGATACCCGCCGTACCTATACATAATGTTTGCTAGCTAATAGTTTTATGGTTTCCTTCATAGCATTACCATCAACGTGAATTCCAAAGGCAGTGTAAGTCGATGTGCTGACGACTTTACAGACATACATAAAACACGCCTGGATCCCGCAGGTGTAGGCAGAGACCAGGGTAAACGCCAATTGCTACAATCCTGACAAACCTCTTTCATCAACATTGACCATCAGACATGTACATGTGCAAGAGAAAGTTAATTAAACTTCCTCCATGAAAAAAAAAATCTAGTTTTTTACTCGTTGGTTTCCATAAATACTTCTTCTGTGCTGTTATATTTTTTACCGGTTGAATTCAGCCACTGACCAATGCTTACATAGCCTAGTTTTTTCTACAAACAAAGAGCAACGAATGCATTGTTAACAATGTGATTTTAGAACCCCGCGCCGAGAGTGGACCTAGAACCACAAACCAAATGAAAACTGAAAATATGTTGCAATGAAATTTCCGGTGTTGTTTTTTGCAACTACTCTTACCGGAGGTTTGCCTATAACTCTCGCATCTGGATTTCATTTGGCATAGACATACATATTAATCACGCCGAAAACACCTAAATTAGATGCAATTTTTTTCTCGCCTGCACCATAGTATAGGGTATCGTTTAAAAATATTGTGGATGTAGGAAGATCGATTTAGGGTTAGGTTACGGTTAAGAAACTCTACACTGCGCATGGCCCGACACGAACATGGCCGGTTTTGATCTTTGAATTAAATCAATTGATACTGTTTCTCTTCTGCGACTGTGCTCCTAGATCTCTAACCGTGAAACTCTTTTTTTACTGGCAAACATAAACATCGCAGCAAAACATTGGAAAGGATTAACATTCTGTCGTTATTGTAATGCAGTGAATAAAATTTTATCGCGCGCAATACGAAGAAAAATTAAATATGATGATCGCTTCAATGGCGGCCATCTGCAATTTGCATTTTTAAAACGGTTGCTGCCCGTTTTCCCGCTTACCAATTTTAATTATAGCCTGCCGAACATTCAGGAAATGTGCCTGGAACTCTGTGAGGTGGTTAATGATATTACATTATCCACCTCACTGAGTATTGTAAATTGGTTTGCGGCAATGAAACGTTGTCTAAATTGACATTTACAGGCCGTGGTTTTTTTTTTTTATGTCCTGTATACGTCCCACTGCAGAGCACAGGCACAGTATAATGAACACATTAATCCACGTTCTATTGTGGGAAAGAACGCGGGGCTTGTCAATTGTGTTACCAATCGGAGCGAGTTCTGTTTTACCCGGCAAAATATCTACGCACCTGCCATCGTCAGACCGACTCTTGCGTTTTGCGGCGTACCTACATAATTCGACGGGTTACATCTATGGTTTCACGTTTTTGTATACAACCATACAATAGTTACGCTGTCACCTACTACCGCCCAATGAACGTTCACGTCGTCACGCATGGTAAGGCACACAGAATGAACCAGTCACAGAGTAATTTACTCTACAGCACATCTTGCGCTAATTTCATTGGTAAGGAGTAATCGAGAGACTGGGGCCGTTTTTGAGTGTGAATTTTGTAGGGAGAAATACTTCTATGGTTTTTTTATTTGTTGGGCATACTTATAGCCAGTTTCAGAATTGAGAATTTCGCTAAGTAAATGGTTAACTGTAGTGCTGTCTCTTCGAATTTCTCAGAAAATAGCGTGGCAAAACGTTACTTAAGTATTTACTTAGCGACCGGCGCTGAATTACCTCAAGTTCAGACGTTTTGGCGACGTTTCAGTTGCCGTAGGCGATGCCGATACGTTGGGAATTAAGGTAATTATGTTTACCTAAATAACAATTACGATTTGACCCGTTAAATAGCTCGGTATTTTTTTGGTTAATCGTGTTTTTTGGAAATTACATTTAGATACTTTTTTTTTATTTAATTAATAAAGACCTTTACATTTATTTTTTTTAAAGTTTCGCCAAACTGCGGTGCAGTTTATTGGCGTTACGCTCCTATAATTTATGGTTTACAATCAGTCTTTTACATCTCTTATTTGAGTATTTTAACTTAGCGGCCCTACCCGCACCACCCAGACGTCACGTCTAACCTGTATAATACGTATAACCTGAATCTTTGCAGGGGGTAGATGTACATATATACCAGAATTGCTCGTTTAAAGGTATTAGATATAACTAAGGGGATCGCGATTCATTCAAAATACTTTCGTTCGGAAGGCCTGTACTCAGCATAAAACGGCAACTGCGGCAGATTCGCCGTCCATTCCGTTTTGTGTCCATAATGTGTATCAATTTTCGCAAACAAAGCGGGATTACGGGCGGGTCGCGGTAATGGTGTGTGGTAAACAATATGTGTTGTTGTGTCTGAATGTGACCTTATTTGCTATCTAGCTAGTTCTGCAGACAGATTTGATAGTATAAAGACTAGAGTGCGAGTAGGTCTCTTGTTCTGAGTGGTCCAAACGAACTCTTACAAACTTACTTACGGTCGTTGGTTCGAGTCCCACTGAGGTCCGCCGCGCATTTCCATGTTTGTGATGTCCTTGCCTGGTCACCATTGCACAGGGTATCCTAGTTTGGGATCGACAAGTGATTGTTATGGAGTTAGTATGTCGTTATGAGACATCACATAACTACAAATTAAAGATTTTCGGGTGCTTTTCCATTGGTTGTGCTGTGGTGTTTTCGTTATTGATCTAAGTCAACGGGGAGTGTTATTTGATTGAAGTGTCTTTTTTTTCTTTGTCATACATTTTCTTGTTTTTGATCTGCCCCGCCAGGGCCCTGTTTAAAAAAGCTGTAATTAGTTAAAAAACTTACCAATCCTGAGGCTAGGTGGGGCAAAAATGTCTGAATTGACCTCTGCTTCTTATTATTTTACATCCGGCTCGAAGGACCATGATCGGGAATTTTAAAATAAAACAACCAGCTTGATAGAAAGATAAACTTAATCCAATATGTATATAAAAATCACAATGTTTGTATTGAACTCCCCCGAAACGGATTCACCGATTTTTATGAATTTGTGTATATTTACTAGGTCTGAGAATAGGTCGTAGGCTAATCAATACGGCAATATTATTTCATGCTGTAGTTCACTATCGCATACTACGGACATAATATAAAAATACCACGTGCCGAACGCTCACTGTGAAAAAATGAAATGAGATATGAAAAATTCGTCCGTTCAGATAGCGAATAGTATTATTTTATTACAAGTGTAGGCAGCTAGGCACGCTTCATTTCCCTCCAAAATTTAATCAATTCGTTTGGTTGCCGATAAATTTTATTAGTACGCCCTTCCACAGACTAGAGAAGTGCTTTCTCAAGAGGGCTGAACGAGGCAAATCGCATCATCATCATTAGCCATTTAACGTCCACTGCAGCACATAGGAAAATCTCGGAAAATTTAATAAGTTGAGAATTTATTTGTTAGAATTCGCCGCTGCCACATCCATCACTAGTTGTTGATTGACTCGGTGTTGATTTGAAAATTTTAAACCAATTCGGATTGGGGGCTAATGTTCATTATCAAACTAAACAAGTTTTGTTCTCAAACTTTTCTTATTTCGCGAAAAAATTAAAACTTTGCTTACATTTTTACCGAATTAAAAAAAAAATAGGTGGAGGTTCTCAATTCGTCGGAAACTTTTTTTCAAGTTTTTCTTTCTTCGCCAATTGAGCTAACTTGTAAAACGATAAAAAAATATAAATCAACACCGTATACTCTGTGACGTGCTGGGTTAATAACGCCCTTACCTCGGAGATCGCTTTTTAGTGATATGCTTTTAATATGCTGTTTGACACAAAACAGGAACATGAATTGAATGTGACAGTGTCGGTACTCCAGAGCTATTAATTTCAGAGGTAAGAAAGAGCGCATTATTAAGACGGTTCTTAAATATTTGGATGAGTTTCATACATGCATAAACTCACGCCTGTATCCTAGAGGGGTAGGCAGAGACCAGGGACTGCCACCTGCCACTTGCCACGTGAAATTCGGGAATTAAGGTAATTAAATTTTACCTAATAAATAATCGCCCGTTTGATAAATAACTATGAGTTATACAAGCGTCTACTCCTACACTATCTAGATGGAGTGACCACTATTAAGTGCCTGAGACCTTCTTAAGGCTGGGTTCTCCAACATCACCCCCAAATCAGGCGTTTTAAAATACATTTAAAATCTGAAAAAAAATATTACTTTTCAATGTCCTATCTGGCCGTCGATGATTATTCTGAAGATTTTTTAAAGTTTATTGCATAAAAAAAAAATCGCGAAAATGCGTCTAAATTATAACTAGATATGGTTTTATTTGAGGTGTGCTAAGTTTTGGATAATGAAAAATATACCAAAATGACTATCACTGAATGTATTAGTGACGTCGGTCGTCAAAATTCTAATAAGTGAAAGTGAAAAAAAAAAAAAACATTTATTTCAATTGTGACAGAAAAATTAAACAAAAATAATAGACTCGGGATTTCTGTAATTTCAAAAATGCCTACGTTTCTCCAAACTCGTTCACGCAGCGCAATAAGTCCCGTACAAAATCCGTGCGCTCGGCGAATCTTAGTTGATTCCTGCAGCTTTGGCAGTTCAATAATTATTCAATACCTTTACATACATACGCAGCCTATATAGGTCCCAATGTAAGGCACAGGCCTTCTCTCAGGGAGTGTATGAGTATGGGAGGAGTATGGGCTTAATCACCACGCGTGCCCACCGCGGATTGGCGATTTCAAGCGCTGAGGTATGTGAATAGCTCAGACACTCAGGTTTCCTCATGATGTTTTCCTTCACCGTTGGCGAGTGGTATTGCTACTATAACTTCACAAGTGTATGTAACGTAGAAAACAAAGTCATAGGTACATGCCCGCACTGGGAATCGAACCTGGTTCTCACGCTTCCGAGTCCAATGTTCTACCCACTAGGCTACCACCGCTTCAATACCTTTAACTCTATATAGGTATGATCATTTTTTCATTCTAGGTGCAGGTGTGTGGTAATGGCTTAAAGTTGTTGCCAGTCAAGTAAATCATATTATATTGTCATGACCATGGAGAACTTGCACTAAAATGTGTTTTAATAGAATAGGAGAGGACGCGTTAAAAGATAAATAAATGACTAATTAACTGCGACTAATACTTTTTGTAAGTCGAAAAGTAGATATAGTCACGTGGTGCTAAGACGCGCCATACAAATCGAGCTTAGACTATGACGTCACTCCCTAACGTAACGCCTTATATGTCCATACATATAGTGTTTATCAATATTTGAGTAATTTCCTGAAATAATGTTTTTATGCATGTACACGCTTATAAGAAAACGTTCAGAATTCAATGACAAACCGAAATGTAATAAGTTTTGTGTTATTAGAGTAACTTTATTTTTCGCAAATTTTGTGACCCCGTAAACCCAGAATAAGAAATTTTTATTGCTTTATTTTTAATTTTTTTCTAGGTTTTTAGATGATTTCTCACCATGATAATCTTTCTAAGGTCTAAGGTTGTCTGGAAGAGATCGCTTTTAACGATAAGACCGCCAATTGTTTCCTATTAAGAAGAAGAAGAAGAAAAACATTTATCTAACACCACAAAGACATACATTTAGCAATGATTAAAAACAGACAAACAATTGAACATAAAAAAAAAAAAAAAATCCCAAAACAATAACCCATTGAATGGCCTCGAGCTCAGTATACGCTGCGGTTTTGCCCACAGCACTGATTTTCACCACGGGCCTGGAACTAGGTATTAAGTTCCTTATGTCTCTGTAAATTACTGGTGTGCAATAAAGTGTTATCTATCTATCTGGGATAACATTGTACATTGACATTCAACAAACGTAATGTAAATTCTTTACGTTGAAATAAATTTTTGAACTCTAATTAATAAATCAACAATCATAGAGATTCAGGAGTGACCGAGGCCGGCCTTTTGGTCTTCAACCACCATCATAGGACCTTAACTTTCTTCAAGAGTTCCGCTCGACTGGGCCTTATACAATTTTATTACCTTTTCACCTGAAGGTGAAGTGTTTTTATTGAATCTATAACTTACTTCGCAGCGTCGCTGAATAATTTTCTTTTTCACACGATTGCCATTTTAAATTGGATTCTTTCATCGTAGCTTTCTTTTGTGTAAGGCGTTTCAAACAATTTGCATGTATTTTTTACATTTCCTTTAGACAGAGGCACTTCTTGCTCAATGAAAGGATATTCTCGCCCAAAAACAGCATCTTTACAGGTTTTTATTAAGAAACCTGAGTCCACAATAAACGAAATAACGATTCGATAACGTTCTGAAACTTTTCGAAGATCAATAAACATCACAGAAACTTGTGAAAAGTATTTTTTTCGAGTTCTAGTCACTGTCTCGGAGAAAAGATTTGTATTTTTAAAATTAACCACCCAAAATCTCGATAGTATCGTAAGTTTACATAACTGTGAATAAATTGCAAGTATTAAGTATTTAATTATCATAGTTTTAACGTAAAATAGTGTATCGAGCTTACCATAATCGGTACGTAGGCGTTTGTTCGCACTTATGCCCTGTTCATAAGTGCGACAATAGCCTGCACCTAATAGAATATACAATGTTATAAAAATATAATCACGTAATACAGTTGCGTGTGAATTTTAATCAACTTCATTCATTCAAGAGAAATTCC
This sequence comes from Yponomeuta evonymella, assembly GCA_963969515.1. NCBI lineage: Eukaryota > Metazoa > Arthropoda > Insecta > Lepidoptera > Yponomeutidae > Yponomeuta > Yponomeuta evonymella. Next base: position 3,222,671 of record OZ018347.1, read on the forward strand.
AAAGAGTGTCAGTGAGATTGTAAGATTACACTTCCTGTATTTGCTTAGTTTGAGAATTCGCCTCATACATAATAAAATTCGCACAATGCTTGTTGTATTACGTTCGCATTGCCATTGCAATTATTACTTAAGTATAATAAACCTTTTAATAATAATGGGCGAGATAAGCAGGGCCGCGTTTCATGAAACTAATACCTACATATTGTATTATGACAATTCAGTGTAGTAAGTACATTGCGTGTAGGAAAAAGGATGTAGGAAGACCCGGTCTTACTATTTGTTATGGCTGTAGGTTAATCGACTTTGCCATATACATTGAATTGTCATAGTAAACCATGAATTGTAGTTCTACGAAATAGAGCTCACACAGCAAGGTGGAGATTAACGGTGTCGTTTATAAACGACGTTTTTATAAAAGCACGATTCCATTAAAACACTTTTTGAGATATTGTAAGGAATCTAACATTTGGAGACTGTTGTAAGGAATCTTGTTTTTAAAATAAGACTGTTACCCCCTGTTTCTGGTACACTAACAGCCTGGTAATGTACAGTTACTGTTGACAGTCGTCAGTTGGCCAAAGTGCATAAAATAAACTCACTACTTTTAGTTCGTTAAAAGGTTATTAGTGTATGGAAAACGGAGGGTTACTATTTCCGTACTTTAAATATGTTTTAGCATCGGTTTGTATACACGTAGATTACTTTGATCTGGCATAAAGAATTCTGTCCCATTTCGCTCTTTAATTGGGCATGTATGTTTGAGGACAAAGAATAAAAGACGATTCAAATGAAGAAAAGAATAGTCAGAAAAAAACCGGACAAGTGCGAGTCGGAATCGCCAACCGAGGGCTCCGTAAATTTTTTTAGGTACATACTTACATATTATAAATAGTTCAGGAATTGAGTCTCGCAGTTTTTACCGAGCTTTTCCCGAACTTGAAAGACAATTTTTTTTAATGATTTAAGTACAAATGTCTAGTTTCAGAATTTTCCCCGTACTTGTAGCATACGATGATATTACTTGCCAAATATCATAGTTCTAGGACTGTAGACTTGAGTATATATATGGTTTTAATTTCAACTCGATACCTCCCACGCAGTTCCTTAGATTTAGTTTTTTCATTAAATTCTACGTTTTGTAATAAGGGGCAATCCATAAAGCACGTCACACGTTAAGGGGGGAGGGGGGCGCAAAGTGTGACAAGGGGTGGAATTTAGGACCCCAAGTTCGTGAAGTCACATTTCAAAAATATTTTTTTTCGCAAATTGGCTCTTAGTGTCGCGCTGCTGGATGAAAGCCTCCCCTTTAGCTCTCTACTCCTCCCTGTTACCGGCCATTCCCTGCCACCCCGGCGAAGTGAGTCGTCCCCATCCCAACAGAAATACATCAGCTGTGAAAATTTCAACTGTCTAAATATCACGGTTAATGAGATTCAGTCTGGTGACAGACGGACGGACGGACGGCGAAGTCTCGGTAATAGGGTCCCTTACCCTTTGGGTACGGAACCCTAAAAAGCTGCACAGGAACCGCACCAGCTTACAAGTGACGGCTAGATGAGGATGTCCGAGGACAGAAAGAAGTGGCGCGCCTCAGGATAAGCCTATGTCAACAACTGGACGATTATGGGCAGATGGATTCGACTGGATACAAAGGAGCAAAGACAATCCTCTTTCCAAACACTCTTTATATCCGTAACGTTCTGCTTGGCACAGAAAATGGCGTCTATCCATAAACGCGGGCATGCATTATTCAATAGTAGCGAAAGTGAGCCGGCGACTTAAACTGTGCCCGTGTTGTGTACTAAGCCGCAGTACAAACGTGACGGTATGTTTGTTTGTTCAGTTACCCAGAAGCAATCTGTTCTGATTGTGTTGTTATGTTAACGCAGTGCCTCCTAAACCCTAACTAGTGCAATCGTAGCAGCATTGGAAGTAAGTAAACAATGGGGCGCCGGATTAAGAATAGCGTCACTCCATTTCCTTCCGTGGATGTCGTAGAAGGCGAATAAGGTAATCAATTACCAGGAGACGGGCAGCAGCGTCTTCCTGAGATTCCAACCGCATACTGCGATCGCCAACCCGCCTGCCAAGCGTGGCGATTATGGCAAAACCCCTCATGGTTATGAAAACCACGAAGGAGGCCTGTGTCCTGCAGTGGGCGTCAAATGGCTTAATCCGGCGCCACACGGAATAAGACAAAAATAAATAACTGCTTAATTTTTGACTAAATAGGGGATTTACTAGCAAAGGGCAAGATAAAAAGTACCCGAAACCGGCGTGCGTGCGTGCAACGATTAATGAATGTTTAGAAAGCGAAAGTGATCTGTCAGGTTCGTGGCAAGGGGCAGTCCCTGGTCTCTGCCTTCATAACCATGAATATGAGGGAGGCCTATGTTCTGCAGTGGGCGTCAAATGGCTGATGATGATGATAATGAAAGAATGGGGCGATAGGCAGGATTCGTATAGCCGCTTCGACGACATTATAAATCAATACAGGTGTGACTTTATGTGTATTAATGTACGTATCTATAAATGTATGTAGTCAGACACCAGGGTCTGCCACTGATGAACCGTTTCGGTAGATTGACTGCCTCGTTGATCATGCGGTAGACATGCTTAACTGACCAAACAGAGGTCATGGGTTCGATTACCATTGCAGGCCTCAGTACCTTATTTGTGCATATGGCATCAGCCTGGGTATATTTCTTTTTTATGTGGGTAATCAAAGCACAGGATACCTAGGTGGGTATCACCTGTCCCACTCTAGGACCAGGTGATTGTGTTGTGCGGGAGCTATTATTATGAAATATATGCTAAAAAAGATAAAGATAAAAGATAATTTATTTAAGGAACATTTTACAGTATCACTAAGGCAGTGGTACCCTGCTCCCTAATAAAAGGTTAAAACCTGTGGTTTAGGATAAGCAGTGCTCATCCGAAAAACACTTCACATTTTCAAGGTTTCAATTTTCACTATAAAGAAACTACTGGTAACTAAAGTAAGTAATAAGAAGTCTATTAGCAGCTGAAAATATTGAAAGAAACTCGTTTATGTAGTCGTTTTTAGGGTTCCCTACCTCAAAAGGAAAAAACGGAACCCTTAACACTTTGTTCTCCGTGTGTCCGTCCGTCCGTCTGTCTGTCAAGACGTTTTATCTCGGGAACGCGTGGTGGTATCGAGTTGAAATTAAAACCATATATCCAGGTCTGCAGTCCCTTCAAGCTGTACAAAAATCAAACTTCAGAGTTAACATAAAAAAAGGTACGGCCGTTTATGGCGCAAAAAACGTATATTTCGACACTCAAGGGAATCAGAACAGGAAACAGAAAACAGAACGGATAGGGTACTTTCCGTTGACCTAGAACTATGAAATTTGGCAAGAAATATCGTGTTTTACTGCAACTACAAGGAAAAATCTGAAACTATACATTTGTAATTAAATCATAAAAAAATAATCTGAAGTTCGGGAAAGCTCGGAAGAAACTGCGAGATTAGATTCCTGAACTATTTATAATATTATATAGTACTTACAAATTTGTACGGAACCCTTAGTGGGCGAGTCCGACTTGCACTTGTCCGGTTTTTTTTTAATCTGGCGCCCGGAGCCAAGCACAAAAGCTAAAGCATTATGAATACAAAGTTAGCCTCTTATCCAGAAAGCAAGGGGTGAAAGTTGACACGGCATGCAATATTAAAGTGTTCAAATGTGTCAACTTGGGAACTGTGTCTCCTCTGTCTTTAGGTTACCTTGAGGGTTGCTAGAAGGTGGCTTGCTTGACGTTACTATGGACGCTCATACTTTTCGTTGGCTTACCTACCTCAATTTTGACGGTTTATCATGGTTGTTCTTACTGGAATCATACTATCTAAGAATGTATACAAAAAAGAATGAGTACGTAAGTGGATCTTGCAATTTTTCATGTTTCATTCGAAATAATATTTTTTCTTGAACAATAACGAATTTGCGCAAAGAATCAAAGGATGTGAAATTGGCGAAAACATAAAAGTTATTTAAATTAAGTTTCCTTATCTGGACACGCGTAAAAATCTTGGCGTGTCCTGATGACGACATAATAAATGACACTAATTTTGAGTTTAACCAACTGGACACACGTGTGTCTAGTCTCTTGTGTCGAGTTAGTGAATAACCCGAAAATTCTTAAATCTTAAATGAAAATAATTTTTCAACCGACTCAAAAAGAACATATATATATATATATATATATATATATATATATATATATATATATATATATATATATATCCATAACAGCGTCAAATCTTAACCGATCTCGACAATTCTTATTTTGTTCGAACAGGTATAACGTCCCATTGGTCCCATTTTAATTTGGTGATGTTCTGGTGAAGACTTTCGGAGATGGAAATTTAGAACATCAAATTGTAAAGCAACGAATTAAGTAGGGTAAATTTATGATTATATGGGACTTCTAACTTCCTTCTAACGATTTATTTTTCTCCCGCTCCCCCACTAAAAATTGAAAAATAAAAATTTTTAAATAAAAACCAACTTCGAAACACTAAAGCACTAGTACTCGAAGTCGGTTTATATTTTTTATTTAATTGTAGTTACCGCTGGACAAACAAGGAATACGCGTCATCGAGGCCTCATCATATACCGAGTGATTGACACTTACGTCGTCAATTGTATTCATGTGACACCTTATTTATAACAATGGGTCAAGTCCTGCGTGGTTGCAAACAAGAAAACCTACTTAGTAAGAAGCAAGAAGCAACTCCGGTCTCTGCCACCCCTCCGGGATACAGGCGTCAGTTTATGTAATGTAACGTATGTTTTAGCAGTTGGGTAATCATATTTTGGTTGTTGTAGGTAGAAATAGGTTTAATGGAAAAAAACCGTGTCAAGCAAGTGGGGTTGGGTTTCGGCGTCCGCAAACAATCCAATTTATCAAACGGAACGAATGTCGCAAGTCTTGACAAGCAAGACGAAGGTATACATATTGGAGCCTAGAGTAAACGAAAAGTTCTTTATAAGAGTTATATTAGCATGGCAATGGCTGTCATTTGATACTATTTTGTAACCTATTATCATAAGCAGCCTACATACGTCCCACTGTAGGGCACAGGCCTTCTCTCAGAGAGAGAGTATGGGCTTAATCACCACGCGTGCTCACCGCGGATTGGCGATTTCAAGCGCTGAGGCATGTGAATAGCTCAGACACCCAGGTTTCCTCACCATGTTTTCCGTCACCGTTAGCGAGTGGTATTGCTATTATAACTTCACAAATGTACATAACTTAGAAAACAAACAACAAACAAACAAGTCATAGGTACATGCCCGCACTGGGAATCGAACCTGGGTCTCCCGTTTCCGAGTCCAATGTTCTACCCACTAAGCTACCACCGCTTCCTGTAACCTATTAACAATTGCATTATCTTTAGTAGCCTATATACGTCCCACTACAGATCACAGGACTTCTATCAGACAGAGAGTATGTATGGGCGTAATTAGCGCGGCGTGCGTGTCCACCGCGGATTGGCAATTTCAAGCTCCCAGGTACGTGGACACCTCAGACACTCAGGTTACCTCACGATGTTTTCCTTCACAGTTAGCGAGTGGTATTTCTATTACTAGCGGTGAAGTTATAGTAGCAATACCACTCGCTTACGGTGGAGGAAAACATCGCGAGGAAACCTGAGTGTCTGAGGTGTTAACAAACCTCGGCGCTTGAAATAGCCAATCCGTGGTGGGCCCGCGTGGTGATTAAGCCCACAGTCTCTCTCTGAGAGAAGGCCTGTGCCCTACAGTGGGACGTATATAGGCTGAATACATTGCTACTACAACTTCACAAATGTAACAGTGATAGGCAATGGCTATCATTTTATACTAGTTTGTACTCTATTAAACTCGCATTGTAATTTCATTCAAATAAAGTACAATATTTTACTATATTTGAGCGTTTATGAATACTACTAGCGCCATCTATTATCGGTTCTGAATATAACTTTTTCCGTAGTCGGGTATCGTTTTTCAACTTGTGCTGGTTAAGATTGGTTTCTGATTCATATTTTATACTCGCTATAATTTTTATGTCTAGTTTATTTATCCTGGACCCCATTTTATAGAAATTAATGTTGTACTATGTAAATTTCATGTACTTTGCATAGCCGATTCACCCACAGATTGACAAATTGGAAGACTTTTGTACTTATCGCCTACGCAATGCACATCGAATTGTCATAAAAGCTATGAATTTTAGTTTTATGAAACGAGGCTCGGAATATACTTATCTTATCTTAGGATTTAGTGTTCTCTACGCTACTCCCTTGGGGACGCACCGCACCTGCGGGCACTGGCCCGCAAACGCCCGCATGTCTTCATGAATCCGCAATTACACCCGCAAGTGCGCAAACTTCATTACATTGTCATCCACTCTATAAATACGGATCTTAATGTTTCACCGCAGACCAACTGACAGCTTTCACAACCCAAAAGTATGCATAATCAGCTTATATGCGTCCCACTGTAGGGCACAGGCCTTCTCTCAAGGAGAGAGTATGGGCTTAATCACCACGCGTGCCCACCGCGGATTGGCGATTTCAAGCGCTGAGGTATGTGAATAGCTCAGACACTCAGGTTTCCTCACGATGTTTTCCTTCACAGTTAGCGTGTGGTATTGCTACTATAACTTCACAATGTACATAACTTAGAAAACCAAGTCATAGGTACATGCCCGCACTTGGGATCGAACCTGGGTCTCTTGCTTCCGAGTCCGATGTTCTACCCACTAGGCTACCAACGCAACCCAAAAGTATCCAGGGTATTTATCCTATTAAGGGACCAGAGGCTTAATTATGCCCACCCACAGATAATTATATCTCAATTGCTCTGAGTGCTTACCAAATCCCGTCGGAATCGTAACGTTTGCGATAGCAATTAGTGTGAAATGTGACAGTTAGACGATTGATTATATTCTTTTTCTTGCACTAACCCGTGCTGAGGACAATTTTTTTAAAAACCTATAAATTTAGAGGCTAAAGATTCCACCCATGCCGGGATTTGAAACCGCGACCTCTGGCTAACCGTGCCAGCGCTCTCTCAACTGAACTAATGGGCAAGTGCTGGCATCGGCGAAATTTCGAGCCTCTTTACAAACTTCTCTGTATTACGTATGCCTGCACTTGCCCATTAGCTCAGTTAGGAGAGCGCTGGCATGGTTAGCCAGAGGTTGCGGGTTCAAGTCCCGGCATGGGCGGAATTTTTAGCCTCTAAATAGGTTTTTAAAGTTAGACGATTGGTATCGTTCGGAATTTGGTGCGTATAACATAGGACTTTGAAAATCTTTCCAACATTGACTTATGCAAAGAAAAACTTGACACACGCTGCAGCGAACAGACGTTAGGTACTTTCCGATCCTTCTTTGCGGTACACTTGGCACAACGCCCCCTTTTGTACCTGACTTCACTTTTGCTCCTGTCTCCAGAAGAGACCTAATTATACGCACAAAATTCTGTTGGATTCCTAACGTCCAGCTGTCAAATTCTATACTTATCATAATCATTATTATATTTATCTTCCTAATTTTTTTTTAAATTTTAATGGGGCCCTGTAATTTATCGGCCATGTCACGCATACCGGGGTTTCCAAATAAAAATAAAAATTGTCTAACAAAGACGCCAGCTGGTATCCAGGAAGTGGTCGGCGGCCAAATGTCGTCGTCCGGTACTTTCCAAACGCATAAATACAGCGGACGGACGTCACCAAATATCGATAATTTCGAACTTTGGGGCATGTTTCTTTAAGATACAGTGTATAAGGGTGCAAAATACCATCAGTTTTAATATAAGACTAATGTTGCAAGATTTTTCGTGAATCAAACTCAAAATAAATTTTATTTACTTGAACATAGTAAATAAAATTGAAACGGCAATAGCTCAAACTGCAATAGCATGCTAGTTTTATTAAAAAAAAAATATAATTATAAAATTAATTTTCCGCTTGCCAAAGTTCATGTTTTTACGTAAAGGAAACGATTTGTGCTTTAGTCGGAATAATTCTTCTGTTTTTTTTTATTCGATTGCTCCTCTGAGGAGCTTCATTCCTCTTGGTTTTGAACTGGGTCGTTGATGATGACAACGACCCGGTTGACAGGTCTTGGTCATCGCTAGATAGGGAAACGAACAAGTTTTTATTGATTTTCAACTGTTTTCTAAGACCTACCACGTCTTACCCAACGGTCAAATGCCTTTTTCCAGCTCTTCTTTTGATCTGTGATGTTTGTTGCCAACTACTTAATATTTTCATTCATAAACCCTCCGTGGCGCATGCACCTTGTGACTTCACTGGAGCATGACACACACCGGAACTGCGCCTGCGCACGTCTTCCCCTACAGTAGGGACGCCAACCAGGAAGTGTTCCCTTTATTTAATTCTCGCATTTATGGCGCTGACAATAAGAGCTTGTATAGTGTGCTGCGGTATCGTCATCCGTTCGTTGATCTTTGAAGAATTTGAGGAGGTACTAATTGATGATCAAACGAACTTAACTTACGTGAAGTTCGATCACAATTATGAGAGCAACTTCATTCGACGCGATTGACAATCGCCCCCCCTCAGACTTGGGCTTTCTTTGGTTTGTAAGAAATAGTTCATTTATTGACTATTATCTAGCCCCTTGCCAAACTAAAAGAGTGAAATTAAAGAGACAGCAGCTATAAATAAAAAGAGGTCAAAGATAGCGGTACGCGAGTGATTGATTGAGTATGTAAGTAGTATGTGGGTGGAATGTGTTTTTTTATATTTTTTTCTCTGAAATAAAATGAAAAAACTTTATTGTTAAACGGTTACAAAAATGGTTACTTGCCCCCAAACTAGGATTCTCTGTGCTATGGGTAGCCAGGTATTTCAGGCCTCTGTATTTCAGTTTTAAGAACCTATTTAGGGGCTAAAAATTCTGTGCCAGTTAGCACGGTTAGTCAGAGTTTTCAGTTTTACTTACGACTTTAATAATCTGTGCAAGGCTGTATGGGGGGCATAACTACGATATGTTAACGCAATCGCGTCGAATGAAACTGCGAAATAATACATAGGGGTTAAAGTATGAAATTGCCGTTTTATTGCAATAGGTTCTTTGAATTGACATAGAATCTTCATGGTTTGAGGTTTTCAAATGAAACTTTTTTCAAATGGTTTCTATGATGTTCTTTTTTTAAAAAATGTGAAACATTTGAATATCGACTTTCAATTGTTTTTGTTATTCAATTTAGACAAGAGAGATGGATACTGCGAAAATTCGAGTGATTATGAGGCACCCATTTTTCGTATTTTTTTATTTTATTGATTTGACGCAAGTGAGTCAATATTGTGGGTAAGGTAACGTTAAACCATGCCGCTAATTCCTGGGTAGTTTGACTAGGGTCGGCTTCCACTATCTCTCTTAATTCATCGTTATTCACCTGTGTGGGCGGTCTTCCTCGTGGCTCGTTCTTTAAGTCGAAATTTCCATCACGAAAGCGTTTAAACCAACATCGCACGGTGCGTTCATTAGTAGACCCCTCTCCAAACGCAGCATTGATATTGCGGGCTGTTTCTGCCGCGTTAGTTCCGCGTCGGAACTCGTATTCAAAAATCACTCGAATTTTCGCAGTATCCATCTTTCTTGTCTAAATTGAATAACAAAAACAATTGAAAGTCGATATTCAAATGTTTCAAATTTTTTAAAAAAAAGAACATCATAGAAACCATTTGAAAAAAGTTTCATTCGAAAACCTCAAACCATTAAGATTCTATGTCAATTCAAAGAACCTATTGCAATAAAACGGCAATTTCATACTTTAACCCCTGATACATAGGTTGAAAATTAAAGCAAACATGGCGACAATTTGTACATTTTAAAGGACTATTTCACAACTTAAACTTTCGTAAGCACTGCACATTTTATATATTGGTTTAACGGTTTCAATAAAGATAAGATAAGATAATGATAAAAGATAATTTATTCAAGGAACATTTTACAGTGACCTTACATCACTAAGGCAGTGGTACCATGAAAAAGTAAGTGAAACTGTTAAACCAATATTATACAAATTTAAAGGCCTACATTAAATGTAGTTTAAAATAGAGTTTTTCAATTCGCAAAGACTATTTTTTTTCTTGAGGGCTGAATCAAAAACCATTTCGAGAATAACATCTAAGTAACCATATTTTCTATATTTAAGATAAATATTAAGGAAGATGAGCGTTATTTTTGCCAAAAAACAATAACCTTCATTTGACCTTCTGATGACGTCACATTTTAAAATAAACATAACATATGGCAACACTACGTTACTTAAAAAAAAGACTTGCTGTCATAATAATATGCATATCAAACTTTGGTTTGGTTTGTGTTTTCCCGTTTAGTTCTCCGTATGTAGTTATTTGTTACCTTATAACCGACGATTTTGCATACACCCTGGACAGTCCTTGAGTCTCAAAGCCAGGTCAACGTGTAAGCTATCAATCTGTGTCCAAGGTAAAAGCAAAATCGTCGGTAACAGCAAAAATACAGAAAATAAAGATCAACTTCAATAACAATAACAACAAACAAAAAGGCACTCTCGAAAGAAGAAATGAAATTCCTTGTCTGTGAAAAAAACGTCTGTGACAGCAAATCACAGAAACAAAGTTTGACAGTTTGCGCGACGTTTCGGCGTGTGCACTCGAAAAATATGACGTCACGCTTTCAAATATTTTAAATAAATAATTTATAATAATAAACTTAACAAATCGCTGAAAAAATGAAATTAGTCTCTAGAAATTACTTCTGCTTTAAGAAAAAAATATAAAATAAGATCAAAATAAAAAATATACTACCCGATCGGCCATTTGATGCCCACTGCAAGACATAGGGCTCCTTCATGGTTTTCATAACCATGAGGGGTTTTGCCACGCTTGGCAGGCGGGTTGGCGATCGCACATGCACAATATATATATTATAACGTAATATATTATAACTTACGATCTTTAAAAATAAATGGTTTGCTCTATAATTTTTCGGATATCAACTAAATTCTCCATATTAGCATCTACAGGTCAGCGCTTAAATAATTACGCCTATGGGCAGACATGTTATGTCTATGTTCAACCGCAAAACTTTTTAAAACTATATCCAGGGAAATCGTAACAAGTATTGTCCGTGTGGCGCCGGATTAAGAATAGCGTCACTCCATTTCCTTCCGTGGATGTCGTAGAAGGCGAATAAGGGCAGCAGCGTCTTCCTGAAATTCCAACCGCATACTGCGATCGCCAACCCGCCTGCCAAGCGTGGCGATTATGGCAAATCGCTCATGGTTATGAGAACCACGAAGGAGGCCTATGTCCTGCAGTGGGCGTCAAATGGCTGATGATGATGATGGTGATTATGCCCGGCAGAAAACTTGAACAAAAATCCTCGCAATTCGACTAGATTAAAGTGCTAAGAATTCTAAGTCACATCCCTCGCCCCCCGCCATCTGATCTGAGACGTACGAAATACTCCCATGCGAAGTCAAAGTTATTTGTTCAAGTTATTTGCCGGGCATTTTACAGAGTACACAAATCCCCGGTACAAACTCGTCCTCTGTTACGTTTAGGGATCGCTTTACCAATTTCCTGCCGGGACTCTGTCGGTCAGAGACACGCTTGGGTTAACTTTTAGGTGGTTTAATTTATTCCGGACTTTTTGTTGTTAAATTGTTAAACGGTTTGTGTAACTTTTTAGTCTAAGAGCGGTCGTGGCGCATCGATAGAACGCCGGTCTCACATTCGGGAGGTCGTGTGTTCGAACCCCATGCATGTACAAAATGACTTTGTTTTCTAAGTTACGTACATTTGTGAATTTGTAGTACCAATACCACTCGCTAACTGCGAAGGAAAACATCGTGAGAAAACCTGAGTATCTGAGGTATTCACATAACTCAGCGCTTGAAATTGTCAATCCGCGGTCGGCACGGGTGGTGATTAAGACCATACTCGCTCTCTGAGAGAAGGCCTGTGCCCTACAGTGGGGCGCATATAGGCTGCATTATTATAGTCTAATTTGGCAACTGACCTATTCTATTCGTTGCCGGATCGGCTATTACTTACATAATTCAAAAAGCCTTTTCAGCTTATGGCTCGAATTGAGATCCCTCCTAATTGAAACTTTTCAGATAATGGACGAAAACTTATACTTCCAGACAGAGAGAGTCCTACTTCTGAAGTTGGTTAGTGATTTACTTAAGTTGGGGAGCTCATACTTAAAAACTGAAATAAAAATAACCAACAACCGCACTGCTGAGCATTAACTACTAAACAGGCCGGACCGGTACCTCACAATTATGAAATTGGATTCCACCTACTTAGTAGTTGATGCTCAGTAGTCGGGTTGTTGTTTATTTTTTCAGTGGTTATTTTTGTCTTTTTAGCGATTTTTTTAATTTTTTCGTTGAATTTATGCTGATTTCATATAACTTATGACACTCAAATTGAGATCTTATTTGTCAAAATCTGACCTTTGGTTAAGGAGTTATGAGCGAACTTAAAATCGGACATACGTACATACATACATATAAACATACTTACATGCATACGAGCCAAACACATCAACCCTCCTTTTAGGCTTCGCCACAGTAAAAACAAAAGTTTGATTAAGGATTACTTTTCACGGAATATACAAATTAATTAAATAGGTACGAGTACTTGCTTGAAAGCTTAATTCTGAGAAACATCTTTATAGACCCTCGTGTAAGTACTTAATTCAATTTGTGAGTTACGTAGTGCGTTAAATAATTAGATTTAAACGCTGTTTTGAGGATTTTTCAGGGATTTAGGGTAAAAAATATCACACTTTTTAATCGCGTGCCCAATATTAATAAAAAATGAGACCATTCGCCAAAGAACTAAGGTGACTGACATAGCCTACATAGGCTGATCAGATAATACAGCTGTGGACGAATGGCTGATTGTTTGAAATATAAATCGATTATTTAATAAACACAAACTTTAAGTGATTTGTTTTTTATGTTGTCCGCATTTATAGAATGCATGAAAATGTACTGAAGCACGCGCATATGCGGTACGGTCATTATTTATTACGTTAACTTAATTAACTTCATTCCCGACGTTGCGGTACGGTTTTTTAATTTCATACGATAATCTGTCAAACTGTGCTAAAATGGCTTGATTGATTTAACCGAAAAAGCAATGTCAAATATTTGGAAATGTCAAAATGGATAACCCAATACAGTGGAGAGTTACGGAAACGGCATCCAATATCGACAGATCGGCCAACATCGACCAACTTAATTTAAGCCCTGGTTTGTGATCGGGACATATGAAAGCCAATTGATTGATTGATTTGAATTGAATAATTCTTTATTTGACTAATAATATGCAGAACATGATACACAAAGATTTTCTTTTGAAAGATTCTAAGGGTATGCTAGGATGTTTCAATCTGTTGATTAGGTTACAGTACCAATTACGGAATAAAAGCCAATTACGCAGCTCTAAACAGGATTACGACGATACATACCCAATATTCGTAGATAGTTCGTACCAATTGTTAATCGAATCGGATACAATTGGAAGCCAATGCGATGCGAGCGAGTGTACCGAGATAATCGATTATCGGTTGAGTATCTAGTTACCACCAGCAAACTACTTAATCTGTTGTAGATAAAGAAACACTTTGTTAGGAGACGACTCTTAATTGTATCTGAATTTGGTGATTTTGAAAAAAGTACTGTAGAAAAAAAAACAAGTTATTGTACTTTTATGACGAAATTTAATCATATTTCTCGCGATTAATGAATTTATTAGCAATTCATTAGACACGCGAGTTACCACCAGCATGTTCAGTTAAATACTCTTGTTCAATGTTTCAATAACTTTGATGCTATTTCTTAAGACTCAGGGTCGTCATTTCTGACATATTCAAGTGTTAGAATCCTTCACTTGCGAGTGATTCAAGAGTTGTATACTTTATTGCACATAAGTAAAAAATACAATGGCAATGTGGCGGACTTAATGCTATAAGCATTTTCCACCAGTCAACCACAGGTGGTGCAAGAAATTAACTGGTAGGCATACGAAATAAACGGATAAAACTAATTACTTTAACTAAAATTACATAAGAAGACGAATACTCTATATTGGTGTGTTCTAAATTCAAACACCAAAATAGTGGTTAAAAGTGCTTTTTATTCACTGTTTTCAGTAAGCGTTTTAAAGGGGGAATGGTAAATAAGCGTTCTAAATGGGGAATGGTGTAGTTACACGGCCGTTGGTTTAACGTGAAACGTCTATGTAAGTGTTAATTATTAGCTCAAACTGTGCAATGTGTTACGCGGCACTGGCGCCATCTAGCGGCACGAATCAAGAGGATCTGAGTAATGGCTACTTTGCTCTACTCAACTATATGGAAATGAATTACACATGACACGTAGTTACAGAATTACAGCCAAACAACCCTCGCCGAGGCGACATGTTTTCGTTGCTTGCGGTTTTAGCAAGTGATCCCCTACTACTGAGCTGAAAGACGTTTCACTATCACTACGACAGTCAATATGACTGGCACAGCAGATTTTGAACACTATTAAAGGACAAGAGTAGAGGAGCAGCAGCGGAGGAATGGGCTGATGGAAAGGCCTTTCTCAGTTACTGCTGTTGTAACAGAATGGGCTGATGGAAAGGCCTTTGTCAGATGTTGTAACAGCTAGACACTTACATTAGTCAGGCGAAAAGTTACTCCTTAAACAACTGGTAACTTCTGGCTCAAATTAATAAATAATTGACGCAGGAGATTGCTCCGCTGAAAGTTGAAATTGGCGAAGTTTCAGATAGCTTATGCTAATATGTTCTGCAAGTTTTAGGGCCTTGGTTATTCAATAATTATCTCATCCCACTAATTTCATGTGGAAGTAAGCAAAACATGTTAAACGCAGTGATGGGTAAAAATATAGATGTCTAACTAACGCAAAAAAATACGTCACGTTCAATTGTGGGAAGGCGGGCGGGGCTTGTCAATTGTGTTACCAATCGGAGTGAGTTCAGTATTACCCGGCAAAATATCTATGCACCCGCCACCGTCAGACCGCTATCTTGCGAGGCACCTAGATATTTCGAAGGGTATGCATCATGAAGTCAATGGTTTGACGTTTTTGTATAAAACCAATCGTAAGTTACGCTGTCACATACTATCGCCCAAACAACGTTCACGTCGTCATGCATTGCATGGCGCACAGAATGAACCAGTCACAGTGATTTAGTCTACAGCACATTTTGCGCTCATTTCATTGGCACAGACTAATCGAGAGGATAGTGCCCGTTTTTTTTGAGAATGAATTTTGTAGTAAGAAATACTTCTATGGAATGGCTTACAAAATAAATAAGATTAAAAAAACTACTTCTATGGTTTTTTTATTCGTAGGTTTAACGGCTCAAGAATCATTTGCAAACAAAAAAAAATGTGAGAAATTGCAGTTTTTTTGCTAAAGGTAACTGCGCCAAAAGTTTGATTAGACCTAAAAAGGTTTTTCCGGTAGCTTCAATGGTTCATGTATATTTGCTTCACGGTCTTACAATAAAGCCGTCAATTTTATTTCAAAATGCCTCGAATAGAAGCTGATGGGGTTTAGAAGCAAAAAAGTGGGGCAGCTTTTTCATAAAATCGCCTTGTTCATTAATTCAATGAGCGAGGCGATTAGTAAGGGAAGGAAGTGAAGGAAAACGTCGCGAGGAAACCGGAGTTCCGCAAACACATAACACAAGTTCATTCATTATATGTGCTACTACCCTGATTTTTTTCACGTTTCTAGAATCAACCGTTTAGCCAGGAGAGGGGGGACGCCCTACGCGGACAAAAATTTGCGCTTTAAAGCTTAATATTTGGCAAACGGAACCCTAAATCGAAAAATGGTCTTGCTCCACCCATAATATTTTTCAACGACCAATCCAACGACATCCCACATGATGGGGACGAGAAAAAAAAATCATCCCCATTTTTCATGTTAGGGTGGTACATTTAAAAAAGTTGGAACATTTAATTGTTTAACTTTGTCGGCGTGATGAATATGTATACACACACCAAATTACGGCTTTCTAGTACCACTGGTCTTTGCGCTAGGCCACGGACGGACAAACAGACATACAGACAGACAGACGGACATGGCGAAACTATAAGGGTTCCTTGTTGGACTACGGAACCCAAAAAATGTAAATTACTTATTTTCAAAATAAAAAAAATCAGTGCCACTCGCTAACGATGAAGGAAAAAAATCTTACGGAATTCTGTGTGCCTGGGGTGTTTACAAGCCTCACCGCTTGAAATCGCCAATCCGCGGTGGGTACGCCGGGTATCTATACTCTCTCCCAGAGAGAAGGCTTGGCTGCCGGGTTCGTCGCTGCCTCTCGCCAAGCTAGCCGTGACGAACAAAAAGATACAACATTTTTTCTGCCCGGTACTCGTCGAAACAACGAAGGTTAAGGGTCTAGGGTTAATACTCCTCGTTGCAATCAACAACAATCAATAAGTGCAACATGATTACACGGAGCCCCTCTCGTTGCCCCCAGCCGGAGCGAGTCCGCGCTGAACAGCCCCACGGAGCCCGACGTGTCGCTGGCGGCCTCGCTGACGGACCCGCTCGAGGCGCACACGCTGGACGAGGCTCGGCGGTCCATCAGGTAATTCAATTCAATACATTTATTATATTCTTTTTGTTGTACTAGCCCGTGCTGAGGACACTTTAAAAAAAACTATTTAGAGGCTAAATATTCCACCCATGCCGGGACTTGAACCCACGACCTCTGGCTAACCGTGCCAGCGCTCTCCCAACTGAACTAATGGGCAAGTGCAGGCATCGCCGCAATTTCGAGCATCTTTACAAACTTCTCTGTATTACGAACAGGCAGCGACATCTGGCCGAAGCAATTTATATCACTTGCAGCCCCGAGTAACCCACTTTGCACTTGAAGTCCCGGCATGGGTGGAATTTTTAGGCTCTGAATAGGTTTTTCAACACATTTATTTCAGACAATTTTAGGGCCGGCGGACTAAAGCACATTTAATAAGTCAAATTGTAAAATAAGGTAAGAATATTCCATACATATCTCCATTTAGGGAGATGGGACAAATTGTCTAATTTGTATAGAGTTCGAGTGTCGCAAGTTCAATTCGTGCACACAAGCACCATTAAATGATGACAAGAATCACGCACACATCTTAACCATGCACACATTTGTCGCTTCGCTATAAGTGGTTAACACGTGCAAATCAGTTACGTGTGTGTGCACATGTGGACGAGGCGCGCTTAGTGCAGCAAGCACGCACACAACTGCACCGCGACACGTGGTGGTGTCTTATTTTATTTTTTAACAGTCACCTTTTAGGTGTATACATACACCTATCATATCTTTTTTCTAAACCTGAAATTAATTTCTTAAAAAAATCTTCATCTTGAAAACCTTGTACTGCGGCCATCACTGCGTCATCATCGTCGAATTTCTGGCCTCTTCGATATTCTTTCAATTTCGGAAATAGATTAAAATCACTAGGGGTAAGTTCTGGAGAATATGGAGGATGTTTTACCTATTCGAAGCCAGCATCGTTGATGGCAGCCATCGCAACTTTGCACTTGCTCGCTTGGGGAGTTATCTTGATGAAACAAAACAACTTAGCGAGTTTGCCACGCCGTTTTTCGCCGCAATTTTGTCACGCAACTTTTTGATTTCTTCCAATATGGAATATGTACATTCTCCGTAATAGTGGCTCCATGACTGAGGTATTCTATCATCACCACCCACACTGTTTTAAATCACTTAAAAAATTTCCCGATGCTGTTTTCCACATTAATCGATCAAGGAATGCATTTGAAATGTAAGAGTAGAACACCCACGTGTTAATTTCTATTACTTTATTTTAAAAAAAATTAATAATATTTCGTGACCTTGGCTTAGAAAATTGTTTAATTAATTATTGTAGGCGTAACGGATCAAGATGTTATTCTTTTATTAATAAGGTTTGATAAATGATTCTACAGCGCATATTTTCCAATTTTAAATTTTTGGAAATCACCTCGGGATATCGAGTAATTAACTTTTTTTCAGATTTTGGTTTTTATTTTTTTTCTTTAAAATACCTCAAAAGTGCGATCTGTAACTAGCACAGATAAATTGCTCTTAATTCGGTTTATCACTGATAAAAAGATCACGTTGCTCCATCGCGGCCTTTGGGAGTTACGTACAAAGGTCAACTGACACATTTTAGGGTTGTCTCTAAAGGTCAAATAAATATAATGTTTATTTTTTGTCTCTAATAAAAAACTATACGGGGTATATATACAAAAGGTTTAAATAATTCAGGGGTGGACTTACTGCCGTACTCACAGTCGTCAATTAAACTTAATGTTCATTAAGTGTCGTGCTATCTCTTTCATATGTCATTGAAATGAAAGAGATGACATGATACTTAATTGACATTAAATCTTTATTGACGACTCTGTGTACGGCAGTCAGACCATGATTTTGAGTAACTTTCCCAAAGAAACCAAGTGTCGGAAATGAATTTTTTTTCGACTGTCTATAAAAAATTGGTAGCTGACTTTTAGTATTTGTATGAAGAGTGGATTTTTTTTGTAATTATCTGCATAAGGTTACACTAACAAATGTTTTACACTAAAAATAAAATATTTTACAAATAAAACTTAAAAGCTAGGTATTTTATTTACAGGAACGATAAATATTTTACACGAGAAATAGTAAAATAGATTTAAAATAAATTTTCCGGTCTAATATACCTCAATCGCTCAAGACAAAATTATACAACCAGTGTGTTACCAGTGATGACTTATGGCACTGAAAGGTGGTCTCTCACTATGGGCCTCATAAGAAGGCTCAAGGTCACGCAACGAGCTATGGAAAGGGCTATTCGGAATTTCTCTACGAGATCGAATCAGAAATGATGAGATCCGTAGACGAACGAAAGTCGTCGACATAGCCCAGCGGATTAGTAAGTTGAAGTGGCAGTGGGTGGGGCACATAGCACGCAGAACTGATGGCCGATGGGGCCGAAAAGTTCTTGAATGGAGACCACATATCGGCAAGCGCAGCGTAGGACGACCAGCCACAAGATGGACAGATGACCTCATCCAAGTGGCAGGAAGACACTGGATGCAAGCCGCTTCCAACGGGTCTTTTTGGAAATCCATGGAGGAGGCCTATTTCCAACAGTGGACCTCTTGTGGCTGAATGATGATGATGAAATTTTCCGAAAAATAGTGAACCTACTACTAAAATTAAAAAGTGAAAAATAAACTTAAAAGACTTTTGAATATGTTGCCAATTAATAACAATTATGTCATTAAATACAGGAAATTGGAAACCAACTAACGAAAAGTTACTTCAAAATATATTATAGACGTTTTCGCATGTTAGATTGCTTTCAAATTTTCTGGATTTTATGGCTCGTATGAATAATTTTCAGTTTCTAGTACCAGAGGGCAGTCATCAAAATTGGATGAATCTTCTTCATCGTCTAACGATGAAGATTCATCTATTGATGGATCTTCGCCATCTTCTGCTGTGAATTGCAAGTTTTCTACAATAATCGGCTTCAGAAGTCCACGAACAGTTTCTGGCAGACAACAGTTTGTTCAAGAAAACAGCATGCTTGTCTCTGAACCTCTTTTTGTTCCGATTGCAACTTTTATAAAACCTAGTGGCTTTTCTAAGAAATGTGTAAACAACGTTGCTTATAAGTCTATCTTTTTCGCTAGATGAGAGATCTTTAAGTCGCTCGCCCATTACTCTGAAAAGTAAGGTCATCAAATCCGATGGTGTTAGGTTGTCAGGAGACCCAGTCTTTTTATATTTTTTGCTCTCTGCGTAAAAACATTCAAAAATATGTAGTCCCGAATAAACTCCTTGCATACTTGCGGTTACTTCTGGAGTTTGATAAGAAGTACCGGCTATGGGGTAATCCATAGCATCGCTTGCCACTCGTGTACCAACATGAGGGTTGGCGCCCTCATGCCCTCCTTGTCCTAAGTCCTCCGGTCGGGGCCCGGATGGACATCCCTCAGCAGGTTTGGTAAGGCCCTGCTGAGGCGAAGTGGCGCCATGGGTCTGTAACGGCTCCATTTTGCCTCACCCCCGTTTCTCAAGTTAACATGTATAAACATAGGGTTTTAGCATAGGTAAGCTTGACGAGGGTGGACCCCTTCCTACGCTACATGTTAACCATAACTGAACTAAAACTAAGTACTTACTTAAAGTAAATACTTAAACAAAACCAAGCAATCTACTTTAGGTAACAAAACTAAAATTGTTTTAAGCATGTAAATGTTAGTCTATATAATGTGAGAAAGAAGCTATTTAGAAGATATTTTAAGTGTATGTCTAAATAATATATAGTTTTGCAACTAATCAAAAAATAAAAAAAAATAAAGTATATATAGATTTTGACTAAATTGAAAGGTCAAGTTGAGTGACACCCCTAACACAAAATTTTGAAATTCAATAACTCATAAACGCCGCGTAAGTGCAACGTGATTTTTTTATCAGTGATAAACCTAATTAAGAGCAATTTAACTGTGCTAGTTACAGATCGCACTTTTGAGGTATTTTAAAGAAAAAAAATAAAAACCAAAATCTGAAAAAAAGTTAATTACTCGATATCCCGAGGTGATTTCCAAAAATTTAAAATTGGAAAATATGCGCTGTAAAATCATTTATCAAACCTTGTTAATAAAAGAATGACATCTTGTACCGTTACTCCTACAAAAATTAATTAAACAATTTTCTAAGCCAAGGTCACGAAATATTATTAATTTTTTTTAAAATAAAGTAATAGGAATTGACACGTGGGTGTTCTACTCTTACATTTCAAATGCATTCCTTGATCGATTAATGTGGAAAACAGCATCGGGAAATTTTTTAAGTGATTTAAAACACTGTGCCACCCCTTGGCTGTCCCAAAAAAGAGAACCCCATTATCTTGCCGGCGGATGGAACGGCCTTGAATTTTTTAGGGATTAGTGATGATGGTCTCTTCTAAGTCATGGATTGTTTTTTTGTTTCAGGGTCGTAATGGTGAAGCCATGTTTCATCCATAGTTAGAAATCGAGCCAAAAAACCGGTCAGGATCTTGGTGCAATAGATCCAAACAGCTTTGTGAAATTCTCAGCCTGGTTCGGTTTTGTTTGGCCGTTAGCATTCTAGGCGCCTAACGCGCTCAGATTTTTTTAATTCCCAAATGGTCATGTATTATATTATGAACACTCCCAATTGAAATTTTTAGTTCTTCAGCTATAAGGCCGGCCACATACAGTCTGAATTCCGTGTCGGAATTTCGATTCGAAATATCGATTCGGGATTCCGAACGCAGTAAATTCATACAAACCTATGGATCTACCACATACATACAGTAGTTTTCCGTTCGAAATTTTCCCTGAATCGCAATTCCACATGGTGGCCTGTGCTTTTGGAATCCCGTACGGAAAAAAGCCGTTCCGAATGCAACTCGCAACGTAGGTATTTTCTATTTCTTAGCAAGATACAGCAACAATGCAATCGCAATCAGAAAATTCTCATCCATATGGGCTGCAAAAAGGTCTGAACTCGATAGCTAGCGTCTCCCAACTGAGCGTTGCTATTCTGAACGGATATAAACATATCTATATGTATGTGTGATGTATTTACGGAATTCCGAATCGATATTTGGAATCTAAATTCCGAAATGGAATTCCGACTGTATGTGGCCGGCCTAAAACGAACAGTAGTACGACGATCCGCCAAAACAAATTTTCAACATTTTTTATCATTTCTTCAGTTACTGCAGTCGTAGGGCGCCCTGAGCGCGAGTCGGCATTAGTGAATGAGTGAATGTCCTTCCCCTCTTAAACTTAGCACACCAACGCGCATCCGTAGAATAAGGTGGAGCATGAACCCCTAACGTATCTTGCAAGTCTTGATTTACTTGTTCCGTAATAAAATATTTAAAGGTAGATGTTTAATTACCGCGCGAACTTCATTCTCTCCATTTTCTTATTACTCTTGGGACAGAACACAAGTACGAACCATCTATAAATGAAAAAACAAAAGAGCATCAAACTTTTTTTATTTTATTATGTCGACAAATAGGTGGGCCATGCCTGCCAGTATTTTCTTTTTCTTTATCCAAGGAGCTTATACCTCATTCTCACTACTTATTGAACACCCCTCGTAACATTGTTTGTGTAGTATAGCTGGAGTTATGGCATATAATAAAACATTTCATCCTCTTACACTTATAAATCAAAGCGGAATGAAATGGTGTTGAAATGAAGAATTCTTTCGTTCGCTTTGTCTTTCTTGGTCTCTTCCTTTCTTTCCCGCCCACCTCTACCTCTCTCTCTGTTAAGGGGCTCCATGAGGTTCACTAGCCACCAACGAAAAAGAAAAAACATATCTTCTTTTACACATCATTTTTGCAAAAAGTGGCTCACAAATGTCTAAAACATGTGAGTAAATGGTGATATTTAGGATCCACGACCGATAACCTAAGGCCAAAAACCTTGGACAAGATAGCTAAAACGGCCGTGTTTGCCATAAATGCTATCTAGTCCCAGGTCCGTGATCCTGGATTCTCGGTCGTGGGGCAAAGTCACTATTTATATGATTAAGAGAATTGAAAGATACTTTTTGCAAAAACGATCTGTAAAAGATACGATTTTTTTTTTCATTGAGCCCTTTTACTACATTACCATGCGACATCTGTTGGTAACCAAGCAAGGGCATCTAGCTTAAACTAGTGAGTACTTACTAAGTACAACGGCCATCATAAAATCCATCATATAAAATATGACAATCTGGGACCTGTTTCATTGAACTACAATTCATGGTTTACTGTACGATTAATCCACAGATTAACAAGTGATAGGAAGTATTGGCTACTCAATTTGCATCGAATTGTCATAATGAACAATTAAAATTATATGAAACTCGGCCCAGTAGGGTTAGCACTCTGATCATTTTGCCTGCTCTCAACTGTCACATTAAACACTAAACAGTATTAAGATGACGTCACAGAGGGATATCTCGCCGGTGCGAACATGAAGACCGCGTGAGCTGTCTCAACGCGCCTCCTTCTGTCAGTTTAATACCGTTTGTCTATGGTTTGCCGCAACCGCGAACATGAAGGTGTTTTTTTCTCGCATAATGACAGCTTAACTAAGAGAAATTTCTCTGTTGGTGTCGAGGTAAAGACAAGGCTTATAGATAGAATATTCTTTATTGTATGTACACCAGGAATTACATATGAGAATTTAACAATAATATAGTACAGTACAATTGGCGGCCTTATTACTAAAAGTAATTTCTTCCAGACAACCATTGACGGAAAAAAATGAGAAGCTAAATGACGGGTAGTCGGTGCAACTAAACAATACTAAGAAAGATATTTATATATTTAATACACATACATAAACGGTACATAAATATAGAATAAACATACATAAATAAAAATTATCATATGAAGGGAGGAGATGAACGAAAAATATACCTACATACTACTAGGAATAGATTTCACCAAAAAGAAAAAAATAAATAAATAAAAAAAACAAACTTAAACTAAGGCAAATTAATATTTTTGAACCCTGCTTTTAAATATTGTTAGGGACGGTGCAAAACTTACGGCCAAAGGCAGATCATTCCACAGGCGGACAGCTGTGATAGTAAAGGAATTGCTGAAGAACCTTGTCGAATGACTGGGTGTCTTCAGCAATCGATTATGAGCAGATCGCAAAGTCCGGCCGAGCGTATCACTCAAAAACTCAAAGCGATTTTTGAGATACAGAGGTGTGGCTGGATTGAACAGCACCGAATAGAGAATTGAAAGAATGTGAGCATTTCTACGGAGGCGGATAGGGAGCCACTTGAGTTTGACGCGATATTCGGAGATATGGTCATATTTTCGCAAGCCAAATATGAACCGGATAGAGAAATTTTGGAGGCGCTCAAGCTTATTTAGTTGCTCTTCGGTAGGGTCAAGATAGCTGGCATCAGCATAGTCGAGGATAGGAAGTAAGAGATCATGTTCACTGTTGCGACAAAACTAATAAAGCGGCAAAGTTTATGCCGCGGCGCCTGTCATTTTCTCGCATGCTAGTGTGCTAAGCCTACTGATCACAGTCAGAAATACAGCCATATAATATTATTACCATAATAGGAGGACGACCCAGCCAGAAAATGTGTTCTTAATTAGAAACAGAAAGGAGACATTTTTTTAAATTGTCACAGAAATACAGAATAAACAAATCAAATACGTGCAAGAAAAAAAAACAGCAAACAATCGAGTCAATATAATACACTCGTAAACCCTAAAGATGTCCCAAAGGAGACTGTTGTTAAGAGATAAAAAGGGTGGTTTATTTAGACCACGTATTACGGTTGGGTAATTTGAGGCCCCATGGGAAACATAATTGCAGATAAGAACCTCTGACCCAACATCTATACGTTCGTTTGTATTTTACTTTAATATCGTGTTCCCTAAAAGCCCCCTTGCGGCTTATGAAATATTTAACACGTACACCCATCAATCACCAAAAGAAATTGCTGTAACAGTATAAGAATACCGGCTTAAGATTTTTCACTAGCTCAAACGAAATACGGGTAACGTATCGTAGCTACTCGTAAAAATATAAGGAAAATTATAAAACAAGAGTTAAGCAGAATATCTATTCTTTAATTTAATTAAGACTTTATAATAAGGTATCTTTATTGTACAAAAATAGGAATAGAATTTGGTTCCTCCTTATAAGTGGTGTACAGAATTCAACTTTTTTTTGTTTTATCTCATTTTTCAGAATCGTTTTTTACTAATTTGACGTCGTTGATTCCAGATCTACCATCAGTTTTTTCACAGCAGCTCTAGTTTCGGAGATATAGTAACCCCCCTAATTTGCTCTACATAGGTCACGCTTTTTTCCGATCAGACAAGTAATCAAGCAATTTTTCATTCAACGTCAGAAATCATTCTTGCAAACGACCTCAATTTGTGTATTTACCTATGTGAAACCATCCTACTTGGACAAAATTGAGAAGCCATACGAAAAAACCGGGGAGGCCTAGATTCCAAATTTTGTATGTGGAAGCTGTGTTTTGTCGACCGATTTGGCATGAACCGTCTAATTACCATGATGATTGTTATTTCTGTGTTGTGAATATTAGCAGAATAAACCGCAAAAATCATACCAAGTGGTCTATCATAATAACTTAGAGTCTGCAATTAGACTGAATCTGGCTTCTAGTAACAAATCATTATCTCATCCCCAACCCAATACCTCCAATCTTCGTAGATGTTTTAAGTATATTGTTCAAACTATTCCAAAATTCAGTACTGAGAATTTTAAGGCAGGAATTTCTGATGGCCTAAAGATCAAACAGTTAATAAATGACCAAACCTTTATCAACTGCATCAAATATGTCGAAAAATCAGGGTATGAGTTCGTTTGAGTGGTTGACATTTTTTTAGGATATAAAGAATTACTTGGCTAAGTACTCTCACATTGAGCAGCTGATGCTACCCTTCCAACGAGTTGGTTTCAACATGAGCTTTAAGTTCCATTTTCACTTTGGTTATTTAGATGGTTTTCCAGAAAATTTAGGTGACTTAAGTGAAGAACATGGAGAACACTTCCATCAAGACATTCACATAATGGAAAAGCTAAACCAATGTTGTAGGAATGGTAATAATGATAGCCAATTACTGCTAAAACATACAGAGTAGTAATTTTCATTCAAAAAAATCCTGGCGTTTGCGATAGCAACTAGAGTGGAATTTGACAGGTAGACGATTGGAATCGTTCAGGATTTCGTGCGCGTAATATAGGAGCTGAGCCTAGATCCAGTACTTGCCGACAACTGCATGAAAGCGCTGATTTAATTTGTTTTCTATTGCTAAGCGCGCACGCGTATTAAATTTTCCAGGCATAAATGGCGTGGAAATCCGATCAGACCTTGTATGTGTCATTGTGGTACTATAATGCAATGTAAAAAATCTGAAATAGTCCCAATCTATTCGTTATGCGTTGAGAAGTGGTCAAACTGACTACGTCAGCCTCTTCTGAGGCAGCTGAAATATTTCTCACACCCCTTTTCTGTCATTCCAGAGACCTGCGGATGAAGTACCGAGCCCAAGCTCACCAGCTGCTGACATGGCGCCGCGCCAACCGCATCCAGGAGGAGCTTGTCGCTCGTCTCCAGCGGGAGAAGGCAGAGCAGCTGAAGAGCCTCTCCAGCCAGCTTCTCCTTTTCGAATCCCGCCTCGTAAGGAAACAGAAGGAGATCACCAACATGCTCGCCGTTAGAGAAACAATAATCATGAAGCAACAAAAAGTCATAGAGAGTCTACAATCGAAACTGCTCGAAAGCGGAATAGACACGTCCCAAACCATACCAGATTTCCGAGATATGCTCCAAGATACTCACGCCATGGGCGACTTTGACTCCCTGAATGATTCAGACTCAGCTGTAATAATGGAGGACGTAGACTCCGATTGCAGTAACCTACCCCATACCCCGAGGTTCAGATCGGCAAACCCAGACAGTGTAACTATTGTTAGATCAATATCAGATGCCATAGACCCGAACTTAAAGTACAGTATCATCAGAAGGTCAAATGGGTTCTTACGGAGACCAGAAATACTCGAAACCGTTTACAGCGTCGAGGAAGAAGCTGACGGCGATTCCACGAAAGGGCTCAGCGCTCAGAACAGCACAGAAAAGGACATAATGTCCAACAGAACGGACGAAGAGAAATACAAAGAAACCAGTCTCCTTGCTCAGAGGCGGGACAACTTCCGAATGAAAAAGGTGGTCCTAACCGGTGAAGTTAAAAGCATAGAAAGCGAGAAAGAAGCGAAACCCAAAAAAGACTTGTGGTCCTACAGCTACGTTCCAAAACGCATGATGGCGGCTTCTAACTCAGACGAAGAAGCGACATCCAACAACGAGAGCGATGAAGCTGAACCTGAACAGAAGTCCAATCATGTCGTGACCTACAACAGAGTCATGTCCAATCACAGGAACGTGACAAAACCAAAAGACGTCAAGTACAAGAGGATAAACAAGGCAAAGTCGAAGAGCTTAGAAGAGCTGAGAGGGAGGTTAAAGAATTGGGTCGAGAAAGGGAACAAGCTGGCGACTGTGCCACTGGAACACGCTCAGAGCTTCGCTTGAATTTGATTCCTGGTTTTAGTTCCTCAAATAGTTCGTTGAGCACTTCATCGCGTTGTAAGTGTTGCTAATGCCATTCCTGTGTTATTCCATTGGTTTGCATACTATAGGCTACATTGTTGTATGATGACAGTTCTTTATCATGATACTGAAAATCGGGACACTATGATTCTTTTCTATCACTAGCAAGGAACTGTAGACATCTAATGGAAGAAGAAAGGCATTTAAATCCCGAGACGTGGATATAAAAAGAATTAAGAACATCATCTTTCGATCATTTCTAAGAGGTAATGTAACATTTTACGTTTTGTCGGTAACTACGTGAGCAATGTCTCTCAAGCGAGCTTTTCCTGAGCTCAATTTGTGATTGTAAACTAATCATTTCAAATCACTTCAAAAGTCATTTAAATAGGTTAGAAGTTCTAGACATATTATTATGTAAGTAAATAATATATAATCTAGTGATAACCATGCAGGA
The DNA here is from genome assembly GCA_963969515.1 of Yponomeuta evonymella. Lineage (NCBI taxonomy): Eukaryota > Metazoa > Arthropoda > Insecta > Lepidoptera > Yponomeutidae > Yponomeuta > Yponomeuta evonymella. Next base: position 3,250,340 of record OZ018347.1, read on the forward strand.
GGAGTTTTATGTACCAGGGTATGTTAATTGTTAGTCTACTAGATGGCGTTACTAGCAACTCTGGTATATACACAATGTTAAAATGTACAAAACCGCTCATTGCAACTTGTAAAAAGAATGTTGTATCTATAATTCGATTTTCAAATGAGTCGACATCTTCAGTTGAAAATAACGCCACCTAGTGACAGAAGAAACCCTAGTTATGGCTTTACAAGTGGAGGCATATTGTATTACAATGACATGCTCTATTCTTGATACTTGACTTTCTATGCGAATATTGTGATTTTCACCAGTGTACTAAGTATGCAACTTAAAATATATTATATTTAGTGTTATAATATAATACAAGAAAATCTCCTTCTAATATCGACTCATGGCAATTTTTTGCTTTTGTCAATTTTGTATATTTTGGCATAGTGTACCTATTGTTAACCGACTCCCAAAGAGAGGAGTTTAGTTATTACTCACGCACGACTGATTTTACGTATTGTGCTTTTGTATTTAGTTAAAAAGTATGGTGAACATATTTGGAATTGATATAAACGTAATATAAAGTTTGTTGTACTCGCTGTGATGTTTCGACCTAATGCTTGTCATTTGGTATTTTTAAAGTGTAAAAACTATGTTAACCAAAAAGTAACGCGCGATGTTTTTCTGTTTCTGAACATATTGTTACGCTAAGATTTTTATCTCATTGAAACAACTCTAGATATATCAAGTGCATCTACATTGTGCCAATTATATTAATGAGTATTTTTCCAATAAAAGTATTAATATTTCATAGTTACATATCAGTGTTGGCTTATATCCAAATTTTTCTCGAAGAAATAATGTTTTTAAATATATATTTTTACTAGATACATAATTACTTACGATTTAAGTTCTCCTAACAATAGTCAAACTTCACGGTAATTCGATTGAGAATAAAAAATATGTAATTAAAAGTTACTTGTTTATGTTTATCCACTAGTTTTGTATTCCCTAACAGAAGTGTAATACAATATTAATTCAGTTTGTTTTACGAACTGCGGAGCCAACTACAGTTCGTAAAAAGAACTAAATTATGTGACTTCTCGAAAGAGAGAGACAGATAGAGCGAGAGAGAGAATCGGTATGTAACGATTTGTTAGTATGTTAGTTTTCGCTCAGCAATATCAAATCCATACTCAAATCGAATCAAATATTAATGAAAATGTACATGCTCACTTAATAATGTACCTAAAACAACGTAGTGTCTTCACGCTTCTTTGTATTGTTAAAAAAATACAGTAAGTTTTCCATAAATACATGAATAAACTCACGCCTTTATCCCGGAAGCGTGGGCGGGGAAAGGGGTCGTCCATTAACCACGTGAAGTCTTATAGCAACTTTTCAAACCCCCCTTCACCCCCTGGTGATACAACGTGAGGTTTTAGGCTAACCCCGCGGTTTCCAAAATCACGTGTATTTTTGCTACAGAATGTTTTTTGAAAATATTACCAGTATCTATATTATCTTGAAATACAATTTAATTCTGGAAAATTAACAAGTTAGGTACCATAATAAATTGTTGCCTGCAGGTTGTTATTGACAGGCATAAACATGATAAAGGAAAGGTGTAAACATGTGTGGCGCCGGATAAAGAATAGCGTCACTCCATTTCCTTCGACTAAGGAAATCAATTACCAGGAGACGGGCAGCAGCGTCTTCCTGAGATTCCAACAGCATACTGCGATCGCCAACCCGCCTGCCCAGCGTGGTGATTATGGCAAAACCCCTCATGGTTATGAAAACCACGAAGGAGGCCTATGTCCTGCAGTGGGCTTCAAATGCCTCATGATGATGATGAAACATGTTAAAATCGCAACAAAAAAATTAATACACGTGATATGTCAATACACCCACCCTCCCCCTTGTGATATTTCGTGATTTTTAGGCGAACCCCCTGAACGATTCCAAAGGGTTTACCACTTGCCACGATCCTGTCAAATCTACTCGCTTTATCAACCGGATACAAATACAAAATATTTGTATTACCGGCACACACGCCGGTTTGGGGTACTTCTGTGTTTCAAAGGCATAAAAACCCCGAAAACATTTTCAACACAAAAAAGTGATTGAGAGATTGAAAAAATGTGTTTGGAAGATTACGTCGGCCGGTGACGTGCGACCCGCGGTGCGAGGCAGATTTAATGTAATTTTACAAACTAAACAGCGTTGTAAAAGGTAAAGAGATTTATTGCAGAGCTGCCAGCTGTCACGAAGAATTAGTTTTATTGTATGTATTTGATAATTTGAAGAGGTATTGATTTCGTCAGTCTGTTTGCTTTTGAAAATCGAGATATCGAGCATATGCTCTCTGAGCATAACAATCATAACGATGTGATTTTACAAAAAATATTATATTTAAGGGCGATTTCAAGCGCTGAGGTCACTCAGACACTCAGGTTTCCTCACGATGTTTTGATTCACCGTTAGCGAGTGGTATTGCTACTATAACTTCACAAATGTACATAACTTAGAAAACAAAGTTATAGGTACATGCCGGCACAGGGAATCGAAGCTGGGTCCCTCGCTAATCTCGCCAATCCGCGGGGGGGATGCGTGGTGATTAAGCCCATACTCTCTCCCTGAGAGAAGGCCTGTGCCCCACAGTGGGACGTATATAAGCTGCTTATGTATATTTAAGGGGCTCCATAGAGTAACACTAGCGCCACCAAGGAAAAAAAGTAATATATTTTTTACCGATCGGTTCGATTCTAAACGTGTCGGTACGACCTCTTAATCATGTTAAGAGCCCCGCCCGCCTTCCCGCAATTGAACGTGGAGTCATTTATTAGCGCTGGTTAAACATCTATGGTTTTAACTATAGTATGGAGTACCTTAATAGTAAATTCGACAACTGATAAGTCCTAAGTACAGGTATACCTTAAAAATTAAAATTGATTTTATAAAAGGTCACAGCTACTTTTCTCATGTATAAAATATCTTAATTTAACGCATAGGTACATCTGTGTGCAAAATATGTACTTTACTATGTCGTGCCGGACAAATATGTGGCTATCAATATCAGTGTCACGCTTCAAATAACTGTCCAATCCAATCAAATGCGATATTTAAAAAAAAAATCCACAGAACACAATCACATGTCCTGGTCCCAAGCTAGAATACTCTGTGCTCTGGTAACCAGGGAAGGACATAACAAATATGGAAATGCACCTAGACAAAGGCCATTTGTACAAATCGGGTACGGCAGGCTCAAGTGGGAATCGAACCCATGACCTCTATTGTTGTGATCCAGTATGTTAACCGCTAGACGAACGAGGCAGTGACTCTACCCACTATTCGATTCGTATTACACCTTATAACGGACCCAAGTAAATGTTCAATGGCAGCACACATATATATGGCCACGAAAAACAATTGTTCTCAAGAACTAGGTAATAAAAATGTTTTCAAGAATAGAAGTGGGTTTTCAAAGCCCCTCATAATGCCAACAAAAATCCACGGTACTGTAAACTAAGGCTTAACGAACAGAGAATACAGTCTGAATTTAATCAACATGCTAGAGTCATGCCGGAGTTAATAAAAATATGCCAGGAAGCGCACTGCCAACACTGAAAACGAACGGGCTACTCCAATCAAGACCAAACTTTTAACAACCGGAGCGTCTCTAAAATGCATACTTGTTATATAGAGTCATATTAGTACGTTGTTGTTACATTGACACTATTGGTAGTCAAGTAAACAATTGCATTCTAATGGTACACCCGTTCAACTTAACTCGCCGTCTCGCCCGATTCGATCTTCTTTGCGAAAAATGGCCGCTAGATGGCGAGCGCTGTCTTTAGACAACGTTTGTTGTATGGGAGCCCCCCTTAAATATTTATTTTATTCTGTTTTTAGTATTTGTTGTTATAGCGGCAACAGAAATACATAATCTATCAATGATTTCAACTGCCTAGCTATCATGGTTCATGAGATGTAGACAGACGGGCAGTGAAGTTAAAAGAACCCGCCAAGTGAAAGAGAGGGTTTTATCTGCTTTACCGAACTGAAAACTCCTTCAACGTAATTTTCAATGGATTTTGTACGAAGTTTTCCTTTTATGAATTAGTCGCCTATTCCTCGTACCTTGTAATGTAAAGCCTATTTAGCCGTGACATAGATCTATGGCCGTGATATTTTTCCTTTTAAGTTCATTATATTATGTGCTACTACCCTGAATTTTTTCACGTTTCTACAATGAACTGTTTACAATGAATGTCTACAATGAATTTGCGCTTTATAGCTCAATATTTTGCAAAGGGATCCCAAAATAAAAAAAAAATATCTTCCTACACCCACTATATTTTCTCCAACGTAATATATATCGTGTTATATCATGGGAACAGCCCAAGGTTAACCCCAGACACACTGGCGCCCGTGCAAAGTAGTTTATTCCCGTATGTACGCTCAAATTAATTAACCACACGAAGTTTAACTATCGCATAAATGTATGTAATTAATTTTACTAGCACGCGATCGTGCCGCGGTTGGAAAAAAGGTTCTGGTGATTCGAACGATCTAGGCAGAGTGTGCCAGGCCAAGTTCTCTGCTTGCCACCTTGTACCTAAGTGTCAAAAATGTCCGATGAATTTTAAGGGGGTTATTCTGCTCGTCAAGGAAAACAACTTTGTATAAGACACCAACGACGAAATATCAGTACCTATAAAAAATAGTTATATAAAAATCTCGGTCAGTCATTGTTATCGAACTCCTTCGAAACGGCTTTACCGATATATATAATATATATTTTTTTGTGTATACTTGGTAGGTGTGAAAATAGGTCGCAGTTAAAATGGCAAAACGACGTTTACCGAGTCAGCTAGTAGCATATAAAATATTGCTCTAGCGAGTGTATGAAACAGCTCATTATATTTTCTATAGGTATTTCGGAGTGTTCACTGAGTGTTTTAAAGCATTTTTTCCGAAGACGGGCGTGCTTAGCAAAAATACTTACTTTAAAGTCCCAGGCTTGTAAGAATAGCTATCAGCGTCACAAAACTGAAATAATAAATCTCAATCATTGTATTGTGGTTTATGATGTTCACATTTTGCAAAAATATAATAAAAGTACCTATAAGCACATGATATTAAATTTTTACATTTGTGGCGCTACATTTTGATATTGGCAATCATGGAATCTTATCATCCGGGTAGGGACTGTATTAGGTTTAAGATGATTTGAGAGAAGATGGTCAGAGTGAAGTTTTTTTCCGTTGCTTTTTTCTCCACTAGGTACAACTACGGCTCGAAGGCAGCGCGCCTTACATTGTACATTTGGCATTCAGCAAACAGAGTGTAAATTCTTTACGTTGAAATAAAAAAAAAATTGATTTATTTAATTTGACTAGTTTGCTTCAGGTAGCATTTTGGCGGTAGGTAGCCCCTTGAGAGCTTAAAGAGCTCCTCAAATCTGTTTGTTGAATTTTTTTTAATAAAACAGAGGGTCTGGTTTAGAAAAACAGATTCTTTAACACTCGTTAAGTGCCCTTTAAATCTTTAGTTAAGGGAAAGTCTACCGCATACTATTTAAACTACATTTGAGGAGTGTTTTAGAGGAATCGTGTTTTCATAAATAACACCGTTACTGTTTTGTAACAGCCCTACACAAAATAAATAATAAAGGGCGTCGTAGACTGAGGGCGAGAATTGCAAACTTTATGTAAAGTGTCCAAATTCCGCCCGACCGCGACCGTCAGGGCCGCAACTTCCCGGCATAGTTAGCAGATTTCTGAGCTCCAGTGCCAATGGATGGTTACGATTAAATGATTGCGTGAAGGGGGTATTTTATTCCGCCTATAGCACTATTCACATCACAACGGGCTGGCGACGTGCGGGCGCAATGATACAAGCTGAAATAAACCTTAAATACAATATACAATACTAGGGCAAAGTAACCGGCCAAGTGCGAGTCGGACTCGCGCACGAAGAGTTACGTACCATTATCTATACAACATTTGAATATTTCAAGCGTCTACCTGTTGCCGTTATTAATATCGAGCAGAAAACGCCAAAAAAATCACGTTTGTTTTAAATATTTATTGTATTTATTGTATTTATTGTATTTTAATTCAATTATTTATAAATATATTAGTAAATGTCGTTATTAATATCGAGCAAAAATGGTAAGAAAATCACGTTTGTTGTATGGGATTAAATATTTATTTTATTCTGTTTTTAGTATTTTTTATTATAGCGGCAATAGAAATACATCATCTGTGAAAATTTCAACTGTCTAGCTATCACGGATTATGAGATACAGCATAGTGACTGACAGTCGGACAATAGAATGAACCCTAAAAATCCTGGCCCGACGGGCGGCCGACGAGCACGTCACGGGAACGGGATTTTTTGCACTCAAATCTAACTTCGTAGCGGTGGCGGTCCATACATCATCATCATCATCATCATCATCATCAGCCATTTGACGCCCACTGCAGGACATAGGCCTCTTCGTGTTTTTCATAACCATGAGGGGTTTTGCCATAATCGCCCCGCTTGGCAGGCGGGTTGGCGATCGCAGTATGCGGTTGGAATCTCAGGAAGACGCTGCTGCCCGTCTCCATACATACGTCCATATAAATACTTCTGCAGGAAATGACGTATGTATGAACCGTCACAGTGTTACTTAAGCTTTGTGGAACTCCTGTGGAACCCCCTAACTGGACGGTTTTGTATAAAACCAATCATAAGTTACGCTGTCATTTACTCTCGCTGAATCAACGTTCACGTCGTCACGCATGCGTTCGCCATGTGGCGTATAGAATGTACCAACCACAGAGTGATTTACTCTAGACATCTGGCGCTCATTTCATTGGTACAGACTAATCGATAGGACAGGGTCCGCTTTTGAGTATGAATTTTGTAGGAAGAAATACTTCCATGGTTTTTTTATTCGTAGGAAGGCACCCAAAGAAGAATATTGTGGTATGACAGTTATGACCTACGGAGCTGAAACGTGGACACTGACTGTAGGACTAGTACACCGATTCAAATTCGCTCAGCGTGCTATGGAACGGGTTCTGCTCGGAGTCTCTTTGATGGATTATTCAGGAATGAGACAATTCGCCAAAGAACTAAGGAGTTTGACATAGCCTAACCTATAAGATTAGCAAGTCGATGTGGCAATGGGCTGGGAACTTCTGCCGAAAAACCGATAGCCGATGGGGTACAAAAGCTCTCGAGTGGAGACTACTGATGGGCAAACGCAACGCGCCCACCAGCTCGCTGGACCAACGATCTGAGGTAGATTGCTGGCGGCAGCTGGATGAGGATGGCCGAGGACAGAAATAAGTGGCGTTGGAGGACGCCTATGTTTGGCAGTAGACATAAACAAATACATACAGGCACATACATTGCTTCTGGCCCCACACTAGAATACCCTGTGTCGTGGGAACCAGAAACAACGACATCACAAACATGTAAACATCCAAGACGTGGGTTTTTTTTTTGTGCCCAGCCGGGATTCGAACCCGGGACCTCTCGCATGGTACACTTCACTAGAAGTGTCGCTACCACAATATTTGTCATGAAAGATGTCTGGGTTTCCTAGGCAACAAAAAGTGTGTGTAAAAAATCCCATGTCAAGGTGCACATCATAATTATAAAAAACCGAGAAATATACAGAACCCTATTGTGAACTAAGACGCTGTATCATTTCTCAACATATGGCGACCGTGAGGTTATCTAAACCTGAAATTTCAAACATGGAGGAACTAAAAAGGAAGAGGACGCAGTTACGTAGGGCCTTCACCAAAATGGCAGATGCCCTTGAGAAGGCTCTATCAGAACCTGTGACTGCGGAGGCGGAGCTCTCCATAACAACCGATTGTGCTGACGAGCTGTTCGAGATGGAAGCTGCTATCCGGGACTTGTGGTGCTCTGGTGAACTCTTTAACGAACATGAATTCACCGAAGACCAAGATAGAGCACTAGAATATAAAGTCCGGTGGTCAAAACTCCAAACAAGAGCCAGACAGGCTGAAAGGCAGCGTGAGGAAGCAGAATCTACGACAGCAAAGACGATAAAGTCCTGTCCACATGGTAAACGAGTGAACATGCCGAAACTGGAAATAACAAAGTTCAATGGTGAAATAAAGAAGTGGCTGTTATTCTGGGGACAGTTTAAAAAGATAGATGGAGACCCAGACATAGACGAGGCAGACAAATTTCAGTACCTTCTTCAATGCATGGAAGTCCAGTCAAGTGCCAGGCAGCTGGTAGAGAGTTACCCACCATGCGCTGAAAATTATAGAAAGGCGTTAGGTGCATTAAAGGCCAGATTTGCCCGGGATGACGTTCTCATAGAAACATACGTGCGAGGGTTGCTGACACTGATGCAAGACAAAAACCAAACTTCAGCGCAAACCAAAGACTTGCCGATGCTCTATGACAGCCTTCAGACCCATCTACAAGCTCTGGAGACATTAGGCGTCACCAAAGATAAGTACGCGTCTATTTTGTTCCCAATGGTTGAATCAGCCCTGCCGGATGAAGTTTTGCGAGCGTGGAACAGGCACAGAGCTGACGGCAGGCACGACGACGATCTTGCTAGACTTGTAGATTTCTTAAGACAAGAGGTGGAATCTGAGGAGCGGATTTTATTAGCACGCCAGGGTGTAAGGAATGTGTCCACTCCAGAGCCGAATACACCAACTTGCTGTTTCGTCGCAGGGGAAAAATCTGAGAAGCGAAGCATAGTGTGCATCTGGTGCGACAAAGACACTCACTGCAGTGCTGAATGCATCAAAGCATCAAAGATGACCCTGGAGCAACGAGTCGAGCACATAAAGTCTAAGAAGGCGTGCGCGATATGCCTCCGACAGAATCACCCAACGAAGAAATGTAAAAGCTACCCAAAATGTCTTTTCTGCAAGAAACGCCACTCAACCTTAATGTGTCCTGACATTGCGGAGCAAGGCGGCAACAAGAAACAGGAAGATACAAAGGCCAACAATCTTCATTGCGAGCTGAAGTCAACAACTCTGCTACAAACCATAGTCGTCAAGGTTTTTTCTAACGACGAAATGAAGATGGTATGTGCACGAGCCCTAATTGACAGCGGAGCGCAGAGGTCATACATCACAAAGGATCTCGCAGAAGAACTCAATATGAGGCCGACAAGAAAGGAGGTTTTAAGTCACTGTCTATTCGGCGGAAAGGAAGAAAAACCGGAGGAGCGTCGGATTTATGACATTGTCATGAAAAGTGTCATTGATGATTTTAGGTGTCAGTTGTCTGTTGTAGAACAAAAAATAATTTGCGGATATGTGCCTAAAGTAAATTGTACTAAATTAATGCAGGAGCTAGGAAAAAAGGGGGTAACCTTGACAGACGTGGCTGACAGCGACATTAAATTGTTGATTGGGGCTGACTATTCGGGGTTACTCATGACTGGTGAATTCTTGCAGGTGAGTGATGGCCTAACCGTAGTGCGCACTAAAATGGGTTGGACCGTTCAGGGCCCTACAACTGGGATATACATGGGGGCTATGAATTCGCTCCATTTCCTAACAAGGGTTGATATTCCAGATTTGTGGAGCTTGGAGTCGCTGGGTATTAAAGACCCGGCAGAACAATCGACCCAAGGTGAGCACGATAAAAGAGTGCTTCAAGATTTTGAAGAAAGTATTCGAGTTAACAGCGAAGGTAGGTACGAAGTTTCTTTACCATGGCGTGACGTACCACGACCAGAAACTAACTATAGAGTTGTAGAGAAAAGATTGATCGCAACTACGAACCGACTTAAACAGCTGGGCAAGATAGAGCAATACGGTGAGGTTTTTAAGCAGTGGCTCGAGTCAGGAATTATTGAGGTAGCTCCCGAACAAAGCGTAAAAGGCCACTACATGCCCCATCATGCGGTAATAAAAGAATCCAGCCAGACGACAAAGATAAGGCCGGTGTTTGACGCTTCGGCTAAAGATGCCAATGGTATATCGCTTAATTCTTGTTTGGAGAAAGGCGTTAATTTGCTTGAACAAATACCGCAACTTTTGATCGACTTCCGCAAGGAAGCTATAGGAGTCACGGCTGACATTGCAAAGGCTTTTTTGCAGATATCTTTGAGATCTGAAGAAAGAGACTACTTAAGATTTCTTTGGTGGACAAATTTGAATGATTGGAGTGAAGGAACGACAACATACCGGCATAAACGGGTAGTGTTCGGAGTAGCTTCGAGTCCCTTTCACCTGATCGCCACAATAAATCACCACCTCGACAAAAGTCCTCAGGAGCTTAAGGGTACTGCAGAGAAACTTAAGAAATCTTTTTATGTCGACAACTGCGTGACCAGTGTCAAATCAGAAGAGGCTTTACATAAATTCATCAGTGAGTCAAAGCAGCTGATGCTAAATGGAAAATTTGACCTGAGAGGTTGGGTTTCCGGTCCGGTTAAGATTTGTAGACAAACTAAGTCCATGTCTGTTTTAGGTGTAGTGTGGAACATCGACGACGATTCTCTTCGATGCAATGCTGGATTGATGAAGAACATTGATGGAAAATGGTCGAAGAGGACTCTACTTTCTGTGGTACAGAGAGTTTTCGATCCTATTGGGGTAACCTGTCCTACTACAATCATTCCTAAGATGATCATTCAAAAGAAATGGCCAAGAAAACTCACCTGGGACGAAGAACTACCAACAGATCTGGCTGACGAATTCAAGGCATGGTTAGAACAAGCACATCTGATCAATGAGTGTACGATTCCAAGGCGGCTCTCAGAATTTTCACTGGAGGAAAGCGAAAACACGCTGCACGTTTTTTGCGATGCTAGCAAAGAGGCCTACGCGGTGTGCATCTTTTTGAGAACAGTGTACAATGGAAAGGTGAATTTGAGCCTAGTACTAGCCAAATCTAGAGTCACGCCAATCAATAAAGTGACGAATATCACAATACCCCGCCTGGAACTGATCGCTGCGACACTCGCTACCAGATTGGCAAAAACAGCAATTAATTCGTTGAATTTAACAAACTGCATGGTGCATTACTGGACAGACTCGAGCGTTGTGTTAACTTGGATTAAAGGAGAAGGCGATTGGGGGGTATTCGTCAACAACAGGATAAAGGAGATAAGATTAGCAACGACAACCTCAAGTTGGCGACACGTTCCAGGCAACAAGAATCCAGCTGACCTGCCTTCGCGCGGAACATCTCCAAAGGGACTGCTTGATAGTCGTTGGTGGGCAGGACCTGGCTGGTTAAAACTTGACCAATGTGATTGGCCAGTCACTGCTTTTGAAGCCGGACTTAGTGAAGTCGATGAGGAACAATATCTACGATCCAAAGTGGACGTCGATGGAAAAGAATCACAATTTGAGACTAAGGAAACAATATGTAGCGCGACAGCTTGTTCGTATGAGAGTCTGATAGACGGAATACAGAAGTATTTTTCAAAATACACTAAGATAATTCGGACAATTGCATGGGTGCTAAGATACATTCACAATATTCGACATGCAAATAGCAAAAGAAAGGGTGAACTTTCATATGGGGAGTTTGAAAGGGCTGAAAGGAAAGTAGTTAAACTAATACAAGAAGCTAACCAAGAAAACATAAATAAAGACGGTGGAAATGCTACTAAGTATATAGATAATGAAGGCATAATGAGAATAAAAACTAAACTTACGCTTTCACCAGACTTTCCCGAGACAACACGCACACCTTATGTGCTACCAGCAAAAGATCCAGTTGTCAAATTGATGGTGAGACAACGACACGAGCTGTTACAGCATGTGGGAGCTAACCAGCTCATTGTAGACTTACGGACTAAGTTCTGGATTATAGGTATACGACGCTTAGTTAAATCCACGATTGCAAATTGCGTCATATGCAAACGATTCCGGTCGAAGCCGTCACAAGCACCAACTGCTCCATTACCAACCGAGCGACTGATCAGCTCAGCGCCGTTCCAGAATACTGGGGTAGATTTAGCTGGTCCACTTCTTCTACGCAGTGGAGAAAAGTGCTGGATCGTATTATACACGTGTGCAGTGTACCGCGCTGTACATTTAGAGATAACACGTTCCTTGTCAACAGAGGCATTTATTATGACTTTGCGAAGATTTATAGCTCGAAGAGGCCGAGCAGATATAATAATGTCAGATCAAGGAACAAATTTCCATGGGACGAAAACATTGCTGTCTTCACTAGACTGGGAGGAAGTCCAACGCCAATCTACTGTGCGCCGCATTCAGTGGAGGATGAACGCCCCTGCTGCAGCCTGGTGGGGAGGCTTCTGGGAAAGATTAATAGGTGTTATGAAAAACTTACTGCGCAGGATTATTGGTAAGGCGTCGTTGACTTACGACGAACTGGAGACTACACTCTGTGAGTGTGAGGCAGTTATGAATGGTAGGCCCCTGACTTACATTAACGACGACAAGGGAGAATGTTTGGAGCCACTGACTCCAGCACACTTTCTACAACCTGCTAGCCAGGCAGTAACTGAGGTAGGCGATTTAGATAAAGTTGACTCAAATAGTTTAAATAGCCGATTAAAATTTGTCCAGAAACTTCGGGAACAGTTTACTGGGAGGTTTAAATCAGAATATCTGACATTACTAGTTCAAAGGGGCAAGGAAGTTAAGAGTAATTTAAGAGAAGGAGATATAGTTCTGATAGAGACAGCTGAGAAAAGGATTAAGTGGCCGTTGGGACAAATTCAAAAACTAATTGCCGGCAGAGATGGAGTAGAAAGGACGGCAGAAGTAAGAACAGCCACGGGTGTCAGAATCAGACCTGTGCAACGCCTCTTCAACTTAGAAATACCTGACAGCACCTCACTTCCAACCCAAAGATCTGTACCTAGTCATGCAGAGTCTGAGACCATAACTCAGACATCCCAAACTGAAACTGGCAAAGCAATCCAACCACAATTATCTAGATACGGTAGAAAGGTTACCTTTCCAAGCAGATATGATATATATCACAGACTTTAAGAATATTCATGTAAAAGACGTTATGGCTCAACTGTCTGAATGATAACAGTGGTATTTGTTTTGATTTAAGAAGATTCATTGTATGAGTCGGAACAAAACAAAAGGGACCGTTTAAATAATGTTGTTTAATTCACATTCAGTAATGTACAGTACAAAAGTATTACATTGTAACATATAATAAGTATTACGAGATGTAATACCTCGAATGTTTTAGTGTTTTTTACGGTTAGTTTATTTTGTACATTTTAGTTTTCAGTGAAACAACGTTAATCTTATGTTATTAGTACTTATGTAATTTCAGATGGCGTAAGCCATCTAGTGGCAAATAGTGAAAGTAAAAGTAGATATCAGAAGTTATGGTTTGTGGCTCACGCCATCTAGTGGCCGATAGGAAAACTGAATGTTATATTTAATATAGTCTTCTAAAGGTAAACTACCTTCTGAAATATTATTATAATAACTATTAACTTTCTCCTTCGGTTTTTTGCGCCGCGGAGTGTCATGAAAGATGTCTGGGTTTCCTAGGCAACAAAAAGTGTGTGTAAAAAATCCCATGTCAAGGTGCACATCATAATTATAAAAAACCGAGAAATATACAGAACCCTATTGTGAACTAAGACGCTGTATCATTTCTCAACAATATTCTTGGACAATATTGCCGGAGTATAGTACCTCGTTTATGTGGCAAATTGCCAGAAAGGCCACTGGCAACCTTTTATTGTGTTAAGAGTTTCGCTTACCTTTCAGACGGAATTGTTGCGTTGAACTTTGATTTTATCCAGTTAAGACCAATCAAAGGCCGGCGAAGTTACGACCAATCTTTGGGCAGTGAAAATACTGATTCCCGGCCCGAAAACAAAAAACTATTTTAACCATACATTTTTTTGGGAAAATCAACAACAAATTGGGTTGGTGGATCAAAAAAATTAAAAATGTTAGCACGCATGGCACATGTGAATTTCAGCGTTCCTATGGCACTTAGAGTAAGTATAAAATAACGAGCGTAAGTGTAATATACATTGCGCGTTAACAAATTCGTATGCCAAAAGATTACCATGGGAATAAATTTTTAGTTGATCATACTAGATGCATATCTTGCAAAAATTAAAGATGTTGATAGATACATAGATTTGAAAGTTATGAGATAAGATAGAGACATAGGATAGATAAGGCACGCCCCGCCCAGCTGCACCGTGCCCTTACCTCATCAACCAACGCCCAGGAGTGGGCTAGAAAATTCTGTGATGGACACGGCCCATCCTGCTCCCCATTGGCGTAGACGGGGTCACGCATCAAAAATATTAATATACTTTCATTCACGTGTGAAAGGAAGGTCGAATTAGTCACACACTTATTCACAAAAATACAAGAAATCAGTGAATATTATTAATTTATAATTGTAGCATTATATTTACTGACGTTAAAATGAAGTATAATTTGTAACTATTGTCAATATTTAGGTCAGTGGACATTATTATCCGTAGATAGTATAGGTATCATTTATCAAAAAATATTCTCACTTCGTCCACTTTTATGTTCAATCGTAATAAAACGTTTCAAAGTCCACTCGAGACCTTGGAAAAGTTTAACTTATTATAGTGTAGTAGGTACTTCTAAAGAAATAATACAGCTTAGTTTGATCGAAGACAGCTTGTTATAAGCAAGACCCAACAAAGAAGATTTCCCTTTTGTTGCTGTTGGGAGAGTTCTAGACAGTTACTGCCAAGTTAGTAAGTAGCCCAGCGATATTTTATAACATGATATTCCATCTAAAACAAACTGACAGAGCCTTTTCCTTGAAAATCTTTAAAATAAGATACTTGAAGTTTTCTGAGACAACAATATAAATTGACAGCTTTATATAATGTTTTAATAAAACAACGGGTCTCGAGTTTGGGTTTCTAAAATGTTTTAGAATTTTGTATTACACGATAATAAAAGTTATATTGAAATTAAAATGAAGGACCAGTGTTTGCGCGACGGAGTATGGATTGAGACTACGTGAAGAGTTCAGACGGACCTGAATATGAGAAATGCTGATCTGGGAGTATGAGTGGGAGGCGGTGGTAGCCTAGTGGGTAGGATATTTAACTCGGAAGCGAGAGACCCAGCTTTGTGCGGGCATGTTGATGAAGTTATAGTATCAATACCACTCGCTAACTGTGAAGGAAAACATCGTGAGGAAACCTGAGTGTCACATACCTCAGCGCTTGAAATCGCCAATCCGCGGTGAGCACGCTTGGTGATTGAGCCCGTACTCTCTCTATGAGAGAAGGCCTGTGCCCTACAGTGGGACGTATATAGGCTGCTTATGATATAATTATGAGTTTGAGTATCGAAGGAGGGATGATTAAGCAATAGTGCATAGAAATATAACAATAAGGTATAACAGAACGAACGAACAAATGAATTTATTTATTGTGCTAAAACGTGGGTTACATTCAGCTTATTGCATATTGGTTGCAACTCGCCGCTCTGGCTGGCTACTAATGGCTAATGGTTGTAATAGAGTCGAGTTAGCGCCGAGATATTTTCGGAAAGTGCCTTTTTTTAAGAGACGCACTAACATATTCGACAGCTATTGTCAAGCCACGTTCGTTTTGCCATGGCTTTCGAACCACCCAAAATTCATGGTGCATTGATCACTAAGAAGAAGAAGAAGAATAACCATTTATTGCCGTGCAAGGCTTACAGTGATTACGTTTCAGCTAGTAGAAAGGGCTTCACTATAAAAAGCTTAAACTAATGTTGTTTGTACAAGGTCCTATCAGTAGGAATGCATGACAATCGGACATACGTTCAGCATAATGCTGCTGGATAGATCTATCCTAAAACAGCGCTGATATTCAGCGCAGCCCGTGTAACTTAACTAATAATTAATAAATAAGTTATGTCTTTCCCTTTATCACAGACTCTTTAAACTGCACCTGAGGAGTGTTTTAAGGAACCGCGTTTTTATAAACAAGACTGATAGTTTTTAAGAACTTGCAGTGGGTTTATCTACAGAACTACGTAACAGCCAGTTCCTAAGCCTCCATATAAATTATCTGTCTTTCCGCAAATCGACAAACGCCTCGACAGTGACATGTGGCCATAATATTTTATAGCCGTACACGCTCTGTTTTGTATCTCAGGGTGGATTTAGACCAGCAACCTGCTTATTAAATACAGCAACTAAAATTTACCATACTGGTTTATAGCCTTCGGTTCAGAGAAATTAATTAGTACTATTTTTCATTTAATCTATTACTTAACAAATAATTTAATTCAACAGGCAATTTTAACATTTATTGAATTTCATTTTAAACTGAGAAATGGCGGCAACAAGGCCGCCAATTGCACTGTATATTGTAAATAATTTATGTTTGTGTTTTTCCTGCTACAATAAAGAATATTCTTACCTTATCTTATAATTAATTATATTATTATAAGCATGCACCTTACATTGCTTCTACGTAGAGGGCACCATGTGTAATTCCCTCTTCAATAAATGTAATATACATCCTATATAGGTACTGTACAACACAACTGCAATAAATGAATTTGAATATTATAAGTTTTCAGTCGCCGATGGTTTCACATTGGACGATAACCGTAACGACACAATTTCATGGTTCCCCTATAAATTTCCGACAGTTATTAATCAAATTTTCAGACAAGCAAGGTGCACTTGCCGAAGCCGGTGGTAACCAGGAGAAGGTTTTATCATTTTGCAGAAGCAATGGAAAAAACAACTCCAAACTTAGTCTTCTCTTAATTAACCGATTTTTCGTATTATTTTAAAACCTAGAACTCATGCATTGAAGTGGCTTTAATTCCAGACATCTTTGTCATCGAAATAATCTTAACCCCTTCTTAATCTAATCGTATCCTCTTTGGCACAAAGTGTGCTTTACACATTTTTGAATCGCGTCTCAGGCAACCTAATTGTTTCTTCAGGGATCTAATAACCTCCGAGCACGGCTAAAAGCTACTGAAGTGAGATGCTAACCTCTACAATTAAATTCCTATTCGCTCGCTCGATCGGCTTAAAAGCAACAACAAACAGTATCTATTTTACAGCTACTTACTTACGGTCTCAGCGAATTGCGCGTTTCAAAAGCTCGCCCTTTTTGCCACTGCCGACATGCAGAACGCTTTATCAGGCTTTTAAGCCATATTAATACAGCTTTAGGTGCTATACTAGATGTAGGGTTGTATTGCCAGGTCCAAAAATGCAAAAGCTGGACTCGGGGCCCTAAATAGCCGGATATTTTGTCTTAAACGCAGGACCGGATATATGACATGTTTAAAAGAAAAATAACAGGTTTCCCCACGATGTTTTCCTTCACCGTTAGCAAGTGGCATTGCTATTATAACTTCACAAACGTACGTAACTTAGAAAACAAAGTCATTGGTACATGCTGGGATTCGAACCCACGACCTACCGAATGAGAAGCCGGTGTTCTACCGCTTCGCTACCACCGCTTCTTAAGTATAACCTTTCGAAAAGTAATTCTAGTCACGTGGTACAAAAACCCACGCACAAGTTGGTCGTAAGCTGTGTCATCACAAATTGCAAGTGACGCCGTATGAACTATGAACTATTTATCAATATTCAATTTTTCCAACTAAAACTTTGGTAAGCAAAGCACTACACATTATTATATTAATTCCGGATTCACTTACTTGGTTCTTTGTCTGAAGAGTCCAACCAGGTTACGCTCTGATTCGCAGAGCTTAATCATGGTGAGTAGAGTCGGAGCCCGCGTCGTCGGTTGCTCGTCTCGTCTCAGAACGAACGAAACCTGGTCGGACTCTTCCGACAAAAAACCAATTAAGTGAATCCGGACTTCAGTTGATAATAATTATGCTAACCGTACATTAGAAAACATCTAGAATCCAATGAGAAAAATGAGAAAAGCTAATAAGTTTTTTATTAATAGAGTAATTCCATTTTTCACATTTTTTATTCCTGTAAAACCACGAACAAAACGGGCCAAGTGCGTGTCGAGCCACGCGCAGTGTAGGGTTCCGTAGAAAGAGGGGGTTTTATCTGCTTTACAGAACGAACAACTTCCTCAACGTAATTTTCAATGGATTTTGTACGAAATTTTCCTTTTATAAGTTGGTCGCCTATTACTCGTTTTCTTTTTGAGTTCAATGTATATGCTACTATCCTGAACTTTTTCACGTTTCTAGAATCAACCGTTTAGCCAGCAGAGGAGGGGGGACACAAATTTGCGCTTTAAAGCTTAATATTTCGAGAACGGAACCCTAAAACAAAAATATATTTTTCTACACCCATAATATTTATAAATATTTAGCCTTATGACCTAACCGTAAAAAGCCAACAGACGCCTGACGACACTTAACATCGACAAAAGTTTTTATATTGCTGAGTCGAACGACTCGCTATAGTTCCTAACGACTTTACCGCCCTGTTTTTATAAGTTCTCCTTTGTAACATAAGCCTAGAGGGCACACACACTCATACACACCTTATACATACTTACTGTGTAGTCGGGTGGAAGGGGCCATTGTAGTGCCTCGAGTGACAACAATCAGGCGCACAGAGTGCGCCATCGCCAGGCCAAGTTCTCGGAAGGCCCGCACTGTGTTTATATTATTATTTACATGAAGCCATTCGAGCACTTTTCGACCCTTCAGCTACTGTAGTTTAGAAGAGAAAAACTTTGTAATATTCGGCACTCACTGACTCACTCACTGATGGACCATCAAAAGTCTACTTTATCAAAAGGGTATTTGATATTTGGAATATAAATAGTGTTTATTGATTAGGTAACGGAAAAAATCGAAAAATTATGAAAAATATACAGGGCGATCGATCGTGTTATACAGGGTCTTAATTTGAGTGGAACTATCTGATCCGTTGTAGGTAAAGAAAAAGTTTATTAGAAGACCTAATATAAAGTTATGCATATTTGCATTTACAGATTTTGAAAAAAATGTACTGTCAGCCAAAAAATCTAAATAACCCTTTTTATTTTCATAGCGACAACAGATTTATAAACTTATTAACACTTCGTTAAACATGTGAAGACCAATAAAAAATAAGGAAAATATATTAACATTTACAGGGTGACCAGGTCATATTGGGTCATAAATTGATAGAGATAAACTTTATAAGGAAACCTCCTCTAATTATTAAAGTTACGTATTCCTGCATTCATAAATAAAACATTTCATCTTAAAACTATTCAACATCTTCTAAAAATTTGTTAAGTTTGTAAATTTAAAAGTTACACAATTTTTCTTATTTGTTATAAAACTGCTAATTCCGCGAAGATGAGGAACTTGGCAAGGTCTTACATCAAGTATTTGTTTGGGGCGAGAAGTTGGCCAGCTTTTTTTTTCATTTGTCTTTTGGTGGGATACTAAAGTGACATCGCGCTCTTTTCTTAACAAGATTCACGAGTTTGTTTACCCTCCTTACATAGGCCTTTGAAGATACAATAAATTACTATGTACGTTTTTTATCTAGCCTATATACGTCCCAATGCAAAGCACAACCTTCTCTCAGACAGAGAGTAGGTATGGGCTTAATTACCACGCGCCCCCACTAAGACCTCAGACACTCAGGTTTTGTCACGATGTTTTCCTTCGCCCTTAGCGAGTTGTATTGCTAAACAATTTCACAAATGTTTATTATTGTTTATTACCGTCATGTGATACATTGTATGTAAATGTACGTTAGAAAACAAAGTCATTGGCACATGCGGACGCACTGAGGTTCGTACCTACGACCTCTTGAATGTGAGTTCTATCGACCGCGCTACCACCGCTTAAAGATGGTAGTAAGTAAGTTTTTCTTTTTTGCTAAATACCTACTGAAAGCGTCTGTCTAGATATTTGGTGAATGTCGACATCGTAAATATTTAGGTGACATAGAATTATTATAAGATAATGATCCCCAGTCCGAGTTTCCATTTGTCCGTTGTTCGTTGTCAGTGTCGCACTATTAATGCGAATGTGTGCGTGTCTTCGAACAAATTGGTAGTCAAATTGGTATGCTTAACGTAGCAGGTTGTCAGTATCGCACTATTAATGCGAATGTGTGCGTCTTCGAAAAAATTGTTAGTAAAATTGGTATGCTTAACGTAACAGGTTGTCAGTATCGCACTATTAATGCGAATGTGTGCGTGTCTTCGAACAAATTGGTAGTCAAATTGGTATGCTTAACATAGCAGGTTATCAGTATCGCACTATAAATGCGAATGTGTGCGTGTCTTCGAACAAATTGGTAGTCAAATTGGTATGCTTAACGTAGCAGGTTGTCAGTATCGCACTATAAATGCGAATGTGTGCGTGTCTTCGAACAAATTGGTAGTCAAATTGGTATGCTTAACATAGCAGGTTGTCAGTATCGCACTATAAATGCGAATGTGTGCGTGTCTTCGAACAAATTGGTAGTCAAATTGGTATGCTTAACGTAGCAGGTTGTCAGTATCGCACTATTAATGCGAATGTGTGCGTGTCTTCGAACAAATTGGTAGTCAAATTGGTATGCTTAACATAGCAGGTTGTCAGTATCGCACTATTAATGCGAATGTGTGCGTGTCTTCGAACAAATTGGTAGTCGAATTGGTATGCTTAACGTAGCAGGTTGTCAGTATCGCACTATTAATGCGAATGTGTGCGTGTCTTCGAACAAATTGGTAGTCGAATTGGTATGCTTAACGTAGCAGGTTGTCAGTATCGCACTATTAATGCGAATGTGTGCGTCTTCGAAAAAATTGTTAGTAAAATTGGTATGCTTAGGTTGCTTAACGTAGCGGGTTGTCACTGCTGCACTAATAATGCAAATTTGTGCGTGTCTTCGAACGGGACTTACTACAATGTGCTTAGGGGCATACATGTTACGTTAATGTGTGCATGTCGCCTCGCTTTTGAGTGGAATTTTGTTCGATACTCTCTGTCTTCGCGTGGTTCGTCTATGTTACGTAAGTATTTCGCCGTAATTCGTGTTTGTTTGTCGATCGGATCGGGTGACTACTTTTGGAGTTTAGTGTAACTTGAGTTTTCGTAAAAGCTATGTAAATAAGCGGAGAATACTTTTCATCGGCATTAGGATAGGGTTACACTTAGGTTTTTCTCTCTGATAAATGTCACATATCTGTCTTTCGATGTTAAGTTTATTCACAAGCGCGGAGATACAACATACTGTGTTACGCAGAAAACAACTTGGACTGTGTTACGCAGAAAATTCCAACCTACAATAAAAAACTTGGAAGAAAAACGCTTTTTTATGTAGTAGATTGTTTTGTTCCGTGTTTTTGTTCAAACGTTTTATTTGTAATCTCTATAACATTAAACAAGGCCGTACGAAAAAATAAAAAAAACAATGTTATACCTACATAAAACGTGAACTTTCGTTACAAATATAAAGTTAAAGTTAGATTTGCACAAAAAAACACGTACTATTTCGATGATCACGGTTCTCATTGACAACAGATCAACAGATCTTGACCAAAATCTCACTTTTGTAACAAAAGTAGTCCTTGTTAGAAAAGTGAGATTAATCTGACAAACGTGCTCAAGAATTAATCATTGAACATACATAAAAAAAACGGCCAAATGCGAGTCAGACTCGCGCACGAAGGGCTCGTTATTAACCCTTAACCAGGCATGGGTAGTAAAATTTTTTATTGGTTTTGGACTTTATTTCAAGATGATAAGATTCTATTTAAAGTGGGATCTATTTCACCATGACCTGGTCTAGGGAAAAAAATCACGTTTGTTGTATGGGAGCCCCCCTTAAATATTTATTTTATTGTGTTTAACTGTCTAACTGTCACGGTTCGTGAGATACAGCCTGGTGACAGACTTACGGACGGACGGACGGACTGACGGGCAGCGGGGTACCTTAGTAATAGCGTCCCTTACCCTTTGGTTACGGAACCTTAAAAACGTCCGAATTGAGAACTTCCCCCTTTTTTGAAGTCGGCTAGAAATGAATGGAATAGAAAACGACGAACCATGCAAGACAATTGTTTTGACACCGGAAATACAGATAAGCCAAGACATTGTACAGGAAAAACGTGATTATTGCTGAAATTGTTTATCTACATTGACCTAGTGGTCGCATACTTAGAAACTCTACGACTACCAACTTACTCCAACTTATGTATATCACGCTCTTGGGCAATACATTTTTCCTTCGATAGATCAATTCCGTTGAGAAATATGTTTGAGTATATAACTTGAAGCAATAACCAGGCGTTTTCATACAAAACTCTGTGCTAAGTAAAAGACTTTCCTTCTTCAAAATGGCTTTCAAAGCGTTGGCTTTAATTTTCGCCGCTGCTGCTATAAAAGTAAGTAAATTTAAATTTAAATGTAAGTAGGTATAATTTTACTTTTATACACGCTGTAATCTGGGTGGTTTGAAAACCGCGGTTATGTAATTAGTAATTGAAACTGCCATCTCTTTATACTATTACTTTTGTATACACAAACGTAAAATAAAAAAATATTGAGTAGAGAAACCTTGTTTCGAGTTGAGATATCTTGTTTCTAAAAAATCACGAACAATTAGTACCGCCAACGCCTCACTGTCTACCGGAACAATGACCCGCGCACCTGCGGGCACGCATGCACCGCTCTGGCTGGCTACTAGTAGTTCTCATAGATTCGAGTTTGTGTCGAGATATTTTTGGAAACTGCCTTTACAACGAAACAAACCAGTGTACTCGATAGCATTTTTTAGGGCGGGTTCATTTTGCTACGGCTTTCGACCACACAAAACTCGTCCACGCGATGATAATCAATTGTCGACATTCTCTTCAGTCTGCCGACTGGGTTTCATATGAGACAAAAAACACGTAACTACGAATCATTTAACCGGCAACCAACCAGTGCCTCTTACCAGTGAATTTTTATAGTTGTTTGAAAAACAACTGTCACTTTTCCGGCTATTTTCATTAAATTATATGAAACGAAAAGTCTTGACCTGCCCCTCTACTCTCGACGCTAACTTATCCAACTTGCGTTACAATTCAGTGCATTTTCTTATTAATTCATCCAAAATATGCTTTCATTTTCATACTCTCTCTCTAAGAGAAGGCCTATGCCCTTCAGTGGGACGTGTATAGGCTGCTTATGCTATGCTATTGTTTCAGTTTCCGAAGCGCCCTGAAGTTTCAATAACCTTAATGCTATTTCTTACCAAGTAATAGCCCACGACACAGGGTATCCTAGTGTGGGGCGAGAAGCAATGTATGTGCCTGCATGTAAATGTTTATGTTTATGTTATGTTTTTTGAGTCATTTTTCTGACTTATTAGAGAGTAGAGAGGCTGGTCTTAACAGTTTAACTACATAGCAAATTCATGTGTACTATGCGGATTTTTTTATGTGTATTTTTTTTATAGCCCTACTTTTATTATGTTCTTAGTAATATACCGTTACATAAATGTTCATCTCTCTCCCACTCACACACAACTTAACCCTTCCGCAGACGTCAAACGGTCAATGCCTCGCCCACCTCCAGAACCCGCTGGTCTTCCAGCCCACCTGCGGCTGCCTGAACGCTGCCCCAACGTTGTGCGGGGCGCCCATCATCAACCCCTGCCAGGAGCCCGCTTGTAACTGCTTTAAGGACCTCTCCAACACGTGCAGCGTGTGCGAGGCTAACCAGCAGCCGGTCTGCTCGTGTCTCCAGGCCTTAAGTGGAGGGGACGAGGGTGGATGTTCGTGTGGCAGCTGCTGCAGTGACACTGCCAAGTCGTTCATCTATTTCCCGGAGGTGGAGTACCCTGTGACTATATTCAATAGGCTGGAGCCGTACTTCTATGGGAGTTGTTTCAGTTATTAGTAAAGAGCTGCGTTAAATAGTACTGAGTTACTGGTTGTTTTCTTTTCTTTTTCATATGACCTGTCTCATCGGAAGTTGGCAACGAATTCGGCTTTCTTCTTTTTTCGAGGCTACCAATCAAAATAAGAAACTGTTTGTTACTCTGCTTGAACCAGTATTCAAATCCAAAAAGGTATTCTAAGTCTTTAGTATTTATATTTACCCTATTCCCCTTCTGCTTGGAATGGACCTCAGCTTTCTTTTTCTTCATTCTATGTAGCAGATCTTAGCACTGAATGAAAATCAGCGCTCAGGGATCACTTTCTCAGGACAACGCAGAGTCAGCTGCCTTTTGTGTCAACTTAGACACACCACAGCCTACATCTATCATCATCATCATCATCATCGGCCTACGCTTGTCCATTGCTGGACATATGCCTCTCCTATTGCACGCCACTGAGAACGGTCCTCGGCTACTCTCATCCAGCTCTTGCCAGCCGCCCTGCGAAGATCATCGCTCCACCGAGTCTGAGGACGTCCTACACTACGTTTACCGATCCGCGGTCTCCACTCAAGAACTCGTCTACCCCGGTTACCAGTTCTTCGAATGATATGGCCGGCCCACTGCCACTTCAGCATGCTAATTCGGTGGGCTATGTCGGTGACTTTGGTTCTCTGTCGGATCACCTCGTTCCGAATTCGATCTTTCAGAGAAACCCCGAGCATAGCCCTTTCCGTAGCACGCTGAGCGACTTTAAATTTGTGGACCAGCCCCACCGTGAGTGTCCACGTTTCGGCACCGTATGTCAGGACGGGTAGACGCAACTACATCTATGGTACTATTTTATTTATTTGTTTTGTCTGTTGTGTATTTAGTTTTCTTTCTGTTGTTGTGCATATAACGTTACTTATTTGTTTATTTTGTTTCTGTGATGTGTCCTGTTGGTATAATAAATGTCTTTCTTTCCTTTTTTCTAATACATTTGGCCTCTCTCCATATAGAAGCACGGGAAAAACGTAATCTCGTAGGTATTACGTTTTTCCCGTGCTTCTACATGGACGACGTCAGATACCTAGTTACATTTATGCAAAGGAAGTTGATACCTCGCTATAAAATGTGTCTACGAAAACAAAAATACTCATGGTCCATCGTTGAATTGCTATCTAGATTTGAAAATGTACTAAATCCCAATTTTTTCGTGCATTACAAATCCGGATAGCAATTCCTGCTTAGATAATAAGACAATTAAATAATGTAAGGACTGTAGAGTATGAAATTAGGTTAACACACTGGAAAGAATATTTTTGCTAAACTGCCCTTGACCGAGCCGGGATACACGGAAGTTTTATGGCGCAATATTATTTATTGCGATATTGTGGTTTATATCTGCGTGAGTCACGGAGTTGTTTGTTTACAAATATATGGGGTGGACCCGGGACAGACCGAAAATTAGGAGTTCTTACTAAACTTATAACAATTTCAAAGAATTTGAGTTGGTACCTATTTAGTACCTACCTATTTAGTACCTACCTATTTATATACCTAATTAGTTAAGAGCCGTTCATTATATTTCTTCGGTGTATCATGCCTTTTTACCTTTATGCATGTTTTCCCACGCCTTTTATTACAGGATATGACGTGTTATTTTTTAGGGCATCAGTATAGTTCTAATTTTCGGAACAACTTTATTCTGTGTGCAAAAAATATTAAAAAAATACTTATTACTTACACCTAAAATTAAAAAACCCGACTGCTAAAAAGTCTTCAATATTTCATTGAATGAGGGCTTTTCCATGACAGCTGTCAGTTGAGTTTCATTAAAAAAAAATAGATGGCGCTGCAAGGAGAACAAATGTCATCATACATTTTAAATGTTGTACATCGTTAATACTCTTTGATAATCTAAACATCTCTCCTCTCGTCAACGAAACAAGCGAGCAACGTGACAGAGACCACAGAGAATGTACAGTGATGTCACGTCAATTTTGACATATTATGTTACGTCAGCACCATCTATCGGTAACTTGCGGTACTGTATTTTTTTAATGACGCTTTGAAAAGGCCTCATTCTAATCTCAGTATAGGCTGTACTAGGCTCAGTATAGGCAGTATGGACCTCTCGCTGAATTTCTAGGTTTTGGTCCCGTCAGGTCCCTAAGGTTTTAAACTCAATGGACTCGAGCATCAACTTGATGCCAAGCCTTGTTTAAGACTTTAGGAATTATGTTGTTCCTTTCACCATAAGGTTTGTTGCCTTTATCTTTTTAGTGGCTTTTAACTAACAGTATGCTGACGTCCATCATTTTATATTTTTCGTGACGTACCTATATGACGCCTGCATCGCAATACCCTTTACTTGAAACCTCATTTGGAGTAATGGATCCACACGAAAAGCGTATGTTTTTCGAGAGAGTATACAACTACATACCTACAACTCTCCTTTGCAAATCTCTGTGAAAGTCGGGTGAAAATAAATATTTTTGATCATAGACCAGGGAAAAAACCTCCTTTCTTATATTTTTGTAGAAAACGCCTCATTCATTGCGAGAGCAAAGAAGGTTTGTGTTGTTTTCCTCTTAAATAGTTATTTGTTATACAAGAGTGCAAAGTTGCTTTTTAACCGCTTGCTCAATTTTGATGACAGAGCAAGCGAAGGATTCTAAAATTGATTCACGAGCGTAGCGATATAACAAATCAATGTTATACTCTTGTATAACAAATAACTACTTAAGAGGAAAACAACACAAACCTTCTTTGCTCTTCTCTCCCTGAGAGAAGGCCTGTGCCCTACAGTGGGACGTATAAGGCTGCTTATAATTTATTAGGTAAAACCCAGCTGACAGTTTTTAAATCACTTTGAACAAGCACCAAAACTATTGTAATTGTAAATATGCACGCAGTCTTAGTGGTGATGCTCACAAAATAATTTAAAAGGGACACATTGGGTACGTTCCCTAACGTGAATCTTGTGTTAGGGTCGATCGCCCTTCAGGATTGGTGGGTACCCACTACGGCCTCGGCTCGTCCGTGCACTAAAATATTTAATGAACTGCTGAAATATTTGCGGGATTCTTCGTCTGGCTGCTGATGGAATATTCAATTAAACGCAAAACGGCACGGTTGGTCCGCTTTGACGATCACAGGCAACTGTAGGAATTAGAAAATAAACGATTAAATATGTCAGTAAAAGTGAATCGGTTGAATGAACTTGGCTCACAGATGGATGGACCTAGTAAGAGGTTTTTTTTGTAATTATTGCCTGACTCTACATGGCCTGAAAATATTTCAGTCGAATAAAAAAAAATCCTAAAAAAAAATTATAACTGCTCACCAAATATTAAAGTGAGATTGTTCATGAAAATAAAAGCCGGCCAAGTGCGAGTTGGACTCGCGCACGATGGGTTCCGTATCATTATCTATACAACATTTGAATATTTCGAGCGTATACCTGTTGCAGTTATTAATCGAGCAAAAAACAAAAAAAAATCACGTTTATTGTATGGGAGCCCCCTTAAATATTTATTTTATTCTGTTTGTAGTATTGTTCATCTGTGAAAACTTCAACTGTCTAGCTGTCCTGGTGACAGACAGACAGACAGATATACAGACAGACAGACGGACAGTGGAGTCTTAATAATATGGTCCCTTACTCTTTGGGTACGGAACCCTAAAAACAATAAAAAATCAGCGGTTTTGTTAACAGTTCTTAATATGGTGGCCAAGAAAGAGTATTTACACCTGAAAACAAAGTGAAGTCATTGAATTTTCTCAATTTCTTTTGTTTTTGATTTTCTTAAAGGATGCCACTTTAATATTTAGTGGCAAGTTAATTAAAAACCTTGTTTTGAGCAGTATATTTTTAGTTTACCACTTTAGTGAAGTAAAAAAAAAAAATTGTAACAATTTCCATTATTCTATTTAGTTAATCAACACTGTTTGTGCCTGCCAAAAAGTCTGTAACCACCTTGTTACTTGTAACTGATTATTTTTCTGTCATTAGCCTTTTATTTTTGCTGCGTGTAAAAACGAAGATTTACAGAAGAGATAAATTTCCTCGAACACTTAAACCTGAGATCCCCCGGCGTCTCGTATACAGTGTGTATGCACTTTGATCAACAAAACCACTTATAAAACTTCCACTTACTGTGACAAAACCAATTAGATTTTATCTCCCCAGAACTCGGCCACGCGCACTCCAGCATCTGTGGCCTCCAGCAAGTCTTCTCGAGTGCACGTGGATGGGCTCAAGGGACACAGAGAGATGTGCTCCATAGTCTTAGGGGAGACTCCGCAACAGCAGTGGTTTCGCTCCTCACCCATGTAGCCTCACCTGGATAGGTCATTCGTTCATCTGCCGACCTGAGTACGGATTCTATTTAGTGACTTCTACGTGGAACATGGAAACCCGTGCCCCGGTCGGTGGCAGCGCCTTTCTGGCGTCCATAAACAATAGGAAGCAGGAGCGGAGTCACGCCACATCTTGACTCTTTTGGGCGGTCGGTTTACAGATTCTTAGGGTACGAGAAATCGGGGATTAGCCACACAATAAAGTGGGGCCATTGTACGTATGTACCAAGACTGTGAATCTACTTTTTTGTCTGGAAGAGATCGCTTTTAGCGATAAGACCGCCGATTGCGGCGGCACCGTGGCGGTTGAAATTTTCACAGATGATGTATTTCTGTTGCCGCTATAACAAAAAATACTAAAAACAGAATAAAATGAATATTTAAGGGGGCTCCCATACAACAAACGTAATTTTTTTACCGTTTTTTGCTCGATATTAATAATTCGGCAACAGGTAGACGCTTGAAATATTTACAGAATATTTATTTCTGTGTTCGCTTTGAAAATTAATAATAAAATTTAAGTAAAATAAATATTTAAGGGGGCTCCCATACAACAAACGTGATTTTTTGCCGTTTTTTCTCGATCTTTGTGTATAATGTTGTATAGATAATGGTACAGAACCCTTCGTGTGCAAGTCCAACTCGCACTTGGCCGGTTTTTTTATGTTCAATAAAGCCAGCATTGCTGGAGATGTCCTTGCTGGCTTTCTGGGACCCAGGTAATAAAACCTATAAGAGATTATCGACGCTGTATTAACTTTTCCATCACGTAAAACACTTTTCACAGCGCTTTCCTGACGTTAACGGCTGTTGGTGGGGAAATTAAATTATACCCAGCGAACAACTGCCAGACGAGTTATAGCCCTTTGTCCTGTAATAAACCATTGCTAAAGGCCGTACCTATTCACTTCTTATTAAGTTTTCACCTGAATTACACGTATGACTGATGTAGTAATAAAAAACCAGTTTGACAAACAATTTATAGTACATTATGGTGCTACATTACCGCACTAGTGCGATAATGAGCACTTTACGTGCCTATGTCGAAACTTCAAAGGGCCATATGTACTATAAAACGTTGTACGATACACGTGCGAATAGGTAATTCGTAACTCGTGTCGATATAAAACACTCCCTTCGGTCGTGTTTTAATTTATCGCCACTCGTTGCGAATTTCCTACTTTTCGCACTAGTATCGTAATGTACTATTATGGGATAGAGAGATTAAGTTAGAATATTCTTTTTATCTCCCCATCTCGGAGAGAGTATATTTGCTCTTTGATATCTGAGTGCAAAAGCAGTTTTTATCCGCTAGAGGATAAAGTAAATTGAATTTAGAACATCGTGTACATTAAGTTTCTACATTAAAAATATCATTAAAAAATCATACTTCTAATTTGTTTCACAAAGTTTTTTGATTTGTTAAAACTTAGAATCGGAACCTCCTTTGTGTTTTTTTTGCATTTAGTCATTTCGTCGCTGAGGTGAGATGAAAAGTTACGTGTTGCACTCGCGTGCAAAGATTTTTCACCTCGTGCTCTTTCGATTCCCTCGCTAACGCTCAGGATTTTTTTTTTAAATTGAACACGCGGTTAAAAAGCAACTTTGCACTCTTGTTTAACAAATAACTAATATTGTACATAATGAACTTCGTGGGGGGTCTTCTATGAATTAATTGGGGTGTTTTTACATAAAATCGAGAGCTGTGGAGGGACCCCTCCCGATCTCAGAGATTTCCCTCAGAATTTTTCGATAAAACAATGTACTGGGTACATTCTTGGAATTACAAATTTGACTAAATTTCTCATTCGTTTAGTAAGATTTTGCAAGTTGGCAAGCTGTGGTTTGAACGTTTATAAGTATTATACTCGTACATGTTTTTAATTGTCTACGAAGTAAGAATAGTTGACAAGTTACATATCTTCGTTCATATTGCAAAATGTCACATGTCAAAAAGGTGCGATTTTTTTTTTATCGAAATAGTATGAAAATAGTAAATTAGAAGAAAATGAAGTCGCAATAGTATACACAGCTAATCACACCGAGGATTACGATGTCTTGCACGTGTGACAGAATCAATTTTTTATACAATTTCGATGAAAAAACCAAAAACGTATTTCTTTGACATGTGACATTTTGCAATATGAACGGCATTATTGCATAATAGCAAAAACCCAACCACTTTCTTTTAAAACAAGTGAAGAATGTTATACATTACTGCAGTTATCATCTGAGGGTCCACAAGATTTCCATTACATAAAATAATGCGGCGAAGAACAATCCGGCATTTGCTCTGTAATGAAGTTCTCCCCATTTCACACCGTTTTCATGGGACAAAACTTCTTCTACTGAAAAGATTAGCCATAAGGACCTAGACAATTTTAAGCGCTATACGCCTAGATTTCGTACTTACTTACATACGTGATGTAGCGCCAGATAAAAAGTACTCAAGCGTGCGTCCATGCATCGACTATGGATTGTTGATGAAGCGAAAGAGGGTTGTCAAGACCGTGGCAAGTAGCAAACCATGGTCTCTGCCTACCCCTGAGGGAGATGGGTTTACGTAAACATACATAAGTAGCCTATATACGTCCCACTGTGGGGCACAGGGCTTCTCTCAGGGAGAGAGTGAGAGTATGGGCTTAATCACCACGAGTAGCTCATACCCTCAGGTTTCCTCACGATGTTTTCCTTCACATTTAGCGAGTGGTATTGCTCCTATAACTTCACAAATGTACATAACTTAGAAAATTAAGTTCTAGGTATATGCGCGCACTGGGAATCGAACCTGGGTCTCTCGCTTCCGAGTCCAGTGTTCTACCCACTAGGCTACCACCGCTGTTAAGTGGGTTTAGTGGGTCTAAGGTTTACGTATGTATGTAAATATTTCATGCTCATTTTCTGAAAGAAACTCCACCAGTTAATAACTCCACAGTTAAGTTAATGCATCTGTAACTCGATTACCCTTCACAACTTATTTTCTTGTTAATGTTTTCCCGAGGAAGAAAATGAGGGAATATTTTTTATGCAAGTTTTTCTTTATTACCTACCGTAGCAGGGAAAAGTATTTTGCGTCAACTAAAGGAACATTACTGGCTCAGACAATTTTCTTTATTATTTTTTGACCGACGCTGGGAAAGCAAAGGAGGGTTAAGTTTTCCGCGTGTTTATGTATAGAACCCATTAAATTCGCACTGTGAAAAAATAAAATTAAAGAACAATCGGTCCCCCAACTATTCATTATTTTGTTTATTATTTAAATTGCTCATACATTGTACATAAATAAATTCAATCAATTTGAACTAGCACATCTTAAATTTAAATACACAAACTACCCATTTAAATTGACGTTTGTATGAAGAATTATTGTTAAATGCTATTTAAGCGACATTTAAAAAGGTGGTGCAAGTCAGCCTAAATATACCAATGTGCGAGCGAGAGGGATGCCAGATGTAAAAACAGCCTAAGTATTGCTTTCATAACCCGCGATGCTCAAACATAGTTAAGGTATTTCATTGTTTAGACATAAATAATTTATAACTTTATCAACTAACCTACAATTTAAATTAATTAAGTACCTAAATATAAAATACTGTGCCCACTTACTTACATATAATAAACTAACATACTTTGATGCAGTCGGGTTTTTTGTTTTTATGTTAGTTTTTTTAGACACAGACATAGACGTAATTTATTGGTAATATTCATTACATGTCAAATTGAGAGATAATAATTACATTAATAGCTGTAAAAATAATATTCATCATCATCATTCAGCCACAAGAAGTCCACTGCTGGACATAGGCCTCCTCCATCGATTTCCAAAAAGACCGGTTGGAAGCGGCCTGCATCCAGCGCCTTCCTGCCACTTGGATGAGGTCATCTGTCCATCTTGTGGCTGGTCGTCCTACGCTGCGCTTGCCGATATGTGGTCTCCATTCGAGAACTTTTCGGCCCCATCGGCTATCAGTTCTGCGTGCTATGTGCCCCGCCCACTGCCACCTCAATTTACTAATCCGCTGGGCTATGTCGACGACTTTCGTTCGTCTACGGATCTCATCATTTCTGATTCGATCTCGTAGAGAAATTCCGAGCATAGCCCTTTCCATAGCTCGTTGCGTGACCTTGAGCCTTCTTATGAGGCCCATAGTGAGAGACCACGTTTCAGTGCCATAAGTCATCACTGGTAATGGTAACACACACTGGTTGTATAATTTTGTCTTGAGCGATTGAGGTATATCAGACGAATAATATTAATTCAATTGAATACAGAAAAATGTCAATGATATAAAATGTCAAGAATAATGTCAAATTTTACATAATTATAACAATATCAATTTAAAAAATTAATGAAAATAATATCCATTGTCTACATCAGGGTTTCTCAAAGTGGGGTACGTGAACCCCTAGGGGTTCGCCATTCGACGGTAGGGGGTTCGCGACAAGATTTACATAATGTAGGTAATGTATTTTTAAAATTATCTATACAGTGTAATCTTCTTAACTGTATTTACAGGATAAGTATGTCAATATGGCAATTTTCCTTTTTCTAATCTTTTAATTTCTACCATTTTTATGGTACATCTACTACTATTCTAAAAGTGGAGTTGACAGCTCTGGCTTGCGCAGTATTTATTTGTTTTATTTATTGTTACTTGTGCATTTGAGGTGGGGGGTGTTAGGGGTTCGCTGTCTTCTAGAAACTTTAACAGGGGTATGTGGCACCATAAGTTTGAGAAACCCTGGTCTACATTATAGAGACTGTTTAAAGGCCAGGAACTCACCGTGGCTTTTGAAGCAACTCTCGACAAGCTTTTTTTTTAATTTTATTTTAAAATTGGACTCACTACATGCGCTTACAATATCTTCCGGAAGTTTGTTATATACTTCCGGACCCATGACGTGGACAGACTTACCTGTTGTGGTCAAGTTGCGGGCGACTGCGGCCAGTCTGCGCTCCCCGCGGCGCGTGTACTGCTGCAGGTGCTCGCGCGCGTACAGCGCTACCTGCAGCACCAGCAGCCGCAAAGTGCGGCCGCGCCGACGTGTCCTGTGATACTTGCGCTATGATGCGCACGACTCGCTTCTGCATCCGGAACACGCGCTCCCAGTCGGCGGCGCGAGCCCATAGGTCCACGCCGTACCTACTGCAGTAGCGAGTGCACGGTAGCGAAATAGCACATGCGCACTGAATCTGCCGACACAGTCGATGTGAGTCGGTGCAGCGCGAAGCATGCGAGCGCACAAGCTCTCAATATGTCTCCCCCTGGCAACGCCCTATCCAGCTGAAACCCAAGAAACGGTGCTGTATCAACCTGCCTGATCTGGACTCCTTCAACATCGACTGCTAATAGAGGCTTGATGCGCGCTGAAACGTCGAACTCAATATATTGAGTTTTAGACAGGTTGAGCATCAGTCCGTTCCAGCGGAACCATGCCCACAGGCGACCTACGACTGCATTTAACCGCTTCTCTAATGCTGCTGCATTAGGGGCAGTTACAACGGCTGCGACGTCATCTGCGAACATAAATATTTCGCCCTCCGGCGCCGCGTTTGGCAGATCGTTCAAAAGCAACGAGAAAGCTATATTTGATAACGAAGGGCCTTGCGGTACGCCCATGTGCGTCGTCAAGCCGTCTGATCGGAGGCCGCCTCCGTCGCCCACCACGAATTGGGTCCTTTCGCGCATAAACTCGGTCAACATAAACATGGCCTAGACCATTAGTTTAGATCAGGGATTGTCAAAGTGAGATACAGAAACCCCTTCGTCAGTTGATCGTGGGTGGTTCGCGGTAAGATTTACGAAATAACTAACATTTAGCCATTTCGTAAATCTGATTCATTAATAAATTATTTTTAGATTACTTAAGAAAATTACACCAAGTTTTTGCACGAAAATATTCTTGAAAATGTTGATCGTGAATATCGTGATTATACGAATAAGTATCGGGATTGTAATAAAAAATATCTGTTTGCTTGATTTAATGTTCACAGTACTGAATCGCTACATAGGTAATTGTCTGTTGTTCTATTGTAATAAAAAATATGATTGTATAACTATGATACTTTAGGGCTCGAATATTTATAAAAAAACCAGAAAACCGGTAAAATAACTCTTTATCGACACTAATACTTTCAGTGTAAAACCAATTTATACATAGATTTCCTTGTGTAAACCTCAATATATGCTAAAAAAAGTGTTTTTGTTGCGCGGTAATTTAAATTTATTTACGTAATAAATGAATTATTTAGTTTCGTATAATTTTTAGCATGTCTTTGCTTCAGCGAAGGTGATCTGTCAGGATCGTAGCAAGTGGCAGTCCCTGGTCTCTGCCTACCCCTCTGGGACACAGGCGTGAGTTTATGTTATGTTATGTTATGTTATGTCTTTGCTTCAAGCCAGAGTGGGTCAAGTGCCCCACCTTGTCCTATGCACTTAATATTTCAGACTTTTTTTTTCATGTGGTTTTTTGCTTTTTGAAAGGAGGTCCGCAATCGCCAGGGAAATAAATAGGGGTGCGCGGAGCTATAACTTTGAGAAACCCTGGTCTAGACAAGCCTTGGATAGGTACTATGAATAAGTCTTCTTGACGAATTTACTGTGCTTGGGTGAGACAATAACGCAATATTCTTAATTCCGTAGAGAATAATTTCGATTCGTATGAATGTGAAATGGAACGTGTGCTTTAGTAGATTATGCACATTTTAATCTCAAACTGCCAAAAAATTTTAATGAAGGTATTTAATTTACAGTACCGGTGATAGTGATGTCTTTAAGCTGTCAATCAACATTCAATTAATAAAATTCCTTTGACATGAAAACGGTTCAAAGTGCAAAATGTAAATTCTTATTACAATTTTCGTGTGTATTCTAGACCATAGATAAGTATATTTCTAGACCGCCCCTCTACTCTCGATGCTACTGTGTTAAAATTGCAGATTTTCAGAAATAACGCCTTAGTAAACGTTTCTTGTTGAAACTTCAAAGCGCATCGGAAACTTAAAGCATAATTTGGGTAAATTAATAAATAAATGCACTCAATTGCAAGTTCACTAAATAAGTGTCGAGAGTAAAGGGGCTGCTCCTAAATTATCACCAAATCCTGAACGATCCTAATCGTCTCAATTCCATCAATTCCATGCCAATTGCTATCGCAAATGTCAACATTCCGACTCGTTTTGGTGCGCATAATATTAGACATATATTATTATGTACTAAAAAGATTCTATATTCATGAAGAATTCAATGAAGACTCCATTTCAGATATATATTCAAAACATGCTTTTTGTCCAACACATCTGAGGCAATAGGAGCTAGCTACAGCATACGAAAACCTAATACCTAATAAATAATCTATACGAAGACTAGTTTCGCAATCACATCAACAATTTATAGGTTAATATCAATAATGGAGTATTTAAAAAGTTCTTATTCACTGGACGATGGCTATTTACGACTAAAGGAGCTGGAAACTTCGTAACAGGTCTTTCAGTCCTTGACATATATGCTCGATGATAAAATAACTTTGTCAGTATACTTGAACGGTCCAAACGGCTTTGAAACTTCGGCGATAGTTTTAAGAATAGTCAAAAGGAGTCTGATTTTGACGCGAATAGCATCAGTTATCAATTCAATTCATCAATTCAATTTTTTTTTTTTTTTTTTTTCAATTCAAATATTTTTATTCATTGTAAAAACAGAATGTTTACTTAATGAACGTCAAAGTTGTTAGTTTCACAATTAATGGATTATGTGGAGAAGAAGCTAACAAAGAAACTCCACATTTATTCTTTTCAAAACACGTTTTAACTTAATTAACAAAGTTTTCAACTTAAAATATTAGTCATGAATGTGTTGAACACTAGTCACAATCGTCCTTTAAATAATATTAATCTACTGTTTAATGCCAAACATCTTTGTCTTCTAAATAATCCTTGATGTTATAGTAAGCCTTTTTGCACAGAATGTGCTTAACACATTTTTTAAATCGCGTTGGAGGTAACTCTAATATATCTTGAGGAATTTTGTTGTAGAACCTTATACAGTGCCCCATAAAGGATGTGTTAACTTTTGCAAGTCTAAATAGTGGAAATGACAATTTATGTTTATTTCTAGTATTAACATTATGGTGGCCACCAACATTTTCGAAGTCTTTGATATTTTTTCTAACGTACATAATATTTTCATAAATGTATTGACATGCAACTGTTAAGATGTTGGTTTCTTTGAAGAAATCTCTTAGCGAATCCCTACTACCTAACTTGTAAATAAATCGGATGGCTCTCTTCTGCAAGATGAAGATAGTCTCAATGTCTGCTGCCCGGCCCCATAGTAGTATACCGTAGGACATAATACTATGGAAGTAACTAAAATAAACAAGCCTAGCAGTTGCAACGTCAGTGAGTTCCCTAATTCTTTTCACTGCATATGCTGCAGAGCTAAGTCTGTGTGCTAATTTTACAATATGTGGACCCCATTGTAGTTTTGGATCGATGGTGATGCCCAGAAATACAGTATCATCTACAAATTCTAGTTTTTCATGTCCAATTACTATGTTGTTCTCAACTACTCGTACGTTAGGTAAGGAAAACTTTATACATTTCGTCTTTTTAGAATTTAGCAGCAGATTATTTGCTGTGAACCAATCTAGTACTTGCGAGAGAGCATTATTTGCATCGTCAAGATTATTTTCTTGTCTCCTTATTTTAAAAATAAGTGACGTGTCATCAGCAAATAACACTATCTCAGACATTTTTTGTACCATAAACGGTAAATCATTTATATAGACTAGGAAAAGGAGCGGCCCTAAGATAGATCCCTGCGGGACTCCTATTTTTACAAGTGAACCCGAGGATTTAATACGATTTACGTCTGCTTTTTGGACCCTTCCTTCTAAATACGATCTTAAAAGATCTAAACCTGCACCCTTTATTCCGTAGTGTTTTAACTTTAGCAGTAGCGTTTCGTGGTCTACACAATCAAATGCTTTTGATAAATCACAAAATATGCCTACTGCATCCTTGCGATCCTCCCACGCGCTGAAAATATGTTTAAGTAACATAACTCCGGCGTCTGTTGTATTCCGCCCTTTAGTAAAACCAAATTGCTGGCTATGAAAGAGTTGGTAATTATTGAAATGCGTAAGTAATTGATCTAAGATGATCTTCTCAAATATTTTACTCAATACTGGTAGTACTGAGACGGGCCTAAAATTGGTTGGATCGTGTTTATCACCGCTCTTAAATAAGGGTACTAGTCTACTATATTTCATGAGGTCCGGAAATACTCCCTCATCTACACATTTATTGAAAATTTTTGCTAACGGTAAAGCTAGGACATGGATCACTGAACTAACAATTTTTACTGACATACCCCACAAGTCCTCCGTTTTTTTAAGATTCAATAATTTAAATTTTTTAAGAACGTTATGGGGCTCAATGTAATTAAATGAGAAATCGTGTTCGCACGAGGAGACATGGTCTTTTAGTAATGTTGCTGCACGATCAGGTGACGAGTCTAACGGAGCTGTAGTCACGATTGGAACATTAGTGAAGAACTGTTCAAATGCTGCAGCGATATCTTCATTTGTCGTTATTATTTTGTCATCAATCTTAAGCGAAATATCTCGGTCTCCCAATTTTGTTTTACCCGTTTCTCTATTTATTATTGTCCAAATTGTTTTAATTTTATTCGGTGACTGTAAGATTTTATTCTTTATATGATCGCATTTAGCCTTATGGCAGACGGCCTTAAATAATTTGGAATATTTTTTGACGTGCTGTATGAATTTGGTGTCATATGTATAAGTCTTTTTGTCATACAGTTCATAAAGTGTGTCTCTACTTTTCCGGATACCCGAGGTTGCCCATTCACTAAATCCTAATTTATTCTCATTATTTGTTAGCTGCCGCAATTTAAAAACTTTTTCAAAACTACCCGACACGACTTTGAAAAAGTCTACATAATGAGCATTAGCATTTTGGTAATTTTCTTGAGTTTTTATGCTACTTTCAAGGTCTACTTTAAATGACTCTAATTTTTTACTTGTTACGGGCCGGCAGAGAATAACCTGTTCTGCGTTTTTTCTATCTATTTCAAAATGAACAATTTGACCACTGTGGTCTGACTTCAAACAATTTACTGTAGAATTATCTGAAAAGTCGCAATCGCAGTAAACATTATCTATGCAGGTGGCCGTAGTTTCGGTTATTCTAGAAGGCTCCAAGAAAATATTTACTAAATTAAACGACTTGAAAATTATTGTCAATTTGGTATTTAAAGCAGAGTCTACCAATAAGTCGATATTGAAGTCACCACAGACTATGACTTTCTTATTACTGCTGGAGGCTACCTTCAAAACATCCTCTAATATTGATTCAAATGAACTGTAATCGCTGGTAGGGGGCCTGTATATGGCTACTACAATGTGTCTAGACAGTTCAACACATGATATTTCAATTACTTTTTCAACAGAAAGTCTGCAAATGTCTTTCCGTTCTTTAAATTTCAAACAATTTTTTGCTAGTATCAAGGATCCCCCGTGCCTTGCAGACTTTCTATTGAAGCAACTGGCTATTTGATAGTTATTCACAGAAAAATTCATTTGTGTTTCTGGTAGCCAGTGCTCTGTGACGCAAAGTATGTCCACTCTATATTGTTCTAAGAACAACTCTAATTCTAATAACTTTCCAGAAAAGCCACCCTGTATATTCTGATTAGCTAAAATTAATTTATTTAAGGGGGGCTTTTCTTTTGTCTGCGCTGACAGTTTAAATCAGCGGTCAAATTTAACCAACTTAAACTAGGTTTTTTCACAACCTCAGAGTACAGAGGTTGGGAAGTATCAATTTTCTTACATTTTTTATAGCCTAGAGGTCCCTGTGCTATTGTCTTAACAATAAGGGGGTCATATACATTGAATGCCAATAATTTGGCAATATGTCGCTTAGAAGAGAGGGGCAGATACAATGTGTCCCTAGTTAATATAAAATTTCGAATAAATTTATTCGTATCGAAAAAAAGTACTTGGTCTCGATGACCGAAGGTCATATTATATAATAGCCGGTTTAATTTATCTATCCGGTCATTTTGTGCCTCTGAGAGAGTTTTTGAATAGGGAAAAGCACAGATGATAATTTTTCTTACTTGCAAAGCTACTATGGACTCATAATAATTTATTAAGTCACTTTCTTGAATCCCTGTGCTGTTCCCCATTAATAATACAATAGTTGTATTTCTATCATATTGTTTGCTGAGCAAAAGGTTGATCGTCATTGAGCATCAGTCATTATCAGACATTGGTAGTAAATAATAATATTAGATATAGGTAGTAGGTATTAAATACCTACATCATCAGCCATTTGACGCCCACTGCAGGACTTAGGCCTTCTTCCTGGTTTTAATAACTATGAGGGGTTTTGCCATAATCGCCATGCTTGGCAGGCGGGTTGGTGATCGCAGTATGCAGTTGAAAACTCAGGAGGTCACTGCTGCCCATCTGCTGGTAATTGATTTCCTTAGTCGCCTTCTCCGACAACCACGGAAGGAAATGGAGTGACGGTAGTCTTAACCCGGCGCCACACGAAAATACCCATAGTTGGCCTAATTAAAATATTTTTTTACGTTTTTAATGAACAGTTTGTAATATCTAGGGAAATCCTTTCTCGCAAGGAGTATAGACATAATACCTATACATAACAAAATCTCACGCTTGTATCCTGGAGGGGCAGTCACAGCACAGAGGACCAAACCTACACCCACCAAATTTCAGTATAGGATCCTGAATTCCTATACTGATAAAAGTCCATACAACTCGCGCAACTCAATTTTATTACTTACACGAGAAGGTACCTTCGGCAAACGAACTTTTTCATCACAAAACTACTTCTCCTACAGAGCCTTTCACATAGGGTTGCTAGATTTGCGTCCCTAACATTATGAGAAATAATAATGAGAAATATAATATTTTCATTGAAATTTCTTTTAGCAGCTACAATTATTTTATGGACATGATCCATCTAATATTTTTTTATTAGATTGGTCATGTCCATACTGTTTCTAACCTTATAAAATTGTGATTATTAAGACTGGAAAGCCAAAAACAACGCAAAGATTTTCGCGGAAATTCATTCTAGTCCTATGTTTTTGGCCTTAGATCCGGGGTAGTGGTTTAATTCGTGGTTTGATACATGATTGATAAAAAAATTAGGACACTTTTTGGAAAAACGATCTGTAAAAGAAATTATGTCTTTTTTCATTTGTGGCGCTAGTGATCCTGTGTAGCATTGGAAGCCGGCGAAAAGCCGAAGCTACTTGAAGAGATTTAAATACTCCGGGACATTTTAGGATTACCCAGACACCGGGATTCCAGGACAATCCCAGTGTTTCCCGGCTATCTGGCAACCCTACTTTCATATCATAAAACTAGCGTCACTTACAGTTACCTCCCACTCATAAAGTAGACGCGATATTAACTTTGCCAATAAACTAGAGGGCTTCTTACTTTCTTCTTTTGTTGCTCTATTAACTTTCGACATTCGTAGCACTTCTCCTTAGCTTGATTGCCAGACGAGATGATCGAGGAGCACCAAACCGCCTTTTAAAAGAATGGGCAGTTGATGACCTTCATCAGAAGATCAGAAGATATACAGAATACAGAAAACATTATGCGGATGAACAAAAATTATTAATAAACTATTAAACAAGGTACAGTGAAAAATTCCGAAACACAAAATTCACTATATCCTCATATTCTTTTTGTTGCACTAACCCGTGTTGAGGACAATATCCTATATCCTATCACTATATCCTATTTCTACATATTTTTTTTTGTTTGTTCATTTTTTAAAAAGCGTAAATCACAAATCAACGATCAGTCAGATTTTCTAGCATGCTCAAAAGCATAGTCTTGCCAACGAAAGCGTAACCTGAGAAATTGGCGGGAAAATAAAAAAATATTCATATCATCAGCTGTACTAGGAAAAAAAAGATTTGATACTTGTTTATATTGTCTTTATATTTTATAGGTACTGCTTTTTGAAAAAACAGCTAATTTGCTGCTGCATAGGCATATTGGAGCCTTATCTACGAACATAAAAAATATCTCATATTAATAAACTGACAGTATTATAAGGACTTTAGTTGGTTTCTGCACAAATCTGAAATGAAATAAAAATTTATGCATTACTTATGGTCTATGCACATACAATTTATTACAGAAATATCTCGTTCTATCGTTTCTTACACTATTAGTACAGTAAAATATTATCTCCACAATAAATATGAATTTTCAGCCAACAAGTACCACAACTATAAAGTCACAATGGTAACAGTTGTACGACAGCACTGATAGTCATTTTTAGTAGGGCAATGTTAAAACTTTAAGGAATTGAATAAAATTCCATGTCACGCTTTCGTTTTGCCACACTCTAGCAAGTTCACGTTTTTCCCCTGATACCTATCATAAGGCATGCTTGAAAAGCATGAAAATAAAGCAAATGTAAATCAGGCATGAGAATAAGTACCTACAATTGACTTTGAAAAAATGATTGCGGGCAAAACGTCAAAATCGCGGAAAAATATAACCTGTTTGTACTCAAACGGTTTTATTTATGAAACACGATTCCTCTAAAACACTCCTCAGAGACAGTTTAAATAATTTGTGGTTTCGTCTTTCCCTTTCGGTTTAAATAATCTGTGGTTTCATTTTCGGTTATCGTGTTTTTATTAATAAGACTGTAACGGTCTAATCCAGGCCCTACACAGCGTAAAAGTATGGTAAAAGTCATATTTTTAATACTTTATTCATCCCGAGTCAATGTGACCATTGATCGGTTATCATTTTGTAATTTCGTTTAGACGAGGGACTTGGCATAATTTCTATACATACCTTTCAGTAATTTTTTCTGAGGCTGGAAATTGGCCACATTTTTACATTATTTTTAGGGTTCCGTACCACAAAAGAAAAAATAGAACCCTTATAGGATCACTTTGTTGTCAGTCTGTCCGTCCGTCCGTCCGTCCGTCCGTCCGTCCGTCCGTCTGTCTGTCTGTCATGACTTTTTATCTCGGGAACGCGTATCGAGTTGACAAATACTCAGATCTACAGTCCCTTGAACCTGTGAAAAATCAAACTTCAAAGTTAACGTAAAAAAAGATACGGCCGTTTATGCCGCAAAAACGTATATTTCGACAGTCAAGAGAATTAAAATTTATGGGGTACTTTCCGTTGACCTAGAACTATGAAATTTGGCAAGTAATACTGTCTTATACTACAAGTACAAGGAAAAATCTGAAAATAATACATTTGTAAATAAATAAAAAAAAATGTCTTTAAAATTCGGGAAAAGCTCGGAGAAAACTGCGAGACTCGATTCCTGGTCTGTTTATAATATGTCAGTACCTACAAATTTGTACGGAACCCTCGGTGGGCGAGTCCGACTCGCACTTGTTTTTATCTTTAACTCATCTATCTTCTAGTGCCGCACGGTTAGTTCGTTCTCGGAACGGATGTTTACAAATGTTTGCAAAGTTTGCTGGGTTTCTGCAAAGTTTACTCCAGATAGAGGTACCTGGTGGGGCGGAGACTCTAATAAAGAGCCCCTATGTAGGCGTGGGTAGCTCTTTGTTACTGAAGAGGGCCTCTACTCAGAATTGTGATCTGTTTTGTACACCAAATAAAATAAAATAAAATAAAATAAATTCATCGGCGGCTTCGGTGACACGCGAATGTCATCTGTATATTCTTGTGGTATGCAATAAATTATTGAGTATTGATCAAGTATATACACGAGTCATCATCATCATCGTCATCAGCCATTTGACGCCCACTGCAGGACAGAGGCCTCCCTCGTGGTTTTCATAACCATGAGGGGTTTTGCCATAATCGCCACACTTGGCAGGCGCGTTGGTGATCGCAGTATGTGGTTGGATTCTCAGAAAGACGCTGCTGCCCGTTTCCTGGTGATTTATTTCCTTAGTCGCCTTCTACGACATCCACGGAAGGAGATAGAGTGACGCTATTCTTAATCCGGCGCCACACGGAAATACACGAGTATTGAAGTCTTATGCGGTCCTTAACTCCTAGGGGAGCATAGGCACAGATTTTTCTCCGGCAGCTCAGGTCAGCAAGCGCCGATCGACTTAGCCTCTTGGGCTATAGTTCTTTTCCAGGTGATCCTCGGCCGTCCTCTCTTTCGATTGCTCAAGGGGCAGAGGGCTTGCCTGGCCAGGCATCTCTTGCCCTGCCTTAACAGCATATTGCATGAAAACACAGAGAAAGAGAAATGACTCGAGGAGAGGAACCCCGATCGTAATAAGTAGGCATTTACCTACCAGTGTTGCCAACTTTATTTTTGAAGGGATCGTATAGTCCGCACAGATCTTCTTGGCGGTAACGTGAACATAGTCACAGATCGTTTGCACATCGCTCACTGCCTTTACAGTGTATGTGTGAGTAATTGAGGTAGTGTGATGCGTAGTAGTCAATTACTCACAAATACCTACACTGTAAAGACTGTAAGCGATGTGCAAACGATCTGTGACTATGGTTACGTTACCGCCAAAAAGATTTGTGCGGACTATACCACAGACTAGAAAAAATCGTATTTCGCTCGGAATTGGGGTGGCAACTGTCAAAAATATAAAATGGAGGATGTCTCGCTTTCTTGATTATTTATTTGTATAGGAAAAGCATTGAGTTAAAGTACTACGTATAGAGACGCCATCCCGCACAAAATTTGTATCGCAAGCTTTGCGGTCATTTAGCCGCACTTCATTTAGTCGTGATTTAGTCCACGACGAGTGCTTGCCGCGAGATCAAAAATGCCTTCATGTGTTCTTAGATAGTGTAACAACGAAAAGCAAAAAAAAAACTGATGGAATCACTTTTTATCGGAAAGTTCTGCAAAACTCTTGATAAAACTATGATTACAAAATAGTTTAACTTTTTTATGCTTTGTCACATCGTTGGCTAATATAGCGGTAATTTTATAGATTAAAAAGTACAGAAGTTACAACCAGTGACGACACTAAAATATTGTTTAAATTGTTCACAATTGTATTTTTTGTAGGTTTCTTCGCTGGGGCGATGACAGAAGGGAGTCATGGATTAAATATGTCCAAGACAACCGAACAGAAGAAACATGGATACCTTTGAACCATAAATACATATGTTCCGCTCATTTCAAAGAAAAGGACAAATACAGGAGCAGAACAGAACTAATTTTGATTATAAAGGAAAATTCCACCCATGCCGGATAAGCCAGAGGTCGCGGGTTCAAGTCCCGGCATGGGTGGAATTTTTAGCCTCTAAATAGGTTTTTAAAATTGTCCTCAGCACGGGTTAGTGCAACAAAAAGAATATAGGTAGGTACTTAGTTTGTAAACGAAACACAGGAATTAGCGGCATGGTTTAACGTTACCTTACCCAGAATATTGACCCACTTGCGTCAAATCAATAAAATAAAAAAATACGAAAAATGGGTGCCTCATAATCACTCGAATTTTCGCAGTATCCATCTTTCTTGTCTAAATTGAATAACAAAAACAATTGAAAGTCGATATTCAAATGTTTCACATTTTTTAAAAAAAGAACATCATGGAAACC
This sequence comes from Yponomeuta evonymella, assembly GCA_963969515.1. Lineage (NCBI taxonomy): Eukaryota > Metazoa > Arthropoda > Insecta > Lepidoptera > Yponomeutidae > Yponomeuta > Yponomeuta evonymella. The sequence goes on from OZ018347.1 coordinate 3,295,052, forward strand.
ATTTGAAAAAAGTTTCATTCGAAAACCTCAAACCATGAAGATTCTATGTCAATCCAAAGAACCTATTGCAATAAAACGGCAATTTCATACTTTAACCCCTATTATTAGCCAAATACACAAATACGTGTGGCCAAGTGAGGCACTGACTTAAGATGGTACACTACAAAGTTTTCGTATTTATTGAATACAAGACATAAGACGCAACATGATCCTATAGGTGTAAGTCCTAGTTGGTCAGCAAATTATGTCCCTGGCCAACTAAGACTTTTAGTCCGTAAAACTGACGAAAATATAATCCTAGAAAAAGCTCTGGGAATCAGAGCGAAACTTAGTCAGACTCTTCCGACAAAGTGATTGGTTAATAATGTGTAGTGCTTACGAAAGTTTTAGTTCGAGAATTATAGAACTTGGAATCCATCTAGCAGCTGTGAATACGTTGGCATTTCCTTATCGCACGTAGGTACATTATCTTCGTCTGAAGCCCGTTTGGCATGGACTTCATCCGATGGAGACTGCATTCGCCGCACGCTCCGATGGGAGCCAAATGTTATTAGCTTTGATATGTACACAAAAGAAGATTAACTTTGCTGAGCCCCAATACCGTTCTTCCGCCAAGTCTCTGGATAAGTAAGTAATTAACTAAATAAATACGAATCCAAGGATAAAATAATAAATGTTGTCAGTCAGACATGCCAATATCTTGGCGCAAGACGTTTTTGTCGGTATTATTCAGCTTACCCTTGGATAGTGGATATATAGATATTTAGTACTGTCAGACTTTGACTGTCTCGATAGCCTGGCGGTAACACGATTGACTACCGAACAAGAGGTCGTGGGTTCGATTCCCACTGGATGATGCCGTACACATCATAGACATACCACGCAAAGACAGACTGTGTTGAACATTCCGCTCAAAAGTTAGGTTGTGTTGTGTGTGCCTAAGCGGTTAGTGACGTTCGTAGACACGCACATATTCGCATTAATATTGCAACGCTGACAACGTGCTACGCTAAGCATGCCAATTTGACTATCAATTTCTTACTTCACTTTGGTAGCCTAATCTGCGGTTTTATATCTTAATTCTATAGCCTTGATTTGTACAAATGGCCTCAGTCTGGCTGTATTCCCGCCGTCTCCCAGGTTGGGATCAGGACAAGTGATTTGATTGTGTGGAAGTGCGCAATGTGTTAAGATGTTCTCGTTCTATGAAGTTAACTTTCTGTAGTGGGAACGCGCCTCAGGCTATCCCAGCTGTGCCGAAACGCCGTTGCAGCTCAAAGCTGCAGGTGATCGAGTTACCTACATCGCAGCATGGAATATGAAACTCTTCCGGCGTTGCATGACATAACGAGGCACATGCATGACACGAGTTTTCTACCCGCAGGCACAGTCAAGTGAAGGCGGTATTAGGCGTTTTATACTTTCCGGAATTTGGCTTCATAAAAAGGAGGAGGCTTTAAATTTCTCCGTATATTTTTTCTATCTATATAGCTCATGAAATACGCCCACTGTTGGGCTGAGGCCTCTTCGTCACTCTAACCTCGCCGGTCGTCTGCTGACCTCGTCAATTGTCCTCTTACTTCATTCAATATTTTTTTTGTTAGAAATGCGTACCCCTTTTAGTTTCATAAAACTACAATTTAACGAATTGTAGTTTTATGAAACTGGGCCTGACCATTCGATGTACATCGCGTAGAAGATTCTTCCTACAGGTTAATCTATGGGTATCGTGTATTGTGAGTCATACCATGAATTGTAATTCTATGAAAGCCCTAGTTCCATAATAAATTTGGTAAATTTGATAATAAATGCTTAAAACAGCCCATAAGTACACTTGCCTTTGACTGTACTGCAGATGCAGGCACTAAAGATCTGGAGCTCTATTTTTGAATCACTCGTATCGCGTCGAGCGCTCGATTTCTACTGATTTTCGTTCGACATCTGAAATTCCGTATTTTTGAATCACTCGACTGCAACGAATGGTCCTTACCACTCGTCTCGCATGGCGATCGGTAGATTAATTGTCAAAAAACGATAAATGTGTGTTGGTACTGTTTGTCATTCTGAGTGTCAACAATCAAAAAGAGTTGACAGTATGTAGTGTTTTGTTTGTAACAAAAGACAAAGATTTTTTATTTAAACAGCCAATAAAACAGTGTTTTACGTTCCGTTTCTGTTACGGTAGTTTCCGGTTTTTTAATTTCTGCGTGGAATGGATAAAATACAATACTTCAAATTGTACTGGCAACACTTCAGGCGAACGATTCAAAAATACGGAAAAACGACATCATGCGACTTAGAAGACGAGTGTGACTTAAGTCGCATTCGACGATACAATTTCATACGAGTGATTCAAAAATAGAGCTCCTGTGCTACAGCTAGGTAGGTACTTGCTACAGCTAAGCACGTGCCTGCTAGTATACGTTGCTACCAACCATCATTGCCAAAGCAAATTGCAGTGTAGCAAATTGGAAACTTCCAGACCGGCATCTCGTATTTCCAGGTGCAGCATCTATGTTAACATAATTATCTTCACTTCATTCGGATTTCCCGCAAATGTAAACGCAACGTTAGTAGAAATTGTCATAATAAGGAAAGCAATAATGCTTATCAAGTGGTTTGCTCTGTTATTCAACCACTATTAAAAAAAAATTTTTACTGCTTTAAACATAACGCATAACATGAACTCACGCCTGTATCCCGGAGGGGTAGGCAGATACCAGGGTCTGCCACTTGCCACGATCCTGACAGAATTTTTTTTAACCTGTTAGATTATGACCATGAAAATAACAATTAAAAACCACAGTTCTGGTGGTCCGATTGGGCCATTTAGAATTCTGCCGAATAATAATAATAATAATAACATAACTTCTACACAACACAATCACTTGACCTGGTCCCATACTAGGATACCCGGTGCTATGGTAACCAGGCAAGGACATCATAAACATGGAAATACACCTGCAATGAGGTCATTTGTCCGAATATACTGCGATCGTCAGTGGGAATCGAACCCACGATCTCCGGCATAGTAATCAGACGTGATACCGTTAGACCAACGAGACAGTTTGCATCCAAGGAAAATCTGAATAAAGTGAAATATAGTATACATAAGAATGTTATTGTACCGTTTGTTTCTTAGAAAAAGTAAAATAATGGGTTAATTAGCCGGCGATCTTAAATTAAGAAATAAACTTCGTAAATACTGATGTATCGGTCTGTTTCTATTAAATTTTAAATACGTTTATTTGAATTAGTAATTGTATATTTGTGGAAGAGCGGGCCCTCCTGACACAGGTATTTCTGTACTTACTAGGAGGGTCCAGCTCCTGTATTTTATTTATAAAATTATAATGAAATGAAAAAATTGAAATTTGTAATTTGAAATTTCTTCACATTTCTCAAAAACCAACGGGCCAGAACTTGTGAAATTCCCTAGAGACCGGTAGTAAGTGGATCTTTCTTTTAGCATTAAACCAGCTTAAGTTGTACTACTTTAAATTATTATTATGCTATTGTGTTTGCAAAAGTAGAGTATCGCACGATTTCGGTCGGTAGTCATCGCCGATGATCCATAAGTCGGGGATGTAAATTTTACTTAACGTATTTCTTTTAGAAATTTGAAAACACAGAACAATACTCATACTTATGCGTTCAAATCAAATCAAAGTATTTTATTCAAAACTAGCTGACCCGGCAAACGTTATTTTGCCATATTGATTAGCCTACGACCTATTCTCAGACCTTTAGGAGGGCGATGGGTGATTTGTAAATTCAGCTACTTCATATTTTAAAGTTCACTGAAATTAAAATCTTCCTGCTGCACAACATCCATACCTATATAATATATATCTATTGTTATGGCCAAGCTGAGCACTTGCTGAACGCGAGATTGCTTATGTAGGTACTACATAATGTAGTAAAAATAAAGAAAAAATAAAATTGAAATTAGAAGGTGCAATGGGGATGGCAACACAAAGCTAATTACAGTTGGCGCCACTGAGATTTGCCCCGATAATGTTTGTTTGTTTTATAAGTGTTGCTTATTTTCAGATTTTTTCATGGAAAGTCAACATAAAAACGTGATGACATGCTTTTCACGCAAAAAGGGAAAGCTATAGTTTATACCAAAACTGAAAAAGCAAAGTTTTGTACACCGCAAAATGAATACAGACTGTAATACAAAGGTAACCTCAAAAATATCTTTCAAACATTTCTTCGCATAACTTTAATTAATTAAATACCTCTTGCTGGCTGATTTTTTATTATAAAGAGTAACCCACTGCAGTTAGGTTTTTACATCGGAAAGATATCGCTGTACCTACGTGATTATATTTTATTTTATTTTATTTATTTATTTATTGGGTTTTAAGAAAACCATCGACTAAAAATAACATGATGAAAGGTACATTGTACATTATAGTAACTGAGAGTCATTAAAAGGTTTTCACTTATAGCGACACTGTAGTTCAAAACACACAAAGATTTACAATAATCGAAAACAAATCCATACTTAATTAAGTTTAGCAAAACAGTCAAATCTAACCATCACTTATATAATAAACAAACAATGTAAGAGAACCAAGCCCATCACCCAGTAGTAGGCAAGAAGAAGAAGTTTGCAGCCAACCTTCGCCTAACTGAAGCAACGGTGTCGTGGCTGACATCAAAGTCAGTGTCCGGGCCATCAATTAAACTGTTGAATGCAGAGCAAGCTCGGAAAAGGACTGTTGCACTAACCCGTGCTGAGGACAATTTTTAAAAACCTAATTCCACCCATGCCGGTACTCGAACCCGCGACCTCTGGCTAAGCGTGCCAGCAGCCCTCTCTCAACTGAACTAATGGGTAAGTACAAGCATCGGCCAGAGGTGGAATTTTTAGCCTCTAAATAGGTTTTCAATTTGGCTCGTATTTTGCTAATTAAAACCAAACTAGGTTTCGTGAGTGCGAGAGTAAATAACATGCTACTAAAGAAGTATACCATTTACCGTCTGAAAAAAATGGCAATTTCAAATAGCGTTATTTATTCAAATTTTAGCAAGTCACTTTATCTAATCCGATTCAATCGTTAACTGCAGGAACAACTGCACTTCGTTCATCAACTTGTTCTTTATAGATATAGTTTTGCCTTGCAGCTCCTGCGCTATATCCTGCATTACCGTTTTCAGATATTCCTTCAAATTACCCCCTTTCACCGTCCAGCTTTGGTAATTTCTTAGAAAATTAAAGAAAGGAGACCGTTTGGCGTGTATATACAAATGATCCATATCAGAAAGGATAATATTCACAAGCTGTACGTCGAAATTGGTCGGTATTAATTCGTTTTCTTTGCCTTGCAAAACATCGAGTCTCTTTTGCACAGCTTGCCTTACTGACAAAAGAACGCTTCTAGCCGGCAGGTTAGCAGAAAACGCCATGTCATTCAAGACGAATTGAAACTCATGCCTTGTTACATCACTCAGAATCGAATACAGCTTAGTGTCATACAGACTCTGGTAGAAAGACTTCATGAAAAGCCTTATTTTCTCTTCAGGTAGAGTCTCAAATGTATCGAGTACTTTCATTAATCCTGACGTGACCTCGTATGACTTGGTGCACATCTGGAACTCTTTACACACCTTCCTCTCGTACTGCACTTCAACTACCACGGTTCCGAGTATGATCCTGTTCGTCAAGTTCTTTTTAACTCGAACAGTCTCTTCTGAGTTACCTTCCAGGTGCATGTGAACATAAGCCACAGTCTTTGTTTGTACGCTGGAGCTAATTTTCTTGACTAGGTCTAGCCAGACCTCAGACTGTTTATGTTCTACTTTGTCATCATTTGTTTCTTGTAGAGACTGTTTGATTTCAAACAGGCAATCTTTGGCGTGTTCCTCGAAGGCGGCTCTGGTAGGTGGCTCAAAGGCTTTGGTGTCTTCAGGCAGAGAGCCGTAGATGATCTTTTCTGCTGCCTTAATTTGTGCGGTAACGTAATCGTTGACAAACGTTTCCATCGGCTTATCACAGAGCATTATTCCTTTGCAGAGGTAGGTGTATCGGACCAGCCATTCCATGGCCTCGGAGTCGTTTGAGCGTCTGGTTAAGGCTCGCCTCCCGTCCATAAGGCTAAGGTCGCTGTTTTGTAGGAAGTAGCTAATAGTGTCTACTACATCTTTACCCAGACTCAATGAGCCTTGCATGTTTACTTTCACTGCGTGTACTGTAGGTTGAGAGGCTGGAAATTTAGTTGTGTTATCTTGAGCATCCCACAGCGAAGTTTTAAATTCGACTATTTCAACGTTTGTGCTTATTTAATTGTAGGACTAACTAATATCACCGTAAACGTTCCTACCTATACGCAAATTCTTAATCTAAGTAAGTTTTTTTTAGTGTAGTATACCTATATACGTCCCACTGCAGGGCACAGGCCTTCTCTGAAAGAGAGAATATTGGCTTAATTACCACGCGTGCCCACCGCGACTGACAATTTCAAGCGGTGAGGTATGTGAATACCTCAGACACCCAGGTTAATATTCATTGGAAAACTTACCGCATAATGTTAAGAAAATCTTAGTTAAAAATGACCACATCTTTTTAGTTTTACACGTTACCTACGTAGCAGAGTTACAAGCTATAAAATCTTTATCGGAACATTCTATTTGGTCCAATTTTATGATGGCGTATTTATCGCCAACAACACACATTATACGGGGTGACCAAACTAGAAACAGTAGGTACAATGAAATGAAATCGCTGACCAACAATCGCAACATAATTACTAAGGTGACTTGTAGTAAGCATACTTATACATACAGGGTGTGGCGTAAAGAAGCCGAAACGTTTCTTCAGTATCATAAAATTTCAATATGGTAAGCAACAGTTTAAATGCTTTATTTTTGTCATACCTAAAATTTGCTTAAAATTAAAAAAAAATTACATGACCATTTTAACACCTAACCTTAGTCGTTTCGACAAATGCGCACAGAAAATCTGTTGTATCTTTTTGGTGCGTGTGCGGATTTAATAACCGTGGTGTCTGTTGTCAACGACTTGGCGAGAGGCAACGAATTCCGGCAGCCAAGTAGGTACCTACTATTTTTTTTTTCGAAATTTTACACAAATCCGTACAACATCGCAATTTGTGGTTAACATAAAATTAATTTGTGAAGTAAATGGGCATCAAAAAGTTTTTTTTTCTTTTAATGTGTACAGTTTAAGTTTGCCCTTAAAATTAACAACTCCTTTTTTTAATTTCTGTTTTAATTAAATTTTTCATACCAATGTCTGTAAGAACGCGGTTTTGATCTGTAAAAACGCGTACCATTTTAAACAGAAAAAAAAGAGTATGTGATAAATAACAAGAAATTATGTTTTTTTTTAATATAAAATGTGCCTAAAATCTCAGAGCAATAAATGTACCAAAATAAAGAAGTTTTATTATAAATCTTAACAGTTCAAAAAAACTGGCCAAGTGCGTGTCTGGCGTGGTTCCGTAGAAAGAGGGTTTTTTTATCTGCTTTACAGAACTAACAACTTCACCGAAGTCATTTTCAGTGGATTTTCTACGAAATTTTATTTCGTACAAAATATGTGTTTCTGTTACAGCTATAACAACAAATATTAAAAACAGAATAAAATAAATAATTGAGTCCGTCAGCGCAAAAGTGGCCTAAGCTTCACATAGTACGGAGATAATGAGGTATAAATCTTCATGAATTTAAATTGAATACATCGTCGGCAAGAAGTCATTTACTGCAAAAACTCTCTAACCGCTTTTTTTAAAGGTATGGACATATAGATGTATTAAACAATGATACAATAGTGGTGTTTTAATATCAGGCATTATTTTAACGATGTTATAAGGAAGAGGAAATACAACCATTAACTAACACGAACTAAAAAGTCGTTTTTCTCACAATACTAAATAATATGTCGGTTAATGAGTTCTTGCAATAAGCCGACGACATAGTTTGCTTCGTAGGCAAAAACAATACGCGCAAAAATAATGTTTATAACGCCATCTGTTATCCATGGGTGAAACTAGGGATAGGCCGGTGTTGCATTAAAAATTATTATGTTTTCAATAAATTGCAATACAAAAGTACGAATATGAAAAATTTTGGGTTAGGCCACTTTTGCGCTGACGGCCTCATTTAAGGGGGGCTCCAATACAACAAACGTGTTTTTTGCTGTTTTTCTTGATCTTTGTGTCTAATGTTGTATAGACACTAAAACTTCATAGTTCAGGTCCACATGTAATGGCAATTAAATTGTATTATAAATTACCAAAGTATATTCTGCAATTTGTAAAAAACAGATTTGTAAATAAATTAAAAGATTATCTTATAAAAAAATGCTGTTATAGTGTAAAAGACTTTATCTACACTCATATCATAATCTTCAAATTAAGAATTCAAAGGTAAACACATATTGACAGGCTTTAAACAATACATAACTTTAAAGAAAATTAAAAAAAACAGTGTAATATAAAGTTAGGTACATTAAAGGTCAGATTTTTCAATTTATGTTAGAGTTATTTTTTTTAAAGTGTTGCTGTGATCACGGAACAAAACTTAAGTTTTTTTTTATGTCAAAAGTTGACTCTATAAAAAACCTAATTTCATTTTCGTGGTACCAAAAGTGCAACTAAAAATACCTAAAATTGCGCGCGCAAAACTGAGTGCTGACGATTGAATGTCTTTGACGCAATTTCGACAAAAGAGATACTTTTCAATGTGTAATTGAAAAGTATCTCTTTTGTCGAAATTGCGCCATTTTGTTTCAAAAATTTCATTTATTGGATTAAAAATGTCTGAATCTGAAAGTGACAGCAATAATTTTGAGAACTTAACTCCACCAAATTTATAATTGAAAATTTTGTTTCATTTCGATATGAGTTTAGTTAATAACCGTAGATTTATGTATAGTACAAAGCTTGTCAAACGTGTTTTCCTTTGATTCCTTACTTTGACATGAGTGTAGATAAAGACATGAGTGTAGATAAAGTAGTGTATGAGACTGCACATAACTTGGTATTAAAACACTCGCGAATGCTATTAAAAAACTCGCCAAGGCTCGTTTTTTTAAAATCTCGCTCGTGTTTTAATACCCCTCATTATGTGACAGTCACATAAACTACTATTATATAAGAAAACCATTAGGCATTTAAAGAATAATATTATAAATTTATATCGGTAAAAAAGAGGGTATAGTTATTGTATTTAACAGTATTAGGGCTAAGTTAGATTAAGTTAGTTTGAGTTTTAGGCAACTACCTACCTACTCATATTAGATGCGTCTAATATTATTTTTATTATAAAAACGTAAGACATTAGTTCCTACTAACTATGTTGCAGTGCCCTTACAGGGCTGATGTTGAGGATTATACTCTTTATTTTAAGACCACATTATGTACCACATGAAGCAATAAACGATTGAAATTGAAATTGTATGGAACTCTTCGTGCGCGAGTCCGACTCGCACTTGGCCGGTTTTTTTATATGAGCATTGGTATTATTATGTATAGTCCAGTCATTTTGTAAATTTTCGCGACGTTTTTGCATGTTTGCCCACTAGAATGCAGTCTGCATTGTGCAGGTAAATAAGTTATCAACCTGCATATTTACCGTTATTTAAAATAACGGAGCAACTAATTTTTGGCTTTTTCGATCGATATCTCAATAACGGTGAATAATAGGTGAAACATGTCAAGGATCTTAATTGTAGGTCGTAAAAATTTTACAAAAAAAGTATCATCAAAATTTTCGTATCTCAACGGAGAACCGCCGCCGAGCTGAAGTGAAGTGAACGTTGTGATCGAATTTACCGCCATCCATATTGCTCCCGGAAATGGGTTTTTTTAATACCTATCAACAGCTAGTCTGTGAACTTCTTTAGTTACAATTAGACTAGAAACTAGGCGCGCGCGATAAGCCGCGTGGCCACTTATGCGTCTTATTGCGCGTGCCTATTTTGTAGTCTAATAATTGTAGCAAAAAAGTTGAAATACTTCTGTAACAAACACCTAGGACTTGTTAGCGGTAGAGCGCAGGGAAATGAAGGTCCGAAACGTTCAAGCGTCAAATCACGTCAAATCTTGGTGTTTGACGGTGTGCTTGAACCCATCAAAATGCTATTACTTTCACCTTAGTTGCTTACTGGACAAGTGGAACTCAAACAAATACGAACGAATAGGTACTAATCTTGTTTATAAACATAAAAAAAATATTGATTGGATTAATAAATCTATGGGTAGGTATTGTCAGTTGTCGCAACTATACGATAGTAACTAGTAATAACGCATTTTAAAGACTTAAGGTCAGTAAAAAAAATAATAATAATAATAAATGTATGGTCAGCCTAAGTTTGTTCAAAATTCATGATCTTAAAAATTAATGGGATGATAATTAACAATCCGCTCCGAGACGATCAAACATCGCTTTAAGTCGGACACCTTCAATTTTATTAAGATTCATAACTTAGAACAAGCGAAGTTCAGCGCGTACGTTACGTAGAAGTTTATTTTTTTGTTGACGTACATAAGTCTGCAGTTAACTAGAACTTGACCATAGATAAGTTTATGAACTTGACTTCTCAGAAGCCGTTATTACAGTTCAAGTGCCATCGTGTGGACTAAGCATTATTTACTGGCAACATTTTGGGAAAGCATAGACAAAAAAGAGGACCGGTTTTGACATTTCCGCTAACAGTTTCTTTTTGTTTCGGCCATTTTAGCCGAAAGTAAGGTGTTGCTTTTAGGTCACGTATCTGTTCGTGGCCTTTAGATCACTGTAATAAATTACAATCAAGATGGTGCAGAAGAAGGTAAACATGATGTGCGTTTAGTAACCCATTATATTTATGTTGAAGAAAGTGAATTTTTTAAGTTTTGGACGTTCGTGTTTTGTGCCCCTCGATGGTTATTTTCGTTCGCATTTCTTGTGTTCTTTAGTGAAGTCGCGTATCCTCTACCTATTTTGGCATAGAAGTTCTCCGTTAATTTTACTATTTTAAATTTTACTATTACATATTTTCTTAAACGGTGCCGAGAAGTCTAAAAACGAACAATGAAAGTGAACACAACATAACCTAATCATTACCTCAACACGTCGTGATGTTAACAAAATTCTGAATGCCGTGATTACTCCGTTATTATCACCAAGATCGCTGATACCATTAGCGCTAGTGCTTCAGTATGTTGTGCTCGTTTGTCGCTGAAACCTTAAATATTATTTTCAGCCCAAGAAGAAGGTCGGAAAGAAGGTAGCGGCCGCGCCTCTGGTCGTTAAGAAAGTTGAGCCAAGGAAGCTCTCAAACCCTCTTTTTGAAAAGAGAAGCAGGGACTTCGCTATCGGTAAGTTCCATCTCCACTTGTCTAGTCGGAGTGTAATCAGTATATGCAGACCAAAATGATGTTACAATTACTCCGAATCACCATGTGGTTATCAAATATACGAGCTTTTTAACACTGATTGGTCTTCCATTGTTGCATTGTAGTTCATACTTCCAAAACTAGGTTCTCTGGCTCTCCTAGTGCTTCACACAGCAGCAACAGCAGCAGCAGCTTTGTATCTTAGGATACGAAGATATAAAAATATACATTATAGCTTTTGTGTGTGCTCTCCTCTCCTGTCGATTTCTATTGAAAGATGTATCGAGATGTGTCATGCTATAATATAAGAAAGTCTAAGTCGACAGGGGTTTGGCATGTTTTCTGAATTGAGAATTTCAATAAGTAAATATTTAATCTTACTCATTATATTTGAGAAATCTGAAGAGACAGAACAAGACTTAAGAATTTACTTTAAGACATCCTCAATGTAGATACCGGTAGTAAGTGTACCATAGCTTGTTAGCAAAATTATCTTAACTGTATGTAAGATTTGACACCCATCTGATGTACTTTTAAATATACCACTATAAAAGCATCAATTCAACTATTGCCATTCAAAAGTACTACAAGTCACATTTCGATCCATCTTAACATTACCTCTCGTCAGGTCAGGATATCCAGCCAACACGTGACCTGTCCCGCTTTGTCCGCTGGCCGAAGTACATCCGCATCCAGCGCCAGAAGGCTGTGCTCCAGCGCCGTCTCAAGGTGCCCCCGCCAATCAACCAGTTCACTCAGACCTTAGACAAGACTACAGGTATGTTTGGGAACAATTCTTCGAGCTTTTAGTTTCAAAAGGGAAATATTACAATTGTCACTTTTCTAACTCTATAGGAATTTAACAGTGTATTACAGAGGAAGATTGTGTCACACTACCATCCAAGTGTTATAAGTTTATAACTCAAAAGTCTAATATTGAGTTTCGAACCAGATTTGATTCTGAACGAAATAGTCCTTTGATCTTTCTGGCTATTTGAGCTGTGATATATTAAGACTGCTGTTACGTGGAGCATGCTGTCCCTCTCCCACAATCTAACATTTTTAGGCTGAGTTGGATGAAAGTTTGATACATAATAAAATTGTGACGTTCCAGTATATAAGTGGTCAAATTCTGACATTTAAGAACCATAAACATGCGACTCGCTACCTATGCTGGTGTGAGAAATGCACAGTAAACAGTTTTCCGTATATTACCGAAAAAACACGACTTGCCTCGTCATAGGTGATAATTGGGTGTTTTTCTTGTGTTATTTTATTTTTATGATGAACAACCAAATGCAACGATGAATCTTCATGATTATCAACAAACTATACGAGCTTTTTAACTCTGATTTATATCAATCACCTGCAAAGTGGGATAATTTGATGAACACTTAGTAATCAGACTTCTTTGTGTTATTTTCAGCTAAGGGCCTGTTCAAAATCTTGGAAAAGTACAGGCCAGAGACGGAGGCTGTCAGGAAAGAGCGACTAAGAAAGGCTGCTGAAGCCAAGGTATATTTAAATCCCATTTGTTACTACAATAGTGTATAAATCATTTTCCTATTATGAAGATTTCGTTTTCAAAAAATCTGACTGATTCACATGACATGTGTCTTCAATTAATTGATACCTAAAATGTTTGATATGCATAGACTTGAAGCAGCATTAAAATGAACTGCATTCATGCATTTGTTATTGTATTATGGTGCATTAACATAATCTAGTCCCATCTATGTGAATATAACTTTCGAAACTGTCTTTACTACCCATAAAAAAAATCTCTTGATACACCACAAAAATGATGCATAACAACACTAACTGATCGCCATGCGGACATCTTCCACCAAGATCTCTGACCGTACCACCTAAGCTAGCCTTTCACTGGCCCGTTGCTCTTTCTGACCCAGTTCGCACCCTCTCCCAGGTTGCCAAGAAGGATGAGCCCCCACCAAAGAGGCCCAACACCATCCGTGCTGGCACCAACACAGTCACCAAGCTTGTTGAGAAGAAGAAGGCCCAGCTTGTCGTGATCGCCCACGATGTTGACCCCATTGAGGTGAGTGAGATGACATTTTTACTAATTCTTTATTGCATAAAAGATAGTGAACCAAGTGTGGACTTCATGCTAAAAATGGCATCAATGGCATTTCTTTTTGACATCAATTTGTCTTAGTGTGAGGCTTGAGATAAAAATATAATTCTCAATTTTTATCAATATGACCAGTGGTATTTTAAGGATGTATCTGTATAGAGATGTAAACTTAAGGGAAGCATGACATCTTGAGTTGCAAATTGTACGTAAGATATTGTTTAAATGTACTTTTCTGTGCCCAACAGGTAATAAATATGCTCTGCCTAGCTACATATCTATTAATAACATAACATTTCCTGCAGGCAGTGATTTGCATGAGAGGCTCCAGTGTTTTCAATGTTTACCCAACTGTATTATTTTATACTGTATTGCTGTGATGTTAGAATTTCTTCACCTGAGGCTGTGAATTACAAATAATTTTCAGCTGCTTGAAGCAACATGACTCTGAGCTCAAACATAGCCTATTAACAATTCAATACCATTACATTTGTCATACTTATAATAATAATAAACCTTTTATTTCCAGCTCGTTCTCTTCCTGCCGGCCCTGTGCCGCAAGATGGGTGTCCCCTACTGCATCGTGAAGGGCAAGTCCCGTCTGGGAGCTCTGGTGCACCGCAAGACCTGCACTTGCGTCGCTCTGACCAACGTGAGTTCTACTTTACACTTAGATTTTAGCTTGTGGAAACTACCCAAGATCCCAGTAACAACTTTGTGGGTAGTTCTCAGAGTTGTTTATTGAGCTAGAACTTTGTTTTAAGGGGATCCAGTGAGCTAACTAGCACCACCAATGAAAAAAAAATCATATCTTTTACAGATCGTATTTGCAAAAAGTTTCAGTACAATCTCTCAATCATGTTACGGGGCACCAGGCAGGAACACTAGCACCACCAAGGAAAAAAAAATCATATCCTTTTTTACAGATCAAATTTGCAAAAAGTGTCAGTATAATCTCTCAATCATGTTAATAGTGATTTTTAGGACCCATTGGCCTAACGGCCGTCCCAGATTCGTGATCCTAGGTTCTTTGTCGTGGGTCCTAAAAATCACCAAGGGATTTTTTCTTTAGTGGCTAGTGTTACTCCCTGGAGCCCCTTAACCATTACCGGAACCATTTCACGAAGAACATTGAATATGAAATTAAATATTGATGTGCTGTCATTGTCTCTCTCTCTCTGAGATTTTTTTTACCCCTATTTTCTTCTGGTATTTTCGATTACCACCTATTCTAAATGATGATTTATTTGCTATCTAAATGCCATGCTGACAACCTATCTACCACCAATAGATCTTATCTGACGCCTTGCCTCTAATCCTTACGTCCCAACCGCTGAAAAGCACTTCTAAGCGGTCTTAACCCTTCGCAGGTGGAGTCCGGCGACCGCGCCGCCTTCACCAAGGTCGTAGAGGCTATCAAGACCAACTTCAATGAGCGATACGAGGAGCTCCGCAGGCACTGGGGCGGTGGCGTCCTCGGTAACAAGTCAAACGCGCGTATCGCCAAGCTGGAGAAGGCGAAGCAGCGTGAGATCGCGCAGAAGCAGGGTTGAGGGATGAATAAACTTTAAAATTTACCCCCGCGTTTCATTGGATGGATTGGCTGTTTTTACGGTCGCTCGCTCGTTGTCGTCTTATTGAGCTTGAATGAAGAGTGAAAGGAAGATCAGTAAATACCGGTACTGATCTTGAGTAGTTAGGTAGTTTATTCGTTTGGTACCATCAGTGATTTAGTCCATGATGGAATTGCTGATAAAAAATGTCATTACACAGTTTAAATTCAGGTAATGACTGGCACTTAAGTAGTGTGCACTACTACTTTGGTGCAGCCTTAATTGTAAAAACACGATTCGTCTGAAGCACTGTTAAGAGGTAGTTCTGTGGTTAGGTCTTCCTTGTAAAATCACCACAGACTTAATCCGCGTGTATAGTGTTAAGGAATCGTGTTTTTTTTTTTATAAATAAGACCGCAAACGTATACTTCCAGAATTTCGTTGATGGCCGTTTTCTAAAAACGCGAGGCTATTGCTATCGAGTACTTCATTCATATTATTTCAAATAGACACAAAATACGTAGAATATGAGTATCTGTCTTTTACGAAACTAGGTTTCTGGACGATACATTTAAGTACATGTAATTGTCTTAAACTTGGTCACATGCTAGCTACGGTTACAAACATTGTCGTTCTATGCAGCTATACCAATCCACAGATAGACCTTCACATTCACACCCCCATTCTAGATTAATGCAAAGTAACGACGCGTTACAGATGAGTTTGCAAAAAAACTGGTGAGGTTTATTTGCTACTGTCGACTCATTTGAAACGAGCGAGCTTGACGTGATTGATGATGGAAAATAGCGCTAAGGCTAGGCTACATTTTCCAGATTTTTCGTTTCCAGCGCCTGTAAAACAATTTTAGCAAATGCTCCCAACTATGACTTTACTCTAGTGCCAGCAGGGTAGGTATGATTGAATTCTTAGGAATTCAAACTTTTCACGTGTAAGCCAGCGGCCACACGAAGAAGTAATTTCTAACAAAGTTGTAAAATCACAGGGGAAAAAAGAAACAGGTTGAATATCAGGTAAAATGAACATGACTGTAGCAACTGCTGAACTGCAAACGTACCTAAGTATTTAAAGATAAATAAAAACTGACTTCAAAAAGTTGGAAATAATTAGAAGTAGGTATTATACATGTAACTATTGTAGAAGTATAATTTGGAGTCGGTGCCCAACATATATGTGCTGGTCGTGAAACTGGGCACCGACTACAAATTATACTACT
Organism: Yponomeuta evonymella; assembly: GCA_963969515.1. Lineage (NCBI taxonomy): Eukaryota > Metazoa > Arthropoda > Insecta > Lepidoptera > Yponomeutidae > Yponomeuta > Yponomeuta evonymella. The sequence continues at coordinate 3,311,282 of OZ018347.1, forward strand.
ACAATACCTGCACTAATTATTTAATTTTTTTTTACTTTTTAGTGCTGTAGTGTTTCGAAGTCGGTTTTTATTTTTTATCTAAAAAAATTTATTTTTAAATTTTTTGTGGGGGCGCTGGATAAAAATAAACAAATCCCTTATAACCATAATTTACCCTACTTAATTCATTGCTTTAAAATTTGATGTTCTCAATTTCCATCTCCGAAAGTCTTCACCAGAACATCACCAAATTAACTTGGGACTACTTTTACGCTATTTTAGGAAACATACGGATATTACTAAAATATGGGCCCCATTAGGCCTAAGGTATTTACTGCTGTCCGTTGAAGAGTTCCATTTTCCATCTCCGAAAGTCTTCATCAGATCTTCACCAAATTAAAATGGGACCAATGGGACGTTATATCTATTCGAACAAAGAAAGAATTGTCGAAATCGGTTAAGATTTGACGGAGTTACGCTTACGTTACGATTTGATAACTTCCTCCTTTTTTGAAGTCGGTTAAAAAAAAAGAAAAACATGATAAAAATATAAAGGTCATACCTACCTATCTTCAAAATCAAAATTAAAATCAAAATTTTTTATTCAAAGTAGCACAGAAACTGCGACTTAATGAACGTTACAAGTTAAACTAGGTGTCCATTTCAAAATCTAAATCATTTTGGAGAAAAAATGGACAAAAAAACTCCAAACTTAGTCTTTTCAAGTCCTTAATTTACAGGATTTATATAAATGTACTAAAACTCATGCATTGAACTGGCTTTAATTCCAGACATCTTTGTCATCTAAATAATCTTTAATGTTATAGCAGCTTTTTTGGCACAAAGTGTGCTTCACACATTTTTTGAATCGCGCTTCTGGCAAGCTTATTATATCCTCAGGGATCTTATTGTAGAAACGTATACAATGCCCCATAAAGGATGTATTAACCTTTGCCAGCCTAAATTTTGGGAACGAAATCTTCTTAAGTAGACTCACCAGAACTAACTTAACATATTGATTTATTCACCCATAACGTAACTGAGTGCGCGCGAGTACGTTTTTGTAAAAATATACGCGTCGAATTGATAACCTCCTCCTTTTTTGAAGTCGGTTAAAAAGTGAACATACCTACTACATTGAAACCTAGGGCCGAGACCCTACGACTTCTATGCATTTCCGCCAAAATATCTTAACCGGATGTGGCCCGGTTGAAAACTCAAGTGGCTTCAGAGTAATTTTCCCTGATTGGCCTGCAAAACTAAGTACCTATCACACTTTTAAAATTGCAATAACTTTTTATGTACACAAGATATAATTTAGAAATAAAAAGGACTGGAAAAAAAGTTTTATTTTGCAGTATAGTTTAAAAGAAAGCTGATAAAATTATTTGATAAACGTTTTTTTATTTTAAATCTTTAACTTCTATAGTTTAGAAAAAAATATAAAATGAAAAGTGTGATACTTACTTTTGCAGGTCAGTATAGATTAAGAACATTAACAGACACTGTCTAAACACTCCCAGAAATTAGTGTGAGGTAGGTAGGTGTATTTTGTGTCTAACAATTTATTCATTAACCGTTCGACTACCCTCAAATGTATGCAATTACCTAATTAGCGCAAAAATAGAATTAATCCGCGACGCTTTGTCTACGCACGCGCTACATTCTCGTTAAATGTAACAGGTAGGGATAGATATGTTGAGAGACACAACCTATGCCTTGCTCCTTCCTTCCATCCAATCCAGTCGCGAATTATTTGACGCACAGCGCAGGCGTGCCGGCCAGGAGTCGTGCCCTTGCTTTTTGACCCCATAAAAAAGAAAATCAGAAAAAAATAAATCATTTGTTTCCGCGCGTTACGTTCTAAAATTTTCATAAAAATGGCGCGAAATTTTCCAGTTTAGTTGAGCCGTGAAAATTGTACAATTTCGTTCGCAAGTCGTGTGTATTGACTTTTCGTATTGTTGACGAGTGAATTGTGTGATTGTATTATGTTATTGATGACAGTGGAGATGCTAAGTGCTAAGACTGTTTGTTATTTTCCCAATGGATTAAATTTCGCAGACTATTTTATGGTGAGTTCAATAGGTACATAAGGTCGATTTCGTTAAAAAGAGTTGTCAGCTGCCGCAGATTTTATAATTGATTTCTATCTTAATCTAATTTAATTAGGATTATTTCAGTCATGCAATGCATTAGGTACCTATTGCAGTGCCTTTACATTTACATTTACCTACATCTAGAGCTATTTTCCAAGGGGGCTGGCGTCGGAAAAGCGACGCCGATGGTCTATCTATCACACCAAATCCCAACGCACGTATGCAGTTAGGTAACCCAAAATCCTGGGGTTACCCCCTGTTTGTCAATTAAACCTAAGCTTGTCTGGAAGAGATCACTTTTAGCGATCAGACCGCAATTGTATACGACAAAACTTAGACATGTAGGTAAGCCTTTTAATGTATTGTTTTCTGGTGTGTACTATAAAGTTTTCTAATCTAATTAACTGTTAACAGTCTAGTGAGTAACCCCAGTAACCCGGTTTCTTGCACAATAACAATCGGAATCTACTGTTCACAGCTGTCAGTTGCTTTTTTTATGGAGTCTGACCAACTACAGTAGATTAACAGATTGCTATTACATAATATGACCGGCTATTATATAATATGACCTTCGGTCATCGAGACCAAGTACTTTTTTTCGATACGAATAAATTTATTCGAAATTTTATATTAACTAGGGACACATTGTATCTGCCCCTCTCTTCTAAGCGACATATTGCCAAATTATTGGCATTCAATGTATATGACCCCCTTATTGTTAAGACAATAGCACAGGGACCTCTAGGCTATACAAAATGTAAGAAAATTGATACTTCCCAACCTCTGTACTCTGAGGTTGTGAAAAAACCTAGTTTAAGTAGGTTAAACTTGACCGCTGATTTAAACTGTCAGCGCAGACAAAAGAAAAGCCCCCCTTAAATAAATTAATTTTAGCTAATCAGAATATACAGGGTGGCTTTTCTGGAAAGTTATTAGAATTAGAGTTGTTCTTAGAACAATATAGAGTGGACATACTTTGCGTCACAGAGCACTGGCTACCAGAAACACAAATGAATTTTTCTGTGAATAACTATCAAATAGCCAGTTGCTTCAATAGAAAGTCTGCAAGGCACGGGGGATCCTTGATACTAGCAAAAAATTGTTTGAAATTTAAAGAACGGAAAGACATTTGCAGACTTTCTGTTGAAAAAGTAATTGAAATATCATGTGTTGAACTGTCTAGACACATTGTAGTAGCCATATACAGGCCCCCTACCAGCGATTACAGTTCATTTGAATCAATATTAGAGGATGTTTTGAAGGTAGCCTCCAGCAGTAATAAGAAAGTCATAGTCTGTGGTGACTTCAATATCGACTTATTGGTAGACTCGGCTTTAAATACCAAATTGACAATAATTTTCAAGTCGTTTAATTTAGTAAATATTTTCTTGGAGCCTTCTAGAATAACCGAAACTACGGCCACCTGCATAGATAATGTTTACTGCGATTGCGACTTTTCAGATAATTCTACAGTAAATTGTTTGAAGTCAGACCACAGTGGTCAAATTGTTCATTTTGAAATAGATAGAAAAAACGCAGAACAGGTTATTCTCTGCCGGCCCGTAACAAGTAAAAAATTAGAGTCATTTAAAGTAGACCTTGAAAGTAGCATAAAAACTCAAGAAAATTACCAAAATGCTAATGCTCATTATGTAGACTTTTTCAAAGTCGTGTCGGGTAGTTTTGAAAAAGTTTTTAAATTGCGGCAGCTAACAAATAATGAGAATAAATTAGGATTTAGTGAATGGGCAACCTCGGGTATCCGGAAAAGTAGAGACACACTTTATGAACTGTATGACAAAAAGACTTATACATATGACACCAAATTCATACAGCACGTCAAAAAATATTCCAAATTATTTAAGGCCGTCTGCCATAAGGCTAAATGCGATCATATAAAGAATAAAATCTTACAGTCACCGAATAAAATTAAAACAATTTGGACAATAATAAATAGAGAAACGGGTAAAACAAAATTGGGAGACCGAGATATTTCGCTTAAGATTGATGACAAAATAATAACGACAAATGAAGATATCGCTGCAGCATTTGAACAGTTCTTCACTAATGTTCCAATCGTGACTACAGCTCCGTTAGACTCGTCACCTGATCGTGCAGCAACATTACTAAAAGACCATGTCTCCTCGTGCGAACACGATTTCTCATTTAATTACATTGAGCCCCATAACGTTCTTAAAAAATTTAAATTATTGAATCTTAAAAAAACGGAGGACTTGTGGGGTATGTCAGTAAAAATTGTTAGTTCAGTGATCCATGTCCTAGCTTTACCGTTAGCAAAAATTTTCAATAAATGTGTAGATGAGGGAGTATTTCCGGACCTCATGAAATATAGTAGACTAGTACCCTTATTTAAGAGCGGTGATAAACACGATCCAACCAATTTTAGGCCCGTCTCAGTACTACCAGTATTGAGTAAAATATTTGAGAAGATCATCTTAGATCAATTACTTACGCATTTCAATAATTACCAACTCTTTCATAGCCAGCAATTTGGTTTTACTAAAGGGCGGAATACAACAGACGCCGGAGTTATGTTACTTAAACATATTTTCAGCGCGTGGGAGGATCGCAAGGATGCAGTAGGCATATTTTGTGATTTATCAAAAGCATTTGATTGTGTAGACCACGAAACGCTACTGCTAAAGTTAAAACACTACGGAATAAAGGGTGCAGGTTTAGATCTTTTAAGATCGTATTTAGAAGGAAGGGTCCAAAAAGCAGACGTAAATCGTATTAAATCCTCGGGTTCACTTGTAAAAATAGGAGTCCCGCAGGGATCTATCTTAGGGCCGCTCCTTTTCCTAGTCTATATAAATGATTTACCGTTTATGGTACAAAAAATGTCTGAGATAGTGTTATTTGCTGATGACACGTCACTTATTTTTAAAATAAGGAGACAAGAAAATAATCTTGACGATGCAAATAATGCTCTCTCGCAAGTACTAGATTGGTTCACAGCAAATAATCTGCTGCTAAATTCTAAAAAGACGAAATGTATAAAGTTTTCCTTACCTAACGTACGAGTAGTTGAGAACAACATAGTAATTGGACATGAAAAACTAGAATTTGTAGATGATACTGTATTTCTGGGCATCACCATCGATCCAAAACTACAATGGGGTCCACATATTGTAAAATTAGCACACAGACTTAGCTCTGCAGCATATGCAGTGAAAAGAATTAGGGAACTCACTGACGTTGCAACTGCTAGGCTTGTTTATTTTAGTTACTTCCATAGTATTATGTCCTACGGTATACTACTATGGGGCCGGGCAGCAGACATTGAGACTATCTTCATCTTGCAGAAGAGAGCCATCCGATTTATTTACAAGTTAGGTAGTAGGGATTCGCTAAGAGATTTCTTCAAAGAAACCAACATCTTAACAGTTGCATGTCAATACATTTATGAAAATATTATGTACGTTACAAAAAATATCAAAGACTTCGAAAATGTTGGTGGCCACCATAATGTTAATACTAGAAATAAACATAAATTGTCATTTCCACTATTTAGACTTGCAAAAGTTAACACATCCTTTATGGGGCACTGTATAAGGTTCTACAACAAAATTCCTCAAGATATATTAGAGTTACCTCCAACGCGATTTAAAAAATGTGTTAAGCACATTCTGTGCAAAAAGGCTTACTATAACATCAAGGATTATTTAGAAGACAAAGATGTTTGGCATTAAACAGTAGATTAATATTATTTAAAGGACTATTGTGACTAGTGTTCAACACATTCATGACTAATATTTTAAGTTGAAAACTCTGTTAATTAAGTTAAAACGTGTTTTGAAAAGAATAAATGTGGAGTTTCTTTGTTAGCTTCTTCTCCACATAATCCATTAATTGTGAAACTAACAACTTTGACGTTCATTAAGTAAACATTCTGTTTTTACAATGAATAAAAATATTTGAATTGAATTGAATTGAATTGAATTGCTAGTAAATATACCAGAAACTGAGGGGTAAACGACCAAATCGACCAGTGGACACAGTCTAGCCAATGTGGCCTGGTCAAGATGGATAGTGTAGAAAAGCTTAGTATACTAATAGGTACCTACCTACCAACTCCTTCAAAGGTATAGGGACCTATGGTATGGTATGCTTTTTTTGAACAAATGTATCGTGTATGTAATACCTTAAATATTTCAAATTGTAGGAAAATTTGAGAATTGAATAGTTGCAATTGTGTACGAAATTAATCTTACCATGTTTCCGAGAAAACTTCTTAATGAGATATCGAGTTCTGTCAAAATCGTGTCAGCTTTTTTTTTTATGTAGCCCGATTGTGTTCCACTGCCGGGCGAAGGCCTCCCACTCAGCTATTTACTTCCGTTATTTTCCATACATAAATCCTACCTAGCCTAACGTTCCTGCAAACTCTGTTTCCCATACCATATGTTAGATACAAAAAATGCCATTGAAAGGCATTAAACATTGGACATTAAACGAATTTGCCTATTTACACGGTGCAATCACATTGAAGCAATGCCAATGAAAGGCATTAAACATTGGACTTTAAACGAATTTGCCTATTTACACGGTTCAATCACATTGAAGCAATGCCATTGAGCATTGGACATTGAACGACTACCTATTTACACGGTTCAATCATATTGAAGCAATGCCATTGAAAAGCATTTAAATAAAGTTTATTAATGTTCTTTAAGTTTTATTTTTGTTAACGTGTTCTATTGTGCAATAAAGTGTAACAAACAAACATTAAAAAATGCGCCCGATCGTTCAAGCTCCGTGTTTACACTTATCAATTGCATTGAATGATTGTCAGCGGCAATCGCATTGAAAGCGTTCGCCGAGATTTAGCTTTCAATGAAATTGCGCAATAACGTTGCAATGCATTTAGACGTTTCAATGGTGGCTAACATAGTAACATTGACATTCAGCAAACAGAATAAACGGGTTTATAAGACCAATAACTAACTAATTCTTTCTCCAGTCTTCGCCAGCCCTGAATTAATGAAGTGGAAAAGTACCTACACTTTTGCCCCTTTGGTAATAAAATTTAGTTTCCTATGGCCAAATTATATTTCCACCGAGTTCTCTTGTCAACCACCTTTTATAGGTATCTCGGCCGTTCTTATTGTAACGGGGTAATTTCAGATTGTAATTGTAAAGATCGATGTGCTGTCCGGTAACCCGGTTTGACCACTAGAACCCTTAGGTAAGATAGGCTTAACGATTCCGTTTGTCAATTTATAAGGCAGTAGGCAGCCAGCCCGGAATTTGATTAGGTAAGCGCCTTAATTATATTAAAAGTAACTGACCCGGTAAACGTTGTTTTGGCATATTAATTAGCCTGCGATCTATTCTCAGACCTACCAAATATACACAAAAATATTCATTAAAATCGGTGAAGCCGTTTAGGAGGAATTCGACAACAAACACAAGATTTTTATAAACTAGATTTGGAGGAGAATCCTAAAATATGTTAAGAGGCCTTAGAACAGAAAATTTGATTTTTAATCGACAGACCGACGGACAACCTAAAGATACCTACAATATGCTATATAATATCACATATTATTATAAGTACCTGAAAATGCACAATTCCTGAAACACACCAATTAGTCCTACAACAAATTTTGTTTTATGAGTTAGATTTTTCGATACCAGCCAATAAAATAACGTTGTTTTGCCACATGATTTAGCCTACAACCTATTCCCTACCCTACCTACCAAATATAAACAAAAAATTAAAAAAAAATCGGTGAAGCCGTTTCGGATGAGTTCGATAACAAACACTGGCACGAGATTTTTATATATAAGAATAATTTTACTATATTTGCGCCTTACGCGCTCTACCATTGTTACACCCTCCGGTAAATCATCGTCCTACACAGAAGAATGTCCTTGTCAATTCTATTCAACACATGATTTTAGACATTATCTATAGAATAACACCACTACAAAGCAGAAAAACCCTCGAAAATCGAACAAAAATGTTTATTGAAATACCTACCTATCACCGTTTAGATTAATCTTAGCGTGATATTATCAACTTTAACGGCCGTATCTATAAAAACACTATTCTTATAAAACACTCCTCAGAGGCAGTTTAAATAATCAGCTACATCTTTCGCTCTACCAAAGACTCTTTATCCTGCCTCTGAGGAGAGTCTTAAGGAATCGTGTTTTTATAAATAAGATGGTCAATGTATGCACCGAACTACCTACGGTCTGATTTTGGTGCAGAGAGAAATATACCTATCTAGTTTACATAGAAACGAAGCTTTACTAAATTCAATTTTACTTTTGACCTTTCTTATTTACCTATATCTTCCCTTTTACATTCTGCAAGATCCTTCTCGAGAAGTGGCTTGCCGACATTGGTACAGTCGACAGCACGGTGACCTTAAAGGCTGATTTACACAGGGTCAGTAGACAAGTCAGTCGGCGGGGGGCGCCAACTAACTAAAATATTCGTGTCCGAATATTCAAGTCAGCGCTGACTTCAAGCCACTGTACTGACTTCAAATCAGTTTACACAGGGTTTTTTTCGGGTCAGCACTGACTTGCCTCGAATTTGTAGTCAGTTACTGACCCTGTGTAAATCAGCCTTTACATGCATGCACTCTCTACTCAGCTATGCAGTGTGTTATTGAAAATTTGAAACAACGTGAAACCTATTCGTTGATAAATAAAGCCTCGTTCTTATAGAAGAAAAAGTTTAAAATTCTGAGTTCTATTCTTTCTTCCATGTACCTATTTTAGTCATAGTACACGATATTTCATAGTACAAAAACTTTTCTTTTCTTAACCCTTACTTGGTGACAAGCGGTCTCACAGGCCGAACGGAGTCAGTGAAACCCCATTTCACCCCCTTCCCCGAGCCTCCCGTGTTCGAGTGTCTGAGTAGCTTCGACTTTAGTTGCGTTCACGCAGTAGAGGAGGATAGCTGCGTCGGACGTGCCCAATTCGGTAAGTTATAACGATATGAAGTTCGCTAGCGGCCTCTCAGACCTTACGTCACCAATTGCGTAACCTTTTAACGTAATTTTTCACTATTGTTTTTTTCGTATTTTTCAGCTTTTACTTACGATGAATAATTCCGGACCTCCAAATAAGAAGCGGAAGGAATCGGGAGCCAGGAATGTAGTGCCAAACAGTGGTAAACTGCTTTCATTAACCGCAAATCTACACGATCATGAAATTGAAGAATGGCTGGCACAAGAAGACTCAAGTGGAAGTTTATGAAAATATTAGCCAGAAATGCGGTTTTACAACACATGATGCGCAGAGTTTACAATACTCATATTCCACTCGATATACGAATGAACTTAGCGGGTATTCTGGGTTCTGATTTGCCACATGAACCACAAAACTCGGAGAACGTACCAAAAACACGAAAAACCTGTGCCAGTTGTCCACCTTAATTGAATCGCAAGTCAAATTACCAATGTGATTCGTGTAAAAAACATGTGTGCTTGCAGTGTGCGAAACAATTATGCCCTGGCTGTCAATAAAAAATACCAAAGTTTAACCATTGTCAGTTTTGTAAAATGACACTTGTGATTAGTTTTTTTTTTTCAGTTGATTATAGTCTTAACTTTATGGAAAAAAGTATTTTTGTTATAATTATGTTCATTTTAATTTTATAATTCGTCATTATTGATCTCACCTCTAGTTTCTTTTATTTAGAAACTACTTTCATTGTAATGACAAAGTTTCTAATTAAAACTACATTTAGCCTATACTAAAATCTTTTATTTTGTCCTTTACTAAGTTATTAAACTGTCTTTGAACATTGCGGTAAGCTACCATACTTAATTTCTATGCTATAGACCCTAATACGGCAGCGGCCTCTCAGGCCGCTGGTCACCAGTAACGTTACACAAAAACCATGTCACCAGTCAAAGGTTAAGGCCTTTAGTATTAAGCATAAGTTTAATTACAATTAAATCTCAGTGCATTAAAATTTTATATTGTTTTACTATTTATGAAACTCAAATTTGTAAGTACCTACTGTAAGTGTAAGTTTCATAAACCACAGAGGAATAAACGAAACTTTTTTAAGTCGGCCATGCGACTCGGGCCTAGCCTAGTGTGGTGTTTAGTACACCATGCCTGCAACTATAATATTGCATTTTTTACTTTTTTTTAATAAACGACTTTATTACTTTCCATATAATTTTGAAGTTTGACCTAGTCGTTATGAGTGGAAAAAATTTTTTTTTTGCTAAATGGTTTCAGGTTTTTCGTTATTTCAATAACACCTTGTAGTTAAGGTCGACTTTTCAACCAAAATAAAGAGTCGACCCGCTGCCTACCGTACCCGACCCTTGTGCCTATTACCATTTTTTCTCCCCAGTAGGTACCTAGTTCGAACTGTCAGTCAGGAGTAATTGAGGCCTCTCCCTTCTCTATTGTAGATATGTACTACCTAAGTCCATCTGTCACTGCCTCCAATATCCTTTAGCCTTTATATGTACCCTATTTTACGAAATCTGTATTGATTGGAATTAAGTCAACATTTTGGTAACGCAATACATGAAGCCACGCAAAGTGGACACGATTTCAACGGTAATTAGCAGTGATCAGAGTAGGTATATTGATTTTTCGTACCTACTTGCATCATGATATCATAACATGGACATGCCATTTTTCTTAAAGTCTTAAACGTCATCGCCATCGACATCATTACCATTTGCTTTTTGTAAATGATAATGAAAAGTAAACGGTAATGATGTAATGTCTGTTTTATGAATATAAATTCTGTCTAAATATGATATAATTTTCATTTAGTAATAGTGAAATTTAGTCTAACACATTATAAGTGGTAGACGACGATTATAATATAATGAAAAATGAGCAATAGGTGTATGTCATAAATTTAGGTATATTAAATAGTATTTCCAAAAAAAAAAAAAATACTCCTACAGTTTTATTACGACACAATTATTTTTAATCCTCATCGGTTACAATTTGTACATTATGATTTCTGTCTCTATACAATTAAAATAAATAACCATAGTAACTTATTAGCCTTAATTTGGTAAATTTCCCAATTAAGGTAAGTACATAGTTAAGTAGTATTAATTATTGTTAATTAACATTGACGTTAATGTGGAAGTAATTTGTTTACTCAATAACGGTATCTAGTTCAGCTGAAATTAAAATATGATGGGTACCCACACTCCCTTACTCATTGTCATGAACCACAGTTTTAATCCTCAACTAACTTAGGGGGTGATTGAATATTCAATTAGCAAGCCAATTATTTGCCTCAGATTAGAATCCAAAGTGGGTGTGGGATGTTTACATGTTGAAAATCAGAGTCGGCAAGATAGGTGTTCCCTGACAGCTTTACGCTGCATGTGGCCTTTAGCCTGGTTTTAAAATTAAATGCAAATAGTAATGGCTCGTACTTTTGTGGAAAGGCAGACGTACAATGTACAACAAGGTCTGCCCGCCCTAAAGGTTCTGGAGGTTGGATGGCGGTCAATTTGCATGAACAATGCATGAGTTAGGAGCCTAACTTAGTTAACTTACGCGTCTATTTATTAGCTCCCTCACGAAGTTTAGAAACTAGTAAAGAACACAACAGAACGTTGGATTGACGTTCTTCTCGGGAGATCTTTTGGTAGCCGTTTTGAACATGCAGACTGAAAAAAGAAAAGTATTCATTAAACCAATCATATATTAATTATCTAGAGTAAGTAGGTACAAAGAGAACCAATTTTTGTCGTAGTCGACAAGGAAATCTTATAGTTATTTTTATGCTCACTCTGTAACTTACTTAGTAAGAAGCAAATAAATGAATAATGAATAAAGTTATGCCATGCCATGTTCGTCTGTCCGTCCACGGATTAGCACTGAGACGATAAGTACCAGACAAAACGGTAAAATAAATAAAAAAAAAAATATTTTTAGCGTAGGTAAAACACCTAAATTCGGGATTTTTTTCGCCTACACCATAGTTTGGGGTATCGTTGGATTGGTCGTTTACAAATATTGGCTGTGTAAGAAGACAATGTTTGATTTAGAGAGTAGGGCCGACGCCCCCCCTCTTGGCTAAACAGTTGATTGCAGAAACGTGAAAAAATACGGCAGTAGCACATATAATGAACTTAAAAGGAAAACTATCTCGGCTAAGTGGGCTCTACAAGTAAACGAGAAATAGGCGACCAACTTATAAAAGGACAAGTTCGCACAAAATCCATTGGAAATTACATCGATAAAGTTGTTAGTTCAGTAAAGCAGATAGAAATCCTCTCTTTCTACGGAACACTACAATGCGAAGTCTATGTAAGTAACGAAACATATTCAGGCTGAAATCTGGGTGGTTTGAAAGCGGCGGCTATGTAACTAGTAATAAAAAATGCCATCTATTTAAATATCTAATAGACCTAATTTAAAAAAATATTGTTGAGTAATATTGTTTAAAAAAATGCGCGAACAGTTAGTAAATATTGCCTCTCCGTCTACCAGACAGAAAGAGGACCCACGGACTCGCGGGACGCACGCACCGATTTGGCTGGCTACTAATGGTTCCAATAGAGTCGAGCTTGTGTCGGGATATTTCTGGAAAAAAAGACTTAAAAAAAAAACAAACCAGCTATGGTTTCAAACAAAATTCATTGTGTATATGTTTGTACAAATTGAGCCCTTCACAAGATTAATTGTCAGACAAAACAAAATTGAGAATTTTAAACATTTGCTAACATACTGAAGAAACGATTTTCAGTTTGTTTCTATAATACGGATCTCTGCGACTTGGTAAGAAACTCTGAGCTGAGTTGGCTCAGAAACGTACATGCAATGTTTATAGGTGGTAAAAACCTCAAAATCATCCATAAATTATAGCGGGCAGAAAAACTCGCCTGGCGTAACAGAGAAATATGGCACGGTTTGTAATAACAACAAAAGAATGAAGCCGATGTGTAAATATTTTGCTATCTTGTGTACGAAATCGGCCCACGGTTGTTGGTTATTATAAGATGAATTATTGTTTAATATCCTAACCGAGGTTAAATCTAATTTTGAATTTAAGCGCACAAGAAAATGTGGAATTTAATTCGAATATGTTGTTTTCAGTTCGTATATTTGGCATAGGCTTCTAGGTTTTAAAATGATTTGTAATTAGTTGAAATATCTGGTGATGAAACTTGCTCCAGATTGCATAAATAGGTGCGGTATTAGGTAAAACTGAAAGAACAATTTTCAGTGCACTTAAACACTTTAACGTGTAGATTTTACTGGTTTACCTAATTTTACTTTTGGTTTAAAGTAGAGTCTTCTACTACATTCTACGTAAATGCACTCATATATTATATAAAATAAGTATTCTAATAAAATTGTACATCTCGGGAGATTACCGGATACATTTATGCGCCTGAAGTCGCGATGTAACCAGCACTTTACGCCAATCAATTTATTATGTTAAGGGGCTACAGTGTGCTGGAACTGGCTAGCAGACGTTTTTGAATCGCTTGTGACATCCTCTAGGAACACGGCAGACCGTTGAAATTAATATATGATATAATTTAACTCCTTGATTCCCTATTGGATGTTTGACAACTGTCATAACCTTACGCCTTCTATGAGTAAATATATTCCGTAAGAATGCTTAAAAAAAAGCTAAGAATTTATGTACCATTTTAAATGCGCAGTGGATTACGTTTAAGCTTATACAGTCTTACGGGCAATATCAAAATCTTGTATGTTAATGTTTAAAACTAACAGGAACAATAGTTACTCATTCAGAAAAAACGTTTTTATCAATTTATCACATTACGCCTTACGAGGAAAGCCCAGCCAACTCGTTGCCTGTTGTCTGTGACCAGGCGCTCTTCGCATCACCATTGATTTCATTGTAACTTTTCATAAGCGATTTATCAATCATAAATCAACCTTCCAAAGTTCACCTCGAGCGCCATATAGTGAAATTAATTCAAAGTAGCAATTCTCATACAAAATTACCGATTGTAGGCCAAGGACGTGGGGCGAGGGACCGAAAAAGACGCCGCATCTTTCCAATTCACTTTCGTACAAAATGTACTGGGTCAAGTTTCATAAAACTATAATTTCGTAGTTTATTATGACAATTCGAAGTACACTGCGCAGCAGAGTCTATTTGTGAATCTGTGGGTTAATCGGCTTTGCAATGTACATCGAATTGTCATAGTCACAATGAATTGTAGTTCTATGAAACAGGCTCCTGAAGGGATGGGTCTTTTCCGCGCCCTCGCCCCACGTCCCATGTCCGAACAAAACAAAAAAATATTATATAGCTATTAGTCCAATCGGTGGAGACATTTTCGAGTGTTTGCAAGACCAACGCACGGCAACTGATTTTTGTAGTAGTGATCGAGCTTCAATCGTTAGAAAAACATACAATATAAAATCCCAATTCTTGTATTTTTTTATTTAAGTAAATAACAAAAAAAGAAAAGTAAAAAGGAAACCGATCATTTACTAGTATTCGAACAAAGAGCTCTCTGCCGTTCAAGGGACGCCTCTTCCCATCCGAGCTATTGTAACATTACCAACCTAAGCGAAACATCGTTTGACTATTTGTGCCTAAATCACGGTAAAAGTGAGGTTCATTAAAAATTAAACCTAACTACCTATGTATTATAATCCATTTATTGTCGCGATTAGGTCGGCCGCACGCGGCCAGACTTGTTGCTCGAGCCTTGTAGTCTCTAATTACTAGCATTTAAGGTTCATTTTAGTTTGATTGAGTTTTGTTTCACTCCTTGCGCTCGCACTTCGCCTCCTCGTTAGATTGTAGGGTACATAGGCGGTAAATAATGTGTTGGTAAATAATAATTTCGATTGGGGCGTTACGAATAATACTTGATTCATAACCTTTGAGTGAACCAAGCCGAATTACAGTACTTAGTATTTCCGCACCGCTCACTTCCGTAGCGACAGAAGAAGATAGCTATCGAAGCTATCGAACTCGGCTCGGTCGTTCCCATCCGGATATATAGAAAAATATTTTACATATGTAGAACAGTTATATGAATTGTGTCAATAATGTTATGTTTAGAACCTTTTCTAAACATACAAAACGAATCTGTGTAGATTTCGTCTCTGAATTTTTTTCTATCTGCCTGACATGTTTTTCTGTTTTAAATAAAATAAAACGCTGTATATTTTTATCACGCATTTTATTGTACATGCGGAAGTATTGTTAGAAGAATCAATGGCGTAATGCTAAAAAATTTGTAGGAATTATAATTTATATACGTGTGTAGGTACTTGTTTTTAGTTTTTTTATTTTCTCGAAATTCCGCTGTATTGGGATAAGTTATCTACACTGCAATAATTATGCTCTTTACCTTCCCTACATGTAATATAAATCACACTTCCATGACATGTATAAGTTGATCCTATTCAATTGTTTTTGCTAGGGTTGCCACAAAATCCGGGTTTTTTTTATTCAAGACTTATTCGGTGCTCATTTTTAAGTACAACGTAATTTAAATATATAATTTAACGCGCATAATATTTTTTGGGTTCCGTAATTATAATGACAACAAAAGAAAGTAGGTAAGTTTTTTGTACACGTAACAAAAAAAAAAAAACAACTGAAACCTTAACAAAAAGGAAAAGTGTAACAAAAAGTAACCAAATAGAAATAGAAGTACTGTATCACACAGTAGATTAAACAAAAATCTGCGTTCCTGGTTTACCGATATTACATATTTTTATTTAAGTGTCACAATGAATAGTTTAATGTATCTTGAAAATATTCGTCCGTGGGGAGTTCCAAAATTATAATAATAATAACGTCCACACAACGCAATCAAACTAGAATTCCCTGCACTACAGTATAGATAGTTTTTAACTATCAGCTTTAACGCCAAAAATCACTTAAATGCTGCATGTTTCCTGTGCTATTGGAATGAAATAATAGAAATGGTATGAATTACACTATTAATACGATTATCAACAGATTAATCTGTTATAATATACCAATATAAGTTAAGACGAGGAGGCACTGTTGATTAATAATTATATTTATCAGTCTTTGTGCTGAAACAAGGATGCAGGCCAAATAAGCACTCAAATCCATTTGTAGCTCTTTTGCCAACATCCTTAGCAACGAAGTCTTTATCCATTTTCATAATTTTTGTTTTATTTCTTTGGTCAATATCCATTTTGAAATGTTTTTTTTTTCTTCTGTAAAAAATTAATTATTTTGCTTTTGTTCTTAAAATTTTTATAATTTTGTTTGTGTTATACCATAGAAAAAAAATTATCCAGTCAGATTTGAGAGAGAGAGAGAGAGAGAGAAACAATTTAATTAGCGGCACAATACTACAAACATAAACAAAACGATAAAAAAAAAAACATAAAAAAGACAAATTTAACAAATATTGCTCATTATATTTGCTCAATGGACTATTGGCCACACAGGCACGATAGCGATGACACATATTCACCCTTTTGAGACCGCTTTAGTGAATGCGCGTAGTGTAAAATAAAATAAAAAAATGCGTAAAGTCGATGATTTAAATTCAAAGATTTTGAGCCAAAATCTTAATCCAAGCTTCAAATTTATCAAAATTTCCACTCTTTTAAAATGTTTATAAAAACCTCTGTATTTTTACACTATATTTTAAGTTTTCAGCAGCTTTTGTAAAGAAACCTCTCGAGTCATGGAAACACAAGAAGTCCACTGCTGGATATAGGCCTCCTCCATGCATTTCCAAAAAGACCAGTTGGAAGCGGATTTCATCCAGCGTCTTCCTGGCACTTGGATGAGGTCATCTGTCGGCTGGTCGTCCTACGCAGCGCTTGCCGATATGTGGTCTCCATTCGAGAACTTTTCGGCCCCATCGGCCATTAGTTCTGCTTGCTATGTGCCCCGCCCACTGTCACTTCAACTTAGTAATCCGCTGGGCTAAGGTGACTTTCGTTCCTCTACGAATCTCATCATTTCTGATTCGATATCGTAGAGAAAGCATAGGCCTTTCCATAGCTATTTGCGTGACCTTGAGCTTTCTTAGGAGGCCCATAGTGAGAGGCCACGTTTCAGTGCCTTAAGTCATCACTGGTTGTATAATTTTGTCTTGAGCGATTGAGGTATATTAGACGAAAGGACTTTTCTAAGTTTCCCGAATGCTGCCCAGCCAAGTTGGATTCGACCTCTTTCACAAAGTTGGACCGGCCTAGTTGGACTGTTTGTCCTGAGTAGACGTATTCGTCTACAACTTCGAGAGTCGAGTTCCCCAATGTTATTGGGGTGGGCACAAAACGAGCATTCGATATGACCTTCGTTTTGTCCATGTACATTTCAAGGCCCACCCGTTGGGAAACTCGACTGAGGTCTTCGAGCATTATGCCGAGGTCTTCCATCGTTTCTGCCACGACTACTATATCGTCGGCAAATCGAAGGTGAGTGATGTACTCGCCATTGATATTGATGCCGCGTCCCTGACATTCCAGAAGCTTGAAGGTATCTTCCAGTCCGTTTGTGAACATTTTTGGAGAGATAACGTCACCCTGTCTTACGCCCTTTTTCAATGGAATTGCCTCCGAATTCTGTTCCTGTACTCGGACCGACATAGTGGTTCTGTGGTCATAGTGGACTGTTGTACAAGCATTTCAGCACCTCGATATACCGATAGTCAATACGGCAACGCTGGAGAGACTCGAGCACTGTCCATAACTCGATCGAATCGAAGGCTTTCTCAAAGTCCACAAACGCAAAGCATAATGGCAAATTATACTCCTCAGTCTTCTGTATAATTTGCCGCAACGTGTGGATGTGGTCTAATGGTACTAAAGCCCTTTCGGAAACCGGCTTGTTTGGGAGGCTGGAAGTCATCAAACCTGCGTTCAATACATGGCGCAGAGTAGTCATCAGCGACCACAAAAACCTCCAATACTAATTTTCATAGAAAAACGGAGCCAGAGATATAAATCAGAATTTTTAAATTTTTAGGGGCCAGCTTGAAATTTGACTTACGCCATTTTGTAAAAAGTAAGTTAACGTTGTCATCCAACCCAAGGTCTTATTCAACATTTGTTCGACAAGACTACCCCGTAATGTTACCGTTTTCTCAGGCTTTGACAAAAAAGCTGTAGAGACCGGATTTTCCAAGTCAGATTTTTCTTATCGGTTTGAGGGATCACCCTGTAAGGATGGAAAATTCCAAGTTTACACCATATGTGGAACTTGGAAATCTTTTAGCACCTGATAAGACCGAAATTAGAACAACCAAAAATTCAAGAATTTTCACACGAATAGTTATTTTAGCATTCAAACGCTGTGTGACTATAAAGTTGATACCATATTAGTCCAGCCGCTAGACCAGCGGGGCCCGGTGGCAAAACCTGCATTAGGTGTTGGTTGAAAATTTAAGCAATTTTACTTTTCAATCGGCACTATTAAATTTGCCATAAAAATTAATTTACGTCACCGTCCTATCTAGGGTTTATGCAACGAGTTTATGTTGTTTTAAAAGACCACCCCTAAGTGTTACCATTATCCCAAGCCGTTGAAAAAAAGAAACTCATGGAGACCAGCTTCTCCAAGTTTTCGATTTTCTCCGTCGGTTTTAGCAAAAAAACTAATCGTATAGAAAATTTCAAGTTAGTAACATCAAAATGGGACAACAATTTTATCTAGGTGTTTTTCGTTGATCAACTTTTATGTATCTATATACATTCTTCACGTCACACCGTGTACATAAAGTTGTTATATGCGATGTATGTCATGTTACTATTTTAATTAATATCAATAATAACGGCACCAGGTATTTACATATTTTTTTCAAAATCAAATCAGATCCGGATTATAAATTACTATCGGAGAGCGTGACAACCCTAACGACGTAAAATCCGGATAACAATTAAAATGGTCGTAATTTCTACTTTCCATGGAATTTGCATTTGAAATATATTTTTTATTTCATATGGGGAAGTCGCTTCCTACGTTCCAATTCTGCCACTGAGTCCCGAAATACATCCATGTGAAATCAAAGTCAAATTCACTTTATTGAAAAAAGATAAGATGTTTTTTTTTCACTTTTTGACATAAAAACCTGTTGTTGTGCAAAAACATGTACTATTTCATAAGTAGGTAGGTAAATAAATACGTACTTACTAAACATGTGATTTTTGTTTGAAAGCTATTCTTTCTACAAAGCATAGATAAGTTTTGAAGAGATGTACCTACCTTTATCTTTTTTGTTTGTAATGAATGACGCATGCTATACAAGAAGGCATTAGATTGAAGTCTATTCAATATACGCGTACGCGGGCGGGCTGGCGAGCCGGCTAGAAAAGTAGAAACCGCTCGGCTCGCTCGACGCGTTCGAAATTCGGCTATATATGTGTGCGTTTGGCGGCGTGTGCTTACGCGAAGGGAATGAGACTGTGTGTGTGCGGCAGCGCGAGCGTCTTTCTATGGAGATTACTACTAGGAATTAATTCAGTCGTGTCATCTAGCGGTGAAATGTTGAAGTGCTGCACACCTGTGTCAAACGCTCAAGGTCATCGGCACAGGGAAAAATCTTAACATCCCATCTGCGAATCTGAACAATATTGTTGTTTATAAATGAAGCGATGCTTATGCTGCACATCAAAATTTTACTATCTAGTGGCCCCCGGGGTGCAAGTCTAGTAACTTATAAATAATCTTCTCCGACCAGTAAGGAGAGGCGTGCACACTTTGTTAAGCAGGTTACCTTAGGGTCCAACCATAGTGGAAGAATGAGTACTACTGTGGTTTGTGGTCTTCTGTATGGTGTGGTCTAACCACAGAGAAAACAGTGTAAAGCTAGGGTCCCACAGCCCGCCACAGCCCACTTTCTCACAGGTCAGCTCCTATATTACGCGCACCAAATCCTAAGCGATTCCAATCGTCTAATTGGAATCGCTCAGAATTTGGTGCGCATAATTAGACACCAGATCGCGCTTAGACAGGCCATGTTAACAGTCCGCTGGGGCCTGCCGTCGCTCGTCGGTTCCGTCGAGCAGGATTGCTCATTTTGAACCGCGGCAGGCCTTGACAGGCGTGGCAACGTCTGGCGCGGCCTGTCATTTAACGGGCCGTGGGACCCTACCTTACGCACCAAGTTAACAAGCCTCCAATGCAATCTATCAGCCCGTGTTCGTCCGCTGTTAGAGAACTTGCCTGGTAACACGAAATTCTAATGGTGGGTGAATAAGTACATGAATGATGAATTAATCAGTAAGTTACTGAATAATATCCACACAACATACACGTGCCTAGAGAGAGGCCTAAAACCAACAGTTGACGAACACGGGCTTATGGATTGTTTAATGAATTGATCCACACAAACTTGATCACAAACTAGGATAATATTGTGCAAAATCCGGGCAAGAATATATTAAATCTAGGTATGTTTATATTAAAGCACAGTTTTTACGAACCACCAAAAATAAAAATAGAAAAACACTCAGACTGAGACCATTTGTAGATTGTACATAATTATCAAAGTACGGCGACCCATATGACCTCTGTCACAGATATGTCTATCTATATCTGTGACCTCTGTCATGGTAATCAAATGTACCTATACCGTTACCGGCTTACCGCTAGACAAACGGAGCGGTCGCGGCGCTCTATTATCGGCGTTATAAAAGATTCAGAACAAACTTTGTTCTTTCTAAGTTTACAACAAAACTTCTTTGGCAGGTTGAATGAAATCGTCTGAAAGTGTATTTAGGTACACAATGCGGTATTGAACTCGTTTACCAGAAAACCGTTTCTTCAGCATGGATAACCACTTCCAATGAGCAAATGCACAGATTAGTTATATACATATAAATTAATATACAAATTAACGAGCTATGGAAAGGGCTATGCTCGGAATTTCTCTACGAGATCGAAGCAGAAATGCTGAGATCCGTAGACGAACGAAAGTCGTCGACATAGCCCAGCGGATTAGTAAGTTGAAGTGGCAGTGGGCGGGGCACATAGCACGCAGAACTGATGGCCGATGGTCAAAGTCAAAGTCAAAGTAAAAAAAAAATATTCAAAGTAACACAGAAACTGTGACTTATTAACGTTACAAGAAAAACTAGGTGTCCGTTTCAAAATCTAGATCATTGGGGCATCAGATGGGGCCGAAGACCACATATCGGCAACAGCGTAGGACGACCAGCCACAAGATGGACAGATGACCTCATCCAAGTGGCAGGAAGGCGCTGGATGCAGGCCGCTTCCAACCGGTCTTTTTGGAAATCCATGGAGGATGCCTATGTCCAGCAGTGGACTTCTTGTGGCTGAATGATGATGATGATGATATAAATTAACAATTACCAAATTATGCGATCTAGTAAAAGTAAAATGAAACCACGTCCCTGGCGGATATCAGCTTACAACAAAAGTCGTGCACTTATATAATAGCTGTTGCTCCTATCTAGTGTAGGTACGAGTTGCCACTAGACGGTCTGTTTACGCCTGAGTAGCAACTGGCACGGGCTGTTAGTTGCGAGCATATGGCGAACCGTGAGAGGGGTTCGTGGAGGCTTAGGAGTGGATGCAAACTTTGGTTTCTCCCTTCGTGGACTCCGCGGGTCAATCCAGCCAGCACTTGCGCTGGACTCCTGGCCAAACACTGTCTAAATTTGAAGTGACAATGACAACCATAAAAAATACAACTGACATACCTACTTAGATACGTTTTTGGGATTGAATTGAAAAGTCGCCTTATTGTTTTGATCCGTATTTATATTGAAGAAACGTGAACTACTTTTGGAGTACAAGACGCCGGGACAATCCAGCGCCCACCTAGGCTGCCGTGATCGTCCTTCGTCATCCGCGGGTGTGAAATCCAGGTACGTCCACCCCAACGCTTACCAACGAGCACCCTTCTGGTGTTGTCCATTGTTCGCCAATACAGTCCACCCAGTTGCCGCTCCCGCCGCACCACGGTCAATACCTAATTTTCTAGCATTAGCATATGATGCAGGTCAAAGCAGTATCAGTTTTTAAAGTAGAGAACTTTGCATTTAATGAAATAATAGTAGAAATGAGTCCACTACCTAAAGTGAATCTGCGGATGAAACACTCACATGGTATGTGCACGTACAGTTGGCCGACCGCCGCCGCCGGCATAAAGTAAACAAACACATACATTCTCAAAACAATGCATTTCGTTATTATGAATGAAACGCATTGTTTTGAATTGCGTACAAGCTCAGAGAGCCAAATTAAAAATAAATAAAACATAGAACAATGCATCCAATAATAATCAAACTCCCAATCCCAAACTCAATATAACTATTTAATTTAATTTTCTTAATCATTTCAACCATTCATTACTATTCAATAGGTATAATAAATTATTATTATTTATATTTTTATTGTCGACTGTACTTCGCTTTGCTCTATAGTGGTTGGTTAAAAAACCACCAGTGGGAATGTCTGTAGTCCCCTGAACCAAGCCAGGGGGTGGCTAAGTCTGCAAATGCGCCTCTGCAGCCGCCGACTGTTGCCCTCAAGCCGCCGCCTTAGTAAGTCGTATCAGCGCACAGCTTCAGCAAGTAGGTACTTAATAAAGTGCTATCAACCGCTCGAATCATTGATACTTTGAATTCTATCTATCTACATCACATGAAATATGTGGGCATAGTATGTCACCAACCGTTAGGCATAGACTTTTTTTTCGCCGTCACCCGTCACCGTCTCACCGAGCTTGGCGTGAGACCCTCATTGTGAGACCCTAAAGTTTATAGAATAGATGCCTACGCCGAACTTTGAATTAATTAATAAAAATATACTTGCTGTTTTAATGTAATAAAATATTACGTTTTATGTAGCGAATACGACTTCCGGGCAATTTATTTACAAGAAAAAAAACTAAAAAAAAAACATTGGTGGAAATCCTCTATTACCTTTCTCCTTCGTCGGTCCTTATCTCCTAGGGCAGCATGGAGCCTTAACCACAGATTTCCAATTGAGGCATTTTAATTAATTCATCTATTATCCTTATGCATTCTTTTTTCCACTAATTTGAAATCTTGCACCGTATTACAATCACGTGCTATTTATATCATACAACGTAGAAGTTTGCGATAATAGCAAATTAAACTTTATTAATAAGTGTTTCTTTTTTATCCGTGGCATTTCACGTGGCATCCGAGGCCAAATATTTTTTTTTCTTCAAAAAAAAAAACAAAATAAAAGCCTATCCGACTATTATCTACTAAAAAAGGCGACGGGTAATCGGACTCACGCACGAAGGGTTCCGTACCATTGTCTATACAACATTTGAATATTCCAAGCGTCTACCTGTTGCCGTTATTAATATCCAGCAAAAACCGGCAAGAAAATCACGTTTGTAGTATAGGAGCCCCTCTTAAATATTTATTTTATTCTGTTGTTATAGAACAGAAATGCATCATCTGTGAAAATTTCAACTGTCTAACTATCACGTTTCATGAGATAGCCTGGTGAATGACGGACGGACGGACCAGCGGACGGACGGAGTCTTAGTAATAGGGTCCCATACCCTTTACTGGCTATGTACTGAATTCAGTAGTAAGTTTTAGCATGTTATCATTTTTCGTCCATTCCTAAACACTTTTTCTACTAAAGGGGACCTGTTCACAACCCTTTAGGCGTGAATCTCTAACTGCCACTTTACAGCGTAATCTTGACCCAGTTAAGCAAGAACTCTGCCCATTATTTTACTACACGAAAAAAAGAATCCTTAGTCTTTCTGAAAAGATTAAAGGGAGCAAAAAGATTTTTCTTCATCTTTTTTTACATTATCAAAAAAGAAATCAAGCAAGAAAGACAGCCAAACTTAGGAAGTCCAATTTCACTGTAGAAACTGAAAGCGGTTAGTGACAAATGGGAGTGGTTATACAGTTTAGTTTGAATGCGGAATATTGACTCTATACTTACATTCTGCATACATATATTGAAATATGCAACATTCTATCAATCGTAAATTCCAGAATTTTTTGAGCTTTCGGGTTAATCTTTTTAACGCACTGTGGTCTACGTGCTCTACAAAATGGAGTCTGCATGCTTAGCACGATCACTGTATCGAGAGATTCTAAATCGACATTCACCATCATCATCATCATCGGCCTACGCTTGTCCACTGCTGGACATAGGCCTCTCCTATTGCACGCCACTGAGCACGGTCCTCGACTACTCTCATCCAGCTCTTGCCAGCCGCCCTGCGAAGATCATCGCTCACCGAGTCGGACAACCTCGATATGTATAAGTTAGCATGTTATGTCAATTTGATAAAGTCGCGACTTTTGACATTGAGCGAGCACGCAAATCGCGTAGTCGCAGCAGGCTGCCTATGTGCTGTCGCATAGTTTTTCATTTCCTCGTTATATGTACGCGACACATATCGAACTCGATACATAAGAACCTTGCTTCATTTATCCCAGATTTCTCGTACCATAACAATCTGCTATTCTCCCGTTAACAGCTATCAGTTGTTTTTATATACATTTTGACCAACAGTAGATTAAGATAAGATGATCTTATTGTATCAGGAAAAACACTAACATAAAATTTACAAAGATATAGTACAATTGGTGGCATTATTGCTAATTCCAATTTCTTTCAGACAACAATATGATGGAAAAATTCTGAAAGAAAAGAGATACGGATAGTCTGTGCAAATATGAATATTAATACACATAATTTATTAACTCATTGACATAATTGTTGTTCCACGATTGTTCTTACCACGATTATTAATTTATTTACGTTCCGCGACTTATTGTATTTTATTTATTAAAAAATATCGATTACCTTCCTACGAAGATTAATGATGTGATCCAAATGGAAGAAATATAATTAAAAATGTAGTCCACCCGGATCACACGATCCGAGTGGAATATTTTGCTTGGTTTGATGTGATCCGTTTCTGTGATCCGAGTAGACGAAATAGCCAGACAGACTAACCTTTTGTTTGTCTACACAACAGACATCAATCTGTCTTTGTCATCCTGCGACGTAATGCGATACTTCGACAAAAATCTCTTTACCACCATTTCGGAGGATGAAAGGGCGGTGTAATCTCAATGTCAGACGAAGGCGCTCGATAATAGTACAATCAGCTGGTAAAGTTTCACAATATCTGTGCCCCTGTCCTAGAAAAGAAAGAAAGAAGACGTTTATTGCAAGAACAAGACACATCACAGAAACAAAATAAACATGAGAAGTGACATATTAATATGAACAACTACCGAAAGACAAACGAAATACACAACAGAGACAACAAAAAAAAAAATAGACCTCCTCGTACACACGGTGCATAAACATAAAATAAACATAGGAGAAATATAGTCCACGTTTTGCGCTAACTTAACCTAGAAGTTTGCGCTAAGTTAACTTAACCCCTCCGGGTTTTTACCATCTTTACAGAACCAACTACTTCATCGAAGTAATTTTCAATAGAATTTGTACGAAGTTTTCCTTTTATAAGTTGGTCACCTATTACTCGTTAACTTGTAAAGCCTACTTAGCCGTGATAGTTTCCTTTTAAGTTCACTATACGTACGTGCTACTGCCTTGATTTTTTTTACGTTTCAACAATCAACCGTTTAGCCGGGACAAGCCCTACCCTAACAAAAATTTGCGCTTTAAAGCTTAATGTTTCGCAAACGGATCCCTAAATCGAAAAACCGACCAAGCTCGAGTCAGACTCACGCACGAAGGGTTCCGTACAACATTAGATAAAGATTGAATTTGAGAACAGCGCCATCTATAGAAACCAATAACAAGCGTTTAACATTGCCATTTAACCGCTAGATGGCAAGCGCTGTCCTTAGACAACGTTTGTTGTATGGGAGCCACCCTTAAAAATTTATTTTATTCTGTTTTTAGTATTTGTTGTTATAGCGGCAACAGAAATACATCAATTGTGAAAATTTCAACTGCCTAGCTATCACGGTTCATGAGATTCAGCCTGGTGACAGACAGACGGACAGACAGACAGACGGACAGTGAAGTCTTAGTAATAAGGTCCTGTTTGGCACCTCCGGGTACGGAACCCCAAAAATGGTCACTTACAATATTTTTTTCGACCTTTAACGATACCCCATACTATGGGTGTAGGAGAGAAAAAAAAAATGTATCCCTAATTTAAGGTGTAGGGGAGGTATCCTAAAAAAATTTTTTTATTTTGTTCTACCGTTTGGTCGGCGTGATTAATATGCATATCTATGCCAAATTTTATCATTCTTGCACTAATCGTCTCTGAGGTCGCGGATACACAGACAGATAGACATGGCGAAACTATAAGTGTTCCTTGTCGGACTACGGAACCCTAAAACGGAAACACACATTGATTTCTTAGCCTACAAGTATAGACCGCGGCCTTATCACTAAAAGTTATCTCTGCCAGGCAGCCTTTGGATGGACTCGATTAACACGTTCACAGACGTCGTCGTAGGCAAGGCATATTAACAGTGTCTCGTTTGGTACTCTTCGGATACGGAACCCCAAAATTTGTACTTTTTCTGTGCTTACGCAGAAGCGTACCAACCCATAATAAAACTTTTGAGAAAAACGCTGTTTTTTATTGTTCAGAAGCATTTAATGTTACATTATAGAAGTGTTTAATAGTGATTACAAAAATAAAACGTTTGAACAAAAACCATGGAATAATAGTACATTACGATACTAGTGCGAAAAGTAGGAAATTTGCAACGAGTGGCGATAAATTAAAACACGACCGAAGGGAGTGTTTTATATCGACACGAGTTACGAATTACCTATTCGCACGTGTATCGTACAACGTTTTATAGTACATATGGCCCTTTGAAGTTTCGACATAGGCACGTAAAGTGCTCATTATCGCACTAGTGCGGTAATGTAGCACCATATGTACTATAAAACAACATTATACGTAAAAGCGCTTTTATAGAAAGTTACTTATTGTGGATTGGAATGCGTAGCACGGTCCAATTAAAATTAAGGTTTGAATTTTCGATTTTGTAGCATCAAACTCTCCAAATTCTACTTACGTTATGTTATGTATAGCTCAGCCGCCGTGGAAATGTTGTTTGTTAGCAGATTTTTCTATGCCGGGGAAATGTAAACTACCCTCTACCTATACGGATTGCGTTGCCTTGCTAACTTTTCTTTTACGGACGACTTAGCTACAAAAAAATGTGACGGTGCAGCTGGGCCTTGAGTTTAATACTCACATACCCAGTTGTTGAACATAATTATATCAGCACGACATTCGCTGTTATTTGCCTGTATTTTGTACAATGTCATTTTAGTAGTATAACTCGAGCAAATTTAATAGGCATCTCTCGCAATGAAGATGGAATCGCGCGAGGCGCTGATTTAAGTTGCACAGGTCATGCCATTGAAATGACATTGGTTAGTGGAAACAACTTTACTATTACTGTACTAATATCACTCTAATAAACACTTGCCCCGCTCTGCTGTCGACTGTTCGTTAGAAACATGGCTAAGCATTCTCTAGTTCCGGAATCCGTTTTGTTTTCGGATAAACTTTAATCTCCATGGGCTGTTATACTCTCTGCGGATGTACCGACGTGAACCTATACTAAACAAAGCCCTTTGTTGGGAACTTTCTGCCCAATTTGTGTGCCAAAATGGGTCTAATTTACGGGTGCGAACTGCCTGAAATAACTCGACCTGTTATATAAACTCACCGACTTTCTTTTGGTACGCATTATTTGAGACTTTTAAAGCTAATCCCAAAAGTTTTTATTAAGAAAAAGGTTACCAGCAGACTCGTTTGTACTACGGTCATCACGCTAGGTCAAGCCTGTATTGTGGTGGCCTTAGGTAATTAGGTAAGATATGCTTTATGTAATTTTTATTGGCGATAAGATAAGAATATTCTTTACTAACTGTTGCCCGTGACTTCTTTCGCGTGGAAATTTTGATGTGTATTTTTCCGGAATAAAAAGTAGCCTACTAGACGTGCTTTTCCAGATCCGCTCAGCGGTTCTGACGAGATTGAGTAAAAAAATATCCATTGTAGTAAGAATGTACATCAGAGAATTAAACATAGGTATAATTTACAATGTTAAACGTTTTGTCGCATAAATAAAATCAATTCCCATACAAGAGAAGCTGTGGGTATCAGCTAGTAGTAAATAAATATTTACAGATCTGCATGTTACCATTGTAGCCCACTGAACTACGGGGTTGGGAATCGGGACTACATGCTTGTTAAAGAGTACAAATATCGTGTTTCAAGGGAAGAAGGGTGGTCATTTGTTTGGTTGCCATTGGAATGGAGGCAGGGATCGAAGTTCCATTTTGAATTTCATACCTAGCTTACATATTTCTGTATTACAGAATTTAGAAAATAGCTAGAGACACTAGTTTGCTCTGGCCAACCAAAAAGAAGAAGGACAAAGATATCATCACAAGTAGCAATCATAAAACTGATTTTTAGTACGGAAAAACACGCTTACTGAATTGTTAATGGTATGAAATTTCGCGTCTAATCTTGATCTAATGTTTAGTTGATTGTGGGTTGCAGGTAACTTTTAAGCAATTCAATTCGTTCCGTTCAATTTTAACACCTGAACTGTACCATTGAATCCTGCTTACAATTCAATGACTCTATCTCCAATAGCTCAGTGACATTACTTAGGGATTCTTTAAGCTATTTTTAAGTAATCATAGTCCTTATTGATGGCATATATTCGATTAGCTGCCTCGTCAAAAAGGGAGCCACCTCACTTTTACCCAAACCCCTTTCCTGCTTTGTTTCCGGACATATATAATTAGCCTATATGCGTCCCACTGTAGGGCACAGGCCTTCTCTCAAGGAGAGATTAAATTTCCGGAAAACTCATGATTTTCAAGATATTGTATATAACGAGGGAAACTCAAATGGTAATAAATAAATAAACTTCCACACAACACAATCACTTGTTCTGGTCACAAACTAGGACACCTGTGCTATAGTGACCAGGCTAGGACATTGCAAGCATAGAAATACAGACTGAGCCCATTTGTACAAATGTACAGCGGCCCTATGTAATGAATGACATACTTATATACCAATTTACACCATTAAGAAGAGCAGATTCCATGAGCACTATCTCCGTAATCAGAATGGATAATAATCATAATTATGATGAATAAATCGTAACTCTCTGTACATATAAATGTATGTTCATTTATTTCTTAATTATAATTTATAAGTATTACGTATTATTTCATTATACAAATGTATATATGATAGTTATGCTATTATTCTGGTTAATAAAGTACATTTTTATTTTACCTGTATTATTTAAAATAGTATCTCGTTAATTTCTCGGTTTGGCACTACCCCCCACCTTCTCTCGTCACCCATTAGTTGGCTAGGATAAAATACTAATTATTATTAAGCCCTAGGCGGTATTTAAGGAATTTTAATTGTTGCGTATTTAGTTTTCTTTCTGTTGTTGTGTATATTATGTTACATACCTGCTTATTTTGTTTCTGTGACGTATCTTGTTGGTATAATAAATGTCTTTCATCTTCTTCTTCTTTATAATAATAATAATAAGAAACTTCTGGTCAATAACAAAATTCTGGAAACTCTTTTTTAACATTCATAAGTTTGATGAATACAATTTTCACCATTAATTGCGTAAACGATACGTAGTGTAATTTTCACCACTGATAGAAAGTTTTACCGAGAGAATTTGATAATGTATCATGTGTGACGCGGTCTCTTATTCATAGGCTTTACAATACAGGCCAGCCATAATTCGGCCTATTCCCCAGAGCTTCAAACCCATTGTTAGGCAAATAAGTCTAACTTAAACTATCCGCACATTCAGTCACCTCGAAAATAATTTTTATGGGTAAAAAATTAATCAATATAATATAATTTTTTTATGTTGTTACATATTTGTCACCACAGATGTAAAGAATTTTTGTTCTGAGGAAAGGATACAAAATACAATTGGATACAAAAGCTGCCTTGTTGGAATAAAACTGTATGGTCAACAGCAGCTTAGGCCCTTTGGTTATAAAAAAAACACAAAAAATTAAAAAATAAGGGATCTCCATAAAAAATATTCTTTACTTTTGTTTGCTCTATCGTAAAAACTGTAATACTTACATAGTTAGTGTCAAAGTTGTTGTGATTACAGTGCAATCTCTAAACCTCTAGTACCTATACAACAAATAATACCGGCCAAGTATGAGGCGCACTCCCGCCAACAAGTTTGCTAAATATAGCACGGTTAATTTAAGAAAGGGACTGAATGACTATTAGCCTTTCGCTCACACAATATAGACGGCAATATTGTAAGAGCATGAGGCAAATACCTGTCCAATCCCTTTCTTTCGTTATACGTAACTAGGTGCGCCAATTCGACTCGGTTTTTTT
This sequence comes from Yponomeuta evonymella, assembly GCA_963969515.1. NCBI lineage: Eukaryota > Metazoa > Arthropoda > Insecta > Lepidoptera > Yponomeutidae > Yponomeuta > Yponomeuta evonymella. The sequence goes on from OZ018347.1 coordinate 3,341,694, forward strand.
AATAGGTAAAAAATAAGCTTTGTGGCTGTTTTTTTTTCATAACTAAAAACGGTTTAAGCCAACTTGTACCACTCGTCCGGATCCCCTCCCCCCTACAGCGTCTTATGTAATAAATAAACAATTTTTGGAGCTCTGCAGAATAAGCCTATAATTGAATAACCACATTACTGGACACGAGCACCGCTAACACAATTAAATGGGGTAGGTAGTTGCAAATAGAGTGGCGGCTGTTCATAATACAATCCAGTCAGATTAATAAAGCATGTTTTAAACAAACTTTTTTTAAGCTAACACCGAAGGATTAGATTAGGAATGTATGGAGTATGGTGATGAATTTCTACGTTTTCCCGCTTCAAATACTCGGTTCAAATACGTTTGACGAGCGCTGTGGGGCTTGCGTCATGCAATCTTCGAGAATAGGTAATTCGGGACACAAAAAAAAGTGAACTGCCTGAATCGAAAAGCATTTCGGGCTTAGGATCCAAACTACAGTATTTTTAATGTAAGAGATTTTTATCTTAAAAGATGAGCCTTATTTTGAGTAAATAATAATATTTAAATGCCCTTCATTTGACCTCTATATTGACGTTACATGTTATATCGTCTGTAGTAGTTATTCTGTGGAAAAACTACCAATGGCCTGTCAACTTGATCTGTCAAACACATCGATGTCATTCGATTCCCACCATTGTTTTTTTGACACTAAACCACAGACAATCTAGATGGTTTGGCCCATTCGCAAATCCAATCGCGAACTTTACCTACACACACAGTAAGTAACATTTAAGACGTCATGATATTTATTTTAATTAATTAACAATGATACACTCGATTAATCACGAAAAAAATTTGATTAGTTTCTTGAAATTACGTCTACTATCAGAATATAAAATAAAATCCAATCATAAAAAAAACTTGATGTAAGTACCGTTTTAAAGCGTAAAATAAAGGATACGGATTTTTGACGTCCTTACGGCCGAAACGATCCCCTCACGCCACGGATTCTTCAGTCAGCCAACAAGTCCCGAAAATCGACAAGGTACTGCGCGTTCTTAAAGACATTTGCCAGCACCTAAATAGTTACAATAGTTACAAGAAAATTCTTTGTACCTACATGTACGCAACGTTGGCATGGCACAAAGGATGAAATGCCAGCCGCAACGCAAGAGGACTTCACGAATTATGCGAAGGTGCGACCGACACTCGTTTACATACTAACTACAGCGTGATTGTGAAATTCATTAAATTCTTTTTGTTGCACTAACCCGTGCTGAGGACAATTTTAAAAACCTATTTAGAGGCTAAATATTCCACCCATGCCGGGACTTGAACCCGCGACCTCTGGCTGACCGTAATACAGAGAAGTTTGTAGAGGCTCGAAATTTCACTATTGCCTGCACTTGCCCATTAGCTCAGTTGGGAGGCCGCTGGCACGGTTAGTCAGAGGTCGCGGGTTCAAGTCCCGGCATGGGTGGAATTTTTTGCCTCTAAATAGGTTTTTAGAGTTTGTGAAATTCATCTTTTTTTTATTACGATAAACAATAATAAAAATTATTTAAAGGCAATGGTAGAAAACTTCTGTAAATAATCGTTATTTCCAACCTTTGCATAGGTTTGAAACTGTGTTCGAAAGTCAAAGTGATAGGAATTTGATAGGCGTCGATAATTGTTTTATATTTTTAAATGGTTAAGTGTATGGTATGTCTACTAAAACACGTAAACGCGTGAAAAAACAATAAATTGCGTTGTTGTCGTTTTTGAGCAAGGTTTTATTTTATTTTAACTTTTTATACTGATTAGGCTTCTAACCAAATGTGCTATTTTTTTTTATAAAGAAATGCCCTGTTTCTAAATGATCGGTTAGAATGACCCTTTAACATAAAGGGTCCGGGTGCTAAAGTCCTCGATGTCACCCTGTGGATACAGCTGCGGAATACGGGCAAACTCGTTTAAAACTGAATGCATTACGTATTTTCCCGCACCTGATTTAGAGGGGCACCTGTCTCGACTACGCAAGTTTTCACGTACTGAGGCAGTGGCGCATAAAGAAAACATAAATTCACTGAAGAAGGCTGCCTGGAAGAACGTCGGGAATTAAGGTTACCTTATAAATAATCGCGATTAGACCCGTTAATTGTATAACTATGTCCGGAAGAAATTACTATTAGTAATAAAGCCGCCAAATGGACCCACAATACGTAACTTTTTAAATTGTTTTGACCATGTTTTTGTTGAGACGTGTTAAATGTTACAGTGATTACAAATATAAAAAGTCTGAAAAAAACACATGCTAACATGAAAAAGCGTTTTCCTCGAAAGTCACTTATTGTCGGTTAGAATGTTTCTGCGTAACACAGTCCAAATGTTTTTTTTCTGGTGCATAATAAAGAATATGTAAATGCGAAATTAAAACACGAATTAAATCTTACTACGATTATGATTTGTTAGATTAGGATTTGAACTATGCCTTAGTGATTATGATTGGAGTAGGCAGTTTACTAATTCAATCATTTTATTTAAATTAATATAGGTACTTTATGTTAACAAGCAACCGGTCTTTTTGGAAATACATCGGGGAGGCCTATGTCCAGCAGTGGACTTCTTGTGGCTGAATGATGATGATGATGTTGATGACACACCTATCTAAATATTTTTTCTGCAATTAATCAATATTTGTTTAACCCGGAAAATAACGAAGTGATTCTCTATTTTCAAGGCAATCCCCACACGACTAGGTTCTAGATTGGCGTGATTGATCATGCCGAATTTTTCTTGCAAACTCCAAAGTTAGCAACAAACAAGCGCGTCACCGTAAACTTATACCGGATGAACCACAAAATTTATTCTTCATACCCATATCCCATGCCAAGAAGTTTATAACAGACTGAGGTCCATAAATTGCCGAGGCGTTTATAAACCCGCCCACTACCTCATTGCGATAATAGGCAGTAAAAACCATCCATGGTAGTAATTCTACAACTGAACGGCTGCGGCTGGACCGTAGAAAGAAATAGAAGATCGAGTCGCGTTTCATAAAACTATAATAGTTTATTATGACAATTCGATGCACATTGCGTAGCCGATTAGTGCAATCAGTTCTCCTATATGTTAACCTGCGGCTTATTCGGCTATTAGTCGATATAATGTATACTATACAATACATTAATTTGCACTAATAATGTGCACCTCGAGAAGTGAAAATAGTGAAAACCAGTATGACCATCGGCTGTCCCAAAAATAAACACAGTAAGGGACATTTTTTTTTTCAAAACCGGGATATTTACTCTATTTGTTACTGAAACCAACTTATAACGAATAGGGGTATTTCCCAGTTTTGAAAAAAATGTCCCTTACTGTATTTATTTTTTCAAAACCCAGATATTTGCACTATTGGTTACTGGAGCCAACTAGTAAGCAATAGGGGTATTTCCCAGTTTTGAAAAAAATGCCCCTTACTGTGTTTATTTTTTCAAAGCCCAGATATTTGCACTATTGGTTAGTGGAACCAACTCGTAACCAATAGGAGTATTTCCCAGTTTTGAAAAAAAAAATGCCCCTTACTGTGTTTATTTTTTCAAAACCCAGATATTTGCACTATTGGTTACTGAAACCAACTTGTTACCAATAGGGGTATTCCCCGTTTTGAAAAAAAAATCCCCTAACTGTGTTTATTTTTTCAAAACCCAGATATTTGCACTATTGGTTACTGGAGCCAACTAGTAACCAATAGGGGTATTTCTCAGTTTTGAAAAAAAATGCCCCTTACTGTGTTTATTCTTCAGATAACCGATTAGCGTGCACACCTACCTCGACGTCGCATCGCGTACATGTAGCATCGTGTGGTTCTACCTTCAGTCGGTTGCTCAGACGCAGAAGAATAGATAATCAGCCAAGCAAGATATTAATGAACGGGCTTAAACTTCTGACCATTGCTAAATAAACAGGTGCTCAAGGGTCATAAAACAAACTAAAGTGCGCTGAAACCGACTATAATTCATTGTTAAAATCTAACACCTGTTGATAACTTCACGGTTCGGCTAACTTTGAACTTGTGTTACGTCTCGACCTAGTTTCAGCTTTGGCAATTAGGAGACCGCCCCAAATGGAGAAGTACGATTACGATAATAATATTTCAAGCCCCATAGTACCCATAAATTAAAGAAAGAGAGAAAATCTTTATTCAAATTATCACATAAACACAAAGTCAGCAAAACTAAAATAAGAACAAACGAGGGAACGTAGAGTAAAGAGAACATGTAAGGCATATACAATACAGGGCGTCCCACCGCTTTGCCACATCGAGGGAAAGTACCTACCTTGAATATTGTAGAATATTACTGAAAGGAGATTAAATAAACCGACTCTTAGGAGTGCTTTACAGGAATCGTGTTTTTATAAATAAGGCCGTTAATTGGCCGTTAGAGTCGGGGGTTCCTTTTATTTCTGACACTATGTTATTTAGCAAAAATAATCCTTATGATGAAGCCTTTCGATTGGTATGATAAAACTACAGGGTATTTTTTTTTCTCGTGTAGTTGGTTCGACACCCGGCTCAACCATGTATATATTTAAAAATCTATGGATGCAGTTTAAATTGGTTTTTAAATTAAAATAATGAAATAATGTCTTCTTTCAGTACAAATGTTCCATCTACAATATTCAAGGTACTTTCCCTCCATGTGGCATAGCCGTGGGCCAATTAACGGCCTTATTTATAAAATCACGATTCCTGTAAAGCACTCCTAAGGGTCAGTTAATTTAATCTGTGGTTACGACTTTCCCTTGTAAAATCTCCACCACAGACTATTTTAATCGGTGTTTTAATTAATCGTGTTTTTTTTTATAAATAAGACCGTAAGTCTACTAAAGGGGTCGTATAAATGTTACAGCCTGCAACTTCAACCAACTAATTCACATTGTTTTACTGGGACAATAATTTTAATAAAATGAAATGTAGGGTTTCGTAGAAAGAGGGTTCTTTATGTGCTTTACAGAATTAACAACTTCATCGAAGTAATTTTCAATGGAATTCTGTACGAAATTTTACTTTTATAAGTTGGTTGCCTATACTCGTTAACTAGTAAAGCCTAGTTAGCCTTACATACTTTTCCTCTTAAGTTCATTATATGTGCTACTATCCTGAATTTTCTCACGTTTCTACAATCAACCGAGTCAGGAGAGGGGGGGGACGCCCTACTCGGACAAAAATTTGCGCTTTAAAGCTTAATATTTCGCAAACGGAACCCTAAATTTATTTATTGTTTAACTATGTCGGCGTGATAAATATGTATTCACACACACCCGGTCTTTGCGCTAGGCCGCGGACGGACAGACAGACAGACAGACAGACGGACATGGCAAAACTATAAGCGTTCCTTGTCTGACAACGGAACCCTAAAAATGTATTAAACAACAAATACGTCGACCTCTGCCGAATTTATTGTCATCGCCAGAGACTAACTGAGAAGTTGTTGATACTATTGTTACGTTTTGCTTACCTACAGCCATTGAATGTTTACAGCATAAGCATTCAAAAGGTTAATCGGGGCGCTAACGACTTGACTTAGGTACAAAACGATAACTGATAACATCCAGCACCTGTTGAACTTTCCGGTAACTTGTGTAACTCTTAGGGATGGGCAAGTACATAATACATATCGATAGATATCGATAAATATTGCAACGATATTTGCAAAATGTATCGATATTTTTCCAATGCCAGTAGTAAAAATATAATAACAGAAAGATACCTATGTAGAAGTTATTTAAAGTTATACGTGTATGCATAGAAAATAAAATATGCAACGCTTTTTACAATGATTTTGGATGTAGGCTAAATATGGATTCTTTGATTATTATTTTTGATTATTATTTTTTGGCATGTGTTCGATGTGCTGATGTACAATAAAGAATATTCTTATCTTATTATAATATTTTTATGTAGCCTCGATATCATCATCAGCCTATGACTGTCCACTGCTGGATATAGGCCTCTCCTATTGCACGCCACTGAGCACGGTCCTCGGCTACTCTTATCCAGCTCTTGCCAGCTGCCCTGCGAAGATCATCGCTTCACCGAGTCTGAGGACGTCCTACACTTCGTTTACCGATCCTCCACTCAAGAACTCGTCTACCCCATCGGTTATCAGTTCTTCAGATGATATGGCCGGCCCACTGCCACTTCAGCATGCTAATTCGGTGGGCTATGTCGGTGACTTTGGTTCTCTGTCGGATCACCCCGTTTCGAATTCGATCTTTCAGAGAAACTCCGAGCATACCCTTTCCATAGCACGCTGAGCGACTTTAAATTTGTGGACCAGCCCCACCGTGAGTGTCCACGTTTCAGCACCATATGTCATGACGGGTAGGACGCACTGATTGAAGACTTTCGTCTTGAGACTCTATGGGATTGGCGATCTGAAGACTCGACGTAGTTTCCCATACGCTGCCCAGCCCAGCTGTATTCTTCTATTGGCCTCTTTCTCGAAATTGTTTTTACCTAACTGCATGGTTTGCCGGAGGTAAACATACTCCTTAACAACTTCGAGAATACTGCCTTGAACTGCAATTGGCTCCGGACTTACGTGTTCATTGAACATAACCTTGGTTTTATGCATTGGAGGATATGTTCAAGACACTGGACTGGAAGGGGTACGGCATTAACATAAACGGTGAGTAGGTACCTATCACACTTGCGATTTGTAGACGACATCGTCATCATGGCGGAAACGCTGCAAGATCTACAACATATGCTAAGTGGCCTAGCTGATTCTTCCCAACGCATTGGTCTCCGGATGAACTTGGATAAAACCAAGGTTCGAGGGAGCCTCGATATATGTGCAGGGCACAGGCCTTCCCTCAGAGAGAGAGTTGGTCTTAATTACCCCACGTGCCCACCGCGGATCGGCAACTTTAAGCGCTGAGATATGTGAATACCTCAGACACTTATTATAATATCGATGTAAATATCTAACCCGAGCCTAGTAACTCTTGTTTTATCCAGGAGTGGAGTTTCCCAGCGCGCCAATTTCATAAATTACGTAACTTCAGTGGACTGGTGCGAATGTCAAAAGGCATTTGTATCACGGGCCGGCTCTACACGATGAAATCTGGGTGGTTTGAGAGCCGCGGTTATGTGAACCGTAATTAAATATGAAATTTATTTAGATTATTACCGGCCAAATGCGTGTCGGGCCACGCGCAGTGTAGGGTTCCGTAGAAAGAGGTCCCTACTCCTAAATTACGGATGCAACGTATTTTCTCGCCTACACCATAGTGTGAAGTAACGTTGGAGTGGTCGTTAAAATATATTGTGGGTATAGGATCAATTTTTGAGTTCGCGTTCGTCCGAGTAGGGCGTCCCCACCCCCTTGTCCTGGCTAAACGGTTGATTGCAGAAACGTGAAAAAAATCAGGGTAATAAATTCAGTAAGTAGCACATATAATCAACTTAAAAGGAAAACTATCACGGCTAAGTAGGCCGTGAATTAGCTAGGTAAATTTAGTTTTTCCTTTTTCAGCTCTTTACTTTGTTTGTCACTTTGTAAATACAGCTTCCAACTGCGAACATAAATTTTTGTGTGTATTTAATATTTAATTGCTTTCCATCGCAAACCCATCTGTGAGCGCATAGACTCCTTCCGCTGCACTCAATGCATTGTCGAAAGTAATCCAGTCATTACGTCGGAAAAAACGGGTTAGAAATGCATGTGAACCAACAAGGAAAAGTTTTGGATATTACGTGCGATGGGTCTAGAAAGTTTCTGATTTCAACACAACGTTATCCCTCTCTGTATTGGCGCATGGTTTAAAGAAAAACATTGATACGACCATAATATAGGACTAACATAGTGATGTCCTGTTTGACCTTCCATCCGATATGGAATGGCGTGGAAGCTGTTATTATATAAGACCTATCTACAGATTCGCTGATCGATACCTATCTGAGTGGTGGTTGCTTGTTGTCGGCAAACGCAACGTTGTCTTCCTATTTAATTTTTAGTATTGTAAATATTTCATACCTTGTTTTAAACGAAAAACTAATTAATAATTAATTAATAAGAAACTAATAATTCTTGATAGGTACTTATAGATACTCTGTTATTTTTTGTTATTAGGCCTTTATTAGGGCAGAGCTTGAGGGACTGCGCCTTGGACTGTCGCTCTGGGTCATACTCATATCTCATGCAATGCAACTCTCTCGCTGTTTCTCGCCAGTGTGACATTACAAAGTGCTGCTGGCCACGTGCTGGTGCAACGTGACAAACTAAAACAAACCTTAATTACTTTCGAGGTTAGAGACTACAATACTAGCGCAAAAGCTGCCTGGCCGCGTGCGGCCGACGGGACGACTCGGGAACGGGCTTTTTTCTGCACGTGTGCTCTTTAACTTTACCCTCCTTTAGTGGTTCCTTTTTGCTTTCTCACTCACTACCGTTGATATAACCAAGGTTAGGTTGCTTGTTAGGGGAAATTTTCGCCACTTTAATGGAAAGTGCCTATTGCGCGTGGATAATTTAATTATGCGCCAACAACTTAATTATTTTATTAATATAACGTCAGCTAGGACCATTTAAGGGAGCTACCTAGCGCCGCTAACGGAAAAAAGAACCGTCCAAGTGCGAGTCGGTCTCGCGCACGAAGGATTCCGTACCATTATCTGTACAACATTTGAATATTTCAAGCGTCTACCTGTTGGCGTTATTAATATCGAGCAAAAACGGCAAAAAAAATCACTTTTGTTGTACGGTAACCCCCCTTAAATATTTATTTTATTCTATTTTTAGTACTTGTTGTTATATCGGCCACAGAAATCATCATCTATGAAAATTTCAACTGTCTAACTATCACGGTTCATGAGATACAGCCTGGTGACAGACAGACAGACAAACGGACAGTGGAGTCTTAGTAATAGGGTCCCTTACCCATTGGGTACGGGACCCTCTTACTAAGCTCTCAATGTTGGTAATAGCACAGAGGAAAGTGATAGCTATTTTAGAACCTACAGCCTACTGTCAATAACATAGGACTTTATTCGATTTCCACTGAAAACGGCTGTCTTTGACAAAAATAGGTATCTCCAAGAGCAGACAAAACTAAACACAGCGCCAGCGCGGTGCCTATATAGGTGCCAACTGAGTTGGCTTGGTTTCATAATGCTGATCCGCGACCCTTTGTCTTAGCACGTCAATAAATGCTTTCTATTCTATTCATAAAAGATATGTTTTTTTTTTCGTTGGTGGCCCTAACTATAAGATAAGATAAGAATATTCTTTATTGTATACCGGAAAAAATGGGTCGGCTAGTCCCTATCAAATTGAAATGCATATTTTATTTTTATTACTCTTAACGAAACGTTTGTGGAGGTATTTTTTTATGTCAATATTGTCAAATGGGTTCTTTGTCTAAGTAACGATTAATAGTGTGTCTATGTTATGTCTATGTACCAAAAAATAAATGTTTATCTATCATCTAACTACGACTCAAGTTAGGCATATATAGGTACAGTCACGAGTCACAACTACTCAGTTACGTTACGGGTGACTTGGCAACTAAAATGTAAATGCATAATATGTCGACTGTACTCGTTACTTTATTTAGTAACTAGTAATTTATTCCATATTTCGTATTTGTTTTATTCACAATCGAAAATTACAACGGGGTCCTCATACTGCAGTCAAAATAATTAGAGAGCCCACTGACGTTGCAACTGCTAGGCTGGTTTATTTCAGTTATTTCCATAGTATTACCCTACGGTATACTACAGTGGGGTCGGGCAGCAAACATTGAAACGATCTTCATCTTACATAGGAGAGCGATCCGATTTATTTACAAGCCAGGCAGTAGGGACTCGTTAAGGGATTTCTTTAAAGAAACTAACATCTTAACATTTGCAAGTCAATACATTTATGAAAATATTATGTATGTTCGAAAAAATATCAGCAATTTAGAAAATATTGGTAGCCATCATAATATTGATACTAGGAATAAACATAGATTGTCATTTCCACGTTTTAGACTTGCAAAAGTTAAACATCCTTTATGGGGCACTGTATACGGTTCTACAATAAAATTCCTCAAGATATATTATGCATCGCGTTTAAAAAATGTGTTAAGCATACTCTGTGCAAAAAAGCCTATTATAAGACTGAGGATTATTTAGAACAAAAAGATGTCTGGTAGTGTAACTATAAGTTGAAAACTCTGTTAATTAAGCATTCTTGAAAAGAATAAATGTGGAGTTTCTTTGTTAGCTTCTTCTCCGCATAATCTATTAATTGTGAAGATAACCGCTTTGATGTTCATTAAGTAAACATTTTGTTTTAATAGTAAATAAAATTTTTGTCTTCGACTTTGTTGTGGTAAAATATTAGGTGAAACGGCGATTTTTCTTTGGTATTTACCGTTCTCTTAAGGAACAGCAATGTAATTCGTCAGACAGAAAAATCTAGATGTTTAAATCAAATAGATGCTTGTTACCTAGAGCGGAACGGCCAATGAAGTAGGAATACCACATGCGTCTCTTTTCCACTTTTCCTGTATATTTTGCAACAGTCTTCAACGAAACTCTACCTGTCCGATCTTACGGAAAAATTCAATTTTCAAGATCAAAGCTGCCCGAACGGATTCCAGTCCGACAATATGATTAAAATAAAAGTTGTCCCCCGTCGATAATACCCCAAAGGGAGGTCGGACGATGGAAAATGCAGCAGAGAAGATTGGTATCCGATTGAGCCCTAGGTTTGGAGATCTATCTACGATATAAATACATCTAGCATAGTGTGTGTAGACTTAAGACTTTTTCCAATCTCAGGTGACTGGGTTTTATTACTTTTGCTAACAGTATGGCGACTTTTGTTGCACAAACTCGAGATGACTTTACTATCGCGTCAGTGAGCTGACGCGCTTGACATCTTTCAGCGTAAATTGACCACGTGAATTCCAAAAATTATTGTTAAGTTGATATTATTATCAACACATTGTGAAATCATTGTGAAATCTACCCTGATGCCCTATTATAGAGTCGTTTATAAAAATCTCACAATATTTGAGTCAAATCGGAAATAAATTTATTCGAACAGCATTGGTACTGTGAATCTAGCGCGCTCGGGCTCGCTGCTCTACGTCACTCCTTCAGGCGATTTAAGGCGTTTTCCAGGCACCACAAATTATACTTCAACGTTCATAGGGCGAAATGGAACTCGTTAGCACATTTAACGTCTTCAACTTTGAATGATTGAATATAAAACACATCGAGCGCAACTCCTCTCACGTTTGAATTTTCACCAAAGTAAAAAGTGTCCCACGTGAGCGATAGGGGCGCGACGATCGTCCGGAAGGCTCCAGAGCGAGTATTCAGTTTAGATCACGGGTCGCTACCAGGCTGAATAAACTTTTATCGTCTAAAATACGCGAATCATTCCAAGATGTGTCGTGTGTAAGAAAATAAATTAAAAGAGAATTTAAAACTCGTATTACAGTACGAAACACGTAGATTTTATTATAATTACATCATGAGTACTATTTTAGGGTCGCTCTATTTCCTACTAAAATACCTACGTAACTTGAGAAAATCTATAGTATCATTCTAAAAGAATATAGTAATATCACACTTTAATCTAATTGCCCACTCAACCTTCCAGATTGCAAAAGCAAAGTCCGTGATATAAAAATATAGGTAACACCGAGAAGCATTGAAGCAACGAGGTCAAACTATTTGCTTCGCTGCCCTTATCGAGGGAGAAACATAATATTCTTATTATACCGTGTACGTTATGCTGGGGAGGCGTCGAATATGACACCAATCTTTCGTAGTTTCGGGAGGCCTGGAAACCTAACATACAGATCTTTTGATCTAGTTTAGGCACCAGTCTTTCCACAAATAGTAAATTATTTTGCTGTGAGACAATCTGCCAAAGAAACAAGGTGACTGTTATAGGTTTAGCAAGCTTAAGTGGCCGTGGGCCGAAGAACCGATGGTCGATGGGGTGCAAAGGTTCTTGAGTGGAGACCACGAGCTGGCAAGCGCAGCGTGGGACGCCCACCGGCTCGCTGGACCGACGATCTGAGGCAGATCGGTGGCAGTGGCCGGATGGTGAATAGAAAAAAAAAAAAAAAAAATCTTATCTCATCTTATATTGTACTAAACTAGCAGGCCCGTGACTATGTTCGCGTAGTTAACGGATTAGCCTATAGCCTATGTCTAGCCTGCCCCTATATTATTCCAATCGTTTAATTGTCAAATTCCATACTAATTGCGATCGCAAACTTCAGGATTCCGACAGCATTCAGTGCGCATAATTAGGCCGCAGATTACCCTCGACTTACAAACTTACAAATATATTAACTTTACTTACAAACTTTTCCACTTTATAATATTAGTAAGTATCGATAGCTTAGGAACATTAAATCGGTGTGACTAGTATAGGGACATTCAGGGATACATATTTGGTTTGGCACCGGTATTCATCCATTTGCTGAAACAAGGCTGAATAAAAATACTTTTATTAATAAAACAGGCAAGTTCATTGGAATACTTTAGGCCTTAAAAGAAACTATCTCCACCTTACGGGTCAGTGAAGTGTTAATAATAACACTGATATTTAAATAACGCTGTGTTATTTACGCGTACAATGTACATTTTTTTCAAAAACTAGAGAAATTAGAAGTCAAAGGTCACGGCTTCATATAAAATCATATAAACTAATTACTGTTACGTATTTAATAACCAATTTAATTTCTTCTTAAAAAAATGTTTCTACAAATTGTCAGCAAAGGAGTGCCTTAGAAGTCCATCCAAGCACGCAAATAATCTACATTCTATTCGAGTCGAGTAGTACCTAGTTTTCTCAAATTTTTGTATCTTATCGAACTGTAAACTTGCCGCTTCCGCAGTATTGTATGTGGCTAGTTCGTCAAATAACATAACGTAAGTTATAATATTCAACGAACACAATCCAGATCCAGACACTTTGCTGCTTACGAATTTCGGAAGCAATATCGACCGAGACGCGAGGCGAGGGGAGGCTGAAACAGAACAAGTAGGTGTAGACGGAAGAACGCTCCTGCTTAACTTTGATTAAGAGTACACGCTACGCTACCCCGACATACGGTAACCCGGAGTTACGCGGTTCGTCTTTTGTTTGAAAAACGCACAACACAACTCCCGATTATCGATTTCGACACTTATTGCCCCACGCTATGTTCAGCTAATGTTTAATGTTCGGCTAGTTGAGTCGCGCTGAATCAACCCATAGCATTGCTACGAAAAGATCCTTGTAACTATCTTATTATATGAAATTATACCGAGACGCAAATTCTACTTAAGCGGTTATTGCTCAGTTCCACCTATAGCGTATATTTGGGGTATTAATGTAATAAACACTAGAAACTAGGTCAAAGGATAAGTCTCGTCGTCCAATGAGGTAACTTAGTCAGCATCCTGAGGACTATAAAGTAAAGTTTATTTCTCACCAAAAAGAAACAAAATACAGACAGCGTATACGCTAGACGGCTTTACAAAATCATTTTTATAGGGTATACATTGGTATTGGATCGTGGCAAGTGGCAAGCCCTAGTTTCTACCTACCCCTCATGGATATAGGCGTGAGTTTATGTAATATAATGTAATGCTATTATTTTAGTTATTAATTCAAACCAAACTAGGTGGTCCTCTATTTTGGCAATACTTTCCCCAGTCGCAGCGCTGATCAGGGCCGCGTTTCATAAAACTACAATTCATAGTTTAAGTATTATGACAATTCGATGTACATTGCGTACCCAGTTAGTCTTCCTACTGATCGTCTATGCGAGCAATATTATCAAATCAAATTCACTAGTAGAGCAAGGCTCTGTATCTTTTGTACCTTTCTTGTGTATGACGCTACTCAGTAAACTAACTTATGTCCCCTTCTCTGCGTTGAAGAGCGTGCCAGTATAACTGTATTGTATTCTTAGCTAAATTCATAAACAATTTTGAGTTGTATTTATTTAGAGTTAGGATTTATTTCTGGCCGAAAACAAATGAAAAAAAATGTTTCGAAAAGTAATGGCTACCGATTACAGCATATTTTAAAAAATATTATGTTGATTTGACAACTGATAAAAGAAAAGAAAAAGAAAGCTGTTCGAAATTCAAATCTCCGACGACAGGGTTGGCAATCTAAACAAAACCGTAGCTACCAATAGCTAACAGTAGGCTCGACTCTAGCGGGGGAGCGACTGAACAAAGTCTACACCGGAAAATTAGGGGGAAAACTAGCAACGCGCGAATATCGCAGACGGCTGCTTCCGAGCCATTGTTTTTTTTTTACTGGGGACAAATATAGCGACGCCGAAGCTACTGTAGTGTTGTAGATAAAGTACTATAATATCGTCATTGTAGTACTTCTTATCTTGTACTTCAAAGGTATAAAATTTGCTTTATGGTAGTACAGTCGATAGGGCAATCACCTTTACATTTTCATTGCAAAGTCGCTCGTTACGAACTGAGTAGAGTGCATGGGTGTAAAGGTTGATGTATTGTCTAATGTAAGAAAAAAAGAAAGAGTACATTTATTTAAATGGCCACAGATAGCTGTAATTGTGAAATAGCTTTACCAATGATTGCTTGCTTAATAAGAAAAGTTGCCTTCACACATTCGTATTGCAAATCAAACATAAGGTCCCAAGTTCTCAACTTCAGTTTATCGTCTCATATTTTTCAACACTAGTTTTAAATTGCTTTATATAAGTGAATTATTTTCCATTACCTACTACGTAGTTCATATATACATTATATTTATGAAACGTTGTATTTATTACTAAAAAGCTAAAGTAAATGCGTAAAGATCAAGTGTAATGTTTTTATTCATCATTAGCCATTTGACGCCCACTGCAGGACATAGGCCTCCTTCGTGGTTTTCATAGCCATGAGGGGTTTGCCATAATCGCCACGGTTGGCAATCGCAGTATGCGGTTGGAATCTCAGAAAGACGCTGCTGCCCCTCTCCTGGTAATTGATTTCCTTAGTCGCCTTCTACGACATCCACGGAAGGAAACGGAGTGACGCTATTCTTAATCCGGCGCCACACGGAAGTAATAATATTTTAATATGATTTCATATTTGTGCTCTGTGCATGTCAAAAATAGGTACCTACCTTACATGATGCGGTTGAGTTATGAATTATTATTGACCTAACTTGATTCTACGCAATTTGTCATAAGCGCCAAACTGTTATTACAGTAAAGTTATACGACTTTATCCCCAGTATATCAAGCAAGCAAGAGCGATGTTACATAATAATTTACGAACCCCGTCGGCCACCGTGGAGCGTCCGTAACTGTCGTCAGCTGTTTATTGAGTTACCATAACTACCGTAAATCAATTCCTGCTTCTGTTACGTAGCGAATGCGGCTATTCATAGAACATTTCTTTGATTTGCCTCCTATTTGGTATGGAATAATTTGAGTTATTTACATTCTTAGGTCGTTGAGTATTTTTGGCGTCCGACGTGCGCATAATATTAATGTTATGTGCATCACTAGAAGTGTGGCCCAACCGCCCAATTGGTAAACTGATCCATTTAAAAAGTGTTTTAATACTGAAATGTCGTTACGTAGTAAATAAGTAATTTAGTACTTACCATTAACATTCCGCTTATTCGTAATCAGAATAATATTAGGTTTGCCGGTTCATAGCCATTAGCATAGCCATAGCCATAAGTAATACTATACATATTTACTTGCTTATAAGTAGGCCCTGCCTTGACATTGTGTTTAACTGATAACAAATTCTATTCATGTTTTTTCGCTTTCTCCTTTGACTCCCGGCCACCAAGTCGCACTCATAATATAGAAGTACAACCCTTTATACTTTCAAACATGTCTAGAGCCACTCCGGACCCCGGTGTGTCTCGATAGAGGCTCTCGCATCTAAGTGCTTGGCTGTAGAGCTCTCGATGGCTCTATCCGATGTCTATTTTACACCCCTCCATAACCCTTACGTCAACGTCTAGAGCTGCTCCGAGCTGATGTACTAATACTGTTATGGAGCGTGATCAAAAAGCTTTCGTATTTATCCTTCTGCTACCACCCGCATTATCTACTGTATTGCGGTAGAGAAATGCACTTGTTTTACAACCTAAAGCGATATACAGTAGTGTCATTTCCACCATTGTTGGTGCTAGTTAATTAAATAGTCGTATCATTTGCATCATGTTTGGTGTATTGGTGCATCACGTATCATTTGCATAATTTTTGGTTCTGATCAATTAAATAGTATTGTCATTTAAATAGTATGGTGCTTGTTATAAATAGCAGTATCATTTGCACTTAACTGTATTTCTATCATTTGATTTAAAGAGATTTATCTCGCAACAAAAATACGACGACTTTTCGATAGAAACCACAGTTTTAATAGATTTTTATGGAATTGTATGTCGCTTGCGCAATTTTCCACAAGAAGCAAAGCAAAAGACGAAAGACAGAAAAAGTTGAAAAGCTGTACCTATACAATATGTTCACGTATTCTGCGATAAAAAATACTTCCAAAGTCGCCAAAGTGGCAATCACTCCGTACAACAAGTCATTCGCCTCCTCTACTTGGCCAATCATTTATTTTCGATGTGCTGTTTCAGTCGGTTGGAGTAACCAATTTGCGTGATGATTTCTTCTCTATTCATTACTGGTGATCTCGCAGTAGTTAATTTTGTGTTACCCAGGGACCTCGTTATGAAGCAGTGATTATGATGTTCGGAACGGTCGTCAACGTCGCGCTTGAGCCCGACAATTCACTCGAATGTAGCGACAAATACGGTTCCCTTTTTGAATAGTTTCGAAATTTTCTGCCACTGAGTAATGAACGCTAGAAGTGCATGGCTCTTTATTAGCCCAATAACGTCATATCATATCTTGAGATACGGATTTGCGACCATCTTGCTACGTCCGATAATGTCGCACTCTTCATCATAAGGGCCCGTGTTGCTAAATTGATTCGTCTTTGGATAAAATTCAAAAATTACAAAAGTCAAAAATTTTATTTATGTACTATAAAAACAAAGTGTTTACTTAATAAACGTCAATGCCTTTAGTTTCATGCGGAGAAGAAGGTAACAAAGAAACTCCAGATCTAGAAGCTAGCAAAGAAACTCCACATTGATAAAAATGTATAGTCCACATTTATCTCATTCATTATTTCACTTCGTGTTGTTGCACTTGCGCTCCTTCATTCGAAACTCCCGGCCCGGTATGGCAGGGTCACCATATAAGGAGGTGCCGTGGAGAAGCAAGTGTAAGAGAGAATGGTCGATGCAATACTGGCTCTAATTATCTAACGATTAAACATATATATGCGATTAATATGGTCTCAGCCTATATAACCTACTTGTACTGTACATAATACAGACGTCACACTTTTGTACTCATGGCTAGACGCTCCAAATCATCATCATCATCATCATAATTAGCCCACCTCATAATCGCCTTTTCCCAATTACGCAATCTTTCGCGGTCTCTCGCTATTCGCATCCTTGGGCCCCCTGCCGACCTGAGCACATCGTCCGACCATCGGGCCACGGAATATTGGTCTACCTACCGTTTTCCCGCCTCGCCAGCCTTAAGACTCGAGATTCGGTCACTAGTATCATCAACCTTCTTCCGACGTCGGATGACGACATTTGGTACGCTATGCACTAGTCTAAGGCCCAGCATGGCTCGCTCCATAGCTCTTTGAGCCACTTTGCTTAACGCGTTAACTGTCCACACATACTCACGAATGCACAATAAATAATCATTAAGAACCAACGTGCATATAACATATGCTTTATACCTAATTATGTTCCTAGAAAAAGATACGCTTCGTGAGTTGGTGCGACCCATGCAATAAAATAGGATGCTTCTTGCCACCATGTGTAAAAGATGTACGTCCCTGGTGCGCCGGGTTCGTGCCAGCCCCGTGTTCTTGGTATGATTGCGGATAGATTAGTCTGTCCCTGTGCAACCCGCTGCTGCGTAATTTCCCGTGGGATGAGGCAGCAGTGATAACATTTTTTATGAAATTGGTTTATATATATATTTCCAACGTATCTACTATCTTCACTAACACTAAAATAAAATAAAAAATCTATAAAAAATAAAAACCGACGACTACGTACGTGAAAGTATTGTAGAAGTATAATTTGAAGAAATATATAACATGTACGTACCGACTTCAAATTTAGAGGTCGTTTATAATTTCTGTGTTTTAGTGCTGTAGTGTACCTAGTGTTTTACAGTCGGTTTTAATTCAAAAAGCAATATTTCACGTTCTTTTTTGGAAAAGTCAAATTGACTACACCAAATTATGTTTCGAGAACAAATCGAATCGCTGTAAAAAACACCCAAATTGCTTCAAGTGCGCCTTTAAAATTTATAGAGTTCTGTCAATTTCTCCAGGATCCCATCATCACATACATTGTTGTCAATGGGACCACCTGTGAAGTCTACCCTTTCAAAATATAATTTCCAAATCGGCGAACACGCGTCTTCGAGTAAACGGGGAACATACATAAAAAATTATAATAAATAAAAAAAGATTCTGACGAATTGAGAATCTCCTCCTTTTTTGAAGTCGGTTAACAATATAAATTTACTATGCACACACACATACACACACACACATAAACACAATATTATATCACTATATATCTGAAATAAAAATATTTAGTGATAATAATAATAAAATTGGTTTGTATTAATGAGTTGAATTACGTCTTAAGTTTCATCGACCGCTGAAACTTGGTAAAAGATAAATGACAAAACGAAGGCTATTACATAAAAACCGAATACTAACAAATTCGGGATTGAAATATCAGAATCTGAAATCCTTGGTCCGGTAGAGTAGGGATTTGAATTATTCATATCTACCTACTTACAAAACATAATCCAACCAAACTCTACTCGAAAGACCAACAAACTCTGAGTCCTGTCCATTCTAAGGTCACCGGGAAGACATAGCTTTACGCGATAACACTGCTAATTATTAATACAATAAATAAATTAAATTAATGAGTCTTTATTTAAAAATCATAATTTAGATTTTGAAATTATTTGATATCGACTAAGTATTTTAATTAAAATGAAATATTTTAGACATTAATAACACGCAAGACGGTGATATCCTAGTGGGTAGAACATTGGACTCGGAATCGGGAGACCCAGGTTCGATTCTCAGAGCAGATCTGTACCTATGACTTTGTTTTCTAAGTTATGTTCATATGCGAAGTTATAGTAGCAATACAATACCACTTGCTAACGGTGAAGGAAAACATCGTGAGGAAACCTGGGTGTCTGAGCTATTCACATACCTCGGCGCTTGAAATCGCCAATCCGCGGTGGGCACGCGTGGTGATTAAGCCCATACTCTCTCTCTCACTGAAAGAAGGCCTGTGCCCTACAGTGGGACATATATAGGCTGCTTAATGAACATTACAATTATAAATATGTAATATTATATAAATTGATGTTAAGTATATTTTTTAAACTCAACTTTGGGTGAAGGCCTCCCATATCACAGGCCATTCATTCATTGCGACCTGCGGCGAGTCTAGCAATAACACCGTAGTTAAATCAATAAAATTTATGTAAACTACTTCTACTCTAGTCCAAATACGAACCTATAATAAGTCCTACTGCAGGGCATAGGTCTTCTCTCAGAGAGAGGAAGGGCGCGCTGCCACGCGTGCCCACTGCGGATTGGCGATTTCATGCGATAAAATTCTCGGGTTTTCTTACGATGTTTTCCTTCAGCGTTAACTAGCGGTGTTACTACTACAAATTCACAAATGCGTCTACGTAACTTAAAAACAAAGTTGTTAGTAGGTAGATACATGCTAACAAAAAAAACCGCTTCATATTTTTTTTATTGACTGAAACTGGGCACATCTACCTCCGGTATCCGCTGTGTATTATTTCTGTCTGCCCCGTAGCATCCGTAATGAAATGATAAATAAAGTCTTTCAAGCGGAAACATCAAACATAATTCTATTTTTATACGATATTCTCTTTGATAGTCGCATTTTCTTTGTTATTTCGTTCACATGGACGTTTGATATACTATTTTTAATTCGAAATGACACCGTATTCCGTTTGTTTGCTTTGCAGTGTTTACAATGCAGGTGGACCATATAAAACCGTCATTAAACTAAAGCTTTTTGATGGAACACTACTAAGTTTTTATTCGACGTAAAACATTTGACAACAAATGTTTATTTTCACACGACTATCCAAACAAAAAAAGAGTGTAGTATTTTCATTGTTTACTTCACCATAACTTTAGTACCTTATGTAACTATTTTGTTACCTAATTTAGTACCTGTTTAAAAAGTTCTTAATTGTTTGGAATCAGGCGTTACTTTGCAGAAATGCATAATATAATAGCATTAAAATGTGAAAATTACTTTGCTAAATTCCGCCAAAATCCCACCCGTTTTATCTTTTTTATGTCTAATTTGTGTGTTTTAGCAATAATAAAAATGTATTTTGACTTTCCAAACGTACGAACCGATTGTGCAGTGTTGTTGGAATTCCTGTCATAACTAGTCGGGGTTTTGTTAGAATAATTGACAGAGTGATTGTTGTGAGGCGCGGTAATGCTCGCGCGATATTTGACTAGTTGTAAAGTGTGACATTATTTAATATTACAATATATACATGAAAAAACACCCTGTATGTAAAATAAAAGTTATTTCTAAAGTACGGAATTTCAAAGACATGCCAATTAAATTTTGTGATCGACAGAACTCCACAAACTCATTATTATGTATTAATTTCAGATAAAAAAAATATACACATATTGGGTCGTAAATTACTTTTGTTTATTTCATTTTAAAGAAGACTAACAGAACAATATACCAGAGTGACAGAAACATAAGTAAGGGGAGACGAATTACCCATAAGTCTTCACTTATAGGAACTCACAGATGACTTACCCCTTAACAGCTGTGAGTTGACTTTTTTACGAGTTTTAGCCAACTGACACTAACAGTTACAGATTGATAGTGTACCTACAGGAAACAGGGCTAAACTATGTTAGTGAGATCATGCGAAATAATTTTCGATTTTATTTAACACGCACACAGGCCTTCTCTCAGAGAGAAACGCGTGCCCACCGCAGATGTCAAGCGCTATGCTGTGTTAACACCTCAGACACTCGGGATTTCTCACCATGTTTTCCTTTACAGTTAGCGAGTGAGTATGTAAAATAGAGAACCAATTTATGCAAGGTTCATGCCGGGATTCGAACCCTCGACCTCTCAGATAGAAGGCCAGCGTTCTACCGTTGCGGTACCACCGCCTTGCTTTTTTATTCGCCCCTATACATTTAAAAAATATGTATTCTTTTTTTCCAGACAAGGTGTCATGGCGCCCGCAAGCAAACCACGTCGGCTAACTAAACCGATCGAAACGACACAAATGAAGAAAGGACGTTGTAAATGGAAGTGTACACAGTTGGCGAGCCAAATTGGATCAAAGCACATACTACAAATAACAAAAACACAACATGTAGAGTTTATTCACGTGTTTTTGAACGAACTTCACTGAATTTTCGAACGCTTTCAAAATTACAAGATGGCGGCTAGGTAATTGGTGAAGTGTGAGTGACAGTGACCATGGTCTAGGGCGAGACAGTTGTGATGGGGTGTGGTCAGAGCAAGATCAATCTATACCCGAGACGAAACAAAAATGGAGGGAAAGGGAACAGTGCGAATAAAAAGTCTGGTAAGTTTGAACAAACACATTACTTTTCTGTTACACAACTCTAGCCCCCTGCTTCTCGTATACTAACAAGTTGTTAGTTTACTGTTAACAGCTGTCAGTTGCCCAAAAGACATACAAAAAAAAAACCGCCAAGAGCGTGTCGGATACGTGCACCGTGGGTTTCGTACCACCACTAGTTAGTTAGACCTGTGATTTCCGCACTTACCCCAGATTAACAAACTAACAAACCTTTAACAGACTGTAGACGATTGTCATTTGACCAGTGCACACAACAAAAAAACAACTGAGAACCGTCAACAGCATGTTAACAGCTTGCTTGCTTGTTACGAGAAATCGGGGGTTAGCCGCATGTTTGGGCCGGCGGAACACTTAGCGGGAAACCGAGTCACACTACTCACACTTGACCGATCTTTAATTATTATTATTTAATTATTTTAATTATTAGGGATTGCACTACAATAACACCAAATAACGCAAGTTCGACACTTGTATGAATTTCAGTTTTTACAATAGAGGAAAAAAACGTAAAGATACCGTTTTATGTATGGGCGGCTGTTAATTAATTTTTCTTTCATTATTTTTTATTTGCTGCGGAATCCGCATATATTATTCTGTAAAAAAAATAATTAATTAAGTAATGGTTGCTACCTATTACAGTTCGAGACAATATTTATATTACCCTTTATAGGTCAGACAGACAGACAAACACAGAGTCAGAAAAACGGCATCGTTAACACCTTTTAGGCACGGAATCCTAAAATACAACTGACAGCTTTTATAGGGCATGGTTAGTAAGAATTTTTCATTAGTTTTGGACTTTATTTCAAGTTGCTAAGGTTCAATTTATTGTAGGATCTTATTACACCTGACCTGATTAAGGAATAAAAAATGTATACATAAGCAGCCTATATACGTCCCACTGTAGGGCACAGGCCTTCTCTCAGGGAGAGAGTGTGGGCTTAATCACCACGCGTGCCCACCGCGGATTGGCGATTTCAAGCGCTGAGGTATGTGAATAGCTCAGACACTCAGGTTTCCTCACGATGTTTTCCTTCGCCGTTAGCGAGTGGTATTGCTACTATAACTTCACAAATGTACATAACTTAGAAAACCAAGTCATAGGTATATGCCCGCACTGCGGATCGAACCTGGGTCTCTCGCTTGCGAGTCCCACTAGGCTACCACCGCCACCTAGCGGCAAATATATATATGTATACCAAAAATATATTTAATAGCAGATTAAAATATTGTTAGTGTACTAGAAACCAGGAGTAAGTATACTGTGTGTCTCGAACGGTATATAAAATATTTCCAATATTATAGCAGCCTTTGAACCAGATTTTGTAACTGAGGGCCGTTTTCACATTGGACGACAAGCGACAAACTGCAACAATTATTGGTTTGCTATCACAACTCGATGTACATTACGCTACGCAATGTTTTTCTTCATTGTTGTAGTTTTATGAAACGGGCCTGTTTCATAGGACTACAAATTCATGGTTTACTATGACAATACGATATTTTGTTATCTATCTACATTGCAAAGTCGATTAACCCACAGATTAACAAGAATTAGACTCTGCTACGCAATGTACCTCAAATTGTCATAATAAACTACGAATTGTAGTTTTATGAAACGCGCCTCTTCATACATTTACTAAGGCCGTTGTTTGAACGGTCAACGATATCGTCCAGCTACCGATATCGTCAACTGAGAAACACTAACCTTGTGGAAAATGGTACGGACCCGAACGGACCGCAAACCGCAGACGGACGCCTAATCCTTGATTTCACCGTTTAAATTATACCCGGCTTGTCATTAAACGGAGTTTAGTATTCAAAATGTGGATCGCACCCGCCGCTTATATAGTGCTTGGAGCTCCGAGCTTAGTGACTCATGGCCAGTTTCTGAATTGAGAATTTCGCTAAGTAAATAGTTAACTGTAGTGCTGTCTCTTCTAATTTCTCAGAAAAGAGCATGACATAACGTTACTTAAGTATTTACTTAGCGAAATTCTCAATTCAGAAACCGGCCCTCATTCAGTTTAGTAATTAATAAGTAAATCGAAATCGGCAAATAGCCCCTGCTTCACGATACGATAAATAATTGTATCAAATAAAATAAAAAAAAGTGTTAAGGCCAGTTTCTGAATTGAGAATTTCACTAAGTAAATAGTTAACTGTAGTGCTGTCTCTTCGAATTTCTCAGAAAAGAGCGTCACAGAACGTTAAGTATTTACTTAGTGAAATTCTCAATTCAGAAACCGGCCCTTAATGTATCTTCCTTAAATTAATTATAATTTATTTACCACGACATCCCGTCGCAGATTGGCGATTTCAAGCGCTGAGATATGTGTAACACATCATTCACTCAGGTTTTCTCACGATATTTTCCTTCATATAGCGGTAGATCCCCGCTTCTGCAGTAAAGTTTTTACATTTATGTTTTGGTGGGATGAATTCAGCATAATATGTGAATACTTTAGCTATGCGCCTCACGTTATATTGTGCACAAATTAGACTTTTTAGTTCCAGAATAATGTGTCGCCTGTCAGTTAAAGATACTGTGTCAAATTGATGTCCTTTCTAATTTCGAGAACGCAAGGAGCGTATGGGCCAGTTTCTGAATTGAGAATATCGCTAAGTAAATACTTAACTGTAGTGCTGTCTCTTAGAATTTCTCAGAGAAGAGCGTGACAGAACGTTACGTAAGTATATTATTTACTTAGTGAAATTCTCAGCTCAAAAAAGGCTGTGGAAATAAAAGCTTGTTCTACTGCCGTGTGTGCGCCCTGTGCTGAGAGGATTAGCCAGATGTTGAGGCCTTTGATCGCGAGTTCTATAAAGGACAGACTACGTCTCGATTCAAACGATACGACGTGTATGCATAACTTAGCATAAATCACGTGCTCTATTGAGAGAAACATGAAGCAATAGCACGAAATCGGATGAAAATTGTGAGACAGATTTACCGTCCTGAGTCAGATTCATAATACTGACCTACCTATGCATAAAGAAGGAGGTAATTTGATATATGGCAGCAAGGGCTTGTACCTACCTGTTGCAACTGGAAATAATAATAACATTCACAGAAAACAATCACATGCCCCGATCTCAAACTAAGATACCCTGTACCTGTGCCTGTTTTATGGTAACCAGGCAAGTTCATCATAAGCATAGAAATACACCCAGACTGGGGCCACGGAGAATAACCCCGGACCACACAGAAGGGACGTGGGGCAGGGGCGCGGAATAGACGCGACGCGTTGCATAGAAATCTCGCCCCTCGTCCCGTTTCTTCTGTGTGGGCTTCGTCCCGTCGTCCCATCATCAGTACATTTTGTTTGAAAGTGAATTGGATTAACGACGCGTCTTTTCCGCGCCCCTGCCCCACGTCCCTTCTGAGTGGCCCGAGGCAAAAGAAGTCCGACCGACCGGCCGATAGTGAGAATTGCACAAAAGACCTCATCCCCGGTTTCTCGTACACTAACAAGCTGTTAATCTACTGTTAACAGCTGTCAGTGGTTTTTTGTGTGCACTTTGGTCAATTGACAGCAGTTAACAGTAGATTAACAGCGTGTTCGTGTACGAGAAACTGGGGGTCAGTCTGGTAGTTTTTCCATATTTGTGCTGTCCTTGCCTGATTGCCACAGCACAGGGTATCTCAGTTTGGGGTGAGGACGTGTGATTGCGTTGTGTGGAAGTTATTATTATTATTATTTTATACATAAAAACGGGCTAAGTGCGAGTCAGACTCGCGCATGAAGGGTTCCGTACCATTATCTATACAACATTTGAATATTTTAAGCGTCAACCTGTTGCCGTTAGTGATTTTTTGCAAAAAGTGGCAAATAATCGCGATTGTTGCATGGGAGCCCCCCCTTAAATATTAATTTTATTCAGTTTTTAGTATTTTTGGTTACAGCGGCAACAGAAATACATTATCTGTAATTTCAACTATCTAGCTATCACGGTTGATGCGATACAGCCTGGTGACAGACCGACAGTAGGACAGTGCAGTCTTAGTAATAGGGTCCATTAACCCTTGGGTACGGAACCCTAAAAATAGCACTTAAATAATGGGAATAATGGGAGCTCAATTGGCTTTCAATCGGAAGCTGAGCATAATAATAATAATTTAGTCATATTCTTACCCCACAATTGTTCGGTCTGTAATTACCCGGCAAGGAGTCCATAAAAATTACATGAATATCGACCGGGCCTGTGTCCTTGAGCACGAATCGAACCCAATATTGTTATATCAGTATGCAACCGGAATATCGCTACACCAAGTAACCAACTTATGCTTTGTCAAGAATAAAAAATAAGACGACAAAATTTGACATCGCTTTATGCTTTTTCTTCAAGTCAATGACTGCGTGTTTACTTGTACCACGTACCGGAAAGCGATTTGCTTTAGCAGACCTCGTCATAACATCGTACGTCATGCAACTTCGACACGTCATTAAAATTTGTACAACCTACTCTGCCGAACCCGACAACCTCATCAAATGGCCTGTAAGATCGGATACATCAAGCCAAACAGCTCGCTATGGTTTACCAAGCGAACGAATTTGGACAAATCTATACAGATCTATAGGTACCTATAGATGTGTCCAAGTTTGTTGTGAATACCGTAACATTAAGTAGTCTTCAATCTCCAGTTTTAGATGCGGTCAGAAAGATGATCCATCGTCAGGAGAACAGAGACCCATACACCGGAGCTGAAGATGGCCTTGAGTAATCTGAAGGTGTTGTCACACCTTATCATGTGACCGAGGCAGTGATGTTATGGAAGTAGAGAAGAGCCGGCCTAGAATAAAGTAGCATTGAAGAAACTTGATAGCCCCAGGCTCTTCGGACGATTACTGGAATCAAATTCCATGGTGGAGATTTACAATGAAAAGTCGTAACCACAAATTAAATAAACTGACTCTGAGTGCCTTAGAGGAATCGTGTTTGCATAAATTAGGCAGTTTGTCTTTGAAATGTCACAAACTGAGAATCCAGCGAACGATTACGTAAATGGACGTGGATATTTCGTTGCTGGCTAGTAGTGATTTATTATGAGTCATTAGTACATAAAGTGATTTAAGTGATCGAAAGTGATATTTGGTAAAGATGAAAACGCACTGTTGGATTCAACAGTGAGCGACAGATTAACTATGAAAATCTTTTCATATAGGTATTTTCGAGAATACAAGCTAGACTCAGGTCGACGATCTTAATGGGTTTGCAGTTGGATCCTTGAGAAATACTTTTGTCAATCAATGAAGCAGCTAAAAGATGTAAAAGCAATGTAAAAAGATACTAAAATGTATGTAAGTATTTAGGAATAAAAAATGTATGTTACCTAACCGAGCGATAACAGCGGCAGATAAACCTTTTGTGGTTTTCGCCCGCTGGTAGAATAAGATATTTAAGTTTACCTTGTGTCTGCATGAAACTCAAGAGAAACTAAATTAAAAAAATTAAAGTAACACTAGTTGAAGCTAGTCTTCTTCTTTCACTTAGATCGTGCATGTCTCGCTCAATTCACCAATTCATACCAGACAATTTCTTAGTCAGATTTTAACACTCCATCCACCTACAGTCCACCAGAGTAGTTGCAACCCTACCTACTGTAACCCTTATTTTACCAAGCCTAAATGCGAGTATGGAACAAAAGAATATCTCCCGTACGGTTGACGGTACGTAACCCAAACAGAAGATATGTTCGGTAGGTATTTGGGTCGTATACTCGACAATAAAACGTTTTGTTTGCTGACAGTTTACAGCCCACATCCGATCGGATTGACGAGTTAGATTGATGGCCATCTGTGCAGTGTAAGGGTGACGGGGCGCGTGGGCGCGTGACTAGGCATATCGGTATTAATAGGAATAGAAGATTGAGGAATTGGCTGGTGATTTATTAAGTATTTTATGAATAAGCTGAATTATGAATGTGTTAGTGGCTAGTTGGCGGGTATGAAATGTTTTGTTTCGATCAAGACATCATTAAGCAGTCTACGCCTCCGCTTCTGACGTTTTCAGAGCAAGGCGTATACTTTGTCGAATTTTCAATTTTATTGAAGCTTGCACCCACCGGCCGAAACTTTCCCACTTTCACGTTCACACTACGTAGACAGCATTTTTATATTCACTATTGGTACAAGTAGCAATCGATAGCAGGTCACCCTTATTTTTAGGGTTCCGTGCCTCAAAAAGAAAAAAAACGGAACCCTTATAGGATCACTTTGTTGTCCGTCCGTCTGTCAAGACCCTTTATCTCGGGAACGCGTGTAGATATTGAGTTGAAACTAAAACCATATAGGTACTCAGGTTTACAGTTCCTTGAAACTGTGAAAAAATCAAACTTCTAACTCAACGTAAAAAACTATTCGGCCGTTTATGCCGCAAAAAACGTATATTTCGACAGTCAAGGGAATCAAAATTTATAGGGTACTTTCCGTTGACCTAGTACTATGAAATTTGGCAAGTAATATCATCTTATACTACAAGTACAGGGAACAATTTGAAAACTATACATTTGTCTGAAGTTCGGGAAAAGCTCGGACAAAACTGTGAGACTCGATTCCTAAACTATTTATAATATTTAAGTACCTCCAAGAACCCTCGGTGGGTGAGTCCGACTCGCACTTGTCCGTTTTTTTTTGTTGCAAAGTCGCCCACAGTAGAGTGCACTTATTATAATATAAAAGTCGATTTGCTATCGACTGTACCATTCGCTCAATCACACACTGCGCGCTACAGATAGTCAACCTTTTAATTTTTGGCCACAGACCGTCTTATTGTAAAGGCACATCCAAATTCAAAATATAGCTATATAATATACAAAATATCTCTTTGACAAAACTATGACAGCTTGCGTCTACCATTTGGTTTTTAGTGACGTCACATAGCTAGTGACACACGCGTTGTCTTTTGTCTTAGTGCCTTTCATTTGATATCTCGTTTGTCAAAATCGGTCAAGCTGTTTGGCTTCTAGGTGCATACACACAGGCGCGCGTAAAATATAACCCTCCTTTGCTTTCGCAGTCGGGTAAAATGGGGCCAAAGGGCCAAAGGATGTAGAAGCTTGGCAGGTACACATTTAATGTAAACGTAGTTTTACATACCTAAATGTAAGTTTTTTATGTAGCCTAAATAAACATGGGCTTAATTACCACGCGTGCTCGGATCGGTAATTTCAAGCGCTGAGGTATGTAAACACCTCATATCAGGCAAGTAGTTAAATACATAAATTAACCTAGGGCCGTTGTGTGAACGTTGTATAATTGTATGAATACTAGTTCAACGATGACGTGTCGTCGCGGTTAGCTTTCAATGTGAAACCGTCCATTGTCGGCTATGCCGATAAATTAATTGCGATCAAAGTGTTATGATGAGGGATAACCATGAGGGAGGCTTGTGTACTGCAGTGGGCGTCAAATGGCTGATCGTGAGAATGATGGAAGTGTTTTAAGATTAAATCCAAAAGGGGGGGTCAGCGCAGCTTACTAGGATTAAAGCTACGTACCTTCAACAATTAAGTAAACGTGAATCCGTCAGATCGTCGGTCGCAGCGTTGCGAAGTAAGCAGATTGTAAACGCGCGATGATTACAATCACATTGTCTCTTAACAAAGACTGCTATCGCTATCCGAGGCGTCTATTAATGGCCCGATAAAATGCCTCTCAAGCGATGTTATTGCCACTCGTTACGGCTTTTCGTCTCTTTATGCAGACAAGTAATTAAGGTCAGGAGGAATTACGACCTATCCGCCTGTAAATCGGGAGGTAACGATTTTATGCCGCCATGAATGTTCCGTGAGAGGCTCTGTCGAACAGGGATGAACTTCGTTGGTTTTTGGCCGTTCTCAGGTGAATTTTGAAAACAGTTTCCTTTAATTTTTAAGCAATTTAAAAAAAGAAAGTTCACTTCGATTGTCGCTTATCCGGAATAACAAAGGCTTAATTACACGTCTGCAAATTTTACACGAGAACATAATGGGTCATTCGACTGAAATTAATAGAAATTAAATTGTGTCGCTGTTGCTTTGTGTTTAACTTCCCTTTAGGAGTATTATAACACAATAAACTTAGGTAGCCCATTTGTTCCGGATGAGCGTTGTATCTCTATTTTTTTTATTTTTCTATTAATAACTTACTCGTATTTGTTATTTTTTTGGGCATTCCAAGGCAAGGGATGTAGTACCTTAACTACATGTGGTAAGGTGCCTTGCACTCTGTTCTTGCACTCAATCATTGCGATTGGGTTGTTGAGAGCTTAAAGCAAGTACCAGGTGCCACCCTTGCTAATTTTGTAGTTCTTGGTCTAAGAGCCTGCTTAAATATAAAAAGCTACTTATAAGATCGACCAGCACTAAAAAGACAGGGAGTGACCACAAAAGTATTTAAGTTTTAGACGATTTTGTTTAGCCATATCTCAATAATTTTTTAATAAGTTATACCAAAAGAAAAATCTCGTGTCATGTTAGTTTAATGAATGTTGATGAAGCAAAACAGTTCCGTCAGGTTCGTGGCAATTGCCAAACCCTGGTCTCCGTCTACTTCTTCGGGATATAGGCGTTAGTTTAATCTATTTTTTGTTAGTTAGATTAGAACCAATGTTATTCGCCTCTATGAGGAAATTCGGACAGAATATAAAGTAAAAGTAATGAACAGCTTCTGCTAGGCTAGGTACACATACAAAAGCTTGATTTATTTGCTTTCAGGAGATACCTACGTACGTCAGCTCGCATGCGAGTGTAATTTACCAGCGGCAAAAGCTGTGGTACTATGATGATTTGCAGAAAAAGGTACCAACTTGTGGGAACAGGTTTATCTGGCGGGTATTTTATAGAAAGAAACTAATTATAACCCCCTGTAAGTAGTAGTTCTGTCAATCTACTGTTGACGGCTGTTAATTGGCAAATGCATAGACAAAACAGCTGACACCTGTTAACAGTACACTTACTACTTAGCCAAAAGGCTCAACCTATATTACGCACATCAAACCCTAAACGATTCCAATAGTCTGTCATATGGAATTTGGCAGTTGGACGATTGGAATCGCTCAGGATTTGGTGCGCATAATTAGGCCCCTGAAAGCTGTTAACAGTAAATTAACAGATTATAATCTGTTCATAATTGTTAGTATACCTGAAAGCGGGGATCAGTGTACGAAAAACAAAGAGGTTAGACTCACCAAATCATTTCAAGGTAGGCAGGCCCGAAGGACTATTTAATTTTCATAGTGCCAAAGTCTATCCATGCTCAGTGTTCAAGCCGTAAGGATTTCAAGCTATAGGTAAAAGAACTAGGTACCTACTCCTCTCGGCTTAGTGCTTTCTACAATACATAATAAAGTTAACTCTTTATTGCACACACAAGTACATTTACGATCCTGTTTGATCGACAAAGACCCTTCTATATCCTAGTCAGAGATCTGTTCCAAACGGCCGAATAATTGAAAATAGTCTGCAGTTTTATCGACAAAAAGCCACATGGGACCCCAGCACGGGACGCACGTATGCTCCCTTCCGCTGATGCGAGGATTCTTTGTACACACAGCGCCGACAGGAACAGTGATTTCCCTGCATTACGGCCCGGGACCAATTGCCCTTCTCCTACCAAAGCATTGTATTTTATTTTAGTTGTATGGCCTATCAACTCAAAAGTCATCGAAAGAAGTTTTTAATAACTTGCAAGTGATAACTACGCCGCGTGGTTAAAGAACAGCGTCACTCCATTTCCCTCCGTGGATTTCGTAGAAGGCGAATAAGAAAATCAATTACCAGGAGACTGGCAGCAGCGTCTTCCTGAGATTCCAACCGCATCCTGCGAACGCCAATCCGCCTGCCAAGCGTGGCGATTATGGCAAAACCCCTCATGGTTATAAAAACCACGAAGGATGCCTGCAGTGGGCGTCAAATGGCTGATGATGATGATGATAACTACACATGTCTAGAGTGGGTTGCCCGTGATGAATAAACGGACTGAAATCATTGGGCAGATGAGGTCCCTTCAGGAAGCCGGTAGTGGCACCAGCGCGTATTACGCGCACCAAATCCTGAACGATTCCAATCGTCTGACTGTCAAATTCCAACCTCTCTCTCTCAGCTCTCGCAACCGTCAGGTCTTTGACAGGATATGATGCGCATAATCAGCCTCAGATAGCTGCTGGCTGTCTGGAAAAAGAAGCAGTACCAATCACTAACGATGAAGAACATAGTGACGAAACCTAAACATCTGAGGTGCCCGAGACACACGGGGCGGGGGCGCGGAAAAGACGCGTCGTTAATCCACTTCACTTTCATACAAAATGTACTGAGGGACGGGACGAAGCCCACACACAAGAGACGGGGCGAGGGCATGATTTCTATGCAATGCGTCGCGTCTTACCCTTCTGTGTGGCCAGGGGCTTAGCGCCAATCCGCGGGCACGCGTGGTTATCTCTCTCAGAGAGAAGTCCTGTGTCCTTCAGTGGGATCTTATAGACTGCTTGTCATCATTGTGTAGCCTTGCTAAGAAGGATCTACACTACAGTCCGACTATGAAGGACAGCGCGGAAATGGTGTTGCGTTTAATTACGTGATTCATTTGTTCGGCCAAATTGAGAAGCGTCGACGCGTCAGAGAACACTGAACATGTCGGCGGTTGAGACGGATGTTTAGACGAACACCTTATGACCGGGAATTCACGTGATCCGTTATATAGGTTCTAAGTCCAGCTCTTATATAATTTCGAGCATCAAAATCGCTCAGGATTTGGTGTGCATTTGCCCCTGAGCGTTTTACTAAAGGTAAAACGTTTCCTCTGATTATCATAGATTAATTTATTAGGAACCTACTTTGATGCCTCATAGACTCGACTTATTTGTGCCTAGTTGCGGACTGAGAAAAGAATAATCTAACGACTGCCTCTAGCGGTTAACACGATTAACAACCACAAAAGAGGTCGTGCGTTCGAGTACTTGATTTTTACATATCACAGTTTTGTTCTGTGGTACATATGGCCTCAGTCTGGGTGTATTTCTTTGTCTGTGATTCAATTCAATTCAATTTAAATATTTTTATTCAATATAAAAACAAAATGTTCACTTAATGAACGTCAAAGTTGTTATTTTCACAACTAATTGTGTGGAGAAGAAACTAACAAAGAAACTGGCAGGCGCAAAAAGGGGTGCCGATCGGTACCTCTGAAAGCTAACAGGTTAAATAACGTTGTGATAATGTCGGATCAAGGGGGTTGGCATGGGATAGGCTATGCATAGGCTAGGTAGGTAGAAAAACCAAGTCGCTCATAATAATGCAGTGCTCCCGTCCCCAGGGGCAGTGGACAAGGAGACTGATGAAGAGGAAGGCAGCGCTACGGCGGCGCCCCCGGAGGACGCCGAGGAAGACCCTGAACATGGCAAGCAGATCCTGCCGCTCACCAACAGGCCTCCAGTGCTGTAAGTATCTAGATCATGAGATAGAAACTTACGGGTAACGGTAATGCAAGAAAAATTAACTCTGTCAGGAAAGTACCGGGAAAAGATGAATAATACACAAATGATTTTTTTCCGATTCAGTCTCAAAAAATTACTTCCACCCACCTATGGGATTGATGTGAGTTCTATTCTTTCGCAGTGAGATCTCAGCGAGCCAGCAGGACTTCTTCAAACAATTGGATGAGAAGATTGAAGAGGTAAATCTTACAGCAAGCAAACAGAACAAGCAACATAATATTGTTACTCGTACCTATTTGAGCGTTGGTAGCCTTGTAGGTAGAACATCGGACTCGGAAGCGAGAGACCCAGGTTCGATCCCAAGTGACTATGACTTGGTTTTCTAAGTTATGTACATTGTGAAGTTATAGTAGCAATACCACACGCTAACGGTGAAGGAAAACATCGTGAGGAAACCTGAGTGTCTGAGCTATTCACATACCTCAGCGCTTGAAATCGCCAATCCGCGGTGGGCACGCGTGGTGATTAAGCCCATACTCTCTCCTTGAGAGAAGGCCTGTGCCCTACAGTGGGACGCATATAGGCTGATTATGCTTATGCTATACCTATTTGAGATGTTGTTAGATTTACCAGCATAAGACTATAATATTATCATTCCCCCCGCAGGGTAGAGACTACGATTCTTCCAGCGAGACCGAAATCCGAATAGAGCACGAGCGGCGACGAATGCTGATAGACCAATGGCGTTCGGCTTCCCAGTCTACGCAAAGCTCCTTTTCCCACTCGAGTCCCCCAACGCCAGCTCGGAGACGCCAGCCGAGGCCCA
The DNA here is from genome assembly GCA_963969515.1 of Yponomeuta evonymella. Lineage (NCBI taxonomy): Eukaryota > Metazoa > Arthropoda > Insecta > Lepidoptera > Yponomeutidae > Yponomeuta > Yponomeuta evonymella. The sequence continues at coordinate 3,375,688 of OZ018347.1, forward strand.
TGCCGCAGCCTCCAGATCGCCACAGCAGTCCTGGGGCTTCGAGGAGATGTTACAGACAAACCCATGACGGGCAATCCCCACCGCCACGACGTGCTCAAAGCGCTCAGTCCCATCAAGCACCAGACCCTCGCCAGCTCAACGGCGACTGGGCCAGAGATGATGCAAACAAATCACCAGTGAAAAGACCACAAAGCGCAGGGTCTAATTGGAAAAACAACCCGAAAGTAGCCCCGTATAGCCAAAAACCGAAGAAGAACGAAGCCAACGAACATCGGAGAACGTCCAATGTGAAATTCGAGCACATATCTTCGTCCAATCAAGATTTAACGTACAATCCGACATTCCAACACAGTCCCGCCCATTCGGGTGAAGCCCAGAAACCATACATAGCCCAAATAGTATCATATCCAATGTCACAACAAGTGACGCCTCCGTCACCTCCCAAATACATTGCCCCACCGGAAGAATACCAGGATCCCCACAACAATATCCATGATCCCCATAACAACCAATACAGCACTCAAACAACAATAACACAGAACCAGTCTCACATTTACTACATTCACGGGAACACCAACGTTCCTCAAGACATAGCTCAACAAAGACAGCAAACAGCCATTCATTTACAGCAGTATGTGGCAATGAAGCAAGCTCAGCAACAAATGTTTACCTACCTCCAGCGTCAACCCCATACGGTGTTTCCAGGTGTAGACCAGTACACTCAAAGTGAACCTAACAGAATGTACGAGCATGAGGAATATGTCCAGTATGGTACCGCTAGACCCCACAGCGCGCCTGTGGCTCGGCAAGTCCCAGTCATGCCAGGTCTTAACCCTATGGACTCAACGCACGCCCATCAGATGCCGATGTGGTCTCCTATGCCTCCAGTTGTTTCCAGTATGGGTCCTTGGATTCCAGGGCAGACGCAGGAGATGCAGTACTATCCCCAGAACCAACTAATGCACAACATGTACAGGGCTAACTCAGCTGGGTCGGCTGGCACTTTGACGAGGTATCACAAGGTGTTGGATGATAAGAATAACGTGTGCCAAAGTATAAATCTAGTCAGGCAGAAGCCGGTGGGGCAAATCTTGGTGGGAGCGCAGGATTTGACCGTTTGTTCGAACGCAAGTGACAGTCCGAGTCCAGCGTCCGTGAGCACGGACAGTGGGGTATCTCCAGGGAACAGTGTGCCCAGCTCAAAAATTTCAGTGTTCAGTACCCCGTCTAGTGCTACAGTGAAGGAAACCTCAGTCGTGGACAATAAGAACAAGAAGAATAAAGCGTTCAGTAGACCTCTAAAGAATTCAAAAAGTCTCGACTCCTCATAATATAGGCGGTACTGTGTTTCTTTTGTAATTATTCTATTGTAGATTTTCTAAGTGTACGTCCGTATATGGTAGGTGTAGCGAAATGTACTGTAAATTCTAGATGATAGATTCCAAAGTGCTTATCTTTGTGATTTGTGATTTTGTGCGTGGTATAAAGAAAGAGGATATTCTTTTTCCGAATTGACATTCTTTTGCTGATATGTCACCTTCACGTTTGTCTCTTTTATAATGAGGTGACCTACCTATACACGAATCAGCATTTTGCAACAATAACGTTACTAGTGGAAGTTTCAAGTTGTTTAAAACAAAGAAATATCAGATAGGTGCCTTGCCTACTTTCATTTTAGCATTTGTCTTCTTTCATTCTACCATGATTCTGCAGAGATCCTCTTAGATAATAAGTGTTCCCGTTACCTCTACCTATCATGTCAAGATGCCTAATGCCTACAGTAAAACTATCAATATAATTCCTCTCGGTAAAGAAATAAAAAAATTTATGCTTTATCAGACAAATTAGTTCGAAATTTAATCTATTTCCGAATTGTCAACGCGTTTACTTTGAATTTGGAAGTCCCTTGTACTACACGTATGTTTGTGTTTTTTTTTATTATGTGTGTGGGTACAATCAGTGGTGACCGTTTTAGTTCATACTTATGCCGCACGTAATAAGAGCTACTATGATCTAGGCCCGACCGTCACTGAAAGTATTTTGTAACCTCTTATTTGTCTTGAAAAGGGGGGGTGCTGCTCGCGAAAAGATATTCTGTATTAACTATTTATTCTTTGAAAGAATAGAAGTCAACCGACCAGAATAAAGTTTATAGTTTTACCGTACTCTAGCGTAAGTAGATAAAATTGTCCCTGAAGTGTCTAAAATAATCGATGAATCCGAAAAGTGTGTGTGTGGAAGCCAAACAAAGCATGTCAAAAATAAGGTCACACGTACAATATTTGTAACGAAATACTTACTGTTAAAATATCGACGCAAAATCTTTGGACGACTATTTAAAAAAAGGCGTTTATATGAAAATACTATATTTTAAATGTTTACCTAAACTTCTTATAAGCAATTTAAAGAAAGAAAAAAAAACCGTTTGCAAAATGTTTAAAAGTTATCAAAAATTATATTTAAATTAAAATATTATGTAAAAGTAAATGTTTAGATACGATCCTTATGTGGCTACCTTTTGAGTACTAAAAAACAAATAAGAATATTATCTTACAATACAAAACTGGGTTTTTAATTATAAATACCTTTTTCAGGAACGTGCAAAGAAGTAAGTAAACATCGTTGATTTTATAATTAATGTAACAAATCAATCTAATTTTATACAACGTGGCACTTTACACTTAAGGGTTACTTTAAAAATAGTGCAAGTCTGAAACATTTCAACAAGTTCACCTTTTACAACTTTTAGTATTTGTCTCTTAACACAAAGCTTGAATCGTTTCAGGTGTGCGCTATTTAAAAAAATAAATTAGTGCCTAAAACTACTATTCAGTTGATACAATAAAGAAAATACCGTTCACCTATCAATCTTACAATTTTTTTCTAAACAAACTACTGGGGTGTCCCAGAAGTAAAGAGACAAGTCAATGAAAATTTTTTTAATGAAAAATTGTATGTCAACTGTTATGCGTGTCATTATAAATTATGCATACCTAATAATAATAAAAATATAATCTAGGTATATCAAATTTGCTCCTGCGATGCCTTTATAGCCGATTTTTCTCAAATTAATGCTTGCACGTCTCATGACTGCTTTTCCAGAAGTTGTTGCCATTCGTTTGCCAATCTAGCCCATCTTTGTTTGAAAGATGTCAACGTTTTTGATTTTTCTGAATACTTTTTGTATTCCTTTTTACACAGAGCCCAAAACATTTCGATACCTCGAGCTTGAGGAACATTTGGAGCATAGTTTTGTTTCGATATGAATTCGACGCCCATATATTGCAAATATTGAGTGACTTCAGACTCGTAATGACACGAAGCCATATCCGGCCAGAATACGTCTTCCCTGTGATAATACTTGTCTATAAACGGTATTATTAATCGCTTCATAATACACTCTCGAAGATATTCGTCTATAGTTTGCCAAACCAGATATTTCTTAAAAAAAATTGCGGTTGGTGGGTAAAGTTTTGCCTTTGTTTTAACTTTTTCGCTGTAATCCACCTCACCACGACTGGTCTTGAAAATATTGCTTCCCAGGAATATCAGAGGGGTCAACCGGTACGACATAAGTTTTATCATCAATTATAAGAATTTTTTTCAAAGTTTTTTGGTAAACTCGACGGCAACCTCGCTTAGCACGCACTTCTTGGTCGTTCACGTATTTTGGAGCGGACAATTTCACAAAAGCCTTCATGCCCAGATCTTGAACTTTAATTCTGGATATGCTTGACTTAGATAATAGGGGTTAAAGTATGAAATTGCCGTTTTATTGCAATAGGTTCTTTGAATTGACATAGAATCTTCATGGTTTGAGGTTTTCGAATGAAACTTTTTTCAAATGGTTTCTATGATGTTCTTTTTTTAAAAAATGTGAAACATTTGAATATCGACTTTCAATTGTTTTTGTTATTCAATTTAGACAAGAAAGATGGATACTGCGAAAATTCGAGTGATTTTTGAATACGAGTTCCGACGCGGAACTAACGCGGGAGAAACAGCCCGCAATATCAATGCTGCGTTTGGAGAGGGGTCTACTAATGAACGCACCGTGCGATTTTGGTTTAAACGCCTTTGTGATGGAAATTTCGTCTTAAAGAACGAGCCACGAGGAAGACCGCCCACACAGGTGAATAACGATGAATTAAGAGAGATAGTGGAAGCCGACCCTAGTCAAACTACCCAGGAATTAGCGGCATGGTTTAACGTTACCTTACCCACAATATTGACTCACTTGCGTCAAATCAATAAAATAAAAAAATACGAAAAATGGGTGCCTCATAATCACTCGAATTTTCGCAGTATCCATCTTTCTTATCTAAATTGAATAACAAAAACAATTGAAAGTCGATATTCAAATGTTTCACATTTTTTAAAAAAAGAACATCATAGAAACCATTTGAAAAAAGTTTCATTCGAAAACCTCAAACCATGAAGATTCTATGTCAATTCAAAGAACCTATTGCAATAAAACGGCAATTTCATACTTTAACCCCTAATATTTTCAATTTGTCCGCCGCAGTCCTCACAGATGTTGAACGTTGCCTTCCGGGAATCTTCTTAAAATCAGTCTCTCCTAATTCTTCATACCGTTTAATTATCCTGTAGATACTTGTTCTTATAGCCCTTTCTTGAGAAAAATTACGAACTGCCTCGGATTTCCCATTATTCAGATAGTACTGAATAACTCTTTTTGCAAACGATTCTCGTTCGGTTCGCTTCATGTTAGAAAAACATCGACAATATTTGCAAAACCACGCAAATTTGACAGATTTGTTGCCGGTGGTTACCATAGCAACAGTTATTTTCTTTTTTGATAACCTTTTTCTTGGCCAATATGAACAATCAGTTTTGTCTCTCTACTTATGGGACACCATTTATGTATAGCTAAATATATAATATATAAATAGTTATTCATTGTCTTTCTTCATTTTATTTATACGAATAATGCTGTACATAGTTTGTTAAGAAAAAAAGCTAAGATTCATAGGTGAACGGTATTTTCATTAGTTTATCAATTAAATAATCGCGATCTGTTTAACGTGTCTAATCGCAATTATTTATTTGGTAATAATTTATTTATTATTATTGAATAACTATTTGCCTCTATTACATACAATATTGACAAATATTGTAAAAACGAGAAACAAATAGTTGGTCAGTTCCTTTCTCTAACAGTGTTATAGATAGGTACCTATCTACTGATATCCCGAGAATTTTCATCCCCCCTTTTCGCTAATATTAGCGATGTGCGGGTTGCGATGCGATTGATTTGAGAAGATGGGGATGAGGAAAGTACAAAGGGCAGAAAAAGAAGTAGAAGAAGGTTATAAGACGTTGAATTCGGTATTTGACACGATCAACAATAAATTATTTCATATGCCCGATTAAAACAAATATTACAAAACGACTTGGAAAATGTATCTCTTTTAGTCAATTACTGGTTATTACAATTTTTAAATAGATTAAACATAGAAAGAGTGCTCTGAAATGTGACGTCATAAGCCAGTATTTTCATACAAAATTCCGTTTTAAAAGTAACTCATTTGATATTTTGTCAAATACCACAGAACAAAAAAAAAAGAGTTTTTGTTCTGTGTCAAATAGGTACCCAATTTAAAAAAAACTATTTGTGACTGGGCGTGCGTGCCGCTAGGTCCCGCTAGGGTGCGCTAATTAGCTAGCCGGTGGCCGACTGGTGTGCTGCGGCGCGGGGATGCCACTGTCACCCACACAGCTCATGTGTGTTTATTGCAAACAAGTTTATAGGTACAGTATGTACTATTCGTATTTGCACCAACTACCCGTCTCTCTTTCTCCTTCGGAAACCTCTCCGTCACAAGGTTGTCTGGAAGAAATTGCTGTTAGCAATAAGGCCGCCCATTGTACCTTTTCATTGTAACTTTCATATTTTGTGTCTCGCTTCTTATGTGCAATAAAGAATATTGTTATCTTATCTTACAGTGGATTAGACAGCCCTATCGGTAAAACAGGTAAGCTACTGGGATTACTTTAGATACACCTTGTATCATTATTTTGTAGGTACGCATTAATCGGTTTAGGTTGTACGAGTTTTCAAGATTACGCGGGAAATTGCTTCGGGGGATTTACCGTATTACTTTATACTTTAAACGCAAAATGAATTATTTTACGGTAGAGAGTTTCCATAATCCCATAATATTTTCCTGGCAAATTAGTTTCTGCTAGTGACTTTATTATTTTACTATAAATTAATGTCCAATTTACAAAGGCAAGTATTTAAAGTCTTTAAAAACACCGGAGAAGTGCGAGTCGGACTCGCCCACCGAGGGTTCCGTACGAATTTGTAGATACCGAGCTTTTCCCGAACTTCAAAGACATTTTTTTTATGATTTAATTACAAATGTATAGTTTTAAAAATTTTTCCTGTTCTTGTAGTATTTATAAGACGATCTTACTTTCCTAATTTTATAGTTCTAGGTCAACTGGAAGTACCCTATAAATGATTCCCTTAAGAGTGTCGAAATATACGTTTTTTTTCGGCATAGACGGCCGTAACTTTTTGTTACGTTAATTTAGTATTTTGTTTTTTTCACAGCTTTAGGGGACTGTAGACTTGAGTATATGGTGTGAATTTCAACTCGATACCTCCACGCGTTCCCGAGATTTTCTTGAGAGACAGACGGACGGACGGACGGACGGACGGACGGACGGACAACAAAGTGATCCTATAATAAGGGTTCCGTTTTTCCTTTTGAGGTACGAACCCTAAAAAGATGATTACTTTAAACACATTCAAATGCTGTTTAACAACTCAAAGCGCAGTAAAGGGAAAGTCTTTAAATCTGCATGTGAGCAGTGTTTGGACTAATAAATAACATAAAACATAAAAGGCCTCTAATTAGTATATATTTCCATGTTTGTAATGTCCTTGTCTGGTTACCATAGCACGGGGTATCCTAGTTTGGGACCAGGAAAGGTGGTTGTGTTGTATGGAAGTTATTTATTTATTTATGCTATTGCTTAGTAGACTATAACATAGAGGCAAATAACAGCTGTTGTGTGTATTAGACTCTAGGCCCTGCTGTCGACTGTACTTCTTTTTAGCGTGTCGACTGTACTTAAAACTCCGATTTATTTATTTTACACGTACCTACGTACACTTCCATATAGGCCACAGCGATCTATGTCCACTGCGAGTAGGTACCATGACACGCCGACGGCCGATATATAATTCACGGAGGGCTTAAAACGGCTTGGGTAAATCTGTGACACTCACCCCCAGTTTCTCGTACACTAATACGCTGCTAATCAATAAAGAGTTCTAATCTAATCTAAATAATGCGAGCTCAAAGCTAGTTAATGCTTAAGCTCGCCTATGTGCAAAACTACGTGTTTAAAGGCAACAAAGAATTATAATAACAATAATAATACAGGCAGGGGCCTGTTTCATAGAACTGCAATCGTGGTTTACTATGAAAATTCGATGTACATTGCAAAGTTGTTTAATCCACAGATTAACTTGTAGGAAAACTGTTACGCGATGAACATCGAATTATTGTAATAATTAACTTCGAATAGTTTTTGAAACGCGGCACTTATGTCTTATAGGTATAGACTTTACGACGGAGTTATTACCTACTCTATGTAAGTACGTCCCGGCGAACTTCGTACCGCCACAGAATCTGTTTATACGATTCTTGCACAACGCCAACTATTTTTAAAACAAAACGTTCGCTCGCACAACGCCATCTATTTTAAGCTTGAAATATTATTCCATGGGAAAGCATTATCAAGATATCAAGTATGCTATGTCTCAATTCAGGTCTTTGTCTATCTGTACGCCAAGTTTCATGTAAATCCGTTCAGCCGTTATTGCGTGATTGAGTAACAAACATACAAAAATCCAAACATCTTTACCAACTTTTACATTTATAATATTAGTAGGATAGGTACCATAAAAATTTACAGTTGCCCAAAACGCTCTACTATTATTATGACTGTTGTAGGTAGGTACACTATACTAATTAACATAAACTCACGCTTGTATCCCAGAGGGGTAGTCAGAGACCAGGGACTGCCACTTGGTACTATCCTGACAGATCACTTTCGCTTCCTCAACATTCATTAGTCGTTGTATGCACGCACGCCGGTTGTGGGTACTTTTTATCTTGCCCTTTGCTAATACATCCCCTATTTGGTCGAAATATGTTTGTCTGAGTCATCCCTTACCGGCCCTTCCATCCACTAATTACATAAGTGTAATCATACAATTTATCTACGGATAGCTCTGCAAATGCCATGGTGCAAAACGTTTTTGGCCTTATTCACTAGAGCTTACCCCTAAGAAACAGTTACCAATCTTCCTACTAACGTCCAAAACGCGCCTAACCAATAGATATACATAACTACTAAACGCGAGATCTCGGTGAACTTCGGTGCCACCGCAGTTCGATGCAGTGTTGCAAAGTCTCCTGATTTATCAGGAGATTACATGATTTTAGGCCTTGTCTCCTGGTCTACTGGTTTTTTTTTTGTAAATAGAGAAAATCTACTGATTTTTAGGAATTTGTGGTTGTGTTATGTTGGCAACTATTATTTTAATCACATCGCATCGAACGGAACGTTTTCTTGTCATCGGTGTTCACCGTGCGTGAGTGCAGTGCAGACGGGCAACGCCTCGGCTAGCTAGACGCAAATGTCGAAATCGAAATCACGTCGACTATGTTGCTCGGTGTACGTATGTCTAAATTCCACAGTATCAAGACCAGAGTTAACTTTTTTTAAATTTCCTACTCAGTCGGAAAGGTAAGACTGTAAACATAACATTATTATTGCAAGTTGCGAACTCGCTTAGATCTACTTTGAACCATAGCGATCCGAGAATAAAGGTTATTAGCCGTCGCTCGTGACTTGCCAGAAGCTTTCAATGACATTTTTACCTAACTACGCGAAGCCAAAAATAAATTTTTATGATTTTATTAGTCTACGTAGGTTAGTGTCAGTCGATTCGTTATTATAGCCTGGGTTAGGTTACATTTTAACCGCCCGCCTTTTTGGGGTTGCTAATAACAAAAATTTTGAAATTTTTGTAATTCGAAGCGTGCTAATTTTATTGTGCAAGATGGGTGTCATTTTCAAGGTTTTTGGGGTTGCCATTAACGAAAATTTGGGTATTTTTGTCATTTAAGATAGCTGCCGCACTATTTATAATTTTGCAACATGGGTATCGTTTTTAAGGTTTTTGCGGTTACTAATAACGAAAATTTAGGTATTTTTGTTATCCATTTTTTTTTATTCAAAGTAGCACAGAAACTGCGACTTAGTCAACGTTTCAAGTCGGAAACAATAAAATACGTGTTGTTTACATGAAGTCCTTTGTGAAATAAGTAATTTTTTTTATTGTGAAATTACTTGAAATACAAATACGGCATAGACAATAATTGAACAAAGTGAACCCTATTATGATGCGCATAGAGATTTGAAGAAACTTTACTTATTTTAAGGTAAGTACCTCAGTACCTACTTCACTTAATTTTTTTAAAAAATTATTCACTTTTTCCCATGAGAATGGATAACAAACTTCGTCTTTCTGTTACATTGTGAGTAAACTAGACATATTATTTCGTATCAAATTATTAGACTTCATACTAAACAAGCACATAATATAAGTAACTACCTACAACTCTCAAAATACCTGGTAAATGAGACGACAATATTTAGATGTGGCAGTATCGAATTCGAAACACAAGCGCGTCAACCCTGTCGCGCAGCTACTCCGATCGAGCAAGCGTAGGTAGGTAGTTAAATCCGGCGGACGGCCAAGATTGCTTACTGGCTGTTCCTTATACTGTGCCCTGGATAAACAGACAGGTAGAGCAGTCAGATAGCGTTGGTGCATGCCAGCCTAACTGTTTCATTATAGGTATATCTTCTGTCTGTGTCCTACTTTACGTCACAAACAATAAATTTTCAAGCCTACGTGTCGACTTCAATGATTGCTTTTAAAGTGCAGTAGTATACTTATTTAATAAAACCGGGCCTCTTTGTTTGGTAGTTATGTCATCGCCTAACAAGCCTTAAATAAACAGTTCAGTGTTTGTGTCTTAGCTAATCAATAGCTAAGACACAATTTTTAGAGGATACTGCGTCAGATTTTATTTAAAAAAATTGTATTGCCAATTTATTCCGGCATCCGTCGTGGTCGAACATTCTAACATGTTTATTGATAAATAGCCTAAAGCATTTTGTCAGTTCCGTGTGGCGCCGGATTAAGAATAGCGTCACCTCATTTCCTTCCGTGGATGTCGTAGAAAGCGACTAAGGAAATCATCAATTAATCAATTACCAGGAGACGGGCAGCAGTGTCATCAAGGGCGTCAAATGGCTGATGATGATGATAATGAGTTTTTCAGTAGCTTTATACTATTGTAAGGCTACTGAAAAAATGCTCTAGGCTGTCCTATGACAGAAAACAGTTATATATTGACACCTTTTGCTAAAACGGATTACTTATATATATGCGCGACTCGCTCGAGCTAGCCTTTGTTCCAATCGTAAACTCAAAGCACAGAAGTGACAATGAACACATTTTTAGGCCTTCCCAGCGTTACCCCCGCCTCGAATAACTGAATAAACTTCATTCAGCCGTAGAGTTCCGGTCGAAGCCGCATTGCACCCCGGCAGCCCGGGGGTAGGCAGGGAGGTCGATGAACCCGTCTGCGGGGTCGCGAAGCGCGAGCCTCTTTGCACTGCGCTAGTACAGTCGGGTAGAGCTGAAAGTTTGGTTGGAATTTATATAGTCTGTCATTTACAACTACATTTAGACATACATTTTATAATGCTAATGTTTTAATATATAAAAATCTCGTGTCACAGTGTTTTTTTTATTGAACTCCTCCGAAACGGCTTCACCGATTTTTATGATTTTTCTTTGTGTGTATTTGGTAGGTCTGAAAATAGGTCTTAGTATAATCAATATGGCAAAATAACGTTTAACGCGAACGTTTAACGTTTAAATAAATAACAAGTACACAATAAATATATAAACTAACCCACAATTTAGAATAATTAACTAGGTCTCTACGACTTTTGAATTAGTTACATTCAATTAGGTACTGCAGTGGCGCTATGGAAAGGCGTTAAGGAAGGAGAGGCCCTTCTGAAATCAGCTGGAGACGCTCAGTCCAGCAGGGGTGCCATAGGTGGGGTGCAGCCGAAGGCTCCCCCCAAATTTTAAGTACGCAGGTACGGGCCCTTTGGGCCTTCGAAGTGGGCCACCACAATTTTCTGTTTTGGGATAATCCCCCTTAATATTTTTTTATTCTAATTAATGATAATTCGTGTGGCGCCGGATTAAGAATAGCGTCACTCCATGTCATAGAAGGCGACTAAGGAAATACATTACCAGGAGACGGGCAGCAGCGTCTCTGAGATTCCAACCGCTTACTGCGATCGCCAATCCACCTGCCAAGCGCGGCGATTATGGCAAAACCCTTCATGGTTAAGAAAACCACGGAGGAGGCCTGTGTCCTGCAGTGGGCGTCAAATGGCTGATGATGATGATGATGATGATGATGGATGATAATTCTAACTAATTTTACTCGAACTCGAAAAAGCCTATATCTCTGTCCCTCACACACACACAAACACACAAACAAACACAGAAAATAACTTTCGTTTAACTTAGTCAGCTTCTCGCAGGCCTTGTTGAACGAACTCTGGCCCTTTTTTTACTCCCCCAGCGGACCCTGCTTCCGGCGGCCCTGCAGCAGGAGATATAAGAAATATGAATTGAAGGTGCAAAATAGGCCGCTATGGAAATTGGTTTTGAGAGCCCTATGTCCCTGATGACGGATAACAGGAACTCATGCTAATGATAATGATAGATAAAATATTCTTTATTGTATGTACATCATTAATAGCTGACAAGCTGTTTTATAGCTGACAAGAACTCAATCTGCAGGTTTGCTAAAGGTCATTCGAATGGTGGCGTGGTGGCCGGGTCACCTATCTCCCTCTAAAATGGTTGAGACTGGTGATGGCTGACCCCTGCGTTATGCTCGTGAACGGGTGCTGTTCGTGTGTCTGGCCGCAGCATTAATGTTTTTCCTACTTTTGTAAGAAGTGTTATTTTGGCTTTTAAAGTTATTGGTGGCTATCACGGAATCATATCATATAGGCTTTGATGTAAGTTTAAGATGATTTGAGAAAAGATGGTCAGAGTGGAGTTTTTTTTCCCGCTGCCTTTTTCTCCACTATAAATACGGCCCGAAGGCAGCGGCTAACATAGTAACATAGTACATTGACATTCAGCAACAGAATGTAAATTCTTTACGTTGAAAAAATTAACAAGTAGACTCGGCTACGCAATGTACCTCGAATTGTCATAATTAACTACGTCCCAGGTAGCCAGTGCGTTACCAACTTTGCACTAAATTGGTAAGTCTGACCGGCTGTGAAGTGTACCGTAATGATCGCACTTCGGGTGTATGTTAACAGGGATGTGGAGCCTTCGCGTTTACAGTTTGTCGGCTGTTAGATTATAGTAAACCGCTCCTTGCATTTGGAATTCACGCACACGTAGCCGAGACGTTAATTCCTCTCATAAATCAGCTTTAACTCCGCCACTATCTTTTAGTGTATCTTATGAATAAGAAGATTTAATTTTTTACTATATTTTACTTATAGAGTGGACGTCACATTACCGTGTACATTTTAGTTGCAAAATCACTCTTAACGTGATGCACGTATGTAAGGTTGTTGTGCTGTCAAACCAGTGTACCTACCTTGATGATGCTCCACCTGTATGGGTAATTAGCTGGCTCATGCAAACTAATTATTTCACGCCTTCCATGACATACGTACGACCTGTGAATACGATTGACGACCGTAGTTGGTATTTTAAGGTTGAATCGATATTTGTCCGATACTTACTATCGATATACGGGCTTGGTGTGACGTAAAGAATGGATAGCTAGAAAATTTCTTTAGTATCAATAATTCAACCACTCCTAATAATCAATAGTAAATTATCAATTAAATTTTTCTGTCTTTCTACAAGCTTGAAAGACTACGTTACAACGTACTGGCGACGTGGGGACGGACGGTACGATAGTCCCAAACTATTATACTCTTTGGTAACCAGGCAAGGACGTCACAAGCATGTAAACACCCATACTGAGCCCATTTGTACAAATCGATCACGGGAGCATCCAGCGGGAATCGATCCGACGACCTCTGCTTTAATTTCCAAGCGTGTAACCACTAGACCAAGAAGACAGTCAAATCACAGACCAACACCCCAAAATAAGAATAATCCGACCCACATACAGAATAACTAGAAAACATTCCAGTCCATAGGGAGGGGTAGATAAAAATAAAAGGGCCCCTAGCCCTTGGCTCGGCCCCCGTGAAATTAAATTTTCAGTCCGTCTGCCTACAAATTTGCACCTACCCTGAAAAAAAGCCCTTAGGCCGCTTGTGCATCGCCGTCGACGTTAAACGAAAATGAGATGACGCATGTCGCCGAGTTTTTCGGGACGAGTTTAGACGAAATTATCTATCTCTATACTGATATTAGATTAGAAGGAAGAAATGTTTGTAAGTGCGCAAAACTATTAGGGGAATAAGATTTCAAAGTGGAATAAAAAAAAGTTCTTTATTTTTAATCACAAGTTTTAAAAACAATTTACATCACTTGCAGCCCCGAGCAACCCACGTTGCAGTTAGGTTTTTACATTGAAATGATATCGCTGTACCTACATGATTATATTATACTAACCCGTGCCGAGGAAAATTTGTAAAAACCTATTTAGAGGCTAAAAATTCCACCCATGCCGGGACTTGAACCCACGACCTCTGGTTAACCGTGACAGCGCTCTCCCAACTGGCCAGTTATAATTAAAAACCTAAGCAAAAAGTTTTACTCCACTCTGAAATCTTTTTTCCCTAATTATTTTGAGCAGTATATGTTTGTAAGTTTGTATATAATCACCGAAACTTCTAATTCGATTTCAAAAATTCTTTCGCCAGTATTTAGAACGGACCTTTGATATTGGCTATCCAATAGGCTTATTTTTTACCACGCGAACGAAGTCACATAAAAATATTAAGTATGAAGGTACAATTGAACGCTTAATTTCTAATAATAATTTCTTCCAGACAACCATTGACAGAAAGAAAGTAGTTGCAAGACAAGTAGATGGTGCAATTATTAAAAAATTGGCATTTTCTTTATTGCTCACACATTGTATAATACGTACTTAAGTGGCTAACAGTGACGGAAAACATCGAGATGAAACCCGAATGTCTGAGGTGTTCACAAACCTCAACACTTGGAACTGCCATCCCGCGTGGCATTAAGCTCGCACTCTCGCAAAAAAAGTATCAATAAAACGTGCAGAAAGGAACCGTAATGCGTTTACCCCTACGTTTGGCAACTACATAAAAAACGTCTAATTCGAATTAAAAAAAAATTATGAATGAATGAATGAACTTCATTTCAAATGTCATATTTATTATATTTCGTTCACTTTAAAGGACTCTGAAATTTTAATGTCGATCGATCGATCTAACCTTTTCGGTTCCTTAACCCTTTAAGTCGTAGAGCTAGTATACATTTTTCATTGGTTTTGGACTTTAATTTCAAAGTGATAAAATTCAATTTAAGGTCCTTGCTTTGCGATCGCTCTTTATTTTTTAATTATTGTATGTAGGCATGTTTGTTTGTGGCAATAAATCATTCATTCATTCATTCTTGGTCTGTGACTCTATACATATTACCGCGACATCTGTGTGTTGCGCTACTCAGGCTTCGCTAGATAAGAAAATTACGGACATTACATAACATAATATCATAAACTCACGAAGGGGTAGGGAGAGACCAGGGTTTGCCACTTGCCACGATTCTGGAATACCTCTTTCGCTTCATTAACATTCATTAATCCTTGCATGCACACACGCCGGTTTCGGGTTAGACGGACATTTTATATACCTATGTTTTTGTCACTCACAGTCTCCTTTTTATAAAGAGTCGATTTCACTCAATTTTTAAGGCCGATTTATAAGAAGAACTCCTACTATAAGCCGGCTTTAACTTATGAAAGTATTTGATTATTCCTGTTGTTGATAGTAGCTCAGTCAATAATTTAGTAGTACCTATCAAGTTTTCTTTATCAAAAACGTAGGATATCAAAACAAAAGTAAGTATGTAAGTATATTTTAAATCAATTTTTAAACAGTACTGTTTTTTTTTACAATCATTTATAGTCATACTTATAAACACGAGTCCTCTAAAACACACCTCAGAGGCAGTAACCCTTTACCTCGGGAATACGTGGAGGTATCGAGTTGAAATTAAAGTCATATACTTACGTCAACAGCCCTTGAAGCTGTTAAAAAATAAAACTTGTAAGTTGACGTAAAAAAAATTACGGCCGTTTATGCCGCAAGAAACGTATATTTCGACACTCTCAAGGGAATCAAAATTTAAAGGGTACTTCCGTTGACCTAGAACTATGAAATTTGACAAGTAATACCGTAGTATACAAGTACAGGAAAATAACTGAAAACTATACATTTGTAATTTAATCATTAAAAAAATTAATCTTTGAAGTTCGGGAAAAGCTCGGAAAAACTGCCAGACCACAAATTTTCATGAAACCCTCGGTGGGCGAGACCTAGTCGCACTTGCCCAGTTTCTTAGTTTCATCATTGGTTTGATTAAAGTCTACACAAACGTAAAATAAACTATACATTCAAATTAAATTAAATGGATCAGTTTTACTGTACTTACGGTTGTACTGGACTACTCGGGGTCAGTATGAATAAGTTATGTTTTGTGTTTCTTTAAAAGCTCTTGAGTATTTGTAGCTCAGTAGGTATGATAGTTTCTTTTACACGTGCCTTGCCTCGTCCCTACCAAGGAAAACGAAAGGTCCGATTATTGTTAAGAAAAAGTCTGTGCATAAAAGCCTATTATAACATTAAGGATTATTTAGAAGACAAAGATGTCTGGCAGTGATTGTATTGCCTGGAAGTTATTATTATTATTATCACTTTAAGTGAAAAGCTTAGTTAAGTTAAAACGTGTTTTGAAAAAAAATATTATTTTGTGTTTCTTAGTTAGCTTCTTCTCCAAAAAGATTGTGAAACTAACACATTAATTGTGAAAGTAACAGCTTTGACGTTCATTAAGTAAACATTTTGTTTTTATAGTGAATTAAAGTTTTGAAAGTTTGAGTGTGTACGTACAATGCAAACATGCAATTGGAATTCCTCTTCCGGTCGTAAAGTGAGCGAAGCGACTGTTAAACTCTACGTCAAGACTGCAGGGGATACAGAAACTAAAACAGGGTGCAACAAAACCTTACAAATATATGCCATGAGTTGTGGGTGGTTTCAAAACCATAGCAAAATGAACGTGCCTTAAAAATAGCTATCGTACACACCACAGGGTGACTTTGAATTCGTTTACCGTATGTCAAGGGGAGAACCATTATTTAGAAACATATGGAGCTAGTTTTGAAAAAAATTACGCGTCAAAAATATTTTTTTGTGCTGCCAAAATTGCTTCACTTAAAACAAACAATATCAGGATGAAAACTAATAAAAATTCCAAAAAACTACACAAAAAAAATCTAAATGTATTTTTGCTGTCGCTATAACAAAAAACACAAAAAACTGAATAAAGTACATATTTAAGGGGGCTCCCATACAAAAAACGTAATTTTTTGCCGTTTTATGCTCAATATTAATATGGTGGTCGATATTAATATTAATAAAGGCAACAGGTAGACGCTTGAAATATTCTTATTTATTTATTATTAAATATATTATTTAGTTGTGCATTCGCTTCAAAAATAAATAATTAAATTAAAATAAAATAAATATTTAAGGTGGGCTCTCACACAATAAACGTGATATTTTGCGGTTTTTTCTCGATCTTTGTTTCTAATGTAGTATACCCTTCGTGCGCGAGTACGACTCGCACTTGGCCGGTTTTTTATTTACGTCGGTACTTAAAATTAGTAACCTAAATAGATGCCATTTTTTATCCCTAATTGAAGTGTATTTTCGGGTCTTGTATAAAGAATTTTTGCTAAGATTTTTGCTACTCTTCTCTTGTTTTGTCATCCGCCATTGATTGTGTGCATTTTGGAAACCTTAATAAAGCTAGCTAAACTTACGTCTAAACTTATGCGAACATCTGGCACGGTTAGCCAGAGGTCGCGGGTTCAAGTCCCGGCATGGGTGGAATTTTTAGTCTCTAAATAGGTTTTTAAAATTGTCCTCAGCACGGGTTAGTGCAACAAAAAGAATATAATCATGTAGGTACAGCGATATCATTCCGATGTTAAAACCTAACTGCAAAGTGGGTTACTCGGGGCTGCAAGTGATGTAAATTGCTTCGGCCAGATGTCGCTGCCTGTACGTAATACAGAGAAGTTTGTAAAGAGGCTCGAAATTTCGCTGATGACTGCACTTGCCCATTAGCTCAGTTGGGAGAGCGCTGGCACGGTTAGCCAGAGGTCGCAGGTTCAAGTCCCGTCATGGGTGGAATTTTTAGCCTCTAAATAGGTTTTTATGCGAACATATTAAATACCTCTGTGGGATTCATGCCAACTACCTACAGTTAATTGTAGGTGTATTAAACTCCGAGGAATCCCGAAGGCTTTACAAAACGTTTCATTAGGCAAATGGTTTTGTAGTATAACATAGTGCTTACTTTACATTTACGTAAACTGGCCTGCAAAAGTTAGTATCACACTTTTCATTTTATATTTTTTTCTAAGCTATAGAAGTTAAAGATTTAAAATAAAAAAACTTTTATCAACTAATCTTATCAGCTTTCTTTTAAACTATACTGCAAAATAAAACTTTTTTTCCAGTCCTTTTTATTTCTAAATATATGTTGTGTACATAAAAAGTTTTTGTAATTTTAAAAGTGTGATACTTAGTTTTGCAGGCCAGTGTAGTTTGAGTATGAAACCTACAATTTTTATTGGCAAGCCGGCCGTGATGTAAGCGAGTAGAGTGCACGCATTTAAAGGTAGATGTGTTTTCGACTGTGCCTTTCTCATTTAAAAGTTTTTATTTTATTGGAGTAAAACAGAAAATGGCACTATATTAGGTAGGTAGTGGATTGCAGTATAGTACAAACAATTTCGGTCTTTGTTTAGTTCGGGGATTTCGTGGTGCGCGATAATTTAGTGGACTGTATGAGTGAATGTCGGTAGGTTCTTTATTGAGTGCGATTTTAGGTGGGGCTTTAGGAAGACTGAAAGACTTACCGGGTCCGATAGCGAAGGGGTTCAAAGGTCAGCGTACCTCGGGCGGGAGCCGCTTCCAGCTCCTCGATTTACCTTCCACGACCGCCCACCGTGAGTAGCGTCGCCTGACTTGACGACGATTGAGCCGGACCCGTCCTTCAGCTTCCTTCAGCACTCAGTTCTCAGTGTTGGCTCACGAAATTACACGAGAGGCGATAGGACGATAGCAATAATCGAAGATGGTGGCAAACCGATTTAAATACCTAGTCTGTGGCGTGGTGGAGATTTTACAAGGAAAAGTCTTAACCACCGATTAAATAAACTGCCTCTTAGCGCCACTTGTGCCATCCCACTAGCCCGGGGTTAAACCGTTAACCCAGTATCGAATTGTACTGGTTAAACTCCAGGTTTAACCGGTTAATCCCGGGTTAGTGCAAGTGGCACTTAGGAGCGCTTTAGAGGAATCGTGTTTTTATAAATAAGGCCGTTTGACTTTGGAGATGACGTTTTATTTGATGCTTGAACTACAGCGTGATTTTGAAATCGTTAGGTAATCGTTCTCTTTATTGTAAGAACCGTATTATTAATTATGTATTTACATAATTTTGTAAATATTCGTCCTTTTGCTAAGTACTTCGAATCCAAGTTCAAAGTGGTAAGTAGGAAGTACCATGACGTTGAAAAATGTTTGGTAATATGTAAAAGAGACTGTCCTCCGATATGCGTAAACAATAAAAATAAGAATTAAGTTGGACGACGCCGCCCATAAGACGCTTGACCCATTGTTTTTTTCGAGTTTTGTAACTTTCGTCGTGCAGAATATTCTTTGTCTATGCTTAAACGAAGTAATTTTGGGTGACTAAAAACATTTTTGGACACCCCATTTTTTTTAAAACTAGCGCCATATGTTTCTAAATCATAGAATGTCCCCTTAAAATTTGTCAAACGAATTCGAAGTCACCCTGTAGTGATGGGGGAGTGGTCGGTGGATGTGTGACGTCAGCGCCACCTATCTATTTTCTAAGATTAAACACAGCATCTAGGTATTCAGTATATTGTAGTAATTTATAGAACATGCAGTTCCTCCAGTGTAATCTTCCTTGTTTTTCTTTCACAAGAAAAGATGAAATCGCATATAAAGTACAGTGTCGTATCATACGGGTAAATAACAGGTACTTATATTGTGCAAAGATGGACTTATTTCTATTCAACAACATCTTATAATTATTATAGGTGAAACTAAGTACTCGAATAGAGTAAAAATAGGTACTCGCTAAAGTTAAATCATGATTTCATGACAGCAAAACAGGTCCTGCGATTTCACACCTCGCTCCCGCGTTAATCTTTCAGGAGACATCGGAAAGCGTACGTGTCGATACAGCCGGAAGTAATCACAGGCAGGCACGTCACTTCCGGCGCCGCCGGCGCATCCGGTTGCCGTGCAATCCGCCGCCGCAGGGCAATAAATCGATCATCCTCGCGGTGGTATTGTTTCAAGATTGTTTTGATATTACAGCGTTTTGCTGAAAGGTCTGGTGACAGTGGCAAGTACAGTCAATTTATAAAATTGCAAACGTCTTAGAGAGCATATTGCGGAAAGGTTTGGTGAAAATTGGTAGGTTGATAACTTTTTTCTGGAATTTTCATTCTTCTGTATATACAAAAAGTACATAGAGTTTACTTAAATACGTATTTAAGCATTAAGATAAACTCTGTATACTTATAGCGGAAAACACCTAAATACCTATTAAGACAAACTATACAGATGTATGCAGAAAAAAATCATAAGTCGCTTCTAAGCGAGCGCTACTTCAACCAATCAATTATTGAACCCGTACTCGTCCACTCTCTCTCTGAAAGAAGGCTTGTGCCCTACAGTGGGACGTATTATAGGCTGCTTATGACTCGTCCACAGCTGGACATAGGCCTCCCCCAAGGCACGCCACTTCTTTCCGTCCTCGGCCAGCTGCTGCCAGCAATCTGCCTCAGATCGTTGGGGGTTCCAAGCTGCGTTTGCCAGTGCGCGGTCTCCACGCGAAAACATTTGCACCCCGTCAACCCGTCAACATCAGTTCTTCGGCACAATACCTATATGTGACCAGCCCACTGCCACTTCAGCTGGCTAATCTTATAGAATATGTCAGTTACCTTAGTTCTTTGGCGTACTGTCTCATTTCTGCCGTGATCCATCAAAAATACTCCGACCATAGCACGTTTCATAACACACTGTGCGACTTTGAATCGGCGAACAAGTCCACTTGCTCGCTTGATAATAAAACGTCTAATCTGTTTGAGAACCTTAGAACTGCAAAAAAATAAAATACAAAAAGTCTCTATCGGTTTTCGTATTTGTAAAACGAAAAAGTAAAGGAAAAAAAGTATTTTTGACGTAACGATATAATTTTTGACGTATCGATATTATTTATGATGGTTGTGATCTGTGTTGTACACCAAATAAAATTTAAAAAATATATAGATATTTTTATATCAATAGGTACCTACGTCAATTATCGATATTTTTACCAAGCCTACTTAGGGAAGTGTTAAGGGATCCTAAGGTTGGCTGGAGAAGCTCTCTTAGAGATAAGTTCGCAAAAACAATGTTGAAGAGGATAGAAATAGAGAGCGGTTTTTGCTGGGTCTGTCAATCAGCCAAACTGATTCTATTCTACTGAGTTTAAAAATTTGCAACTTTTATCTTTCATAAAATGGGTGTTTCAAAAAGGGACCTTAAAGCTATGGTTTCCTCCAAAAGCGGCGGCGTTTTGTAGCGGTCGCCATTTAGCGGTAAATAACGTCACTGAAACGTTGCCACCGTAACGTTAAGTTCTCTAGGAAACCGCGCCATTTTGTTTACATAGACAACGTTCTAGTGACGTCATTCACCGCCGTATTACGGCCGCTTGATTACGCGCGCCGCCGCTTTTGGAGGAAACCAGAGCTTAAAGGGGTTATTATAGTCACTCATCAATACGATTTATGATACCAACTCTGAAATATCGTAAAATTTGAGCTGGTCCATACTAAACTTTGATATTTGCTCCACCGTACTCATAACGTTTACTGTCTCACGCATTCAAATATCAACAACCTTTGATATTTGAATGTGTGAAACAGCAGACATTTTTGCGAAAGCTCGGAGTTGCTCTCATAACAAAACTTGTTTGTAATAACCCCCTCAGACTTCACCGGACCTTTAAAATACCTTGTTTTCAAAAGTTGATTGATGGTGGATGAAAAATATAATGATAAAAATATAATTATTGTAAATCATAAAATTGAATATTTAGAGAACATGAAATAAAAAAGTGACTTATTTATAGATCACACATTTTATTTCCACCAATTAATGACAAAATTACATCTACACCCTTAGTTTAGTACACATCAGTCTATCTTTATACAACTCTATTAAATTAAATATATTATATATTTCTTTCCACTACTCTCTATAAATATGCAATCATTACGCAAGGATATAATAGTAACATCTTTTGCATGAAGATCTGGTTTGAATCGAGATTTTAAACGAGTTTTAATGTAATCAACGTTGATATGAAACAGAAGAAGATGCTCAGAAACAATGAATAAGAATGAATGTTTAATGAAAGCACAAAATAAAGGTTAGAAATAATAAACTACCAAATAAATTCGAATAGATATCAATTCTAAACCAGATCCCGACAATACTCTAGTGCACTAATAACTAATCCTCATCATAATTTCGACTTATCTAACTTACAAAACACCCAAAACTTACATCAAAGTGACTCGGTTAGTGTTCTAAACACTAGACGTTATAGAAATAAATTAATACAAAATAAACAAAATTAAAATGAGAAAACATTATTAATATTTGGTTAAACACAATAACTTTTATGCACTATCCACTATTTTAGTACTTAATAGTCTACATTGCACAAAACCAAATTTTCAAGACTAAATCTAGTAGGAATCGTCACAAAAGATTGGAAACTATACAAAAACAAGTTGTATTGTAACTTTTCAACATGTAAGCATCCACAATTTAACATTTATCAGATAACTTGGATAAACTATTGCTGCGTGCAGATAACGTGCCACAAATGTGGATACTTACTAACAAATAAATTAATAAATGCAAACCAATACTTTAATTTGCTGCCAATTGTCACAAAAATGTGGCGATGCTCTCGAAACCAAGATTTCGTATAACGAAAAAATCTATGGTCAGTTGCGGAACCAATCCAATGGGGAAGTTCCAGAGCACCGCCCCAAATTTCTGAAGAAATATGAGATCGAAAGTCGGACCTTTAATAAGACAGTAAATAATATACAAAAATTACAATAAATTGCTACTTTGGGACTTAACCTACAAACTAACTTACACGCTGGTTCTATTAAAGGGTTCCGTGACGCTCAATAGCGCCACGCATGAAAAAAAACTCATATCTTCTTTTACAGATCGGTTTTGCAAAATTCGAATCATGTAAATTGTGACTTTTATGATCCCGAAACCTAATGAACCTAATGCTAAAAACCTAAGACTATAAAGCAAACAACCATTTTTGGCATAAATGCTATCTCAGTCCTACAATAGTCAGTACTAGGGAATCCAATCCCGCAAACGCGGAATATCGCGAACGCGGGATTCCGTAAGTTTGCGGGATTGAACAAAAATATATATTGGAGAAAAATGGGCTCAGACGACGATGTGATTATTTATTAGACATAGTATTTTCTGAGGTTAACACGAGCACTAGACATAATAAAATTGAATTTTAACGGATATTTACTCGTTTAATTTTCCATTTTACAATTTTCTGATGTTTCGGTACTTTTGCAAGTGCCGTGGTCTCGGTAGACTAAGTGACAGGCGTCTTTTTGAAAGCATTAACTGTTAGTTAAAATATTTTGGCAATTTTTTAAATTTAAATTTTATATAAACTCAGAAATACTGATTATTACTTGTTGAAATTAAAATTTAATCTACAAACCAATTATTTTATTATTTAATTAGACACCCCAGCACAGCTCATTAAAAGTGATTTAACAACTTTCCCATAGAACTCATGACTTTTTTATAGAATTTGTATGGAAAATAATTATGATTCAGTTTTTAACTCACAGCTAAATAAGTTTTGAATTTCTATTTTGTGTCGTGTGAACCCTATATCGGAACGGAACGTAATCAATGTCAGTTCAAGCACTCTATGACTAGAGATTCCTCTACGGCGCATTAGCGCGCGGTCTAGTGCCAATGAAGGTAATCTAAATATGAAACAAAACAAAAGTTATAATAAATAAAATCAATACTTAATCGATTACTCAATCCCGCAGGCTTGCGGGATCGCGATTTTGATACGGGATTGGATTTCCTAGTCAGTACAATACTTCCAGGTCCTTGATCCTAGGTTCTTGCTCGTGGGTCCTAAAAATCTCTACTGACATGATTGAAAGTTTGTTAGGCTGTTTTTGCAAACCCGATCTAAACGTATAAGTAATATATAAGAAACGAACGAGAATATATAATTTATTTTTAATTCGTAGTGGCTGTGAACTTATGGAACCTATTAAGATATTTATTTCACTCTGCATATTTTTACTCCGCGCCGTAGATTCTGGATCAGCCATATTCACAGATACATTTGAAAGAGCGAGACAAAATACACTATTGGCACATCTGTCCCTCTCTCTCAACTGAAATATGTGAACGTATTTGAATAATTAAACCCGTACATTGTTAACGCTGTGAACAGAAGAAAAATAAGTGCAAAATATTAGTAAAGTAATTTGAATTTAACGTAACGTAGTTTACGTATCACACAATTTAATTTTTTAAACATTTTCAAAGTGACCAATCAACATTTGGAACTTCTCGCCAAATGTAGAACATAGAATTTCCCGTCACAAATAAATAAGTCGAAATTGATAAGCAGTTCATCTTGGGAACTATTTGAATCGAATCGCTAATGCAAAATATAAACAGTTTTACACAAAACATTGTATACGAGATACACAAATATGTGTATATTTCAATTAAACAAAATGGCAGCTTCAAGAGTCTCGCCAAAACATGCTTGAAAAGGCTAAATAATGCTCAAAACAGATTGATATACTTTTCTCAAACATGCTGTATAGATTTAGAAAGTGATTTTAATCTTTCATACATTTTTCGTATATTGTTAGTCCAGCTTAGTTAATTTCTACAATTATGTCAAGCGTTTCTATATAAACAATACTTGCCAATATTCTCTTGGGAATATTGAACTGTATCGTCATTTCTAGGTACTAAGCTATATTCCTTTATAAATAATTTTATTTACACTCTCCCAAATCAAGGCTCAAATGTAAAGACGAAATCTCAATCTCAACGTTACACTTGAGCGTTAAAAATACATATCACTATAAAGATTAACGACTAATAAATAGTCAAAATTAATTCTAAATAAAACATTTGGTCGAAAGCGTCACTTTCAATAGTTCTCTTTATATGCCACTTGTTTTTAGACTATTCTTTGCTCTCAGTCATCACCATCACCACTGTTCTTTCCGAGTGAATCTTGAAATAACTTATGTCTTGATATGAACGTGTTTCTCAATCCCGCTATACCCAATGCGTTGAACCCACTCCAAATATTACTATCAACCGTACTAGTGACGCTCAAAGTTTCACTTCGAACGCGTCACTTCCGGAGGTTAGACGGACGGCACGGAAGCTTATCTCAGTGCCGTGTAGAGGTTGAGAACGCTCTTGTTCTCTTTGTGCGAAGGAGTCTTGGAGAACACGTTCCAGAAGCGGAGGGTCTCGTCTCCGGCGCCCGTGACGATCGCTTCGCCGTCCGGTGAAAGTGCCAGGTAGAGGACTCGGTACGAGTGACCGGTCAGCTTCGCCACCTGAAATGTAATGGGGTGAGGTTAGTACGGTGATTAAGGTTTTATAAGTTAACGTAGGGTCTAGCTGTAGAATGCTGGTGTTACGTCTTGCATTTGGCTAATATTTTTCTTATTGTAAATTAGTATACTTCTGATGAATGTGGCCAGAGGCTTTACTAGATAATAAAACTGTTACTTTAAATATAATTTTGTTTACCTACGTTTTACGTAATAAATTAAAATGTAATTATTGTAAATTATTAATATTAGCCGCAAATTTTCTCGAACTAGGTTTAAGATAATTAAAATTTACATACTAAATTAATTAAAATATGCAACCCAAAAAGTACACTCATTTTCAATCATTTCTAGGGTTCCGTACCCAAAGGGTAAGGGACCTTATTACTAAAACTCCGTTGTCCGCCCGTCCGTCCGTCCGTCTGTCACCAGGCTGTATCTCATGAACCGTGATAGTTAGACAATTGAACTTTTCACAGATGATGTATTTCTATTCCCACTGTAACAAACAAATACCAAAAACGGAATTAAATAAATATTTAAGGCGGGCTCCCATACAAGAAACGTGATTTTTTGCCGTATTTTGCTCGATATTAATAACGGCAACAGGTAGACGCTTGAAATATTCAAATATTGTATAGATAATGGTACGGAACCCTTCATGCGCGAGTCCAACTCGCACTTGGCCGGTTTTTTACTATGCGCGGGCGGGAGAGAATGTAAAGGTAGTAAGTAGTAACCTCTCACAATATTAAATGAAGCTTAGAAAATGTCCTATTTTCTGGCTAGGAACAGTGTTTAAAGAAAACGCCAGTTTTTCTTAGAACAAAAAAACATCAATACCCTAAAACTAATCACGAAGGATACGGCCAAGTCTATAACAATAATAGTATTATTCAAGGCTTTAGCGTGGTGCAAATAAAACGAAGAAGCATTTGCAAACATATCAGATTATTTCACGAAAAACAAAACTTTCGTCTGTAGAGTCGGTATATAAGATTTCAAAAGTAATCTTCTTAAAGTGCCTCGCCATTACTGGAGGTTGGCATTCAGCTCTCTACAACGGTCCCGGTTCGGTGCAATTCTAAACAGCTCCTCCGCGGTTTTAACACTCATTAACGTGGCGCCGGATTAAGAATAGCGTCACTCCATTTCCTTCCGTGGATGTCGTAGAAGGCGACTAAGGAAATAAATTACCAGGAGACGGGCAGCAGCGTCTTCCTGAGGTTCCAACCGCTTACTGCGATCGCCAACCCGCCTGCCAAGCGTGGCGATTATGGCAAAACCCTTCATGGTTAAAAACCATGATGGAGGCCTATGTCCTGCAGCAGGCGTCGAATGGCTGATGATGATGATGATGATGATGATTACGTTGCACAACAGTGACATCCCTCTCCTTTCCGGCTCTCTCTTTCTCCCATCATAAGGGTCTGCTGCAATTGGTATATCTTGCTTCGTAGCACATGGCCTAAGGAGGCTAGTCTCCGCTGCTGGATGGTGCGAACAAGTTCCAACTTCTCGTGCATTCGTCTAAGGACTTCGACGTTAATGTAAAAAGTAATGCAACCTTGGTAAAAGAAAGAAAAGACGGTTACGTACCTGCGTGAGCGAGGGATACTTCCAAACGAGGATCTGGTTCTGGGAGTAGCCGTGCGTTGACACCAGCTCGCTGGAGTGCTTAGACCACGCCAGGTTGCACACTTGCGAGCCTGCAGACAAACGGACAGGTTAGGTTAAGTTAGTCATAAGATAGATAGATAGATAGAATATTCTTTATTGTATGTACACCAGGAATTACATATAAGAGGCTATAACTGTCCCACTGCAAGGACAGGTATCTCAGCTCTCAGAGGGAGAGAGCGGAGTATGAGCTTAGTCACTACGTATGCCCATCGCCGATTGGCGATTACAAACTGCAATGCGATCGCCTTCACCACCCAGCACTTCAGAACTTAAAGCAAACAAGTGTGATTGCTCTCAGCTGATCATGCTATTAATTTATATGATCGGTATTAAATAGGTAAATATAGGAACAGGTATCTGCGCATGAAGATCACCTATCCACTTAATTCTTAGTTTGCTGGAGGCCCCTTTCCCAACACTTTCACCAAATCCCCTATCGGCTTCAGTCTTAGCTTGCCGGAGTCGTCTTTCCTCACACTTTCACCCTGCTCTTACCAGTATAAACGCACTGCATTAGCTGCGTTGTGAGCGTGTCCCAAAGCCGCACACAGCGATCGTAGCACTAGTCTGATCCTGAGCGTCTTATGTCGTTGTATCAACTTCAAGCTTTCAGTCATGTTTTAGCATTTGCCGGTGCTGAGATTTACGAGAGTCGACAGAGCGCGCTCCGTGCGCGTGCTCGATAAAGAACGCCTGTATCTCTGCACCAAAATCACCTATCGGCTTCATTCTTAGCTTGCCGGAATCGTCTTTCCCCACACTTTTACCCTGCGCTCACCAGTATCGACGCACTGCATCGGCTGTGCGGTGAGCGTGTTCCAGAAGCGCACGCAGCGGTCGGCCGTGCCGCCCCCGCTAGCGAGCAGCCCGTGCTGGTGCGGCGACCACGCGATCGCCTTCACCGCCGCCACGTGCGCGCCGTACGTCTGCACCGGCGACAACGAGTGCTGGAGAAGGGAAAGATAAGATAAGAATATTCTTTTAACACATCTATTCAAAAAGACCTAGTTTAGTCCTCGTAAACACGGACCAAAATAGCTCTTTGATCCCTATGGTTGAAAGGTTATTTGAATTTGGAATGTGGATGTTTCTAGTAAAAAGTCCAATCACCGAAGAGATCAATCACAAACAATGTATGAAAAACTGGCTGCACGATAAAGAAACCGCGCGCAATGCAAATTAAAAAAAAAAATGTGAAAAAATAAAAGCGCGCGAAATGGATTCCTCCGCCTTTGTTCGTAATTGTTTACAAATAAATTACAAACAAAAATTCGGATATTATTAAGTTTCTATAAAAAAACTTATGTGTCTTCAGTAGTCAGAACGAAAGTATTCTATTAACTCCAGAGAACATTGCATCGCACGCTAAAAATGTGGTACAAACGTTCTATTCTTATCTTATAAATATAAGATGCACTTACTTATTTTTTCATAGACGGTGATAAAAAGTAGAGTATATTCTTTTTTCTGCACTAACCCGTGCTGAGGACAATTTTAAAAACCGATTTAGAGGCTAAAAATTCCACCCATGCCGGGACTTGAACCCGCGAATTCGGCACGGCTAGCCAGAGGTCGATGGGTGGAATTTTTAGCCTCTAAATAGGTTTTTAAAAAAGTAGTGTCCATCTCGGGAGCAACACTATTATAAGCTCGCGTGGTGTACTTTGAATCCCTGGCTCCGCTCTGGATTTAACGAAACACTCGCCTTAAAACTAGTTGTTTGCTCCCTGAGTAAACAATGTACTACACTGACCTGCAAAAGTAAGTATCACACTTTTCATTTTATATTTTTTTCTAAACTATAGAAGTCTTTATTTAAAATAAAAAACGTTTATCAACTAATTTTATCAGCTTTCTTTTAAACTATACTGCAAAATAAAACTTGTTTTCCAGTCCTTTTTATTTCTAAATTATATCTTGTTTACATAAAAAGTTATTGCAATTTTAAAAGTGTGATACTTAGTTTTGCAGGCCAGTGTATTATTGTATACCGGAAACGTAATTACAGAAACAGCAGTTACAAAAGAGGAGTTAAACGAGGGTTATGTTGGAGAGTCGCAGGCTTTATAACAGGAGAACGAAAAAAGGTAATTTTAATGAAATTTCAGTGAAATACTTAATTAAGCGGCTCCATAGAGTAACACCAGCGCAACCAAGGAAAAAAAAATTATATCTTTTTTTACCGATCGTTTTTGCAAAAAGTGTCAGTACAATCTCTCAACCATGTTAATAGTGATTTTTAGGGTCCATGACTGAACCCAAGGCCTAAAACCTGGGACTAGATATGTCGCATTAACATCATAAAGGTCCGTGACCCTAGGTTCTAGGTCGTCGGTCCTAAAATCACTATTAACATGATTGAGAGATTGTACTGACACTTTGCAAATACTATAATATCTATAATATAGAATATCTATAATATAGAAAAGATACAATTTTTTCCCTTGGTGGCGCTAGCGTTACTCCATGGAGCGTCACTTCCTTCTAAGTGTCACTTCCGTTTTGTATTTGTCATTTGTATCTTTTGGGCAATAAGGCTGACTTGCACCACTTTCTTATTGCGTTATTTGTAAAATGCGCAATTCCGGAGACACCCTAATTAGAGTTTGGGTTTGACAACAAATTTGAAAGCTTTTCCTCTGTTTTCTTTTTTTTTTTTTTTTCAAAATACCAGGGTTTACACAATTTTATTAAATTCGCGCTTTACGTGCTCTGCAATGTCGCATCCTTCAGTAAATCATTGTCATAAATAGAAGAATGTCCATTAGCCTTTACAATGCGGTTGCAAAATAGTTGCCACCTTTTTAGGGAGCACTAGCCACATTTTATTGAACCTTATCACTTTGAAATAAAGTCCTAAACCAATGAAAAATGTATACTAGCTCCGCCCGTTAACGGGTTAACACAGTCATATGGTTCTAAGTATTATCTATCCACAACGCCCCAAATCAAAGCAGGAAAGCCAATAAAAAAAATTGAAAATTTGAACAAAAAATTTTTAAAAGTAAAACAGTCGTAAAAGTTGTCGGTTGTAAGTGACAATCTCAATCCAAAATGCTATCTAAGGCACATGTCGTTCGCTGTTGCCTTTAAAACTGTCGCCCGCAGCGCCGCCGGCCGTGTCACCGTGCGAAATTCCCTAATCAACCAAACCGCAATGCCCCGGTGGTTTGCTTGCGCCCACGACGCCGTGATAACGCGGCGTCGCGAAAATAGAATTATGTACCTAGGTGATATTTCGCAAATGGTTACTTTGCCAACGAAACATGTATTAATGAATTGCACACGACACGTAGTTACAGAGTTACAGCCCTCACCGAGGCGAGTTTTCGTTGCATGTTTTAGCAAGTGACCCGCTACTACCGAATTAGAAGAGCTTCACGTCAAAACCGAGTAAAAATACCGACTGAACTAATAGGGAATTCTCACCATAGACCAGACGAAGAGCTTGTTATCGTTGCCGCCGGAAGCGAGCGATTGGCCATCGGGTGACCATTTGAGGCCGCAGACCTCTTGTCTGTGACCCTGCAGGACCCGCAACGACTGGTTCGCTATAGAGACAGAACCAAAAGTGAGCATCAGTAACATACGCGGCCGCCCAGCGAGAGGGATTCCCACAGACTAACCCCCCAGTTTCTCGTAGTTTTTTTTTTGTAAGCCCTTTTCACATATTATAATGGGTAATACAAAGTACAGTCTCCTTTAACTTGTCATACAAGGCACGATTCACGAGGCCGCCGTACCTGAATTAGGTAACCTAATTTGGGACCTGGGATGCAATTTTGTTGTGTGGAAACAGTCCGATTGTTTCTCTATGATTGTGATTTCTTGCCTAGTTACCATAGCACAGGCTATCCTAGTTTGGGACCTGGAGACGCATTTGTTGTGTGGAAACAGTCCGACTATTTCTCCATGATTGTGATTTCTTGCCTTGTCACCATAGCACAGGATATACTAGTTTCGGACCTGGAGACGCAATTTTGTTATATGGAATCAGTCCGATTGTTTTTCTATGATTGTGATTCCTTCCCTTGTCACCATAGCATAGGAGTTCCTAGTTTGGGACCTGGAGACGCAATTTTGTTGTGTGGAAGCAGTCTGATTGTTTCTCCATGATTGTGATTTCAAGAAATCACCAATGTTGGCACCATAGCACAGAGTATACTAGTTTGGATTTCTTGCCTTGTCACCATAGCACAAGGTATCCGAGTGTGGGACCTGGACAAGTGATTGTGTTGTGTGGAAGTTTTTTTTATTATGTAGGACACTCACGTGGCGCCCGCGTGTCCCTCTGGCGGATGTTCCTGTCCCGGGAGCCCGAGCTGAGCATGTCTCCGTTCCAGACGAGCGCGCCAACCCGCGCCACGTGCCCCTGCAGCTTCGCCACCTGGGGATTTTCATTGGCGACTTAGGAAGCGAACTCCTATTTTTCAAGAAGGCCCCTCAAGAAGCGATTCCCATACAAACATAGATCGGTTTTAATTTACAACCGACATGCTGGATCGCAGTGAAACTTTACCACAAATATGTGTCCTTTAGACATATTGGTAAAGTTACGGAACACTAACAAACGTTTTTCTATCAAGTTACGTATGGTGGGTTGGAATGCTTCTTCGTAACACGGTCCGATTGATACAATGAAGTCGTAGAACCCTTTAACCCTCACCTCCTTGTTGACAGCGACGTCCCACACGCTAATGTGTCCCTTCTGCGTGCCGACAGCCACAAGATGGCCGCGCTCGCTCCACGCCACCGACGTGACGGCGTTCCCTTCCGACGACAGGTCGCATAGTCTGGTCACCTAGAAACGAGAGCTCGGTCAGGGAAAGGAGTGGTTGGCGTGGCAAAAGGGGGCGAGCTTCCCTGTGTCCCATTTCACAGAATACAATTCATGGTTCACTACCACTATTCGAATTACATTGCATAGTCGACTGGCCTACAGATTACCAAGTAGGATGATTAATTGTACTTCGGCAACGCACCGTAACAAGTAGGGAGAGTAATGGTAGGTACTAATCGGATGTGCATCTTTGAATTGTAGTTTTATAAAACGCGGCCCAGATAGTTACAGATTCACCTTTTTTAAGGGATCGGCATCCGAAGGGTGGAAACGGGATTAACATGCCTATACGACGCGTATCTGTTTATTAAAATTTCCGCAGAATATGCATTGTTACCTATATAAATTATACATGGAAAAACTTATAAATCTTTACAAATTCATACGTTCTCACCTGGCTGGTGCAGGCGCTCCACAGGTAGACGCAGCTGCCGAGGCCGACCGAGAGCACGTTCTGCGCGGACCAGTCCACGAGGTTCAGGTAGAAGTCGTCCTGCAACTCCGGCGCGTCCAAAACCTGCGCCACAATTGTCACATTGTTTTAATTCAAAAAAGCCTACACTTTAACATTTTTAATTTATGTTCGATATTATTACACCATATTGGTAAAATTACATTCAAACTTTTAGTATAATGAACACCCCAGCACATGTAATTTATGACAATAAATATATGATTGATTGACTTATTTCATCAACAGTCACATCAACATCAATAGGCGAAGGTTGGCTGCAAACTTCTTCGGTAGCGAGTTGCCTACTACTGGGTGATGGGCTTGGTTCTTTTACATTGTTTGTTTATTATATAAGTGATGGTTAGATTTGACTGTTTTGCTAAACTTAATTAAGTATGGATTTGTTTTCGATATTGTAAATTTTAGTGTGTTTCTGAACTACAGTGTCGCTATAAGTGAAAACCTTTTAATGACTTTCAGTTACTATAATGTACAATGTACCTTCCATCATGTTACTTTTAGTCGATGGTTTTCCTAAAACCCAATAAAAAAAAAATAAAAAAAAATAAAAAAAAAATAAACCGCCCATAGCTGCCCATTACTGGGTATCTAATAGGCCTTTTCCCCCAAATGCCATCTCTCTCACGGTCCCTTGCCATCCGCATCCACGGACCTTTCGCCGACTCAACTATAAATCCGACCGTCGGGCTGTCGGGCTGCTGGTCTGCCCACTGACCGTCATCTTGTTGTCGGCCGCCATTCTCACACACATTTCTGGTTGGATAAATAACACTAAAATATCACCAAGAGCGTTTGTACATATGCAATTGATATGTACTGATACGAATCTCCGTAAGTATTTATGCTGTAATAAAAAGGTAGAAAGGCAAACTCCTGCGCCGTGTGCTTTGCTCGCTCTTCGACAAAGAACTGTCCAATCATGGCGTGCCTTCCGGCCAAACGTCACTTCACTGTGGTCAATCCAAAAATTATTGTAGGTATGTTTTATACGGCTAAGGGATGACCCCATAGAGTACTTATACAAGTCATAGTAATTTCGTGATTTTTTGACCCTACCCCCCCGTCCTAGTCACAATTGGTCACATTTGTGAGACTGCCCCTCCCTAGTGTAACGTCACATACTTTGCAAGTTTAACATCTAGAAATTATTAAACAGTTCCGAATTTAGTCTGATTGCCATTTAAATTATGTTTTAATATTATCAACAACATATCAAACTTTTGAAAAGATGTACAAAACAATAAATTTATTAATTATTCTATTAAAAATATTTTTTAAATGTGACGTCACAAAACTTAGGATCCCTACCACTCCATGACACACAACGTCACACTTTCGACGACAGCCTCCTCCCCCTTAACGTGTGACGTACTCTTTCGACGTTCCCTGAGAGCACAAAATTCGTATTTGTAAGGAAAACATTGTATTGATATTGTCATTACAACTGAACCTGTTTAACCAACATCGGTGAGGTTTCCGTAGAGTGGGCAGGCACAAAGACATACCTTGAACGGGATCCGCGAGATCTTGCGCGTAGCCTTGCGTGGAGACCGAAGCAGCTTCTGAGACTTGGCCGACAGCGGGGACAGACTGTAGGGCGAGGGATCGATATTTTCCTGCAACAACGAGACGGCTTGCTTTAGACCAACGGTTCATACATATTATCTTAGGATATGGAACAGTAATAAACCGCTTCCGCTTCACGGAACCGCATATCAAATTCAAGAATTGACTTCACTTAGGAGGAACACCGGTGACTTGCTACGAAACTTTTGGGTCTAGTCCTAGTTAAACCTGAGATTACCGTACTTAACCCCAGTTTCTCGTACACTAACAAGCTGTTAATCTACTGTTAACAGCTGCCAGGGGTTTTTTTTTGTATGCACTCTGGTCAATTGACAGCTGTTAACAGTAGATTAACAGCGTGTTAGTGTACGAGAAACTGGGGGTTAGCCTCATATTTGGGCCATTGTATATAGCAAG
Source organism: Yponomeuta evonymella (assembly GCA_963969515.1). Classification (NCBI taxonomy): domain Eukaryota; kingdom Metazoa; phylum Arthropoda; class Insecta; order Lepidoptera; family Yponomeutidae; genus Yponomeuta; species Yponomeuta evonymella. Next base: position 3,409,796 of record OZ018347.1, read on the forward strand.
CGCTGAGGTATGTAAATACCTCAGACATTTGGGTTTCCTCGCGACGTTTACCTTCACCGTTAGCGAGTGGTATTGTTACTACAACTTCACAAATGTACGTAACTTAGAAAACAAAGTCTATTGGTACGAGTATATGCCCGGATTCGGACTCCCCACGACTACCGCTCACCTTTGCGTCTAAAGCAGCAACTCTTAGGGATTGCTGCTTTAGGCACAAACCAGATGTTCAAATAGATTGTTCACCCTAAGATGAACTGGCACTGGATTCTCTTATGATCACTGTTTTTCTCAGATATTTTTATTCGATTGGAGTTTAAAATTCGCTAGCTCAAATCTTTATGGCAGACCAACCAAACGAATGCTAACGAAGGCTCTCACCCATCGGCACAGCACACAACCGAGGGCCGGTTCAAGGCGTCTTGTTGGAGTTTATTTGTCAATTTTCTCTCCAAAATTATCTAGAATTTGAAATGGACACCTAGATTTTACTTGTAACGTTCATTAAGGTGGTCGAGTGGGCTAGCGCTACCAATAAAAAAAAATATCTTTTATTTATTGATACTTTTATTGCACTTAAGAAAAATATCGTACAATGCGGCGGACTTAATGCCATAAGCATTTTCTACCAGTCAACCGCAGGAGGTAAGGGAAAGAGTTGGTAGGCGCACAAAAAAAAAGGACAAGTTAATATAAGTTTAAAAATATACTTTTATAAAATGTAATTAAATAAACTTACATATTAATATAGACTTACATATACCGATAAAACAATATATATTAAAACTAGGGGGTGAACCGCCCTCGCCGCGGCGGTGGAAGACGTAATTGAAAATCCTTACTCTGTCGCAAATCTATTCAATTCTTATTTTATATCAGTAGGGCAAAGCAAATCAACAAACGAATGTGATGTACCAAGAGGACGACCAGTTATTGTACCTGCTGAAAATTCAATATTTATCCGACCTGTGGACGAGTGCGAAGTTTATAACATTAATCGTAAACTAAAAAACAAAAACAGCTTTGGTTTCGACCAAATCCCACCAATTCTAGTCAAACATTGCGCAGATGAATTATCTTCTCCCCTTAAGCGCCTAATTAACCAATCGTTCACAGAGGGTGTTGTAACAGATCTATTAAAAATATCCGTCGTAAAACCTATACACAAGAAAGACGATAAATCTGATAGTGGTAACTACCGTCCTATAGCACTCCTGCCGACATTTTCCAAAGTATTTGAGATGGCTGTGTCGGTACGGCTATACTCTTTTTGTGAGAAATACAAAATCTTAAATGAATGTCAGAATGGCTTCAGAAGAGATCATTCTACAACCTTAGCTGTGTATAAATTTATAAACGAAACCTTAAACATAATAAATGCCAAAAAGTACGCCATAGGCCTCCTACTCCATATGAGCAAGGCCTATGATAGAGTGTCCTATGAGATATTACTACAAAAACTACATGGTATAGGAGTCAGGGGTAAAGCATTCAACTGGTTCGCCTCCTATCTGAGAAATCGAAAACAAGAAGTTGAAATTGAACATATTGATAAACAAACTGGTTTCATAGCGAATATAAAATCCAGTACATCTGATGTTACGCAATCTATTCCTCAGGAAGTGTAATTGGATGCATCCTGTTCCTAATATATATTAACGATTTGCCAAAAATTATAAATAACAAATGTGTCCTATTTGCCGACGATCTGTCTATAGTCTTTCCCTGTGAAAACAATATTGATCTTAAAAATAGTTTAGATTATATCCTTAACAATATTACTAGCTGGCTAAAAGATCACAATTTAACATTAAACTAAAAAAAAACGAAGCTCATGCAATATAAGCCATGTCAAAAACAAAACCTAGATATTGACTATAAATATGATGATACAAAAATTGATACTGTAGATACTTTTCCTCTGTTGGGGCTTAATATAGACACCAATATCAACTGGAAAGCTCACATCCAAATTATATCCGCCAAACTTTCAAAATTTACATATGCACTAAATGAACTTAAAAGGTCTACAGACGCTACAACAGCCATCTCAGCCTATTATGCATACGCCCATGCTTGGCTGAGCTACGGAATAATACTGTGGGGAATCAGTACTGATGCACCCAACTTATTTATTCTGCAAAAGAGGTGCATCAGAATTATAAATAATGTAAATAAAATGGACAGCTGTAAACAGCACTTTATCGACCTTAAAATTCCAACACTTGCATCCCTATACATTTTAGAGATATGCAAATTTGTAAAGAAAAATCAACATCTCTTTTCTCTTTCAAAAGATAATTACACGAAACCATTAAATCTAAGAAACCGAAATAAACTAGCACTACCCACTTCAACACTTAAAATTCATAGTACAGGTACTCGTGTTATGGCAGTTAAGATATATAATAAGATACCTAGAAATATTTTAGAAGAAAATATCTTTAATAAATTTGTTAATAAGTTAAAGCAATATCTTATAGGCAAATGTTATTACACTATAAAAGAGTTTATGGAAGAAGGTTATAGACTTTAATACCTACAAGCTTTATAGTTATTACATTAGTTTTTAAGTTAATATCCTTTAAGTAATTTTGTTACAAAATTGCAGTGCCCTTACAGGGCTCATGTCATGGATCTATACCTTATTGTAAGAACTGTTGTACCACACGAAGCAATAAACTGATTTGATTTGACTTACACTTTTGAAATATGGACATAATCTTTGTCCTTTACAGATAGCCCTGTCATTTTTTGCGACCGTGTCCTATCAGACACTCCTAGAATGGCTGGGAAAATTGTAAATGCGTGCTGTGTGCTGCACAACATTGCAATCCGGACCGGTACAGCCTTACCAGACACCAGAAGAACAAGCTGCGGAAGATCAGCGGCAAATTCAGGCAAGAATACAAGTACCTATTTACTACTGGTGTTGCTTCAATCAATGGATAATTCAAATCTTCAATTATACTATAATTTAAGATTTGAAGTACTTATGGACGATGAATGGTGATGTGCATTCTAGCCTCTAAACTAAGTTGGCCACAATATAAAAGTTCCACAAACGACAGAAAATCCAGATATTTTTTTGAGTTTTTGAGGTCTCAAAAATGATAAATATCAAGTAACTTTAATAATTAAAAAACCTATTGAATATTAAACATTTTATTTTAATAAAGGGTATTAATGATAAGTCAATTATAAAATTAAATCACGGTCATGTATGAAATTATCAATTATCAAATTAATAATTAAAACATTTGCAGGTGATGCCCCATCCCTTCTTCTCAAGACAGCTCGCTGAGTCCCTGTAACCGACTCAATGGCAACAGCTAGTGGACTGCTGGCTCGTGCTTGCTCCGAAGACGCCTCAGCAAGTTGGCTGATGGGTCGGGCTTGATGCAGGGACCCCTCAGCAGTAGCAGCAGCAAGCTGTTGGATGGCAGCCGCTAGCCTATTTGTGGCTTGCGCATGCTTTATGGTCGCCTCCGCATTTGCACGCTCTAGCTCTGCGAGCCGTGCATCTGCATTTTCCAAGGCCATAATTTTGACTTAAACCAATAAATAAATAAAGACTTTAAGCTTTTTTAAAAACGAAACTACTGTTAACGTTCTTTTCAGTTTTCACAGAAATTCCAGATAAAAAAGCAATCAAACCACTGTTTTTTGATCGAGACTAATCGAATCGCGGTCGAAAAAATCGATGCCGATTCGAGAGTCATTTAAAAAAATGCCACACTAGCTGTCAATCCCTTTTACTTGATGGTAGCTATCATTGGCGCACTTGTAATATTGAATTCCTATACGACCTAAACGTGACGAGACTAGCTCAGATTCCGCCAGTAGCCTACCAGTGAGATTTGAATTGTAATAGTAGGTCGTGGCTAACTGCAAAATGCGACTCGGGACCCAGTACGGAGATGGTTGTATCATCAACACTATCGGTAGTCTACTCACCTATCGCATTCCAATAGTAAAACCCGTGCAACTAAACTCGGCGCCTCGTGAAATTAAATTTTCTTCGCGAGAGATGCCTATTTAATTCGCGCAGGTTACACCATTGGAATGACATTGTACTGCTATTGCTAAGTAGACTAGGAAATAGAGACAAATAACAGCTATAGTTGCGCCGGTATCATTCTATTGAACAACTATGTGTTATATGTATATGAACAATGAGGCCTAGTGTGCAAATCTCAGGTCTGATAATTAACAACCTCAAACACAATAAGCAGTTCAAAGAAGCTTGACAGATGTTCACAATTACCAAGAACCCTACCGCTGAGCATTAACCAAGATTCTGTAGCGCGTCCAGCATATTTGCGGAGACAAGGGTTCATGACTTCTTTGCTATCTTACGGTCACGAATCGCCTCTTTCTAGTCTTGGCTATGGGAGACCGAGAATGCAATTGGGTATTTGACAAAATATCAAATGAGTTACTTTTAAAACGGAATTTTGTATGAAAATACTTGCTTATGACGTCACATTTCAGAGCACTCTTTTTATGTTTAATCTATTTAAAAATAACTAGTAATGGACTAAAAGAAATACATTTTCTGAGATATTTTGTAATTCTTTTTTGAATCGAGCATATGAAATAATTTATTGTTGTCGTGTCAAATACCGTATTCTACAAGTCGTTTATGAAAATCTCACTCTTTGGGCTCCGCCACAGTCGGGAAAAAATTAATTTCAATAAAGTAAATTTCGTGTTCAGGATTTGAGGAAATTAATAAAAAAAAAGCTTAACTAATTAAGCGATAAACGCTTATAATGTAAAAGTTACTTTATTACCGAGAGTAATGTCCGCAATGATGGTGATGGCATGGTTAGTACAAACCATAAAGGGGAAGTTATCATTAAACTAAATAGGTAGTTAAGGTACTTACATGTACAAGTATACTGAAATGGCGACTGCCAAAAGAAGTAGTAAAACCAACAATAAACGAAATGATTCCAAACTTCTAAAATAATAGTGTAAAGGTACATAGAGCAAAAGGAAAAACTGTTCTGTTGCGCACTAAGGCATAAAAATCCTGAGTACGCGCCTCGGCATCATTGCAGATGCGGTGCAGTATTCAGACAGCGTCATCAGTGTGGGTACTGGGGCCCTACTACATAAGTCCTCCACTCTATGGAGTTGTCTGATTTAGCCTACCACGAACTGTCAAATACATACATATTTTGACACGTGTGAGTTGACAAAATGGTTTACCCGATAGAGTGGACAGCTACAGAGGGGCAGAAAGCTTTATTGTACTGGATACGCAGGGTATTGTGAGACTTCTTTGTATAACTGACCCACACACAGGCTGGCAACAACTTGACAAAAAAGTGAGAAAAAATTACCACATTATGTCAAAAGGCCAGCGCGGCAACAAATTAATAAATTGCCCGAGCCTCCATTAGGCTGTGAAATTAAAACAGACAAACACATTCAGCAATGAAGGCTTTGGCAACAAAAAGTAATGATAAATTGAATTTGATGTGGTTGACGCGGTTTGTGTGTGTGAAAGATATCAACGCTTTAATTTGGACACTAGGTGTGTTACATTATATTGAATTAATTACCAACTGTTTTTGGTCCCAAGTTACATTATAAAACCAACTAAATAAAATAGAATGGAGTTAGCTCCAACTTGAACGGATTTGGGTGCACAGATAGACTGCGCCATGGATGAGCATTTCCATACATCAAACTTAATTAAAATAATTGAAAAAAATCACTGAAAAGAAATATCTCCTTTATAGCACCTTTTTGCAAAAGTGAACATCGTAAAACTCTATCGTGAAGTAATTTTTTTTTTTTTTTGTTAATTTGACTAAACTAAAGTCCAAAGAATTCGGAGTTACGTCCCGAGTTCCCCGCCAATGAGATCCGAAATACGACCATTCAAATTAATTTGGTCAAGTTATTAAATGTATGAAGCGGTGGTAGCCTAGTGGGTAGAACATTGGACTCGGAAGCGGGAGACCCAGTTTCGATTCCCAGTGCGGGCATGTACCTATGACTTTGTTTTCTAAGTTATGTACATTTGTGAAGTTATACTAGCAATACCACTCACTAACGGTGAAGGAAAACATCGTGAGGAAACCTAAGAGTCTGAGCTATTCATATACCTTAGCGTTTGAAATCGCCAATCCGCGGTGGGCACGTGTGGTGATTAAGCCCATACTCTCTCCCTGAGAGAAGGCCTGTGCCCTACAGTGGGACGTATATAGGCTGCTTATGCAAGTGATTGTGTTGTGTGAAAGTTACTATTATTACTACTTATCAGAGATAGTATTTTTGTTAAATAACGTTAATAATTGACTTTGCAGACAGTTTTGCAGGTGAATTTCACTCGCAAGCGAAGCAATAACGTCCTAAGAAATAAACTCTATATATATCGCCGTGTAAAGAAAGTCTTACCGGCTAGCCAAGTGAAGCTCCAGCTTCAAACCTAACGACACGATACGAAACCCCGAAACAGCTATAAAGGAAGGCCGCTCGAGCCCCTGAAGCAGAACGTAGAACCTTGAAAAGTTTGTGCACCCGTGAATTTTGCTAACACAAAAAACTTCTGCAAGACGAAAAAACGCTAATAAACATGCCACGAGTGTGCCACATAAAAATAATTACAGAAGGGTAGTCTGGGTAACAGATTTATAGCATTGTCCTAATAAACGATGCGCCAAAAGATTCAATTAAATTCTTGTCCCAGGTCCTTGATCGTAGGTTCTCAATTGAGGTACCTACCGGGTGGCATTTTAGTCAACTGCCAAACTTTACGGGGCTTTTTACTCATAAATATAAACAACTTTTACGTTGGGGCCAAACGAATCAGAGCAAAAAATAAATGAGCTGTTCCATACATAAGATAGAAGCAGTACTGCACCAAATGTATGAAACAGCTGATTTATTTTTTGCTCTGATTTGTTTGGCCCCATAGTCAAAGTTGCTTGTATTGACGAGTAGAAAGATCCCTCAAAGTTTGGCAGGTGAATAAAATGCCACCCGGTATAAATCACCCAGATCCCAGGTCCTTGATCATAGGTTTTCAATAGAGGTAACTAAAAATCACTTTAACATGCAGCAGCGACAAGCAGAGAAACTGTTCATTACTGATTTTCCGGCGCCACCGCGCAACGGATCGTAAATGCTTCTGTCTGAATTTATTTTCTGCCAAACACAGTTTGATAGCGCGTCGATTTGTCAGCGATTTTTTTCTCAAAGATAAGTTTCAATTCATTACAGACACACGTCTTTTGTGCAGGAACCTTGATTGGGTCTATTGACGACGGTGTTGTAATCCCGATATAAATCATCAGACTACTGGCTAGTTTAAAGTAGAACAATCGGACGGAGAATTGTAAAAAAATAATCTAGTGAAAGGTGTGGATGTAGTGAATGATATAGGTACCTGTTTGATTGTCTTTAAATGCGTATCGAATTATTTATGTCAAAAATGAGATGACAAGACGATAATCGAATATGTTTAGAAGAAAGGAAGAATTGTTTTTTCATGACTAGCCCCGCCCTGAATTCACCGAAATATTAATGTTTATATTTCGGTGAGTGCGGGGCGGGAATAAGAAATTGTACAGTAGTTCTAAAACTACCGTGATGCAACTACTGATCTAAAACAACTTCGAAAATTAAGTTTTTAATTAAGTAAGGGACGACCCAGGCGGACATAGTTCGACCAAATAGGGGACGTATTAGCAAAGGGCAAGATAAAAAGGATAACGCCGGATAAAGAATAGCGTCACTCCATTTCCTTCCGTGGATGTCGTAGAAGGCGACTAAGGAAATCAATTACCAGGAGACGGGCAGCAGCGTCTTCCTGAGATTCCAACCGCATACTGCGATCGCCAACCCGCCAGCCAAGCGTGGCGATTATGGCAAAACCCATCATGGTTATGAAAACCACGAAGGAGGCCTATGTCCTGCAGTGGGCGTCGAGTGGCTGATGATGATGATGATGATGATGATGATGATGAAGATAAAAAGTACCCGAAACCGGCGCGTGTGCATGCAACGACTAATGAATGTTGAGGAAGCGATCTGTCAGGAGTGCCTTGGTCTCTGCCTACCCCTCTGGGATACAGGCGCGAGTTTATGTATGTATGTATGTACGGTCTTAGTACAGATCGCCACTAAACTTACTTTTTACGGGATGTTGTTTCGGAAAAGACCAAGAAGCCACAAATAGGTTGCCTTATTCGTATAAATTCGGCAAGAGCTCCTCGGCTAGAGCGTCTTTTGTCTGTACGAAAAAGTCACATTTCTCTCGGATAAGAGACAAACATCAAGCAACATAATCTCGGCTGAATGTATTATGCAGACATAAAACGCGAATCCGCTTCTTTTATGACCCGCTAAAATGACACCCCTTAAAAACATTACGGCTTTGTCAAAAATAACATTCTGCACAGAGTGCAGCAGTTCTTAAAACTTAGGTAGGTTAATGCCTTTTTGACCCTGAACTTGGGTCTTTATTGCGTCTGTCTACAGACACCGACGGTTTTTCTGCCTTGTCTTTGCAGCGGTAAGATGTAGCCCGACTTCACCAACATCGAGGTCAGCTAATTTGTGTAAATTCAAAACGCACTCTGTGTTCTTCTGTAACAAGAGCAGTGGTAGCGGAGCGGTAGAACGCCGGCTTCTCATTCGAGAGGTCGTGGGTTCGAATCCTGGCATGTAATAATGACTTCGACGACCTCGTGGCGCAGCGGTAGTGCATCTGCATACCATGCGAGAGGTCCCGGGTTCTTAACCGGCGAAAAAAAAAAAACAAGAAACCCCAGTTCTTGGATGTTTACATGTGAAGTCGTTGTTTCTGGTTCCCACGACACATCGTATCCTAGTGTGGGGCCAGAAGCAATGTATGTGCCTGTATGTAAATGTTTATGTTTTATGTTTCTTTGTTTTCTATGTTACGTACATTTGTGAAGTTCTAGTAGCAACACCACTCGGTGTAGGAAAACATAGTGAGGAAAACCTAGTGCCAGAAGTGTTTTAAATACCTTAGAGCTCGCTACGTACCATGGCCCAACTATGAGGGTAAGTGCGAAATCTCATATCTAACTAGAACTTCTTCTGTCACAGATCTACTGAAGTTTGAGACCACGGGCTCTATTTGCAAACAAAATTGGTTTCTCGAACACTAGCCACCTTCATGGGTAGTACGATGGCACGAGTCACGCGTTTTGTGGCGCTAAAATGTCAGAATTTGACAGTTGATGTACGAGAAAGTCGCGACTTTTGACATTTAAAACGCGCGTCTAGCGTCGTCGTACTGGTAACTGGTAATCTAATGTTACTAGCCAGAAGTAGACAGAAAAAAAGAACTGACCACTGTTAGCAGTAGATTATCAGACTATTAGCGTCCAAAAAACTGGAGGCTATACGCACAGCTTACTAAAAAGGTGCAAGCTGAGTGGTCTTTCGAGCCTTGATTTAAGCAAGTCAAACATAAGTTAGCCAATAGCAAATAGGATGACAGGACATGCGTTGTGTGGTGTGGGTATTATTAAAATCACTACCAAAGCAGCCCAAAAGACCGTGAGCTCCACGCGTGGGCTCACATTGCCATTTCTGTCCGCCGACCACCGTAAACACAGTTTTTGTTGCGTAGAAGTGGATCGGCGTGGGAGACGAGGTATCGGCAGTGTATGTCTTTTACCGAGAAGTGTCACTCGAAGGGGAAATTGAAAAAGCTTTATTGACACAAACGAAGATGAAAGATTACGACCGAGGACGATAGAAGCAATCAAGATAGATAATTACTCAAAGCGGAGACACAATCTTGCTCGCACATCGAAGCCTGTTGCAGGATAGTTGGGATTAGTCTAGATAATTAAAGGATAAACACACCAACGCGGTGGCGGCCCAAACATACGACTTTTACATTTTTATGGACCGCCAGGGTGAATCTACTCGAAATTGTCGCCGTCATTATCCTCGTAATTGTCACAATTCATCGTTGTCAGCGGAACAGGTGTTAAAAAAATTTTTTTTTTCTATATTACTTGGATTTTATTCACACTTTAACATATTGTAAAAACCATAACTTTACATTTAGTACATTTCTGTTGTGCTGAGAACTGTGAGAGCTTGTTGAGAAAAATAATTAATTGGGACAATTTGAGTAGATTCGCCCGCCACCGCGTTGGTGTGTTTCATCCGTTACGGATACGAGTACGTCAAAAGTAGTTCAACTGTGAAAGCGCTATAAATTTTATTAAGTTTTCCTGTGGGCAGAATTTATCCCACGTTTTCCAAAGCTCACTTTGCGACAATCTACCTAAAGTTGAGCACCCAAATGGGTTCAAAAGAGCACTAACAAAGGACACAACAGTCGCGTCACATTTGGGTTTTGAACAATAACAGATTTGGCCAGAACGCCTACGGTTCGAAAAAAACATGACAAGGGAGTCAGTGGAACATAAACATGATTGTTAAGTGCACTCACAATAAATATAACCTGATAAAGGGGAGATTCGCGAGTAAGAATAAGAGATATCGGCGTCCAACACGACGACAATGTCCCAATTCGTGGTCAAACTCTACAAAGGGCTAACGGTGTTGTCTGGAGGAACGCTAAGTCAAAGTTCCCTTCACGAACAAGACTGGAATTTTTATTCTCTAAATAGGTTTTTAAGACTTTATTATTGTATAAATTAAAGTATGAAATCCCTCAAAATTATCTGGATTTCGAGAGGGTAAGAACGTCGTGGCAAGTGAATTTGCAACCTCGACACTTGTGTCTGAGATAAAATCATAATAAGAAGCATCTTTCAGATTATCACGGAAAATTGGTGGATCGATTTAGCAACTTATCTTCTAGACTAGACAAACGAACATAAATTAGAATAACATGTACATAGTAGTTATTTCAGATGATTATATAATTCATGACAGGAGAGACAAATCTGACCACATATTCTATGACACTATAAGTAAACACTCAAAAATCGAAACTGTTAACTGTATATCACAACTAAGACCGAAAGTGCATCCGTACATTGCACGATGAGTGAGTTGATCTTCGCACTCCACTTATAAGGAGATTATTGACTTTAGTGGTCAATGGCACAGTAGCCTTGACTTTGAAGTTGAGAATGCAGATGTTGCGTAACAGCTGACAATGACTGATGCAACTGGTTTCTGAAGAGGATTTGGTGAACGATGATTCATATTACCAACCTTAGTTTGAAACCGGTATTGAACACTAGAGATAGAGCAAGTGACGACTTAAATAAGACATAGAAATTGATACATGCTATGAATCTGAAGAAAAGATTTAAAGCTAGAATAAGGCCTGTCAAAAATGATGATGCTTTGACTAAATTATGATTTCTGTTTCATTTAGACGTAAAGTGATCTCAGGTTTGAGCTCAACAAGGATATCGTAGTGATATTATAAGTATGAACATCTTATACCCACACTTCAGCTTCAGGGCACAGGGATCTTCTAAGAGACAGACCCCCGGTTTCTCGTACACTAACAAGCTGTCAATCTACTGTTAACAGCTGTCAGTGGTTTTTTTTGTATGCAGTTTTGTCAATTGACAGCAAGTGTTAATATTAGAGGCGAGAGGTATTACATACAAGCCAATTACTAAGTTGTTTCATACACACCTTCATTGAAATTCTTTCAGCAAATATTACTTGACGTCTTATAGTCATGGGAAGATACGCCCAATTACATTTTTTGTTTGGTTACACCTACGTAAGAATAAGAGGTCAAATGAGACTTCAAACGATCGTTGCTTGCTACATAAGTACACAGAATTTGCAATGGAGAATCTCTAAGCAAAGCATGACGGAGAATCCGGATATTAAAACTTAGCTAATGCTGTATCTACAATTTGCTCCGTACGGCTAATGCTATTTTGATTGGGCACAATTACATCTTCGTAACTGTATGACGATTTAACACATCCCGTCACGTAATACAATAATAAACAGACATTTACTTAAGGCTGGGTTTTCCGAGCGCAAGGATTTGCATGGGACTTATTGCGCTGCGCGAGCGAAAAGTTGGGGAAAAAGTAGGATTTTTTAAATTACAGAAATACAAATCCTATTAATAGAATTTCGACGACCGATGTCACTAACACGTTCAGTGATAGTTTTTTTGGTATATTTTCTATTATCCAAAACTCAGTCAGCTCAAATAAAACCATATCTAGTGATAATTTAGACTCATTTCGCGATTTTTTTTGCTATAACGTTTAAAAAAATCACAAAAATAATGACCGACGGCCCTAGATTGGACATTGAAGTCATCATCATCACCAGCCACTCGACGCCCACTACAGGACAGAGGCCTCCCTCATGGTTTTCCTAACCATGAAGGGTTTTGCCATAATCGCCACGCTTACTTGGCAGGCGGGTTGGCGATCGCAATATGCGGTTGGAATCTTAGGAAGACGATGCTGCTTGTCTTCTGGTAATGTATTTCCTTAGTCGCCTTCTACGACATCCACGGAAGGAAATGGAGTGACGCTATTCTTAATCCGGCGCCACACGGAAACTACATTGAAAAGTAATATATTTTTTTTTCAGATTTTAAATACTAACCATTAGAGAGTATATGTATTTTAAAACACCTGATTTAGGTGCAACTTAGCTGCAAGATTGCAACTTGCAGCAGCTAAGCTCAGACATACAGCTCACTGTTAGGTGAAGATGCGCGCTGCCGGTTTACAGTGGCTTAGTTCGAAATTATCTAAAAATAAAGTAAGTAGGTTACGTCAAAATATCACAACCATTTGTTTTAGTGACAAACTGGGAAATTAACAATATTTGAAATTGGAAATCGTAAGTTGGAAAGAAAAAAATGGATGAGGATAGGACTGCAAAATACCAAAAAAATGTGTGAGAATGGGACTCTGTACAGGTAGAATCACAGATAACTTTTCTCATTTCACTGTGGGATGTCGCAATTTCAGAATCCGACTAAAGCATTTATAAGCTCATCACTCTGTATTATCATATTTTGTTTTACGATGTTGCAATAACATTTTATGATGAGCAGTCAGGCAAAACAATAAAACCAGTAGATTTTTTACTTACTAAACATTTTCATAATGCCAGGCAAAACAGACGAATCAATAACTATGATCCTAACTTCGGAACAATGAATCAATTCGATCTGCAGCCAAAATACGCTCCAAAATTATGAACACCTGTAAGTTCTATTGTCACACTTACGTCCTACGTACTAAGAGCTACGGCACCTACTTAAGCATAATATTATGTTGGAAACCTCATCTAACCATCACAAGAGAAACGTCCCAAATTGCCGACTTCCTCGAGACACAATTGCTACATTCAGTGCTAGACAAAAAGCTCTTGACAATGGCTTAGTACGTAACGAACCCCAGTCTAGATTACTCTACAATAGAGCTCTTCGTGATTCCCTATTCAAAGCCGCTAAAGGATTTGATTAACCTATAGAGACCTAGGCGCGGACAAGAACATAAAAGCAACATTCTATAATGTCGTATCGCACCAATGTATTGTCCTACAAACTCGTACCAAGATTACCATTAGACTCGCCTAAAAACGTTAAATTTTCGGTAACAGCGATTTCCCGTGTGGCCGTTATTATCGGTACATAAGCTTTCCTGAAGATAAAAGTGATATCAGCTGATTAATACTAGAGTTAAGAAAAAGCTCACAAAAGGAACAGAGCAAACAACAAAATAAACGTTCATCAAAAGCATCAAAAACTCCAAATGACGTAAGATGAATGACCAATCAGGATTAGAAGTTTATCAACCCACCAAGCTAGACGCATAAAAAAACAACGAAATTCACCGGGGATCCTTCGTTGATTGCAGATTGATTAGTGCTAGACGAAGGATTTGACCTGGCTGCAGTTGCCAACAAGTTAAGTAGCTACAGAAAGCACTCTTCACTTCAAAATGTCAACGGCCTCATCACGGACCGCGCGAATTTTCTTACATGTGTATATTGTTACGACTCTGATTGCCGTAGCACAAAGTATCTTAATTTATTACCTGCCTCGGGTGAAGGAACCTCCCGCAAGCGAAAATGAACAAAAACTCCACTTACTCGCACAATCCCTCTTTGCTACGTGAGCGCAGGATGGGGTGAAACTTTGTCTATTTCTCGCGCGGGATAAACAAGTGATTGAGTAGTGTGGCCGTTACTAACAGACATTCCAACATGGCTGTGGTCAGATATCGACCCTTTGCTGGATGCAGTTCGTAACTGAGAAAGAGTTTTTGGTTATTGGCCACGCTGCGCAAGAGTCTGTGACCAAAATACTAGTCAACTCGCTTTCACAACGTTCTTAGCTTCTTGCTCTCGGTACAAAAGTTTGTATGATTTGTTACGCTAAAATCAATTCAGTCGTCTTTGAGCTTTAATTAGATTCCGTGCTTCTGGGCCTTCTTTTTTCGATTTACCAATATGTAAAGCAAGTCACGTCTATGTTGATGCAATAAAATTGGCCGGGACAGAGGTAGTGCAAACTTTACCCACAGTCTGACGGATGGTTTCAGTTTGCTCACCCCCGCGACGTGGCTGAGTTTGCATACTAAGTGGGACTTTATGCGGAAACTTTTCGTTGGATTTACAGTGGGAAGATTCGACTGTTTCAAATGACTAGGTGGTAGATCATCGGCAAAAAGTCTGTTCACATCCTAGAGGTCCTGGCCGAACTCCACTTGGTATTTTAACTTTTCGTCTCATATTTTACATTATCTTTCATTATATCCAAAACCTTAACTACCTTTGTTAAAGTTATATCCATAAAGGTGAACTTTAAAATGCCCCTTCCTTTTCATCTTATTCCGCAAAATTTTTAATAATTAACAGAGCATTTACCTAAGCAATATTTACTGACAACTCCGAGACAATGCCAACTAAGTGGTCAGCAAATGCTCCCGTCAAAGAACAGTTCCAACCATCAGAAGTGTCCATTTGTTTGCTCTACCACTGTTTACTTTGACAACAACTACCTATATTACATTCCTAGCAACCAGAGGTCCTCCACCAGTATTATTTCTATAGAATTCTCGGTCTCTGGTCTTCTTGGAGGGAATTTCGCGGGAGGCCTCTGCCTACTTGGTCTCAATTTTTTTACAGCTGTTTGTACAAAAGTTGGCGAAGCCTTTTTCGTCTTGGTTCGGGGCCCGCATTGGGTTACGCTACGTTACGCATTGTTGACACAGGCTCTTGACTTCTTGGTAGCTGTTCCTGGGGCTCCGATCAGGTGGGTATGCCGCTGCTAAGTGGAGAAGTGCCTACTTAAAGACTTAGCATAGGTACCTTGTTGATAGGTCAACGTCTTTGTAAGTAAAGTGTAAAAGTAGCTACGTTTCAAAGATCTTCAGTAAAAAGAGTGTAGAATATCAATCCCTAAACTGGTCTACGTTTCTTTTTATCGGGCAGAGTATCAGTCTATTATTGACAAGAAATGACACGCCATACCAATAGTTTTATTGATAGCGTGTATAAAGTCCGAAGAACCGTGACTCAGTGCACAACCTTATCTGGACATACCCAAACATTTACGTGGACATGCAAACCCTAATCTATCGACAAACATGATACAGCCAGACATAATGCAGGCGTAAACGTGTTGTCAATGCAATAAAATATAATTAATGAACACAGAAAAACTCCGGTATCAAATAACAATGCACATCTGCTTTGGATCGAAAAAAAAATTGCTTATATCGATAATAAAAACTTGATTTTTAATAGGATACAAAAAACCTAATCAGTTAATGCTATTTATTTTTTATTATAATATAGTATACTTAAAGGTGCTTATAGGTGTCTTCGATAAAATAACACGAAATGCCAGAAACAGTGAACCTACACGAGGCTGGCACAGCATTAGTCTATCTATTTGAATCCGTAGATTAATTTTAAATTCCACCAGAATATTAGGTACATTGGCTAAATAAGTTAGCTTATTTTCCTCTAGCACGAATATTTGGGCATTAGAATCACATTATACTATCTTTATATCTGCAACTGCCTCGTTGGTATGGTAACAAGTTTGATAACTGATCCAGAATTTTTATGTGTATTATAGCTAGTAAACTGGTGAATGTCCCTCAAGATACACATCTCGACAAAATACCAGCAGGCACAGCTATCGGCTACTTGTTAAGAAAGAGGTTATTATTACCAAGTAGAACTTAAATTTGGAGAATAATTAACAAGAAGTAATACCAATCTAGATGTCTCAGAGATCGCAGACAGTGACTCAGCAATAGAAGGGACAATCTGACATGATCTAGATTGTAACGACGCAGCAGAAAACATGTGTACAGTGGCCAATGGGCATGAGGAAACCAAAATAGTCTTACTGCTAAAGACATTGAGGTAGAAATTGAGGTTGTAAAGGGGTTTTAAGTCATTGATAGTGTCCAGGAATAAAAGAGCATTGAATAGAGTTTCAGAGCAAAAAACGCATGCATACAGATAAACTGCAAAATTGCGAATCATCCTAGACTTTTCTGTCTAGACATGGCCGAATCTAGATAGATTTGCACCCGAGCAATAAAAAGTAACTTTTAATAATAACGATTTGATGAGCAAATAGTAAAAGGTTTTATAATTTAGCTATGTAGTTTTTTCGTTGCCGGTCATTTAAAAGTATGAATTGTGAAATTGTATAAGTAGCATTAGCATGAGCTTGCATTGGTATAATGAGTGGTTAGCAACAAACCTCATACGGTAGGAGCTAATTGATACGAGATAATTGTTTTGATTATACTGTTTTGGAAGCGTTCTCTTAGTCAGAATATTATCATTTTTGCTAGCGAGTGCAAATTTCACCTTACCTACTAATGGTACTGCTAATATCAGACGAGTCCCTGAAAAAATCCCTCGTATACTTTCTATGAAAGACCTGCTATATCGTCGCCTTGCATGATTCCATTACTTTATCCATTTGAGGGGTACTTTTTCACTCAAGTTTACTCAAGATCCCAGCTTTACTAAAATCCTTACCAAAATCTTAATTAATTTCTTATGCAACATAATTTGTATTCGTGTAATAAAGCAATTTTATTGAACACCAACAAGTTGTAATAACTTTTATAGGCAAAAAAAATCCCTCAACTCTCAACACAGAGTACGGAGTTTAGACTTTTTTGCATCACTGCAGGACGGCTGAGGCGTTGAAAATTTTAATCACTGCTTGTACCTAACCTGGATGCCAGAAAAACTACCAGGTATCATGATAGATGCAGACCAATGAACCTCAGGATCGCACGCATCATTTAAATGCGCGGGCGCGAAATTTGCAAATCGCAAAGCGTCTAGACTTTGGGTACGCGTACACTGCACCCGCCGCTGACGAGAAATCTCAACACGCCATTATCATAAACCTTTTACGTATCTGATCATATTCGCTGGCATATCATTTTGGAATATCCCGAAAAAGTGACAAACTTTTTCCTGTAAACAACGGAGGCAGTGTACACAAAATCAAAGGCTTTTCTATCCGTTCAAGGACATCTTTAAAAAAGCTTAGACGGCTGCGTGACGTGTCGATTCGATACGCCTGCAAATGCTTCATTGGGTACTTTCAACGATATCGTGTATACATACCCACAAAGCTCTTTTTGAGTAGGATATAAGGACTAGTTTCAAACTAGTATTATTTTTATTATTTTCGGTGACTGTACAATCGATCTGTGGTCGATTTCAGAATGTAGATGGGGGGCGCATCGGGTCAAATTAACAGAAAAAAAGAGAGGAATCTTATGGTAATGGGTGATATTTCAGATTATTCATAGTGCAGAAAAATTTCAATTTGCAGCTTAGATTGCTGATCTAATGTTCCTGGGTGGGTAGGACTAGTCGAATTTTAGGCTAAAATTCGTTAAAAGAATTTAAAGACTGAGCTAATCATGGAGCGTAGAAAAATGGTGTGATACAAAGTTGGTGAAGAAAGAGGCCTTATTGGCATAACTTTTAAGTGAACTCTTAAGCAGTAAACAAGTCACATCGACGAGAGATCAACTAAAGACCGCTAAACTTACTACACTGTACTCTACTCGGAAGATCGAAAGATGCGAAAAATTGTGGCACCAACAATAAAGCGAAGAAAATACCCTCCAAAAAGAATCACCGATGCATTTAATGTACTTTTGGCCAGCATTTAGTATTCAATACATATATGCACGTCTAATCCTGTGGGTGGTGTCTTCTGGCACAAGTTCGGAATAATCATTACTGATTTCTTTCGATCGATCGCATCAAAGGCAAGTCGAGACAGAGTTATGGATTTTATGGGGTGCTCGAGACGTCACTGATTTATCGACCACTTCTCTTCTCAAACAAGAATAAAATCAATAAAACCTAATGAATAAGCCTCAACGAATCCTATAACATCTCAATTAAAGCCATTTAAAAATAAAACTAAGCGTTTTTACTCTTAAAGCACCATTAAGGTGTATTAGCTACCTGTCAATCTCTTTTCGTGCGCTGCATGACCTTTGCCGTTGACCTGCTGTCATCGGACAGGTGCTGATGTGTTCTCATGGTAATATCTATCTTTCTGCTGTAGAGACTAGAGTTGATGCAACCCGTGCCCGTAAGTTTATCTTCGTATCTAGGGTACGTAGTAACGTAGTAACGGTTACTGTACCGTGTAATATTTTACTATATTTCGGATCTGCGTACATATACCTACTTTTGAAGATATATGTAGTCCGCATCATGCCATATTTTACTTAGATGAATCAATCTTTTTTAATCAAAAACTGGCAAAATGTGTTCAGAATCCTGAACTGAACAAAACAAAGCCTTTTTTTCACAAATATTGTTGTGCGGCTGAGCTCGCATTTGGCCGGTTTTTAATACAGCAACACGAAAACAAATAAATCTTCTTGATGCATCAAACGCTATTAACAGAAGATTTAGTGTGGTTTTCAGGATTTGGACTACAGACCAGCTCTACTGTTACGTCCTAAAAAGAGGATACTTAACTATGAATCAGAAACGTCCCACAGCCTTATCTCTCGCTATGCAAACCCAAAAGCGTTCCCCAGTAAGGACCTTAGTCGAAACGCATTTTAGTTAGGTCGTTGTCACCTACACGGATGAGGTCACAGACAGATAGACTGAGAAGTGACTCGTCACAAATTCTGTGCCAAAAAAAAACACATTGTTGTCGTGACGCTAATGTGATACGGAGAAAAAAGACAAGAAAACCACTACAGAAGCAGATATGGACAAACATTTCCGAATAGAATTGGTCGCTACGATAAGCGTGGCACGTGGATAAGGTGTGTTTGTCTAAAAATCTTTGTAAAGAACGCAAAGTGCGTGTCAGATTCGCACACAGAGTTCCATTCCAACATAAATATAATGTTACCTACGTATTTATTTACCCAAACTATGTTTTTTTTTCATTCAGTACAAACCTTTTGGTCGGCCTCCTGACTCACCGGCCGGCCAGACTTGGCCGGTCTTCATTTAGGGACCGCACTACAATTGAACCATGTTTTACAGATTTTAGCGGTTGCAGCTCCAACAAGACCCTGAAAACAATAGTTGGGAAAAATGGGCCAAAAATTAATTTCACTAAAATTGAATTGAAAAGTACCCGAAACCAATAAATGTTGATAAGGCGAAAGAGGTTTGTCGGGACCGTGGCGGGCGGTATCGGGCCCTGGTCTCTGCCTACCCCTCCGGGATACAGGTTTACGTATGTAATGTAACGAATGTATGATGAATCAAAAATTTTTGTCGCACAGTAAAAATATTTGCACAGAGGCGAGATTAATACCAATGATTATTTTGTTCCAGCATTAGCTTGGTTTAGAATGGTCAAAATAGAGAGGCATTTGTTGTGTGAGTCATTAGCACATCCTTGTGGTGTGTCATCCGCTCGCTAAGTGTTCTGCAGGCGATAATTGGCACACAAAGGAATTTACGCAAAAACGTGAAAGCTACGAGTATGCATAGAATTGTACCATCTATGCATACTCATGTTTCACAAATAAATATCTTTATCTTTATCTTATCTTTATCTACTGGCATTAAATGACATTATAAGGTACAGAAGTCATCTCTACTTGAATTGTAAGAAAATACAAATTTCATTCAAATTAATGTTGAAATAAGCTTACTACAATGTGAAGGTGTACACTAGATCCCACCAAAACATAAATGTTAAAAAAACTGGCTAGCTTCTCGTCTCAAAAAATACATGATATGTAAGAACTTGCCAAGTTCCTTGACTTCACGGAAATAGTAGTGTATTGAAAAACATGAAAAATATTGTGTAACTTTCATTTGACAGACTAAACTTGTAAGTTTTTATGATGTTGAATAATTTTATAATAAAAACCTGTGATCGGTCCTGTGACATAACTGGTTTCGAACATAGATGGGGGGTCGAAAAGGACTCGAATGGGTTCGTGTAAATATATGCAATGCGCGGGTCAGCCGCGAACTTGGCATGGCACACTCTGTACGCCTTGATACTTAGATGGTAAAATCACGCTAAAGGAATAAAACGGATTTGGATAAACTTCATCATCACAATCATGATCATTAATTACGTGGTGTGAATCAAAAGTATTTAAATCCGGGAAATTCGGCACGCGGATAGACCTGCTGAAAGGATTTAGAATTTCCTTTCCTCCAAATCCGCCGTTTGACAAACATTCAAACAGCCGTTTTTTTCTAATCTTACAGCATCCAATCAATGCACAGAACCCTCAAGTTTGTGTACGAATAACACACCAGAGTTTTATGTCGCACCAAATTGAGATCGGCTATTGTGTTAAATCGATCTGATTGACACATGTTCGGTTGCAACCGAACCTGGACGCGCCGCTTCGGATACGATTACAATCGGCGCCGACCGCTGTGTCAGCGCATAATATGATCACCTGATGTTGCTAAACGACTCGCTTCTTTAGACGGTATTGGTTGTACAGTTTAGGGTTTAGTTACCTACATGCACAGTATTCGTAGGATTATTGCGAAAACGAGTAAATCCAGTTGTTATACAATTTGTAATGTTTACTACACAGGTACATATTTACAAAACCTTTGGTGCGTCAGTCCCACTAGCAATATGACGATTTTTTTTAGTTGAGAAGTCGTATTTGCTTTGTTAGTTTATTTTAGTTCAGCAACTACCTAGACTGTAGGTCCTACAGCATATTCAACCCCTTTACTCGACACGGAGTCTGGGTCTATATTAGAATCCTACTATCGATATCGTCATCAGCCATTTGACGCCCACTGCAGGACAGGCTTCCTTCATAGCCTCCCTCCCTTTTTTCGGTGCTTTGACATAATGCAAATGAGGGTAGTTTTGTCCATCAACATCACTGCTGGCTAAGTAGGTCTTCAGAGTTGAAAACTTGCATGCTTCCACCTGAATGCAAGCATGCAGTGCACAGTGCTTTAAAATAGCAACGAGCACTGCGCAGTGCCAGTTATGGAATATTTTTTCTTGGTTGGATGATGGTTGATTGTTGACTATGTTTTCATGATGTTCCGGAGGTGATTGTTGACAATAGCACAAATAATAGAGGAAGTGCAAAAATACACCTATGCCGAAATCCAATATAATCTGAAAATATATAGCTGTAGAATAGAATATAACATATCTGCCTGTAATTGAAATGTACATATTATTTGCTACTAATGTTAAATTTAAGGTATAATGTATTATCCTGTTGACGGAGCAAATAAAACAATAATAATTATATAACAAAATGCTGCTGCTCTGTGGTAATTTGTGACTGAATAAAGAAGTAGGTACTTTAGCTTATTGTAGTTGAATACTAATAAGGTGTGCATTGTTTCATAAACGAATAATGTTACAATGTTTGACCCTAAGAAATGTCAACAATTCAAAAATTACCGAAGCGAATGTAATTGACAGCCGCTACAACAAATAAAAAAACGCAATAAATTGTGAACGAAAAACAAAAAATTGAATCTGCAAGACAATACGGTATATTCGTGGGTGAGCGTGATACGAGAATCTTTAAAGTATTTTTATCCCCTGATATTGCCGGAAAACGGCCAGTTTGTCCGAAAGTGCATATTCAAAGTGACACCACAAATGGGGCAATTTAATTTTGGGACCCTAAGTGAGGGTCAACGCTTAGGGTCAAGCACCAAATTATTGACGATATTTAAGAATATCGGGTTGAATTCTCGAACATTTTACTTTTATTTGGATTGCAAAGTAACTGGGTTTGAATAAACGCTTCAAAAATAAAATAGGTATGACCACGGCATTTGTTGTCGAAACGTCCGACGTTTATGGTAATTAAGTTTACCTAATAACTATGAAATAGTTTGGTACAAATATAAATAATTGCATTGCATTAATCTGCATACGTTTCACTGTAAGGCAGAGGCCTTCTCTCTAAAATACAGTAGGGGCTTAATCACCAATCGTGCCCAACGCGAATCGTCAATTTCAAGCGCTGAAGTATGTCAGACTTACAGGTTTCATCACGATGTTATCGCGACAATAAATTCACAAATCTACGTAACATAGAAAACAAAGTCTTAAGATATTTTTTGTCGTTACTTCGAATATTATAACATGAAGTGCACAAAGAAAATCAACTAATTAAACAAACAGGTTTTAGAGCATAAATCCATAAAAGATTAGACTGAATGTCATCAAAATGTTCTTGGTATCCGATTTTATTGGCGCGAGCTATAAATCAGAAGAGCACATTTTGTTTGTTTGTATGTCAATCAAAATTAAGACTTCAGTTCGAAAATAAAGTTTACAACTGCTAAAATATAGTTAATGTACTGGCGATTGGAACTGGACAAAGGTACAATTTTTATTGCTATTAATAAAGGCAAATAAATGCCATGTTTAGGTTAAAGCTTATAAAAGTTGCATTCTGGTAAATCTTTATGACAGCACATCAAACTAATAGTCCTGATAGCTGGAAATCTATCCAACAATTTAATAAGAAAACTATTTCAGTAAACAGCAATCGAAGAGAGTTAAAAGCTCTTTCTTAGTAATTTATTGCCTCATTTATAAATAGAGCGTGTTGTGGATGATAACAGAGGGTGCGAGGGTATCCGAATCTTTCATAAAACAAGTCAGAACCTTATCTCTCGATACACCATAAGACTAACCCCCGGTTTTTCATACACTAACAATAGTTGATCTTTTGGTAGCAGCTGTCAGAATTTATGTTTTTGTATACCCACATGACTTTTATACACTTTGGCCAACTGAAAACTGTACTGATAAGACCTGCACTAACAAACCCTGTATCGTCAATTTATGTCAATCATTTTAAAACCTAGCCAATATCCCTGAGAAAACGCTGAAATCATTCTGGCGGGCCTCAGCTCCTCGATGTACGCATTGAGGAGCTCGTTGCGAAGTAGACAGTCATAGGCAAGGTAATCGTGTCTGCTGACGTTTATCCCAAGCATTAGCCAATAGAAACAAGCTAAAACCTACCTCAGAGTATATTATGTGGCGCGCCCTAAACCGGAACACGGGCGGCCAGTACGCCAGCGCCGCTCTGGCTTGTGACGCCAGCTGGACGGCACCCAGCGCGGCTCTGTTGCCGTTGGTTGGCGGACCCGTCAGCTCCTCAATCTGTGCGTTGAGGAGCTCGTTGCGAAGTTGACATTCATAGCATTAGCCAATAGAAACAAGCTAAAACCTACCTCAGCATTATGCGGGGGCGCCCGAAACCGGAACACGGGCGGCGAGTACGCCAGCGCCGCTCTGGCTTGTGACGCCAGCTGGACGGCACCCAGCGCGGCTCGGTTGCCGTCAGCGCAGTTGGCTGGCGGACCCCTCAGCTCCTCAATCTGTGCGTTGAGGAGCTCGTTGCGGAGTAAACAGTCATAGGCCAGGTGGTCGCGGCTGCTGCCGTTTGTGCCGTCGGCGGCGCCGTCGCTGCGAGCCTTCTTCGTCGGCTGGTTCTCCGAGCCGCGGCGAATGGCTGGAGCAAAATAATGTAGCTGTCAATGGAGTGAACAGTAAAAGAGGAATAAAATGAGTGGAAAAAGATTACTCTGTTGATTGGGACTTTTTGTGGTGTAGGTTCCATGGTAAATAGCAATCTATGCGAGGGACAGCTAAATTGGTCCTACGAGCCTGGTAGTAAGCACGTGGAAATATAATTTCTTTCCCTTCCTTTCCGACTAATAGTCTGGATGGAATATCGGAATAGAGTCAATTGTTCTCAGTATTAATAGCTAATAGTTGTCAGTCCGGGTGTATTACCATGTTTGTGATGTCAAAGAACATTACCATAGGACAGGGTTTCCTAGTTTGGGACCAGGACAAGTGATTATGTTGTTCAAGTTATTGTAGAGTCACACATGAGGGCATAATGAATGTCATTAAATTTTTATTATAAGAAAGTTAGAATTATAGATTCAGATTGGCAGATTGCTGGCAGTGACTAAATGAGGATGGCCGAGGAAAGAAAGAAGTGGTGTGCCTTGGAGGTGGCTTATGTCCGGAAGTGGACGTGTACGCGATGATTGATTGATTGAGAATTATAGATAGGCGATTTAATTAGAAATATAAATTGGAACTGCGTCTAAAGTTTGCACAATGCGCATCGAAAAGTGAGGCTGAGTAGTAACTTCATTGCTTTGCTGAAGTAGAAGGATACAAAATTAGGGAAACGGATTGGCCAAAACCACATGGCAGGCGTAATTGCATAGTGTGCAATGTGCATAGATAACAGTATGAGTCAATGTGGACTGTAAGTACATAATATTATAAACCCGGTTAACAGGAAAACCGATTGCAGCACGCAATTGATTTAATATCGACATGGAAAAGCACACTTGCTGGAATTGCAGGTAGGTGCATTCCTACATAAGTAGTCATCGAAGGCAAGTAAATAATTTTGTAGTTTCTTGTAAAATCCTCTGTTGTCCTATGTTGTATTTATGTGACTTGTTTTTCCTTTGTACTTATGTTACTTGTTATGCTTTTTTAGGGTTCCGTACCCGAAGGGTGCCAAACGAGACCCTATTACTAAGACTTCACTGTCCGTCTGTCTGACTGTCTGTCATCAGGCTGTCTGTCATCAGGCTCTATCTCATGAACCGTGATAGCTAGGCAGTTGAAATTTTCACAGGTGATGTATTTCCGTTACCGCTATAACAACAAATACTACAAACAGACTAAAATAAATATTTAAAGGGGGCTCCCATACAATAAAATGTTAATGTAAAGAAATTGTTCAGTATCAACTCCTATATACTACACAGATGCTCTGATTATAAGGCTCTGCATCTTTGGAATGGTGAACTAGGGTTAGTAGCAAAAACTGATCAATAAAGAATTTTATAAACATTATAAAGATAATAAATAAGATTTGTGAGTTCAAGACCGAGTACACTGTGTGTAACAAAATCTTATCTGAATGTAATTGAATCAATTGCGGAAATTGCACGTGTAATTGTAGACACCATTATCGTCTATCCGCCTCGTAATTTTCAACAGTCTCTAAATCCATCCATCCGGTATTTTAGTGTACCTAATCTTTGCATGCTACATGTGGTGATGGCACGTGCTACGCTAAGTGATTCACTTTGCAGATTCAAATTATTTTGAGATGCAAAATCCTGTGCATTTCACTCTGGTGGGAACTGACGGATATACATTTGCCACATCCCACTCACTATATCGATAAGTCGTCGATCCGTACTCTTGGCGATGTAAGACGGAAAAGTACTAACATGGAAGCAATATGGAAATGCTTGAGCTTTCCCAAACTACTTAAAGTCGTTACGTTAAACAAACTATACTTGATAAAGGTCTTGGACAATTTTATGCAGACTAGACACTAGGCTAGGCAGAGTAGACACATATATATTAGTGATTATTAGATAACATCTATAATATTATTTTTAGGCTTACTCTGCAAAGCTTCGGTCATACACACCGACTAACCTACTCGCCGCGAGTATTCGCTGTGTGTGACAGATTCACTGAGAGTTGAAGTCGCCGCGACTAGAATTGAGCAATGAGCATGTTCAATTTTACTCGCTGCGTATGCGCATAGACTGTCGAAATTAGAGTGTAGAACTCGCTGTGTGTGACAGGCAGGCAGCGAATTGTCGCTGCGACTATTATTCGCGGCGAGTGCACTCGCAGCGATTAGTCGCTTTGCGTGACCGAAGCTGAACCTATTTAGCTAAGTAGCAAATAAATGAATGAAGTATTTTTTATTTTTCTTAATAAAGTATTCTGATCTTGGTCTGTGGGAGCAGAGGTAATAATTCCTGCAAAAACAATTATTAATGATATCGACATACTATCTAGTGCGTGTAATGTGATACAAGTAGCATAATCTTGCACTTATAAAGTTAATATTTGAGTTTGCCCATAATATTCTCTCACGGTAGCGCATATTAATTAGCAAACAGAAGCTCTAGCCTAATCTCTTTAAGCTATTAAAGTTTTTATAAATTTCGAAACTACTCCTAGTTAGCTCAGTGCATTTCCAAGATTAATGGCCCTTCTAATTACTTAATTTTTTATTACGATACCTAATTTAGCAAGTGAAGGCAATTGCAATTAAGGCTCTACGGCTTAGCTGGTAGGTAGTCTAAGATGGAGAATCCCACGCAACCAAAGTTGGAATCGAAACCAACAGTAGATTAAAATAATGACGCAGGAAAAGTGATAAAGAAACAACATTTTTGGAACAAAACATAACATTCACGCCTATATCGCCCCCAGAGGGGTAGGCCAAAAATAACTTGAGACCCGGGGCTGCCACTTGCCACGATCCTGACAGATCTCCTTCGCTTCATCAACATTCATTAGTTTCGGTTTCGGATACTTTTCATCTTGCCCTTTGCTAATACATACCCTATGTCCGCTTGGGACGTCCCTTACCAGCCCTTCCATCCACATTCGCTCGATACATTTGATTCGTCGATCTTTCTTCCTTCATCCTCTCCGCAAGTCCAAACCAACGAACATTGCTTTCCCAATTCTAGTCACTACATCCTCTTTCAGTCACAATTTTTGGAACACGACACGACAAAGCAAAGGGAACAGCAAACCAGAGTGATGCATTGAGATATGTAGCGAGCTTAGAAATTTCTTTGTAAAATTGCGTTAGTTAATCATCATTAATCACAATCGGTCACATCATTTGCAAGTCGGTGACGGTGACGTGACAATTGCCACCATCTGGGAGAACACAGCATAGCCAAAAATACTACGCCGCCCGCGACCACACGTGAGGTAGAAATTATAGATTTTTTGTGATTCATGTCACGTCTGGTGCAAGCCGTAGACGAGACAATGAATCATAGGATATGGATACAATTGATTGACGATAAATAAGACCAAAACGTAACTGAATACAAATACGAGGCAACTGCAGATGTGATATGGCATTTTGGAGCGAAGGACAATAAGGATACACGCTGTTGGATTACCGAAATCTGAAACAATCCGTCGACGAAAAACAATAATATAATGCTCAGGCATTATGTGCATAACTTCCTGTTATTTGTAGGTAATGCAACTTGAACACACTTATTCCCAGCAATCAATAATTTGGGCAATGCCAAACATGCCTCATCCTTCGCTTTTAGTTTTTGATAATGCTGAATAAAAAGCGATGGATTGAGTGTAGGTACCGCAAATCTAGAAAGGCTCTATGATCTAGACTAGACCTTGAATCATTTAGACCATGTATCACTTAGCCAAGACGATACTTGCTTCAAATCAATGGCTTACAAATTTTCGCAACATGTTAGCCAAGTTCAGTCACCCTCTTCCTTCCTGGGCCAATACCATAAGAGGTGCAAATACGTTGCCACAGTGCTATATTTGGTTTGCGAACGTGACAAACTTTACATCAACCGGACACTGGAGTCGCAATTAATTCAGGTTGTCCAAATTCGTCAGGCTTGGACATCCGTTTAGAAACAAATTGTCACCTTGTCTATGTACTTTTAGAGTACAAATTCGCGCATTGTGGTCTAATTGTCTAGCCTAACCGTGTCGTTTACATTAGGCCACCACCTACGTGTGCTCTGCCCACATCCAATTTACTGTTCTGGTGCTTAGTGTTTTTAAATTGACCCGAATTTTAGCTTTGAATTGATCTAACCTTGGATCTTTGGATTCAAATTGACGACGCTGCTACTTATCGATTTTCTGTTAAAGACATAAATAGCCTGCTTCTTAATTCGACGCAGAACCAGCATAAGCGAGGGCCGAAAGTAGAGTGAATCACGCGCGATGGTGATTTCAAAGACTACATCAGAAAACACGCCTCTAACATTGGACACCTCAAGACGAAACTTTTCTTTGGAAAGCTTGACACTAAACAACCAGTTAGGACCTTAGGCCCTGTTGTTACTCGTAGGTGCGCCGTTAAACGCGCGACCCACTTAGACCCACTTCAGAGTTACGACTCATAAACTATAGGTAGTACAGGTCAACGAAGAATTCTATTACCTGCTATGGTGCATATCCCTTGCGGACATAATGTGGAATTGAAGGCCTAGCCAAGACCCGAAAGTAAAAATACAGTACTTTTTAGAATAATGGTGCTTCGGAAGTTCGAGTTTCTCAGCGTTAATTCGAAGTGAGTGACTGTATTTGGCGACTAAATCACCGGTATCGTCGCATTGATGTGGTAACTAGTCCTGAGTAAACTAACCCGCTCAAGTGATAGTGATTAGAGCCAAAAGGATCTCTTTAATGTACATAGAAATTGTGATCAGCATTAAGACTTATTCGCCTTAAAAATAAGTCTTAATGCTTTGAAAAATCTTTCGCAGTGTGCTGGTGCATCAGCAGTCGACTAGTACGACTTGCATCCAGTCAACTAGGTCGACCCTGCAATGGGATTTAACTAACAACGTGCACCGATCCTAGGCCGCAGTTAGGTCACTAACGGTATCTGACGCATCCTATGCATCACCAACTAGCTGCATTTAAAGCAGTAGCTCACCATTGGAGACCTCGGCCTTTGTAATAATCATTCCACAAGGTAGCTCACCAGAGTCACCGCTCAAAGATGCATTGCATTACGAACAAGCAAGCTATTACCAGTGGCAGAATGCCAGTGCGATTCTGATCTTTCATGCGCTGATAAGATAGACCTTACTATTATTCAGTGACGCATCAGAATCCTAACCAATAAAGTGAATGTTATATTAATAATTTAGATAGAACATCTCTCTGATGTTTCACACACAATCTATTGAAGCATTGAGGCATGCTCTTAGGGCCGAAGATAAGTTCTTTGAACCTTTATCGCGGGCCTTTTACGATACAAAACAGTGAGTGCACTTATTAAAAACATACATTACGTTGGTGTAATGTTATAGAAGGTTTGCTCGAATTTCATTTCGTACTATCTTCCCATTTTAATTTTTGTTAGCAAAATCACTACTGAACATTTCCTAATTGGCATGCAAATGAAAATTTCAAACGTGTGAAGTATTTTTATTTCATTCATCTCATAAGCGCATTAATTCTTTAATTTAGGATAGGGTGAATTAAGCAACAAATTTACAAGGTGCGTTTAGATGTTACTACCTTCCTATTCCGTAACCATCCACTGTATTTGTTATCCATTTTCACGTTAAATATTTGACAGTTCGGAGTAGGTTAAAGCCGGGTTTTGACGGTCTTAGTACGCTCGGACCGTGTGCGTACAGTTTTAGTTGATTATGACGATGGTCAGTGCGCTCGGACCGAGTGCGTCGTCATAATCAACTAAAACTGTACGCACACGGTCCGAGCGTACTGAGACCCTCAAAACCCGGCTTAAACGACGACGGACGAGTCCAAACAGAAGAGAAGTTACGTCGTTGCGCCCCTGGTAATTTGACATTGCAGTGTCAAGCCATCGTTTGGCACATATTTAGCGTTACTGAATAAACTTACCTCCGTGATCTTCTGGATAATTTTGTTTGCGCATGACTTGCTCTCAATGCACTTGCTATAGTTCTTTACGTTATCGGGTGACCTGGCCACTGTTTCTTTAATCTTTTGTTATGGCAGAGCTAATACAACATGCCCCGTTGTTGTCGATAAAGCCGAGAACTATTCACTGTATGGAGTAATTGGTAGAGTTTACTATAATTAATACGTAACTGGTTTTGTGTTTGTGCTTTTGTTGGCTTTCTTTCTTCGGCTAAAGCTTTTGTAAATACATACCACAATTTTATCTCGCATTCACTAATTGTAAATTTGTCGATCAGGTAACATTTTGGTTTAACCTATTTATTGGGCAAGATAAGATCTACCATAGGACATAGATTTGACTATCATTATCAGTACTCCATTACTATCTTGGTCATTTGGTTAAGCTACGAACATAATTACATTCACCCCCGGTTTCTCGTACGCTAACAATCTGCTAATCTACTGTTAACAGCTGTCAAATGTTTTCTTCGTATGCACTTCGGCCATCTGACAGCTGTTAACGGTTGATTAACTGCTTGTTAGTGTACGAGAAACCGGGGGTATGTCTATTCAAACAGATTCATTTACTTGCAATAAAGTCCAGTGCTTACAAGTTACATTTGGAAAATACACATTCTGTATTTTTTGGCGACTTGAACAAGCTCAGTTCATATCAAGCTTTACTAATACCATTTTGGTGAATTTATATGAAGATTCTCACTCAGAGAATGTGCCCTGTGCCCAACAGTGGGACGAATTTAGGCTGATTTATGTAGGTATGATGATATGGAGATAATCTCTGATGCCACGATTTTAAGAGAACAGGATTGGTAACAAACACACCCAACACGAGCGGAGTTAAAACCTTTAACAAGATACCAGGTGAGGTTATCTTGCACATACCTATTCAGCCATCGCTAGAACAAACATTGACTTTAATATGTTTGACACCTTATCGCCTGCAGTTTGCCAAGTAAACAGGTCATTTGCTAAATTCCACTGCAAAAACTTGAGTGTAACGCACACAATGAGCCAAACAAGTTTTGTCTCTGGCGTCAAGTTGCTAAGGTGCTGGGCATTTCTTTTAATGCGGCATAATGCAAGTATATATCGCAAATACCTTTAGAAGTTCAACTAAAATACATTTGCTTAGGTTCAGGCAATAAAAACATCCGTATTGCGAAATATACAAAAAAATTCTAAATTATTAACTGTAGTTTTTATCTTACCCTTTGCTAATATATCCCCTATTTGGTCGAAATAGGGACGTCCCTTCCTGACCTATCCACCGGCATTTTTCTTTCCGAAACTGGCGAGCGTGCATGCCACGACTAATTTAATGTTGATGAATCGAAAAAGGTTTGTGACGATCTTAGCAAGTGGAAAATTCTGGTCTCTGCCTGCCTCTCCGGGATACAGATGTGAATTTATGCGATTTAATGTATGTTAACAGTAATGAATAACATAACCAATTTAGCTAAAATGTTTTGCACGTACTATTTCGTATTACCGATTGACGTGAAGGCCATTACACGAAGTGGAAAACGGAAAACCTAATGAGATGCGTAGCTCAATAGTGTAACCGTTACCATCGTCGTCCGCTAGGCCAATGAAAATTGAACTATGGGACAAGCAACAGTTTTAGTCGGCAGGGACCGATGTGACCAAATGAATATGCCAGAAATAACAAATATTTGCTAATGGGGGAAAATATACTGAAAATTGTTCCTATGAAGCCCACTGATAAAATTTCAGTAAATAGCGTATAATATCGCAATATTATGGGTTGTTTTTTGCTACGTACGACTCCCTGATGTACATAGTTTTGCCGTCGTAAGAATTATCTAACGTTGAGCTAAATAATATTTACTAATTAGGAAAAGCTGATTTTCATACTTTTAGGCGCTTACAAAATCAATCGTTGAAAACAATAATTGATTGTATAAGTGTCCAGATTTCATAGATTGTATTTTTATATCTAATGTAAGTAACATTACAATTCTATTTAAAATTGGAGAAGTCGATGACGCAAGAACAATCAATACATTAGTGGCCACGTAAGGAGGAAAAACTACGCAACGCTAGTGAGCATTAAAATTTCATATTCATCATCATGGGCTTGGAAAAAGAAGAATAATCGTGAGTGCATTGAACCAATGCCGTGGTCCATTACTTAACACTACAGCCGTCGTGCGCGCCGCTTTTTATGAAGCAAATGTGCTTTTTTATGTCATTTTACTTCAAAGTTGAAGTTTTTTGTGGTTGAAATTTTTATTGCTAAGACTTACTCTAACGAGGGTTTTGTAAAATTATTATTTGCGTCGAGTCGATAGCTGATCAACCTTTACATTTAGTTATACCCATGTGCACTTGTTTCGCGGTCAATTTTAGATCGACATCGACTTTGTAAGGATCCTTTATTATTTACTTTATTAAAATTAAATTTATTTGTAATTAATTAAATTCACTGCCTAGCCTGGTCTAACGTTTGATACGAACGACTACCAAAAACAGTTCGTGTCGTGTGTTCGATTCCCAGTGGTGGGCGTCGTACTCGATTTGTACAAATGGCCTTAGTCTGAATATATTTCCATGTTTGTAAGGTCCTTGGTTACCACAACACATAGTTTGGGACCAGGACAAATGATTGTGTTGTGTGGAAGTTTTTAATATTAAGAATATTCTAGATAAAATATCAAGCAAGAATAATCTTTACTTTAGATTTCTTTATGAAGTCACTAATCCTGAAGTGTGAAGATCACAAACTCGTTAGGTTCTGAAACACAAACTTAGGCAGCACGAACACAAGCTTTAGAAGCACAAATTTGCTAGAAAAAACATTCTCATAGATCTGACAAGACCAATACTCCCCCAGCCTTCGAGCTGTCAAAGCACCAGCTGACATCTCCGACGATGATGTCAGTGTCAGCCTATGTTTAGACATTTATTGATCACCAGCCATTGTCTGCCATCGGCCCAAATTCAGCTCGACGACAGCTAATTTATGTCCTAGACTCAGGTGTCAAGTCTCCCAAACGTTTCCAATGATGGAAATGAAACAGAAGTGTCAAGATCAATTTTGTCAAAGCTCGAGTTCATATTTGGGATGAATAAAATTGGAATTCGAGCTGGCATCCAACCACCGATAGCAAATATGTACGAAAGAAGGACGATGCATCAAAATGCTTACTATCTCGTTTAATGCATCTTCCTAAAGCTACAATTTCGGACGTTTTGGTGAAAAATCTCCCGCAAATCCCAGATTTGTGCGCAACCTCACCTGACCCAGAAAAAAACCCGGGGAGTCCTTTACGAGTATCTAGTAATTTATGTCGCAGTCTGTAATCGTGATCGTGTAAAAAAAAGAGCCCAAAGACAGCGTACAAAGAGAGCCATTTGTTAATCCTACGTCTAATTGACGCGGGGACTTAATCACTAATGTCATCGTCACGATAGGAAAGTAACTTGATACCTAGTTAAAACTCAACACCTGGTAAAGAGCCAAAATTATGACGATACATTACAAGTACCGTATAATTTAAGTTCTTTAGTCACAGTTGATATGAAAAACAGAAGACATTTCTCATTCATTTCCCATCATTTTTACACTTCCTTCACAATAACCACAATGTCATCGACCTATCTGGATGCGTTCCCATACAGGCGATACAACAATCTACCATTGGTACGTGAAACTATTAACACAGCGGTTTCGGAAGACTGCAGGCTATTACACAATACATTTCATAAAAACAATTTACACTTTATTGTCCATTACGCCGTGTCGTGTCATTCCGAATGGCTTCCAACACTGAATAGCTCTTACGGAGCTTTTACTGAGCCCATACTTTATGTGACTTTTTCGCCATTACCGCTCTGGTGTGACTTCTAAAATAAACAGTGCGCTAAAGACGGATCGAAAATGATCGGTTAGTCTTGATTTTGAAGATATTGGAACTATGTATCTTTTGTACTAAGTAATCCATGGCGTCGTTAGGCTTCCGAAATAATAAAGCACATCTAACAGGAGGTAATACGATGCTTCGACAAACATTCTTAGTACTAATACTGCAAAGGTTAGTACAGCACAGTCAATGAATGAAAAGGGCTGAAAAACTAAATGCTTCTCGCCATCACAAGATAACTGGCAATATCGTATGAGCGAGA
Organism: Yponomeuta evonymella; assembly: GCA_963969515.1. NCBI lineage: Eukaryota > Metazoa > Arthropoda > Insecta > Lepidoptera > Yponomeutidae > Yponomeuta > Yponomeuta evonymella. Next base: position 3,443,883 of record OZ018347.1, read on the forward strand.
AGCAAGTAGTGACCAAGTCGACTACAGGGTTAAACTACCCCCTACAGTTTAATTAATAATAACAATCTGTACTTCGAAAACATTATTATCTAAGTTTAAAAACGACCCATTGAGGTTATGCTTGTCACCAAGCCAGGGTACACACGCCTTCTGAGTATTCTTAATTTTCCGTTTCTAAATTGCAGAACCAACAGTGGATACTAGAAGTTGCGTGCGCAAACAATACGCACGTTTTCCATGTTTGCTAGTTGGCGGTTCTGGCCCCATTCAACCGGGGCCTCAAATCTACTAAATAGATGCACCGCTCTCTTGTAAAGTGATACTAAACATAAACATAAACATTTACATACAGGCACATACGTTGCTTCTGACCCCACACTAGCGCGGTTACATCCGTTTTTGACACCATCGTGGCAACCCGATGGTATTCAATCAAACTACCCTAAGGCTACTATATAACAAGACGGTTAAAATGCTACCAGGAGCTACATAGCGCAACCAGTGGATAAAAGCATATCTTCTTGAGAATACGTTTTTTGCAAAAAGTGAACATCATAAATCTCAGTAATGGTATTAGCTATTTTAGAACCAAGAACCTAGAACTAGAGCATTTTTACCAAAAAAAAAGCCGTTGTTAGCGTAGTTCTTAGTTTCAAGGCTGTAGGTTTTAAATTTATGACGTTCTTGACAAGTTCTTGCCGCATTGGTCAGACGTGGTAAATGACCGAAAATCTTTGCCTAACGGCGCTTATACACAGGAGGCACATGTGCCAACTGCAGCCGTCGACGCGCCGACGTCAATCGCCCACATGTCAGCGTCGAATATCTGCGTTAGCGCGTCGACGGCTGCCGTCGACCCACTTCGACGCCTGCCGTCGCAGTGTCGACGGCTGCAGTTGGCATACGTGCCGCCCGTGCATAAGCGCCCTAAAAGGGTCCCAAAAGAGACCAACAATAGGCGCAGACGCGCCTGTAATGCGCAATGTAAAGACTTACATTCCCTACACTAACTATTTGTCCTAGGGCCGCTCTAAGGTAGTTCTAACAAAACTCTAGACTATGGAAGGTCATTGTATACTAATAATCTTTTAGCAAACTTGAGGCCAGAACTGAGTCAGCTCCTACCGTGAAACCGTGCACCGGATTGCACAATCACACTTCCTTTACAAAGTGTCGCTTTTCAATATAACTTCCTGGTTAATTTTTTTTAATTTAAATAGTTCCTAAATAGGAAAGGCATTATAGATACACACGACACACCATTTACTGTAGACAAAAAATGTATGTGCTGTGTTCGAAAGGCCTTTTAACATGTAACCTGTAAAAAACTAAGAGGCTGAAAATTCCACCCATGCCGGGACTTGAACCCGCGACGTGTATACAGGGTGTAAGAAAATTCCTGTATACACGACCAGAGCCAGGCTAGGTAACTTTTACTACCTTCGAGTTAAACTTCGAAAACGCGAAAAAATATCGGCTTTTCCACTCTAAAGTTACCTGCGGCATTGAACTGTACAGTGATATTTTTTCGCGATTTCAAAGTTTTCCCCGAAGTAACAGTTTTTCGTAATGGCAAGTAGAACCCCCCATTTTCGGATATTATAGGTAATATACGAGGATTTTCTTACACACTGTAAAGGGATTTTATGGACATACAATGAGCTTGGATATAAGGGAAGCTATTTGACTTTGAAATGTCTGTCTACTCTGTATTCTTTACTCAATAATCATAAAACCTAAGTAAGGTTTCAACCTTCAGATTAAAACAAATAACAAGTCATATAAAAAGGCGACAAAGGGTGTCGAATTAAATTAAGGGTCTGTTGTTTGTTATAAAGTCGAATTTTTCGTACAATCTTTGCGTATTTTCTCAGCTTTGTACCCGTATCCTCTCAGCTTTCTACTGAAACAATTTTTTGAAATACTGGCAAGTCGGGAAATTCATATTTCCACTTTTATCGTAGTCTGTAACTTCATAAGTATTTAAGGATTAGCTTTGTTCGTAACGTTGTATTGCGGCCGACCCGTTATAACGTTTGATAGACCTTAAAATGTACTGTGCTGACTTGACAACACAGTCGACAGCGGAGTAACCTTCATATTTCCGTTGTAAATACACCCGTAATGTAACCGAGTATAATGCACGTATGTAAAGGCCGACTGTATTTCAATCAGGATCCAGCAAAAAGTGGCGATAGCTCCATAATCAATAAAATCATTATAACCCATTGAGCCTTCGATTAAATGCAAAAAGTCTAGTGTCGATGCCTGTACGACCAAAGCTGAGCTAGGTGACTTCTAAGCGAGCAATAACAATATGAAACTATTGGGGATTCGACTGTTAATACCTGTAATTTACCTATTTAAGATGAATAAGGTAGTCGGTACTTAGGTAGTAGGGACTCGCTAAGGGATTTCTTTAAAGAAACTAACATCTTAATTCTTAACAGTTGCAACTCAATACATTTATGATAATATTAATGTTTTAATATTTTATTTAGACATAAAAAACTCAATAGATCCTTTATGGGGCTCTGTATACGGTTCTACAATAAACATGCTCAAGATTCCTCAAGAGTTACCATTAGAATGTGTTAAGCATACTCTGTCCAAAAAAGCCTATTACAACATTAAGGATTATTTGGAAGATAGAGCTGTCTGGTATTTAAATAATGTTAACGGTGACAATTGTATCTAGTGTAATGTAAATTTAAGTTCAAAACTCTGTTAATTAAGCAAAACCTGTTTTGAAAATAATAAGTGTTGAGTTTCTTTGTTTAATGTGAAACTAACAGCTTGTCAAAGCTTGTTAATGAACGTCAGTTCATTAGGTAAACATTTTGTTTTTATAGTGATTATTTTTACTTTGACTTTGATTTCAGAAAAGATAGTAAGATTGGAGTTGTTTTTTTTTTCGCTGTCTTTTCTCCACTACAACTCGACCCGAATACAGTGAATGACATTGTACATTGACATTCAATAAACAGAATGTAAATTGTTTACGTAGAAATAAATTTTCGATTTCTGATTATGTATGATGTAATAAGGCCGCCAATTGCGATTTATTGAATTTCTGTTAATGTAATCTCTGTGTACAATAAAGAATATTTTGGTAGGTACTTAAACGAAGGCCCAAAATGGACATACGTCCTGCCTGCCTCTATATTACGCGCTCCAAATCCTAAAGGATTCTTAACGTCTAGCTGTCAAATTCTGCACTAATTGCTATCCCAAACGTCATGATTCAGACGGAATTTGGTGGGCATAATTAAGCCTGAGAGTTTATATGACAGTAAGGGGAAGACTATTACGCTCAGCCAACCAGCACCTTAAAAAAAATTACTAGGAAAAGATCAAAGTAGCTAGAAGAATCTATTTGTTTCTGAACATAAGTTTGGGGAAACTCTGCCTGTCTGTTCTTCAAGCTCACATTAGCCAAAGGGCTCATATCACTCATGTCACTTTTGCATTAACATAATCTAGGGCCTAGACAAAGCCGCAGACAGAAACACTAGTCCTCGTTACGTAGGCAACACTAAAAACCTGCCTAGATTAAATCCCGCTGTTCCGATGACACGCTTGATAAATATCGGACAATCAATCGGTGTCATATTAGTGGAATGGAAGGTGAGATCACTGGATTCGTATGATGGGGGTGAAGGCTGGTCGCTCGTCAAGTCTAGACTCGCACAGGCTTTGTGTGTCATTGTTGTTGATTAAAACTTGACACGGGTTTAGAGACATGTAGACATGTAGTTCCATTACGACCAAAGCTGAGCTAGGTGACTTCTAAGCGAGCAATAATAATATGAAACTATTAGAGACATGCAGACATATAGTTCCATTCATAAAGAAATAAAGAAACATAAGCAACTAATTTTAAATCAAGGAAACTCTAAACGTAAAACTTTGGCCATTTAAAGCTATCACCTACACAAGATGATTTAGGCAGTCAGATGGTCTCACACAAAGTCTAGATTTGACGAACTCGTATCTCGTAGTACAAGCAACACTTGCTGCCAAAAAGTTGGACAACCAACTCGCGGTCACAAGTTGTGTAAAACAAACATGATTGATGGAATTCACCTTTACGAGAGCCGTAGCACTTAAAGAAAACAAACACAATGTTATTTGCAACTTTGTAGCATTCACGACACCAACATAACATTTTGGGGCCAGGGAAAACAAAACACGATCGGCGCATTGAGTCAGCTGATCGGTACGTTGAACTTCCAAGAAGGAACGAAAATTTTCCCGAGCTGGAGAATCAAAGTCATTTACTGTAGTGAGTGAGTCAATAGCAAACGTAGGTACCTAAGTGGGTGACTGCAACCACAATACAAGGCATCTTACCATCCACTAATCATCACACACATGACATTAGTGGCGTTCGGCCTAAAACCTGAAGTAAGGTCATTAAGCAAAGTTAAGAAGTTAGCCCTAAAAAGTAAAATTCACATTGACTAATTCGTGCAAGGTAAACTTTCGAGTGTGTAAGGACCAGGAATCAGTTCAAACCAAATAGCACATTTTAATTTAATCGATGCAGACGAATTTGACGAAAAGAATCTAGGATCAAAATGGAAATTAGAGACAATCATGCCCAATAAAAAGATAAACATTAAGACAAAGTTTATCATTTTTTGGCAACAATCAAGTAATTAACCAAAACGTTCGCTTAAACGCCTCATTTCCTATCTCTATTTGAATTCAAACATTGTATTGTATAATCGGCTGTCAGGTGACATCATCGGACAGCTGATCGTTGGGTTGAAGGCAGGTCATTTCCGAGTGTAGGCAACGTAGGTGTGACCGCAGACTGGAATACCCTGAAACGGCCTCATCGGACAAATATGGAGTCTACGCAACAGTATGTAGGTAGTAAGGCACTAATGAATGTGGAGCTTCAGAGGTGGAGTATCCGGATTTTGAATCCACACAACGCAATCACTTGTCCTAGTCACAAACTAGGATACGTACCACCCTATTATTCTTCTTAAAGTGTCTCCTATCATTGAAACTTGGTTGCCAGAACGTGCTCAGGTGCCTAATTATGCGCACCATATCCTGAGTGATTCCAATCGTCTAACTGTCAAATTCCATACTAATTTGACGGTTATATGATTAGAATCGTTCAGGATTTGGTGCGCGTAATAATAGGAGCTGTTCACTACAATTCTGAAAAACTCTTCCGCGGTTTTAACACCTGTCTACGCTTTGATGTTCTACAACCATGACATTCTTTTTTCAGGCCCTCTCTTTCCTTGCATCTAGCCCATCATTATAGTCTATAACAGCTCTGCTGGTTCTTATATTTACTGCCCGATGGTGCGTACAAGTTAGCTTCCTTGAGCTTTCGTCTAAGGACTTAGACGTTGGTCACATTATAAGTCTAGCTGATACGAAGCACGTGCTTTAGTATTAGTAGAGACATTTAATATGAAAGAACTAGTGACTAACACTAAAGCGACGGATCACACCACTCTCCTAACTCTGAGTGCGTAATGCATAAATGCTCGCACGTAGTGTGAAACAGCCACTACACTGAGTTAGATTTATGAATGCAGCGTAACGAACTGAGGTGTTAATACAATGTTAATTAATGACAGGCCTTTGCGTCCGTTTCGGACGATTTACGCAGTGCTTAAGAGTTACACTTTTTGGAACTATTAGAAAGTCCGTTCGGGAACGGCAGGCCAATACTGCATTTAGGACACACAAATTAAGACTCCGGTATCGGGTCGGTAGGGATTTGGTACCTACTGACTCTTTTGTCCACCAGCGCCGAACATCATCGGCTAAACATTTTCCACATGCACTGCCTTCGTACATATTAGACATTACATGGGAGGACAGGTCACAAGCGACTGAGTTCTAGAACTAACAATATACTTACATCAATCACAAAACAAATGTAAGAGCACTGGAGTTCACTGAAAGCAAATACTATTGGTTCATAATTATTTATCGTCGATACAAACATAAAAATTGTAAGGAAGTTTCCCCTATTTAACCTTTTTGTTTTTGGGGAAACTGTATTCCAACTGACGTTATCCTGTAAAATTTCGTAGTGACTCAAATTAGGTCGATTTCATGACAATTTAAAAAAATGTCTAATAATCACGAAATACGATAAGATAGTCTTAACAGGTAGAAAGAATAAAATTCAAATTTGAACACCTCCTTGTAGTTTGGGTACTGTGGATACATTGTGCATGGAGCTTTCTACAACAAAAATGAAGTCCGCAGAAAATTATAAAAGGACTCTGTTCTCATTATTCATTGCAAATGGCGACAACTAATGCGCGATAAAGACAGTCTAAGCCTGCAATCTCAACTTTACGGCGATGACACAAATCCGCCTATGCACACAGCGTGTTTCCAAGCAAAATATAATACAGGTTTCGTGTCGAGATGTAAGTTTTACAATTTTGGCGCCCGTTTGGGGAGATCCCTTATATTTTGGGTGTTGAGATTTCGTTTGACTACCCACATTCCTAGCTGTGACGAAAGACAGATGAAGTTATATAGACTACAAAATTAAATGGTCTCTTCACACTTCGTATAATGGGGAAAACCTACAAATAGGCCAATGATTACGACGGTCAAAACAGGGGGGTACGATGCAAAAGATGGTGCAGTAGTTTTTATGTGCTTATCTCGTACATATGGGTGCAACTAAATATAAAAAATGGTAACAAGAGATATCTCGGGACAACTTTTGACAGCCATTAAACCTCAAAAATTTGGGACCCTTGGTTGCTCCCTCATATAAGTTCTATACGGTGCATCCTAGCGAAAAGTCGTTTTCTAACCAATTAGATAACATGAAATTTTGCATCTAATGATTACTAAGACTTCAAAATTCGGTCTAATATGGCAAAAAACGAGGTTTTTCATCAACATTGTAAATCACTGGAATATTGTGGTTTTTACATCTGTCTCCCGCTTAGATATTGGCAGTCTTAGAATTTTTTTAATAAGGTACTGAATACCAAATTTGTTGAATTCTGTCAAATACACTCGTCGCAATTGGCAATCTCTCAATCGGCGTCGGCGTTTCCTGCATTCGCCGTTTGAATTAACTCATAATTTCCAATGTCTCATGGTAAGATTTTAATATTGGAGAGTTATATAAGCATAAGAATCATCAAGTAATTATCTGAAAGTGTGAATCAGGTAGAAAAAAATATTGGGAGAAAAGGAGATTTCTTTGGAATTTTCTTGACGTCCCACTCATAACTTACACAAAGTGCATCTGTGCAATAAATTGCAATAAATTAAAGAGCATGAAATGTTGCGTCTTATGAGTACCAAAACTTAATAGAAACAAGGGTCAAAGACGGACGCCGGTGGCAGCACGGCAAAATTAATATACCATGATATTAACTTTATTTCGTGTACTAAAACTCTATATTATACCATTTAATACGATTTTAACACAGCACTTGGCCTTTTTTGGCCTGTACTGAATTTGCCACGAAAATTACGCTGCGAAAGTTTACATTTATTTTCATTGTCCGTAAGTTACCAAACAATAAAAAGTAATTTATACTAACCTGGAACATACTATTCTATTTAGTTAAGGTGGGGGCGAATTATTTATCTACGATTATTAAGTGACTAAGCAGAAAATTTTTGTCTTAGGAAATTATTTACCTCGAATTATTTTTCACTGCGTCTAGGCATAAATACTTGTTTTTGGACATTGGCACACTAATAAGGAATCTTGGAACATAACATAGCGAGAGTTTAAATATCTCTGCGAAGCATTACAGAAATCACAGCGATACAGAAATTATAAACATGTACATAGTATGTATAGGTAGCCGCACTGCTAATATATGAGCAATTCCGAGTGAATGCAGCGTGTGACACGCTCAAATTACTCCCGATTTTACCCTAGGGATTTGGTTCATGACCATTACTTAAACTGTTTTTTTTTTTAAAGCAGATGAAATTAGTAACCTAATAACCAGAAAAAGCTATGAAACTTATTTTATAGCTAATTATATTATATTTGTTGACTTTTAAACTAATTTGTAATTTTGTGTGGCAATTCACTTAAGTTACTTGTGTGTGTTTATTTTCTACTCCCTGATTTACACTTTACGATGATTATTTGATGATACTAATAGTAATTACAACTCTCTCATCTTATTTTCATGCCACTTAGTCGTTGTAAAGCATAGGTAAATTCAAACGCCATTCAAATTGAAAGATTGCCAATTGCGAGGAGTGTATTTTACAGAATTCGACATAAATTATGTGGTACTTACACAATATAATAGGGGTTAAAGTATGAAATTGCCGTTTTATTGCAATAGGTTCTTTGAATTGACATAGAATCTTCATGGTCTGAGGTTTTCGAATGAAACTTTTTTCAAATGGTTTCTATGATGTTCTTTTTTTAAAAAATGTGAAACATTTGAATATCGACCTTCAATTGTTTTTGTTATTCAATTTAGACAAGAAAGATGGATACTGCGAAAATTCGAGTGATTTTTGAATACGAGTTTCAACGCGGAACTAACGCGGCAGAAACAGCCTGCAATATCAATGCTGCGTTTGGAGAGGGGAAACCATGAAGATTCTATGTCAATTCAAAGAACCTATTGCAATAAAACGGCAATTTCATACTTTAACTCCTAATATGTAAGTTTTTCTCTAAGAGTGACCACTTCGAAGCTGGAGACGCTTCAATACCATTATATTCCAGTTCGTTATAAAGTTGGGGAAAAACTTAATTTTTTCTTCGTGGTGTAGTTTTCTGCCATATTTCTTGACCGGATTATTAAGTGTTTATACATTAAACGCAAAATGTTATGCTCTCTAATTTGTTAGAAGGTAACTTTAGGCTATATAGAAGTTAAGACGGAGAAACCAGACACTCAAATTTTTATTTACATACATACATAAACTTAAGCCTGTATCCCAGAGGGGTAGGCAGAGACCAGGGACTGCCACTTGCCACGAATATCACTTTCGCTTCCTCAATTCAATTTTTATTTATTTATTTTATTTTATGTACTTAGGAGAACCAGTAGCTAGTACACTACTTAATACATTATAACTATAAAACTTAAAAGGTTTTAAGGTAAGTGCCTAGCCTATTAAGGTTGCCACAGAATGCGCTTTTGCTAGTGTTTAAGTTTCTACAACTAATCTAGGTTTAGTGGCTATCAAAAGTTTTCCCGAGATATTATTGTCATGTTACCATTTATAGGGTCCCGTACCCGAAGGGTGCGAAACGGGATCCCATTACTAAGACTTCACTGTCCGTCTGTCTGTCTGTCTTTCACCTTTCTGTATCTCATGAACCGTGATAGCTAGGCAGTTGAAATTTTTACAGATGATGTATTTCTGTTGCTGCTATAACAACAAATACTAAAAACAGAATAAAATAAATATTTAAGGGAGCCCCCCCTTACAACAAACGTTGCCTAAAGACAGCGCTCGCCATCTAGCGGACATCTATGTAAACTTCACAGCGCCGATGTCATGCCGTTAAACGTCAATGTTAAAGGCTTCTTGTTGGTTTCTATAGATGGCGCTGTTCTCAAATTCGATCTTTGTCTAACGGAACCCTTCGTGCGCGAGTCCGAAGTGCACTTGTCTTTTTTATACTTTTTTATATTTACTTAGTTGCACTCATATATACGAGATAACATCATAAAAACTACTGCACCGCCTTTTGCATCGTAGAATCATTCTAATTACTGGCCGAGTAGAATCTCTAAGAGTGGTCAGGCTTAGATCATATAATATTTAAGCTCTTAATTCGCCAAATATACGGCAGTATTTTGAAAGAAATTGAGTATATTTGGGTATGGGGCGCTTTCGCTTCATGCGCTGATGCAAAACCTCACCCATTTGCTAGGGAAATTGACCACACAGTGACCATGCGCACACCACCCCGCAGAAGACCAATGTAGCTGCTAGTCAGCTAGTATTTCCACTGTTCTTTGCAACTAGAGCCGCTAAGCCCGCCTCTCGGCAAAAGACCCGTACGTAGCCGCACTAGCGTATCTTATCTTACGTAAACATAGTTTCCAGTCGATGTTAGTGGGGCATTGAAGTAGCGGGCTTATCGGCGAGCAGGTTGTACTATCGCGGATAGGTATTGCACTTTTTGTCAACGTTCCAATGCATGATAAGAAGAGGTCGTCACGGGACTCTACTGTGAGTCGGTAAATCAAAGCACGAATATACACAAGGAATCGAGAAGAACAAAGCTTATGCAAAAACAGTGCAGACTACAGCACATCAATGTTGACACTTGCACACTAATCAGTAAAGTTAAGGAGGACTTTGCAACAAAAATGTAAAGGTTGACCACTTTGACCAGCCTGGGCAGTGAGACGACGCTAGTCGCGCGTTTCAAGTGTCAAAATTCGCGACTTTCCTGTACATTAACTTACTGTAAAATTCTGACATTTTAGCGCCACAAAACGCGTGACTCGTGGCATCGTACTACCCATGCTGCTATCGAGTGTAGCATGACGATACGAATACCACGATCGGATCAGCAAAATTCGGCGTATTAGGGGATTTTTTGTTCAAAACTCAGGAAGAAAGTAGCTGTCGCTCTGCTTACAAATGGTGTCGAGTGACTTCGTATGAGATATTTATCCTCGGTTTCTCGTACACTAACAATCTCTTGTACTGCTTACAACTGTCAGATTTTTTTGTACGCACTTTGGCCAACTGAAAGCTGTTAACAGTAGATTAATATATTGTAAGCGTACGAGAAATCGGGGGTTAGAGATTACGCCTGATACGACGGTAATTTTTTTCAGCAGATTCTTTCTGAATGCATATTTAGTACTTACTAATTAAGAACAAAACCTAGTTTTTTTTTTGACATTTCATGGTTAGGCCAAACAGTCTCTGTATCGCATTGCATATATTAAAAACATGGTTCGGCAGGTCAGGATTTTGATGAGTTTTTGTGACATTACAAGACAACTGGGACAAGAGCAATTATAATTGTTTTATCGATAAAAACTCGAACGAAAATAAAACGCAATAAGCAGATGCATTCGAAGCTAATAATAAATTCAAATTATTTAAATTCCACACACAATGCTTTCCATATAAAGCACATCCGATTTACCAACCAAGAGGATGTTCATTACGAACTGAATCAATTACACTAATGACATTAAAAGTTTAACCCTATTTGACCCGCGGCTACACAATTAACAACCTATCATTAACTTTAATTGCACCAGAAGAAATGATAATCCCATCATTTAGCACTTCTTTAAAAACAGCCAGGTCGTAATCCGTGAAAAGCAAGGAGGCGCGACCGAAATCACGACCGCTTTTTTTGCAAAAAAAAAAAACTTATGTTTGTGGCCAGTAGCAGAGACATAAAGAAGGTCTTATTATTAGCCATGGAGTCGCCATGGATGAAGGCACACTGGACTAAGCCCGGGAGTATAGGCAGGGCATCGTCCTGTCGGTATTCGCTTGTCACGGTCCAGGGTATTGCAGTCTTGGCAGATTTATGGGGGCAATCACTGCAGAAAAAAACGATTGAGGATCTAAGCATTGTGCTTTTGAGTCGGCACGCGTTGGGAGAGACCTATGGGCGAACTATGTTATTAATTTATTTCTATACGGCTGAACGTAGGTGGTAGATTATTCTAAGTAGGATTAAGCTCGTCTATATACAAACCCCTGTTTTTTATGCAATATAGAATTTTACGCGGTGGGCACGCGTGGTAATTAAGCCCAAACTATCTCACTGAGAGTAGGCTTGTGCTCTGCAGTGGGACGTAAATGGGCTACAGAAATAATTAATTAATAATAATAACGTACTTAATTTTGAGAATTCATTATTTGAACGTTGTCCTGCAAGAAATTACAAAATATTATCAATCAAGTACACAACCATTTGTATCTTATCAATAGTCCCGGTGCCGTAATCAAGGAATAAGAAATTTATGACGCACTGTCTTCAAAACAACTTCCTACTTCTAAGGCATCTGTCTCTAGTTCCTTATCAATAGCTCCATTGGCCATTGCTCTTTGTTAAAGGCTGATTAGGACAAGGAAAAAGAAGATAAGAAATAATTTGATGCAAGAAGGCAGTGTGGTAGAGCATTGGTAGAACGCTACCTTCACATATAAGAGGTCCTGCGTTTGATTCCAGAATGTACCAATGATTTTGTTTTCCATGTTACGTATATTGGGAATTCGTGGTAGCAATACCACTCCCTAATGCTAAAGGTAAAAATCTTGAGGAAACATTATGATAGGCGCGAGTCGCGACTCATTGGGTCTCGACAATCGTTAGAGCGACTCATGTAATCTCAACAAACATTCGCGCGACCCATGGAATCTCAACAAGCTTAAGCGCGACTCATGGAATCTGGACAAACGTTTTAGAGCGATATCGACAAAGATTAGAGCAACTCATGAAATCTCGACAAATGTTAGCGCGACTCTTATCTCGAGAATGTTAGCACAACTCAACGCCTAATGGAAGGACCCTTACCTACACATGCCTAGACTAAATAAAGAAGCCGCCACTAAAACGCCCCAGTGCATGGGAGATATTTTTTCAGCAAAGAAAAACATAATCAGCATAGGAGATCAAAGGAAAATATCGTGAGAGCATTCCCCTGAGCTCAGCACGCGATTACGTTTTGTGAGCACAAGGTATGGGCACGCTTGGCTGAGCATAATATCCCTTGGTCTTGCGCAGATTTCATTCTCTATTTTGCTAAGATCATTGACAATATATTCTATCAGTGTTATTCACAAAAAAAAAACGATTCCTTTAAACACTGTGTTTAAACATTTGTGGTTACGTATTTCCCTTTACAACAGACTATTTAAAATGCCTCTGAGGAGTGTTTTAATTAATCGTGTTTTATTTACAACACCGTATGACCGCTATGACATGAGTCGCGTCATTCAGTCGACAGCACATAATTTTAGGGTTCCCTACCCAAATGGTACGGCTGCTCCGCTGTCTGTCTGTCACCAGGCTGTATATCATGAACCGTATTAGTTAGACAGTTGAAATTTTCACAGATGATGTATTTCTGTTGCTGCTATAAACAACAAATACTACATTCAGACTAAAATAAATATTCAAGAGGGGCTCACATACAATAAACGTGATTTTTTGCCGTTTTTTGCTCGATATTAATAACGGCAACAGGTAAACGCTTAAAATATTCAAATATTGTATAGATAATGGTACGGAACCCTTCGTGCGCGAGTCCGACTCGCACTTGGCCGGTTTGTTTGTTTACATTTCAGCTGAAAAGTCGCCCGTAACGTAAGAGAATAGAGTGCACGGCGGTAAAGATTGATATGCTATCGACTATGTATATTGGTCCCGTGGGGATTAGATAGATAGAGCCTACTCCTCTGGGATACAGGCGTGAGTTTATGTTATGTTATGGGGATTAGATAGATAGAGAACGCTTTACGTACAGTCGACAACACATCGTGCTTTACAACCACGCACTTTACTCAGATGAATGTAAAGGTCGATGAGCTACTGACTACTTTGCAAAGTCGCTCGTAACGTAACTGAGTTAGGGCCAGTTTACTGAATTGAGAATTTCGCTAAATAAATAGTTATCTGTAGTGCTGTCTCTTAGAATTTCTCAGAGAAGAGCGTGACACAGCGTTACTTCGTGAAATTCTCAATTCAGAAACCGGCCCTTAGAGTGCAAGGCTGATGCGCTGCATACGGGGAATATTATCGTGGTGCAAGGTGGGAACTTGCCGTGGCCTAGCGTGTGGCAAAGCTAAGCAAAATATGTATGGTATACTTATTAAAATTAAAATATCAACATAAGTTATTAAAATTTTAAATACCAGTTTAAAAAAAAGGAGCCGTATTGAGAACCGCCACCTTTTTATAAGTCAGTGAAGAATAGTTTTAATAACAATAGGTAGTTTCGAAGACTCGAGCGCAAATGTAACATTTTTAGTACTTATGTTAAGTACATCCATCGCTTCTACTGTGTCGTTTTTTTATTGTATTACCAACACAAAAGTGTTATACAGCAACTACCAAGAAAAAACCTTTATAAATCCCAATTTCTTCGAAACAGGAAACGACACAGGAAAATAATAGTGAATTCCCATTACAATGAAATGACCTATTACTAAAACGCTATGTTAATTCCCATGGAAACTATACATTTTAATGAATCTCTAGGTACCCAAGCATGACGGACTCATGAATTGCAAAGGCAGGGCTCTGATTTCATACTTGGCTATGTATAAAAAAAGTTATTGAGCATAGTTTTTAGGGTTCCACATCTCAAATGGGAAAAAAGGAACCCTTTACGATCACTTTTTGTCCGTATACTAAGGCACACAGTCCACCAACGGAGAAAAAAATCAAGCTTCTAAGTTAATGCTATCAAAAGATATGAAATAACTTCCACACAACTCAATCACTCAATCAATAATAAGGTGTATTGTTGCATTAATTTGTCATATCAGCACTATCAAAACACAACAGGCATTTCCTATTGACCAAAGATCATAAAGTGAATAATATTTGAAGGAAACAACGGAAACTGATCATTTGCAGATACATCACAAAAATGTTTTCTTGTGATTGCCTTTGGCATGTATGGGAGATTTTGTTCCACCGGAAAGTCGAATTTATAATCATTCATTTGGAACCCTCAGCGTATGAATCCTACTCGCAATTGTCCAGTTTTATTTTTGTGTATTTGGTGTATGAAGAGCCAAACAGGCCAAACACCTGAGGTGAAGAAGGTGGGATCACTATGAGATGACAGTCAGATAAATTCTTGCTGACATAGTGACCAAAGATAGCAAAGTGGGAAATTGAACTTATTCATAATAGCAATAAATTCAAACTTATCCTGGTCCTATATTAGGATGCCATGTGCTATGGTAACCTGGGCAAGGGTCTCAAAACTATGGAAAAACACCTAAGCCAAGGCCATTTGTGCAAATCGAACCCACAACCTCTGTTGTTAGAACAACGAGGCAATCTGGGGGTAATTTGGCCAATAAATCTATGAAAAGATCTTATTTCAAATAGGTTTGACTCAAGTGGTTGTGCTGTGATTTTTGTATTTCACAACATTTTATAAACAAAGCATCCTAAATGAAATCTAATGAAAGCCACATTTAAAAAAAAAACAATCATTGGTCAGCTGATCTCAAAAAAAAGACAGCTAGTCCATTCACTCTCCACATTGCGGTCAAGTCCAAAAACCAATTTCAATCACACAGGAGCTTGAGTTGATAAAAAAAAAGTACTTTAGCCACCGTTGGACAACCACTCATTACATTTATAATAAGAACTGAGATTTTGGCTGAATCATTGCCATTATTTCTGTAATAAGTAGGTAGTATGTATTGAGCAGTTGAGAAAAAAATTAAAATTACAGGATATAAGGATAGAAAGAAGGTACATGCCAGTAGAATAAGAATATTCATAACAAACACACAAACTAATGACTTGGTCATAAATTAGGATAGCAGTAATATGGTAACCAGACAAGAACTAGTGAAATTATTATAAATCTTTTTGCATCTCAAAAAAATTCATTTATAAATTACCCTCCTTTACAACACCATTCACAGTACCCACCCTTAATAAATAATTGTTAAAATCTGCATAAATAACCAAATTCTGTAAATAATTACCCTTTAAAAAGGAAAACAAATGTTTTTAAAATAAGTTTGTTCGTACACAGCCTAAAATAAGATAAGAAGATAAAATACTGGTTTATTCTCAGTTCATGCTTAGTTTTTACCACCTTGCTCACGCAATTGCAAACAATTTGTCTTACTACTGCAATTCAATTTACAATTTTAATTAAACTGTTATGTACACCATTAATAACTTGATTTTATTATTACAATTTATCTTATCATATTAGACTCACCTTGAAAGCTTGTCTGCCAGTTGTTTTCCAGGCGGCACGGTATGAATCTGTCCATAGGCTCCGGTCTCACAAGCACTGATGGCTTTTTTGCCTGCGGGCTGCATTGCTGAAGCAGCCGCCTCTCATATGACTCGCTGAACATGTTTCACACCTTTATGTCCTTTATTATGTCTTTCCAGGCCTTCACCACGAATTGGCGAGCATCAAAAACGTAGAACACACTCGGGTAGACCTCAAAAATAGTTCGAAACTGCGGTAATCTTACAAAATTATGGAAGTACCGAGACTAGTAATGCAGTGAATGAGGGTACGCGGTCAGACGAAAATAGTGAACGTTTGCAAAGAGGTTGTGGTGAAATGTATGCGATTTACGTACGATGGTGGAACAATCCAAGTTGTGCGAGGATTGTAAGCGTAGCCAACCGTTCAACACGGCTGCTACGAACCATTTGACATGGTCAGCAAACAACACACTAAGGAAGCCATAGTTAACACAGTCCTAAGTGAAAACTAACAAATCACGACTATATCAAATAAATAAAGGCTCGAACAAACGTTCACAATCGCGTAAAATACAAAGAATAGGCTCTCAAAGCGATTTATAATCACAAAAATATGAAATTTCGAGAGTGGCAGATTGAAATAAATAAATTTAGTGTTGCTGTAATAAAAAAAGAAAAAACTAGTTTTTGAATTGAAATCCAACCGTTTTCCGATTTTGTTTTCTGCGTCCACACGATGGGCAATAGAATAGATTTTGTTGATAACAATGCGAAAACGCAGGAAACAAAGGGGACCGAGGTGGACCACCTGCCCACAAATTCATCGAAGTTATCGGTTAGTTCTCTTTCTACTTTTTTGTAAAACACTTTTTAGGGTTCCGTACCTAAACGGTAAAAGACCCTGTTACTAAGACTCCACTGTCCTTCTGTCTGTCGGCTGTATCTCATGAACCGTGACAGTGAGACACTTTCACAGATTACGTATTTCTGTTGGTTTTTATTTGTTTTTGTTTTTGCTTTTTTTCGTTGGTGTTTTTTTTTGTGTTCTGAGGTTGCCAGATACACCGCTTTTCCGCTTTTTACCCCGCTTTTTTGCTTCCGCGTTAGGCCTCGTGTTAGAAATCGTGAGGTTCCGCTTTTTTCAAATTTGTTCGGCCTCAAAGATCGAAAAAGCTGAGTAGGCCATTTTGATTCTTGTTCTAACAATTATAAGAGCTTACCGTACATTACTTTGCTGGATTCCGTCTATCTGCGGCTGGTTGCTAACCGGGGAGGGCACAGGAACCAAAGTGGTTAAAAATTCTTCCTTCCTTGCTTAGAACAGAAAATGTTCTGTGAGGGAGGGAGGGAGGGAAAGCTATACAAAAATTGAACTAGGTACTGTATCTTGTTTTTTTATTTAATAAGTGCCTTTTGCTTGTATGAATAAACAATCAAAAACATCAATAAACGCACGAAGTGAGTAGGTACCTATATAAAATCGATGTATACTAAAAATATGGAATCCCGCTTTTTTAGTAAAAAAAAAACCGCGTTTTGTAAGCACTGCTACCGCATTTTCAATCTCCACATCTGGCAACACTGTTCTGAGTAACTATGGAGTACCTACTCTTTGATTGATTTTATTTTAGGTATTGTTGTTTCGTCGTGTGTGGTGTTGTTAATCTGTGTTTGTCCAAACAAAACAGCCTTATAATTGATAAATGGATAAATGATTCGAATTATTTTTATTTATTTATTTATTGATACTTTTATTGCACTTTAAAAAAAATCGTACAATCGTATTATCCCACCATTTATTCCACGAAAAATGGACGAGACAAAGATGGGGGACCTAAACCCCCAAACATTTTGAATTGACCCCAATCGTCACGATTACTCTCCTCCCCCAGACCCAAAATGCCGTACCCCAGGAAATGGAAGTGTCTGAAACTCAAAGTAAAAAGCGCCCAGCGGTCCCCAATTCCCCCCGAGAGATGCCGGTAAAATTTCCGAGACCCATTTCAAACCCACCTGCCAGAACAAAATATTCAGCGCTTGACAAAGGCCCATATGTCCACGTTTCACTTATTGAAAATGAACCAAACTCGGGGACAACATTACACCATGTTCGGACTATTTCTAATGAAGAACAACGTCTCTAATGTAGGTATTACACGACGGAATCTAAAAACTCGGACGCAACAAATTAGCAATACAATGGACATGTTTTCATTTCTAGCCAGGTGAAAATTTTAATGTCCATTGATGAAGCCATAAAAACTTACTACGAAACCAACTTTTATTATTTCTCTGTTCATTCGTTTTAGAGATTTTTTAAAAATAAATCAAATATTAAGGATGTGGGCTGAAGAGCTGGAATACCTTTGCCTAGAAGTAAAAAAAATGTAACTGTCAACGTCATGTTGACATCCGAATATAATCTGTGATCTTTCTGTGAATTTGACGTTTGTTTGACGCGTTGACATCAGTATTGCCACTTTGATGTTTATAGTTTCCCACGTCTCGTAGGCTACAGAGGCATTTATGAATTCACTTCTTCTTCAAAATTATTCAGTAACCGCTTTTTTAACGGTTTTTTAAATAAGGTTTTTCTCATTTTCATTTTCATGATTTAAGTACTTTTTTAGGGTTTCGTACACGAAAAAAAATCCCATTTGAAATACATACGCCATTTTAGATTACTTCAAGCTGCAATGGCACAACAACTGAAACATAAATGTATGAATAGGTAATTGATAAGTGAATTATTTTTAAAATCAATGGAATAACAGCCGTACGTCCTAATGGGAGAGGGAAACATTCCCCTTCTTCGCATCTCAAGCCTAAATTCCATTTATAAGGGAAATTTCTCTCAGTACGGCAACACTGCTTGCTTCTTGTCTTTTAAAGTTTTATGGCAATGGCTCATAAGTTTTTCAGCCCACAAGTGGTTTTTACAAAAAAAAAATATTTTAAAAATTAATATAAAATAAAAAAATCAATATTTTGGAAAAGGGTTGGAAGCAAATATTATGGAAGCCTTAGTTTTTTACCTACTTTCGGCTAAGCTATTAAAATATCCGGGTTACTATTTTGAAATGTTGTCAATTCAAGTCACCCAGGTGTCATCCGCGTCGAGCTCCGGGCTCCGATACTGGTCGGGATGGTGTCGGCAGGTACGTCTGGTTGTTCGCTTTAGCTTTGAGGCTCACATCTAGTGCATCTCTCCAGGCGGTGAGCGGGTCGTCGTCACAGGGAGCTTTCGCCGGAGGAGGCAGCTCGTTCCGGAAGCTGTTGCCTCGCCATCGGAAGTTTACGTAGGCGGAACCGTAAAGGTATCCAAGGTGACGTTCCCGCTTGAGCATCAAGATGGCGACTTCTTCTTCGGGGACACTAAACATGAAGAAGGTGTTTTATTTTGAAGAGCTTTGTTACCACCCTCCCACAGCATCTGGCCCACGAGACCATAGTCACCCACAATCGAATGCGCCGAGGAGCCGCCCTTCATGGGCTGTGCTGCCAAGCGCAGGAGACCATGTATGTCCTAAAGAACAGTCTGAACATCGCCAACACCGACCGCCAACTGTTGTGAAGAACCCGCCACCCAAGAAAGTTGTCGCCCTGCTGCGTAAGCCCGGTGGTGAACCACCGGGCTTACGCAGTATCAGCGACAACTGGGGCACGATGCAGGATTATCGACCCAATCAGAACCAGAAGAATAACTACAAGCAGTCTGCTGAGGTGGAACCTGGACCCTCAAGGGGCAAATCGCCAACACCAAGGATACAAGGATAAGGACCACGACAAGTTAGATAGTAAGGCGGTACACCACTACACTACCAGACACTGTAAATACAGTAAATACAGATACCGCCAAACCGAGCGGATCCCAGGACCGAGTAGCGACACCGTCATCCTCCAGATCCGCTGACAACCCAAAACCAGGACCGTCGAAACGGGCGCGCCTCGACGAGACGTTATGCCCAAGGGGAGAACACAAAAAGCTACGAGCTGATACCAGCTAATCAGACCGAGGTCTCATCATCACGACCGAAAACGCCGGCACTCTTGGCGACCACGCAAGATGGTGCTCGAAGCCATGGAGAATTGCAAATTTTCGTCGCCATTTCACCTTCCGAGATATCTCAAATGGCGATAAATTATCTCACCTGGCAACACTGCCGCTGACAGCGGAATGTTTTTTCACAATGGCGGATGACGAGGCTGTAGTTACAATTTTGCCCACCTGAACAGATAACTTGGTGGCGCTGTACATACTACTTCCATGCTTACAACAAGTGTTGCCAGGTGTCGATGTGCACTCGTACAGACATGGTCAAAAGTCGTACTTTGGCAATACAACATCGCACCATTGAA
Source organism: Yponomeuta evonymella (assembly GCA_963969515.1). NCBI lineage: Eukaryota > Metazoa > Arthropoda > Insecta > Lepidoptera > Yponomeutidae > Yponomeuta > Yponomeuta evonymella. Next base: position 3,464,152 of record OZ018347.1, read on the forward strand.
CAACTATCTTTATGCATTTATTTTAAGTATTTATTATAAGTATTTCGCACTAAAATAAATGCATAAAGATAGTCGTTCAATGGTACATAGTTGTATTGTCAAAGTACGACTTTTGACCATGTCTGTACGAGTGCACATCGACACCTGGCAACACTGTTTGTTGTAAGACAAGGATATAATGAATATAATGCTGACGATTTACTAAAGTGGCAGATTTTGGCAGTTTTGAAAGATTCCAAGAAAAGTGGTATTCGTTTTATTGTTCAATGAAGTCATCTTTAACCTTAAAATTATTTCATATTACTACGTATTTGGTAGAAAATTATTTTACCAAACTGGAAACCTGTGATTCACACCCAGATTATACGGGGATTCCCCGCTTATTCTGTTTTACACAGGTACGTCATATGATGAACTGTTTTTTCTTCCCATACCGGTCATTGCAAGTAGACGTATACGTTTCTTCTCCAGTAAAATAAAATAAAACTTGTGGTAAAAAGTGAATAAGTGAGTAAGAAAGTTACATAGTGAAGTGGCTAATTCAATTTACTATCTAACTGTGAAATTTAAACTTGAAAAGTCCGTGTTTTAAAGTAATAATCGTCAAAAAACTGAATACAAAAACCGTTGTGATTGTAATAAACAGTGACAAAGTTCAATGACCGGCATCGACCGTGACCTTGACAAACAAAAAGCGCTGCTTCATACTACTATTGCAAATAGAAATCGTCACCCGCAGAAACAGTTGACAAATTTTGCATATCTATGCAACTGTTACGGTAGCGCATTGGTGAGAATACCAGTCTTGGACGCAGACACCCCGAGTTCGAGACATAGTCACGATCGGACTGATTCGATATCTTTTTCTTGTCTCAGTGTCAAAAGGCGACATCTACAGGCAAAATGAGTTTCTTCGGAAGTATAACATTCCGTAAACCAAGAACTCAATCAGAATCTCAGTTATCCGAAGATGAAATTAATGCCTCAAGAAATACGCTAGATGGCACTAGTTGTAGTTTGCGTTTAATATCGGACGATGAAAATGAGGACAAAATAGCCGAACTCAAACAACAAATTGCAGACCTTAAACTAGAGCTGAAAGCTGCACACAACGAGATAGATTCCTTAAATTTGGAAAATAAGCAAATGAAAAATTATCTTGAAGAACTAAAAAAGGCAAATCTCCTATGCAAAAAAGTAACGGACAGTTTAAAAAATGACTGCGTTACACCAAAAAAGAAAAAGAACAAACAAAAAAGTCCACTCCACGACAGCCCTTCAACCCAACCCCAAAAGGTTTACAACAAAAAACATCTCCGAATCCTGAAGATCCTTTAGAGCATAATGCAAATACCGCTAACTTGGATGGCAGTATTAACAAAAAGACAGCCCTAGATAAATTGAGACCCATGAGAAGCAATAAAAGGAGAAATAAACTCTGTGTACTAAGCTCCAACAAAACGAATAAAATATTGGACATAGCTGAAAGTACTTTCAGCAGTACGCATTACCAAATATGTCATTACCTTACGACAAATGTTGGAATCAAAGACCTATTGACAGGCTTAGATAAAAAAGTGAAGGACTTCACAAAACACGATTTTTGTGTGATCATGATTGGAGAGGAAGATTTTAAAATAACTAAAAATTACTTCGATCTCGTAATCTACATAAGAGAGAATATCAAATGCATAGAGCACACAAACATTATAATATGTTACCCGACATATAAATTCGGCTCTCATACAACAATGTTCAGATGGAGAGTAGAGACCTTTAATAACCTACTCTATATGGACCTACTCTCACACGAATATGCCTACTACCTGGATTCGAATGCCGATCTTACCTACGACCTCGAAATGTTCTCTGAACGTCAGGGAACAGTGAATAACAAAGGAATATCGAATATATTCCAGAACTTAAAAAATACAATGATGGAGATTGCGCAATACAACAGAGAAAATGGATTGACTGGAGCAGACGCAATTTCTTCAGGACCAAACGAAGATTAAAAAGAAAATGAAACTGGTTTTTTTCTCTGACAACTATCTGTACATAATGCATCAAAATATCGCCGGTCTTATTAATAAAGCCGACTTATTAACAGTACACCTACATGATCTGTCCCAAAGAAAGACCCCGGTTGATATAATATACATCACCGAACATTTCATTGCCGCGGGCCATGATGATCTGGTAATAATACCGAACTTTAAGGTAGCTGCCCATTTCTCAAGAGATAGGCACAGTAGAGGCGGAGCGTGTATTTTAGTAAAGGAAGGACACCATTACACGCAAATGGTAGACATTGCAAGGCACTCAATTCAAGGAATACTGGAATGCTGCGCTATCGAGTTGCCTGCCCAATCTCTAGTGATTGTTTGTTTATATAGAGTCCCAAATTCAAATCTTGAAATTTTTTATGATAAGCTAGACATAATTCTCAGTCAAGTAACGAAAAAGCATTGTAAAATAATTGTATGTGGTGATTTTAATATTAACATCCTGAAAAAAAAATAGGCTTTCTCAAGATTTTGAATACTTCTTGCTGGGATATAATCTTAAGCTTGAATTAAGAGAGCCAACCCGACTTATAACACATGCATTGACAACTTCGCACATAACATAAATCGTGGTTGTAAAGGCGAAGTTATCGATTTGGGTCTATCCGACCATACAGGGCAGATTTTTAAATGTCCCGCAAAGAGGACCTTTTATATTAACTCTTGGCGTAAAGAAGTTAGAGATGAAAGTTTGGAAAATCTCACAAAATTCAAAAATACCTTACAAAGTTTGACATTCTCAGATGTATATACAAGTACAAATGTGAACGAAGCATATGGAAGCTTCATAGGAATTTTTAAAATGTGGTACGATTTATGCTTTCCAAAGAAAAATTAACTGTTTAAAAAAACCCAAATGGCTATCTCGGGGTATTAAACAATGTAGTAAGAACCAAAGGAAAATTCTCTGGAACTACAGATTGAAACCTAATGTTGCTACAAAATTAGCGCTAACTAATTACTCAAAAAAATATAAAAGAATAATAAAAATGACCCAAAGAGCCCAAAACAATTTCTATATAAATACCGCAGAAAATAAGTCCAAAGCCACTTGGCAAACAATAAATAAATGTAAAAATGGAATGGTCAACGAACCAATACAGAAAATTAAGTATAATGAAACTTTTATATCAGAACCCAGACAAATAGCGGAGACTTTCAATGACTACTACATTGATCAGATTAGAAACACCTCAAAAAATCAATCTCTTCCTTGCTCAGATAAAAAAAGGTAAATATTAACACATCAAGCCAGTCTATGTTTATGCCACCCACGACACCTCTAGACATTTGCAAAGTCATAAAGTCTTTAAAAAATAAAAAAAAGTTTTGGATACGATGAAATAACGACGAAATCTATTAAGTTTGTCTCCGAAATTATTGCACCCCCTTTGAGCCATATAATGAATCTTTGCATAAATAACGGTGTATATCCAGAGCAACTAAAACCTGTCATCGTTAAACCCCTTTTTAAAAAGGAGGATAGGACAGATCCTAAGTTTTATAGACCGATTGCTCTTATACCAATCTTATCAAAAGTATTCGAGAAAATAATTTACCAAGCCTTGTATCACTATTTAGAAAAGTATAATATATTAGCCACTCAACAAAAAGGGTTTCAAAAAAATAAGACTATAAATTTGGCAATAGGTACATGACCTTTTAGAGTCCGTAATAAAAAATATGGATCTTCGTATTCCAGTATGTGCAGTCTATATGGACATGACTAAAGCGTTCGATTATGTTGATCATAGTACTCTATGTAATAAATTATACTCCTACGGTATCCGTGGTAACGTTCTATCATTGATAAAGTCATACCTTAACAATAGACCTCAACGCACACAAATAAGTAGAATATGTCTAAAAACTAAACGAGAAATTATCTACACATCACATAGTAGAGTTGTAGAGCATGGTGTGCCGCAAGGCAGTGTATTGGGCCCTTTGCTTTTCTTGCTCTACATTAACGATTTTCCCCTGAATGTCTCAAATCCTTTAATATTGTTTGCTGACGATAGCACGGTACTAATAAATCAAAAAGATCCATTGACATATGAAAATGATATTAACAACTCTATAAAAGAAATAATAACTTGGCTAGATAATAATAATTTAATAGTAAATTTAGGAAAGACAAATATAATGCATTTTTACCAAAGAACTCTGACGACACCAAATTTAAACATAGTCTATAATGATATAGTAATCAACGATACACAAGCAACAAAATTTTTGGGACTCACAATTGACAACAAACTTACATGGAAAAACCACGCCGACGAAGTTTGTAAAAAACTGAGTAGATGCGCCTACGCTCTTTTTAAATTGGCTAAAATTGTAGAGATCCAGGCAGTGGTAACCGCATACCATGGCCTAGTAGCTTAGTATAGTAGCTTAGTATAGTATAGTGTTTTGGGGCAATTGCACAGATAGAGATGTCATATTCAAAGCACAAAAGAGATGTGTAAGAGCCATGTGTGGCCTAAAATCTAGAGATAGTTGTAGAGAAGTGTTCAAAAAGATAAAGATTCTAACCGTTCCGTTGCTCTACATTTATGAAACAGCAGTATTTGTCAAAACTAACCCTAATTTATTTACAACAGCTGGCAGTCTTCATAGCCTGAATCTACGTAATAGAGAGAGACTGAACACACTGCAAAGCAGGACGGCACTCATGCAAAAAAGCCACCTCAAAATTTATAATAAAATTCCCAGCAGTATCAAATGCCTTTCGCTTATACCCTTTAAAAGGGAACTAGGAAAGCTCCTAATTGCCAAATGTTTTTATAAAATGGACGACTTCTTCAATGAAAATCTCTAGACTACATTTATGTTATTTCTTGTGATTGCAGACATTGTATTAATTTTATTATTTTATTTCTGACTATTCCTAATTATTTGATTTTTGACATTATTCGAAATAGTATTTGACATCTTAAAAAAGTGTATTAAACTGGCTGTATGTAACGCTTCTGCATGGTAGTTTTAAAAATATTTTTGTACACCCAATGGGTATAACATAGAGGCACTTAAAATAAATGTAACACCTGTACGACCATTACCTATGTTAAACAAAATAAATTGATTTGATTTGATTTGATTTGTAATAGATCTCTCCTAAGTTTCCTAATGTCAAACGCTTCGTGCGAGAGAAAATTCAATTAATAGGTAGGTAGCCAGTTGAAATTTTCACAGAATATGTATTATTAGGACGGATTACCTAACAAATAAAATTTAAAAAATAATAAAAAAAGGGGGGTTCGCCATAGAACAAATGTGTTTTTTCGCCGTTTTTTTGTTTAAGCTCTATTGTAAAAACGGTAATACACACAGGCATCAAACTTGGCGTGATTGTGGGACTTATTATATATTTTAACGATAAATAATAAAAAACGGCCAAGCGCGACTACGGAAACCTCAGTGCACGAGTCCGACTCGCTCCTGGCCGTTTTTTTTATTTATTCAATAATTTGTAAGTTGCTTTTACTTGCCTTTACGCTACTTGTATGAATAAACAATTAAAAACAGCAATTAGCGCATGAAGTGAATAGGTACCTATGTAAAATCGATGTATACCTAAAATATGGAATCCCGCGTTGAAATTAAATTATTGAAAATGTATGCACCTTTTACAGAATAAACAACTATCTATTTATTTATTTTATTTGTAAAAAATCCGCGTTTTTTAAGCACTGCTACCGCAATTTCAATCTCCCCATAGAGGAACTTAATCTCCCCGTCTGGCAACACTGTAGTGGTTAGCGTTAGCGTCATCCATCACAGATTTGTGTTGTCAATTTTATATATTTGTCGATCGTTTTGATCGTGGTGGTAATTGGAAAATCAATCTCGGCTCTGATTTGCACACAGCACAATAAACTTCGTGCAGAATGGAAACTTATAGGCGGCGCGGTCGATTAGAGGGCGTCAACGAGGACCAGCCGGTCTACTCCAGATTGTTCGTAGTTTGTGGGAAAAACACGACCGAGGAACAACTACGCGAGGACTTTAGCAAATTCGGAACAATTGAGGATTTTTACACTCCTCTAGACCACAAAACAGGTGCGCACAAGGGAATCGCGTTCATTAAATTCTCTAAAACGTCAGAAGCCGCCAAGGCTGTTCAAGAAATGCACCAGAAGTCGACGCCAGGCCGCCAACGGCCTCTAAAGGTTATGGTGGCGAGCAGCCGCTCTGACATACAGATTGACGACAGTATGGACGACCCAGACAAATACAAACGACTCTTTATCTACGTACAGAAATCGGTGACTGAAGAACAACTAGCAGAATACTTCAGCCAATTTGGTCATGTTTCGTCTGCAATTATACAGAGAGACAGGGACACTGACGAATCTAAAGGGTTTGCCTATGTCACCTACAGGAGTTTCTATGAGGCTGCATTAGCTTTCGAAGGGGCTGAGAAGAGATACAGGGCAATTTTTGCACAACCCAAGAAACAACGTAGACCTGAAACATCTTTTGAGTCTAACTTGAGTAGGGCGTCCAATGTATCTTTGGACAATACCCTTTTGCCAATGATGAATGTTAAACCACAAGGATACAGATCGGTTATTGTTAATTGTGCTCCATTTCTGACATACTATCACATACAAAATCTCTTTGACTTGATCCCAGGGATGGTAAATTGCCAGTATTCAGTTGATATGGTGCGCCACTTTGGGAAAGGCAAACTTACTTACTCCAGCCCAGTATCTGCTGCCTATGCTGTCCAAAAGTTGGATGAGTTTGAATATCCACCGGGACACAGGATAATGGTCAAACCAGACTACAGTAGTTTCAAACCAGAACAAAAGTTAGATGAAGTACCCAGTCTCATAAGCAATTTAAATTCTGCCATTCAAAATGCATCTAACTCTGCAACACCAGATTTGGCTCAGTTGGCGACAGCCATCGCTGAGGCTTCCAAGTTGATTAAAACTGCTACTTTGGGGATAACTGACCAGGACTTACCAGACAGTAATGACTTGAATTATTGCAGTGTTCAGTTGCCACCTCCACAACCATTAGCTCATATTGATGCGCCAGTGGCAAAGCGCTGTTTCTTGGTGTGCAGGCCTCAGCCTCCGCCGTTGAAAGTGTTACGTGATGCTTTCTGTCGTTTTGGAGACTTGATAAATGTCTATACTTTGCCAAATAAGACTGTAGGCTACGTCCGCTATGCATCTGTCACGGCTGCAGATGAGGCTATGAAGGTACTGCATGGGGCAGAGCTATGTGGTATTCGGATTAAGGTGTTGGAGGCTGAGGACGAGGATAGATCAGCTGAGAAGCGTAAAAGATTTGACTAATATCTTCAGAGACTGAAGTGACTACACTGACCAATATCTCTTATTGTTCTAGGTGTAGCTTACCGCTAAGGACAGACATTGTGACTTTTATTAAGAACTTTGAATAAAATCTATTATAAACGTACTGACAGACTATCAATAATCCCAAGTTTTAATTTATGAGGACTAGACTCAATTGGATTGAACTGACAGAGAGTTGAGACTGACCAGTAATATAAAATGAAATAATAACCACTGGGCTTCCATAAAAATATGAACTACATTTCTGTATTTTAGGATTCCATTCAAGGAAAAACGAAACCCGTAGGTTCACTTTGATCACTTAAAGAATAAAAGGCTAAAGAATTAGATTTACTTACATTTAATTTATTGCTCACTTGTTGGACTTAAAGTAATGTAGGTAAAAAGGTAATAGCAGTATAAAGCGCGACAAATATTGTAATTGACAAATGCTTGAAATATTATTCAAATCACTTAGTTACTGATTTCAGTTATTGCTTGTCTTAGTAAAGGCAGTAGCTCCTGCCTGTAAAGCGGGTGCTTATCGCCGTGCGTAATTCTTAGGATCTTCTCGGAGCTTTTTAGTTGCTCCAGTGCTTTTGGGAGGTCCATTTTGTAAAGAAGTATCTTCCCGTATTTCAAATGCAGCAGGCCCAGGAGCGGATGACGATCGCCATAGTAAAACCTAGGGGAAAACATCATACATAAAGCTTATAAACGTCACAGTGCAGGGCATTGGGTTTCTCTTAGAGAGAGAGAGAGAGAGTATGGGCTTGGACACTGCGGATTGGCGATGTCAAGCGCCGAAGGTATGAGAACACCTCAGGTTTCCGTCCGTCCGTCTGTCCGTCTGTCTATCTGTCACCAGGCTGCATCTCATGAACCGTGATAGCTAGGCAGTTGAAATTTTCACAGATGATATATTTCTGTTGCAAAAACAGAATAAAATAAGTATTTAAGGGGGGCTCCCAAACAACAAACGTATTTTTGTTAATAACGGCAACAGATCAACAACAGGTAGACGCTTGAAATATTAATAGAATATTAGTATGTTCGCTTCAAAAATAAAAAATTAAAATAAATATTTAAGGGGGGCTCCCATACAACAAACGTGATTTTTTTGCCGCTTTTTGATAATGATAATGGTACGGAACCGTTTGTGCGCGAGTCCGACTCGCACTTGGCCGGGTTTTTTTGTATTTTTACGGGGCGGGCCCTATTCAATATGAATTTGCCACGGGCCTCAGATGGTATAGTTACGCTACTGCCACTGCGTAATAATAAATGTGTTTATATTTATATTTATTTACACACTCTTCTCAGTGCTATAGCTAAGCCAGGAATACACATCTTTTGTATAAATTCTTGGCTTCATTACAGTTTTCGTTTTGGCAATACCTATGTCAGATACGACTAAGCCGAGTACACACACACACACGCACAGACACACACACACGCACACACGCACATACACACGCACGCACGCACGCACGCGCGCACACTCGTACTCACACGCTGTAAGTTGCTCGACTGTGTTACTCACAAATGTAATTTACCCCGTAAAAGTATAATTTTAATACATGTAAATCTACTGGTAACCAAATACTAGGGCCAGGGCTACTGCCAATTCGAACAAAAGTGTCAACTTAATTGGAAGGCACAGGTATCAACGACCCCTAGTTTATTATTAGCATATGAATTGAGTAATCTAAGCTAAGCCCTTTTGTAAACTCTTCTTATGGAGAATAAACTTTTTTTTTTATTTATTAACAACTAGCTGACCTGGCAAACGTTGTTTTGCCATATTAAATTGAGCCTACGATCTATTGACGATTGACGACCTCGTGGCGCAGCGGTAGCGCACCTGCATACCATGCGAGAGGTCCCGGGTTCGAATCCCGGCTGGGGACAAAAAAAAACCCCAGGTCTTGGATGTTTACATGTTCGTGATGTCGTTGTTTCTGGTACCCACGACACAGGGTATCCTAGTGTGGGGCCCGAAGCAATGTATGTGCCTGTATGTAAATGTATATGTATATTCTCAGACCTACCAAATATACACAAAAGATGTCAGAAAAATCGGCGAAGCCGTTTCGGTGGAGTTCGATAACAAACAGTGTGACACGACATTTTTATATCCTTATAAGATTTTGCTAAAGAAAAATATTCTAAAATCGCCCCAACAGCAAGACATACTCACCTAAAGCACGGTAGCAGGCTCTCGGCGTACTGGCAAGCTTGCTCCCACATGGGCAGTTCGGCACCGATGAGCGCGTCGAAGGCATGGTCCAAGGTTTGCGCGTGCATCACGTTCAGCGGGTGAAGGACCCCGTCTTGGCGCTCTAGACAGTACTTGCAGACATCGACGTCTGTTGGGCGAGTGGTCAAGGGAATTAAGGTACCAAAATATCAGTTGAAGCCCAAGCTCTTTTATATTACTCAATACTGAATATTTTGTTACATTCTACATAATGATATTTAAACTTAATATAGATCTTTATGGACTCTAGACCACGCAACATTATAATACAACGTCTAATGCCTGGATTGCTAACTTTTACCTCTCTTACAGGGTCACGAATCTGGAAGTCCGTATTAGCGCCAATCGTTCCCGAGAACTAATGTCGACCATAAAAAATACGATAATTTGTGTTGATCATAAAAAAATAAGAAAATTAGTTATCTGCGGCATATGCTGCGACTCGATAGGTACCGACTGCGTCAAGTTATTATGACGGGCAAGATGGAGGGAATGAGGTGTGTTTTTTATTTTTAATTATTTATTTTGCAGTAAGTGCCTGAACACTTCACTAAGCAAGCCCGTGCTGAAGTGATCAGTTTCCATTATCGATTTCAGTGCAGGTAAGAAGAGGCAGTGTTCATGATTCATTAGAATCATTTGAAACACAGCAATAGACATCACATAATATAGGTTACACATCACAAACTAACATAATATACACATACACTAACATGCCACTGAATAGACAACTATTATCTCAAAATACAGATTACATAAATGCTATACATATCATGCGAAATAATATGCATTGTATCCCAGAGGAGTAGGCGGAGACCGGACTGCCACTTGCCACGATCCTGACAGATCGGTAAGGGACGACCCAGGCGGACATACATCGGCCAAATGGGGGATGTGTTAGCAAAGGGCAAGATAAAAAGCACCCGAAACCCGCGTGGGCCCCCCCTGAAAAATAACCCTAGATACACCAATGCTTGACATTGCTCATTGGTAGACTAAAAATAGATAGCGCAGTAGAGGAAGCTGAAGAATTCTACTACCATCATCGGATCAGCTCAATGGTACCAAATGATTGTATTGTCATCCGAATTACATACCTCCACTTGCAATTTTCTTTTAGAAGTAGGACAAAACTGAGTTTCTACACTTGTTACATGTTGACGACGTCAGTTCCATTCAATGAAGTTACGGAACTCTAAAAAGGATACAGGCCACGGAAACGGTCTTCATATTCTGCACATGCAGCTCAGTGAACTCCATCGTCTTCCTGAACCGTTCGATCTGCTGATCCGTGAACTTGGTGCCGCACTCCGAACAATGTATGACGTCATCGTCCACCGCTCTGTCTGTCTTATTTTCACTCTCTGTGACGTCACTTGTGTCTCTCTTCTCTGTCGAGTCAATGGTAGTGGGCTTCCTGACTAGTTGACAGTTCTCTTTCCATGGCACTCGGACAGGATTGTCGCATTCGCTGTTTGGACACTTCGCCGCGTGAACGATTTTTATTTGAGTGTCATCTGGAAGTGGATATTGGTATATCTAAGCATTTCAGCACGAAACAAAAATATACCGGCCAAGTGCGAGTCGGACTCGGGCACTGAGAGTTCCGTATCAACATAAATATATTAGATATGTATTAGGTTTTGTTTTTTTTTTTTATTTGTTTTTGTATTTACTGGAGTAAAATAAAGAGTATTCTTATCTTATTTAGCAAAAATGTGTTTTGTTTCATTCAGTACGAAACCCTTGTCGGGGGTCTGTTTCGCACTTGGCCGGTTTTTTTTTTTTTTTTTGTATTATAAGGACTGCTTAATAATCGCACCGAGTTCATTCGTATGCATTACAATACCAGTGCGAGGCAGATTGCTGGCAGCGGTTGGATGAGCACGCCCGAGGACAGAAAGAAATGGCGTGCCTTGAGGGAAGTTCACATTGCTGTCAACCATTTTGACATTTGGTAGTGTGAAATTCAAATTCACACTACCAAATGTCAAAATGGTTGACAGCAATGTTATATTGGGGAATGATAAACTAGACCTTGTAGAAGAAACTGTATTTCTGGGTATCACAATTGATGCAAAGCTTCAATGGGGTCCTCATATAGGAAAATTGGCAAATAGGCTCAGTTCTGCAGCATACGCAGTTAAAAGAATCCGGGAACTAACTGATGTCGCAACTGCTAGGCTTGTTTATTTTAGTTACTTCCATAGTATTATGTCCTATGGTATACTACTGTGGGGTCGGGCAGCAGACATTGAGACCATCTTTGTCCTGCAGAAGAGAGCGATCAGATTCATATATAAGCTAGGCAATAGAGATTCGTTAAGAGATTTCTTTAAAGAAACTAACATCCTAACAGTTGCTAGTCAGTATATCTATGAAAATATTATGTACGTTAGGAAAAATATCAGTAACTTTAAAACTGTAGGTAGCCAACACAATGTAAATACTAGAAATAGACATAAACTTTCGTTCCCAAAATTTAGGCTGGCAAAGGTTAATACATCCTTTATGGGGCATTGTATACGTTTCTACAATAAGATCCCTGAGGATATAATAAGCTTGCCAGAAGCGCGGTTCAAAAAATGTGTGAAGCACACTTTGTGCCAAAAAAGCTACTGTAACATTAAAGATTATTTAGATGACAAAGATGTCTGGAATTAAAGCCAGTTCAATGCATGAGTTTTAGTACATTTATATAAATCCTGTAAATTAAGGACTTGAAAAGACTAAGTTTGGAGTTTTTTTTGTCCATTTTTTCTCCAAAATGATCTAGATTTTGAAATGGACACCTAGTTTAACTTGTAACGTTCATTAAGTCGCAGTTTCTGTGCTACTTTGAATAAAAAATTTTGATTTGATTTGATTTGATTTGATTTGAAGCATATGCCCAGCAGTAGACGAATTCGGGTGGACTAATTTGTTTTAGATAGAATACTGCATTGTACCACACCAACCGTTGTATTACCACTTTTACGACAGAGCAACATTTTTTTAAATCACATCACCTATGGGGACACAACTTATTTTTTTACTTTCATTTTTAGGGTTCCGTACCCAAAGGGTGCCCTGTTACTAAGACTTCACTGTCCGTCTGTCTGTCTGTCCATCTGTGTGTCTGTCACCAGGCTGTATCTCATGAACCGTGATAGCTAGGCAGTTGAAATTTTCACAGATGATGTATTTCTGTTGTCGCTATAACAACAAATACTGAAAACAGAATAAAATAAGTATTTAAATGGGGCCCCCATACAACTCGGCGCTGTAACCTTCACAGCGCCGATGTCAAGTCGTTAAATATCAATGTGATACGCTTCTTGTTGGTTTCTATAGATGGCGCTGTTCTCAAATTCGATCTTTGTCTAATGTTGTGTAGATAATGGTAGAGAACCCTTCGTGCGCGAGTCCGATTCGCACTTGGCCGGTTTTATTATTTGATCCGCCAATCCGCCGCGATAACACATATTCTACGAAACTACTGCGTAACTAGTACGGCTCAAGAGGTAAACCCCTTTGCAAGTCAGACAGAGAGAGCTTGTAGGCATATTAATAGAATCCCTAAAAACGGAGGCAGAGCGCAGCGGTTGAACGCCGGCCTCACATTCGGGAGGTCGAGGATCATGTACCAATGACTTTGTTTTCTAAGTCACGGTCATTTGTGAATTTATAGTAGCAATACCACTCGCTAACTGTAAAGGAAAACATCCTGAGGAAACCATAGTATCTGAGGTAATTAGGTACATACTTCAGCTGCATACAATGGCTTAAAAATGAGGCTAAGTGCGGGGGTTTTCCACCTATGGTCAAGGATGCGATTCGTCAAAATACTTACTCTGTTGGTCAAAGGTGCCTTCGGTCAAATTACGTTTGTCAAAAGTGCGATTCGTCAAAATATCCTTTTTTCAAAGGTGCCTTTGGCCAAATTACGTGTGTCAAAAGTGTGATTCGTCAAAAACCCTCTTTGTCAAAGTTGCACGGTGATCCGCCAGAGGTCAAAATTTTAACAAGTATTCGGGAATAGGAGCCCTTGACTTTATTTTTTTTTCTTATTTATAATAGCATAATTATTTTCTTAATATTGTCATATCTTTACCGATGTTCGGACAACGAAATCGAATCGATTGATGTAGGTACCTACTTACCTAGTAATCATCATAATCAGTCTAAGTACCTACCATTATAGGTATCATTCATTAGCGAAAGCATTATTTGACGCATCGCAACTATGGCAAATTCACACCTTTGCCCAAAAGCACCTTCGACGAAAACGTTTTGACGAATCACGACTTTGGCAAACCACATGTTGGACCAAACGAGCCTCTGACAGAAAACGTATTTTGACAAACTGCACCCTTGACCATAGGCGGGAAAACCAAGTGCGGAAATGTCAGGTCTAACTATTAATAGAATCTTGTTTGGTACATTTTGGGTACGGAGCTCTAAAAAGTGTGCAAGTCGAATGGGTCACCAACAATAGGAAGCAGACATTCATGCTCAAGACACAAAGTAGTTTTTTTGTGCAATGCGTATAGCCAAGGATGGTGCTGGAGGAGCTGACAGTTCAAAGCATATTTTTACATGTTTTACATTCAGCGTGCTCAAAAATGCCGTGGTTTCCCAGGAAGGGTTTCATGTGTGGCGCGACACTATTTTTGCTATGACGGCCCTTTCCGTAGCAGTTTGCCGTATTTATTGTCATTAACTTAATTCCGGAATCACTTACTTAAATTTTTGTCGGAATTGCCCGATCAGCGCACCTATCGTATTACTGTCAAATTAGTATCTATGGAATTTGACAGTTACACGATTGGAATCGGTCAGGATTTGGTGCGCGTAATGAGGCCCCAGGTTTCGCTCTTACTCGAAGAGCGAAAAATTAAGTAAATAATGGAATTAGGAATTAGGTTAATAATGTACATGCTTACGAGAAAGAATGACCTGTCATCGTGGTCAGCTAAAGGTTTTCAAATAGTTCGTTAACGTATTTCAAAACAGTTTCAGTGGCCCAATTATGCGCACCGAATCCTGAGCGATTCCAATCGTCTAAATGTCAAATTTCATACTAATTTGACAGGTTAGGCGATTGGAATCGCTCAGGATTCGGTGCGCGCAATACAGTGGCTGATTTGCAAAATTTTGGTTTTGCGACACAAAACTTTTCTGCAATGTCTCTTCTAATACTTAGTGCTCATGGTCCCACCGCTTTCCCAGGAAACCCTAGCTGGAAGCTCGTGTAAAGTAGGTAGGTATATAGCACATCGAAAGCATACCGGCACACCTGTCACACTGGCACAGAAAGTAGTAGTTGCTTAGTAGCTCGGTCTGTCTGTCGTACGGCGTGGCCATCAGGTCTATGTAGGAGATCCGGATCTGGAAGGGAACAGTTGGAATTGGGTATTTGACAAAATATCAAATGAGTTACTCTTAAAACGGAATTTTGTATGAAAATACTGGCTTATGACGTCACATTTCAGAGCACTCTTTTTATCTTTAATCTATTAAAAAATTGTAATAACTAGTAATTGATACATTTTCCGAGATATTTTGTAATTTTTGTTTTAATCGAGCATATGAAACAATTTATTGTTGATCGTGTCAAAGACCTGCTTACATAACATAACAGCTCGTCGGCGTTAGATAAGGGCGCTAACACATAAGCGGCACGTTGCTACGTTGGACGAATGTCCACGACTGCAGTTGCCACTGTGTCGTTCGCAACGTGCCGCGTGTATAAGCGCCCTTAGGGCCAGAATGAAAAAATCTCCCTTATAAATTACCTACGCACTAAATAGAAACTATAGTTCGCTAATCAACACGAAAGTGGTCAGCGCCACCTATTCTTTATCGCGCTATAAGCAGCCTTATATACGTCCCACTGTAGGGTACAGACCTCTCAGGGAGAGAGTATGGGCTTAATCACCACGCGTGCCCATCGCGGATTGGCGATTTCAAGCGCTCTTCATGATGTTTTCCTTCGCCGTTAGCGGATGGTATTGTCACCAGGCTGTATCTCATGAACCGTGATAGTTAGACAGTTCAATTTTCACACATGATGTATTTCTGTTGTCGCTGTAAAAACAATTTATATACTTTTTTGTATGGGAGCCCCCTCCCCCATACAACAAACTCTTTCAAAACTTTTCTGCTCGATATTAACAAGGGCAACAGGTAGACGCTTGAAATATTTAAATGTCGCATAGATAATGGCACGGAACCCTTCGTGCGCGAGTCCGACTCGCACTTGGCCGGTTTACTTCTGATTTCCGTTGCTGGTTCGTTGTTTGTTCGCTTATCCAGGATCCTGCGGCTCTAGATCGCCGGTCCAGCGACCTGGGCGTCGCACGCTCACCTGATTCCAGTCCAAGCAGGGTATGTCCTTGGTGGCGCGTATGGAGATGGTCTTCCCGTCGAACGTGGCGACCGCGTTCGGGTCGCAGCTGTGGTCCACAACCGAGCAGGCCAGGTAGATCCCTGTGCCGATGGAGTTCATGTCCGTGTCCAGGATTGTGAAGCTGTTGATCACCATCTGGTGGAGGGAGGGAGGCGCTTTTGTATCGTGAATTTAGTATGACTCTTAGCAGGTATTAGTGTGTATTGTATTACATCATTGCTGAAATATTCATTTTTATATGTGGTTACTTTCCGAACGTGTATCATAAATAACTATTTCACTTCTCATGCAAATGAAAGTGATTATTTGTGCAGGATATAGGCTGCACAAAATCTATTTTTGTGCATACTCATAAATGTATCTGTATTAAGGCAAAGAAAATGAGTCATACAGCCAAACACAAAGAATTTGTTATTTTATAATATTTACTTTAATTTATTTGCCTTATGTGTTTTTTAAGACATAAAAGATATTAAAATTTAAATTCAAGTACGGTATGTTATTTTATTAATTTAAGAAAATTATTATTACAAAATTAATTTAATAGTAGGCTGTATAGGTCTGCAGCCCAAGCCTAATATCAATGTCGTTATATAAAACAAAAATAAAGCGGCGAGAAACAGCTCTTGTTTTTTCGTTAGTTTATTATAACTTCTTCAATTTGCTAAATTATACTACTGTTTTATTTCCTCGCAATCGAAGTGAAAAGCAGAGTTAATAACTCGTCCACAAAACCATTTTATCCTCGACATTACTAAAAGTCTCGGATAAAAACGGTTCGTTTTTTGCACTTGTTGTAAAATCTACTATTCCACATAATAATACGACGATGGACTATTAGTTATTAATTTTAGTAGGTTTTGTTTACGTCCGTTTAAGGATTGTGTGGTTTTGATGCTGACGGACTCATGGCTGGCATCGAAACGGGCTCGTGTCTGTCTTGGGGGCGGAAAGAGATCTTGGTTTCTTTCTTGTGGGTGCCGCTTGTCAATCCACCTCAATTCAGTCTGGCCACAAACTCATGCGTGGCAAAGACAAATGTCTAAATCAAAAGTGTCTGTGGAAATGTCAATGTCAGAACTGTCTCAATTTTGTCACAATTTCGTCAAGTCCATGCACATGCATGGAAAACGATAATTAAATATATACCAAGAGCTGCACAATATCGCACGGCCGCTGCCATCCGCTGCCATCACCGCCGTCCTCACTAGTCAAAGGATCGTCCTTCGTCATACGCAGGTTAAAGGCCTAGGTAATTTCTCAACCTTTGCGCAGCCAACAAAACCACTGCTGTCCGCCTGATCCGCCCGGCTGAGTCCACTCAGTTTCCCACTCGTTATTGTGCGTGATTGTTAGGTATATATATTTACCTATTTATTTATTGACTATGTATATAATTGAATCGTGTGATTTTAAAACGACACATGTCCTTTCATTACAACTTTGCAGGAAATAGAGAAAACTGTTTTATTCAAATACTAATATCTACAACAGCAATATTTTAGCATATTATATTGATTTATGTATGAATAAACTACAATTTTTTTTCTAATGTAAATCAATAGGTAGGTGTAAATAATTTAATAAAAAAAATGGGCAAGTGTTATTTTAAAAACACATGTGACTTGTGTTGTTTTAAAATCACACGATTCAATTATGACCCCCTCCCCCTGCTTTTACTATTCAAGTAATTTATGTACTTATAGTATGTATCGTGCATTGCCCAAGCCATACTATCCAAAAACCTAAGGTTGACTGGAAGAAAATGCTATTTGGCATTAAGTACGCGTGTTTATGAAAATTGTTTTCTATCTAATAAAGAATTTAATAATAATAATCCTATTTGATATTATAAATGCGGAATTTTGTGAAGATGTTTGGATGTTGTTACTCAATCACGCAATAACGGGTGAACGGAGTTACATGAACCTTGTCATACGGATAGACAAAGATCTGAATTGAGACATAGGATACTTGATATCCTGTCTTATTTGGTTACTTACTCTACCATAGATGCCGATCATCTCGACCGCGTTGGGCATCGAGATGTCTTTCAGGAACTCGGCCAGCACTCCGCAGAGCGATGTGAAGTGGTCCATTCGCTTCTCATCCGTCTTCAGGTCCGAGTAATCTGCAAAGAGTGAAAATGAGAACGAGAATGTTTTTTTTTAGGGTACACCGTACAAAAAAAATGGAACGACCAAATCAGGTGAAATAGGATGGTGTAATCCTATGACCCAAACACAGATGTGCAAAGTAAATAAATATTTTTTTTAAATAAGAGGCCATTTTCCCGGGACAAAATTAGGAAATTAAGAAAAAAAAGGTTTTGCAAACCTTACTGTGTCATATATCAAATGAAAGCTCGTTATGAGGATCACAAATATATTTTTGTTATTACTGTAAGTTTTGATTTTGTTCATGAAAGAAGACGAAAAGTGACTGTTCCCCCCCTGATCTCCGAAACTACTGAGCCTAAAATTTTGAAAAAAAAATACATTGCTTGTAGATTGCAGGAAAATCTATAAGAATTCTATCAATTGAAAGTAAAGTGGTAAACTCAATATAATACGTTCACTTACTGCAACTAGTTCACTAAAACACCACTAGATAGCGCTAGTCGTAGTCAACTCGTGTCTTAGAAAATGTTTAGAATTCAATGAAAAACAAAATCTAATAGGTTTTTTATTATCAGAGTAACTTAAATTTTTCGCATTTATTGGGACCCCGAAAACACCAAAAAAATATTTGTATGGTTTTATTTTTTAAATTTTCTTGAGTTTTGCTTCGTCTTCTATGGTTTAAATTAATGCCACTTCAACATAAGTTTGACGCAAGTTCCCCATTAATTAGCTTAGTACGTTATAAGTATTTTTTTTACATACAAATACAGTTGGAAATTGATCGGTTTGGACAAATTTATGCGATACATGTACACGAATAAACTCACGCCCGTTTCCGGGAGGGGCAGGCAGATACAAGAGTTATCACTTGCTCTTTCGCTTCATCAACATTCATTAGTCGCTGCATGCGCGCAGGCTGGTTTCTGTACTTTTAAATAGGATTTTATTGTATTAAAATAGGGCTTATTTTGTATTATAAATATTTCAGGATTACAGTTACGCAGAACCCTCCGTTCTACCTTATTCCGACCTCTTTCCCCAAATTATGTTACGTAACAAACTCACATCTCATAAGCGGCTGGATTCCTCGCGATGTTGTTGTACAAAGACAATGAAACCAATGAAAACCGGCCAAGTGCGTGTCGGGCCACGCGCAGTGTAGGGTTCCAAAAGAGAACCCCCTCGTCTGCTTTACAGAACTAACAACAAAGTAATTTTCAATGGATTTTGTATAAAGTTTTCCTTTTGTAAGTTGGTCGCCTATTACTCGTTAACTTGTAAAGCCTACTTAGCCGCGATAGTTTTCCTATTAAGTTCATTGTACGTGCTACTGCCCCGAATTTTTCTACAATCAACCGTTTAGCCGGGAGATTACGTTTCTACCGTTTTGTCGGCTTAATAAATAATAATAATAACTTTCACACAATACAATCACTTGACCTGGCCCCAAACTAGGATACCCTGTGCTATGCTAATACCAGACACAACGTCACAAACATGAAAATACACCCAGACTCATCAGTCATCATCTCCGAACGAATCGAACCCACGACCTCTGTTTTGGTAGCTAAGCGCCTTAACGGCTAGACCAATGAGGCAGTCATGCATGCCAAATTACAGCTCTCTAGTACTTATTGTCTCTGTGCTAAGCCGCGGAAAGACCGACAGACAGCCAGACTGACAGACCGACAGACAGCCAGACTGACAGACCGACAGACAGCCAGACTGACAGACAGACAGACAGACGGACGGACATGGTGAAACTATAAGGGTTCCTTGTTGACTACTGCACCCTAAAAATCTATTAAACAAAAACAAATCTTACTCACGCGACATAAGGTCCTTCCACATTCGAAAGGAGTTATGCGTATAGAAGGCCCGATGGGACGAGCCGTCCCCCCGGTTCAGCCGGTTGATGAGCTTGGCCAGCATACGGGCCGCGTCTGGGATCACCCGCGGCGATATGCGCTTGAGGTTGCTGCATTCCCACTGGAAAAGTAACAATGAGAATCCAACAACATAAGTATAGCAGCCTACGTATATACGTCCCACTATAGAGCACAGGCCTTCTCTCAGGGTGAGAAGAACGCCCTATAGAGTATCCTTATATAACACCTGTTATTTTTAGGCTTACTCTGTAAGATAAGAATATTCTTTATTGCACACAAGAAACGAGACCTAAAATATGAATGTTACAATGTAACTCACTTAGTAAGGAGCAAATAAATGAATAAAGTATTATTATTATATATATCTGGCACCAACGATTTTCGTGAAATTTAGTATGCAGGAGGTTTCGGGGGCGATAAATCGATCTAGCTAGGTTTCATTTTTAGAAAACGTAGGTAGTTTTATAAGGGTTTTCAGGCAATGAAAAACTGCTACAATATAATTAAAATACGAAGGTAAATTTCGTCACCATCTTCAAGGTTGTAATAGCTCAGGTAGGACATCGGGTGGTCCCGAATCCAGAAGACCCCGGATCGAGTCCAGACGCCTCCAGTTCGATAATTTTTTCCCTTTTTTTTCATCGTATCTAAATATAATTTTAAAAAAACACGCTTTACCAAAAAAACACCGAGCAAAGCTCGGTCATACAGGTACTAAACTTTATTTGAAAACATTACAATTACGCACAATATGTAGAATCATAATTAAATTAATAAATCACTGAACACATTTTAACAATACCGGTAAGTATAAGCCGTCAGAAATGGGTCAGTCCCAGCACGATGCCAAAGCAGGGCTTCGGCGCCATACCGAACCATAAAAGAAAAAGATTTTTCATACCACTTAATTGTATAATTCTGAATAATTGCTGGCAATAGAGAGTTCAAGCTATATAATTCTGGAGAGTTTCTAATCTTTAGCAGAGTATATTTTGACAAGTAGTGGTGTTAGAATTTTGTGTTCGATGAGGCGCGAGACACACAAATGGGACGTGGGGCGAGGGCGCGGTAAGATGTAAAGAGTCACAGACCTTGTCACAGTCCTTGCTCCCCGGTCGCTCTTGGATTCGATTCGTACGGAGCTCTCGGTGGGCGAGTCCGACTCGCACTGGTCCGGTTTTCTTATTAAGGAAAGCATTTATCCATTTTGGTGAGCATTAATTTATTCGGCATTAATGGTGCCCGTTTTAGCCATTTAAATTTAGTGTGAAGAATTTTAGCTAAGCGTTACCTCACATTTGAGAAAATGGGGTAAGCCGGCGTAACAGTCAATTTATTTTATTTAGCTCTAAGGTTCTAGACAGATGCACTGGATTTCAACCGCATTCTGACTGCAAAATTGCAGTTCAGATGCAGTTTGAGTGCCGTTGGTACAACTGCAATAAACCTGCCAACCAACCGAGCTGCACACCGAATGCAGTCCGTCTGTCTAGACTTCTAGAGCTAGACCCTTAGTACAGCCGATAATTAGGGTCTATGATGTTTGACCTACAATCCATTACAAAAATATCACTTCACAAGCAATATTTTGTCAATGTTTTTGTACAAAATATTGTTTTAACAATGACATCTAAATACAAAGGTTCATTTGATATGCAGTCATTTTGAAAATGCATCATTTATTACATGTTTAAAAGATAAACTTACACGTCAACATTTGACAGATAACAAATAATGCATTTTGCAATACCAATTTAATTCGCTTTTTAGAGTAGCCCATAAGAAACTAATTTTGTTTTGTCAGAGGCACTTATTGGTAACAAATAGGGAGCCCGCTCGCTTCGCTCGCTCCGCTTAGCGAAATCACAGGCCAAACCTTAACCTAACCTACTGGTCTTTATTTGTACTGCGCTATTGGTCCCCGGCGAGCCTGCACTCCCCATGCCGTTTACAGACTTGCGTGTACTGTATAAAGCTTAAATCATATTAGTAGAACTTTGTCGATTTAATGCATTTATGTTAAGAAAAGTTGACTAATGTTCTGTTGCCAAATGACATTATAAGAAAGAACTACTTTATTAACTTAACACTGGATGAACTTACTTGGTTTTTTGTCGGATAATGTGTAGTACTTACGAACGTTTTAGTTCGAAGAAAGAATTACTTTGTAAGACGTAGGTTTGTGAAACATTTTTACATGGAATGTCGAGTTGTGAAATGATAGATTTGCATTATACGTTGTTTACGTTGTCTGAAAATGTGTTTAATAACTGTCGTACATTCGAAGGTTACCCAGTCACTATCCACCTTTTCGTGCGTGCACTTAGTTACGTTATGGGTGACTGCAGCTAAAATGTAAAGGTTGATGTGCTGTCGAATGTATTTTACGTTTCAATTCTAGGTATCCCTGAAGAATTTCATCTAATAATAGGAGAAAAACAACGTACCTACGCACCTACTTTCAATACGATTGATTGTTAGAGAGTACCGAAATAGGCCCACACGAGCGTCACAAGGAAATGGCATCGAGCCATGACCGACTGGTGTTACGTACAATCTAAACCGGCCAAGTGCGAGCCCGACTTGGGCACCGAGTGTTCCGTACCATATACATAATAATAAGAACTTCCACACAACACAATCACTCGTCCTGATCCCAAACTAGGTACCCTGTGCTATGGTAACCAGGCAAAGACATCAATAACATGGAAAACACGGAGACACCCAGACAGAGGCCATTGTACAAATGTACGGTGGCCTTCAGTAGGAACCCACGACCTCCGGCATGGTAATCAGACGTGATACAGCTAGACCAACGAGCCAGTAATAAACCTAATATTACGTATTGCCAAAAGGTGTTTTTTAGGGTTCTGTACCCAAAGCGTAAGGGACCCTATTACTAAGACTCCACTATCCGTCTGTCTGCCTGTCTGTCTGTCACCAGGCTGTATCTCATTAACCGTGATAGCTAGACAGTTCAAATGTTCACAGATTATGTATTTCTGTTGCCGCTATAACAACAAATACCAAAAACAGAATAAAATAAATCGAATTCGAAACGAGGTGATCCGACAGAGAACCAAAGTCACCGACATAGCCCACCGAATTAGCATGCTGAAGTGGGAGTGTGCCGGCCATATCATCCGAAGAATTGATAACCGATGGGGTAGACGAGCTCGTGAGTGGAGGCCGCGGATCGGTAAACGATCGTTGGAGCAACGATCTCCGCAGGGCGGCTAGCAAGAGCTGGATGAAAGTAGCCGAGGACCGTGCTCAGTGGCGTGCAATAGGAGAGGCCTATGTCCAGCAGTGGACAAGCGTAGGCCGATGATGATGACGATGCTGATGATGATAGAGACTGCACTAATAATATAATTCAGTTTGACACTTGTTTGTGTTACCGTTCTTGCATAATCAGCCTATATGCGTCCCACTGTAGGGCACAGGCCTTCTCTCAAGGAGAGAGTTCTTATTATAGAGAAAAAAAAAACACTTTTCTTGTATATTTATTTATTTATTTTTTATTTGTCGGGCAATCCGCAATTATTATAACTCCTATTCTGTGAAAATTTAAATTGGCTACTAATTCAAGTTCAAGATATGAAGCCCTTTATAGTTCTCATAAAGAGTCAGACAGACAGACGTTTTAGGCATATTCCCGATTGCACCCTTCGGGTACGAAACCCTAGAAACTGCTAAAAATGCAACGCACATCGTAGTTGTTGTTGGAAACTAACATTTATGACGCACTCAATAAGAGCTGCCGCGTGATGGTACAGAAATGTATTTTTATTGGCGGGTGTTTTGTTTTGCTGTAACTTATGCTGCGTACTACATGATAGTTTCTTCGACGTAAACAGACCATCAATTTACTTCGAAATACAATTTAAGTCAAGAATAGCTTGTGTATTCGATTTCCGCTACATTCCCGCGGTTGTAAAAATCAAAGTCTTATCTTTATTTATTCTTAACAGGTTACAGTCCTACCACAATAGTACAGACATAAAAACAAGAGCAATTACACAATAATAATTATAAACAACTCTACTATATAATCTAACATAAAATACAAAGAGTATTCTTTGTGAACTCATTATTTTCTTCTTTTCATGAGTCTTTGTTTTTTTTTTCTTTTTAAATATTTATTATTTATTTATTAAAAAAAATCTTCCCCTATTTAAACATCCTTTAAGGTTAATACATGCTTTGTAAGGCTGACCCTGGATCCGGAGGCAAGAACATAATGCACACACGCACACACATGCACATACACACCCTTTACTCGCCCACTCTACACACAGGAACTCTACTCTACACACGTGGACACTCCCTAAAGGTACATATATGTATATATATATATATATATATGTATGTGTATATATGTGTATTTTATGTATATGTATGCGTAAGTGTATTGTATGTATTCTTATTATAAACATTATATTTATTCATATTATATAAGCAGTAGTATATGTATATTCTAAATTATTTTAGGTACAAATTTATATTGTAAGTTTGTTACCTTTCTCTTATATGTAAGTTTAGTTTTTAGTTTTTTTTGGGTAGTGGCTGAAAATCAGCGCTACCAAGATCACTGCGTTGACTTGGTTGCATAATGCTGAGCCTCGACCCTTTGTCGTAATATGACAATAAATGCTTTCTATTTCTATTTCTATTTCTATTTCTTTATAGGGCATTGCATACATTTCTACAATAAGGTCCCTAAAGATATATTAAGCTTGCCAGAAACGCATTTCAAAAAATGTGTAAAGCACACTGTGAAAAAAAGGGCTACTATAAACCTAAAGATTATTTTTATATTAGATGATGACAAAGATTCTGGAATGAAAGCCAGTTCAATGATTTAGTTCCAGGTTTTAGAACAATGGGCATTGTTCACCCCAACTTTTTATTCTAGAAATCAAAAATATAGATTAATATGAGAAACTAATTTGAATATTTTCATAATTTTCGATGTCATTATTTTTTTATTAATTATTTAATATTTCTGATAGCTTAGTAAGTATGACGTCACCACTGGCATAATTATTTACGTTCCTTTGCCTTTTTTCATGCTTTTTAAAAATAAAAATATGTTGACGTTTTACAATGACAAACAAATGTCAGTCAGTGTCAACTACTTACCAATATTTTCTTTTCTAATCATAACCAAGAATTGAATTGAATTGATTTTTCATGTAAATAACAAGCTAGCGTCTCGTTCGTAGTAATTATTCGAATTTGTCGGATATTTGTTGAGAATTGAGGTTATCTTCACCGTGTCTAAGAATTTGACGCTTCTGACAGTTGCTGAACGAACGAATGTATTTATTTTTTATATTCGAAGGCAATGGAAATGCCGCATTAGAGCCAACGATGACATAATTGAAGGACGAATGAAGGTTATAAATTTTTTGCGTTAAATATTAATAATCCGTCTTAATTTTACTTATTTAAACCCATAAT
Organism: Yponomeuta evonymella; assembly: GCA_963969515.1. NCBI lineage: Eukaryota > Metazoa > Arthropoda > Insecta > Lepidoptera > Yponomeutidae > Yponomeuta > Yponomeuta evonymella. The sequence goes on from OZ018347.1 coordinate 3,489,662, forward strand.
AGTAATCAGTATCCCTATTCCTCGAAATGGTTTTCACTTTACGACAGTCGATGTCTCCCGGAACAATGCCCATTCTACAATCTGTTCATTAAGTAACATATTTGAAAAGACTAAGTTTGGAGTTTTGTTGTAGATTTCTTTTCCAAAACGATCTAGATTTTGAAATGGACACCTAGTTTTACTTGTAACGTTCATTAAGCTACAGTTTCTGGGCTATTTTGATTTGATTTATTTGGTTTTTCCATGCTGTACTGACTTGCTGATTGCTTGGGTATGAAGGCGCAGGGCATCTGAGTTACTGTGACAGGAAAAGTGATTGCGTGATTCTAAGTTACGTTAATTTGTACCATCTATCGATACCCACTACTCGGTTATTACTCTGTGTTAAACTTCTTTTGTACATACACATATAAACTCACGCCTTATCCCAGAGTGGTAGGCAGGAGACCAGGGACTGCTACTTGCCACGATTCTGACATATCACTTTCGCTTCCTCAACATTCACGAGTCGTTGCATGCACGTTTTATTTTGCCCTGTGCTAATCCCCTGTTTGGTCGAAGTATTTAAATTAATTTGTGTGTATTAAAATAAATAAACGGTTTCTATTTTATTCTATCGGTGAAGCAAAACATTGTGAGGAAACATGAGTGTTTGAGGTGTTTACATACCTCAGCGCTTGAAATTGCCAATCGGGAACTAGCCTGTACGAAACTAGTCTCGTAATGTAAGTTTGTTTACTCCTAGGGATCTTGAATTTGGAGTGCAGTTTAAATGAGTCATTCTATTTCGGTGGCTGGTATTACGGTGATAAGAAGTATTTGAGTCGCAGTGGGTGTGGTTTATTGGGTATTTAAGAATGTTGTTCTCTCGTGAGCTGTTTGTATGGCGCCATTCATTTATAATAGAGCTTTTGCTAGTTTTTGACCCGGCCAAGTGCGTGTCGGGTCACGCGCAACAACTTCATCAAAGTAATTTTCAATGGAATTTGTACAAAGTTTTCCTTTTATAAGTTTTTCGTCTATTACTCGTTAACTTTGTAAAGCCTATTCAGCCGTGATAGTTTTCATTTCAAGTGCTATGCCCAGAATTTTTTCACGTTTCTACAATCAACCGTTTAGCCTCGGGGGACGCCCTACTCTAACAAAAATGTGCGCTTTAAAGCTTATATTTCGCAAACCGATCCCTAAATCAAAAGTCAAAAAGTCAAATTTTTTTTTTCAAAAGTCAAAACAATTTATTTAAAGTAACACAGAAACTTATTGAACGTTATACTAGGTGTCCGTTTCAAAATCTTGATCATTTGGAGAAAAAAAAACCCCGAAAACCCCGAAAAACATTTCTATGGTTTTGATTTTTCTTGAGTTTTTCTATGTTTTCTATGCTATAAAATTCAAACAACAACAACAACAAAGAGGAACATAAATAATAACACAAGAACAGCGTCTCACCTTGTGTTCATTCCACGCATCCCTCTGGCACGAGCGTCCGCAGTAATGCACGAACTGGCAGCCGGAGCATTTCAGCACCTTGCCCCTGAAACAGTCATACTGACATAAGTAGCGTCTGGGTTTTGTGGTGTGTCACTGAGGACTCATTTTAGGGAAGTTTCAAATGAGGAGTGAAAAGGAATCGAGTAGAGAGCAATGACAGCAGGGACAAACTTTAGATTTTAAAGTTTAAGACTTATTTATAAACCACAATTCCTTGTAAGACTCTAGCATTTTCGGCGTTTCAAATAAAAGATTAGAAAAATGTTCAAATTAAATTTCTTTTAAAATCTTTCATTAAATTGGATTTCATTTCATCTTTTACTTTTATATATTTAAGTTTTTTATATAATTTAGTGCTCGACGAAACTTTGGAAATGACTGTGAGGGAATTATATTTACCTGCAAAAATCTGTCAGCGCACCTTATTTTTGGGGGTTTGGGTGATTTATGAACTTTATTAATTGTTAATATAACTTAGGACATTATTTTAAGCCATTTTTATGTTTTATTCACTTTGATCAGAAGCTAAACTGATTGGCGCCATGGCTACTTTGAACCTTGCTGTCAGTTTTTTTTTTTACTAGGTATTGTGAAACATTTAAAAACCACACTGCTTAGTTACCAAGCTGTAACAAGTGTTATTTCAAAACTAGATTATGAAAATGTGTCTCACTTTATGGTATGAAATGGCTTGGGACTTGTGGGAATTTTATGGCAACAAAGAGTGCTGAAGAACAAGAAAAAGTTTATATAATAAACCTGATAAAGTTTTTCAAATCACATAATTCCATTATTCATATTGTAGAGGTTTTTGGTTTTTACTAATATTGTTACCATAATCTAAAGATCGGTGTTCTCAAGGATAATGGATTCGTTTTAGTTTCAGTAAGTCTTTAAAAATCCCGATTGGAATCTTTGAGTGTCGTGTTTTTGTGCCTAAATTATTAGTCCTAAAAAGTTGTGTAGGTGTAAAAAAAAGTTCCAATAAATGTTGTACCAAACTTCACGATTTTAGTGAGCAACCTGACCATGACTGATGATGTAATAACAAATTAAGGAGATACAACATACTTACTTTTCCAAACAATTGTCACACCTGCTACCTTTTTCTTTAGATGATAAAACATATACAAAAGGCTCTTCAGTTAAAAGTAACTCTCCCGCCTTAATAACAGAATCCGTATGCCTACATTTATTCCTCATAATGTAAATATTATTGCTTCTAATTTGAGGTAGGAAACACTAATTTAGGTTACAAACTAATTTTATTATTTAATTTTGTACTGAGAGGCCGTGACGGCCGATGGTTGGTGAATGTTGAACGGAATGTGGTGTATTACATTTTATTATCTTCGGATCTTTGAATCTGTTGTCGCGGCTTGGCTACAGCCACCTGCCCGAAGCTCTAAGTCCAAATTTAACTAGCAGTGTATCGGTTACATTATTTTTAGTTTATACACGTAAGCAGGCACGGCATGCATATCACAACGGACAACAAATAAATAAATGTTAGCTATTTTTAGTTGAAAGAAATACAATTCAAATGCAGTCTAAAACAAACGAGAAAGTAGGTATGCGATTTACATATGTCAATATTGTCAATGTCACTGAATTTGGCTGTGTGACAGTTGACGTTTGCTTGCCTGTGAACTTTTTGTGATGCGTTTCGTTTCTTCAAACCTATGCTTCAAACGTAATGCTGTCTTTACACCATGGCCCAATAATTCAACACATTCAATGAATAAAAATATTTTTTATTCTATGTTCATTTAAATTCACGAGTGATCGGTCTTAACTACCGTTGCATCATTCGCGTTATTCACGTTGCCACGTTAGGCCTTCTGATTTATTAGTCGACGCGCTGCGTGTCTACTCCACATTGTGTAAAAAGCTGTTTTTTTTATCTCAATATCGTTAATTTTCGATAAGGAAAAGGAGGAAGGAAACCAATTTCAATAAGAAAAAGTTTTATTATTTTTAGGGTTTCACACATCAAAAGGAAAAAATGGATTCCTTGCAAGCCCCTATATTCCACGCACCATATCCCGAATGATTATAATCGTCTAACTGCAGTCCATACTAGCGTTGATTATCATGATTCATAATTGAATTCAGAATTCACAATGAAAACTTACAATTTTAATGTTTGCTTGAGTTTGAAGTTTATTTGAAATAACCCGAACTTCCGGTTGGCTTTGTACTCGTTTCTGAATAAAAGTTTGTCAGGTTTCGCGTTTTTTCAGGAATACGTTACAAACGTCAGTGCTCATTTAAGAGCTGGAAAAAAACATGTGTTATTTATGAAAAACATGAATCCCTAAAATACGTCTAAAATGGAGTTCAAGTTGATTTTTTCCTTTATGCGAGACTATTTTAACTGCAATTGAGGAGTGTTTTATAGGAAACGAATTATTATAAATAACATGATAAGCTTGTGGAATCGGTCAATTAATATGAAGCGGACACGCGGCGTGTCGAGTAATCAATAGTGTCTAAACGGACCTTTTGCGTTTTGTTATCGTAGCTACTCTGTGAGATCTGTCAGCGATTTTTGACACTGCCATTTTCACAATAACAACGAAGGAACACGTGAATTAGGTTCCTCAATTTCGAAAACGCGCAAAAATACCAAATCGTAAATACAATATCAGCAAGAAACGCTGTCAGACCATGTCAATCGTTCTATCAAAGGCTGCCCTAGCAGTAAAGAATAGCACAGTGAACTTCCAGCACGTGAAATTTGAATCGCACAAACCTAAAAAAAAGTCTGTAACAGGAGACCAAACTTCTGACCCGAAAACAAGTGCTCAGACGGTTTCTAAGAAAGATTTAGATCTTAAAAAGATTAGACATGAAGTTGTCAAGTTTGGCATGTCAGGCTTTGATTCCACGAAGAAAGAAGAAGCTAAAATTGCTCTTGCTGTAAGCTTAGGTAACCCAACTTTACCCACCAACCTCGCCCTTCGAAACCAAAAATAAAAATAATAATAATAAATTAAACGTAATGCTCTCTCTCTGAGAGAAGGCCTGTGCCCTACAGTCTGACATATATAGGCTGCTTATGAAACGAAATATAAATAATAAGTACCTACACACAGTCACAAGTCATTGTCCCAGACTAGGATACCCTTTTCCACTTGGATAGCCTAAGATTTTATACAAACTGCAAATTTTTACTAACAGCAAAGAAGTCATAAACAATTTTGTAACATAAGACCAAAATATTTCTGTCATATGATTTCAGGTGCTGTACCACCGAAAAAGAAGTACCTCAACTACAAAGAACTAATGCAGAAGCGTAAAGAAGAGAAAAAGAAAGAGGCAGAAGAGAAGCAGACCATGAGAGCCAAGAGTATATTGCACAGTGTTGCCAAACCTAAGAATAAAAATAAAAAGCACCTGGGCAATGATGTTGGACACTTCTTGAGTGGATATGGCAAGGTATGAAGGGGCCAAATTACGCGCCACTAATCCTGTCGGATCCTGTTGTTTGCGAGAGCAATTTGTAGGGTATTCTAGTTTCGGCCTAGGTTAGTGTTTGTGTTGTGTGGTAGCTATTTCTTTTTACTCTTCACTAGATGACCCCGTGAACTTCGTATCACCTACCTCTATCTTTAATTTTTGTTCTCAAGATTTAAAGTTTTCCTGGATTTCCCGCAAATATAAAAAAAATTAAATTTGTGTTTTAGCGAGACTAACGAACAGCCATAGGGAACTTGCGACAAACTTAGATTGAACTGGCATTGCTTTTATAGCATAGAAAACATAGAAAAACTCAAGAAAAATCAAAACCCTAGAAATGTTTTTCAGGGTTTTCTGGGCCTGTTGATCTTATCATGTGATCCATTGAGGGTGGAAACTGATATAGCACTCAAGGTGTGTCCTGATCTCGATATCAGTTTCAGGTGGAAAAAAAAACCGGCCAAGTGCGAGTCGGACTCGCGCACGAAGGGTTCCGTACCATTATCTGTACAACATTAGACACAAAGATCGAGAAAGAACTGCAAAAAATCACGTTTTTGTATGGCTCCCATACAATACTTATTTTACTTTAATTTGGTAATTTTTATTTTATTAAACTAAATATTATATTATGTGTGGGTAGATCGATAATCCTATAAATCTAGATACCCACTTGACTTTTGTATTTATAGTTATATATTTTAATCAAAACCGATAGGAAATTAATGTGCTGTTAAAAATTATTTGAAAACGAACAAAATATTTCATCACATTTATTGTCTTTCTACCACTGTAAACTTTGTGTGATCAGAGTTGACATTTTTAATGTATTGTTTCGGTGGAATCGGATCACACGATCAGATTCTACTTTTTATTCTTTTTTTTTGCAGTTGAAACTGATATCTAGATTAGAACACACCTCGAGTGCGTTATCGGTTTCCACCCTCAACGGATCGCGTGATCAGATTATACGAACCCCAAAAAATGCGAAAAATCAAGTTGCTCTAACAATATAAGCAGCCTATATACGTCCCACTGTAGGGCACAGGCCTTCTTTCAGGGAGAGAGTATGGGCTTAATCACCACGCGTGCCCACCGCGGATTGGCGATTTCAAGCGCTGAGGTATGTGAATAGCTCAGACACTCAGGTTTCCTCACGATGTTTTCCGAGTGCTAGCGAGTGATATTGCTACTATAACTTCACAAATGTACATAACTTAGAAAACAAAGTCATAGGTACATGCCCGCACTGGGAATCGAACCCGGGTCTCTCGCTTCCAATGTTCTATCCACTAGGCTCTTTAATAATAAAAAAAAACATATTAGATTTCTTTTTTTCATTGAATTCTAAACGTTTTCTAAAAAGTGTAGATGTATAAGAGAATTATTTTGCGAGATTAACTCGAATATTAATAAACGCTTCATCCCTATAAGGTGTTACGTTCAAGTTGTGACGTAAAACTACTTAAAAAAAAAAACATATCCGATTAGGGACTATCGGTACGTCACACGTTAAGGTGTAAAATGGCAAAATATGTGGCGGCACACTAGGGAGTTCGGGGGTCTCACAAATGTGATCAGCTGTGACGGGTACTGGGGAGGCGTAGAAAAGCCACGGAATTAGTGTGACGTACTCTATGGATGACCCCTTAGTTAAGAGGGCCATTCTTCTCATCAATACAAACAGCTTGTATTGCTAATTATGGAACATATTTTTTTTCTTTCTTTTTTATCTGCCAGCGGCTCTTCTAGCCATAATCAGCGAAGAGTATTTAATATTGTTAGTTGATGCTCCAACAATTTCATCAACAATTCTTTTGAGTCGATTATTTTTTTCTTTTGTCAAGTTTCCCTGTTTATCTAATAGTGTCTTTTATTCTTTGCTTGTAACTTTTGCATTTTTGGTTCAGTTCTTTGATGGTGGGCATCTCTGGGCATTCGTGTATTTCTGAGTTTCTTACAAACCAGTGTGCACCTGATATGGATGATTTTTTGGTGCGTGTTCAGTCGCAGTTTCTGTGCTACTTTGAATAAAAAATTTTGATTTTGATATTTTGATTTCTCTTGTCAAATCGGTGTTCGTCATGGCTCGGCGAGGGGCAACGAATTCCGGCAGCCAACTACTATATTTTTTCGAAATTTTACTAAAATATATACAATATCGAAATTTATGGTGAACATAAAATTTATTTTTTATGTATTACTGAGTGGGCGTAAAAAAGTATGTTCTTTCTCTCTCTAATGTCTACAGTTTCAGTTTTTACTTTTTTAAATTTCAATATTAATAAAAAACAAATATAAGAGTGTCGGTTTTGATCTGTAGAAACGCGTGCCATTTTAAAGAGAAAGAAAAGTAAATAAGAGTATGTTATAAATAATAACAAATTATTTTATTAAAGAATATATAATATACCTGAATTATCAGTGCAATAAAAGTACTAAAAATAAAAAAAGTATTATTTAAAACTTAACGCTTCAAAAACTGGTCGTCGAATTGATGAATGGTTAGGTAATTATGGGGCACGTGAGAAGGTTAGGTGTCTAGGATTAAAGTTATATTTTGAAATCTTTGGAGAATCTCAATATCAGAGTATTATGGAATAAAAAAAACAAGTGTTCCATATTCATATGGAACATCTGATATTTAATTTTAAATATAATCTCAAAACACTGGGTGGCAATTTTTAGTTTTAATTACAATTTTGTAACAATGTACCATTGCGACAAGCACTCATTAAAGTGCTAACTTTTGCGACCGAAAATTTCCAATCAAAGTTACAACGGACCTTTCTAAAACACCTGTAAAAAAAAATCAATAAAAGAAAACCGTTCAAAATGTTCAATTCTCAAAGATCAATCTTTATTTACAGGTACAAAAGAAAGATTTAAAGAAGAAAGAAAGTGGACCACCGAAGAAGAAAAAGAAATTATTGTAAAAATAAGTGACTAGGTTTTTAAGGTATGTAAATTAAACTTATTTTATAAGTATGTACTATACTTTTTTTTATTCACCACTGACTCACTCGACAGACTTAGACTAGTGAAATCCCATAAAAAACGTTGCCGACCCATCAAACCTTTCTTTCTCCAAAAACCTTATTCAAACTATGTATAAAAGTAAGTCAACCGGGTCAGCCGTAGTCAAGTATGCAGTTACCAAGAAACAGTATTGTATTACTCTCTCTTTGAGAGAAGGCCTGTGCCCTGCAGTGGGACAAATATAGGCTACTTACATAAAAAAGTAGACACCCAAAAAGTAGGCGGGTAAAGAAGCCCAGGGGCCTAATGATTATGCGCACCAAATCCTGTCGAAATCCTGAAATTTTGCTTTAGTAATTAGTATGTAATTTGATCCGATAGAGAACCAAAGTCACCGACATAGCCCACCGAATTAGCATGCTGAAGTGGCAGTGGGCCGGCCATATCATCCGAAGAACTGATAACCGATGGGGTAGACGAGTTCTTGAGTGGAGACCGCGGATCGGTAAACGTAGTGTGGGACGTCCTCAGACTCGGTGGAGCGATGATCTTCGCAGGGCGGCTGGCAAGAGCTGGATGAGAATAGCCGAGGACTGTGCTCAGTGGCGTGCAATAGGAGAGGCCTATGTCCAGCAGTGGACAAGTATAGGCTGATGATGATGATGATGATGTAATTTGATAGTTAGACAATAGATATATAGATAGAATATTCTTTATTATATGTACACCAGGAATGACATATGACAATTGGATTCGTTTAGGATTTGGTGCTAGTAATAGGGGAAAGGAACTTCGAGAAAGAGGTCACTCGTCGAATACAACTCGGATGGGCAGCGTGAAACTAAAACACATTTTCGCGTCCAAAATACTTCAGTGTCTCAAGCCAAAGGTGTATAACCAATGTGTGTTACCAATGATGACTTATGGATGTGAGACCTGGTCGCTGACTATGGGCCTCATAAGGAGGCTCAAGGTCGCCCAACGAGCAATGTAGAGAGCTATGTTAGGAGTTTCACTGCGTGATCGAATCAGGAATGAGGAGATCCGCAGAAGAACCCGAGTTACTGATATAGCTCGAAGAATTGCTCAGTTGACGTGGCAGTGGGAGGGGCACGTAGCTCGGAGAACTGATGGCCGTTGGGGTGAAAAAGTTCTGACCTGGCGACCGCGGACCGGACCACGCAGCGTGGGAAGGCCCCCCACCAGATGGTCGCTGGATGCGGGCGGCATAAGATCGGGAAGATTGGAAAACCATTAGGGAGGCCTATGTCCTGCACTGGGCGTCAAATGGCTGATGATGATGATGAATAGGGGCAAACCGGAAGATACATATTCTGGACCCCAAAGACAAAAGTCCTGGTAGATTGTGATCTTGAAAAGAACAATGAAAAACTATTTTTATGGTGGTCCGATCGGGCCATTTAGAATTCTTAAAATTCAGTTCAATTCAATTCTAAATTATGGCTACCCTAAGGATTCGAGTTTTGGAGATAATTCTTCAGATTAGAGAACATTCTTAACTATTGCGATGCAATATGAGTTAGTAAATAAAATGATTTGTAATATACAGGGTGTAAAGGTAAACGACCAAGAAGTAGACGGATAAAGATGCCCACATCGGAAGATAGACCGTACTGGACATTAAAGATACGAAATGTAGTTTTTCAGGTGTTATTGCTTATTTAATATTCTATATAGTATCTACTGCTATCTGCGATTGAGACACATTTACCATGAATGGCCAATCGATTAGAACTCTATTAAGCAGCGACGTGTAATTACAAGTAATATTGGTAATAAATTAAGCAGTTAATTTGTTGACAAGCAAATCAACCAGGTAGCAGAACATTAGTATTTCCAGGAACACGCAAATGGTGTAGGACGCCTCGTGGTTATCACGGTACCTACGTTCTCTTTCTCAAAAACAAGGTCTATCCAAGTCACAACGAGCCCGCGACTAACACAATAATACGCGAAAGAGTTAAAAATGGTACTTGCTAAAGTAAAATGAATGGTTTTTGAGTAATAGGCTTATAGGTAAAAAAACTCAAAAATCATCATCATCATCAGCCTATGCTTGTCCACTGCTGAACATAGGCCTCTCCTATTGCTCGCCACTGAGCACGGTCCTCGGCTTCTCTCATCCAGCTCTTGCCAGCCACCCTGCGAAGATCATCGCTCCACCGAGTCTGAGGACGTCCTACACTACGTTTACCGATCCGCGGTCTCCACTCAAGAACCAAAGTCACCGACATAGCCCACCGAATTAGCATGCTGAAGTGGCAGTGGGCCGGCCATACCATCCGAAGAAACTCAAAAATACTAAATTAATTTTTTGACTTATTAGCCCGACCTAACCTAACTCAAAAAAGAAGATTCTTTTTTTTTACTATGTTCACGCATAACTAAATAAGAAAACTCCGTCAAATCTTAAGAGATTTCGACAGTATTCTTTTTTCGTTAGAATAGATAATATAACGTCTGTCACATCAATGTGAAGGGACATTTTGTAAAAATATTAATTTCATACTTTTTAATTTCTGATATTTGGATAAACGTTCTCTTATAATTGGCTATTTCTTGACTGACACGTTACATTGGCGAAATTGTACTGGATAATCGGCAGAATTGAATTGGACTGATATAACGTCCCACATTGGTCTCATTTTAATTCGGAGATGTGGTAATTTGGAATTTGGTGATGCTCTAGTAAAGACTTTCGGAGATGGAAATTGAGTAGGTACTTCAAATTTTAAAGCAAAGAATTAAATATTTAATAAGCCCATACTCTCTCTGAGAGAAGGCCTGTGCCTTACAGTGGGACATAATATAGGCTGCATTATTATAATTTAAAGGTATTCTTTGACATAATGTCTGCTTTTTAGTGCTGTAGTGTTTTGAAGTCGGCTTTTATTTTTTATAGCACTTGCATGTATTACAATTATTACAATACAGCAAACACTTAAAAAATCACGTTTCTTGTATGGGGACTCCTTTAATTTCTGACTTTATGTATTAAGGATTTTTTCCCTTTTCTTTTCGTTCTAACATCCTTGCGGTGAGTTTCGAGTACATACAACATTGATGAGAATTGTTTTTAATTGCGGAAGAATGTACAACCCGGTCACATTATCTCGAGACCTCGCTGGAATGCGAACCTCCCGCCCCGTTCTCCTTTCACCTCCCCGCACTCGCCACGGCGCGTCAGTACGGTTAGCTTAGCTTATCTTATTGTTTATAATAATATCCTACTAGAGGATGCTTGTTTTGCGCATCATATCAGAGCGCCGACGCGACGTGAAGTCATCGACGCCAGGTCTGACAGGTCTCGAGATAATGTGACCGGGTTGTAACGCCATTATTTTGTATGTCAGTCCTCGGTCATTCATTAATCTCGTTGATCCTCGGTCATTCATTAATGCCCACTCACCAAATACCTAGTCTTTTATGTGTGCAATAAAGTATAAATTGCGTAGGTTTCTGTTATTCTTGACTTCAATCGTATTAAAAAAAATGTTTGTTCAGGTATACCTACTTACTCGTATATCCTAAGGACCGTTTATCTGATAGAGTTTTGGCAATTAAGGATTTCCGTTGTTAATGACTTACTGATACAACTGTAGCACGGTTATTATGTAATTAGTTAATCGACTTACCGTCGACAAATTCAGCTATCTAATTTAAACCAAATTCATTAATACACACTTTACATTACCTAATGTATGCGGATTCGACGAGTGTCCAATCACTTAAATACCGTGCAATCTACTTCGGACATCATTCACCACCCTTACTTCGACCAAGGAAGTATTATCAATCTTCACCATGGAGATCCACCTTCACCTGTCCCGTCAATGGCGTGCCTTGGACCACAAATGGGGCACTCCTGTAGACCTGGACACAGCTGACGCCGATACCACGTCCCACTTTGACGTACAACTGGACGTCCCAGCCGAAACCTTCTCAGCGGAAGGCTATCTGAGAGCAATCAAGAGGAACCGCCCGACGCCATACTCCAGAAACAACGGTGATGCCAAAAGAATGGGTAAAATCAAGCAGCCATCCACAGAAGCTCAATACTCTGGACCAGTGGCGAAGAAATCCGAGCTACAGAACTCTGCTCTGTCCTTAGCCGAGCCTGAGAGGTCACGAGAAGATAGTCTAGTTAAAGACATAAGAGGTCTGGTGGAAGAACTGAAGGCCTCGATGGAAGAGTCCTATATGTTCAACGAGAAGTGCCTCGGAGAGTCATCAGAAAATATGGCGGTGAAGCGGCGCGTTGAGTTCGAGTCTGTCTTCAAACAGCTGAAGAACGCTGCGTTATCCTATGGGAAGAAGAAGTACAGTGAAAGATCCTAGGTCATTGTTTGAAATGTATACGTATAAGTTTAATTTATGTAACCTAGCTTTAAGTAATTTATTTAAATAAATTAATAAATTATTTTCATTTAGGTACCTACTTCTTTACTTTCATTGTCGTCAAAATATAAGAAGCCCGTTTTGACAGCTACAAACACCATAGAATCTAACCTAGCTTGAGATCAAAAACATTAAAAATCTAAATTATGAGTAACTTCTCGGGCTATAAAGTCTGTTTTTTTCTTTCGAGCGTTAAATAATATGCCAGAGTATCTGTCCTTTTATGTATTTGTTCGAGTAAATCCAAAGTAAAATGCATTTTTGTGTATCTGTCAAAACGAGCTTCTTACATTTCGGCAACTATAGTATGACTGAATAAATGAAAGGGATTGGCGCTCTTAATTCCTATTTGCCTCTCGCTCATACAATCCTTACAGGGTGTAATAAATTCCTTTAAATCGCGACAAACCCTGTCATTCAGCTATTTATTCATTTGTCCCTGGATACATATTTTTCACGTACATCTGGATTGAGGGCCCATTTTTTCAAATTATTCCTAAACTAATTGCACTTACAGGGCAGTTAGAAAATTAGGTAAAACTTAAAGAAAATATTCTTAAATTTCTTAAGCATGAAACAAAACCGTTATGAACAAATAACTTGAACCCTCAATCCTCAACCTGTATAAAACGGCAGAGCGCAAATCTCAGAAGGTACTATCCCTGGAATAATAATTGTTATTTGAGGATTTACCTAAGTACAGCAATTAGGAGAATGGACGCCATATTGCATTTTAGTTAAAAATTTCTTAAAATACCATCCAAATGTGCGGTTGTGTAGAAGGCCTAGCCTGGTCAATAATACCGAAAACTTTTGGGCCCTCAGTTCAGATTTTTTTAGGAAAATTCGGATTTCATTTATACTTTTTAACAGTGAATTTTTGTGTCGTTATTTCTTTCTAAGTAATATATCGTATTCTTAAGATTTGGATATTTCTTAATTTAATTAAGAGGGAGACCCAGGTTCGATCCCAGTGCGGGCATGTACCTATGACTTTGTTTTCTAAGTTATGTACATTTGTAAAGTTATAGTAGCAATACCACTCGCTAACGGTGAAGGAAAACATCGTTAGGAAACCTGGGTGTCTGAGCTATTCACATACCTCAGCGCTTGAAATCGCCAATCCGCGGTGGGCACGCGTGGTGATTAAGCCCATACTCTCTCTCTGAAAGAAGGCCTGTGCCCTACAGTGGGACGTATATAGGCTGCTTATGATTTAAGAAAATCTTCAAATAAAAATTACTATTCCAGGGATAGTACTTTCTGAGATTTAGGCTATGCCACTTTATGCAGGCATCAGGATTGAGGGCCCGAGTTATTTGATCATAACGGTTTGGTTTCATGTTTAAGAATGTTTGCTTTAAGTTTTACCTAATTTTAACTAATTGCCCTGTAAATGCAATTAATTGGCTACGCAACGTACATCGAATTGTCATAGTAGGTAAACTATGAATCATAGTCTTAGCCATGAATTGTAGTTCTATGAAACGCGGACCCTCGGGCAGTTTCATCCTATATGAATAGTAAACATGTTTTTATTTGCGATTTCTAAGTTTTCCCCACAATATTAGTTGTTCGTTTTCTGAGTAAAACGTATTGGGGATATTAATATTTATCTATAAAAAATAATTTACAGTTTCATACGGGTTTGCCCTACCTGCAACTTAATGGAATTATGAATAAAACGAAAGATTCAATGTCAAGTGAATTTTATGATGATAAAAATAACTAGGTGTATAATATTTACATTCAACATCATAAATACAGTAATATTATGCAAGGCAAGTTCATTTTACAATAAATATATTTTATAACATTTCATTATGCATTAAAGGAAATATACAAGGGTAAACAATAGCAACTAAATAATTAATTTAAACAATACTATGTCTATCTAGTCTAGACATAAGGCTCGAAGTATTTAATAGCAGTCGTCATAGGTTTTTCGTTGAGTTTGTTCGTTGCATTAGAGTTTTTGACTCTCATCTTTATGTCCTTTGGCTTTAGAACGTTTTTGTGATTGGCACTTGGCGGCCTCATGCCGAGGTAATTCTTCGTTGGCGTGATAATGGACTTGGAGCTAAGGCCGGAGGTCTCGAGGAAAAAGTCGAAGGAGACCTTAGTGGCTACGTTCCCCTCTTTAGTTTTATTGTTCAAAATCATCCCCGGTTCACACTTGACAGTGTTGTAAGATCCACTATTGCTGCCGGAAGAATTACTCGATTCGATGTCACTATTTCTTACAGATTCAGTCTCGATATTCTCTATATTTGAAAGTAGATCGGGCTTGTTGGACAGTTTAGCGTTAAATTTTGAGAGGCCCTTGTTCAAAGCATTGTCTTTCTCCTCTAGAAATGTTTTGCTTCTCTCAGAATCGACGTTGCAGTTTTTTGGAGCCGTTTCCTTTGACTGGTCGTCTTTTTCAGGTACATTGATATTGTTGTGTCCGATGACAACATCGGAGGCGGAGCCGTCGCTGCTTCCAGAGCTAATGCGGTACTCCTCCGCCACCACGCTCCCTAGTTCGTCATCGATTTTGAACTCTTCGAAGTTCTGTGACAAGTCGAACTTGTCTATGTCATCAAAGTACTCCGCTTTATGGAGCTCAGCGTTGCTAGAGTGTTTCATCTCAGACGTGTGATTGAACTGATTATCCAGCTCAGTCAAGTTAATGTGCTTCCCTACACTCTTACCGCCTTTGTTGATCTCTGATAGAATCGAGGAAACCGTATTTCCCATTCTGATGGACGCCCTAGGGTCAATTTTCGGTTGAACGGCACGCATGTTATAATGAGTGGAATAATTGCCAGGAACGGTAGACTGGAATGATGATAAAGGAACATTTTCATTAGATTTCTCATCTTCATCGGGGATTATGATCTCCGTCACTTGGGGTAGCTTCGGAATGTCCTTGTCGCTGATCTTATTCTGTATGCGAGATAGAGAAACCACTTTCGCAACACTGTTGTTGTTCCTTGGACTAGCGTGCACCGGATACTGTTCGTTGTGTATCTCAATCGTCGGCTGTGTCAGCAGCAACTCTCGCTTCCCATTGCTGACTACTGGAACATTTATCTCTGAAATGGAGCAGTAGTCCGGCTCTACAGTACTTACGGTTGCCACTTGTCCCACTTTCCTCGTCTTAACATCTGCAACCCGTTGATTGTTGGCAACGGTTTCAGAGTCCATCGGGTCCAGTGCAGGCTTAGTGTTGGTCTCGGCTTTCCACTTTGCTGACAGGTTCTTTGGTTTCGGCGGCAAGGCCGGAGGGGTCCTAGGCACCTTGCGTTTGTTGAAGATCTTCATGGACGTCACGTCTTCTACTCTATCCAGATTGGCGCTGTTTCTATTTTCAATGGTGGCAGCAATGTTTTTCACAATCGAACCTCTGTTAGCGGGTTTTTCATTTCCGATAGTGCGTGGCAGAGGTACCGGCCGAGTTGGTTCGAGGGTTCGAGTGGCAATCGGTTCGTAGTCGTTGCTGTAGATACTCTGTATTTCGTATTGGAAGCCTTGAGCTGTGTTTGGCACTTCGTAGCTGTGTTCTGAGGCTGTTTCTAGGCTGAACTTTACTATTTTGTTGGCCCTTTTATCTGGCCGTGGAAGAGTGTTGCTCAAGTTATTTCTAACTTTATCGTCATATGAAATACTGTTCAGAGTCGAGAACTGAACGCGTTTTGTTGACGCTTTCGGGCTTGGCGCTTCGCTGGACTTTGAGTTATCGTTACTGCTGTCGTCCAGAGAATTTTGGAGTAGGATTTGATTGACGCACTCTAAAACTGGGTTATTCTTGTAGATTTCGTGGGACGGGTTGTCGTCAGCGTCACTAGCGCTCGCATACCAGTTCTCGTTGACTTCCGGCGAGACTTTTCGAGCGTCAGCGTTTTTATTGTTACCATCGAATCTCGCGTTATTACCATTATTATTGGCTATATTGTTACATAACACTTCATTCCTCGCCGAAACTACTTCGGTGTTAAGAATACCATTATTGAAACTCCTTGCTAAAAGGTCATCGGCGGATTTGGATTTCGTATTATTTAAATTGCCTCCTAGATTATCGATGTCTTGCTCTGGATCGCTGACGTTGCAATACCACGGCTTTTCTTTGCTCTCGTCCTCGTTCAAAACATTACTTAGAAACAGTTTTCTATTAACATTTATTTCGTCGGAAGCTTGTCTCTTGATCCCGTGCAATCTTTCAATTTTCAACGAATACGTCTTATCTTCTTCACACAGAGTGTTATCGTTATCTATCGTGGTTGAGTCTCCGATCAATTGGTCAATCTTTAGAGAGGCCTTCCTGATATCATTAGCTATCTGATTAGCTGTTGCGTCATTGTCATGGTTGACTTGGTAGCCCATCCCTACACACTCCTCTGCGCTACTGCTGTTGTTGCCTTTCTGAGCGGTATCAGCAAACTTATTATTGTGTTTTCTTCCAGAATATTTCCGCGATCTTCTGAAGACGTCTCTCCGAACGAAGGCTTGTTTGTTCTTGATGAAGGTGCCCTTGTTACACACACTAGCGTTGTTCCCTTCTTCACTGGAACTAGTATTGCCGTAAACAACGTCGTTCTTTGGCAATTGGAAACTCTTGCTTAGCCTGGTGTTCTTTTGGAAGGCCGGTGGCGCGTTTCTTTCGCGGTAGCTACAGCTTCGGACGAAGGTGTTCTGGAACCTTGAATCCGTGCTTTCTAAACTCTGGAACTCCGGATCGGTCTCAATGTTCGTCTGCTCACTTGTGAAGCCTAGAAGCTGTTGGCAGTTGCTGCAGAAAGTTTTTCTCTGCTTCAACTTGTTTATTTCTTCTTGTTGCAGCTTGATTATCTTTTCCTTTTGTTGTAATGCTACGTGAATTTGATTCTGCTCTCTTGTTAGTCTAGATTCTAGTAGCACCAAGGATCGTAGTACTAGAGCTAGTTGGTCTTGCCTCATACGGCGTTCTTGCAGGGCTCTTTTCTCTCGCACCGCTAAAGCTTGATTGGCTTCAACCAGCTGATGTCGATGCTTCAAGACTGACTCGGATTGCTGTTGTAAAGCGCTCCGAACAGCTTCCAGCTCCCGCCGTAACTCCATAGCTTCAGAACTGCTATCCATCTGTAAATAAAGAGAGGGCGACGATTAGTTATGTAGTGAAATACGTAGTACAGTGTACAATCACACTTAAAAGTATATGGGCAGGTTTGTATACTATCTAGAGGAATTATAACAAAATTGATCAGTATCTTAATATAGGTGACTGTCCGTATCGGAAATGCTTACATTGATGTTTGTTGCACGAATGGAAAACGCATTTGTATCAATTAATTATGTCAAATCAATTAACGCGAACGTAAATACAGACAGTCAGTCTAAGTGTTGACAGATGCAGTTTATCCTTATTGAGTGCATCGTAAGAGAGAGAATCGAACAAGAAGGTAGTTTGTGTGAAATTGCAGACGACCAAAGTCCGATTTCGATGTAAATGTTTGGGATCAACGGTCAGTGTGTATCAGTTATTATCAGTCAGCAGTTTACCACCAACTTATTAGCGGTTTCGCTGGAAGGTTATTAAACGTTCATGACCTCCGGATTTTAACTAATTAGTTTATTGGATGGACGGCTCCCTAATTTCTTCCGTTTGTTTTGCAACTATTTCATATACTATTTCATAAGAGTTGAAATTAAATCAAATCAAAAATTGAAAATTAAATTAAACGTTTTGACAAATTTTACAAATCATACATGAGATCGCGTTATGCCTACAACCAAACAAAGCTTACTGTTGTCATAAATACTTATTTACTTATCATACAGTCGAAATCGGGAGTATAGCCCTTCGTATTTTGGCTTAATATTAATAGTACCAATATGATCAGCATTGATTAAATGAAGGTTATAGCTAAAAGTAACGTGCTGCAGAGCAAATTACTGATGTTGAAAGCAAAAGCTAGGAAGGAACACTTATAACACGTCAACTCCCAACTCAACCCAACCACGTAGGTGTGTTTAGTGGGTAGGCGCACTTTCTGTGAGTCCCACATTGGCAGCACGGCCGGGCCCGTGCTGTTATGCATGAGCATTCACCACCTCCCTCCCCCGTGTCCTCCGGAGGGTGCCCTTTTTAGGGCTAAAAAAAAAAAAAACAACCCAACCCAACTCTTTTGGGGAAAATAAACCTTTTTTACTTTACACCTTAAGTAAATCAATCTTCTGGAATGTTCCTAAGTAACATGCTTGAATTGCCCAGAGAAACATTCTTGCATTTTTCACTTAGGAAATAGGTGTCAGAGAAATCTAGCTCACCACGAAGAAACAAGCGCTTTCGCGGTTCTCAGCGGTGACAGAAATGACGATGCATTTTATGTATCTAAAGCGGAAATGCGAATGCAGGTTGAGGTCAGTTTGTAAATCGATTCAGCGCTTGGCAGGTAATGATCTCTCCCAGTCCGTAGGGCCAGTTCAAGGTCTTTTAATACGAGAATGCGAGTTTTACGACCGACCAGTTTCACTTCGTTTTACTGGCACTGAATTCTAGATAGACCCACCTATGCTCTACTGAGACTTTCTTTTAGGTTTGATCTGCAACTAGTAAAATGCCTAGTATCTATAGATCGATTTTAAAAACCTATTTAGAGGATAAAAATTTCACCCATGCCGGGACTTGAACCCGCGACCTCCGCTAACCGTGCCAGCGCTCTCCCAACTGAGCTAATGGGCAAGTGCAGGCATCAGCGAAATGGCGAGCCTTCTTACAAACTTCTCTGTATTTGACCTAAAATAAACCTAACATAAAATCACGTCTGTATCCCGAAGGGGTAGGCAAAGACCAGGGTATTCCACTTGCCACGATCCTAAAGACCTCTTTCGCTTCATCAACATTCATTAGTCGTTGCATGCACGCACGCCAGTTTCCGGAACTTTTTATCTTGCCCTCTGCTGATACATCCCATTTGTTAGGTTATGTCCGGCTGGGACGACCTAAATTATATCTATCATATTTGTACTATAAATAGATACTAATATAAGGAAGAAAAAAGAAGCGGGAAGCTTGGAAAACCACGAGGGTGGCCTATGTCCTGCAGTGGGCGTCAAATGGCTGATGGTGACGGGACACTAATTTTAACGAATCTCAACAATGTACCCTTAATTTTTAACATAATTCTTGCGAAGATCTGTGTAATCTCTATATTTCCGCACATTTTTTCATGCCATATTTTTCGTGGCATATTTTTCATGCAATATTTTTCATGCCATATTTTCACGCTGACAACAATGACAGATTATTTAATTACCATTGAAACCCTAATCACCAGTTTACTTCACCACACGCGAAAAGTGTGTGAACAGTCTTGACAGGAAATGAGGCTATTGCCTCCACTGATATGAATGCTAATTCCCGCCTCCATTAGTGGAGCTATCAACTTAACATTTTGAATGGATACCGACCGATATGGTGGCCACCGATACCTAAGTGTGGTGACGTCGGATAGATGGATTGAATATTCTTTATAGTAGGTACACGAGCGTGGGTAGTACGATGGCACGAGTCGCGCGTTTCGTTGCGCTGAAATGTCAGAATTTGGCTAGTGATGTATTTGATATTAATAAAAAAAAAATAGAAAATAAAACCCGACTTCAAAACACTACAGCACTAAAAAGTTTTAGTGCTGTAGTGTTTTGAACTCAGTTTTATTTTTTTATTAACATTTTTTATTTTTAAATTTTTAGTGGGGGAGCGGGAGAAAAATAAACAAGTCCCTTATAACCATAATTTACCCTACTTAATTCGTTAAAATTTTAAGTTCTCAATTTCCATGTCCGAAAGTCTTCACCAGACCATCACCAAATTGCCTTGATACTACTTCTACGCTATTTTAAGAAACATACGGATATTACTAAAGGATGGGCTCCATTAGGCCTTATTTACTGCTGTCCATTGAAGAGTTCCGTTCTCCATCGCTGAAAGTCTTCATCAGATCTTCACCAAATTAAAAAGGGAACAATAGGACGTTATACCTATTCAAACAAAAAAAAGAATTGTTGAAATCGGTTACCATTTCACGGAGTTATTCGAAAACATAGCCAAAAAAAAAATAAAAATCACTATGGGTGAAGGGACCACTCGGACGCTGCAGTGCCTGGGACGTTATTTTAGGAGTAGGCTTGCCCAGCACCTTTACCATCCTGACAGCTTAGGCGGCCTAGCCCACAGGAAAGACAAGTCAATACGTGCGCAGCCAACCAAGCCGCGGGTTTCCTCACGGTGTTTTCCTTTACCGTTAGCGAGAGGTATTGCTACTATAACTTCACAAATTTACACAACTTAGAAAAGAAAGTCGTAGGTACATGCCTGCACTGGGAATCGAACCTGGGTCTCCCGCTTCCGAGTCCAATGTTCCCCTCCGGACTACCCACTAGGCCACCACCGCTTAACTGTTACGCTGTTCGACTATCGAATTTGTTTTTCAGAAAACCTTTCTTTCTTTCACGAAACGCGCGCCCACGCATCACGCCAGTCGTGGAATTGCAGCTTTTGTTGTGAGCACTTGTGAGAGCGGTCGAAAGTGGCCACTTTTCATAACAATGCTTTGTGTAAGGTTTCAATTTGCGCCCGAAACAGTTTTTTGCGCGATTGTTACGTGAATGTGATAGGTGACAGTCACGAATATAAATAAATAACAACACAACTAACTTTGCAGTTTGGCGAAATTGTGTACTAAATATTAAGGTTGGTTTATTTTGAATAACAATAAAAATAAACAAATAATGAGGATCATTCAGATATAAAAATATGGGACTTTAAAGTACCAGGGCGGATGGAGCAAAAAAATTTAAGCATACTAGTTTTTGAATGACTCAAATCCATCAAGAAATGAAAAAAGTTAGAGAAGTTTAAACTCAGATTCTTTCAAAACGCTGTCGGCGAGTCTTGATTCCTATTTGTGGCTGGCGCCACAGTGTTTTCTGAGACCCGATTTTCGTACGTGCCCATTTTTATTGCAAAAACCGAAAGACTAACTTTCAAATAGTAGACGAAAACACCAGAGTGCCAAATATCTTTGGTTAGGGAGGTAGGTATGAGTACTTAAAAATCGGAGTTATTTCTTCCTGTAAAACAGAAAAAATATTTCTTGATCTAAATTTTGAATGCTAATTCGGTAACTTATTTGTGCTCTTAAAGTAAATATAAAACCTCATTTATACGTGCAAATAGAAACTTGCGACCATCTGTAGAATTGTAGTAATTTAAGTTTTTGGGTATTTTTTGTCATCTCGAATATTCTACTGTTATAAATACCAAAATATTGGTAGTTTTTTCTAGTATCGCGATCATTGTTTTCCTTTCCAATTACAAGCAATTTAGTATTTTTTGTAAGTTTGGTCTACCTTAGACCACAATATATAGACCCCTCGAGTTACTTATTAAAAATTGCTTTTTGTTACATGTTCAAATCTGTGTTTTAATATAACTTTTTGTAGTCTATATACGTCTCACTGCAGGGAACAGGCCTTCTCTCAGAGAGAAAGTCTTAATTACCACGCGTGCCCACCGCGGATTGGCAATTTCAAGCGCTGAGGTGAACACCTCAGATTTCCTCACGATGTTTTCTTTCACGGTTAGGGAATGGTACTATAATATCACAAATGTACGTAACTTAGAAAACAAAGTCATATGCCGATATTCGTACCCACGACCTCCCGAATGCGGTCTAGCGATCCGGTACCACCGCTCTAAATGGTTATTTTCCAATTAAAAAAAAATATTATTTAATATTATGTACATACGCCAGGCCCCGTCAGTCGACGTGTTTAAAAGTAGAATCCACGAGCACTACTTCGAACTTCAGAGTAATTATCCTTTTAATTATTGTTTAGTAATTATCCTATTATATAAGTAATTTTTTATGTAGTTGTGTTTATTGTGTTATAGTGTGTATTTTATATGTATTTAGTATGTATCCTGTTATAATAACTATGTAATTTTATTGTAATATAGTTTATATAATTATTATTATTTGTTCATATCTTTGTTCTTGCATTAAATCTTTCTTGGCACTACCCCTTGCACTATCCGCATAACCCAAGGTTATCTGGAAGAAAATACTTATTAGTATTAAGCTCGCCTTTGTACAAACACCCCTTTTGTGCAATAAAGTATTTTTGAATTGAATTGATTTATTAAAAATATATATATATATATATTTTACCATAGCTACATCATTCATAAGCAGCCTATATACGTCCCACTGTAGGGCACCGGCCTTCTCTCAGAGAGAGAGTATGGGCTTAATCACCACGCGTGCCCACCGCGGATTGGCATCATTAAAGATAGCAAATCGAAAGAGATAGGTAGATACTTTATTGTACATAGAATTGGAAATTACACAGATATTTCTTAATCTAAGAGTACAGACGGCGACCTTATCACTATCTTAAAGATATACGCCGGAGACCAAGCGCGCGGTTCATGGGAACCTGTGACGTGTCAAGCGTATGGAGTCAGATCGCGCCCGTTTTCCGAACCTGTGCACTAAAATCGCTGTAACTTCGTCGTTTCTTTTCCGATTTCGATATTTTTTTCACAGAATATATTGTTTTTGATGTCTCTATAAGACTGCATACTTGGTTCAAAACGAGAATGATGCTTATTACTTGTTTAATTATGTAGGTATGTAAATTTAATTGAATTCAGCCATTCTGTTGCGTGTAAAGAATGATTTTTTTTAAATACTATCAACGGCAAGAAAATTTTGAAAATGCGTTGATATTTCTTATTTTTTAAATGAATGACCTAGGTTAAGCAAAAAACTTGATAGACATTATTACTTTCATATTTTAATGATTTCTATCAACAGTTTGTTTACACGCATAAAAATGTTTATTGGGCTGAAATATTAGACTTGACCATGCATCGACAGAGACGGAACAAGTGTCATTGCGTCACATGAGTGGACTCAATGTTATGTTTGAACAGCTGTTCATTGTACCTAATTTACAGTAAGCAATAACCATAAACGCTTAAAAATTGCGTCTTTTATGATTTCTTTACCGGCGTGTTATGGGCCACTCTAGATGAACAATGGCGCAGGGATGTGAAACTCTAGCCTTTCCCAGAAGTAATAGGTAACGGCATAATGCGAAGGGCTCACTGATACGCTGCTACACAATACATAGTTTCTGGCAAAAGAACTACAGGGTAATTCCCTAAATACCCCAATTACAAATTATGTTTTACAAGACCTTTTATTCTATGAGTTTCGACACAGATTTATATTTTTTTAAATATCGGGGCTTGCATACTTTTATGAAATTCGCGCGTTACGCGCACTACCAATGTCGCAGCCTCGGCTCAACCATTGGCCTACTTAAGAAGAATATTAATTTTATTTAACACACATCTAGCTGGCTATCAGAATGCCTAAATCAGAAAACTCACATAAAATAAAAAATGTAAAAAAAATGTCATAGAAGAAAACTGGTAGTACAATATGACAAACTGTAGTTGACGTGTACCAGGAATTGCGTATTTTAAAGATATCCCAGTGAACGTGTAAAAGGTACATGGGTCTTATGCAGTCGTGAATTTTTAGTAGCAATACCACTCGCTTACGGTGAATAATGCTCTCAGTACCATTGTGGTAACGGGAGGTATCCGGGTATACGCACGTTTGCCCATACAAAAATGGTACCGGGTGCGTGCATTATTAGAAACTTTGTACGGATGAACGACTGAATGGATTTGGATGAGATGGCATATGGCACACAGGTGGATAGTGGATTAAAAAAATAATACTTATTATCAGAATCCCAAGTAAACGTAATCTGAGTTAAACTAAAAACGAAATGAAAATTTTCTATTTTAGAATGACTCATAGAGGTGTTTTAATTAATTTTTCAACATGAATGTCGCTTTGGCCCAAAATTTTTCTTCGTATGTGAAGTTAGTTTGAATTAAAAGTCCTTCATTCTAAAGATACGTTGAAGTTATTCTTTTATGACTTTATTTAGGTGTAAAACCTACACAACACAAATTACAAAGTAATAGTTAGGGAAGAAAGCTCGTTATCTAAAAGGTGATGACCCTATTTGGTGATGATAAATACCTATTTAGCGGTGAATTTGTTTTAATTCATAATATCTCCATGTATAGTAGCAATATATGTCCTCCATTTATGAAACAGTAACATTATATTCAACTCAAGCCGAAACAAGGTAAAATTGGTTGCGTCAACTACCGTAACTTGCGTGTGGACACAAAACACTTGACTCCGGAACTCAAACCGAACGAGATTGTATCAGTATAATTTCAATTCTCAATAATGGCACATGCTACCAAATTAACATATGCAAAAATACCAAAAGAATGCAAGCATACTAGCACCATGGAATTACCGGCAGCAGTGACTTTCTTTTTCTTATCTTGAAAGTTCGTTGAATATTCATGGAGCGAGCCGCGGTAGTTACCGTGCCTGCTTTGCCTATAATGGAGTAAATATTGAAGGTATTCTACTACGGACAATTTGACACTAGCGTCATTTTTATTGTTAGCGAAAATATCGATAAGTTTCAAAGTTACCCAAACTTCTCAATGAATGTCTGTGTTCTCTCTTCTCAGTTCAGAAATCATAGTTGGCTCCTTGCCAAATGCCACAAATTTTCTTACCCTTTTCACTTATTTCACAGTCATAAGTTCGAAATTTACAGGTATGAACTCTACATCTTGTCGATGTTTTTTATGCAATTTGGCTGTTAACATTAGATCAACAGAATTAACAGATTGTTAGTGTACAAGAAACCGGATATAAATTCCGTCACGGGATATTGCAACATAAAGGTCAGCTGCCGACTATACGTTCGTCAGTTTCGAGTTGGTCAACCTTTACATTTTAGTTGCAAAGTCGCCCCAAACGTAACTGAGTGATGGTTGATGACGAAAGGTATGTGCTATTGACGGCACTTTAACGCAAGTGACAGTGAAGGCAGTGTTCAGGAAGATAATACATTTACTTTTAACCCACTGACAAGACTATATGGAAGGCACGTGCTGGTCGACAGGAAATGAGTAACCAATCGCGCCAGCCACGTTGGAAGCCTTGCCAGAGGTCTTTTTGGACGTGCAGCGCTGCAATTGCATTTAAATGATAAAGAATCTGCTTCCTTAAAAGGTTTACTCACACTTTGGTAGGTGCAGTGGTAAGCAGACATTTTTTAGCAGAAAACTAGTACCTACGTTCCTATGATCTGATCGTATTTGCCAAATTGGGTCCAAACTGGAGACTCAAAAAAAGTATTCGAATTAGACCGATAACTGAAGAAAAGAAGCAAAACAACAAAATTACAATCCCATGTTTTCTATACTTTATACTTTAATAATGTATGGGTGAAGTTCTACGTACTCGTAGCTGCGTTGAACTCTTTCATATTGACAAGTTTTGGTGTGATGAGATCAGAGTTCCAATAAGGTCAGTCATTCACATAGTTCAACCAGGTGGCAAATCACTGCACGCCTGCGATAACACAAACGATAATGCTTAGTCAAAGGAAATTAGGGTTGATTAACTAGGACTCTCGAAAAACTATGTGTTTTTGTAAAAGTATTGTGTTGAATATGGAAAATAACCAACTGCCAAAAAACTAGGTTTCTGTTGTAAAAATATTGTGTCAAATATGGAACAAGTTGTATTTGAACAGGCAATCAAATATGCCTTGCAAAAACATTTCGCACTTGGCAATCTATTCCCCATACCTTTGAATGGAAAACTTGCACTAAAAATTATTTAATATAATCGGTGAGGCAATGTTAAAAGATAAAAAAGTGGTATTTTTTTCTGTACGACTAACAATTCATAATATATAACCTGCCGAAAAGTCAATATAGTCACGCGGTACAAAAACGCGCCACACAAATCGGGCTCAAACTATGACGTCACAACTTGCACGTAACGCCTTATAATGTATGAAGCGTTTATCAATATTTGAGTTATCTCGTAATATACTGTTTTTATGCATGTACACCCTTATAAGAAAACGTTCAGAGTTTGATGAAAAAACTGAATGTAATAAGGTTTTTGTTATTAGAGTGACTTTATTTTTCAAAACAAAAAAAATAATATTTTTATAAGTTTTTATATGAATTCTTTGGTATAAGAGCAATGTCACTACAATCTAAATGAGACGCAAGTCCCCCATCGAATAACTGCCCAAACGATAAGTAGGTCATCGAAATATCCACAGACAAATACAAAAGAAAGGAGTGTTTTTTATTTATTCTAAGCCTCATGAGGTTAGTCGAACGTGTTCTCCGGGGAATGCAGTTGAATTGATCGGAATGCACGTCTGGCGACGCAGGCGCAACGCATACGCGGTGTATACACAGGGAGAACCAGTAGATCTGATGTTGACAGAAGCACGAACAGTCTTTATTATTTTATTTTTAGGGTTCCGTACCTCAAAAAGAAAAAAATGGAACCCCTTTCGTCCGTCCGTCCGTCGGTCTGTCTGTCAAAACCTTTTATCTCGGGAACGCGTGAAGGTATCGAGTTGAAATTAAAACCATATACTGTAGACCTGTCAGTCCCTTTAAGCTGTAAAACAATCAAACTTCCGAGTTAACGTAAAAAAGAGATACGGTCGTTTATGCCGCAAAAAAACGTATATTTCCACACTCAAGCGAATCAAAACTAAAAATAGGGTACTTTCCGTTGACCTAGAACTATGAAATTTGTCAAGTAGTATCGTCTTATGCTACAAGTACAGGGAAAAATCTGAAATATACATTTGTAAATAAAGCATACTAATTTTGTATGCTTTATTTACAAATAAAGTTCGGGAAAAGCTCGGAAAAACTGCGAGACTCGATTCCTGAACTATTTATAACATGTAAGTACCTACAAATTTGTACCGAACCCTCGGTGGGCGAGTCAGACTCGCACTTGTCCGGTTTTTAATAAATATAACACAAAATTCTAGGACGGTTTTGTAAATTGTGAAATTGATAAAAAAATATGTCAGGAGAACTGTTTGTTTCAGGTTTATCTAGTTTTATCTATGTACCATCAATCTAGAGAACTTAAAAGAGTTAATAAATGTAATTTTAGGTTAGCTAAAAAGCTTAAATGAAACTTCTACATATAAAGGTTGAGCTTACCTATAAGTGGTGTACATACACGTAATTATATCTTTTTATATAACACGATTCTACTATGTTATGTATGTATGCTGTTGGTGTGCCTTATAAAATAAAATAAAACAAACAAGCTCTTATCCTCTTTATGACCCTAGCTACTTAGTTAATCAAATGATCAGATCACAGCTGTCCGATTGTGATTCCTTTCCCCATCAAGCGACCTTCTGGGGACATGAGGCATGAGTTCCTTATTCGAATTCCTAACCGGTTACCGAAGCTCGCGAAAGCACGCCAAGGTTGGGCGCTTTCTTCAATTTTTATTCAACTTTTCCCACATAAACCCGTTGGTGGAAAATATGTTATAATACTTATAATAAAATTATGGGTCGAATTCTCTTTTCTGAGCGGACCAGTTGATTAGTCATGCAGCGAGAATAGCTTTTACTTTGTATTAACCCTTTCTTGGTGGATTCCTTTTGAGTTGATGGTTTCATTTCACACAAGTATTTTATAAACAGCGAAATCGGTGATGCCCATTTTTATACAATACTTGCACTATCTTGACATAGATAACCCACGACCTATGTTTCTCTCCCGACCGGAATGAAACATGATCTTTCAAACTGAGAACATTATTTCTTATCAAGTTTGATAAAATATCTAATGCCCTTCCGGTACCTGGGTCGCTACTTTACTTCTCCACTGTATCAAATCGTCCGATTTAATCTACTCTGAACTGTCAAATACATGGGAACATGAAAATGGATAACCCAATACAGTGTATAGCCATAGGAGGGCTGGTGTCGGTCCTTAGACATCCCTAAGTAGATCGGAGTTGTTTTACAATATCTCGCGTAAGAAGGTCGGCTCAAGAAATCGTTGCAGCAACATCTGAATCAAGCGCCGATATCAGGCACCGCAAGGGCATCAGACTATGGTAACAAAGTAAAATCACTTTCAAGGTAATCCACTTACTGAGTACAATAACAATTACGTATGGTACGGCCGAAGAGTGATCGCATCATCGAGAACATATGGTCAGGATTGTAATGGCGTTCAGAGGCTTTATTATGCGCATCAAATCCTGTCGGAATCTTGTCGTTTCACATTGACATAGTTCAGGATTTGCTGCGCGTAATATAGGCGCTGAACGGGGTGAGTTGGAGTCTGTGAGAGACTGTCTTTAAAATTGTGGATGTGAGGTTTCAGCAAGATTGTTCTTTGAAAGAGGTGTGTCAGGGTCGTGGCAAGAGGCAAACCCTGGTATCTGCCTACCTCTCTTGGATACAGAAGTGAGTTTAGCCGTCTTTTGTTTTTAACCGTCTCCAAAAAGGAGGTACTGAATTCGATTGTAGTACCATAAAATTCTACCCGCTCATTGAACAGAAGTGGAAATCTTCCAACAATTGACGAATTATTTTGGAAGTTCGCGATATTTTGGCACCATTGCAATCGTGATGGTCGCGGGTAAGGTCAGTTGGTCACGGGCAACACTGTTAATTGAAGAAAGGGACTGGACAAATATTTGCCTCTCGTTCAAACAATATTGCGGTCTATAATTTGTAAGCGAGAGCCAAATAGTTACTCAGTCTCTTTCTTTAATCGATCGTGCTATTATATAGGTATTGCTATTTTGTATATATTGTTGTCAAAGAAGGCAGAGTATATTCTTATCGAAGAAAGCAGAGCTACCATGACATAAAAGATTTCTTCATCTAGAGCTTCACGATCTTGAATGTTTGTCAACGGTATCATAATACTCATCATAACACTCATCATCAGATCAACGATGTCTATGCATGATTGATTCAAGATTTCATTAAATTGAACGTTACCCTTTCACTTAGATGGTTGTAAACGATGATGCATGTCTTCATTGTTCTCCGATTAAGAAAGTTTTTGTGTCATTGAAAGTCTATTCGTTCTAGATTGCAATGCGTGGAGAAATAGGCAGTATTGATTTATGGATTGAAACTAGGCTAGTAGGGTTGTTTGGTACAGTGAATTTCATTTACTAAAACCCTTACCGAATTCCACGGATTCTCCGCATCATTGGTCACGGTAACAACATCGTTGCCGACACTTGAATTAAGGTAATTAAGTCAACGTAATAAATGTATGAGCATCGCGAGTCATTAAAATACTTAATTAATTGGTTTGTTTTGCAGCGAATTAGAGTTGATGGGTAGCACTGATTCATCACTAGGCAAATGGGTGTGTTTGTTTTGATATATAATGGTCGTGATATGGTCTACAATAAATATTTGTAAAGCTTGGTCTGTGGTTAGGCCAGACCCCGGAATGCTCAAAACTATTTTACAATGATAAGGATGTACTAAACAACAACATTGCCGCACTGACCAGAGTCCAACTCTTAACTATAATGATGATAACTCTTAAATATAATGTGAATTATTAAATTATTCTCAAAATATTATAAATAAATATCATAAATATGGAAGCGGTGGTAGCCTAGGGAGTGGAACATTGGAATCGGGAGCGAAATACCCAGGTACGATTCCCAGTGCGGGCATGTACCTATGACTTTGTACATTTGTGGAGTTTTAGTAGCAGTACCAATCGCTGACTGTGAAGGAAAACATCGTGAGGAAACCTGAGTGCCTGTGCTATTCACATACCTCAGCGCTTGAAATCACCAATCCGCGGTGGGCACACGTGGCGATTAAGCCCATGCTCTCTCTCTGAGAGAAGGCCTGTGTCCTATAGTGGGACGCATATAGGCTGCTTAAATTATTATTAAAATATTCTTTAATCTACACCAGCATGGGTACTGGGTAATACGGCGACGCTAGTCGCGCATTTTAAATGTCAAAAGTTGCAGTACATTAACTGTCAAATTCTGACATTTTAGCGCCACAAAACGCGTGACTCGTCCCATCGCACCCGCGCAGGACACATGACATATACATATTTTTTTTCTGTTAAAGAACTGAGTTTCTTAAAATTTAATAAGTATTCTATAAAGAATATTCTATCTATCTATCTAAGTATATGATGATGACTAAATAACAAACTATCTTAAATGTTTAGATCTTTTGTACTCAGTGCCGGCGAGCGTGCAGGCAGCAACTTATTGAATGTTGCGTAAAGCGAAAGAGGCTTGAAAACATCTACGCAGGCAACTGACTAATCCTGGTCTCTGCCTATCCCTCCGCGACAAGGCGTGAATTTATGTATTTGTACCTTTGTAGTCAGTTTCGTAGGTAATTTTTTATTTGATGGAAGCGTCACTTTTCCTTTGAAAAATAACGACAAAATGCGTCTGCCCTCTTACCTCCTCTCTCGACTCCCACCCCCCCTCTCTTGTCTCTGGTTTAAGTTGCACACTACTATCGCATATCTTTACCAGAATCTGGCACAAATGGGCGTAATCGTGTTTCAAGTCAATGAAATCTTAGACAAGTATTATCCAATGTGTTGAATAATAAATGTAACTGTCCATTTGTTGTCAATTAGTAACTGGCTGCCTATTGTCCAAGCTTTACCTAACAGTTGTCGTAGATTGATGGACGAACAAATGTCTTGTTACTATTAGATAACATACGTGCACGCGGTAACTCATAACCCAGATTATGCGAGGAATAATGTGAGTGGGAATCGGGAAATAACCATAATTTCTCATGGCATAACTGTACCATTTGTAAACCATGTATGTAAAACACGACGTGAGTTTTAGCGGTATTACGATACTACACTGTGCCAATTGAATTAGTTCATTCCAGACAAATTAAAAATCCATTGTTTGTTAGTATGACTTCATATTATCTAATACAAGCTATTTCTATTTACACCCCGGCGTTTAGGAATTTCAATAATTGATAGGTTTTACGGTATTAAAATATGAAAGTTACAATGAAATATCAACAATGAATGTCCTTTTATGCACTTTTTTTGGAAAGCTTGATTGTTGTCAATAAATGATTAATTGATTATCCTTTCATAGCATGGGAATGAAGAGAAATATACTGCGTAGGAATCCGTAGTTTTAACGTAGTAATAAACTTAGCTTGAAATTGCCGACCCGCGGTGGGCACGCGTGTTAATTAAGCCCATTCTCTCTGAGAGAAGGCCTGTGCCCTACAGTGGGACGTATATATTCTGAATTATAATAGACTAATAACGCGCGAGCAACGAACGTGACAATTTTCATTGCTTTACGTTGTTGGGACCTGCGAACTTTTCGTGACT
This sequence comes from Yponomeuta evonymella, assembly GCA_963969515.1. NCBI lineage: Eukaryota > Metazoa > Arthropoda > Insecta > Lepidoptera > Yponomeutidae > Yponomeuta > Yponomeuta evonymella. The sequence goes on from OZ018347.1 coordinate 3,521,334, forward strand.
GGCGTCGTTTGGCATAGGAATTAAGCATGTAACCATCTGCTTGACTTGGTGGCATGAATGGGGAAAGTGTACTTTAATTGTAGTTAGACTGTGGGAATATACGCTAGGGTACAATTATTGAAATTCAAAAAGTTTTTGTACTGGAACATCTTTCAAATATTATTATATTTCATCTTAGTTACTATTCCAATAGAATAGAAGGCGACCCTAGAGCTGGTAGCTACCTCGGTCTGCGTATCAGCCTGGCCATCCAGAGGTGTAATGCTGCCAGTATCTTGGGAACTCTCCCCAACGGCAGCGGTCTAGAGACAATCTTTTATATATAGATAATATTTATTGTAAATATGTAAATATGAATTTTATTATTTTGTATTAAGATGTATTATTTAATCGTTAAGTTTGTGTAGATTTAAATAAACCTTCGTTAGTAGGTTATAAATTAAAACTCAATTTGTTTTTTTAAGAATAAATTAAAATCTATTATTAAGAAGGCACCTATATATATGCTAAGCTAGCCAATTCCATATGAAAAATTTGGCCCAGGTACTACAGCGTCTGAGTGGTCTGTCTCTTCACCTATGTAGTTCAGGTAGGAGTTCGCACTAGACGATATAATGATCGCCGTGGGGTGCCGGCTTCGCCGTGGGGTGCCGGCTTTAGAATAGTACCCCCCCATCTCTTCCCGCGGGTGCCGTAAAAACCGGCTAAGGGACATTACCAGAAGGTGGGCAGCAGCGCCTTCTGCGAAAATACGATATACTGCGCTCGCCAACCCGCATGCCAAGCGTGGCGAGTAAGGCAAATACCCTCATGGCAATACACCAAAAAACCAGGCCCCCAGTCCCCGGCGGCTCCGCTATTCCTGGCTACGGTAGCGGCCACGGTAACGGCGGAGCAAGGGGTGCTAAGAATCTCCGGCAGAGATCTGGCTACCACCCCCAAAAACGAAAACGACTGGCCCTGGTAACACACAACATTCGCACATTGAGGACAGACGAAAAGCTAATTGAGCTGGAAGAGGAAATGGGTAGGTTACACTGGGATATCCTAGGGTTATCTGAAGTCCGTCGAGAGGGCGAGGACACGATAACCCTGAAATCCGGTAACCTGCTCTACTACCGGGAGGGCGAGCAACAGTCCCAGGGTGGTGTCGGGTTTCTCGTCCACAGGTCCCTCGTAAATAACATTTTGGCCATCAACAGTGTGTCGAGCAGGGTGGTGTACCTAATACTCAGAATATCTAAGAGATATTCGCTGAAGGTCATTCAGGTATACGCACCGACCTCGTCACACTCCGATGAGGAGGTAGAGGCGATGTATGAGGACATTAGTAGGGCCATACATACCTCGGAGACCTATTTTAATGTGGTTATGGGGGACTTCAATGCGAAACTGGGCACAAGAAGCGAGGGTGAGATGAGAGTGGGGCAATTTGGTTATGGGCAACGGAACCCGAGAGGACAAAGGTTGGCAGACTTCCTGGAGAAAGAGGGACTCTTTATGATGAACTCTTTCTTTCAGAAGCCACCTCACAGGAAATGGACCTGGTTGAGTCCCGATGGTTCCACGAGAAACGAGATAGACTTCATCCTGACCTCCAAGAGACAAATATTCAATGACGTCTCTGTGATCAACATGGTGAAAACCGGAAGCGATCACCGAATAGTAAGAGGCACATTGAATATCAATGTCAAAGTTGAGAGGTCTCGTCTCATGAAGTCCACGCTCCGACCTACTCGTGCCCATATCCAGAACCCCGAGAACTTTCAACTCGAATTGTCAAATCGCTTTGAGTGCCTGGAGAGCGCCGCATCGGTGGACGAGATCAATAACAGGTTTGTAGAAACTGTCCGTACAGTGGGCTCGAGGTTCTATAGACCCAACCGTACGAGTAGACCACAAAAGCTCTCAAACTATACTCTCGACCTCATGGCTAAACGTCGCGCGTTGCAACTGCAGTCCTCCGAGGATGCTAAGTCATATAGGCAGCTCAATAGACATATCTCAAAGTCTATGCGGCACGATATTCGGTCCTTTAATACCGAACGTATTAAAGAGGCTATAGAGCGAAACAAGGGCTCCAAAGTGTTCGCAAAAGACTTGTCTATTGGGCAAAGCCAGCTGACGAAGCTGAAGAGAGAGGACGGCAGTATAGCGTCGACCAAATCAGAGGTGCTGAGGGAGATTGAGAGTTTCTACGGACAGCTATACACCTCAGTCGCAAAACCTGTTAGCAGTTTGAACAAAGATCCGAGAGCCAAACTGACCCGACATTATACCGAAGACATCCCGGACATCAGCCTGTACGAGATTAGGATGGCCCTGAAACAGCTCAAGAATAACAAGGCACCAGGAGAGGACGGAATCACATCAGAGCTACTGAAAGCGGGTGGAACACCAGTACTTAAAGTCCTTCAGAAGCTCTTCAATTCCGTCGTGCTCGAAGGAAAAACGCCAGAAGCATGGAACAGAAGCGTGGTGACGCTGTTCTTCAAGAAAGGGGATAACTCTCTATTGAAGAACTACCGACCCATCTCGCTTCTGAGCCATGTTTATAAGCTGTTTTCGAGGGTCCTCACGAATCGTCTCGAACGCAGGTTTGATGACTTCCAGCCTCCCGAACAAGCCGGTTTCCGAAAGGGCTTTAGTACCATAGACCACATCCACACGCTGCGGCAAATTATACAGAAGACTGAGGAGTATAATTTGCCATTCTGCTTAGCGTTTGTGGACTATGAGAAAGCCTTCGATTCGATCGAGACATGGGCAGTGCTCGAGTCTCTCCAGCGTTGCCGTATTGACTATCGGTATATCGAGGTGCTGAAGTGCTTGTACAACAGCGCCACCATGTCGGTCCGAGTACAGGAGCAGAATTCGGAGGCAATTCCATTGAGAAGAGGCGTGAGACAGGGAGACGTTATCTCTCCGAAACTGTTCACGAACGCACTGGAAGATGCCTTCAAGCTTCTGGAATGGCAGGGACGCGGCATCAATATCAATGGCGAGTACATCACGCACCTTCGATTTGCCGACGATATAGTAGTCATGGCAGAAACGATGGAAGACCTCGGCATAATGCTCGACGACCTCAGTCGAGTTTCCCAACGTGTGGGCCTTAAAATGAACATGGACAAAACGAAGGTCATGTCGAACGCTCGTGTTGTGCCCACCCCAATAACATTGGGGAACACGACTCTCGAAGTTGTAGACGAATACGTCTACTTAGGACAAACAATCCAACTAGGCCGGTCCAACTTCGTGAAAGAGGTCAATCGTCGAATCCAACTCGGCTGGGCAGCTTTCGGGAAACTTAGAAAAGTCTTTTCGTCTAATATACCTCAATCGCTCAAGACAAAATTATACAACCAGTGTGTGTTACCAGTGATGACTTATGGCACTGAAACGTGGTCTCTCACTATGGGCCTCATAAGAAGGCTCAAGGTCACGCAACGAGCTATGGAAAGGGCTATGCTCGGAATTTCTCTACGAGATCGAATCAGAAATGATGAGATCCGTAGACGAACGAAAGTCGTCGACATAGCCCAGCGGATTAGTAAGTTGAAGTGGCAGTGGGCGGGGCACATAGCACGCAGAACTGATGGCCGATGGGGCCGAAAAGTTCTCGAATGGAGACCACATATCGGCAAGCGCAGCGTGGGACGACCAGCCACAAGATGGACAGATGACGTCATTCAAGTGGCAGGAAGACGCTGGATGCAGGCCGCTTCCAACCGGTCTTTTTGGAAATCCATGGAGGAGGCCTATGTCCAGCAGTGGACTTCTTGTGGCTGAATGATGATGATGATGATATAATGATCTAGCGTATTACGTAAAAAGCCCAAGTTTTTAAATTTCAAAAGACAACCAAATCTCCTAAAAACAAGGTTAGCGATTCCCAAATATTGAACTCTAATTGACGCAGAAATTACAATAACATTGACTGCAAATTGTCGAATTCACCGCAACGGAATTACATGCACACAATGGTGATTAAGTCCGACCAGAAGTTTATGGTGATTCATGGACCGGAATTGAGATGTGGTCAGGGCTGTCGGGTTGTACCACCCTAGCGAGGCGAAGGCCTTTTCTTAGCTTTATTTAGCTGTTAAGATCAAGGCGAAGAAATGCACTAATGTAACACCAATAAATTGTTTTTGTTACTATCGTGCCCGGGCGTGTTGCCAAAATTCCCGGACTCTAATTGATGTGTTTCATGATCAGATCTTTGTCTATCTGTGTGCCAAGTTTCATGTAATTCCTTTTCATTGCGTAATTGAGTAACCAACATCCAAACATCTTCACAAACTTTCACATTTACAATATTAGTAGGAAGAAGGACTAGTAAATCAAACAAAATAACATAAAATGTCTGCAGTCAATTATGGTAACAAAAATGCCAAAAATAGATTTCACTTATCAATTCTCTCAGAGAGAATATGGGCTTAATCAACATGAGTGCCCACAGCAGATAGTCCATTTTAAACACTTACGTATTTTTTCACGATGTTTTCCTTCACAGTCACCGAGTGGTAGCAATAAACAGAGGTCATCATCATCATCATCATCATCAGCCAGGGAGCATCAGGGAGAGAGTATGGGCTTAATCACCACGCGTGCCCACCGCGGATTGGCGATTTCAAGCGCTGAGGTATGTGAATAGCTCAGACACTCAGGTTTCCTTACGATGTTTTCCTTCACCGTTAGCGAGTGGTATTGCTACTATAACTTCACAATGCACATAACTTGGAAAACAAAGTCATAGGTACATGCCCGCACTGGGAATCGAACCTGGGTCTCCTGCTTCCGAGTCCAATGTTCTACCCACTAGGCTACCGCCGCGTCCCGTTCAAAGCTCATGCCAAACAAGAATGCCAAATACGTCAGGCGGAACAATGTCCTCATAACCTTTGTCAAATATTAATTGACCTTGCACTAAACAGCCATTTGTGCCGACCGCCTTCAAGATAACGTGACGCGCTGTCTCACAGAATAGGCGTCAAAAAGGTGCCCCGAGCAGAAAATAAATACTGGTTGAATTAAAATAGCTTATGAAATCTTTCCGAACACAGGATTAACGACTCGTTGATAAGTTTTTTTTTACCTTGGAAAAAGCATGACAAAGACGCGAAATAAAAGCAACTGTAGGTAGATATCGCGTATAACGTCTTCATACTGTTTGGGGTTAAAACTTCAGTTTGAATATAACTTCCACACAACACAATCACTTCTTCTCGTCCCAAACTGGGTACCCTGTGCAATGGTGACCAGCTCCTTTATTACGCGGACCAAATTCTGAATGATTCCAATCGTCTGTCAAATTAGTATGGAATTTGCCAGTTAGACGATTCGAATCGCTCAGGATTCGGTGCGCATAAGATAAGATAAGATAAGAATATTCTTTATTGCACACAAGAAACAAGAGACATAAAATATGAAAGTTACAATGAAAAAGTACAACGGGCGGCCTTATTGCTAACAGAAATTTCTTCCAGACAACCTTGTCAGGTTGCCGAACGAGAAATAGTAGTTAGGCCCAGGCCACGATATCACAAACAGGGTTACCCATTACTTTGCACCCTGTATAACAGTGTCAGGCGTCATGTTTTATAGCTCAGGAATGCCGTCTATTGTAAAGAGCCGAAGGTCAAACGTCAGTGGGTCCCTAAGAAAGTATCTAAGGGCCCTACAACAATGCCGATTAATGAACACTATGAAACTGTTATTTGAATTAACAAAGCACGGTTCCCGACCTCGAAATGGATGTACGCGACTAAAATGTCAGAGTAAATAATTCTGTGCATTACCGATAATTCTGAGATGACTTTAACGTTCATTGGACTGTGGCAGGGTTGGGGTCGATTTTTACTTAGTTGTTAGACATCTTTAGTTTTTTTACTGTAATTAGGTATTACTAAATCAATCAACCATCCCGTATTCGTCCACTGCTGGACATAGGCCTTACCCAAGGCACACCACTTCTTTCTGTCGTCGGCTATCCTCATACAGCCGCTGTCAGCAATCTGCCTCAGATCGGTCCAGCGAGCTGGTGGGCATCCTACGCTGCGTTTGCGTACTACCGTTAAAATACGGCTGAGAAATCCGTAGCAAAACGCACCGATATAACTGCGTGCGAACATTGTGTGACACTTCAAAAGGTGAGGAATTTTGAAGAAATCAGACCAAGGAAAGTTGTTGATAGTTAAAGCAAGGAAGTCGTTTATCAGCCGTTTATTAGATGAAAGTTCCTTCAATGTAAACAAATTTTTGACAAAAACCGTCCACATGCATGTATGTATCATATTTTGATATCTATTTAATTTAGATATCTGCTTGACCTAAACCAATTTATCATCAGATAAGCGAAGTAAAAGAGTAAAAATTTCTTTATGAATAATAATGGTTACAAGCAGAAATAGTTTACTGTGCTCACCACGCTAGGTCAAGCCTGTGTTGGAAGGAAGTTTTATTTGGTAAAGACTATATTTAAACTGCCGTAGGCTGCTGGATAGTGTTCCGATTTCTTTGTAATGGGCGGACGGGTGGCCATAAATATTGTGTGAAGTAGAAATGTGTGGCATGTTGGAAAACAAGTAAAATTAAAATGTTATATTCTCTCACGTACAACTACCTAAGCTATTAATGCGTAACACCAAGTACAGTCTCCCTCGATTTATGATACAAGGCAAGATTCCAGGAAGAAAGAGACATGTGAGACCAAAGATATCATGGTTACATTAACTTTCGACAGTGGTTTGAACAGAGTACCAATTCCTTGTTTAGAAATTGTTCACACCCTAAGTAGGCAACCTGAACAAGTTTCTGAAGGAATCACGTAGGTGTCGGCTCTCCCTTTTGTGTCACTCGTTGACTGGACATCCTTTATGAGGAGGCATTGTATACGTTTCTACAACAAGATCCCTGAAGATTATATTAAGCTTGTAAGAAATTTATAACGTGTAAATCGATGTATATTGTGTTTTTTTTTTTGAGACGAGAAGTTGGCCAATTGTTTTACATGTATGTTTTGGTGGGATAAATTATACAATCAAAACAAAACTAGGCTTTTGTCTGTGATACACTGAAAAGTAAAAATTAAGTATGTATGTAAGTATGTATTGCTGTTAGCAATAAGGCCGCCCATTGTACTTTTTCATTGTAACTTTCATATTTTATGTCTCGTTTCTTATGTGCAATAAAGAATTATCTTATCTTATCTTATTCAGTGGCAAAACGCGTTGGGCCCGAAGCTACTAAAAGGTTAATCCGAAGTTTATTAATAAAAGTTTATTATTGTATTTAATCTCCTTCTTGCACTACCCGTCGCCAGTCTCTTCAATACCAAAGGTTTGCTGGAAGAGAATGCTTCTTGCATTAAGCACGCCCTTGTACACTTACAATGTAATTAGTGCAATATAGAAGTAAAATAATAAAATAAAAATAAATAAATACTTATGCATATCTAATTCGTAACCTCACCTACTCGTAGCACTCTACAAGTCAATTAAACGACAGCGTTGCCTTCAATTGATCGTAGCGGTAAAATACTTGACCATAAACCTCTACTCTTTCGAGCCGACATTCTCGCCCGCTATTTTCTAGCCGCTTGTTAGCTCTACATTTGCTGAAACGTCGACGAACTTTTATACCTGTTCCCCAGATCCGTCGCGCCCATGCGTCAAGTTAAAACGAGGCGATTTTGATGCACGACTCACGATTTTATGTATCGAAAGTCGGCGCTAATGATTGTTTATCGGTCAACGTTTCTATTAACAGCCCTTTCTAAACCGTGACAAGGTGGTTTCACCGTATCAAGCAGGGTATACCCTCCAGGGTTACCTCTGGTACGTAATTGATTTAAATCTACAATTAAACTATGGGACTGAGACAAAATTAAGCTTAACAGTCGTACTTATAAAAAGTCGATTCCACTAAAATGCTCTTAAGACGGAGTTAGAGCCGGTTTATGGCAGGATAAACTGGCTTTAACTCCGTCTTAATAGTGTTTAAGTGCAATCGACTTTTTATAAAGAAGACTGTAAGATAAGACTAAGAATATTGTACTAGATATATAGAGATACGTGATTTATTTCCATGAGATGAGACACACGCAAGTATACAAAATATCAAACATATTAATTCACAAAATATTGAAGAGATTTATCTCTTCTGTAAATCCTCGCAGCAAAAATACGACGACTTTTGGATAGAAACAATAGTTTTAATAGATTATTGTACAATTACATGTTGCTTGCACAAAATATTTTCACAAGACAAAACAAAAGACGATCTGTGATATAAAAAGAATAAGTTTGAAGCAGCAAGGAGTTTGCATACTTTTTGGCAGGCGCATACAGTAAACATAGACAAAAACAGAACGAATAACGATACAAACATAGCTCGCCATTTTATGCGTTACGGTAAGTACCTACCTATTGAATATTACACTCCTGTGCCTCATTTCATACATACATAAACTCACACCTGTACCCCAGAGGGGTAGGCAATGACCAGGGACTGCCACTTGCCACGATGCTGACAGATCACTTTCGCTTCCTCAACATTCCTTAGTAGTTGCATGCACGCACGCCGGTTTCGGGTACTTTTTATCTTGCCCTTTGCTAATACATCCCCTATTTGGTCGAAGTACCAAGTAGTTCATTTCACAGAACTACAAGCGGTGGTAGCGGAGCGGTAGAACACCGGCTTCTCATTCGGGAGGTCGTGGGTTCGAATCCTGGCATGTACCTACCAATGACTTTGTTTTCTAAGTTACCTACATTTGTGAAATTGTAGTTGCAATCCCACATGCTAACTGTGAAGGAAAACATCGCGAGGAAACCTTATTGTGTGATTTATTTACATACCTTAGCGCTTGCTACCTACAATGGTCCAACTATGAGGCTAAGTGCGGAAATCTCAGGTCTATATAGAACTTCATAGAACTACAATTCGTGGTTTACTATGACATTTCGAAGTGTTTACACTGCCAGACCACACAACCCCCAGATTAACAAGTAGGCGGACTAATTGTCATCATCAACCCATTATGTTCCCACCGAGGGGCACGGGTCTCTTCCCTAAGGAAGGTACAGGCTATACTCCACCACGGGGGCCAAGTCCGGATTGGTGGAGGCTTGTAGACTAGTGGCTCGTCTACTGTCAGAAGTTGTCAAGCCGCCCTAAGGCCTCTGACTTGGCTTAACGACTGCCATCTATCGACGGCAGCCGGCACCAACAGCTTAACGTGCCTTGCGAAGCACGGAACCGCTCGGAAAAATGCCACTAGCGTTAGGCATAGACGGCGACCCATCCATGCACTGAACGCGCCCTGTGTTGCTTAACCTTCGTGATCGTTTAAGATCACTCAGGCAGCCGGGGCTACGAGCTGTTCTAACTAAAACTATTTATAATGGACTAATTGTACTAATTGGCTGCGCAATGTACCCACATCTAATTGTAATGAACTATGAATTGTAGGCTTTAACTATTCTTAACATTGATAGAGTCAAGCCATCTCGTTTCTCACTGTACTTATCAGAAATCGGTAGGTAATCGATACTCTTTGTAGACCATTAAATAAGTTAATTATGATTTATTGTGTGATTTATAGTGTTGATGAAGATTAATCATTGTCGAAGATGGATCTTGAAGGACTTTCCCATGGATTGTTACGAAAGTGTTTAAACTAACCTTCGGCCTTGAATGAAGAAGTCCGAGAAATAGCCAATTTTATTGATAGATATAAAAAGGTTAGGATCGCGTTATCTCAACAAGACCTTCGAAAGATCAATGTTTCGTAAGGAAATATTTGTTAGACGAGGGTATAGTTCAATACGCGCAAAAACGTTTTGTAGGCAAACAGTGACAGCGACAGCCTGACAGGTTATCTGCGGTTTAATTATGTACCTACCTTTCAATCTAAACATTTGTAGGTAAACTGGGCCTCGATTCTGTTAGTTCATTGCAGTATAATGACAGGCACACTGTCGGGTCACGTGACGTGTTTTTTCGTACCATTGACGCCTAGAAGGTTTGATGGGTGTGCCCGCGTAGACTTAAAGCAGCCATGAAATGAAAACCGCCATGTTCATGCAGTTGTCATGTTACTACAATGCATTAACAGAATCTAGGCCCTGTAAAATTGTCCTCAGCACGTGTTAGTGCAACAAAAGAAAAAGTATATAATTTTGTAACCCGTGTTTCAGCGTGTGGTCGATTCCTTCACAGCGGATAGGAGCGATGTTCTTTGAGTCACAAAGTTGACATGTTAGTTGACAAAGTTACACGGTTCTTGGGGTTCCGTACCTCAAAAGGAAAAAAACGGAACCATTATAGGATCACTTTGGCGGGCGGGCGTCCGTCCGTCCGTCTGTCTGTCAAGACCCTTTATCTCGGGAACGCGTGGGGGTATCGAGCGGAAACTAAAACCATATAATCAGGTCTACAGGCCCTTAAAGCTGTAAAAAACTTCAAAGTTGGCGTAAAAAAAAGTTACGGCCGTTTATGCCGCAAAAAATGTATATTTCGACACTCAAGGGAATCAAAACTCATAGGGTACTTTTCTTTGACGTACAAGGAAAAATCTGAAAACTATACATTTGGAATGAAATCATAAAAAAAAATTGTCTTTGAAGTTCGGGAAGAGTTTGGAAAAACTGCAAGACTCTATTCCTGAACTATTTATAATAGGTAAGCTCCTACAAATTTGTGCGGAACCCTCAATGGGCGAGTCCGACTCACACTTGTCCGATGCCCCTATTCATGTAAGTGAGATTAGGTGAGATTTTGCCTTGTCGCCCGGCTCATCTAACCAAACTTTATTGTACCGATTTATGTACAGTCAGGACAACGCCATCGGCATTAACAACTGTCACGTCTATACCTTTTCAACAATATCGTTGCATTGAGCTCGATTCAAAGTTCAAGTAATTTAATCTGAATCAGCATTATGAAATTGCGCAGCGGGGTGTTGTACGTGGTTATATTGAAGCGGCTAGACTCCGATGACAAGGAAGAGACAGTACGCTTTTGTTCGATACTAGTACTTATGCGCGACGCGAAAAGAAATATTGTTCAGTAGTGGAGACTACCGGTGACTTTTGGGGTCTACCTCATCGGACTTCCCGTCACATCATGGTTACGTAATAAGATTATTAGATTACGATTACGTCCAAAACGCAAAGATTGACCAGCTATTGTGGTGTATACTTATGGTAGTGATCAGCGTGCTGCGTAAAGATCCGATGAAACTTAAGGGGGTTACTCTACTCTGAAATCGCGAAAAAATATCAGATGTTTCAAATTCGCTAGAGATGGTGTCAAAATTTTGTATGGAACAGGTGATGTTTTTCGGCTATGTCACAGTTAGTATCATAAAAAATGTGTTTGATAACCCCATTTAGTTTAATTTTAATCGCATCTGTTTGCAAATCGTTGCATCTATATTCCGTGACAAAGATCTTGACACACCAACTTTTACTTTTATAATGAAAATAATTTATTGACGGTTCATTTGTAATAGGTGATTACAAGGTAGGTAAAAACTTCCTAAAGAAGGCTCGAAAGGAAACATACAACACATACAATATTTACACATACATACAATATTTAATTAGACCCCCCTTCTTTTCGTTAGTTTAATAGAGCCTCACAAGGCAACTCACACAGTCGGATAAAATGCACGAAAATGCGGGTTTTAGTATTATATTCTCTCTTGCACTGCGTGTTGGAATGTTAATTAAAATCCAGACAACCTGCGCCGGCGCAACTTGGGGCAAGCAAGCCTCAGAAGATGCACTTCGGTGGCACATTTAAGATTAGAACGCAGAGAAAGAAGGAAAAGTAGAGAGAAAGCATTTTAGAGTAAGTACAATAACATTATTTACCATAAGGACTCGACACTGCAACTTGCGGGCGACGGACGCGCACCAAGATGTCAATCAAACAACTTAAAATCCTTTGCTCCGTTGCTGATAAACCGACAAACACACACTTGCGGCCAGTTTCTGAATTGAGAATTTCGCTAAGTAAATAGTTAACTGTAGCGCTGTCTCGTCGAATTTCTCAGAAAAGGGTATAGAAGATCCACTCTATTTAGAGCAATACCAAGGGCCGGTTTCTGAATTGAAAATTTCACTAAACAGTTTACCCCCGGTTTCTCGTACACTAACAAGCTGTTAACCTACTGTTAACAGCTGTCAGTGGTTTTTGTATGCATTTTGGTCTATTGACAGCTGTTAACAGTAGATTAACAGCGTGTTAGTGTACGAGAAACTGGGGGTAAGTATGTCTGTCCCGTCCGTATTTGAATGATCTAAAGAGACTAAACGATTCATTTTTAGTTCCGAAATCGGCGGAACAGAGTTAGTTAGGCGGTAAGACTTAGTTAGGCGTAAGAAATCAATAGTCGCATCGCATAGCAACGCGTGAATTCAACACAGTCAGTGTAAAAATGGTTATTTTTTTTAATAACTTTTACGAAACGATGAAATCTATAAGCTGATGACGCATCTATACATTAAAAAAAAAAAAAAAAAAAAAAAAATCAAAAATATTTATTACCATAGCAAAATTTTTACATGAACGGTACACAGCGGGCCCCGCACTAGGTAAAACCTGTATCGCGGACGCCCAAAACAGATTTATCAAAGAGTGGGTTATACGAACAAAAATTTCAAAATTTAAAGACAAACATGCAATTGTCGTTATGAGAAACAAAATTAAAACTTATTTTAAAAACAGGAACAGGAATATACATAACAATATGTGTAAAATGTATACATGTATACCTAAGATATATTATAAAATTATTAAACTATAAATATAAATACGTATTATAGGTTATTATAACTTATCTCGATATAGAATGTATATTATATTGTATTAATGCAAGTTATTATTGTGATGGAGTGACATGTGAGCGTTGTGGTAAGTATAGATTTTAATAGTTACGTTCATCGTATTATTTTGAGAATAGCCTCAGTTTCACAATAGTCTAGGCTTAAAAGCCACTTATTAATTTTAATTTTTGCTTTGCGAATTGAGTCGTGTTTTATATCGCAGCGTTGGAGACATTTGTTGTAAATAAATGGGAAACAAAATGTGCAAAAACGGTGAGCAAATTCGGTTTTTGTACGAGGGATCTTTAATTTAAAATTACGTTGTTCTAATAACTTGGAGTATAGGTAGGAGTTAATAACTTCTTTATGTTGAGAGAGCAATGCTCTTTGAATATAAAGCTGACGCACTGACAATACTTGAGCCTCCATGTACAGCGTGCGGGTGGGATAACGGAAAGGCCTTCTCAGCATCACCTTCAGCACTGATCTCTGGGCTCGTTCTAAAGTGATGAGATGAGTTTTGGCTGCGCTACCCCAGGCAGAAATGCCATAAAGAAGGAGTGACTGACAGAGTGCGAGATAAACTAGCTTAAGATGAGGTTTACTAGCCCCATCCCGAAGGAGCTTCATTATTCCTGCAAGCTTCCTGATGCGTCCAGAGAGTGACAATATGTGCTGGTTGAAAGAAAGTCTCTCATCCAAAATTATACCTAGGTATTTAACGCACGTAACTCTTTCGATAGATTCACATGAGCAGGTTTGTAATTGAGGTGAGTTACAGGTGTGGATTTTCAGCCCAGGGGTTAGACTTGGAGAAGAAGCCCTTGTTTTATGGAAGCAAAGATACTGCGTCTTAGACGCATTTAAGGTAAGCAAGTTGTTTTTAAGCCAATTTGATACTGTACAAAGGCCGGCTTCCGCTGCCGAAAAAGCGCTGCTCCATGTTGAGCCGGTGAAAATTAGGGCGGTATCGTCAGCATAGCACACAACATCTACTGGGGATTGAGATGAGCACGCCTCTAACAGGTCGTTAATGTACGTTAAGAAAAGGGTGGGACCCAAGATGCTTCCCTGGGGGACTCCAAACGTAATTATGTTTGTTTCACTGAGTAGCGTGTCCACCCTAGTGCAGGATTTACGACCTGTTAGGTAGGATCTGAACCAACCCAGCGCAATGCCCTTGACTCCCATGGTTTCAAGTTTCCTTAATAGAATCTGGTGTGAGACCGTATCAAACGCTTTGGAGAGGTCCAAAAAGGCCCCAATACATGCCTTTCCACCATCCAGAGCAGAAGATACTTTTCTAAGCAGTTGGGTTGCAGCATCCTCTGTCGATTTTCCCCGTCGAAATCCGTACTGGTTCGGAGATAGCAGTTTACTTTTTTCTAGGAATGACGTCAGTCTGTTGTTGACAATTTTTTCTAACAATTTTGAGAACACGCTGAGTAGACTAATGGGCCTAAAATTACTGAGGTTGAGCTGACTTCCACCTTTGAATATTGGGATAACCACTGCAGACTTCCAGCAGTCTGGAAATTCTCCGTGCGATATGCTCAAATTAAAAATGTGAGTCAGAGGGTGGACAAGAAGATGTGCAACCCTCTTAACTAAGCCATTTCTAACTCCGTCCAAGCCTGGCGCACTATTTGTCTTTAAGTTCTTTATCAGTTTGCCAACTTCGTATACATCGGTGGGGAACATAAAAAAGGAATTATATGAAGAACGAGTGGGTGCGCTAACTTTCATAGCTAGATTAAGTTCCGTTTCATTGGAAGCCCCTAGAATGTTACCCGCCAGTTGACGTCCTACACTAGTGAAATAGTTATTACACGTTTCCATTGATTTTTCAGGTGTGTCTTCTATTACCAATAGTTCATTAGTATAATTTTTGGCTTTTTTATTTAGGTCACAAATATCCTTAATAGTCTTCCATAGATCCTTCGTATTGTTTTTGTTTTTCTCTAGTTCACTTTCTTGGTAGTCAATTTTTACTTTTTTTAATAAATCATTGCAGAAGTTTCGGTACCTTCTATATGATATGAGAAGGATCGCGTTAGATGGGTTTTTGCGAGCTTTACTATGGAGATTATCACGGTGTTGCATGCAGCGTAACAGTCCTGGAGTTATCCATTCCTTTAGTGTGTATTTTGAGCGGCTAATAGTAACTACTTTTGTGTGTTTTGCGGTGATTTCTTCGACAGTTTTAGAAAATTTCAAGGCTGCCTCTGATACATCATGAGTGTTTAGAGCGGTTGACCAGTCTGTATTTTGTAGGTCTCTCTCTGTACTTATAATATCTGTTTTCATCTGTTGTCGTTTGCGTTTAGGCATTGTTAGGTCAGTCACAACACCAACCATGGCGAGGTCGTGGTCAGTTAAATCTGTCCGACAAGTAATACCAACAGCGTGGGATATTTTTGTGCTGATGTAGATGTGATCGAGGCATGCCATTTCCCGAGTGGGTTTTGTTATTGCGGGTCTTAGGCCGTGTTCAGCTGTTAGACATTGGTAAGTGATACTGTTGTTACAGGTTATGTTAGGCATAATATTAATATTTAAGTCGCCGACGAGGATGATGTTGGATTTTTGTTTAATCTTATTGAATGTTTCGTTTAGAGTATTTATAAAGTTATCTAAGTTTTTAAACGAGGGCGACCTGTACACACAGAAAATAGAAAATAAGTTAGGGAATTCAATTTGGAGAACGTTGGAATCAAGAACTGGAGGCTCAGATACGTTGACGTTCCAAATATCATTGACATAAACCACCACACCTCCGGCCTTATTGATGTAGTTTGTTGTATAATAGTTAGAGAAACCGTTTATTGTTCTGATGATTGAGCTTTTATGAAGGTGGCACTCGGTCAGGACTATAATATCAAAAATACAATCTAGCCGTTTCAGGACCGTTAGAAATTTATCAAAGTTTTTTTGTAAACTTCTTATGTTGAAATTCAGAATCTTAAAATTATATTTAGCATCGAATATATTTTTGCAGTGTTCTGGGAAAGCGACGGCGTGGCAAGGAATATATAATGATTCGTCAATATCGGTAAGTACATCTGAAACCGGGTTAGTCATCATCATGTGATACCTGGAAGTAGGTTTTGAAATGTTGCCTTTGCCAATAAGCTGCCGCCACTCTGATGTATACAAAAGAACCCAGTGAGAAATAATAGTGAACCAGATTGTTTCAAATTCCGTAATATAGTGCTTTGTTTTGTATAGTATATTAAAAGGATAATAAATATAATAGTATATTGATATAGAATTATATAAATATAATGATGTAAATAAATAATTAATATGTTATAGTAATCAGGCAAAGGTAATATGGTTGCTGTCCTATTGCGGATTGACATATACAGCAGATAGCAGACTATGAGCTTAAAAGATATAAGACAAGTTGGCTTAAATGTCACGTGTTTCTTCAGTTTGTGAGGACGGTTCAATGCTTGCAGCGCCGACCACCTCATTGAGGGCAGATTGTGAGCGGATCTGGATGGCTGGTGATCCTTCTCTTTTTCTGATATAGATGGCGCCGTTGTTTGTCCACCAGTACTTGTAGCCAGACTTGTTGGCTTGTGTTCTGGTCTCACGAAATAACCATCTATTTTCGCGGGTAAGACGCTCGTTTATATAAATCTTGTGACCGGAGTTGTCGACTTCAATATCGGTTGTAGTTAGGTTTCTTCTCGTTCTAGCTGCCTGCATGAGTTCGTTGCGTTTGTTACGTCTGACTAAGCGCAGGACAACGGGACGCGTAGCTTTCCTGCTGGAAGAAGTGTTGGCGTGCATCTCTACGGATTTTTTTGGTGGCCTTGGTCCAGCTCTGGATACCCAGTCTATATCTTTATCTTCCAGATTAACTCCGATTTTGCGCGCTGTGACTTGGACGATGTGTTGTAAGTTTTCATGGTTGGACTCCGGGATGCCTGCTAGTTCGATCACATTTTGTAGAT
Organism: Yponomeuta evonymella; assembly: GCA_963969515.1. NCBI lineage: Eukaryota > Metazoa > Arthropoda > Insecta > Lepidoptera > Yponomeutidae > Yponomeuta > Yponomeuta evonymella. The sequence continues at coordinate 3,538,135 of OZ018347.1, forward strand.
CTGCTTGTGCCGCAAAATTGATTTCCTCCTTTAGCTGGGATATATGAGATTTTAGCTCCTGGATCACAGTCTCTTGCTGTTCGAGCTTTCTAAGTCTCGCCTCGGACTCGTTGAGTCTAATTGTTACTTTTTCTAGCCCATCATTGCACAGTTTTAAGGCCGTGGACATTTCGGTAATCCGATCGCCAAAGGACGACATTTCCTGCCTGAGAAATCGAATCTCGGACGTGAGAGCCTCCATTTCGCTACATTGTGCATCAAGTTGGCTTAAAATAAGATATAAAAAAAAACAACGAATGAACCTGTTAAACTACGAACGGGTCCGATGTAGCACCTTGTAATTTTGTAATTTTGTATCGAACAGTCGTCTGGAAGAGATCGCTTTGAGTTGAGTTTGTCATTTTTAACAACTTTCGTTCTACAGAAATTTTAATTTTATAAAATAATCCCGTACATTTTGCCAAAGCAACAGTACACGTGACTTCAGTACGTTGTAGCTTGTTGATAAGGCAATGAATATATATTTTTATCTTCATCTTTTATCTTGTGTTGTGTGGATGTTACCTTTAGGTAGTCACAGATTTCGCATTTGATAAATATTATTTACTCGTTACCTGCGACTTTGCAACAAAAATGCATTATCAAGAAGATTACGTTCCATGTGACACAATAATTAATAATTTTATAGTCTCACACAGACTAAATGGTAAAATTATAAAGTGTCGTGATTAGGGTTGCCAAACGTCTGGAATTTAGCGGATTTGCTGGTGTTTTTACAAGTTATTTGAGGCTTGTTAGTCCAGCCTTTTCGAGAATCTCCAAATCGGTTAATTTTAAGTTTCAGTGTTACGTTAATTCTATGTGCAGCCGGATTATATGCTTTTAGGGTTTTGTTGGGCATTCAAGTCAGTGGCCTTGAGATTTTGGTATTGCGGAATATCCCGACCGCACACCTGCGTTTCATTTATCATGTTCTTAGGCCGACTTGCAACACTTAAATATGTCACTGGAGTAGCAATTTCAATAAAATTTGTATGAAGAATTTTAGTTAAAAGCTACTTAAGCCACATAAAGCAACTTGTACAAGTCATTATTGATTAATTAGGTTAGATTACTTTATTTATAATAATAAAAGTACATTGGGTATTTGACAAAATATCAAATGAGTTACCTTTAAAACGGAATTACTTGCTTACGAAGTCACATTTCAGAACACTCTTTTTATGTTTAATCTATTAAAAAATTGTAATAATTAGTAATTGACTAAAAGAGATACATTTTAAGAGATATTTTGTCATTTTTGTTTTAATCGAGCATATAAAATAATTTATTGTACCGTATTGAACTGAAAAATTCATTAATATCGTATGAAGCCAACTCAAGATTGATCAACGTCAGTTTTATTTTAAAGATTCTCTGCATCAATTTATGTCGCGCGTTAACTTATTGTATACCTTTGCTCCAAAGACTTTCGCACACTTACTATTTTTAGTTAGTCCGTACGTTGGAAGTAATAGCATGTCCACATTTCATTATTAAAAGATATAGTGTTTGGCTTTTAAGTCAGCTTGTCCTGACTTTATGGCGCTCAGTTTTGTACTTTTGTGGCTGGCAACCCTGGTCGTGCTATAGCCTCTTAAACCTTGCGCAACTAGCATTTCAAAAGTGACTTTAGTAGACACGCAAACGATTACGGTCTGTAACAAAGTGATGCAAAAACGTTTATGTCTATTTTGGTCACCTGGGCCGGACCAAATGTATAGTTTTGTGCTTGTCGATATTCCGGTGAGACCAATCTACGATTTCAAGCTCATCTGATGACCTATGATGGTAGTTGACGTAGGCTAGTACAAGTGTTGGTAGTAGGTATTTACGTGTTTGTGGTGAGACACCATTGTAAGTGAGGGTACAATAACCACGTAAACGTCATAAAAAAAAGAAATTGTTAGAAAAAGATTAGATCCCTTCCAGCTCGGACTTGATGGTTCTGTAGACTTGAGATGTTGTCAATTCTATTTCTAAGCCTTTCAGTCATTAATGATAATTACACGTAAGTATCGCACCTGACTAGATTTTTGAGAGCGAGACGTATAGTATAAATAAAACAGATGAAGTTATTAATATTATAATAATAGGGTTTAAAGTAAAGAAGGAGACCATGTCAAGGATTACACTGACTGAAGTAATTACAGGAAAATAAAAGTAATCTCGTGCTCGGAAAGGCCTCAAACAGATTATGATAATACTCGTAGTTAATTACGTCGACAATAGAGTCATTTTCACAAGGATAAGCCCGTCATAAGTCACAACAGTGGGAAAGATGGAGTAGAGAGTAAAGGCAGATTCTTCCGAAAGTGGCAAAATTAACACTAACTTACAAATGATACTCAGATTCCACGAGTCGAACTCCTACGGAAACTAATACTCGCATCTCATTGGTTAATGCGCCCGGCTAGAGATAAGCGAAACAATAAGCGAAGACAGTTCGCTTCATAGGGTAGGTTTATTTAAGGCAGTGGCTATTGAAGGTCACACGCATTAATCAACGGGCGCACATGTACGATTTTCTTTGGGAGCTCGTTTCGCGGAATTCAGTATAAATACAAGTTTCTCCAAGAAGGAATAGGATTGAGGCAAAAGTGACTATTTTACAGTAAAAACGGTTATTTATTTACTATCAAAAGCATATGTACCGCATGATTGGAGTCGAGAAATACAATTTGTAGAGGTGTCAACTAACTCAAGTAACAGGAAAAAAATCGTATAGATTAAAATTTACTGCTATATTTCCCATTGCTTTTTACATTTTCCCATAGCGCCTTGATCAGGGATTTCCACATCTTTCCAACTTTTTCAACCAACATTAGTCAAGTGTCAAACGTAAGCTACTTCGAAGATAACACCTGAGCTTTTAACACCACTTGTGGGAAAGTAAAAAGTTACGACGGGCTTAGCTCGAAGTGACGTTAATAAGATCAAAGTATTAACAGTCCATTGGTTCAAACAAAAGAGAATTACTACTATGACAGTCGTTTAAAGAGAGCTGAGAATGCCGAGAGAATGGGTTTGGTTTTTAACACTCAATTAATCAACTTTGCGTTTGACTGACTGGTTTCTAAAAGATATGAGTAGTGGGTTTGGGATCTGAGCTATTATGTGTATTATTTTAGGACATATCTTCGCCGCTCATTCTACACAAATAAATGAATCCGTAATAAAGCAGTCAAATAATAATGTATCTTGTTGACTGTTACTTCTTACAGACGACAGCTCATCAAACTTTACATCGGTGCACTCTACCCAGTTACGTTAAGAGCGACTTTCCAAGTAAAATGTAAAGTGCGTTGTTGACTGTACCACTAATATCATATGAAAATATTTTGACTTTCTCTTTGAAATTGTATGATGTGATCTTAGATTTTAAAGATTGTTCCGAGTTTGAGTGCTTTTGTAACAGATACATGGATAGGGGTGTTAATACGTTTTTATGGTTTCGTAGTCAACAAGGAGACCTTATAGTTTCACCATGTCCGTATCGTCCGTCTGTCTGTCTGTCCGCGGCCTAGCTCATAGACAATTAGTACTAGAATGCTGAAATTTGGCATAGACATACATATTAATCACGCCGACAAAACGGTGGAATAAAATCTGAAATTTATATATTTTTTAAATTAGATTAGAACACTTTATTGTACACACCAGAAAACAAGATACATAAAAAGGCTTAAATGTCTAAGTTTTGCCGTATACAATTGGCGGTCTTTTTTAATTAGGGATGCAATTTTTTTGTTCTCGCCTACACCTTTGTGTGGGGTATCGTTGGATTGGTCGTTTTAATATTGCGGGTGTAGGAAGACCATTTTTCGATTTAGGGTTCCGTTTACGAATTATTAAGCTTTAAAGCGCAAATTTTTGTCAGAGTAGAGCGCATCTCCTGGCTAAACGGTGAAATATAGAAACGTGATGAAATTCAGGGAGTAGCACACATAATGAACTTAAAAGGAAAATTATCACGGCTATGTAGGCTTTACAAATTAACGAGTAATAGACGAAAAACTTATAAAAGGTAAACTTCGTATAAAATCCATGGAAAATTATGTTGATGAAGTTGTTAGTTCTGTAAAGCAGATAAAACCCCCTCTTTCTACTGCGCGTGGCCCGACACGCAATTGGCCGGTTTTGTAAGTTATTACAAAATGCACTCACGGATGACAATATTTAAACACGTGAAAATACTAAAATGCAAATGTTTATGTCGATGGACCGTTACAGGTTAAAATTTTCACACGATTTGGGTAAACGGGCTAATGATATTCCGTCAAGCGTTTGCCTGTGTTTAAGTTGAAAGGCCTTGCTGGGCGTACCGGATATAATATTATTAATTAAATTCTTAATTAATAATATTATATCCGGTAATAATGTTTTTTGCAAAGGCATACTTAATGCTAGGTCAAAATCATTTACTCAAGTTATTTGTTGGACATTATCAAGACAATGCCTTACTTTATTGGTGGTAACAATGCATCGGATTGTAATGTCATTTTGATATCAGTACATTTTGATAAATGTCAGGTACAAGTTACATTTTTTAACTATTCCATGACTACACCCGCTGTGTCACCTTTCCATTTGTGTCTTGTGCCGAAACGTGGAATTCGCCAATGACATTTCAATGACAGCCTGACAGGATGATGGCCATTATTACGTTTTGCGCTCCATTGCACTCCTTACGTCGAAAACTCGTTAAAAACTGTCTGGCATGTCTCTGCAACGCTGTATGTTGCAAATAAAGAATATGTAGATCTTATGTCGACGAGACACCATTGTAAGTTTGAAAGTTAAGAGTTGTTATTGATCTAGTTACGCTTACGGAAATATATTGTGTGGAATCAGGCGTTACTTTGCGGAAATCCATAATAGCATTAAAATGTGAAAATTTCTTTGCTAAATTCCGCCAAAATCCCACAAGCACCATGCGCTTAGCCTGTTAGCCTGATAATGCCTCATGTTAGAGGCGAAACGCGTCGCAAACACATTTTTTTACACAAGTATTGTTGTCGGTGGTGGTGTGTTTATTTCTTGCTTCTGCTTGAAAAAGTGGGAGGGAGGGCGGTGCATTAACTAACCGCATGGTGCTTGTGGCATTTTGGCGGAATTTAGCAAAGTAATTTTCACATTTTAATGCTACGGAAATATATCTCTTGTAAGAATGATTGAACACTTGGGCTGTAATCCCACTAAAACATGGTGAACATGATCCATAATCCTCAAAAGCTATACGCTTATGTTACGTTTGTACAGCGATAAGACCGTCAATAGTATACCACTACTTAGATATAAGAAACTATTTGTAATTCGTTCACCTGGTTGTGCAATACAGTGTTCTCTATCTATCTAAAGGCGACAGCATTTCAAACTTAACATGTTAGTTGCAAAATTCAACCATAACATAACTGAGTAGAGTGCACGCTTAAACGGGTCTAACTGCGATTTATTTATTAGGTAAAAAAGTACCTTATAGATTCTCAACGTTTAAACAATTTTCATTTTCGACTGCCTCGTTGGTCTATACCGCTATAGGTATCACGTCTAATTACCATGCCGGAGGTCGTGAGTTCGATTCCCACTGGGGGCCGTCGCACTATTGCACAAATTTCCTTAGTCTGGGTGTATTTCTATGTATGTGACGTCCTTGAATGGTTAGCATAGCACAGGGTATCAGGGTGTGAAATTTATTATTAGTTCATCTTCACTGACGTCAAACTTCGCTCCTCAACAAAAGGCGTGTACTTATGACGCGAAACGTGGCTGTTTCGTATTCTCAATGCATCCAATACATCTCATTTTCCGCTTGAGAAACTGAAACAGGCTTGCTCATAATTAGTGGATTATCGGGTCCTGCCGCTAACAAGCTTTTTTCGCTCTCCAATAATAATTTTATGAGAAACAATTACGGAATGTTGTTAACGTTGGCAATAATTGACGTTTCGACCATACCACGAACTGGGGAGAAGTTTTTAAATGGGCATCGGAAACAGCTTCTAATTCTAGGCATCTTAGTAAGCAATTGGGTTACATGTGTGCCCGTAAAGTTCGGAATTTCTTTGCTATTTCTTCATCACAAGTAGGTAGTGTACAGAGCCAGTCAAGGTAATCTGCTTTGCATACAATGAGGCATTGCTAATTAAGAAATGTGTAACAGCAGGAGCATCATGCGTGACATGATGAAGTAAAGAAAGTTAGGACGTAATTATCTTCTAAAGATTTGTATTAAACGGGGCCAAAATACCCCGACGAGTCTCAAGTTTCGAAGTCAAGGGATTCCTTTTCCCACACGAGAATAGCATGGATCCATTCATCAAACGCCACTTTATAGCTCTCTGTACGCTAAGAGTTATCCGATAGGGTGAAGCATAGAACTAGACCTCTCTATGCCAAGAGTTGTCCGGTAGAGCATAGAATATTGTCACGTAGAGCTTGTAAGGACTCAATCGTCAGGTCAGGCTTGGCTACTCAAAGCGGGCGGTCGTGGAAGGTAAATAATTTCAGGAGCTGGAAGCGGCTCTCTAACAAGCTATTCTGGCCCCTGTCCTCCTTCAGGACAGGATTTGGTAAGTCTTTTAGAATTTTAAATACAACCCTTGCATATAATCCACTTTAAATTATGGTGCACCATGAAATCTCCGAACTTAAACACTGATTTATATGAGGCATAGTCACCACAACATAACATCCATTGTTAGCTCACACAGAGTGGTCATGACAATGTAGTGCGTTAGGACTTGAAGAATAACATTAACTGAAAAAAAACCTCCGCTAACAACGCTATATCTTGTCTCTGTCTTAAGTGTTTTCATAAAAGTTGAACCGAGCTAAAAGTAAACATGCGGTGATAACCTAAGTAAAAAATCATGTAAGCGATATGAGTAGATCGAAATCGTTCCCGAATTCTTATTGATCTGGTGGAGATTATTACATCTGAATAGCTACTTAAAGTATAGTTATAGGTCGGGTAAACAAAGCCAGATCTCCTAAAACGGCAGAGGTAGACTCGGCTTTTGTTTGCGCTTGCCCAAGAGAACTCCAAAACAGAACTACGAACAGTAATACATCTGTGGCGAGCGGAAACAAACGTCTGCCATGTTAGGCCGGCAGACGGGTCGAAGCCATTGCTAAAGCCACCTGAAGACAAGGGAAGATATTTTCAGAGGTTTTGGCGGAGAAACTGCCTATGCCCAGTGGTGTGCTTTATTCATGTGCTGGTCAGAGCCCACTACTATGTACATAGGCTAACAAAGAGGAGCGGCGAGGTAGCTATGTACAAACCCGCATTCTAGTGGGCCTATAGTCCACATAACCGTAAGTTAAGTACTACAGTTTCCCATTCTTAGTGTGTATTACGTGTTTTATCGCCAACTGCCCACTCTGAATAGAGGTGAAATGACATTAACAAGGGGCAACATTCCCCAGAGCATGCGGGCCGTTTCCGCTTACAAGAGTGCAGTGAAAACATGGGAGATGCAAATGTACCGGCTTGCGGTGGGCGCTTACGACTCGAGGATCATATATCTGTTCTAGAATCAGCTTTTCAATGTAGCATGTAGGATGCAGGCTGTGTAAATCTTAGGTCCGTATTAATAAAGCACTATTATCTCTGAGATCGCATATCGCAACAAAACAGCAATTTGACAGGGCACTCAAGAGCGATCTCCGAGGTAAGAGCGCTTTATTAATACGAACCTTAGTCACTTATGCACTTAGGTACAGTGCACTGCGGATCTCATAGAATAACTTGCCAGTCACATGCATGTCGGAAATCAGACATGTATTTCAACGTAAAGATTTTGCGTTCTCTTTGTTGAACATTAATGTACACTGTATGCCCTTAGATCGAGCCTATAGTCTGGAAGATGTATTGAGATGTAATGGTACGTGGTTATGAACTTAACCCAACAAGCGCTTAACGGACACGCTTTGGCCGTAAAGATTATGACACCTAGGGCGATTAGCGGACACCGTATGTCCGTAAGCAAAGTAGTCTGATTGGTCGATGATTTTCACCGTTCCGATTTCAGCTAACCAAAAAATTACTACATCACTGTTATGTTTGACATCCAGTTCTGTATTGATGTGCTTTTTTTGATGACATTGTCAAATTAGAACGCGTCATGAGGAATCACAACATAATGTGCGCTCGCCCGCAGGGCTACCCGCCATTTTTAGTTATCGCAAAGAATTTTGATGTCTTTTGAATTGTGCTAGAGGTAAAATCAATTAGTGAAATGATACTCTTCCATGTAAAAGCAATAGAATTGGTGTTTGTGAAGTGTAAATGGATAAAACGTGGAAGTGAAATATGACCCCTGTCAAAAAAGGAGATCAAAAGAAATATCACATCTATGGAATAACATGTATTTTCTTATGTCTTATTTTTAGGATAACATAGGCGTAGAAAGTTTAATCTAGTTTATATAATTTTTGGTACGATGGATAATTTTTGAGTGCCTAATTATGGCTAATTATGGAGCTCAAGGGCGCGGTTTCTTGAACTACGGGTTAATTGTCTCAGTTATTATAGAACTCAATATAATATGGTGACCTATCACAATAATTAATTTGGTAAAAATTTGTCAAGCTCCTCTTTACGATTAATCTGATTCGATTATTTTTACCCCATTGCATTTTCTTTACATAGATCGGTAGGTTAGGTACTTCCCTTGAGGTGCTAAGTACCGGTTAGCTACGTGACGCTATATAATCACGAACATTATACAAACGAAGTGATACACAGTTTATACACATACCACCACAAGTAGACTGGCTCTACCGCTACGTTTGCTGGAGGTGGTCACACTTAGAAAACCGATCGTATTAAACTTCCATAAATGTCAAATCTATTGTGAAATAAGGGCGGAGCACGGAAGACATAAATGGTGCTGCGAAATGCAAACGCTCGATTGAGCGCAAATGTACCTACCAATAGGTACCTGTAAATGCAAACCCCCGCGCTCGTTTTGGAGTAAGTAATCGAGTATTCGTTTCGGAGGTTCCCAAAGTGTGCCTTGTGGTGATGGACACCAACTATAGAGTCGACATTTATAATACGAGTATGATCCTTTGCTGGCGGCATTAGTCCGTATTCCCACCAACTCAGTGGTGAGTAGGTAAAAACAATCAAACATTTTATTTCTTTCACAGAATCTTATTGAACGTTAGAAATGAAGCTTAGGTGTCCAAATCAAGTAACACCTAGAGTGCTACAGAATAACAAATTTAGAAAAAAAAAACCGCCATACTTGGTCTTTTCAAATTTGTTTGAAAATTGTTGGGTATGATCCCCCCGCTAACTGCTAACTTTTTCTATAGTTGATACTGATAATTAGCTTCGAAAACTACAGATGCTATGTATTTGTCTGCTTAAAAATATATTATAACAATAATCCAAAGGACCTTTTCGATGAATTTCGACCAATTGGTCGAGGACAGAAAATTGGGACCACCCGTGGAAGAAGCCTTTAGCACTGGATAAATGTAGTTATAAACGGTGTTTTAGAGAGATTCTCTGCTAATATCGACCTTTGGGAATCTCTGTCTGAACTGTCTATGAAATGGGCCACGCGTATTGCAATTGCGTTAGGCCGCATTGGAGAACTTTCCTTTGCTTTACCTATTGTGCTTTGTTGAGTTGGAATAGCACAATATGATCTTATTCATTCAATGTATGCTACTCATAACGTCTTCCAACTCTTACGAATGTTAGCTTTATGAACATTCATCAATCGCTACATGCCTCTCCTATTTGGTTTCTATTAGCGAATAGATCTCCTATTTTTTTGACTCACGTGGGGCGGCCCGTACCGGCCCTTCCACGCTCGAGGTGTTTGCTTCGTCAATGTTTCTTCCATAATCCTCTCCGTGTCCAAATCAACGTAACAGTCCTTTCTTAATTCAAGTCAATACATCCTTTTTCAGTCCAAAACGCAGGTATATTAAGGAAAAGAAGCAAACTAAGCAATAATAGAAAGGCACACAAAAAAAACGTCTGTGTGCACAATATTGCACGGATTCACACACTGTAGACTTTGGCCCTCACAAACCGCAAAGACAAAGGTCGCCTATTTCGACACACTGCAACTTTGCGAGTAATTATCATTCACAACTGTGTGCTGTTTCTGAACGGGGCCTAATTAGACAATGCTGTGGTTATTTTTACTGCAAAACTTTATGTAAACACCTTCTTTTTTTTAATTAGCCGATTCAGTGTCCCACGGCTTGGCAAAGGCCTCCTCTTTAGCTTTCCACACCTCCCTGTCACCGGCCATTCCCTGTCACCCCGGCAGCAAGTTTGTGAGGTCGACCCGCCATCTCCGCCTTGGTTGGCCACGTTTGCTGTGTCCGCCGCGTGGGACCCAGTCAGTGGCAATTTTTGGCCATCTTTCTGGGCCCATACGAATTACCTGGCTCGCCAAATTCCGTTGTAATTCCATGTAAACACTATGCATTTTAAATAGTTGATGAAGAACGCTATAAAACGTAGAACAATTTCCAATACAATCCATCAGCCCGCATTCGTCCTGCAGACGTAGGCCACCCTCAAGGCACGCCACTTCTTTATGTCCCCCGCTATCGGCAATATGCCTTAGCTCTTCCGTCAAACGACCTACAAAGTTGTTCTATGCGGAGCAGAAGAGTTTGTTACTACTATTTTCGTCACTAGAAATCCAGTAGGGAGAAGTAAAATTTTTGGTGGATCTTTTATTTTTGTTTATACCACTATACTAAGAGAATTAAAAAATATTACTGCAACTTATCCTAGCTAGCACGCGAACCGGAGTCGGTAACTTAAGTTTTAAAGAGTCCAAATTTCGCTGTTAAACATGCAACATTCTGGCGGCGAAGTCTAAAGATGTTCTTAAGAGACTCAATAAATCTGTCATTAAATCGCACTTATCGCATTCGCAATCGCAAACATGCAATAAGTAACTATCAGCCTCGAAGCACGAAGCTTCGTTTTCTGTCAATCATACGTCTCTACTATATTCCCGAAGCATATTGTATCAAGCATTAGAATTGGCCCTTGGAGCCTCTAGTTCTAATTCGACAGGAGATTTCCGCACTTAGCCTCATAATTGGGCCATTGTACGTAGCAAATGCTGAGTTATGTAAATACCTCAGACACTAGGGTTTCCTCACGATGTTTTCCTTCACCGTCAGCTAGTGGTATTGCTACTATAACTTCACAAATGTACGTAACTTAGAAACAAAGTCATTGGTACATGCCGGGATTGCAGACGCTTGTCTTAACTGTTATGCCAACGAGGCAATCAGATAGAAACACATACATAAGCAGCCTATATACGTCCCACTGTAGGGAATAGGCCTTCTCTCAGGGAGAGAGTATGGGCTTAATCACCACGCGTGCCCACCGCGGATTGGCGATTTCAAGCGCTGAGGTATGTGAATAGCTCAGACACTCAGGTTTCCTCACGATGTTTTCATGCGGAAACACATAAAAATAATTTATTAATAGTAGTAGTACATAGGTAGTATATGTATATTCTAAATAGTTTGTTCTAGGTACAAATTTATATAGTAAGTTTGTTACCTTTCTCTTACATGTAAGTTAAGTTTTTAGTTTTTTTTTCGGGTAGCGGCTGAAAATGAGCGCTGCCAAGATCACTGCGTTGACTTGGTTGCATAATGCTGAGCCTCGACCTTTTGTCTTAATATGTCAATATATGCTTTCTATTTCTATTTTATTTATTACCTATCGAAACGATCATAGAGCAGCGATCTAATTTTGGTAATTAGAAGGAGCGTCGCTATTGTGCTAGCTACCAGCAACTGGTCCCCAAACCCCAACACTGGTTTTCAGCACCCCCATTACTGGAGTCTTGATCAAAAGCAGGCGTTGGATCGAACCGGAGTTGTTTTTTAGGGTTCCGTACCCAAAGGGTAAGGGACCCTATTACAAGGACTCCGCTGTCCGTCCGTCCGTCCGCCCGTCTGTCACCAGGCTGTATCTCATGAACCGCGAGAGTTAGACAGTTGAAATTTTCACAGATGATGTATTTTTGTTGCCGCTATAACAAAAAATACAAAAAACAGAATAAAATAAATATTTAAGGGGGGCTCCCATACAACAACCGTGATTTATTTGCCGTTTTTACTCGATATTAATAACGACAACGGGCAGACGCTTATAATATTAAAATATTGTATAGATAATTGTACGGAACCCTTCGTGCGCGAGTCCGACTCGCACTTGGCTAGTTTTTATTATTATAAAGTGAAGAAACAGATACAAGTAAAATGTAGAGTAGGTATTGCATCCTCATGCCCTCAACAGAGAAACACTTGTAATATTTACATTAAAAAGAATTCAATAGACTTTAACAATCTTCACGGCGATGTCCGTGCTATAGCGACAGAGCACGCTTCATCAAGCAACGAACCTCTTCCCTATCTCGGCACGTGTCATGTAAATACATAGACGGCGCACGTGAAATGTCGAGAGTGGAGCGTTACGACATGGGTTTGAGATAAGCTCGCTTGTAGGAATCGCTCTAGCGAGAGACGCGTTGATAGATAGTTCAAAACATTGTGCGGTGAAATGTGCAGCTAAACTACCTCCCACTTAATTCCGGATTCACTTACTTGGTAAGTTAATAATGTGCACCTAGTGCTTACGAACGAGTTAGTTAAAAAGCTGAAGTTTTATTTAAACTATGAGTTTTTTTGTTAAAGGAAGAGATAAGGTGAAAAGAGCAAGATGAGTAACTTGGGTCATGTGGTTCGAAACGCACGGTACCCACTTCTCCAAGTCTCCAAATGGCGCGTCGGCAGAAGAACAAAATAATGGATCCATAATATCCGACAATGGACTGGAGTAGCCAGCGTGGAAGATTTATTTCACTTGGTAAAGTGAAAAGAGGAAGATGCAGAGCTGACGGCCCGTCTCCAATAGAGACATAATTTGAAAAGCTTGGCATGCAAGCCTGGTATGTATACGGTACATATCTATGACGAAGATTTGAGCAAAATACGACTTTCTTGTTTTGCCTGACAGCATCGAAGTCAATTTGGACGCCAACTTCTTATAACAGACGACTATAAGAAGTCAAAAGCTAGATTTCTGGAGAACCACAGTAGAAAACGCAAAAATCTCCATCGAGCATCTCTGCACGCGCAATTCAAGGGCGATCACGCGGTGCGCGCGCGCACTCTATTATTACGGCACTGAAAATCTTATTAAAATAATAACACCAAGTGGTGGAAACAATTAGAGATTACAAACGCACCGGGTGGAATGTGAACATTCCTGTTCGCCAGGTGTAAAGGTGGGAGGGGAACGACAAAATGCACATCAGTACATGGAAACTTTAAGACCGAAGGGTCTCTTAATATCAGACCACATTTTGTTCTATGAGAATCAGTAATATTTAAGTAGATATATAAATATAGAAAGTAATTATGGCTACTTTACCATGCCGGAGAATTTCCGAGACTTGCAGAATTAACAGCAAGAGAATGAAGTTTTCATTGATAAAATTTGGAAACATAAATAAACACTTCGTATTTCGTAATATGCGATTTTTTACGGATGACATACTCAATAAAATTGTAAGTCCGACAATGACATTTTTGTCAAATGTCCAAACTGGGACTTCAAATCCACTTCAAACTTTGAATTTCTCTAGCAGATGCGCCGCTGTGACTTAGAAACGATCGACACATCAAATACAAAAAATATTCCGCTCGGCGACTATTCCTCTTCTGGGTAAGCAAAACTTCTGCATCGTTCCATCGTATGAAGCGATCATTATATCGATTGCACCCTTAATGCGATCATTATCGACAAGTGCATGGTATGTAAAGTAAAACTAAAGTAAAACTTACGACTAAGGGCCGCACTAGATATACAAGTTCGTGCTAGAACTGTGTGTGATCCGATTCGTATCGTTTCGGATTACTTTTCTTCTTCCCAAAACCGCGTTTCCGATATACTTATTACTATGTTGTAATTAAGGAAATCGGTAAATAACGGGTAGACAATAATGGTAACAGGACAGCTAACACATTCTAGCCATAACCGGTTTATTAGATTCCACTTACAAAATAAAAATAAAGTACTACAAGAAACTAAACTTTAACTTTGATCATTAATATATGAGCTGTTTAGATTGCGTATCAATTTAGTATATGTACATGAATATAGCAAAGAGCTGATAATGTGATGTATCTTGATTTTCAGTCCAAAACGCAGGTACACACCTTATAAGGTGATCCGCACATAAAATTGACAAATCTTCGCGCCCGTCACCTATTTCAAATAAGGAACAAAATAGGTGGGCATTGATTTTAAAATGTCTAAGGTAAGTAATACTGTGGCGCGGACCAATGCAAGAATTGATGTTTCTACCGATGCCCGATGCCCGATACCGATGATATAAAGGTTTCCGCAGCTGATATCAGCGCAAAAACATAACAGAACAAACAAGGAGCCCAGATAATGGAGACTATCAATAAATCAATAGAAAGATTACACGGACGTGATATTTTGTTGTTGGTAAGTGTGGTCATGGTTTATTACATTTGCTAGGAAATACCGCACGTGAATAGCGAAAACATTGTAACTTGTGGTTAAACATAGTTTCTGTATCATCAGTTTGTACATTATAATGCTTTTCTAAGTCTCCTATTCGCAATATTCATCATACATGGCTAACGTACATTCCATTCGGTGATGGCACTATTAGACCACTATGTCATTAGCGAATCCTCATGCAGGTTTGATAAACAGCTCTATCGGTCAATGTTACTAGTAAATAGGGCCAATAGGTAGATGGAAAGAATTTTTCACCACAAACCCGTACGAAATGGTATCCGACTGCTTGCTATTAAAGGAAAAAGAGCGTAAACGTACAGTCTGATAAACAAGCGGAACGAAGTTGAGGTTACCGTGACGAAATGGAACTTCGGATTTGTGCTTACGAATCGGATTAAAGCGTTTAACGCTGATTTTGATGCGATACCAATATCCGAAGGAAAAACATAGGAAAACATGAAATTGGATTGGTTACTACAGGAGGAAATATATTTAATATGGAATTTAAGGTGTGATCATTGGGATGAGAGAAGTGGGTATCTTGATGGTAATTAAGTATTCGTAGTCAATGTTAAATTAATAGGAGTATATGCACAAGTAATACGCTTAGAATACATGATTGAATAATACTTTAAGCAACTAAAATATGTTAAAAGCATTGCCAATGTTAATTACTCCTCTCTCTCTAAATCTTTACACAACAGAAAAGATTTGGCAGTGAGAGAAAACTACACCGACGCTACACGACGTGCCATACTCTTGAGTAATGGAGCCAAAGATAGTGTTATAATCAAGCCAGCAATAAGCGTATTACAAGAAAGCTCCAAAAGAAAGTTAACTAACACCCAACCGGCCACACCTCTAAAAGAAATATTACCATCAGCGCTGTAACAAACGGAAATAAATCTCTTAACTTTAAACTTTTATTTGCTGGTGTCATATCCATTACAACATCGCGATTGTAAGTTAAAGCCATTAGGAGTGTTATCGGAAAATTAAAACACAGAAGTATCTACCTACCTAGAAACGAGAGCTAAAGATGAGTTTGCAAGACGCGTATCTTATACACTCTGACGCCTTTAAGTAATATTAATTGTATTTGTATGTTTGAAATATGACAAATGATCTAATGATATGAAAGCGAAATACAAGAGTAACACAAGTAGGATACCTACTAGAAGTGCTTACCTTGCCGTACCTTGCATCCATGCACTTTATGTTGTGTTCGATTTGTTATGTTTGTCTCAATGCATTTTAGTGTGTGTGTGCAACTGTAAATAAATGATTTATCTATCTACTTACCTATTTATCATGAAAAGTATTAGTCGTAGAAAAGAAAATTAATGAGACTACGAGTAAAACATTTTTTTTTTGCATGTTCCCTATTCTCGGTTTCTCGTACGCTAATAATCTGTTAACAGACGGTGGTCAGTCAGTCCACTACATACAAGAGAAAAAAACTGATAACCATTCGATTGTTGATATCAAGAGTTAAAGTGAGAAACTTAAGACGTGCGCTCAAAGTTTTTGTTGACAATTTGGTCCCTTTGGTTTGGTGCTTATTTACGACGACGCTTAAGTACGACGAAAATATTCTTATACAAAACTGTAGCCGAGCTGTCCTACTGTATTTGTGTTGCGACAGTGACTTTCGTTCATTCGGTAAAAGTTCATTAGCCAGAACAATAGCAGACGGAAAGAGCTAATAGATTGTTGATCCGTAGATTGAACACCTACGCGTGAAAGCGATACAGGCTTATCAACATCTCTTTAAGATAATTGAATCGCTGGCTCTGAGTTACGCACTTTCGAATAAAATTGTCGACGTGAAAACGAGTAAGAACGTTGAGAACGCAGGAGAAAAAAGATGTAGATTAAGGAGAAAAACCCGGAGAGAAGCATTCAGTTCTGCCTCCTGATAATAGCTTCAAAAAGGAGAGGAGAGGAACATAATCTAATAGATAGTTTCATTATGTTAAAGTGATGTTAGGTGAAGCTTAAAAAAGAAAGACATTAGTCATCGCAAAGAACACGACAGATAATATGATAATAGGAAGGTCCACAGGTCAGCACAGAACATCACACATGAATGGATGATACAGAGTGATGGATGGTACATAAACATAGACCACCCCTTAAATTAGACAATAAGAAGACCCTGCCTAGCGACAGAGCAGAAATGTGAAAGTTAAAAATGCAGCTATAAAAGATCGTCACATGAGATAACTTTTGACAATCGGAAACCTGGCCTTGAGTGACGAAATTAGGCAGATGTCTCTCGCAATCGTAGACCACATTACTGAAAGACATGTGCAATAATAACAACACGCTATTGGCCAACGTGGCTTCATCATTAGTAATTTAGAGTTTAGTAGAAAAAATCTTGGGAACATGCAGGTAAGTTCATCAATCAAAATGTTAATAGATAAAGCCTTTTATCTGTCACTGAGCTAATTAGTCAGGAATGCGCCAAGTTAATGATGATGTGAATATTTGTAAAGATACTGTCTAGGGTCTATCAGTAACTAGCAGTAAATGAAATAAAATATATATTGAGGATGAATTCAAAAATCTCCGAGGGGCAGAATCAATTCAGCTTTTAATCGAGTCAAGGCGGAAAGGGTAAAGGCCAAATTTTATCGCGGATTAAAATGGAATCGTGAATTTATGACACAGAGTCGATACGTCCGTAAGGCGATAAACGCCATATACGAGGCCACATTATCATATTATGTGGGGAAGGTGGCAACAACGGATGCGATGGACCAAGAAATGACACGCTACTTTCTCTGCAGCTGTTCCGAATTCGGCAAGACGTTATGAACCCGGACGCACGCGCAAGCATTTTGTATTGTTTTTATCAGCGCCAAGTTTTTATTTCTTGTAAATATTATTAATGTTACCAGTCAGCTGAATGAAAACGAAAGTCCAACTTACGTATCGACTGAAAGAGGCGTCAGAAACTTGTTTGCCAATAAAAAGGCAATAAGATAACCATTTACTTAAATCGACTTTAGCGATAATGATATGAATTTTGTCACGTAAGCCGTGTTAAAGCCTAATGGAAATAGAGATAAGCTCTATCTGAGGATATTTGCAAGCAGTGCATGTTACGACCCACTTTCTGAACCGTAACGTAAGAGAAATCCGGAGGTCGTTACATTCACAATCATTTGACATTGACAGTGGGAATACTGGGAATCACTTCACACAATATAGGTACGAGTAGTGCACAATGATAGATGCCAGAAACTTTTTTGACAAAGCACAACGAGGCAACTATTGAAATATGTTCTGTAGCACCCCCATAAATGTTGCTGCTGTATCTGCTTAATGTTTATGACATACCGTCACCGCAGTACACACTACACGGTAAAAATATAAGGAAATAAAAACCGGCCAAGTGCGTGTCAGGCCACGCGCAGTGGCAGTGTATGGCTCCGTAGAAAGAGGGGGTTTTATCTGCTTTACAGAAATAACAACTTCATCATCGTAATTTTCAATGGATTTTGTACGAAGTTTTCCTTTTATAAGTTGGTCGCCTATTACTCGTTAACCTGTTAAGCCTACTTAGCCGTGATAGTTTTGCTTATAAGTTCATTGTATGTGGTACCACTCTGAATTTTTTCACGTTTCTACATTTAACCATTTAGCCAGGAGGGGGGGTGGGACAAAAATTTGCGCTTTAAAGCTTAATATTTCGCAAACGGAACCCTAAATAAAAAATTATCTTCCTACACCCACAATATTATTAAACGACCAATCCAACGATACCCCACACTACAGTGCAGATGAGATAAAAAAATGCATCCCTAATTTAGGTGTAGAGGGATACCCTAAAAATATATTTTTTTTAGATTTAATTCTACCGTTTTGTCGGCGTGATTATATGTTTGTCTATGCTAAATTTCAGCTTTTTCGTACTAATCGTCTCTGAGCTAGGCTGCTAACAGACATACGGACGGACAGACAGATAGACGGACGGACGGACGGACATGGCAAAACTATAAGGGTTCCTTTTCGACTCCAGAACCCTAAAAATTAACTCACCCTCTCGCAGACAGGCTGAGCGGGCGGCTCGGCCTCTGTATAGATGCAAAGCGTCGACTTCCTCGACAGCGAATCGCTGGCGAGACTGCTGGAGCTCGATCCGGTCGAAAACCTCATTTTTTCCCTCTTCTCGCATCAAGTGACGTCCAACTGAAGTCGAATAGGAGGTCTTAGACACATGACACAAGTTCTGCATCCACCACTTAGTTCTCTCGCTAGGTTTTCTGATTTTCAAAGTTAGCCCTCGAAATCCATCAAGGTCTTTCCGCGTGGGTGATGATGAGCCTGCAACAACAAAATAAAGCATCTTGAGCGTCGTGATCAGGGCATTAGATTCGATGACGGAATTTGTTCTGTTTGAGCTATATTAAAGCATAGGTCACGGTAGTGATCTCATCGGCTGGTCGCAAATCCAGCTTGATGTAATGGGTATTAAGGTGGTAGGTACATAATATAATGTTATTGGTGTAAGAATGCAAACTAGATGTAGAAGTTGAAATAAAACCGTGTACAAATAAAAACGATTTGGCGACATCTATGACGTATAGTTTTCGAAATATACAGAATCTCGCCTCGTGAACGGCATTTCGACTCATGTCGAAACTGCAGGACTGAGCAATTTAGATCAACGAGATCGATTTTCTGATATCGAAGGCTAAGAATAGAACCATTAACAAGAAGATTCGAGAATCGATTTAGATAAACAGGCGTAATGCAACTCACTGCAATATTCGAGGGCGTTGGTGTCAAAATCAATTAAATATCCTAGATTTAAAATCAGAACCAAGATACCGACACCAAAGTATGTACTTATCATTTGAAGATTTATAATATTACCGTTGAATGTACTAAGGCAGAAGCAATTTCACAAGACATTAATTTAGTGTTCCGAATGACGTCATTGAAGACCGTTCGCGACTTGGGTTACTTAGTATAATCTTGCTTACTTACTTTAGTGACTCAGGGACGGGGACGTTCCTTCCTAACAACGGAGCCTAAGTAGCTCTTAAAACTCCTGAGGCAGCGTTTATAATTGAACAGCAAGGTGCAGTTGGGCTACCGTAGTTGGACAATAACAACAGTTATGAAACACCGAGAGAAGGCGAATCAACAGGCGCCGGACAATGACCAATGTTACTCAATATTGATGTTCTGAACTGTAGCAAAACAAACCAGTCGAGCTGATTGTAGTAGTCGGAATGTGAGGCGTAAGGTGGAACATGAAAGTGAAAGGGGTCTTGATGGTTTAGGTAAAATACGAAGGCCTAGATATAGCATTTAGTAGCCAGAGAAGATGAAGAAAGAGAGCGAAAGACAGGAAAAGAAAATACCAATAAGATTAATAGCTATATCATAGTTATCTGATGTTATTAACCTAAATAGCTGGGTGACATGGTCACATTGTGTACCAAACCCTAAAATAAAGATATAAAAAAAAAAACCTAAATAGCTTCAGTTTTACAAGCTTTTAACTAATACTACCTACTGTACCTAGCCTTATTTACTAAATACTACAATTTTATTATTGTGACTGAAAACATAATTAAAACCTTACGAAGATTAAGTCGCCACACGTTTTTATTGTAAAGCATTCAATTATCGTTAAGGTCACAGCGTCTGGGCATGTCAAAAGGACTAAAACAAACAGACATACCGTAAAACACATCGGACAAAACAATATTAAAACATCGAGCGTGGTGAACGCAAGAACAACGGCCTTCGCGCACAATGTGCACAACAGTGTGAAAGTGTGTAGGATATCAACAAAGAACATACAATTGCATGAGAAAACGTGGTAAGTTGCGCCAACGCCTGAACTTTACTTGGTGAGGGTCTTGTCTTTACTCTGTGGCAACTGGTAAGGGCTTGAGATGGCATGTATATGCCAATGGCACGAAGTATTGTATCCAATATTGTAAGGACCATTACAAAAAACAAAAACAGCCTTAACATACCCCACTGTGGGGCTCAGGCCCTTTCTCAGAAAGAGAGTATAGGCACTATCTTGTGGCACCGACGGATAGAGTGCATAAAGGGAGATTAAATACCTGCTCCGAAATACGTATGGTGCACCATGAGCAATAAGGTTCCAGTCCTTTTACCGGCCCTAATGTCGGGTCTGTTCGCAATAAAATGGAGGGATTCTCTAAGGATAAGTCTGAGTTGAGAGTCACGGAAAATATTCAAATATGGAAGAAACAAACTATAGATAAGGCCAAACTAAGGCTGTTGGTATATTTTATGTAAAAAATATCATCAACAAAATTTAACCTAGACGGGCATGTGACTGGTAGGACCTGAGAGTTAGTATTATTATTATTTATTTATGCGGAATACATAATTCCATAAAGTGAAATGTTAATATGATGTTTCCAAAAATTTAAGCACTTACAAAATTGATCCAGGTACGCCACTAAACATCCTAAGTTTTAAGACTCCGAGACAAAGTGAACTTTTTAGTGTGTAGAGTTCTAAGCTTTCGCACTTATAAAATCAAACCAGGAACTTCCACTGCACAAATTAAACCCGCCATATCCCGAATGTCGATCCTTCCCACTCAAGACTCCACACACGACTGCCAGCTCTCCACATCCGGATAACGATATAAGTATTCTAATATCTGCGTTTTCTTTCAGGAAAAAGAGTTGGCACGCGAATCTATAGAGCTGTTATTAGTAAGTTGTTGGTTATTGGTAGTTAGTACTCGCCCGCTGCTCCGCTCGAATGGACAATTTAATACCGTTGTTACACTCGGTGAGTATATAAAAGAGCTAGTTAATTTAAACTATATAGTTGACAAATCCTCTCTTATCTTTCGCGACTTGAGGTGACTGTAGCCGGGGGACATTTAAAGGAGTTTTCAAAAGAATGAAACCATCCAGCTGGTACGGTCGGGTGTTTTGTGGTGAGACTTTGCCAGGTGTTATGTTTGGAATTGAGATGTAAATTGTGAAATTAAGCTGTAAAAGCATTGCAATGTCTGAGACAAGTATCGGGACTACACTCCTCGGACTATGGTGAAACCGAGATCAAAAGAAAAAAAACAGACAGACAGACAGACGTTGCATTGCATAAATTTATGGTTATATTTATGCGCGCTGCCACAGGAAGTTAAACGCGTGAGCCACACTGACCGACTACCGATTGAATACTTATAAGGTGCATCTACTTGCGATTCCAAATTCTAAAGTCAATAACACGTTTTAGTGTCAGAAAACTTGGCAATGACAACGCCAACGATAGAGGAAAAGAAGGGAATAAGTTTTGAAGAAGAATGGTGGCCAGCGAAATTCCTAGTGTTCTACGGTATGGCATAATCGTATCAGAAGACCTTAAGTGCTACTAAGTGAAGATAAACGAACTAGAAAAATATCGATAGCAATAGATAATACGGGAACATAAACATTTACATACTCGTACAGGCACATTAATTAGCTAACTATAGATAAGTCTGAATATTTTATAATATAATTTGTACGAAAGAACTTTCAAATTCTAACTGTAAATAGGCTTATAAGAAACAGATATAAGTCGCCACATTGCACTCGGGGCTGCAAGTGATGTAAATTGCTTCGGCCAGATGTCGCTGCCTGTACGTAATACAGAGAAGTTTGCACAGAGGCTAGAAATTGCACTGATGCCTGCACTTGCTCATTAGCTCAGTTGGGAGAGCGATAGCACGGTTAGCCAGAGGTCGCGGGATCAAGCCCCGGCATAGGTGGAATTTTTAGCCTCTAAATAGGTTTTTAAAATTGACCTCAGCACGGTTTAGTGGAACTAAAAGAATATAAACATTACACACTGTTCATTTCTTTAGCTATCAAAGTTTAAGCGGACTTGCCCCCGGTTTCTCGTACACTAACACGCTTTTAATCTACTGTTTAACAGCTGTCAGTGGTTTTTTTGTATGCACTTTGGTCAATTGACAGCTGTTAACAGTAGATTAACAGCGTGTTAGTGTACGAGAAACTCGGGGTTAATCATCATGCGTATACATACATAAGCGGCGTCTATGCGTCCCACTGTAGGGCACAGGCATTCTCTCAGGGAGATAGTATGGGCTTAATCACCACGCGTGCCCAACGCGGATTGGTGATTTCAAGCGCTGAGGTACTTATGTGAATAGCTCAGACACTCAGGTTTCCTCACGATGTTTTCATTCACAATTAGTGAGTGGTATTGCTACTATCATGCGTATACGACTGTTTATTGACATTGGTTCCTACTGGTCCATTTATTCCGAGCATGGTTTTCTAAAACCATATTATAATGTTCAAGTCAACACTATTTTAGTGAATATTCGATCTTATAACTTGAGCAATAGGAGCAGAGTGATTGTCACAGACTGTAACAACCCATGTAATGGCATCCACACACGCACAAACGTGCGCCATTCAAAACTGGGCGTATCGCATAAAGAATGTGGACCAGTCGTGCTTTGCCGTCGTTTTTGAAGAGGGAAATTTTAATATGCGTTGAGTGGTCTCGATAGTGAAATTGATTATGATTGCGCCAAGTTTTGTGAAATCTTTCGCTCTTTATAACCATTAAATTAAACTCTAACTAAGCCTATGGACCATAGAATTGGACTAGCAGAAAGAAAAAAGAAACATAAAAAACTCAAACGACCAATGGTTCGGAGATATTTAAGCTTTCATAAAGAAAACACCCTCAAATAATTTACCAGGCCCTAGACATGGCAGGCGTAGCCTCTGGTTTTGTCTTTTGCCTGCCATGTTACGTAGGCCTAAAGATGTTGCTGGAGATCCTCCTTTACTCGTGTAGTTGACCTATTGCGGGTAGTTGACCTTATATTGAAAACATTACTAAAAACATCTGAAGCAATGAAGTAGACAAGGGCGCGTGAACTCCAACCAAGAATCTTGGGATTGCATTGGGTAAAGATAAATATCTCTTTGTAGCTTCATATTACACTATCACAGAACTTTAATCTTAGCTTCTTCTCTCAGTGCTTCTCTACTATCGGATGTCGGCTCAGCTCTGCATTCGCGGTGAACATATTATTTTATTTTTTATTTATTAGGAAAGCCAACCAGTACAACAAATTTACGTTAGTATTTAAAGTGAACACTTAAAAAACGAATTATAGGTTTCCACGACTTAAATATCTAGATCAAGAGAGCAGTCGCTTAGTGGATACAATCTCAAGTATAAACTGCGCAAAAGGCGTAACAAATTATAGCATAAGAAATCCAAAATGCCCCACTAAATAGATAAACGAACATATATGAAAATATAAAACAATAATACAAAAATAACAAAAAAAAAAACAATAATGTATATGTGAATAAATTATATATTAATAAATTGATTAGATAGATATTTAAGAATATACACATAAACAATTAATAGAGACATATCCAGGGTTGATAAAAATAGTGCTTAAATATTTTATAAAATTTGTTCAATAGATAAAATTAAGATTGATAGAATATATTATTAAACAAGAGAGTAAACGTTTACAATGCCATTCGTGCGTTGACACGCCTAGGAGCTCTATTTTTGAATCACTCGTATCGCGTCGAGCGCTCGATTTCTACTGATTTTCGTTCGACATCTGAAATTCCGTATTTTTGAATCACTCGATTGAACGAATGGTCCTTACCACTCGTCTCGCATGGCGATCGGTAGATTAATTGTCAAAAAACGATAAATGTGTGTTGGTACTGTTTGTCATTCTGAGTGTCAACAATCAAAAAGAGTCAAAGCAAATGCAGCAGTTTGTGTTTTTATGCGGAATTAATTTTTTGTTTCAACATTTTTAGAACAAACACAAACCAAACTGACAGTATGTAGTGTTTTGTTTGTAACAAAAGACAAAGATTTTTTATTTAAATAGCCAATAAAACAAAGTGTTTTACGTTCCGTTTCTGTTACGGTAGTTTCCGGTTTTTTAATTTCTGCGTGGAATGGATAAAATACAATACTTCAAATTGTACTGGCAACACTTCAGGCGAACGATTCAAAAATACGGAAAAACGACATCATGCGACTTAGAAGACGAGTGTGACTTAAGTCGCATTCGACGATACAATTTCATACGAGTGATTCAAAAATAGGTCTCCAGGAAAACTTAACACCATTCGAAGTTAATTCCGTCAGCCGAACGAAACCCACAAGTTAGCAACATACAATAAAAATATTCTATCTATGTATCTATGCCTCTCTTCTGTAACTGAATCGAAATAGATCTCCAGGAGTAAACCGTTGTGTAGGTAAACAGTAAAAGCTGTGACGACAGAGTTAGCAAATTCAACAGCTTAGAAACGTACCAGAGGACAAATAGCAGGCAGCTGAGCTAAAAATAAAACCACGTCAGCCCTGATAAGAATTGCGCGCCTTAGGTTAAATAACCAGTTGCAGACTGCACGTGTTAACGCGCCGTAAAACTTAAACAATATCTCCGGCTAAAACAGGACACGGCCTACCTTGGCAAATCAATTTGTTGTAGTGTTGTGCCTAGACACCTATTATGCGGTCAAAACTACAAATAAACTGTAACAAGAAAACCGCGGCGAAACAAGATTATAATAACACAGGATGATACGGAAGGCACTTCATGGTGACCTACGGGCGGTAGCTGATCATACTCTACACTTATGTTGCAAAGTTATAACTTTGCGCCTATCTAACTAATGGAAGCAAAGTGCAGACACGCGGAGATCCACCATAACTACAAGAATTTGTTTGCATTACCAATATAAAGTTTAACTTTCCACACAACACATATACTTCTGACAATTCTGAACCAGGATGCCCTGTGCTATTGTAACCAGACAAGGACGTTACAAAAATAGAGGAACACCCAGACTGAAGCCATTTGTACAAAGTGTGGTATCCACGACCTCTGTGTTGATAGTAAAGCGTGATAACGCTCCACCAACGAGGCAGTCCGATTAGTATAACAAGTATGACAGATCCTTTATTTAACATCCTGTACTTCCGACGCGTCGCCGTAGTAAGCAGGAGCTCAGAGGAATCATTGGAACTGGTAGACCATGACTTAAAGCCGTTGCCGTACAAGTTACTTCCGTGGGATGAGCTTTGATGAACCAAATCAAAAATGGAAAGAACGAGATGATTATGATTGACATCCTGAAGTAGCAGTGGGCTGGCCACATCTGTCGAATAAAAGATATGCTAAAACGGTTCTACGGATTGGCAGACGCGGATTATAGAAGAAGAATAAGAAGAAAGACATTTATTATACCAACAAGATACATCACAGAAACGAAATAAGCAGATAAGTAACATAATATGCTCAACAACAGAAAGAAAACTAAATACACAACAGACATTCATTGGTTACTAGATTGACGGCCGATGACAAAAAGTGTTATCATCGGATGGTTGATTGATACGCAGAAGTTAAGAATAACCTATGCCAGCAGGATACCTGTTGCGTTTCAAATTTACTGGAGAAATACCTTATCATTTTTGCCAAAACGATCTTGGAGCCAACGATGGTTCAACGGCCAAACTTGGAGGTGAGCGAGCGGGACAGACACCTGTTCCCCAGCATCTAATTTTCGATCGTAAGCCCTAATTGGCTTTTATAAAAGCGGTTCAATGATTCCGTATTCGTTTTCGCGGCTGTGGCCAATCGTTTGATATTGAAGTTTAGTGATTGAATGGAATAAAGGCGCTGGCGGTGAAGACAGTTGAAGTCAAACATTGCGTAAGATTGGATGAATATTCGGAGCGACATGATAGATGAATTTTCCTTTGACAAGACCATGAATAAAGATGGAAACGCTGATACAATGGAGTTATCTAATCTTCGGCCGAAACTAGAGCGTACTGTACCGACTCGACTGCTTTGGTTTTCTAGTTCCATCTCAAGATCCTGACGGCCGTGTAAGTTTGTTTGACAAGCCTCGCCTACAACAACGTATCAAAGTGGTTATGTAAAGAGCAGTTTCAATATTTTTTATCGTCCGACAACACTTCCATTGTTAGATAAGCAAGAAGCAACTGTTAAGGGCACGTGCGTTGGCTTTGTAAATATTGATATTAGCTTACGAAGAGATAGCTTGAAGCGGTTGCAGGCGATAAAGGGAAGTCTAAAGGAAAGGCTACCTATGTTTGATCATATCCTTGGTCATATTAATATAATATATTGAAAGTTAGCGTTAGCTCGGTGTTGCTTTCGTATGGCACTGCTTAAGTATCAGCATCAAACAAAATGGGGTATCGAGTAAATTCGCGACTATATCTAAGTAGCCATTAGATATAGTATATTATGCACAGGTACCGCAACTAATAGACCACAACACAGCTATGATATTAGACGGACGAGACTTCACGAGGGCAATAACCTCCTCTCACGCCATCACATCCTGTCCCTTGCTAATCTCACAGCAAAAACTCACTTGGTTAATAACCAATTCAGTGAACAAGGAACCATCATAATCATTCCATAAGGAATCTTTTGTGTCAGACAGAACCTAAAATTCTTAGACAGTGACATTTACCACATTCGCCGTGGGTTCAGCTTAGCTAACCTTATCGATTAGTTCGTTACGTCCCCTGGCAGCAACCACTCCCTACATAGCCACTACCAGTGCCTCATTATCGGTAGCTACCAGCAGTCGATTGTTATCAAGACGATAAGGTTTTACGAGCTAAACAGTTTTAATGAACGAGCCAGTTTCGAATGACCACCACCCACGTGGATAGAAATCTAGTGCGAGATTGAATGAGGTTGGGCAAAAAATACGGATAGGATTGCAATTTTTTTTTCTCTGGATATCTCCAGAGATGAAGTGGCCATTCCCCTATTGCAAAAGGAAGACTTACTGGTTTATGTGGGCGTTCGATGATTTTATTATGGATTCCATCAACAGATTCCAATATTAGGGTCCCCGTTGTTGGAATCTGGTACCCTTGATGTATCCTTAAAAAAAAAAAACCGGACAAGTGCGAGTCGGACTCACGCACCGAGGGTTCCGTACAAATTTGTAGGTACCAACCAAGCCTTCCCCGAACTTTAGACAATTTTTTTATGATTCAATTACATATGTATAGTTTCAGATTTTTCCCTATACTTGTAGTATAAGACGATATTTCTTGCCAAATTTCATAGTTCTAGGTCAATGGAAAGTACCCTATAAATTTTGATTCCCTTGAGAGTGTCGAAATATACGTTTTTTGCGGCATAAACGGCCGTATTTTTTTACGTTAACTTTGAAGCTTGACTTCAAGGGACTGTAGACCTGAGTATATGGTTTGAAGTTCAACTCGATATCTCCACGCGTTCCCGAGATAAAGGGTCTTGACAAACAGATGGACGGACGGACGGACGGATGGACAACAAAGTGATCCTATAAGGGTTCCGTTTTTCCTTTTGAGGTACGGAACCCTAAAAATATAAAAATTAATAAGATCGGTCAGCGTGGTAAAGAATTATCGCTGAACATATACATAAAAAAATATACGGGCGAATTGAGACCCATCTCCTTTTTTGAAGTTTGTTATAAAACCTTGAAATTATGACAGCCGGAATTGCGTTCCTAAAAAAGTTGCCAAGCTACACTGCAGCGTAAGGTCAAGAGACTGCCAAGTTGCCATTTCACGACCGCTATGATATGCCAAGCGATGCGTGTGCTGTCGGACCAAAATGCCTAGGCCATGTAAGACACGCTCATTTTATTTTAGAAGAATAGAATGACATACCTGCGAAGCGTGTATGTCAGTTCAGATTGTCCTTTCAAAAATTCGCCTTGAAAGCGCCAATATTCAAATCACGTTTTAATTAGGAGTCTAAAATAAAACTATATTAGTTGAATTGCACTATAATTGAGGAAGCTGATATTTAAATATGTAGTTCTTTAACCTTCTAAGTATCTGGGCAGTTAAGTAATAGCCTACGCATTGTTTGTTTTGATCAAAAGTGCACAATTTTAACGATGTTGATAAACGACGATGAACACGTTTCGCAACAATTTTAAAATAGGGGATAGAATTTGCGTCTACTAAGCTTACAGCTGAAAAGCATGGTCGACTACAAAACTAACAGATAGGTACATTTTACATTGGTAAACATTTTATCGATTAAAAATGGGTTGTTCGGTGTGTGTCATGTTTGGCTTTAGTCATAATCTGCTTTAGTCATGTTCTACCCTAGCCATGTTCTATCCTAGTCATGTACGGGCTTTCAGACGAGGACCTCCTGAAATTTCGCTCGCCGTAAAGTTGTTGACGCAGTTTAATTTCCCTTAGCTTTCTTTAATTGGCTACAAACATGCCACAGAAACAACTGGCCGCAAGTAGTTTGTAAACAAGTCAAAGTGTTTGTTGAAAATAGAAAAAGAGCTAAGCACGACAAGAAACCAGTCCTAATAATGGTCAGTCTACCTGTGTAGTACCTACCTGTGCTCGGGCCGATGACTGGTACATTCCACAGATACTTGAGAACCTTTTGTCGAATAGTTTTTTTTTACACTAACAACCGATTAAATGGGTGATGTTGTGCGAAATGTTGTCGTTGATACACAAAAAAACCGGCCAAGTGCGACACGGCCTTCTGCCAGGGTTCTGGACCACCCTTATGTTACGTATTAAAACGGTTTTTCTTTTATTCAGTTCTGGATCTCCAGCGGGACTCCGATTCACATTTTGAAAAAAAAAGACATTTATTTAATTTGCCACAGAAACACTGAATAAACAAAAATTATGCGAAAATAGAACAACAAAACTTGGCAGGTTTTGTTATCTGTTATTATGGTATAACCACAATTACAGCAAGTTTTTTACTTTAAACAATTTTAAAAACCTATTTAAAATTATATTTATTATATTTTTTTTTACATTTTGTATTTTTCAATCCAAAAACACACTTAAAATGTCGACCAGTTACCTATTACGGTTTAGGAGATAAAGCCATTTAAACTCACATTTTGTCGATGCAACCGCAACTTTTTAGCCAAGATAAGCTACATCAGTCACATGACCAAAGCTCTCCCCAGCCGTACCAGTCGCCGTGACTGAACCCGGTTGGAAATCATCCAAAGGATTTCGTTTGGCACCCTTCCGGGTAAGGAACCCTAAAACCAGGATGCGACCGAAAGCCTTTGTGGGAGAGACGAACGTACCTATTGTCAAAGTCGAATATGCGGGCAATGAAGTGTAGAATGGCCAGTTTGTAATTATATTTAACCCCCGACGCAACGCAAAGAGGGGTGTTATAATTTTAAAACCTAAGACTGTGTGTGTCTGATCAAACGATTTCGATGCGGTTTTTTTAATTGAAAGCTAGATTGATCGAGATAGTTTTTACCCATGTTTGATGAAAATCCACTTAGCCGTATATGGTCATGGTCGACTGCCTGAGAAAACAGTAATAGATATAGGAATGGTGCTTTGACTAAAACAACGAACACCTGGGCAATATTAAATGCGATAAATACAATATGGCGGAAAAAAATGGCCGCCAAAAATTTTGTTGCTTTGATTTGGCTGAAATTAGCGACATTGATGCGGTTTTTTAAATTGAGAATTAAGATTAATCGATACGATTCTTAGGCATGTTTGATGGAACTCCACTTAGCAGTGTATGGACATGGTCAAATACCTGCCGAAACGGTAAGAGATATTTCTTTACTAATTAAGAGTTAGTTTTTTGTGTCGGGGGTTTTTTAAATTTTTATTTAAGTTTTCTAAACCAGCATGGGACACCTCAAACATAAAAAAAAACTAAAGCTCTAGCCCGGTGGGTCGACGACTTTATGAAGGAGACTAGCAAACGACCGGATGGGTTAGCGTGAAAGAGGAGACGCCTATTCCCACAGTGGGCTCTGTTTATGGGCTTGTTAGATACCACATGCTAACTGTGAAGGAAAAAATCGTGAGGAAACCCGCGCCTTGGTTGGCTCCGCACGTATTGACTTGTCTTTCCTGTGGGCTATGCCGACTAACCTGTCAGGATGGTATAGGCGCTGGCCATACCTACTCCATCTAAAAAACAATTTTCCAGGCACTGCAGCGTCTGAGTGGTCCCTTTACCTATCTAGTATGAGTGAAGGTGCTACTGGACGCTGTTTAAATCATCTCATTACGTAGATGCAGCGGTGGGTAGTGACTGGGAAAGAAGAGCCTTAGATCGAGCTCAGTGGCGTGTCTTGGGAGAGGCATATGTCCAGCAGTGGACTGACACCGGCTGATGATGATGATGATGATGACGTAGATGCAAACGCCAAAGTTTAGATAGACAAAACACAGTCGAATTTTAAAAACTAGATTCCTTAAAGCAGTCCTCAAATGCAGTTTAAATAGTGTGGTAAGGGAATTTACCACAGACTATTTAAACTGCATTTCAGGAGTGTTTTAGAGGAATCGTGTTTTTATGTGACACCGCGAAAGTATAAAATAGACATATAAGCTCAAGTTAGGGCTCAATCGTAAGCGAATAGAAACCGTTTGAAGGATTAGTGTTTTATCATAGATAAAGAAGAGAAAAGATTTGTGATAAATAAATAAGTAGTAGGTAACTAACAATGACGTCATAGGTCGACATTAGGTCGTCGTCATTGACATCTTTAAACCAAAGCAAATTAAAACTAATAATCACTATTTTCAAATTAGTATGGCGGCTAGCAGTCAACATTAAAAAAAAAAACCCTTTATTTTCGACTAGCTAGTTGTCAAACTAAATCACAAATGTATAGTCGACAACCTTTACATTTTTGTTGCAAAGTGATTAGAGAGCACATAATTATGTAAAGGTTGATGTGCTATCGACAGGACATTGGTTTGGATCTCACAGTATTTAACTTAGAGTTTGTCATTTACAACAACTTTTATTGTAACGGTAAAATAATTTATGATATTATTCCTTTGAAGTGGCGCTGTTTGATAGATAATGTGAAAAGAATGGATTTTCTTTATGATTCATCGGAGGCTGCGAAATTGGCAATGCACCAAATAAATAAAACTATGTAAGCCCGAAAAATATATAAATCTAAGAAAAAAGTCATGGAACAAAACTTGTTGTAAAACGATTGGGGCAGTTCAGGAAGTTGGCATTTTTTTTGTACCACTACAGGAATGACTCGGCCTTTTTTACCTGACATGACATAACCATAACAATAGTACCAGTATACATTATACTGCGTTGCAAGTGTCTGCCTTAACAAAGGCTCCTTATAGGGCAGTAGTAAAGGTACCCCATAAAAGTCCTCGAGTCATATTTCAACTGAAGTACCTCTAATGGCTTTATTACCTAGGTGGGTACTATTTGTTATGTTAACAGACTTGCCACATTGTTCCACACACTGAAAGACTAAAATAGTTAACACCCTCCAACAAAAACTATAAGGAGATAATTGTGCAATTATTCTCTTACACAGTGTTAAAATGTGAAGCCCGACCCAAAAGCTACGCATACTGAAGACCAAAACAAACTACTTTATCCGTAAAAATTTGCTGTAAACCAATGAAATTGTTTGGGTTAGTAAAAATGTTAGCATTCCGATATTTAAATGCGTTGGACCTTACAATGTCAAATTCGTTCTCTACAAGATAGTCGTACCTAGATAGATAGATAGGAGATAGAATATTCTTAGAAATTACAACGTTAAAAATTTCCATGTTATGTATATTATATCAATACCTATAGTTTTCTTGGTAAGTTCGGTTCGGTATACGATGCATGTCTACAAAAGTATGCAAAAAACTACATATTTTGAACCTCAAAATATCCTAATAGACCGTTGATTTCCCATACAAGGAAAACGTGATTGATAAGGTTTATGAAAGATTTATGTATAATTTTCGAACTTTCTGTATCGAAATATAATATAGAGAATTATATTTTTACTTTTTTGGCCTCTTAACTCTTCGGGGAGCGAGGGACCGAAATAAGGTGTTGTCGAAATAACACAAAACCTGAAAACCGTTTTTTCGCCATCAATAAATTAAACCACTTCCAATTCCAATGCAAAGCAAACGTTTCAAATGGTCAATTTATTTACAAACTTGAAATAAAAAAATATTTAATTACAATAACATTACAGTAAGCAATTATTAAAAATTACTAGCTGTCTCGGTAAACATTGTTTTGCCATATTCATTAGCGTACGACCTATCCCAGACCTAGCAAATATGTATACACAAAAAAAATCATAAAAATCGGTGAAGCCGATTCGGAGGAGTTAGATAACAAACACTGTAACACGAGATTTTTATATATTAGGCATATTTGGAAGTGTTTCAATATCGATACTGAAGAAACAGTCTTCACGTTGTGTTATTTCAATCACACATACCTAGTAAGTATAAAGTCGTATAATGTAAAGAAGTGTGATCTGCTTTATATTTTGGATATTGAAATAGCTTTTCTAGATTCTGCCGAGGAATAAATTTTAGTTTGATTCCATTTTAAACTACCTACATACTGCTTAGTGCTCTATTCACAACTACGCACAGATGCAGCTTTTGTTTATCTATCCAATTGCTCACTTCAAATTCAATATATCACTAGTGCCCAGTTTTCACCCAGCTACAGGCAAGTATTAAATCATTGGAATGTAGGCAGTATCTGTTATTGTTGCTTTATACAGAGTGTCCGTGGGGCAAAACCGGATGCTGGCGCATCGAAAACGGGTCAGCCGACGCCGTATCAGCTTTTATGGCTCGGCAAATTGGCATCGGACCGACTCTATCCATTGCAAATGATTGCCAACCACCCGACTCCTTTTCCGGAATAAAAGGATGCACTTCAGTTGTAACAAGTGTTGTCAATATCAAATTTCGGAATCCAGTTCAATTAAATTCTTTTTCTAATGCACCCCTAGGATTTCGCCGACGTCAAGTTTGTGAAGATGGCAAGGCAAGAAGATTTGTTTCCCGCAAGGGCCATCGCAAACGATTGCCAACCTCTCGACTTCTTGTCAGGAATACAGGTTGTAACAGGTGTTGCTAATGTCAAATTTCAGAATCCAATTGAATTAAATTCTTTTCCTAAGGCACCCGTAAGATTCTGCCATTATTAGGTTTGTGAAGATGGCAAGAGTTTCTTTTCCCGCAAGAGCCAGCAATGCAAGTACCTAGTTGAGAAAATTCAGAATCGTCATTGCAGTCTACGCGTATCAAGAGACACGCCGCACTGCCCTCCTGTTCCGTAATTGTCCACTGTATTTGGTTCCGAAGTCTTAAAATTATGTACGTATTTCACAGTTGAGTACGTTAAATCGAACGAGCCCACACAGTGGAGAAGTTACATAGTAGCGCCCCTGAAGTTGCTGACATGTGCGGCGTATCAAGAGACGGTGAATTATAGAAAGGCATTGAACGTGAGGGGACCCTATGTGCCTTTCGGTCACACAGTATTGCCGTCGAGCGAGAGGCAAAGGCCAGTTTCACATTGGACGATAGCCGTAACTGCACAACATCGTCGGAGTGGTAGTTCATACATTTATTGAGGCCGTTGTGCCAACTTTGTGCGAATACTAGTCCAACGATGTTGTGTAGTTACGGTTACCGTCCAATGTGAAATCGGCAAAATGGGAGCGGCTGCCCCGTATTCAAACCTTTGTTATAAGAGGAACGATAAAACTGGAGAGCTCACTTACTAGTTTCATCACGATCACTAAAAACCTGTTAGTTGTTTTTTGTATTCACTTTCGCCAACTGAAAGCTGTAAACAGTAGATTAACAAATTGTCAGAGTTCGAGGAACACAGGGTAAACCAGTTACAGACAAAAGTAGGGTTTAGTAATGTTTTAATTACAGAACAAAGCGAAAGAATGACTTATTCCCATCTTCCAACCTAAACTTCCACCCTGGGTTGGAGGTTGGGAATTGTTTGTCCCATCTTCCAACCTATGGCAGGTTGGAAGATGGGAATATATTATCTGAATTATTTTTGTTCCCATCTTCCGAACTGACCTTTATGTACAGTGGCCCAATCATGAGTTTGGTCTATTATCGAATCGAGAATAGTATCGAGTAAAAATGTATGAAAAAAAAGTAGCGCCGCTATTTACCGCTAGGATCGTAATTTGTAATGTGTAATTTACTGTTCATGATATTATTATCCTGTGTAACAATAAAGCAAGTATTATTAACCAACGAAAGTAAATAACCCTTTACTTATTTTATATTTAAAAAACAACTTACTTTTGTTGTAATGCTTCCTACACATTTATTTTTTTTATAGTTTGTACATTTCCAGTAAATGGAACTGTTTTTATATTTTTTCTGATGATGGTATTGGTAGCCATTGTGTAAGAGGACTTCGCCTCCACCTCTTTTTAAATACGTTAATTTACCAGTTGTACTGGTACTGGTACTGCAACTGGGGTCAAATGAGGACATTTTTTCCACTTTTTTTAATGCAATATAGAAAAAATATTTGAGCGACGTTTATTTATTGATTACTGAACACTGACATAGACGTCATTGTAGTGAATTATGCAGGAAGTGCCAGTTACTTCATACTATTCTCATTTAAAGAGGTTAGATAATAACACTCTTGAAACAAGAGGTGCTCAACATGATTAATTGATAGAACCCTATAGGTCTGTCTGCGTGATAAAACCATATCGGAAAACGAAATCATTATTTAGGTATGTACTTGGATTTAAAGATTGTATACACATTACTTTGTACAAAATTACATACTAACCCATTAATTTATTGACTGTACCTCATTTATGTCAGTTCGGAAGATGGGAACAAAAATAATTCAGATAATATATTCCCATCTTCCAACCTGCCATAGGTTGGAAGATGGGACAAACAATTCCCAACCTCCAACCCAGGGTGGAAGTTTAGGTTGGAAGATGGGAATAAGTCGAAAGAATGCTTCATAATACAAGACAATAAGAAGTTGTATTGTGGTTTGCGGGAAAACTGAAGTTTACTCAGCTGCAATGACGTCATGACGAGGGAAAAGTTACCGAAGAAGGCGATGTCTTGCCGATTGCCTTTTTGCCATTGTTCTCAAGATTATCTTTATTTATTTATAACGTCGCACCACGCGCACGCGACCTTTTTAACAGCTCGCAATAGTGACAATTAATTTAATTAACTGTTCAAGAGACGTGACGCAAAATACAAAGTTGCCCAAATATTAGCGGAGCGGTGACGTAGTTGTGTGAATTGGCGATCAATTGGCAATTTATGAACAAAATTTTGGTTGGGTTAATGGAATAACTACTTACCTAGTGACGTAATGTGAGCAGCACAGAAATTCCAATGATGGTGGATTATGGAATAGTTAATCAATGAAAATTGACCAAGTGCGTATATTTGGCATAAATAAGTAGGTATTTTTTTCATTCAGGACGCTCAACGGGAGTCGAAGTCCGTCCGTTTTTATGATAGAGCAATGCTCTATCGGCTTTAAGGAATAGCTCTGACATTTCCAAAATCGGTCCTCCATCCATAGCCAGTAAAATAACTTTCAAGTTACCTACAGCCAGACGAGTAGAGCATTTATTATGCTTCAAAGCGCATCAGTAAATTAGATTAGCGATCTAGCAAGTATGCCTGCATACAAGGGAGGCGGGCCAAGGCCCCCCTTATCTGCTTACCAACGTTTTTGACCTAAGCCCGAAGCCGTACGAATGACCTACTTCTCACATAATGAAATAAGTGCGCATTCATTTACGTGGAGACGTTAAAACTTTGGCCCGGCGAGAATTGATATGAATCAGTGACTTGTCTCTTTAGAAACCGGTTCGGACCTGTCTTGATTTGTAATAAATCTTAGTCAATGAATCTGAACTGATCCACATGTTTCAGGATTTCAAGAAGTGTTAAAAAGTCATGCTCAAAATGTAACATCATTGACGTCTTTCTTATTGAGCTACAAACTCCCTGTCTCAAAGCCTTTCAAGGTACCTTTTGAAGGCTCTAGCATGTGCGTTTGGACGTGGCAAATTTCCTCTTTGTTTACCAACGGCAAAAGGTTTACAAAAATGGCCACATAAAGTACCATTGCACAACCTAGATCGAGATCGTGATCGATCGGGCCATGAATAAGTCGGTACTTCGGTAAGGCACGTAGCCCAATAATTCGCATGTGGACGTAGCTGGGACATTCCGATGTGGCAATCGGTGGAACATATGCGTCGACAACCTAATGTAGAGTGAGTACCTGTCTGATTTCGCCTTGTGCAACCAACCTATTTGAGTCTGTTTGCTTTCTTTGTTATCGTCGTTTGTTGTTTTGACCCTAGCATTGCTTTTTCATCATTAATAGTATGCGTGTTATTACTGGCATTGTACATTTCCATCAATACAACTTTTGTCTGCGAATGCAAGGGCAGTTCAAATTTCTATGATTTTGTAATCGATTTTGCAAGTTCAGCGGTATTCATATGTTTTTCTTATAGTTATGTAAATTAGCATTTATAACACTGACTTAAGAATGCAAAACCGATTACAGCTTTAAAAAAGGCAATAATAAGTATCATAATAGGCGAGTATTCAATCCAAAATCGTGGCAGGTCGAAGGTTTTTAGAATGCGGCGACCTCACGGAAAATATTGGTCTCATCACCTGAACAAACGGAACCAAACTTGCAAACATAGCATTCGATATATGGCCGAATAACGAGGCAATGGAGAATACTTCGGAGAATTCCAAAGGACGTCTACCGTATACACACAAGGCCGCGTCGTGTATGAAAGTAATAAATAATGACTCGAATTACACAATGATCCCGCCGTCTAGTAATCCAAAACCATGTGATTGCCTTTATTTAAATGCAAAGTTATGATTTTTTTCTTGAGCCGGATGTAAGTAAGGAGTTATAAAATTTCATGCTCAAAAAGGCAAAGGGAGATTTTATCACGGAGTCACCAAGTCACCACACGGATGGAAATGCGAGACTTGCGTATGCGTTTCCGAGAAAGATACCCTTTCTACAGATAATTGGTTTCACACAGCATGCAAAAGAGCTCCACTGGGTGAAAACAATCGTCGAAATGGTTTCCGGTTTCTTTGTTCTTCGAACTTATTCAGCGATTTTAATGAATAGGGCTCACTGATAGGGAGCGGTCATTGTGTGAAGTTAAAGACACCCATAGCACTATTAATAATACCTTTTTGGAGAGGCGTTAATGGGTATCCTCTTTTTAATCTGATGGATAGTTTTTTCTTTGCTGATTATGGCCTTTAGTGTTATGTGTTACCATTTCGTTCATGAAAGTGTATGTTCATTCGAGCATCAATAACAACATTCCTGATGTACAATAAGCTAATGAACTCAGTTCTGTATTTATGAGCACTTAGATTGTTCAGATTGTCCTTTCAAAAATTCGCCTTGAAAGCGCCAATATTCAAATCACGTTTTAATTAGGAGTCTAAAATAAAACTATATTAGTTGAATTGCACTATAATTGAGGAAGCTGATATTTAAATATGTAGTTCTTTAACCTTCTAAGTATCTGGGCAGTTAAGTAATAGCCTACGCATTGTTTGTTTTGATCAAAAGTGCACAATTTTAACGATGTTGATAAACGACGATGAACACGTTTCGCAACAATTTTAAAATAGGGGATAGAATTTGCGTCTACTAAGCTTACAGCTGAAAAGCATGGTCGACTACAAAACTAACAGATAGGTACATTTTACATTGGTAAACATTTTATCGATTAAAAATGGGTTGTTCGGTGTGTGTCATGTTTGGCTTTAGTCATAATCTGCTTTAGTCATGTTCTACCCTAGCCATGTTCTATCCTAGTCATGTACGGGCTTTCAGACGAGGACCTCCTGAAATTTCGCTCGCCGTAAAGTTGTTGACGCAGTTTAATTTCCCTTAGCTTTCTTTAATTGGCTACAAACATGCCACAGAAACAACTGGCCGCAAGTAGTTTGTAAACAAGTCAAAGTGTTTGTTGAAAATAGAAAAAGAGCTAAGCACGACAAGAAACCAGTCCTAATAATGGTCAGTCTACCTGTGTAGTACCTACCTGTGCTCGGGCCGATGACTGGTACATTCCACAGATACTTGAGAACCTTTTGTCGAATAGTTTTTTTTTACACTAACAACCGATTAAATGGGTGATGTTGTGCGAAATGTTGTCGTTGATACACAAAAAAACCGGCCAAGTGCGACACGGCCTTCTGCCAGGGTTCTGGACCACCCTTATGTTACGTATTAAAACGGTTTTTCTTTTATTCAGTTCTGGATCTCCAGCGGGACTCCGATTCACATTTTGAAAAAAAAAGACATTTATTTAATTTGCCACAGAAACACTGAATAAACAAAAATTATGCGAAAATAGAACAACAAAACTTGGCAGGTTTTGTTATCTGTTATTATGGTATAACCACAATTACAGCAAGTTTTTTACTTTAAACAATTTTAAAAACCTATTTAAAATTATATTTATTATATTTTTTTTTACATTTTGTATTTTTCAATCCAAAAACACACTTAAAATGTCGACCAGTTACCTATTACGGTTTAGGAGATAAAGCCATTTAAACTCACATTTTGTCGATGCAACCGCAACTTTTTAGCCAAGATAAGCTACATCAGTCACATGACCAAAGCTCTCCCCAGCCGTACCAGTCGCCGTGACTGAACCCGGTTGGAAATCATCCAAAGGATTTCGTTTGGCACCCTTCCGGGTAAGGAACCCTAAAACCAGGATGCGACCGAAAGCCTTTGTGGGAGAGACGAACGTACCTATTGTCAAAGTCGAATATGCGGGCAATGAAGTGTAGAATGGCCAGTTTGTAATTATATTTAACCCCCGACGCAACGCAAAGAGGGGTGTTATAATTTTAAAACCTAAGACTGTGTGTGTCTGATCAAACGATTTCGATGCGGTTTTTTTAATTGAAAGCTAGATTGATCGAGATAGTTTTTACCCATGTTTGATGAAAATCCACTTAGCCGTATATGGTCATGGTCGACTGCCTGAGAAAACAGTAATAGATATAGGAATGGTGCTTTGACTAAAACAACGAACACCTGGGCAATATTAAATGCGATAAATACAATATGGCGGAAAAAAATGGCCGCCAAAAATTTTGTTGCTTTGATTTGGCTGAAATTAGCGACATTGATGCGGTTTTTTAAATTGAGAATTAAGATTAATCGATACGATTCTTAGGCATGTTTGATGGAACTCCACTTAGCAGTGTATGGACATGGTCAAATACCTGCCGAAACGGTAAGAGATATTTCTTTACTAATTAAGAGTTAGTTTTTTGTGTCGGGGGTTTTTTAAATTTTTATTTAAGTTTTCTAAACCAGCATGGGACACCTCAAACATAAAAAAAAACTAAAGCTCTAGCCCGGTGGGTCGACGACTTTATGAAGGAGACTAGCAAACGACCGGATGGGTTAGCGTGAAAGAGGAGACGCCTATTCCCACAGTGGGCTCTGTTTATGGGCTTGTTAGATACCACATGCTAACTGTGAAGGAAAAAATCGTGAGGAAACCCGCGCCTTGGTTGGCTCCGCACGTATTGACTTGTCTTTCCTGTGGGCTATGCCGACTAACCTGTCAGGATGGTATAGGCGCTGGCCATACCTACTCCATCTAAAAAACAATTTTCCAGGCACTGCAGCGTCTGAGTGGTCCCTTTACCTATCTAGTATGAGTGAAGGTGCTACTGGACGCTGTTTAAATCATCTCATTACGTAGATGCAGCGGTGGGTAGTGACTGGGAAAGAAGAGCCTTAGATCGAGCTCAGTGGCGTGTCTTGGGAGAGGCATATGTCCAGCAGTGGACTGACACCGGCTGATGATGATGATGATGATGACGTAGATGCAAACGCCAAAGTTTAGATAGACAAAACACAGTCGAATTTTAAAAACTAGATTCCTTAAAGCAGTCCTCAAATGCAGTTTAAATAGTGTGGTAAGGGAATTTACCACAGACTATTTAAACTGCATTTCAGGAGTGTTTTAGAGGAATCGTGTTTTTATGTGACACCGCGAAAGTATAAAATAGACATATAAGCTCAAGTTAGGGCTCAATCGTAAGCGAATAGAAACCGTTTGAAGGATTAGTGTTTTATCATAGATAAAGAAGAGAAAAGATTTGTGATAAATAAATAAGTAGTAGGTAACTAACAATGACGTCATAGGTCGACATTAGGTCGTCGTCATTGACATCTTTAAACCAAAGCAAATTAAAACTAATAATCACTATTTTCAAATTAGTATGGCGGCTAGCAGTCAACATTAAAAAAAAAAACCCTTTATTTTCGACTAGCTAGTTGTCAAACTAAATCACAAATGTATAGTCGACAACCTTTACATTTTTGTTGCAAAGTGATTAGAGAGCACATAATTATGTAAAGGTTGATGTGCTATCGACAGGACATTGGTTTGGATCTCACAGTATTTAACTTAGAGTTTGTCATTTACAACAACTTTTATTGTAACGGTAAAATAATTTATGATATTATTCCTTTGAAGTGGCGCTGTTTGATAGATAATGTGAAAAGAATGGATTTTCTTTATGATTCATCGGAGGCTGCGAAATTGGCAATGCACCAAATAAATAAAACTATGTAAGCCCGAAAAATATATAAATCTAAGAAAAAAGTCATGGAACAAAACTTGTTGTAAAACGATTGGGGCAGTTCAGGAAGTTGGCATTTTTTTTGTACCACTACAGGAATGACTCGGCCTTTTTTACCTGACATGACATAACCATAACAATAGTACCAGTATACATTATACTGCGTTGCAAGTGTCTGCCTTAACAAAGGCTCCTTATAGGGCAGTAGTAAAGGTACCCCATAAAAGTCCTCGAGTCATATTTCAACTGAAGTACCTCTAATGGCTTTATTACCTAGGTGGGTACTATTTGTTATGTTAACAGACTTGCCACATTGTTCCACACACTGAAAGACTAAAATAGTTAACACCCTCCAACAAAAACTATAAGGAGATAATTGTGCAATTATTCTCTTACACAGTGTTAAAATGTGAAGCCCGACCCAAAAGCTACGCATACTGAAGACCAAAACAAACTACTTTATCCGTAAAAATTTGCTGTAAACCAATGAAATTGTTTGGGTTAGTAAAAATGTTAGCATTCCGATATTTAAATGCGTTGGACCTTACAATGTCAAATTCGTTCTCTACAAGATAGTCGTACCTAGATAGATAGATAGGAGATAGAATATTCTTAGAAATTACAACGTTAAAAATTTCCATGTTATGTATATTATATCAATACCTATAGTTTTCTTGGTAAGTTCGGTTCGGTATACGATGCATGTCTACAAAAGTATGCAAAAAACTACATATTTTGAACCTCAAAATATCCTAATAGACCGTTGATTTCCCATACAAGGAAAACGTGATTGATAAGGTTTATGAAAGATTTATGTATAATTTTCGAACTTTCTGTATCGAAATATAATATAGAGAATTATATTTTTACTTTTTTGGCCTCTTAACTCTTCGGGGAGCGAGGGACCGAAATAAGGTGTTGTCGAAATAACACAAAACCTGAAAACCGTTTTTTCGCCATCAATAAATTAAACCACTTCCAATTCCAATGCAAAGCAAACGTTTCAAATGGTCAATTTATTTACAAACTTGAAATAAAAAAATATTTAATTACAATAACATTACAGTAAGCAATTATTAAAAATTACTAGCTGTCTCGGTAAACATTGTTTTGCCATATTCATTAGCGTACGACCTATCCCAGACCTAGCAAATATGTATACACAAAAAAAATCATAAAAATCGGTGAAGCCGATTCGGAGGAGTTAGATAACAAACACTGTAACACGAGATTTTTATATATTAGGCATATTTGGAAGTGTTTCAATATCGATACTGAAGAAACAGTCTTCACGTTGTGTTATTTCAATCACACATACCTAGTAAGTATAAAGTCGTATAATGTAAAGAAGTGTGATCTGCTTTATATTTTGGATATTGAAATAGCTTTTCTAGATTCTGCCGAGGAATAAATTTTAGTTTGATTCCATTTTAAACTACCTACATACTGCTTAGTGCTCTATTCACAACTACGCACAGATGCAGCTTTTGTTTATCTATCCAATTGCTCACTTCAAATTCAATATATCACTAGTGCCCAGTTTTCACCCAGCTACAGGCAAGTATTAAATCATTGGAATGTAGGCAGTATCTGTTATTGTTGCTTTATACAGAGTGTCCGTGGGGCAAAACCGGATGCTGGCGCATCGAAAACGGGTCAGCCGACGCCGTATCAGCTTTTATGGCTCGGCAAATTGGCATCGGACCGACTCTATCCATTGCAAATGATTGCCAACCACCCGACTCCTTTTCCGGAATAAAAGGATGCACTTCAGTTGTAACAAGTGTTGTCAATATCAAATTTCGGAATCCAGTTCAATTAAATTCTTTTTCTAATGCACCCCTAGGATTTCGCCGACGTCAAGTTTGTGAAGATGGCAAGGCAAGAAGATTTGTTTCCCGCAAGGGCCATCGCAAACGATTGCCAACCTCTCGACTTCTTGTCAGGAATACAGGTTGTAACAGGTGTTGCTAATGTCAAATTTCAGAATCCAATTGAATTAAATTCTTTTCCTAAGGCACCCGTAA
The DNA here is from genome assembly GCA_963969515.1 of Yponomeuta evonymella. Lineage (NCBI taxonomy): Eukaryota > Metazoa > Arthropoda > Insecta > Lepidoptera > Yponomeutidae > Yponomeuta > Yponomeuta evonymella. Next base: position 3,581,335 of record OZ018347.1, read on the forward strand.
GATTCTGCCATTATTAGGTTTGTGAAGATGGCAAGAGTTTCTTTTCCCGCAAGAGCCAGCAATGCAAGTACCTAGTTGAGAAAATTCAGAATCGTCATTGCAGTCTACGCGTATCAAGAGACACGCCGCACTGCCCTCCTGTTCCGTAATTGTCCACTGTATTTGGTTCCGAAGTCTTAAAATTATGTACGTATTTCACAGTTGAGTACGTTAAATCGAACGAGCCCACACAGTGGAGAAGTTACATAGTAGCGCCCCTGAAGTTGCTGACATGTGCGGCGTATCAAGAGACGGTGAATTATAGAAAGGCATTGAACGTGAGGGGACCCTATGTGCCTTTCGGTCACACAGTATTGCCGTCGAGCGAGAGGCAAAGGCCAGTTTCACATTGGACGATAGCCGTAACTGCACAACATCGTCGGAGTGGTAGTTCATACATTTATTGAGGCCGTTGTGCCAACTTTGTGCGAATACTAGTCCAACGATGTTGTGTAGTTACGGTTACCGTCCAATGTGAAATCGGCAAAATGGGAGCGGCTGCCCCGTATTCAAACCTTTGTTATAAGAGGAACGATAAAACTGGAGAGCTCACTTACTAGTTTCATCACGATCACTAAAAACCTGTTAGTTGTTTTTTGTATTCACTTTCGCCAACTGAAAGCTGTAAACAGTAGATTAACAAATTGTCAGAGTTCGAGGAACACAGGGTAAACCAGTTACAGACAAAAGTAGGGTTTAGTAATGTTTTAATTACAGAACAAAGCGAAAGAATGACTTATTCCCATCTTCCAACCTAAACTTCCACCCTGGGTTGGAGGTTGGGAATTGTTTGTCCCATCTTCCAACCTATGGCAGGTTGGAAGATGGGAATATATTATCTGAATTATTTTTGTTCCCATCTTCCGAACTGACCTTTATGTACAGTGGCCCAATCATGAGTTTGGTCTATTATCGAATCGAGAATAGTATCGAGTAAAAATGTATGAAAAAAAAGTAGCGCCGCTATTTACCGCTAGGATCGTAATTTGTAATGTGTAATTTACTGTTCATGATATTATTATCCTGTGTAACAATAAAGCAAGTATTATTAACCAACGAAAGTAAATAACCCTTTACTTATTTTATATTTAAAAAACAACTTACTTTTGTTGTAATGCTTCCTACACATTTATTTTTTTTATAGTTTGTACATTTCCAGTAAATGGAACTGTTTTTATATTTTTTCTGATGATGGTATTGGTAGCCATTGTGTAAGAGGACTTCGCCTCCACCTCTTTTTAAATACGTTAATTTACCAGTTGTACTGGTACTGGTACTGCAACTGGGGTCAAATGAGGACATTTTTTCCACTTTTTTTAATGCAATATAGAAAAAATATTTGAGCGACGTTTATTTATTGATTACTGAACACTGACATAGACGTCATTGTAGTGAATTATGCAGGAAGTGCCAGTTACTTCATACTATTCTCATTTAAAGAGGTTAGATAATAACACTCTTGAAACAAGAGGTGCTCAACATGATTAATTGATAGAACCCTATAGGTCTGTCTGCGTGATAAAACCATATCGGAAAACGAAATCATTATTTAGGTATGTACTTGGATTTAAAGATTGTATACACATTACTTTGTACAAAATTACATACTAACCCATTAATTTATTGACTGTACCTCATTTATGTCAGTTCGGAAGATGGGAACAAAAATAATTCAGATAATATATTCCCATCTTCCAACCTGCCATAGGTTGGAAGATGGGACAAACAATTCCCAACCTCCAACCCAGGGTGGAAGTTTAGGTTGGAAGATGGGAATAAGTCGAAAGAATGCTTCATAATACAAGACAATAAGAAGTTGTATTGTGGTTTGCGGGAAAACTGAAGTTTACTCAGCTGCAATGACGTCATGACGAGGGAAAAGTTACCGAAGAAGGCGATGTCTTGCCGATTGCCTTTTTGCCATTGTTCTCAAGATTATCTTTATTTATTTATAACGTCGCACCACGCGCACGCGACCTTTTTAACAGCTCGCAATAGTGACAATTAATTTAATTAACTGTTCAAGAGACGTGACGCAAAATACAAAGTTGCCCAAATATTAGCGGAGCGGTGACGTAGTTGTGTGAATTGGCGATCAATTGGCAATTTATGAACAAAATTTTGGTTGGGTTAATGGAATAACTACTTACCTAGTGACGTAATGTGAGCAGCACAGAAATTCCAATGATGGTGGATTATGGAATAGTTAATCAATGAAAATTGACCAAGTGCGTATATTTGGCATAAATAAGTAGGTATTTTTTTCATTCAGGACGCTCAACGGGAGTCGAAGTCCGTCCGTTTTTATGATAGAGCAATGCTCTATCGGCTTTAAGGAATAGCTCTGACATTTCCAAAATCGGTCCTCCATCCATAGCCAGTAAAATAACTTTCAAGTTACCTACAGCCAGACGAGTAGAGCATTTATTATGCTTCAAAGCGCATCAGTAAATTAGATTAGCGATCTAGCAAGTATGCCTGCATACAAGGGAGGCGGGCCAAGGCCCCCCTTATCTGCTTACCAACGTTTTTGACCTAAGCCCGAAGCCGTACGAATGACCTACTTCTCACATAATGAAATAAGTGCGCATTCATTTACGTGGAGACGTTAAAACTTTGGCCCGGCGAGAATTGATATGAATCAGTGACTTGTCTCTTTAGAAACCGGTTCGGACCTGTCTTGATTTGTAATAAATCTTAGTCAATGAATCTGAACTGATCCACATGTTTCAGGATTTCAAGAAGTGTTAAAAAGTCATGCTCAAAATGTAACATCATTGACGTCTTTCTTATTGAGCTACAAACTCCCTGTCTCAAAGCCTTTCAAGGTACCTTTTGAAGGCTCTAGCATGTGCGTTTGGACGTGGCAAATTTCCTCTTTGTTTACCAACGGCAAAAGGTTTACAAAAATGGCCACATAAAGTACCATTGCACAACCTAGATCGAGATCGTGATCGATCGGGCCATGAATAAGTCGGTACTTCGGTAAGGCACGTAGCCCAATAATTCGCATGTGGACGTAGCTGGGACATTCCGATGTGGCAATCGGTGGAACATATGCGTCGACAACCTAATGTAGAGTGAGTACCTGTCTGATTTCGCCTTGTGCAACCAACCTATTTGAGTCTGTTTGCTTTCTTTGTTATCGTCGTTTGTTGTTTTGACCCTAGCATTGCTTTTTCATCATTAATAGTATGCGTGTTATTACTGGCATTGTACATTTCCATCAATACAACTTTTGTCTGCGAATGCAAGGGCAGTTCAAATTTCTATGATTTTGTAATCGATTTTGCAAGTTCAGCGGTATTCATATGTTTTTCTTATAGTTATGTAAATTAGCATTTATAACACTGACTTAAGAATGCAAAACCGATTACAGCTTTAAAAAAGGCAATAATAAGTATCATAATAGGCGAGTATTCAATCCAAAATCGTGGCAGGTCGAAGGTTTTTAGAATGCGGCGACCTCACGGAAAATATTGGTCTCATCACCTGAACAAACGGAACCAAACTTGCAAACATAGCATTCGATATATGGCCGAATAACGAGGCAATGGAGAATACTTCGGAGAATTCCAAAGGACGTCTACCGTATACACACAAGGCCGCGTCGTGTATGAAAGTAATAAATAATGACTCGAATTACACAATGATCCCGCCGTCTAGTAATCCAAAACCATGTGATTGCCTTTATTTAAATGCAAAGTTATGATTTTTTTCTTGAGCCGGATGTAAGTAAGGAGTTATAAAATTTCATGCTCAAAAAGGCAAAGGGAGATTTTATCACGGAGTCACCAAGTCACCACACGGATGGAAATGCGAGACTTGCGTATGCGTTTCCGAGAAAGATACCCTTTCTACAGATAATTGGTTTCACACAGCATGCAAAAGAGCTCCACTGGGTGAAAACAATCGTCGAAATGGTTTCCGGTTTCTTTGTTCTTCGAACTTATTCAGCGATTTTAATGAATAGGGCTCACTGATAGGGAGCGGTCATTGTGTGAAGTTAAAGACACCCATAGCACTATTAATAATACCTTTTTGGAGAGGCGTTAATGGGTATCCTCTTTTTAATCTGATGGATAGTTTTTTCTTTGCTGATTATGGCCTTTAGTGTTATGTGTTACCATTTCGTTCATGAAAGTGTATGTTCATTCGAGCATCAATAACAACATTCCTGATGTACAATAAGCTAATGAACTCAGTTCTGTATTTATGAGCACTTAGCAAAACGCCTTACATATGGTTTGTCTCTCATGCATGTCCAAAGAAATATACATGAAAAAGTAATTTTGTAGATATTTATCAAGATACATCCAAGTCCTCTGAGTCACTGAAAAATGTATCTCTTGAAGAGGCTTGAAAACTTATGGCACCTATTACCAGAATGTTGATTGAACGCGGACTGACATAACTGCCAATTGTGGTTTTCTTTACTCCAGTCAATAGTAAATGACTTATTTTTTGTCTGATTACTTTTTCTATGGAATTTCATATGGAATTTCGGATGATTTATTATTGTGTTTACGCTTTTCAAAGATCACGACGTGGTGTTTTTATCTTTGCTGAAATATTCTCGTTCATATGCCAGTTTAGGCGCAAGTGAGCTTTCTTTTCTTTAAATCTTCTAGTGTCATCAAACTTTTATCTTCAACGACACATGAAAGCGCTCACCATTATGAGTAATCATCATCTTGAGCAATTTTCGTCAATTGGGCACCTGTGTTTGTGTACTCAGTGAAACGCAGACGCGAACGGAGAAAGTGTACTACAAAGACCAGCCAGGTACCACCGTCAACTGGTCTCAATTGGGTTGCGACCTCGAACATCAACGGTCGAGACTCCACGGGTATTCTTTTTTTACGAATCGCGACTCGCTTCTTCCACCAAACCGGTCCTGGCTCGCCCTGACCATAAAACTATTCTTGATTTCGTATTTGCCGAGGGTGAATGCTGAACCAGAATCTGGTTATTTGCTCTCGTTTTGTGTAGAAATGCCCGCGTGACATATGTGAGTGTCTGCCTTCTTAGTTTGGTCACACGATGTGTTTTCCCTGCTGCACATAGTGACTTCGTTCACATACCTATAAGTCGAATAGGTTGATTCTTTGAGTACCTACCTATTAACTGATTAGGTGGTTTCTTTGGTTTTGGTAGTCGATAGCAGATCGACTTTTACATTTTGGTTGCGAAGTCACCCATAGCACAACTGAATAAAGAGTCAGCATGTAAATGTTGAGTTGGTGTAGACAGTACCAAAGTAGGTAGGTACTACTGTATTGTTTCAATCTCTTATCAATGTAACTCGATAACTGGAAAGTGACATCGATAAGATAAGGTTTTTCTACCTGAGTTAGGAGTATGATGGTGCAGGATTCATAAATAACCATGATGAATAAGTGAGATTTGGAAGATGAAATTAATAGGTACCTACTAACTTGGACTACAAAAATTATAATTAAAGAATAAATAAGAAAAAACTATACGTATAAACACTAACAAAAAAAAGATTGACATAGCTACATATTATATTCTTACCTTGATTGTTGTGGCAATACTCCAGTCCAGTTTGCTAACTTTGATTTAAAAAATATGAATTTGAAATCTATGACTCAATGGAAAAGAAAAAAAAAATACTGAAGCAGGTGCTTAGTTAGTAAATAACAAAAAAAGTTATTCAAAGTTCAATAGTCTCGATGGAATGCATGCATTTCGCCGATCTCTTTATCAGTCGGTAAAATCCTCTTGGAGCATCAAAAATTAATCATTAATGGCACGAAACTGTTTGTTTATACAAGAACATAGCACAACACGCACACAAAGTTTTTTGAAGTCAATTTTAACGTTATTTTAGGTCCGTCACTTGCGCAGGGCAACCGCCGCCGCTCACACGTCCACCGACCGTTGGCACAAAAGCAATATGGCTGCCTGTGACGGCTATGGCTGCCGGCGTGCGGCGCGGTGCATTCGTCGCTGATTCGTGCGTTTACTGAGTGAATGAAGTGAGTGAGTGAATGGTAGAAGCGGAGAGAAAGATCCTCGGGACCTCGCGGGAGAAAGAGACGATTTTTTAACAGACTTCAAAAAAGGAGGAGGCTATCAATTCGACGCGTATATATATATTTTTTGCTATATTCTCGTATAACACCGTTAAACCTTAACCGATTTTGACAATTATTTTTTGTTCGAATAGGTATAACGTCCCATTGGTCCCATTTTACTTTGGTGAAGATCTGATGACGACGTTCAGATATGGAGAACGGAACTCTTCAATGGACAGGAGTAAATAAGGCGTAATGGGGCCCATCCTTAAGTAATATCGTATGTTTCATAAAATAGCGTAAAAATTGTAAAAATAGTAAAAATGGTGATGCTCTGGTGAAGACTTTCGGAGATGGAAATTGAAAACTTCAAATTTTAAAGCAACGAGTTAAGGAAGGTAAATTATGGTTATAAAGGACTTGTTTCTTTTTCTCCCGCTCCCCCACTAATATTGAAAAATAAAACATTTTAAATAAAACCGACTTCAAAACACTACGGCAACTAAAAAGTTAGAAATAATTTAAAAAGAATACCTTTAAATTAAAAGTAGGTATTAAATTAGAAGTAGGTATTAATTGTAGCAGTATAATTTGTAGTCGGTGCCCAGTTTCATGACCAGGACACATATTTTGGGCACCGACTACAAATTATAGGTACTTCTAAAAATACTACATGTATACATTCTTCTAATTTAAATGTATTCTTTTAAATTATTTCTTACTTTTTAGTGCTGACGTATTTTGAAGTCGGTTTTTATTTTTTATTTAAAATGTTTTATTTGCTGGAATGTTAGAAAAGTTGGTTGATTAATAAAATGCCCAACTAGATTTCGTTCCACTAACCTTTGGTCTGCATGTTAACAAACTGTTGATAGAAATCGTTGAAACACGGGAAGCAATAATGTCTATCAAGTTGTTAGCTCGTCCTAGTTTGTTTACCTTATTTTATTCACGAAATATTAACCCCCTACTTTTATAAATGGCGGAACCTAGTGTTGCGAGCGTTATAAGTATGGAAGAGATTGTCAAGGCAATGAAAAGAATGAAACTAGGTAAGGCTGCGGGATATGATAGAGTGTCGTTAGAAATGCTGAGGGCTGGTGAAGGCATTGTAGCTAGCAAGCTATACCTGCTTTTCAACAAGTGCTGGAGGAGTGGCAAAGTACCTAAGGACTGGGGTATGACCGTCATAGTGCCGCTCTATAAAGGCAAAGGGTCCCAGCAGGTGTGCAAAAACTACCGCGGTATCAGCCTTGAGAAGGCTGTCTGAAAATTGTCGGCAAACTGTATGCAAAGGTTTTGATTGAAAGAGTACTAGATGTGACTGAAGAAAAGATATGGGATGTGCAAGCGGGTTTTAGAAAGGGAATGGGATGTGTAGACCAAATCTTCTCCTTGAGGCGGATGGTGGAGAAACTTCTGGCCAAAAGTCAGAGGGTTTTCTGTGCGTTCGTCGACTTGGAGAATGTTAACCTACTCGGTTAGAGTGTCAATAGAACACCCTGGCCACTGTAAATTTAAATAAGACATCTGTCTGTATTTTTTGATTCGATATATATTCTGAATACAACACTTGACACAGCAAAACTCTGCTCGTATTTATTAAATTATAAAGGCTGGTTTACATTTGCTAAATTTCCGTGCTATTTAAGCATTGATTTTTAAGCATGCTAAATAAAAGAGTGCTAAAAAAAGACGCCGATTTACATTTGCTATTCTTTTTTCATCATAAAAGATAGAAAATGCGAAGAAAGCACTCGCATTGCAAGTCGAAAATATGGAATCTCTAATAATTTTGCAAGCTGTTGAAATAATATCACAGTTATTGGCTGAACGCCTGAAAAACAGGATACTAAAAGTTTTTTAAATTTCTGCATACGCATTGTCTCTTAGAATTTTGTTTTTGTAGCTTTCACTGTAGGAATCCCACAGGCACTCATGTTTTTCATATTCGTTTATTAGTTTAATTGTTAAATCGCGTGTCCATTTTACTTGCGACGCCATTTTTGTTGCTTTTTTTTTTAAAGCACAGATCATGGATAAAAAATCTGACCATCAGTCAGATTTTTTTGCCTGCTAAAAAGGAAAGCGTATTTACATTTGCTAAATGCATGCTTTTTAGTATGGTCTAAAAAAGCGTGCTAAAAAAGTATAAAAAATAGCAAATGTAAACCAGCCATAATACCATATAATTTAGAAGGTTATGGGCCCAGATACCATAACAAAGTGTTGTTAACGATCGGAAACATCAGTGAATCTGGAAGAGCAAATAAAATAAGTCCACGCGCGTAATTGTAATATTACAATGTCTGAAGAAGATGTTCGCCCTGGGACTTCAGCAGCCTCGACTGCCAAAGCCAAACTAAGGTACCTCGCTACTTCCACCTCAACCCCGTCAATCACGAAATTGGATGGCTCAGCCAACTACGGGAGTTGGGCATTTGCAATGAAAATGCAACTCACTGATATCGATTTATGGGATTTCATTGAATTTCCTGAAGAACTCCAAAATTCATTGGGGCAAGATCAGTTCAGGAGACTCGACTCAAAAGCAAGAGCGAAAATATGCCTTGCAGTAGAATCTCATATATATCCCGTAATTCAGAACTGCAAAACGTCTCAAGAAACGTGGGAGAAACTAAAGGAGACCTACGCGAGTAGCGGACTCCTACGCCGGTTGAACCTCCTGAAAATGCTTTTCAACTCAAAGCTTGAGCAATTCCCTTCAATGGAAGCATATATCAATGCTATCCGATCAATCCAGCAACAGTTAACTGATATTGATTCGAAGATTGAAGACGAATTTGTAGGAGTAATAATGCTAGCAGGACTACCCGAAGCATACAACCCATTAGTGATGGCCTTTGAGCACTCTGGCTCAACGATAACAGTAGACACCGTCGCCTCTCTTCTCATCAAAGAAGAAACTCGCAACAAGAGTGACAAGAGCACCACAAAAGCTTTAGCAGCAATCCCTCAACGTACGAAGAGTACTTCTGCAAAACGTTGTACTTTTTGCAAGAAGCAAGGGCATCTTGTGTCGGAATGTTGGAAAAGGAAGACTAAGAAGAGTGTAAATAATGGAAACAAGTTTGATACTACTAATATTATACATCTGATTTAGTTCTTTCATCCTCATTTCATTCTCACTCGACTGATTCTAAAGGTACGTGGTACTTAGACTCTGGTGCCACCACTTACATGTCTAATGAAAAAGATCGCTTCATTCATATCTCTTCATTAGTTAAGCCAATAACAGTGGCTAATAGCGAACAAATCATGAGTGAAGGAAAGGGGACAGTTTCTTTAAACGTGTCCAAGAATGTTCACACTATTGCGGATGTTCTTTATGTTCCTGAGCTAAGCACTAATTTACTCTCAGTAAGCAATTTAGTGTCAAAGGGCTACATAGTAGTGTTTGCTACAGACGGGGCATACATCCTTTTAAAAGAAAACTGTAAGGTTTCTGGTCAAATTGTAGCTACATGCACAGAGAAAATAATCGCTACATGTTGTAGAGTTTTTTTGATATCACTCTTTATCTCCAGTGGAAGGGATCAGCTGACACACAATAATAACATGTAGATATAGTGCTCAAATATATATTAACCACGATAACAATTTACAGCCTCTGCTGACATTAAATTTTCTCCGTCAAGATACACGCCGTCATTCCATTCAAACGTACATCATCAGTCATACCTGCCAGTCTGTCCACAATTGTCCAACCTCTTTCTCTAACACTCCTCCTCAATTGTTTCCATCAGACTTCCATCCTCATCCAATCTCCTCAAGTTCCTTTCACTCACTAACAAACAACCTTCAACACACACCCATCTCTCCACGGCAAAACTCATGCTTCTCTCTTGATACGGCTTTTGTTAAAGCATTGCAACCATTCGCTTCGTGTCCAAATACTTTAGCGTGATTGCACCATTTTCAATTGTCTCACGGATAAAATGGTAACGCACATCAACATGTTTCGTTTGTTGATGTTGCACTGGGTTTTGTGCAATTGCCATGGCGGATTGGCTGTCCGTATATATGATCATGGGAGACTCCTCCTTACCCATGATTTCCTTAAGGAACCTTCTTAGGAATATGGCTTCTTTGGCAGCTTCCGATATGCTCATATATTCTGCTTCAGCTGTCGACAAAGCTACACTTCTTTGTTTCACACTTTGCCATGATATGGCTCCTTTAGCCATCTTGAATACATTCCCGGAATATGATTTTCTGTCAACCATATTGCCACCGTGATCGGCATCAGCATATCCCTGTATGTCTCCACATACGTCCATGGAGTATTCGAGTCCCATGCACTTAGTACCTTTAAGGTACCTCAAAATTCTCTTTGCAGCAGACCAGTGAACTTCTTCATAACAATTGCAGAACTGACTCATAAAATTCACTGAGTGTGCTATGTCTGGTCTTGAACACACCGCAATATACATCAGTGATCCTATCAGTTCTCTATAGGGAATCATCTCATCAGGTGTATATGGCTTTGTTGGTTTCTGTAATCGTTGCCCTGCAACTCCTGGTGTACTAACTGGTTTACAGTTTTCCATTTTAAACCTATAAAGGACTTTATCAATGTATTCCTCTTGATCAATTTTTATACGGCCATTCTCTTGTGTTATTCTCATTCCAAGGAACAACTCGGCCTTTCCTAAGTCCTTCATCTCGAATTTGGACTTCAGTTCTTCTTTAACCTTTTTAATTTCTATCTCGTTGTTATAGAAGATCAAAATGTCATCCACGTAGACAGCTAGGAAGAGTATATTACTGTCTCCTTTTCGAATGTAGACACAGGATTCGTTTTTGCATTGCCTGAAGTTAAGGCCCTCCAGTTCTGTGTGTAATCTCAGGTTCCAAGCACGAGGAGCTTGTTTAAGTCCGTATAAGGATTTCTTTATTAGGCACACATAATCTTCTTTTCCTTTCTCTTCAAAATGTGGTGGCTGCCTCATAAAAACTCTCTCATTCAGATTGCCATTCAGAAAGGCAGTTTTTACGTCCATATGGTCAATTTGTAGACCAAGGTTTGCTGCTAGAGCAATCAGCATTCTCAGAGAACTGTGTCGCACTACCGGCGAAAACGTTTCGTCGTAGTCTATACCTCTTCTTTGGCTAAAGCCCCGTGCTACCAATCGAGCTTTATACCGAGTTTTATTGGAAGGGATCAGCTGACACACAATAATAACATGTAGATATAGTGCTCAAATATATATTAACCACGATAACAATTTACAGCCTCTGCTGACATTAAATTTTCTCCGTCAAGATACACGCCGTCATTCCATTCAAACGTACATCATCAGTCATACCTGCCAGTCTGTCCACAATTGTCCAACCTCTTTCTCTAACACATGTTCCAATCACAGAGGCATGTATAAGCTCAATACTTGTGAAAGTGTCAATTTGACTGTTGTCAAAGAGCCTGTGTCATTGTGGCATCGACGACTTGGACATCTGAACGTCCAGTCTATGGATGTCTTAAAGAAAAAGGATTTAGGCATACATTATAATGACTCTTTGAATGAAACCTGCGTACCATGCCTTCAAGGAAAACTCGCTAAAAAACCATTCAAAAAGTCTAAAAGTAGGTCGCATATGAGAAGCTAGAATTGCCGTATCAGCAGCTCATAGGGTGTCTAATGTACATCGCAATAGGCACGAGACCGGATATCTCATATGCAGTGTCCTATCTAAGCCAATACAATGTACATTACGGGGAGGTGCATTGGAGAGCTGCCAAACGAGTTCTCCGTTTCTTAAAGGCCACCAAAGATTTAAAACTTACTTTTAAAAAATCTGGTCAGGCCTACCCAGTCGGCTATGCAGACGCTGACTACGGTAGCAACGTAGTAGATAGGCGCTCGTATACAGGGTACGCATTTATTATGAGCGGCGCTGCTATCAGTTGGGAAGCGCGCAAGCAACGTACTCTCGCCTTATCAACAACAGAAGCCGAATATATGGCACTTGCTGACGCTTGCAAAGAGGCTATATATTTAAGGACTCTAATTAAAGATGTGTTCGACATCATTCATCCCATCACCATTTACTCGGATAATCAAAGTTCACTAAAACTAACGCGTAACAACACATACCATTCGCGTACGAAGCACATCGACATCAGGCATCATTTTCTCAGAGAACTTTCGGAAAATGATTTTAAACTGTATTACATACCCACCAACGACATGACAGCTGATATTTTGACCAAGCCTCTATGTAAATTAAAACATATAAAATTCAGTCACTCATTAGGTTTAGGCTAGGCAAATACATGCGTCATTCTTTAAACTGTAAATAAGGGTTTATAGGTGTATATACAGGGTGTTTTTTGTGTGCTAGTGTGTTGTGTATATAGTGTTAATAGTTTTTTTTATATACTGTTTATTGTACATTTTGTTTGTGTACATATACAGGGTGTCCTATTACGGGGAGGTGTTGAACCTACTCGGTTAGAGTGTCAATAGAACACCCTGGCCACTGTAAATTTAAATAAGACATCTGTCTGTATTTTTTGATTCGATATATATTCTGAATACAACACTTGACACAGCAAAACTCTGCTCGTATTTATTAAATTATAATACCATATAATTTAGAAGAGAAGGCTAATGATAGAGTGGTGAGGAATGACCTGTGGTCGGTATTGTCCGTGTATGGGGTGGACAGCGTCTTGCTGCGAGCTCTGAAGTCTCTCTATGAAGACTCCAGTGCTTGCGTTAGAATTAATGGGGCGTATACTGACTGGTTTAGCATTCGCAGGGCTGTAAGACAAGGATGTGTCGCCTCCCCATGGTTGTTCAACTTATTCATGGACAGTTGCCTGACTGATTTGAAAGAGAATGACTTTGGAATAAGGATGGGTGAGCTACTGGTCAAATGCTTGTTATACGCCGACGATCAGGTTTTGTTCGCATCGTCGGTTGAAGACCTGCAGACACAAGTAGCAGTAATGGATGAGGCGTTTAAAAGGAAAGGAATGAACATTAATGTGAGAAAGACAAAAGTAATGGTGTTCGAAAAAGATGATGAAATGACTGAGTGCAAGATAAGGATTAGAGGTGAAAGGGTGGAACAAGTGAAAGAATTTCTCTATTTGGGGAGCCTCTTTACCAGGGATGGCAAGTGTGAAGGTGATATAGAAAGAAGAGTAAAAGCAGGAAATTGTGTAAACGGTGCATTGCACTCCCTTGTGAGTGGCCAAAACATCTCCAAAAGAGCTAGATTGGCTATCCAAAATGGAGTGCTAGTCCCAACACTTATGTATGCTAGCGAGACTTGGGTATGGGAAAAGAAGCAAGAAAGTAGGATTAATGTAGTAGAAATGAGGTCCTTGAGAATTATGTCTGGCGTTACTTTGAATGACAGGATATGCAATAGTGTGATTAGAGAACGTTGTGGACTGAAAGAGGATGTAGTGACAAGAATTGAGAAAGGAATGTTGCGTTGGTTTGGACATGTGGAGAGGATGAAGGAAGAAAGACTGACAAAACAAATATATCGAGCGAATGTGGATGGAAGGGCCGGTAAGGGACGACCCAGACGGACATACTTCGACCAAATAGAGGATGTATTAAGAAAGGGCAAGATAAAAAGTACCCGAAACCGGCGTGCGTGCATGCAACGACTAATGAATGTTGAGGAAGCGAAAGTGATCTGTCAGGATCGTAGCAAGTGGCGCTCCCTGGTCTCTGCCTACCCCTCTGGGATACAGGCGTGAGTTTATGTTTATGTATTTACTTTTATAAATATCAGGGTCGGGTATATACAATTTTATTTAATTCGCGCTTTACATCGCAATATAAATCACTGTCCTAATAGGAGAATGTCCGTTCCATAGAACCTAGAACCCATATGGTTTTGCAGAAATACCGGTCTTATTATAAAAACACGATTCCTTAAAACTCTGTATGTACCACAGAACATATTTCTCTGTTCTGTGGTATGAACGCCAATGGAGAGCTTGCACTAAAAATGTTTTAATCACATTGGCTGCGCCGTGTTAAATAAAACTTAAAAGAATAAATACACACGCGGTATTTTTTTTTGCTGCGACTAAAACTTTTCGTAATATAACCTGTCGAAAAATCATTCCAGTTACATGGTACAAAAACGCGCCATATAAATCGGACTCAAACTATGCCGTTACATCTTGATGAATACCTTATGATGTATAAAGCGTTTATCAATATTTGATTTATAATAATGTTTTTACGCATCCATGCCCTTATTAGAAAACGTTTAAAATTCAAAGGAAAAACTAAATCTAAAAGTTTTTTGTTATTTGAGTAACTTGATTTTTTGCATTTTTTGACACCTTTAAAATATAAAAAGGAACGTTTTAAGTATTTTGTTTTTTTTTCATCCTTTTTCTCCGTCTTCTGTGGTATAAAAACAATGTCATTCCAATCTAAGTTTTATGCAAGTTCCCCATTAAATAAAATAATCTGTGGTGGAAGCGTGGTTCCGCAAGGTGGGACGGACGTTAGGATAAGATAAAATAAGAATATTCTTTATTGTACCAGAAAAATACGACATAAAAGCGTCAATAAAGCTCAACAACTGTATGGAGCTCTCAAACCGTCACCCGCTGTACTAAGCTGCGGATATTCGTGCAATGTCAAGTTAGTCCTGCTGTAGTCCAGATGTTTATAAATAAATGCCTCAGATATTCTACGAATTTTCCGACACCGTGTCATTTCAAACGTAGAATTGTGGAGACTGACGAAGCACTGGCTAGAAAGTGGATGTGGCATGGCCACACGTTCCGTAGCTCAGACAAACATCCAACCAGGCAGAGCCTCTTACTTATGGGAACCTCCGGGAAAAAACCAAAAACCACTCGGCGCCGATCAGTTACGTAACATAACATAACATGCCATAACATAAACTCACGCCTGTATCCCAGAGGGGTAGGCAGAGACCGGGGACTGCCACTTGCTACGATCAGGATATAAGTAAGTAGGTAGTAAGTAGTGGCGATATTAGAAAGAAAATACGTAAATAAACTACCTCTGAGGAGTGTTTTAAGGAATCGTGTTTTTATAAAATAATAAGACTGAAACAGTTTCAATAGGAAATTAGAGAAACAAAAAAAAATTTCAAAAGTCGTAAAACAATAATGTTCTTGCAAATGACAATGAATATCCGACATAATATTTTAGAACCCTGTATTAGAATCTTTCCAATGAAAATTTTAGCATTTAATCACAATGTTTTTTTCTAAAATCTATGCCCGTATTTTCTAAGGAGGATTTTTCTCGTTGGAGGTAAAGATACTACCAAGGAAAACAAATAAACTGTTATTATGACATCATATTTACCAAACAAACCTGATTTGTCACAGTGACATTTTCCGAATTAATCAAAATTAGCAGCACAGATGTAGAGATAAAATAAATTATACAAGTTCATTGAACTATTCGGACAATGTAAAATTATGAGTGAGCAAGTGGTATAATTTAACTCTTTTATAGCCCTATTTGGGTTAGAAATTTAGCTACAATGGCGTTGGATTTGGTCAGTATAGCGCAACCCCATTACATACCTGGGTAAGTATAAGCCTGACTTTCTTAATTTGGTGAACTGAAAAAAGAAGAGGAGACTATTTTCTTCTCCATCTGCATTCTTGCATTCTTATTTATTAAAACACGATTATTTAAAACACTCCTGAGAGTCGGTATTAATAGTCCGTGGTAAAGGTAAAGACGTAACCAAATTTACCCACCAACCCGTAACCACAGGTTATATATAAACTGCCTCTAAAGAGTGTTCAGTGGAATCCTTTAGAGGGAGCTCGTGATCTTTACTAAGCTAAATCAAGAACGTTTCCTTGCACTAAATATATCTGTTAATATGTATTCAGACCGTAGATGAAAAAATATTGTCTATCTAATAATTTACAGCGCCTGCTCCTACCTTCTTTTTGATCTCATTCGTTCAGGAAATATTATAGAACTTACTAGAGCCGCGCTTAAAAAAAGTGTAAAGCACACTTCATGCACAAAGGGCAGATTATTTACATGACAAGGAGTTTTGGACTTAAAACTAGTTCAATGCACGAGTTCTAGGTTTTAGAATACCTTAAAGATCATATGGTCTTTTCAAACTGGTTTCTTAGTCTTTTTACAAATACAAATACTATTTATTTGTGAAACATGCGTGTACATAAAAGTTCTTATAGGTAAATAATGAAGTTTCAGCATGTTTGGCCGTAGAGGCATAAAAATAATTGAATATTTACCGTGTTGTTTACAAGATTATTGATAAAATGATTTTTGTTAATTTTTTCTTGGTAACAGTCTGGGTTTTGCTAGAAATGGACACTTATGCTATGTCCATGATTTTGATTTTATGTAGTACTTACAGAATACTTTGTTTTCACCCAGGCAAAGCATTTTTGGAACGGAATATACCTACCTCCGTACACTCAGTGACTCTACATTGAACATTTTGCAATGTTCTTGGCGCCGTCTTACGTGACGTTATGCAACAAACATATATAAAGCTCAATACATAAGTACATAAATATTTTATTTGAGCAAAAGGCTTCGCAGTTCTGTTACGCTACTTTGTAAATTTTAAATGATGACCGATGACCGTTTTGGCACAGAATAGGAAATAAACAGAAAGACAGAAAACATACTAAGTAGGCTGCGATTCTATGATCTCTTTACATTGAATTCCAGTTTGTTAGTACATACCATTTAGGGCCACTATAGAAGCTGCTACCATCAAGTATCAATTTTATGATTGTAATAAAGTGTCTAATGTGTAAATCTATTAGATCTATCTAAAATATTTATTCTAGTAGTGCAAACGATTACTTCTGATGAAAAACGATGACTTCTAAACTAGTGATACCTAAACACTGTCAGTCATATTTATGAAAAGACGATCCCACCAAAACACTCTTACCTCAGAAATAAAACCGGCTTAGGGGAAGAATTACTCTCGAATAAGAGTGTTTTAGTGGGATCGATTTTTTATAAAAAAAAAAGCCTGTTAATGTATCTCGGACGTACCTACATGCACTTTCTAACGTTTATTACATGTTCTGGGAGTAGAAGTGACTAAAGACGACTGTTCACACCACTCTCCTAAGTGCAATGGCGCATAGTGTAAACCATAGATGCTTTGTGGTGTGAACCATCGGCCATTATAGGTACGCGACTGAGCTTCTGTTTTTTTTAACAGTCGGCATGTTTCTGGCTGGCGTGTTTTATGAGCGTGACAAAACGTTTTCGGGCACATATTTTTCAACGTAAGATGATGATTTAATGGACTTCTTTGACTGTATGTAAAGGCTGAGGTAAATGATACATGTGGACGATGTCGTGAAAAATTATACATCGTTGCAGATACCTGCATAGGTACATAACCTGGATGTAACCGAACATTTTTTAAATTCGATAATAGAATTTAAATAAACAAAAGTAGGTAGGTACATGAATTTTGAATTTCATAACCCCCGTTAGATTCATAAAGAGTAAACGAATAGTTAGGTACAAATTATTGTCAACTCTTAAATGGTTCAGGGACCGCCGAGTAATTAAAATAGGGAGTTAAAGTATACATTTATGCGTATTATAACTGGGTACTTATAAAATAGTACACGCATGCTGATGGTTCGTCGGAGCGGCTCTATCCATCTCCTTTGGTAATATGTACTATTCTTAGCATTGCTCTGAGATTCTTAGGAATACCCTTTTGCTCTATCTGGAAGTTAGACACGAGTTGTCCTTAGCAACATTAGTGAAGGCCCTACGGGGTAAGCTTTGCAACCCGGCCGGGTTGCAAAGCTTACCGGGTGTCCCGCAGACGCTGGGCCTGTGCGCGCCGGAGCGCTCCTTGCCTTCTGCAAAATGCGCCTCTCACGCGAGCCCTACGCACGCGCGTCTCAGTGAAACAATAGACATCTTCTGTTGTTCTCTGAATGAAGACTACTCTTTTTATTTCGTGTTTTAAGTAAAGTGCTGTAAGCAGTATGTATTGTTTATAATTGTTTAATTATTCTTGTTTTTGTGTGTGTGCTAATGTATTAGAACTATATCCTGTTAAAATAGTAAGCTTTTAAAAATAAATAAATAAAAATCTATGTGAACGCTAGTCTCCAAGAAAACACTGCACTGTCCTTGGAACCAGTCACATCATACTGTTCTGTTTTTTCGTCCACAGCTACACAGGCCACTGTCCGGAGTATAAATACCGCATTGGCAACACTTATGGCTCTACCACACACAAGATCTTGCTGGATCCGAGTGTTCAGCACTCCGAGCGGCTGGTGCTCTCTGATAGAACTGCTGATGATTATCAGGTAAGCACTCCTATGTACAGACCAACTGAACGGCTGCGGATGAATCAGTTACGTACGGTAAAAGCCAGCGATCCTCATTGACCTCTATAGTATTGTGGAGGTCAGTGAAGCGAATGTAAACGGCGAGTGCCTTCGTTCGCATTCGATCGGTTTGTCTGTACGAAGCATCACACCATATTCCTTTTTATTCCTGTGCCTCTGCACTAATAGAGGTCGGTGGTTAGCTCTCCATATTCTTCTTCATTTTCTGCCAAGCGAAACGGTCTTCAACGCTGTCTACATCCGTACTTACCTGATATTTCTGTGGGACTGCTTCCTATTGATCTCAACACAGCTCTTCCCTTCAATCGTGCCCGTCATAATAACTTGAACGAGTCGGACACAATCTTGGGCAGTTTTGTAACTATAAGTATTACTCACGTTTCACTGTTCCACACAGAGTTGGGGAAAGCATAAGTAAAAGGCCGGAATTAATTAAATTCACAGCTTTTATTTTAACGTGTTATAGACACAGCCAGGTAACAATATGGAGCCCGGAAAGGCCATCTCAAAACAGTCATGCCAACACTATAAAATCACTAGCTAGTAGCTAACCTATGTTCGGATATGTCTCGAACATCACAAATTGAGTTATTTACTTTATCCTTGTGGAATTCTCTTAGTGCAAGCCGTACTTTTGATGACCGAATAGTTTCTATAGGAGAGCAAGTCCTCGGCGAAACAAGAAAAGATCATGTGAACTAAAATCTCTACATGCGATAGCTACAAAAATATGCCATTCATCGGAAGAAAGCATGTATGGGGGGGATCCGCTGTCGACTGTACTTTAAAACTTTAAAATTTAGTTTATTGTTACCTAAGACTATTTTAAAAAAAATGTTAAAAGAGTGCGATTAATTCGCCAACAAACTGCCACGCAGTTTGGCGAATAATTTATAAAATTTAAAACTCTGCGATACCAAAGTAAGTCAATAAATTAAAAAAAAAAAAAACATAATTTCAGGTAGCTTGTTAGGGGCCATTCAAGTATTACGTAAGCACTACAGGGGGGCGGGTGGGTCTTAGATTTGCTTATTTTTTATGACACGGGGGCGGGAGGGTCTGGACGTTTAAAGTAGGTTTTTTTTCAAAAAAATTTAGTTTATTTTGCTTTGAGCACATTTGGCAACCTTGCTTTTCTGTGCTTGAAAACGAAACGCATTTTGAGGAACGCGTTTAGGTAGTCGGTTCGAACCGACTAGGGGAATTACCGCGCCCTATGCACTTGTCTAATTTTCTTCCGCCTATGTATTGAATACATAAAAAAGATGCATGTACTAATGTTAACGTAAGCATGGGAGCGTGGGAGTTTTGCTTTCTTTTGCTGACGAGGGGGAGGGGGGTAAATAGTTGTAATAAATCTGCTAAGGTAATACTTGAACGGCCCCCTATGCTGGATATACGGCAGCAGTAGGTCATCATAGCAGATCATTTTGTCGTCAGATTTACCGACCAGCGCAAAATGACATCGATATCGTGAACGCCAGATTCCGAAATGGCGATCCAGTCTACAAACATCCAATGGTCCCCGGATATGAAGGTAAGGTTTGCCATTTGTTTGGAAAAGTGTACCCAAAATCCTTACTAATATTATAAACGCGAAAGTTTGTATGTATGGACGGATGTTTGTTACTCTTTCACGCAAAATCGGCTGAACGGATCCGGATGAAATTTTGCACAGACATAGATAAAAGTCTGGATTAGCACGTAGGCTATTTTTTATCCCGGAAAAATACGCATCAAAATTACCACGCGAACGAAGTCGCGGGCAACAGCTAGTAAATAATACAAAGGTTCTTCAGTACCTGATAGTTTCGAAGCACAACTCGAATATCAGAGAACTTTTATTCTGTCGAATCACAAACAATAGAAAAGAGTCGTGGATGGATGACTAGTCACTAAGCAAACAATCTGTCGTCAAGTTGCGACAATCTGTTGTCAACTAGCCTAATAAGGTGGTTAAACCAGTTCTAAGCTAAATGCACTCCGCCTACGCTACGGCCGATCCAGATGAATCAATCAGGGTGACTCATGCTATGAATACTTGGATTGGCATTCCCTGGAACAGGGTATAGGATTTCGTTGCTCAGCTCAGTCAATTAGAGCGGCGATGGCAGTGCCAGCCGTAACTCACATAAGTATTCGAATCCTGCTTTAGCGTGAGATAAAACTAAATATCTATAGTACTTTTTAATGACTCGCGATGCACATACATCATCATCATCATCATCATCATCAGCCATTCGACGCCCACTGCAGGACATAGGCCTCCTTCGTGGTTTTCATAACCATGAGGGGTTTTGCCATAATCGCCACGCTTGGCAGGCGGGTTGGCGATCGCAGTATGCGGTTGGAATCTCAGGAAGACGCTGCTGCCCGTCCCCTGGATATTGATTTCCTTAGTCGCCTTCTACGACATCCACGGAAGGAAATGAAGTGACGCTATTCTTAATCCGGCGCCACACGGAACATACATAGCACGCACATACACAGTAATATATTAAACGGATCTAACCGCGATTTTACCTAATAAATAATCGCGGTTGGACGGTTAATACCTATATTACTAAATATTTATACTTGCGAACTTGAGACTTGTCGATATAACCTAGTCAAAATTGAATAGGCAAGATTTGAAAATTAATTTTGTACTGACGAGCGTTCAAATGACAGTGGCCTCTCTTTATCTATGAACTCGAGAAGGCATTGCAGACATAAGTATGTCCAAATTCATGCAGTCTTATTTATAAAAACAGGATTTCTTAATTTCTTAAGACACTCCTCAAATGCAGTTTAAGTAGCCTTTGGTAAAGGGAAAATACTTTACCGCTTTTATAAATAACACCGTTAGTCTGTCGAGACCAGCCAACGCTTCCTGCTCTACTTGCACGAAAATTCTAAATACATACATTCACGCCTGTATCCCAGAGGGGTAGGCAGAGACCAGGCACTGCCACTTGCCACGATCCTGACGGAACACTTTTGCTTCCTCAACATTCATTAGTCGTTGCATGCACGCACGACGGTTTCGGGTAAGAAAATTCTAGACGTTAAAAATAACAATCGAGATCTTTAGCAGCTGTTTGGAAACCGAAGTAAAATTTCACAACGACAACAGCAAAACAGTAATAGGTCCTTATCTCCTCGCGACCTACTTTGCGGTTGCTGCTACACAAGTACGAGTACCAAGCACAGACGTACTACGGACAGTTTTCGCAACACCCTTCAGCTTATCTTGATTTGCGGACTGCCTAGCTGGAAACTGTTGGGGAAGTTGTAAAATTCATTTCTACCACTGGAACGACCTAGGTTTGGCTTTCGGGAAACGTGAATAATATCATAGAGACATGAATGTGATCATGTTTATCGAAAATGTAACAAGTCACACCTAATTGCAAAATAGGTCATTTCCAGGCTTCGCCAACTCTGGTCCAACCATTGAAAACATCTACAGAATTGTGCTTAAGTATTTCCTTGCTAATAAGTACTTACATTTTTGGGCGGTAGGGCCTACCTATCTCAATTTTGTCAAAGGCATCCCGTATCAAAGACAATCGTAGTACAGTCGACAGCACATCAACCTTTACACGCGTGCACCCTACACAGTTATGTTACGCGCCACTTTGCAACAAAAATGTAAAGTTTGGTCTACATTTTGTCGACTGTATGTCAATAAGGCTGCAACTCTCTATCTACTTTGCATCTTTATCATTTTCTATGTCATGTACTGTGGTGTACAATAAAAAATATTAATAATTAAATAATAAAAAATCTTACAGTCTCTTACAAACTTTTCATAGTTGGGGTCTTATTTTATTGTTTACCTACTCGTGCACTCTATTACGTTTCGTTACGGGTGACTTTGTAACAAAAATGTATGGTCGACTTGCTGTCGACTGTACCCTATACGTCGTGATAGCTGATCAACCTTCGGAATAAAAATCATCCGCAAGCGTGCGCAACTGAGTAGAGTGCACATAGGTTAACTTGCTGATGACTTTACTGGTGAAAACCTCACGATCAAGCCTCAAAGGAGCAAGCATTTACAAAGATCTACAAGTTTTTCAAGTGTAATTGTCTCGATGATGAAACTATAGGCTTTCTACCGCGCCTCAATGCACACTTCGGTCAGCGCTACACTGTCGGTGCCACGGAGGCAATGTCGGAGTTCCAACGATCGCAACTGGCTGCAAGAGCGGCCAAGAATGCCCTGGAACGAGTGGTCGACCTGCAAGCCGGCAGCGGACAACCGTGGGACCTGGTGGACAGATTTGTAAGTCAAGATCGAGGGCTAAAAAGTGACGTCATGGACTTGGAAGGAGAATGGGCGAAGGGTGAAAGAAGATGGACAGGAGACGAGGATTGATAATATAATGGATAGACGGGAATTGATGAAGATGGAATTGTACGGAAAATTGTGACCAAACATGAATTGTAGCAGAGACTGACTAACAGAAAGAGTTATGAGGTAGCGGACAGCCGTTGGCATCCGGAGCCTGTTTCATAGAACTAGTAGAAGTCATGGCTTACTACTACAATTCGATGTACAATGTCCATCGAATTGTCGTAATAAACTATGAACTGTAGTTTTATAAAACAGGCCTGTAGTGGACAGATTTGTAAGTCAAGATCTAGGCACAGATCGAGGGGCGAGTGGCGTCGTGGACTTGGAAGGAAAACGGAAGCCAATGGGTGAAAGAAGATGGACAGGAGACGAGGATTGATAAATTGATGCATGCACGGGAATTAAGTTAATCCCGATTGTATTGATGGAGATGAAATTGATTGAAAAGAAAATATAAAATGTGAGACAATCTCAATATAAAGTGGAAAGAGTAATGAGAAAAGAGGAGCTGAAAAGCTGACAGATATTTGCGAAAATATACCTAGTTTTATTCTACAGTTATAGCTTTATTCTACAGTCTGCAACAGCTGAGTTCAAGCTGCCCTTGGTAGCAGTGAGGCCAGAATGTGCTGGGATTTTACGAGAATTGCCCGTAGAAGAAGCCAAGTTATCGCCAGCGTCGCACAGCATCAGTCCTTACTTCATGGAGAATGATGATCCTGACAAGTTCATGAAAAAAGGTGGGTCAGCGATAGTGGCTTCATGGAGAATGATGATCCTGACAAGTTCATGAAAAAAGGTGGGTCAGCGATAGTGGCCAAGGTTAAATCGTGATTGAAAAACCGGCCACGTGCGTGTCGGACCACGCGCAGTGTAGGGTTCCGTGGAAAAAGGGGGGTTTATCTGCTTTACAGAACGTAACAACTTCATTCATTTACAGAACTAACAAATTCACTTTGTACGTATTATTCGTTAACTTGAAAAGCCTACTTAGCCGCGATAGTTTTCCTTTTAAGATTATTATAGTTATGTGCTACTACCCTGATTTTTTTCAATCCAGGATTTGGGGGACGCCACTCGGACAAAAATTTGTGTTTTTTAAGTTTAATATTTCGCAAACCACGTTGTCCGCAACATGGCCATTGTATTTTTTACTCATTTATTGATATTTTTATTGCACTTAAAAAAATCGTACGATGAGGCGGACTTAATGCCATAAGCATTTTCTACCAGTCAACCGCAGGAGGTAAGGGAAAGTGTTGGTAGGCGTGCAAAAAAAAGGAAAAGTTAATATTAGTTTAAAATATACTTTTATTAAGTGTAATTAAATAAAGTTATGTGCAATAAACGTATTAATAATAATAATACATAAAAAAATTATCTTCCTACAACCAAAATATTTTTAAACAACCAATCTATGGGGTAGGCGAGAAAAAAAAATTGTATCCCTAATTTTAGGTGTATTGTAAGGGGGGTATCGTAAAAAAAAATTATGATTTATTTTATCGTTTTGTCGGCGTAGTTAATATGTATGTCTATGCCAAATCTCAGCTTTCTCGTACTAATCGTCTCTGAGCTAGGCGAACAGACAGACAGACAGACGTGCAGACGGACAGACAGACGGACGGACGGATGGCGAAACTATAAGGGTTTTTTGTGGTTTTTTACGGAATCCTAAAAACGTTTTCAAAGATTACCAAGAATATAAGGAGGTGATAAGGATTTTTTGAAGACAAACAGATTTTTTTTCAACTAAATAGCGATAGGAAGGAGTCCAAAACCTATTTTGTATATTGACACTCAATTTTTTTTCCATCTATTGTTATAGGAAGTCATGGAAGGTTTTCGTAAATAATCAGTACTTAATTTTTTATTTTTTATACAAAATCGTTTTGTTTCCAATGTCCTATAATAAACTTCACGCGTCGTTTGTTAGGAATCAGATTTGGGGCTTCAATCCTGCCCAGCATACCCGTAAGTTTTTCCTTAGCCTTTACGACCCGCTGTAGGGCACAGGCCAACTCTCGGAGAGTGAGAGTAAGAGACAGACAGTGTTGAATAAGAGCTGAACAACAAGCATGCCAACTGGGGAATGGCAATTTGAAGCGCCGCTGAGGTGAGTAACACCTCTTGATGTCATGACCTCAGATTCTCAGGTTTTCCCAAGATGTTCTGCTTTACGGTTAGCAAGTAGGCAGGTAGGTACTGCTATTATAAATTTACGAAATATGAATCCCGGTTCAGAGAAATATTCATATTAAAGCTAAGTTGTTTGTAAAAGTGATTATTTAGCGAAGTTTTGTGTAGGTAATGTTGGCAGCCGTCATGACGCCAAAAGAATGTTCTATTCTACGTAAACTGTGGCACGCTCTGGCACGCGTCTGGCCGCAAGTGGGTGATACATCTTTCGTACTGACAAACGACATTGAGACCATTTTACCTAAGCCAATAATACCCTATCTTCGCCTAGAACATTTGTAACTATATTTGAGTTACTTACAGATAGAAAATCACAGTTTCAATGCTCTGGTAGCATAGCCACAAATAGGGGGAATAGATTTTTATTAATTTTGGTCTGAGAAACCACCCAAGTTCAAAGGAATGTTAACAAACATGTGAAAATCCAGGCGAAGTCAGGGGGTTCGACTCATTTAGGCGTAGTTGTTTCATTGCATTTTGCTTTCTTATACAGGCTTTACTGGCCATGTCCCCTATGGATTCCAGCGGTTCGGCGAGTCCTCAAAGAAGCTAACCAACTCCGCGCTATGTGACTTTTCCTCCAACTACAGACGAAGGCAGAGTACCGAATGGGCACCAGTTAACGTTGTCAAGTAAGTTGTTCGATAAAGGGCGCTGTTTTAAGTTAGCAAACTTTTTTAAGTAATATAAACTTTTTTAATTTCTACTACCGCATCGGTAGTTTTATATTCGCGTTAAATTGGCAACTCTTTGTGTGATTCGTTCATTAATTTCATTCGTTCAATTTCAATTAGACTTGGCCTAAAGGACTTAAATCCAGGCCATTAAATATTAAAAAAAAAAAATAACTGTCATGTCAAGTGTCAAAGTAATGTCAACGACAACAACGTCAGCTGCGTAGTTTTAAAACACGCGATTTTGTGAACAATTTTAACGAAAACCGATACAAAAATGACAAAGAAGAAGATCCTGCCGAACCTCACGAAAGAGGAGAAGATGGTGATAGTGATATCCGAGATAATACAGGAGCTGTTAGTGGCCCACCGCCAAGGCAAAGATGTTAACCTCAACAAGATGAAAACCCGAATTTCCTCGAAATACGGCATGAGTACGTCTCCAAGGTTGGTGGATATTATCGCGGCGGTGCCAGTTGACGCCAAAAGCATCCTCCTACCGAAGCTTAAGGCTAAACCCATCCGTACGGCGTCCGGAATAGCTGTGGTAGCAGTCATGTGTAAGCCTCACCGTTGCCCTCATATAAACTTCACTGGGAATATTTGCGTGTACTGCCCCGGTGGGCCTGACTCCGACTTCGAGTACTCGACGCAGAGCTACACGGGTTATGAGCCCACGTCTATGAGAGCCATACGGGCTAGGTACAACCCGTACCTGCAGACTCGCCACAGAGTAGAACAGTTGAAGCAACTGGGGCACAGTGTAGATAAGGTTGAGTTTATCGTGATGGGTGGCACATTTATGAGCCTCCCGGAGGACTATAGGGATTATTTTATTCGGTAAGTTTTTGGTTTACTTTTGATTCAAATGTCAAATGAGAGAAGGTTTGCATCCTGCAGAGTAGGGACATATAAGTATAGGCTGCTGATTATGCTATGTTAAGTTTCCACTTTGTTCTTTGTGAGAGATAATAAAATTTTTTTTCTATCTTTATAATCACTCATGGCCAGCTCCATTGCAGATATTCCGTAGGTCTTTGATTGAATTAAAGCGTTGTTAATTCCCAAAGTATCCAAAGTTATTATTATTATTATTATTAATTATTTATTGCACAAAGACAGTGTACAAAAGCTGGACTTAATGCTAATGGCATTTTCTACCATTTTGTTTATTTTCCCCAAAGGAAGGATTAGAGCACATGGTTTCTCTGTTTTGTTTACTAAAGAAAAAACACTATTCATTACCCGACTGCAGCGAAGCCCAAAAGAATGGTTTGTATATATGTATGTCAAATTCTATGTTTCCTCATAACTCCTTAACCAATGGTCAGATTTTGACGAATCAATTTGTCATATTTGCGCGAGTGTCATAGGCTTACCATAAATCCAACATAAAATAAGAGAGGCGGGACCCAAATTCAACGTTGTAAATCTTTGCGAGGTGTCTTGGTTGCTTAGTAGTTAGTGCTTAGCAGTCCGGTTATTGGTTATTTTTTATTTAGTTTTTTATTTAATTTGTCTATCCACAGAAAAAATGTCAGCAACAATAATTAGAAAATTTAGCCTTTGTTGATGTTTCATACCTAACAAAGGTTCAGTGCCTTACATAAGAGTCCATGTGCAAATCCAGTGGATTATCTAGCCTAGGTGCAACCATAGATGTTTTTCCAATCGAAAAATTGGAAACAAAAAGTGATGTCCTAAGTATTTCCAATATTTCAGGAATCTCCATGATGCACTCTCAGGTCACACCTCGAGTTCCGTTACAGAGGCAGTCAAGTACTCTGAGAGGGCTAAGACAAAGTGTATCGGTATCACAATAGAGACACGGCCCGACTACTGTTTGCAGCGGCATATGAGCGATATGCTGAACTACGGGTGTACCAGGTAAGAAAATCTCCAGTTTGTTGTTACTCTAACAAACTTCTGTGAAAAGTAGAATTAGAATTACACTTTATGCACACGAAACATTTAACAAGACATTAAATAAAAAATGTACAAAGGCGAGCTTATCTCTGTAAGAGAACTCTTCCAGCAAACCTCAGAGTCTGAGAAGCTGTAAAAAAAACGGCTTCAGACCCGTGTCTCATTTGAAATATAATTCTAAACCTAGTACTGATGTCTCCCCCGGGAGACATGGGTCTGAAGTCGAAAAAACGGGTCTATATACATGTACAAAATTAACTACAAAATCCTAAATATCCTACTTACAGCAAAAATAAATGAACTAATTACCTGAAAAAATAAATATATAGATGTAGTTAATAATACATCAAAGTGATTTCTTAAGAAATGAATCATCGTCTATGAAGCTATGCAGTTTCAGATTCTTTTTTGTTTGAACAATATTAATCTGTAGAATTCTAAAGGACCCAATTGGGCCACCATAACAATAGTTTTTAATTGTTCCTTTCAAGGTCACAGGGCCGGGTTCTGAATTAACGTTCTGTCACGCTCTTCTATGAGAAATTTGAAGAGACAGCACTACAGTTAATTATCCACTTAGCGAATATTCTTAAGTCAGAAGCTGGCTCATAATCTGACAGGTTAAGTAAGGCAGCGTGCCTTTCTGAATCTGAATAAATGATAAATAAATAACATCCAAACAACACAATCACTTCTGCTGGTGCCAAACTAAGATAACCAGCCAAGGACATCACAAATGTGGGAAAACACTCGGAGGCCATTTGTATAAATCAAAACCATTTGTCCCTAGTGGGAAATAACCGTGACCTCTCTCATAGTAGGTAATCAAACTTGTTGCCACTAGACCACTCACTGCATCAAGATTGGTAGGAATTCTTTTGATGTAGGACATACAAAATTTAGCTGTGAAACAATGCAAAATCTCACAAAGACTGGTTTCAGCTGTACCTACCCATAATATGATTTACAGGTTGGAAATTGGAGTGCAATCCGTTCACGAGGATGTAGCTAGAGACACGAACCGAGGACACACAGTCAAGGCTGTATGTGAGAATTTCAACTTAGCAAAGGATGCTGGATTTAAGGTACAAAATTGCCTACTTGGTTTTTGCTTAGTTTTTTAAATCCCGTAGTTTTATTCCCGCCGAACATGGAGAAGTAGATACTAGGTGTGTTGAACACCTTAACAGGTACCTACGTTCAGATAGAATTACTCGACGCGACACGCGTCTTCTCCAACGTGTCAAGACAATGCTGCGTCCACTTCGCGTTCCTTGCCATGCGAACGCTTGTCCTCTTACCATTCAAGTGTAGCGACGTGCGTGTAGGTGAAAAACCGGCCAAGTGCGAGTCGGACTCGCGCACCGAGGGTTCCGTACACGCGCTTCTCCGTTTTTATTATTTGTTGTTAGAATATATAAGTCCCACAATGAAGCCAAGTTTGATGCCTGTATTGTATTACCGTTTTTACGATAGAGCATTAAAAAAACCCGTTTTTTCACCCCTTATTTTTTTTACTTCTTAGGTAATCTGTCGTAATACCACATACTCTGTTAAAATTTCAATTGACTACCTAGGTATTACGGTTCCAAAGATTAAACGGTCACCTTTAAAAGGTCGGACGGATGGACAGACAGACAGCGGAGCCAGAGTAATAGGGTCCCGTTTGGCACCCTTTTCTGAGTGCTCTGAACTGAACGGAACTCTGAAAACGAATATGCGGGTACGCGGCGCGTCGAGTTATCATTTGTACAACCTGTGTAATTAGCCTCGTAATTGACCTCGTCAGTCCTGACCTTGAAAATGCCAATGATTTTCAATTGTTATTTTTAAGCTCAGGACTGAAGATGTTAAAGGACCCACGTGCCCACTGCAGGACACAGTGCTTCTCTCATACAAAGGTATGGGTTTAATGACCACTTGTACCCGCCACGAGTTGGTGATTGGCAAATACCTCGGGCACTGAATTTTCCTGATATTTTTTTCCTTGTTTTGGCGTTCTTTTACCACTGCGAAAAATAATCGCTGTACATTTCAGTTGGTAGTACACATGATGCCAGACCTTCCGAATGTGGACTTCGAACGGGACGTCGAGCAATTCAAAGAGTTCTTTGAGAACCCAGCGTTCCGTGCCGACGGCTTGAAGATATACCCCACACTGGTGATCAGAGGTACTGGGCTTTATGAGCTGTGGAAGACGGGGCGGTACCGAAGTTACCCTCCATCGACGTTGGTGGATTTGATCGCTAAGATCTTGGCGCTGGTGCCTCCATGGACTAGGGTTTACAGGTATATTTCTCACAGTGTTTTTGGTTAAATAATGAAGGCTGATAAAACTAGCAGCCATGTTTCAATTTAGAAAACCTTTTCGTATACATACATAAGCAGCCTAAATACGTCCCACTGTAGGGCACAGGCCTTCTCTCAGGGAGAGAGTGTGGGCTTAATCACCACGCGTGCCCACCCCGGATTGGCGATTTCAAGCGCTGAGGTATGTGAATAGCTCAGACACTCAGGTTTCCTCAGGATGTATTCCTTCACGGTGTGGTATTGCTTCAGCGAGCGGTATTGCTACTATAACTTTAAAATGTACATAACTTAGAAAGCAAAGTCATAGGTACATGCCCGCACTGGGAATCGAACCTGGGTCTCTCGCTTCCGAGTCCAATGTTCTACCCTTTCGTATGCTATGTATGATTTTGTGTAGCCTTCAAGAAGGCCTGTCTTGTAACAGTAAGTTCAATACTTTTGTACGCCTCGGTAACTTGGTCATTGAATGTCCGTGTTCAGAAATGGTCAGGTGCGTTCGAAATGTAGTGCTGGCGGAGAACGCTCCGCATATTGTAGACCGAACGCCGCATAAAGAAGTCTATTCTGGAAGAACCTAAAGACGAGGATTTCCGCAATCTGCACCCAACGCGTGCTTAAGTTCCTCGGTCATACCGTCTGGCGCGGCCCTGGGTCTAGAAGATCTCATTGTCACCGACCGCGTAGACGCGAAAAAAGCAGAGGACAGGCACCAATGCGATTGACAGACCATTAGAAAAGCTGTGGGAGGGACCCTGCAAGCGGCCATGCATATGATGCACTATCGGACCGAATGGAGAGCGTTGGTGGCAAGAGCTACACCCTAGTCACGTCTCTCAATTACGAAGTTACGATCGAGAAGAACAGACAACTTAGGCAGGCTATCGGAACAGACTTGTTTCTAAAATGCGCAATCGCTGAAAGTACGGTTAAAGTACGTCATGTACCACTTTTGATCTAAGTCTTTTGAAATTGTTTTGTTCAAATTACTATTGTAAAAACAAACTTGGTTTCTCTGCTTTATAGTAGCGCTGTAAAATAAATTATGTTAAAACCATATCGGCGGTGGAAAGGAAAAACACTTGAAGCGACACTTTGGTCGAAATTGAGTTATATGCATATTGTATATATAAAAAAGAACGCTGATTCCGAACATGCATATAACTCAATTTCGAGTGTGTCTCATGGAATGGACATTGCCCTATAAAGGACAATGATTTACTGAATGCAGCGACATTGGTGAAGCGCGAATTTTATGAAAAAGTTGTCAGGAACCTTTATATCTTGAACAGTATTAAAAAAAATACACTTACAACTAAAGGAGTTGTAAAACTTAGGTATTTCAGAAATTGCGCAATTTAGAAATCAGCCTGTGGATGGCCTGTAAATAAAGTTATGAATTATGATACTAAAAACAATAAATATGACATAAATCAATAAACCTCTGATACTCTCTTTCTAGAGTCCAACGCGACATCCCAATGCCACTCGTCTCCTCTGGCGTAGAGCATGGCAACCTGCGTGAACTGGCCTTAGCTCGCATGGCCGATCTGGGGACCGACTGCCGTGACGTCAGGACGAGGGAGGTTGGCATTCAGGAGATACACAACCGTGTCAGACCTTATCAGGTACGCCCTACTCAGACAAAAATTTGCGCTTTAAAGCTTAATATTTTAAACGACCAATCTATAGTGCAGGCGAGAAAAAAACTTGCATCCCTATATTAGGATTAGGTGTCAAAAAAATATTATTTTAACGCCGCGCCGTTTTGACGGCGTGATTAATATGTATGTCTATGCCAAAATTCAGCTTTCTTGTAATAATCGTCTCTGAGCTAGACCGCGGACAGACGGATGGACGTGGTGAAATTATAAGGGTTCCTTGTCGACTACGGAACCCTAAACACGTGACCCACATCACAGTGTATCCTTGTTTGGGACCAGAACAAGTGAAGTAATTGTATTATTTCGACGTTATTCTTGATACGGCGCCACACGGAATATTATTATTATTATTTGTAGACGGGCAGGCAGTTGGAACAACTGATAATTGCCCGCATCCAGTTTCACTTGGTTATTTTTTTCTTTTGGTCAGTGATGTGTTTGTCCAGTAAGTTCTTGAATTTGCTAAATACGCCCGCCATTTGAGATCAATGACTTAATTTTGGCAACATTTATAATTTTTATAATTGACTTCGATAAATTGATTCAGACTTCAATGTGATATTTCATTTATACTTAATGCTAAATTGACTAGTTTTTTTTTCACTGATACTGACCGATTTAGGCCTATGACAGTTAATGATCATAATAAACTCTTGTGCTCTTCTTCCTCCGTCTGTGGAATAAAACCTATGTGGTCGTGATCCTCACTGCTGCTGAGGATCCCGACCACATGGGTTTTATTCTACAGACTACGATCATAGGCAGTGTGGACCGCAAGATGTATACTGCAGTCCGCCGCCTTCCTCACTGTGTCTGACCATCGCGTAGGTGCTCTACCACGGGCACGTCTGCCCTCCATTTGGCCCACGATGATTTGCTAAGGCAATCAATTACCAGGAGACGGGCAGCAGCGTCTTCCTGAGATTCCAACCGCATACTGCGATCGCCAACCCGCCTGCCAAGCGTGGCGATTATGGCAAAACCCCTCATGGTTATGAAAACCACGAAGGAGGCCTATGTCCTGCAGTGGGCGTCAAATGGCTGATGACGATGACGACGACGATTTGCTTCTCCAAACAACGCCTCGGGGATCGCATAATGTGTCCAAGGAAACTAAGTATGCATTTTCTGCATACAGTGGATAACCGCGTGGTGCTGTTGAGCTCTCTTAGTATAGATTCATTAGTTCGCGTGGCAGTCCAAGGAATGCGGAGTAATCTTCGCCAACACCACATCTCAAACGCATCTATCCTACAGTTTTCCAGGCTCTTAATGCGCCCAAGTTTCGGCACCGTACATAAATATTGAATACACCGGAGCTCTAATCAAGCGCTCTTTAGTTGTACGTCGTATACCTCTGTTCCGCCAAATGTTCTCCAGGTTAGTCATAGCACTTTGAGCCATTCCGGCTCGACGACGAATCTCACCGGTGCAGCTACCATCGCTTGTCATCAGCGATCCAAGATTATATGAACTCGTTAACTTTTTCATAACCATCAAGTACGTCGGTGTCTGGAAGTACTTACGCTCTATCTACCACCATTATTTTAGTTTTAGAATGGTTGATCTTAAGACCGAGATTGGCACTCTCGCTTGTGCTCATGGCCATTTCAATTTCACTCCAGGTAGAGCTCGTAAGACGCGACTACGTTGCCAACGGGGGCTGGGAGACTTTCCTAGCATATGAGGATCCAGACCAGGACATTTTAGTCGGGCTATTGAGGCTGAGGAAGTGTGCCACGGACACTTACCGGCCAGAGCTGAAGCCCGGACCGAAGGCCGAGTTCAGACAGTGCAGTATTGTTCGGGAGCTGCATGTTTACGGGTCCGTTGTGCCTGTAAGTATGATCTATTGATATTTTTGTTGCTAAATCATGTAGGTACATACTCTAAGTACAATACTACCATATTGGTGTTTATTGGTAAGTAAACAGTAACAGTTCTGCAAGGGTACTGCAATACAGTCTTATGATATACTGATAGAAGCGACTTAGGAAAGGTGTTCCTGCAAAGAACATAACATACACGCAACACTGCTATTTACATATATACATCGCCCGTATCCCAGAGGGGTAGGCGGAGACCAGGGACTGCCACTTGCTACGATCCTGACAGATCATTTCCACTTCCTCAACATTCATTAGTCGCTGCATGCACGCACGCCGGTTTCGGGTACTTTTTATCTTGACCTTTGCTAATACATCCCCTATTTGGTCGAAGAATGTCCGTCTGGGACTATTAAGCAAGCTTAATCCATTTTCCGACTGAAAAAAATTGTGTAATCCCACTGCCACCGCACTTTGATTCGTACAATATCCTCAGTTTGGGTGTTTTTTCATGTTGGTGATTCGTTGCCTGGTTACCATAGTACAGGGTATCCCAGTTTGGGATGAGGACAAGTGATTGTTGTGTGAAAGTCATTATTATTGTTTTAATGAAATTAAAAAATTCAAGTTTCGCCCAACAGCTTCCCAAATCTTACTCATACTCCTTTCTTCCAGGTGAACGCGCGTGATCCGACCAAGTTCCAGCACCAGGGCTTCGGTATGCTCCTCATGGAAGAGGCTGAACGCATAGCTCGTGAGGAGCACGGCTCAGACAAGATGGCGGTCATATCCGGGGTCGGCACGAGGAACTATTACGCGAAAATCGGATACCACTTGGAAGGGCCCTACATGGTTAAAATGCTGGCGTGATTTCGTGAACCAAGCCTAAATAAGTCGTACCTTTGGCGTATCCTTGGTATTTTTCCGGGGATTTTGGACCTGAAAACGATGGCCGGCCACATGCTCCTCTACGCCAATGAAATTATCGTAAAATAAACTGAAATTAAATAGTAGATACGTGTTGACAGTATATTTTTTAAATGTGGCATGGTCCGAAGGTTTATACCTGTGTTGTTGAGATCAGTATACATAGAGAACACTTTCCTGTGCAATTAGAAAAAGAATATATTGATAAATGAATATATAATGGACTTTCTCTGAGAGAGCGCCTGTGCCCTGCAGGCTGCTTATGTACAGAAACTGGAATTTTACCACGGTTTTTATGCCGTGAGTGCCGTATAAAGCTGGATTGAAATGGAAATAAAGTTTTTTTTTGTTGTTTCTTTACATTGGCAAATTTTATTTTAATCCTTTAAGTTTCCTGGCGTTTTTTTCTGCTGTGAATGTACTTACATATGTATTGAGTTATGTGTGAACTATTGCCAGCTGCAGCTACAGCCCCCCCATATTTACTCTGTCTTATAATATTATTATCATATTTTGGAGATGCTGTTCTAGTGAGAATTCAGAGCTTCAAGAAAATAATGTCAATAGGACGGGGCGAGTTTCATGAAACTACAATTCGTAGTTTATTTGGACAATTCGAGGTATATTGCGTAGCAGAGTCGTTTTGTTAATCTGGATTAATCGACTTTGCAATGTACATCCAATACGGTATTTGACACGATCAACAATAAATTATTTCATATGCTCGATCAAAACAAAACTTACAAAATATCTCGGAAAATGTATCTCTTTTAGTCAATTACTAGTTATTACGATTTTTAATTAGATTAAACATAAAAAGAGTGCTCTGAAATGTGACGTCATAAGCAAGTATTTTCATACAAAATTCCGTTTTAAAAGTAACTCATTTGATATTTTGTCAAATACCCAATTGTCGTAGTAAACCATGATTTGTAGTTTTATGAAACTGGCCCCTTGAACGGTTACAAATGCTGTAATATTAACTAAACACTGGAGACGCCTATTGTCTGTCTAAGTGACGGTGACGCCTTTTGACTACCGCAAATTCTCGAAAAAAGTTAATTATTTTACTGTTCCATAATAAGCCTTGTTTCGTAAAATCCATTTAATTCTCGAGTTCGTAAACTGTTAAAACAGCACGTCAAGTCAACATGCATGAATCACAATAGAAATTTTCACTTTCCCGAAGTATGTAGTTCAGATTTTTCTACTAAATTGCAGCGATTGCTTTGACCGCTCGACTTGCCCGCAAGTCTCTACCTCAGATTAATAGCCAATAACGTTGACCTTCAGGCTAAGGTAGTTTCTTACCTTAGTCTAAAGGTAAGGGTTAGCGTTACTGCTGTATCCCGCCGATCCCGCCCATAATGTTCACTTCCCTCCAGACGTTGACCCTTTGCGCCCCCCCCTTTCCCGCAGACCGGACCCGCCACTGTCCATAAACCCGACGGAGATTTACCACAAGCACGTCGGCATGCTGCCCAACTACGCTGGTCACGTGCCGGGAGCTATGTTCAGGTGAGGCTTATGACATGGTTAAACAGAAGCCGTTCACTTCGGTCTTGAGCCTTTCGCATCCAGTCTTGCCGGCCATTTTTACCACCAGTCGTCAGTCCATCTCGTTGGTTGTCTGCCTACACTTCTACGCCCATCGTTAGGTCTCCAGACTAGCTTTACACACCATCTTTTGGTTTAGCCTTTTAGTATAGATTTAATTACTTAGGTACATTTTTTCTCGTTGTTTAAACCCAATTACATTATATTTAAAGCATAAAGTAGTCCAAAATATTAAGCTAGTTTAATTGGTGCAGATCTGCACCTAAGGGGTTATAGTCCATCTACTTAGTTATACAATTATACTGCTCAATATAACTTATTGGTTTGTCCATGTAGTTATACCCACATATAAACAGCTATAAATTAAACGATAAAATCTATATTCAAAGGAGTCTAATAGGTATAATGACGTAATAAAATTATGACTCAATGTTCATGCCAAAGGTTCATGACTTACTTTTTTTTGTGTTATTTTATGGACACACCTCTATTATTTTTTTCGAATCCAATAAGTTATGTTGAGCAGTATAAAAAATAGGACTATTATCGTCCATTCTGTTATATTGTATAACCAATAATATAACGAGACTGCCCTGTGCAGATATGCTGCTCAGCTTACCAAAGGTAAAACCGATGAAACCTGCCTATCGCCAACAGGCAGGTTTGATTTGAAGGTCAGTGGTGACTAGAGATCTATCTAATCTCCCTTATACTTCCAGATTTGGCAAAACCTACGGTAACGACACTCGCGACGCGAAGCGATGGCTGAGGGCCGACTTCACGTAACGAGCAGTGAAGCAATCTAACCTTTATATAAGTTACAAACTTTTTTATGCCCTAGGTAACCGTAAGCTCACATCAGCGACTTTTTTGGACGCGAAAATTTTACGCAAATAAACTAACAACAATTTTGTATTGGTGGAATAAAATAGTAATAAATAATTTCTCACAACCATTTTTATTTTCAAGTATAACAAAGATTTAAAAATACAATTTGCTTAGCTAACAGGTTTAAAGGTATATAATAATAACCTGCCTTGCAATACACTACACTTCTATTGAGTATTTTGCTTTGGTTTAATTAAGCCTATTTTTTCTTCGCGTTCCATTCCTTCATTAATTTATCAGTCAGGTCCAGGTTTTCATCTTTCTGTCGAGAAGAGAAACAACAGGTTTCATTATTGCTAACATTAATATAAGAACATTATTGCTTAGATTACTTTTGGGTCTTTTTATCTCACAAACGCAGGGCCGGATTTTGAGGTCTGGAGGCCCTAGGGCAACGAAGGAGCGGAGGCCTCTAATTATTTCCAAATAAAAAATACGGAAGAAAAACTACAATGAACACGACGAAATTTTTTTTTTTTGAAAAAAGAACGGACGTTATAAGTACTCATAAAAGATTGGCGTTTAATGATGGTACATTAGCCTTTTGTGGGGGCCCTTTCCTTGTGGAGGCCCCAGGGCAGTAGCCCCGCCTACCCTCCCCTAAATCCGGCCCTGCACAAACGCCTCGTATTACAACTGCAACATTAGGCGATACTACGAGGCGTTTGTGAAATGCACGAAATTCTTTCGGCGCGGTAGATCTGTTCGGCATACGAAATACATTCGGCGCGGAAAGGTGGGCGAGGCCCTATGAAACTTTGTTGACTTTGGCTCGGTCGATTCTGCCGCCTCGGGTCGGTTTCCCGTTTTGACCAGTTTTCCTAAAGGTTTCCATTCACGATACGACCAAATGGACGGCCATCCAAGTGGATGTAGGCCGAATTTCAAGTCCACTGTCGGTGCATCCGCCGGTGGCGTCCGCAATCTTTTTTTTTTTGACAATATTGGCCTTTGCGTTTTCGTCTTTCTTCCTTAAAAATAAATTGCAGCCTCAGAGGAAGGGTTTTCCCTGTACATTTCAATGAATGCCCAAACAAAATCTCTTGATGACGTGAATCAATGGTATCGACAAAATGTGGGCGGCTGCGCACCGCGGAATGAATGGAAGATGGACGCCATTTTGGCCATTCAGCGGGTTGGCGTGCGTCTAGCGTGCGTTTTTCACACTGACGGTCCATCCAGACAGACGCACTACACCTATACATCAATTCGGAATGGCGTGATGGATTTACATCCGATTGGAATTCCATTCCTGAACGCCGTCTTAAAAATGGACATTACACTGACGAGCGGATTTTAGAATGCTAGCAGTCCATTTGTGTTGGACGCATCGTCAGTGGGGGCCTTAAAAGAAGACGACTTCAATTCTTACGGAGCCAACTACATATTATAAGGGGTCATCCATAAAGTACGTCACACCAAATTATAGTGATTTTTTGACCTCTCCCCCGTCCTTGCCCCTTCGGCCGTTAAGGAAACTGAAGTTTGGAAACTGGTTTCCTGAAAGTATTTTTTTATCCTCCTACCACAGTTGGTCACATTTGTGAGACCCCCTCTCCCTAGTGTGACGTCACATATTTTGTAATTTTACACCTAGAAGTGATTAAATTAAAACAGCAGTTCCGAAATTAGTTTTATTTCCATTCAAATTATTTTTTAATATTATCAACATCACAATTCTTTCAAATATTTATATTTTTGAAACGGGACGTCACGAAACTTGGGACCCCTCTCAACCCTTGTCACACTTTGTCAAAGCCCCCCCCCTTAACGTGTGACGTAATTTATTGATGGACCCTAAACAGCAGGTTTCCTCGCGATGTTTTCCTTCTAAGCTCAAAGGGTAAGGCCGTGACTATCCACTATCCTATCATCAAGTCAAGGACCTGCGTGAGCTCCAGGCGGGCGACAGGGGGCCTTTGACTCATTGAACAGCTGTCAAGTCATACGACTCACGTATTCATAAATACGCTACCGAGTATAAGGGTTAATATTATTCATCTGACTGTTTTTCTGACCCTACAAGTCATCACTGTCGCGAAACGCAACTCCAAAAGGTCGTATCCTAGCAGCATTTGAACCGGGTACCTAATATTTATGTATTTGGTCTATTGATAACTTGTTACTACGTAATTTTATTATATAGTCTATGAAATTTTTGCACTAAATCTGGCACTATCCCTTCTGCTATCCACGTAACCCAACGTTCCCTTACCGTACTGCAGAGAGGTAAAAAACTTAGGTCTCCACATACAAGACAATCTATCATGGGAGAAACATGTTGCTGAAGTAAGTAGGAAGATCTTCGCATCCACGCACTCCTTGAAACGTATGCAGAAGTTCCTACCGTTCTCCGCTAAGGTTACGTTGGTCAACGCCTTGCTTCTCCCAGTCATTGACTATGCAGATGTGTGTTATCCCGATCTCACTGAGGAACTACTTGACAAATTAGATCGACTTCTCAATGTCTGTATTCGTTACATTTTTGGCCTCCGTAAATATGACCATGTTTCCCAGTTTCGCACTCAGCTTAATTGGCTAAATATCCGCTCCCGTAGGAATGCCCACATTGTGACACTTCTTTATGGGATCTTACATAACCCCTCCTCTCCCCAGTATCTCCGCGAACGTTTCGCCCCTCGTGGCGTGCATGGTCGCCTTCAGCGTCCATGCAAAGACTTGCTTCTAGACATCCCCGTGCATGGTACGGTAGGCTATTCGAATTCTTTCACTGTGACAGCGGTGCGCTTGTGGAACGCGCTACCCCTGTACATACGCCAGGCCCCCTCAGTCGACGTGTTTAAAAGTAGAATCCACGAGCACTACTTCGAACTTCAGAGTAATAATCCTATTATATAAGTAATTTTTATGTAGTTGTGTTTATTGTGTTATAGTGTGTATTTTATATGTATTTGGTATGTATCTTGTTATAATAACTATGTAATTTTATTGTAATATGGTTTATATAATTATTATTATTCTTTGTTCTTGCAATAAATCTTTCTTGGCACTACCCCTTGCACTATCCACATAACCCAAGGTTAGCTGGAAGAAAATACTTACTAGTATTAAGCTCGCCTTTATACATACACTAATACTTTGTACATACCTTCGTTGGACAATAAAGAATTTTTTAATTCAATTCAATTTGAAAGACCCAATTCGGGTCGCTGAGCCAGCGGAGTAAGTAAGCAGTTACCTTTATAAAGCAGAACCTAGCGTAGTTCTCCCCTAAATTCTTGTGCTGCTCCGAGTAGAAGGCGGTGGGCGGGATGGCTAGCACGCCCGCCTCTTTGGCGAACTTCTTGGTGAAGCGGTAGTCCTTATACCGGTCTGGCTCGCCGGACAGGTCGATTTTGCTTTCTGGAAGAACAAAAATGTCGTTAGAAACGAATTACAATGTTGGTTGCCATGAACTACGAAAAACTGTTTTTGGCGAGAAAGGGCACAGAAAGTCTGGAGCGATCATGGCTAACTATTTAAATGGCGTTGGGTGTTATTCCTTAGGTGGTTAGAATGCTAATTCAATTACAAGTAACTGAAATTCTCTGCAGGTTAGTTGGAAGGCAACTAATAAATTCGAATTCTTAATTGGAAT
Organism: Yponomeuta evonymella; assembly: GCA_963969515.1. NCBI lineage: Eukaryota > Metazoa > Arthropoda > Insecta > Lepidoptera > Yponomeutidae > Yponomeuta > Yponomeuta evonymella. The sequence continues at coordinate 3,621,702 of OZ018347.1, forward strand.
TAGTAATTAGCATTTGCAATTGCTTTTTGCCAAGCTCTGTATCTTATTTAGGTGAATATTGGTTGGCATTATTGCCAGTGTCTCCTTTCTTCCGTTTTTCAATTTCAGGTGGACAACCTCCAAATAAGATAAGATAAGATAATGTTTTATTTACACACCAAAACACACATTTACTACAAATAGGGCACTAGCAAGCAACAGTTCCCGAAATCGGAGATCGGTTTTCTCCTTGGCTTCACAACTGGGGGACGTGTTTACAGACGCTTATAATATTGGTATAGACAACGTAAAACTTCCTATTTTACGTTGTCGTTTATAGTAGGAAAAGAACCCATCTTGCTTTTGAATTGCCTTTACCTGTCTATCATGAGCAGCCTATATACGTCCCACTGTAGGGCACAGGCCTTCTCTCAGAGAGAGAGTATGGGCTTAATCACCACGCGTGCCCACCGCGGATTGGCGATTTCAAGCGCTGAGGTATGTGAATAGCTCAGACACCCAGGTTTCCTCACGACGTTTTCCTTCACCGTTAGCGAGTGGTATTGTTAGGTACTATAACTTCACAAATGTACATAACTTAGAAAGAAAAGTCATAGGTACATGCCCGCGCTGGGAATCGAACCTGGGTCTCCCGCTTCCGAGTCCAATGTTCTACCCACTAGGCTACCACCGCTTTACCTGACTATATCGGCTTTGTATGTATTTAGCAGTAAAGTTGCGCCACATTGTTCCCTCTATTGTATGAGAAACGAGATGATATGACGCAGTCAGTCACTTTGTAAAAATCCGCTGTTTAGAAACGGTCTGTTTACCCGAAGCCGAATTTAACAGATTGAAAAAAATTGGTTCCTTCGAACCCGAAGACGAATTTTATTAATTGGCAACGAAATAATATAAAGTACCCGAAACCGGCGTGCGTGCATGCAACGACTACCTGATGGATGTTGAGGAAGCGAAAGTGATCTGTCAGCATCTGGCAGGTGGCAGTCCCTGGTCTCTGCCTACCCCTCAGGGATACAGGCGTGATATTATGTACGTATGTATATTATAAAACTTCACCCAAGTTAGTCCAGTCGGCGACGACGAAGTACCCGCCGTGGGGCAGTGTAGGCCTGAACCCGTTGCCCTTCAGTGTTTTCATAAGTTTGTCCCGTTTGGCCTCAAGTTCGCGCGCTAGAGACACGAAGTAACAGTCCGGGCTGTCGAGGCGCGCCATCTCGAACTCCATCGCGCGGGAGACTGCTTCCTGGAAAGATGACATGCATCAGCAATACCTATAAGAGATAGCAACAGGAGGGCCAACGCCTAGGCGTTTTTGCGATAGATAGATAGATAGATAGATAGAATATTCTTTATTGTATGTACACCAGGACTTACATATGAGAATTAAACAATAATATAGTACAGTACAAATGACGGCCTTATTACTAAAAGTAATTTCTTCCAGACAACCATTGACGGGAAAAAATTGGGAAGCTAAATGACCGGTAGTCGGTGCAACTAAACAATACTGAGCAAGATATTTCTATATTTAATACACATACATAAACGGTACATAATTAATATGTAATTAATATAGAATAAACATACATAAATAAAAATTGAAATATGGAGGGAGGAGATGAACGAAAAATATACCTACATACTACTAATGTATCATCATCATAATCATCAGCCATTTCTCGCCCACTGCAGGACATAGGCCTCCCTCATGGTTTTCCAAGCTTCGAACATAACCATGAGGGGTTTTGCCATAATCGCCACGCTTGGCGGTTGGAATCTCAGGAAGACGCTGCTGCCCGTCTCCTGGTAATTTAATACCTTAGTCGCCTTCTACGACATCCACGGAAGGTAATGGAGTGACGCTATTCTTAATCCGGCGCCACACGGATTAACTCCTCATGGTTATATTAACCTCTCATGGTTATAATAATGTATAGTCCGCAAAAATGTTTTTGGCGGTAAATTGAACACAGTCACAGATCGTTTGCACATCGCTTACTGTCTTTACAGTGTATTTGTAAGTAATTGACTAATAGTATTTTACTACGCATCACACTACCTCAATTACTCACACATACACTGTAAAGACTCAGGAGTAAGGTGCTCTCTATAAGGGAAAGTGCCTGTGTTATGAATAGTCTGATTGAATACCTGTACTGGAGTGCAGCAAGTGTATACGCAGTTCTGGTGCACGACCTGCAAGTTCCTCATCAGGTTGGCGGGCCCGTAAGCCCAGCCGATCTTCCAGCCGGTCACCGAGAACGTCTTGCCTGCTGAGCCGATGGTGACTGTCCGCTCCCACATGCCGGGGAAGGTGGCTGGGAAAAGGTTGAAGAAGATTCAACCTTATCGCCAAGAGAGGGTGGTCATCAGTTCCTATATTACGCGCATCGATTTCAATCGTCAAAGTGTCAAATTCCATACCTATTGCTACCGCAAAGGTCATGATTCTGACAGGATTTGCGCATAATTGCGATTGCGAGAGAGAGAGAGAGAGAGAGAGAAACGTTGGGTAGACATAATAATAACGTAAATAATTCTACAACTCAGTGTCTTTTTCTTTCTCGATCCAGATTTGACTGTTTCTTTTGGTAGTCAAACACGTGATCTTTTTGGTCCTTCGATCTGATACGTTCCGAGTCTTTGTTTTGCTTCTCCAAAAAGGCACATGGATGACAAACGCTACTATGTGTGACCAGCTCCAATCAAATCCAGTTCATCATCCCACTTTTGTCCACTGCTGGACATAGGTCTTCACCGAGGCAGGCCACTTCCCAGCGAGTTAGTGAGCGTCCCACGCTGCCAACTCACCTATCCGAATATGCTGATGCGGCTTATACACCATCCACTCGTACACCTCATCAGAGAGACACAGCACATTGTGTTTCTTGCACAGGTCGGCGATCACCTCCAGTTCTTGCCGCGTGAACACTTTGCCTATGGGGTTGTGGGGCGTGTTCAGAATCAGCATCTTGGTCTTGCTGTTGAAGAGCGAGGATAGTTCCTTCTCGTCTAGGACCCAGTCCGCGGAGGTTATGTCAGGGCCAGCGTTGGGTTTCTGGGGTGGAAAAAAAGGTTATTACAGAAACAAAAAAAAAAAAAACCTGACTGCCAGTTTAGCACCGTTTTTTACAAGGGATGATTTAAGGATCCTAATAACATCACACATTTGAAAGGTTCAGGCATTTAGAAGTTACGGTGGTATAAAGAAACTGAAAATATTACACTCTTTTTTGGCCTGGAAGACGCAGCAGCTCATAGGATTTTCTATAGTACGTGGGGTAAATTTTTCACCGAACTTAAAAAAAAACTTACCGGCTTCAAAGCAATGAACCTGGGAACACCGCCCGCCATTTTGATCATGAAGTCGTAGCAGTCAAAGAACGGCTCGATCACTATCACCTCGTCGCCCTGGTCAACGAAACCTGAAATTATACACAGAATTAGACACTGTACAATTTCTGACTGATACTTTTCGCTGGCTAGCCACCTAGGAGGATTTTAACCCTCGCACCCTCTGCAACTTGAATACATCATACTACAGGTTTATCCAAAAATCGGTCGGAAATAGTCCGAGAGTGGAACGAGAACGAGTGGACGTGCTAAAACCAAACGGCGCAGTCCAGAAGGAAGCGACCAGAATTGAGACAAATATGAGCTATGACAAATATGGACGAGCACGATTTAAGTTTGCTGCGTTTGCTATTAGGACGCCGACCCAGCTCGCTGGAACGGCTAGAGAATATTCTTTATTGTCACCAAAAATCGCCACTGACTGGGTTCCGTGCGAAGGATGTCGCAAACGTGGCCGACCCAAGCGGAGATGGTGGGACAATCTCACGAACTTTCTAGCGGGTTAGCAGGAGAACGTAAGAAAATATATTTTACACCAGATTAAAAAATCTCTAATAAAATTATTAAAGAGGTTTGTCAGGACCACAAACCCTGGTCTCTGCCTAGCCTTCCGGGATACATACGTGAGTTTATGTTATTACAAGAGAAATTTATTTATTTATTTCTACAAGTTTACATCTATCATTACAGGCTTAAACCTAATGCGATAGAAAAAAACAAAAATTTCAAAGTATTTTCATAAATGTAGCGTAAAACTTAATATCTGATCTTTTATCATAATACTATCATAACAACATGGCAGAGGTAGACCACAGTCCCTTGCCTTTCTAAGCGAGATGGTATGTTAAATTTCTGTAGGGTAGAAAGATAAACCAGGCCACAAAGGCAGACAAGAGCCGGGTCCACCCCTGTGATGCTGGCCCGTCTGGTGTACAGTCGACAGCAATGATGATGTTACCTAAAATAGCAGAGTACAATGCTTCATAAGCTCCTGTTGTGACCAGGACCTCGGTCATTGGGTCTATTTCCCGGTTCACATGCCTAGAGTATAGTTTCGATAAGCTCTTGACCAGAGATGGGTGACCCTGAAACAAAATAACAAAGGAAAAATAATCGTGTCGTTTAATGCTTAGGTAATAATTTATAATAATTTCTAATAATTTAGTGCTGTAGTGTTTCGAAGTCGGTTTTATTTTTTAATTAAAATATTTTATTTTTAAATTTTTAGTGGGGGAGCGGGAGAAAAATAAATAAGTCCCTTATAACCATAATTTACCTTACTTAATTCGTTGCTTAAAAATTTGATGTTCTAAATTTCCATCTCCGAAAGTCTTCACTAGAACATCACCAAATTAACTTGGGACTACTTTTACACTATTTTATGAAACATACGGATATTACTAAAGGATAGGCCCCATTAGGGCTTATTTACTGCTGTCCACTGAAGAGTTCCGTTCTCCATCTCTGAAAGTCTCCATCAGATCTTCACCAAATTAAAATGGGACCAATGGGACGTTATACCTGTTCGAACAAAAGAATTGTCGAAATTGGTTATTTGACGGAGTTATGGAGGAACATAGCCAAAAAAAAAAACGCGTCGAATTGATAACCTTCTCCTTTTTTTAAGTCGGTTAAATGAAAATGTATTAGGTCTGCTTAATTAATGATGTGTTTAGATAAGGCTGATAAATTAAGCAGTAAATATTCTTACAAATCCTCTAGTGTACTGGTTCAACAGGGGGTCAGGCCCTGTAGCGATCGCAGCCAAGGCTTTGCGGACATGGTCGGGCGCATGGTAGTCCGGGAAACCCTGCCCCAGGTTCACGGCCGGCTTGTAATCCAACACCAGCTGTATGTATTCTACCCTGGAAGGTTGGTGATGGAGATGAGTGAGCTATGGGATAGTATTTGGGACAATAGTACTGATTTATATATTAGATCTATCTAATCAGCCCATAAACAGAGCCCACTGTTTGGCATAGACCTCTACTCTTTCACGCCAAACCATCCGGTCCTAGTACTTTTGCATCCAATTTATTTATCACATATAAAGTAGATGGATCAGAAACTTAATACCATCACCGTCCATCCAAACTTTAGATATCAATGAAAAATACTTTTGATAAGTAGCAGGAATTTCATAAGCAGCCTATATACGTCCCACTGTAGGGCACAGGCCTTCTCTCAGAGTGAGAGTATGGGCTTAATCACCACGCGTGCTCACCGCGGATTGGCGATTCCAAGCGCCGAAGTATGTGAATAGCTCAGACACCCAGGTTCCTCACGATGTTTTCCTTCACCATTAGCGAGTGGTACTATAACTTCACAAATGTACATAACTTAGAAAATAAAGTCATAGGTACGTGCCTGGGTTTGACTGCTTTCGAGTCCAATGAGGCTACCACCGCTTCGGTTGCAGGAATATCTTATAGGAAAATGTTAGTATATTTTAACCTATTTAGAGGTGGAATTTTTAGCCTTTAAATAGGTTTTTACAATTGTCCTCAGCACGGGTTAGAGCAACAAAAAGAATATAATATTTTAACCTGTTAGATTATGACCTTGAAAAGAACAATTACATACAAACCATTGTTATGGTGGCCCGATCGGGTCATTTAGAATTATACAGTTTAAGAGAGTTTATGAAAAAAACTGGCCTTTGCATCTGTAATGAGATGATTTATAGTGTCTAGTGGCACCTACAACAGATGGATGAAGGGACCGCTCGGACGCTGCAGTACCTGGGACATTGTTTTTTTAGATGGAGTAGGCTAGCCCAGTAGCTACACCATCCTGACAGCTTAGTCGGCCTACCCCACAGGAACAAGTCAATATCTGCGGAGCCAACAAAGCAGCGGGTTTCCTCGGAAGCGGGAGACCTAGGTCCGATTCCCAGTGCGGGCAATTTGTAGTAGCAAAACCACACACTAACTGAGTTTATGGAAGAAGGTTTTTAATACGAGGGGTGTTCAATAAGTAGTGAGAATGAGGTATAAACTCCTTGGATAGAGGCAAACTCGCTATAGTTGTCTTTTTTTTCATCAAGATAACGCCCCAGCGCACAAGTACAGAGTTACGATAGCCGCCATCAGCGATGCTGGCTTCTAATTGGTAGAACATCCTCCATATTCACCAGACCTTGCCTTTAGTGACTTTTATCTATTTCTGAGATTGAATGAATATCTAAGAGTCCAGAAATACGACGATGATGACGCAGTGATCGCCACAGTACAAGGTTTTTTAGAGACTCAAGAGGAAGATGAAAAGATGGTCAGAGTGGAGTTTTTTTTCCCGCTGCCTTTTTCTCCACTACAAATACGGCCCGAAGGCAGCGGCTAACATATTAACATAGTACATTGACATTCAGCAAACAGAATGTAAATTCTTTACGTTGAAATAAATTATTGATTTCTGATTTCTGAAGGTTTTTTTAAATAAGGAATTTTAGGTTTAGAAAAAACATATGTTAAGTGTATACAACTAAAAGGTGACTTTGTTGAAAAATAAAATAACCTTTGATACAAGTTAAGTGCATCTTATTCATTCGCACTACTTATTGAACCCCTCTAGTACAAGCATTAAGCAAAAAAGAAACCAAATCTATTAACTGGTAGTATTTGGTTTTTTAAGTAAACACTCGTTATTGTCCCTGTTTTAGAATCACAGGGCTCATAATATCTATTACATTTTCACATGAAGCAATAAACTAAATTGAATTGAATTGGGACAAGTCACTTATTAGACAAGTGACAGTATTATGATCAATAGGAAGAAACTGCCCCTTGTCACTGAATAACAAGCTCCTTGTGTACAAGTGCACTCTTAAACCAATCTGGACATACGGAATCCAACTGTGGTGTTCTGCTAGCAACTCCAATTTGGAGACCCTACAGAGGTTCCAAAACACGAGATCCATGAATACCTAGAGATGGCTACAGTAAAGGAAGAAATAAATTCATTGAGTAAAAATTACAAGGAAAGGCTAAAATCTCACACCAATTAACTTGGCAAGGGACCTATTTAAAGTCGGCTCACACATAAATCTCTTAAAACTATGGCACATCCTCTCCCTCGATGAAAGGCGATGAGGCTCAGAGACTCAAGCAATAAAATAAACCTGGCAATCACCGGATTGCCACACAATTTAAAAAAAAGACCCTCAAGAACCCATCTGATAAAGACTAGTGTCGATGGCAGATATAAGCAAGCAGACTATATACGTTCCATTGTAGGGCACAGGTCGTTAATCACGCCCACCGCGTATTGGCGATTTCAAGCGCTGAGGTATGTGAATAGCTAAGACCTCAGGTTTCCTCACGATGTTTTCCTTCACGGTTGGCGAGTGGTATTGCTACTATAACTTCACAAATGTACATAACTTAGAACAAAGTCATAGGTATACGCTCGCACTGGGAATCGAACCTGCGTCTCGCTTCCGAGTCCAATGTTCTGCCCGCTAGGCTACCACTGTTCTTGGCAGATATAAATAAAGATAAAAAAATATATTTTAAGCAAGATTTGAGCCAGCCATTATAAGCCGGGAAGCTTGGAAAACCTTGACGGAGACCTATGTCCTGCAGTGGGCGTCAAATGGCTGATGATGATGATAATAAGGTTAAGATATTATGTAACAAGTTATTCCAGTAAGATTCTTATAAGTATGACTAATGTTTATAGCCTACACTTAGCATGGGCTAATTTAAATGGTTATTTCAGTTATTGATAACAGTGAGCGCAGCATAAGCGTGCGCGGAATATCCCGCATTTATAAACTTCGCCGGTATTGTCAGCACGGCCACTATAAATGAGAACATGGTGTGACTGAAGACAAAACACAATAGCGGTTCAAACTTTTTGTGGTAGTCATCATTCATCATCATCATTCAGCCACAAGAAGTCCACTGCTGGTAGTCGTGAGAAAGAATTAATTTTAGAGGTTAATTAATGTTTTTATTAAAATACAATACAATTTTTTGCGATGAGGCATCCGCGAGAAAAAAATTATTTTAGAGTCAATTTAATTGATAGGTACAAATAAATGCCCATGTAAAAATTGTAGATATTTATATGAACTCAAACATGCCATGCCTATTGATTGATGATTGTGAAAGTAAATGAGGGTATGTATGGTACGGCCATATGGCTTGACCGATTTTGACAAATGAGATGTCAAATAAAAGGTATTGATGACGCATGTTTTACTAGATATATAACTGGCAATCGGGTTTTTGTTTTCATAAAAGTTTTTAGCTAGTTCCTTAGCTGCAGCGTGAGCATCATCTCCCAGGTTATTTTATCATTTTCTTCAGGCATATTGTCGGGTTGAGACGTCAGCCCTCAGTCCTTTAACAACTTCGACCTTCTTTGTCCGCCAGATATTTGTTTCAAACACAAATATCTAATTCAAAATAAGTTAACAATACTTACTTAAATTTGGATTCAAATAAAAAAGGCATGCAGTATGCAGATATAAAAAAATATGAACATATAAAAGCTTTGTCTACACCCTCGATGGGCCCTCGATCGGTACTAGCAGAGATATCTACTCGTATTAAGCAGTCATTTTGCGAGAAAAAATACCATTGTGTTCTCAGCGGGGACAAATCTGAGAAAAAAATTACTTTTTTTATATTTGTATGATTGAGTATTTAACTGATTATTTAGTTATATTCTTTTTGTTGCACTAACCCGTGCTGAGAATAATTTTAAAAACCTATTTAGAGGCTAGCCAGAGGTCGCGGGTTCAAGTCCTGGCATGGGTGGTATTTTTAGCCTCTAAATAGGTTGATGTTTTAGTTTTAAACAATGTTCTATACTGTTTTATTTTTAAACAGTGTGTGTAACTGTTTAATTCATATGAAATGCCTTTTAACCCTGCCTACAATACTCACCAGACACTCTTTTCGCCAGTCCCAAGTCGGGCGGGTAGACCGAATTTGTCTGTCATCTTCGTTCTGCTGTCTTGACCTAGGTTCTGTCCAACGAACCGCTTACCAGAACCCACGGCGGAGCGTAACAATCTACAAGAAAACATCTGAACAAAACTTTGGAAAAATAAACCCGACACAATTACGATAAAGATAGATAAAAAACTGCGAATTCCAGGACAGGATTGTACAGTTATGTAAACAGTAGTTATCAACGCGTTTTATGATAATTAGCATGCATGACAGTGTTTAATTTGAATGGTTAGTAAATAAAATAAGAATAATGAGAACCTCTGCTGATAACACTGATAGAACACTTTACGCGACAAATTTTAATACTTTAGAAGTCCACACAAAAACCTCGAAAAACGGCACTTTCGTAATTTGGTTGAGATATGCTGTAAATGTCAAGATGACAGTTCATTGTTGACACGTTTGTTAAGCTGCGTTCAGTTCTAATAAAAAAAGTAGAGGAAGAAAAAAATATGATGTCACATCTTCGATAAATTAGTCGTTCATCTTATAAGTAGGTTTATGTAACTTTTTAACTCTATAGCTAATAAATATACGAGTATATATATATATATATATGGTACATTTATGTAATTTGTATTGGGTTAACTTAAAGTACTTAATAATTATTGTACACTTTCCCCCCTTGTTTATAGTGTTCGTATCACCACATCAAGGGTTGGCTGGAAGAGATTTCTGCCGAAATAAGCTCGCCATGTACACTTAATTTTTTCTGTAAATGTTGTGTTTTATTTATGTGTTTTTATCTGTGAAATAAAGTATAAAGTATAGCCAGTATTAATTGAGTACTATGCCAGTTTGGTACCAGAATCTATATTAAAATTACATAATTTGTGCAACTGAGCGGTTAGTGCGTTACGAATTAAGCTAAAGAGGTGAAGTTAACGCTGGCATTACTAACTTTACTCACCTTGTATTTCGATGATTATTTTAGTTATAGGGTACATTAAAACTGTACGTGCGTGAGTCGTCAACGACCCTACACGCTACACGATGAGATTGTACTGCTCGATGCTCTTATCACAAAGAGTTCGTAGGCTACGATGTTATCGCCTGCACTTAGAAACCCTACAAACAAATGTGATGTGATATCTAAACAAATAGGCTTAGACTTGACAAGTTGGTGATTATGGTTGTTACAAATATTATTCACTACATTGTTAGGTACAATAAAATCTAATATAGAGGGTGTTTGGTGGATCGTGTGCCAAATGAAAATGGCCGACAGAAAGGGTTATCAGCTACCCTTTAGACCATTTAACACTTTCTGTGCCCTGGGAGATTTTTTTAAATCAAGAAGATAAGATAAGAATATTCTTTATTGTATACCAGAAAAAGGTTATAGACAGAGCAATGACAAAATAAAAAATACAATTGGCAGCCTCATTTCTAACAGCAATTTCTTCCAGGCAACCTCATATTGGAGAATTTGCCGAAGGAGAAATAAATACGGGTAGTCGGCCCGGGTAGACGGAGAGTTAAGGGTAAATCAACTTTTCATAGTCTTATTAAAAAGAAAAAAGAAATTGTACATATAAATTCAAATTATAAAAAAGTATTAGGTGTAGACTTCCAAATTTAATTTAATCTTTTGTGCATTATCTGAGGGTTCTTTTAAATTCAGAATAAATGGCATTAATCATCTGTTTTTTATGTAGGTACTAACTTTCGAAGTTTCTGAATAAGTAAAAATTTAATTTCAACTTCCGCTTTACAAAGTCGTGTCGCTCGGAATCGCCCGTAACGTAACCGTTGAGTGCATCTGTGTAAAGGTTAACGTGCTGTTGACAACAAAAAAGTGTTTTAAACTTGAATAGGTAGTCTTATTCTTATTTGTAGGGATGCACAACGACGCCATATCCATGAATCTGTAGAAAATGGTGATCCAGCCAAAGTCTGGAATTTTCTCAAATCTTTAGGAGTTGGAAAACCACGTCAGGACTCAATATCTAAGGACCTCGATGTCAATGCTCTCAATAATCACTTCACTTCTGTTCCCAGCTTCGATGGAACTATTAAAACTAACACTTTGAGTATTCTTTCTTCACTTCCAACTCTAGACTTCCCGCCTTTTTGTCTTAGTCAATTCTCCGATTGTGATGTTGAGAAGAGTATAGTATCTATTACCTCCAGCGCCGTGGGTACTGATGGCATTAGCCGAAAAATGATTATGCCCATCATTGATGTTATTACTCCCGTTGTCACAAAAATGCTGAACCACTCTGTCGAGGTTGGTGTCTTTCCTACTGCCTGGAAGGAAGCACAGATCACTCCTTTACCCAAAAAGGCTCATCCTTCCTCATTCTCCGATTTTCGCCCCATTTCAATCCTCCCTTTCCTCTCAAAAGTCCTTGAGCGCCTGATCCATCATCAACTTAGTATCTTCCTAAACAAAAATCATCTCCTTAATCCCCTCCAATCTGGCTTCCGACCAGGTCACAGCACGGTTACGGCACTCGTTAAAATTACAGATGACATCAGGTTAGGGATGGATAATGGTCAAGTCACTGTCCTTACGTTGTTGGATTTCAGCAATGCATTCAACACAGTTGACTTTGATATCTTGCTGGGTATACTGTGCTCTCTTAACATATCTCCTAAGGTGATTGACTGGTTTCGTAGTTACTTGCATGGGCGCCGGCAACGTATACGTATTGATGAATCCTTCTCTACTTGGTCTGATACGACTGCCGGTGTCCCACAAGGTGGCGTGTTGTCTCCTCTCCTCTTCGCAATCTTCATCAATAGTATTTCTAAAAACCTTTCTTCTTCCTACCACCTTTATGCAGATGATCTCCAGATTTACTCGCATACTCCCGTAGATAGTCTGCCCTTGGCAATTGCTAACACCAATGCTGATCTAAATCGGATCTTGGAGTGGAGTAAGTCTCACGGCTTGAGAGTCAATCCCTCCAAGACACAGGTTATTGTTGTAGGCAGTCCTAGGATGATATCGAGGGTCAATTGGGAACACCTTCCACGCGTGCTGTTTGATGTTATAACAATACCGTTCAGTGAGAAGGTTAAGAGCCTGGGGGTTATTATTGATAGGTGTATGTCTTGGTCACCACAGCTGGCGGAAGTGAGTCGGAAAGTATTCGCTTCGGCGGCCTCTCTAAGAAGGTTACGTAATTTCCTGCCCACTGTGACCAAAATTGCACTTGCGCAATCCCTGTTGCTCCCTATCCTCGACTACGCTGATGCCAGCTATCTCGACTTGACTGAAGAGCAACTAAACAAACTTGAGCGCCTCCAAAACTTTGCTATAAGGTTCATATTTGGCTTACGCAAATATGACCATGTTTCCGAGTATCGCACTAAGCTCAAGTGGCTCCCCATCCGTTTCCGCAGGAATGCCCACATAGTTTCTCTTCTCTACTCAGTACTGTTCAATCCAGCCACCCCTCTATATCTTAAAGAGCACTTTAACTACCTCAGTGACTCCCACAGTCGGGCCCTTCGGTCTGACCAGAATCTGATGCTAAAGATTCCAAGTCATTCGACGAGGTTCTTAAGCAACTCATTTGCTGTTAGAGCCGCCCGGCTGTGGAACGATCTGCCGGTTTCAATAAGGCGCTCTTCTTCCCCAGCTATCTTTAAAAGCAGGGTTCACGCTCTATATCTATCACTCTAATTTATTAAATAGTCAATTATTATTGTTTTCCTGCATGTAGGTATGTCTTATCTTTTGTCCTCTGGTAGAACTTTATTGTAATTTATGTAACTTTATGTATGATTATAATTGTTACACCTATAGTATGTAAAGGTATAAGTAAGTATATTATTATTATGTATAAGTATGTAAATGAATATTCATATTTGCACCTACTACCCGTCTCACTTTTCCTTCAACAACTTTCCATCGTCGGTTGCCTGGAAGAAATTGCTATAAGCAATAAGGCCGCCAATTGTACTGCATTTTTGTAAACATTTCATGTCTGTGTTTTTCCTGGTACAATAAAGAATATTCTTATCTTATCTTATCTTATTTATAAAAAAACGATTCCGAAATTGTTCAGCGTCAACCATTTAAACTGAATTTAAGACTTGCACCACTTTCTTAAATGTGGCTTAAACGGCATTTAATCGATTTTTTTAGCAAAAAAAGTCAATTTAAATTACGACTTAAGTGACATTTAAGAGGTGGTGCAAGTCAGCCTAATTGTTTGACTGTACACGATTCCTTAAAACACTCCGTTTTGAATCACGTTTTTGTCAATAACACTTATATTTTTTTACCTGAAATTATTTTACTCAACGTCTAATTGACCGTGACATTTCCGGTTCTGGTGCGAAAGTGGGGTTGAAACGTGAAAGTTGTTGAAGTTGTTTTCTTGATAGGTCACGATGAGGGATGTGCTATCAGGTTAAGGAAAAAGTATGTAATTATTAATCCTAGACTGCCCCTCAGATATTACGCTCACTAAATTCTGACGTTTGTGACAGCAGTTAGTATGGAATTTGGCAACTAGATCTTAGTAAAGTTAGGGATCCTTCAGGATTCGGTGCTCACTAGGTGATGAGCGTAATCTGAAGGTTTAGAGCAGTGTTTTTTAATCTTTTTAAAGATGCGACAACCTTTACAAATAAAAAATTCTAGCGACCCCCCAGTCCCGCAAGACCATATTAAGGGTCAGTAATTTCAAAGGTGATGTAGTTAGAACCTACAACTAAATGTTGCAATATATTTTTTACCAAATGGGACTTAAATGTAAGAAAAGTGAGACAATGTCGACCCTTTCGGGGCGACAATGCAACACAAAATGCCTCGATATTCAAAGTAATTTTCGCATCACTGCAGCCGAAAATTTACTAACTTGTCTATGGCATTTTGATTTAGTTCCGTGAAAATTCAGTGCGTTCCTAAATAAAAGATCTGTCTTGTAGATGCGTGTGAGCGCGACCAAAAATTTACTACAGTAAATTTCTCATTTACTTTCATAAAAACTCTGCGGACTCAAAAACAATACTGTATTTCTGGGCATCACAATCGATGCAAAACTACAATGGGGTCCACATATTGTAAAATTAGCACACAGACTTAGCTCTGCAGCATATGCAGTGAAAAGAATTAGGGAACTCACTGACGTTGCAACTGGTAGGCTTGTTTATTTTAGTTACTTCCATAGTATTATGTCCTACGGTATACTACTATGGGGCCGGGCAGCAGACATTGAGACTATCTTCATCTTGCAGAAGAGAGCCATCCGATTTATTTACAAGTTAGGTAGTAGGGATTCGCTAAGAGATTTCTTCAAAGAAACCAACATCTTAACAGTTGCATGTCAATACATTTATGAAAATATTATGTAAGACTTCGAAAATGTTGGTGGCCACCATAATGTTAATACTAGAAATAAACATAAAATGTCATTTCCACGAGTTAGACTTGCAAAAGTTGACACATCCTTTATGGGGCACTGTATAAGGTTCTACAACAAAATTCCTCAAGATATATTAGAGTTACCTCCAACGCGATTTAAAAAATGTGTTAAGCACATTCTGTGCAAAAAGGCTTACTATAACATCAAGGATTATTTAGAAGATAAAGATGTTTGGCATTAAACAGTAGATTAATATTAATTACAGGACGATTGTGACTAGTGTTCAACACATTCATGACTAATGTTTTAAGTTAAAAACTCTGTTAATTAAGTTAAAACGTGTTTTGAACAGAATAAATGTGGAGTTTCTTTGTTAGCTTCTTCTCCACATAATCCATTAATTGTGAAACTAACAACTTTGACGTTCATTAAGTAAACATTCTGTTTTTATAATGAATAAAAATATTTGAATTGAATTGAATTGAGAAAATTTATATAAATAACATAAGTATATTCTTTGTCGCACACAAGAAAAACATAAACGCTACAATAAAAAACCGGCCAAGTGCGAGTCGGACTCGCGCACGAAGGGTTCCGTACCATTATCTATACAACATTAGACACAAAGATCGAGAAAAATCCCGCAAAAAAATCACGTTGGTTGTATGGTAGTCCCCCTTAATTATTAATTTTATTTTAATTTAATTGTTAATTTTTGTTTACGCCTGAGTAGCAACTGGCACGGGCTGTTAGTTGCGAGCATATGGCGAACCGTGAGAGGGGTTCGTGGAGGCTTAGGAGTGGATGCAAACTTTGGTTTCTCCCTTCGTGGACTCCGCGGGTCAATCCAGCCAGCACTTGCGCTGGACTCCTGGCCAAAAACTGTCTAAATTTGAAGTGACAATGACAACCATAAAAAATACAACTGACATACTTAGATACGTTTTGGGATGGAATTGTAAAGTCGCCTTATTGTTTTGATCCGCATTTATATTGAAGAAACGTGAACTACTTTTGGAATATGGGACAATCCAGCGCCCACCTAGGCTGCCGTGATCGTCCTTCGTCATCCGCGGGTGTGAAATCCAGGTACGTCCACCCCAACCCTTACCAACGAGCACCCTTCTGGTGTTGTCCATTGTTCGCCAATACAGTCCACCCAGTTGCCGCTCCCGCCGCACCAATTTTTGAAGCGAATACCGAACCAAATATTCTGTAAATATTTCAAGCGTTTACCCAATGTACTCTGTGCGTTTACCTGTTGCCGTTATTAATATCCAGCAAAAAAATAAAAAAAATTATGTTTGTTGTATGGGTTATTCTGTTTTTAGTATTTATTGTTATAGCGACAACAGAAATACGTTCTGTGTTCAACTGCGTAGCTATCACGGACAGACAGACCGAAGGACAGTAAAGTCTTACCAGTTTGGCACCCGTCGGGTACGGAACCCTTAAAAGGTACAATGGGCGGCCTTATTGCTGGTACATAATGTAACAGTATAGATATTTTCGCCTAGCAAGACTTTCGGGCGTCACTTTACGAAGAACATGTACTAAAGTATGTTTTATACTTAGGTACAAATTTACGGTGTTATTTATATAACACGATTCCTTAAAACACTCCATAAACGCTGTATAAATAGTCTGCGGCAGAGACTTTACAATGGAAAGACTATTTTATACTGCTCTTGTGGAGTGTTTTAACGGAATCATGTTTTTTTAATATATAACACCGTGACAGTCTTGTCTAGAGAATAGCTCCAGAATGTTAGTCAGGTAAATGAATACGCAAGTGGCAAAACCAACGGCCCCTAGCGGGGAAAGTAATTATTGCTCGCTTCCTTATGTAAGTAGGTATATACCGGATATAGGATAATAAATTAGTGGAACTTCCGGTCCCATTGGAAATGCTCGCTGGTACAGTCGACAACTTTAATATCCATATATGGAAAAACAATCATATCATAATCATAATACGCTTTTGCAAAACGATGGTGACAGCAATTTTTTTAGGGTTCCGTACCCAAAGGCTCCACTGCCCGTCTGTCTGTCTGTCACTAGGCTGTATCTCGTTTAGCGTGATAGCGAGACAGTTGAAATTTTTACAGATGATTCATTTCTGCCGCTATAACAACATTTATTAAAAACAGAATAAAATGAATATTTAAGTAGGGCTCCCATACAACAAACGTAATTGTTTTGCCGTTTTTGCTCGATATGAATAACGGCGACAGGTAGACGCTTGAAATGTTCAAATGTTGTATAGATAATGGTACGGAACCCTTCGTGCGTGAGTCCAACTAGCTCTTGGCCGGTTTTTTAGAACCTACAGGCTACAGCCCTCGTTGAATGACCTAAGACTAAACGATTTGCGCGAAAAACGGCCGTTTTTGGCAAAAATGCTTTAAAATGCTAAAGTTTCTAGGCTGTAAAGTGTGTTTTGTAATTCGAGGCAAAGAGGCAGCGCTACCATTATAAAACATATCGGTATACCTGGCAGATTTTTGTTTTACTGTCAAAAGGTAGAATCGGGTGACTAAAAACCTTATTGCCTTAAAGACATTAATATTTAGTTACACATAAAAGTATTTAAAAAAATACTAACGTAACTCACACAATTTTCATTTGGAAGTAAAATGGGATTATTAGTTTTTTACGTATTAGCAACACTTGGATATTGATAATTTTGGGCAGGCTCAAAAGGACTAGTACCCAGAGCCGTTAAACCTATAAAAAAAAAGATAATTTTGGGTGTGAGGTTTGACACATTCATTATCATCATCATTCACTGCTGATGAAGTCCACTGCTGGACATAGGCCTCCTCCTTGGCTTTCCAAAAAGTCCGGTTGACACATTCATGAAGACTTAATTATTGTTCAAACATTCCGTTTTTTTTCTAGGGTCCGCGAATGTTGTTTCCCGTGTTCCCTTGGGATTTCGACAATTTTGGCTGGTTTTTCGAGTCCACATGAGTAATGCAACATGTGAAAGTGATTTCTATTGCATAAATAAAATATCTTTTTACTTTTGTTTTCATAACAGAGTTTTTTATTGGCATAAATTTAATTGGAACCTTAGCTTTATGGACGTCACAGACGACGGCGTTACTATATGCGAGATTTTTTTCGCACAACTGCGTCCACACACGACTGCGGTCGGATTTAGTATAGAACAAGACATCGCGCGATATACTATTATATACAGCCGTCACCCGTTACCTTTAAAAAGAATTCTATTGATGTCCACATAGAGTACGTCAACAAATGATATGGGTTGTTGTGATGGTTTACGACCTAGCACATGCCAAAGTAACAGTATTTTTTTGCATCGAGTTAAAAAACAGACAAATAGCTAACGCCATTATTGAGATGTATGATGTTCACTTTTTGCCTAAAAGTAATAAATGCTACTGAAATTTCACAAATGTATATGTAACATAGAAATTAAAGGGATTCGAACTCAAAACTTGTCGCATTGAAGCAAGAATTCAACTGATAGCGCTATCACCGCAACTTTCTGTAGTATTAAAGGGATTCAAACTCACGACTTCTCGAATTGAAGCAAGAATTCTACTGGTGGCGCTACCACCTCAACTTTCTGTAATATTATGTTTTTGTAGGTACCGAAAGATACTAAAAAAAGCCTATTCACAAAAATTATTATTATGAGTTTGGGCGGTGAATAAAAATTCAGGCTGTATGCTTGCACTTGACTCAGTTATTTTCAGGAGACAATGGAACTAAAAGGCAAGTCTTAATGACTTGTCGTACCGACTGTACGCTTACGAGAAAATTGCTTTCTGCTATCTCTACAGAGAGCGTTTCATTTAAGAAAACTTCAGGGCCTTTGTAGAGAAGAAAACTTTTCTTCATAAACCGTAAATTGCTGAATTTCAGCGCTTTCGGGTCTTTGAAATATTAACAAAACAAATTATGATGTCGGTGTATGACATATACGGAGTTTTATTTAGTTTCGGATTTGAGAAGATCATCAGGCCTACTTGCACCACTTTCTTAAATGTGGCTTAAGTAGCACATATAAACCTACCTTATCTCCGTAAATTACTGGTGTTGTTATTATTATAACCGGAGAGATTAGAGTTTGCCAATTGAAACATTCTCCATTCAAAATTCTTGTAAATGGTCAGAGAAGTGTTGCCAAAGCTGTTGAACAATTTTTTGTTTGTCCTTTTCTCTTCAACTATTGTTAAACTCGGCTGAGCAGCATTCGGGAAACTTAGAAAAGTCTTTTCGTCTAATATACCTCAATCGCTCAAGACAAAATTATACAACCAGTGTGTGTTACCAGTGATGAATTATGGCACTGAAACGTGGTCTCTCACCATGGGCCTCATAAGAAGGCTCAAGGTCACGCAACGAGCTATGGAAAGGGCTATGCTCGGAATTTCTCTGCGAGATCGAATCAGAAATGATGAGATCCTTAGACGAACAAAAGTCGTCGACATAGCCCAGCGGATTAGTAAGTTGAAGTGGCAGTGGGCGGGGCACATAGCACGCAGAACTGATGGCCGATGGGGCCGAAAAGTTCTCAAATGGAGACCACATATCGGGAAGCGCAGCGTAGGACGACCAGCCACAAGATGGACAGATGACCTCATCCAAGTGGCAGGAAGACGCTGGATGCAGGCTGATTTCAACCGGTCTTTTTGGAAATCCATGGAGGAGGCTTATGTCCAGCAGTGGACTTCTTGTGGCTGAGTGATGTGATGTGATTGTTAAACTATTGAAAAACGTCTTTAAGCGATGAAGGCCAAGATAATCAATCGAACGATGCTAAAACGACTGGCTTAGCAGTGGGGCATCTACGTAAAGGCTTTATGTTGTGTGATACGACTTGTTATGGATAAACCTGAAAACCAAAATGCCAACCTACTAATCCGAGCTTTCCGACAGGTATATCCAATTCACGATCGGCAAGCATTTGATTTTGATTCGATCCAATCATCTAGGCTCAGCCTAAAAACAATTTACTAGGTACATTCGGCAGCAGATCAACCTTCCACCAGTACTCGGTAATCAGCGCTGAGGGATCACTTCCTCAGCACAACGTTGAGTCAGCTGCCTGTTGTGGCAACTTAGACACCACATACAGTCGACTCTCGTTAATTCGAAACTCGAGGGACTCTTAAAATATTACGAATTATCGAGTGCTCGAAATATCAAATGGTTATGTATTTGAGAGCAAATACATAAAACTTGGAATTATTGAGTGTTGATCAATTATTGTTTATTTAACAAAAGCTTAGAACATCTTTCTCATTCTTTTGCAACATCACTTTTCTTCTTACCTCCCTTTACTTTTACGATTAAATTCTTCTTTTCAGCAATCGTCAAGAATTTATACTTTTTAGGACTAATAACTAACACAGACTTTTAATCTGAATACAACCAACGAAAGAGTAACAATAACTGAAACTTAACTAAACAAACCAAGTGTGTCTCAAACTAAACTAATTAATCAATTTTATTTTTATCCTATTCTAGTGTTATTTGGCTTTGGTTGGAATAAAAATGATTTATTATTTATTATTATTAATCATAACAAAAACAAACAAGTTTGAACTTGTCTCAAAATGTACTTACCTACCTCTGCAAGTTCTGCAATCTTTCTGTCTCTTTGATCTTTGTCTCTCTGCAACTTTGAATAAAATTATCAAGTGTTTGACGCCGATGAGTTCGTTTTGTTACGTAGCAATGATTTTTTCGTTCGAGTGCATAAAAATGTATTGATTTGGTTCGAAATATAAAGAGAATTTCTAGGGAACTCGTGATAACTTTGAATTATAGAGAGGTTCGAATTATCGCTGGTTTGAATTAACGAGAGTCAACTGTAATTACATCTATATTATGGCAGAGTCTATGGTCCTGTTTTATTTACTTGATTTGTCTGTTGTGTATTTAGTTTTGTTTTTGTTGTTGTGCATACTATGATACTTATCTGTTTATTTTGTTCCTGTGATTAGGGCATGCAGAACCGGGTCCGGTTCCAGATTTTGCGTACCCGGTTCCAGTGGTAGTCAGAACCGGGTCACCCGGTTCTACCCGGTTCCTAGCGACCAAATTGTATTTTTTATATTTTTTTGTGTAAATGATAATTCAGAGTTTGGTTAAGTAGGAAATTGTAATGTAATGAGATATTAATAAAAAAAGTTGGTATTGGTGTGAAATCAACGTTTATTAAATTATCATTGTAATCAACAGACTAACTCGTGAAACTTTTATTGATTAATAATCAACGAAAACTTATTCTTCTCACAACTAAATAATCAACAAAAACTAACTCTTGAAACTGTTATTAAAAAATCAACGATAAAACATAAAACGTACTCTCCAACAATTAAATAATCAACAAAAACTGAATCTTGAAACAATTAAATAATTTGGTTTGTATTTTTTGGTTTGCAAATTACAGAAAATAAAAAAAAATATACTAAAACACTTAAAACATAAGATCAGTTACTTACACTTACACCTTTGGTAGAATTTTTTTCTTGGTAATAAGATCTTAAAAAACTTATTACATCTAAACTTGTAGGTGTACCCGCGACAATAGTGTGCTCGCGCGGCGTTGCCAGCTCGCTAAATATCAAAAGCTCCACGATACTTCGACGCGCGTAATTTAAATTAGTAATTAATGCAAAATTAGTAAAATCTTATCAGAACCGGGTCGACCCGGTTCCAGCGCTCAGAACCGGTTCCACAGACTCATTGAAATACCCGGGTATACCCGGGTATTTCGGAACCGGGTAGAACCGGGTGCATGCCCTACCTGTGATGTCTTGTTGGTATAATAAATATCTTTCTTGTAGTAGTCACAGATTACCTATCTGCTTAACTTATTATTGTATTTTGTATTTAAAGATTTTATTAAAGATAGAAAATAACAAATAGGTTGACAGATTTGCCTAACTGCGCAGCAGTTTATCGGCAGTTATTGACTTGACTTGCACACGTAGCCATACATAAAACACAAAAATTACAAAATAAAAAAGGCGTACATGGCGAGCTTATTTCAGTAGAAACCTCTTTCAGCCGACCATTGATGTGGTGACACAAACATTATACACGAGGGGGGGAAAGATTTCTTACAAAAAAAATATTAGTCTAATATAATTACACGTAATATTATATACCTACTTATAAAACAATAAATACATAAACAAATAAAATATGCCTATCATAATAGTGAAGAAAGGTAGTGTAAAAAGTACTTTCAATTTTGTTTTGAAGACAGCAACAGATGCATTAGGTACTACCTAGATTGACTCGACTACTGTAGAATATACAAACGCTGCAGTTATATTTGATTTCATTTAGCTTTTGTCTGCATGTTGTCCGCATACCGACACAGAGGGTTTTCTTTCTCATCTCTCTGTGCATTTCCTGAGATATTAAGATGTAAGAAAGAAATAAGAAATGTATTGTGTTACAAACGTCTGTACAACAAAAAATACAGGTCTTGAATACATTGAACTTAGTAGGTAGGTAGGCGTGTAAATTGGATTATAATGTTTTTACATCGAAAGAAGCCTCTCATCGAGTCTCGGATCCATTTCAATGTTATGGGTATGTCGATAAAATTAGATGTGCCGAAACATAGATAATTTATGATTATAAGTACTTATATAATCATATAAGATTACAGAAGTCTATTCCAATAAGACTGTCTGTTATATCACAACTTTTGCTAAGTTTCGTCTCCGAGTGACATTTTTCGAAATATCAGAGTGCACTTTACGCGCTTTACCCGACCTCCTACAGCCTCCTATAAATTATTGTCTTTTAAAATAGAAGAATGCCCATTCTATAATATACATAAGGTTTTGAGCAGTATCTAACAACAGCAAGGCAGAAAATATCGCAAAAAACGCATATTTCGTATTTTATTTTCTGAAAAGTAGTAATTAAAAATTATTTGTTTAATACAAATAATTTTTGAAAGTAGTAGAATAAACATTCCTAAATAAAACTTTTTTCTTCTTGTATCACTGCAAGAGGAAATCGTTGGTAACGCGTGATGTTGTAACGTCAAACTTTAATTGACGTGTTTCAGGATTTGCGGATTTTTGAGGTATTTTATACAATTCAGCGTCATTTAAGATACTTATTTTGCAATAATGACCAAAAAGTAGAAGCCAACAGTGAAGTCCACTGTACAAAACATGAAGCTCTCTCTTGGGCCTTCCCTTGTTTGCCATCCTGTCAGGGTAACGTTGACCTTAATTGCGTAGGAACATGAGTGGTTTTGGTTTACCGGGGCTCAGATTGATGGAGTGAATTTATGGGCAGAGATCGAATATTGCCGGATTCTGATGTTGCACACTGCAGGCATATCAATTGTGAACGCTGTAATCGTTCGGCACTTTGGTAGCTCTAGTTACCTTATGCAGATAGGTAATTAAACAACTCTTATCATCATCGTCGTTCAGCCACAAGAAGTCGACTGCTGGACATAACCTCCTCCATGGATTTCCAAAAAGACCGGTTGGAAACGGCTTGCATCCAGCGTCTTCCTGCCACTTGGATGAGGTCATCTGTCCATCTTGTGGCTGGTCGTCCTACGCTGCGCTTGCCGATATGTGTTCTCCATTCGAGAAATTTTCGGCTCCATCGGCCATCAGTTTTGCGTGCTATGTGCCCCGCCCACTGCCACATCAACTTACTAATCCGCTCTTAATTAAGTTAAATTACCTGGTGCTAATTAGCGCCATCAATTGAATAAAATCATATCTTAGGTATGTTATCATGACTATTCCGACTGCGGCGGAGAACAAAAGGAGGGTCATGTGTTTGGCTCGTAGGTGTGTAAGTATGTCCGATTCTATGTTCCAACAAAATCCTTTACCAATGATAAGATTTTTACATTAGATCTCGATCAATTCGTCTTATGTACGTAAGTGTCATAGGCTACATAAAATCAGCGTAAATTAAACAAGAAATTAAAACATCACTAAATAGGCAACAATGAAAACTACAATAAAAATAACCAACATCCCGACTGCTGAGCATTAACTAGTGTTTTATTTGAAAAACAATAACGGCGATCCAAGGAAGCGCCGAAAAACCTAGGAAGCATTTTTGCCAAACGAACGTGACGAAATCTGAACACACATCGGACATACGTATCTTCAAAAAAAAAAAATCAAGTACCTAAGTGTGTACGCACAGACCTGCTTAATCATACTTGGAGTGTATTTTATGTTCAAATAAAATAAGAACTGCGACCTCACATTGAAAAGTTGAATCTTCTCTCATGTGGTTCTCATAAAAAGCCGTACATAAAGTTGGAGATAAGGCGGAGAAATATCAGATATCGCACAAACTGGGTTGAGCTCTCATAAAAGATACAATAGAATTGTAATCCCGACTTCATAACACCAAGTTATTGTGTGGCTAGGGCATTAAAATAGATGTGGCGGTTAGGTCAATAAAAAAAACAGAAAGCAGTTCGGGCACAGATTACTCTTTCGGGACGAAGATTTTTCGTGGAAACTTAAACAACTATGTTTCCGACGCTGTCGTAGTATTCGCATTTGTTGGGTACCAACGGTATTTTGCAACACAACAAAATTCGGTCCTCAGATTATTAATTTTCTTTTCACTTCTCATGCTCTGAAAGTGCTTATTCGTGCAGGTTAAAGGCTGCACAAAATCGACTTTTGTGCACAAGTGCATTAACGTATCTAAGCACGTATTAAAGCAAAGAAAATGAGTCATACAGCTAAACACAGTAAAAAATTCATAGATATAATTTGTTATTTCATAATATTTACTTTAATTTATTTGCCTTATGTGTTTTTAAAACATAAAATATATTAAAATTTTAATTTAAGTACGGTAGGTTATTTAATTCATCATCATCATCATCATCAGCCATTTGACGCCCACTGCAGGACATAGGCCCCCATCATGGTTTTTAACCATGAAGGGTTTTGTCATAAGCGCCACGCTTGGCAGGCGGGTTATTTAATAAATTTAAGAAAATTATTATTCCAAAATTAATTTAATAGTAGGTAGGCTGTCTGCAGCCCAAGCCTAATATAATGTCGTAAGATTTAAAAAAAAAAAGCGGCGGGAAATAGCTCTTGTTTTTTCGTGCATTTATTAATTTCTTCAATTTGCTAAATTATACTATTTCCTCGCAATCGAAGTGAAAAGCAGAGTTTATAACTCGTCCACAAAACCATTTTATCCTCGACATTACTATCAGCGATGGTTCGTTTTGTGCACTTGTTGTAAAATCTACTATTAATCTGTGATTCGATCGGAAAAAAATAAAGATTCATTCCCCAAACTCTTAAATTCATTTATGACCTCCTTGGAGTAGGTCACCTAGTCACATTGGCACTAAAGGCGTCGAAAAACCCGCTTGGATGCCTTGCGTTGTAAAGAAAATATTGAATTTATTTTAATATATTATGTTAAAAATTCTCGGCCAGTACCTACATATTCTTCCAAAAAGTTAGTGAATCTTTATATATTAAACACTGATCTCCATGGTGCCCAGCCATGGAGGTCAGGTTATTGTCAATGTCAGTATTATCCAGGTGTACTACCCCGCTTTGAATGAAGTGCTGTGCTGACACTTCATTCAAAGCTGGTGTTTTTGTGTTTTCTCGAGATTCTTATTTCATTATAATCTTAAATAACGACAGTTTTGCTCATAAACCCACCGATTTTTAGCTCGCTTACATTTTGACCCGGCTGTTTCGCCCACGGACTTGACTTGCTACTTCACTTGACGACCACTGCACATTTGGACGGCTGAAAAGAAACTTCTGCCTATTAGATTTCCAAAATGAATCGCGGCTCGTACGTTAGATGCTTTGTACCGTCTTGTACAAACAACTAACAGCCGGTACAAATTTTTTTTACATGTCCCAGCTTCATTAAAATTGAGATGGTGGCGAAAACTCGGCATTGAATATAAAGCCTCAAGCCGCCGACAGTTTGGCAACTGTCAGCTTGAGAGGAAGGAGGCGCACAGACGAAAGGGCCAGATATTACCCTACATGTGACGTCACTGTAGAGATGAAATAAATCGCATTGATAATTTGCTGAAAATAATTTTAACTGTACAATATTTATGGCTTTAACATGGAAATATTGCTTCTTTGGGCTTTGTTCTTGAAATGGTTTTCGATACAGCCCTCTAAAAAAATGCTTTGCGTCCCTAATTGAATACCCACACTATGGTGTACCTAGATGAGAAAAAAAACCTATGTGTGCCTACCCATGTAGGCCTAAGTTCAAGACGAGTGTAGGGGAGGTACATCTGTTGGAGGTACCCTAAAATATATAGAAGGTTAAAAAAAACACATAGAAATATTTCTCCCTACAAAATTCACACTCAAAAACGACCCCAGTCCTCTCGATTAGTCTTTCTCGAACCTACCAACGAAATGAGCGCAAGATGTGCTGCAGAGCAAATCACTCTTTTATTGGTTCATTCTGTGCGCCATGCGTGTCGTGAACGTTGACTGGGCGATAGTAAATGACAGCGTAACAGATCGTTTGATTTATACAAAAACTTCAAACTGACTTCATTGATGTATATATAGCCCGTCGAAATATCTAGGTACCTCGCAAGATGGCGGTCTGACGATGGCAGGTGCATACATATTTGGCCGGGTAATACTAAACTTGCTCCGATTGGTAACACAATTGACAGGCCCCGCCTACCTTCCCACAATTGATTGTGGGGTCATTTTTTAGCGCTAGTTAGACATCTATGTTTTAACTATCACTGCATGTACCAATGACTTCATTTCCTAAGTTACGTAACGAAACCCGATTCATTGAGGTATTCCCTACCCAAGAACTGTAAATCGCCAATCTGCAGTGAGTGTGGTGGTGTTTAAGTCCATACTGTCTCTTTCTCTCTCTGAGAGAAGACCTGTGCCTTGCAGGGGGAGTATAAAGATTCATCATCATCATCAGCCATTTGATGCCCACTGCAGGACATAGGCCTCCGTCATGGATTTCATAACCATGAGGGGTTTGCCATAATCGCCACGCTTGGCAGGCGGGTTGGCGATCGCAGTATGCTGTTGGAAATTCAGGAAGACGCTACTGCCAGTCTCCTGGTAATTGATTTGCTTAGTGGTCTTCTACGACATCCGCGTGAGGAAATGGAATGACGCTATTCTTAATCCGGCGCCACATGGAAAAAGATAAAGATTGCTCAATATAAATGGTTGGTGTTGACGTAACACAACTCAAGGATGGTGACTGATCGGTGGCTTCATTGTTCTTCGGTGGTTTTTATTCTGGGGATGCGGTAACCTGGCTAACAAAAGGTTAGGTGTCTCGTAAAAGGGTAGACCTTAATTTTGAAGACGAGCCGTGAACCCGCAAGTATGGTCTACGTCGCGATGCAATTTTTATGACACTGTTAAAAAAGTGTAACTATCAACGTTCAATATTTATTTCCCCAACAAGATAAGCAGTTCACGAAAATAAAGATTTTGTATTTTTTGTATTTTGTATTGTATTTGTAAGATAAGTGTACTATGGACCTCAATCTTGAATACCTTGGTTGTATAATAATGTAAGTAAGTAAGTAATTTTATTAAAGTATTGCTTTACATTTATTTTTCAGATTATATGTTTGTTAAAATATTAGGCTAGTTTAGTTCAAGTGATCTTTTGTTTTGTAAGCTGGCTTTGGTACATTATTTGAATGATATTCTAGATAGACTGTAAGGCTTATTTTGCATGTTAATTGGTTGTTTGTTACCTGTTTTACACGCCAATAAAATAAAGTTAGTGTTGAATTGCCAGGCATCGTTCCTTTGGGGAAAAAAAGGCATTTCTTATTAACACCGGTATAATACGGTGTTGTGGAAAAATCCGGGGGAACTTTAGGGGGTACTTTCACTATGAGACCAACTTGGAAATCCTGACAAGCAGTTCATGCAAAGAATATGCAGCTTTCGTTTTTTATTCACAAAAATTCTAACTTGGATTGTTCTAATTCCACGGCCAGCTATTGGGAGGCTTTTCGAGAGTTAAGGCCTCCAAAGTTCAAAGGCTTCAGAGGAGCTTCGCCCGTAGAAGGATTATCTCTCTGGAAAAGGCACTTAATGTATTTTCGACTCAATAGCCAATCTACGATACCCTAGAATGGCTGTTGTCTACGAGCATCTTTGTTAAAGCGAATACTTTTGTGCGATGGCATTTTCAATCTTCTTACCTAACGGTTGTTGCACACAGCTCGGCGCCGACGGATCGCTACCGCTTCAACCAGTCGTCGACTTGGTAATCGGCTCAGCAACTCCAAGGTGTCAGCTAGGCTTAGATTCTGCTAATACCTTCTAGTACAATGACAACTGCATGTTTATGCAGATTTTATTTTATTCCCGCTTCAAGTCTACGCGCGCACACGTGTCAAACCATCTAGGCGTCAATGGCGTGAAAAAACATGTCACGCGACCAGACCGTATATCAGTGTACTATAATGCACTAACAAAATCGAGACCCTGGGCGACTGCTAACTTGTGTACTGCCGACATCACATCAGTATTTACATCATTAACTATTCCTGGATCACTTAGTTGAATTTCTGGAGTTAAGTTAACAATGTTCTTACGAAACCTTTAGTTCCAAAACGTCCGATAAGTAAGTCACTTAGGCTCCACGCAGTTGAGTAGCGATAGCGTCTACGACGGAAAAAATCATATCTTTTTACAGATCGTTTTTGCTAATAGTGTCAGACCAATCTCTCAATCAATAGTAATTTTTGGGACACATGGCCATGAAGCGAAGTCAAAAACCCCAGCACTACCATTAACGCCATTAATGCCAAAAATGGCCGTTTTTGGCATAAATGCTATTTAGTCCCAAGTCCTAGGTTTGCGGATGTGGGTCCTAAAACTCACAATGAGGATCATTTAGACATATAAATATTGGCGGACGGAGCACAACAATTTAAGCACACAAATGACTCAAATCCATCAAGAAATGACAAAGTTAGAGAAGTTTAAACTTGGGGTCTTGATTCCTATTGTGACGTCATAGGATCCGACCGGCCGGCAGCGCCACAGTGTTTTCTGAGACCTGATTTTCGTGCGTGCCCATTTTTATTGCATAAACCGAAAGCGTATTTTTAAATACTTAGAAGACGAGAACATCTGAGTGCCAAATATGATTAGTTAGGGAGGTATGAGTACTTAATTAAAATTAGAACTGTTTTGTTCCCGTAAAACAGAAAAAATATTTCTTGGTCAAAATTCAGCACGTTGTTGGTTGGATTTTTTTTTTGCGTACCTAAAGTTTGAACAAAACATCATTTTTCGTCAAGTCGTCTACTTACCTTTACGAATATTGCATTTTGTTAGATGCTCAAGTCCTATGTCTTAATATAAAAATGGTTATTTAGTACCAATTTTCATGATCATAAAGATATGCCCCGAGAACGTCCCGATCGAACGATCGCGGCGTATTTGGGTACTTGTTTATTTTACTTGTTATGCCTTTTTTATGTCCCAATAAATGTCTTTCTTTCTTTTTTCCTCTTTCTTAATTCGAACACAAAAATAAATGAATCGCGTGCTATTACCAAGGAGTAATACTCCTTGCTATTACGGTAGGATCTACGAGAAAAAAACTAAAAACCTAAATTACTGGAATTCTGGTCCGAAGTATATAGCACGTAAAAGGGAGGCTTTATGAATGTGTACGTTAGGAACACAAATCAATTTGCCAACTATGCCAAATTTTTACCAAGGAATATTTTTTTCTGTTTCACGGGAAGAAAAAAAGTCCGATTTTCGTGTAATTATATTTCCTAACCATATTTGGCACTCTGGTGTTTTCTTCTAGTATTTAAATGATATTTTGTATTTCGGTTTAAGAAGTGAAATCGGATCTCCGAACACACAGCGTTAAATAATTCTTTTCAACTTTTTCGCCGTGTGTAACCCGAAAAAAATGTTCATCAGGTGCAGTTATAGTCTGTACTCTAGCATTTTAGCACATTACAATATTTTTATCGTGACATTATCACCTACATAACGTTAAAAACGACACGCGCACACATGAATTCACTGGAGATAGACCGAGATGCTATGTACGCGCTACGCGGCAACCAAGCGCGCGGTTCATCGGAACCTATGACGTGTCAAGCTTATGATTATGACGTATGGCGTCCGCTCGCGCCCGTTTTTCGCCCGTCGTTCATTATTTATTTATTTATTGATACATTTATTGCACTTAAAAAAATCGTACAATGCGGCGGACTTAATGATGTGCACTAAAATCGCTGTAAAGTAATTTCTTATCCGATTTCGATATTTTTTCACAGAATATATTGTTTTTGATGTCTCTGTAAAACTGCAAACTTGATTCCTACTGTGAATGATCCTCATTGCAACATGATTAAGAGATCGATCTGACACTTTTTGCAAAAATGATCTGCAAAAAAGGTGTGATTTTTTTTTTGTTACTGTCGTTACTGCATGAATCCCTTTAAGTCACTTATCGGACGTTAACATTGAAAGGGACCCATCCCTAAGGTCATTCCACGACGCCATTAGGGATTCTATCCACGTTTTTCATTGACTTTATTGTATTGCATAGCGCTGGACGATGACCCTTTGGCATTTTATCGCATCAGTGGAGTACCGGGAGTACCTAACGTGATCGTCCCACTCGATGTTTTCTGATGAAACGTTGAAAGGCGGTGCACTGTACATACTTGTCGACTTAAGCCGATTTTATCCGAGTAGATGCGTCGGGGGAATAACTTGAAGTCTTTCTTGAACTGTCTCTCGAAGGCAAGGCATGCGTAATTCTAATTGTGTACGTACATCGTACACTGAACAGACAGAGCCCCATTTCGTAGAACTACTATTCATGGCTTACTATGACAATGCGACGTACATTACATAGCCGATTAACCACTGATTATTAAGTTCGACCAGGAAATATACATAGGATTGTCATAATAAACTATGGATTGTAGTTTTATGAAACGTGGACCAAACAGCTTAAACAAGTTAAATACAAAGCGGATGTGGGTGGAAGGGCCGGTAAGGCACGTCCTAGACCGACCAAATAGGGCAAGATAAAAAGTACCCGAAATGATATTGACGAAGCGAAAGAGATGTGTCAAGATCGTGGCAAGTGGCAGACACTGGTCTGCCTGCCCCTCCGAAAACATAACAGTTTATGTTATGTTTTTTATACAAAGCGATTAAAAGACGAAATGCGAGTTGCGACCCAATCGCTAAAGACGGCGTATAAAAACTACAGTCCGACCCAAAAGATACGCTTGCTGGAAACCTGGACAGCAAAACAAACTACTACATCCATAAAATGTTGCTGGGAAATAAATATATTTTTGGGGCATTAAAATATAAAACAAAATTTTAACACGCATTGGCCGCGTTACTTACAGCGTTTTTGTGGCACGGAGAACTCCCGCTAGTATTCGGTAAAGCATTGCATTGCATCCGTTCTATTGAACCCATACCTATATGTTTTTAAGCATAATTTGTCCCACAACCCCACCACAGTAAAATTCATCATCATTATCATCATCAGCCGTTTGACACCCACTGCAGAAAATAGGCCTCGTTCGTGGTTTTCATGACCACGCGGGGTTTTGCCATAATCGCCACGTTTGGCAGGCGGGTTGGCGATCGCAGCATGTGGCTGGAATCTCAGGAAGACGCTGCTGCCTGTCTCCTGGTAAGTGATTTCTTTAGTCGCCTTCTACGACATCCACGGAAGGAAATGGAGTGACGCTATTCTTAATCCGGCGCCACACGGATAGTAAAATTAATAATTTAATAAAAAAAAAAAAAAAGTAAAAACCGACTTCAAAACACTGCATCACTAAAAAGTTAGAAATAATTTAAAAGAATACCTTTAAATTCGAAGTATGTATACATGTAGGTATGGTAGAAGTATAATTTGTAGTCGGTGCCCGAAATATATGTCCTGGTTGTGAAACTGAAAATTAAATTATTTCTAACTTTTAGTGCTGTAGTGTTTTGAAGTCAGTTTTTCTTTTTTATTTAATTTTTTTCATGTTTTATTTTTTAGTGGGGGAGCGCGAGAAAAATAAAGACGTCCCTTATAACCATAATTTACCCTACTTAACTCGTTGCTTTAAAATTTAAGTTCCCAATTTTCATCTCGGAAAGTCTTTACCAGAACGTCACCAAATTACCTTGGTACTTCTTTTACGCTATTTTATGAAACATATGGATATTACTTATAATATCAATTAATATTATTATTGCTGTACATTGAAGAGTGCCGTTCTCCATCTCTAAAAGTCTTTATCAGATGTTCACCAAATTAAAATAGGACTAATAAGACGTTATATGTATTCGAAAAAAAAAAGAATTGTCGAAATCGGTTAAGATTTGACGGAGTTATGCGAGAACAAGGCTATCCATAGCACAGGGAATCCTACTCGTAGTTTGAGAGCCAGTAACCACTCTTTTAACCCTTTTCTAAATAAAGTTTTTTTCATTTCATTTTCATTTTTAATTTCAACATAGCAAAAAAAAAAACATACGCGTCGAATTGATAGCCTCCTCCTTTTTTGAAGTCGGTTAAAAACAACACAAAATAAATATAAAGTAAGCCAGCGGCCACACAAAAGGGACGTGGGGCGGGGGCGCAGAAAAGACGCGACGCGTTGCATAGAAATGCGCCCTCACCCCGTCTCCTCTGTGTGGGCTTCGTCCCGTCCCTTCAGTACATTTTCTATCGAAGTGAAGGATTAACGACGCGTCTTTTCCGCGCCCTCGCCCCACGTCCCTTCTGTGTGGCCGCTGGCTAAAATTGAATGTGGAGGCGGGCTCGCGCTTACGCTATCTCACGGTAGTATCTACCTGTTTAACGAGGGATAAGCTCTATCTCTGGTAAATAAGTGCAAAAATGTCTTGCATCATGACATCTGCAGAGCTATGCATAGATAAATTGTGTGACTGACAACCCTATCAGGTAGCAATTTATTCGTTTAACCCTGGATACGTATTTGTTGTCTATTTAATTTTTTATCCAGAGACTTGGCGCAGGTCGCGCCCTAGGGAAAGTAGGTATAAGCGCTACAATAGAAGTAGTACACAAACGCTCTTTACAGTGTTTCATGAGGAGGGAAGGGCTGGGAAGGTTTCCCCATGGTGTACAACCTGAAATTGATTGTTTATTTAATGCCTGTTTGATATTTCCCGTCACGTATTCAATCTCCATCATATTCACATCGAACGATGTGAATCTAAACGGAGCGGGATGGCGCATTTAGACACGACGAGCATTAGAGTTGGCGCGCGCCTGCGACAAATAGCGGTAGAGAGAGAGTACTTATGTAGAAACTCTTAGGACTGAAACGCACTAGCGGAATTTATAGAGTGAATGAATAAATGAATGAATGCAAGAATCCATGAATGGATGAATTGTATAATGAGTGAATGATGAATATCTGGCTATTGACCCGACGCTGACCCAATGATACCTATAGTACACCTACGAGTAAAAAAATCGTATTTCGATGTATTTCTTCCTACAAAATTCACTCTCAAAAACAGCTCCTGTCCTCTGGATTAGTCGAGGCCCTTGTTACGAAGCAGCGATATGTTCGGAAGGGTCGTCAACGTCGCGCTTGAGCCCAACCATTCACTCGAATTTAGCGACAATTACGGTTCTTTTTAGGGTTCCGTACCCGAAGGATGCCTAGCGGGACCCTAATACTATACTAAGACTTCACTGTCCGTCTGTCTGTCTCTCCGTCTGCCTGTCTGTCTGTCTGTCACCAGGCTGTATCTCATGAACCGTGATAGTTATAGCTATGCAGTTGAAATTTTCATAGAAGATGTATTTCGACTACTACTGCCAATAAATACTAAAAACAGAATAAAATAAATATTTATGGGGGCCTCCCATATAACAAACGTAACAAATAAGTGCGTGAGTCCGACTCGCACTTGACCGGTTTCTTTGAAAAGTTGAATAGTTTAGGTGAATACTTATAGCTGTTAAATTTTTTTAACCGACCAAGTGCGAGTCGGACTCGCGAACGAAGGGTTCCGTACAAGGATGTTTTAGCCAAAGGATATGACATGACCGAAACTTTGTAGGAAAACACAGACGACCACTTTTTGGGGGGCGGGAGGTAGCTGTCAATGTCAAATTATGACTTAAGAGCTTGGAAAAGTCGATAAAAATATTATCGATAAGTGATGATTGAACGAAATGAATGAATGAGGGAAACGGAAATTTAATAATTTTATTTAATAAATTTTAAATAATAAGTAGTTTGGAGGCAATAACAAATATCAAATAAGTAGTTATTTATATATGTATTTATTTGTCTAAAACTGTTTGCTTTCCATTATTTCCATTTAATTTTATTAATTTTTGCGGGTTATTTGTCAGTAATTTGCCAGTCGGTTAACCGGACTACGAATGTAAAGAAGAGTTGAGTAAAAAACTAATTTCGTTTATTTATTTGGTTTACAAATCACCTCGTAACTATGACATATTATATAATAATAAGTATGACTATGACACAAAAACTAAATTGTGGTCTAAAGCACACACACACACACACACACAACACATACATAACCTCCTCAGTCCTGACCTTGAAAATATCAATGGTTTTTAATTGTTATTTTCAATGTTAGGACTGAGGTTAAAGCAAATGTTACGAAAAAATAATATTTTTTTAAAGAAATTTTTTGCAAAATGTTTCTTCTTATTCTCGCAATCATTTTATTAGTGGTTTTTAAAACTGACCACCGAGAACTTAGTAAATCTCATGGAATCCCTAAACTTATTTTTTTACTGAAAACTGGAAAATTGTATGGATAACCTAAATAAATAAAAACGTTTCTTTGGTATAAATAATTGAACTTTGTACTTCAAATAAGCAAAAGCTTAAAAAATTACCGTTCTCACCTAAACATTGTAGGAATGTATGGTTTATTACCGATACCTACAGAAGAAATAGTTATCAGGTTACCAATTTTTTTCACAGGCTGAATCTGATGAAACTAATGAACTGATTTTGAAGATTTTTTTACACACCACATAATGTAATATCTTCCTTTGTAATTTGAATTCAATGCCACTTAATGCAATGCGACTGAAATATTAAAATATGATAGTCTTATTTTGGTATCCTTGGTCCGTGTACTTCCAGGGGTGCATAACAGTACATTCAATCCGAATGCAGCAAATGCTGTATTGGAAAAGAAGAGTTATTGTCAATAAAATTAATACCCGATATACGTCAATAATAGTTTTTGACCTTGACTTTCACCAATAAAAAAATTGCTACGTCCGTCCAGCCGTTCTTAAGTTTTAGCGCGACTAACGAACGGCAATTCATTTTTATACATAGAGATATGATAAATAGAATGGATATACATACTTCTGTTTAAAACAATGATTTACCGGAAGCTGCGACATTAGTACTTCAATTCAATTCAAATATTTTTATTCATTATAAAAACGGAATGTTTACTTAATGAACGTCAAAGTTGCTCTCCTATAAGCGCAAATTTAATAAGTGAAATTATGTTAACCCTGATATTTGGTACAATTAAATTTGAAATCATAGAACAAAAGTTGTTGGTAAAACACAAACACTAATTTCCGTTAAAACGCATTTCCCTCTATACATTTTATAGGAAAATCCGTATAGCCTCAGGCTATTAGCCTGCACTGATTTTTGCGTTTTGTAAATATTCGGTTTGAAATTAATGTTCCTTATGAACTGATACCAACTATTTTTTTTACTTTTCTTGATAGCTTGATCAACTGGTAATCTTTAAAACGTTTTAAATAAAACACCGACGAATATTTTTCGGATATTTAAGTAAGATAATAATGATTTCTACGTCATGTTTAGAAGTCAATTAAAACATCGAAAGATTTTATCGACTGTGTCAAACCCTATCGCAAGGAAAAAAAACCCAAAAAGAACAGAATGAGGTCTGAATGGACAATATTACACCACTAACTGCAGCAAATGTGAAAGTGGCATAAATAGCCTTAAGCAGGAACCATTTTATTTCGGCGTATTATATGTTGTTTACGATGCACGTTTTACTAATTTACCAAAGAAATACCGCTTACACATGCATAAAATCAAAGTTACGAGTTATAAGAAGCATTAACTGTTTTGTTGCTTTCATTTTTACAGAATAATAGGGCGCATTTCGTATATTTTTTTGCACTTTTCTTCTGATGTTTTCTCTATAATCTCTCACGTCATACTGATAAGACAAAATCAGGACCGTGTTCATTTTGACTCGGTAAGTGGCACGCGGGGAAACTAGGAAAACGTCAACTGTGTCGTGTCCATTGGGTAAAACGTTCTTGGTTCCGTACTATTATCTATACAACATTAGACACAAAGATCGAGAAAAACGGCAGAAATACATGTTTGTTTTATTGGAGCCCCCCTTAAATATTTATTTTATTTTAATTTCATTATTTATTTTTGAAGCGAATATAGAACTAAATATTCTGTGAATATTTCAAGCGTCTACCTGTTGCTGTTATTAATATCGAGCCAAAAACCCTTAAATATTTATTTTATTCTGTTTTTAGTATTATTTGTTATAGCAGCAACAGACATGCATCATTTGTGAAAATTTCAACTGCCTAGCTGTCGCAATGGTTCATGAGATACAGACCTGATTCAGCCTGGTGACAGACAGACAGACAGACAGACAGACAGTTAAACGGACAGACAGACAGACAGACAGACAGACGGGCAGTGAAGTCTTAGTAATAGGGTCCCGTTTGGCATCCTTCGGGTACGGAACCCTAAAAAATAACCGTATTTGTCGCTAGATTCGAGTGCATTCTCCGGCTCAAGTGTGACGTTGACGACCCTTCCGATTATGTCGCATTTTTCATAATAAGGGCTATAGAGTCTGGCAAACGAAAGCGTAACCTGAGAAATTGACGGGAAACTAAACAAAATATTCATATAATGGTATCATTAGCTATACTAGGAAAAAAAGATTTGTTTGATACTTGTTTATATTTTATGCTGCTTCTGTTTATATTCTCCAGGGGACAGGTAAAAAAACTGATCATTTATTAATTTATTTATATAAAATGGCACACCAATGGCTATCTAACACAATTGACAAGCCCTGCCCATTTTTTTGCACTAGTTAGACATCTATGTTTTAAACTATCACTGTCGTATACACATACAGTTGATTTACTAAATACATAGTTGAAAGTGATTTGTTTGATACGTATGTGTATTTCAAGCATCACATATTGAATCACAAAGTAATAGGACTTTAGTAAACTTAGACTAGACAGAAATATACGTAAGTGATAGAATGACGTTGCATGATTCTTAAAGATTTTAATTATGTTTCTATATTGAATATTTGCCGTTTGAGACGGCAAAATATGCAAAATTTTTTCTCATGTTTTATAAACAAAATTTTTTTCTTTGTTGCGAAGTCGCCTGTAACGTAGCGTAGTTGAGTGCACGTATGTAAAGGTCGAGTATCGACTGTACATATTGAATGAATGAATGAATGATTTATTGTCACAAACAAACATGGTTACATACAATAATTAAAAAATAAAGGAGTATGCGTGTGACAATGATATTATTTCAGAGTTTCTATTTGAAACAGCGCTGGTTTTCGAATAGCACCTCCACGCCAAATGAAGAAAACGTGTCATGCAGGTAGGGCTTACCGTTAAAAAAAATATATATACATAGAAAAATAGAAATATAAATAACGTTTATGTCAATTTGTAGGTAAAAAATTTTAATTGAATTTTAATTTAACTAAGTTTTAATTATAATGCGAGATAGTCAATAATGTCATTCATGAATAAAAAATCTAATACTTATAAAAAATAATGACAGGCTTACTTAATATTATTCTGTTGTTTATGAATAAGAATGCGGCGAAATTTGTGCTTAAAAGAGATTGGAGTCATTAATTGGCGCATTCATGAACTAAGAATAAAACGTGACAACGTGGGTGTGGCAAATGCAAATGAGTTCCGGTTTAGCATGCGCTGAAAGCTTTTAAAAAGTAACTCCAGCGCTGGTATTCTGCCGACACCCAGGAAAATCCTTTAATTTACCTTGTACGTTCATTTGTAAAAAATGGAAATGTAAGGCCAATAGATGATCCATTAAAAAAAATCGAAATAGGATTGAGAGTGTAATAGACTTTTTTTTATGTAGCCTCTATGCGTCCGACTGCAGAGAGAGAGAGAGAGAGAGTATCATAAGCAGCCTATATATGTCCCACTGCAGGGCACAGACCTCTCAGAGAGAGAGAGTATGTTCTTAGTCACCACGCGTGCCCACCGTGGATTGGCGAATTCAAGTGCTAAGCCATGCGAATAGCTCAGACACTCAGGTTTCCTCACGATGTTTTCCTTCATATTAGCGAGTGGTATGGCTACTGTAACTTCACAAATGTACATAACTGAGAAAACAAAGTCATACGTACGTGCCCGCACTGGGAATCGAACCTGGGTCTCTCGCTTCTGAGTCCAATGTTCTACCCATTAGGCTACCACCGCTACCTTGGCTCCCACAGCACAGAGAGAGATTATGGGTATGAGTATTAGTATGAGAAATAATGCGGCATTTTAAAAGTTAATAAATACTTACCTACCAGTATCTACGTATTAGTATGAGAAATAATGCGGCATTTTAAAAGTTAATAAATACTTACCAGTATCTACGTGCCAACAGACAAAATATAATGTTGTCTAGAAAACCGCCTTATTTACTGGAGTCAAGCCTCAAATTACAGGGGGCAAATTGATATGCCATCGTCAATGTAGAGCAAATTGCTTGTGGCGACATTAGCGTACGCTCAAACCACCGAATTACACGTACAGCCAGCGGCAGGTCCCTGTTTCATAAAGTTACTCACTTAAAAGAATCATCTTTAAGAACCGGCCAAGTGCGAGTCGGACTTGCGCACCGAGGGTTCCGTACAAATTTGTAGGTAGGTAGTTACATATTATGAATAGTTCAGGAATCGTGTCTCGCAGTTTTTTTCCGAGCTTTTCTCGAACTTTAAAAACTATTTTTTATGATTCAATTACATATGTACAGTTTTCAGATTTTTCCTGTATTTGTAGTATAAGACAATATTTCTTGCCGAATTTCATAGTTCTAAGGCAATGTTAAGTACCCGATACATTTTGATTCGCGAGTGTCGAAATATACGTTATAATTTTACGGCCGTATATTTTTTTAGGTTTACTTAGAAACTTGATTTTTTCACACCTTTAATGGTCAGCCAGCTGTCTGTCAAGACCCCTTATCTCGGGAACGCGTGGAGGTATCAAGTTGAAATTAAAACCATATACCTACTC
The DNA here is from genome assembly GCA_963969515.1 of Yponomeuta evonymella. Lineage (NCBI taxonomy): Eukaryota > Metazoa > Arthropoda > Insecta > Lepidoptera > Yponomeutidae > Yponomeuta > Yponomeuta evonymella. The sequence continues at coordinate 3,660,715 of OZ018347.1, forward strand.
AAGTCTACAGTCCCTTAACTACCAAGCAAGTGGGACCAACCTAGATACCTCGTAAGGTGAAAAAATTATGCACTGCAATAAAATTATCACCATCATTAGCCCATTGCTGCCCACTGCTGGGTATAGGTATTTTCCCCCAAATGCTATCCCTTACAAATCAAATCAATCAATCAAAATATTTTAATTTAAAATAACTCAGAAACTGCGACTTAATGAACGTTACAAGTTAAGCCAGTGTCCTTTTTAAAATCTAGACCATTTTGGAAAAAAAAATGGACAAGGACTCCAAACTTAGTTCTTAAACCTAGAACTCATGCATTACACCGAAATAATATTCTTATCTTCTCTTATACTGGCTTTAATTTCGGACGTCTTTGTCATCTAAATAATCTTCAATGTTAAAGTCATTATAGTACCCCTTTTGGCACAAAGTGGGCTTTACACATAAACCCTCTGTTTAAAAAATATATTTGCGAACAAAATAATTTCCGTCCTAAAATTACAGCCTCAGAACAGATGGGTTCACTACAAAATAAAACTTCAAAGCTTTGTCAATTTTAACATGAGAAATTGGCCTTATAATGCGTTGCTTAATATCATTAAACTCTCATGTCTTGATTGCCCCATTGTTTCAAGATCCTGATTCGTAGGTAAGTATTTTGCATTACCTTCACCCCCCTTCGGGGAAATCAGTCTCTAGCCCGGCGGGGCTCAGTGACAGAACCCACGTCGTTGGATGCTCCGAATCTCCACCTTATGCGGAGCTCGGCCTGTGGCCTCGCTGAAGATGCTCTGAGTTAGTTAGACTCTCCGAAATTCGGCTTACAGGGAGCTTGGCATAGGAAAAATTCATGAACTCAGAGAACTCAGAAGCAGCCTATCTACGTTCCACTGTAGGGCACAGGCGTTCCGTGACGACGCTGCGATTATCACCGTCGACGCCGATTTTGTACAATCGCGATCGACAGTCCAACCCACCCCACTTGAGTCATATCAAAGACACGTGTGTAAGCGGACGTAGCATCGTTGAGAGGTACAATCGTCGTCGATACAATGGATACAACGTTACAGGTACGTCGTCACAGTTATTTAGAACTAAAATTCAACATCGTCTCGTAACATGCGGTACAAAAAATTTGCTTTCTCCCAGTCGATTACTTGACAATGAATCCTCCCAGATTCGTTGTTGTTGTATCTGCTTTCGTTTTCTGCGTCTTTGAAGTAACAAAGCCAGCAGTAACGTTTCCTTGTCAGATCTATCCATTTGGTGACTGAGTAGCCAAAACGCGGTGAGCACGCCGCAAGCTTGCAGCGACGGCGCAGCTTCGTCGCGGCGTAGTCGCCGCGCATCCGCTACGCAATCGCGGCGAGCTCGCTGTGCAATCGGATCGCTTTCAAATCGCTCGCAAATCGCTAGTGTGGTAGAGCTGTAAGATCGCGAAAACATAGTTTCATACTGCTAATTAATTAAATACATCTTACGTATTTATTAGATATTTATTCATTGTGTTTGCTGTAGAAATGTCGAATTTCGGAGGAGACGGTATTCAGTCACAGTCTCACAAGAGCTCAATTAGGTGGGTTCTATAATATAGATGGTTTCGTGTAGAAGGTGCTTGCTTATGAATATTGTAGAGGAATAAATTAGATTTAAACCCACGTGTACATGTCGTGGATGAGCTACATAGATTTTACATTTGTACAAAGGCTGGGTGTATTTCCATGTTTTAGGTGTCCTGCCTGGTTACCATAGCGCTGGGTATCCTAGTTTGGGACCAGGAAAAGTGATTGTATTGTGTGGAAGTAATTTATTTATCTTTATTTAACTTTTATACTCCAGAATTTTATTGGAACTATAAAACTTAACTAATTTAAGTGAAGCCGAGCCCTCACAGGTTTACTGCCTTATACAGCAAGTTAAGAGGTAATATTGGCAAGTATGTAGGTCATTGGCTACGATGTACCTACATCGAATTGTAATACATTAGTTTAGATGAGATTAATACTCTTTATTGCACAACATACATAATAAAAATACATGAAAAATCTTAAATATCTAAGTTACATTAGAAGTTTTAAGTTTTTTTTAACGGTAAGCCCTACCTGCATGTCACGTTTTCTTCGTTTGGCGTGAAGGTGCTATTTGAAAACCAGCGCTGTTTCAAATAGAAACAGCAAACGCTGAAATAGTATCATTGTCAGACGCACACTCCTTTGTTGTTTAATTATTGTCTGTAAGCATGTTTGTTTGTGGCAATAAATCATCCATTCATTCATACATAGTATAAAATTGGCAGTCTTATCGCTAAAAGCGATCTCTTCCAGACAACCTTAGGATGGAGAATAATAAACAACGAAATTGTAGTCTTATGCAGTCGCGAGCGTTACACCCTAAAATAAGTAAAATATTTTCTTTTCCAAGAACTGTCAAATCTCTCAATGGAATCAAATATGGCATTCAAGAATCGTTGAGCATAATCCAGAGTCCCAGATCCCTTTTGTCTTCCTTCGCAAACAACGTATGATGCGACGCCCGTGAGCTCATCAATCTTGATTTGTGTGCTACCGAGGAAGATGTTTCTGGCTCGAGATTGCTATGGGACAAATTGGATGGACTAATCGAATAGCGACTGGATTTTAGCATCTCGCGACGAGACAGTGTTTCAACATAAGTATCTCAAGCAAGTTTGTACATTTTGTAGCAAAACCCGTCGGCGACGGAGAAGGAAAAACAGGAAAATTCTCGTGTATCGTATAGTTCAGTTTCAAGTCGACAGACTTGAATATTTATGTTATTTCAAATTATCGTAAAAAAACGGGCCAAGTGCGAGTCGGACTCGCGCACGAAGAGTTCCGTACCATTATCGGCACAACATAAGACACCAAGATAAAAAACGGCAAAAAATGACGTTTGGTGTATGGGAGCCCCCCCTAAATATTTATTTTATTCTGTTTTTAGTTTCTGTTGTTATAGCGGCAACAGAAATACATTATCTGTGAAAATTTCAACTGCCTAGCTATCACGGTTCATGAGATTCAGCCTGGTGACAGACAGACAGACAGACAGACGGACAGACAGACAGACAGACAGACGGACAATAAAGTCTTAGTAATAGGGACCCTATAGTAATTGGCACCCTTCGGGTACCTACGGAACCCTAAAAAGAGTTTCGCTTATTTATGAGCCTACTTTTGTTCAGTCAATTTCAGATAGGTTTTCGATCCAGTAAATTGGTGTTTTGTACAACACTTTATTATATTAGAGGTTAAATAAAGACAGAAAATGAGATTATCCACCCGATGACAGCCTTGCTAGAGAATTATGCATCAAGAAAGGAGGACAATTAAATTAAATTTTCATTTACTAAGAAACGACAAAATAACATAAACTAGAAGGACAGAACATTGCCGGCAATAGTACAGTGGAAAGCACATCAACCTTTAATTATTAATATTATTATATTTACATACGTGCACTCTAATTAGTAACGTTAAGGGCGACTTTTCATCAAAAATGCAAAGGGTGATTGCTGTCGACTGTACATCTCTGGGAACAAGCAGGGACACTTCAGTGATCCCAGTTGTTATTTTGTTCTTTTGCTTCGGCCTTACCTTACCCTTTACTCTCGCCTAGTGGGTACATATTCATTTTACAGATGTGAGCAGAGTGAAGACTGAAGAGACCGCCCTCCCTCTTTTTTTACCTTCTAAATTGCTCGTCGATGTTCCTTTTTAATTTTGCCTTCTTGAGGAGTATGCGTAGTATGAGAAGGAGTATTTTATTTTAAACGGACAGAAATAAGATAGATAAGATAAGATAAGATAATTTATTCAAGAAACATTTTACAGTGACCTTATCACTGACGGAAAACGGAAACTATGACGGAAACTATGTCCTACTGAGTGTGAGTGTGTCTTTGTTTGTGTATGTTTGTGAAGACTGAATGTGTGTGTGAAGACTGAAGGTGCGGCTTCGGCTTTACTACTAACAAATACTAGAAGAGTAGTTGTCTGGAAGAAATCACTTTTAGTGATATGGCCCCAATCTGTACACTTAGGTTAAGAAATACCCGTGTAATTTCCATTTTCATGTACAAAAAAGTGTTCTCTATCTATCTATCTACATAGAAATCTGTCGGGTGATTTTAAAATCTTTAGCTACGAGTATATTTTGAGAGAATGTTATTTTCATTGTGAAAAATAGTATTATTAATAATTTATCTGTAATTCTATAACATATTTGTAAATATTCGTGATTTCGACCTTTTGCTCGACACTGTAAATGCAAATTAAAATTAGTTGGAAGTACCATGACGCTGAAAAATGTTTTCTATACGTTAAATGTATAAGAGTCTGCCCTCCGATATGAGTTTTTTTTTCGATTTTTAAACCTTTTCGTGCCGATATTGTTTGTCTATGCTTAAGTGGAGTAATTTTGGGATATAAAATAAAAATTTTCGACACCCCATTTTTTTTTGTAACTAGGTAGTTGCCAGAATAACCGCCCAGCCCAACCGACGCGTCTAGCAAAACGACTGACGTGTACTCACAGCCTGTACCTGTAACGTCAAAACCGGATGAATATTTACAACCCCGAAAATACTTTCACTCGTCCTAATAGATTCAAGCGTACTCTATATACCGTATCTGGATGCGTGTATACGTCAATTTATTTTCAGGCGAGGGCACGGGGTCGGCCATTATGTGGAAGGTACATCCGTGATGTCACGTCGTGTATGAATGTTGAATAACACTAGAGAGACTTTTATGGCGCGTTCTTATTTTGCTAGTCATAGCGTGATGTCACTAGCGCTATTGTAAGAAAAATACTACAACGCCAAAAAAATAAAATAATGAAAAACTCGACGGTTGAGCATTAATTACCAAACAATCGGAGCCAGGCTGGGTACAATGAATCAAAATGTTGAATTTTGGTTCCGCCTGCTTTGTGATTAATGATCAGCAGTCGTTATTTCCAATTTTAGACAGACGCTGTATATAGCGCCATTAAGTATCTTACAATAAGAATAACTTTTTGCAAATAATACAGCCTATAGGTATAGTACGTCCCACTGCAGTGCAAAGGACTTCTCTCTGAGATGAATCATCGTGGAAAATTTACAAACTTAAAAAATATATTTCTCCCTCGAAACTCCTTCAATAACTTTCACTCATTGAACTACTTAAAATTCAATGCTTTCAACAGTTCGATGAGGTAGCAAACCGTCTACAAAAGATGCTGCCTGACGTGGATTTTTATCTTTTTTTAGCATAACGTGGGGTCTCAATTCCCTTCGAAGCATTGAATACTTTACGCGGAGAACGTCAGTAATTGGCACCTATCTGTCACAAAGTCTCAAAGAGTGCGTCTGAAAGGAAAATTGAAAGCTTCCACGCTAGTTGGGAGAATTCGGAAGGTTAATAAGTCTTTTTGACAGATTAACTTGTTTTTTGCTGGGGCTTATGATGATTAAAGAAAAAATAGAAAAAAATTTCCTTTACCATTAGAGACCATCCACAAATTACGTCACCCGTATAAGGGGGGGAGGGGGTTGACAAAGTGTGACGTTGTGTGACAGGGGGTGGGAGGGGTCCTAAGTTTTGTGACGTCACATTTCAAGAATATAATAAATAATAATTTCAACCTCAGGGCGATCGAGACTCTCGACGACCTAGGTTCCGACCACCGACCGGTGTCCCTTCAGCTAGGTCCCCCATCGTCACCCTCCACACTCTCCACCAAAACTATTACTAATTGGGACAGTGTCAAAAGCTCCTTAGTCACCACCTTTGAAGCCCCCGACTCGCCTTATGCGCTCTCCCCTGACCACTTCGACTGTACAGACAAGATAGATAGCGCTGTAGAATCCCTCACTATTTTGGTCCAATCAGCAATTCGTGAGGGCGAGCGTGTAGTACCGGTCCACGACTGGAAACTGCCTCTCGCCATCAAGAACCTGATTAGGGCCAAAAGAGCCGCCCTCCGGAGGGCCTCCCTCTACCCAACTCCTGCCTACAGGAAACGCGCTAATGATCTCCAGCGGCAAGTCAGGTCCCGTCTCTCTGATCATAATAACGCCCAATGGGGCGATCTCATGGAGACCATCTCCCCCTCCCACCAGGCTTACTATAGGGTAGCCAGGGCCCTTCGGGCAGACGCGATCACTCACACACCACCTATGGCCCGCCCCGATGGCTCTACCGCCTTCGAGGACGTTGAGAAGGCCGAGTGTTTCGCCGACAGCATTGAGTCCCAATGCTCGCCCAGCACTCAGCAGTGCGACCCAGCTCACGTCGGTATGGTCGAGGAGGAGGTCCGTAAAAAGACCTCCCTCCCTCTCCCAACCGACGAAAATCCCATTGCGGTTTCCACGGACGAAATTCAGTCTTTCATCAAAAGACTGAAACGTAAAAAGCCTCCAGGAGCGGATGGTATTGCCAACCTAGCGCTCAAGATCTTCCCCACCCAGGTGCTAACCCTGTTAGCACTAATTTTCAATGCCTGTTTTGACCACTGTCACTTCCCAACCGCGTGGAAGGAGGCGACGGTCATAGGCATCCCCAAGCCGGGAAAGCCCCTCAACCTCCCCTCTAGCCATCGCCCCATCAGCCTCAAGGCCATGGGCAAACTCTTCGAGAGAGTCATCCTCACTCGTATGAGAAATCACCTCTTCCCCTCAGAGGCCCCCCCCCCTCATCATCCCTCACCAATTTGGCTTTCGGGCAATTCACTCTTGCCCTCAACAAGTCCACCGGATAGTAGAATTCATTCTGGGCGGGTTTTTCCCCAGGCGCGAAAAGACGGTAGCCGTCTTATTCGATGTCGCCAAGGCCTTCGATAAGGTCTGGCACGCAGGGCTCATTTTCAAGTTGTACGAGCTGGGTCTCCCCGACCGACTTGTCCGCACCTTAGCTTCCTTTCTGAAGGACCGCTCCTTCCGCTTTAGACACGAGGGCATTCTCTCTTCCCTCCGCCCTCTCAGAGCCGGGGTCCCGCAAGGCTCCGTGCTCTCCCCCCTCCTGTACATTTCGTACACTAATGATATCCCCATCCCCCGCAATGGGGTCCAACTGTCATTTTTCGCTGACGACACCGCACTCTACTGCAAGAGTCGGAAAATGTCAGTCATTCTTAGTAGGCTCCAATCCGCGGTCGATGAGCTAGGTGCCTGGTTCAGGCTCTGGCGAATCGAGGTCAACCCGGAAAAGAGCACCGCGATCCGCTTCGACCATAAGGTCCGCCGCGGTCTCTCTGACCGACCTATCCGTATGCTAGGTACCCCAGTCCCCTGGCGATCCACCGCCAAATACCTAGGTGTCACCCTGGGCAGCAGACTGACATTTAGGCCTCACATCCGGAAGGTGACCCGGACCGCCCGTTTCTACCTAGGCCGCCTATCCTCCATGATAGGCCGACACAGTAGGATGTCCCCTAGGAACAAGCGAACACTCTATAAGGTTTGCATTCGTCCCGTGCTGACTTACGCGGCACCCGTCTTCGCCCACGCGTCTCCCAAAGTCCTATACGAACTTCAGAAAGTCCAAAATCTTTTTATCCGTAGAGCTCTGAACGCCCACTGGTGTGTCAGAAATGCCGACCTCCATCGGGATATGGACATTCCAACTATCCAACAATTTATTAAATCTCTCTCAGAGACTTTCTTTAGCACGGCCGAAGTGCACCCCAACCCCCTTATCCGCCAAGCAGCGGACTACACTCCCCCCACGACGAACCCCCGTTACCTGGTGCGCAGGCCCAGGAACGCCCTCGTCGACCCCCCCGATAAACTTTCATCTGATCTGGACCGCCTACTAGAGGCCCAGTCCCAGTCAGACGTAGCCCCCGCTCCCGCCCCCGCCGGTGTCCCCGCCGGTGTCCCCACCTCTCCCTCCTAGCCGCGGTCACGATGTGACGAGCCGTCCCAAGCGGACGCTCCCTTAAGGAGCTCCGCTACGCGCCCTCCTCGGCTTCGAGGTGGGTCGCTCATGATGTAGGTTTAGGGGTCCTTAGGACCAAACCAGCCCCCAGGTGGTGTTTAGTGGGTAGGCGCACTTCCTGTGAGTCCCACATTGGCAGCACGGCCGGGCCCGTGCTGTTATGCATGAGCATTCACCACCTCCCTCCCCCGTGTCCTCCGGAGGGTGCCCTTTTTAGGGCTAAAAAAAAAAATTGTTAATATTTTCAAATGTTTGATATCAACATGGGAAATGGGAAGGTCCACCACTAGATGGTCTGGCGACCTGGTTACGGTGGCGGGGAGTCGCTGGATACGGGCGGCATAAGAACGTGAAGCTTGGAAAACCATGAGGGAGGCCTATGTCCTGCAATGGGCGTCAAATGGCTGGTGATGATGATGATATTAAAAATACTTTAATCACAATGGAATAAAACTAATTTCAGAACTTGTTTTAATTTAATAATCTCTAGATGTAAAATTGCACAATATGTGACACACTAGGGGGGCGTCCTCACAAATGTGACCAACTGAGTCAAGGAGGGGTAAAAAATCATGAAATTAGTGTGACGTACTTTATGGATGACCCTTTACTTTAAAGAACTGTTCGTGTCTGTTTTATTATCTTCAATGTTTTTCTTAATTTTGGGAATAAGGACGGTAAATTATTGAAAATTATGCGGGCATATAAAATCAAAAATTCTTAAATCTTCTAATAAATCTAAAACCATTTAGACTATAGTAAATAAGGAAACCGGTAAACCCAAATCAGAAAAATCTAGGAAATTAAAGAGGTTTTTTAGGAACATTTAGTTTTAAAAAAAAGTAGTCTCATGGTAATTTGGTGACTTTCGGAAATGGAACTTGAGAGCTTAAAATTTTAAAATAAAAAATTAAGTAGAGTAAATGATGGTTATAAGCAATATTTTTTTCTCCCGTGGCACACAAAAAGATTAAAATTTTTTTTTTAAATAAAAACTCGTTTAAACCACTACAGCACAAGTTAGAAATAATTTAAAAGAATACAATTAAATTAAAAGTACGTATACGAAGTGTTTTAAAGTTGGAATTATTTTTTTATTAAAAAAAATATGTTCATGTTGCACTCAAAATGTTTTTATTGTAAAAGAAGGTCTTCCACAAGCTCAATATAATTTAATAGTCCATTCCCTTAATTCAAGCTCATTCATATAATTTTTATAATTCAGTCTTGTTGCAAACAATTTTGAAGATTTTTTAGAAAGATTAATTATCCGTTACAAAATAATCTAATTCCTTTTGTAGAAACGTTTTAGTTCCTTGGATACGTATTCAAAATCAGTATCATTTTCTGATGAGTTTAGATCGTTTTCAGTTTTTACTAAGGGTCTTAATATATACAAATATATAATGTAGTTTTACGCACTGAAGAGTCAGATGAACGTTGCAGTGAACGCTAAACACTTATGTAGTACTTGGGTAGGTATTGGCATTTACCTCATTTTATTTTTTAGCTCGTTAGTCTAGCCGTTAGGCGCTTAGCTACCAAAACAGAAGTCGTGGGTTCGATTCCCAATGGGGGCCGCCGTATATCTGTGCAAATGGCCTCAGTCTGGGCGTATATTCATATTTGTGACGTCCTTGCCTGGTTACCATAGCAGAGAGTATGCTAGTTTTGGACCAGGTCAAGTGATTGTATTGTATGGAGGTTTAAATTATTATTAGCGTGCATGCCTTTTAGGTTGACACTACAAAAATAACACTCAATCGAGATCACTTTTTGGCTCTCGCCAAATGGTTCGTATTTCAAATTTTATTAGCGGTACTTTTACCACCTTTCAACAATTTTAAATAATTTAACTCACGATTTGGAAACACAATCAGGTGCCCAAGACTGCGTATATTTGTCCAAGAGCATCCAAAACACTGAAAGTAGGTATTTTTGGTGAACTCTATTTATAAGTTTTCTAAAATTGTGAAACACATATTCTCCATATATGTAGCAAAAATGATTTGGATTCTTTAAACAACTTCCGTGGATTCTTCCTGTGGATTCTAAAAACCAACTACCGTGTGGCGCCGGATTAAGAATAGCGTCACTCCATTTTCCTCCCGTGGATGTCGTAGAAGGCGACTAAGGAAATAGATTAACAGGAGACGGGCAGCAGTGTCTTCCCGAGATTCCAACCGCATACTGCGATCGCCAACCCGCCTGCCAAGCGTGGCGATTATGGCAAAACTCCTCATGGTTATGAAAACTACGAGGGAGAACGGACAAATGGCTGATGATGATGATGATGAAACAACTTCCCCTTGAAGGCGGTAAAAACTTCTGATATGAATTTTAACAAAGTGAAACAACATACACGTTATCACATTACCAATCCGGACTTGGCCCCCGTGGTGGAGTATGGCCTATACCTTCCTCAGGGAAGAGACCCGTGCCCCTCCGTGGGGACATAATGGGTTGATGATGATACACGTTATCATCGGGCGAATAGGTACGCTGAAAATAAAAAAATAAAGTTATTTGAGTGGCATGAAAAATTCAAAGGGTGGATTTGAAAATAATAGAATCAATATCGATAGGTATAAACCATAAAATTTGCGGCAACAGACAAATAACATTTTTTTTTTAACTAGTGAACCATTATCGACGTGACGCGACGCCGTCGAAAATGCTAAGCGATGCATTTAGATTCCATGTTACTCAATTATATGATATGATAGGCTATGTATTATATATATAAGTATATTTCAGACTGGTTTCCTTGATGTTCTTTAAAATAGGTACCTACCTACGATCCTCACCCTCATTACTAATATCCAAAACAGTTCTACGGATGTTCTCACGAAGTCCTTTCCGCTCTCCTTATTTATGATTTCACTTTTCATATAAAAGCTTTGGCATGTAAGGACGGTCTGAATAATTTGATATGTCTTAAGAAGTTCATATTGCACGAGACTTAAGGGGGAAATCGAGAATGCCTTTATAAATGTACTTTATGAGATAGCCGACTCTACTTTGATGTAATTTATTGTTCTTTCATAAAAGGTAGGAGGAACGACAATTATATGAGTTAGGCACAAATAAAGTGCCTTAATAAAATCCTACGGCAGGGAAAAGAGACCACAGTAAGTTATTTAGTGAGCATTTTCTTGCATGTTTTAATTTTTATTACGAAATATGGAATCCGCGAAACTTTTTGGAAGTCTTCTGTGGCGTTATACGGCTATGGGTTACTGACGGCATTTCAAACTCAAAAGCACAGTCGACGCTTGAAGAATGCCCGACAAATAACTTGAGTGACTTGATACGATGCAACATCTTCCTCCAATGACTTTGAGTTCGCTTGGACGATTAGGGAACTCATTGGAGGGGGACACAGAAAAAAATAACAGTGTTTATATAATGAAATAACAAACAAAATAAACAAGGAAACAAACCGGCCTCCGACTCGCGCACGAAGGGTTTTGTACCATTTACCTATACAACATTTGAATATTTCAAGCGTCTACCTGTTGCCGTTATTAATATCGAGCAAAAAACGGCAAAAAAATCACGTTTGTTGTATGGAAGCCCCAGTTAAATATTAATTTTATTCTGTTTTTAATATTTGCTGTCATAGCGGCAACATAAATACATCATCTGTGAAAATTTTAACTATCTAACTATAACGGTTCATGAGATACAGCCTGGTGACAGACGGATGGACGGGCGGACGGACAGCGGAGTCTTAGTAATAGGGTATTTACCCTTTGGGTACGGAACCCTAAAAATGAAACAAAAAAGTCCAAACACAAAGTTGAATATAAAATCGAGCCATTTTTCAGTTTGGAAAATTGATCGACCGTCCAATGGACCCTTTTTACCCGACTGCGGCGGAGCCCAAAAGGTGGACAATGTGTTTAGCTCGTATGTATGTATGTCCGACTCTATGTTCCCCCATAACTCCTTAACCAATGGTCAGATTTTGACGAATACGGTCTCAATCGATTCGACATCCCTGCGCGAGTGTCATAGGCTATATTACATTAGCATTAATGGAACAGAAAAGTAACAAAAATCGCTATTAAGTAACGTTATAGTACAACCATGAGTCACAAGATGGCGCTATTATATTTAATTTATTTTATGTAACTATGCCAATCACAAAAACAGTACACGGGTGTCACATGTGTATATAAATCAGCATTAAAAAATCACTACAAAGACAAAAATAAAAAACTGAAATAAAAAAACTACCAAGCAGACGGGACCCAAATTCAGCAATTTAACTCCTTAGGTTGGTCCCGCCTGCTTAGTATTTAATGCTCAGCAGTCGGATTGTTGGTAATTTTTTATTTCAGTTTTGTTAGTTTGAAAAAAAAACATAATATTAATTCAGATCCAAATTAATTCGCCCACATACTCTAGCAAGGAATGAAAAAAGGTAACAAAGCCCTCCAAATGAGCTGGTAACGTTTCATTTTGTAAAACGAATGGCTGTAATAAGAGCAGGAACTTTACGACTTTCTTATTACACTGCATGGGTGAAGATACGCTCGCTGAATATTTTACAGCAGTGTTTTTCAACCTTTTTCATAGTGCGACTCATTAGTACGTGAAAAACATTGTGGCACCCACATCATCATCATCACCAGCCCACCTCTGCCCACTGCTGCCCATCACGCCTTTCTGGAAACCGGCAGATGTATTTTTATCATAAGGCTAAGTAGACTTATTAATAACCTATTTAATTGTCCTCAGCACGGGTTAGTGCAATAAAAAGAACATGTGAGTGGTTAACCAAAAAGGGACCTCAATGGAAAATAATTGATTTCGAGAAAATCGCGTTTGAAGTTTCGTGTATATACAGGTTTCGACTCGTGCGCGGGCGGGGGGCGCGGCTTAAAAAATAACTACGGCACCTAAAAATATTCTGGTTAGACCAAAACAAAGCTAAAATACCAAAGATTAAAATATTAAAATAAAAAAAATAACGGTTTCCAATCCCTCCAGGTCCCTTTTTGGTCAACCATTGACATACATATATAGACTTATTAATGTAGGAGCCATTGTTTGTAAAGTGATTTCCATTATTTTTAAAGATTTTTTAAATGGGTTAAAGCGTCATCGGGTAGGAAATATTTTCCATTTGGCTGTAAATAATTGGTTAAAAGAAACAGCAACACAATGTACACGTTATATCGTGCCAGGACTTGGACATCAAATATTAGTTTTATTCAAATATAGGTACCTAAAAAAAAAAAAAATTTAAACTGTTTATTTTATAAAGATGAACAATAACATGCCAGTCTTAACTGCTAATCTTAAACTAGAAAGATTTTATGAGCTAAGGAGTCCTATTTTTGTGCTTCATTATTTGATATTTTCGAACACTGTTGTTGCTAGCGGAATGGATAAAATTTAACTACTACGAACAAACTTGTCAATTACTGATTTTCTTTCACTTTTTCGACAAAGTTAAGTCAAATATTTGATATGGCATCGGTGTAAATGTTTCAGAGCAGCCCAAGTTTCATCGGAGTCGAAAGGTTTTTCTTACTCCACAAATACTGTTTGACACAACGGTATTATTAGAAAATAACATACATTATGTATACATAAACTCACGCCTGTATTCTAGAGGGGTAGGCAGAGACCAGGGACTGCCAGTTGCCACGATCCTGACAGGTCACTTTTGCTTCCTCAACATTCATTAGTCGTTGCATGCACGCACGCCGGTTTCGGGTACTTTTATCTTGCCCTTTAAGTTGCTAAAAAAGTGACAAATGAAGGTTTTATTGTTACCATTTATTTAAACGAACTAAAAGTGCACTGCTGTGTAAGGCCTACCTATAGACATTTACAAAATTATGATGTTAGGAAGAAATAAAAAGAGTTTTCTTAATAAAATAGCGAATATTCGATAACTTCAATTTATTCGAATAATTAGTTATAAAACTATTCTAAATATTCGAGTAGTAAAAATGGGCGAATATTACCAGCCCTATCGTGCCTACTAAGTTATTCCCGCCGGGCAGTCAAACGTAATGTACCGCCAACCCGTCCGGAAACAAATTGGTAAGGAGTCAGGTAAGACTTTAGCTTGGGCCTCAGGGGAGGCCCGCACGCGGTGGGACACCGCATTTTAGCCGAGTGGATTCAATGATGGAGCGTTTACACTGGAAGAGAAACTGCGTCACTTCACCAGTTTACAGTAATAAAATCCTATAAAAATACTTTCGTATTAAATTAAATTTCTTCACAGTGCGAAGTGATCTCTATGTTAGAGGAATTATTTTTAAACGACCTTTAAATGGGTCGTTTTCCGTTGCTACATCGATATGCCGAGAGTTGTAAGTACGTTGAATTTTTACCCTTTATGGACCCATAAGCAGCCTATAAACGTCCCACTGTGGGGCACAGGCCTCCTCTCAGTGCCCACCGCGGATTGGCGATTTCAAGCGTTGAGGTATGTGAATAGCTCAGACACTCAGGTTTCCTCACGATGTTTTCCTTTACAGTTAGCGATTGGTATTGCTACTATAACTTCACAAATGTATATAACTTAGAAAACTAGGCTATCACCGTTGGTATCGATAAACGGTGTTATTCATAAAAATATGATTCCACATAAGCACTCCAAGCGTGGCGATTACGGCGAAACCTTTCATGGTTAGGAAAACCATCAGGGATGCCTATGTCCTGCAGTGGGCGTCAAATGGCTGATGATGAAGCACTTCTCAAATGCAGTTTAAAGTTTAATGTAGTTCAGTCTGTGATAAAGGGAAAGGCCAAAATTGACTTCCTCGTTGGTCCAGCGTTATCACGTCGGAGGTCGTGAGTTTGATTCCCACTAGGGGGCGCAGTACATTTGTACAAACGCCCTCCGTCTGGGTGCATTTCCATGTTCGTGATGTTCTTGCCTGGTTACTATAGCACAGGGTATCCTAGTTTAGGACCAGGATAAGTGATTGTGTTGTGTGGAAGTTATTTATTTACTTAATTTATGCTGCATTGAAGAGTATTTTAAGGAATAGCGTTTTCATAGATAAGACTGTTAGTTTTATCCGTGTTTAGATAGTTTAAGTGCCACTGATGTTTAAGTGGGTGTTAAAATTGGGCTTTTACCGACAACTATTTAACATTGTTTCGTAACTCTTTTCCAACTTTGCCATTTAGATTGTGGTCAGGAGCCATTGAACATTTTGCACTGCAATGAGGCTGTGTTGGCCCCTTTTCAGTGACGGCTGTGAAATAGCAATTCAAGATGTTGGTGTTAGGTCTGGGGTGAGCACATGTCAATTCTGCGCGCCCACTATAAATTCCAACATTCCTGCATTGCTCAAGCAAAATGTTTCACATGACATACAATAAATATAAGACGAACATCAGTCGGACCGGCCGTCCCTAGGCATACGATCTGCCTGGCGGGAAATTTCCCTTTATAGTGGAAGAGCACGACCACCCGCTCTTCCCTATAGGTCTTTCGAAGCCCGGTGTTTCACTACAGGGGCTTGTGTTGCCAAAAGTGCTTACTCGCTTTGTGTAAGTGAACTACGGGTGGTAACAAAACCCCCGAATACAAAGTTTCTATTGGCGGCTTCACTCGCCAATACGAACAACTTTTACATTGGGGAAAACTATGAAATCGCGAAAGAAATATATCAGTCAGTACTAAGGCTTACTAAACGATAAGTAGGATGGGCGTCTGGTGGGAATAACTTGATAGATTAATTTTATTTCGGAATATCGACCTAATTCCGCGAGTAACCTCAATCCAATATGGTGATTTAAAATATACCCCGATAGATTGTTCTGTCTGAGCCTTTTGTTGGGGCGTAAAGGAACCTCACACGCCATTAGTTGGAGAAAGAAAATAACCACGCGCGCCGCGGTTGAGGGACACAATGTGTATTCTTGAGACACTTACTCTACTAGGTACATGGCAGACGTGCTTCCTTTTAGAGAGAAAGAGAGATAGATAGAGAGAAACTTCGCGGAGATCAATGAGATTGCACGTTACCGTTGCGAAGACTAACTGTAGACAAAATAGCTTCTTTGCACGAGCGAGTAATCTATTTAACTCTTTAAGTGATAGTTTAGACATTGATCTATTTAATTCAAACATAGCCACAGTAAGGCAAGAGATCGTCAAACATCATTTCGGTTCCCTTTCTGATACGTGAACAAGAAGTATTCTCCCTGGAGATAAATAACTAGTTATTTAATTTGGTCTAATGGCAGTGGGGAACTTTCCTTTTCTTTTTCCAATTTGCGAACATTCAACGACGCGCCCTCGGTGTTGTAGTGTGTAGTGTTTGCACATATTTGCCACTTAGTTAATATATACGGAAACTTATTCTTAGCTTATGTGTGGTTATTCTAAGTCTCTGTCCATTTATTAAGTTTCCCAAATAAATAATAATAATAATAATAATAAAAGAGAGGGAGAGAGGGAAATAAAGAGAAAGAGAGGATCCCACGGACCACCCGATAAAAAAATAAAAAGGTTTGGTCAGCAATGGTTAGGGCGTATTTCCATGTTTGTTATGTCCTGCCTGGTTATGATAGTACAGGGTATCCTAGTTTGGGACTAGAGTTGAGTGTATTTCTATGTTTGTGATGTCCTTGTTGCGTAGTTACGACAGAACAGAGTATCCTAGTTCAGGGCTAGAGCTACTATCACGTGATCGTCACTGAGATCCGTCGTGGCTTCGAGGCGATAGGTTGTATAGGTCATATGTAGAGAAAAACCGCGGTTTTGACAGATCTGAGTAGGTTGAATTTCCGTTCAGGGCCGATAAAGTGGAGGAATTACATGATAGCATCGCAAGACAAGTTATTGTGTTGTGTGAAAGTTATTAATTATTTATTTTGTCTATATTTTCTATCAGTAAAAAAAGTATCAAAATATTTACTTGAACAACAAAATTTAACAGAAAAATAATCAAATTAAGCAGCAGAAAAATCGAGTTAAGCATTTAAGAGCCGTAAGAATCGGTGAAATCGGGCATAAGACTTCGACCTGAGAAACGAAGCAACCCTACCACATCAGCCCTCCTATTACGTAACTGTCTACTCTATATAAGTTACCGTTTTAACGATTCCAAAGTGTCAAAATTCAAATAAAATTCATATTTCATAACCAGGCACTGCAGCGTCCGAGTGTTCCCTTTACCCATCTAGTTGGGTGAAGGGAACAACCGGTTCACATCACTAATAGAGATAGATAGATAGAGATAGAGAACACTTTTGTTTCATCTTTTACGCTAAACTAAACTAAACTAAGTATGATTGTTCGTGGCAGTACAGTATAAAGATATAGTGCGTATAAATTATGTTTGATAGAGTCAGTATGTAATTAAGTATTGTATTAGAAAAAAGTAAAATTTTATGTAATATGTTCGGGTGGTTCATTCCAATCAGTCCATTACGAATATGCACGTTGGGCACAGAACGTAAATGTGGCGTGCCTTGGGGAGGATTCCCAAGGAACGAAAGGACATTTTGACGTCGGAAATGTCCTTTCGTTCGCTCCAGTGTAGGCTCCGATTTCCCAAAATAGTGCGACCCCCTTATATCTAGGAGAGTTGGGAAAATATGATATTCAAGGAAGGACGCGTATTCAGGAGAGCTGTAAGGTGCAAAAAGAATCATTTGAGAAAGTAAAAAAACGAAAAAAGTTATGACCGAAATAATGAAAACTAAAATCCCGAATTTTTGATTTTGCTCTCGTTATTTTGATATAAAAAATTTGAGAAAAATTCCCTGGACAATTTAGTTAGCTACAGTTCGAGCCTAAAACAAAGACGATCGGGTTAAGGGTTTGCCCTGTAGCCTAACCTTTTTGAAAAGAGTCAAAAAGTCAGAACGACATTTTTCACATGACATTTATGACTCGATTCATTTCCAAGTGCTCGATAGTCGTGTGAGGCACGAAATTTGTGATTTTTTTTGTTATCGGCCATCTTCATCCAGCCGCAACCAGCAATCAGCCTTAAACAGTAGACCCATTGAACTGGTGGACCTCCTACGTTGCTTTTGGCAATATTCCGCAAACAGATCCGAATAACAAATCACTGTATTTTGAGCATTCTATATTCTACCTGAAATGGTATTGAGCGGTCGGGAGACGGCGGCGTGGTGATGTAAAATAATACTGAAGTTAGTACAACCACGCGTTCAAGGGATAGTCTTAAGAGATGAAATATAGAAAGGAGATACTCCATGACCTGGGTTAAGGGGTAAGGGTAAGATAAGATAAGAATATTCTTTATTGTGCACCAGGAAAAACACAAACAAGTACATTCTATTTACAAAGATACAGTACAATTGGCGGCACTACTGCTGATAGCAATTTCTTCCAGACAACCGATAAAGGGTACCTCATGTTCTAGAGCAATGCAAACAAAGTTGCAGGCACAGGAAATCCCTATTAATATTATAAACGCGAAAGTTTATATGTATGGATGGATGGTTGTTACTCTTTCACGCAAAAACGGCTGAACGGATCCGGATGAAATTTTGCACAGAGATAGATTATAGTCTGGATTAGAACCTAGGTTACTTTTTATGCCGGAAAAATACACATCAAAATTACCACGTGAACGGAGTCGCGGGCAACAGCTAGTATATAATAAAATCATACAATAGAAGGAAAATCGGCCAACTGCGGATTGGACTCGTGCAAAGAAGATATAATAACATAATATAATTTGTGTTACAAATTTAGCGACAATCAAAGAAAACGAAAACTCCATTAAGTTCGAGACCTTAAAGGGGAGTTTGACTTACACTTGAACAGTTTTTATTTATTTGCAAATTTTATAATTACATTACAATCAAACTATTGCGTAATTAATTCCAAGCTCCAAAACTAATACAAATTATTGCATAGTATTTACATACAATATTTAGAGAAAAAAAAGAGAAATATAGATCCAATCAAAATTTATGAACCTACTGAGCTAATGGGTAAGTGCAAGCATCGGCGAAATTTCGAGCCTCTTTACAAACTTCTCTGTATTACCTACAACACGGTGAGCCAGAGGTCGCGGGTTCAAGTCCCGGCATGGGTGGAATTTTTAGCCTCTAAATAGGTTTATAAAATTGTCCTCTGCACGGGTTAGTGCAAGAAAAAGAATATCATTTATGAACCTGTTCATTATTACATCATACTATTCCTATACAATACAATTGCTATGCCCTAAATCGCATTAAATCAATTCATATTATAAATATTTTAGATCTTAAAAAAGATTTTCAGTGAATTAGAATAAATAATAGCAATATGTTAAACACTTTCAAAGTACTTTCAGAAGCAACAGAGTCAGGCGCTGCCCTGACATGAAAAGAAAAGCTTTCAACACGAAAAATGACTTAGTTCGGACATTAATGCGGTGTGTCGCGCGCAGCGGTCGCGTTATGCGAGTACACACAGTTTAGTGCAAGGAAATTGGTCTCCGGAGGGGAACTTATCAACGGACTCTCTCGTTGGCTTAGTAACAGCGTTGAGTACCAAAACAGTGGTCGTGGTTTCGATTCCCACTGGAGGCAGCCGCACTTGATTTGTACAAATGGCCTTAGTCGGGTGTATTTCCAAGTTTGTGATGTCCTACGTACTTGGTTACCATAGGACTATGTATCCTAGTTTGAGACAAGTATACATAGTCCTATCCTATTATTCTTTGGAAGTTATTTTATTTTAATTTAGGAAATCAAAGTTTTCCCAGAATACTCGTGGTTGGTTAAAATTTTCATGGATTCTAGGTAATTTGTTTGTAAACTTATCAATAACAGCAATAATATCTGTTCTCAAAGAGAACATTGTTGTAAAATGACGGTGCACCAGAAATTTCTTATGAATTTTCGATTGAAATTATCTTAGAGAGTTTTGGTTTTCAGGAAAAGCGCCGTTTAAAGTAAACTATGAAGAGAAGTTAAGAGCTGGTTTAGTGTTCTCTGCATAGAATAATAATAGGATAAAAAATTTAATACGACTTACGATAACCACTTCATTATTGTAGCAAAAGGTACGGTACGGTAGGTATCTCAAAAAAAAAACTTATACTTTTTTTGTAACGCACATCCTCTTATTTTATTCCTTCTACACCAAAACAACTATAAATAAAATTTTATTTAATTTGAATGACCTGAACCCGTGCCGAAATAAAATTTTAATTTAATTTACAGTTGTTTTGACGAAGAAGAAATAAAATATGTGGGTATACGTACAAAAACCCACTTAAATTTTTTTTGGGACACCCTACTGTGCGGGTACTTAGTCAGCAATTTTTTTTGCCTTTGACGATAATACCTTCTCCGCCGCAATACAGTGTTTTAACTTGCGTCGACAATTTTCACAATTGCTCCGATTTCTTTGCTCGCGCTTGCAGTCGCTGCGTATGAACAGAAACGGGCCAAGGACAAGGGTGTGCTCTTAAGGAAACATATCATGACAACGCCTGAAGGGTGCAGAATACTTCACGCTAGTATGCATTATATATAAGTATTTATCAAGGAAAGTGTATAAGTACTTAATGTATGTATACATGCCATACATACATAATATACCTTTCGTCTATTTTGACATTCCTTAATTTCTACACAATAGTCATATAATAAAAAGTATTAAATATCAATGCATACATACAAATATACATATAATGTTAGAATCACTATTGTTTACTCTGTATTTATGGGCAGGTGATATTTAGTTTTAAAATGAAACGTCAGTGTGTTGTTTACTATCTGCGTTTCGTTATATCTACGAGAGTTATTTGTAATGACAGATATTTCGTAGATTTGAATGAGCTACACAGAATAGTGAGATATAACGAAACGCAGGGATGACAGCTGTCAACGGATCGGACGATACGAACGTTGTGGTATGAACTGGAAGAAAGTGTGAATTATATCGATTAAATTCAAAGCAATCTCTTTCTATTTCTACTATTTCTGAGTGGATTCTTTAGCTCAGAAGTGGGATTAAGATAGCCTAAAGCCTATTTCCGCGTTAAGCCTCCTAAAAATGAACGATGCTGAGAAACCAAATCGGAAAAGCCGGTCACGTCATCGAAGTCACCGGCAACAATCCCGTGAAGATCAAACGCGAAGCCGTAGTAAAAAGGACAGGGATAAACGACGAGACACAACCCGCAATGAAGAACGCAACCATGTAGGGCCTAAGAGGCACCGTGAGATTGCAGATCATATTACTGTACGGAGTCGTAAAACACGAAGCCGGAGTCCGAATACTCCTCCACTAGCACGAGAGAGTCGACGTTTACGTGATCATGAGACACGAAGCCAAAGCTCGGTCACATCACCAACGACGCGCAGAAGAAAAAGGAGAAACCGCACACCAGATGACACGGGCGAGATCAGATCGAGTGAAGAAAGTCGGCGGCGTAGGAGACGTAGGAAGCACAGCAGAAGCGATAGTGAGTCGAGTGCAGGAAGAGGTCGACGCAAGAAGAGGAGTCACGTTAGCAGGAGTGTTTCTTCGTCCGAACGAGGTCATGTGAGTCACGCTTATAACAATACCGAATTGATTTTGACTGAATTGATTAAATCATTGAACCATCGTCCGGAAGGAAATAAATTCCCTATGTTAGGGAACGTCATACCAGAGTTTGATCCCATGGTAAAAGGCCAAACTGTTTCCACTTGGCTCAGCAAGGTGGATGAATGCGCTCGATTATACAAGTGGGGCGAGGATCAAATTATCCACTACGCTTTACCCAAGCTCAGTGGTGTGGCCAAGACTTGGTATCAGGCTTTGCCGTCAATGTCATTCTCGTGGCCTGAATGGAAGGTCAAACTTACTGATTCTTTTCCATCCAGTGATGATTATGCAGAGCTGCTTAACGAAATGCTTTCGAAAAAACTTAAATATAACGATTCAATAGAGTTA
Source organism: Yponomeuta evonymella (assembly GCA_963969515.1). NCBI lineage: Eukaryota > Metazoa > Arthropoda > Insecta > Lepidoptera > Yponomeutidae > Yponomeuta > Yponomeuta evonymella. The sequence continues at coordinate 3,682,553 of OZ018347.1, forward strand.
TATTATTACGAAAAAATTAATCTTCTAACTCGATGCGAAATTTATGGGAAAAGAGCAGTAGACTGCTTGCTGTTTGGTATTGAAGATAGATCACTCAGGTTAGGAGCAAAGGCAGCTAAATGCAACGAACCAGAGCAGGTATTACAATATTTTCAATCAATAAAACAACAGTCACGTGAGCTAGATAATAGAGCCAAAGCACCTCAAGACAAGAAACCTGCCATGAACATGAACAACGCTAATAATAGCACTCAGGCAAATAATACAAAACCATTTCGTTCGCGCGAAAATACCGGAACCAATATAGTTTGTTACAATTGTAACGAGACTGGACATTACAGTTTTAGATGTACTAAAAAGATACTTAAATGTAATGTATGCAATAAGTTGGGTCATGTGAGTACTAATTGTCCAAGATTGCCAACGGACCCGAACAATAAGTCGTCTGATCCTCCTAAAGAAAAGACGGTAATGAAGTTATGACAATCTAAGACCGACGATGACAAATATTTAATTGATCTGAAACTGAACGGCCAGCTTGTTAAGGGATACGTAGACCTAGGTAGCCAATGCACGTTATTGCGGCTCACGAATGCCATAAAATTAGGTATTCAGTGGACAACAGAAGAATTGCCTGTAATGCGAGGTATAGGTAGTAATGTTGTGTTACCGCTGGGTAAGACCGTGCTGCAAATCGACATTCAAGGCATTGTTGAGGCTGTGGAAGTCTACATTGTAGATGACAACGTCATGAAACATGCAATTTTAATAGGTCATAGTTTTACCGAACGACCGGGAATCGTTATAACAAAAACCACTGATTCATTAATATTTGAACGAGAACTTCCCATAAAATTGCATTTAGTCCTTTATGAGGACGCGGTTGTCCCTACAAATAGCTTGATAGTGATCAAGGTTGAATGTAATGATGTCAACTACTCAGGCACAGTTTACGTCAATGGGTCATTGCGTGGTCCTTCAGGTAAAGAATATTACTTATTACCTGGGGAATACAGCGTAGTAGATGGTCGAGGCTCTTTGCTGGTGCAAAATGTTACAATGAGCGAACTTAAACTACAGAAAGGACTATTAATAACAAGAGCATTACGTACTAATCAGTTTGAACGCGTGAATATACTGAACTTTGATGACCCTGACGTACAAAAATCTATTAATTACGGCATAAACATGTCCGAGCCTGAAAAGGATCAATTGCAGCAATTTCTAAAGAGATACAATGAGTGTTTTTCCCACTCTCTGACTGATTTAGGATTTACTGATATTGAAGAGATGCAGATTGACGTGACCGATACAAAACCGGTAGTTTACAGGCCTTACAGACTTTCGTATCCTGAACGTGAACTTGTTCGATCAATGGTAAAGGAAATGCTTGATGCGAATATAATTTGTGAATCAACCTCCGCGTACGCAAGTCCAATTCTCCTCGTGAAGAAAAAGACAGGAGATAAACGCTTTTGTATTGATTACCGTGCCTTAAATAATGTAACCAAAAAGGAACATTTTCCGCTGCCATTGATCGAAGATCAATTAGATAGGTTATCAGGGAATTCGCTTTTTATATCTCTTGATTTAGCGTCAGGATATTATCAAATTCCTGCCGCTGAAAAGTCCCAGGATAAGACGGCCTTTGTTACACCTGATGGCCAATATCAATTTAAGAGGATGCCCTTTGGCTTGGCCAATGCACCCTCCATATTTCAGCGGACAATGAATAAGGTTCTGGCTGGAATTAGCTATGTCATTATCTACATGGATGATATCTTGATACCAGCTCACGACTTTGATGAGGGTCTAATGAGGTTGGAGGAAGTTTTAGGTGCGATGCGTGAAGCAGGGTTTACTCTCAAATTGAATAAGTGTTTTTTCTTTCACGAGAAAATAGATTTTCTTGGTTTCGAAGTTAGTGGGTCGGGTATTCGGCCAGGTTCACGAAAAATAACAGCAGTGTCCGAATTTCCCACACCTGCAAATATTCATGAAGTCAGGAGATTTATAGGATTGACGAGTTTCTATAGACGTTTTATCAAAAACTTTTCATTAATAGCTCGACCACTAACGGACCTTTTGAGAAAACACACTACTTGGAGATGGACCAACGAACATGTTGAAGCCTTTGAAACTCTCAAAAATAAACTAGTTGAGAGACCAATCTTGGCACTATACGATGCTAGTCGAGAAACCGAGTTGCATACAGACGCCTCAAAATTTGGTATCGCAGGCATTCTTATGCAACGAGGTACCGATGGACTGATGAGACCCGTAGCGTATTACAGCCGTAAGACAACTATTGATGAACAGAAATTTCACTCATTCGATCTAGAGACATTAGCTGTTGTAGCATCATTGAGCCGATTTCGAGTATATCTACTTGGTCTGAAATTTAAACTTGTCACGGATTGTAATGCGCTGCGGACCACCCTCACGAAAAGGGATCTGATACCCAGGATTGGCCGGTGGTGGATTCAACTACAGGAGTATAATTTCGAAATAGAATATAGGTCCGGTTCTCAAATGCCCCACGTTGACGCCCTAAGTCGGGCTCCTGTCTCCGAATCGTTGAACGTTAATGAAACTCACGTAATTGATGTCCTTAGTGTAGAGGTTGATGATTGGATTGCCACAGTACAGGACAATGACGAAGAAGTTAAAAAAATAAAAGAAATTCTTTCGAACAAAGACACCAAGTTGGTCGTGGACGTTCACAAGAACTACCAAATTAAGGGTAATCATGTCTATAGAATAGTTGACGATGGAATAAAGTGGGTGGTTCCGAGATCTGTTCGATGGCAATTGTTAAGAATGAACCACGACGATGTGGGACATTTCGGATACGAAAAGACTTTAGAGAGACTCAAGTCTTCCTTTTGGTTCTCAAAAATGCGCAGATTTACCAAAAAGTACGTCAGCGCATGTCTCGAGTGTGCTTACCACAAAGCTCCTGGAGGAGCAAAGGAAGGGATGCTTAATCCTATCCCCAAACCAGACATTCCTTTCCATACACTACACGCTGACCATTTGGGACCGTTCATTCGGTCGCGGAGAGGCAATACTTATCTGCTCGTTATAGTAGACTCTTTTACAAAGTTCGTAAGCATAAAACCCGTTAGAGATACTAAAACAGCTACAACAATAAGAGTACTCAAAGAACATTTTAGTTGTTTTGGAGTACCTACTCGACTGATAACGGACCGGGGCTCATGCTTCACAAGTACAAAATTCAAGGCTTTTGTAACAAGCATAGGAGTAAAGCACATACTAAACGCAGTAGCCACTCCGCGAGCGAATGGGCAGGTCGAGAGATTTAATAGGACAATTTCCGATGCGTTAGGTACAAAATGTCACGGTAAAAATGACAATACATGGGACGAGTATGCTGGCGATGTACAACTTGGAATAAACACGACTGTCAATAAATCTACAGGAAAAAGTCCGTCTGAATTGCTGTTCGGATTCAAAGTTGCAAGTTCATCTGAGAATATATTAAATGAAGTGATTACTGAGACTGTGGAGAGAGTTGATGGGGAAAATTTGACTGATCTAAGAAATAAAACAAAGGATAGGGTCGAAAAAGAACAAGTCGTTGCCAAAGAACGGTTTGATAAACATAGAAAACCACCAACAAAGTATTGTGAGGGAGATCTCATCAGAATAGAAAGAACAATGTTCGACAAGGACAGGCAAGGTAAATCCAAAAAGTTAATACCCAAATTTCATGGTCCTTATAGGATAACTAAAATTCTACCAAACGATAGGTTCCTCGTCGAAGATACCCCTCTTACTAAGAAAGGAAATAAAAGATATGAAAACGTTGTTTCGATAGATAAGATCCATCCATGGCTTAATTTTAAGGGATTTAGTAGCGAGAATGACAGTGAAGGTAGTGACATTGAAAATGACCATAACGATAAATAAGTAAAGTGAATGGTAAACATTGTTAATAAATTACGCCAGTATCAAGTTGAAGTTTGATTCGAAGTTTATATAAAATACATGTGCATAATATATAATTATATTCTTAAAGATTGGAGTGAAAGTATAAGACAAATTTGTATATAAGAATTAGTAAGAGATGAAGAACTGATTATGAATTAAATGTATTATATAAAATAAAAGTAGGCAAAATAGTAGATAAGGTATTAATAAGTGAGATTAAGGTATAGCATAGGTTATGAGCGGTCAGTGCTGACTGGAATAAATATGGCACAGATGGCCGCAGATCATGACAGACTATGCTGTATACTTAAAACGTTGAACATGATTGTGACTAGTGATAGTGACTGCGATGAAAAGACACAGGTTATGAGCGGATAGTGCAGATTGCGAGTAATGTTGGTTAGTAAGTAACCGATGTTGCACAGATATCCGCAGATCATAATAGACTGTGCGTAGATTAAGATTAAGATTAAAAGCGTGAGTTATAAGCAAACAGCGTGATGGGAAAAGTGGCGCAGATGTTTGCAGATTATAACAGATCATGCAATGAGAATAATGATTCGTAATTGAATACTTAACTAATTTGTAACGATCAACAATTAATAAGAACGAAGAATGATGACTAAAAATTCACTTGAATTTTGCTTAATGAGAGGGCTCATTCTAAAAAGGATGGCCGAGATGTTAGAATCACTATTGTTTACTCTGTATTTATGGGCAGGTGATATTTAGTTTTAAAATGAAACGTCAGTGTGTTGTTTACTATCTGCGTTTCGTTATATCTACGAGAGTTATTTGTAATGACAGATATTTCGTAGATTTGAATGAGCTACACAGAATAGTGAGATATAACGAAACGCAGGGATGACAGCTGTCAACGGATCGGACGATACGAACGTTGTGGTATGAACTGGAAGAAAGTGTGAATTATATCGATTAAATTCAAAGCAATCTCTTTCTATTTCTACTATTTCTGAGTGGATTCTTTAATAAATAATAGCGGTTAAAGTATGAAATTGCCGTTTTATTGCAATAAGTTCTTTGAATTGACATAAAATCTTCATGGTTTGAGGTTTTCGAATGAAACTTTTTTCAAATGGTTTCTATGATGTTCTTTTTTTAAAAAATGTGAAACATTTGAATATCGACTTTCAATTGTTTTTGTTTTTTTTACCTACTGTATGTAATTCTTTGCAATGTTGTCAAATAAAGTTTATTCTTATTCTTATTCAATTTAGACAAGAAAGATGGATACTGCGAAAATTCGAGTGATTATGAGGCACCCATTCTTCGTATTTTTTTATTTTATTGATTTGACGCAAGTGAGTCAATATTGTGGGTAAGGTAACGTTAAACCATGCCGCTAATTCCTGGGTAGTTTGACTAGGGTCGGCTTCCACTATCTCTCTTAATTCATCGTTATTCACCTGTGTGGGCGGTCTTCCTCGTGGCTCGTTCTTTAAGTCGAAATTTCCATCACGAAAGCGTTTAAACCAAAATCGCACGGTGCGTTCATTAGTAGACCCCTCTCCAAACGCAGCATTGATATTGCGGGCTGTTTCTGCCGCGTTAGTTCCGCGTCGGAACTCGTATTCAAAAACCACTCGAATTTTCGCAGTATCCATCTTTCTTGTCTAAATTGAATAACAAAAACAATTGAAAGTCGATATTCAAATGTTTCACATTTTTAAAAAAAAGAACATCATAGAAACCATTTGAAAAAAGTTTCATTCGAAAACCTCAAACCATGAAGATTCTATGTCAATTCAAAGAACCTATTGCAATAAAACGGCAATTTCATACTTTAACCCCTAATATATACATACATACATTACACATTCGCAAAAAAAAAATTGCCGTCGGAATGTTGATAATTTTTTTAAGACTATTATACCTTATACTTTAGCCATTCCACCCAATTCATTAACTAAAGGTTCAAGCTCCATTTCAGTTTCTCGTAAAGCTAACGTCTCACCAAAAACAGGGATGTAAAAAAAAGGCCAACTTCTCCTCTAAAAAACTACATGATAATGCAGAGACTAAAGTTCCTTGCCTACACGGTACACGGTTCCTTGCCTACAATAAGTATTTTGATAGACATGGAAAAAAATTGTGACTTTCTAATTTACAAACCAAAAATGATAAGTTTTTATTAAAAAAAATATTGAAGAGTATGCTCTAAAAACTTGCCAAGTTTGATCTGTTACAATTTTTTTCCATGTCTTGGAAACTATATTAACTTCGCACATGTCATGCAATTTAGATCAATGTTTCTTGTCAGTAATCTGAACGTGTCTGCAAATTTTCAGTCCTTTGACATTACTGGCTTTGAAGATAAACGGGGGGTCGAAAATGGCTTGCATCGGTTATGCACAGTGTGGGCCGACCAAGAACTTGGCCTTGCACACTCCGTAATCTTAACCATTGCTTTCGCTGCAACGTACATTGGCTGTAACGTAAGTCGCTGCAGAGAACATTCGCTGTAACTTACTTCGCAACTATGAACTTTTGCATTAACGTACATCGCGGTACCTTAATATTAGTACACAATTTCGCCAAACTGCAAAGCAGTTTGTTGGCGAAGCGCTCTATCTCTATATATTACTTAATATTATACCTATAGTACCTGGATGAGCGAGCTTTGCTCGGTACTATTTTTTTGAATAATCTTGTTTTTTGGAAATTATATTTAGATACGATGAAAAAAAAGAGGAGAAAATTATCCGACTGGAGACAGGCTCTTCTGGGCCTCGATTCTGTTAGTGCATTGTAGTATAATGACAGGTACACTGTCGGGTCACGTGACGTGTTTTTTCGTACCATTGACGCCTAGAAGGTTTGATGGGTGTGCCCGCGTAGACTTAAATCAGCCATGAAATAAAAACCGCCAAGTTCATGCAGTTGTCATGTTACTACAATGCATTAACAGAGACTAGGCCCTGGTTTCATGACCGCCCGATTTCCCACCTGAGCTATTACAACGTTTGGCGAAATTTGCCTTCGTATTTTAATGATATTTTAGCAGTTTTTCATTGCCTAAAAAGACAGATAAAACGACGCTTTCTAAAAAATGAAACCTAGCTAGATCGATTTATCGCCCCCGAAACCCTCTCTGCATACAAAATTTTATGAACTCTAAATTTGCCGTTTCCGAGATTCAGATTATACCGTACAGTTATATACATTATATATATATATATATATATATATATATATTTACATATATAATTCTAGATATTATCCTTATACAATCGCTCGTAGCCCCGGCTGCCTGAGTGATCTTAAACGATCACGAAGGTAAAGCAACACAGGGCGCGTTCAGTGCATGGATGGGTCGCCGTCTATGCCTAACGCTAGTGGCATTTTTCCGAGCGGTTCCGTGCTTTGCAAGGCACGTTAAGCTGTTGGTGCCGGCTGCCGTCGATAGATGGCAGTCGTTAAGCCAAGTCAGAGGCCTTAGGGCGGCTTGATAACTTCTGACAGTAGACGAGCCACTAGTCTACAAGCCTCCACCAATCCGGACTTGGCCCCCGTGTTGGAGTATGGCCTAAACCTTCCTCAGGGAAGAGACCCGTGCCCCTCGGTGGGGACATAATGGGTTGATGATGAATCCTTATACATATACAACGTATATTTAAATTCATTCGGTTTCAGTCCATACTACGCGGCAACATAGTGGAGTCGGTCCCGCCAAACTCTCTTACAGGCCCATCCTCCTACCGCTGATATATGCAGTGACGGTCACGAACAACTGAACAACTTCAATCTTTGTTCCCTTCCAGTTTGGTTTTCCCTGACTGTAAATAAATGATTCTTTGAAATGCGATAAATGTCAAGAAGTATTTTACAAATCAAGCTTCTAGAATCCATGAGGTCCATGACTAGCCTAGAAACAGCAAACAACTAAAGTTAGTTGAGTACCGGTGGAATGCTTGACTAAATTCGTGCGCGATTTCGGCATGTATCAAAATGGCTTTGTTTTGTAGCTTACCTACGAAGGTAGTTTGTTGAATGTGAATTTGTAGTAGTAAAACCACTTACCTACTTGCTACAGTGAAGGAAACCCTACTTAGGAAATCCGAGTCCCTGAGGTGTTCCCATCTATAACTCAGCGCTTACTGCGTACGATGGCCCAACTTTGAGGCTAAGTGCGGAAATCTCAGGTCCAAATAACTAACTAGAGTTTGTTATAATCGAGGGAAAGCTCTTGATTGTAATTTAGTTGTTTTGAAATAACCGTATATTACTGTGTTGTGTCCGAGGTCGAAGCCAGGCTCAAATCGCTTGCGACAATATTAAGCCCTTTGAAAATTCGCCCGAGTCTGCTTTCCAGGTACTGTTAACAACAGATCGAGCTTCGCTTTTTCTTTGCAAAGTCATCCTTAAAGGTACGATGCCAGCGTATGACGCTCAATGTCGGGTCGACTGTATGTATCTACTATCACAGATGTCTACTATAGGCATCGCAAGCGCCTGTGAATAATTTATAAGCAATGTCGGGTGAGTCATCGATAAAAATGCTGTGTCATCTATACAGGCGTTGTTTTTTATTTCGGGGCGGTGCTTAAATAGCAAATTCGCAAAATAAATTAGGTTTGTAAATTAGGTTGTGCTCTAGCGACACCTTTTTGGTCCATTTAAAAGATCAGAATATCGAATAGGTAGGATGTTTTAGCCAAACGTTCTTGGTAGGTACCTACCTATAACAGTTTTCGCGGTTTCAAATTGGAAATAATAAGTATATCTTTGACTGATGGATGGTGGTTAATATAACGAGGAAAACTGATAAACTCTCAGCATAAGAGTCGATTCACAAAATAGGTAAAAAAAATTAAAAAACTGCTAAGCAGGGTGGACCAACGTAGGTTCCTCGCAATGAGTTACATTGTTGAATTAGGGTCCCGCCTGCAAAGTAGTTAATGCTCAATGTTGGGTTATTTCAGTTTTTTATTTTTGTCTTTTTAGCGATTTTTTTTGGTTGGCTTTATGCTGAATACATATTTTTTATAACTCAGCTCAGCAGTCGGGTTATTGGTTAATTTTTGTTTCAGTTTTTTCTTTGTTCCCTGTTTTCTTATATATTTCTTTTATTTTTGCTGTTTTCGTCAATAAAAAAACAATGCTGAGTGTCTATGACACTCCCGCAAGCGCGACGAATCGACGGAGATATTATTTTGGAATATCCCGCTATTGCCCTCGCCTCTTTTCATTATAGAATATCATAGGAAAATGCAGTATTTTATAATAAAATTTGAAATTTTTGTTTCACATACATTCTGTTTTATAAATTTATAACTGTCAGTATTACAAGCTAGTGAGTGGTTTTAGAAGGTTGAAATGCCCCCGCCTCTTTACCTTATTGAAAATCACAGGAAAATGCACTATTTGGACATATTTTTATTTTCATATTATGTTTAGTTAACCCATTTATACCGTTTTGAGTCAAAGAGTAAACTTTTTTCGTCTCTATTTTCCAGAGAAACGAGTCCCCATACCCCAGTTCTGCAGTCTACATGCGGGTCCCGTAGCTTTCATTTATATTTTTAAATTTTTATGCTTCACTGGAATTTTCTAAGTTAAACTACTGTTGGGTTCAAGCGCAGATTTCCACGCTTCGGCAGGCAGGATCAACCCTTAAACACATTTAAACATCCCTAGTTCGTGAATCGTTTACTGTTGTAGCGCAGATTTCCGCGCTTCAGTGGGATTCAATTTCAATTTGAATTTCAATTCATTTTATTGCAATAAATAACAGTACACTATGATAATGATGTTTACAAAAATTGTGGTACAAGTGTATATATTATTGTAATAAGATCTAGTGTTAGTGTTAATAAGTGTTACCACTAAACTTGTATAAAACATAACTTATTACTATTGTAAGTGTTTTAGAGATTAAGCACGTTTAAGGAACGCGGACCCTCAAAGCCCCGCTTTCAGTTGTAATCCCCTAGTTTTTTTAATAATACTCGTATACCGTTTGTGAGAAAGTTTTTTGTTTTGTTTTCTATATTCACTAAAAATATGACTACAAAAATAACAGAATGTGAAGTAGCAGTAAAGGACCACCCACAAAAACTCATCACACGTTAAGAGGGCGGTAGGGGGTCGACAAAGTGTGACATTGTGTGACAAGAGGTGGGAGGGCTCCCAAGATCCGTGACGTCACATTTCAAAATATAGTATAATTCGTCGGCTTATTGCAAGAAGTCATTTACTGCAAAAGCTCACTAACCGCTTTTTTTAAAGGTATGGACATATAGATGTATTGAACAATGATACAATAGTGGTGTTTTAATATCAGGCATTATTTTAACGATGTTATAGGGAATAAGGAGGAGGAAATACAACCATTAAATAACACGAACTAAAAAGTCATTTTTCTCCCAATAGTGAATATGTCGGTTAATGAGTTCTTGCAATAAGCCGACGAATTAATAAAATATTGTTTTGTAAACTTTTTCAAATGTTTCACATGATGTTGATAATACAAAAAAAATATTAAATGGAAATAAAACTAATTTCGGAACTGCCGCATTAATGTTATAATTTCTATGTGTAAAATTGCAAAATGTCTGGCGTCACACTAGGGAGAGGGCTTCTCACAAATGTGCCCAACTGTGACAAGGACGGGGTCAAAAGTTACGAAATTAGTGTGACGTGAACAGATTTCTGAATATTTCTACAATTTTTAGTAACTACCGATTTTGAGAATTGTGAGAATTTCGTAAAGGTAATTATTAACTTTATTCCGGAATCACTTACATACTTGAATTTTCGTCCGAAGAGTCCAACCAAAATAAATACCTACTTCATGTTTTTTTTTTATTACAAGAAAGTAAATGTGTGCCCACTTCAATAACCTGATGACACTTAATTGCTAACTGACAACCGACAACAGTCCAGCAAAGAATGTTAAAGTACGAGAACTCGGGTGTTATTTAAATAAAACACTTTATTGATAGAACATGTATTTTATTTGCGTATTTTAACTACCACCCCCTTTCCTAAATTACTTACCCTTTTTGGCAGATCCCTTAATTCAAGTTACTCCTACTGCCTGAGGCTAAAGCTGCCTTTAAAACCCACATTAGCTTTACGTGATTATTTTAACCGTAATAGTCATCAAAATATTAACCTATTGTTAGGTCGTCAACAAGTGATTCACTTTTATATATTTTGCTTTGCAGTATCTTAAGAATAATATGGCGGCGACTGTAAAAAGTAAACTACAAGTCTCATAAAAACCGATTGTATGGCACCCTATTCCGTATTAGCAACTATTTAATAGGTATGAAGTTTTCATTTCTATAGCCTGAATACTACTTAAGAAATCTGAGCGTAAATCAACTATTATTGATAGTAATTCGGCTTTGTTTCGAGATAAAATATGGACAAAAGAGCTGCCGATTTTAGGTATACTCCCTCAGTTGGTTTTACATATTACAATATCCCCGGGCTTAGCGATACAGTACGGGATAACGGTGACGTAGCCTTTTTTTCATTTCTTTTCCAGCAATAAGCCTAGTGGCTTAATAAAAAAATGTTTACTGCTTTGTTCTGTGTCCTTGCCTCGTCGAATAATTAATTTTCATTTGTCGAACTTGGCAACATGTTACATAGGTTAGTAGATAAGTAACATGTAGATACAGTCGACAGCATGTCAACCTCTACATTTTAGTTGCAATGTCACCCGTAACGCAACGGAGTAGAGTGCACGAATGTATAGCATAATGTGTTGTCGACTGTACAATAGGCTTCTTGTCGCGGCCATAAAAAAAGACTGAAATGTTTTGCTTGTACATTCGTCGCCCTTTACACGATGCACTGAATTGTACTCTACTCAGTTATATTACGAGTTACTTTCCAAAGAAAATATTATAAAAGTGGCGTCGCTGTCGACTACACAAGGGTAGATTAAACGTTTTATATAGAATGCCTTGTCAAATAGAGGTGATGATGTGAACGGCCTTCTTTAAAAAAAGAACGAAATTGTACAATACAAGTGTTGTGAAATTCTCCATTTAGAAACCGGCGACCGAAACAATTGTCAGCCAATCAAGCTTTACACTTTTGAAGTTATTGCAACTGAGCAGATTGCACTGCATGTAAGTATGTGTTAGTTGCGGTTTTGTCGACTGGACCACGCATATTCCTTTGCCTCCAAAGCGCCCACTTTTATCTTCCTACTGAGTTAGCAGACTACACTGCATGCAATGTCAACTGGACCACCGATTTTATTTTGCCTCTAACTCTCCCACTTTTATCTTCAGAGTGCGTTCAACAGAAAATCTTGAAAGTCGAGCTTCCGATTACTAGCGAGTACTCGCAACAACTTGTACATTACTTTAATTCCCTCTCACCTTCGTGGGCCACCGAACTAACGACCGCAAATAAAAGCTCGTCCGCTACCAAACAAGGTCAACTGGCCAGTTTCACATAGGACGATAACTGTAATTGCACGACATCGTCGTACTGGGAGTTTCATACATTTACTAAGGCCCTTGTGCGAACGTTTTATGAACGTTGTAAGAATGTAGTCCAACGGTACATGTGGTGCAGTTACGGTTGCCGTCCAATGTGAAATCGGCCATTGCCGGGCGCCATGCTGCCATCCTTTTCAGACGTTTTGATAACCCACGGGAAATAGTTTAAACTTCTCCTGTGATCTGTTGATAAGAAGCCAAGCAAGTTCCCTTACACAAAGATATAGGTAATGTAAAAGGCCAACTATGTAGAAGGCTACCGGACGGATCGGTAAACCGTCTAAACGCGCGAGCCTGTGAGTTTCCCAGCATTGTGCGACGGGCCATTGTGCCGGACACCTTGGCCCAAAATGCTGCGGCCGCAGCGGTAGGTACAGCATCTTGAATTTATCGCTCGCATAGACATACCAATACCACGCAAAGACAGTGTGTCGAAGAAAATTCCGCTCAAAAGCGAGGCGACACGCACACATTAACGTACCATGTGAGTGCCTAAGCGGGTTGTAGTAGCTGACGTTCGCAGACACACACATGCGAATGTCGCATGAATAGTGAAAAACTGACAACCGGCTACGCTAAGCATGCCAATTTGGCCACCAATTTGTTGCCTCACTTTGGAAGCTCGGACTGCGGATCTACCTTATAATAATTCTTGGGGCTTAAAAAGTCCGCAAAGCTTGGTAGCCATTCGCCCTGGGGCCTGTTTAATAGAATTAAAATTCACGGTTTGCTATGGCAATTCGATGTACATTGCAAAGTCGATTAACGCACAGATTAACAAGTAGGAAGACTCGGCTACGCAACATACATCGAATTGTCATAATAAACTATGATTCGTAGATGTATGAAATGCGGCCCTGGTTACCAAGCTATGCCACCCGTAAGGAATAGTAGATTGTTAACCGAGGGCTGAAAGGCACCCCCATTCCTGACGAGGTGTTTTGGCGCTCGAACAAAGTGAGAGCGCCAATAGTTCGAGGCAGAAATGGGTGCTATCACCCGAGTAAAACACTCTACTTTTCATTACGAATACGAGGAAAGTAAACACAAGCCAGTTAAAATCAAACTCAATTTCGAATATCACAAACACAGTCTAATGGAACTTCCATAGAAAAAATTACACTTTTTTATTTAAGGTTTCCCGCCAGTTTACTTTTTTAATACCAACGCACACCCTGCACGGCTAGCACAAGTCGGCGCGTGAGCTAACTCGCCGAGAGATAAACTATCCGCCCTTTTAAACGACTGCTCAAAAATTTAATTTTTTTATTAGTATTTAAAAAATAAATAATATAAATTAATTATTAATGTTAATCACTACAAGATAAAAACAAGTTTAAAATATAAAACTTAAGGAAATCACGCCGAAACAGACGGATGGTCTAGCTCGCGGCGAGATAGCTCGCGCGCCAACTTGTGCTAGCCCTACATCACAATTCGCAAGATGGCGCGCGACCGCGAAAGACGGCCATTTTGAATTTGCGTATTTGGTGGTTTTATCTGTGTCTTAAATATATTTTTCACTTCTCATGCTCTAAAAGTTCGTCTTTATGTCGTGCGTAGGCGACATAAAGTCGCTTTTTATGCTCTAGAGCATAAAGTAAAATCTTCGTCGAAGACCAAGGCAATCGCTGCAACAGCCACACGAACATCTTTAACTTCATACAACAACCTCTTTATTTTATTTCGTTTCGTTCGTATTCTAAGACCAAGGCAAAGATACCAACAGCCAAAGTACACAATAAAACTTCATGAAATAAACTTATAATTTGTATTTCGTCTCATTTATTATTTTTTATATTTGTTTATTTTTCAATTTAGTAGATCAGTATAGTATTTAAGCCATAACAACAACTTATCATAGTTATAAAAAGAAAATGTTTTTATAACTGAGCAGTATGTAACGACCTTAAGTCAGGTGTCACGTCCCTACAGAAAAAAAAAAGAAAAAAAAAGTTAATTGGCGGGAACCATAATTATTTTTTCATTGTAATATTTGTGTTACAACTTAAAATTGTTTTTTGATTAACGATAAATAATGTCGTCAATCGAAGTGAAAAGTAGAGTGTACAACTCGTCCATAAAACCCATTTTACACTCGACTTTATATCTATCCTCGCTCGCAAGCTCGCTCGGATGGATAAACGTCTCGAGTAAAATGGTGCGTTTTATGCACTTGTTGTACAATCTACTATTTTTAATACTTTTCTGCTTTAAAGTAGGCATGTACCACTTTCAGCACGGTGCCTGGATGAACAATGACCCCCTTTCAGAGTATGAGTAATGAAAAATTTGTTTTGTCGGACGTACGGACGGGCGCACAATGAAGAGATAAGATAAGGTTCCGATTTTTTTCTGAGGTATAAAGCCCTAAAAAAGCAAGTTTTAATGAACAAACGTAATTTACATATTGTCGGTTCAATAGATAAAGTTAGTTAAGTCGTTAAGCCAAGTCAGAGGCCTTAGGGCGGCTTGACAACTTCTGACAGTAGACGAGCCACTAGTCTACAAGCCTGCACCAATCCGGACTTGGCCCCCGTGGTGGAATATGGCCTATACCTTCGTCAGGGAAGAGACCCGTGCCCCTCGGTGAAGACATAATGGGTTGATGATGATGAATAGATAAAGTACCTAAAAAAAGTTTTCTGGTAAACTAGGAATAAGTAACCTTGTAACTCCCTTAGGCCGCTATCTGTAGTGTAATTTCCAATTTTATGTACAATAATAAAGTGTTCTATATCTCTATTATCTATCTATCTCTTCGTAGGATTGAATCCTATCTTGACTGCCTCACTGTTCTAGCCGTATAACGTATGGTTACCATGCCGGAGGTCGTGGGTTCGACTCCCATTTAGGTGCCGCCATAGATTTGTACAAATGGCCTCAGTCAGGGTGTATTTCCATGTTTGTGATGTCCTTTCGCTCGTAGCCCCGGCTGCCTGAGTGATCTTAAACGATCACGAAGGTTAAGCAACACTGGGTGCGTTCAGTGCATGGATGGGTGGCCGTCTATGCCTAACGCTAGTGGCATTTTTCCGAGCGGTTCCGTGCTTCGCAAGGCACGTTAAGCTGTTGGTGTCGGCTGCCGTCGATAGATGGCAGTCGTTAAGCCAAGTCAGAGGCCTTAGGGCGGCTTGACAACTTCTGACAGTAGACGAGCCACTAGTCTACAAGCCTCCACCAATCCGGACTTGGCCCCCGTGGTGGAGTATGGCCTATACCTTCCTCAGGGAAGAGACCCGTGCCCCTCGGTAGGGATATAATGGGTTGATGATGATGATGTCCTTCCTTGGTTACCAGAGCACAAGGTATTCTAGTTTGGACCGGGACAAGTGATTGTGTTGTGTGGAAGTTATTTATTTATTTACCTTCGTAAATGACGTAGGTACCTAGTTTATCCTTCATGGTTTTAATCAATCCCTTGACCTAAATATAGTATGAAAATATCTCTTTGATAAAATAATTTTTATCGGAGTTTGACGTCAGCTTAGTCGATTGGACGAGATATGTATTGCATAATATTGCATTCTGGAAAGTTTATACCAAGTAAAAGCCTGTAGGTAATAGTTAGTTCTTCTACATTGTTGTACAAATGTTGTACATTTTTTATTGTTGTAATGGGCAAATAAATTTTATTTAATTTATTTATTTTAATTCTTACAAACTAGTAATTTTTGCACTGTCAAATCAAATCAAAGTGTTTTTGCAGAAACTGTGACTTAATGAAGGTTATAAGTAAAACTAGGTGTCCAATTCAAAATCTACGTAGATCATTTTCGAGAAAAAAATGGACAAAAAAATTCCAAAGTTAGTCTTTGCTAATTAACATATTATTCTTAAACCTAGAAAATCTAAAGACATCTTTGTCATCTAAATATTATTTAATGTTATAGTAGCCGTTTTGGCACAAGCGTTTCTAAACCACGTTTCTGTTTGAGATTATCTCGTCCTAAATCAACTTTGTCCAAATGGAAGAAGAGAAGTCTGGAAGAGATCGCTTTAATTACTTAGATAATAAATCATATTTTGTAATGATTTTTTTTTAGATTGTGCAATAAGATGTTAGTAAGGCCGATGTGCGAACGTAGATTGAACGTTGCATTATACTAAAGCGTGATTTTAAAATTGTTAGCAATATTTTGAACGAATATTCTTTTCATTATTATAAAGAGTATTATTAATACATTATAAATTAACAGTAATTGTATATGTAACATATTTGTAAATATTCGTGGTTTCCGACCCTTGGTTCGAAACTGTGAATCCAGATTCAAAGTGATAGGAAAACTGAAAAAGGTTTTCAAATACGTTTAAGATTCCGTCGGTCAACAAGTGAAAAAAATATTGAGTTGGCCGGCGCCGACCATAAGACGGGTCTCGTAGTTTTTTTAGATTTTTAGTACTTTTCGTCCTGATCTTGTTTAAGCTTAATAACGTTATATTGTGTTACAAAAAACATTATTTACCACGCCATTTTTTTACAACTAGCGCCACATGCGCAAAGAACTGAATTCGAACTCACTGTGTAGTACAAGGATGTCGTGCAGTTAAGTTCATCGTCCAATGTGAATCCGGCCGAATGTGGAATAAACGCGTTTAGAAACTTCTAATTGAGTTCGGCAATAGTTTCTGTTTCGGACACTCGTACCCACTAAAGGGTCATAGGTGGCCGCCTTTCTAATGTTCGCCAGCCGATTTGTTATATTGGGTAACCTTGTTTGCTTACTGTGTGTTGCGTGATGATGGGTTGCTATTACAGTAATGGGTATGTTGGCTTATGGCTCAAGAGCACATAATTATTATACAACTAGCTGTCCCGGCGAACTTCGTACCGCCACAGAATCCGTTTATACGATTCTTGCACAACGCCATCTATTTTTAAAACACAACACATCTATTTTAAACTTAAAATAAAATTAACGGACAGAAAGGCATTATCGGGATATCAAGTATCATCATCATCATCAACCCATTATATCCCCACCGAGGGGCACGGGTCTCTTCCCTGAGGAAGGTATAGGCCAAGTATCAAGTATGCTATGTCTCAATTCAGGTCTTTGTCTATCTGTACGCCAAGTCTTACGTAAATCCGTTCAGCCGTTATTGCGTGATTGAGTAACAAACATCCAAACATCTTCTCAAACTTTCACATTTATATTAGTAAGTAGGATATATAGTAGCGGCGGTAGCCTAGTGGGTAAACATTTGTCTTGGAAGCGAGAGACTCAGGTTCGATTCCCAGTGCGGGCATGTACCTATGACTTTGTTTTCTAAGTTATGTACATTTGTGAAGTTGTAGTAGCAATAGCACTCGCTAACTGTGAAGGAAAACATCGTGAGGAAACCTGAGTGTCTGAGCTATTCACATACCTCAGCGCTTGAAATCGCCAATCCGCGGTGGGCACGCGTGGTTATTAAGCCCATACTCTCTCTCTGAGAGAAGGCCTGTGCCCTACAGTGGGACGTATATAGGTTGCTTATGATATGATGAGATAGTAATAGGGCTTTACAACTGATAACCATTTTGAAACAGCTTTTTAAATTTACTACGAATTGACTAATGCCAGTTGCTTACTGTGAAGTACTGTCGTTAAACTGAATTCACACTGGAACGGCATTTTGCTGTAACTAAGCTACTATGATTCTATTGTTATGCATTTAGAAAACTTGGGACCAGTTTGCTGGGACATAATGGAATATCGGTAACGCATATAAGAAAAAAATTTATAACACTATTGTAAAATAACATGACCTGACTGACTCATCATAGCTGAGTTGAAATAAGTATAAAATTTGGGAAGTAAATAAAATAAAGTTAATGCCTTAAGAAAATATGCAAGTCGGTTCTCAGTAGGATTCTTTTATAAAGTGAACATCCACTAAGGAAGGATTTTTGGAATTTCTAAAGGAGTGGAATAGGGGTGTGAACGTTTATGTGGAAGTCCGTATTGTTTTAAGCTAGAAGCAGGAATATAATTTTCAAGCATTTGATTATAAACAAACATGTCTTCCGGTGCTTTTAAAAATTTCGAAAATTCTTTTCTTTCGAATAGATATAACGTCCCATTGATCCCACTTTAATTTAGTGAAGATCTGATGAAGACTTCCTGAGATGGAGAACGGAACTCTTTAATGGACAGCAGTAAATGAGGCCTAATGGGGCCGATCCTTTAGTGATATCCGTATGTTTCATAAAATAGCCTACACGTAGTCCCAACGTAATTTGGTGATATTCTGGTGAAGATGGAAATTGGAAACTTGAAATTTTGAAACCGACTACAATTTATACTTGTACAATACCTACATGTATACATACTTCTAATTTAAAGGTATTTTAAAAGTATAATTATTTCTAACATTTTAGTGCTGTAGTGAAGTCGGTTTTTATTATTTATTAATTTTTATTAATATTGTAGTGTTTTGAAGTCAGTTTTAATTTTTAGTAAAACAAAATTATTTCATGATTTTTTCTGAATATCCCTACGACTTCGCCAAATTGTGTTTTCCGAACGCAAATGCACGGGTCACTATGACAAACAATAGTTGAGTACATGTAAATGAGTAACTTAGTTTTGGTTGCACAATATTATCCCAACTCTATCTAAAGCCAGCATACTCCGGATCTAAACAATGAATAATGCTTAGGTACGTCTTGAGCAGTAAGTATCAATAACATGCCATCACAAGTCCCCGGCCAATCAATCTCAATCCCTCAGAGTCCGGCCATCGGACCTTCTACTCCTGAAGTCGAGCTGACAATGTTGAGCTTAAATTAAATACGTCTATTTTAGATAGATAGATAAATCATTGATTTGATCATTTATCATTTAGTTTAGCGCTGTTCGACAGATTATTTTGTCCTTATATTATAGTCTTTATGTGAATGCTAGTTGCTTTTGCCCGCGATTTCGTTCGCTTGGAAACTTGTATGCGTGTTTGTCCAGGACGCAAGTAGCCTATGTGCTATTTTAGACTATAATCTATGTCAGTGCCAAGAATAGACTGAAAAATTTGCAAAATTGTGAAAGTGCCATAGTACTTAGAAACCAATTCTTTATATTTTCTGACTTGCACACAAATTCTCTTGAACTCACTCACACGTCACTCCATGATACTGTAGTTCGCGTGGAGATGTGTATTTTTCCGAAATGAAAATCGGCTTTGTGCTATTCCCGACCGTAATCTATATCTAGATCCGTTCAGCCATTCTAGAATCAGTTCTGGCGTAATTGTGTAACAAAAATATCCATCCATCCGAACTTTCGCATTTATAATAATAGTGAGATAGTACAATGTACGAAATAAATGCTCTCATTAAGAAAAATATTGCTGACGAGAGTTGAGGGGCTACCTATCTGTTACTAAGATGGATGGGCAGCAGCGTCCCTATACGGGTTGTATTGAATTTACGTCGCCTTGAGCTCGAAGGTACTCAGAGTACTCACTTCATAACGGAAACAAACAACTCCGGCTCTAGGATTTTTGTTGGAAAAAGTCTACTACAATATTAAGGTTTCCTTAGAGGACAAAGGTAACTGTTCACTGTTTTACTACTGAAACACTGTTTATTTTAACGTATTTATTACTTGAAACTCAAAGACAAAAATCTACATGATATTGCTGCTTCTAGTTATAATAATGAGTTAATTACAACCATACCGCGATATACAAGGGTCTAGCGCCATCTACAGATTTATTTTGGAACCACCAATTGACATCAAAATGTATGGTTATGTTTGTGCTTAGCTTATTGGACTTTAATCAATTCTTGACTTAAATACTAATTATAATATAAAAAATCCCACGTAACTTATACAGCGTTATACATGCCGGGCCCCAAAGAACCCTTGTTCTTTAAACAAATTTTGCAAATAAACAAACTTAATAAACTAAACTAAACTTTAGCAGGGTAACAAAACTAGACTTGAGCAAGGAAAACAAACTAAACAATTTTTAAGCTTCAAGAGGAAGCATTACAATTTTAGACAATGGTCGAGTATATTTAGTATTGTTTTTACACTGCACTGTAATGACACGCACTTTATCGTCCGTTCCCGGATGCACTTCTATAATTTTTCCCAAAAGCCACTTCGTAGGGGGGAGGTTCTCCTCCTTTAGGATCACGATATCTCCCTTCTTGGGGTTGGGTACATAATTCTTCCACTTGTACCGATGCTGGAGGGTGTGCAAGTACTCAGCCCTCCATCTTTGCCAGAAATGTTGAGCCATACGTTGTACTAGCTGCCATCGCGTCATTAAATTGATGTTTGCCTGTTCCAAACTAGGCTCCGGTATACCAACCAGACTCTCTCCGACCAAGAAGTGTCCCGGTGTCAATGGCGTTAGTGTATCTGAAGTAGTCATGTCTCTACATAATGGCCGTGAGTTCAAGCACGCCTCCACTTGGGCCAAAAGTGTTGCCATCTCCTCATAGGTGAGGGTGCTCTCCCCGATGACTCTTGTGAGGTGGAACTTTACCGACTTGATCGCCGCTTCCCAAAGACCCCCGAAATTTGGTGATCTTGGCGGTATGAAATGCCAGGTAGTCCCAGTATTCGCCAGAGCCTCGGCTACGTCTCTGGATATATTTTTCTCTCCCTTTTGTAAGAGTTGTTTTAACTCCTTAGCAGCGCCGATGAAATTAGTTCCATTATCGCTCCATAATTGCTTGCAGTGCCCTCGGCGTGCGACAAATCTTCTGAAGGCAGCAAGAAAGGCATTTGTTGTCATATCCGTTACGGCTTCTATATGCACGGCTCGCGTGACCATACAGACAAATAGGCATATATAGCCCTTTGTTGATTTGCAACCTCTTCCTTTTGACATTCGGATCTGAACAGGGCCAGCATAGTCGACGCCACTGCTTTCAAAGGCACGTGCTGGATTGACTCTACAGGCCGGTAGTTGCCCCATCATCTGCTGATTGGTTGTTGCTTTGTAGCGGATGCATACAACGCATCTTCTTATGTATTGTTTGACTTCTCTTTTAGCATTTAGGATGTGAAATTGAGATCTCAAAACTGCCAATGTCAATTGATTTCCACCATGCAAGGAGTTACGGTGGGCTTCCTGCACTATTAGACCAGCAAGGTGACAGCTACCAGGCACAATATACGGATGTCTTTCAGTGTATTTCATGGGAGCGTTCTGGAGTCTTCCGCCTACTCTTAATACTCCATTCTTGTCTATAAAAGGGGAAAGAGATGCTAACACACCTTTCTTAGAAACCTTTCCTTCTTTCTTTATCTGTCTAATTTCTTCTGAAAATGACATATTTTGGTAGTATTTAATACATGTCTCTAGAGCTTCTGCTATTTCCTTTACGTGTAGTATTTTAGGATCATCATCATCCGTCAACTGTTTTCTTGTTATTACTCTTCGGCAATATGCAATAATTCTCTTAACTTTAGTCAGAGTTGAATATTTCTCCCAAATCGGTTTATCTTTTTCACCTTCGGACGTTGCCTTCTCTTTCAGAACCTTTGTGTGTAGTACAACTGTCTTGTTTATTTTGTCCGTGTTTGGTTTTTTGTTACTAATTTTTCTTTTCTCCATTTCTGTTTCAGGTACTGTCAACTTCTTCGTGTCTACTTTCTCTTTCAGCCAACTTGGTCCTTGCCACCAAAGCTTACTCTGAATCAACTCTTGTGCACTGATTCCTCTCGATGGTAAATCTGCTGGGTTGTCCGCGGACCGGACGTGCCTCCAATTAGTATTATCAAGAGTTTGGATTATCTCTGAGACTCTGTTGGCAACAAAAGTCTGCCATTTGCTTGGGTGTGATTGAAGCCAGGCAAGGACTATTGTACTGTCTGTCCAAGCATATACTTTTTCCTTTTCGATCTTCAAAACTACTGTCAAATCATTCAAGAGCTTTGTGAGCAACGTGGCGGCGCACAACTCAAGCCTGGGGATAGATATTTGTTTCAGTGGAGCAACTCTCGACCTTGCTGCAATAAGTTGAATGTGAACTGTGCCGTCTTGATCGGTGGTTTTAAGATAAGCCACTGCAGCGTATGCAACCATCGATGCATCGGCGAAGCCGTGTAATTCTGTGTCTTTGTTTGTTGAGCTAGTGTGAAACCATCTGTTCAAGGAAACTGATTCTAGCGTATTTAAATGTTTTCTGAAATCTTCCCATTCTTCGGCTAACCCTTTAGGAAGTTCTTGGTCCCAGTCCGCTCCTGAGAGCCAAAGCTTTTGGATTAGAATCTTGGCAGTTATCAGTACTGGCGCTAACCAACCGAATGGATCGAATAAACGAGTCAACTGTGATAAAATTGATCTCTTCGTTGGCGGTAAATGATCTTCAGGTAAGTGGACAGTGAATTTGAACGTGTCATCTTGTCGATTCCATGTGAGACCAAGGATTTTAATCACTTTGTCCATTTTGATCTCCAGACTCTTCTTATCCACTCCCTTTTGCTTCTGTATTGTTTCTAGCAATTCAGTCGAGTTGCTTGACCACTTCTGAGTTTTGAAACCACCTAACTTAAGCAGTTCATTGACTTCGTTGTAGACTATCTTAGCTTCTTCTACATTTTCAGCACCCGTCATCAGGTCGTCCATATAAAAGGATTGTTTCACAATTTCAGCAGCGGTTGGATATTTATGTTGTTCATCGCTTGCCAGTTGGTGAAGAGTTCTCACAGCAAGGTACGGTGCCGATGCAGTACCGAATGTCACGGTAAGTAATTTGTAGCTTTCCATATCCTTTTTCGGGTCAATGCGCCAGATTATTCTCTGGAGCTCTGTGTGATGTGGTGCGACATTCACTTGTCTATACATTTTAACGATATCTGCCACAATGCAGATTCTGTGTGTTCTCCACCTGATCAGTAAGGTACGTAAATCTGGTTGTAAAATAGGTCCGACTAGCAAATGGTCATTAAGGGATGAACCATTGTAGCCATTGGAGGAAGCATTGAAGACTACGCGAACCTTGGTAGTGTCTTTATCTTCTCGGATCACCGCGTGATGTGGTAGGTATATAGACAGGTTATCAGTATCAGTGACCTTCTCCATGTGTCCGAGCTCTTCATACTCCTCGATCACCTTTGTATACTCAGTCTTCAATTTATCATTCTTTTCGAATTGTCTTTCTAATTGTTGAAATCTTTTGATTGCAATCTGTTTTGTAATGCCACATTTGTTTACTACTTCTTCTAGACTCTCTTTCATGGGTAACTGAACTACGTATCTTCCGGTCTTATCTCTTTCTGTTGTTTTTTCATAGATTTGTTCACATAACTCTTCATCTTTAGTCATCATCCTTTTGTTTGTATAAGAGTCGTTCTCCAGTTCCCAAAACTTCTTTAATAGGTCATTGTCTAGTATGTGTGTATGCAGACTGACCACTCTCTTTTCTTTAGCGTTGATAGCGGAAGTCTCACCTGACAGAATCCAACCCAAATGTGTCGCCTGTGCTATTATTCCAGATGGACCTTTTATCAATCCAGCTTCAATAATTTTGCTGTATTCGGCTGCACCAAGCAAAATATCTACCTTGCTCGGCGTGTTAAATGTCGGATCGGCCAGTGTTAATGACTCCAGTTTTTCCCAGCTCAGATTAACATCTGTTGATGGTATGTATGTAGTCAGTGCTGTTAGTACATACGCTTGTACTTGAATAGTGAAGGTTGGATCGTTTCTTGACTTCAAGGTAAATTCTACTAAATGTTTAATAGATTTGTTGCCTTCACCAATGCCGGAAACCGCGCCGTTGATTCTTTTTCGTTTCAGTCCTAGCGATTGAACCATATTCTCGGTGACGAACGAGGCTTGTGAGCCCTGGTCAACTAAGGCGCGGAAGACGTGTATCTTGCCATTTCCCGAAGGAACGTCAACCAATGCCGTTGCGAGTAAAACATGTTGACCGGGTTGTTCATGCTGTATAGAGAAATGTGCAGTAACATTAGTTTTCTCCCCTTGGTCTTTGCGTCTATTCTCATCTTGTTTCTCATAATTGTTACGATTTTTGTCAGTGTGAAGCAAGGAATGATGTTTCCTATGACATATTCTGCAAGTTGAGGTTTGTCTGCAGTTGAATACAGAGTGGTTAGGTACTAAGCAATTAAAGCATAGTCCACTTTTTTGCACAAAATTGTGTCTGTCGTCTACTGTCAGGTGAACGAATTTCTTGCAGTTAAAGATGAAATGATCTTCTTCACAAAAAGCACATTTTGGTTGTGAGATTAATGTGGTAGCGAATGCTTTCGGCTTTGTAAGTTTATAACCCTTGTTGGACGATTCAATCATTTCCATTGTCCGGAATCTGGTCTCCAGAAACGTCTTCAGCCTGTCAAAACTGGGAAGGGCATCTGAACCATCTGCGCTGACCATTTCTTCCCACTGCTTGTGACTTTCAGCGTCTAGTTTAGCCACTATGATGTAAACGACGATCGCATCCCAATGTTGGACTGGCAAACTTTGGTTCTTCAGAGCGTTGATGCACTCTACTGTCGTGTCCAATAACTGTTTTAGCGCTTGAGCTGACTCTTGCGTTAGCGTCTTCTGAGAAAATAGCCTCTTAAAAATGCAGTTCGTAATGTAACGTTTGTTGCTGTATCGTCTTTTCAAGATGTTCCAGGCTTCTTCATAATTATCACCTGTTATTGGAAACTGTCTTAATAAAGCCTCGGCTTCTCCACTCAAATTACTCTTTAAGTAATGCAACTTTTGAACGTTCTCTAGGCTTTGATTCTTGTGAATTAACGCTTTGAATAAATCATGGAACGATTGCCATTCTGTGTAGCTTCCAGTAAAGGTAGGAATGGTTATCCGGGGTAATTTTACTTCTGGTGGCGGAGGGGTTGGTTTATCTTTTTGACTTCCCTCTGGGGATTTTTGACTATTCAACTGATTAAGGGCTGTTTTCAACTCACCCTTATAGCTGTAGTAAAGCTCTTCTAACTCTTCATAAGTTGAGTTTTGAAAGTATGGAACCTGCTGTCTGTTTTGAATCGCCACACCACCAACCAATTGATCATGGTTGTTATTAAACGTGTTCCAATACTTCTCCAAAGTCTCCAATCTTGATTCTACATACCCCATAACAATCCTATCTTTTGGTGCTTTCTTAAAGTTCACTCGTCCTTTGGACACTTTGTCCAAAGTCTCCATCTGTAGGGCTATTATTTTATCCATGATGTCAAGTTCTATCTGATTCCAAAATACAAGTCCCAACTCAGTCACTAATATTGTATGTTCTTCCAATCACTCGCGAATCGCAGTCCAAGATCACTCAAATTCTTCTATGTTAAAAACTCTCAAAATTTTCCTAAGTGCGAACAAGAGTTAAATCTTCTATGTTTAAAATAGTTCTGATTTTTCTAAGTCCCAAAAATTCACAAATTGCACTAAGTCTTTTTTAGCAAACATGAAAAATTTTACAAGTCTTTTTACCACTTCGATTGCACTAAGTCCAGGAAACACAACACTACACTCGATTTAGACACTTATAATATCCGTCTCGAAGGACCACTTTGTTCACTGTTTTACTACTGAAACACTGTTTATTTTAACGTATTTATTACTTGAAACTCAAAGACAAAAATCTACATGATATTGCTGCTTCTAGTTATAATAATGAGTTAATTACAACCATACCGCGATATACAAGGGTCTAGCGCCATCTACAGATTTATTTTGGAACCACCAATTGACATCAAAATGTATGGTTATGTTTGTGCTTAGCTTATTGGACTTTAATCAATTCTTGACTTAAATACTAATTATAATATAAAAAATCCCACGTAACTTATACAGCGTTATACAGTAACTGGAGCTAAATAAGCCAGTTAGAAAGAGTAAGGCAGAGAGAGAGAGATGATTGTGTAGCTAATTTACTGTAGCTTCCCATCACAGAACATATTTCTCTGTTCTGTGCTTCTCATGCTACATTTAATTTAATTTGATCTGATTTAATTCGATTTTATTATTTTGGTTCAATTTAATTTGATTTCATTTAATTTGATATAATTTAATTTGATTTAATTAATCATGTTGTAATTAATTATCCACCTGTCTTTGCTAATGTAGGTATGTGCTAATTATTAGTAGGAGTAGAAACTTCACAGGCTTATTTACATCAAAATAGTCTACATAAGAATGTCACTGTACGGTTAGTTTCCCAAATAAAAAAAATGAGTTGCCCAATCTCATCGTAGGTATTAATTTCGTATCCCGAATTTTCATTTCTTACTAGCTGACTCGGCAAACGTTGTTATGCCATATTTAATTAATTAGCCTACGGCCTATTCTCAGACCTACCTAATATAAGTACACAAAAAATTACATAAAAATCGATGAAGCGATTTCTGAGGAGTTCGATAACAAACACTGTGACACGACATTTTTATATATTAAATTGTAACTCTCGTGCATGTATTGATATAGGTATACATATAGGTATGCCTATATCAATACATGCACGAGATGATGCGTGCTTCGTGGATGCGGGTGGCAAGGCGCCGTGATAAAACGGCATTTGAGTCTAAACGCCTAAATCCAGAAGTGGGCAGCGGTTAGTGGTGGTCCAATGTCCATTGCCTCACATACTTGTATAGCTAAGCTATGTCTACTATTTAGGGTGGACGAAACCTTGAATTCAAATTTCAGAAATTCTGCAAGTCAGAACTTTGAATAGAACTGTTGCTTATTTAAAATAGTTTATTCTTATCTATACCGATTTTTACGTTTTTCAATATTTCAATAACATGTAGAAGATAAGTGCTTTCAATTTGGTTCGGACACCGACCAGTCGAACTTCTTAACTTTTATTCCCATTTGCCCGGACACTGACTTTGATGTCAACCACGATTCCGTTACTTCAGTTAGGCGAAGGTTGGCTGCAAACTTCTTCGGTAGCGAGTTGCCTGCTACTGGGTGATGGGCTTGGTTCTTTTACATTGTTTTTTTTTATTATATAGGTGATGGTTAGATTTGACTGTTTTGCTAAACTTTTTTGAAGTATGGATTTGTTTTCGATATTGTAAATCTTTGTGTGCTCTGAACTACAGTGTCGCTATAAGTGAAAACCTTTTAATGACTCTCAGTTTCTATAATGTACAATGTACCTTTTATCATGTTATTTTTAGTCGATGGTTTTCCTAAAACTCAATAAAATAAAATAAAATAAAATAAAACACTTTAAATGGTCGTGATTTTGTCCACCCAACACTGAAGAACGTGGTGTACACGTATAGTCTTGTACGTTATTGGATTTCAAGTATATTAATATTGTTCCGAACTTTATTTCCATACAGGACGTGTGCTATGCCTACGTTTTAGCATTCAACGATCAAGAGACCTCTTTGTTATTCATAAAGCTCTTTGTCCGTGCGCATCTTGCACTTGACTGGTTTTTATTCGATCCGACTTAGCTGGGAAACAGAAAGTCCAGTCTCTGTAGCAACAAGGAAACCACAGTGAAAATTAGTTGGCTTTAGAAGTATTGTTCCTGTCTTTCTTGTGATAGTGGTGGTCGACCCTGGATGCAGGGGCAATGTGGAAGATTTTGGAGCTGATGAAAAGGCTTGACATTGGTAATTATTGTCGGAATAACAAATTCTGTTTCCATAGTAACAACACTCGTCCATTGGTAAATAATACAGATGGCGATGTATGTTATAATTACAATGGCATGCAACAGTTCGCTCTGTCGTTAGACCAGTGGCGGAATCATCATGGGTCTTTGTATCCTATAGGGCCGATCGATTTAAGCAGTGCCTAAGAGTTACAGTTTTTGGAATGACTAAAATGTTTGATTCGGAAGCGGCAGGCCCTACTTCATACAAAGAAAGATTCCGGAGTCGGGTCGGTAGGGATTTGGTGCTTTCTGGTCCTTTTGTCAGCCATTGCCGACCACCATACTTCGTCGCAGATCTTGCGGCCCTTCCGAACTTCTTCTTTCCAGGCATCTCTGTCCACACCAAACCTAATGAGGTGTGTCGATAGACCGCTACTAAGCTTTAAAGATTGCTTCAAGCGTGACATGGCGGCTTTTCTGATCGACCACAAGATAGTGGTATAGGTGCTGACCAAATCTACTCTATCTAAAAATATGTCCTCTATGCACTATCTACAGGATCAGCGGACAATTGGACATTGATTTTATCTGTTGAAGATGTCTGCTATTTCGATGTCCAATCATGATCAATCTCGATCGATCACGTTTCTTGAGGTTACCTTAAAAATGCACAATTCCTTCAACACCCCGATTTGATTTTGTGTTTTACAGCCACTTTCTTTTTGTGAGTTTTTTTCTTAGGTTTATATTTCTTGAAATAATTCCCAGTTTACCTACATCATTTGGTAAAATTTTCTCTAAGCACTTTACGAATGTCATGATGTCAGTTTTTACTGTATGTAGAGAGCACCTTCTGCGTTTCTTGATTAAGTAGGAATGTAACGAAGCCTCAGTTTGTTGACCCATTAAATTGAATGCGGTCGCCGAGAGAGGCCGACCTTGGCACACCTTGGCAGTTGCTCGGGGAGAATGCAATTCAGCAGGTACCTACGCCAAAACACGACCTACGGCATTGGAGGTGCTCCGTTATTTTCAATTCTCATCCTTATATCTAACGTGATAAGAGTACGTACGTTGTGTGCCTGTAGTCTTGAAATGCAAAGGAATTTAACACTCGCGACGCTTGATCACTGTCCAAAAGCTAGATCCTGAATACGACTAACTGGCTCACCAGGGCCGCGTTTCATACAACTACAATTCATAGTTTATTAGGACAATTCGATATAGATTTCTTAACAGTCATCCGACTAGTTAATCTGAGGGGTAATCAGCTTTGCATTGTGCAAAAAATTGCCGTAGTAAACCATGGATTGTTCTTTGAAACAGGCTCCATGTAACTGAAGACCACATAGCGCAATGCTTAACAAATAAAACTATTTAGTATCTAAAGCAACAGAAGAAAATAAGATCTTGAAAAGTTCTACGTTTTAAATTTAAGTAGCTTCACTGTCACTGATTCCCCTTCTCATTAATCTTCAGTCAAATCTACCGGCTAGTTGGCCGTAAGCTCGTTTTGACTCATAGAACGAAAAACAATCTTGTAACCGAAATTCGAGCAACATTCGGTTCGATTCAAAGTAAAAATTATGTTGCTTCCAAGAGTAAAGGCCCGATGTGATTGGCTATTGAACATGGTTAAGATTCCAGTTAGTAAGAGGACATAGAATGTCATCAAAATTACGTGCTAGCTTTATAGCTTTTTGACTGCTGACCATGAGATTAGCCAATCCCGATTCTCGTTTCGAATCGGGTGTTTTGCATTTTGTCCGATCGACAGACCGATTGATCTGTCAAATGTTTTTACTATTGGTCGAATTAGTCTAGCCTAGCGAATGAGATTTATTTACCTATTTATCCGACCATGCACAGCCAATGAAGACAAATTTTGGATCTATCTACAATTTTAATGCTGGGCATTGAAAATAAACTAGAGTTCCCTAAGACATAAAATTCTCATCGACACATTGACTTGTTTTAAATCCGATACTATAAATTTCGCCAACCAAACAGTGTGTCTTTAAAAATTTTGTTACTTTTACAGAGTTTCAGTTTGCTTCATGACTAAAATCCACAACCAGCAACGAAAAAGGGACGACCAACTTCTCCTCAACTTTTTTACAGTGACGTCATGCCATGAAGGCTTCATCATCATCATCAATATTCAGCCACAAGAAGTCTACTGCTGGACTGCACTGCCTCCTCCATGGATTTCCAAAAAGACCGGTTGGAAACGGCTTGCATCCAGCGTCTTCCTTCCTTCCTCTTCTTTGGATAAGGTCATCTGAAGGTTTGATACCTTCTTATACTGTCTCGATGTCCAAGTCAGTTTCAATGATTTTGAATCAGAAAAAAGAAATACTGCTAAAACATGGCTGACACAAATAATGTATATTCTGCTATACTTATTTTAATCATGTGTCCAAATAAACGAAAAAAAACTAGTACCTAAGTATCAGCTTCAACACGGGTAATCAAGGGTTTGTGGGGCAAATCTGAAAAAATCCCATTTGATTTATTGATGAGAATATTCGGTCGGACGAATGGGAATCCCCCTATGTGTCCTTCAACACGCCGGCAATTGTTCAATTATTTTGTGATCGGACAGTTTAAGATCTTTCTACGAAGTCCAGTAATGTCGTACTTAATACCGTGTACACAAGGTTACCTCTAAAATGCGCAATTCCTGAAACAACCCAACTAGAGTTCGTGTTACACAACAACTTTTGCGCTATGTTTTTTTGTCATATTTATATTTTTCGTAAAATCATGAAATTTTGGCTTCACGCGCTCAAAAAATATCCTACATATAGAAAGATGCATTTTTGAGGTAGCTAGCCCTACCAAACTACAAATAAATAAATAAAAACCTACAAATAACTATTGTTACGTTCTAGGGGTGGGTTCGTGATCGAAAAAGCACTTTATACACCGATGAATAAGAGTAGGATTTATTTCCGCGCTATTTCTTAATTTCACAACACTTTAACAACAAACATTTTCAATCACACTGCACTGATCCGATAATACTCGTAGTAGGTACTTCTTCCTTCGCTTGTACTTCATTTTGCTTCCGCTTCCAAAATAAAAACTGACTCGCGGCATTTTTTTTTTTTTTTTAGCCCTAAAAAGGGCACCCTCCGGAGGACACGGGGGAGGGAGGTGGTGAATGCTCATGCATAACAGCACGGACCCGGCCGTGTTGCCAATGTGGGACTCACAGGAAGTGCGCCTACCCACTAAACACCACCTGGGGGCTGGTTTGGTCCTAAGGACCCCTAAACCTACATCATGAGCGACCCACCTCGAAGCCGAGGAGGGCGCGCAGCGGACCTCCTTAAGGGAGCGTCCGCTTGGGACGGCTCGTCACATCGTGACCGCGGCTAGGAGGGAGAGGTGGGGACGCCGGCGGGGACACCGGCGGGGGCGGGAGCGGGGGCTACGTCTGACTGGGACTGGGCCTCTAGTAGGCGGTCCAGATCAGATGAAAGTTTATCGGAGCTCGCGGCATGCGTCGTCCCCCGCTTATATACCGTTTGAGATGTTCTCGAAAACTCCATCAAGTCGTGGAAGGTTCTGCCTCGATCGTGATGTCTCTGTCACAACTTTCCGGAATGTTCGGACTATAGCTATCCCTCTCTAACAGTGCTATCTCTTTCACTCCTATTGAAAATTTCGTCATATACTGAAATGTACTTCAAGGGCCCATAAGGGGTCCTGAAAATGCCGAACGAAAAAAAATTAAAAACGGGTTTTCAGGTTATGGCGTCATCGGATAGAGGGTGGCCTGAAACGGACTGAAAACGTGTTTCAGGCGCCTGAAAACCATGGTAACTTGGGTGAAATTTTGATAAACTAGTATGTGACAGAGCACCCTCTGAAACGGCCTGAAACGGTATTTCAGCCTGCTGAAAACGCCTCCAAGGCACGGAAAAACGCGTTCAAAGTTTTACCTCCTATCCACCGTCGTAAAACTACCCCCTTCTAAGACATGCTCATTGCTCGTCCCGAGCATCATTAGACCCATGGTATCTGGCTTTTACTCGTTTCCCTGTACTGCTGTTCTGGCCTACCAGAGCTTGCTGGCTTTTCCGCGCGGTTCGCGTCTCGACGTCTCCAACTTCTTTTCGGACAGCCGGATTGAATGTGCCCTCGTTCGCCACAATAGTAACATCGAGGCCCATTTTCACGAGGCGGAGCAATCGGATCCCTAGCCCCAACTTCGCGCACTCTAAAGGATCGCGTCTGGTCCTGGCGTACAGCTTCTACCTCAAGGGCATGAGCAAGTGCATTTTTCAGGCTCCCATGGTGACCAAGACGTACAGCAGCCCTCACTTCAAAGTCCCAAATTCCATCTATGAATGCTTGTACTAGCATTCCATCTACAAATGTGGCTGACGAATCCTGGTACGCTTTCCGGACCAGTTTCTCTATTTCCAGGGCCCACTTTTGTAATGACTCATTACGACCCTGAGTTCCGTCCTTCAGTTAGGCTCTGAACACGTGCTTTAGGTGACTGTCACCGTAACGTGCCTCTAGAGCTTCCAGGAGACGGTCGTAAGTGTTATCCTTGCCCAACGCTTCCAATACCGGGAGAGCTTCGTCTCGTAGCGCCAAACTTAATGCCGTCTTAGCGTAATCCTTGCTCCAACCATTCGCTGCGGCAACCATTTCAAACTGAAGTTTGTACGCGGCCTACGAAGAGGTACCATCAAAGGGAGGTACTTTTAATTTCTCACCTTCTGTGGCTGGTGTACCTGACAAGCTGGTGGTGCCGTTGGCCACTTTTGTCTCTAACTTCTGGAGGCGATTCTCGTGGCCCTCTACTTTTTCATTAAACTCATGGAGGCGCTCCTCGTTGTCTTCAATCTTGACGTCCACCTCCATAAGTTTATCCTGAACCACAGCCATCTCTTTCTTCCACTCTGCAGTGGCTTCGTGTACCTCAAGCAGAAGTCTGGCTTGTTCCCGTTGAGCTTTCTTCTGTCCTCGTAGCTCTTCCCTCAGCCCTCGTAGCTCCTCCTGCAGAGTTCTGGCTTGTTCTTCTTGGGCTTCCCTCTGTCCTCGTAGCTCTTTCCTCTGTCCTCGTAGCTCTTCCTGCAGAGTTCTGGCTTGTTCCTCTTGAGCTTCCCTCTGTCCTCGTAACTCTTCCTGCAGAGTTCTGGCTTGTTCCTTCAGGAGGACCAGAATCATGTTCATGTCCACCTGTGGCTTTAGTAACTCTGGCGCCGATGCTTCTGACGCCGTGGCGGTGCCTCAGACCTCCCAGCTGCGGCTTGGCTACGGGTTTGCGTCCCCTCCTTCTCTCGTTCTCGCGGAGTAATCGGCATTTCCAATCCCACTTCTGACACCAAATGTTACGTTCTAGGGTTCGTGATCGAAAAAGCACTTTATACACCGATGAATAAGAGTAGGATTTATTTCAGCACTATTTCTTAACTTCACAACACTTTAACAACAAACACTTTCAATCACACTGCACTGATCCGATAATACTCGTAGTAGGTACTTCTTCCTTCGCTTGTACTTCGTTTCGCTTCCGCTTCCAAAATAAAAACTGACTCGCGGCATGCGTCGTCCCCGCTTATGTTCGGACTATAGCTATCCCTCTCTAACAGTGCTATCTCTTTCATTCCTATTGAAAATTTCGTCATATACTGAAATGTACTTCAAGGGCCCATAAGGGGTCCTGAAAATGCCTGAAAACGGGTGTTCAGGTTATGGCGTCATCGGATAGAGGGTGGCCTGAAACGGACTGAAAACATGTTTCAGGCGCCTGAAAACCATGGTAACTTGGGTGAAATTTTGATAAACTAGTATGTGACAGAGCACCCTCTGAAACGGCCTGAAACGGTATTTCAGCCTGCTGAAAACGCCTCCAAAGCACGGAAAAACGCGTTCAAAGTTTTACCTCCTATCCACCGTCGTAACACTATTATTATGGGAAAAACTTTGAAATTACGAAAAAGTGATCAGCGGTTCCATACTTAAGTTACCATATACAGGAATTTATTTCAAATGTCCACAGCAGAGCACGCTGCTTCCAGGGAGAGAGTTGCGGACGTGGACAGAGGGGGATTGTCAATAACAAGCGCTAAGAGGAAGATTATGAATCCCAGACACTCGGGTTTCCTATCTTAGATAATCAATATATACCGATTTTTGTGTTTTTTTTGTGTATATTTGGTAGGTCTGAGAATAGGTCGTAGGCAAATAATACGGCAACACAGCGTATAATAACAATGCAGCCTATATACGTCCCACTTTAGGGCACAGACCTTCTCTCAGAGAGAGAGTACAGGCTTAGTCACCACGCGTGCCCACCGCATCAGTGTATCAGATATCATCTACATATATTAGCTCAGAAAACGTACCAAGTGCCTATCTAATCGGTAGGCACCCGTGGTATTGCTTAGCTAGCAGGTAGGGAAAGTATGTGAACACTGAGTAAAGTATATAGTTGGAAAGAAAATATGCTTAGCTCATGCGTCGTGCAATATTGTAGAGCTACAGGGATCTTAGATGCTATTTCTGCGTTTACATTTCTACTTTACACATTTTAATAGTTTTTTTTTGCTTTCTACTATAACATTCTTTATAAGTAGTGCGTACATCGTCAGAACTGTTCGTCAATTCGAAACTTGCTCATTGCCAGGGGCGATCTCTAAATGTATAAAATTAGGTTTTATTGCTGGTGATTCTGAACTATTTCAGTGTTGACAATATCTGGAATAAGTGTCTCCGATCTTATGTGCTTGTTTACCTTGGAATGCACAGGACACCAGTGGTAATAGGTATCTAACACGATACAAAATGGTTCATTAAAAACTTTCCTTAGGAACTAACAACATCTAATGGTTAGTAATAATGACTTTCTTCCTTCCTAAAGCAGTTAGGTACTATTACGAGTTCAGGTTTCGTTTAACTCATGATGTAATATTGTAAGTGCTAAGAGTATTCTTATTGAAAAGGGTAGGTATAATACATCTGGAGTAAATGATTTAAGTTATAAAATATTTTGGTGTGTTTTTCACCTCTCTTACAGTGTCGGTAAGTATTTAAATATTCTTTATGTTTCAAATAACAAGTCACTCATATGATTTGGCGAATTTTGTCTAGTTTTTTCTGTGACATGTGGGTTAGATAGAGTTCGTCGTTTGTTAAAACTTTTAATTTTTACGAGTTTAATTTTTTTCTTAATTTTTCCATTTGCGTATGAGTTTTTACTTATTTGTAGAGGCACTGTTTAGATAATGTTTAAAACCATATACTATAACCAACCCTTTGTTAAATAGAATAGACTTTCTTCTATGTAAGAAAACGACTTATACTGAAGGCTGAGATATTGGTAGAGCGCGTAAAGACCGAGTTTAATAAAATGTTATAAACCCTAATAATTTCAGAAATATTAATCTAAGATACGAATAATATAAAAAAAGTGGTTGTAAAACACAAATTCAGAAATTGCGTATATGTCTACTTTCATATTTTACCGTAAACCACACTTAAGGGACTAGTACCACTTTGCTAAATGGGGTTTATGTAGCATTTGATTAAAATTATTCACATTAAAGTCAGTTTAAATGGCTACTTACGAGTACGTAATAGGAAATTTTTCATAGAAAACATTTCAAAGTTGTTTCTCTCAGTCGCTGTTGTTCCGCAATAAGGCGCCTAGGCAGAATCAACCCTCGCAGGTTTATTTACAATATCTATGTAATTTCACGAGTGGCAAACGTTTCGAAATGCCTCGGCTATAAATAGAAAACTTCTCGAAGAAACGGTCTTAAAAGCGTAACTAGCAATTACCTATGAGCGACGCATCGCCAGGCGACAAAATGACGCAGCAAAGTTCAATGCACACCACGAAGAGAGACCACTATACACCTGTCAATTTAAAGAGACGTCTAATTACCCAGCTAGTACTGCAAAAGTGGTTTGTGTGTACTCAAGCGGTTAACCGCGGGGAAACAAGAGTGG
Organism: Yponomeuta evonymella; assembly: GCA_963969515.1. Classification (NCBI taxonomy): domain Eukaryota; kingdom Metazoa; phylum Arthropoda; class Insecta; order Lepidoptera; family Yponomeutidae; genus Yponomeuta; species Yponomeuta evonymella. Next base: position 3,718,499 of record OZ018347.1, read on the forward strand.
TAAGACGTACCATTCACCTGCTTGTGCGGACCTCAAGTCGCCAGTTACAAGCCCCTCGCTAGCTGAGATCGTCGCTTTGAGAATTTTAATTTGGAACGCGTCTTTTTCTTTAAATTTTCGAAGCTTTTGAGTGTCAGTGTCAGGCGAAGGATATTTTTTTCGTAAGTCTTTTGTTTTATTTTTTTCGTTTGTTTTTTTGATGGCATCAATACTTTTACTTTCGATGTTGGAAAACGGTTAGGTACTTTGCTCTTTAAACAAAAGAGATCTTCGACTTTTGTTAACTGAGTCTCTCTCGTTCTTGGAAATACTTATTTCTATTTGCTTGAGCAGACACTCCAGTGCATGCAGAAAACACGAGAAAACTGAACATGAGGCTTTTGGTTCATAACTTCAGTTGAACTAAACGTTAATGTAAATATTATATCTTGAAAAAAAGGCTTAGCACAATTAAATTTACAAACATTTTCTAAGTACTTTCTTTCTTCGCGATTTTACTGTCGACAGCGGTTTCTTCCAGACGATATTTTCAATCGGCATTAAAGCTACTGGTCACTTGTGGCGTGTGACATAAGATGCGTGTCATGTAATAGTTTGTAAGTCACCGAGCAGCCGGTGAAAGTGTTACAAATACGAACGTTACGTGTCGTTGTGTATAATGGGATGATCGTGACCACTGATGAGCCGCCGGATTAGATGAAAGCATGTAGAGATAATCGTCTAAACATATAGGTATTAAAAAAAACCGGCCAAGTGCGTGTCGAGCCACGCGCAGTGTAGGGTTCCGTAGTCGGTTTTTTTTTTTAAGTAAATATGGTCGAAATACAAAATACGTACAGTACAAATTCATGTTAAATAGATCAACATGTATGGAGAAATGTAGATGGATTTCGTTTTAAAGCCTAATATTTTGCAAACGGTTTCCATTTTATTGGGATTAATCGAGAAATAGTTTTCATTCACCCACATTCCTATTACCACACTACTACGGGGTAGATAAGAGATTTTGTTACTCCTAGAAGCCTACAACATTAGGTAATGAACAAACTAAGTCACTATTACCATGTACCGGTAAAATCAAGAACGAATCTGTAATAACAGTCAACTATATTAGGTATACCAGTTGTGATAATATGAGGTAAGATAGGAAGCCATATTTGGCTTAAAAAGTTGTTAGGCAAACACTATACTGCGTAGGCCAAGTTACAAAATTCTCGAAAAAAAATCTGTCGAAATAGCAACCAGGAAAAGCATTTCACTGGGGTTTTAGGGAGGCCAGGGCCGGATCTTAAGGAGATAGGTTCCAAAAGACTCCTCTTTTTAAGGATGTTTCGATTTTATATTTCACGTCCTCTAATCCCTGCATGTCCATATCCTGTGTATTTCCAATTCGGACATTGCAAAGCCAAAAATATCCGACCGATCAACGTACTATTATAGTGGGTGTCGCACTATCGCACTGTCGCAATGTCGCATTATTGTCGAAAATGGGTGTGTCGCACTCATCGGTCACCGCACTCCTGTTACGTCGAATACCGTGCTCTACTCTATTACTCTATCTCATGCTTGAAATCACCAATTCGCGGTGGGCACGCGTGGTAATTAAGTCCATACTCTCTCTCTGAGAGAAGGCCGGTGCCCTGCAGTGAGACGGATATAGGCTACATAAAAAAAAATGCAGAGCTCTTGCTGTGCAGCGCTGCTGTAATGCTGCCAGCATCAGGGCCCTTATTATGAAGCAGCGATATGTTCCGAAGGGTCGTCAACGTCTCGCTCGAGCCCGACAATTCACTCGAATCTAGCGACAAATACGGTTCTTTTTTTGAATAGTTTCGAAATTTCCTGCCACTGAGTAATAACGCTAGAAATGCATGGCTCTTTGTTAGTCCAATGGCGTCATATCATATCTTGAGATACGGATTTGCGACCATCTCGCGACTTCCGATATTGTCGCATTTTTCATAATAAGGGCCCTGCATTATAGGGGCGGTGGTAGCCTAGTGGTTAAAACATGGGATGGGAGTCGGAAGCGAGAGACCCAGGTCCGATTCCTAGTGCGGGTTTCTACCTATGACTTTGTTTTCTAAGTTATGTACATTTGTTAAGTTATAGTAGAAATACCACTCGCTAACGGTGAAGGAAAACATCGTGAGGAAACCTTGAGTGTCTGAACTATTCACATGCCTCAGCGCTTGGAATCGCCAATCCGCGGTGGGCACGTGTGGTGATTAAGCCCTTACTCTCTCCCTGAGAGAAGGCCTGTGCCCTACAGTGGGACGTTTATAGGCTGCTTTATGGGTCCATTAAGGGTAAAAATTCAACATACTTACAACTCTCGGCATATCGATCTAGCAACGGAAAACGACCCATTTAAAGGTCGTTTAAAAATAATTCCTCTAACATAGAGATCACTTCGCACTGTGAAGAAATTTTATTTAATACGAAATTATTTTTATAGGTTTTATAGTTTTTATAGGCTGCTTCCCAGTGCGAGCATGTACCTATGACTTTTCTTTCTAAGTTATGTACATTTGTGAAGTCATAGTAGCAATACCACTCGCTAACCGTGAAGGAAAACATCGTGAGGAAACCTGGGTGTCTGAGCTATTCACATAACTCAGCGCTTGAAATCACCAATCCGCGGAGGGCACGCGAGGTGATTAAGCCCATACTCTCTCTCTGAGAGAAGGCCTGTGCCCTACAGTGGGACGTATATATAGGTTGCTTATGATAGGCTGCTTATGATTAGGTATAGGGGCTTTTGAGTCAGGCGACGAACGAAACTGTTGTGTGTCTTCATTTGCCATAGCTTGAGAGGAGTATGTAAAACCCTAATGTCGGTCCCAGACTGCGCGGAGGAGTGATGGGATATTTAAGACGGAGGAGGCATCAGAAGAAGTTTTAAAAGACCTTTTGGAGTAAACAACCATAACATTCTCCATTAGCTTGTTTTAAAAGCTAACGGGGAATGTAACTTACTGTTGTTTACTCCAAAAGGTTTTTCAAAACTTTCTCTGATACTTCCTTGTTTTAAAAACAGTCAGATTTTATAATTTCAAGTGAATTGTCGACAGTAAGTGCACTCTTCTTAACTGAACGGTTTCTTTGGCTCATCTATAAAGAATAATGAATGTGACAGTAATGCACTGTATTCTGTGTTGCCAATTTATCCCGATGCAAAGCGATACTTGTCCGACACAGGCAATCTCATTTACGCAAACGAAACGCAAACAAATGTTATTTGTTTGGAGGATCCCCTATCTACCTCACAACAACAAGGTTCAACAACCCCATTCGTAACAATACTCCGATAACATCCGATAGGTACTCGTATCGTAAACATTATGTATATAATTTCGCTGAGAGCGAAATGCTCTGGGAGGGTTGACTAAGTTTGCGAAACATGCCATCCCCAAACTTTGCCAGCGAGGAGATACGTCTAAAGGTGGCCACAGATTATGCTTGCAGCATGTAGCGACTTTTATTCGGTAAGAAAAATGTGTGTCGTTTTTTTTTAAAGATTTATTTGAGAGAAACATTTAAATACATGGTTTAATTCTTTTTTTTTAAAGTGAGGGAAAGAGATTAAGATAATTATGTTGGCTGGGAACTGCATGGCACTTCTTCTTCAGACTTTGAACTTTTAAGAGCAAAGGGCCTCATTCAAATATACCTACTTTTGCCGATGTTTGGCGGCAGCTAATTCAGTTCAGCTCATGCTGAAATGGCCTATTCTATTTACCATTTTGTTGATGTTGATGCATAACTCTACTTCGAACATCTACACATTATGTGCAATCCTCGCAATGAAACCGCCGATACCTAATAATGAATAAGAATATATTTTTACGGCCGCATCTTTTAGTGGATCCCTGTACCTGTACCCTAACGTGGACTTTACTTGGAGCGTGGATGTTTATGTATCGGCGGAAAAAACCTACACATAGGACAGCAAACCTAGCGGATCATACTGGACTTTCGCTGTCCTTTTTCGTGCATTTTTCCCGTCAATACCTACGTAAAACGACCGCACTTTTAGTAAACTGCACCTGATGGTATAGCTATGGAATCTATATAAAGCTGCGACCGTAAAAATAAATTTTTACTCACTAGAGATGTAGCTTCTATTGTTCACGAAAATGTGTAGGTGGGTACTGATTAAAGAGCACATCTAAAACAAACAGTATGATAGCACCTCTATTTTTCTCCAAGCATCAACAATATTATTGCAAAAAATAGAAACACAGCTTGCTCTCCCGAGTCGGGGTGAAATACGGAAACAATGACTTATGTCGTAAAACGTTACATGACGAGTAATACAGGCGAAGTGCTTTGTTGATGTCGTACATGCTACATGCAAGCTAATAAAATAGAAAGTGTTATGGTAGATTTCTAGAGTTAGTAGGAACTGTGACATTTATAGAATTGGTTATATTCGACGGCATACGTACCTGTAAATCAGTTACGTTTATAATGAAATCCATCCTAACTCCAATCTATCAGTGCACATACGTCCACTGCTGAACATAAACTTCCCGCAAGGCACGCCGTGCTATTTTTGCGGTTGCTTACCCAAAGGATGCCAACGGGGACCTTTAACTGAATTATCAACCAGAGTCTTTCGTGAACAAGAGCTTTGTAAAGGTTTTTACAGTAGCACAGAAACGGCATTAATGAATACTTAAGTGTCGCTATAATTAACTAAGTTGACATGGAAAGAAAAATTGCAGCACGAGGCGAGGTTTACTCCGTGCCAGACCTCATACCGACTATCTTTCTTATTTTATTTTATCTACGTTTAGGTTGCAAAATCGCCTCTAACATAACTGACTAAAGTGTACATGTGTAAAGGTCGATGAGACGTCTACTGTACTGCCCAACGGCAGTTCAATGAATCAAAATCGTTGTCCTTAACTTCCAATACTCGTATTGTGAACCACATTAGCTGTGAGATTAGCGAGGAATAACTACAGTGATGATAATATCAAAAAAATGTCAAGCGCACTTTGTGCCAAAAGGATAGCATTAAGGATTATTTAGATGACAAAGATGTGTGGAATTAAAGCCAGTTCAATGCATCCTAGTACTAAGTATTAGAAGATATGACATGTAAACTATGTTAATGAATTATGTTTGTAAAAACTATGTTTGGAGTTTTTTTATCCGTTTTTCCTCCAAATGATCTAGATTTTGAAACTGATACCTAGTTTTACTAGTAACGTTCAATAAGTCACATTTTCTGTGTTACTTTGAATAAAAATTTTTGACTTTGACTTTCACTTGACTCATTATAATATTCTGGAAAAACTCTGATGATATCATAACCAGTTCAGTATCTTTAATTCAAATTTGTATAAGTCTACATTCGTCCCACTGGTTAGATTACTACAAGCCACAATGGCTCAGTGGGCTCAACCGCAAATTCCTAGTGTGCCCGCGGAGGCTAAGTGATTTGAATAATTTATGCATAGAACGCTAACCACCGGTTTTTGAGTCGAGAATTTTACTACACAAGCAGTCTATAAGCGTCCTTCTGCAGGGCATTCTCTCAGAAGAGAGAGAGAGGGAGAGAGGGAGTTGGGGCTTAATCACCACGCGTGCCTATCGAATTTCACTAAGTAAATACGTAAGTATGAAGCGAAATAGATCTGTCAGGATCGTGGCAAGTGGTCGTTACCTACCGCTCCTTGATACAGCGGTGGGTTTATGTTATGAGATATTTTGAGATATTTCTCCTGATTGATATAATAGCCGACACATAACTTGACCAAATGACTTTATCTGCGCGTGGACGTATTTCGGGTTTTATTAGCGGGAAACGTGTGATGGGAATTTTTCGGACTTTAGTCAAATCAACAAAAATCATATATTTTTTTCGTTTTTAAAGCGTTCCGTGTGGCGCCGGATTAAGAGTATGGTTATGAAAACCATGAGGGAGACAGTAATTTATATATCACTATTATTTCAAAATGAGAAACCATTCCAGTACAGTCCATAGGACGTCAACCTTTACACGCGTGTACTCTACTCTATCTTTCTATCTAGCCCAAGACAGAAGCCCACTGTTGGGCATAGACTTGTTAAACGCCGCACAAACACCTCCAGTCTCCGACCAGAGAATGGCCATTCTACTCAGTTACAGTTGAATGAAAAGGGTCGTCAGCTGTCCACTGTATGTTGTACCATGTTATTGAAATAACGCAAAACATGGAAAACGTTTCTTCAGTATCGATAAATTAAACCACTTAAATAAACGTTTAACATAAAAATTACTCGCTTTTCGGAATATACTCGGTTTCAACTTTAGGAAGATAACCGGCCACGCTACCAGTGTAAAGGGAGGTCCGAGGACAATCATTAACATGACAAAAGGCAGGTTTGACAAAAGCCGTCACCTTGATACCCCCCTACTCAATAGGCCTGGAGCGCTTGGGAGGTTCCCGCCCCACTTGACTTTGATTGAGATCGGATTCGTCGTATGGGGTATAAAAAAACTCATTACAAGAACAAAAAAAAAACGCGACCACCAAATAGTCTAAAATAAGGCGTCTAGCTCAAAGGTTTAAAAGCTCGCTGCAAACTTGCTATAAGTTTGAATCAAACTTGCTAGTTTTCGTTCTTCAGATTTCGTGGGGGAAGCTTATTTTCAGCAGTGGACAAAATTAGGCTAGTTTGGATAGAGTCTGATAGCGATTTGAGGGGAAAACTGCTGGTTTGATAAGCAAGATAGTGTTTTTTTCACTTAATGCTAGTCGTAGTGTACGCTACGACTAGCGTTAAGTACCCATCAGCACAATGGACCTAAATTATCTAAATCAGACCTTATAGTACGGTAGCAGCGTTGATTAGATGGTGAACGTCTTATAGTTAACAGCGCTGCGATTGTATGGCTCATGGTACCATTAAGCAGGGCAGTTTTTTATAAGGCTTAAAAATAACTTCTAATAGTGCTTGTGGTAAGCCTACTGACCTTATAGTACGGTAGCAGCGTTGATTAGACGGTGAACGTTTTATAGTTAAAAGCGCTGCGATTGTATGGCTCATGGTACCATTAAGCAGGGCAGTTTTTTATAAGGCTTGAAAATAACTTCTAATAGTGCTTGTGATGAGCCTCCAGGTTGGTATTGACAGAAAGTGTGCCATGCCATCAATTCGTAAGTAGATATATAGACAGAATTTTAGACCAGGAATTACAATATATAATATACGCGTCAATACCGCAGGCACTGACTGAAAACCAGCGCTGAGAGCTCACACCCTCAGCTCAATGCTGAGTCAGATGCCCTATGCGGCAACTTTGACACACCACAGGATGCACTCTGACGCTCTGAATTTGTCTTGTATTATGTTGTATTTATGTGACTTGTTTTTCCTTTGTACTTGTTTATGTTACTTGTTATGCCTTTTTTTCTTGTGATGTGTTAATTTGTCCCAATAAATGTCTTTCTTTCTTTCTTTATATATATAGTACCTACCTAGGCTGATCGGTGAAATGTCTGATTTTTCTCGTCAATTTAAGGTAAACAGTGCTGTTCTGATAGGTCAGGCAACACTGGAGAATGTTAGGCAATTACAGACGCACGTGACCTAGAATTTCAGCTGCCAACCGACCCTTCTCGACGATTGAGTACAGTTCTATTTTGCGTTGTTATTGGATAGCTGTCTTCATTTTACATAAAATGTACAATGGATCACGTGGGATCAAATTCACTTCGTAATTGATCGAAGGCAACACAATAGGCCAAGGACGTTTTACCCATCCTTGGCAAAGACACGTTATCTGGTTTTGAATATAGGTCAAGTCTATATAGGTGACGTTCTGTAACTTCAAGGTCAGCGGACAGTGTACTTGTACTATCTGCGGCTGCTTATAAAAGAAAGAAAGAAAGACATTTATTTGGACAAATTAACACATCATAAGAAAAAAAGGCATAACAAGTAACATAAACAAGTACAAAGGAAAAACAAGTCACATAAATACAATATAATAAAAGGCAAAGTCAGAGCGTCAGAGTGCATCCTGTGGTGTTCAAAGTTGCCAATACTATCAAAAGGGAAAACACATTTCATAAGCAGCCTATATGCGTCCCACTGTAGGGCACAGGCCTTCTTTCAAGGAGAGTATGGGCTTAATCACCACGCGTGCCCACCACGGATTAGCTCAGGTTTCCTCACGATGTTAATTGTTAACGAACTTTAGCCAAATGGAAAAACATGGAAAATTAAACGGGCGAGTATTAACTGACGGAACACAGTAGAACTAACCACCAAATGGCTCGATTGGTTACAACTTACAAGTGCTCGATTGGTTACAAATGCCTCTACAACCACAAAGCTATTCACATTAAAACTTAATAGTCTCGGCTCTATTAAAATAAAGAGTTATGATTTGTTACTTATAATAACGAGAAGTTTTGAAATTAAAAGATTTATTAAGTGCTGTAACAAGTTTATGGGCCAATCACGACGATTCGTTATACTTTCGTCATTAGTAGAAACACGATATAAACAGAAGAATAGCTTCGATTTGATTTTTTTATTTCTCTCACTTTCAGAGGGCTCTAGAGATATTGGTAGCTTGTTGGAGGCAACATTAGAACTGATAACCAATAAAGCAAGAAGGTTCTCTAGATAGTGGAGGTCAAAAGCCGACAGTAAAGTGAAGAAGAAAGTGGGGGTTAAAAACCGACAAACGCATCATTCTAACGCTGCAATGCCTAGGACATCTGTTATTAAACTTTATTGCACACAATACATTTGACAGGACATTACATAAGAAATAACATGTACAAAGGCGAGCTTATCTCTGTAAGAGATCTCTTCCAGCGAACCTTAGGGTATAGGAGAAGCAGTAGAAAAACGGGTCTATTATATAAAAGTCTATTATATTATAACTATTATATAAAAATCTCGTGTCACAGTATTTGTAATCGAAATTAAGGATTTGAAATGACTAAGTTTGGAGTTTCTTTGTCCATTTTTTTTCCAAAATGATCTAGATTTTGAAATGGACACCTAGTTTAACTTGTAACGTTCATTAAGTCGCAGTTTCTGTGCTACTTTAAATAAAAAAAAAAATTATTTGATTTGATTTGAACTCCTCCGAAACGGCTTCACCAATTTTTACGTATATTTTTTTTGTGTATATTTAGTAGGTAGTTCTGAACAAAAGTCGTAGGCTTAATATGGCAAAACAGCGTTTGCCGAGTCAGCTAGTATTTACATAGGTACAAATTCGACCTGTAGCTAACATTGAAATTGACATTCATTGAACGGAATCTTTACGTTGAAATATTTTTTTTATTTTTGATGGCTGAACGGATTATTATTGAGCATAAGGCTTTCTGTCTATTTTTGTTGTGAGACATTTTTTGCTGTAATAATCATAACCGTAACTATTGTTATTAGTTTTGTTATAGTAAATTGCCCCATGTTTGAAACATCATACTCATTGATTTAAATTGTTAGCTTAGGCACGATTTTTTTAAGCAAATTACGAAACGCAAAAAAGTGGGCGTAGAGTCCGCGCCACCACTGAAGTCCCTTGAGCTAAGACATTTTCGTTCTTATGTCAGTACGCACAAGGTCTTCTCCGTGGGACATGAGCGGTAACGCGTGCTCTATCTACGGATACTCTATGCCACAAAAAAGATACAGAGAATGAATACGTAATAAATAAACATAAACATTTACATACAGGCACATACATACAGGCACATACATTGCTTCTGCTGTAACTTTCTCACAACACAATCCCTTTCATGGTCCCGAACTAGGATACCCAGTGCTACGGTAACCAGGCAACCACACATGGAAATACACCCAGACTGAGGCCATCTGTACAAATTTACGGTGGCCCCGAACTCCAGGTCTCCGGCATGGTAATCAGTCGTGATAACGCAAAAAATGAATAATCAGACGACGATCGAGCACATTGGTAATGAATCGAGTCCTAAATCTCACGTGAAAAATGTCAATCTGACTTTTTGACTTTTTTCAAAAAGGTTAGGCTATAGGGCAAACGCTTAATCCTTCGTCTTTGTATTAGACTCAAATTGTAGCTGGCTAAATTGTTCCGAAGTTTTGAAAAATTTTTCAAAATATCGAGGGCCAAAATGAAAAATTTGAAAAAAATTTAATTTATTTTCACTATTTGGGATATAACTTTTTCATTTTTGACATTCTCGAATAATTCTTGCACCTTACAGCTCTCGTAAATACGCGACGAATTTTTAGGGTTCCGTACTCGAAGGGTGCCAAACTGGACCCTATTATTAAGACTTTACTCTCCATCTGTCTGTCTGCCGCTATAACAACAAATAATAAAAACAGAATAAAATAAATATTTAAGGGGGGCTTCCACATAACAAACATTGTCGCCATCTAGTGGCCATCTATGTAACCTTTAACCGATGTCATCTCGTTAAATGTCAATGTTAAATGCTTCGTGTTGGTTTCTCTAGATGTCAGACAGACTACTATAGATGTTGACACTAATGTTATACTGGGGAATGATAAACTAGACCTTGTAGAAAAAACTATATTTCTGGGTATCACAATTGATGCAAAGCATCAATATCAATGGGGTCCTGATATAGAAAAAATGACAAATAGCCTATAGTTCTGCAGCATATGCAGTTAAAAGAATCCAGGAACTAACTGATATCGCAACTGCTAGGCTTGTTTACTTTAGTTACTTCCATAGTATTGTGTCCTATGATAAATTACTGTGGGGTCGGGCAGCAGACTTTGAGACCATCTTCGTCCTGCAGAAGAGAGCGATCAGATTCATATATAATATAAGCTAGGCAGTAGAGATTCGTTCAGAGATTTCTTTAAAGAAACTAACATCCTAACAGTTGCTAGTTAGTATATCTATGAAAATATTATGTACGTTAGGAAAAATATAAGTAAATTTAAAACTGTAGTTTGCCAATGCAATGTAAATATTAGAAATGGACATAAACATAAACTTTCGTCCCTAAAATTTAGGCTGGCAAAGGTTAATACATCCTTTATGGTGCATTGTATACGTTTCTACAATAAGATCCCTGAGGTTATAAGAAGCTTGCCAGAAACGTGGTTAAAAAAATGTGTAAAGCACCTTTGTGCCAAAAAAGCTACTATAACATTAAAGATTATTTAGAGGACAATGATGTCTGGAATTAAAGCCAGTTCAATGCATGAGTTCCAGGTCTTAGAATATTTATATAAACTCTGTTAATTAAGGACTTGCAAAAACTAATTTTGGAGTTTTTTTTCCATTTCTTCTCCAAAATGATCTAGATTTTGAAATTGACACCTAGTTTAACCTGTAACGTTCATTAAGTGGCAGTTTCTGTGCTGCTATGAATAAAAAAAATTATTTGATGTGATTTGATTTGATGGCGCTGTTCTCAAATTCGATCTTTGTCTACCTTTGTATCATCATCAACCCATTATGTCCCCACCGAGGGGCACGGGTCTCTTCCCTGAGGAAGGTATAGGCCATACTCCACCACGGGGGCCAAGTTCGGATTGGTGGAGGCTTGTAGACTAGTGGCTCGCTCGTCTACTGTCAGAAGTTGTCAAGCCGCCCTAAGGCCTCTGACTTAGCTTAACGACTGCCATATATCGACGGCAGCCGGCACCAACAGCTTAACGTGCCTTGCGAAGCACGGAACCACTCTGAAAAATGCCACTAGCGTTAGGCATAGACGGCGACCCATCCATGCACTGAACGCGCCCTGTGTCGCTTAACCTTCGTGATCGTTTTAAGATCACTCAGGCAGCCGGGGCTACGAGCGATACCTTTGTATACCACATACATAATGGTACGGTACCCTTCGTGCGCGAGTCTGACTCGCACTTGCCCGCTTTTTTCTGAGATATAAGGGGATCGCACTCTTTCGTGAAATCGGAGCCTACACTGGTGCAAACGAAAAGACATTTCCAATGTTAAAACGGAGTGTAATATTTGTTTTCAGAGTTTGTCGTTTAGTCATCTTATTAGGTACTACAAGCCTATTCCATCTAAGATACAATGTCCCAGGCACTGCAGCGTCTATCCATCTAGTGTGAGTGAAGGTGCCACTGGACTTCACGCTGCATAAAACATATCATTACCTAAATGCAAAGGCCTGAACGGATCTACGAAATTTTGCACAGAGATAGATTGAAGTCTGGAAAAGCACAAATTCTTTCCCAGAAATATACGCATCACATTTTCTATGCTAGTGAAGTCGCGGGCAACAGCCACTTATTTCTATATGTTTTAAAGAATATTCTCATCTTATCTTGTCTTAGATGTGTGTTGGTAGGAATGCTTATGAAAAAACCGGCCAAGGGCGTACTGGGCCACACGCAGCATAGGGTTCCGTAGAAGGAGGGTTTAAAAAAAATATATCAGGTGTTTGTTTAACTTACATTTCCTACCTGCTTTACACAAGTAACAAATTCATCAAAGTAATTTCCCATGGAATTTGTACGAAGTTTTCCTTTTATAAGTTGGTAGTACTCATTATCATGTAAAGCCTACTATAGTTTTTCTGTTAACTTCATTGTACTGCCATGAAAATTTTCACGTTTCTGCGAATAGCCGTTTAGCCGGGAAAGAAGGGGGGGGGTCTACTCTAAAATAAATTTGCGCTTCAAAGCTTAATATTTGGCAAAGGATACCTGAATCGAAAAATGGTTTTCCTACACGTACGATATTTTTAAACGGCCAATTCGACGAACTATGGGGTAGAGGAGAAAAAAATCAAAATATTTAAGTTTTTTTGCAAATTTTTTTATCCACAACGATCTAAGGCCGAGTTGCACCACTTCTTAAATGACACTTAAGTAGCCATTCCAATAAAATGTCACTTTAAATACAATATAATGTCAATAAAAAAAAAAAAACACACACACACAAGTACAGTCAATTAAATAAACCGCCCCGAGACATGTCCGACCCAAAGGTACCCATAACACTGGCAGCGTTACCGCGCTGCACAGCGAGGGATATCCTTTGCATCAGAAATGCCCCTGAGCGGTAGTCAAAGCCACGGTTCCTGAGACGATGCCCTATCTCCTTGACAAAAACTTTCCCCTGGGCACCCCAAACTGGTTTCTACGGCGAGTGGCACAAACAGATAGCTGCTCATCAGCTGGCTATATTTTGCACACTTGAGTCTAGCTGCAGCTTCAGCAGCTGACCCAGGTACGGCAGCCGTAGAACCCACGTGTGAAGGTGCGAAAGTGCACACGCAGGTGGCATCCCAAAGCAGACACCGACCCCTCTCCCACGGTATCAAAGTGAGACCGTCCGGACGCTTTCCATCACTACGCATCAACCCCGGCGGTTCAAGAACCGCAGGGATATCCGCCGAAATGAGAGCCCTCCGAACGATATCATTAATGGAATGATGCCGTGAGAATCTGCCCGCGCTCCGAACGCAATAAAGCCCATGTCGGCCCCGCGAATCCACCTCCGCACCACAAACACAGCGATGCGGTTGACAGATGTCACAACCCAAACGTAGCGCCACCGCCACACGCAAGGAATTGTCGTCTAAAAGAGTTCCCAGAAAGGGTGAAGGCAAAGCATGGAGCCATAGCCCGGAGTCAGGCTGGGAAACTGCCCGCAAACGCGCAAGTTCAACACCAGAGCACTGCTCCACAAGTTTATCCAGTGCTACTCGACACATCTCTTCGTCCCAAGCTCGCTGCCGATCAGGCTGCTCCGGCAAATCACTACTTGGACAAAAAGCCCGCCACAGCCCCAAAGCCTCCTCCGCAAAAGGAATGTGGAACCCGTCACCATTAACTCGTAAAATGCGAGTGACCAGGTCTAACACGCCCCGCGAGGAAGCCAAAAAAGCCGGCAGTCGCCATTTAAATCGACTTTTGTATGAAGAATTTTAATTAAATGCTGTTTAAGCCACATTTAAGAAAGTGGTGCAAGTCGGCCAAAATCTTGCTTGACATTGGCTGTGTTTGATTCGGAACTTTTGCTAACTTACAGTTTCTGCACTACATTAAACAAAAAAAGCACTTTCACCTAATATACTCACCTAATTCCTTTGTATTTGAAACATTGATCTACACTAATCTACAAAAGACCTATGGTAGGTCCTCAAGCGTCATAAATCATTCCCTCTGATAAATCACTTCGGCGGCAGGTACGTCAACCCATAGAGTAGAGTTAAACACGTGACAAAAGCCTCCTACCATTTTAAACCTTACAACAGTTGCTGTAAGATTCGTTTTGATCTATTCGACTTGAAAAGGTTTTGGTTTACTACATTTGGATCGTGAAACAAAAGCCGTAAGATGTGTATTCGTGAGATTTTACGTGGAAAATATAGTGCTTACCTACCTTCTCTACGTTGTTTTGATCGAAAGTATCGACTTAGAGGCAGTGTCCTATTTTTAAAATGTGTTCTTTTCGCATTGGGCATATTATTTTCTCAAAATATTTTGCGAGAAATACTGAACGGGATGGGAACGGGATATTTTGCGGAAAGGGCTGTTTAGAAAAGGACTGTGTGCGAAAAGGGACGTTATGGGACGGTTTTGCGACTTATCCGATCATTGATAGGTACTGATTACCTACTAATGTAGGCAGGGCCGGATTAACCATGTCCAGGCTCCTAGACAATGCACGTCTCGGGCCCCTTTACCCTTTTTCTAACTGATAAGAAAATATTTTTTTTATACCGCAACGCAATTTTATTTATAAAGAAATACCTACGTTTTTAGTACTATCACCAATGAAAAACAGTCGTATCATCGTTCACGATTCGTGTTTTCTAGGAAGTGTCACAGAAAAATCTCAATAATAGTTACAGCTATTTTTAGAACCTACAGCTTACAATATAGGGCCTAGAACCTAGGAAAAGATTTTAATTTTAGCCCCTTAAAACCTGGAAGAAAACCTGCATTTTCTTATCCCACCCGGTCCGTTGGCACAAAACGGACCACAATCAAAGATCTTTCTCTTCTGCAAGTAGCTGAGTACAAATTAGATTGGTGCCTGCTAATATGCGGCTTAATGAGTGCCTTACTAGTAAAAAAACAATTAACTTCGGTTGAGTGAACCGCTAACGCCCTTAGCACACGAGACTACCTATCATGAGCGAAACAACTCGTTTTTCGAGCATGTGTAGAGTCCACTTTTGACCCTTTACTTTTCCTCTCACGTGAATTCCAATGATATTAACTTACACGCATTGGCGTCGAGAAATTATAGGTTGGTTATTTTTGACGTGAAACGTCTTTCATAAAACGTATGCCACCAGAACGCGTCGCCTCGGCTGTAACTCAGTAACTACGTGTCGTCTGCAATTTATTAATATATCGTTTAGTAAAGCAAAGTAGCCATTTCTCAGATCCTCTTGAGTCGTTCCGCTAGATAGCGCCAGTGCCACGTAACATATTGCGCAGTTTCCGCTAAAAAATAACTATTACTTATACACGTTTAAATCAACGGCCGTGTAACTGCCAACCTCCAATGATGGAGAGGCACTTTAAGAAAAAGTGTAACCCGACACAGCCCCACTCGCTTTTTTAAAGCTCCACAGCTGAACCAAGAGATAGAAGGAAGGAGGTATAGAGGAAGGCCACGGAGAAGATCAAATTAAAGATTGAAGGTGGATGTCGTACCAGGCTGTCAAAGAACAGGCCTGTGGCAGACCTGTATTTATGAACTGCTCGTACTTCCGAGATCTACAGTATCTTGAAATGGACATACTTTTAAGTGTCTATTTCAAAATACTGTTTGAAATAAAACAGCAACTTGACAGGGAACTCAAGTGGGATCTCAAAGATAAGAGCACTTTGTTAATACGGACCTTAAATGTAATGATGATTATGAACTAAACTAAAAGTCCGCGTTCTACCTTTGTTGAGCGTAGGCACTAGGCACGCCACATCATTCTATCCTCACTGTTCTTCAGTTTGTACAGTTTCAAATTCAGAAAGGCCTTGTGCTCAAAGTACAACATTAACCATCAGTTTGAGTTCACACGTCCACAAGGGTTCGTTGATACACTAAAAAACCTTGGAATCCCTTATACCTACTTAAACAGCTTTTCTGCAAGAAGACAGATGGAGTTTACGTGTCTTTCTTACCATTTTCTTATTGTAGCCTCTTTCTATCCTATTTCTGGGCGAAAGCCACAACCAACTCGGAGCAGATCTTTCTGTTATGTGCCACTTGAGATCATCCCGGCATGTATCGGTTGAAAGCACCTCAACACCTCATTCTGGTCTTACCTTATCTTTTTATTACTTTTACTAGAATTCCCACGTAAATTTTACAACGACCGACTAACTACGACAACTATATCTGGTAGTGGACAAGTACGGGCTGATTGAGTGATAGACTTAGTGCCGATATCATTAGCACGACAGAATACCTTCCCCGCTTTCTGCTAGCGCATGTAAACACGGCCTTAGGGTCACTGAATCTCGGGGGTCCTGTCACGAAACTTTTGCTCAGGATGAAGTGAAAAGTTTCTACCCTCATTACGACTGGATGAGGCTTTTTGTTGTACGTACCTACGTACTGTCAGCGGCAAGAGGCGCGTGGGCATTTTGGTAGAGAAAGAAAAAATGTATTTATCACCATAATATCATCATCATCATCAGCCATTTGGCGCCCACTGCAGGACATAAGCCTCCCTCCTGGTTTTCATAATCAATAGACAAACAATTATTTTACGGAATATACGGTGTATTCCAGAAGCTTACGCAAAACATTATAAGTAAAACAAATTCACAGCACATATCATAAATATAACGTCCGACGAACAGACGACGGTAACACCGGCCGCGGTCGTCCCTAGGCATACGATCTGCCTGCAGGGAAATTTCCGCTTACAGTGGAAGAGCACGGTCACCCTCCCATAAAGAGTAAAATGTACGTTATTCATTGCCTATAAATATAATAAATACAAAAACCGGCCAAGTGTAAGTCGGATTCCCGCTAAGCGTCCCGAACTGATAAACGAAAGCACATATTTGCTAAGCAAGGCAAACGAGTGTTATAACGACTTTATATCATCGGTTTGTTTATTTACAGAGGGCAAGTATCCTGTCCGCATAAAGAAGCGTGATCGTTATTTTATCTCTTTCTAGGAACAGTTTTTTTATTGCAACATAGAACTCATTCCTATCAGACATCTTTGAAGTTTTCAAACATTCGGAATCCTTACGATTGACCAGAATAATCTGGTTAAATCGTGTAGTTACTGCTTACAGAACAGCAATAAACTTGGTATGATTACAGCGCTAACCATGTATAAAGTAAACACATATATCTAATTTAATTTAGCTTTTATCTAAATGTAAACAAACCGTTGTTAGAAATCCTTACAATAAGGAAAGCAATAATGTCTATCAAGTTGTTTGCTCGTCCTAAGTTATTCATGCGTCTCATTATTTCAAGAAATTCCAAGAACGAGAAGAAGGATCAACTTCTTGCTTACACCGAGGACAAGTGAACTACCTACATAAGTTTCGTGACGTCGTGAAGATCATCTTAACTTCGAATTCGCGAAAAACTTTAAAATATTACTAACTCTGTAAAAGCTTTTAAGTGATGATACATATCATTGCAATTTTCTGTGCTCTTTTGTAAATTGGATTGTTTTCACTTAATAATTTCTAAAATGTGTGACATCACAGGGCATGCAAATTTGCTCATCTGTCACTAGGGCGGGAAGAGGGGGGCTCCAAAAATTGTGAAATTCGTGTGACGTCATTTACGGATGGCCAGCTATCGCAAATGCATTTCAAAGCATCACAGTAGTTTCCAAAGCCTATCTAATAGTAACTAACATCCATTAGCAAGTTAGATACACATATAATCTGGCTACCCATAGCACAGGGAATCCTAGTTTGGGAGCCAGTAACCACTTTTTTAACCTTTTTCTAAATAAAGTTTTTTTCATTTTCATTTTCATAACACACATCTTACATCATTCGTCAGACAACTAGCTACTAATTGCAGTTTGCAGTGCATCATACAAAGTAATGTACCGTAGATTCATTCCGGCAAGCTCCGTCTTACTAGGTATGTCATGGGGAGGGATGCTTAAAATCCCGCACTTAACGTTGATTGATTTTAATTTCGAAAATAGATACCTACATGCTGGATTGGAATGAAAGATGTTATAATGAAAGAAAACTTTGAATGTGTTTATATAGCAATACACGACGAATCGATTGAGATGATATTTGTAACAATCTGTCCATTGTTTAAGGAGTTATGAGGGAATATAGAATCGGACATACTTACATACATACATATAGTATACGAGCCAAATACATTACACTCCTTTTGGGCTTCGCCGCAGTCGGGTAAAATAGAAATGTTGTGCATGTGTACGCCTTCTGTCTCTTTCTATTATCTTCTCGCTCGGCGGATGCACTTTCTCGCGCGAATCTCGCCGGTTTGCGAAATCACCACATTTTTTCCGAGGACGCGCTGCGCGGGCGCAGACATCACTTGTCGTTGCGCAACTCGAGTCGTGGGAACTCGACTCCTCGATTTCTCGTACACCAACAATCTGTTAACAGCTATTGGTTATTATTTTATACACTTTGCCATACTGACAGCTGTTAGCAGCGGATTAACATATTGTTAGTTTATTGTAAGAAAATGGGTAAGTCACAAAGTACAATAGAGTTTTTTTTATTTTTGTTTTTTAGATGCTGCTGGAAATGAGCTCCTGTTTTTATTTTGTAACTTTGATGATGTACCAGTAAGTTTCTGCGCTATAATAAACATACAGTTAAAAGATACAGTTAATAAATTATAAAATGAGAATAGATTAAAAAGAAAAAGATATTGTATCGATCAAAAGTTGTGCAATCAGTGTTGATGATTATGACTTTTAATGCTGTTCGCCCCTGTTATTAAAATAAGTCGGCTTCAACTAACTCCAGGTGTTAATTAAATCGACTTGTTCGCGATTGGACCGGAACATAATTTTGCATACTTTACGCTTCTAGGCCATTTGTCAAGAAGTTAACTTTGCAAGCTATTTGATATAGTTTGCATGTAATGGGGACTTATGTAGTTATACATTTACGTATATAGTTTATAAATTTATGTATAAAGTTATACATTTACACTTACGGTTGTAATCGTGATTATAAAATGTATAACGTATGAGCATCGCAAGTCATTACAAAATACTATTAGGTACTTGGCCTTTGCATCTACGTAGTGAGATGATTTATACAGCGTCCAGTGGCACCTTAACTCACACTAGAAGGATGAAGGGCCTACTCGGACGCAGCAGTGCCTTGGACACTATTTTTAGATGGAGTAGGCTTGCCCATCACTCACATCATCCTGACAGTTAAGTCGGCCTAGTAGGTACTTACGCTTCTAGTTAAGTACGTAATAAGCGAAATGACCACTCAGATGATGTCTGGGTGCTGTTTCTTTTTACAACAAGTAGGCCCGAATCTGCAGAGTTATTTTTAAAATTCCCGCAATTCTCGAAACACTTAAATTAGAGTTTCTACAAGAGATTGTAGTAGTAGAGCTTTACAACAATTTTTTTTCATGAGTTTCTTCTGTCATTTGGTTTTTGATAAGTCAGTGTTTATATATTTTATTGAATACGCGCTTCGACTATCTCTAACCGACGTGTTCAGGAATGGCCGATTTAGGAAATAACCCTGTATACTAATAGAAAAGTCAGCAATCGAGAAATACTAGTCCCATACCTTCTGTACGATAGTAAAAATCCAATTACGCCAACATTGTTTTGTTAACGGTTTTGGGCTATTTCAATGTATGCTGCCTTCAATTTGTCACGTTTTCAATTTGCCGTTCGATCTGTTGTCAGACGCGGCGGAAAAATGTACGCTTCTAAACCTAATTAAAATAATATAATCATGTGGGTTACTCGGAGCTGCAAGTGATGTAAATTGCTTCGGCCAGATGTCGCTGCCTGTACGTAATACAGAGAAAGTTTGTAAAGAGGCTCGAAATTTCACTGATGCCTGCCCCATACCCATAGCTCAGTTGGGAGAGCGCTGGCACGGTTAGCCAGAGGTCGCGGGTTCAAGTCCACCCGGCACGGGTGGAATTTACAGCCTCTAAATAGGTTTTTAAAATTGTTCTCAGCACGGGTTAGTGCAACAAAAACAATAGAGACCTAATTAGTTGACAACGAATTTTTAATAGGTACTAAATAGTTCTTATGCGTTATTAGTTGGCATTACACAATTTTCCGGTCGGATTGAAATGTTACGAATGACTTGTTGGTAATTTGCATCGTTCTTAATTGAGTTTCTGCATTTCTACAATTTCGAGTGTGTGTAGTTGGGCAAAGCGGAATATTAATTGGCACTGCCACGACGCGGTACTAATTGATTTGGGAAAACGAAAAAATTGTTTTGGGTGAAGCTTTTCTGCCAGCTTAAATATATTACAATAGTGTAACTTTCGATAGTCTTGAAATATTGCTCTCCAATGGGCATCGTCTTAAACATTGACAATAGTTACTTAATTTTAAAGGTATAGGTTTATTTAGGTCAGTAAATATAATGCTGTAATTAGAAATTAATAATATTCACTGATTTCTTGTGTTTTAGTGAATAAGTGCACAAAAATGCAGTTTTAAATAACTAAATAATTGTACATGTAATAATTATTATATGTACAATTTTTTTTTCTGCACAATATACTAATCTGGCACGGTTAGCCAGGGTTCGCGGGTTCAAGTCCCGGCATGGGTGGAATTTTTAGCCTCTAAATAGGTTTTTAATACTAATATTAAAGTTTTTTAAATGAACGTACGCACATAAATTCGATCTTCGTTTCACACGTGAATGAATACTTTAAAACATGGTGTAATGCATTTGGATAAAAAACGTCATGATATTTACATCTCGGTATTCCAAAAACCTCTTTAGAGGCTAAAAATTCCACCCATGCCGGGACTTAAGCTCGCGACCTCTGGCTAACCGTGCCAGCACTCTCCCAACTGAGCTAATGGAAAGTGCATTACATCGGCCAGATGTCGCTGCCTGTACCAAATACACAGAAGTTTGTAAAGAGGCTCAAAATTTCGCCGATGCCTCCACTTGCCCATTAGCTCAGTTGGGAGAGCGCTGGCACGGTTAGCCAGAGGTCGCGGGTTCAAGTCCCGGCATGGCTGGAATTTTTAGCCTTTAAATAGGTTTTTAAAATTGTCCTCAGCGCGGGTTAGTGCAACAAAAATAATATAATCACGGTATTCCGTAAAAAACAAATATAAGCGCTTTTACGTTTGCACAAGATAGGAGTCTCTTTTGTGTTGTTTATTATAAAGAGTTCTTTTATCGAGTCATGGTACCACTAGAAACTGACCGCTCGTAGAGTCTCAGTAGATGGCGTACATCCGTGCATGACGTACTTCCGGTTTCGTAAACTCTGGTTATTTTTTCACCTTAACAACTAATTAAAGTAGCCCAAATCGAAATATTCGGCCCAGGCTCTCAAATTACCTATTTTATCGAAAAAAAAATAACAGAAAAACAGAACTTAATTTTTTTAGGACAATGCCCATTCCTCGATTCGATCCAATCGTACTCTGTATCTTTACAAAATGTTATGTCATGGGCTCAACATAGGTAGTACGATGGTTCGAGTCATGATTTTTGTGGCGCTAAGATGTCAGAATTTGACAATACATGTAAAGTCGCGACTCTTGACATTTAAAACGTGCGACTAGCGTCATCATGCTACCCCTGCTGGTGTACAATAAAGACTATTCTCACCTTACTATGCTGTGGTAGCCTAGTGGGTAGAAACTCGGACTCGGAAGTCCGAGACCCAGGGTTGATCCCCGGTGCGGGCATGTACCTATGACTTGGTTTTCTAAGTTATGTACATTTGTGAAGTTATAGTAGCTATACCACTCGCTAACGGTGAAGGAAAACATCGTGAGGAAACCTGAGTGCCTGAGCTATTCACATACCTCAGCGCTTGAAATCGCCAATCCGCGGTGGGCACGCGTGGTGATTAAGCCCGTACTCTCTCCCTGAGAGAAGGCCTGTGCCCTACAGTGGGACGTATATAGGCTGCTTATGTTACCTTACTACTTTTTCAATGAGCTGTGTGGTAATTGCAAACATTACTTAGGTTCCCTGCAGGGTTTTTATAAAACCTGAAACACCCAAATTAGAATAGAATAGATTTGATTTTTAATAATTTTCATGCACAATTACAGACAGGTAGATGTGGTACATTGCAAAGTTATAGATTTTTAAAGCAAACATTACAGTGATCCCCACACTAGGTGTAGCCTGTATCGTGGGGATCAGATTAGAGTTTGTGCTTGTGTTGTATAATAGTTACAAGAACTGTAATAGCTAGGAAGTATGTGCTGTACCTTACGTTGGAATTTAGAATTTTATTAGAAGATTAAGATGGAGCGTTACGTACATCTGCGAATCTGTAGTAGCAATACCACATGCAGGAAAACAAGTGAAGGAAAACATCGTGAGTAAACCCGGGGTTGGTTGGCTCCGCACGTATTGACTTGTCTTTCCTGTGGGTTAGGCTGACTGAGCTTTCAAGCCTACTCCATCTAAGGTGCTGGGAAAGCCTACTCCATCTGAAAAACAATGTCCTAGGCACTGCAGCGTCCAAGTGGTCCCTTCACCCATCTAGTGTGAGTGAAGGTGCTACTAGACGCTGCATAAAATATCTCATTATGTAGATGCAAAGGCCAAAGTTTTTAAGATAGAGCTGATATGCTCACCTATATGAAGAAAGCTTCTAAATAAATAAAAGATAAAAAAACAACTTTTGTTTTTTCGGGCTTGGTGCCTCAAAAGGAAAAACGGAACAATTATAGGATCACTTTGTTGTCCGTCCGTCCGTTTGTCTGTCAAGAACCTTTATCTCAAGAACGCGTAAAGGTATCGAGTTGAAATTAAAACTATATACTCAAATCTACAATCTCTTGAAGCTGTGAAAAAATCAAACTTATAAATTAACGCAAAAAAAAGTAACGGCCGTTTATGCCGCATAAAAAAGTATATTTTGACGCTCGAGGGAATCAAAATTTATGGGGTACTTTCCGTTTATTTAAATTTTCCACGTAATATCGTTTTATGCTAAAAATACAGGGATAAATCTGAAAACTATACATTTGTACTTGAATCATAAATTACAAATGTGTAATTTGAAGTGCGGGAAAAGCTTTGAAAATTAATATAAATCTTAGAAAAACTTTTTACTTTATCACACTTTGTTATTATAATTAAGTTTGTGTTTGTATTTGCATTGACGTGTTCTGATAATTACGAACGGGAGTTTTGAAAAAAAAAATGCGTTTTTATTACTCGTTACCTTTTGAAGCCTGCTTAGCTATGATAGTTTTCCTTTTAAGATCATTATATGTGCTACTACCCTGATTTTTTTCGCGTTTCTACAATCAACCGTTTAGCCAGAAGGGTACTCGGACGAAAATTTGCGGATTAAAGCTTAATATTTTGCAAATGGAACCCTAAATCAAAAATTGATCATCATACACCCACAATATTTGTTAACGACTGATCCAACGATACCCTACACTATGTTGTAGGCGAGAAAAAAAATTGCATTCCTAATGTAGGTGTAGGCGGGTATATTCCGCACAAATCATCTTGGTGGTAAGGTCAACATAGTCACCGATCGTTTGCACATCGCTTACTGTCTTTACATTGTATGTGTGAGTAATCGAAGTGTGATGCGGCAAAGTAGAAATTATTTAATCTATTAATAAATTCCGATTTGATGCAAAAACAATTAGATTGATAATTATTATAGAGAGATCTAGGGTATTTACACCTTCATTAACTTATAATGTTTACGCAGTTTCGTTTCGTTCGTTAAACATCTGAATTTTTTATTTTATTTTATAGGCTGCCGTAATTATACATGATGTGGTATTCGTATTGTTGTTTTAAAATCGGGAAACAAGACTTATTACTATGTGGAGCAGCTTACAGATTGATACAGTACAAACCTATGTCATATAGTCAAACTAATTCAAATACAGAGGATGGCAGAGGTTCTATCACTTCCATAGAGGTAGAGGGTTCCGTGTGGCGCCGGAAAAGGAATTGCGTCACTCCTTGTCCTTACGTGGATCTCGTAGAAGGCAACTAAGGAAATAAACTACCAGGAGACGGGCAGCAGCGTCTTCCTGAGACTCCAACCGCTTACTGCGATCGCCAACCCGCCTGCCAAGCTATTTATTCAGTAGAATCCAGAACCCTCTCATCATCATCATCAGCCATTCGACACCCACTGCAGGACATAAGCCTCCATCATGGTTTTTAACCATGAAGGGTTTTGCCATAATCGCCACGCTTAGCAGGCGGGTTGGCGATCGCAGTATGCGGTTGGAATCTCAGGAAGACGCTGCTGCCCATCTCCTGGTAATGTATTTCCTTACTCGCCTTCTATGACATCTACGGAAGGACATTCACAAAATCCTAAGTTTATACTGTCTTGGTGAACATTTTTTAAACCGAAACCAAGCAAAATTTTATCGATAGTAAAATATCGTGTTGCTAACCGATTATCCTCTGCTTGTTCTAGACGGTCCACGGTCCCAGACAGCAGAATGACAAGCGGAAGCTGGACAAGCGTCATCGGTGAGTTTATTTATAAATCAACATAGAAGTGTAAGACACAGAATTGCAGGCGAAATTAAGTCACAAAATGGGACCCTATTTTAGGTGCGTTCAGTACTGAGACGTGCCGCTCGGAATATGAACTTACTGAAACTTAGTTGAGGTATTTCTTGGAAATATTCCCAAATCACAGAAATTTAATTAGGTTATTTCTAGCCATCGTAAATAAGTGAAACTGTCATGCTACTATTTAGGCTTCAAATCCGAGCACCAAATGACATCTTTACAACGTGTTGATTTGTACAAGTAACGCCCGCCTGGGTACTTTCTACTCATGAACATGAACTACTTTTACTATCGCATCAACCTCGAAATCGCGAAAGAAAAAAAGCTGTGCCATACTAAAATTCGATGCCTACTGAACAAAATGTATGGAAGAGCAAGATGTATGGATTTTTTTTTTTAAGTTTTGCAGTTGATCCTTGTTCTACTCAACCAATTTATATGTCGCCGCCTACTGGTCAAATAAGCCGTCGAATTAACTGCCTAGGACAATGAGTCCTAGGCAGTTAATTCGACGGCGGTATGTAATTAAATGGCTAAAGGTCATTAAGCCACGTGATTAAACAAAACGCTAAGCAACCTGGCTGAAAGGGACTAGCCAAGTAGCCAAATACTAGACGGCGCGTTTGCTTTGGTAGGGTGATGATAACGTACTTGCCACTTCAGTGTATCGTGACCTCGTATTCTGTTGTAATCCTGACGTTTGTGACAGCAATTAGTATGAAATTTGATTCGAAACGTTCAGTATTTGGTACCCGTAATGTAGAGGCAGATGTCCTGTACCCTTCTTAACAACTTGGTAAGAAATTAAAGTTCTGACTGTCGTATCATTTTGCGACCATTCCGAGCGCTTCATAACTTCGTCACGTAACTGGCTAGGTAACGTTTGCCGTAAAGTTTTCCAATAAAAAGACGTAACTGCCAATAACACTCCGATGCTCCATTCGTAAAGCAAAGTTTTGCCAATGTATAGCTGTGGTATGTCGTGGGCAAGCCGTCAGTAACTCTACATCGTAAGTTAGCCAGATAAGACCAATTTCGGTAAATAGGTAGGATTAAGTACGTAGGTAGGGTTGGCGGTACTTAACATAAAATGTCTTGTACGGTTAGCAATAAAGTGGACTAAATCCTTGTCAATAAAAAACCTTGATTGCCACTTCTAAACCGCAGTAGGATTCCTTTGTCAACCGAATTAAGTCCGAAAAAATTATAGACACAAAAATCTTTCATTTTTTAGTTATTTAGTTAGGAGTAGCAACCAAGATTTCTTTTCTCACATTTTCAAGAATGTACAACCGTGAGTTGGTGTCACTTATAACGTAGGGTTACTGACTGTCAGCCTGCAGCCTTTGAGAGATGGATCTGACACTTCAAAAACAGCAAAAAAGTATCAGCAATTCTATACTGAACTTAACACAGTTATTTTAGCAATTTCGATATTTTCCTCTTGGCAAAAGTTGTTCGTATTGCCGAGTGCAGACTTACAAAGTTATTTTTCGATTTATTTCACTTTGTATACGTGCAGTGGTACGTCTTTCTGTAGTGACAGAACATGGGCTTAACATGGCTTAACATGGGACAGTGTATGGGCTTAAGAGGCAGGTTCTGATGCTCGTAATAGTGGTACATTTAATAAACTATGAATTCTATTTTTTAAGAAACTCTGCTCAGAGCGTAATTTCATAAGTCTCGTACTCAAAGAAATAATTTAGAGACAGTAGGCTCGAGTAGTATCAAAGGAGGTTAAAATTTTTAATAAAAGGCCCTATTGCCCTATTGTTGAATTAGTAAAATTTATGTCGAAAAATATTACCGAAACGCATTTTCATTTCTGTCAATGAAATAAAATGAAATGAAATCAATGGAATGGAATGAAATGTTACGTTTGTGGTTTGGGAGCCATCCTTAAATATTTATTTTATAATATTTTTAGTATTTTTTGTTATAGCGGCAATAGAAAGTTCTCCATCACAAATAAGTTTGGTCCTTGGTTCCCACGCCGTTATCGTGCTAAGAGTAAAATCCTGTCGACTGTGCGAGGGCGCTCTGTTACCTACAAGTGTAAGTAGCTTAGAAGCTTAGAAAAACATACTAGAGCGATCTCTATGATGTCAGTCTGAAAAAATAGCACTAAGCAAATTGTAATATTTCGATCCATTATATTCCACGAGGGATACGTAGGGCGAAAATTTAAGAGCCCCTTTCAGGAGACACGCTATGGAAACCTTGATCAATTATGATAATCGAGTTTTTTTTGCATAGAGACTATCTTCGCAGACGTTGCAGAAAGGTCTAGCTATCGATACATAGACTTTTGTTCGGAGATAAAATTTGAAATCGCAAAAATAAATTGGCTGTTCCGTACATTCGGTGTCATCCAAAAATTACGTCACAAGAATTTCACGATTTTCGAAGACTCTCCAGTCTT
This sequence comes from Yponomeuta evonymella, assembly GCA_963969515.1. Lineage (NCBI taxonomy): Eukaryota > Metazoa > Arthropoda > Insecta > Lepidoptera > Yponomeutidae > Yponomeuta > Yponomeuta evonymella. Next base: position 3,745,587 of record OZ018347.1, read on the forward strand.
AGTCACACCCACGGATGGTCAGGCATTTGTGTGACGTGACGTTATATATTTTGCAATTTAAACTTGGAAATTGATAAACACAAACAGCACTTCGAACATTATTTAATGAGTTTTCATTTGCAGATATAAAAAAATAAAATTATATGTTGTTTTCAAAATTATTTAATAATGAAAATTTCTATTTATTCATGAAAATCATTTGTACTTGATTTTTTTAATAAAGTTATGATAAATTAAATATTTGCATAATAAAAATACTTACATAATTTCACAGAAAATGACAAAGTGATACAAACTAAATCTTATTGCTAATAAATATGGAGTTGGTATCGCTCGTAGCCCCGGCTGCCTGAGTGATCTTAAACGATCACGAAGGTTAAGCAACACAGGGCGCGTTCAGTGCATGGATGGGTCGCCGTCTATGCCTAACGCTAGTGGCATTTTTCCGAGCGGTTCCGTGCTTCGCAAGGCACGTTAAGCTGTTGGTGCCGGCTGCCGTCGATAGATAGCAGTCGTTAAGCCAAGTCAGAGGCCTTAGGGCGCCTCGACAACTTCTGACAGTAGACGAGCCACTAGTCTACAAGCCTCCACCAATCCGGACTTGGCCCCCGTGGTGGAGTATGGCCTATACTTTCCTCAGGGAAGAGACCCGTGCCCCTCGGTGGGGACATAATGGGTTGATGATGATGGAGTTGGTACCTACTATTTTAAGGCTCTTCGCTAGAGTTGAATTTTAGAATTTAATTTGTATAACTTTAGATTTAGACATTATGACGTCACGAAGCTAATGACTCGTCTACTCCCCTTCCTAATAACCCTTCGCTAGTGCAAGAATGAAAGTTTAGGTACTTTAGATAGATAGATAGAGATAGAGAACACTTTATTGCACAACCAGGTGAAAGATAAAAGTAGTTGTATACAATTGGCGGTCTTATTTATTCAACTAAATTGCAATTATTATTCAATTTGCACTTTTTATTAAACTTAACCAAACGTTGACGAAGAGATGGTGGGGTATCGGACAGGTACATTTCAACAAAGTCGACGTTCTGTACACATAGAATCCATTTTTGGATCATCCGGCCGCCATTACATTTTTCCATTTCGTTATGGACTAATCAAGTTAATGTACGCGGAGGATCGCGTTTTTATTACGAAGTGGTTTTAATAGAGCCAATCAAGGGTTCTCAAGTCTTGTCCGAATCCACCTACCCGTCGACTCGGTTATTGGACCGACGATAACCGACGTAATTTTTATGACTTTACAGTTCATATCTGCCCGTCAACCTTCGTGGTTTTTTCTCGTAAGGTTGATTGTGTACATACACTAAATTATGGTTACAATCTAAGTAGGAAATTAGTTACATAAGCAGAGTTCATGGTTGTTCGTTTGGTCTGATCACAGTAAACAGTGTATGTTTGTATGTTTAACTAAAATAGATAGAGAAGACTTTATTGTTCACAAAAATGACAATAAAACAGGTATTTCTTAACCTACAGAGGTTATAATGTAAACGCCAGCATTACCAATATATATTAATACAAGATGACTCGGCAAACGTGGTTTTGCCATATTAATTAGCCTACGACCTATTCTCAGACCTACCAAATATATCGACACAAAAATATTCATACAAATCGGTAAAGCCGGAGTTTGATAACAAACGATTAAATTTAACGAGTAAACCAAAATAAAAACCTATTTAGAGGATATAAATTCGACCCATGCCCGGGACTTGAACCCGCGACCTCTGGCTAACCGTGCCAGCGTTCTCCCAACTGAGCTAATGAGTAAGTGTAAGCATCGGCGAAATTTCGAGCCTCTTTACAAACTTCTCTGTATTACGTACGTATTTTTAGCCTCTAAATATGTTTTTAAGATTGTCCTCAGCACGGGTTAGTGCAACAAAAAGAATATAAACCAAAATAAATCCCACAAAAGGCAAATATTTTTAATTTCCACTTTGGCTTTGTTGTGACATTGACTGTGACACGAGATTTTTACACATTAGATAAATATTTCCATACAATCATATTACCAATATGAATATCACTGGTAATATCGTGCAACCAATGATGCGTTAGTAAGTAAACCTGCCAAGCCTATATTTTGCAACCACTGCCTGCCTTAATGAAAGTCTGACACTTGTTTACGGTTTTTTTCACAAAAGTAATGGCCAGATGACAGCAACTGAATGTAAAACTGGAAAATTTACAGTAAAGTTTATTTTCCGCTGGGAAAGATATATTTTTGATCGACTATGAGACACTTTGCAACTAACGTAACCATTCTCCTTCTGAAGCAGTATTTTTTAATGGGACCTATTTATAAAATACTGTGGTAATTTCTTTTAAAATAATGTCTGTAACATAAATTATGTTACGTATTTCTTTTTGTTGCACTAACCCGTGCTGAGGACAATTTTAAGTTTTTTTTTTATTTTGGCCTCTAAATAGGTTTTTTACGTATCATTGTGAAAAAAAAAATATTCTGCAATAAAGTTCCAATGCAATGCAATGTGGTAAGTCCCTTTACCACAGACTAATAACTTCCACACAACACAATCACTTGACCCGGTCCCAAACTAGGATACCCTGTGCTATGGTAACGAGGCAAGGACATTAAAAACTTGGAGGTACACCTAGACTGAGGCCATTTGTACTAATCGAACCCACGACCTGTTTTGGTAGTTAAGCGCCTTAACGGGTAGACCAACGAGTATTACACTGCAAATGAGGAGTGTTTTGAGGAATAAAACTACGCCTATAAAATAGTAAAATAAAATAATGTCTAATAGCGTTCAAACAACATCAGCTATTTCTTACTAAAGTTACCATAGATGTCATTAAAACGTTTGGAACAACTGCAATTTTTTTACTGTTATGAAGTTTTCTTCATAGCAAAAATAGTACATTGAGCAACTAAAAAAAAAAGTTAAAATAGTAAAAGCAATATATCGAGTGAAAGTGGGTAGAAGGGCCGGTAAGGGACGTCCCAGGCGGACATAAACATAAACATAAACATTTACATACAGGCACATACATTGACATACAGGCACACACTAGGATACCCTGTGTCGTGGGAACCAGAAACAACGACATCACAAACATGTAAACATCCAAGACCTGGGGATTTTTTTTTTCGACCAAATGGGGGATGTATTAGCAAAGGGCAAAATAAAAAGTACCCGAAACCGACGTGCGTCCATGCAACGACTAATGAATTTTGATGAAGCGAAAAAGATCTGTCAGGAATTCAATCAGGACCGTGGCAAGTGGCATTCCCTGGTCCCTGCCTACCCTTCTGGGATATAGGTGTGAGTTTATGTTATGTCAAGTTTTTTACGTAGTAAAAGTAAATATAGGTATTGAAGACAAGAGCCCCGCCATTTTCGAAAGTATATGGGGATGGTGCATTAGGTGGGTAAACAATAACATTACAAACATTATCGTATAGCATTATCGTATTCAGGAAGGGTTTGGAAGGAAAGAGGGTTGTTGAGTTTGAAAATATTAGGAACGTTGCTAGCCTGCTTGCTTTTGCCCGCGATTTCATCCAAACTTTACCACCACTTTTTAGGAGAGGAATTTCAAAAAAATCCTACATTGTGCACCCCTACTTGCCTTTTAGATACTCAAACACATCATCATCATCATCAGCCATTTGACGCCTACTGCAGGACACAGGCCTCCTCCTCCGTAGTTTTCATAACCATGAAGGGTTCTACTCAAACACATGCTGAACATCATATCTTAATAGTTTTAGCGGAATCAATTGCAACACTTTAAGGTAGATACCTAGTCTATTATTTTATGAACTAGAAATTTTTGCTCTGGCAAAAATCTCACGAAATCTCAATAAGGAGGAGGCGGGATGAAAATGTCAACTTTGCTCCGCAAACGCAACCAAGGGCTACAGGAGTAAAACAGCGGGTATGGCGCTGTGTCGGGTTACACGGCCGTTGGTTCAACGTGAAATCATGTTTATGTAAGCGTAAATTTTTAGCTAAAACTGCGCAATGTGTTACACGGCACTGGCTCTATCTAGCGGCACGAATCAAGAGTATCTGAGTGACTTGTACTTTACTCTCCTCAACGATATATAAATGAATTGCACACGACCCGTAGTTACAGAGTTACAGCCCTCGCTGAGGCGACATGCTTTCATTGCATGCGGTTTTAGCAAGTGACGCCCTACTCCTGAACCAACACATCACGTCATCATCATCATCATCATCAGTCATTGCACGCCCACTGCAGGATATAGGCCTCCATCATGGTTTCCCAGCTTCCCGGTCTTGTGCCGCCCGCATCCAGCGACTCCCCGCCACTGTAACCAGGTCGTCAGACCATCTGTTGGGAGGCCATCCTATGCCGCGTCGTCCAGTCCGCGGTCGCCAGGTCAGAACTTACATACACAACACGTAATAATTAAATATCTTACTATCCCCAGTAACTAAGCAGCTTAAGCTTTAAAGAGAAAGTTAGGAAGCGTGCAGTAAGATACATGAACGTCAAGTCTGCGACTTCCTACGTGCGGATGATGGCTCGAGACTAAATTGTTAAATTATCTGCTTTTACGATCGGGCTTGGTTTCTCTCACGGGAGCGAACGTGCTCTATCGCGCTGTCAAGGTGGTTAAGATGATATCGTGGGAAAATACTAGTTGAAAGACTCCATCTACACAATACACACTTAAGTCTGAACGATATTTAGAAAGAAAGAAAAGATATATATTACAACAACAAGACACATCACAGAAATAAAACAAACATTGAAGTAATATGATATGAACAATAATGGAAACAAAACATAAAACAAAACAGACAAAAAACATAGACATAGATGTGTCTAATGTGGGGTTTACACGGGTGACTAAAGCCGCACGATTTTTGCCGCGCGGCAAAAATCGACCGTCTAAATGGTCGCGAGTGACTAAGGCCGCAAGCCCCAAAGTTGGGTAGCGTCCGACTTTGGCCGCACGGCGACCGGCCGCATGCGGCTGGTGACTAAAATCGACCGTGTAAACGATCATTTGCTGCAGGCGATCGCCCGCCGCATGAAGGAGTGTTTCGGGCACGTTGTTCCAACTCTGTTCAACATTTTCGAAGGACCGACCCGCATGGGATTTTAAGTCACCTGTGTAATGGGCTAACGATGCGGCTTGGTGAGACGATTTGTGAATCGATTAGCCGCACGGCGAAAATCGACCCGTGTAAACCCACCATTAGTTAGGTACAAAAAGGCAGTTTACTTAGCCTTGTGTTGAGGGAGAGGATGGGGAAAAGAAATGGGATTAGCGCTCCCCAAAGCTTATTTCTACTTTTACCTAAGATGCAAGTATTTAAAATAAACTTGGCTAAGCTGTTTTTAGTAGGTAGGTACGTTGATAGCACATTAACATGAGCACTTCACTCGCCACTTCAGCCTAACTATGACCACGGTAACTGCAACGTTGCCGGAAAGTCGGTGTTAATGTAATTAAGTTTAACAAATAAATAATCGCGATCACATCCGATAAATGTATAACTACGATACTACTTTTTAGCCTCTAAATAGGTTTTTTTTTAAAACTACGATCAAGTCAAGAAATTTAAATGAAGTATGGGTATTTCCCGCAACAATGAGATGAATGGTATGATGGGCTGGCATAGGACCAGCAAAATAATAGATTAAATAGCATTTTCTGTACTTCAATGATTTTTATCAACGACTCGTTTACATCGAGGAAAATTCCTACCCTGAACTTTTCACGTTTCTAAAATCAACCGTTTAGCTGGAAGCGGGCGAAACGATCGACTTCTCTGACAAAAATTCAATGTCCAATTCAATAACCTATGGGGTTAACGAGAAAAAAAAATCGATTATTTAGGTATATCGGAGGAACCAAAAAATTTAAAAATATTGCAAAGATTTTATTCTACCGTTTTGTTGGCGTGATTCAGTCTAGTACTAATCGTCTTTGAGTTAAGCCCCGGACAGACAGACAGATAGACGGACGGACATGGCGAAACTATAAGAGTTCCTTGTTCACTACGGAACCCTAAAAATGGTTCTGGCTCTAATAGTAGTATAAGAGTACCTACAATAAAATAATTCCCCCTTTCACCAACTAAATTCTAATGTAGCATAAATCATCGGATGTAAAGGCCATTGATGATGATGATGATGATGTTAAGTGACTTCCCAAAGTAATATATTAAACGGGTCGATTCCCGACGTTTCGGCAACGTCGCAGCTGCTGTGGTAACGGATAGACTGAATTGCCGAGTAGTCAATTATTGTAGTGAGGGTAGGTGGTCTACCCTCAAGTCACTCTTAGTTTTTCGCGGTTAGACCCGTTTAATATATTACTATATGCATGAGCATCGCGAGTCATTAAAAAACAAGACCTCCTAAAGTGTTAACTAGAGCGATTAATATTTATATAACAGTATCTTATTCCAACCGTATACTGCGATCGCCTACCCGCCTGCCAAGCGTGGCGATCATGGCAAAAACCCTCATGGTTAGGAAAACCACGATGGAGGCCTGTGTCCTGCAGTGGGCTTCAAATGAATGATGATGATGTTGATGATGATCTTATTTCAAAACAGTAAAATTTTTGAAAAAGTGCACCTATGGAAACTACAGCCTACTACTTGGAGCTGACAAAGTAGCACTGTAATCGATTTCCGTTAAACACGGCCAATTTTGGATGCTGCGCTTCTAACGCTGTGATTAGCCGGCGGCGGACACACGTTGGTGGAACTGAAATATACTGTCAGGTAGCCCTAAAAATTCAAAGTCAGTGGAATCGGGCATAAAAGGCTGTTGGAATGGGCGCAGAGAAAAACGTGTGAACAGTGGAACAATTGTTTTATCAATTTTTTACAGTACCGACTAGCGGCTGACATTTTACGAATGACCGATTGAATGATTGAAAGTAAAAAGAATGAATCTGAACGAATGAATGGAAGAGTGGACTGGGATTTTTGATTATTCTAATAGAGGCATACGCGTCGTCGCATCTGCATCAAACTTGTTTCGTTTATAAGGAGCGAGCGTCTAACCTTCCGTTCATCGAATACATTGAGAGTTAATCGGTTTGTTTTTACGGATATGGCGGTGGTTGAATCCTGTAGAATGTGAATATAGTATGTGAATATAACAGGGTGTTTCAGAAGGGTCCGGTGATATTTATTGGGGGGTTATTCTATGCAGCAATAAAAACATCTCAAAAGCCTTTTCTTATAAGAGTAACTCCGAAATATCATGAACTCACACGATTTTACTGTAAGAACGTAGTAAAACAACGGCTGTATTTAACATGAATGCCTTTTTTAGGGTTTCGTACCAAAGGGTAAGGGACCCTATTACTAAGACTTCGCTGTCCGTCCGTCCGTCCGTCACCAGGCTGTATTTCATGAACCGTGATAGTTAGACAGTTGAAATTTTCACAGATGATGTATTTCTATAACAACAAATACTAAAAATAATAGTTAATTTCTTGCACCACCTGTGGTTGACTGGTACAAAATGCTTATAGCATTAAGTCCGCCACATTGCCATTGCAATAAAAGTTTTAATAATAATAATAATAACGGAATAAAATAAATATTTATGAGGGGCTCCCACACGACAAAACGTGATTTTTTTTGCCGTTCGATATTAATAACGGCCGCAGGTAGACGCTTGAAATATTCAAATGTTGTATAGACAATGGTACGGAACCCTTCGTGCGCGAGTCCGACTCGCACTTGGCCGGGTTTCTTTATTACTCAGCGAGAACTGTATAGAATGGAAACATAAATCGCCACTAACCGGGTCGAATAATAGTCATTAGGGTGAGGCAGGGGGGTTTTCACTAATGGGTCACTGAAAGGAAAATAATAATGGTAGGTACCTAGTAACCTCTTTGAAAAGTTAAAACCAGATTCTACCGTTATTTGCCACAGAAATTCCAGTCAAAATTGTGTCAGTTAATTCATTAACATACATTACAATATAGAGATGAAAAATTGATCTTATAAACAAATGATCTTATAAAGAGTAAAAAATATTTTTAGACCGTTTTCGAACAAACCGTGGTGTACAAAAAACAATGCTTATTTTTGCAGTATACGCTTTCTTTCCCGCCGTTTTTTGTGCCGTCAAAATTCAGCGCTGGAGTTTCTCTAACACACCCCGAGCCCTATTATTTTTGCCACACCCAGGTATCGCCTTATTATTTTAAGTACTTTTTAGTACTCACCGTACCTAGTATGACAAAATAGTTTTACAAAAAAAAAATTCAAATAAATAATAATTACGGGCAGTAACATACGGAAAAAAGTTCCTAACACGGGCGTGAGTGCATGCAGCGACTAATTAATGTTGATGAAGCGAAAGAAGATCGTCCGGATCGTGGCAATAGCCAAATCCTGGACTCCTGAAGGGGTAGGCAGAGAGCAGAGTTAAATACAGGCATGAGTTTATGTATGAACTAGCTTCTGCCCGCGACAACGTCCGCGTGGTCTTTAGTTGATAAGAGCGGTTCTAAATAAGTTTAAGATGCTTTTAGCGCATGTGAAATGTATGTTACAAAAAACGTATAAACTAGAATTTAACTATGGCCTAGGTTTCGTCGAGTAAACCTTTTTTTAAAGCGACTCGGGCCTCTATTGTAACTTCCGAGAACTGGGATTATAACTACGTGTTTTGTATTCACTGGATCTTGAGTCTTTCTCAACCTCTTTATATACTATGTAAAACACCTGTAATTACCAGTTTTTTTTGTAATTTCGTGCTGTGGACTTTGTAAGATTAATAAAATAGAATAAACACGACCAGGCTGCTTGAAGAGCTTACCCTAGAGCACGCAACGTAAGATCAATTCCCGCTGTTCAATTACTGTTCCTGTGACTTATTAATGGTCATTGGAAGTATAAGGAGACCAACTCGCTTGACATGGAGTAGGGTAGGTGAATGAAACCAGAAAATGTTTACTCCTGACATCTATATTACACCCTCATAGGTGTTGAACCAAGTTTGGCACCTGTCTTAACCCTTTTAGGAATTAATTTTGAAAAACCGTCAAATAGATGTCTCATCTATTTTGTGGACATTCATTTGTGCTAAGCTTCGTACAAATCTGACCAAATACAAATTTGGACGCCAATCTGACACCTTTAGGGGTTAATTTTATAAAATCTGTCCTTATATTCTTTTTGTTGCACTAACCCGTGCTGAGGACAATTTTAAAAACCTATTTAGAGGCTAAAAATTCCACCCATGCCGGGACTTGAACCCGCGACCTCTGGCTAACCGTGCCAGCGCTCTCAAAACTGAGCTAATGGGCAAGTGCAAGCATCGGCGAAAATAAAACTTGAGAAATTTTGAAAAATTGAGAAATATGTGTTTTATAAATTTGTATTATGGGGAATTACCATAAAAAAGACCTCAAATACTTTACTCCCTGTACAAAATTTGGCACCCTGTTTCATCCTCTCTCTAACTGAGAAATTTGTGTTTCATAAATTTTATTGAAGAACATTGGTATTAAGTTTTAATAAAATCCGACCATAAATATTTTACTCCCCGTACAAACTTTGGCAACCCTGTTCACCCTATTAGGGCTTGAATTTTAAAAAATGTGAAATAGGTGTTTCATAAATTTTATTGAAAATTATTTGTACTAAGTTTCAATAAAATCTGACCACAAATAATATGGGGGCGTAAAACACCCCATACAAAATTTGGCACCCATTTTCACCCATTTAGGGGTTGTATTTTTCAAAGCTTGAAATACGTGTTCACTTTATTATTTACAGAAGTACTTCTGCGAAGTTTCCATTAAAAAAATCTGTCTAGTCTTGTTTCACCATACAAACTTTGCACCCTTGTTTCATCCCCAGGGGGTGACTTTTGGAAAATCCTTTCTTAGCGGATGCCTACGGCATAATACCTATCTGTGTGCCAAACAGGTCAAACAGCGCAATCCGTTCAGTGGTTTGAGCTGTGCGTTGATAGATCAGTTAGTAACGGTTGCCTTTTTTATATACAACACCAAGAAGATGTGTAACATAACCGGTCCAAAAATGCATTGTTCCTTCGAAGAGTCAAATCGACGCGCTTCGTCAGCAACCTAGTATAGCAGCTAACAGGTATACTTAAGGGGATCCAGCGGGCTAACTAGCGCCACTAATGATAAAAAAATCATATCTTCTTTTACAGATCTTATTTTCAAAAAGTGTCTGCACAATCTCTCTCAAATCAATCTCTTCACGGTGATTTTTACAACCCACGATAAAGAACCTAGGATCACGAACCTGGGACTAGATTTTATGCCAAAAACGGTCGTTTTTGGCGTTAATGCTATCCAGTCCTAGGTTTTTCGCCTTAAAAATCACTATTAACGTGATTGAGAGATTGTAGACATGATAGACACTTTTTGAAAATTCAATGTGTGAATTGACACTTTTTGCAAATTCCGTGAGTTCGACAAAAGATTATGAGTTGTTTTCCTCGGTGGCGCTAGTGTTACTACCTGGAGCCCCTTAACAAGACTTAGAAAGAGAACAGGTGGTGTACAGATTGTCAAGGTCGGACGCATGTGATCTGCCGGTTTACAGTAAAACCGGTGCATCCTGATTCCTGACATACGTATACAGTAGTTACTTTTACTTTTAGTAAGATGGCCTCCAGGTTCTATAGATCCAGTTCCATCCAGTTGTTCTATAGAGATGTGTCTACACGATCAATTTTAGATCGTTACCAATATCTGGGGAGTGTTTTAAGGAATCGTGTATTTATAAATAAGACTGTTAACGTTTTTTCTGAGAGTAAAGCAATTACCGAAGAAATTTCACTTCTTAATGGTTCCCATTACACAGGGAGCCCTAAAAATATCATTAAGCGCCCGCCAAATCCTGCCGTTTTGCAAAAAAACGAAAGAAACTCATCAAACTAAAAGGAATCCCTGAATCATAAATGCAGTGACCTTTATCAGTTCAAAGGCCGCCCGGCCGGTGGTTTAAGGTTGTTCCTAGAGCCTCCCGATTTGGAAAGACGCTCTGTGAAATTTTTATACAATGTGAGTGAACAAAAAAATTAAAAATCGCTAAGAAGACAAAAATGAAAAACTAAAATAAAAAATAACCAACAACCCGACTGCTGAGCATTAACTACATACTGAGTACCTCGCGATTTTGAATTTGGGTCCCGCCTGTTTAGTAATTAATGCCCAGTCAGGTTGTTAGTTATTTTTTATTCCAGCATTTTATTATTGTCTTCTTAGTGATTTTTTTTTATTTTTTTGATGGATTTATGCAGATTTATGTATAGTCACAAATATGACGAATCGACTGAGATCTTATTTGTCAAATCTGAAATCTGAATCGGACGTACTTACATACACACAAGCTAAACACATAAGCCTCCTTTTAAGCTTCGCCGCAGTCGGGTAAAAATAAGGGAGTCGACGGCAGTGGACCGAAGGGCTATAAGGCCCGATATCACTCGTGACTCGTGATTCTTTGATCACTTACATTATTTAGATTTAATCGAACGTAATGGCGATACGGGATCTAGTTAAGTGGGTGGGGCTTTCGTGTCTTTCGATTCGATGGGCTTCGAATACAATGTTGCTAGGTGAAATTAAATTACCAGAAAATAGATACAACGGATTAAGAATCTGAATAATCCGTGTGGTGCCGGATTAAGAATAGCGTCACTCCATTTCATACCGTGGATTTTGTAGAAGGCGACTAAGTAAATACGTTACCAGGAGAAGACGGGCAGCAACGTCTTCCTGAGATGCCAACCGCGTACTGCGATCGCCAACCCACCTGAAAACCGTGGCGATTATGGCAAAACCCTTCATGGTTAGGAAAAACCATGAGGGAGGCCTATGTCCTGCAGTGGGTGTGTAGAATGGCTGATGATGATGACGAAGAGATACAACGGAAGCACATATCGAGCAAAACAAATGCTTTAGGGCAAATGATAAAGTTACTTTGGCTGTAAATCTTCACCAACCCAGAAATCTGCTGGAATACTGAACCAAAACCAGAAGAGAAATAAATACCTATCATACGAAAAGATGTAGAAGAAGAAATTACGAATTTCAGAGGATATTTTTATAAAGTTTATATTTATTTGTCGGATTTATAATGATTTAATAAAGATCAAGTCATCCGTGCAACTATGAAGAATCGATGTTTTGGTCGAATTTTTTGAAAATGAGTCCCATGTTAGGTTAAATAAACATAAAACTATGGGAGAAGTACATAACATTATAAGGCGCCTATTGAAGTTCTGCGCTCGATTTTAAATGGAGCGGTTGGCCAAATTTGGTTCCTCGCGATATTTTCATATTGCAAACATTTGCTATCGATCATTTGTTTACAGTCAGAGAAAGTCCATCAGTTACGCGATGACGATCTTCGATTTCTCAAGGCATTTGCACTTCAAAACCCAGAAATTAACAGTCAACCGTAAAATGAAATCCAGCAAACGGCCACATTTCGCAACAAGTTGTCGAAACAATAGAAACATTCGTGTATTGTACGCATTGCGCATGCGTTTGCAGTTACATCTGAGTACTTGGGATCAATGACCGTTGGCCGTGTCAATTGTTACACGAAAACCGAGGTGTATTTGTGAGACGCTTACGTATCCTATTGCCTAAAAAACTAAGGTATAGTGGGTTTGAGTGGAGGAAGACGCTGGATGCAGCTTCCAACCGGTCTTTTAGGAGATAAATGGAGGAGGCCTATGTCCAGCAGTGGACTTCTTGTAGCTGAATGATGATGATGATAATAGTGGGTTTATAAAAAAAGAACTTGAGCTCCTCTACCCTCGAGATTACTGCGTTCAAAATGCGTCACAATTAAATGCATGTGCCTGTATGTAAATGTTTATGTTTGTTTAAAAAAAAATGCAGTGAGTCAGAAATACCGACTTAGTAAACGTTTTAGTTGTAAGAAATAGCACTAAAGTAATGGCAACTTCAGAGCGCAACGAAAACTGAAAGCATATTTTGGCAAAGTCTAATATATAAACATAAACATAAACATTTACATACAGGCACATACATACATTGCTTCTGGCCCCACACTAGGATACCCTGTGTCGTGGGAACCAGAAACAACGACACCACAAACATGTAAACATCCAAGACCTGGGGTTTTTTTTTGTCCCCAGCCGGGATTCGAACCCGGGACCTCTCGCATGGTATGCAGATGCACTACCGCTGCGCCACGAGGTCGTCATATAAAATTATAAATATAAAAATATCTCGTGTCACAGTGTTCGTTATCGAACTCCTCCGAAACGGCTTCACCGATTTTTATGATTTTTTTGTATGAAGGTATTTGGTAGGTCTGAGAATAGGTCGTAGAATAATTAATATGGCAAAACAACGGGTGCCGAGTCAGCTAGTAATTGTATGGATGCACTCATTTGTAACGCAACTTGGCTAAATTAGTGTCGAGAGTAGAGGGACATAGTCCATGTTGATAAATCTCTTTCTTTCTAAAAATAGCGATTGTTTGTAATATCGTAAAAATTCTCTCTCTCAATTTCAGATAACTTTGTAAATCTTTAATGGGTACGTGATTTTTTTATAATTACAAAAGAAATGATTATAAATCATGAACAATGTCAGCAATGTCTGGGTGTATCTTTATGTTTCTGACGTCCTTACCTGGTTGCCATAGCACAAGGTATCCTAGTTTAGGACCAGGTCAAGTGATTGTGTTGTGTGGAAGATATTATTATTATATACAAAAATATGCTCCTAAGACACAGGAGAGTGTTCAGCGCCGGTCAACTAATTGTTCTTTTTCGGATGACATACTATTGAAAAAAATATTTTTAAACGAAACTTCCTTCAGGTTCACCGTTTAGAAGGTTTCAAAGTTCCAACGTTTGAAACTGAAGCTCCAAGAAGTATCCGAATACTTACAAAAAATATACTTACCATTAATTTTAAATCATATTATTCATTACTCAAAACTGGCAGACCACGACTGCTTTCGTGTGGCAAAAGGACGGCCTATAGCCCATAGGCTGTGAAGTCCATTCTACCACTGTAAAGGTCCATTCTAAGTACTCGTGCAAGAATTTTTAAAATCGAATAAGTACATTCGGAGATTACATACAAATTAACAAAAATCACTTTTGCTCTTTATGAAAGGACCTTCTCTAACTATTGCTAACATTTGAAAATCACGCTGTAGAGACTGCGTGCTAGCTAGATAGTCTTCACGCTACAGTAAACTTACTTTGACATACATTTCGATATTACGGTGCCTTTTCCTGGAAAAAATTTGTCCGATGCATGTGACAGGAAAACGTTTTGCGAAGTAACATAATAAAAAGTATCTTCTAGGAAGAGGTTGGCATCCAAGTAGCTATATTTTAAAGCTCGTCCGGACTCGTGCATCCGGCTCCGAGTTTTTGAAGGACTTATATTTCAGCAGTAGGTAGGTAGGTGCCCTGACGTCATTATTTATAGCTGTTTTTTGCTTTGTACTGCCAACCTCGTTTCATACCTAATGGGAGACAAAGACCCGCTTTGAACAAAAGTGTATGCAGTGATTTCTCAAAGGATTTTCTAAAGCCATCAAGCTGTATAGCTTCCGTAGTCGAGAAGGAACCCTAATAGTTTCGCCATGTCCGTCCGTCTGTATATCTGTCTGTCTGTCCAGCTGTCTGTCAGCGGCCTAGCTCAGAGAAATCATAAAAAAAAAATTTAGGGTATGTCACTAGTAGGGTAAATGGACAAAAAAAATGTGGAAAAAATTATATCGCCCACAGTGTGTGTTTTTAGGGTTCCGTAATCAACAAGGACCCCTTATAATTTCACCATGTCCGTCCGTCAGCACAGAGACGATAAGTACTAAAGAGCTGAAATTTGGCATAGATATACATATTAAAATTGTGTAAAAACTATTTTTTACGGTACCTCCCCTACAATTAAATTAAGGATGCAATTTTTTTTCTCGCTTGGACCATATAGTACTATCATTGGATTGGTCGTTACAAGTTTTGTGGGTGTAGGAAGATATTTTTTTGATTTGGGGTTCCGTTTGCGAAATATTAAGTTTTAAAGCGCAAGTTTTTGCCCGAGGAGGGCGTCCTTCATCCTCACCTAAACGGTTGATTGTAGAAACGTGAAAAAAAAAACAGGGTAGTAGCACATATTATAATGAACTTAAAAGGGAAACTATCACGAAACTAAGTAGGTTTTACAAGTTAACGAGTAAAAGGCGACTACTTCAAAACTTCGTAAAAAATCCATTGAAAATTACGTTGATGAAGTTGTTAAAACAGAAAAGCGGATAAAACTGTCTCCTTCTACGGAACCCTACATTGCGCGTGATCTGACATGCCCTTGGCCGGTTTTTTAACGTGCATCGGCGCACTATCCACCTGTCAGACAGTGATTTTAAAAATGAGTTTTTCTTTTCTAAGAAA
This sequence comes from Yponomeuta evonymella, assembly GCA_963969515.1. NCBI lineage: Eukaryota > Metazoa > Arthropoda > Insecta > Lepidoptera > Yponomeutidae > Yponomeuta > Yponomeuta evonymella. The sequence goes on from OZ018347.1 coordinate 3,761,028, forward strand.
ACAAAAGAACATTAATAAATAGCATCGTTCGATTTTCAAACTGATAAAGAGTTTCAAATCTTCTTTACTGGCAGGGAATAAATCAAAACCTTACTATGAAAAAGAATGTACGTAAGAAAGTTTGTTTTCACCAACATGCTTAAAAACAGCATTATTTTGACCACCTTCTTCGAGATAAATCGAAATTGCTGTACCGGCCAAATACATGCGAACCGCGGCCGGTATAACTTGTATGAAAATCCATATCTGTTGTGTTTTAGTGGCCAAATAAATTACATAGTAAACTCATATCTGTCGAGTAATTTAAAAATGGAACGATATTTTACCCCGAAACATGGCAACCAAGGAGGTAACTTATCAAAGGTTTTATTTCAATTTCGAACTGGCTTGCAAATAGAAAGCTGTTTATTGAACACCCCTCGTGAAAAATTATTGTTGTTCGTTATTCGTCATTGATTTTGAAAAGTCATTGTATTTTCAAATAAAAAGTTCTGCCTAGGTGATACTTATTTTTAATTTCCATGCATTATTTGAGAAAAGTACTATACAAGCCTTGGCCACAACTAGGCATTCATGGACTTACGTATATGTGCCTCGGCTTCGCCTCGGCCCACATTTACACGTTCGCCTATTAATGCCTCTTTTGCTGGCCGCTACAGTAACGTGCTATTAATTTTGTTTTACTCTTTTAAGATCAAATTTCGATAATAATTAAATGAATGAATAACCATTTATGAATGAATAACAATCCTAATTGATTAATTTCTCAAATTTGGCCAAACATTCCAGTGGCATTTTCCCGTTATGTATATACATATATTAAGTATTACTGAGATGAGTCTCGAAAGCATTTTCATTGTGCAGAGCCAGGTTCTTGTAATATTATCTACGGTAGCTACATACCTACCATTTTCAATGTTTCTGGGAGTTACGATATGAAATTGCCAGGATTGAATTGCTTAAGGGGCTCCAGGGAGTAACACGAGCGCCACCGAGGAAAATAAACATATCTTTGTTTACAGTGCGAATTTGCAAAAAGTGTCTGTATATTCTCTCAGTCATGTTAATAGTGATTTTAGGACCCATGGCCCTAACCTAAGGCAAACAAACCTAGGTCTGTGTTCCTAGGTTCTTAGTCGTGGGTCCTAAAAATCACTGTTAACATGTTTGAGAGATTGTACGGAAATTTTTCGCAAATATGATCTTTAAAAGAAAATATGTTTGAATTTTTTTTATTGGTGGCGCTTTAATACTTAGCCCACTGGATCCCCTTAAGCTGCTCTCAATGACAAGATATATCCCGGTCTAAGAACAAAACCGACCTAGCCTAGCCTAGAGATTATATTCGATAAAAACAAATCTTTTAGTAATGCGACCGGCGCTAGGCTTCTTGTGAATCGAACTAATATCATAAATGTGAAAGTTTGTGAAGATGTTTGGATGTTTGCTACTCAATCACGCAATAACGGCTAAACGGAAACATGAAACTTGGCATACAGATAGACAAAGATCTGAATTGAGACAAAGGATACTGGATATCACGCGTTCCCGTGGTATAATATTTTATTGTTACCGTAACCTTTTTTCAAGCCACACTCTAAGAAACATAGAAACATATTCGAGAGGGGTGTTCAATAAGTAGTGAGAATCAGTATAAACTCCTTGGATAGAGAAAAAGAAAATACTGGCAGGCATAGCCCACTTATTCGTCGACATAATATAATAAAAAAGTTTGATGCTCTTTTGTTTTTTCAGTCATAGAAGGTTCACTTACGTTTTGTCACAACGAGTAATCGAAAATGGAGAAAATTTAAGTTCGCGCGATAATAAAATGTCTATTGAAAAATGTCACTACGTAACACATAATTTAAGACTTGCAAAAATTCTACGGTTGCGCATTGTTGTGCTGAGTTTAAGAGGGGAAGAACATCCACTAATGACGACGCACAGGGCGCCCTACGACTGCAGTAACTGAAGAAATGATAAAAAATTTTGAAAAAATTGTTTTGGCGGATCGTCGTACTACTGTTCGTATTATAGCTGAAGAACTAAATATTTAAATAGAGATTGTTCATAATATAATACATGACCATTTGCGAGTTTGGCTTGAAAACAGGTTACGGTAAAAAAAAATATTATACCACGGGAACGCTTTACCGGGATATCAAGTATTCTATGTCTCAATTCAGGTCTTTGTCTATCTGTATGCCAAGTTTCATGTTTCCGTTCAGCCGTTATTGCGTGATTGACTCCACAAATGTACATAACTTAGAAAACAGAGTCATAGGTACATGCCCGCACTGGGAATCGAACCTGGGTCTCTCGCTTCCGAGTCCAATATTCTACCCACTAGGCTACCACCGCTGTTTGTAGCTATTTTGCTAGTATATTATACAGTAACTTTTAAGTTATTTTATAGATTTTGTTTGTCCACTGTTGGACGTATGACTCTTCCTACTCCTCCATCACGATCGGTCTGCGTATATTGTAGTCCAGTCCAATTTTATCTATGTGTTAGTTAATAATTTGTCAAATGAATGACTAAGTATGTCTTTCTTTAACCCGCCATTAACCCATTCTCTCCCTCTCTTCCAGCCCTGCTCACAATCGCCTCCTACGTGTCCTGCGCCCAAGTAGAGGACCCCTGCAAGACCAAGTCACGAATCGTCGCCGACGACAAGTACTGCGACAAATACTGGGAGTGCGACAACGGCCAGTCGATACAGTATGACTGCCCGAACGGCCTAGTGTTCGCCGGGAAGCATCGGGGCGTCACGGAAGGCTGCGACTACCCGTGGCGGTCGAACTATTGCGAGTATCCGAAGACGCAGATAAGTACGTGGACAAATCTGTCTACGGGTTGACTTTGAATTCGGTCAGCGTATTTTAACGGGTCATCCTGACCATGACTTTAAGGCCTATGGTGCTGGTTTTAAAAAATATTACTTATAACCAAAAATTTTTTTTTGCTTCTCAAAATTACTTCACTTAAGCATTAACAAACATCATGACGAAAAGAGATTTAAAAAAAAATACGTTTTGAGCGTGCTATGGATGGCGCCGGCCATATCAATACTTTTTTTAAATTGTTTACGCATATCGGACGTCAGACTTTAAGCATTCAAAATATTAGAGAAAAAATTTCAACGTTAGTATTTCCTACCGCTTCGAATTTGGATTCACAGTTTGAATCCAAAGGTCGGAAACTATGAATATTTACAAATATATTATACGATTACTGATAAATCATTAACAATACTGTTTTTTACAATGATAAGAACATTCCCCTAAAATACGGTGAACGAGTTCAAAGTCACCCTGTATAATTCCCGACAAATAACCTGAACAAATGACTTTGACTGCACCAACATGTGTTTTCCGGAAGCACGAGTCACTATAAAAAACACCCAACCCGCTTTAAGTGTGCCTTTCATTGAAGAGTTCCCTCGATTACTCCAGTATTCCATCATCAGATCTTGACTTGATGACTATTGTCCCATAGTCTACCTTCAAAGTCACCCTGTATAATGCCCGACAAATAACCTGAACAAATGACTTTGACTGCACCAACATGTGTTTTCCGAAAGCAAATGCACGAGTCACTATAAAAAACACCCAAACCGCTTTAAGTGTGCCTTTCATTGAAGAGTTCCCTCGATTATTCCAGTATTCCATCATCAGATCTTGACTTGATGACTATTGTCCCATAGTCTACCTTTTCAAACAAAAAAGCGTTTTCCAAATCGGTCCAGGCGTCTTCGAGTAATCGGGAGCATACAAAGATCCCGACGAATTAAGTACCTACTCCTTTCTTTAAGTCGGTAAGAATTGTATTTTAATTTTATAAATATTTTTTTTGGATTTATTTATCTACTTATAATAATGTTCGGTGCTAACGAAAGTTTTAGTTCGAAGTAAATATATTTTTTTATTTTTTTTTAAATTTACATTTACAAACAATATCATTAAAAATAACTAAATATAGAAAACTGCGCCCAGATCGCCGCCTCTGGGAAGGGTACCCAGTATGCTGGCTACGTTACCTCGTTGGATAGCGAGACTTATCCTCTGCCTGAGGTAATAGCCAGCCCTGGGGTAAATATTATTTAGTAAATTATTATATACAATATATAAATAGCGGCGGTAGAGGAGCATGTACCAATGACTTTGTTTTCTATGTTACGTACATTTGTGAAGTTATAGTAGCAATACGAGTGGTAGCCTAGTGGGTAGAACCTCGGACTCGGAAGTGGGAGACCCAGGGTTGATCCCCGGTGCGGGCATGTACCTATATATGACTTGGTTTTCTAAGTTATGTACATTTGTGAAGTTATAGTAGCTATACCACTCGCTAACGGTGTAGGAAAACTTCGTGAGGAAACCTGGCTGTCTGAGGTGTTCACATCCCTCAACGCTTGAAATTGCCAATCAGCGGAGGGCACGCGTGGTGATTAAGCCCATACTCTCTCTCTGAGAGAAGGCTTGTGCCTACAGTGGGACGTAATAGGCTGCATAAAAAAAAGTTATTATTTAAGTAAATTCACGTAACAGAGCTTAACGTAACGTTAACACACATCAAGACTAAGGCAGAACTACCGTCAAGGCTGATTTACACAGGGTCAGTAACTGACTACAAATTTGAGGCAAGTCAGTGCTGACCCGAAAAAACCCTGTGTAAACTGATTTGAAGTCAGTACAGTGGCTTGAAGTCAGCGCTGACTTGAATATTCTGACACGAATATTTTAAAATCAGTTGGCGCCCCCCGCCGACCGACTTGTCTACTGACCCTGTGTAAATCAGCCTTCAGTCTCACAAATGGGAGACCGTACAATATTGACAACAACACGTAAGGGTACACTGCGCCAAAGCGCCAACCGGGCGAGACTTAGCACGTACGGTTTGCACAGCACCGTTTACAGATGTGGAAGACAGGATTATGAACTCGATCCTGATCCGAGCAGGGGTAGGCTGAGACACGATCAAAGACGTTTTGGATCGCCCCCTGGAGCTCTGTGAACTTGGCACCCGACTTTATGATAGATGAACAATAAATGCATATTTTTACAACAAGCGGCCATTTTTACGATAACGCTAATAAATCGTAAATCGTAACTTCTTGTATCAAAGAAAAAGATGCATTCATTATCTATTTCATGAGTTTAACAGTTGTGAAGTGAAAAATATAACAATATATAAAAGTACATAATTTTCTTAGCTTATTTATAATGTATTGTCATTTATAGAGTTTTGCTAGTTTTGTGATACCATAACTAGAGTGAATGACAGTTCAATTATTTACCATTTATCGTATAAGTAAATTATTAAAAAAATCGCAAGACCAAAAAAACAAATGCTTTTCTATGTTCAGTTAACAGTAATCCATCGAATGTTAACTCTGGGCGATTCAAGGAAAGAGGGGAATGTTTCGGTACCGGGCTTTAGGTATAAACTGTTCATTCTTAGAAATCTGTTCAAATATGCCTACAAGACTACCTAGTTTGCGTACAAATCTAGACTGCTGAATATAAACCAATGAAATGCATTGGCCTTCGAAGCTCGAAGATCCGTATGTAGCTCGAAAGCGTGATACTTGATAATTAAACTACTGTCAAGTTGAATTTATTTTATCAGAGGCCCTATCACGCGAATGGGAGCAAAAAGGTTACACACGTCCTATTCTTTACACGTTTTAACATGGCAAGTAAATGTAAACAATTTTAAAAACTTATTTAGAGGCAAAAAATTCCATCCATGCCGGGACTTGGACCAGCTTGCCCATTAGCTCAGTTGGGAGAGCGCTGGCACGGTTAGCCAGAGGTCGTCCCAACTGAGCTAATGAGTAAGTCCAGGCATCGGCGAAATTTCAAACCTATTTAAAAACTTCTTTGCATTACGTACAGGCAGCGACATCTGGCTGAAGTAATTTACATCACTTGCAGCCCCGAGTACCCTTTTTGCAGTACGTACACTTCCAGAGGTCCTCATCCAGAATTATTTGTGGGCAGAATATACCCAGTATCTGTCTGAGACATTGTTGATGAATACTTGGATCCTGTGTAAGATATCTGAATAAACGAACCAGTCTCGCAGCATTACAAAAGGACCGATTTTACGTTGAAGTTGAAGACTCGGTTCTTCGTTCGACGCGAGAGCTGGACTGATCGCCAAAAGCTTTTGAGTTGGGCAAAGACAGCTCTAGCCTTATTTATTTTCGCCTCTACATCAATCTCGGTGCGGCCGAGCTCTTCTACCAAGCTGCCCAAGTAACAGGACTTATCGACCAGTTCTACATCTATGCCGCTTAACCTGGTGGGCATTGTGTTGATGTGCATCTCTTTGGTTTTCCACACATTGACACGAAGATTTAGCTTCCAGGTCATTTGCTTTGAGCTGCATATCATCCTGATTTGTGGAGAGAAAACAAAGGTCGTCGGCGTAGTCAACGTCTTCGAGGTCCTTGTCATTTGTTCAGGGCAGTCCTCTTTGCGTGCCGTTAACGACCTCGTGCATCACGTCGTCAATAACTACTAAGAAGAAAAAGAGAGACAGTAGGCAGCCATGCTTCACACCAGCGGTTATAGAGCCGACGTGGCGCCCGCTTCGTAGAACTACAATTAGTTACTACAATTTATAGTTTACTATCACAAACCGATGTAGTTATATTACAAAGTCGATTAAACCACAGATTAACGAGGAGGAAGACTCTGCTATGCAATCTACATCGAATGAGAGATTTTCCTTTTATTAATTTTTTAATTATTCCCTAGTCCCTGCATAAATGGCGCTGAACTTGGTAAGTTACTGCAAGGAACGGAACGTCACATTATTTTTTATTATTTCACTTGGATGTAATTTTTAGATCATAAAACAAAACTTACAGGGTATCATTGTCACATAACAAATAAATATCGTTCCTAATTGATCCATTCACGTTATCGTAATATCCATTGACGTCCATTTCGGAACGGCTATCATAGACACGAATACGTGTGAGCACTCTGAAGAGTGTTCCGATTTTCCCATGATCGCTCACAGTCGCAAATCGAAACTTAGTCAGTTCAGCGCCTCTTGGGAACTACTTTTTTTCTTAATAGTAGAAAAGAAAACCTCTCATTCTCATAATAAACTACTGATTGTAATTTTGTGAAACTCGTTCCTGACCACAACGACGTCCGATCATCGGACTGCTGCTAGTCTACCCACTGACCACTACCCGGTCCTCGGCCGCCACTCTTACTATGTCTTAACCTAAAATAAATTTATTCTGTAAATATTTAAAAAGATAGACAGAGAACACTTTATTGTACATAAAAAAGGAAATTGCACAGATAAGAGTACAGACAGGCCGCCGTCTTAAATTTTCGGTGGTGGGTAACGTAATATTTTTCAAAACTGGTATTGATCAGTGGCATATAAGTGAAAACCTGTAATTAGCTTACAGCTATTATTTAGAAGTTACTAAGAAAGTTTAAAGCTGTTGTTGTACTATATAAATAAAAGTGATCTCTTCCAGACAACCTTTGCATGGACTGAACCAATACATTGGAGAAGGAAGTAGATGTACAAACAACGAAAAATAATAATTTCAGAGGTCTGATGCCTCAGAGATGCCTAATTAAGAAAGTTAATATATAAAATATCAACAGATACATGCAAATAATATACACAAATAAAAAATAATATGAAAATACATATTATGTATAAATACATAAATTTATAAGTTAAGCACATGGACAGGACTTAAATAAAACACCAATAACAACAAAACAGAATAACAAATTATAGCAACAATATTTAGCTAATTATTCGCGTACTTAACCCGTGTAAACAAGCCATTTGTAATGTAATACGGAGGTTGAAAGCAAATTGCAAACTTGAGAAGCCTCTGGGTTTCCCTTGTGTATCGAACACGTTCGCACCATAAACGTTAATTAGGAGCATGCAAAGACTCCTTTACGTAAACTGAGTTAGACTCGGAACTAGGTACAAGGCGAGTCACGTTTCTCAGTAACCAACTCGCCTAGTGCAAAACTACGTGAATTTGTAGCTTGCAAATGTTTGGCTTCAAAATTCTTTGATAACTTTATTTTATTTTATTTTATTTTGTTTTAAAGAATACTAGGTAACAGCACAATATAACAGAACAACACCAACACAGGAAACAGAAGGCAATTACAAGTCTCCACATTCAGAATAGCGAGATAGACAGATAAAAATAATCGTAAGCAACAGATTACAGATAACACAAACATCGGTCATAACAGAGATTAATTATATGTACCTATTTATAGAGGAATTTTCTCCACAGTTTTATTTTACATTATATTGTAAGTACCTAATATGTATTTTACTATTTTCGTGCTGGTAGAATAAACAATTCACTAAACAAGTGCCTCCACATATTTGATCTTACCAAACATGAACTAAAACAGAAATTAACGGCACACTCAGTCTTAGCTATGATCAAACATAAAAGCTTCTGGAAATTGAGATCTAATACCTGCTTATTTTATTTGCATAATTACATATGCGTATAACTCTAGACTTTCTCAGCCACTGTGTTCCAGTCTGATGTATACTAATCAAAATCTACTTTCAGTAAAATACACTCCTCACACACATTCACAGACCCTCTGCTTAGTGGCTGAAACCCGAACCCAAGACTCCGGTCGTAGGGCTGAGCAGAGACACACATACATATATATACATACATACATCTTACCTTATTTTATAACAATTGTCATTTTTTATACGTAACGTAATAATACCGTGTACCTTATGCTGATGACGCTACGAATATGATACCAATCCTTTGTAATACGGGAGGCCTGGAAACCTAAGATACAACAGATCTTTTGATCTAGTTTAGGCTCCAGTCTTTCCACAAATAGTACATTCCTTTGCTCTGTATTATTTACGTATTCAATGTTGTTTTCGGGTGTGAATGTAATTTGTGGACAGAAAATAAACAAATATCTTATCTTATCTAATAGATATTAATCACCGAAAAGAATAAGTCTAGATTTCAGACTAGCCACTGAAGAATTAAACAAGTCTATGTCAATGCTCTTCGCTAATTCATTAAACATTTACACATTAACAAGATTATAAACCGGTTGAATTAAGAAAGGGTCTGGACAACCAATGGCTTCTCGCTCTTACAATTTTGTTGTACATATTTTGTTAGCAAGAGGTAAATGGTTCAGTACCTTTCTTATAAATTTGGAGTTTCTTTGTTAGCTTCTTCTCCGCATAATCTATTAATTGTGAAACTAACTGATTTGACGTTCATTAAGTAAACATTTTGTTTTTATAGTGAATAAAATTTTTGACTTTGACTTTATACTAATAGTGCTATATACTTTTTTTAAAGGGTGACATTTTAGTCCCCGTCTTCGTTTACCATCGGTCGTTAACCTGACCCCGGTCACGCCTGATGGTAAACGAAGTCGGAATCTTAGTTCTAAGACCTGCTGAATGCCGGTTAACTCTACTTTTTATATTTCGAAGGCTACAATTAATCAATTAAGGGCAAATTTTTCAGTATTCAGATAAAACTTAACTGGAGAATAAATTACATGCTATCACTGTCTAAATTATACGACACGACAGTGACCACATCAGTTTTATTCTCCAGTTAAGTTTTAACGAGCGGTGGTAGCCCAGTGGTACTCGGAAGCGAGAGAGCCTACTTTACATTAGTGAAGTTATAGTAGCAATACCACTCGCTAACTGTGAAGGAAAACATCGTGAAGAAACCTGAGTGTCTGAGCTATTCACATACTTCAGTGCTTGAAATCGCCAATCCGCGGTGGGCACGCGTGGTGATTAAGCCCGTACTCTCTCCCTGACAGAAGGCCTGTGCCCTACAGTGGGACGTACATAGGCTGCTTATAATGAAGTTTTATTTGACTAGTGAAAAATCCGGTCTTAATAAATTGAACTTAAACCGAAATTAGTTTGTTTATTGAGAAACATAACACTAGAATCCCGCCCTCTCGAGCCTACTTGGAGCCAAACATTTTAAATTGCTTCCACCGAAAAAGGATCAAAGCCCAAATTATACAGAAAATTTCATTACTATCACGATTTATTTGCTACGTTTATTCAACACCACATAAGTCTTAGTAAAAAGAGCCGCAGCATTCGGGTTTTCTCACAGCATAAACCCTCTCTCCCCAGACCCGCCCATCGGTACCGAGCACTGCGACTGGCTGTACGGCATCTTCGGCCACGAGACGTCTTGCACCCGGTACTGGACCTGCTGGAACGGCACGGCGACTGAACAGCTCTGCATCGGCGGTCTGCTCTATAACGAGAACGCCCACTCTTGCGACTGGCCCGAGAACGTCGACGGCTGCCAGAAGCACCGTAAGTCAATTCTTCGTTCCAACCACCGAAAGCCATTCATCCTTATTTTTTATGTCCATTTTTTCTCCGAGATGATCCAGATTTTGAAATGGACACCTAGTTTTACTTGTAACGTTCATTAAGTCACAGTTAGAAAGAAAGAAAGAAGACATTTATTTAAATTGCCACAGAAACACAAAGCAAACACGAAGGTACACAAACAAAATAGACGAACGTCAACAAATCAAAAATAAAAACAATACAGTCGTGAAGAGAACATGTGAGGCATATAGAGTCGAAGGCAGCCGGGTACCATACAGTAATGTATGACACCCAGCCACCTCGGATTTCAAACGCCTCTGGTGCTTCCGTGACAACAAAAAAGGGACTCCAGCTCAGCACACTTTACTGGTGTGTGCTACAGATAGCATAACACCAGCAAAACTGGTTTTCAGTTGGGACCATTATGATTTTTTTTTTGGCACCCGGCACGTGTTACATTCATTGTGTGATATTTTGAATAAAAACATTTTGATTTGATTTGTTTTAACGGGGAAGTACACTCTTGCGACTGGCCCGAGAACGTCGACGGTACAGTAAGTCGCTTTCAGTCACTTAGTTATTATTATTTATTTTATGTTATTAGGAACAACAACAGCGTAAACTGATTATAATTACTTATTAACTAATAACTAAAAATAAGCCCGATAACTTCTTAGTTCTATCCACCATAGTAACTCTACAACCAGGCTGCAAGAAGCATCGTAAGTTATTAGCTTAAATCACTTTTTCGTTCCACCAATCGTCACCTATTTCCTGATCAATAGCGAGAACACCCACTCCTGCGACAGGCCCGAGAACGCTGACGAATGCCAGAAGAACCGTAACTCCCTTTTGGTTCCACTCACCCTTAGCTATTTCCTGCTCTATAACGAGGACGTTCTATTATAAAACTTTTTTCTTCCACGATAGGCCGAATCCTGAGACTCCAATATAGGACAGGAAGGAAATATCCCATCGTCAATGAAACTGACTCTCGCCACGGTCATATTGCCGAGATACTTAGAAAGTTTCCGTCCATTGTAAAAAGTTACTAATTAAACACCTCTACAAAATACTCACTGACTTTGCGAGATAGAGTAAGTAATACAAAGCTCGCTACGCTGACGGCGATATTGTTCTCAAACTTCTGAGGTATTTTGCCAACGCCATGGACTTTGTTCGCGTTGAATTTACCCAATATGCAGTACTTATGCAGAATAAACATTTGTTTGCTTATTTTGACCGAACATTATTGAATAACTATTTGACTCTCTATATAACACACTATGGACGGTCTTAAAGCGAGAGGCAAATTAGTTGTCCAGTCCATTTTTAGGTACCCGAAGGTTGCCAAACGGGACCCTATTACTAAAACTTCACTGTCCGTCTGTCTGTCTGTCCGTCTGAAATTAAATTAAAATAAATATTTCAGGGGCGCTCCCATACAACAAACTTAATTTTTGCCGTTTTTTCTCGATCTTTGTGTCTAATGTTGTATATAATAGGGGTTAAAGTATGAAATTGCCGTTTTATTGCAATAGGTTCTTTGAATTGACATAGAATCTTCATGGTTTGAGGTTTTCGAATGAAACTTTTTTGAAATGGTTTCTATGATGTTCTTTTTTTAAAAAATGTGAAACATTTGAATATCTACTTTCAATTGTTTTTGTTATTCAATTTAGACAAGAAAGATGGATACTGCGAAAATTCGAGTGATTTTTGAATACTGTTGTGGCATTTGACCTGGGGTCAGCCATTGCATTTTTCTTTTCCGGTTATCATAAAGAATCCACTTTTCATCACATGTTACAATTTGATCCAATATTCCTTCATTTCTGTACCGGTTCAACAAGGCAACACAAGTTTCAACACGCGTTTCTTTCTGCAGATCAGTCAAATCATGAGGCACCCATTTTTCGTATTTTTTTATTTTATTGATTTGACGCAAGTGAGTCAATATTGTGGGTAAGGTAACGTTAAACCATGCCGCTAATTCCTGGGTAGTTTGACTAGGGTCGGCTTCCACTATCTCTCTTAATTCATCGTTATTCACCTGTGTGGGCGGTCTTCCTCGTGGCTCGTTCTTTAAGTCGAAATTTCCATCACGAAAGCGTTTAAACCAAAATCGCACGGTGCGTTCATTAGTAGACCCCTCTCCAAATGCAGCATTGATATTGCGGGCTGTTTCTGCCGCGTTAGTTCCGCGTCGGAACTCGTATTCAAAAATCACTCGAATTTTCGCAGTATCCATCTTTCTTGTCTAAATTGAATAACAAAAACAATTGAAAGTCGATATTCAAATGTTTCACATTTTTTAAATAAAGAACATCATAGAAACCATTTGAAAAAAGTTTCATTCGAAAACCTCAAACCATGAAGATTCTATGTCAATTCAAAGAACCTATTGCAATAAAACGGCAATTTCATACTTTAACCCCTAATATAATGGTGAGTCCGACTGGCTGGCCGGCTTTTAATTGATAGTTTCATACTCTAGTTTATGAAAAATGTATATGGTGTTGTAGCTTTTTGAATACACTAGACTTCTAACCTCCATAGCACTAATGAGGTCAATGAATTAAAAATTATTTTTTCACCTCACTAGCTCGTAAAAGCTCTGTTTATCATTCGAAATCTGCATGGAAAATCGCACTTTATCCGCTAGCGTGGAAAGTGTTTTTAAAATTCGAATATTTTTATTCAATAAAGGTTTCGTACAATAAATGACATATATATAGAACCTCATTGGTTTCGTAATAGATTATATTCTCTGCAGCCAGTCCATTGATGATTGAAATGCAAATACTTATTTCATGTCATGCGCCAGCCTCATTTAAAGAATCGCACTGGCCGGCAAGAAAATTTGATTTAAAAAAAAAACTTTAAAATTTTCTTCTCTTTATTGAATTCACTTTACTTCCATTATTTTGGTTTGTTTTTTGATAAAATCAAAAGAAATCATAAAATATGAGCGAAGCTAGCAGCGACGAAGATATAAATTAACAGTAATTTAATATTTATTAAAACTGTTTTTCTTGCACCTAACATTTTCCTCGCTTTAGTGAGGTGAAAAGTTGTGTGTTGCGCTCGGCAGCAAAGTTATTTAGCATCTCGTACCTTTGAAACCCTCGCTACGCTCAGGTTTCAATACAAGGTACTCGCGCCAAAAATTAACGTTGCAGCCTTGCATAACAAATAACTATTACTAAAGAGATCCTCAAATATTTAGTCCACTGACCTCCTTAGTACTAGGTAGGTCTAACAAGACGATGTAGATGGCGATCTACATTTTTTATAGGTTTAGAAACGACTCATTAGAACTTTAATAAATTGTAAGTAATTTTCTCATTCTTAAATTATATTATGTAAATTAAACCTTTCCATCGTAACAACTAGACAAAAAAATTAAAATGTGCGACGCAAAAAGCGCTTTAAATTTAAAATAAAAAAAAAGTGGTGTTAAAACGACCATTATGCAGCCAGTATTTCTTTATGGGGTTTAAAATAAAAATACTTTTGCTGTTGTAGCTACAAATAAAAAGGCAATTTCCCTTTTCCTTATTCCCTAGGTTTCGTCACCGTCTTTTGTTTCGCCAAAAGTGATGCAAGAAGACTCATTAGGATGCTGCAAATGAAAACTCAACCTAATGGTCCGCAAGGCAAAACAGTTATAGCTGTTATTGTAATCTTACAATTGTGGTGAAAAAGTTTTAACGTAGGTATTTGTGGGCATAATATTTCCAAATTTAGAAACTGCCATAAAAAACAGAAATATTTGAGTGCGCTATTTTCACAAATAAAAGCTCTACCACAACGTTTTTTGGCTGATGTATATTCTACTAGTTACTCTATTCGTTGACCTTTATTCTTTGTACCTATTTCGCTCTGCATTTTTGATGAATCTCTATCGGTCAGGTTAGATTAATGACTACCGCGTTTTGTTCTACCTTTATATTTACTTGTTGGCTAAATGAACTTAAACATTGTTGTAGAGAAATATGATATTATTAGCAGATCCGGCGTTGTTTTGCCATATTAATTAGCCTACCACATATTCTCAGACCTACCAAACACACACGAAACAATTCGGAGGAATTCGAAAACCAACAATGTGATTTTTATATATTAGACACTGTGTATTCTAGGTATTTATGATGATGTATTTCATTTATTGAGAATTATACTATAACAATGAATTTTATTATGTTATTATGGTCTTTGTAATTTTTTGCAATAACTATTTCCGGACACTCCACATAACCCAAGGTTAGCTGGAAGAAAATACTCATTAGTAATAAACTCGCCTTTGTTCAAATGAGCTTATTGTGCAATAAATAATATTCTAATCTAATCTAAGTGCCCTGACCTTTAATCAAGGTCATGGTCTATCTCCGTTCTAAATTTCGTCCCTTGAGACCTTTTTGCAGATTTTATTAATAATAATAATAATTTCCACACAATACGATCACTTGACCTGGTCCCAAACTAGTATACCCTGTGCTATGGTAACCAGGAAAGGACGTCACAAACATGAAAATACACCCAGACTGAGGCCATTTGTACAAATGCACGGCGGCCCCGTTAAATTTACTATTACATTATTCTATCTCACCCACCACGCCGTCGCCCGTCGGCGCAACTTGTCGCTCGCTCAAACTCATTTCAGGTGGAACAGAATACTCAATGTAAAACAGTTATTTGTAGTTTAAATCTGTTTCCGAAATATTGGCAAACTCAGCATAGGGCGCCCATCAGCTCACAGGATCGATGATCTAAGGTAAATTGCTGGTAGAAGCTGGATGAGGATGGCCGAGAAAAGAAAGATGTGGCGTGCTTTGGGGAAGCTTATGCCGCACAGATAGATCTAGAACGATAGATTACATTAGACTGAGCCACCCAAACATATTAACTATTTGTACGCACATATGAAGAAGAAGAAGAAGAAGAAGAAGAAAGACATTTATTATACCAAAAAGATACATCACATAAGTAACATAATATGCACAACAACAGAAAGAAAACTAAATACACAACAGACAAAACGAATAAATAAAACAGGACCATAGATGTAGCCTGTGGTGTATCTAAGTTGCCACAAAAGTCAGCTGACTCAGCGTTGTGCTGAGGAAGTGATCCCTCAGCGCTGATTTTCAGTCAGTGCCTACGGTAACCCACAATTGTACTACGGAGTGCGTGCCGTGGTGCAGTTAAAGAATTAAGTCAAATTCAATAACATACATACAATAAAGTAAATAAGTAAATAAAATATCGTCATAAAATACTTACATATATTATTAGTTTTAAATTAATATGTGTGAAATATAGAGGAACACCATAATAAACTAAATTTAATAAGTAAATATAAGTGAAGGAGAAGAAAGGAGAGGAGAGATAGGAGGATACACACCAATGTAAATAAATAAAAAGTAAATACATGCCCGACATTACGCAATGGTGGCCTATGATTTAATTGATACCCATATCATATATAGGTAGTTTTAATGCGGTATCGCGCCCGGCGCGACATCGTCGCGAAATCGCGTTACTCTCTAAAAGTCAAGAGTGAAGAATTTGACAGGATTTGGTGCGCATTTTAAAGATGGTGGTGTGTCTTTATGACAAAAACGATGATTCCAAAAAAATCTTTGTGATCGCTCGCCATCTTGCACACGCAGTTTTGTTAGTTTCCCGTAAAGGGTAAGTAATAAGGTCTTCAAACGTAGAGTCCGCACCACCATTGAAGTCCATTGAGCCACATTGAGCTAAGACATTTTCGTTTTTGTGTCAATACGGACAAGGTCTTCTCCTCAGAACACAATGTTCCGAGGTCTTTTCCGTGGGACATGAGTGATGGCGCGTGTTTTACCGCCTCATTGGACGTAATTTTTTTTTAATGTCAGAAATAAAAAGTTAACATAGCCAATATTACAATACTAATAATATAAAAAAGTTCCGGTTACAGTTACGAAACGTAAAAATATGACCCCAAAAACGAAATTCAAAAACCGGCCAAGTGCAAGTCGGAGTCGCGCACGAAGGGTTCCGTACCATTTACAACATTTTAATATTTCAAGCGTCTACCTGTTACCGTTATATTAATCGAGCAAAAACGGCAAAAAATTCACCTTTGTTGTATGGGATTTAAATATTTATTTTATTCTGTTTTTAGTATTTTTTGTTATAGCGGCAACAGACAGCCTGGTGACAGACGGACGGACGGAAAGATGGACAGCGGAGTCTTAGTAATACGGTCTTTTACCCTTTGGGTACGGAACCTTAAAAACTATGTCTTCTAATCAATATAAACAATATTAAACCTTTTCCATCTTGTATGCAAATGTAAACTACGAGTATGTGTGATTATTCGCGGTGGGTGGTACATAATATAGTCCGCACAGATCTTTTTGGCGGTAACGTGAACATAGTCACAGATCATTTCGTCATCAACCCATTTATGTCCCCACCGAGAGGCACGGGTCTCTTCTCTGAGGAAGGTATAGGCCATACTCCACCACGGGGGCCAAGTCCGGATTGGTGGAGGCTTGTAGACTAGTGGCTCGTCTACTGTCAGACAGAAGTTGTCAAGCCGCCCTAAGGCCTCTGACTTGGCTTAACGACTGCCATCTATCGACGGCAGCCGGCACCAACAGCTTAACGTGCCTTGCGAAGCACGGAACCGCTCGGAAAAATGCCACTAGCGTTACGCATAGACGGCGACCCATCCATGCACTGAACGCGCCCTGTGTTGCTTAACTTTCGTGATCGTTTAAGATCACTCAGTCAGCCGGGGCTACGAGCGATTCAGATCATTTGCACATCGCTTACTGTCTTTACAATGTATGTGTGAGTAATTGACGTAGTGTGATGCGTAGTAAATTACTATTAGACAATGACTAAAGTAGTCAATTACTCACACATACACTGTAAAGACAGTAAGCGATGTGAAACTGAAAATGATCTGTGACTATGTTCACGTTACCGCTAAAAAGATTTGTGCTGACTATACTTACAAAGATAATGTTTTTTTGTCTCAGAATCTTATTACGTTTCGGAACGCAACTATGGTAGTATTTTTTTAAGTTTGCGTTGTTATATTAGTTATATTGAATGTTAACTTCTGACACTTTTATTCTAAATAATAAATTTAATAGTTCATTTAGTTCTTTTATCACCTTTTTTAATATGTGCAGTACTAATTTTACTTAGGTACATTGCATTAGCAGTTTATTTCTATAAATCTTGTTAGTAAAACAATTAAGAGACTTACATAAATTTTCGCACCATGTAACCCGGCGGAATTATTTAGGTACTTACATCGCAATACGGCGATTCCCACGGCGACAAATAAAGACATTTCCGACGGATAGTGCGACGGAAAGTGAAGGAAGAGATCGATTTCTCAAATTACTGAAACATCGGCACGGCAGACTGCTATTGAGACTCATTGAAATTAAAGATTAAAATGTTAAATTCGTACGCAAATTATTGAAAGATGATAAAGTAATAATTGAAAATTAAACTAGTAAGAGATCCTTCAAAAGTACTTGAACATGGATTGCTATTTAAAATGTTATGATCTCTTTATAGAATAGTTCCACTTTATTGAATGAGTTGAAATTATTATTAATTTCGACCAAATCGCCGCCCACGTTAAAAACAATTTACCTAATTAAATTTTCTTCTGTATTTCTAAGGATCTTTCTAAGCTTCAGATGAGAATACCACTGTAACATTACCTGTAAAATTTATTCACAAAAACACGTCATCTAAAGAGCAATATATTAAAAACACAGTACCTACCTAGTGGCCCAATAATATACTGTGCAAAGTGATAAACAAATCATTGTAGCATCGTTTGACAGATTATTTTGTTATATTCTTTTTGTTGCACTAATCCGTGCTGAGAACAATTTCAAGTCCCGGCATGGGCAGAATTTATAGCCTTTAAATAGGTTTTTAAAGATTATTTTCTTAAATCGCTGGAAGAAACATTTCTATGGCTTTGTGACCTATTTTTTGCAGGCGCGACCGCTTTTAAAAAAAAAAACACGAATAAATAATATTCATCTATGGAATTTATCACAGACTATTTTAACTGCATTTGAGGAATGTTTAGGGGAATCGTATTGTTACAAATAAACACGATTATTGTATTACGGGAAGAAAATAATTTCTATCTAGGTACATTATTAGTTTCAAAACATTTAATTAACAATTAGGTACGTAAGTGAAAAAATAAATATAATATTTTTATTACATATATCATAACTAATTATAAGAAGCGAAATACTTAATGACACACTTACTTTTTCATTCTTAAATCCGATGCAATAACTTTCATCGACCAAACGGTGTGAATCTTTTATTATGGTATTACTTTTATAGTTTTGTTCAAGAAAATGTTAGAAATCAAAAAGAAAAAGTAAAAGGCGCGCTTCTGGTAACTTTTTTTACAGTTACGTCATGCATTCCATGAAGGTTTGATACCTTTTTTACCGTCTTATGGTCTTATTTATAATAATAATAACTTCCACACAACACAATCACTTGTCCTGGTCCCAAACTAGGGCACCCTGTTTTATGGGACGTTTGCCTGTTATTAACCGGCTTTAGCTCCTTCTATTAGTGAAATCTAGTTTTAATAAATAAAACCGTTGAACTTCATGTCAATTTCAATGCTTTTTCTTAAAATATGTGAACATAATAAATAATACCTACTAACTCTACTAAAGTTACTTGTAACCAACATTAGTTAATTCTAGAATAATTAAATGATCCTGACACCTAATTTTCACAGTTAGTTTCTCTTCGTATCTTTCTTCGTGATAGTATAACCATATTTAATAGTACCTAACAATAATTTTCGATAGGAAGAGACGAGCTTCAAACGCACTGAAGTGATACTCTCCGTCCATTTTCTACAGATAAATTGGGACCCCGGTTAACTTTAATTTGACGTGGGCAAAGCCTGAACACTCCGTAATTCCGAACTGATAAACTGCAGATAAAAGTAGACAAGGCACTGTTCGACTAGTCTCACACATCTTTGCTTACCTAATCCAGATTACCTTTTGTTCTATTGAGCAATGTTATTGTCTGCTAAATGTGCACAATAAGAATATATAACCAGTCTTTTTTGTTCTTTAAGCACATAAGCTAAGAGACACTGAACCAATTTAATTAGACTCAGTCATTGTGTTTGTTTTCATTAATCGATTTAGAAACTTAATGAGTTTCACATTCATAATCATAACAATGGTTGTTGCGAGCGATAGAAACAATTAATTAAAAGTGCCATTTGCAGGCGTATGTTGTCAAGAAGAGAATTCAATTTATTAAACTTTTTTAAATGTTTCTCATGAATTGCTCCATGATGAGAACCTTTCGAAGAAATGCTTCGATGATGAGAATGGTGTGGTGATACGTAAAAAAAATAAGTCTCATAATAAAATTTCTTTCTGTAATCCTCTGGCCACCCTCAGCCAGCCAGTTCTATTTTCATGCAACCTTTTTCCAAGTAATGACATTGACATCAGTTGAATATTATAAAAAATCTTATAACAAAAAATAATCCAACTGCGTAAAAGTCTTAAATAAAACATTTGATTTTTACCTCATCAGGTCCCTACTTCATAGAGCTACAATTCATGGTTTACTAAGATAATTCTACGTACATTACAAATTCGTTCAATACACAGATTGTACGCAATGTACGTCGAATTGTCTTAGTAAACCATGAATTTTAGTTTTACGAAAAGCGACCCAGGCGGTACCTTTCACAGGATTTCTTGTTGCTAAGTTAAATAATGGACCAGTAGCTGAAGTTGAAAATTCAATAGACTCATCTAGATCTTGTTTAGAGGCTTTTTAGTAGTCGGTTTGATTTGTTTTTCTATAATGAAGTTTTATTTGTTACTTTTAAGTGACTTTTTACTAGCTGTATTCACCATTTTGGTTTATTCCTGTTATCACAGAGCCAGTGATATTTGCGTCACCAAAATATCTCATCAATACTTTATTTATAAATCTGACAACTGATTTGACAAAATCGGTCCTGCTAAGCTTTTACTCTAGGGCAAAGACACATTACTCTCTCTCTCTCTGAGAGAAGGCCTGTGCCCTACAGTGGGACGCATATAGGCTGCTTGTGATTGTGATGAAAGACACATTCATTATATGCGCCAAAACATAACCCTCCTTGGCTTTCGCGGTTGGGTAAAAAGCTAACTTTTTCTTTTTTTTCGCAGCCCTTTGCAATGACGACGCCAACGGCAATGTGCCACTTGGAAAGTCTTGCAACAGATACTGGCAGTGTCAAGGCGGGTATCCGCGCCTGCAAAGATGTCCCGCCATGCTAGTCTTTGACAGGTGAGAGACGCCATCTTGAAAAACAAGAAAATTGGGAGTACACTGTTAATTAATGATGGTACATACTAATTGCTTCTCGCTTATTCAACACAATATTGCCGTCTATAATGTAATGTGAGAGGCAAAGATTTATTCAGTCCCTTTCTTAAATTAACCCGTCCTATGCCTAATTCGTTCTCTTCATCCGTTGCAATATCGTCAAAAAATAAGGGTTGATTTCGGTGGCAGCGAATTTACTCTTTACTGCGGTTTCCCGTACGCTAGCAAGACTTTTGACGTTTTTTAGCTCCGGTTTCTTGTGAGCTAACAGTCTGTTAACTTGCTGTTAACAGCTGTCAGTGTTTTTTTGTATGCTCGTATGCCAACTGACATATGTTAATTATAGATTAATAACAGATTACAAAGAATCGGGGGTTAAAGCGCATACAAAACACCATTGCCACCATTAACCGATTGTTAACGCACGAGAAATGGGAGGTAAACGTATGAAATAATTGTAAAAATAGAGTTATTTTTAGGGTTTCGTACCTCAAAAAGGAAACAACGGAACCCTTATAGGATCACTTTGTTGTCCGTAAGTCCGTCCGTCCATCTGAAAGGAGTTATCATCGTATCTCCTTCCGTTTAGGTATCGAGTTGAAATTAAAACCATATACTCAGGTCTAGAGTCCCTTGAAGCTATGAAAAAATCAAACTTCCAAGTTAACGAAAAAAAAGATACGGCCATTTATGCCGCAAAAAACGTAAATTTCGATCGTCAAGGGAATCAACATTTATAAGGTACTTTCCATTGACCTAGAACTATGAAATTTGGCAAGTAATATCGTCTTATACTGCAAATACAGAGAAAAATCTGAAAACTATATATTTGTAATTAAATCATAAAAAATAGTCTTTGAAGTTCGAAAAATGCTCGGAAAAAACAGCGAGACTCGATTCCTGACCTATTTATACTAAGTACCTACAAATTTGTACGGAACCCTCGGTGGGCGAGTCCAACTCGCACTTGTCCGTTTTTTTTTCTTTTAAGTTTACGCGTTGACTCATCTAATCATCTTTGATCGTCGCAAAATACACACTTTTAGTACAGTCGACAGCACATAAATTTTTAGATCTACGCAATCACGCACCCAAGCAAGCAGTTATGGTACGGGCGACTTTGCAACTGAAATGTGAAGATAAAGGAGTTTTCGTCTTTACAAGGAAAAGTGACAGCCGCAAGCGTACAATTTAGTAGACAAATAAGACTTTCCTCCTGAGACATTTTCCTCAATCCCATTTCAGCACACGAAAAACAAATTTAGATGTTTCAGATGCTTGAGATCTTTTAGCACCACACCTTTGGGGTGTTAAAAGTCAACTTTGTAATTTGGACACACTTTGTGTTTTATTTAGATAATATAATTCAAAAAAAGTGCAAAATGTAATTAATATCTTTATTCAAACTCGTACTTCAGGAGAAAAACTTAATTATTTAAACAGAATAGCGATTAAAGTACCTATTATATTTTAATCAATGTAGAGCTTTGTCTACTAAGGGTCCCTTTTCTCACCTCGTATCCCGTATTATGTGACCCGACCATAAATCTGTCTTCGCTTACTCTATAAACTATAACGCTGTTTAGCAAAAACAAAGTTTAACCCCCGCTGCACATTACAGCGTCTTTATCTTCCTGTAGCGTAGCGCCATTTTGCTTTAGGTAGAGAAATAAAGCCAGGTGACGCTTGTCTATAGGAAAATAATGGTTCATTATGGTACAAGTGTGTAATGTTGGAAATTACCGCTGAGGTGCCATTGAGACCTGAGCCGTTAGGTGAGGGTCTTAAGAGAGCCGAGGACGGTAATCATACTAATCATCAATCAACAAGTGTATCATACGACGTTTTTCAATAAACCTGTGAAGAAAATAATACTTAAAAATAATTTTCTTCATAACTGGTACTTGTAGACATTTTAATTAATAAATAAATATAATTTCAACAGTGAAAACAGGTTGTGAAAAATTTTTCGCAATGACGAGAAAAATTAATCAGTTTTCCTATGCGCGCGCATCTAACAATGGCGATCGGCCATAGACTAAAAGAATGAGGTTTCTTTTTTTTGGCTTTTCGCAGATAGCCACAAGTACAAGTAGCCAGTAGTACAAAACGGGGAATTCAAAGTTTTGCTTATTACCGAGAAAAAAAAACCGTTATATTTGAGTGAAATTTTTATCTATTAAAAACGTACAAGTTGAAATTATCTATTTAAATACGAAGTTGCATGAAATGAGCAAGCAATAGATTAATTTATTTGTACTATTGAACGCGATCTTTTTTGTATCGAAACTTTTTTAAGAACAAAACAACTCAACCAATAAAATTAAAAAAACCTAACTCACTTGTGAATAAAAGCAATGAAAAAGTCAAAGTGCAGCGCTGCCGTGTCATGAAAAAACACTGTAATTTGAAAACAGGCATTTTCCAGAAAACGCAAAAAACATTTTGTTACGAAAATTACGCATAAATGCGTCAAATATAAACAGATTAATTTGAAATTTTTATGTGTTTAATACTAGTACACATAATTATGCCGTAACAAGAAATAAAAAAAATATGTTATTTTTTGAATTTACAGCATAAAACGTGTTATGTTATGACGTAAAGGCTCAGCTAAGCAGAATAATTGATTTCACAAAACACTGCAACTACATATGTAGTGTTTTGTGCAAAGAGTTGGTAAAGAAGAGGTAGGCTGCACGTTGTGAAATTGTTATGACAGAACACTGCATCTACAATTACCTGACATAAAAAAACGATGAGCTTGTTATGGCATAACACTGTATCTATAGAAGCAGTATTTTGTCAAAACCGGTCTCTATAAAATTGGGAATACAGTCTTAATTGTCATGGCTAATTTCCGTATTATTAACACTTTTTCAATATTTTTTGATGGCATACCATGTACTAAAGGGCGAAGAATCGAATTATTCATGTTACCGTAAAACACTGTATCTATAGATAGTGTTTTGTCATACCACGGCAGAGCGGTGGCTGCTCAGACTATTTCAGAAAAAAATCAAGTGAATGCGGAATAATATGATTACGAAAGTATAAGTTAAAAAGAGAGTATTGAAACTTTCGAAACTACTAACTTTAGTGAAATCTAGCTACGGTACTTTGTTTACTTACTGTTAGCAATTTGTTAACGTAGGAACTGTTAAAATCTATCAATATCTAGTGACTTGGCTCAATTTAGCACGCTTAAAAACCCTCTACTATTTTTTTTTGCTACCAGGCGGTCTCTGCGATGCGTGGTGCCTCCCACTGAAGACTGCGATGTTCCCACCACAACGGCGCCCCCTCCAGAAGAGGAAGACAACCTCCCACAGGATCTGAGACAAGTAAGTAGTAGGCTAGTGGACAAAAACATACAGACTGTCCCAACAACTAGAGTCCCGCGAGAAAACAGAGGTGGAGAACCCCCAGGGCAGTTCAAATCTCTCCGTATCTGTTAGTTCTATGTTCTGTGTTCTGGTGTTTAATAATAAATACAGGCTGTAATAAAAACCACTGTCACGCGAGAAAACAGAGATAGGGTTTCGTACCCTATACGAGTTTTAAATTCTCTTTTAATTTATTTTCATACACACGACCATCTTGGAATAATTCGAGTATTTTAGACGATAAAAGTTTATTCAGCCTGGTAGCGATCCGTGATCTACACTGAATACTCGCTCTGGACCTTCCGGGCGATCGTCGCGCCCCTATAGGCGACGTGGCACAATGTATGTTGGAAAAATGCAAACGTGAGAGAAGTTGTGCTCTCTGTGTTTTTTCGAGCTTTATATTCAATAATTCAAAGTTGAAGACGTTAAATATGCCAACGAGTTTCATTTTACCCTATGGACGTTGAAGAATTATTTGTGGTGTCGGAAAATGCCTTAAATCGCCTAACAAGAACTAGCGTACAGTAGCGAGCCTAAGCGCGCTAGAGTTGAAGGTGCGGAGACCGGTGAGTTGCCAGGCCTAAACAAATTCTCTTTAACAGGTAGAGAACCCTCAGGGCTGTCCAAATCACCCCATGTTTGTTATATTTACGTCATCATGTGTAAAGTTTTGGTGTTCAATACAAAATACTGGCTGTTCTAAAAACTACAGTCACGCGAGGAAAGAGAGGTAGAGAAACATCAGGGCTGTCCAAATCACCCCGTGTTTGTTATTATTACGTAATGTTCTGGTGTTCAATAAAAAATACAGGCTAAGAACTGCAGTTACGCGGGAAAACGGTTAAGAACTCCTAGGGTGGATAGCCCTATTTCATCGTATATCTTTGTGTCTTGTGTTCCGGTGTTCAATAAAGAATGGGCGGAAGAGTCTATTCTCGGATGTCGAGGACTTAAAATTGGCAAAAGGGTGTAAATTATATTTATTTCAATAAATATATACTTAAATGTAAACTCAGTAGGTACGTATGTTTCTGGATTGCAGAAAATTAGTGAGCGGAATTAGTTAAGCCGATTAATTAATCAAATTGAATTTTTCAACTTATAAGGTGTTATAAGAGCGGTGGTAGCGGAGCAGTAGAACGCCACGTAGAGGTTCGTGGGTGCGAATCATTTTAAAATGTTAGGATGTTGTGCAAAGTTCGGTGTGGCGCCGGAATAAGAATAGTATCACTCCATTTCCTCCCGCGGATGTCGTAGAAGGCGACTAAGGAAACAATTACCAGGAGACGGGCAGCGGCGTCTTGATTCCAGCGTGAGATTCCAACCGCATACTGCGATCGCCAACCCACCTGCCAAGCGTGGTGATTATGGCAAAACCCTTCATGGTTAGAAAACCATGATGGAGGCCTATGTCCTGCAGTGGGCGTCAAATGGCTGATGATGAGGATGTGCAAAGGGACACAGAACGCCTTACAGCAGCCTTGATGTTGTGAGCTTACAAACGTGTTTCACTCACTACAAGCCGATTAAGCACACACTCACAGCGTGCGTATCGCTGTGCTTTTCAGAGGAAATTTATTCTAAACACTCTCGGCCTTATTTATAAAAAATAAAGTAATGCCTCCCTTACAGTCTCTTTAAGTAAGACACTATTTAACTTTAGTGGGCGTTTTAAGTTTTTGGAATTTGTAAAAAGTTTGAGCTAAAACGCATAGTACGCATTTCATTTATTCTTATGTAGTCTGTGGTTATGTCAGAAACGCTTTGTTGTTGTGAGTTCCTAAAAAAACAATTGACGAAGTTTTCCAAGGTTTTTTTGAAATTCGAAGTTTAATTGAAGAAACTTAAAACACAATGGAAAATATCGAAAATGTACCTCCTAAGACGAAGAAAAGAAAACAAGCTGCGATTGCAATTTTTGGCAGCAATAATCGCCTCATCTGGCAATACCGACAGAAACAGCTTTGTGTCTTTGAAAGTGTTTAATCTGTGGTGCGCAACATATATTAAATACACTACTTAAAGGCTTAAAGTATGTTTATGGGACATTTAACAAGAGCTGCGGAAGCGGGAGACCCAGGTTCGATTCTCAGTGTGGGCATGTACCTATGACTTTTCTTTCTAAGTTATGTACATTTATGAAGTTATAGTAGCAATACCACTCGCTAACCGTGAAGAAAAACATCGTGAGGAAACCTTGGTGTCTGCGCTATTCACATAGGTACCTCAGCGCTTGAAATCGCCAATCCGTGGTGGGCACGCGTGGTGATTAAGCCCATACTCTCTCTCTGAGAGAAGGCCTGTGCCCTACAGTGGGACGTATATAGGCTGCTTATGATAACAACAAGACTTTAGTTGCGGGGGCCTAAAAATGGAGACTTGACTTTATAAATCATAATTTAGTTAAGATCTGTCTTAAGACCGACATAAGCCTCACTAGCCAGTTGTTCGTACACTAACACGCTGTTAATCTACGGTTAACAGCTTTCAATTGACCAAAGTTCATACGAAAAAAACCACTGACAGCTGTTAACAGTAGATTAACAGCTTGTTAGTGTTCGAGAAACCTGGGGTAAAGAGCTATTTTAGTGGAATCGTTTTTTTTATAAACAAGACCGTTCGTCTTTAAAACGTCTACGCCTCATCTGCTATGAGCAGTGTCCCATTTGCATTGCTTCCTTAAAACTTCTCACTAGGACAGTCTCCTTTCACTCCGCAGGGGCAAAACCAGCGTCAAAACCGGCCACAAAACGAGTACCAGCAGCAAGAGCAGCAGATCAACCGGCAGCAGCAGCAGCAACAGAAGCGGCCAAGGAATTAATCCACCGCAATATGTATAGTCTCCCATGTTCCTTCTGTGTCTAATATTCTTCTACCGTCACAAATCTTAGGGCTTCGTAGTTCGACCCTTGCATGTACATACACTATGACCGGCTTACACGATTTTTTAAATGTCACGAAAGTAACTATTTAAACTGAATAATGTATGGAGAAATAATACCGTAAAAAGGGGTGATTAAAAACTGGAGGATGAATAGAAACAAAAAGCGGAAAAGGGTGGTTTTGTCGCTGCTATAGTTGTAAGTTCAGTTCAGCGACGTCTCAGGATCTAACCGATATTCTATCAATAGACGTCGCTGTACAAAAAACCCTTTTCCACGTTTTGTACTTAGCCACATTTAAAAAGTGGTGCAAGTATATACTCATAATGTTTTAGTTATATTCAATAGTCTACAATGCTCAAAAATTGTAAACACACACTTAAAGGGTAAATAAAAAAAATGGATTTTATCTATTTTTAGACACATAATTTGCAGCGGCTTTTATCAGAAAAAAAAATCTTTAATGTCGTGTACAGTCTAACCTATGTTATATTTCACAACAAAAATCCTTTAAATAATTTCTCTTACTCCCACCTTCTCTGTAGGTTTCAAGTCTAGATTTAATTTGAAATCAGTGTTCGTTTTAAGTCATTGTTATTATTAATTTGTGAAGTTAGGATTAAAAAATATCGTTATCGTCCGCAGTCAGGCATTCATTTACATTTGCGCGCAAGGGATCCTGCATCGTGTTACAGAAGTAACGGAAAAGCTAAGAACCATTAAATTTGTGCTTCCATCAAGCAAAAGTTTATAATTCTTAATTTTATTTTTCATGCCAACTTGAAAGAACCATGGGTCATTTTGTATGGACCTCGTACCCACCCTTGTAGCGTTATAGATCATTTAAAAGAGGTATATTTGTAATACTGAAATTACTTTTCACATCAAGTTCATTTCGGTTTTGTTTTTGATTACTTTATTTTTGCGTCAAGGCGCGCGCGTCAATGGCGCGAGGGGAGAATTCATAAAGGATATCGGCATATTTAATGTCAAATAACATTTTCAGCAAGCTACGAAATTGCCGTGATGTAAAAAAATATGTATTTTCAAAAACCTTTCTAATGGTATAGGTCTCAAGTTGCTATAAGGGTGGGTACGTTATGACTCATCATTATTTGCCGCCGTCATTATCGCACTCAACGGCTTTCAGGTTTTGCGTCGTTTCAGTAACGTACTGTATACGGCCACATAGATATATAAAATATTTATGTAATACTTGTACACTTTTAGGAGCGATAGTTGGATAAAGTCTAGCCTCAACATCAATATTGTTTTATTGCGTCGTAAATTAATTTCAGGGTAAGCCCTTTGAAAGTGCTCCTATAACATAAAAACCAGCCTTATTGTGTTCTCAGTACCATATTATACTATCATATATATATGCCGTGTGACGCCGGATTAAGAATAGCGTTACTCCATTTCCTTCCGTGGATGTCGTAGAAGGCGACTAAGGAAATCAATTACCAGGAGACGGGCAGCAGCGTCTTCCTGAGATTCCAACAGCATACTGCGATCGCCAACCCGCCTGCCAAGCGTGGCGATTATGGCAAAACCTGTCATGGTTATGAAAACCACGAAGGAGGCCTATGTCCTACAGTGGGCGTCAAATGGCTGATGATGATATATATATATATCATTATCATCAGCCATAATAGTAGGTTTTCACTTCATTGAAATGCATTATCGCAATATTGAAGTTGAGAGTAACGAAGTTGGGAAATATTGTCAAAATTTTTTTGGAAATTCATGTTGCTGGACTTATTAAAACGTAAAGAACACCTGACTTACCATATCACCTCTGTTGTTCGAAAATACTCAATCAGTACCTACGTCACCAGTTTTGATAATAATAGTTATTAACGACTGTTTTTAGTCAGTGTTTTTTATTTTTCAACGTTCGTCTTAAACGTATCTAGTTTAGTAAATAAATAATTAATTTTAAATCACACAATGCATTTTATTTCTTAAAGCAGTATGATGTTAAAGTGAGGGAAAAACTACAAACTATTTCGTTTAATTTACCTTTTCAAAAAGACAAACTCCACGCTACTTCAGCCAACTAATATCCGGAAAGCGTGCGTGTGTACGCCGAACAAAAAGATAGATAGAGCGCTCCCGTAAGTACTTGTTGCACAAAGGGCGCCCGCAGCGCCGAAAGTTTCAGGGACAATGCTTTCAGTCGATGCCCGACCGTCGCGGTGAACCCACGCGGACGCGATCACACATTCAGTTGAGTTGAGAAGTTCTTGACCGTTCTTCTTTTGTTTTTTTTTCATTGGTCGCGAAAGCAGGATAGATTACTGATTTAAATTTGGAATTGAATTTTGTGTTTTGTTTTTTTGAAGGAGACTTTCTTTTGTTTCAATGACGGATGAAAATAATCTGTGCAAATATGGTATTCATTATTGTAATTTATTACCGGGTGGAAGTGCAGTGTGTGATGTGGAGTGGTTTTAATTAATTTGTACCGCCGTAATTGGCTGCGAGATTAATTTTAACTGTTATTTGACGGTTTTCTGAGCTCCCAAGTTTTTGTGGCTCAGAGGAAAGTCTGTAAAAGTTAATCAGTGAGGGATATACCGCAAAAGTGCTTAATTAAAATTTCCAGGTAAGTTATGACTTAATTCAGTTATCTTTTAGGCAAGCGAAATTTGATGATTTTATTAAAATTGCTCTCAGCTTATCTTGAGCCCTAAATTGTAAAGCTTGTATAATGATCATTTTTATAATCGACCGCGCGCCGGGAATTTCTAAAGTTTTTATATTTACTACCTCCTACCTTTTTAGGGTTGCGTAGTCGACAAGCAACCCTTGTAGTTTCGCCATGTCCGTCCCTCTGTCTGTCTGTCAGTCTGTCTGTCACTCTGTCTGTCTGTCAGTTCGTCTGTCTGTCCGCGGCCTAGCTCAGAGACGATTAGTAGGTACTAGAAAGCTGAAATTTGGCATAGACATACATATTAATCACGCCGTTAAAACGGTAGAATAAGAACTATAATTTTTTTTAGGGTACCTCGCTTACACATAAATTGGGGATGCAATTATTTTTCTCGCTTACAACAATATGTGGGAAATTATAGAATTGATCGTATAAAGATAATGTTGGGTGTAGGAATACCATTTTTCGATTTAGGGTTCCGTTTGCGAAATATTACGCTTTTAAGCGCAAATTTTTGGCCGAGTGGGGCGTCTCCCCCTCTCCTGGTTAAACGGTTGATTGTAGAAACGTGAAAAAATTCAGGGCAGTTGCGCATATGATGAACTTAAAAGAAAAACTATCACACCTAAGCAGGCCTTAGAACTTAATGAATAATAGGCGACCAACTTATAAAAGGGAAACTTCGTACAAAATCCATCGAAAATTACTTTTATGAAGTTGTTAGATCTGTAAAGCACATAAACCCCCTCTTTCTACGGAACCCTGCGCGTAGCCCGACGCACTTGGCCAGTTTTTGAGAATTTTGTTTACTGATAAAATACCCACATCTGGTTTCTGAATTGAAATTTTGGAAATCAAAATACTCAGCTGAATTTTTTTTTTCATATTTCTCAAAAAAGAACGGGACGGAACAAAAGATGAGTGGGTTCTCTTTCTTTTAAAATTCTCAATCCAGAAACCGACAGTTACAGTCCTCTCTAAGCTGGTTTATCAAAACAACTGGCTTGAGATTAACAAGTAAAGTCATGTACCGCCGGCTTCTGAGCTGAGAATTTCATTAAATTATTACGTACTTAAGTATCGCTCTGTCTATGTTGATTACTTAAAAAATAATAGACAGATAGGTATTTAGTAAGTAAGTAAATTATTTATTTGATACTCAAATCTTAATATCTATAACAATACAAATTCATTTTCATTCGCAAAAAGAAAATATCGTCAATAAAAGAAGGCACCCCGTGACAGGTCACATGAGAAAACATCAAGTGACAGTAAGAAGTTAAAAGTTAGTGGAGCTGTATGCAGCTGGGAAGTAAGATTAGATAAGAATATTCTTTATTGTACACCACAAAACATTAATTACAGAAACAACAGTTACAAAACAAAAGGTACAATTAGCTGCCTTATTGCTAATAGCGATTTCTTCCCGGCAACCTCATGTTGGAGAGTGATAAGCAGCCTATATACCTACGTCCCACTGTAGGGCACATGCCTTCTCTCAGGGAGAGAGTATGGGCTTAATCACCACGCGTGCCCACCGCGGATTGGCGATTTTAAGCGCTGAGGTATGTGAATAGCTCAGACAGCCAGGTTTTCTCACGATGATTTCCTTCACCGTTAGCTAGTGGTATTGCTACAAAACAAAGTCATGGGTACATGCTCGCACTGGGAATCGAACCTGGGTCTCTCGCTTCCGAGTCCAATGTTCTAAATACTAGACTGCCACGGGAACCGTCATCATCATCGTCAGCCATTTGACACCTACTGCAGGACATAGGCCTCCTTCGTGGTTTTCATAACCATGAGGGGTTTTGCCGTAATCGCCACGCTTGGCAGGTGGGTTGGCGATCGCAGTATGCTGTTGGAATCTCAGGATCAGGAAGACGCTGCTGCCCGTCACCCGGTAATTGATTTCCTTAGTCGCCTTCTACGAATGCACAAAGACAGTGTACAAAAGGTGGACTTAATGCTAATGGCATTTTCTACCAGTCAACCTGCATGAGGTACAGGATAGGCAAAAATTGAGGTAGACATCCACGGAAGGAAACGGGAATAATATGGAAATATTGGAGAGTATGCCGTTTGAACTATAATAGTGGTTACTATTTTAGTGACCAACCTTTCTTTCCCTTTTCTTAGTAAACTTCAACTGTTGATGCTCAACGACAGCATATTTGACCCCTCTATCTACCCCTTGTAGTAAATCTTCGGTCATTTTGCATTTTGCAATAAAACGCCTATCTATCTGTCTATCTAACCCGTGCATAGAGCCCATTGCTGGGCATAGGCATTTTCCCTGTCACCCCAACCCTCTCGGTCTCCTGCTAATCTCGTCCATTGCTCTCCGACGGCTTTATAATTGTTCTCAAAGATATCTCTCACAGTTTTATGGTTCTATTACTTTTCTACGCTATCACGCTGAACAACGGCTGTTTCCTGCTCTTCTTCGAGGCACCTTTATTGCAATAATTCGATGTATTTACCTACATTGCATACCCAATTGACTCGTACATCGAATTGTCACAATATACTATGACTCGTAGTTTTATAAAACGCTTCTGTGGCAGCGAGCTCTCGGTTAGTCCCATGGCATGGCAAAAACCGGCCAAGTGCGTGTCGGGCCACGCGCAGTGTATGGGGCCTACTCTAACAAAAAATGCATATTAATATTCAAATAATATTATTTCAATTAATATTTTGAAAACGAATCCCTAAATCAAAGAATCGTTTCCTACGCTCACAATATTTTTAAACGACCAACGACACCCCACACTATGGTCAATGTGACAAAAAAAATTACATCCCTAATTCAGGTGCAGGGTAAAGATTTCCTACCGCTTTGTCGGCGTGATTACTATGTATATCCATGCCTAATTTAAGATTTCTAGTACTTGTCGTCTCTGTGCTAAGCCGCGGATAGACAAGCGGACAAACAGTCAGACAAACGGGCGGACGGAGACGTGGTGAAACTATAAGGGTTCTTTGTTGATTACGGAACCCTAAAAAATATTCAGTGAGCAGTACCCTGTCGCAACTCCGCCAACTCTGTGCAGCTGACCTCTTCTCATATTCAACATGGTATTAAAAAAACCTCATCAAATTGCGCTCATAAAAAAGTCCAAATATCTACTTAAACACAAATCCTCAACAAACAAAATCAACACAAAACGCGCTGATCACTTATCCAATCTGATATGGATTTGTGTATTTTCGGAGATTGATCTATTTTGATGTTCATTTATTAATTAAATATGATGACAGATGATTTGCCCATTCTGGGAACCACTTATTTGTTTACTCAAGGATTTATCCATTTTGGTTAATAAGAGTTATTTCTTAAATGCCCAATTCCTGAAAAAAATATGTTAAAGTTCTTTTTTACCACATGTTTTGTTCTACCACTTTTGAATTTGTTTTTTGTTTATTTTACAACGAAAATAATTTCTTTGAAGACTGGTATTGGTAGAGCGCGTGAAGTACGAATTTAATAAAATTAAGTATTCGCGTCCATAATACTTCAGTGTCTCAAGACAAAGGTGTATAACCAATGTGTGTTACCAGTGATGACTCATGGATGTGAGACCTGGTCTCTGACTATGGGCCTCATAAGAAGGCTCAAGGTCGCCCCACGAGCAATAGAGAGAGCTATGTTAAGAGTTTGATCGAATCAGGAATGAGGAGATCCGCAGAGGAACCCGAGTTACTAATTAGCTCGAAGAATTGCTCAGTAGAGATGGCAGTGGGCGGGGCAGATAGCTCGGAGAACTGATGGCCGCTGGGGTGAAAAAGCTCTGACCTGGCGACCGCGTACAGTACGACGCAGCGTGGGCAGGCTATCGAAAATAGGTAACGTTCTTTTTGGGGTCAAATAGTATTAGACAACCAAAAATAACTTTACTTATTTTTTTACCTCTGAAGTGCCCTCGCGGCATGGAACGTACCTATAGGTGGCCCATACTAAGTTGGGCACAGATCTGTCTCGCGGCAGACGAACCTTAAATATAGTAATATTTTTGTAGACGTCATGTGGGTAAAGTCAATTTGTTTTACTTGGCTCTTAGTACTACGGTAGAAATTTCCAGTTTGGCGAGTGTCTAAAATTATACCTATTTAAATCCTGACGATGCATCGAATATCCCGGAAAATTTTCCTAGAATTTGCATTACTATTACGCCCGTGATACGCAAAGCTAAATTATGCTCTTTACGTATCATAATAATAGGGATTAAAGTATGAAATTTCCGTTTTATTGCAATAGGTTCTTTGAATTGACATAGAATCTTCATGGTTTGAGGTTTTCGAATGAAACTTTTTTCAAATGGTTTCTATGATGTTCATTTTTTAAAAAATGTGAAACATTTGAATATCGACTTTCAATTGTTTTTGTTATTCAATTTAGACAAGAAAGATGGATACTGCGAAAATTCGAGTGATTTTTTAATACGAGTTCCGACGCGGAACTAACGCGGCAGAAACAGCCCGCAATATCAATGCTGCGTTTGGAGAGGGGTCTACTAATGAACGCACCGTGCGATTTTGGTTTAAACGCTTTCGTGATGGAAATTTCGACTTAAAGAACGAGCCACGAGGAAGACCGCCCACACAGGTGAATAACGATGAATTAAGAGAGATAGTGGAAGCCGACCCTAGTCACTACTACCCAAGGAATTAGCGGCATGGCTTAACGTTACCTTACCCACAATATTGACTCACTTGCGTCAAATCAATAAAATAAAAAATACGAAAAATGGGTGCCTTATAATCACTCGAATTTTCGCAGTATCCATCTTTCTTGTCTAAATTGAATAACAAAAACAATCGAAAGTCGATATTAAAATGTTTCACATTTTTTAAAAAAAGAACATCATAGAAACCATTTGAAAGAAGTTTCATTCGAAAACCTCAAACCATGAAGATTCTATGTCAATTCAAAGAACCTATTGCAATAAAACGGCAATTTCATACTTTAACCCCAATATTATTTACCTAGCGAAATACCAAAGGCTACCACAGCATATTGGGAATTCGACGAAACAATTACACGGCAAAATAATAATTGTTCAAACTAAGCTCATTGCCGGTTTGGCTTTTCATTCTTGTAAACAAACAATATTTTGAAATACGATCAGTCTAATTAATAACGTCTACTCAGCACAATCACCAGACCTGCTCCCAAACTAGGATACCCTTTGCTATGGTAAACAGGCAAAGACGTCACCTAATAGAGAAATAGGTACATCCAGACAGTGGGACTGATAAGAAGGGACCCTAGGTTAGGTTTCTTGAAACAAGGAGGTGAATCAATCAATCTCTTGATTAAGAACTCTTCCAACAATATTTAAAGTAATCGCTTACGAACGTTTTAGTTCGAATTACCTAATAGTAACAATTAGGGCGAAAGAGACTTGTTAGGATATTGGCAAGTAGCAAACCCTGGTCTCGGCCTACCCCTCCGGGTTACTGGCGTGAGTTTATGAACATACATATTGCATTAATCCTTTTTATTTAGACTACTGCAGGGTACAGGGCTTCTCTCAGAGAGAGAGAGAGTAAGGATTGGCCTATCTACCACGCGTGCCCACTGCGGATTGGCAATTTCAAGCGCTGAGGTATGTAGTGAACTGAACTCCTCAGACGCTTAGGTTTCCTCACGATGTTTTACTTTACAGTTAGCGAGTGGTGAATTTCCGTAACTTAGAAAACGAAGTGTTCGTTCTCCCACCACCGCTGTACAATATTTAAATAATGTTTATTGTTAATGCGGCACATAACCAAAATTTCGTATAGCAGTTTCCGCTAGTTGAAAACCTAATAAATAAATTAACAAGTGATGCACGAGGCACTGTTTGCAGAAATACAGGCTCTAATCTTATTTCAGCATCAGATGCTATAAAATGACATGCTAATTATGTACACACATACATAAAGTCACGGCTATATCCCTAAGGGGTAGACAGAGACCAGGCACTGCCACTTGCCACGATCCTCACAGATCACTTTTTTTTTATTTATTCAAAAAAATAAGACCTTAATAATAATACACAATTTTGCCAAACTGCGTAGCAGTTTGTTGGCGGTGCGCTCTATCTCTATATATTATTTACTCATATGATACCTATATTATTGTTATACATAAACAACGTATATTTAAATTCATTCGGCTTCCGTCCATTTCGCTTCCTCAACATTTATTAGTCGTTGCATGCGTGCACGCCAGTTTCGGGTACTTTTTATCTTGCCCTTTGCTAATACGCCCCCTCTTTGGTCGAAGAATGTCCGTATGTAGTTGGAAAATCTGCCTTTTTTCGCGACTAAGCGAAAACACTCGTGGTGGTTGGAAACTGAAAGAAAAACAGACAGACAGACTACGGAACCCTAAAAATGGTTCACTACTTTAAAAGCCTTTTTAGAGGCTAAAAATTCCACCCATGCCGGGATTTGAACCCGCGACCTCTGGCTGAGCTAATGAGCAATTGCAAGCATCGGCGAAATTTCGAGCCTCTTTACAAACTTCTCTGTATTACGTACAGGCAGCGACATCTGGCCGAAGCAATTTACATCACTTGCAGCCCCGAGTAACCCACTTTGCAGTTAGGTTTTAACATTGGAATGATATCGCTGTACCTACATGATTATATCCTTTTTGTTGCACTAACCCGTGCTGAGGACAATTAAAAAAACCTCTTTGGCACGGTTAGCCTCAGGTCGCGGGTTCAAGTCCCGGCATGGGTGGAATTTTTAGCCTCTAAATAGGTTTTTAAAATTGTCCTCAACACGGGTTAGTGCAACAAAAATTATATAATGGTTCACTACTTTAATCTATCCAATTTCTTTTCGCTAGATTAACATAGTGCACCATATTTTTTCTCTAACCGATTTCATGTAAATATTGATTGGCTGTCATCTGTACACTGTATAGTCGACAGCGCGTCAACCTTTCACTCTACTCAGTTACGTTACGGGCTGCTTTGCAATAAAAATGTAAAAGTTGACCGGCTGTCGACTGTACGAGTATTTATTCAAAACTCGGCCCCGTCTCTGAAACCCATCCGAGTGGAAAGTCTTCAAAGGGAGCCTGATTTCAGATAATAAAGGTCGGTATCTATGGTTCGTGAGTAGATTGACGCTAATTGTTGCCTACTTGTCGAACTTACTTTGGGTGAAGAACAGTCAAACAAAGTTGCAGTAGAGATTGCTAATCTTAGGACCTCGTTTTATAATGTCTGGTTAACTCAACGGATAGATAATTTTCACAGAATTGACTTTGGTGACGGCGGTGGTAGCCTAGTGGGTAGAACATTGGACTCGGAAGCGAGAGACCCAGGTGCTAACCCAACCACTCGCTAACTGTAAAGGAAAACATTCTATTCATATACCTCAGCGCTTGAAATCGCCAATCCGCGCAGGGCACGCATGGTGACTAAGTCCATACTCTCTTCCTGAGAGAAGGCCTGTGCCCTACAGGTGGGACGTATATGGGCTGCTTATGTATGTTATGTATTTTCATGATCCAGCACCTGAGAGATTAATTTATGCTTTTTATGTAGCCATGTACGTCCCACTGCAGGGAACAGGCCTTCTCTCAGAGAGAATAAGAATAAGGTTTCATTACGACGTTGGCCATCATGGTTGGCGAGTGGGGTTACTACTATAATTTCACAAATGTACGTAACTTAGAAAACAAAGTCATTGGTAGGATTTGAACTCACGACCTCCCGAGTGTGAGGCCGGCGTTCTACCGCTCCAACACCGCATATCTAAATTGATGCTTATCTAAATATTTTCCAAAAATGCAAAACGCGTGTCTGCAGCGACTGATGAATGTTGACGAAGCGAGGGAGGTTTATCAGGATTGTGGCTAGTTGCCAACCCCGGTCTCTGCCTACTCCCGGAGTGCATGAGCTTATATATGCAAAATGCATACAGTAAAATACTATAAATAAGCTGGCACACCTACTTTGTTATCATCTGAGCCTCGCTAATCAACAGAGCAACGCTGCCTGCCAGCCTTCTAGATATGATCCAACTCCACTTTCGAAGACAGCTTGAGTTTTACGCAGCTGATTTTTTTTGACGTGCAACTGGTCGGTAGTAGGGGGCCACTTGCTAAAACCGCATGCAACGAAAACATGTCGGCTCGGCGAGAGCCGTTAACTCTGTGAATGTCTTTCATAAAACGTATGCCACCAGAACACGTCGCCTCGGCTTTAACTCAGTGACTACATGTCGTGTGGAATTCATTTACCAATATATTGTTGAGTAGAGCAAAGTAGCCATTACTCGGATCCTCTTGACTCGTGCCGTCAGATGGCGCCAGTGCCGCGTAACACATTGCGCAGTTTGAGTTAAAAATTAAGGTTAAATTATAGACGTTTCAAGTTAATCCAACGGCTTTGTAACTTGACGCAGCCCACCCGCTTTTGTTTCTATTTTTGAAATTGACACAACAGTAAAGGTTTCCCGTATTGACGACTGGATCCCCCTTTTTAATTAAATTTGAGGATTTTTATAACCTGTGTCCAATCGGTCCAGTCGGTGCTGAGGATCGTACCCGCTATTATGAGAATGGGTGTAGAGTGCTCTCTTCACCTGTATACGCACTTAACTATAACAATAAGAATAATTGAAACAATGAGATACAATCAAAAATTGTATTTATACCACACCTACTAAGAAAGTGTCTCATTGCTCGTTCATACGGATTACAAAGTTAGTCATTTCTCCCTTATAAATGTGCGGCGGGAAACGTTGCATGGAATTTAATTCCTGCCCTCCGTAGCAGGGCAGGAATATTGTATTAAAATCCATTCCGGCCCTGCTAGCGTTCTTTTGTTTTTTTTTTTTAGCAGCGAACATAAAAAAAAGGTTCTGAATCAAATAATTAGAAAAAACGAGGTGGAATCTTTTTTCGATTTTCAATGAAATGAAGTTGGCAAAGAACGCGGCAATTTGTTTTGTTTTGTTAAATTTTGTTTTTTACTGAATTGATAATTAATCGTAGGTGTAGTACTAAGCAATATGTATCACTCGAGATAATGTTATATTTCTGTTCTCAAGTTCCTTTTAAGCTCTCCGCTGCACGTTGGGCTTAAACATACTCTCGAACCAAATAGATCGTTGTCTCCTCTCAGAGTACAATGTACTATTTATCTCCCTTTTTAATACCTGTTCTTCTTCTCTATAAGTATGCCTTTTCCTATCATGGGAGGCCGGCAGCCAATTCGGCTATCTTGCTTTTCGAGGCTGCCAATACAAACAAGGAGCAGTAGTACCTACTATCAAAATTTGTGTAGCCATGATATCTTTGATTTCGCAGGTCTCCTTTTTCCTGCAATCTTGCCTTTCTAATACCTTCCATTTTTTTATTGAAAAAAATCAGGCCGCTGTGTTATATTGAAAAGAATGTGGGTAATACCTTGCTGCTCATAAATCTCGAGGCCGAGTTGTGTATCTAAAAGCGCACCCTTTTTGCATTACAGGATACATTATACTTTTTTTTATAATACGCAATCTCTGAGACACCCCAAGTATTTGGTAACAATGTTTGTTTATGAGTTTTTCTCTGATTTATTTTTTTCGTAATATCAGGGTTTATATACCTAAAACCTACATAATTTCATGAAATTCGTACTTTGCACGCCCACCAATGTGTGAGGTTAGGTTAGTTATAACGTTTCCGATAAAATACGTATGTATTTGACGACTGGAGTACCTTAACAACAAAAAAAAACCGGCCAAGTGCGAGTCGGACTCGCGCACGAAGGGTTCCGTACCATTATCTATACAATATTTGAATATTTCAAGCGTCTCCCTGTTGCCGTTATTCATATCGAGCAAAAAACGGCAAAAAAGTCACGTTTATTGTATGTGAGCCCCCCTTAAATATTTATTTTATTCTGTTTTTAGTATTTGGTGTTATAGCGGCAAATACATCATCTCTGAAAGTGTCAACTGTCGAACTATCACGGTTCACGAGATAAAGCATAGTGACAGACAGACGGACGGACAGACTGACGGACGGACAGCGGAGTCTTCGTAATAGGGTCCCTTACACTTTGGGTACGGAAGCTTAAAAATTACATCACCCAACCCGGTGCAGACTTATACAATAGAGACTCAGGTTTAAATAACAGAATAAGTACATGCACGCTCATATCACTTTCTTATCAACGTGTTGTGTGATCATTATTCGTGAACGACCCAAATTTACCGGGATTATAGCACTCTCGCTCCCGTACAACGGTTTCTGTGTCAAGCTACAGCTAGGCGTAATGTTTCGCAATATCATGATTACTCCGTGTTAAACCTTGGGTTGAATTTACAGGTGGGCGTAGAATCAAAGAACTGGTTTAAAAGGCTGATTTTCCTCTGTCTGTCTATCAAATGAGCTCACTGTTGGGCATAAGCCCCTTTCACGCGAACATATCCGGTTCTTTAGAGTCTAGTTCAATGTCTCCCAGAAGCTTTTAGAATGTTGTCGGCCTACCAGGCTGCCCACCGACCACCGACCTGTTTTTTACCCAACTACGACGAAGCCCAAAAGGAGGGTAACGTTTTTGGGCCATCATTATTGATTTCCCTCTGTCAACAAATTACAGCTTTTTGTCAACCTGAGAAAACGTTGTCCGGGGTTTGCTCAGAGTTAGGTTATCAAGAGGAAGTAATGAATTTTAAGTTTTACACACCAATAGAGTTCAAAAACATGTCATACTAGACATGAGCGGCCCTATTCATTCGTCCGTTCTAAAGTTAATTTCGAAGGAAAGACATAAAACTGTAGAACAAAATAAAACATCGGTCAGCATCTTGAAAAATAAAAAGCTTAGGCATGCGTGAAAGTTTAATTTACGTTGTTGAGACGTATTAAAATTATTACCTAAATACCTAAGTTCATATTTTTATTGTTCCCTCGCGTGAAGATACATTGTTGGCAGTAAATCACGTCTTAAAACGTACAAATGTTAAGGTCACGTAGCCTGGACGCTCGACACAATCTCGAGGGTCTGGATTTGGGTCGAGTTATAACTAGGAAATCCGATCTAAATTATTAATTAGTTTGTCGTGTGCAGTCAAGGATGGGCAGTGGCATTTATGTACTGGCTTACTTAAATAATCAGGACATAGTTGACAAATTTCAATTCAATTGTGAAAAAGCATTTACATACATACATACATAAACTCACGCCTGTATCCCAGAGGGTAGGCAGAGACCAGGGACTGCCACTTGTTACGATCCTGACAGATCACTTTCGCTTCCTCAACATTAATTAGTATTTAAAAGCATTTAAATACCATATTTAATTTTCCCTATGTTCTGGGCTCATACAGATTTAATTTAAGTGCGGAAGTAAGTAAATAAGGTGCAACATAATACCTACATCCAAAAACAGGGGATCATTCTTGTCAATAGGAACAACTTTTACTATTGGGAAAAAAAAAATTATTATTAACGGATCCACACATTTTACTGTTGATGATTTCTGTTAATATAATTTCTGTTTACAATAAAGAATATTCTACCTATCTCACTTTAGTATGGAACAACTGATAAATGTTCGTGAGTAAAACTCGCAAGTTTTCCCATAGTCTAGTCCCAATTCATCCACTTCCCATTTTCGTATTTTGTTACATCTTGTATAGAACTTAAATGTTGAAAAGACTATGGTTAGAAGTTTATTTGTTGTTTCTTCGTTTATTGTAAGAGTAATATGTAATTAGGGTAATGTGCAAATTCTCCTATGGCGAGTCAGAGCGGACCACGGCCCCCAGTTCCCGGTCGCCCTGTTATTCCTGATCGATCTTCGCAGGCCGATGATGATGGTGATAATTATGAGTAGGTAATGTGGATTAGTCAATACCCTTGTCTTTATATACCGCGATGCAGTTAACGTGCCTTAGGTCAACATAAAAAAACTGCTCTTGCCGCTAACTAATATCGATCTCGAGTCAAGATTAGAGATGGACCGGGGAGAATGTAATCCGAGAATGTTCGTATGACGTGATCTCATAAAGGTGTATACACATTACAAGGCGCCGCCGGGGACGTACCTAGCGGGAATTAACTTTGGCGGACGAGGCACGGACGACGTTGGGTGCTCGAACTAGGCTCGGGACGGCGCTCGGCGGTGACGTCAGGCGGACGAAGCCGAGCCGAACCCGAGCCCTTAAGCCGCGTTTTCACGATCTTAGTAAGCTCGGACAGAGTGATTAATCTTAGTGACTAAAAACTGTACGCTACTCGGATGGTGGTGTAAACACATTTTAGTCAATTCAGATTTTTGCTCCAGTTTATAGGCGTTTTGTTGCTAACGGTGTCACTTATCTTACTAAAATTAATCAAAAATTTACTGCTATGATGAAGCAGAATCAAATATGTTTATCGTCGAACTTCAACAATAAAAGTATAAAAAGAAAAGAGAGAATAGTTTGGCCACGGCAATGGAAACCACACATTTCACAATACTTCCACAGCTTCATAAAACTCCACAAACATCAACATCTCAATGCCACTTAACTTTTCCTTTATGAAATGCAGGAGTTCCTACTATTGGCGCCATTTTGTTTTTGCGATTTCATTTTAGTAGCAGATGAGGCACGATCCGGGTGAAAAAAAATGTCTGTTTTCATCCGAGTGGCATTTTTTCTACTAAGATCGCCGATGTTATGTAACCACGTTACGAGTAGCTTCCGAGTGACAAAAATTGGTCACTCGGTCCGAGCCTACTAAGATCGAGAAAACGCGGCTTTACCGAGCGGGCGGTCGGCATCGTAGAATCTGCTCGGGCGGGGCTCAGCCGTTGCACGTTGTACGAGATAAGCCTTTGTCACCACCTGGGCCGCGTTTCATACAATTCAAAGCTACAATTCATAGTTTATTACGACAGTTTAATGCACATTGCGTAGCCGATATGTACAATTATTAGTCTTTCTACTTGTTAATATGTTGGGTTAGGTTATGTGGGTTAATCGGCCAAGCAAGTAGTAAGTCATGAATTGTAGTTTTATAAAATAGGGCCCTGGATTAAACTTAAACGGCCTCATTTATAAAAACACAATTCCTCTAAAGCACTCTTTAGATGCACTTTATATAATCTATGGTTACGTCTTTTCCTTATAAAATCGCCACCACAGACTGTTTAAATCGGCGTTCATCGAGTGTTTTAAGGAATCGTGTCTTTATAAATAATAGGTACCGCTAGTCTTTAACATAGATATAACATATTTTAGTGTCAGCGTTGCGCCCGCAAGTCGCCGGACGCTGTAATGTGGATAGACCTCAAATTGAAAAATTATGGCGTTGTGCTATGAATTTCGCTAAGGCCTGCTTGCGTCAACGGTGGTATCATAATATCTATTTGTTAATCCAGAGTTAAGCTCTATCCAGTGAATAAGTACAAAAACTTCTTGCACCATGATAGCTAATAAATTAGAAAAATTAGTTTGACTAACACAGTCGATTAGCGTTTATCCACAGATACTTGTTTATTGTTTTACTTACCCAGTGATTTGCCGCAAACCGCTGTAAGTTATTCACAGTGATGAGCAAATAGGTATATTGACTTTACCGGAATATTAAACTTTTTTCCAATTTTAACATCTTGTCATTATTATAATTATTA
Organism: Yponomeuta evonymella; assembly: GCA_963969515.1. NCBI lineage: Eukaryota > Metazoa > Arthropoda > Insecta > Lepidoptera > Yponomeutidae > Yponomeuta > Yponomeuta evonymella. The sequence continues at coordinate 3,804,374 of OZ018347.1, forward strand.
ATTCTTTATTGCACAAATACAGTATATGAAAGGTGGACTTAATAATAATGGCATTTTCTACCAGTCAACCTGCAGGAGGTACAGGTCATTCGAGAATATTCTTCCACGCCCATCACTGATCAAGTTGCTGTTTGGTATAAAATACTTTCTTAAAAATCGCTCCCGAGTTTGGTCTTAGCTGTCATCATCATCATTATCAGCCTATATACGTCCCACTGCAGGGCACAGGCCTTCTCTCGGAGAGAGAGAGCTGTACGCCCGATTTCACCCGAATTTTAACACCTACTTAACTCGTTTTAAAGGCTACTTGACAGTTGTTTCGGTTTCACCATCGTTTAACTGTTACTTACGGCACTAGCAGCATTTCTCCGTTTTCAGCGGAAATTCGTAGCCCTATTTTAAGGCTGTTCAGATTTTTTTGCTGTGGATTTAGGTATACTGAAATTTCTGTTGGTCACTTTTTTATAACGATTTTTAATTCAAGATGTTTTTTTTATTGCGCAGGCACGAAAGAAAGTGACTTTCTGCTTAGGAGGACATTGGGGTTTATTTTATTTTTATTTTATTTATTAGGCATATAAGAAATCAGAAATCAATAATTTATTTCAACGTAAAGAATTTACATTCTGTTTGCTGAATGTTACTATGTTAGCCGCTGCCTTCGGGCCGCATTTGTAGTGGAGAAAAAGGCAGCGGGAAAAAAAAAACTCCACTCTGACCATCTTTTCTCAAATCATCTTACACTTATACATCAAAACCTATATATGATTATGATTCCGTGATAGCCACCAACAACTTTGAAAGCCAAAATAACACTTCTTACAAAAGTGGGAAAAACATTAATACTGCGGCCAGACACACGAACAGCACCCGTTCACGAGCATAACGCAGGGGTCAGCCATCACCAGTCACAACCATTTTAGAGGGAGATAGGTGACCCGGCCACCACGCCTCCATTCGAATGACCTTTAGCAAACCTGCAGATTGAGTTCTTATCAGCTATAAAATGTGTGCTATAGTTATTAATGTGCAATCACGTCGTCAGTACACGTTTTTAAAACTAAATAAATTAAAACAGATAACATCAATTACTATGTAAGATCCAAACTAATCTCCAAAACATGTGTACACAGCATGATCACAATTTACGAAATGAAACTGCTACGAGTTACTCAGCTAACATAACTATTAAATGTATTTTTTATTCAATCAAGGCTTGATCAAGCTCAATCAAACTAGAAACTAAATAAACAAAATTATTGTTAAAAAGAAGATAAGAAGAAGGAGGCGGCTATTTTTTCGGGCTGGATAAACTTTTCCGAAATTCCGACTTTAACAATCCTATAATACGCTGGCGAAAACGGGAATTGTTTTTACCCGTGACCTAATGAATGTTTAGGTATACGAGTACCTGCCTATAAATAACTGACCAACATCATTTCATTTTCAATTAGGTACTCAAATAAATAACAAACCTTGCAGCCCCTACCCTTACACAAATAAGTGAACAAACAATGTATCGAACATAACTCGCTTGTTTATTCATTCGAACTTGGTCCAAAATACACACGCCATCAGTCGAAAACGTAAATTAATATTGATCTGCCGATGCCGCCGCAGCGGGAATCGGCTACTGACTTGGTCAGTTGACCGTTTATTAAACATCAATAAAGATTTATAGAGAGAATGGAACGAGCTACATTGGGTACCTTCTTATTTAAGTATATGTACGTTGTATAATAGTATATTACTGCAGCGGCCAGCAAAAGAGGCATTGATGGACGAACGTGGAAATTACTTTTACAATGTGAGTCCATCAATGCCTAGTTGTGGCCAAGGCTTGTATATGATTTTTCTCAAATAATGCGCGGAAATTAAAACTAAGTACCTAGTACCTACTGAGGCAGAACTATTAATTTAAAAAATTCAATAAATTTTCAAAATCAGACGAACCACGAACGAACAACAATAATTTTTGCCGCGTTAGTGTTCTTTTTTTTTCAATAGGTAGGTATGTTCAGCCTTCTATCGCAAGCCTGTTCGAAATTTAAATAAAACCTCTGGTTACCCTCCTTGGTTGTTATTGTTCGGAGTAAATAGTATATTTCATTACAAGTGTGGAAAGGCTGTCATTGCAAAGAGTTCCGACAAATGTCTACCCGAGCCGAGGCGCAGCCGAAGGCGAGGGTTAACAGTCGGAACAAGTTGCAATGACGGTTCCGCACGTGTACTGAACGACTATTTTTAATACAGTTGCAAAAAAATGAAAAACTATTTGCTTTTTTCTCTTCTCTCCACGCAATAAATTCGTCGTATGTAGATATGTAGCGACTTTTTGACTTATCCGGTAAATTTTCTTCGAAGCATTTTGTGCAATTATACTGAGTTCCGGTGGTGTTAATTAAAAAAAACTAGGGTCGAAATTACTCATTTTGTGCAACAAACAACTAAACTCGCAAAGAAAATTTCTGAAAAATGGCGCCAACCGCAGAATATAAGCAGAGTTTTTTTTTCTTCACCCATTCTGGTAGGCAAAGGGAACTATGCCCATACAGCCAAGTCTTCAGTAGAAGTTTTTTATTGATATGAAATGAAAATGAAATTTAATGAGATGAAATGAAATGAAACCTAACCAAACTCATTCAATCAAATCATTAAATCTGATATTGAAACAAATTAGTAGCTTCTTTTTAGAAATATACGTATTTGCATGAATCATAAAAACTTCTATGAATTTTTTTAGTAAATCTTCATGGTTGGTTTTTCTTTTTAATAGACATTATTTTGACAGTTGGGAAAGAGAACGCACGAGTTCGGGAAAGATAAAGAAAAAGCACGAGTATGTAATAGCCCACATCCCGAACGCTATACGTTCCTGCAATACGCCACTTTTTGAGCAACTGTATTAAAAAGATCGTTCCATTTCTAAATAACACGACAGATTTTATGTAATTTATTTGGCCGCAAAACACGGCAATTATGAATTTTCATAGAACTTTTTCCGGCCGCTGCTCGCGTGTAATTGGCCAGTACAGCAATTTCGATTTATCTCGAAGATGGTTGACGAAATAATGCTCAAATGATCTTGACCATTAGCAGTATCGCTAAAATCTAAATAGTGTCACCAGTTTTCAGTGTCCATAATTCATGTTTTCAATTATAAAAAATTGGGGTTTTCTTATAAAACCATGACTTCTCCGTAATTCTAAATTAATAAAGTTATACAATAATTAATGCTTCCGGTTTAACGACCGCTGTCATCTTGATACAAATCTATTGATCCATTCACAGACCTGTTTAAATCTCAATCTGTGCATTCAATAATGTAGTGTTGCCATCAGACCGACCGCTACTTTTCAAATCGAATGAATCGATACAGAGAAAAAATAGGTATATTTAGCAGAAAAAAAAATAGCATAACATAACTTTTGTTATTTCGTTTGATAATACCTACTTCATTTGCATATTTTTTTTATCCACCTGTTCATTTAGATTATTTGCGGTTTACTTTATAATATATAAACTACTAGTACTAACACTAGATAACAGATTCAACAGTGTGGACCTTCATCGTCATCATCATCAGCCATTTAACGCCCACTGCAGGACATAGGCCTCCTTCGTGGTTTTCATAACCATGAGGGGTTTTGCCATAATCGCCACGCTTGGCAGGCAGGTTGGCGATCGCAGTATGCGGTTGAAATCTCAAGAAAACGCTGCTGCCCATCTCCTGGTAATTTATTTCCTTAGTCGCCTTCTACGACATCTACGGAAGGAAATGGAGTGACGCTATTCTTAATCCAGTGTCACACGGATCTGTGGATCTAGTGGACCTTAATTTGACCGAATCGCTCGGATGCTGATCTTTAAATAAACCTTTAAATTAACTAGGAAAGCGGTGGTTATGTATTAACAGAACGCTTGCATCACATTCCAAGGTGTTGGGTGCGAATCGGACATTGTATGTGATTTTTTTATAGCAGTACGACTGTCTAACGTTTACGGAAAACATCGAGAGGAAACTTGTGTATGAGGTACACCCCATGCCCCCATACCTCACCTCACTCCAAAAAAGCTAAGCATAGTGGCAGATTACACTCCTGTTTTTTGTACATTCTGCCGCAGCGTATGTGTGTGGTCCAACGTATGTAAAGCCTTATCGGAAACCGGCTTGTTCGGGGGGATGAAAGTCATCGAGCTTGCGTGCGAGACGATTCGTTCGTGCCCTAAAGTGGGAACATAACGTAATCAGTACCTACGCATGTAAAGACTTACATGCCTGACTGACTATGTTATGGATGACTTTGCAACTAAAATGTTATGGTTTATCTACATAGACTGCATATTATATATTATTATGTAAAGGTGATATGAGGCATAATCACCGGGCTTTCTACTCGCATCACGTAAATCAATTATATTACATTTCAGTTATATTTTTTGAAATGGTGACTGATAGAATCGAATTGATGATCGATATAAATTACATTTTGCAGCACTGAATGTCATCGTTCCTAATCTGTGCTACGTCCTGTCACCTATCATTATAACCACAGAGAATATAATCATATGTGTTCTGTGATATAATCACCACGTTTTCAACGGTTTTGCGCTGGTTTTCTTCATGATCAGAATGTATATTTCTTTATTAACTATTTCGCATGAAGTCAAAATGTATATTTCTTTATTAACTATTTCGCATGAATTTTAGTATTTCTGTGAGACAGTCTCAGTAAAATAAATGCCTGTAAATGAGTTAAGCTAGAGACTTCTTGTGTTTTGGTAAGTCTCCATGCAATACTATTACATCCTCGTCCGGAGAATTACTTTAATGCTAACAATAGTATAAATTTTAAGCCAGTACTACAAATTAAGGTATTATTTCATTGTGGCATAACTTTGTTGCTACCGATTCTAAGTGTCTTAATCACTTGATCTTTTTTCTTTCCAAGCATGTTTAAGAAAAATTAATTTTTTATAAGTAGTGTTTGAGAATATTTTTTTTTTATAAGTAGGTACTTATCTTGCAATCTTTTGTTCCTTCGCATACCAATATATTTTCGATTACATTTATGTACATCCACCTATCGACAAATTCTTCTTGAAATTCACTTAATCCAAAGGAAAAGATCACCTACCTACTAAATCTATCTGCTGAACAACGTAATTACTTGTAGTCCTCAGGTGTCCTAGTCCAATTGAAAAAGTTTTCCCTTACTCGCTTTTCCAAAGAAATATTAATCTCAATTGTGAAAAGTACACTTGCATTTATCCGGATGTTCCGCAGTGAAAGAGTGAGCTTAGGGTATTGTAACAAAAGCCCTGCATTTTTGCCGAGCGGTGTATAAATGTTGTGCTTCATCCGACACCGTTATTGTCTGCCCAGCGATGTTTATTTCCACTGCAGCGGAAAACGCTGCGGTGTGTGAATACACAAACAGGGCCTAGAATATAATAAACCCACAGAAGTTCATTAAAATTATATTAAGGTGAAAAGTTCTCGGCGTGATATTGAAAGACTGCGATTTTGAATTAAATATTATTTTATTTTCTCTACATTGACTCCAAAAAAACTTGGTGCAACGTTTCTCCGCCGGCACCGATAGAAACCATCGGTATACCTTCCTGGAAGGCCATAAAAATATTCATCTACGGCACTCTCAACTTCTTCTTTACACGTAAAGCGCTTCCCGGAAACGAATTTCTTCATAGTATTTGCTATGAATAATAAAAACAGTATCTGAATTACTCAACTATTACCAAAACACACCATATAGCAAAAAAGTACAAGTAAGATTCTTGTTTTGTTCTGATAATAACAGCAGTTGTGAGGAAGAGGCACGCACGCACGCACGCACGCACGCACGCACGCACGCACGCACGCACGCACGCACGCACGCACCCACCCACACACACTTTACCCCTTAATCAAGGTCATGGTCTATCTCCGTTCTAAATTCGTCCCATGAGACCTCTGCGCGATTGTATCAAATTTACTATTCTATTATGCGACCTCACCACGCCGTCTCCCGTCAGCGCAGCTGCTTGCTTGTCCCTCGCTCAAACTCATTTCAAGTGGAATAGAATACTCAATGTAATGTCTTGGCCACATTAAGGAAACGCTTAACGGCCATAAACGCGTTAATTAAGGCGGAACATCAGCGCGTCAAAAAAACGCGATAATTCTGTTGGCTACACTGGTGTTCAATGTTATGGAAATAATTATGGCGTTTTAAAAAATCCTAATCTGTGACTTCTGTTCTGCTTGCTTGCTTGTTGGTATAATAAATGTCTTTCTTCTTCTTCAAAGTTCTATGGAATATAAAGTTTTTTCATTTGTATGGAACTACAATTCAATGTTTATTACGACAGTTCAATATACATTGCAGTCACAATATACAGTCTGTGTGGCGCCGGATTAAGAATAGCGTCACTCCATTACCTTCCGTGGATGTCGTAGAAGGCGACTAAGGAATTAAATTACCAGGAGGCGGGCAGCAGCGTCTTCCTGGGATTCCAACCGCATACTGCGATCGCCAACCCGCCTGCCAAGCGTGGCGATTATGGCAAAACCCCTCATGGTTATAAAAACTAGAAGGAGGCCTTTGTCCTGCAGTGGGTGTTAAATGGCTGATGATGATGAATATACATTGCAAAGTCGATTAACCCACAGATTAACAAATAGACCTGGCCCCCCATTTCTAATTCACTAACAAGCTGTTAATCTACTGTTAACAGCTGTCAGTGGTTTTTTTTGTATGCACTTTGGTCAATTGACAGCTGTTAACAGTAGATTAACAGCGTGTTAGTGTACGAGAAACTGGGGGGGTGTAACGCAGTGTGCTCGATTAATCCATGGAATAGAAGTCATCATAAAATACGAATTGTAGTTTTATGAAACTCGGCACTGAAAAACAGCGCTGTATCATAAAGCAACCGCGCTGGCGCTAGTCCCGTGCCGATCTCGTTGGGTTTACACAATAAATACTATTCCTATTCTATGTTGTGATGCAATTCGAATTTTGTTTTACTGCTTTTCAATAAAATTCACTCTGTGTATTTGCAGAAACGATGCGATATGGTACAACCGACAGCAGGTTTACTTTTACATTTTTATTGCAAAGTCGTCCTTGGATTGATTAAAGTGCACACAAGCAAAGGTGATGTTCTGTCGACCAGACTGAACGTTCAGGATGTGGTATTATGAGACAAATTAATGCTGGTAATTACATCGGACAATTCCATGTTAGTTAATACGCATTGCGTATTCGCAGCTCAATTGACATTATAGCCTACTATTCAGAAATTCAAATCATAACAATATAACATAAGCAAAGCAGGGCACAGGCCTTCTCTCAGGGAGAGAGTATGGGCTTAATCACCACGCGTGCCCACCGCGGATTGGCGATTTCAAGCGCGTATGTGAATAGCTCAGACACTCAGGTTTCCTCACGATGTTTTCCTTCACAGTTAGCCAGTGGTATTGCTACTAAAACTTCACAAATGTACATAACTTAGAAAACAAAGTCATAGGTACATGCCCGCACTGGGAATCGAACCTGAATTATGGAATTCAAATCAAATCGATATATTTGATTGGTTTTTCGCAAACAACAAACATAGGTATGCTCAATAAAGTAAAGAATATAAGGTGGTATCTACTACATTGTTCGTTTGTTATTTAATGGCTTCCACAAACAAAAACTGTTTTTACAGTTTTTTTTGTACCTGCTTGAATTTCCGCTAAAAACTGTAATTTTTGCCATAACTGCTATCTACTCGTATGTATCCATATCCAGATCCTTGTTTCTAGGTTGTCGGTCATGGGTCATGAAAAAGACTAGGTATTCATATGATTGAGAGCGGTGGTAGCGGAGCGGTAGAACGCCGGCTTCTCATTCGGGAGGTCGTGGGTTCGAATCCCGGCATGTATCAATGACTTTGTTTTCTAAGTTACGTACATTTATGAAGTTGTAGTAGCAATACCACTCGCCAACGGTGAAGGAAAACATCGTGAGGAAACCTGAGTGTTTGAGGTGTTCACATACCTCGGCGCTTGGAATTGCCAATCCGCGGTGGGCACGCGTGGTGATTAAGCCTCTCTCTCTCTCTCTGTGAGAGAAGGTTTGTGCCCTACAGTGGGACGAACATAGGCTGAACACAAAAAAAATCATATGATTGAGAAAACTGAAAGACACTTTTACTAAAATTTCCACCCATGCCGGGATTTTTAGCCTCTAAATAGGTTTTTAAAAATAGTCCTCAGCACGGGTTATTGCGACAATAAAAAAGAATGTAATCGTGTAGGTACAGCGATATCATTCCAATGTTAAAACCTACTGCAAAGTAGGTTACTCGGGGCTGCAAGTGATGTCGCTGCCTGTACGTAATACAGAGAAGTTTGTAAAGAGGCTCGAAATTTCGCCGATGCTTGCACTTGCCCATTAGCTCAGTTGGGAGAGCGCTGGCACGGTTAGCCAGGAGACCTATTTTTGAATCACTCGTATGAACTACATACGTTTGTATGGGAAGCTCCTTGACCAGGCACGGTTCCTTTTAAAAGAATAGTTTCGTCTTTTAGCTTTGGCCTAGTGTAAACAAAAAAATACTATCAAAGTAAAAAAATTGATAGTAGGGGTTGAAATTTCTTAAATTATTCAGATGGATAATTTAGGAAATAGGACAAGAGAACAGCTTGATAGACTTTATAGCTTCCCGTATTATAATAATTTCTATCAACGCTTTGTTTACAAGTACCTAGTTCAAAGAAACGAAATTTACATAGTGATGCAGAGAATACGTTGGCTTCTGGAATGACGTCAGCACATTAACGCTCAGTAGAACAGTGTCTTGCCAGCGATCGCATTTCTGATTGATGTAGGTTTTATTAATAAGAACTTTATTATTTATTTATGGTCAAGAACGAGCCCTAGAGTTTTGTTCGAACGTTAGCATTCAAAGCACCGAACGCGCTGAGACTTTTGCATCTTATTCCACTAATTGTTTTGAGCAATCTCTTTAAAGTCAGTTGCTATGATTTAAAAGAATTTTGATGCTACATTGCGCCGTTAAAACCTAAGTGAAGTGGACTTATCAGAATCTCAAACGCGGGCACTTTTCTATTTATTTATTACAGTTTTCGTTAGTCCGTAGGTACTAGCTTAGTTCAAATACAAATAAAGATTTATACCCTCGCAAGTCATAGCAATTACAGTTAGCCCAGATCCGTATGATATTCATAAAATTGTCTCGGCTTAGTGCCAGTTGGCTAAGGAATTTTCACGGCTGTCTTCATTCAGTTTACTTTACAGGCATGCATGATTTAAAGGCAGTCGTGGTAAAAATGGTATGACCATCACAGACATTAGATAAAGTCTGTTTTTTAATTCGATGCAAAAAAAATACTGTCACTTTGACATGGGCCGGGGTCGTAAACCATCACAATCCATCACATTTATTGACGTACTCTATGCAGACATCAATACAAGTCTATTTTTGAAATGTCATGACTGACGACGGCAATTAATATATTGCGCGATGTCTTGTTCCATACTAAATTTCCTTTTTTACGGTAAAAGAAATCAATCAAGTTTAATTATATATTTAAGAGTAGTAACACTGCCTCATTTTTTGTTTGCGTCGAATAAAAAAGCGGACTTCAATCAACACAAAGCACACCTACTTCGCGTGCCCAATAAAATAGTTAATATATAACGGATCAAAAAACTTGGCTGCCCAAATGCGAGATTCACAAAATGGCAATCAATCTACAAAATATTGAACAAATAAAATGGAATTTGAAACAATAAACTTACGTGAAAGAGCGAACGCTGAATTAAACCACGCATCTCCTGCGACAACTTTCGGGCGGCTGGCTCGGCCGGGGAAGGCGCAGGGACGTTGAAAGCGGGTTGAGGGAGGAGTGGAGTGCGTGTCTGTGCCGTCCACGTAAGGTCAAAAGCTATAGTTACCTACTAGTACGAGTATTATCCGACAAAATATGTGACCTAGGCGACCATTCAATTCGTCCTTCGGTCGGAGACATAAAGTACATATTAGCACTTTTTTATTTTAGTTCATGAATCGTACGTTATAATCTCAGAACACAAAAATAAGGAGAAGTGTTATAATGGCCCGTTTGCTAGAAAACCGATGTCGCCACTTACTCACACAGCTACATTGTCCTCATAATCTCTATTTGATTACAACATAAACAACCGGCTCACTATTCGCTGTTTACACAAATGAAACAGCCAATGAGAAGAGCAGCACAACATTAGTGATGGGGACGAAAAAGTACATTATCGATTATACTTAACAAAAATCGTACATCGTACAAAAACTTTTTGTACATTATGTCGATTTTTTTCTTGCCATCTATACCTAAATAGTAACTAATTATTTCTCTACGTCGCGTAGTCTGTAACTACTTTATTTCGTTGTAGTAATCCTTTGCAAAAGGCTGCCTAAGCTTTTATTTTTACAGGCTTTGCCTACCAATGTGTTAATTCCTAAATATGTCAGTTTTGTTCATACCTACCTATCGTATAATTCGTGAATTCCGTTTCATCGTAAATTCTAATCATACAATTTATTATTCTAAATGACAAAGTTTAGAGAACATTCGCTGAGTTACCTACAAAATATAGGTATGCAAGGCGACGAAACGACGTTGGCTGTGCCGCGCCGCTTGAATATAATTCAAAACATATCGCCTGCGTAATTTTTGTTTGAAGCGGCAAGATGCCTGCGCCTTGCCTTCACCTTATGCGCGTTTTTGTATAGCGCACACCTTAAAAAATCTAGAACTACTTATTTTAACTCGTGAATTAATGAGCAGTGACTGTAGATGTTTCTGAGTTTGGATTAAAATTTTCATTGCCTTGGTGGGTGACAACTGTGATGGGTACATAAAAAAACATTCTCAATAATATCACATAAATAATATTTTTATTAACTTGTGAAAAATACATTAGGTAGTAAGAACTCAAAGGGCCGGTTTCTGAATTGAGAATTTCACTAAGTAAAAACATAAGTAACGTTCTGTCACGCTCTTTTGTGAAAAATTCGAAGAGACAGTACTACAGTTAACCATTTACTTAGCGAAATTCTCAATTCAGAAACTGACCAAAAGAAACTTGTGAAACATAAACTTAAAGAAACTTTCGAAACACATTTACATTAAAAAGATAACATCATCATCCGACTGAGATCCTGCAATGAATATTTTACTGTTCCCTTAAAAGGTAAATATTTATTTAGAACTTGTCACTTGTTGACATTGTTCAATGTTTTGCGTGATTTATTTTTTCGAGGTTTTTCTTCAATCGACATAAATCTACAAATGCATACTTTTTGTATGCATTTTTTACAAATGCATACAAAAAGTATGCATTTGTAAAAAATCTAATATTTTTTTATTTATACAGGGCCATTTTTAAGTTAACACAATTCCTGAAACACCAATTAAAGTAAGTCATTTACAACAACTTTGGTTTACGACTTTTGAAAACTCGATGTTATATTTTCAACTTTGTTCATATGATTTTTCGATTTTCTAGTCTGTGGCGGCGCTATATGACCGATAAATTATGTGTTCAATTGAATGGACATTCCTCTATGTCTGACAATTATTTACAGGGGTCTTTGACATTCGCAGCATTTTTCGACAAAAAAATATCCGTCACTTCCAAGGGGATCTAAAATAGTAAATAAATTATGAAATTATTAAAAACATTACCTGGTCACCTGTTATTTCTTCAGGAACGCATGTTTCAACAGTAACAATATCCGAAACTTTCTAATACGGATCTAAAATTAAATAAATTATTAAATTATTGAAAACACTTCATTTACTTTATTTTAAATTAATCGAATTTCATTTATAAGATTAGGCTCATAAAAGATTATAAGAATATTATTTAGTACCATAACCACATCACCTGACTTGTTTCTTTAGAAACACTTTCTTTTGCAGAGTTATGCGTCGTTGCGTCCATTGTCACCTGAAATAGAGAATCAGAATAAAGTAACAATCGAATATTCCACACCATGTAAAATATAATTATGCCGTGATTTTAGGTATATTGGTACCTCAACATTTATGGAACTCCTTATTACCTGTATTTTCAAAGCAGGACCTGCCCACGTTAATATTTTTTCCACTCTTTAGCATCTGGAAACATTTCTCCGTAAAATGGATGGAGCAACAGGTATTTGATTTGAGAGGAAGCCAGTTAAGCAATCTCCCTGTAGTTTCAATCCATTTATCCTTCCTATTAGGGTATTTGGGAAACCTGAAATTAAATCTTTATTAAAAACTTTTTGAAATACGTGGTGAAAACTAAGCCTGTTTATATTACGACAAAATCTGCCACTAAAGTAGAAGCTTCCTTAGCAACTGAAGTCCACGCGGACGGAGTCGCGGACAATAGCTACCTAGTCGTACAATATAATTGGTTCTAGTAATTTTGGAAGTCTGGACGAACGAGTGTAAATGCGACGAAGTGTCGATACTTAATCAGTCTGGAAAGAAAGCAACTACCCCATCACTATGACTCCCGCTGACACCTACTGTGACTTTGACAGTTCACGGCAAATACATGCGGCCGTACCACGAAACATCGCAATTCATCGCATAGAACAATAGTCAGTTTCGCGAGACGGTCCATTGCGGGCTTGCTTTTCCATGTTAGAAAACCTCCACGAAAATTCTACATAAAAACAGCAGTGGAGTAAACCCGACGATATAAATACGTCTCATTTATGTTCTTAGTACTGGAATGCATATTGCACAGGAAAATTATTATAATTATGATTTTTCGTAGTTTAGAGATGGATATAGTGAGTAAAATAGGCTTACCGGTGAAAACACACTGCACTGTTATTTGAATAGCATGTATCACTGCGATTTCTGTAGGTAATCAGGCATTTTTCACATATGTTACGGCGATAGCGGGCGCGAGGCGATTGACGGCCATATTTAAAAGTTTCGCCGAGGTTAGCCCAACCGGGCTAACGTTGAGCGACAGTGCCACGCCCATATGGCACTTCTCCTTCTTTTTGTGTTCTGAGGTTATAATAATACTTAGTAATTCGCTCGGTAACTGGAGTTCAAACATTTTACGGTTCCATATAACATTTATTGGTACTAGGTATTTGAACGCAGTGACTGGAGCTCGGAGACACCTAAAATTTGTGTGGAAACGCCTCTGTCATACGATTTGACTCCTTTGTCACAACGATTTTCCTCAGAAATTCATAAAATTAGGCGGTGTCAATTAAACACTCGAATCCTCGTATAGTGTAGGCATATAATCATAAAAATTTATAAAAAAACTAAATTTTGCAGATTTTTTTTTTTCTGGGGGTGGCAGCAAATGTGACGTAAAAAATAGGAACGACCCAAATATTATATTGAAACACTGATATTGGGCTCATTCTCTGTGTGCAGGTTGACTGGTAGAAAATGCCATTAGCATTAAGTCCACCTTTTGTACACTGTCTTTGTGCAATAAAGAATTAATAACAATAATAATATTATTTTAATTTTGTTTATTGAAGAAACCAACCAGCTTTACAATTTAACTTATTTCTTAAAATAGATAAGCTTAACAGTAAATTATAGGTTACCTCAGAAGATACATCGTACTGGGTATTTACGTTTAAATGATATTAAAGAGTAGTATTAACCCCCTTATCCGTTGGCCGTTGGGGCGGAAAAGTTCTGACCTGGCGACCGCGGACCGGACGATGCGACGCAGCGTAGGCCGGCCCCCTACCAGATGCACAAGGCCGGGAAGTTTGGAAAACCATGAGGGAGGCCTATGTCCTGCAGTGCGCCCACTAATCATCATCATCAAGCGGCTGATGATGATGATTATAACCCCCTTAAGTTTCACCGAACCTTTCTGAAACGCCGTGTCTCCTCAGGGTCTAGTCTCAAAGTGTACCACGGTAAGTCAAGAGAGCCCCTAAATAGGAAGAGAAAAATTACTTACGATCTACTAAAACATTTTATAAGACGCCAGCGACGAAAAGGAAGGTTGTGTCAGGCGTCCACCGCGTCAAAGTAACCTCAGGCACTCAACTGTAATTAAGGCTAGCGCCACACCTATATATTTTTTCCATACGAGGTGTGAATCGACATGTAAGTCGACAAGTTGAAAATGTATACTTTTATTTGTTGATACTTTTATTGCACTTAAAAAAATCGTACAATGCGGCGGACTTAATGCCATAAGCATTTTCTACCAGTCAACCGCAGGAGGTAAGGGAAAGAGTTGGTAGGCGTGCAAAAAAAGGACAAGTTAATATAAGTTTAAAAATATACTTTTATAAAATATGCTTTTCAGGGCAGCCATTCAATTTCTTAGCTTTATTGGTACGTAAAATTTATTTTACATTAATCAATAATGTTTTGAAGTGAATCTAATAATTTTCAATTTAAATTTTCAGCTAATGTAACAATATTTGAAAATGTTGTACCAATGAACAAAATAAAAGACTTATCAAGTTGTTCACCGACGACGAAATTTAAATAAAGGGGGGAATTGTGACTTTTTAACGGGCTACACGGAGCTTGGAGAGACATCATGTCTTAAGCTAGAGAGGAACATCTCAATAATAGTGATAGCTATTTCTAGACTAGAACCCAGAGTTAGGAACTTCGTAATTTAAAGCATTTTGGGCCCAAACGGTCGTTTAATTGTAAATCGAATATAGACCTGGATTGTTGAGCGTACCTACTGTGGAGACATAAATATAAAAATAGATTATTAGCTAATATGATCAACTTTTTATTACATCTTTTCATTGATTGCCTAGCCTCGCAAAGGATGGATCAATCAATCAATTCAAAATAGACGACTGCGCCGGCCAGCTATCATAAAGAAGTATCGTTACAGTACGTTCTAGTCTAAAAAGAGGAACGACCCATATGGGTCATCAAATGGGTCGTTCCTCTTTTAATTGTTCTTGTAAAGTGACTGTGCATAAGGTCATCACAGATCTTATGCACAGTCACTTTACAAGAACAATTAGTAAATATATGTTAATACAACCGCCTGCAAATAATTATTATGGAGGACGAACAAGAGATTACTTGACACCTAGAATTTGTAATAGCTATCCTCTTTTGCTTGATAAAAACAAAGTATGTAAAGCCACACTAAAATATAAACTTAAAGAACTAATGATTAAAAAAAATGTATTTAGAGGCTAAAAATTCCACCCATGCCGGGACTTGAACCCGCGACCTCTGGCTCACCGTGCCAGCGCTCTCCCAACTGAGCTAATGGGCAAGTGCAAGCATCGATGAAATTTCGAGCCTCTTTACAAACTTCTCTGTATTACATACAGGCAGCGACATCAGGCCAACATCATAATCATGTACAGCGATATCATTCCAATGTTAAAATCTAACTGCAAAGTGGGTTACTCGGGGCTGCAAGTGATGTAAATTGCTTGTAAAAATATAATATAAGTAAATAATATATAGAGATAGAGCGCTCCGCCAACAAACTGCTACGCAGCTTGGCGAAATTGTGTACTACATTAAGGTTTTTTATTTTTTTTATAAATAAAAAATATAAATATATATATTCATGATGGAGATTTTTCACAAAAAAAAATCCTGTAGTAAACAGAAAAATGTGAATGTAACAAACACAGATGAGAGGCATATTTAGAGCGGTGGTAGCCTAGTGGGTAGAACATTGGACTCGGAAGCGAAAGATCGAGGTTCGATTCCCAGTGCGGGCATGCAGGTATGACTTTGTTTTCTAAGTTATGTATATTTGTGAAGTTATAGTAGTAATACCATTTGCTAACGGCGAAGGAAAACATTGCGTGGAAACCTGAGTGTCTGAGCTATTCACATACGCGCTTGAAATCGCCAATCCGCGGTGGGCACGCGTGGTAATTAAGCCCATACTCTGTCCCTGAGAGAAGGCCTGTGCTCTACATGGAACGTATAGGCATATTTTATTTCCATATTAACGATCTTCACCAACGGCTTACATGCATATCTGGAATGGAATATATATATATGTATGTGGAATGTGTATCCGTAAGTATTCCGAGCGAATGAAATACGGATAAAACCCTAAGTCCGGAGACAGGTACGGTAACCAATACCAGTACCATCTCCGTTATCGCTATTGCGTTGAGTCACTTCATTTCCGGCTGCCTTCCGAGAATCTACGACCAGCCTAAAGCACTCCACTGTAGCTCCGAATGGCTTATGGCTGTAAAATCGCCCGACCCAGATCCTGAAGTGTGTTTTCATGTAATCTAGATGTCTGCTAACACCCACCGTGGTGCCCTTTTGTGATAAGCGTTTTCGTTGTTCTTAACTCGCCCCTGAGGCTACCGCAGGTGTGACGCCGTAGAAGTTATCTTGTGGAAGGAACAGTTTTTATTTTGATTAATTTGTATTTTTTTATGGGCATTATTTTTTTAAGTTTGATGTAATTTTATGAATCGATCGTTTGTTTTGTAGTATTTGAATTGAAGTAGACTAATATGGTGGATTGCGTAAATGTTAATTATGTTAATGTGATCGATTTTTCTCTTTTTAGGGTTCCGTACCCGAAGTTTGAAATTTTCACAGATGATGTATTTCTGTTGTCGCTATAACAAAAAATACTAAAAACAGAATAAAATAAATATTTAAGGGGGGCTCCCATACAACAAACGTAATTGTTTTTATGTTTTTTTGCTCGATATTAATAACGGCAACAGGTAGACGCTTGAAATATTAATCTATATCTGTGATTGTTATCTAAACCATTAACCACTGCAGGCCACCATACTTGATATGTACGAATGGCCCGTCTGGGTGTACTTCCATGTTTGTTATGTCTTTGCCTAGTTGCCTTAGCACAGGGTAACCTAATTTGAGGCCAGGACACGTGTTTGTATTGTGCGGAAGTTATTTATTTATTTATTCTTACTCCATTTCCGTGTATCTAATCTGTCTGTAAATCCATTCAATACCAAAATTCACCCAAAAACTCACAACAAATACAGCGCCGTGTATATAAAACCGCTTAGCGAAACTTCATTTGTCATCAGTAATCATCGCAGTTACGAGGGGGTACATTTATCAACGTAGAGCCGTGAACTGAGAAAAAAAAACAGAAGGCTTCCTCCTAGGGATAGCTCAAAAGTATCGCGTATGAGATTGGCAAGACATATCTACCCGATGGTATTAAGGTTCTAGAGTTGAGTCCACGAGCTGGCAAACGTAGTGTAGGGCGCCCACCAGGCCACACATATTTTTCAATAGATATTAATAATGCACACGTATTTTTTCAAAAGAATAAATAGCACATGATCATCATCAGCCATTGGACGCCCACTGCAGGACATAGGCCTCCTTCGTGGTTTTCATAACTATGAGGAGTTTTGCCATAATCGCCACGCTTGGCAGGCGGGTTGGCGATCGCAGTATGCGGTTGGAATCTCAGGAAGACGCTGCTGCCCGTCTCCTGGTAATTTATTTCCTTAGTCGCCTTCTACGACATCAACGGGAGAAAATGGAGTGACGCTATTCTTAGTCCGGCACCACACGGAGTCCGTCACCTCGAGGGGTCCGTCACCTCGAGGGGTCCGTCACCTCGAGGTAAACCAGTTGCCAAGCTGGTCTAAGTTGGCAACCAACGCTGCGGAGATGACAAAAACAGAATAAGCACAACAAAGCTGTTATTTGCCTGTATTTGGTAGTGTACCTACTAAGTAATAGCAGTAAAATTTCAATCCAATATATATAGAAAATTATCTCGCGAAGACGATCGAATCGCGCAAGGCGCCGAGTTAAGTTGCACGGGTTAAGTTAGTTACGATTATCCCCATTTCATTATTACGATTGGTTACGATATTCTCTCTCCTCTCTATTGCCGATATTCCGTGCTCTATTGAACAAGTATGAATTTTAGAGACTCGCCCTTAGCTCGCTGGACCGACGGCAGATTATTGCTCGGAATGAGGACGACCGAGAACGGAAATAAGTGGCATGCCTTGGGGGAGGGGGGGGAGGCTATTTCCAGCAGCTATATCGATCGATCACTTTATTAGCCTTATTAGCCGCAATTAATAACGCGAAACTGAAAATGGTCTCTTCAGTATTGATAAATTATGCCACTTCCAAGAAGACTGCAAAAGATACTCTGTTTATTGCATTAGTGAAATTTATGGAAGACAAAGGGTACCTATAAAAGGGTAATGTAATTTCAGTACAAAGTTATCTGTGACCTAACTGAGAAGAGGGCACATATTTACAGGTTGATGTGCCATCTACTGGTTTTGTGTCCGTCGCAGACTTCGGAAACGGCGCCATACATTTTTATACTATTGTCGCATCAGCCACGCGCGTCAGTCGCACACGATCGATCGCGGCATGCGATGAAGTCTACCATTACACGACTGGCCGCATAAAAAGGAGTGTTACATTTCCAGAGTTCATGTCTGTGTAGCGCACATTACATGGAGCGTTCGGCGCGCAGTCCGGGGGATCCGTGCAAGCGTCCTGCCGACAGCGCGCCTTATGCGCTTTGGCTGGCGATGTAGGTACTCTTAGCCTTGGTAGAGGAACAAAATCGACTTGTCCAAATCAGAGCTTCTATTCTATTTAGTTAGACACAAGTAACGTCAACACAGAAAATAAACCAAAGCTTTTTCGTGCATAATTACCTGTATGTTCTACATCAGAATATAGCAGGTTTATTAAGCAAGTCAAACCATTGAACTGTATGTTTAAATGAATTATAATATAACGATCATAAGGGGAGGAGGAGCAAGTAAACTTTATTAGGTATAAGGAGTTACAGAATGTTTCAAAGCTTTCGATGAAGAGAATTTTAGAATGTTGTGGTATAGAGTTAACTGAACATAAAACTATAATAATATGTATATATAGGGTACCAAAATCGATGAAGAGATAGATTTACATTTAATCACCTTAAGGGGCTCCATAGAGTCACTAGCGCCACCAAGGAAAAAAAAACATCTTATTTACAGGGCCTAGATTCTGTTAATGCATTGTAGTAACATGACAACTGCATGAACATGGCGATTTCATTTCATGGCTGCTTCAAGTCTACGCGGGCACATGTATCAAACCTTCTAGGCGTCAATGGTATAAAAAAAACACGTCACGTGACCCGACAGTGTACCTGTCATTATACTACAATGCACTAACAGAATCGAGGCCGTGGTCGTTTTTGCAAAAATTGTCAGTACAATCTCTTAATCAAATGAATAGTAATGTTTGGAACCTACGACCGAGAACCTGGGATCACGGACCTGGGTCTAGACCAAACCAAAAAGGGCCATTTTGGCGTTAATGCCATCTAATCCTAGGTTTTTTGCCTTAAGTTCACGGCCATAGGCCCTAAAAATCACTATTAATATGTATGAGAGATTGTACAGACACTTTTTACAAAAAATATCTGTAAAAAGTACGATTTTTTCCCTTGGTGGCGCTAGTGTAACTCTGTGGAGCCCCTTAAGGATAATTGAATTAAATTAACATAGTAAAAATTGTCTTGTCTTTTACTTTGCAACCGGGCGCTGATTTTTTTTTTGTGAATATAGCGATAAATGGTTGAGCTAAACTGACACTGGTTTATGGTATCGTAAAGAGAGTGGTAATGAAGGTCTAATTTAGCGATACTGAAAAACGCGTTTCAGCTTATGCATTCTCTACGCCGCACCCTGTATTATTATTTTTAATAATTGGAGAACCAAAACTTTCGTAAGCGCTACACATTATTAACTTAATTCCGCATTCACTTACTGCTTTTTTGTCTGAAGAGCCCGACCAGGTTTTGCTCTGATTCGAAGAGCTTATCTTGGCGAGTAGAGACGGAGCTCGCGTCGTCGGCTGCTCGTCTCTGAAAAAGTAAGCCAGCAAGTGAATCCGGAATTTAGTTAATAATCAGTGAACCTTTTACACTACCATTCCATTTTGTACAAAGACACCCCATTATAATTGTAATGCCTGCCGCTTCGTCACTCGCTAATGTTACATTATTTACTCGGTATAATCGCTCGGGAACAACACAAATAGACAATGGGTGAAGATTTGCTCCAAGGAAGGTTCGGGAGCGCTGAACTTAGGAAAAGTGGTTTTGTTCGGGAAAATTATATGCGTAATGTTTGGAAACATCGAACAATCTCGATTAGATTTGATCTCTTGTAACAATGCAAGTAACTTAGGGCCAGTTTCTGAATTTTGAATTTCGCTAAATCAATAGTTAACTGTAGTGCTGTCTCTTCGAATTACTCAGAAAGTTACTTAAGTATTTACTTAGTGAAATTCTCAATTCAGAAACCGGCCCTTAGTGATTTTGTTAAAGTATTTCTTTACATTTAAATCTCACATTTTAAATTTGTTAAAATATTAGACTACTTTGAGCCGTCTTGTTTTGTAAGCTTGTTCACATTTTCTTCAGCGTACGTGTATGCTTTGGCTGACGTTCTATCTACACTGTTAAACCTATTCTGTATGTTACTGATTGTTTGTTACCTGTTTTACACACCAATAAAGTCAAATAAAATAAAATTAATAAACCGGCTAGGGATCCATATTTGAGAGAGCTTTTATTTCAACACAAGCCTTGCTACGATGCGTACGGGTTTGCTCCTTATGCGCCTGAGTACAAATACAATTTTCTTCCGTTTTTACGGAAGCGATGCATGAGCACGCGTGAATCGGGTTTGAATTGCGTTTTAAAGTCGCCGTGGGGGATGGCTCTAAAATATTCATGATGCCGACGAAAAGCTCTCTATCTACCGTAACATAATTCTGTTGCCACGTTTTGTATGCACATACGTAAGTAGCCAGAAGGAGACGAGCCAAATCCTCTTATTGCTCTTACTTCATTATCGGATTTCCTCCACATTGTTAGGATATTGTTAGCTGGATAAATCGAATGTATACCATTTCGTCGGCTTATTGCAAGAACTCATTTAACCGACATATTAACTATTGTGAGAAAAACGACTTTTTAGTTCGTGTTAGTTAATGGTTGTATTTCCTCTTCCTTATAACATCGTTAAAATAATGCCTGATACTAAAACACCACTATTGTATCATTGCTCAATACATCTATATGTCCATACCTTTAAAAAAGTGATTAGTGAGTTTTTGCAGTAAATGACTTGCAGTAAGCCGACGATTTATTTATCGGTTATACAAACGGGGAAGAGAGCCTAGGTCCTACAACGGATCCGTCGATCGATGTGCAAGTCGCAATCCATTTCCATTTCCATTACAGAACACTTACTATTTCACCGAATGACATAAAAATTTAAAGCTTCTCACTAATACAAGGTAATTTAGAAGTATGACGGCCTTATTTATAAAATAACGATTCCTCTAAAGCACTCCTAAGAGACAGTTTATTTAATCTACGGTAAGGACTTTTCCTTGTAAAATTACCACCACAGACTATTTTAATCGGGCGTTTTAAGGAATTGCGTTTTTAGGGTTCCGTACCCATACGGTGCCAAACGGGACCCTTTTACTAAGACTTCACTGTCCGTCTGTCTGTCTGTCTCTTACCAGGCTGTATCTCATGAACCATGATAGCTAGGCAGTTGGAATTTTCACAGATGATGTATTTCTGCTGCAGCTATGACAAAAAATACTAAAAATAGAATAAAATAAATATTTAAGGGGGCTTCCATACAACAAACGTTATTTTTTGCTCGATATTAACAACGGCAACAGTTAGATGCTTGAAATACTCACAGAATATTTAGTTCTATATTCTCTTCAAAAATAAATAATTAAAATAAAATAAATATTTAAGGGGGGCTCCCATACAAGAAACGTGAGTTTTTGCCGTTTTTTCTCGATCTTTGTGTCTAATGTTGTATAGATAATGGTACGGAAACCCTTCCTGCGCGATTGCGATTCGCACTTGGCCAGTTTTGTATAAATAATACCGTAAATGTATGTGACGTACGTAAACGTATCGCATCGACTAGAATGCGACTACAGAGCACCTCCAACGCGCTGCTCCGGGTACTTGCAGACAAGCCTGAGAGCCCTTTTATGCGACACTGGGTGGGTGTGCACACGCAATTTAAAATAACATAGTGTATATAATAAGCTTTAGTATATATACGTAGTTAAGTTACTAACATAGCCGTAAGTTCTTATTTTTTACTAACTTAATATGTATAATGTGTGTCTGAAATAAAAATACGTTATTATTAATTACATTACCTACACGAAATTGAATGAGAGCTCCTGATGATGAAAATACATACAACAGACGCTTCTGGGCCTTGTTTAAAACTTTTACAAGTAATAGCCGGGTTTTTTTAATGTTCATAGAGATTTTTTTATTAATTTAATTTGAATTCCACGCGACGTCTAATATTGTAGTAAGTCTGGTAGCGAAGTTTAATAATAAATAACAATTATAATAATAAAGTTTGTTTATTGTACAAAAATACCAAAATACAAATACAATAAAATGGCATGGCACAGCATTATTTTGACAACCTTCTTCGAGATAAATCGAAGTTGCTGTACTGTCGTGTTTTAGCGGCCAAATAAATTACATAGTAAACTCATTATCTGTCGTGTAATTTAAAAATGGAACGATCTTTTACTCTGAAACATGGCAACCAAGGAGGTAACTTATCAAAGGTTTTATTTAAATTTCGAACTGGGCCCTTATTGTGAACCAATATGTTTCCAGATGTACGCATTTACGTAGCTGTGTATTCGAAAAAAGCACTTTTTTTTGTTTGGGCAGTGTTATTCTTTTATTTATTTTACTTTTTTTTGTATTTAGGTCTACATAATATCGGTACATGTTAAATGAATTCGGACCTCCAAAAACCATAACTGGTTTGGCTCGAGGTCCGTATCTTCATATACAAATGCAAAACGCAACACACCCTTAGCGTCGTCTTTTGTCTAATAAAATATAGAGTCTCCATAATATAAAACAAGCTAAAATCTAGAGTCTCCATATGTTGTGAGACTCACAGGAAGGACATTTCGCCCCATCTCTTCAGCGTGTCTTCAGCGTGACTAGTCTTTACCGCGCCCTCGCCCCATGTCCCTTTCGTCTTTTTTCGTACAATTCACCCTTTGTTAAGCTACAGCAAATTCAACAATAATGCAAATTTCCTGATCCAATTTCAGTAGCCGACAGGGATATTTCGTTTTTACCTACACACAATATGTATTGTTTTGTCGTGGTATTTGTGCAAAGTGCGTCAATAACGAGCTGAAATATAAAACGAGAAGCGAAAATGAAAATAGCATTTTCTGGTATTTGGGACAGACAGAGCAATGTCGTTTACCGTTCTACGGGTGTTTTAATTTGACATGTTTTGCTGTTATTCTTTCTTGCTTTTAATAATATGTGATAAGGATTTCACTGGGTCTTCTAGTGCGCTCAGCAATTAATAGTGCGCTCAGCGATTAGAAGGCCCGATTTGGAGTTAACCTAGCAAGTGTAATAAGGTTCTCAACTTCTTAATCGCAATTAACTTTCTTATCAGTGGAAAGATGATCACGAAATGGAGTGACGCTATTCTTAATCCGGCGCCACACTGTAATGATGTATTGGTACTGTAATGAATTAGCGCCACAAACGTGTGACTCGCGCCGTTGTACTAACCATAGGCATAAAAGCTAATAAAATATGTTAAGCCTCACGCTAGTAAATTTTTCAGCGGGGCTATTTATTAACCGAATGCTATTTCCGACGCAAAATTATGTTAACGATGCGACGATAAACATAAACATTGGCGACATAAAGGAATTGATGGCCTTCTATATTAATAAAATCATTCGACCGGCAATTGTAATGGTTATTTTCGTTGAAATATATTCTCCGTTTTTGTCTTTTCCATATCCATGGAGGAGGCCTACGTCCAGCAGTGGACTTCTTGTGGCTGAATGATGATGATGATGATATTCTCCGTACCAGATGAGCTTGCCCTGAAATATAAAAAAAAAAACAAATGGAACGGTAAAACGCCGGCTTCTTATTCGGGAGGTGGTGAGTTCGAATCCGGGCATGTACCAATGACTTTTTTGTGAAGTTGATCACTGTGCTCCAAGATACAATTTAATTTAGTTTGGGGTTCAGAGATACTGTATATATTGTTAATTTTTGTTCAGCTCAATAAACATTTTTCATTTTCATTTTCATTATAGAAGTAATACCATTCACTAATTGTGAAGGAAAACATCGTGAGGAAACCTGAGTGATTGAGGTGTTCACACGCCTCAGCGCTTGAAATTGCCGATCCGCGGCGGGCACGCGTGCTGATTAAGCCCGTACTCTCTCTCTCTGAGAGAAGGCCTGTAGCCTGCAGTGGGATGTAACAATAAAGGAAAAAATTATAATCAAAGACAAGAAATTTTAAAAAGAGACCGATATTTCGTGTGAATGAATAACGAACTATTATAATTTGTAGATATTATTTTTCAGAATTTTAACGATTTCTCTCCGCAGTTTGTGTACGTTCAGTGAAATACTATCTGGTACGGAGTATACTGGTATTTATTTCTCTAAAACACTCCTCAAATACAGTTTAAATAGTCTGTCGTAAAGGGAAATACAAACTTAAACTGCGTTTGAAGGAATCGTGTTTTTATAAATAAGAATGCAAGTGAAAAAGGATAGAGTACACCTCATTAAATTGTACGGGACCAGTTTCGTTGTGGCATTATCATTTTATCCCTTTGTTAGAGAAATATAGAAATATCGAGATTGCGCTCTTCTGGACGGACGATGTCTGAAGATACAAAGAGGGTGTTTTGACACGAAATAAACGTATAACCAGCATATACATACAGCTTATGTATATAAGCTGTAGGCGACAAGCCTTCTCTCATATAGAGAGAGAGAGTATGGGCTTAATCACCACGCGTGCCCACCGCGGATTGGCGATTTCAAACGCTGAGGTATGTGAATAGCTCAGACACTTAGGTTTCCTCACGATGTTTTCCTTCACCGTTAACAAGTGGTACTACGTTAAAGTAGCTGGCTAGCACAGCCGTCTAGTTAGATTTTGAATTGAATCATTCGCTGCCTGTCGATCCCTAGTTAGGCTAGGCAATCGATGAAAAGATAGAATAAAAATGTTATTTAATGCTAATTTCCATCGGATTGACTAGGGATCGATTGACAGCCTAAACAAAACGTAACAATTTCCCTTCAAATAATTAAAAATCAAACTAGACGACTGCGCCGACCAGCTACTTTTAAAAGGTATCGTTACATTACTATAATATAAAAAATCTAGACCGCTGCCGTTGGGGAGAGTTCCCAAGATGCTGGCAGCATTCCCCAATTAAAAATGTTTTCATCTTCTTTAGTCTAGCATATGTCGTAGGATTATTTGATAAATCAAATATTCGCGAAAATCCTAAATATATTGTTAAAACACGTATAGTTTAGATATGGTGACGATATATCTAGGTCTTACTGAAAAAATATAGGGCTTTTGCAAAATCGTGAGTCACCTTAATAAGATTAACCGGTGGCTATTATCCAATAAGAATACTGATTGGCTGGTCGGAGCGCCCAAAACAGCATCTTCCATGATTGGTTGACGACTTGACTTTTGAAATGTCAATCCACTCTCGCACGGTGTTTTGTTTATGATTGTATTTTTGTATGCGAGTCAGCAGTTTTTTTTTTATATGTAATGTGGTGAACAGTGTAGGACTTGACAAATAGTGCGAAAAGTTATGGGTGTATCTGTAAGCACAAAATGACCGATAAAAGTGAAATTATTGCTGAACGTTTATCAGAATCGGAAACCAATTTTGAGGTTATATCCAATAAAAAAATATTCAACATTCTCGTAGAACTAAGAATATTCTTTTTGTTGCAGTGATCTGTGCTAATGACAATTTTAGAAACCTACTTAGAGGCTAATTTTTAGCCTCCAAATAGGTTTTGAAGAAAGTTTTACGCTAATAAGAAGAACGGAACTACTAATGGGTACCCCGCACATATCCACTAGACATAGAAGAGGAGACAAAATTACATATAGCCTAAGGCGGAAATACACGGAAATACTTGATAACGGTCCCAATTATAGCAATGTCTCTCAACTTGTGCAAGATGTGTTTGAATAAAAAAAAGTTGTCGCAGAACAGAAATTGTTCTGAACAGAACTTGCTGTTTGTATTTTATCTAAAATGTTCAATAAAAAGTAAAGTTCCTAAAAATCGGCATTACTGTTTCTTTCCATTTATAAAATCTCTATGATAATACCATGAAGCTACAGAGTAAAACTAAGAACCAATCAGAATAAGAGCTGGCCAGTAAGTAAAAATCAAACCAATCAGAGTTAAGAATATTCAACCTTACCAATGCGACTCGCGTTTTCTCCAAAACTCTATCTTTTTTCCGTGAGATTAAAGATATCTTAATCTCATCACCACTGTCTCATTATCCGTGTTTTCGCAAAATCCCTAGAATTTAGCGAAAATTCAATTTATCAAATCATCCTACAATATAGGTGTTTACACGGTTACTTCTAAAATGGGCAATTTCTGAGACACGTTCGTGTGTGGCAACAACTTTTGTTCTATGACTTTTGTTCCGAGATTTTTATTTTCGAAATATGCGCGCTTATATAATTTTATTAAATTCGCGGTTTACGCGCTCCACCAATGTCGTAGCCATCAATAATCATTGCCCTCCATAGAATGTCAGTTTTTCTAAAAGAATAGGTCCTAAGCTTTATCTATCAGAAGGCTTCACTAGAAAGCAGAAAACTGAACAAAAAACTCAATTTTTGAAGTTTGAACTGAAACATAAAAAAATTCAACATTGAATAATTGAAGAAAACTATATTCACATGCGTATAACAAAAATTGTCGTACCTAAACAAAAATACTGATCGACATGTTTCAGGAATTGGGAAATTAAAAAAAAAAGGCCCCGTATAGTTCGCTTATTTCGCTAGGACCAGTAGGATTAAAATAAATACGGCGAGAGAAGCTGTTGAACTCATCCGATCCTCAATTTGTGGTTTTTGCCCAGCGAAGGGTCCTAATAATCCCTTACTTAGCCAAGTACATTTGAGGCAAACATTTTTTTGTCCGCTCTGTGATGAGCGAAATGAGGTCTTGGTAAAAATAAATTACTTACTTAAATGGGCTTACACACAAAAATATTTTTATACCTGCAACTTATTGCGTTATATAGGAGTTTTATGTATACTTTTCACAACGGCCAAATTTGCTTATTCATTAGTTTATTAATATTTACCATTAATAATCAAAATAATAACTTCAACATAATACAATCACTTGACCTGGGCCTAGATTTAGTTAATGCATTGTAGTAACATGACAACTGCGTGAACATGGCGGTTTTCATTTCATGGCTGCTTTAAGTCTACGCGGGCACACCCATCAAACCTTCTAGGCGTCAATGGTACGAAAAAACACGTCACGTGACCCGACAGTGTATCTGTCATTATACTACAATGCAATAACAGAATCGAGGCCCAGGTCGCAAACCAGGATACCCTGTCACAGTACAAATAAAACCCTATGCTATGGTAACCAGGCAAGGAAATACACTCAGACTGGCGGTTTGTAGCCTATTGTTGGGTATAGGACCCGCTCTGCTACCAGAGACCAAGGAGACAGGGCCGCCTGCCTCCTGGTCCCAAATTAAATACTAATAAACACTGAAACACAAGTAAAACACTTACAGAATGTCCAATGTTTCGTCGACGGTCCTCGTCGAATAGGCAGCCGGCGCCTCCCGGGATGCCTGCACCGGATCGCTAATGGGAGCCCTAGTCTTCCCCAGACTACCCCAAGAGCGCTCTTCCCCAGAAAACTGCGTCTCAGTGCAGGTTCTTGGTACCACGACCTCGCGGTCTCAAGGGAGAACTGTTCGTCTCACTTTCACGAGGGGAAACCTTTCCCCTCACCACAAATCGTCAGGAATGACTCGGGAACCTTCCCTCCTTTCTTAAAGTTCACTCCACGCGAAGATATAAAGCCGGCAATCCAATTGCAAACAATTTAGGTAAGTATAATTTGCTCAACCACGAGCCAACCAAGCAAGAAAATTTTCAAGTGCAATAACCTCAAAAGTAAGTGTCATCTGTCACAGACAATGTTGCTACTTTATTCCGAACATCCCCCCGCTCCGGGCTGAGAGGCTCAGGCCGCTAGCCTAATCAACCGGGAGACGAGAGAGCGTTGCTACGACTCGTCGCAGAATCGAACCATCGACCAACACATCCGCGACGCGTGGAGTTCCGTCCTCCCCAAATAGCAACTTTAAAATGCGCCCCCGGCGCCAAAACAAGGATGGCCAATTGGCCTCTTTCAAAAGTACCAAATCCCCTTCCCTAGGAGGCTCGGTCCTGTCTGTCCACTTCACCCTTTGCTGCAACAGATGCAGGTATTCAACCGACCAACGATTCCAAAAGTCCTGGCCCATTTGTTGCAACATTTGAAAACGTGACAACCGTGACGTACGTTCATCCCTCCATGGGTATTCTGGCAGCGCAGTAAGTGGCTGCCCAATCAAAAAATGGCCAGGAGTCAGGACCTCTAGATCGTTTGGATCAGGGGACAGGGGACAGAGAGGACGAGAATTGAGGACCGCCTCTACTTTACAAAACACAGTAACAAGCTCCTCAAACGTCAGGACAGTCTCTCCGATCACGCGGCGGAGGTGAGTCTTAGCTGACTTGACGGCAGCTTCAAAGATACCTCCCCAGTGAGGGCAATTTGGGGGACTAAACCGCCAAGTTACCCCTTTCCGGGCGAGGATTTGACTTAAACTATCACCATTATTTTCTAAAAATACATTAACATCCTTTAGATAGTTTATGGTACCCTTGTAATTTGAGCCATTGTCGGAGCGAATAAGTGAGGGCAGGCCTCTGCGCGACACAAAACGATCCAAAGCGGCGACGAAGGCCTCAGTAGACAATGCTGAAACTACTTCCAAGTGGACAGCCTTGGTGGCCAAGCATACAAACACGCATAGGTAAGCCTTCACAACCCGAGCGTTGCGAAGGGTGGTCGTTTTTACTGAAAACGGCCCCGCAAAGTCCGTTGCGACTCCCTCAAATGGCCGAGACTGATTAACTCGGTCCGGCGGCAGATCTCCCATCTGCGGCTGCATGAGTGAAGCCTTCACTCTGTAACAAGGTACACACTGAAAGAGGACGCTTCGAATGACTCTTCGAGCAGACAATATCCAAAACTCCCTTTGTAGGATAGCTAATAATGCCCCACATCCGGCATGGGCATTACGAATGTGTCGATCCGACACCAAGAGCTTTACCAAAGGTCCATCCTTTGGTAACAACAAGGGGTGGCGGCTTCCGTAAGGCAGGTCAGCTTTCCGAAGCCGACCCCCAACACGCAAAAGTCCCTCCGAATCCGTAAAAGGATTTAACCTGGCGACCGCTCCCTTGAGTTTGGTGCGACCCTCGCGCAGGATCCGAAGTTCAGCCTCGAAGCGGTCCACCTGCACGATGCCAATCCAGTGCAGCAGCGCGTTCCGACGTTCCTCTGCACTCACAACTGGGGACAAATGTTTATCACTCGGATTTCGACAGTTGCGAACAAATCTTTTAATCCAGCTGGTAACCGCCAGCAGTTTATCCAGACTGCTATACCGCCCAGGCAGCCAGTCGGGATCCAAGGCCGTCTCCACAGCCAGGGCGTGCACCCGCACGCCAGGCAAAACTTGAATCGACCTGTCCACCTGCTGGACAGGCCACGAAGTCTCTGGTTCCTCCAACCAGGCTGGTCCCCACCAAAGTGAATGAGACACCAATTCCGGAGCTGTGCAGCCCCGGGAAGCACAGTCAGCTGGGTTCCAATCACCTGGGACGTGTCTCCAGATGATGGGGATGCCAATGTTCTGTATCTGGGAAACCCGGTTTCCCACGAAGATTTCCAAAGTATGTGGCGCCGCGCGCAACCATGCCAGCGCGACTTGACTGTCTGACCATGCAAAGACATCCCGGATGTCAATGGTGGCAGCCAGCTCACGAGAGACGTGGCTTAACAATCTGGACAACAGATGAGCTCCGCTCAACTCTAGCTTAGGTATGGTCAGACGAGTTCTAATAGGAGCCACCTTGCTCTTTGCCAAGAGTAAAACGACGTTGACCCGACCCTCGGAATCAACCGTACGTAGATACACTACCGCAGCGTACCCCCGCTCGGATGCATCACAAAACCCATGCAGACTTGCCTGATACTTGCCCGGCGGCAAAATCCGACGAGGCAGGGCAACCCGGTTGACCTCCTTCATCGAAGATATCAGCGCAAGCCAGGTGTCCAGTGGAGGCCCGATGAGCGGCTCGTCCCACGAGACGCCCATAATCCAGAGCTGCTGCAGCAGACACTTGGCCAGGAAGATCACTGGGCTAATCCACCCGTTCGGATCAAACATACGAGCTATGGTGGACAGCACTGTCCGTTTACTCCAGACCCTCTGGTGCTCCAGGTCCACCTGGAACGTGAAAATATCGTTAACGGGTTGGTATTGCATTCCTAACACCGCTATCATGTTGGGATCTTCCACGTCCTCAAACAAATTAGGGTTCTGTTGGTGATCCTCCGGGATACCCTCCAACAGACCCGGCTCGTTAGACAACCATTTCCGCAGCTCGTAGCCTCCGGCTGCTAGAATGGCAATCAATTCATCCCGCAGTATGAGAGCCTCCTCGATACTTTGGGCCCCGGTGCACACATCGTCAACATAAAGGTCGCGTGCCAACACGGCGGCTGCGCGGGGAAAGCGGGCCCGTTCCCGCTCTGCCAACTCTAACAAGCAGCGAATGGCAATATAAGGGCTGGACTTCAACCCATATGTGTTGGTGTTGAGCTCGTAGACAGTCACCGGGTCCTCCGGGTGTTCACGCCAGAGAATCAGCTGGAAACGCCTGTCATCTGGGTGGATAACCGTCTGCCGAAACATCATCCGGATGTCCGCTCCAAACACCACCTGATGTCTTCTAAAGTTCAGTATAATGTCCACGACATCCCTGTGCAACTTGGGACCGGAATGCAAGCACTGATTTAATGACACCCCTGTCGACGTGGGGGCTGAGCCGTCAAATACGGTCCTCAGCTTACCTGACGACGCCTTCACCACCGCATGGTGAGGCAAGAAATAATGCTCAGTTGAGCTCCAATCAACTCGAGCCGGAGACATGTGGCCCAATGCCTCATACTCGCGCATAAACTCAATGTACTTATCGCGAAGGACGGGGTCACGCCGCATGCGCCGTTCCATGGCCAGCAGTCGTTTCTCCGCCAGTGCCCTGGACTGCCCTAGAACAGGAGAAGAAGCAATGAACGGTAACCTAGTTACGAATTGACCGGACGTCAGCCGCGACGTATTGGCTTGATAAAAGGCCTCACACTCCTCATGGTCCGGATCCACCCTTGGAACCATGGGAGGCTCCTCAACTTCCCAAAATCTTTGCATCGCCTTGGCAAGAGATGCAGACGCAATGACCTTCGACTCGTCCGGAGTCGAGTCCTCAAAGACTGGCCCCATTACAGAAAATCCAAAAATTGTCGACACTGCCACCAGTGAAGAGGGCCCCAGAACCTTCTGGGTGCCTAGTAGGACCCATCCTAATACATCCGAGCCCAGGAGTAGATCCACTGGAGCGGGATGGTAGAAAAGTGGATCGGCCAGATCCAGATCCGACGTACACGACCTTACACCTGAGGGAAGATCTGTAGATGGCTGCCATCCTACAATGGTATCCATTACCATGGCCATGGCCGAAATCCTCAGCGTAGAAGAGTGTACCGACGAAAAGGTAAGGTGCGTCTGCCCCGCCAGACGCGGAACCTTCATGCCGCCAATTCCCAAGAGGGGCACCGAAGGGGCACCCAGCCCTAAACCTAATTGCTCGGCCACTCGTGTTGATAATAGACATCCCTGGGCCCCCGAATCTAGCAGGGCCCTAACCCTAACCGAATCTCCCTGGGGGCCCCATACGCGGACCACCGCGGTGGGCAGCAGAACCGTCCTCGGTTCTGCGCTTGCAGAGGGGCAGGCTAGCTACAGACTCCCCCTCCCGTAGGGGGGGCCCTGCTCGTACTGTGGCTGGCGAGTGCACATCGCCATCCTAGGCAGGGTATACCCTGCAGCCCTACCGTACCTGTAATACGGCGGGTGGTACTCCAGCCGTGGGTACTCGTGGCACGGCGGAGAGTACCGCTGCGGCACCCCTGGGCCGCGCTGCTCCACGCCAGCGCGCGCAGGAACCGGTGCGCAGAGAGGAGACCCTCTCCCCTTATCAACCATCGGGCCCCCGCCCGTAGGGGCCCAACTCACACTCGGGGCGGCTGCATGGTAACCCGCAGGTGCGGGGCCCCCCATGGGTCCACGCGCAGGTACCTGGCTCAGCTCCCGGTGTGGGGGTGCGCCTCGTGGAGGACTCCTCCTCCCATCGGACGGGGGGCCTCGCCCTGAGGGGCCCCCGCCCGTAGGGCGCCGCTGTTGTGCCGTCGGAGAGTCCGCTCCCGACCTGTTGGCACACAACATTAAGTGGTGCGGCCCGCCGCATGCACGACAACGCTGGGGCCTGGGGCAGTTCCGTTCAAAGTGGTCCCCCAGGCAGCCAAAGCACAGGCTATTGCGCTTCACCATGCGCCGCCTATCAGCAACCGGCAACCCTTGCCAGTCGTGGCACTTCAGCAGAGTATGGCCCGCGTGCCCACACTGCAAACAAGCCGAGTCCTTCCCGGCCGCCGCCAGTGCCGCCAAGCGCGCCGTAGTGCGTCCTCGCAGCGGCTGCGCTGGCTGAGACGCCCTGCGCCCCTGTGAGGCGCCACATCCACACGTCGGCGCCGCTGACTGCCTCAAGTCCGGTTGTGAGGTCTCCACGACCCTGGCCTCATATTCGAGGAACTGAATGAGGTCCACGAATTTAGGCAACGCGTTGACATCGCGCTCCGCAGACTCCCGTTCGAACCTAGAACGCATGTCTGTCGGCAACCTACTTAAAGTAATGTGCACGAGGAGAAAGGACCACTCGTCCACGGGCAGTCCCAACGTCCTCAGTGCATTACAGGCCACTGTAATTGGGGTCAACAACTGCAGCCTCAATTGTGACCGGTTGGTCAGCTTGGGCAAAGCCAATAGCTGACTGACATGCGCATCAGCCAATAGGCGCACGTTCTGGTATCGCGTGTTCAGTAACTCCCACGCAATGCTGTAGTGGTCGTCCTCGACCTTGAGATGTTGGACGAGCGACCTCGCTTCGCCCTCCAGAGTGGACAACAAATATGCCATTTTTTGTCCACGAGACAAGTCTCCTCTAGAGTCCACTAGAGATGTAAACATATTTTTAAATGGAACCCATTCTTCCACAGCGCCTCCAAAATGTGACAGCTGTAGGGTGGGCAGCCTACCTGTGATGCTTACTAAATCCTCCCTGGGTGTATGAGTAGGTACAACATGACCCTCACGTTGTCTCCTGATGTCCGATGCCCTTTGGACTATGGAGTCACCAATCTCCATGATCTGGGTGAAGTCCTGCTCATAACCTGCCCAGACCTCGTGGGTGGGTGCTGGAGTACTGCCTGACAACGACTTCATGGCCCCTTCTGCCTCAATGAGACGTTGAGACACCTGTTCTGCACGTTCCAATATGGCATCGTCACGATCCCTACGTGACAATAGCCCCTGGGCATTGGTAAACCAACGCAATTCATTGGCCAATGACGCCCTCGCCATCGCGTTAGAGTAATTAATATTGACAACAAATATTAATTTATTGATAGCTCCCCGCTAACAAAATACCAAAACTCAACAATGGCCCAATGTAGATGAAATTATATTAAATAGTACAGTATATATATATAGCAACGGGTACGCTACCAGAGATTACTAACATACATCTTTCCAAGATACAAAAGACTAACAATTTTATTAAAGATAAAAGATTAACAAGAGCCGTCTTGTAAAAGAACAATATAATTATGAACAAATATCTGTCCTAGATATTACAACAAGACAAGTGTTTTAACAAGTGCCGTCTTGTACAAACCGAACAAATTATAAAGTAATATCTGTCCTAGATATAATAGCAAAAACAATACATATCAACTTTTACAAAACCATTTGTCACCGATAGTACTTGCATACAACGTGAGTGTTTCCCACAGGGTTAAGGGATTAACCACGCTCTGCTACCAGAAAATGTTGGGTATAGGACCCGCTCTGCTACCAGAGACCAAGGAGACAGGGCCGCCTGCCTCCTGGTCCCAAATTAAATACTAATAAACACTGAAACACAAGTAAAACACTTACAGAATGTCCAATGTTTCGTCGACGGTCCTCGTCGAATAGGCAGCCGGCGCCTCCCGGGATGCCTGCACCGGATCGCTAATGGGAGCCCTAGTCTTCCCCAGACTACCCCAAGAGCGCTCTTCCCCAGAAAACTGCGTCTCAGTGCAGGTTCTTGGTACCACGACCTCGCGGTCTCAAGGGAGAACTGTTCGTCTCACTTTCACGAGGGGAAACCTTTCCCCTCACCACAAATCGTCAGGAATGACTCGGGAACCTTCCCTCCTTTCTTAAAGTTCACTCCACGCGAAGATATAAAGCCGGCAATCCAATTGCAAACAATTTAGGTAAGTATAATTTGCTTAACCACGAGCCAACCAAGCAAGAAAATTTTCAAGTGCAATAACCTCAAAAGTAAGTGTCATCTGTCACAGACAATGTTGCTACTTTATTCCGAACACCTATTACTGAATAAACTAATGCATAAGCATAGTAATAATAGCAATAAGCTCTAGTAATAGGTATTAAGCTCGCATATGAACAAATGTTTTATAATGTAATAAAGAATGTTCAATCAATCAATAATAATAACTTCCACACAACACAATTATTTGTCCTGGTCCCAAACTAGTATACCCTGTGCTATGGTTACAAATGTCCATGTATACAAATGTACGTTGGGTTCCAGTGGGAATCGAACCCACGACCTCCAGCGACCACCAACGAGGCAGTCTTATTTAAAAAAAAAAATTCTGTAAAAAAAAAAAAAACAAATATTTGCATTTACCCACTGGACAGATATTTCCATCCACAACATGAGGGGGGGGTTCTACTCGTTTTTACCAACAACTTTCGTTAGATACGATAAAATTTATTAATGAAAGAAGTAAAATCTTGACTACATCGTAGGTTTGTTATAGCTAAAATTTTTAATTAAATTTATTTTTGTTTTAAACTAATTAAATTTTTTTGTCGCTGGATGCGGGCGGCGCAAGACCGGGAAGCTTGTAAAACCATGAGGGAGGCCTATGTCCTGCAGTGGACGTGAAATGGCTGATGATGATTATGATGAAATTTATTTTTAAAAGTATAATTTAATAATTACAAAGAAACAACGATGGACAGGAAGGTTGTGCCTGCGGCCCCCACACTACGATACCCTGTGTTGTGGGGGCCCGGTTCCCTGTGTCGTAGTTTCTATGTTCGAGTGCTTTCTAACTTGAATAGGTGTTACATAATTATTCCCACATACATAAATGCGCAAGTGCTATGTTAGTGTGTATACAAATTTAGGTTTTACCATAATGCCGGTGTGAGTGAGTGTGGGTGCGTGCGTGCGTGCGTGCGTGCGTGCGTGCGTGCGTGCGTGCGTGCGTGCGTGCGTGTGTTTGCGTGCGTGCGTGCGTGCGTGCGTGATGCGTGCGTGTGTGTGTGTGTGTGTTTGTGTGTGAGGAAAACTTCTTAATCGAAAAAAAACCTGTTGTTCCATACCATCAGCATCCTCTTTTGTGTTCTGAGAGCATCCTCAGAGCCCTGTCTAAAAAATGGATGCACTGGATGGGAAAATAAATTTTCACCTCACTAGCTCGTAAAAGCTCCGTTTATCATTCGAAATCTGCGTGGAAAATCGCACTTTATCCGCTAGCGTGGAAAGTGTTTTTAAAATTCGAATATTTTTATTCAATAAAGGTTTCGTACAATAAATTACATATATATAGAACCTCATTGGTTTCGTAATAGTTTATATTCTCTGCAGCCAGTCCATTGATGATTGAAATGCAAATACTTATTTCATGTCATGCGCCAGCCTCATTTAAAGAATCGTACTGGCCGGCAAGAAAATTTGATTTAAAAAAAAAACTTTAAAATTTTCTTCTCTTTATTGAATTCACTTTACTTCCATTATTTTGGTTTGTTTTTTGATAAAATCGAAAGAAATCATAAAATATGAGCGAAGCTAGCAGCGACGAAGATATAAATTAACAGTAATTTAATATTTATTAAAACTGTTTTTCTTGCACCTAAAATTTTCCTCGCTTTAGTGAGGTGAAAAGTTGTGTGTTGCGCTCGGCAGCAAAGTTATTTAGCGTCTCGTACCTTTGAAACCCTCGCTACGCTCAGGATTCTATATTTGAACCACTCGCTTCGCTCGTGGCTCAATCCTAGAATCCTTCGCTTGCTCATGTTTCAATACAAGCTACTCGCGCCAAAAATTAACTTTGCAGCCTTGCATAACAAATAACTATTGTGCTCGTCGAGTGCCATAGACTAAGCTGGGTTTTCTTTGATTTTGTTTTACTCTAGTTTCATTTATATTTCGGCCATAGTAGCTAAGGAAATAAAAGTTTGTGGCGGAACAGCTGATATTTTCGCATTTTCACCAATAATAGAAGAGTTTTTTGTGTTCGACGGTAGCTATTGTCTTTGAAGCATGACATTTATGCTTAATTGAAAATACTTGTTTTTTTTAAATGAATATTCTGTTTTGTTCGCAGGTGGCCCTCATCAGATATCGACATGACAACTGACAATGCGTTTAATACCCAAAGGTACAGTAATAAATTTGTATTTTACTTGAAGTAGCTCGTGCAAATATAGAGTAATCTAGAAGTCAAGAGCCAGACACGCGTTTTGTCAATCTAACAGCTTTTAACAGCCTCATTGGTCTAACGATTAACACGCTTTACTACAAAAACTGGGGTCGTGGGTTCGATTCCTATGGGAGGCTGCCATAGGTAGGTACTTGATTTGTACAAATGGTCTCAGTCTGGGTGTACCTATTTCACTTCCGTCCATGTTCGTGCTGTCCTTGCCTGGTTACCATAGCACAGGATATCCTAGTTTGGGTCCAGGGGATGGAGTCTCTAAAACGCATAGTTGTTCATTAGAATCACATAAGTACAATAATGATTGTTTCATTGACACTGTTGGTAGTCTAGCAACCAATCGCATTCCAATGGTATAACCCGCTTTAACTTAACTAGGCGCCTCGCGCGATTCGATCTTATTTGCAAGAGATGACTTATGTTATACTATTGGAATGACGTTGTACTACTATTGCTTCATCATCAGCCTTTTGACGCCCACTGCAGGACATAGGCCTCCCTCATGGTTTTCCAAGCTTCCCGGTCCACCCGGTTGTACCACCCGTATGTAACCAGGTCGTCAGACCATCTGGTTGGGGGGCCTGCCCACGCTGCGTTGTCCGGTCCGCGGTTGCCAGGTCAGAACTTTTTCGCCCCCCCACACACTGCCTCTTCAATTAGTAACTCGGATTCTTCAGCAGATCTTGTCATTCCTGATTCGATCACTTGTTTACTTTTAAAGCCTACTTAGCCGTGATAGTTTTCCTCTTGAGTTCATTGTATGTGCTACAGGCCTGAATTTTTTTCACGTTTCTTCAATCAACACTTTATCCAGGAGAGGTGGGATGGACAGACAGACGGACGGACGACACGGCGAAACTATAAGGGTTCCTTATTGACTACAGAACCCTAATAAACACATTAACTTTTGCCGCAAAAAATGTCTGAAAAGACTTTATTGCTACGACTTTACTTTCAATCATCCATCACCAATTCCAGAAAAAAAATTTAAAACTTATCATGCATGCATGTTATAATATGTCTAAGTTGATTCTATACAAGTACTGCCTAAAATGTCTTGGTTTTCATTCAAGTAATTTGGTGAGCCTAATAAATAAAATCTTTGAACCTTCTCATAGAGTTCATAGAGCTCTCAAAGTTGCAAATTTTTTCTGCTATTTCACATACCTACTGGCTGGCGCGAACTTGCAAAAAGTTTCGTAGTAATTTCGGACCTCTTTGAAATTACTATAATAAATCTTTTTTGAAGAAGAAATCGACTGAATATATAAAATGTTTGAGAGATAGAGGGTGCTGAACCTCTGTTTTTTTCTTGTTGTCTTTGTTTTTAAGTAATATAAGAGAAATATCACTTAAGATATTATTTTAGATAATTTTCAGAGCCTGGGTTGATTATTTCGATTTTTGCTACTTTAATAAATTTTTAAAACGCAAAAAATAACCATATCTGCGAAACCTGAAGTACGTCATGTACGGAAGTACGTCATCAACTGAGATCCTACGAGCTGTCAGTTTCTGGTTGTCAGACACTGGTCTGACAATATCTCAGTCATCTATTATAGAGCAAACATATAGTAGGAAGCATTAATTTTATAGTAGTTTAAAAGTCCCTGTTTTAAAGTAATTTAACCCCTGAACTGCCCTCGCGGAATGGAACGTACGGCCCATACTAAGTTGTACTACATAAATACTTTATTAGATAAACAAAATATTTCTCCTTACTTCGGATATCATTCTTATTTGAATAAGCTGACTGTAACTTTTTCACACGAAATAATTCTCTCTAAAGCTAGAAAGGTCATATTGCTTATTGAAGTCTGACCACCTTCTTTCTTGCCAACTTTTCATCTCTCAGTAACTTATTTCTTCCTTTGAGTCGACCATAATATTTTTCAGAAGTGCTACTTTGGACAGGCACAGCTACGACCACGGAAAGCCTCGGTTTTATCCCTTAAATACATGATAAATTGAAAGAGATAAATAAAACATTCGGCTACAGTTCAACATTTAATAGATTAAATAAATTAAATGGCCATTATATGTTTCATTAGGTAAAGATAAACAATTATCAATGAATTCCAATTAGACTCGTCACATGTATAACTATGTGTGAACACGGTGTGTCATTAAAAGTTACGAAATATCTGGGACCGACAAATGATGAAAACATGATTACCGGAATGAAGTAAAAAAACAAAAATTGCCAATCCACGGTGGGGAACGCGTGGTAATGAAGCCCATACTCTCTCTCTAAGAGGAGGCCTGTGCCCTACAGTGAAACTTATATAGGCTAGATTAAAAAAAGTTTACCTTATAAATAATCGCGATTGGATTGGACCCGTTAAATGTATATGTTAGGAATTTCACTGCGTGATCAAATCAGGAATGAGGGGATCCGCAGAAGAGCCCAATTTACCAATATACATAGCTCGAAGAATTACTCAGTTGAAGTGGCAGTGGGCGGGGCACATAGCCCGGAGAATTGATAGCCGTTGGGGCGGAAAAGTTCTATGGCCGTTGGGGCGGAAAAGTTCTGACCTGGTGACTGCAGCGGACCGGACGACGCAGCGTGGGTAGGCTCCCCACCAGATGGGGGGGTTACGGTGACGACCTGGTTACGGTGGTGGGGAGGCGCTGGATGCGGGCGGCACTGGACCGGGGAGGTTGGAAAACCAGCAATGTCCTGCAGTGGGCGTCAAATGGCTGATGATGAAAGGCATAAGTAGTATAAGTAGTATCTGTGCGACAAGTTACTTATGATCGTTCATAGTAACCCAGCTATCTGTTAACCTATACAATACAAACTTGCAACCTATACAACGTAAAAACTGGCCAAGTGAGGGCCACGCGCATTGTAGGGTTCCGTAGTTGGTCGTCAAAATAAACGAAGGATTGATTGATTTTAGTATTTTATTTTACTACCCGCTTTGCAGAACAACCTTATCAAGGAAATTTTTAATGGAATTTGTACGAAGTTTTCCTTTTGTAGTATAAGTTGGTTTACTTTCACGTTTTTACAATGAACCGTTGAGCCGGGTGGGGGGACGCCCTAGTCTAACAACCATTGCGCTTTAAAGCTTAATAGCGGTGAAAGAGAAAAAAGATACGTCACCTGATTTTTTTTTTAAATATTTTATTCTACCGTTTTTTCGGCGTAATTAACATTGTATATCTATGCCAAATTTCAGTTTTCTATGTAGTCGTACTAATCGTCTCTGAGCTAAGCCTCATACAGACAGAGAGACACGGAGAGACAGACGGACGTATATTGTATGGCAAATTATTATAAGGGTTGCTTGTTGACTACGGAATCCTAAAAAAGGCAGGGAAAATATCCAAAGAGGTACTTGCTCTTTGCAATCTCATTATTTTTTGGGAACACAAAGTATTAGGTTTGCAAATGTGAGATTAGACTTCGGATATTATTTCTTTGAAGTCGCCGCGACTAGAATTGAGCATGTTCAATTTTACTCGCCGCGAATGCGTAGCGACATTTGAAATTCTCGTGTAGAACTCGCTGTGTGTGACAGGCAGCGAATTGTCGCTGCGGCTATTAATCGCGCCGAGTGCACTCGAAAGGCTCGGTTTTTACTTAAGGACTTCATACACGGCAACTAGTATGTAAAGATGTATATTCCCTAGAAATCGTCAGATACGAAGATGTAACAATTTACACTTTAGCTGTCGTGTGCGGTCTACACGACAGCTATAATATATATTTTTACATCTTCGTATCTTAAGATACAGAGGGATACGAAAATATACATTTATACCCGGGCAGCTGGAAAGTGAGACGTATATCAAAGGAACGAAGGGAAACATACATTACATTACCTGTTGTGCGTGTGATACTTTAATATAACATAAACATAACATAAACTCACGCCTGTATCCCAGAGGGGTAGGCAGAGATAAGGGACTGCCACTTGCTACGATCCTGACAGATCACTTTCGCTTCCTCAACATTCATAAGTCGTTGCATGCACGCACGCCGGTTTCGGGTACTTTTTATCTTATATCACCTTCACACTTACCATCCCTGGTAAAGAGGCTCCCCAAATAGACAAATTCTTTCACTTGTTCCACCCTTTCACCTCTAATCCTTATCTTGCACTCAGTCATTTCATCATCTTTTTCGAACACCATTACTTTTGTCTTACTCACATTAATGTTCATTCCTTTCCTTTTAAACGTCATCCATTACTGATACTTGTGTCTGCAGGTCTTCAACCGACGCGACCCGACTCCGACCGATGCGAACAAAACCTGATCGTCGGCGTATAACAAGCATTTGACCAGTAGCTCACCCATCCTTATCCCAAAGTAATATAATTTAAAGTTATCCCGGGATTTAATGTACATTAATATACATTATAGCTGCCGTGTGTGAAGCGCTTCACTTGGATGCTCGCTGCTTATTCAGGCTGAAAGGATGGTAGGTCTAGAAAAAAAATGATGTTGGGCGAGCCTACTCTACCTAAACAAAAATTTGCAATGAAAATGTTAAGGCTGATCGGCTTTAAGCCCATCATTATTAATCACATCAGGTACTCAGGTTTCCTCACGATGTTTTTCTTCACAGTTAGCGAGTGGTATTACTACTACAAATTCACAAATATATGTGACTTAGAAAACTCGTTGGTACATCCCGGGATTCTAACCCACGACCTCCCAAATGTGGAAGGCTTCCATTTACAGGTCTCTTTGTTGGGCACAGGCCTCATCAGAAAGAGTATAGGATTAATCGCCATGCGTACCCACCGCGGATTGGCGACTTCAGGAGCACAGTACCAAGTTATTAGCTTAATCATATGGCCCCAACTGAAAATCAGTTTTGCTGGTGTTACGCTATCTCTAGCACACACCAGTAAAGTGTGCTAAGTTGGAGCCCCTTTTTTGTTATCACGGAAGCACTGAGGCGTTTGGAGTCCGAGGTGGCTGGGTGCCATACGTTACTCTATGGTACCCGGCTGCCTTACATGTTCTCTTCACGATTGTTTTGCCTCTATTTATGTTTACTTTGTGTTTCTTCTTCTTCTTTCTTAATTCCGGATACACTTACTCGATTTTTTGTCGGAAGAGTCCGACCAGCCCAGGTAGCACGTAGGCGCGAGTCACGCATTTTGTTCCGCTAAAATGTCAGAATATTGGGCGATTCGCGTCGCCGTGCGACCCAAGCTAGTTTTGCTCTGATTTGCGGAGCTTAATCATGATGAGTAGAGACGGACCTCTCGTCGTCGGTTGCTCATCTCTGGCTGCGGGCGAGTAAGTAAATCCGGAATTAAGGTCTTAATATTTACGAAAGTTTCAGTACTTAGTTAAATAATATTTTACATTTTTTATTCTAAGCGGTCTATGTCGGTAGCGGTGGATGTCGTAGAAGGCGACTAAGGAAATACATTACCAGGAGACGGGCAGCAGCGTCTTCCTGAGATTTCAACAGCATACTGCGATCGCCAACCCGCCTGCCAAGCGTGGCGATTATGGCAAAACCCTTCATGGTTAGGAAAACCATGAAGGAGGTTTATGTCTTGCAGTGGGCGTCAAATAGCTGATGATGATGATTATGATTCTAAGCGGTGGCAGCATAGCGGTCAAACGCCGGCGTCACAATCGGGAGGTCGTGAATCCGAATCCCGGCATGTAACAATGGCTTTGTTTCTAAGTTACGTACATTTGTGAAGCTGTAGTAGCAAAATTACTCGCCAATTGTGAAGGAAAACATCGTGAGGAAACCTGAGTGCCCGAGTGGTCACATACCTCGACAGCGCTTCAAATCGCCAATCCACGGTGGGCACGCGTGGTCATTGAGCCAATACTCTCTCTCCGAGAGAAGACCTGTACCCTGCAATA
Source organism: Yponomeuta evonymella (assembly GCA_963969515.1). Taxonomy (NCBI): domain Eukaryota; kingdom Metazoa; phylum Arthropoda; class Insecta; order Lepidoptera; family Yponomeutidae; genus Yponomeuta; species Yponomeuta evonymella. The sequence goes on from OZ018347.1 coordinate 3,847,134, forward strand.
AGGTGTTATTGGCTACATAAAAATTCAGTCGATTTAGCTGCCTACGCCTCTAGGATAAGAATGTATGTTTCAGCTTTGACTTAAATTTCAAAAGCAAACATCTCGTCTAAGCGAAGTTGTCTCCTTGAGATTGTTAACGAAGTCTTTTTTCAGACTCGATTACACTATTCTGATAAAGTGCCCACGATCTCATCAAAGTAGCGCTGATCAAATCAAATTAATACTTACCGATCCTTTGTTCAATCAAGTCCCTCTTTTCGTTAGTCGCTTCTCTAGTAAAAATTCTAGATCTCCATTTCTCTAGATTGATCGTATCTCAGTGGAACAGTGGCCTTCAATTTGTGAAATCTTTGATTTTATTTGTGAATTTATTATAGTAATGCCACTCGGTATGTGTAAAGAGAAAATCGTGAGAAAACCCGCAGCTTAGTTGATATTGCCTTCTCTGCAGACGGTCTTATTTCTCTAAAAAAATCCTCGGAGGCAGATTAAATAATCTGTGGTTACGTCTTTTCCATTACCATAGAGTATTTAAACTGCCCCTGGGCAGTGTTTTAAGGAATCGAGATTTTATAAATAAGACTGCAAGCCTATATTAGGCTATTTATAAAACTTGGTAACGTAAATAAGAATATTATTTATTGTACACCAAAAAAAAAAAACTAGACACTGCATCTAAAATACAATCATCATCATCAACATTCATTAGTTTATTTGTTTTTTACGCTTTTTTGCACAAAGATTAAAAACTTAAGTAACAGGTAAGTGTAGATGTACAAAGGCGGTTCTATAGAAATTTCTTCCAGCCAGCCGAAGAGAGGTTCTGGATAATAAAACAGAGAGCGGGAGATGGTAAATAAAGCTCAAAAAAAAAATTCAAACATCACCAATTCATAACTTATTTTGATTTAACTTTTACTTACGAAGTTTAATATAAAATTAATGGTTACTAGTCACTGCATGCACGCACGCCGCTTTCGGTTTTCACGTCCTGTGTCTACATTCTTATTGGGAAACGTTCAGAATTTAATGAAAATCCTAAATAAACAAGACCTTGGCTACCGCGTTGGTCTAGCGGTACCACGTCTGATTACAATACTGGGTTCTATTTCCAATGGGGGCCGCCATACCATTGTACAAAATGGTCTCAGTCTCATGTTTATAATGTTCTTGCCTGGTTACCATCACAGGGTATCCTAGTTAGGGACCAGCCCTTGTATCACGTAACTTTTCACTCTATCGGGTTAAGCATTTAGACAACTTCGAAGTGTCAAAATTTGACAGTTCGGAGCAGGCTACATCAGACAACTTCATACAGTAGAGGACTTACGTGATCGCACCACAGGACGAGTGATTGTGTTGTGTGGAAGTTAATATTATTATTATTTTATTTTTAGAATAAAACTACTTTTCTCACTTGTTATACCTTAAAAAAGGTCGAATTTTTTTGTGAGTTTTTGGAAATTTGATGTGAGTATCGTATAAACAATTTCATGCTCGTTTAAGTTTTTTTTTTTCCACAGGGTGTTCAAGAAATCCTCCCCGAACAACAAGTTGACCCTGTATCTCAGCTCGCGCGACCTGATCGTGGAGAATGGCGTCATCGACAGGATACAGGGTGTCCTGCACGTAGATCCAGAGAACGTGCAACACAAAAAGCTGTTCGGACAAGTCACGCTCACATTCAGGTTTGTTTAGGGTTCCGTATCACAAAAGGAAAGAACGGAACCCTTATAGGATCACTTTGTTTTCCGTCCGTCCGTCTGTCTATCAAAACCCTTTATCTCGGAAACGCGTGGAGGTATCAAGTTACAGTCCCTAGAATCTGTGTTAACAACGGTGCCATGTCTGGCTGGTGCTGTCTGTCTATCTTAAAAATAAAAATATTTTCTTCTTTAAACTTGCTGTCCTTCTGTCTTAAATTTTGACGTAATAAAAGTCGTCAAAAAATTTTTAAATAAAAAATAAAAACCGACCTCGAAACACTACAGCACTAAAAAGTTAGAAATAATTTAAATAATTAGAACTTCTACAATACATGTAGGTATTGTAGAAGTATAATTTTGGAGCCGGTGCCCAAAATATATGTGCTGGGCACCAACTACAAATTACTATAATAATACTTCTAATTATTTACATTATTTCTAACTTTTTAGTGCTGTAGTGTTTCGAAGTCGGTTTTTATTTTTTATTTAATAATCTTTATTTTTCAATTTTTAGTGGGGGAGCGGAAGAAAAATAAATAAGTCCCTTATAACCATAAATTACCCTACTTAATTCGTTGCTTTAAAATTTAATGTTCTAAATTTCCATCTCCGAAAGTCTTCACCAGAACATCACCAAATTAAGTTGGGACTACTTTTACGCAATTTTATGAAACATACGGATATTACTAAAAAATGAGCCCCATTAAGGCTTATTTAATGCTGTCCATTGAAGAGTTCCGTTCTCCATCTCTGAAAGTCTCCATCAGATCTTCACCAATTTAAAATGGGACCAATGGGACGTTATATGTGTTCGATCAAAAAAAGAATTGTCGAAATCAGTTAAGATTTGACGGAGTAATGGAGGAACATAGCCAAAAAAAAGAATAAATAAACGCGTCGAATTGATAACCTCCTCCTTTTTTGAAGTCTGTTAAAAATATAAGAAGCCCGTTTGGACAGCTACAAAAACAATAGAATCTAACCTAGTTTGAGATCAACAACGTTAAAAATCTAAAGTATGAGTAACTTTTTGGGATACAAAATCTCTTTCTTCTTTCGAGCGTTAAATAATACGCCAGAGTATGTGTCTTTTTAACCGACTTCAAAAAAGGAGGAGGTTATCAATTCGACGCGTATTTTTTTTTAATGTATTTTTTTTAATTAAATCCAAAGTAAAATGCAATTTTGTGTAGCTGTCAAAACGGGCTTCTTACATTTCGACGGCTTTAGCTAACCTAACAACATCTTATAGTGACCATATCAATATTAAAAATCTTTTATGTTTTAAATAAATAGATTGACTTCGCTTGCATACTGCATATTTATGCAGTTGGAGTATCTAGAAAACTGGACCGAAATTGCGAAATATTTTAGTTTTTCCTTAATTTGTACACTAAACACTAATTGTATTCTAAATTTGAAGCTTCTATGTCTGCTAGAAGTGCCTTAGAGTTTTGATGATCGGTCAGTCAGTCAGTCACCCAGTGAGTGACAAAATTAAGAAACTTTGACAGTTATAATTCTTAACACAAACTATCAGTATATAACACTTAGAAACCACTTAAAATTTGTTTGATAATTAGTTGTATTAAGCTATTGTTCTTCGTCCATGGCACACACCATAATGTACGCTGAGTTGGAGGGCCTTTTTTGTCACGGAAGTACGTGAGGCATTTGGAGTCGGAGAGGGCTGGGTACCATACAAAAATGTGGGCTAAAATTAATGAAAGGAACGTTTTCACTGGGAGTGAAAATAAAGTGAATGATCAAACGAACAGAAGGAACGAATGAGTGAATGAAATGGACAAACAGGCAATGACCTACGACGAATATTTAGACGACAAATTAGTACCCGGCTGCCTTTCATTCTATTTACCGCACAATGTTCCCGATTTTTTTTATGTAGCCTATATACGTTCCACTGCAGGGCACAGGCCTTCTCTCAGAGAGAGAGAGTACGGACGTGTGCCCACCGAGGATTGGCAATTTTAAGCGCTGAGGTGTGTGAGGTTTTCTCACGATGTTTTCCTTCACGGTTAGCGAGTGGTATTGCTACTATAATTTCACAAATGAACGTAACTTAGATAACAAAGTCATTGGTACATGCCGGGATTCGAACCCACGACCTCCCGTATGAAAAACCGGCGTTCTACCGCTCCGCTATCACCGCCTCTCTTCTTGATTGTTCACTTTTATTTTTGTTTGGTTGCGCTGTGTTTCTGTGGCCATCTAAACAGATGTCTTCTTTAGTTATAATAATACTAGCTGGCTCAGCAAAGGTTGTTTTGCCATATTTGTTAGCCTACGACCTATTCTCAGACCTACCAAGTATACACAAAAAAAAATCATAAAAATCGATGAAGGCGTTTCGGAGGAGTTCGATAACAAACACTGTGACACGAGACTTCTATATATCAGATATTAAACGGGTCTAACGTCTTCTTTCTTCATCTTTTCACTTGAATGTTTGTTCACCAGATACGGCCGAGAAGATGAGGAGGTGATGGGACTGAAGTTCTGTAATGAGGCCATCATGAGTCTCTCGCAAATATGGCCCATACACTGCTTGCACGACAGAGAACCGAACACACCGTTGCAGGTAAGAGACAGTGGGAAAGAGATAGAACGAGATAGCAATATAGAGTGTGAGAGAGAGAGATTGTTTGTCATTTTCATTTTCTTATGTATCTATGCTTTTATATCTATACTAATGTTATAAAAAGCAAAAGGTTCTAATTTTGTATGTGGGGGGGGGGTAATCTACGAAAGTACTTAACCGATTTCAAAAATTCTCTCGTCTTTATTTAGAATGGATCTTCAGGACATAGGCTAGAGACTAAACGTTAACCGCGCGAAAGTAGTCGCGGGCACTGCTTGTCGTAATTATAAGTGTTTTCGCGGTGCGCATGCGAGAGAAGGTCTTTGCCCTGCAGTGGGGCGTATGTAGGGTGAATAATGCATAAGTATTGAATAAAAAATAACCAACAACCCGACTACTGAGCATGTAACTACTAAGCAGGCGGGACTAACCCAGGTACCTCACATTGAATTTTGGTCCCGCCTGCTTAGTAGTTTATGCTCAGTAGTCGGGTGGTTTGTTATTTTCTATTTTTACTTTTTTATTGATTTTATTTATAGCCTATGACACTTGCGCAAATACGACGAATCCATTGAGATATCATTTGTCAAAATCTGACCATCGGTTAACCTAAGGAGTTAAGGAGGAACATAGAATCGGGCATGCATACATACATACTTACATACACACGAGCCAAACACGTTACCCTCCTTTTCGGCTCCGCCGCAGTCGGGTAAATACATACATTTATACATAATATGAGCTAACCAAAAAAACATTACCCTCCTTTTGGGCTTCGCCGCAGTCGGGTAAAAAAAGTATGATCCAGACAAAGCCAAAGACGTTAGCTGAAAGAAAATAGTTATTAGTATTAAGATCGCCTATGTACATTGTTTTATGTGGAATTAAGTATTTTAAAAACAATCAAAGACTGCCAAGCGGTAAGACGTGTTTCGGCGTGATATCTAATGACGTCACACGTAAGTCAAGCATGTGACATCGTCTTAAGCGTCGTTTCTGCTTGTCGTCAGGTAAGACAACGGTGATGCGAGCCTGACATATATCATTCAGCTTTGGTCTGGATCAAGGGTCAGGTGAAGAAAATTATAATTGGCGTTGATATTTCTTGAATGAATGAGCTAGAACGAGCAAACAACTTGTAAGACAGTATTGCTTCCCGTATTTTAACGATCTCTATCAACATGGTGTATTACACGTCTCAGACCAATGCTGCATGAACTGAAATACGTAAAAAATATTCTTATGATTGAAAACATCTTGAAGAAATCTGAGGTATTTACAGACCTACATCAGCACTGAAAATCCCCAATCGGCGATAGACCGATTTCACAGTAGACGGTTACCCTAGTTTAATGACATTGTTGGACTAATATTTCAGCCAACGCTTATACAACGACCTAAGGGTCTAGACAGACGGACTGCATTTCCACTGTATTCCTACTGCAAAATTGCAGTTCGTCTGCAGTTTGAATGCCGTTGGTACAACTGCAAAAAAACTGCCAACCAATCGAACATGCCAACTGCACACCGACTGCAGTGCTCGGTTCGTTGGCAGTTTCATTGCAGTCGTACCAACTGCATCTGAACTGCAATTCTGCAGTCGGAATGCAGTCCGTCTATCTAGACCCTTAGACAATGGATGAAATACCAGTACGATGACGTCGGGTCGTTACTGTTACCATCCAATGTGAAACCGGCCGTTTAAATCCAAATTTTTTAAATAATTTTTAAAACAAAGACATGCCCCAGGCGGACACTTCAACCAAATAGGGTAGGTATTAGCTAAGGGCAAAATAAAAAGTAGCCGAAACCGGCGTGTGTGCATGCAACAACTAACGAATGTTGATGAAGCCAAAACAGATATATGAGGATCGTGGCAAGTGGCAGAACCTGGTCTCTGTCTACCCCTCCAGGTTACAGGCGTGAGTTTATGTAATGTATAAAAAAAATTTTTTTTTTTCTTTATAAACGTCAAAGTTGTTAGTTTCTCAATTATATATTAGGTGTGCGAACAAGAAGCTAACAAAGATACTTCACTCTTTAAACTCTAGTTACCAAGGGGATAAACTTCGCGCTACACAACTATTTCGTCTCATCTACCATCAAATCTAATTGCGTCAACTAATGAGGGTTTCCATAATTGGCACCTAGACAAAGTTTCCTTAGCAAATACAAACTTCGCCATCCAAAGTCGTGCACGAATAATTAGCTATCCGAGCAAACAATTTGCATAAACGTTGTTTGCTAACTTTTGATGTTGCGCCGACTGAATTATGAATTTGGCGTCCGTATACCTCGTCCCAGTACCCCTGTAGCTTTGCACTTCGATATTTCATGATCGAACCTGATAACTAAGCGTCAAATTAATTGCTCGTAGCCCCGGCTGAATCGCTCGTAGCCCCGGCCGCCTGAGTGATCTTAAAAACGATCACGAAGGTTAAGCAACACAGGGCGCGTTCAGTGCATGGATGGGTCGCCGTCTATGCCTAACGCTAGTGGCATTTTTCCGAGTGGTTCCGTGCTTCGCAAGGCACGTTAAGCTGTTTGTTGGTGCCACCGCAGTCGATAGATGGCAGTCGTTAAGCCAAGTCAGCGGCCTTAGGGCGGCTTGACAACTTCTGACGGTAGACAAGCCACTAGTCTACAAGCCTCCACCAATCCGGACTTGGCCCCCGTCCACCACCACGGATTGGTATGGCCTATACCTTCCTCAGGGATGAGACCCGTGCCCCTCGGTGGGGACGTAATGGGTTGATGATGATGATGATGATGAACTGTTAATAGTTAGAGGTTAATGGATGTATTGGTGGGGGACCACCAGCCCGGTGGGCCGACAATATTGCGAAGGCGGCTGGGAAACATTGGATTAGACTGGCAAGGGACCGGATGGGTTGGCGTGAAAGAGAAGAGGCCTATGCCCAACAGTGGGCTCTGTTTATGGGCTCATTAGATAGGGGATGTATTAGCTAGTACTCGAAAACGGCGTGGGTGCATTCAGCGACTGATGAATGTTGATGAGACGAGGGAAGTCTGTCAGGATCGTGGCATGTGGCAGACCCTGGTCTTTGCTTACCGCTCCGGGATAAAGGACCCGTCTGTCCGCGGGTTAGCACAGTGACGATAAGTACTAGAGAGCTGAAATTTAGCATACAGATACATTTTAATCACGCCGACAAAATCTTAAAAAAAATCTTTTTAAGGTCGTTACTACACCTAAATTAGGGGTGCATTTTTTTTTTGCCTACACTAGAGTGTGGGGTATCGTTGGATTGGTCATTTAAAAATATTGTGGGTGTAGTAAGATCACTTTTTTTAATTTAGGGTTCCGTTTGCAAAACATTAAGCTATAGTGTGGGCGAGAAAAAAAATTAAGAAATTAAAATCTACCGTTTTGTTGGCGTGATTAAGATGCATGTCTATGCCAAATTTCAGCTTTCTCGTACTAATTGTCTCGGAGCTAGGCCGCGGACAGACAGACGGATAGACAGACGGACGGACATGGCGGAACCATAAGGGTTCCTTGTCGACTACGGAACCCTAAAAATAGCCGTAAACCGTTTGAATCTCTTTGATATTTTAAACATGGATTTGTTTGACATTTTGTACAACTAATTAAGTAGACTGGCCTGGCGAAAAATTAAGAAAACGCAAACTTCAGTACTATTTTATTTAAGAATTGAGATAATTTTCATCCTTTTTCACATTTTTTTACGAAATTGCTTAAGGTTTTAATTTCATATATGATGTAAGTAGAAGAAATCAACATTAAAATACAAAAAGTCTTACGGCATCTTACTTCCTACTAATATTATAAATGTGAAAGATTGAAGGTGTTTGGATGTTTATGATTTACATGAAACTTGGCGTACAAATAGACAAAGACCTAAATTGAGACATAGCATACTTGATATCCCGGTATCCGTGGGATAATATTTATTTTAAGTTTAAAATAGACTGCGTTGTGCGAGCGAATGTTGTGTTTTAAAAATAGATGGCGTTGTGCAAGAATCGTATAAACGGATTCTGTGGCGGTAAGAAGTTCGCCGGGAGGACTAGTTATTTATAAATGACTAGCAGTGCCCGCGACTAGTTCGCGTGGTTAACGAATTAACCTGTAGCCTATGTCCCCCCTGAAGGTCCATTCTAATTACTGGTGAAAGAATTTTTGAAATCGGATAAGTATTTTCGGAGATTACGGCTACAAACATATAAACTTACAAACTTTTCCTCTTTATAGCATAACATAACATAAACTCACGCCTGTATCCCAGAAGGGTAGAAAGATACCAGGGACTGCCACTTGCTACGATCCTGACAGATCACTTTCGCTTCCTCAACATTCATTAGTCGTTGCATGCACGCACGCCGGTTTCGGGTACTTTTTATCTTGCCCTTTGCTAATACATCCCCTATTTGGTCGAAGTATGTCCGTCTGGGTCGTCCCTTACCGGCCCTTCCACCCACATTCGCTCGATATATTTGTTTCGTCAGTCTTTCTTCCTTCATCCTCTCCACATGTCCAAACCAACGAAACATTCCTTTCTTAATTCTAGTCACTACATCCTCTTTCAGTCCAAAACGTTCTCTAATCACACTTTTGCGTATCCTGTCATTCAAAGTAACACCAGACATACTTCTCAAGGACCTCATTTCTACTGCATTAATCCTACTTTCTTGCTTCTTTGCCATACCCAAGTCTCGCTAGCATACATAAGTGTTGGGACCAGCACTCCATTATGGATAGCCAATCTAGCTCTTTTTGAGATGTTTTGGCCACTCACAAAGGAGTGTAATGCAACGTTTACACAATTTCCTGCTTTTACTCTTCTTTCTATATCACCTTCACACTTTCCATCCCTGGTAAAGAGGCTCCCCAAATAGACAAATCCTTTTTATAATATTAGTGTAGAAAACATTATTCTAAATTTTAAATAGTCTGTCTGAGTGTTTTTCTTTACCACATACTATTTAAACTGCATTTGAGGAGCGTTTTAAGGTATCTGGTTTTGATAAAAAAAAAAACTCTTTAATTTATACTGTGTCCTGCCAAGCTTTTGGTAGGTGCTATCCAGATTGAAAAATTAGTTTTAAAACTGAGGCGTTTTGTTGCAGGATGCTCTGATCAAGAGACTTGGCGCGAACGCCTACCCCTTCCACCTGGAGCTGACGCCGCTGGCGCCACCTAGCGTACAACTGGTGCCAGCTAAGCAGTACCACGGGGCCCCGATCGGTACTTCGTACGACGTACGAGCTTATATTGGTGAGTTTAGAATAGATAAAAAAAACCTGCCAAGCGCGAGTCCGACTCGCGCTCCGAGGGCTCCGTACCAATTATCCAAAAAGGTGTTTTTCTTCATTCAGTACGGGATTCTTAGCTCACACTTAATCGGCTTTTAGTAGCAATTTGTAGCCATACAAATGAACTATAATCGCACAAATTTTGACACTTGTACGTAGGTATATATTGCCGTTTTTACGATTATAGCGAAAAATTCACAGATTTCGTGCGTCACATGACTATCGAGCACATTGGAAATGAATCGAGTCATAATGTCATGTGAAAAATGTCGTTCTGACTTTTTGACTTTTTTTCAAAAAGGTTAGGCCACAGGGCAAAGAGGGATTTTTCGTGGGATTTTTCTCAAATTTTTTATATCATTCTTCGTTTCCAAAATATCAAAAGTCAAAACTTCGGAAAAAATTTAATATTTCTTTTTCACTATTTCAGCCATAACTTTTTCCCTTTTTTTTATTTTCTCGAATAATTCTTTTTGCACCTTACAGCACTCATGAATACGCGTTTTTGAATATCATATGGTTACAGCTCTCCGAGATATTAGGGGATCGCACTTTTTCGTGAAATTGGAGCCTACACTGGAGCGAACGAAAATACATCTCCAATGTAAAAAACTTACCATCATTCTGAGCTGCATCCATTTGCTTCAGTAATGTAATGGCCTCAGTCTGGGAATATTTCCATGTCTCAAATGTCCTTGCCTGGCTCCCATAGGGTATCCATCTTAGGGTATCCTAGATTGGGTCCAGGGGCCTAATTAAGCGCACCAAATCTTGAGCTATTCCAATTGTCTTACTTTTAAATTCTATACTAATTTGACAGTTAGACTATTGGAAACGCTCAGGATTTGGTGCGCGTAATATAGGAGCAGAGCGAGTGATTGTGTTGTGTGGAATTTTACTCAAGTGTTCACTCAACAGCTTTTTCCTATTGACTACTCTTCCAATTATTTTTATTATAGCTTTGTCTTACTTTAATGCTTTAACTGTTAAGTGGTACGACGCCTGGTCCGGACCAAACAACCCTTCATTTGCCACATACAAAAGACTAAGCAGCCAAATTGAGCACCTCTGACAAGACATGGCACGTGACCGAGAACCAACAATATTAGAAAACTTCAAGATCTTACATCTAAAAGCAATTTCGTACAAAACCGCTCAGCCCAACCGGACAAGGGCACTTTAAGCTCTAATACATACTCACTTGTCCCTCAAGTACTCTCCATATACGAGGAGAATGGCCAATTTCGCCCCGCAACTTTGTCGAGGACTTTATTTTTGGTGACATAGCTGGACAGCACTCTGATGTAAAGCAGTATTCACATGGAACTATATTACACATGAGTGAACAACTATTTTAACAGCCAGAGAGCAAGAAAACCATGGAAAATTGTAAACAATAGAAAATAGCTATAGATTTTGGTGTATAAGAAATAAAAGTTTCATAAAAAAAAAACTTGCGGAGCACGACCTTTCAAAGTTTTTTGGCCTGGCCTACCTGATGGAAAAATTATATCCAAATCCTATTGCGCGTCCAATTTCTAAGAATACAAACTTTACTTAAATAAAATACTCTAGCTGTCCCAGCGAACTTCGTACCGCCACAGATTCCGTTTATGCGATTCTATGGCAACATAGCAGCGCAATAAATAAATTTCTTAGAGATTGGCTTGAAAAAAGGTTATGGTAACCTTAAAATATTATCCCACGGGAACGCATTACCGGGATATCAAGTATCCCATGTCTCAATTCAGATCTTTGTTTATCTGTACGCCAAGTTTCATGTAACTCGCTTCAGCAATAACGTGATCGAGTATGAAACATCCAAACATACAAACATCTTCACAAACATTCACATTTATTAAATAATATTGTGTAATATACAATATTATAAATGTGAAAGTTATATAAAGTGGGATTAGTGGTATCGTAGGTAAACTTTGTAAACTTTTTGGCGAGTCCGATCTTGCTTATATTCCTTACCAGTTCTAATATCAAAACTCCAAACATATTTCTCCTAAAAATATACTTGACTTCCTTTAAAGCAACCACCTTTGCAATATCGATGAGCCGACCTCTAGACATAGGCACGCTACTTTTTCTGTTCTCGGGCATTCTCATCCGGCCACTGATGGGCATCCTACACGACGAGCTGGATTACGCGGACGCAGCTCGTTCTCAACGAACCTTACCTACGTCTGAACTGAGTTTCTTATCGGTTATCGATCGACCGTTCGTAGTCGAGTCAGGTGCATATTTTATGGAAAAAAAAAAACGCCAGTCAGCCAATCGATCTCATTACAATGTGCTCCAGAGGTAAAGGCCACATGCGCACAATGAAGCATCCATGAGACGTAAGGTTTCTTTAATAACCAGCCAGACGGTAGATGAAAGGGCCGGTAATGGACGTTCCAGGCGGACATGCTTCGGCAAATAGAGGATGTATTAGCAAAGGGGTAAATGAAAAGTAACGTGCATGCAAAAAAAAAAACGTAAAAAGTCTTTATTCATTGCTGGAAAATTACAATAGTTTGATCCTTGGCCCTCACACTAGGCTCAGTCTGTGTTGTGAGTAACTGTTGATGGAGCGAAAGAGGTTTCTCTGGGTCGTGGCAAGTGGTAAACCCTAGTTTCTGCCTACCCATCCGGGATTCTGGCGTGAGTTTATTGGTCAATGCAAGATGGGTGCAATTAGAATGAAGGCTGCTACTGCGATGTTTCCAACGTTACGTTATTATAGCTTTTTTTGTGCATTTTTATGTTTATTTAGTTTACAAAAAAGTTTAAGAAACGTTGACCTTTTTTAGATCTTTAAAAAAATTTAAGTACGATTCTATATTTTCTCATAATTCCTTAACCAATTCAAACTTTCATCATAATTGATTGATTTATCATACTTGCGCGACATTTAATGATCTAGTTTTTGAAAGGACACCTAGTTTAACTAGTTTAACTTGTAACGTTCATTAAGTCGCAGTTTCTGTGCTACTTTGAATAAAAAAAATTATATTTTTTTAGACCCTCCTTATCATCATCAACCCATTATGTCCCCACTGAGGGGCACGGGTCTCTTCCCTGAGGAAGGTATAGGCCACCCTCCTTATATCTACCATGAATACCAGTAGATTCCCTTAAAAGGTATGCCTATATAACATAATTATCTTCATTACATTACATAAACACGCGCCTGTAACCCGGAGGTAGGCAAAGACCAGGTTTTGCCACTAACCACGATCCCGACTGCCCTATTTCGCTTCAACGACATTCATTAGTCGTCGCATGCACGCACGCCGGTTTCATGTTCTTTTTATCTTGCCCTTTGCTAATACTCGTACATAGGGGTAGGGGTATTTGGTCGAAGTATGAGACGTCCCTTGCCGTCCTTCCACCCACATCCACTCGATAATTTTTAAACATACTTTAAGCTGACTATATACCTTTATTCATTTGTGTATGATTTATTTGAGTATATAAAATAGTTTATTCAGTGACTAAATAAAAACAATTTAAGTATATGTTTCATACTGTATACATAATACGTATCCTATTGTATATAATTTTTATTCTGTATTACATAGTATTCTACTATATATAGTATTGCTCACGGTTGTACCACACCGCGGTATGTGACGCTCGCGGGGTAACTCCTGGCACTGACTGAAAATCAGCGCTGAAGGCTTGACCCTCAGCATACTGCTGAGTCAGTTGCCACTTATAGCAGCAGTGACACGCCGTGACCTTTCGTTTTCCTTTCTTTTTTATAACTTGTCTGTTGAAATATTTTCTGGGTTGTTTTTTGTTTTGTTATTGTGGCGTGTGCACTGTTTTTATAATAAATGTTTTTTCTTCTTCTTCTTCTTCTTCTTCTTCATATAATCTTTTGTCAATCTTTCTTCCTTCCTCCTCTCCATCCAAACCTACGTAGCATTCCTTTCTCAATTCTAGTCACTACATCCTCTTTCAGTTCACGACGTTCTCTAATCAAACTATTGCGTATCCTGTCATTTAAAGTAACACCACACAAGCCACTTACATATAATTGTCTTTGTATATTTTGCCTTGCCCACAGACGTTTGATGTGTAGCACAGCAGATGTTTGATTACGCTGAACTTAATAGGTTTGGGATGAGTTTTGGAACTCTATTTTAGTTTAAGTTTCCGAACCCCCTTTAGCCAAAGTACTTAGGTACCTACAGGATGCTTAGGTAAGTAATAATGCCGAGGTATTAGATTTCAACTCAAGATTTTGCAACTGTTGACCCATTCGAAATTAATTTCCGAGCGAATCCCTCGATGAAAATAATTGGATCTCTTCGTAATATAATACTTTACTTTTGTGGTAACTCTCAAGTCTGGGATATGTTTCAGGTACTCTGGGGTGATTTTCGTACATTTCTAAACAGGTCTCATTCATTTAATATATTGCACTTACATAAAATACCGGCCAAGTACGAGTGGGACTCGCAACCGAAGGGTTCCGCACTATTACCTATACAACATTTAAACAGTTTTCGTTATTAATATGTACAAAACACGCAACAACGCAAAAAACACGTTTGTTGCAGGGGATACAAACATTATTTTGTATTGTTTTTGGTATTTGTTGTTATACAGGCGGCAACAGAAATACATCATCAGTGAAAATTTCAACTGTCTAACTATCACGGTTCATGAGATACAGCCTGGTGATAGACGGACAGACGGACGGACGGACAGCGGAGTCTTAGTAAAAGGGTCGCTTACCCTTTCGGTACGGAACCTTAAAAACAAACACATGAAGTGCTGAGAAAATACAATCAAAAGTTGGTCTGACGTTTAATGAAATAAGCACTCAAGGTTTATGAAATAGGTACGTATTATCAATCCGAAGTTTGACTTTGAGATATCATTGAGGTATCACTACTTTCGTAATCTACGCATGTCAAAGTCAAACTTCGGATTCGTAATATGTAACGGTTTCCTTAAGTTCTGACTCAGCTTTTATCTGCGCTTGCCTATGAGAACTCCATACGAGACAAGCAGAAGTTTAAAAACCTGAAAAACATATCCTCAGTGTCGACAATCAAACCACTTATACTAATAAGCAAAAAAATTAAATTATCAATTTTGTATTTTTCATACAAATTGAACGCGTCTAACAAGTGTGTTTGAGAAAAAAAAAACGGACAAGTGCGAGTTGGACTCGCTCACCGAGGGTTCAGTACAAATTTTTAGGTACTTAAGTACATATTCTATTTAGACTATTTAACTATTTAGTTAATAAATCGAGTCTCGCAGTTTTTTCCGAGCTTTTCCCGAACTTCAAAGACAATTTTTTTTTGTGATTCAGTTACAAATGTACCTATAGATTTCACATTTTTCCCTATACTTGTAGTATAAGACGATATAACTTGGTAAATTTTATAGTTCTAGGTCAACGATAAGTACCCTATATATTTTGATTCCCTTGAGTGTCGAAATATACTTTTTTTCAACTCGATGCCTTCACACGTTCCCGAGATAAATGGTCTTAACAGACAGACGAACGGACTGAGTAACGGACGGACGGACGGATGGACGCTGTATCATCATCATCATCAGCCATTTGACGCCCACTGCAGGACATACGCCTCCTTCGTGGCTTTCATAACCAAGAGGGGTTTTGCCATAATCACCACGCTTGGCAGGCGGGTTGGCGATCGCAGTATGCTATTGGAATCTCAGGAAGACGCTGCTGCCCGTCTCCTGGAAATCGATTTCCTTAGTCGCCTTCTACGGCATCCACGGAAGGAAATGGAGTGACGCTATTCTTAATCCGGCGCCACGCGTAACGTGATACGCTGTATAAATCATCTCATTACGTAGATGCAAAGGCCAAACTTTAAGTTTAAAGATAACTACGTAAGATAGATAAGTGGCTTTCCTCTGTGCCAGATCAGCTCACACAATATTTTTACATCTATGGCGCCATCAAAGTCAGCTCTTGCCATTACAGAATCAATATTTAAACTACAACCGTCTTGTAAAAGCAAGTCTTGTGTAAAAGCAAATATCGTTTATTTCGAACCGAACTTTATGACATCCTTTGTTATTCTTTTCAGCCAGCTTTTCACATGAAAAGAAACATTGAAAAAAATAAATCACTTCCTGTTTTATTGTTTATGATTAGAGACGGACGTGCAACGTAATCTATCAGGATATTATTACAAAAGATCAGTCTTGCGTTTTCCAAGTATCGAATTTGAAACGACAAAATATGACTGTAGATTAAACAACGTTTTTAAAATACGTCGGATATATATACCGAACTAGTTGTTGACATTCTCAAGATAAGAATATCCTCCGATTTGGATGTCCTGAACAGCAGCGGTAGTAGCGTATGAATTGAAAACTTGTTTACATATGGGAGGTCATGGGTTCGATTCCGGCATATAGGCACCAATGTCTTTGTTTTTTAATCAAATCAAATCAAAATCCCACAAGCACCATGCGGTTAGTTAATGCACCGCCCTCCCTCCCACTTTTTCAAGCAGAAGCAAGACACAAACACACCACCACCGACGCGCTTCGCCTCCAACACCTCGTGTTAGAGTCGAAACGCGTCGCAACGCATGCAAAGCATTTTTTCACACAAGTATTGGTATCGAATACTTTGTATTTTGTATAATGACAAAAGAAAAGATACAATTCGCGGCCTAAATAACATTACTACTTTTTATTTTTATTATTAATACGTTTATCGCACATAAGTAAACATTACAATGGACATGCGGCGGACTTAATGCTCCAAGCATTGTCTACCAGTCAACTGCATAGGTACCTGAGAAGAAAAAATCTGAGGAAACCAGATTGCCTAAGGTGTTTACCTATCTACCTCAACCCTTAAAATCGCCAATCCGTGGTGGGCAAGCGTCGTCATACGCACATACTTTCTCTCTCTCTTTCTCTCTCTCCCTCTCTCTCTCTATCTCCCTCTCCCTCTCTCTTTCTCTTTATCTACATTACCTTCGTCATCTCGCTAATAGATTTATCGGGACAAAAGGTCCTTCTGGAGTATTTCTGGCTGGTAAACATAGCATTGGCCTAGCGCCAGCTACAACAATATTACTAGTTTGAATCCGATATAATCTAACCTTTGTACCTATACCTATAAGTATTACAAGACTGAATGAGTGATTCATATCTTTCAATTTCTTAAGATGTTAGTAGATAAATCACCATGCCACAACATTATGTTCGATCCCAGATACTTGTCTCGCACTAGTTATGAAAAAAAGGCGCGTCCAAAAAAATTTCGTTACTCGTTATTTTACTTCTCTTAAGCGTAACATAACAATATCAGGTCGAAAAATAATAATAATAAATGGTAGAAAATGCTTATGGCATTAAGTCCGCCGCATTGTACGATTGTTTTAAGTGCAATAAATGTATCAATAAATGAATAAATAAATAAAACCTATGGCTCGTCTTTAAAGCTGTTACATTCGTGACTGACCCATTGGCAATATTCCCGGGCACAGAAGGTAAATCAATAGCGGCCGTGGCTCAATTTTTGTACTAGAATGAGTTGATATCTAACGTAGCGAGATCGACCATCACGCCTGAGCCGTGCATTCATTCATTCTTGTAAGTAGGTACTTCTCTTACTAGAATAAATAAAAAACTGAATGTTGCGTATGTAGGTAGTTACTAAATATTATAAACTTAACTCCGAATTCACTTAACTAATTGAATTTCCGGAGTTAAGTTAATAATGTGTAGTGCTGTCGCAAGTCTTAGTCATTAAATGATCAAAGAATTAAAATAATGCCATTACTTGTTCACATTATTTAAACACTTGCTGACTCCCATCCTAGGCAAAGCCTGTCTCGTGGGAGAGAAGAATTGTTTAACAGGTTTTTCACATTATGCGGTTGTGACATGAGGCATTTTTGAGTTAAGAAAAAAACAAAAAAGGAAACAAATGGGTAAAGTAGATTAAAGTGAGGCTAAACTAAAGTACCTAAGACAAGGCCGACTTGAACCAGTTTCCTGTACACGGCACAGGAAGCACTCGACTAAATTTGTAAGTGTTGATGAAGCGAAAGAGATCTGTGAGTATCCTGGCAAGAGGCAGACCCTGGTCTCTGCCTGGCCCTCCAGGATACTGGCGTGAGTTTGTTATGTTTCGTAAGTGTGGCTTCCTTGACTTAAGTTAACTATGCTGAAAATATTGTGTCTTTTCTCCAGCACAAATTTTAATTATCCTGAAACAACTTCAGCCGTTTGCGGGTCAATCCAATTAAATACCTACATTCCCCCGGAACGTTGTTGCCAATTAATTTCAACGTGGAGTTGCTAAGTAAGTATCGCTTAACAAACGGGAATTTCATTATTGAGGAAAGGTCCTTGCAGCCGGTCGAGATGAGCCGGCCGCAAAATGGAGGGTATCGGATGGAAACTATTGTCCTTTGAGCCGTAAGTAAAACAGTTTTATATGAAAAGCAGGCAGTTGGTATCGAACACAGTGCTTTAGTGATTATCGAGCTATAAAGAGAAATTAATCAAAACGAGCCAAAGGCCAGCTAGGGTAGATCTGAAATAATTTAATAATTGCCGGTTTCTAAATTGAATATGTCACTAAATAAACAGAGACGAATTAAGTATTGATTCGTTTATTAAGACGAATTAAGTATTTTAAAATGTTCAGACATAAAGAACAAGAAGCCGCTAATAGGTTGAGAAATATAATAAATTTTAATATGTATATTCCTTAACCTATTAGCGGCTTAAATTAAATTTTTGGATACAATATCCATCTATCTATCTATCTGCTTTATGAAATTCCCAATTCGGAAACTAGCGGTTAGAATTCGAAAAACAGTCAACGTTTGATCGATCCGCAATTGATAACGTAATGTTTTAAGATGTTTTCTATCTATCTATCTATACAGCCCATGAAGTTGGGCATACTCCTCTTCACAGTCACGCCAACCTCGCCGGTCCCCTGTTAATCTTGTCCATTGACCTCCTGCTCACGAAGCTTAAATGGAGATTGGCGGGACATCTAGCTAGACGAGAAGACGGATGGTGGACGGAGGCAGTCACAGAGTGGCGGCCCAGAACTGGCTGTGGTTCGATGGGTTGATGACAAGATTTTTTGAAATTAGAAAAATTAAATTGAGATCTTATCTTTCCTCTGTTGTAAATGGTTGAGTTAATAGAAGACTCGATTTTCAGGTTTAGCGTTATTTTAATATCACGTCGTCTAGGTTAACTTATATCTCGCGACTGACATAAGTTTATCTCCTAATAAACAATTTTTATTGCAGAAATAATTTTAAGATAACCTCAAGAAAAGTTACCTACCAAAGCTGATTCAAGTTTTCAGAGTGGTTTGTATTGATGGGTGGAGTCACCCTTTCAAAAAATTATTACTGTTTTACTATTTCTCAATAAAATTTGAAATGGTATAACCAGCTAAGTGCGAGTTGGACTCGCGCAGGAAGGGTTCCGTACCATTATCTATATAACATTTGAATATTTCAAGCGTCTGTTGCCGTTATTAATATTATTATTATTTGTAGACGGGCAGGCAGTTGGAACATGGAGCAAAAAACGGCAAAAAAATCACGTTTGTTGTATTGAAGCCCCCTTACATATATATTTTATTCTGTTTTTAGTATTTCTTACAACAATACATCATCTGTGAAAATTTCAACTGTCTAACTATCACGGTTCAGGAGATACAGCCTGGTGACAGATTGACGGACGGACGGACAGCGAAGTCTTAGTAATAGGTTCCCTTACCCTTTGGGTACGGAACCTTAACAATTAACAGTCGCCCACGACACAGGCCTAGCCTAGTGTGCGGACACCGTTACTCTATTATCATTCTTTCTGTTTGGTACACAATGCCTACCACCTTACCAACAAATTAACTTTTTAATTTAATATCGTTTCATGACAAATTACTTAAATGTGGCTTAAGCAGCATTTCCCTTAATTTCATCAAAAAAAAATCCGTTAAAATGGCGACTTAGTTGACATTTAAAAACAGATGCAATTCGGCGTTATACAACACCATGTGAAGTAGAAAATGGTTAACCCAATTTGTAAGGTGTCACGACGACTGACGGGTAGTTGATTAGAAGATGAATAAATTACGAGACACTTCATTTGCTTGGTAGGTACAGTCAACAGCACATCATGCTATACACTCTATCCATGCACTCTACTCCGTTGCGTTACGGGCTACTTTGCAACTAAAATGTAGACGTTCTGTTCTGTTTGGTTGACGTGCTGTCGACTGTACGATCGATACAATCATAAGTTGAGTAGAGCCGACACGTGTGATAGGGTGACATGCTTTACAACACGGTCACATTAACTAGAGACTTGACGTTGATACAATAATGTCCAAAACAAATACCAAAATCATAGAAAACTAAGCAAATTATCGACACACGTATTGGTTACAAAGATACTGACCATACTATCGATAATTTGCTTAGTTTTCTGTCATATTGGTATTTGTTTTGGACATTATTGTATCAACTTCAAGTCTCTAGTTAATTTGACCGGGTTGTACATTGTACTTCTACAGAACTCCGGAATGTGTTCTCAAATATCTCTTATTTTCCGGTACCGGAACATTAGTCTCTAGTTAATGTGACCGTGTTGTACATTGTACTTCTACAGAACTCCGGAATGTGTTCTCAAATATCTCTTATTTTCCGGTACCGGAACATTAGTCTCTAGTTAATGTGACCGTGTTGTACATTGTACTTCTACAGAACTCCGGAATGTGTTCTCAAATATCTCTTATTTTCCGGTACCGGAACATTAGTCTCTAGTTAATGTGACCGTGTTGTACATTGTACTTCTACAGAACTCCGGAATGTGTTCTCAAATATCTCTTATTTTCCGGTACCGGAACATTAGTCTCTAGTTAATGTGACCGTGTTGTACATTGTACTTCTACAGAACTCCGGAATGTGTTCTCAAATATCTCTTATTTTCCGGTACCGGAACATTAGTCTCTAGTTAATGTGACCGTGTTGTACATTGTACTTCTACAGAACTCCGGAATGTGTTCTCAAATATCTCTTATTTTCCGGTACCGGAACATTAGTCTCTAGTTAATGTGACCGTGTTGTACATTGTACTTCTACAGAACTCCGGAATGTGTTCTCAAATATCTCTTATTTTCCGGTACCGGAACATTAGTCTCTAGTTAATGTGACCGTGTTGTACATTGTACTTCTACAGAACTCCGGAATGTGTTCTCAAATATCTCTTATTTTCCGGTACCGGAACATTTATCATTTTACTTAACGGTGTTCTTACGTGGAGCATGCTGTCGCGCTAGCACAATCTCACGTTTTTAATTATTATAATAAAATGAGTAAACTTTTGATAAATGTGGTCCGAGGGTTTGATGCAGAATTAAATTACGGACATTTTAAGTATATTTCTGGTTTTCAATGCGCAGTTTTTAATAAAGAAAAGTGATTTCCAAAATTATACATTTTGGAAACAAATTTTCCTAATCAAAAACTTTGTGCAGCATAATAAAAATATAATATGCCTTAAATGTCCGCAATTTATCCATCACATCCTCAGACCACATTCATCAAAAGTAGGTATACTCACGTTATTACAATCACAAAAAATGTTAAATTGTGCGAGCGAGACACTATGCTCCACGTAAGCGCAGCCTTAAATTGCCAATAGGATTCAAGGATTCTCCTTGTAGAGGTACCTATTGTGGATTTTATGGGTAGGTCCTAGGATTATCTAAAATTGAAAAAAAAAAACAAGTAAAAACAAGCATTAGTGAAGTGGTTAACTGTGTGGAAGGAAGGAATATTTTACCTCTACATAATTATTTGTTGTCTATTGACTATTTTACCTCTACATAAGTGGGCTGATGATGATGAATTATTAAACATATATACATACATAAACTCACGCCTGTATGAGGGGCAGGCCGAGCCCAGGGACTACCACTTGCCACGATCCTGACAGATCATTTCCACTTCCTCAACATTCATTAGTCGCTGCATGCACGCACGCCGGTTTCGGGTTCTTTTTCGCAGATGTCCGTAACTTTGAAAATAAACAAAGTCATAGGCACATGCCCGCACTGGGAATCGAACCTGGGTCTCCCGCTTCCGAGTCAATTGTTCTACCCATGGGGCTACCACCGCTAACGCTAACGGTGAAGGAAAACATCGTGAGGAAACTGGCGGTTTTGTTGGCTCCGCACGTATTGACTTGTCTTTCATGTGGGCTAGGCCGACTAAGCTATCAGAATGGTATAGGTTCTGGGCAAGCCTACTCCATCTAAAATACAATGTCCCAGGCACTGCAACATCCGAGTGGTCCCTTCACCCATCTAGTGTGAGTGAAGGTGCCACGGGACGCTGTATAAATCATCTCATTACGTAGATGCAAATGCCTAAGCTTTTAGTTTATTACGCCATGGTTTCAGGCTCAACATGACAATCAACATTATCTTAGTCTTACATACTATTTATACTAGTTAACATACGCCATAGCTACCGCTGATTCGTGATTATGTGGCATAAAGGTCTTCCAGGGCCCTGGATACATGCACAGTACGTGACGCTTAGGGTCAGCTTAATTGGCATAGAATATTATGGAATATGTATTGGACGTGCTCAATGCACAACAATTTCGCAATTAAAATGTTTTAGGTTGATGTTTCGTCGACGTAGAAAGCCCAAAGGCATTTATGTACTATCTGCTAATAGCGAATAAAACATTGGAAATACTCGTACGACTGAAATATAATTTTTTTCTTTCTCTTATGAAAATAGGGTTTAGTATGGTTTATCCGTGTGGCGCCGGTTTAAGAATAGCGTCACTCCATTTCCTTCCGTGGATGTCGTAGAAGGCGACTAAGGAAATCAATTACCAGGGGACGGGCAGCAGCGTCTTCCTGAGATTCCAACCGTATATTACGATTGCCAACCCATCTGCCAAGCGAGGCGATTATGGCAAAAAAATATGGTATCCGTCGCGAAGACATCCCGGCTACGCCGATTTTTTTTTTATTTATCTGCCGAGCATTATACTTCCATGAACAGTACATAATAGATTGAGATAAATGAAAAAAAAAACAGTCTTTCTTTTATAGAAATTAAGGAAGACCACTCGTTTTCTATTTCTGTTTTTTCATGTATCCCAAACTGCTCTGTGCTGTTCATAGATGTACTAAGCCTATACCCTGGGCTTAGTAGATCCATGAACAGCACATAAGTAGCAGCAGTGCTGCTATTGGCTATGAGCGAATTGACTGAACGGGGACAGACAACAAAGACTAAGTTTTTATGTGATCTGAGTTCTTGTTTCTTAAAAAACCTCGAAGTACAAAGTGGGAGTCGGGCTTTTTACTTTTGCTAAGTAGTACACTTTTTTTACTTAGCACCTTTATTAATATTCTTTTTAAAACACATAATCGTGGTAAGAATCCCGTTTCTTTTCCAATAAAAATGTCTAAGCATCCTAAGATTGCCTGCACTCTTATGATGTCCGTCCATCTATCTTTTTTATGTAGCTCTTACGTTTTTAGGGTTCTGTAGTCATCAAGGAACCTTAGTTTCGCCATGACCTGTCTATCCACGAACTAACTCAGAGGCGCTTAGTACAACAAAGCTGACATTTGGCTTAGATGAACATATTAATCACGCCAACAAAACTGTAAAATGAAATAGTCTGTGGTATAGACTTGACGGCGTGAGACACATAGGAAGGACGTGGGGCGAGGTCGCAGAAACGACGCGACACGTTTTGTCTCTTCCTTCAGTACCTACATACGAGTACTGTATGAAAGTGAATTGGAAGGACGACGCGTTTTCTTGACGCCAAGATACTTCACCACAGACTATAAATAAGACCATTAATTTTCCGTTTTCTTCTGCCCTTTAGCGACCAGACCAGACGAGAAGGTATCCCGACGCAACACGGTGCGTATGGGCATCCGCGTGCTGCAGAGCCCGGGCCGGCCCCCCGCCCCCGCGCCGCTGCCCCTCTCGCCGCCGCACTCCTCGCACGTCCTTAGCGCGCTGGCACATCACAACGTTTTGAGGTGAGAGGCGGATGATGGGTTGGGAGATTGGCGGATTGACGGACTGATACATTGATGGAGATCGATTAATGATATGATTTGTTGGACAGGCTTTTTCTGAAATAAAGTCAAGAAATAGAAAACAGAAAAATAGGTAAAGCGTGCGCCAGGCCAAGTTCTCGGCCGGTGGTGCAAATACACGAATCGACTGGAGTTGTTACCGGATAGAACATTTCAATAGAACATTACCTAATTTCATGCCTTTTCTGTAAAAACTCCGTGCTCAGTCTCTTCCAGCCCGGCTTCAGTCCTTGCCACAACATGGTGACTGCTTTTTTGAAAGTCACCAATGATATTCGACTTCCATGTACAACAAACATTGGCTTTACTTACTTTACTTGCCTTTAGAAGTGCGTTCAATTCAGTCGATTTTGATATCTTGGTCGGAATTCTTCATTCTTGCAATATATCTGCACCTGCGTTGGAGTGGTTCGATTTGTACCTTCGGGGTCGCATGCCAAGTATTCGTGTCGATGGGACATCTTCAGACTGGTGCGAGTTGAGAGTGGGTGTACCTCAGGTGATGTTCTCTCATCTTTACTATTATTCATCTTTATCAATATCTCCCACGCACTCTCGTCAAAGTTACATTTTTATGCGGATGATCTTCTTATATTCATTTCAACGCTGCGTCTGACCCCGCTTTTTCAGGTACCCAGTATGAGAATGCTAAAAAAGCGTTTGCTGCATTGAACGGTGCCTTGTTAGCAGTTCGGGATTGGATTCGGTGTTATTATACATAAACACGTAAATAAGTCGTCGGGGGCGATGGCTCTTATAGTTACGCCATGTAAGTCCATCTGAATGTCTGTCTGTCGTTGGCTTACCTGAGAGACGATTAGCACTAGAAAGCTAACGGGCAAAACTATACATAATTATTTAGTTTTCTTTCTGTTTTTATTCATATTATGTTACTTATATGCTTATTTTGTTCCTGTAATGTGTCTAAATGTATTTCTTTTTCTTTCATATTAATCACGCCAACAAAATGCTAGAATAAAATCTTAAAAGAAAATGTTTAGGGTACCTTTACCTTGTCTCGTCCATCCCATGGTGTGGGGTATAGTTTGACATTTAAAAATATTTTTCATTTTTTTGATTTAGTGATCCGTTTGCGAAATATAAAGATTTAAAATGTTAATTTTTGGTATAGTAAAGCGTCCCCTCCGCCCCTCGCCCAGCTAAATGGCTGTTTGTAGAAACGTGAAAAATGTCAGGGCAGTAGCACGTGAAATGAAATGAATGTGAGTATTATTCGATCAGCTTATAAAATGTATAATTTATGCAAATTCCTTAAAAAAATACTTGGATGAAGCTTAAGTCTCGCCATTTCAATCTATTTATTTAAAACATAAAAGATTTTTGATAGGTATTGATATGGTCACTATAAGATGTTGTCAGGTTAGCTAACCAAGCAGGCATTGTAGTGTTTATACTTTATCCAGAACGAAGTTGTAGGGGGTCAAAAATGGCCAGAACTGCTTTAAGAAAAGGGTACCATCCTTAAACCCATCAAAGGCCGTGCCGCTTTTTTGCTTGACTTGGCGGGGGCACTGCCGTGCCCCCAGATTTTAATGTCAATCGAAAAACTCCTCATACGGAATTCTACACTGTGCGTGGCCCGACACGCACTTGGCCGATTTTTCAAACATCAATTACTTTGCATGGAGAACTCATGAAGAGAAGAACTCCAACACTGGACAAACAAATGCTGAAGAAGAAGAGAGAAGAATAATTATTTTGCAGCAAATTCAACATATCACTGCACTAATCGTCAGCATTTAGGTTAATACAAAAAAAATACTCAATAAATTGCATTTTGCATTATTCACTAAAACGCTATCGCAAAATTAGAAAAGAATTGTCGCACTACAAGTCAACGTTAATCCATCAAATAAAACCTCCAGGTGATTTAGATCTAGTGAAGTGTTCCCATACAGAGCTAAGTAATTTGTAAGGTTAAGCTTTTTTGTGTCCTATGTAGGTCCCACTGCAGGGCACAGGGCTTCTCTCAGTAAAAGAGTACGTGCCCACCGCGGATTGGCAATTTCCAGCGCTGATGTATGTGAGCACGTCAGACACTGACGTTTCCTCACGATGTTTTTCTTCACGGCTAGCAAGTTGTATTGCTACTACAACTTTACAAATGTACGTAAATATAAAAACTAAGTCATTGGTCGAGAATCGAACCCACCACCTCCCGAATGTGAGGCCGGCGTTCTA
Organism: Yponomeuta evonymella; assembly: GCA_963969515.1. NCBI lineage: Eukaryota > Metazoa > Arthropoda > Insecta > Lepidoptera > Yponomeutidae > Yponomeuta > Yponomeuta evonymella. The sequence continues at coordinate 3,873,070 of OZ018347.1, forward strand.
TAGATTTTTTTGTGAGAATTATAGGTTGATTTCCCATGGGGATAGAAGTCCAAACAAAACAAGAAGGAAAATTAAAACAAAATTAAAGAAAAAACAAAAGGGGAAGAAATAAAATTAAACTTTCGTAAATATGAAGAGGAGTTTCGGGTATTCGTTCACGCCCGTTTCTGTGCCTCGGGATTTTCATTAAAAAAGTCTTAGTAAAAAACAAAAAGACCCAACTGACCAAAAGTCTCTTATGCGGATTTTGTGGGTAAGTTCGTTCCCGCCTACCGAGATTCATAACTGGTTACAGGATATAGTCGCCGTGGCGGTCGAAAGGCAACTAAGGATGTTTTTAGCAATCGGGTTGTTGGATTTTGTGTTAACAAAATCAATAATAAAAAAATATTCGTTGTAAAACAGCTATTGTAATGTTAAAAAAAAAACATGTTAAAAGTTGAGTAATAGTGAGAGGCATTTATTTTTTAAGAAGCATTTATCAACATTTTAGTTGTCTCGTAAAGTAATGGATTCAATGAAAACATTAACGGTGTTATTTAAAAAAAAAAATATGATTCCTTAAAACGCTGATTAGTCTGTGGTGGAGATTTTACAGGGAAATGTCGTAACCACAGATTAAATAAACTGCCTGTTAGGAGTACTTTAGAGGAATCTTGTTTTTATAAATAAGGCTGTAATTATATGCTATATAGGCTAATTCTATTTTATTATTAGAATAACTAAATTTTTGAGACCTGTAAAACCCAATAAATTTTTGTGATTATTTCTATTTCTTGTGGTAAAGATACAATATCACGCCAATCTAATTTTGAAACTTATTTCCCATTAATTTGACGACTCGTAAATAAATAAAGAAACTCGCTGTCAAAATTATTGTCCAACCCTCGTTTGCTGTCGCAGCCAGATAAGAAAATAATTTCCCGCGATTCTAGCTTGCCCTTTTTACGAGTATGATTGGTGCCTTTTATTAATCTGATTAATCTCAAAAGAGAGAGTGGGAGCGAAAATTTGCTTCGCAGTATTTTCGTATTCCAATTCGGTGGCTCTCTTTGAACTCCTTTTTAACCGACATGAAAAAAGGAGGAGTTTATCAATTGTACGCATATTTTTTTTTTACATTTATGCTAAATGATTCATCCAGCGTCGGTCGGGTTCTGTGAACAACTCTAGATAGGCTTTAAAAACCTATTTAGAGGCTAAAAATTCCACCCATGCCGGGACTTGAATCCGCGACCTCTGGCTAACCGTGCCACCGCTCTCCCAACTGAGCTAATGGGCAAGTGCAAGCATCGATGAAATTTCGAGCCTCTTTACAAACTTCTCTATATTACTTACAGTCAGCGACATTAGCTCAGTTGGGAGAGCGCTGGCACGGTGAGCCAGAGGTAGCGGCTTCAAGTCCCGGCATGGGTGGAATTTTTAGCCTCTAAATAGGTTTTTAAATTGTCCTCAGCACGGGTTAGTGTAACAAAAAGAATATATCTAGAAAGGCTCCTAAGTCCTGAGCTTGAAAATAACAATAGAAAACCATTGTTATTTTTAATCTTACCTGGTAAGGTGACCATTTTAGTCGCTAGTAACACAGTTTAAAGTAGGGAGAAGTACCTGGGATATCAAAGATAGAATAGGCTACCCCAGTACCATTCTCTCAGTTTGGTCGGCTTAATAAAATAAATAAAATCGGAGAGACAATGCGCAAGCTGGCTGTCTTACCTACCACAGTTTTTTAATTGAGAATTTCACACTAAGGTTCTCTTCAGAGTCGCTCTAAAAAGGCAAGCAGATACTTCAGGCGCCGTCTGTATTCTTTGGGAAAGAAATATCTGTGTCTTTTATTTTTTGTCTACAATAAAGTATTCTCAGCATAAGCATTTACTTATTGAAATTCTTAAGGGGCTCCATGCAGTAACACAAGCGCCACGTATGGATCATATCTTTTTCGCAGGCCATGGGTCCTAAAAATCACTATTAACATGATTGAGAGATTGTACTGACACTCAATTGTGTCTGTAATATATCTCAAAGACATCAACCCAATCTCGCTTCCTCACTCACTCACACATTATCAGTCTTATTTATAAAAAAAAAACCGGCCAAGTGCGTGTTGGGCCATGTGGGTGAGAGGGTTGTATATTTGCTTTAAAGAACTAAGAATTTATAAAGAATTTATCGAAGTTATTTTCAATGGATTTTATACGAAATTTTACTTTTACAAGATACTTTTCCTTTTAAGTTCGATAACCTCCTGAGGCCCAAGCTCAGTTTTGCTAGGGTTCGCTTACTGGCACCATGTTCTTCCACAAGAACATAATGTGTTAGGGTGCTTACAGCCCAAACATTAAAAGTGAGATATTTTTTTCTTAGAGAGGATTTTAATGTGGTATTTTTTTCTGCCATCAAGGACATGATAAAGAACTAATTTCGATTACCTAGGACCTAAAATATTTTGTTCCTCTGCAAGAACATTGGGCTGATAGCACAAAAATCCTTCTATGTTTTATGTCCTCGGTAAGACACACTGGGCTTTTAGGCAAATAAAATAATTTCTTTGTTTAGCTTATTTTTTTATCATTTCCATAGTTTCTGTACAGTAATCATCAAAACTGTATTCTTATTTACTACAAATAATTCTCTTTGAGATAATTCAGCATAAAAAAAACACAAAGTCTATTCTTAGACATAATAAAATTAAAAGTTAACTTCTTCAAACAAAAACAAAATGGCTCGGATCTCCTGAGCAATCTCGTCATCGAATACTAGTTTGAGAGCATTTCTTAGTTGCACGAATCTATTTCTAAACATATGGGACGCAATGATTTCAACACGCCATTTCTTTTCCCAGTACATTCGTAGGTTTGGGTAATTGACACTGGCCATGACCAATGTAATGCCAATATACAAATAGCATTCTTTCAAGTCTAAGTTTAAACTTCGCCCACGCAGTTTAACCGCAGTCTGATTGCTCTTCTCGACAATCAATCTAACTAATTCGTCATGGATATTTTCGTGAAGGTAGTCTATTATGTCAAATCCATCAGTATCAGAGATCAAATATGAAGGCTGTGACAAAGTGAATTCCTTTGGTAGAAAATTACCTGACGAATAAAAGCTCATTGTTCTTTCTAAAGAACATAAAACAATGGCTTACAATTGGAACATAAGCCCACTGTGCACTCACAAGAACATAATATTGAAGCGCAAGATAAATCTGTCAATAACTATTGTTTCGTAAAAATTATATCTTGCCAACAAAATGTAATCCTTTAACTTTACATTTTACTACTATTTCAGTTATAAAACTTAAAGATTGTATAGATAAATAGAGATAATAACTCACCCGTCGCACGCGTGCGCTCCATCTTTAACATTTTGATACCAAAGGAAAGAATAAAGCTGATTGGTTCCACTGAATGACACAAAAAATATGTCGCTGACTTATTCACCAATGGGATGATACCATAACAAATGGCCGAAGCGCGCCAAATTTCTAAATATCAAGTCTGATCTATTATGTTCTCGTGTGAGAACACTGTGTCACTAAGACTTTAATGCATTTTTTTAACTTGGGCGTTAGTCGGTTTGATATTAAGTTCACGTGTGAGAACATTGGGCCTCAGGAGGAATGTGCTACTATCCTGAATTTTTTCACGTTTCTACAATCAACCGTACACCCACAATATTTTTCAACGACCAATCCCACATGAAACGAGAAAAAAGAAATCATCCTCACTTTTATGTTAGGGGAGGTACAGTAAAAAAAAAAATTTAGTTTAAAAATTTACAGTAAAACTTAGTCGGCGTGATAATATGTATACACATACCAAATTACAGCTTTCTAGTATCACCGGTCTTTGCGCTAGACCGCAGACGGACAGGCAGACAGACAGACAAACAGACAGACCGACATGGTAAAACTATAAGGTTTCCTTGTCGAACTACGGAACCCTAAAAACACGATTCCTTAAGACACTTCACGTGTTTTATAAACAGGACCGTATTTGTTGAACTCCTAATAAATGAGCAAGACGCGCGACGTAGAGTCGTATTTTACCGATTTACGGTCTCGTATTTTGTTCGGCTAACATCTGATGCGTTCGGTCAACTCATACACTCTTTCAACTCAGCAGCATCTCAAAGAGCAGTATGAGCTCGTTAAGGATATAAGTGTGAGTTGATGAAGAGTAAAAAGAAAACATAGATTTGAAAGATATAATATATGATTAAGATATAGTATGTCCCAGAGAGAAAGGTATGAGATGTTATTGCTCCCTTCTAACTTTTTGCAAGTCTAGTTTCAAAGTCGATAAGTATTTGACTGTTTTAATTACCTGGGGATGGTTCTAGGTTTTAATTACACTTTTCCTTTGATAAAACTTTATCGGAGGGAGTCGGAACGGGCGAAAAATAACTCTGCTCAACTGAAATATTTTATTCAATTCTTTATAAGAATTAATTAATAACAAAAAACGTTATTAGGCAAGAGTACGAAGAATTACATACAGTAGGTACATAATTAAGTTACTAAACCACGGAACACATTAATAATAATATTTGTATCGTTCAATATTATTATATAAAAAGGGATGTATTTTGAGGAAAAGAAGCGACAAAGAACCATTTTTTACAAACAAGTTAAAATTAGTACAACTTTGAGTTAAATAATCTTTTATTAAACTACCTCGTGCCAGACGTCTTTGCCATATCATCATCATTAAATTATCATCAGCCATTTAGCGCCCACTGCGGAATACAGGCCTCCCTCGGGGTTCTCGGGGGTTCCCGGTCTTGTGTCGCCCGCATCCAGCCACATAAAAATAGCCGTATAAAAATAGCTTATGTTTGTAGTACCTCTATTTTCTTACCGCACCTCTGGTAAACTTCTTTATTATATGCAGGTATTATATTGTAATAGCGTGTGGATGTGGGTCTTAATCATCATCATCAGCCATTCGACGCCCACTGCAGGACATAGGCCTCCTCCGTGGTTTTCATAACCATGAGGGGTTTTGCCATAATCGCCACGCATGGCAGGCGGGTTGGGTTGTGGGTCTTAATCATTCTTGGAAATTAAAGTTTATGTTTATTTCTAATATTTAATTTTACACTGTGTTGGCTACCTTCAGTTTCAAATTTACTGGCTTTCCCTGACGTTAACAATATATGCTTCAATAAGACAATAAATATCTATAAGCTTCAATGTTTTAATCGATTCTTCAACATGAGTCATGACTAAAGTTGGTATGAGTCCTGGCACATTCGCTTCGGTCCGTGTGTTTTTTCCTTATGAAGCAAGATGATAATATATGTTTTGTATCTAGAGAAGCTTATATATTGCTAGCTTACCGGGCAAACGTTGTTTTGCCATACAAACTAGCCTACGACCTATTCTCAAACCTACCAAATATACATAAAAATTTCAAAAAAAGTCCTTGAAGCCGTCTAGGAGTAGTTCGATAACAAACACTGTGCTACGAGATTTGTATATATTAGATATACGCTTCTCTAGATATACGATATAATTTGATATACGTTCCGTGTGGCGCCGGATTAAAAATAACGCCACTCCATTTCCTTCCGTGGATGTCGTAGAAGGCGACCAAGGAAATCAATTACCGCATGCTGCGATCGCCAACCCGCCTGCCAACCGTGGCGATTATGGCAAAACCCCTCATGGTTATGAAAACTGCGAAGGAGGCCAGCAGTGGGCGTCAATTGGCTGATGATGATACGCTTCTCTAGATAAAAAAAAAATATGAAAGAAAAATCCTGTAACGAATAACAACTGATCGGATAGCACTTATCTGCAAAAGTTCAAGCAGTAGGTAAGTACGAATAATACTAGCAAAAGTTTTTAAGTGACATCGCACCACAAACCGGAAACGTATAGATTGTCCCTCTCAAATATCTTGAGAGTTCCCTATAACGTTTACAAACAAACTTTAATGTCCAGCACTGTGCTAAAGTTGCGAGCGTTTCTGCAGTTTGTGGATGTGGCTATAAAATTCTTGACTTTTACGACTTATGTGCGCAAAAATACGATTTATATACTCTAGCGTGTTTTACAATTTGGTCCTCCTATACTTGGACTTTAATAAAATTACTTCAAAGTGCAAAGTCAGTTACGAGCACTGCAGTGTTTTTGTAAAAGTATTTTCGAAGGTTTTCTTAGAGTTCCGTGCCCAATAGATCCCAACTACGTCTGTCTGCCTGACCATCTATATGTCTGTCTATACATCCGTTCATCCGTCTATCTGACCCCTTCATAGGTCGTAGGCCTTAACTTCTTGAGCCGTAGTAGGTAGGTAGCCAGTTTAAATTTTCACAGAACAAATAATACGAACAAAATAAAAAGTTTCCAGTTTTTTGTCAGTATACATTTATATTTTTTTTCTTTTATTGTAAAAGCAGTAATGTATAAAAGTGTTAAGCTTGGTGTTTTTCCAATGCAGTCCCTACAGTGTAACAAGTACCAAAAATCGGCAAATATTGACTCGTACTTCCACTAAGGGTGCTTATACCCGGAGACGGCACGTGTGCCAACCTGTCAGCGTCGCCGACATGTCAGCGTCGATTATCCGCGTCGAGCGCCGACGGCTACAGTTACTCGGTGACGCTGAATATGTACTCGGCTACAGTCGCTCGATGACGCTGAATATGTTCTCAGCTGCAGTCGCTTGGTGACGCTGAATATGTACTCGGCTACAGTCGCTCGATGACGCTAAATATGTACTCAGCTGCAGTCGCTTGGTGACGCTGAATATGTACTCGGCTACAGTCGCTCGATGACGCTGAATATGTACTCAGCTGCAGTCGCTTGGTGACGCTGAATATGTACTCGGCTACAGTCGCTCGATGACGCTAAATATGTACTCAGCTGCAGTCGCTTGGTGACGCTGAATATGTACTCGGCTACAGTCGCTCGATGACGCTGAATATGTACTCAGCTGCAGTCGCTTGGTGACGCTGAATATGTACTCGGCTACAGTCGTTCGATGACGCTGAATATGTACTCAGCTGCAGTCGCTTGGTGACGCTGAATATGTACTCGGCTACAGTCGCTCGATGACGCTGAATATGTACTCAGCTGCAGTCGCTTGGTGACGCTGAATATGTACTCGGCTACAGTCGCTCGATGACGCTGAATATGTACTCAGCTGCAGTCGCTTGGTGACGCTGAATATGTACTCGGCTACAGTCGCTCGATGACGCTGAATATGTACTCAGCTGCAGTCGCTTGGTGACGCTGAATATGTGCTCGGCTACAGTTGTCATTTAAATACTTATAAAATCGAGTTTTCACTTCTAGCATGACGTCATAAGTACCGACCCTCTTTTTCTACTTTACATTACGTAAAATCACGCTTATATTCTGGAGGGGTAGGCAGAGATCAGGGTTTGCCACTCCTCACTATCCTGACAAACCTCATTCGCTTCGTCAAAATTATTTAGTTCACTTCATCAAAGTCAAAAATTTTATTCACTATAAAACAAAATGTTTACTTAATGTACGTCAAAGCAGTTAGTTTCACAATTAATAGATTATGCGGAGAAGAAGCTGACAAAAGAACTCCACATTTAATCTTTTCATGACATGTTTGCTTAATTAACAGAGTTTTCAACTTAAAGTTACACTACACTAAATACAATCGTGCCCATTAACATTATTTAAACGCCAGACATCTTTGTCTTCCAAATAATCCATAATTTTATATTAGGCTTTTTTGCATAGAGTATGCTTAACACATTTTTTAAACCGCGTCGGTTGTAAGTCTAATATGTATATCTTGAGGAATTTTATTGTAGAACCGTATACAGTGCCCCATAAAGGATGTATTAACTTTTGTAAGTCTAAAACATGGCAATCACAATTTATGTTTATTCCTAGTATCAATATCAATATTATGATGGTTAAATCATTACATCATCAGTCGTTGCACGCGCGCACGCCGGTTTCGGGTACTTTTTATCTTGTCCTTTGCTAATACATGCCATGTTTGATCGAAGTGTGTCCTTGTTCTTTTCCTAAGACTAATTAAGTGAAATAGATAGAAAAAGTGTTGTACATGGAAATGGAAATTACACAGATATTTTAAAAAGAATACACTATCCTTCACCGTTAGCGAGTGGTATTGCTACTATTACTTCACAAATGTACATAACATAGAAAACAAAGTCATAGATACATGCCCGCACTGGGAATCAAACCTGTGAGGGAACCGAACCAAACATCGTGAGGAAACCTGAGTGTCTGAGCTATTCACATACCTCAGCGCTTGAAATCGCCAATCCGCGGTGGGCAGGCGTGGTGATAAAGCCCAACTCTCTCTCTGAGAGAAGGCCTGTGCCCTACAGTGGGACGTATATAGGCTGCTTATGAACACTATCCTTCTACAGCGTGTGGGTGTCATGGCTTCTAAATAAAATGTTTCTTACTCTTCTTAATTTTTTAATGTCACGTGGTTCAATGGGACAAAGTATCGAGCAATAAAACTTTTTCTATTTCTCTTGTTGTAGGCTCAAAAGTAAATCGAAGCCGGAGACAGACCGAGACACCTGCCGGAGCAAACAGGACGAGATTGGTGAGTTCTTTATTGCTGAACTTTTATAAGCACTGTTTCTCCCATACAACACCAAACTAGGATAACCTGTGCTATGGTATGGTAACCAGGAAAGGACATAAACATGGAAACGCACCCAGACAGGTCATTTGTACAAATCAAGATCGCTAGACCAACGAGTCATAAAACTACAATTTTGAAGTTTATTACGACAATTCCGTAAAAGAGTCTGCTTGTTAATCTGTGGGTTAATCAACTTTGCAATGTACATCGAACTGTCATAGTAATCCATAAATTGCAGTTCTATAAAACAGACACTCCACAATTTTGCTGCTGCACCGGATTTGGCCGGCTTCACTGCCACAATATCGTTGGACTACTATTCAATTATAACGTTTTCACAACGTTCGTACAACGGCCACAGTAAATGTATGAAACTGCTAGTCCGATGTATCGTTAACTCGTTACTTTGCCTTTGGCTTTGTCTCAGGGTACTCTCCGAGATTACGTACCGCGGTTCAGAGCGAATACAACCCTGAATCTGCTCTCAATCAATGTCAGAGTACAAAAACATTCCCATCATCATAAGCAGCCTATATACGTCCCACTGTAGGGCACAGGCCTTCTCTCAGAGAGAGAGTATGGGCTTAATCACCACGCGTGCCCACCGCGGATGGCGATTTCAAGCGCTGAGGTATGTGAATAACTCAGACACCCAGGTTTCCTCACGATGTTTTCCTTCACAGTTAGCGAGTGGTATTGCTACTATAACTTCACAAATGTACATAACTTAGAAAGAAAAGTCATAGGTACATGCCCGCACTGGGAATCGAACCTGGGTCTCCCGCTTCAGAGTCCAATGTTCCACCCACTAGGCTACCACCGCTTAACATTCCCATGTTTTCCCAAAACTGAGGAATTCTACTACAGTACGAGCAAAATTTAGTATACGGTATCATGGGACGCCCCATAAATAAAGTTGTCACTTCAACCAAATATAGAACACCTGATATACTTAGTTTTTTATATTCGAAGTTGTCTCTATAGTAAAAGTGTTTTTTCTTAACTAATGGCTATAATTTATTCACAAACAATAAACAAGTTAATACAAAACACAATACAAACAAAAAAAAATTACACAATAATTAAAATTTTAATACAAAATACACCCGCAGGTTTCGTCAAAATCAAAATAGTTACAAAAATATAATGTACTTACTTAATGTCAGAACAATATTAAAAATATATATATTATAACAATAATAAAATCTAACCGAATAAATCTAATGTTAGTATTGATAAGTAAGTAGAGCCATATTTTTCGGAAAGATGTAGATGTTTATTAACACCCTATATAAATATAAATTGAGAAAACCAAAGGTCAACAGACTTTCTACTTCGCAGTTCTGTAACTTAATTTAAGATTCAAATTCAATGTAAGAAATCCAACAAGCGGTTTCCCACTCACTAACTTCAATAAATGTTCAACTCTGAATTAATTCCAGTAGAGAACAAAGCCAAGAGTGTTTATAAACCTCTTTTTGCAAATGAATAGTCAATCAATGGCATTTGCATGAAGTTACTTGCATTTACACAACAGTTACTTGTGTTTACGCAAGTTAATTTCTATTCAAATACCATGAATAAATAACCGTGTATGTAGGTAACACGTAAAATAGCGTATAACATAGCCGTCGCCGCCGTAACGCCGTAGTCCGTTAAGATTAATATTTCTCACCTCAAGCCCATCTCGACAACCTAAGTTTTTTTAGAATCTCGACCGTATTTTCTACGAAATAAGGCAAAAGCGTATGCTAATATTAAGGATTTTACTCGCGCAGAGTGCAAATTGGAGTACAGCGTCATTGTTGGGTGAAAAGAGATGAAACGTTACGACTGCATAAATTCAACTTTCAAATGTCCGGGGCCCTACTCGGACGCTGAAAATTATTTTCTACCAATTTTTGGTTGCTTTATGGTTTATAATATAGATTACATCAGATTATAAGTCTTTATTGTTCTTTACTGTTCTTTAGACCCGTGTCCCCACCGAGGGGCACGGGTCTCTTCCCTGAGGAAGGTATAGGCCATACTCCACCACGGGGGCCAAGTCCGGATTGGTGGAGGCTTGTAGACTAGTGGCTCGTCTACTGTCAGAAGTTGTCAAGCCGCCCTAAGGCCTCTGACTTGGCATCTATCGACGGCAGCCGGCACCAACAGCTTAACGTGCCTTGCGAAGCATGGAACCGCTCGGAAAAATGCCGCTAGCGTTAGGCATAGACGGTGACCCATCCATGCACTGAACGCGCCCTGTGTTGCTTAACCTTCGTGATCGTTTAAGATCACTCAGGCAGCCGGGGCTACGAGCAATAAAGAATATTCTTATCTTATGTTACACTTAGGGAGTAATTAGTTATTAGACATGTTCAGGCAACGAACAAAGAAACAAGTTTTTGAGTAGACTTCTATAATTTAAGAGAAAACAAATATTTCACGGTACAGACTTTTAGGCGCTGCGAGCGAGCAAGTTTTCTTCAGTGTTTGACCATAGACAATACAGATGTGTATTGCTGGCAGAAGTTTTTAGTGTTGGGCATTTGCCGTAGACAGACGCATTATTTGTGGATTAAAATCGAAACATGGAGTAATAAGTGTTAGAAAAAAAAACTATGTTGATCATTTTCATGAGGAAATGTTTTGTGTATGCACGGGAATTATTTATTGTGAATAATTTTCTACTTTGCAATGACTTACGTTTGTACAGCAAAGGGCCAGACACAGACACAGGATTCTAATGCCAGGATGCCACGATCGAATAAGAACAAGAAGTACTTCGAATAAGTAGTTAGTATTCCGTAGTATAATATCCTGACGTGATTCTTTATTCAAAGATCATTACGATCAATTAGTAATTATTTTATTAGAAGTGTCTAAGTCCTTGTAATTACAAGTTAGTTGATTTGACAAGTAATTTTATAATGTTATGTTAACAAAGCATTAAGTCCGATTAATATTTGTAAAATTGGTTTGCCATCGACACGCTAAGAAGAAGAATGTTTATCCGGACTCACTTGTAATAATAACTTACATGTAATAATTATGGTCGATAATATAATTATATTGTATATTTCCAGCTCGATAGCTCTCGAGTAGACCACCTTAACACTGAAACGGTTATTGTTAACAGAAAATATGGAGCCTGCGCCACCTCGAGCGGCCGTCGAGAAGCCCTTTCTTTTGTCCGATGGCAGGTGAGTTTTATTCGTATTTGTTCATGGATAGACGTTCTCTATTTCAATTTCTCTGAATAACTTAAATAGTGAACTGAAAGAGCATGTAGTGACTAGAATTGAGAAAGGAATGCTGCGTTAGTTTCGACATGATATGCAGATGATGGAGGAAGAAATATATCCAGCTAATGTGGGTGGAAGGCTCGGTAAGGGACGGCCCAGACGGACATACTTCGACCAAATGAAGGGGATAGAGTAGTTGAGAAAGGCAGGATAAAAAGTACCTGAAACCGGTGTGCGTGTATGCAGTGAATGACGAATGTTGATGAAGCGAATAAGGTTTATCAGGATTAATGTGGCAAATCCAGATCTCTGCCTACTCTTCCGGGATTCAGGTGTGATTTTATATATGTATGAAAATTATATTAATTAAAAGCATGAAATTGCAATGTAATTGAATTAAAAATTTTACATTTGTGACAATAATTGTTGCAATACCTTGAAATGTTAATTTATCTTCCTTTTTCTGTTTGGAAAATAAGGACTATTTTATATATTTATTTATTATGTAAATTATGTTTCTGTCGATCCATATGATAGGTTGGGTTGTGGAGTAACTTTTAGATAACTTCCACACAAGTTTGCACAACACAACAAAATCACTTGAAAATATCCTGTGCTATTATGGTTAACCAGGACCACAAAAACAAGCAAATACACTGAAGCCTTTAAATCAACTACCAAACCTATGACCTCTGTTTGGTAGTGTTACCGCTAGACCAACGAGTCTTTACAAGCGGATCTTTTGTTTTTTTTTTTTATTTTCGTCATCAGCTGTGTTCTCATGAACTGTTTTTTCCAATGATCGTTATATTCTTATTTGGCGGTCATCGGTCATGTAGAACATAAGACGGTATATGATTGGATCAAACGTGTAGCCATTAAAATGTGTAAAATTATTTTAACCTGTTAGGTTATGACCTTGAAAAGAACTATTAAAAACCACTATTATGGAGGCCCGATCGGGTTCTTTAGAATTCTAAAGATAAATTTTTTTAAATACATTCCATTTTATTTGTTTAAGATTTCAAATATATATTACTTACCTATTAATTAATTAGCTGGACTGCTCCTATATAACGCAAAACAAATCATTCCAATCGTCTGACTGTCAAATTCCATACCAATTGCTGTCGCAAACGTCAGGACTCCAACAGGATTTGATGCGCATAATTAGGCTACAGCACTACTTCTTAATAATCACTTAAGCATCCATTTAGATTTAATGAAGAATTTTAGTTAGATGCTTCTTCGATTTCCTTATATTTATGACAATAATTTAATTAGCTCTAATTTAGTAATGTCGCCCATAAATACATGATGTGTATTATAACTGACACATGTTTGAGGAAATAAATAATTGATTGATTCTTAAGAGACCCCATGAGGTTCGCTAGCCTCACCAAGAAAAAAAACCGGACAAGTGCGAGTCGGACTCGCCCACCGAGGGTTCTGTACAAGTTTGTAGTCTCGCAGTTTTTCCAAGCTTTTCCCGAACTTCAAAGACAGTTTTTTTTATGATTTAATTAGAAATGTATGGTTTTCAGATTTTTCCCTGTATTTGTAAGAGTATTACTGACTGTATTACTTGCCGTAGTTCTAGGTCAACCTACCCTATGACGGTACTCCTTTCTTACAAATTTTATTGTGTGTACCAATGACGTATTTGTTTTTCACCTTAATTATAAATAAAATAAAATAAAAAATTGGTGTTCAAGTGCTCAAGTGTGCTAGAAAATTTTTAATACTATTACACAGGCAAACACAAAAAAATTTAATACATTTATAATTCTATTAAACATTATATTCAATATTTCATGGCTAGTTGATGTAATAAATCACTCTCATATTGTAAAGCACTACCCCTTTCACTCTCTACGTCAACGTGGGTTATCTGGAAGAAAATATTATCTATATAGCTCGCCTTTGTATTAAATCGATTTAATGCAATAAATAACATTCAATTACTCAATACTTATCTCAGTTTTCTTGGTTTGTTTTTATTTATTTGGTACTTTTATTGCACTAAACCTAATGTACAATACGATTTTTATACTCAAAGCAATATGAGGTTTGAAAAATTTAAATTTAAGTACCTACTTACTTACCTAGGTACTTACTTTTCACAGCGCAAAAGTGGCTCTTTAATAATAGATATCTAGTTAGGATAAAATTTGAACATGATATTACTAACCCACAAAACAAACTGACCTATCTAGACTGTAAAGGCATGACTCAATTATTCACTGTTTGCCTGGAGAATAAAACGTTTTGCAAACCTCGTACAAACATAGCTAAGTTCTGCAGACTGTAAAAATCGATTTTATGACGCTCAGTTTACCTGCGTAGTTAGGGTTACCATTTCAACATTGGAAAAATACTGCCAAAAACCCGGACATTTGAAAAAGGCGTAGCTGACCGAACCCATTTTTAGGGTTCCGGAGTCAACAAAAGAGTGGAGAGTCGTCCTTTCCCGGCTAGACGGTAAAACGTGAAAAAAATTAGGGCAGCAACGAAGTTAAGAGGAAAACTATCACGGCTAAGTAGGCTTTACATTAAAGTTAACGAGTGATAGTCCTTTAGTCCTTTTACAACAGTAAAAGGAAAAAATCGTATGGATTCCAATGAACATTACTTTCATAATGTAAACGTTATTAGTTAATCCGTAAACAATCAATATGTTCATAACGTCCATCAAAAAACCCTCCTTCTAAGTCCGCATATTTTGACGACAGACTACGGAACCCTAAAATCGAGCCTTTTTATGTCATTTTTCTGTAGCGTTGGTAGCTTTACATACGTCCCATGCATTACTTAAGTGCAGAATCCTGGTCTATTTAATGATTAGTTTAGATGGAAATCGTGACACCCGTAAGTCGCCGGCTCGTTGTAACGTGGATAGACAAAGTCAGGCAAAGTCAGGGCGAAATATGTAAGATTCGAACATATCCTGCCAAATCTGTGTAAGCTAGTAACCCTATGCGTAGAGCACTGCACTTAGCCAGCGTTTTCAGATCCAAGAGAACGTGAAATTGTATAATCTGACCGCAAATGCAGCTAGCGCGGGGTGCAAATACCCATGTAAATGCAAAGTGCCTTTCATTTCAAGTCCCGCACCATTATTGCAGCTTGGAGCCTCATTTCCATTGTGGCCTAATTAGGATGTGAGTGGGAAAACTAGATTAATGTTTCAGCGCTAGCAATCTGCTTAGCTTAAGTCGTGATACAATATCACAAGGCACGAAATATTGCTTCGTTCATGGAATTTTGTAGGCTTAACTTGGATTTTCTCCTAATCCTGATTCCCTAATTTTCCATCTCATTTTACTACATCTTGATCGGGAAATTAACGCCTTCTGCAAGCTTCGTTAATACCCGGGAGTGTTGTACTTATTCTATTTTATCGGGGCAACATTATGGGGTCAATAAATAAATAAATATCTTCCTCACAATACAATCACTTGGTGGTCCCAAACTAGGATACCCTGTGCTATGGTAACCAGGCAAGGGCATCGCAAGTATGGAAATACACCCAGACTGCGGTCAATGTCCTGTCTATGTACCTACTTTATGTTTTGCTTTATGTTTTTTTTTCTTGTTTGATAATTTCATGTGTGACCAGTCTACATAAACAATTCATCCCCGGTTAACATCTGTGCAATCCGAAACCCTAGAATGAGCCGTTTGAGGATGTACTCTGTACCTTTATGTCTGAGGGGTAAGCTTAATAATGCATCAACGTCACGGTTACAAATGCGACCCTGCGTGACATTGGGCCCCTGTTCCGCACAGAGCCTGAACAATGGGTCTAATTAACAAACGTGTCATGTAGACGTAAACCAGAATGTTCGGTATTTAGCCGGATAGTGGTTTACGTAACATTCGTCTAATGCCACTTACACATTATACTAGCCGAAATAAAGAACAATTAGGCCGGCTTGCACCACTTCTTAAATGTTGCTTAATTCGCCATTTAAATCGAATGTTGTATGAATAATTTTAGTTGAATGATGTTTAAGCCACGTTTAAGAAAGTGGTGCAAGCCAGCCGTAGTCTTCCTTCTTGTTAATTTATGGCTTAATCTTTTATGCAATGTACACTGAATTTTCATAGTGAACCATGAATTGAAGTTCTATAAAACGGGGCCAGGGTGTTTATGTAGTTGTTAACATTGCCCGCAGCGAGTAAACTTGTTTCGTGTGCCTAAGGTTTTAATGTACATTTTGGTCCGTGTGTTTTCTTTCGGCGAGACAGCTATACACCATGATTTTTGGGTGGTTTGAGAGCCATAGCAAAATGAACGTGTCTTAAAAACAGCTACCGAATACGCTAGTTTGTTTTTTAAAGGCGCTTAATACAAATACGGCCCGAAGGCAGCGGCTAACATAGTAACATAGTACATTGACATTCAGCAAACAGAATGTAAATTCTTTACCTTGAAATAAATTATTGATTTCTGATTTCTTTAGTTAGATTAGAGCTATATATGGCATACAGAGCTCTAACAGAAAATACTAAACATTAAAAACCTATTAAAAATAGCTTAGTTATGTTTAAAAAGAACACATCAAAATTGTCACTGAAACCAAACATAGTATGTTTATGCAAGGAAAAGATAGGAAATACAACAAAAAACGAAACAACGTACAAACCAGAAAGTCTCGAAAAGTGAACAAAGTTCAGTCTGGTTGATGAACTTGGGGAAAGCGTTAGAATGACCCATTTAAACCCTTTGTTTATTCTGCAGGGTGGAGCTTGAAGCGTGGCTGGACAAAGCCACGTACTCGCACGGGGAGACCATCAGCGTCAGCATAGTCATCGCCAACCACTCCTCCAAGACAGTGCGACGAATTAAGGTGAGGAATGATCGAGGTACACATCATCATCATCAGCCCACCGCTGCACTGCTGGTATAGACCTTTTACCCAAATGCCATTTCTCACGGTCCCTTACCATCAGCATCCGTAGAACTAAAAGAAAATAAAGCCTTGTTTGATACTGGTGTCTACATCTAGAAAGATCATATTTTATTCCTCCTCCGTAACCAGATACGAAAAGTCAGTTGTAATGGCGGTTAAAGCGACTTGGGTAAAACGTTCTTGGCTTGAAAGAACGCAAAGTGTGAAAACCGCTTCTTTAGTACCTAATGTTAAATAAACCACTTCCAATAAGAAATAGCTTAAAACTTTCTATTTTTTTTATAAGCTTTTATTAAAGCCGGGTTTTCACGATATTAGTGCACTCGGACCAAGTGACTTATTGCAGCCACTAAGATGCTAGGTACTCGTATCGTGTATACCGAAAATCTTCGTACACTCTGATGAAACAGGCATTTTTTTGTACTAAGATCGCCGTGTACACGATACGAGTAGCTTCCGAGCAGCAAAAATAGGTAAAAACGCTGCCACCTAATTTGCTCTTCTACGCTCCAGAGCAGCTTGTCTAGCGTCTTTGTTTTTATACTGCCATGACCTGACGTTCCACAACACTTCCTCAGCTCCACAAATTTATTTGTATTTTAATGATATTTCCGAATCTGTCCATTTTCTCATGCGAGACCTTTGAATTTCTTCCACCAGCGCCATTTTGTTTTTGCGATTTGGTCTTAGTCAACTAAGATGGGTAGAGCGCGGTCCGAGTGAAAAAAACATGGCCGTTTTCATCTTTTTTTACTAAGATGGCCGTGTACACGATACGAGTAGCGTTCGAGTGCCAAAAAATGATCACTGCGTGCGAGCCAAATAAGATCGTAAAAACGCGGCTAGCAGCTAAAATAAAAAAAAATTAATCATAAAATTTTCACGTATTAAGATCGTGAAAACCCGGTTTTATCTTATAATTATTATTTTAATTCCGTATAGCACTAATTACATAACATGTAAATGTAAAGCACGGAAGCTAGTGGCATTTTTCCGAGCGGTTTCGTGCTTCGCAAGGCACATTAAGCTGCTGGTGCCGGCTGCCGTCGATAGATGGCAGTCGTTAAGCCAAGTCAGAGGCCTTAGGGCGGCTTGACAACTTCTGACAGTAGACGAGCCACTAGTCTACAAGCCTCCACCAATCCGGACTTGGCCCCCGTGGTGGAGTATGGCCTATACCTTCCTCAGGGAAGAGACCCGTGCCCCTCGGTGGGGACATAATGGGTTGATAATGATGAAATGTAAAGGGCGTGCTTAATGCAAGAAGCATTCTTCCTGCAAACTTAAGAATATGAATATTTTGTATTCTAGTTCAAGAACAAAATATAAAAAGTACCCGAAACCGGCGTGCGTGCATGCAACGACTAATGAATGTTGAGGAAGCGAAAGTGATCTGTTAGGATCGTGACAAGTGGCAGTCCCTGGTATCTGCCTATCCCTCTAGCATACAGGCTTGGATTTATGTATGTATGTAGTTCAAGAAAGTAATCAAGAAAACAATATTTCAACGAAAAGACTTTACATTCTGTTTCTTGAATGTCAATATACAATGTTAGCGGCAGCCTTCACAAGATCTAGAGACCTATTTTAGCTATAAGATGCTGCTTGAATCGTGTATACCAGCGATCTTAGTCCACACCGATGAAAACGGTAAATGGTTGTACCTACTAAGGTCGCCGGATTAGCACCTTGTTAGCCAAAATAGGTCATGTGGTCCGAGTGTACTATGATAGTGAAAACCCGACCTGAACGCGGCTAATACGCGCAGAGACCACAATCATCAAGCCACATTACAAAGCCCATGCGGGTCGTCGAGGGTTGCCAGATTTGCTGGCGTAAATTTCGAAATAAAAAAGCAATCTATAAAAAATCTTTGAGATACACGTAATCTTTATTTGATTTACTCAACCAAATAGGGGATGTATTTACAAAGGGCAAGATAAAAAGTACCCGAAACCGGCGTACCGGTTCCGTGTGGCGCCGGATGTTCCGTGTGGCGCCGGATTAAGAATAGCGTCACTCCATTTCCTTCCGTGGATGTCGTAGAAGGCGACTAAGGAAATCAATTACCAGGAGACGGGGAGCAACGTCTTCCTGAGATTTCAACCGTGTACTGCGATCGCCAACCCGCATGCCAAGCGTGGCGATTATGGCAACCTCTCATGGTCATGAAAACCACAAAGGAGACCTATGTCCTGCAGTGGGCGTCCAATGGCTGATGATCATGATTATGATGAAACCGGCGTACATGCATGCAACGACTACTGAATGTCGAGGAAGCGAAAGTGATCTGTCAGGATGCCTACCCCTCTGGGATACAGGCGTGAGTTTATGTATGTATGTTTATTTGATTTACTGCATTTATTATCTTACTAGCTGTCGCGGCAAACTTAGTGCCGCCACAGAATCCGTTTATACGATTCTTGTTACCATGGCAACGCAATAAATAAATAAATATCTTAGAGTTTGGCTTGAAAAAAGGTTGCGGTAACAATAAAATATTATCCCACGGGAACGCATTACCGGGATATCAAGTATCCTATGTCTCAATTCGGATCATGTAATTCCGTTCAGCCGTTCGTTGTCTATCTCCACAAACTTTCATAATAATATTAAACATTTATAATATTATATAGTAGGAAGTAGAATAGGATATAATTTTACTAATATAATAAACGCGAAAGTTTATATGTATGGATGGATGTTTGTTACTCTTTCACGCAAAAACGTCTGAACAGATCCGGATGAAATTTTGCACAGAGATAGATTATAGTCTGACTTAGCACATAGGCATCCCGTAAAAATACACATCAAAATTACCACGCGAATGAAGTCGCGGGCAACAGCTAGTAGTTTTATAAATTCGGAACATTCCATTCTATTTGTGTTTAAAGGACTATCATTTCATACGATAATCGTGCACACGGGCACTACGCTATAAACTCCTTGGCATATTGCAACGTGGATAGACTTTGAATTGTTGGTAAGCGCAGGTTCTACCAATTTATGATGAGACAAACAAAACTTAGGACTGTTTTGGAAATTCCGGACCATAGTTACACTGATAATCCGGGACAATCCCAGTGTGTCCCGGTCATCTGGGCCGCGTTTCATAAAACTACAATTACCTAATAGTTTCATAGTTAATATAACCATTCGATGTACATTGCGGATCCGATTCTTCCTGCTTGTTAACCAGTGGGTTAATCGACTTTGCAATGTACATCGTACTGTCATAATAAACCATGTATTGTAGTGGTATACCCTGGCAACCCTAGCATGGCGTTTGATTAATCACCTACAGACTGGCTGTAGCTAAGTAGTGCGTTGGGAAATTAAAAATTTAAGGCGTTTTGTATTAATTTTGTAGTTACGAGGCTGACATACCAGCGTGTAAAGAATAAAGACAAGGTACGGCACGGAAATTAAGTGAAAAGTTGGAAAGAAAATAGGCCACTCCCTATGTATAAAACATGTTATACGTAAAAACCAGCGAAGGGTTTCGTACCATAATTATCTATACATATTTCAAGCGTCCACCGGCAACACCGTCATTAATATCGAGCAAAAAACGGCGAAAAAATCACATTTGTTGTATAGGAGCCTCCTTTAAATATTTATTTTATTTTAATTTCATTATTTATTTTTAAAATTAATATACAACCAAATATTCTGTAAATATTTCAAGCGTCTACGTGTTGCCGTTATTAATATCAAGCAAAAAAAAGCGGCAAAAAAATCACGTTTGTTGACCCACTTAAATAATAATAATAATAACTTCCACACAACACAATCACTTGACCTGGTCCTAAACTTCTTGTTTTAGCCTCTAAATATGTTTTTAAAATTGTCCTCAGCACTGGTTAGTGCAATAAAAAGAATATAATTCATATCTGTATTAAATTATATTGTAATTTTTTTTAGTTACTCGATTTTGTGTCTTACTGCTGGGCAAAGGCCTTCCCTTTAGCTTTCCAGTCCTCTCTGCTGTATTGTTTATTTTTTTCAAATTTCTATGTCATATGGTCTAGTGTACAATAAAGAATATTCTTATCTTATCCTATCTCTGTCACGGGTCATCCCCTGCCACCCCGGCAGGAATACCATGAAGTTTTCCCGTCGTCTCCGCCTTGGTTGGCCACCTTTGCGATATCCGTTGCGTGGGACCCAGTCAGTGGCAATTTATTGCTTGGTCTGCCTTGGGTCTGCCGAATCCTATTTTAATATTAACTTTTCTTGTATTTTAGTTAATGAATATTATTACTCTTCCCTAGGCTCTGGTGGTACAACACGTGGACGTATGCATGTTTTCGAACGGCAAATTCAAGAACGTCGTTGCTTTGGTACGGAGCAGCAGTGACCCCGTCGCGCCGGGCCATAGTCACACTGAGAACTTCACTTTGACCCCGCATAGAGGTAAGAAGAACTTAACATTGACCCCGAATAAAGGTAAGGTGAACTTAATTCAGTGACGCTACTTTGATCCTACACACTTATTTATTTATTTATTGATACTTTTATTGCACTTAAAAAAATCTTACAATTCAGCGGACTTAATGCCATAAATATTTTCTACCAGTCAACCGCAAGAAGTAAAGGAAAGAGTTAGTAGGCGTGAAAAAAAAGTTAAAATAAATTTAAAAATATACTTTTATAAGGTGTAATTAAATAAACTTACAAATGAATATAGAACTTAATTTTGACACAAAAATAAGAACTTAATTTTGACCCCGACTAGTGCAGGGTAAGGGGAACGCAAGTTCAAGATAACTTCACTTTGATTCATAATTTAATATGATACGAACTTCATTTAAAAGGTACTTTGCACCTATTGAAAAAGAAATACTGAGACATGCGGAGTAGTAATGTCCCTGTCGCTACTGAAACGCACTCTTTGACATATGAACCAATTGTCTTTGACCCTTTGAAGTGTACAAAACTAAGAAAAAATTGAATAAATAGAAATAGATTTAACTTTAACGGATCTTTACTCTAACCCTACGATTTGACCGGGCGTAAAAGTGAAGGTAACTGTACTTTGAACACACATATAGGAAAGGGAATATCAACTGACTTTGATTGCCTCATTGGTCTAGCAGTATCACGTCTGATTACCATGCCGGAGGTTGTGGGTTCGATTCCCATAGGGGGCCGCCGTACATTTTTACAAACATCCTCAGTCTGGGTGCTAGTGTCCGAAATAAAAAGTTAAGTTAGCCAACATAACGATAGTAATAAAATCCAGTCACGTTTTTTTTTATTTATTAGATGCTGCAAAAATCTAAATTAAGATAACAATGCGTTCTATAATAATATGTGTTTCTAAATTCTATAATATAGAGTTGAAATTTTTTTCATCTTTTATGCAAATATAAACTATGTTTGATTGTTCGTGGTGGTAGGTACAGTATAAAGAGATAACTATTTTATGTCTCAGAATGTTATCTTATGTTTCGGAACGCTATAGTTTTATAGTATAGCATAACACGTCCATTAAGTAAGATCAAAGTAGGGATCCCTTTACTTATAACCGAGATCAAATGAAACACATTATGAAATTCCTTTTCCTACATAAGTTAAGGAAATTCTCACTGACATTTAGAGACGGAAACCCGGAAATCATTTCAAATAGGTGGAGGCAAGAAGTGATCCCAAATAACATAGGTAAAGGAAAACTAAACTCGTGTCGTTATCGTATTTTAAATATCGTGCCGCTTGAAAACAGTTTCCGTTGCTTCAATAAGTTGCAACTCGAAGTATAACATTTAACTGACGGTCTCTTCGGGTCTCGATATTTGAAATTGTAAGCAAAACAGGGTGATACGAGTTCGTTTGCAAAATTTTAAGAGGGCATTTTCACAATGATTTAAAACTCTATGGCAATTTATAAAATAATGGTGACACATTCTTTTGTTTCTAGTACAAATTATTTTCCTTTATTTTATTTTAACGAACTCTATCAGCACAAAAAGTTACAAGTATCAAATAAATGAGCACATGGCACCGGCAAATTAATATCGGACGATGTTTAACGTTAAAGAAAGAATTTTTAATACCACAATATCTTGTGCCGCTTCGATTAGTAATTATAGTTTCGAACCAAACGTTAAAAATCACGATTATCTACAAAAATATTAAACCATTACTTTTAAATCATCAATATCATTGTTAACCAAGACGCAAAGAACATACCTTTATGGAATAATACTAGCGAATATTAATTATTATTATTAGTAAAGTTCTTTATTGTACCAGAAAAAAATGTACAATTGACGGGCTTAATACTAAATAGATTCTAACCAACCAACAGGTGACGTGGAAAGGATAGGGGTAATGCCAAACGGTTTAATGATATTTTAATGTACTTAATTCGTTTTTTAATTAAACAATAATGCACCTGTAGTAAATTTAATCACGAACATCGAAGCTTTATGTTCGAGTTCTTGACGTGATGTAAGCATGAATACTGCATGCATTCAAGCAGTAATACCAAGCCTAATTCAAAGCTTGAATAGCCATGGGCGGCATTGTCATAACAATATCCTAGATCTGAATTAAGGTAGAAGCATACTAATCTAACGTACGTAACGTGTAGGAGCATCATCATGTACAACCCCTGTAAAATATTGTCTGACTAGCTTTTGCCCGCGACTTCATCCGCATGGAATGAGTAATTTTCGAGATGAAAAGTATCCTATCTCCTTCCCCGGGACTCAAACTATCTCCATACCAAATTTCATTCAAATCCGTTCAGCCGTTATTGCGTGATTGAGTAACAAACATCCGAACATCTTCACAAACTTTCACATTTATAATATTAGTAGGATTCTGAGAGTGAGTTTGAAATTAATTTATTGAGTTAGTCATTTCAAATGAAAAGCGCGTGGCATCAAAGCAAAAACAAAGAAATAGAAAGAGAAATAGAGAAGAATAAAGAAAAACCAAAAAGGGAAGTGAGAAGCATGACGATATTTAATGCCAGTTATATTATAAATTAAATCAAATCAATGAGTTGTTCCTCTCCAAGTTCGACCCAAATATACACTGTGCTCGTGCATCGATTTTCTAATCGTGACAGATGCGCCACACGCATAAGATCTAGAACCACACTTGGCTCGTGCGTGGGACAAGGACTTAGCGACATCCCATCCGATACTTCACACTGCGATCTGGCGAGGCAGGTCAGGTGGCGGATGCGTGGCCTGTGATGTAGTTATTCTATTCATGCAGTTATTCATATCTGTAATGCCTTGATTTTTAATAAACAATTTTTATTTTTATTATTATTATTATGTAGCGTAGGCTAAGTTTGTTTCAAAGCATAAAATAAGTGAAATAATTTCAAGTAGCCAGGCTGGCCACTAAAATGCATAGTTGTTCAATAGAGTGATATTACTACGGTAACTAAACGTATTATAACCCGTGCAACTTAACTCGACGCCTTGCGCAATCCGATCTTTTT
Source organism: Yponomeuta evonymella (assembly GCA_963969515.1). Classification (NCBI taxonomy): domain Eukaryota; kingdom Metazoa; phylum Arthropoda; class Insecta; order Lepidoptera; family Yponomeutidae; genus Yponomeuta; species Yponomeuta evonymella. Next base: position 3,897,302 of record OZ018347.1, read on the forward strand.
CGCGAGAGAGCCCTATTTAATTTGCGCGGGTGGTGGTGTACCATTGATTGATATAACATTGTACTTATATTGCTTACTAAAGTACCAGTAGAGGCAAAGACTATTCTACATCTGTATGAAACTTTAGGCCTTAGACCCTAGAGGCTAGGGCCTGATCTCACGTAGCGTACGCAGCGTAGCGTACGTAGGTTCAGTGTGGTTATAGCTTATTACACTACAGGGTAACTTTGAATTCGTTTATCGTATTTTGAGGGATAGATGTATAGATAGATAGAATATTCTTTATTGTACACAAAGATTACATTAACAGAAATCCAATAAATCGCAGTACAATTGGCGGCCTTATTACTACAAGCAATTTCTTCTAGGCAACCATAGACGGAGACAAGAAAGAAGTTAGAGACGGGTAGTCGGTGCAATTAAGAAATATGGGAATGTTCGTTTCATTGTGAAAAACGATTTTATTAATGATTTATCAGTAATGGTAAAACATATTATTGTAAACATTAGTGATTTCGAACCTTTGGCTCCAAACTGTGAATCCAAATTCGAAGTGGTAGGCAGTACCGTAACGTTGAAAAAAGTTTTATAATATGTTAAATGCTTCAGAGTCTGACATCCGATATGCGTAAACGATTAAAAAAAACCAGCCGGCCAGTTGGCCGGCGCCGACCATAAGACGCTCAAAAGTCTGGAGCTCATAGTTTTTTTTGGATTTTTATTACTTTTCGTCCTGATATTGCTTGTTTATGCTTGAGTGAAGTAATATCGGGTAACAAAAACAATTTTTTTCTTCAAAACTAGCACCGTATGTTTCTAAATCATGGTTAGAATGTCCCCTTAAAATACGGTGAACGAATTCATTGTCACCCTGTAGAGAGCCAATTATGTCAGGTATTGGTACTATAGGTATAGCGGATATTGTAAACGTCATAGCCGTCCCATTCGGAAACGTCAATGGACGGGATTTTCCTTTGAAAATAGGAATTGCCGTAGCAATCTCTGCCTTTGTTTTCACACGTTTCACTGTATACGGAATATTCAATTACAGTAGCATCCACAGCCGAAAGGGTTTAAACAAAAGTGATTTTGTCGTCCAAATGAAATCGTAGAAATCCGAAAATGATACATTTTGTATATTTTAATAGGCTTTTAGATTTATACAGGGTCATTTGGCAACTCTTACTTAAACTACTGGGTGACATTTAATTCGTTAGCAAAATTTGAAGGGGAAATTCTTACCATTATGTTACAAGCACTGGCTAAAATTCATGTTCAGCAAAAAAAAAATCAATATCATTTTCGCTCCTTCACATAAATCGTTAACACACAATAAAAAAGCAAAAAAAAGATTTAAAAAAGCTTGTGGTCCGTGCGACATTTCCCGACTTTTTTCCGTCTTAACGAACGTACTTAATATTAAAATAAAGGTCTGTGGTAGCGATTTCAAAGTCACGTTGAAGATATTGTTATTAATTTCACACCCAGACCAAAAGTGATTGAAACGAAAAAGAGGGGAATGAATTGACCCCCTTAGACCATGTCTGAATGCCTGGTACATATTTTACGGAGTAGGTTAGCCCAGCACACCTATACCATCTTCTAAGTTTAGTTGACTTAATCCACGGGAAATAAGTACAATGTCAACACATGTGGAGCCAGCTAGGCCCCAGTTTTCTCACGATGCTTTCCTTCGCCTTTAGTAAATTGTCTTTATACTACAATTGGACAAATTTACGTAACTATCTGACAGTACTATAATATTTGGCGGTTTATCCATGCTCTATCCAGTGAATAAGTACAAACACGTCTTGCTGAATGACATATGCAGAGCTATCCATGGATGAGTTGTAAATTGTATTACTGATAAACGAATAAATAGCAAATTGACAGGATTGTCAATTAGCTATTTATTCGTTTATCTCTGGATAAGTATTAATCTTCTCACTTATACAGTGATTAGACGCAAGCAGCCAACCAGAATCTAAATCATGGGTACATGCCTGAATTCGATCCAACGACCCCTAGCATGTGAGCATGTGATGTAAAAAACCGGCCAAGTGCGAGTCGGACTCGCGCACGAAGGGTTCCGTACCATTATCTATACAACATTAGACACAAAGATCGAGAAAAACCGGCAAAAATTCACGTTTGTTGTATGGGAGCCCGCTTAAATATTTATTTTATCGCAATTTAATTATTTATTTTTGAAGCAAATATAGAACTAAATATTCTGTGAATATTTCAAGGGTCTACCTATTGCCGTTATTAATATCGAGCAAAAAACAGCAAAAAAATTACGTTTGTTGTATGGGAGCCCCCCTTAAATATTTATTTTATTCTGTTTTTTTTAGTAGTATTTGTTATTGTAGCGGCAACAGAAATACATCGTCTGTGAAAATTTCAACTGCCTAGCTAATAACATGGTTCATGAGAGACAGACAGACAGACAGACGGACAGTGATAGAGTTCCGATTGGCACCCTTCAGGTACAGAACCCTAAAAAAAACTATTTTAACTATTTTGAAACAATTAAATTGAGTTATTTGTATCTAGTTTTAGTTCTTTGGCCCTTCGTCATGGAATCTCTATTATGAGATTTTCGCAAAGACTTTTTAGAAGGAAAGAAAGACATTTATTGGGACAAATTAACACATCACAGGAAAAAAAGGCATAACAAGTACAAAGGAAAAACAAGTCACATAAACACAACATAATACAAGGCAAAGTCAGAGCGTCAGAGTGCATCCTGTGGTGCGTCAAAGTTGCCACAAAGGGCATCTGACTCAGCATTGTGCTGAGGGTGTGAGTTCAAGACTAGTTTTGTTTTCTTTGGTTCTACAACACTGTGTAAATTAAATTAACCTTCTGGTTTGAACGTCCTCAACAGTTCGTTTAATTTTTTCTATTAAAAACTGACTCTCGCGGCCCGTGAAAACAAAAATCCACTGAACGAATTTAAAAGCAGAAACGTAAAAGCAGGAAGTAAAAATCTAAATAAACTTCTCTCGTGATTGCTCTCAAACGTTGACAAACCATCCGCGTACGAAATTTTCTATTAAAACTCTCGAACATTCAAAGTTTGCTCTACCTATTTACTCAGTCAGATAATATTTTTCAGGCGTCACGAAGAACTGGATAGCGCTTGAGGATTCGTATTCGAAAACCGGCGCGAGCCTCGCCTCGACTGTCGTTTGTCACTCCAATTCCCCCGAGGACCGGAACGTCTTTGCCATCTACGTGTCCTACTACGTCAAAGTAAAGCTCACACTGAGCACAATGGGCGGCGAAGTCTCAGTCAAGCTTCCGTTTACACTAACCCATTCGTGTATCAACGAAGCTCCCACAGACAGCGTTATCGAAGAAGCCACGCACAAGATGATCTTGGAAGGTAAGGAGTATTGTGAAGAGGAGGAATCAAAAGACGATCCTGATGGTGACAAACAAAACAATAACAAGGATGCAGCAGAAAAAGTGAATAAGGAAACGGTATTTGTAGATGATGAACCCAAGTCCCCAGAAGATCACAGGTGCGTAGCAGATGTCCTGGTAAACATAGAGAACAAATTCAGCGATAGGCCAACGACAGCGAAGAAACTCGAAGGGCAGACAGAAGTGCGGACCGTGAAGCCGAGCGAAGAGGAAATGGACCTGATCGTGAAGTATCCAGGCTCCGATACGTGATCCGAAGACGGACACTGTGAAATGGGACAGATGGAGGAGAAGACCGTGCAGGTAGCTTTGAACAAACGCAAGGAATGGGAGTTGATTAAATCGAACTGTAAGGACGAGATCCAGGAGCATAAGGGTAGTTTCACTGAGAATCTGAAGCGAGCAGTGTGTTGTATAGACAGAAGAAGACAGTCGTAGTTCAATTGGGAAATACATTTTTTCGATTTTTTTTCTTTTGCTTTGCTCAGATGATATGCGCATCGAGTAATTTATGAACTTTATCGTGGCGTGCAGAGTAAACTCATGATTCTATAGATTTCATGAAATGAAAGTGATCTGCAGTGCGCTATGGCGTGGCAACTGAGGGGATCTATTTGTCCATGAGAGGACGTTTTCTAATAATGAAACTTGGTTATTTTAATGGCTCCTCAGCCAACTTTGTGACTGTATAAATAGATCTGGTGTGAATTTTTATATGTAAATTCATGCGTGAAAATTATTGCACTAGTGGTGCTGCCTAGTCTTGTTACTCCCACTGAAAATGATAGACTAAAATTGCGAACACTCCATAAGATAAGAGAGTCACACAGAGTGAATTCGCTTTAAATGTAAGTAAATGTACCGTTGTCGAACAGAATATTTTTTTTGGTTTAGTATTTATTTTTTATAATATAAAGTCAGTAGGTTAACCAACGACAGTTGAATTTATTAAGCGATCGTTGAAACCCAATGGACTCTCTCTGTATATACTCTTTGCTACATACACTTTCTCTGGATGTAAACTAACAGTTAATTATAATGTGGATAATTAATATTTAATGTTTAATAGTTATCCAGTTACTCAGTTGGTCGAGTCATCACATTACTTTCTTGACTTGCCTTTCGCGACTTTGATCGTTCCTATATAAAAAAATTGTTTGTTTTTGATCCAGGGAAAGAGTATTTAGCAGTACAGGAGTTTTGCAGAAAAACAAGATCTCTCCTATCGGCAAAAGACATAGGTACAAACTGACTGTCAAATACGCTTATTACCTACTACGAGGCTTACAATGTTGTTACTAACTGGAAAAACGAATTAGAAAATTCAACTGAATTGTAGACGTAATGTACACTGAAATGTATATATTATTAAAAAGTTTTTAAGAATAATTTAAAGTAAGTAGTGCTTTTTATTAGAGACATAAAGTTGTTTTTAAGATATTCAATTAAGTATCTCACAGCTCTAAGAGTCCATAAAAATGTAACCTTCATCATCATCAGCCATTTGACGCCCACTGCAGGGCAGAGGCCTTCATGGTTTTCATAACCATAAATGTAACCTTAGTTGCACAATATGATGTTTTTAAAAGTGGCGCAACTTTTAAAAACATTATGTTTTTCAATGCAGTACGTCACGGTTTAACTTAAATGGAAATGTAGTAAAATATTACGAACAATTTCTTTGAAATACGTATACCCAACTGTAAAGATATATTTAAGCGCATAATAGTTTATTAAGCGCTTAAATATTATTTTCCAATTCATACCGACACAAATTAATGTAGACACCTACGTGATATAAAACGCTGGAGTTTTACTAAGAGTATTAAACTACCTTTGCACTGATGATACCTTTAGTGTATTCAAGAGCCATTTGAGCCAATTTTCAATGTTTGTAAAATATGTACATAATAAAATAAATAAAGACTCAAAAACCTTCATAAGATTATTATGATTTCTCGTAGCACATTCGTTTAGCTCCGGAGAGAGGTTTTCCGACTATGGTCAAGGGTGCGATTCGTCAAAATTTCGAAAGCATTCCCCACTTAAGGGGCTCCATGCAGTAACACAGCCCCCTAAGGGGCTCCATGCAGTAACACAGCCCCCTAAGGGGCTCCATGCAGTAACACAGCCCCCTAAGGGGATCCATGCAGTAACACAGCCCCCTAAGGGGCTCCATGCATTTCACTAGCGCCACCAATGGAAAGTCTTATATTTTTTACAGAAAATTTATTTGTGAGCATTCGGTCAACTTAGCAAAAAGTCCACTCAAATGTCTTGTAGGGGATTCGCATATAGTCCACTTCGCAAATGGTCCACTTCGTAAAAGGTCAACTTCGCAAATGGTCCGTGTAAAAAGTCCACTTCGCAAATGGTTCATTTCGTCAAAGTTCCACTTCGCAAATGGTCAACTATGTAAAAGATCCACTTTGCAAACAAACGCACCGTAGCACTCCCTACAGAACCCCTAAGGGTTTCACGTTTACGGTTACCTAGTAAACCCATTCAGTTTGGGCTTATGATGGCTCGTCGAATAAATTGGGCGGTCAAGAAAATGTGGAAAATAGTGACAGATTGTCATATTAAAGTAATAAATGTAAAGAGGTATGCATTTAATTCCATGTGGCGCTGGATTAAGAATAGCGTCACTCCATTTCCTTCCGTGAATGTCGTAGAAGGCGACTAACGAAATCAAATACCAGGAGACGGGCATCAGCGTCTTCCGGGGAATCCAACCGCATACTGCGATCGCCAACCCGCCTGCCAAGCGTGGCGATTATGGCAAAACCCTTCATGGTTATGAAAACCACGAAGGAGGCCTATGTCCTGCAGTGGGCGTCAAATGGCTGATGATGATGATAATGCATTTAATCTGAAGTGGCCAGTACCTATCTACGTATGTAGATAATAAGTATAGTTTACAACACACGGGATGCCAAAAAGGCAAAACCACATGGCAAAACTTTACGCACTACATCTGTATTAGACGCTGAAAGCAAACAAGCAATAGTAAAATAGTATTTTGTACAACGGTGTTTAATAAATGTCTTAAAAAGCTAGTAGCGTTGGTTGCATGCATCCTTTCAACTGATGAACACTTTTGCATTATTTAATTTTACATTGACCGATAGTGAAGTTAATCGATAGCGAAGTTGACCGGTAGCGAAGTTGACCGATAGCGAAGTTGACTGATCGCGACTGCTCGCGAAATAATGGACTTTTTGCTATGTTGACCGACTGCTCACAAATGACCTAGGATCGCAGACCTGAGACTAGACTAGACTGCCTCATTGATGTAGCGGAGGTAGTGGGTTTGATTCCCACTGGGGACTGCCGTACATTTATATAAATGGCCTAAGCCTGGGTGTATTTCCATGTTTGTGATGTCCTTGCCTGGTTACCATAGCACAGGGAATCCTAGTTTGGGACCAGGCCAAGTGATTGTGTTATGTGGAAGTTATTATTATTATACACGCTGAAATCTGGATGGTTTGAAAGCCGCGGTTATGTAATTATTAATTAAACTATAAATTAGAATTATACTTTTAGTTAAAAGTAAATTTAACATAACATAACATAAACTCACGCCTGTATCCCAGAGGGGTAGGCAGAGACCAGGGACTGCCACTTGCTACGATCCTGACAGATCACTTTCGCTTCCTCAACATTCATTAGTCGTTGCATGCACGCACGCCGGTTTCGGGTACTTTTTATCTTGCAAATTTAAAAAAATTATAATTTAGAAATCTTGTTCCAAGTTGAGAAACAGGATTTCTCAATCCAATAAATTTAGTCCCGCCCGAATCTCCGTCTATCAGAACAACCCGCGGCGCGCACGGACCGCTCTGGCTGGCTACTAATGGTTCTAATAGATTCGAGTTTGAGTCGAGATATTTCTGGAAAGTGCCTTTCTTAAAAAAACAAACTAGCGTATTCGATTGCCATTATTAAGGCACGTAAATTTTGCTATGTCTTTCAAACAACCCAAAACTCATGGTGTACCTATCAATAGTTCCAGCCACTCTAGCAGTGGCGGATTTACTAGTAGGCTGAGTAGGCTGGAGCCTAGGGCGGCAGATTATAGGGGGCGGCAAATTTGGCTCAATTTTTTTTTATCATACAGAAATTAAATATGATTGTGAACTGAACTAGCGTATTGAATTTCAAAGGTCAGCAGGGGCGGCAAAAATTGAATAGCCTACTAGCAGCAAATTTGTAAATCCACCACTGCTATAAGAATGCATTCAAAATGTTCCATTCCGTCACATACAGCTTAGATAAGTGTTGATAGGTTAGTAGTCTTATTTAAACAAATAGTAACAAACAAACAACTTGTTACTTTATAAGCTAAAAGGAACTTTGAATCACTACCAATTTCCACAGCGCTTCCGAATTTGTTCGAATTAGCTTTTTGTTGGTTTAGGAGTTTGGACCGCGCACAATTTAGCGAAGTTGCGGTGTTCCAGCCGACAGTCATCAGTAACGTCAGTTGGAAAAGTAGACGTATACTCCATTCCACGAAACCTTCAATAGTAAACCTACGCTATGAAACAGACCGTCTTCGCTTATTTTTTGGCTTATACTTTTATGGTTTATTGGCATATTGACCAATGAGATGCGAGTATTTTGTTTCCTAGGCGTTAAGATAAGTTCGACTCGTGGAACGAAGTATAGAGGTGTTTGTGGGTTAAGTGGCTTGAAAACGGGTTGCTGAAGCAATTGATAGGCTTGTTTATTTTAGTTACTTCCATAGTAATATGTCCTGCAGTGTAATATTATGGTACCGGACGGCAGATGCTAGTTTCTTTAAAGAAACTGACATCAGAACAGATCTACGAAAATATTATGAACGTTAGGAAAAATATCAGACTTCAAAACTATTGGTAGCCATCATAATGTTTATACTAGGTACATACATTGTCAGAGACAAGCAAGCAACCGACGACGCGAGCTTCCATCTCTACTCACCATGAATCAGAGCGACACCTGCATCTTAGGTAGTAGGTAAGTTGGCAAGAGTCACGCGCTTTGTGGCGCTAAAATGTCATGGCACATCCACACGCTTGCCGTTTGCCACAAACAGCAAGCCTCTACAAATACTTGCCAAATTTATTGACAAATAAACCTCGTCATCCACACGCTTGCGTGGGCGTTAGTATTACGGATGTGATATTGCACATAAAAATTGATTTTCTAATAATCGATTAATTGTGTTCTTATAAAAATCAATTCATCATCATCATCAGCCATTTGACGCCCAATGCAGGACATAGGCCTCCTTCGTGGTTTTCATAACCATGAGGGGTTTTGCCATAATCGCCACGCTTGGCAGGCGGGAACAAAGAACAAAAAAGTTGAATATAATCTATATTTTTAAGTACCACGCATTTTGGGCAGAGTCCTCGAGTAACCCAGTCATAGTATGAATACCTAGGCTACTCAAGGACTCTATCCAAAAACTCCTGGTCAGCTTAAAAAAAAAACATTTAAATCACATTGTTTATCTATTTTACGTGTATACTTGCATAAATAATACATTTATGGTTTTGTTTTGCAGTTAATGTACAAATTTTATTAATTTTTTGTAATTAAAATGAAACGTCAGCGGCATTCTTAAGATGACTTAACTATTAGAAGAAGACAGTAATAAATTTAGGTAAAGCAAATCCTTTCCACACTGTTGCTCTACCGACATATTATAAATTCTAACAAATTGTAAGTGTTGGCTATAAACAAATCGAAAAGCAACCGTCTTTAATAGAAACAAAAATCGTATTACTAAAAGTAGATTATTTTTGTAAAAATAAATTATCCAAAAAAAAAAAACGATTTCTTTTAAAAAATAATCTATTTTTTTAATAATCGATACTTTTATCATCTCTCTAGTTAGTATGTCGTAAACAAGCAAGCATGGCGGACGTCCAACTCGTGTCAGCTATAACATTTGGCTTATGCTATTTTTATTATAAGAGGAAGCAAACTGAAACAAGAAATATTATAAGGAAACGGAAAATGCGCCAACGAAGATGGTGGATGATAAAAATTCATAGAAATCGTATTAGGTAAGTTTACGCGAGTGCAGGAAATACTAAACGGCCCACAAACGTGTGGATACATTGCAAAGCGTAGCAAGCTGTAGCCGTTTGCCGCAATCTTCCTTCGACTTGTGTGACCAAAATACCGCTACAATTCGGATCGGCGGCGAGCGCTCACAAACGACGACAACCCGAAACAAACGTCCACACTTTTGAATTTGTGACGGCTTGTGGAGACTTCGCAAGCGTGTGGACGCAGCATCAGAATTTGACGATTAATGTAAGTACCTACTGGAAACATCGATAAAAAAATCCTTTTTTTTATCGAAGACTGGAAATTCACGACTTTTGACGTTAAAACACGCGACTCGCGTCGTCGTACTACTAGTGAGTGAGTGAGTGATTCACTCAAGTGAGTGAATCCGGAATTAAGCTAATAATACATTGTCAACCAACATACAACTTATAAAAGGAAAACTTCGAACAAAATCCATTGAACATTACTTTAAACAGGTTTTTACTTTGATGAAGTGGTTAGTTCCGTAAAGCAGATAAAATAGCCCTCTTTCTACGGAGCCCTACGCTGCGCGAGGCCCGACATGCACTTGGTCGGTTTTTTGTGCTCTATGTTGGCTAAACTGATTGTCTCTCTATTTGTCTGTCACAGTCTCTGTTCTTTGTGACAGAATATTCATAGCGTGTGTTGAGAAAAAATATACGTAATGCTGCGTCGTAGGTACAGTCCACCACACGAAACTGCTTCACCCTGACAAAGTCTAACACCCAGTATTATATGGTTAAATTATTGCAAAGCAGCCCCCCAGCCTCCTACGGAGGGTACTAGCGCCCAGTATTTGCTACAATATGGTCCTGCTAGTACTTTATCGTCGTCTTTACGTGTCGTTACCTGCTGCTCTCCGGTAAGTGCTTTTCGGCATTACATACCTAAAAGCTTTAACAGTCGCAGCTCATCCGCCGTAGCTCTTAGCTCGCTGAATATAAGTGTGATTATTGAAGTACAAAAACTGGGTGCCTTTCGCGGTTAACCTATCTGCTTAGGTAAGTAAGTTCTGGCGGTGTTCAAATGCAAAGCCACAGACATGAATTTAGCGAGACAAAGTAAGCACCGCGAATTGTATGAAAATAAAGCGTGCTAATTTTTTATTACGTACTGTGACGGAAAATGGAAGGATGGAAATTCGACTGCCTCGTTGGTCTAGTGGTTTTACGTCTGATTACTATAACGGAGGTCGTGGGTTCGATTCCCACTTAAAATTTGTCAAGAAGCAAGGTCTTACAACAGAAGTAAGAAAAGTTGCGAAAATTGTTAATTTGCAATTAAATCTTAGAAAAAAACCTATTTAGAGGCTAAAAATTCCACCCATGCCGGGACTGGGACCCGCGACCTCTGGCTAACCGTGCCAGCGCTCTCCCAACTGAGCTAATGGGCAAGTGCAGGCATCAGTGAAATTTGGAGCCTCCCCTTACAAACTTCTCTGTATTACGTCGTGATGTCGCTGCCTGTACGTAATACAGAGAAGTTTGTAAAGAGGTTAGTGTAGCAAAAAGAATTATAATCTTGTATCTAATTAAATCTGTCACTGCTGTGCGAGAGACATATTTGGATATGCAGTATTCTATGTTACTGAGAGAATGCCGAAATAATTTTTCCGGGACTTTTAATCGCATTGTTTATCTAGTTTACATTTGTGCCTAATTTGTATCAGTATAAATTTGAGGCTGAGTTCCCGGACATTACCCCTTAATGAGGTGTTTTACGATACATTTTACTCTCTAATGCTTTGTATTTAAAAGCTGAACAAATATGATTTAGTGCGTTTCAATGTCGGTCATTATTTTTATGATTTTTTAAACTTTATAGCATCCAAAAAAATCGCGAACATTGTGTCTAAATTATGACAAGTCCGATAGAAATCTGTGAGCTTGGAGCGGCGTGTTTGGAGGTTTTGGTGAATTGCTGCAAAACATTAATTTATGGTTTACTTTTACATTTCATTCTCACTTTTATTCCATTGTTTATAATGGAAATGAAACGTCATCGGGATTCTTAGGGTGACTGAACTGCGTCTTATATATAAAAACACGATTCCTTAAAACACTCCTCAGAGGTAGTCTAAATAGTCTATGGTAAAGGGAAAGACGTCACCACAGATTACTTAAACTGCCTCTGTGTTTTAGGGCAATCGTGTTTTTATAAATCAGTAAGTATTTTATTATTACTGTGAGCGTTGTTTTTATATCGTTGATGTAATAAATAAATAAAAATAAAAAATGGTTTATTGCTCATAACTTAAAAGTAGATACATTTCCAGCGGCACCCACAATAGGAGACCCCGTATCGTGGGTGCCAGTTTTATCATAATTAAACATAACATAAACATAAACATTTACATACAGGCACATACATTGCTTCTGGCCGCACACTGTACACTGTATCCCCCTGTGTCGTGGGAACCAGAAACAACGACATCACAAACATGTAAACATCCAAGACCTGGGGTTTTTTTTTTTTTTTTGTCCCAGCCGGGATTCGAACCCGGTCCGATATGTGGTCCTTTCGAGAACTTTTCGGCCCCATCGGCCATCAGTTCTGCGTGCTATGTGCCCCGCCCACTGCCACTTCAACTTACTAATCCGCTGGGCTATGTCGACGACTTTCGTTCGTCTACGGATCTCATCATTTCTGATTCGATCTCGTAGAGAAATTCCGAGCATAGCCCTTTCCATAGCTCGTTGCGTGACCTTGAGCTTTCTTATGAGGCCCATAGTGAGAGACCACGTTTTAGTGCTAGGTATAAGTCATCACTATAGTAACACACACTGGTTGTATAATTTTGTCTTGAGAAATTGAGGTAATAATAGACGAAAAGACTTTTCTAAGTTTCCGAATGCTGCCCAGCCGAGTTGGATTCGACAATTGACCTCTTTCACGAAGTTGGACCGGCTTAGTTGGACTGTGTGTCCTAAGTAGACGTATTCGTCTACAACTTCGAGAGTCGAGTTCCCCAATGTTATTGGGGTGGGCACAACACGGGCGTTCGCCATGACCTTCGTTTTGTCCATGTTCATCTTAAGGCCCACCCTTTGGGAAACTCGACTGAGGTCTTCCATCGTTTCTGCCATAACTTGTAACTATCGATTCCTACTTTTACTTTATAGGAAGGCCATTATTTAATACCTCGTAATGATCAATTTACGTTTCCTGCTGTCGGTAAAATTACATCGTTGTTTTAGGCCCGATGTCATGCCTAGATGCCTGTCATGATGTCATTAGCGGCTTATAGATAAACATCGCATGCGATTACCATGTGTCGGGACGGGAATACCCAAGCTAATTGTGTTTGTTGTGCGTGTCATATCAATAGAGTGGAATTATTGTTTGTCAATCACTTTAGTTTTTCACTGAGACCAAATGAACTCTGAACAAATAAACTATTTTAGATTACTGAAAAGTGGAACCTACAACAGAAAAGCAGAATTCGCTTCTGCTCGACCACCAAATCATGTACGATTCCAATCGTGTTACTGTCAAATTCCATTCTTATTGCTATCGCAAACGTCAGGATTCCAACAGTTTGTGAATGTCTGTGAAGGTGTATTGTATTTAGGGTTGTCAGATTTGCTGGCGCAAATCCCGGAATGAAAATAGCAACAATAAAAATCATTATTTTTATTGTTGCTATTGTTATAGCTTCAAATTGTTTTGTTTTCGGACATTTGTCCCAGTTTTATAACCAGTCACAGAAAATCATTAATTACAATTGTTATAAATTAGGAACTAGACATAATATCACAGAAATTTAAACTGTTCCAAGCAATGATCTTCACTAACTTCGAAGAAATTTACAAAACCCGGGACGTTTTTGGCAATTCCTGGTTTCTAGAGTTATTGGTTCCAAATTGTGTGATAATTTCTAGAGCTTAAAAAGGCTTGGCTCTTCAAGAGAGCTGAAGAATGGTTGAAGCTCAATGGTATGGACGTATGGACCTTGGTTGCCGCTCCTAAGCCATTTAAAGAAAGAATATATTTTTTATGTAGCATCAATAGAGTTGTAAAAACTAATTTCAAATGGTGATAGTTACCTACTTGAAACTACTTTGAACACGTGCACCTCCTTAGTTATTTACAAATTATACTTATGATATAATACCTACGTTTCAGAAAGGGCCGGTGAAAATCAGCTCAACTCACTCCATTCTATGCTTTATATTGGTAGTGGCGGATGTATGTAACAGCTAATATTTTTTTTATTTCAGGATGGCTCTCATAATAAAAGGTGTTTTTATTGATGAGTAGAGGAAACCATTAAGTTTGATTCCAATAGACCTTCTGAAACACCTTGAATATGAAACTCTGCTGAAAAGTGGGTGAGGTTATGTCGGCCGCGGCCGTTGGTTTAACGTGAAACGTCTGTATTGTAAGCGTTAATTTTTAGCTAAAACTGCGCAATGTGTTACTTGGCACTGGCGCCATCTAGCGGCACGAGTCAAGAGGATCTGAGTAATGGCTACTTTGTTCTACTCAACGATATATAAATGAATCGCACATGACTCGCAGTTACAGAGGTACAGCCCTCGCTGAGGCGACGTGTTTTCGTTGCATGCGGTTTTAGTAAGTGACGTTTTTTTTAGCAAAGACGTTTCAAGTCAAAAATCGCCACCAAAATCTTACACTGTGCCAACATAATCTTTTTTAAATCTCATGGTCCGTGCATATCTTGTTAATTTTTGAAGTTTGTCCGTGCTTGCAACTTATCAGAAATCAATATTTATTTCAACGTAACGAATTTACATTCTGTTTGCTGAATGGCAATGTAGGTACTATGTTACTATGTTAGCCGCAGCCTTCGGGACGTATAAATACGTCATCTTTTCTCAAATCATCTTAAACTTAATATATCAGAGCCTTTGTGATAAAGTTCCGTGATTGCCATTAATAACTTTAAAAGCCAAAACATTACTTCATTTTCTTACAAAAGTAGTAAAAACATTAATGCTGCGGCCAGAGACACGAACAACACACGTTCACGAGCTTAACTCAGGAGTCAGACATCACCAGTCTCAACGATTTTAGAGGGAGGTAGGTGACCCGGCAACCACGGCACCATTCGAATAACGTTCAGCAAACCTGCAAATTAAGTTCTTGTCAATTATAAAATGTGTGATATAGTTCATCATCATCAGCCATTTGACGCCAACTCCAGGACACAGGCCTCCTCCGTGGTTTTCATAACCATGAAGGGTTTTGCCATAATCGCCACGCTTGGCAGGCGGGTTGGCGATCGCAGTAAGCGGTTGGAATCTCAAGAAGACGCTGCTGTCCGTCTCCTGGTAATGTATTTCCTTAGTCGCCTTCTACGACATCCACGGAAGGAAATGGAGTGACGCTATTCTTATGCAATCACGTCGTCTGTACACTTAACGACTCTAATAGATGTTTAAGCTTAATGCACTCTCTTGTCCCAGAACCATTTGTCACGGTACAGTCAACCTTTCGACCAACCTTTCCGTTTTTATCGCGAAATCGCCGTAACACCACTGAGTGAAGTGCACGTCCACAAAGGCTCATGTGCTATCGACTGTACTCCCAGCGACAGTTAGAATTTCCCGAAGGTAGCTCGGTTCACGTGAGGACCAAGAGTCAGTGTTGTACAATACGTTAGTTAGTAGCTTTCGACGTCGCTGACTCTACTCCGGCACACTTTGAAATTGATAATAAAGTTACAGTAGTCCTCTCAACAGTGTGTGTGAAACATACTCTAGCGAAGGTGCTCCAGGGCCCAACACTAGCGCCACCGAGGAAAAAAATCATGTCTTTTTTACAGATCGAATTTGTACACAGGGTCTGTACAATCTCTCAATCATGTTAATAGTGTTTTTTAGGACCCATGGCCGTGAACCCAAGGCAAGAAACTTAGGACTTGGTAGCATTTGGCATAAATGCTATCTAGTCCACGGTTCGTGATGCCAAGTTCTTTGTCGTGGGTCCACTGTAAAAATCACTCTTTACATGATTGAGAGATTGTACAGACACTTTTTGCAAATACGATCTATAAAGGAAGATTTGTAGCAAGTGGCACTCCCTGGTCTCTGCCTACCCCTCTGGGATACAGGCGTGAGTTTATGTTATCTTATGTTATGTTATGTTTTTTTCCCCATAATATACGTCCCACGGAAGGGCACAGGCCTTCTCTCAGAGATACAGTATTCATTACCTTCACCTTCATTACCATTACCTACGACGCTTCATTACCACGCGTGCCCACCGCGGATTGGCAATTTCAAGCGCTGAGGTGTGTGAACACTTCAGACTCTCAGATTTTCTCACGTATTTCTTCAAAGTTGCTACTATAACTTTACAAATGCTCGTGGCTTAGAAATCAAAATTGGTACATGCCGGGATTTGAACCCACGACCTCCCAAATGTGAGGCGGCGTTCTTCCGCTCCGCTACCACCACTCTAAAATTTTTAATACGAAATATGATTTAAGTGGGTACTTAACTGGTATTTAGGAATTTGTGCAAGTTCACCTTAGTGTTGATCATAACAATAAAAACTCAAAGAAATTTTAGTAAAGTGGGTTGTATATGCAAGCCGCTTCCAACCGGTCTTTTTGGAAATCCATGGAGGAGGCCTATGTTCAGCAGTGGACTTCTTGTGGCTGAATGATGATGATGATGTGTTGTATATTGTATAATCGGGTCTTCTGTACCATCATCATCATCACCCCTTTGACGCCCACTGCAGGACATAGGCCTCCTTCGTGGTTTTCACAAACATGAGGGGTTTTGCCATAACCGCCACGCTTGGCAGGCGGGTTGGCGATCGCAGTTAGCGGTTGGAATCTCAGGAAGACGCTGCTGCCGGTCTCCTGGTAATTTATTTCCTTAGTCGCCTTCTACGACATCCACGGAAGGAAATGGAGTGACGCTATTCTTAATCCGGCGCCACACGGAACATCGGAGTCTTCTGTACGCGCATTGTGTATTATTCTATGCTCTTGCTTTGTTGCGGCTTAATTTTCTGTGTGCCTAATGAAAACAAATGGCTTCGCCACTTTCTCGGTACAAAAATAAACGTTTTTGAGATTACACTGCTAAAACAAGGCATTTTCTTCAGTTTTCTTTTCAACTGCTGACTTATAAGGTCGTGGTTTCGATTTTTCACAAGGACTTCACTGTACCATGGACTGCTCATCAACATTTATATAAAATGTACTATACTCAGAAACGTTACGGGCAACTTTGCCACTGAAAAGGTTCATGTGTTTTCGACTATACACTGAGTGGACTTGGTTATCTTAGCCGACTAATCCTGTGAATTCGGTGCCATATACAGGACCGCTTCGAAAGCTCCTGAAACTAAAACCTGAAAAACTGCTAACCCCGATATACTCATCTAAAACTTATCTGATATACTTACCTGTAAATACCGTAATAGTTATAGTAGAAAATTGACCAAAAAAAATTCAATAGTCGTAGGACAAGAGAAACAAATAAATGCAAAAGCCTGATTAAGATTTTCCTCTACAATTAAATACTTTTCCTAATATAACCTGTCGAAAAGAAAATCAAGTCGTGAAACGTTCAAATAATAAGGTAATCTTTTATTGGAGAACGTAATCGTAAAATCGACCGACCTTACATGGGCCTAATTATAATAATAATATTTATTTCGTTTCAAGTAAGTAACACTCATTTTAGTTAGTAGGCTTTTAAGTTTTAACTTTATAATTTTAGTAGCTAAAAACACAATATATTATATAATAAATTACATTTAACAGTACACATTAGAGGATACATGCAGGCTGGCACAGTGACGCATATAGAGCGAATCTAGACAGCCTGCTATGATGCTCAGGCAGGATGCTGTTGTTAGGCCGCACCGCATCGATGCGCACCGCTTACGCATGGTAGCATAAGCAGTCTATGCTACTGTGCGTAAGCGGTGCGCATCGGCCTCTGCAAACATGCCAAAAGCACTACAGAAGCGGGGCGGCCCGATCAATACCGGGCTAAAAGGTATGTAAACTCACAGTAATTCTCCTCGTCGAAACCTTACGTCGCTGACTCATTTTCTGTATGTTGAGGGAGACTAACAATTTTCACTATTGTTTTACGACTAGGCGAAGTTTCCCTGAAGCAATCACTCATTGGGGATTAGATTAAATGTTTGTTGTCAACTTGGCTTAAGAACGTAGGGTGTTTATATACGGTGTAACATGCTATGTTCTGAAACGCAAACAAACAGTTGCTCTGTAATAAATAAAATAAAAAATAAAACTGCCAACCAACCGAACAAGGAACTGCATGCCAACTGCACACCGACTGCAGTGGGACTGCTCGGTTGGTTGGCAGTTTCATTGCAGTCGTGCCAACTGCATTCAAACTGTGTGTGAACTGCAATTTTGCAGTCGGAATGCAGTCCATCTGTCTAAACCCTTAGTAACATCACGCTTAGCCATTATTTTTCATATGGCTAAGCGTGAATATCTTTATTTTCCTTATTTTAGAACGGAGCGTCGCGATAGGCAAATATTTGCTTGCTACTAACACTAATTGTTTTTTCCAATGAAATCCAAAAATCCAAATATGTTGACATGTCATAATATATTATAGCAATTTTCTGAACAAATTTTGGCAAAAAATTTGTCAGCTTTAAAAATACAACTATTTTATTCCCACAATATCTTTTTATTTATGGATAGTTTAATTGCTCATAATTGACAAATAAATTAATACCGATTTATTGGATTATTTTTGTGGCAAAACAGCATCAAAATCAACAAATTTTTAAATTCAATTAAATTAATTACCTGTCACTCGTAGTTTACCTTCGATTGGACTTTTAGTACAATCTTTATGGTGATTCTTTGCTTTTGCATTCTGATTGAAGAATAAAGACAGCGGGATGACACATACAACTTTTATTGAAGTCACTTTACTAAATGTAGACGTTGGTTAGACGGCTACATCGTAAGTATTAGATACATCAAACTTTAATTCGCTCCTCAATCCAATCCTTGTACTTAAATACCCTAGTATACACATCCGGGTAACCGACAGCACAGGGTCTTCCCCATGACACCACGCCAACTACGGCATTGCCTTCCGCTAATGGACCACCTGAATCACCCTGAAAACAAATAATACACCATTATTCTTGGTGGTTTGAAAGACAGCAAACTTAACATGCCTGACAATAGCTATCGAATGCGCTCTAGTTTGTTTTTTTTTTAAACCATTAGTAGACATTCAGAGCGGTGCGTGCATGCCGCGGGCCCGCGCGTCATTGTTCTGTTAGACGGAGAAGCGGTACCATCCGTCTGTCTGTCTGTCTGTCTGTCCGTCTGTCCGTCTGTAAGTCTGTCGATCTGTCCGTCTGTCTGTCGGTCACCAGGCTGTATCTCATGAACCGTGATAGCTAGGCAGTTGAAATTTTCACAGATGATGCCGCTAAAACAACAAATACTAAAAACAGAACAAACTAATACAACAAGCGTAATTTTTTTGCCGATTTTTGCTCGATACTAATAACGGCAGCAGATAGACGCTTCAAATATTCACAGAACATTTAGTTCTATATTCGCTTCAAATACAAATAATTAAATTAAAATAAAATAAATATTTATCCTCCCATACAACAAATGTAATTTTTTTCGGTGTTCTCTCGATCTTTGTGTCTAATGTTGTACGGGACCCTTCGTGCACGAGTCCGACTTGCATTTGGCCGTTTTTTTTTTTAAAAAAGATTTTTCAACTCGAAATAACATTACTCAACATTTTTTTTATTTATTACGTCTATACTTAAAATTCATAGTCTAAATAGATTGCATATTTAATTAATTATCTTTAACTAATGGGAGGTTTTCTTTTTGACTATAAAGAAAAAAAACAGTTCCCAAGAACTATGTAGATGGCGCTGAACTGAGTACGTTACTAGCCGTGCGTTCTGATTTGCAGCCCGCCTTCGCGTCTATAATATGATAGCCGTTCCGAAATGGACGTCAATGGATATTGCTATAATGTGAATGGATCAATTTGGAATGACATTTATTTGTGATGTAAGTTTCGTTTTATTATCTAAAAATTACATCCAAGTGAAATAATAAAAAAATAATGTGACGATCCGTTCCTTTCAGTAGCTTACCAAGTTCAGCGCCATCTATGCAGCGACTAGGGAATAATAAAAAAAAATAAAAAGAAAATCCCTCATTCATTACATTACTCTCTCTCTGAGAGAAGGCCTGTGCCCTACAGTGGGACGTATATAGGCTGCTTATGAATTCATTACAGAAATTAGCGTGCATGTAACTTCTGTAAAGAAACATTAATAAAACATAACCAACAACCCCACTGCTGAGAATTTACTACTCGGGACGAACCACAAGCAGACAGCAGTCAGGTTGCATGTAATTTTTCGTTTCAGGTTTTTATTTTTATCTTTACAATGTTTTTATTTTTATTTTAGCAATCTCAGCTAAAATACTTTTAAGTATTAAGCTCGCCTTTGTGTATGTATCTCTTGTGCAATAAAAAAAAATTCAAATAAAATAAAATCAGCGCCACCTACTGACGAGTTTCAAGATTAAATAGTAACAACATTAAAATAGCGCCATCTAGTTCCTATGTAGATAGCCTCTTTCAAAATACGTCAGCCTTTCTGTCGACGTTAATTTAGCCAACTTGCCTTACAATTAAGTACCTACCTAAATAAGTCGTTATTTCTGACTTATTGCATTTAATAAATTGTGACGCAATTTGAACACAATAACATCGAGAGCAGGAATTTTGTAAAGTTTTTGCTTTTCTTACAGTATTATGGTGATATTACAATGTGTGTATTATATATGGGTGACACCACAGAACAATAATTGTTCTGTGGGTGACGCCACACACTATGTCACTTGCGCAATTGGGTATTTGAGAAAATATCAAATGAGTTACTTTTAAAACGGCATTTTATATGAAAATACTGGCTATGACGTCACATTTCAAAGCACTCTTTTATGTTTAATCTATTTAAAAATTTTAAAAACTAGTAATTGACTAAAAGAGATACATTTTCCGAGATATTTTGTAATTTTTGTTTTAATCGAGCTTAAGAAATAATTTATTGTTGATCGTGTCAAATACCGAATTATGACGAGTCGATTAAGATTTTATGCATCAAAATCTGCCGCTTGGTTAGGGAGATATGAGGAATCATAGGATCGGACATGCATGGATATGAGCCTACACACTATATATATAGCTGAAATTAAAATGTACTCAGCTATAATAGAAACTTCAGAATTATATAGTTTGAACTCTATTGCACACCAGTAATTGCACAATAAACATATTTGTAAAACAAGTCATCTTTTTCATTTATGGTTCGGTCTGAAAACCAGCGCCAAAGCCCTGCTTTGGCATCATGCTGAGACTGGCCCATTTTTGGCAACTTTGTGTGTCTAAGTTTCATGTAGGTACTTAGGTACAGGTATCTCGCCAAATGTGTCCTACGGTTTACTAACTTAATTATGCACCTATTGTTTGTAATTCTTTGTAAGGATATTGGCTTATGTGCCTACTGTATGTAATTCTTTGTAATGTTGTCAAATAAAGTTTATTCTTATATATCGATGTAACGTTCAATTTTAATTTAATTTCACAATTGGAGAGTTCCATCATTTGTTATGGATCCCATCACAAACAACGGTACTCCTCAGTTCTTATAAGCACATTAAATGGCGCTCCGGTAAATCATAAATCGGTTTTGGTAAGTATTAATTTCTATTTCAGGATTTTCGTGAAGTCATCATCATTATCATCGTCAATCCATTATGTCCCCACCGAGGGGCACGGGTCTCTTCCCTGAGGAAGGTATAGGCCATACTCCACGTGAAGTACTTAGGTTAAATCATGCAGTCAGCCCATATTCGTCCACTGCTGGACATCGGCCTCTCCCAAGGCACGCCTTTTTCTCGGACCTCGGCCACCCTCGTCCAGCCGCTACCAATAAAATCTGCCTCAGATCGTCGACCCATGTGAGGAGGAGGTGGGATAACTCTTCAGCGTGAAGAAAATGTCGGAGCAACGTGTAAGCGTCACTTACATTGCAAGCTCCCTGTCCAGCTTTGGTGAATGCACAGATCTGCATGTCAGATATCGCTTGTCCAGGTCTCACGTTATTTAATTTATCCCTGCATTCCTGCACGCTGATCGACTGGAGCCGGAGCCACTGCAGTTTCTCCGGAATTTTTCCTGCATGCTAAACAGAACGTTAAATCATCCCCGGTATCAAATGTTTTTTTTTTATCTGACTATTGCAAAAAATGCAAGTTATACCTAAAATAACTCTTAATGATCAGCCACGCGCTATATTTATCTATTTATTTTTATTTGACCGAGACATATGTTTGTATAATGTATACTCGTTTTCCGGAAATCGATGTCAACATTTAATATTTTAGCAAACGTCAGGTAAACAATAGCAACCATTTGATGCAATTTCAAAATAGGAGCCTGAGCTCGGAGTTCATTTCCGACTTAGGCATTTTTATTGTAACAATTAATATTTCATCGATTTATACACTTATTTATCTAACAATAATAAACCAGATCTCTTTGTATAAATATTACTTAATTTTGCGAACAGTATAAAAATTATGCCTCTATTAAAAAAATTGTAAGTACGCCTAAGATACAGGATACATTAAAGTAGCCTAGTTTAGGCGACACTTGTTATCATCATCAGCCATTTGACGCCCACTGCAGGACATAGGCCTCCTTCGTGGTTTTCATAACCATGAGGGGTTTTGCCATAATCGCCACGCTTGGCAGGCGGGTTGGCGATTGCAGTATGTTGTTGGAATCTCAGGAAGACGCTGCTGCCCGTCTCCTGGTAATTGATTTCCGTAGTCGCCTTCTACGACATCCACGGAAGGAAATGGAGTGACGCTATTCTTCATCCGGCGCCACACGGAAAACTAGGAAAGCGCGGACACTTGTTGTATGCTAGCCTAATTAATTTTAAGGGAACTGTAAATAACATTAAGTTCTTTTAATGAAAATAAACAATTTCTTTTTTTATGTGACAGATGAATCTTCAGCTATCTTAACTCCCTATCTATCTAAGTATTCAAGAGTAACCTGCAATGTCTCTTACCGAAGTTCTTCCCCATCCAGATAGTAGCAGCGTTGTCCCGTCTTCGGTATCTTTACCAGGCAGACCAATCACCTTCACCTTGTCACCGAAAGCGATATCCTTATCAACCTGGACCAAAGCGATGTCGTTTATTATCTTCTTCATGTCCCAATTCTCGTGTACGTGGAAACTCTGAACGGCGTATTCAGTACCACCAGAGTTGTGACGATTGGTGCCAACGTATACCGTATAATCTTGAGGTGAGCTGTTTGAGGAACAAATGGAATATATTATTGAGGCTTGAATGGGTTAAATTAGATTAGATTAGAACACTTATAAATAGTTGATTTAAATTACTTGGTTTTCTTGTTTATTTATTTGGTTTCTTATACTGTCTCTCTTACCGGTCTTTTTGGAAATCCATGGTTCAGCTGTGGACTTCTTGTGGCTGAATGATGATGATGATGATGACTGTCTCTAAGACTTACAGTTATTCCTTAGTGGTAGTTCTTTATTTTTTTTTTCCTCTTTCTTTATTACCTCTTTAGTAATAACCAAAAGGGCGGCACAAAATACGCAAGTTTATTTCTTGCGCCTAGAATGTGAAATAAATCTGTCCTTTTAATACTCTACAGCATTTTTTATCCACGGATAGATTTGTTTACAAAGAGTTTATCTCTTTGTTTGTTTGTTACGATTTATTGCACAAAATTAAAAAAAAAGCTTAAATAACAGGTAGGTGTAAATGTACAAAGGCGGACTTATTTCAAAAGAAATTTCTTCCAGCCAGCCTAAGAGAGATTCTGAATGATAGAACAGGGAGCGGGAGAAAGCTCAATTATGAGAGAAAAAAAAATTAAATAAAAAATAAAAAAAAAAATCACCTATTTATTCTAACACTTATTTTAATTTTACTTTTACTTAGTACAGAAATTTATTTATGGTTTGTATCATAATTCGTAATTTAAATTTTTCGCGTTTTTGTAACTGACCTACTGACTGACTGCAATGATACTTTGTTCGGAGATGAGATTACCCATGTTTTGTCTTGGTGTGCCTTATTTTTATTTATTTATTGATAGTTTTATTACACTTAAAGAAATCGTACAATGTTTTTGAACTTAAGCCCTGACTCACTTTTAATTTTATCGGAAGAGTCCGACCAGGTTCCGCTCTGATTCGTAGAGCTTAATCATAGTGAGTAGAGACGGACAAAGCGAAGTGATGTGAAACCGGACTAATTCTCCTTATCCTTGTCAACGAATCAAATGAATCAATCATGATTGACTGAAGTAGATGCCTATAATCGTCCACTGCTGGCTGGACATAGTGCTACCTTAAGGTACTGTAACGATTCCTCTTTATAGAAGCTGGCTGGCAGAGCCTTCTAGTCTTATTTTAAATATTTTGAAGGGAATCGTTACGTTTTGGTTTGAGATGTCAGTCGATCCCCAGCTAGGCTAGGGAATCGATAAAAAAGAGTAATAAAGTATTTTATCTACACTCATATCATAATCTTCAAATTAAAAATTCAAAGGTAAACACATATTGACAGGCTTTAAACAATACATTAGCACAACACATAAAAAAAGTGTAATATAAAGTTACATTAAAGGTCAGATTTTTCACTTTATGTTACAGTTATTTTTTTTAAAGTGTTGCTGTGATCACGGAACAAAACTTAAGTTTTTTTTTAATGTCAAAAGTTGACTATAAAAAACCTAATTTCATTTTCGTGGTACCAAAAGTGCAACTAAAAATACCTAAAATTGCGCGCGCAAAACTGAGTGCAGACGATTGAATGTCAAGATACTTTTGTCGAAATTGCGCCATTTTGTTACAAAAATTTCATTATGAGTGTAGATAAGTAGTGTATGAGACTGCACATAACTTGGTATTAAAACACTCGCGAATGCTATTAAAAAACTCGCCAAGGCTCGTTTTTTAAAATCTCGCTCGTGTTTTAATAACCCTCATTATGTGACAGTCACATAATAGTAGTTTATGCAACTGTCATATAATGAAGGGTATTAAAACACGAGTGTGAGTTTATGAAACGAGCGCAGCGAGTTTCACAATAGTAACGAGTGTTTTAATACCCGTGTTATATGCAGTTGCATACACTACTTTATCTTCACTAATGCAATTAAAAATTAAATTCACGCGTACGTGTATAATCACAGTGATTTTGCCGCCATTAAAATTTAACCAATGAGAGCGCAGCTGCGCGCTTCAATAAAACGCGACCAACCTGATTGGCCCTGCAATCAAGTTGGTCGCGTTTTATTGATGTTATAATGAGATTTTACGATATCGATGTGAATATTATACCATCATGTGAAATTGCTTAAATTGAGTGTTTTGTTGTCTGCGCTATAACAATAGTAATTATAAGTCAAGTATTGAATACATAAGTAGAATGTTACAACATTAGTGTAGAATTGTAGATAAACTACTATTACATATCTCTTGCTCTGTAAGTAGTCACTTACTTCCCTGAATGCCGGGGTGTATGGATATCATTACAGCATAGGTTTCAAAACATACCATGTAATGTTAACATTTACAGCATAGGTTTTGGAATTTGAAAAAAGAACTGTCATACTCATACTGCAAGAAGAATATTTTTTTTCTCGGTATCGATTATTTAATCGAGACAATTTATATTACAATTTATGAAGATTTTATTTTAAATATCGAACTAGGTATTTGTTTCGCAGTCACATCGTATGTTAATTGAAATCGATTTAAAAATCAAACTGGCCAGCACGATTTGACGCGCTTGTGTGCCATAAAATCGTGAAGAGTAAAAAAGTCAGTCGACTAGCTAGGCGCGAAAGTAATTTTTTTCGTGTTTTGGAGTTCTTTCTCAAAAGTCCTGTTTTCTCGTTTTTTTACTTACCTCACAATCGATATGTAAAGCAGTGTTTACCTCGGGTGCAAGCATCAATTGCATACTTGGGCTAATTAGCGCCCACGCTGCGCTCGGGCGCCTAAAACCTCGTATGCAATTGATGTCATACAGCCCTTGGTTAACAATCTACTAATAATATTGCCCTTAATTTGCGTATTAATAAATAGAGATATTACAGTACGCCACTTCTTCCTATCCTCGGTCGTCCTCAACCAGCCGCTAACAGCAGCCCCACTTCTCGTGAGGCTTCCTTCGACTCTATATGCCTCTCATGTTCTCTTCACGATTGTTTTGTTTTTATTTTTGTGTTTTTGACGTTCGTGTACTTTGTTTGTGTACCTCAGTGTTTACTTTGTGTTTCTTTGACAATTGAATCGTGTGATTTTAAAACAACACAAGTCACATGTGTTTTTAAAATAACAATTGCTTATTTTTCTTTAATTAAATTATTTACACCTACCTATTGATTTACATTAGAAAAAAAATTGTAGTTTATTCATACAGAAATTAACATAATATGCTAAAATATTGCTGTTGTAGATATTAGTATTTGAATAAAACAGTTTTTTCTATTTCTTGACAAGTTGTAATGAAAGGGCATGTGTTGTTTTAAAATCACACGATTCAATTTAAATAAATGTTTTCTTCTTGTTCTTCTTCGTGCACGAAAAAAGAAGAAAAAAAGAAAAATATAGAAAAAGAAATAGAATATAGATTTCCAGTACCTGACGTCGGCGCAATGTGCTGCCGTGAGCCCCCATCTTCTATTCAAAATAGAGCCACCGCAATTGTGAAATCCGTGATACCTTAGTGACAATTGATAGGGAACAGCCCCTTCCGGTGCAGTCTCACCGCCCACGACGCCAACATAGGTGTCATTGACATAGTCTCTCGGAATTACTGAGCCTGTTGGATAAAAGGACAACATTTTTTTTTTCATAACCATTCATTCATAATTAATGTTCAATGTATATGTGATAGTTAATTGAAGTTCATAAATTGAAATTTATTAAAATTAGCCTCACCCCCGGTTTCTGGTACACAAACAAACTTTTAATCTCCTGTTAACAGCTGTCAGTTGGCAAAAATGCACACAAAAACACAGCTGACTGCTGTTAACAGTAGATCACACTGTTAGCGTGCAAGAAACCGGGCTTAAGTAATAGTTCTAGCTTTTCCATGTCCTATTAATAGATGACGAGCTAGGAATTTCTAGTTTTATTGGAATTTCATATTTAAAACAATAAATTTTACCTTGGGCCAACAGCACGCAGGAAAGTGTTACTATAATTTTAAGCATTGCTATTGAACTATTTACCGCACTTAATAATACAATACTACCGCCACAATACTACCGCCACATTCTGTGTGGTTACTTTAAATACAATAACACAAATATTGTGGGATGTATACTTTAGAATTTGCAAGCTTTTTAAAATAAGTAATAGATTTCTTGCATTCTTGTTTGGTCAATCATTATGGTTTCGAGGTGGTGACAGATCTGAGCATTCACCTGTAACAGAACATCGAGCATTCAACACTGAACAACGAAAAGAGCCAAGCATAGAGCCAACCATCGCTACGAATAATAATTTCACGATCATATCGTATAGGTTTTGATGTACAAGTTTAAGATGATTTGAGAAAAGATGGTCAGAGTGGAGTTTTTTTTCCCGCTGCCTTTTTCTCCACTACAAATACGGCCCGAAGGCAGCGGCTAACATAGTAACATAGTACATTGACATTCAGCAAACAGAATATAAATTCTTTACGTTGAAATAAATTATTGATTTCTGATTTCTGATTTCTGATGATTCTAGCGAACCCTCTAGTAAATAATTGCCGTACTAATATGTAGATGTCTTTAAATGTCAGACGGCGGAACAGTGACAAAATTGCTCGGCTTGGCAAAAAGCTCGACAAAAATGAATGTTTCGGTAGAATGCTCGCTAATACGATCTCATTCACCCGACTGCAGCGGAGCCCAAAAGGAGGGTAGTGTGTTTGGCTTATACTTACCCGACTGCGGCAGAGCCCAAAAGGAGGGTAATGTATTTGGCACGTATGTATGTATTTAAGTATGTCCGATCACATGTTCCCTCATAACTCCTTAACCAATAGTTATTTTTTATTTCGGTTTTGTTATGAGCTTCTATCTGTAATGAATATTCGCTTGAATGCTCATTACACGTGAATGCTCAAGTCTTTATGCATCTTTATCGGTTCCTAAATTCTTCGTAAATTATTCAAGAACCTTATCTAATAATTTATTTTTAACCGTTTATGCTACTGGCCTGGCTGTAAAACTGCTTCAGCTAAAAGGAATCCATGGATCATAAGGTTACGTTTTGGTAAAGCGTTACACATTAAAAACTATTTTACTATATACAGGGTTATTTCTAAAATGCACAAATCCTGAGATAGGTACCCCAAGTAGAGGTTAGTGTCTGGCAACAACATTTGTTCAATGAGTTTTTTCGCATCCATTAAGGTTACCTACCTATTAAGATCTATTGAGCATTCCGTGTGACACCGGATTAAGAATAGCGTCACTCCACTTCCTTCCGTGGATGTCGTAGAAGGCGACTAAGGAAATCAATATCCAGGAGGCGGGCAGCAGCGTCTTCCTGAGATTCCAACCGCATACTGCGATCGGCAACCCGCCTGCCAAGCGTGGCGATTATGGCAAAACCCCTCATGGTTATGAAAACCACGAAGGAGGCCTATGTCCTGCAGTGGGCGTCGAATGGCTGATGATGATGAAGCATTACCTATCAAACGGAGCCCTCCGAAACATAAAACCCACAGAACACAAAAAGAAGAAAACCCGTTAAGGATAAAACACACCAACGCGGTCGCGGTCAAGGTGGCGGTGGCGTTCCATACAAAATACTACTGCCGTAAATGACGTACTTATGTATGGACAGTCACGCTCACCGCCACCGCGACCGCGATCGCGTCGGTGCGGTTTGTCCTTTAAAAATATTTATATTACTAGCTAACTCGGCTAAAATTTATTTTGCCATATTAATTGTTAGCCCACGATCTATTCTCAGACCTACCAAATATACACAAATACTTAATGTCATAAGAATCGGTGAAGCCGTTTAGGAGGTGTTCGATAACAAACACTGTGGCACGAGTTTTATATGTTATATGTAAGAAACATATAGAGGTCATGCCGCACTCACAGCAAGTTTGGAAGTTCTGGTGTCGTAGGGAATGCGTATACCAGGCCTGGACAAATAGAAGAGGTCATTTCAAAACGCTGTTCTGTATCTAGCATAGACTCGCCTTCTACTAAATCAAGCATTCTCTGGTCATCCATGGATTCGCCTTCTACTAAGTATATGCGAATCTGGCAATGTCTCAACTTGCATGGAATCGGTTTTTACAACGTACGAATCTGGTGTTTTCTTGTCTTGCACCGGACGATGGTATAAACCACCCTGTAAGGAAATCTTACTTAGAACACGGGTAATTGTTGAAGGCAAACCGAAGACTCGAGGCTCTACTCTTGACACGCAAGAATATTCCGTTCATTTATTTTTGTTTATCTTGTGTTTTGCACAGAACGAATCGTAAATCTGCAACTCAACTAGACGGCTCCAAGAAAAGCTGTTGCAAACGTTCTGTGCGTCGAGAGTACGGGGCTGATCAAGAGAACAATTTTCAGCGTACAATTGCTGATCGTTAATAAATCAGTAACTTATAGTCTCATCTAATGCATTTTCCTTCCTGCGTTTAAAGAATACGAGGCTGATTTTTGGTCTACATTTCAGTACGGATAGATGATGTGATGATGCCGGGGCGCATCTTGCATAATTTAGGATTACAGCGTACAACAGCTAAATGGTGATTGAATGTCAGGGAGTCGGGTGAAAGATCCGTGGAGGCGGAGGGCGAGGGACCGTGAGAAATGGCATATGGTAGAAGTGGTCTATACCGAGCAGTGGGCGGTGGGCTTATGATGATGATGACGATGTCTTAAGTACTGACTGTGCCGAAATCCCCTGTTCCACATACTCCTACTGGTCTATTCCTACTTTTTTTTCCACATTTAGCACTGACGGGGAATACTTTTTCACTTATCTCTACTGATAAAATAATTCAGGAAATTGGTATCCTCACATTGAAAAAGCGTTTCCACATTATCCGATCCGTTATCGGTGCCAGACGCCAATCTGATATTGGGGTAAGTAAAATGTATGAAATATGTACCTGTATTTCATATTGTCTGGCCCGATATCGGATATTGGAGGCGACATATTTCATAAATTTTACCTCCTCCGATATCGGATCGGCGTCCGACACTAATGTCGGATCGGATAATGTGGAAACGCTCTTTTAAAAAATATTTCGAAAGAAATTGGCTGAAAAATAAACAATTTCAGGAGCACTGGTAAGTGTTTGGAAAAAGGCATAGAACAAATAATTTCGTAGAATCCTGGCATTTCAAAATTAAAAACAATAGCAATAGAAAGTAAACAGAGTTCGCTTTATTGAAACACTGGTTATAAAAACATCGGATTAAATCTATCAGTAAGCAGCTCTGAAAATTATCTGTCTATCAGAAAGCAACTGTACATTTTATGATGCTTGATCAAGTGATTCAAAATCCACAAATGCAATTGGTCACATGAGATATACCTAACGGTTGGACATTTTTTAGATATGTTAAGATAATTTTGTTATAAGCTGATTTCAAAGAATTTAATTATTAATTTCAGTACCGATATAATTTATTTATTATTTATTTACAAAGTTCTTGTAACTTTACAGTAGACACCAGATCGTTACAGAACTAGAGACAACCTCGAGGATGTAATATCGGGGATGGTTTTTTAAGGCACCTACAATAAATGATTTTTCTATCAAATTGTACTTTATCCAAGTAGAAATATGTGGAAGAAAAATATCATTGTATCCCCCCTAGCAGCTAAATGTAGAAAAGAATTACTTTCTTCCCTTCCAGCAGGGAAGGGATATGGGACAGGGGGCCGGAACTCCTAAAGGTTGGTTGGTGTTGGTCTTCCATGAGCTAGAGACGACATCATCAACACTCCAATAACAAATATAAGATAAGGTAACATAAGATAAAATAGTAGATTGTTTACCGAGGGAGTAAAATACTATTTTTAAGGCGAGAGTGTTTCTTTGTTATCCCGAGTGCACGAAGGATTATAGAGTAGAATGCACGAGGGACACCACTTGAGCTTAAAAATAGTTTTATTCCAGAGGTGGACACTCTACTTTTTATCACCCTCTATGAGAAAATAAGTGAACGCAACCATATTATGAATAGTGCTATTTATTTTGTATCACATTGTTAGCGTCTGATACGATACACTCCGGAGTTAATATTTCGTTATCACTCCTTGAAGACGCACTCATTTTTACACTAGTAAAAATAACAATGACAATTAGAGAAACGAAAAGATGGAATGCGTTAGGCGCCTTTTTTCCGGTTTTTTTTTTGCTCGCGCGCGGTTTTCTTTTAAACAGCCATCAATTTGTACAACATTGTTCGTGTTCGTGAACAATGTTGCGCTGTGAACTTAGCAACAATAGCAACATGCGCGTTCCAAATTCAAATCACTTTTATTCCCTCAGGGAATAAAAACGCGTTTTAGATGTGATAAAAAAGTATTTTCACACCTGCTATTCAGAAAAGATCCCTTGATTCCCTCAAATGAGGGATCAAAGTTTTACTTTTCTTCCCTGATATTCTAGTTTTTTTTTTATTGCCCTCAGCATGATCCGTGTGCAGATTTTCACAAAATGTAATTCCAATTCGATTTTTATTTTGTTGCAATCGACCATAAACTTCTTTCGATATCTTAATTGTGTTTGATTTAAATTTTCCTTATAGCAGGTGTGAAAAGCAGTATGTGTCACTCGGTAGCAAAATTATTTCCGTCTTGGGCGTAAACACTTGAATCCCTCGCTACGCTCAAGATTCTACTTTAGAATCCCTCACTACGCTCGGGATTCTATTGTAGAATCTTTCGCTTCACTCAGGATTCAATATACCGCCCTCGCCGTAAATATATCATTTTGCTTCCTTGAGACACAATCTACTATTATTGCCTCATCAGGAAAAAACTTAAAACAAAGTAAGGCTTGACTAGTGATGACATAAAATAAGGCAAAAGGTAGTGGCTCAGCTGGTGCTAACCCGGGTCAGTCCCAGCATATCATGTTTAATGCCATGTATTACTAGACTGCGGATTTATAACGTTTACTTTTACTACTATGTACTTGCATTCATTGGAATAACTGAAATAAAAAACTTTTTCTATTTTGCATTTTATTGATTACACGTGTAAATAGATAGGCACAAGAAATCAGTGATACCTAATAGCGCTTCAAAAATAAACAGATAAGACCCTGAATAGATTATAACTTCACCCTGCTCGTTAGTTGCTTGACTCGAGTGTAGCCATTGTTGTTAGAAAAAGATTACAAATGTGTTCCTAAATAAAATAAAATAAAATCCAATATAAGCACGAAATTGTCAGTTTCATTATCTTTTATACAAATCAAGCACGCCATTTTTAATAACGTACATAATTGAAAAAAAAGAGCAGGGTTTGCCACTTTCCAAAGCCCTAACAAAAAAATAAATTGAGAATTTTTAACTTACTGGAAGTAGTTTAGTTTATGGATACTGATAAAACAGTCTTCACTTTTTCTGTTATTTAAGTAACATGATATAGATAAGATTATATTGAGTGTATAATTGCCACTTAAGTATATTTCCACTCGAAAATGTCGTGTCGTAATTAAATGTACATAGTTAAGCAGAAAATAAGTCACCAACATAGCCCATTAGCATGCTGAAGTGGCTGTGGGCCCGCCATATCATCCGAAGAACTGATAAACGATGGGGTAGACGTGTTGTTGAGTGGAGACCGCGGATCGGTAAACGTAGTGCTGTGTAGGACATCCTCAGACTCGGTGGCGCGATGATCTCCGCAGGGCGGCTGGCAAGAGCTGGATGAGAGTAGCCGAGGTCCATGCTCAGTGGCGTGCAATAGGAGAGGCCTACGGCCAGCAGTGGACAACCGTAGGCTGATGATGATGATGAAGCAGAAAATCTGATAGGTGTCCCAAAAGAACATAAATTCGTAAATTCATAAAGTACATGTATGTGCCCGTACGTAAATGTTAAATGTTACAAAAAAAAAACATTAATTCGTGTGAAACATGTAAGCCACGTTTGCTTCCACAAACGCGGACAGACTGGCCACCTTCTCGTCGCGAAAAAATCACACTCTGCCAAGATCTTTGCCTGCGCTGCATTAACAATGTTTTAACTAAAAGAATATTTTAAAGTTTGTTTTTACAAATTATACTTGACAGTTTTCATAACAATCTTTTACAAAACATGCCAATTTAGAGCTGTAGGTATATGGTTATGAAATAAAGTTGTGAAAATAAACAAGGAACTTTGTAGAGATCCTACAATCTCATGGTGTATTTCTGAGACGAGAAGCTGGCCTGTTTTTCCGCGTTTTATGTTTAGTGGGATTTACATTTCCTCAACACCACTTTGCACCTCAAAATCGTTCTGGAGTGCACCAGGGATCCGAGTGAAACCTGATTCCTCTTCCACTTCATAGGGACTTCGACTGTACTCTTGAGACTGACGTTCTCCCTGGTCAAAAGAATCCTTCACGTGTTCTTTTGCGAGTTGGCCTCCGAAGTTGTCATCAAAGTTTGCGTGATAGGTGCGTTGGTCTTGAAAACTCGACTTCAGCCACCTCGTCAAGGGTGAGCCCGATAGATCTTGGTGTAGATTTAAAGAATCCTCAAATGCAGCACCTAATGCAGGTGTTGTTGTTGTTGTTGTTGTTGCAGCAGCCGTTGTCAGAAAGTCCCAGGGGTATTTTTGACCTAGGTAGAAAAATAAAATAAAACCTTGTATGTAGTAACATATTAAACGGGTCTAACCGCGATTATTTATTAGGTAAAATTTAACGGCAGCTGCAGTGTTGCCGAAACGTCGGGAATCTAAGGTAATTAAATTTTACCTAATAAATAATCCCTTCATAGTTAGAAAACCATGAGGGACGCCTATGTCCTGCAGTGGGCGTCAAATGGCTGATGATGATGATGAAATAATCCTGGTTAGACCCGTTTAATATACTACTATGTATGAGCATCGCGAGTCATTAAAAATACTAAACCTTTTATTGAAGAAATGTTTAAATCATAAGCAGCCTACATGTATGGGTGCGGCATGAAGAAATAACAGAAATAAACTGAAAACAATTGCTTTAGTATTAATAATATTAATACCGCTCCCAATTAGCAATTTCAAAGTATTTAGGTACTAATTTACGATTATCACACGAATTGACCGCGTCAAGTTACACGATAGTATGAAAACACAAAAACCATAATCTGCAGTATCGACCATTTAACCACATTCAATTAGTAAAAGGTCAAAATTTTCAAATTAATTACTTAATTTACGATTTCCACACGAATTAACTGCGTCGAGTTTCAAAATAGTACGAAAAATAAAAATATTGAAAATGTTAAACTGTTGCTTGCTGGAAATGGTTACTTTGTACTGAAGATACGGTTTTCCGGCAATCTATTCTTTCTTGAGCGGAGACCACGAACTGGTCGTGGTCTCCACTCAAGATCTTTATATAGGTGGTTGCCGAAAACTTGTTCTAGGCGATTCAGGTCAAGGGAAATCTATCAAACAGTGCCAAAATTTCTGCCTAAACCAGATCCATTTAATTTTACGGTCTTGTTTATAAAAACACGGTTCCTCTAAAATACGCCTCAGAGGCAGTGTCAATAATCTGTGGTTACCTTATCACAGACTGTTCAAACTGCATCTGAGGTGTGTTTTAAGGAATCGTGTTTTTATAATTAACTCTCCTTTTTTCACTAATTAACTATTAAGGAAAACATCGTGAGAAAACCTGAGTGTCTGCACTTGAAATCGCCAATCCGCGGTGGGCAGGCGTGGTGATTAAGCCCACACTCTCTCTCTCTCTCTCTGAGAGAAGGCCTGTGCCCTACAGTGCGACGTATATAGGCTGCTTGTGATACTATCCTTTTCTTAAACTATTTGATAAAACTGATTCTTACCATGGGCCACGACCACAAGGGTAAAAATAAAAAATATGTTAATCATGACGGCAGAATCTTTCGATAAATTCACAATAAACTGCTGTATAGAAATTACTGAGAAATGTTATAGTGTGGATGTATGTACGTAGATCGTTTTTATACCTTTGATGTACAATCGACAGTAGATTGACCTTTAGAGTTTCGCTGCAAAGTCGCCCGTA
Organism: Yponomeuta evonymella; assembly: GCA_963969515.1. Lineage (NCBI taxonomy): Eukaryota > Metazoa > Arthropoda > Insecta > Lepidoptera > Yponomeutidae > Yponomeuta > Yponomeuta evonymella. The sequence goes on from OZ018347.1 coordinate 3,932,150, forward strand.
ATGCAACTGATTAAAGGTCAGGCATGTAAAGTTTGATGTGTCGTCGGCTTTACCTACCTACTTTCAAAGGGTCAGTAAATCCCTATCAGGATTGCTTTGTCCCAAGATTATAATCAAGTTTACTGATCTTTGTGAATCATGATGAAGGCATGAGGGTTTTGTTTCCATTTCAAAACATTAGATACTTAACTACCTAGAAGATAATAATCGTTATCGTGCATTCACTTAAATATCATTATAAATTAATAAAGAACACTGAAATTCATTAAAACCCAATGGGCCTGGCAACTGTCAAAAAATTCAAAATGGAGGATGTCCCGTTTTCTTGACTATTTGTATGGAAAAAGCCAAATATTTTGTAATTACTTACATAAGCCCCAGAGATAAGTATGTGTAGGGTGTGTTTTCAAAAAAAATTGTGCCTACGCATTTACTGCCTTGTTTGCAATAGAAAACCTGTGGCTCCTAAACCATTTGGAGGAAGTAAATCAAGAAGTTTACAGGCTATGATTCTAGTAAAGAAATACCAAAAAAATATTTCTATGCAGATAATACAAATTATAATACTCATGAAATACATCCAGAATCATAGTTAAAAGTTATTTTTTATCATTCTTGCTGGTTTTCAGGTCCGCATCTTTCACACTCGTTTTAAAAACCGAAGCAGTGTTTAGGTATGTACCTAGACGGTTAAACCTAAAACTAACTAAAAACGAGAGAAACGCAAGCCTTGATAGAAATTGTTCAACCCATTTAGCAAATATAAAGCCAGCTATTGTTGCTGCAATTGTAAGTGAAGTAAAACAATGTTCCTGGGTAGGTACTTGTGAACATCGGTTTTATGTATAATAAAATCATAATCATACATTGTAACACGCATTTCTTTGGGCCTAAGCCCTTATCTCAAAATAGGAAACCAGCAGCACTTAATTACCCAGAGCCAGCCCATAGCATTGAACGGAGCAGATCTGAATAGATATCAATACTTCTGATAGGACAGTTTAATTGTTGGTGATAGGAACCTTCAAGTAGTACCTAGTACCGCAGCATCATTTTATGCTCATATAGTTGCTTTGTCTCCAAACTGGAATAAAATTAAGAGAGTTTATGTAGAAATAGTATGATTTTATCATCAAGTTTATATGGTAGGTACTTAGCGACATAGTGCGGATAATTTTACAACGGTTTTCGATGTTTCTGAGTTACTTTCTTGAGTAAATATAACATTTTATCAAAGGTATGCGATTATTTCTGCAAGAAATGTTTAAAACATATTTTTAAGGTTATTTTTAGTCTGTATTCCTTTCGCGGTGTACAAAACTATGCTTTTTCAGTTTTGATATAAACTATAGCTTTACCTTTTTTAGTGGAAAGCCTTTCATCATGACGTTTTTATGTTGAATTTCCATGAAAAAATCCTAAAATAAGCAACACTTATAAAACAAAACAAACATTGTCAGGGCAAATCTCAGTGGCGCCATCTGTAATTAGTTTCGTGTTGCCATCCCCATTCCTCTACATGGGGCACAAAGTTTTGCACTTCTAGCTAATCGGAACTATTTGAATTTCGAATGTTATATTTTTTTAAACGACTGGCAACCTTCCTAGTAATAAAAAAATTGGCGGGAAATCATTTGTCAATTGTTTTTTTTCACATATCAAAGTTCTACGTACGCAACGAATTCTCTCTCTCCGCAAGACTGTGCCGCTCGTCTTCAAAATGCTTTTGGGAGAGAAGCACCTTGTTTGAGCACCGTGAGGCGATGGTTTGCTGAATTTGAGAGAGAACCCGTTCTTTACATGACGAATTTCTTGAAGGGCGGCCTTCAACTGCCGTCAACGAAAATAATGTGGCTACTGTTAAGCGGCTAATTGAAGAAAACCCGCGGATTAGGTACCTATAGACAGCGGAGCAAAAGCGGGCTCGCGTGGAATGGTGCTCACAGATCCTACTGAAGTACGACCACGGACATTCTAATGCTGTTTATGACATTGTCACAGGAGAAGAATTGTAAGTGGTTTTATTGTTATAAACCCGAAAAAAAACAGCAATCTTGTGAATGGGTGTTTGAAAATGAGAACAGGCCAACAAAAGTGAGGCAGGCGAGAAACGTATTTTTGGTGCCATGACAACAATGCTTTTTTGATTGAAGGCTGTTTTGCAGGTTTCAATTTTGAGTTTGTGTAGAGCCCGTATTGTCTACAGTCTGTTCATCCTTACTTGTCCAATTTAATAAACAATATTCTAACCTCAAAATTGACATTTGATGCCGAAACTAGATACTTTCTTGCAAGTTCGTGCACTTTGTTTATAAACATAGCAGCGTGTTATCCAAAATGGTGTCCCAGATTACTTCATTTATGGGAATATGGCAGTTTTCGACTAAAAAGTCATACTTTGCGGGTAAAATCTTGTTTACTAAATTGGACAAGTAAAGATGAATAGACTATATAGCTATTTTCGTGTGCTTTTGGAAATAGCGGCTCGTTTGTCTTGACAAAGACAGCAACCTCGTATAGAGAGGTGAGTGTAAGTATCTTCAGTGCCTTAAAATATGACTTACAGCTTTCAGTTGACTTTGACTGACACACGGATCTCAGACATCTTTTTTGGGCTTTAAATATTGTAGTTACTTCAGTGCAATTACCCCAAAATATGACACCAAACCGTAACGTTGACATTACATACCCATGGTCTCTAATAACAATGTTTGATAACTTGTATAGGGCGTAGGCAGATTTACTAAGCTTGCTGCACGTTACCTCGCCTTGGTATTTCCAGTTTATGTTTTCGTCTATTGACAAACCTAAAAACTTGGTGACATGTTCTTGCTTGATTACTACATTGTTATATACTTGTTGTATGAAAGTTGTATAAACAGGCCCCAGGTCCCTCCGGGATACCAGAGGGGTAGGTATAAACTCGGGCGTGAGTTTACGAAATGTACCTATCAAGTTAAAAAATATCAGAGAGGTTCTTTTCATTCCTTTTTAGTGTTCCGTAGCCCGACAAGGAACCCTTATAGTTTCGCGGTATCCGTCTGTCTGTCTGTCTGTCCGTCCGCGGCCTAGCATCAAGACCGGTGGTACTAGAAAGCTGTAATTTGCTATATGTATACATATTTATGACGCCGACAAAGTTAAAGAATAAGATGCTGGAAAAAAAATTTTTTTTTACTGTACCTCCTCTAACATGTAAAGTCCGATCCTGACAGATCACTTTCGCTTACTTAATATTCATTAGTCGTTGCATGCACGCACGCCGGGTTCGGGTACTTTTTATCTTGCCCTTTGCTAATACATCTCCTATTTGATCGAAGTATGTCAGCCTGAGACGTCCCTTACCGGCCCTTCCACCCACATTCTCTATATATTTATTTCGTCAATCTTTCTTCCTTCATCCTCTCCACATGTCCAAACCATCGCAACTTTCCTTTCTCTACGTCCTCTCTCAGTCCACTCTAATCAAACTATGCGTATCCTGTCATTCAATGTAACACAGTAAAGTTTTTTCTTTAAATGTTATTAGAGTGGTGTGGCAGTCACGTGCCGCAATTTTTGGAACGTTTCCAAACTTAATGAGTGTTTGTCAAACATAAAATCACAAAATGTCAGAAATCAGGTCAGAAATCAGCGTGAGAATGAAAGGACATTAAAATGAGTGAAATATTGACGGTGTCACGGAAGAGGACATAAAGTTGAAAATAAAAAGTATATTTTGCTTTTTTATTCATCAACTCTTTTAAATTGCCGCAGATTAGTGAAGATCCCGCGCCTACCAGTTGTTGGCGCGATATAGTTAAAGTAAAATATTGAATGTTATAAATGATTGCTTACTATGTAACTAGGTAAAGACGTTCAATGTTCAATACCCAATGCTTTTCATGAAATTTTTTTCAATTTGATTGAACCGCATAATATCGCCTTAATGGGATCCAGTGGGCTAACTAACTACCGATATTTTATTTTTTTACTTTATTGTATGTATGTTATTGAATTTGATTTAATTAATCTTTTAACTGCACCACGCACGGCACGCACTCCGTAGTACAATTAAGGGTTACCGTAGGCACTGACTGAAAATCAGCGCTGAGGGATCACTTCCTCAGCACAACGCTGAGTCAGCTGACTTTTGTGGCAACTTAGATACACCACAGGCTACATCTATGGTCCTGTTTTAGTTATTCGTTTTGTCTGTTGTGTATTTAGTTTTCTTTCTTTGTGTTACTTATCTGCTTATTTTGTTTCTGTGATGTATCTTGTTGGTATAATAAATGTCTTTTTTCTTCTTCTTCAAGGAGAAAAAAAAATCTTATTTCACAGATCATATTTGCAAAAAGTGTCCATACAATCTCTCAATCATGTTAACAGTGATTTTTAGGATCCACGATAAAGAACCTAGGATCACGAACCTGGGTCTAGATAGCAATTTATGCCAAAAACGGCCGTGTTTGGCGTTAATGCTATTCTAGTCCTAGGTTTATTGCCTTATGTTCACGGCCATAGGTCCTAAAAATCACTATAAACATTGTGATTGAGAGATTGTAGGCATGATGGACACTTTTTGCAAATTCAATCTGTAAAAAAAGATATGATTTTTTTCCTCGGTGGTGCTAGTGTTACTCCTTGGAGCCCTGGAGCCCTGCAGCCCTGGAGCAGATTGGGTAAGTGACGTTCGCGGACGCGCACACTGTCAACCGGCTGCGCTAAGCATGCCAGTACCTATTGCTACCAATTTGACTGCGGTTCTACCTTATAATAATTCTATGCCCTGAGCTCTACAATCTGAAGTAGCTAGTAGTTATCATTGCAGGTAAGTAGACATCGCCGCCAAAACCTTTAAAATTTTTGTGCAAAAATCACACTTATACCAAGTCAGGATACAGCTGAACTGAAACGGTCGTCGGAAAGGTACCCTGCATTGTGTGCTGCAGATTAAATGACTAGTATGAATTAATTACTTGTTGATATTGCAATTCACTCGAATCAGATATAGTGTCTTAAGTGCTTTCACAATCATCATAAATACGCTAAAATCTATTTCACTACACAGTCTCAACGGCAATATTTCATTTGTTAGATCGATCGCATTTTTTTGTACCAAGATTAAAATGACGTTGGGACCTCTTATTTTTATTTCGCTGGCTCTTTTGTCTCAAGGTAAGTTTTTTAAATTATCTCAACTAGCGTAGTTTCAATTGTTTCTATTACAATATTGCCCTGGAGGGAACTTACTACATTGTATTCAATAAACAAAATGTAAAAATGTAAATAATTTATTAATTTATTTTCTGTATAAGCGCCGGATTAAGAATAGCGTTACTCCATTTCCTTCCGTGGATGTCGTAGAAGGCGACTAAGGAAATCAATTGTATTCCTGAGATTCCAACCGCATACTGCGATCGCCAACCCGCCTGCCAAGCGTGGCGATTATGGCAAAACCCCTCATAGTAATGAAAACCACGAAGGGCACATAGGCCATGTCCTGCAATGGGCGTCAAATGGCTGATGATGATGATAATAATTATGTATATTTAAGTGGCGTTAAGTAGGTAAATGTTTTTCTTCTCTTCTATTCCAATTTATTTCAACGTATAGAGTTGAAATAAATTTAAGATTTACCTACTTATGAAAACGAAAACTGGAAACCTAACAGTGTTTTATAAAAATACATTTCCCTAAAACACTTTTCATATGCACTTTAAATAATCTGTAGTAAACTTTACTACAGACTATTGACAGAACACTATGAATAGGTTACTTATACATACAAAATGTTCTACAAAAAAAGTTGGGGACATATAAATACCTTCGTTTCGTTCAAGGGTCGGTGATCAGCAAGGACCTGCGTCTGCGCTCCGACGCTCGCATAGTTGGGGGCCAACAAGTCCCCGATGGGGGCGTCCCCTACCAGGCCTCCCTCCGGAGCATCTTTGGCTCCCACTTCTGTGGCGGCTCCGTTTTAAACAAGAGATGGGTGCTCACTGCCGCACATTGTACTGAAGGAAGGTAAATATGGTTACCTACCTCTAAAACATGCAATTCCTCAGAGCGTTTTAATGACGACAAAATTTCCGTACAGGAGCAGATGACATATTAGTTTTCAAGAAAGGTAGTTTAATAAATGAGTAAACAACTATTCTATCTATCAGAATATTCTTTCTATCTATCTATTGCAATACTATTCGAATATTCACAGCTAACTCAAAAATATATTTTTTTTGTGCACGCTTATTAGAGTATGTCATTTAAGTACAGCCAGCGTATTGGAAACCTTTGGGTCGGATGTGTCCCGGGGCGGCTTATTCTCGCAATGATTTTGTGTTTTCAGTTGTTTATATTTCACATTTTTGTATTTGACGAAGCTTTTTGCGAATGAATTTAATTTGATTTTAATAGGTTTACATTTTGATAATATTTATGTTTCCTTTCTCTTTGGATTAAATAGTACAACAACATTTGTTCTAGGAGTTTTTTCTCAGATTTATATTTTACGAATTATCAGAGTTATCTAGCAAAACGTCAGCCTACATTTATCAAAATGCAAAGGTACCCCAGTATTTTCCTGCGTTTGACGATTGAAATAGCAGAGGTCCCTATTTTAAATAAAATATTTACAGAGATACTCACACTCATAATATGCAAACTTCTCACATTGTCAATTAGTTACAATTATACAGTGAATAACTACCACAGCGGTGGTAGCCTAGTGGGTAGAACATCGGACTCGGAAGCGAGAAACCCATGTTCGATCCCCAGTGCGGGCATGTACCTATGACTGGGTTTTCTAAGTTATGTACATTTGTGAAGTTATAGTAGCAATACTAACTCGCTAACGGTGAAGGAAAACATCGTGAGGAAACCTGAGTGTCTGAGCTATTCACATACCTCAGCGCTTGAAATCGCCAATCCGCGGTGGGCACGCATGGTGATTAAGCCCATACTATCTCCCTAAGAGAAGGCCTGTGCCCACAGAACACAAAAAGAAGCCTGTGCCCTACAGTGGGACGTATATAGGCTGCTTATGTATACAGTGAATTAGTTCGTAGAAGATACCAAAATGATTACTCGAGTAGTTTATTCTACAAAATTAAAACCACGTCCTTCCCGCCAAAAACGACAAGCGGATGGCGCGCCAAGATGGCGGGCGCCACCCACTTTTTTAGGGTGCAGTATCTCAAAAGGGAAGACGAGCCCTTATAGGATCACTTTGTTGTCCGTCCGTCTGTCTGTCAAGACCCTTTATCTTGCCAACGTGTGTAGGTATCGAGTTGAAATTAAAACCATATAGTAACTGAGGTCTACAGTCCCTTGAAGCTGTGGAAAAAATAAACTTCGAAGTAAACGAAAAAAAGTTATTTATGCCGCAAAAAAACGTATATTTCGACACTCTCAAGGTAAACAAAATTTAGGGGGTACTTTCCGTTGACCTAGAACTATGAAATTTGGCAAGTAATATCGTCGCATAGGTACTACTTGACAGGAAAAAAACTCTGTAACTAAATCATAAAAAATTATGAAGTCCGGAACAAGCTCTGAAAAACTGCGAAACTACCCCTCCGTATCAGAAGGTCTACAAATTTGTACGGAACCCTCGGTGGGCGAGTCCGACACGCACGTGTCCGGTTTTTTTTATGGTGACGTCATCGCATGAAGGTGAAACCTTCATGTTTATCTTGATGGTCGAGCAGTACTTGAAAATTAGTCAAATTTAATACTGTTATTTTGTTATGAATACAGTATTTATAAGCGTCGCTAACAAAAAGTATAAAATTATTTACAATCATAAATTTTTTTAGAATGTGCAAGCGAAAAGTAAAGCCAGACATAGCTAGCTAACGATGTCACCCTGTAGTTAGACCTTATTACGTAGTAGGTCGTGAAGGCTTTTATCCACGATACCTATTTATTTTATCATTATTCAGATACCTAATAATTACTTGTCTCCCTTTGTGGTCTACATACAAAGACAGGCTCTGCCTAGTAGATATATACACATGCAGGGTGATTTTTAAGATGCGCAACACCTGAAACATCCCAATCAGAGTTTGTGTTTTACAAAAAAACTACGGAGTTTTTCAGTTTTTTTTTTTTATCTGAGTTTACGTAATTTTATTAAATTCACGCTTTGTGCGCTTTACCCATTGGCTTTTTCATTACGCAGCCTTCAAAAAAACATTGTCCTACGTAGAAGAAAGAAATTAAGCGGATTCCTGATTTCCACATTTCAACTAGCACCACAAATAAAAAAAAATGTTCTCTATTTTTGCAAAAAATAGCTTGCAAATCTCGCAATCATGTAAATTATGATTTATAGAACCCACAACCGACAATCTAGAGCCTAACGTTCTTATTTATAAAAACTCGATTCCTTAAAACACTTCAAAAACGCTGATTAAAATAGTCTGTGGTGGGGATTTTACAAGGAAAAGATTTAGCCACAGATTAAATAAACAGAGTTTTAGATTGGTTTTACAGGAATCGTGTTTTTGTAAATAAGGCCGTTAGACTATATATTTTGGCCGTTTTTAGCCTCGTAACCACCATCTCAAATAACAAACTCTTCTCCGCCCAGTTCCCCTGCGTTTATGAGGGTAGTGTTGGGCACCAACCGCCTTAACTCCGGCGGCATCTCCTACGCCATCGACCACGTGATCATCCACGAGGACTACGACGCATACCTCATCAGGAACGACGTCAGCCTGATCCAGGTGGCGACCGAAATCCAGTTCACGGATAAAATCCAGCCCATTGCGCTCCCGGCTGACGACACGACGGCCGGCGGCACTCTGCTTCTGTCGGGATGGGGGACGACTACGGTATGTTTGGTTTTTAGGACTCTGGTAGGTTACCGAATGTCGAAAAACATTGCTCGAGTTCCATGATACTTAATAAATGAGATTATGTTTATGGTTCTTCCGATTCTGATCCTTCCTTATCCTTCTCACATACTATTTGACCCCCGACAATATCGTACTTTCTTTGGACCCTATATAGTGAACTTACTACTTTACAAAATTATCTGATATTAATAATAACATTCACATAGCACAATCTCTTGTCTTGGTCCGAAACTAGGATACCTTGTGCTATGGTAACCAGGCAAGGACATCACAAATATGGAAATACACTCAGACTGAGGCCATTTGTACAAATGTACGAAGGCCCCCAGTGGGAATCGAACCCACTACCTCTACCTTAGGACGCCTTAAATGCCCACTTAAGTGTCCAACGAGGCAGTCAAATTAATTTGAATAAGTAGGTAAATAAAAAAGTCTAGTCAGTTACACCAATCTTATAACTCAAGAACGGATAGATATTATCTTTGATTTGTTGGATTTGTCTCCGGCCCGAAAAGCAGAACTATTAAAACATGGTAAAAAATCCTGAAAAAATAATTATTGTTTCTGAGGCGGAACGAAGTTTGCCGGCCCAGCTAGTGTAACAATATTTTCGATACACCCAACAGTACCCAGGCTCGGTACCCAACGAGCTGCAGTGGATCAACCTGACGGCGGTGAGCGTGGCCGACTGCCGCGCCCGTTTCGCTGGCATCAACGACGTGTTCGACTCCCAGATCTGCTCGCTCACCAAAACCGGGGAGGGTGCTTGCCACGTGAGTCTCGGCTTTCTCAGTTTAATTCAATTCAATTGAGCTCACTGGGATTCTTTAGTTCAATTCAATTCAGTTGAGCTCAGCTCCTACACTACGTGTACTAAACATTGACCTTTGCATCTACGTAATGAGTTGATTTATGCAGCGTCCGTTGGCACCTTCACTCACACTAAATGGGTGAAGGAACCACTCGGACGCTGCAGTGCCTGGGACATGGTTTTTTAGGTGGAGTAGGGTTGCCCAGCACCTATATGGTATAGATTAGTCGGCCTAACCCACAGGAAAGACAAGTCAATACATGAGAAGTCAACCAAGCCGCGGATTTCCTCACGATGTTTTCCTTCACCGTTAGCGTGTACGTCCACTAAATCTTTAACAATTTCTAATCGTCTAACTGCCAAATTTCATATATACATTCTATCGCAAACGATAGGATTCCGACAGGATTAGGTGCGCATAACTAGCCAGCCAGGTATATTCGCTCACCAAAGCCAACGAGCTTGCCACCTGAGTCTGGGCTTTCTCCGTTCAATGCAATTCAGATGAACTCAATTCAGTTCAGTTCCATTCAATTCATTTAAATATTTCAAGAACAAAAAAACCGGCCAAGTGGGTGTCGGGCCACACGCGATGTAGGGTTCCGTAGAAAGAGGGGTTTTTTATCTGCTTTATACAACTGACAACTTCATCAAAGTAATTTCCTATGGATTTTGTACGAAGTTTTCCCTCTTATAAGTTGGTCGCCTTCTGCTCGTTAACTTGTAAAGCCTTCATAGCCATGATATTTTTCCTTTTAAGTTCATTATATGTGCAATGAATTTTTTCACGTTTCTACAATCTACCGTTACGCCTGGAGAGGGGGGGGACGCCCTACTTTGACAAAAATTTGCGTTTTACAGCTTAATGTTTCGCAAACGGAGCTCTAAATCGAAAAATGGTCATGCTACACCCACAATATTTTTAAATGACCCATCCCTTAATATGGCGTACGCGAAAAAAAACTTGCATCCCTAACTGTTGTTAATTCTAGTTTTTTGTTGTTATTTCTTTGTTTGAATAATAATAAAGCAATAATAATAATTCAGGTGATATTCATAATTTAGTGATCTGTCAGGATCGTAGTCCTTGTTATCTGCCTACTCCTCTGGGATACAGGCGTGAGTTTATGTTTGCATATATTTGAGTAATAATTTAGGGAAGGTACATAACCTAAAGAATTTTTTTCGAGATTTTATTGTACCCTTTTGTCGGCTTAATAAATGTGTACCAAATCTATGCAAAATTTCAGCGCTAGTACTTATAGTCTCTCTGCTAAGCCGCGGACAGACAGACGGAAGGCCGGACATGGCGAAGCTATAAGGGTTTCTTGTTGACTACGGAACCCTAAAAACGACGCATTTGACTCCCAGATCTGCTCGTTCATAAAGCGGGCGAGGGTGCTTGCCACATGAGTCTGGGCTTTCTCAGTTAAATTCAATTAAATTGAGCAACGAACTTAAGAACTTTTCAGTCTTAGTTGACTCTAGCTTACTTAAAGAACTTTTAATTATTGTAGGTATGACATCAAATAAAAAGTGTTTTTAATCTCTTGAAGAAATATAGTAGGTACCTACGAAACAAAAATAACAAAACTTCTGAAAATAGGTAATACAAGAAAAATTCTTACAAGGGTCCAACATCACCCAAATTTTGCTCAACACTTGGCGCTTAGAATGATCGTTTGATGGTTGTTGTCTTTTCATAGTGCATGTGCATGGTTTTCTGTTTTGACTCATGGCTCATGGCTCTTTGTTTTTGAAAAAAAATACAAAAAATACAATACAACAAAATACAAAAGTTTTAACTATGAAAGACACAAAATATCAGAGAATTATAGTGAACGGGTCTCATAGACCCGAAACTGTTTGTATGAGAAATATGGACAGCGGGTCTCATGGACCACGATCAGATTTTGATAGCATATTACTTACGTACTGAGTGCTGCACGATGAGACCTTTACCATCCTTGATCCTAGTGCAACTGAAACTGAAGCTAAAGAGTCGCTCGGGTCCAGTGCGTAAGGGGAAGGGCTTGTTTCCGCGAAACTCAAGCAAGGACCGGGTCTGTGAGACCCACGGTCCACAGTTAAAGGTTAAAATAATAATCGAAAACCATTGTTATTTTCAAGGTCTGGACTCAGGAGGTTATAAAGGTTTTACTTCTATCCTGTGGTCACAAATACGCACCCTATTTTGTATGTTCAATAAAAATTCTCGATTTTGATTGCATAAATATGTTGATTTTCTATTTCCAGGGAGACTCTGGCGGTCCCCTAGTTGAAGGGAAGGCCGTCGTGGGAGTGGTATCGTGGGGGATGCCCTGCGCACGCGGCTACCCTGACGTCTATTCCAGAGTGTACTCCTTCAATTCCTGGATCCAGGAGCGGATCACCAATTGAGGAAGTGACTAGATGTTTTATCGTCGCTGTAATTATCCCCATGAAATAAACATACTATCTAGTAGCTACTATCGGCTATCAGCAACTTTATTAAATTTAATTACAACTTTTAAAATTTTAATAAGTAAACGAAATAAAATAAATTAATTAATTAAGGTAAATTTTATTTTTACCTTGTTATATTCTCATATGTAATTCCTGTTGTGCATACAATGAAGTCTGTCTGTCTATCTTTTATAACATCGATACGTAGGTTATTGAAATATCGCAAAACTTAAAAACTGTTTGTCCAGTGTCGATAATAGTTAAACCACTTCCGATGGCAAAGAGTTCTTGTAGCTTTTTAGGGTTCCGTACCTCAAAAGGAAAAAACGGAACCCTTATAGGTTCACTTTGTTGTCCGTCCGTCCGTCTGTCTGTCAAGACCCTTTATCTCGGAAAAACGTGGAGATATCGAGTTGAAATAAAAACTATACACTCGGGTCTGCAGTCCCTTGAAGCTGTAAAAAATCTAACTTATACGAAAAAAACGGCCGTTTATGCCGCAAAAAAAACGTATGTTTCGACACACTCTCAAGGGAATCAAAATTTATATAGTACTTTCCATTGACCTCAAACTATGAAATTTGGTAAGTAATATCGTCTTATACTACAAGTTTAGGGCAAATCTGAAAACTATACATTTGTAATTAAATCATAAAGAAATTCGTTTCAAAGTTCGGGAATAACTCGCAGGAGACTGCGAGACGAACTATTTATAATACTTATTAAGGTCTTACAAATTTGTAGGGATCCCTCGGTGGGAGAGTCCGCCTCGCACTTGTGCTGTTTTTTTTTTTCATACAATACAGCTCGACGCTGTCAATTTGTATTAAAAATAACTTACAGGATATAAAAGTATTAAAATCATACTTATGTTATGTTATATTATGATGACACTCTATCAACGAATTTTGTTTCGGGAAGATCAAAACAAAATAAAAAATAAAAAAATCTAAAATGTTTTATTTCGTTACCAAGTTATCAATGATTAAGATGGTTGATGGGATTTTTATCCACAGTGTATTAAAAACCAATCTATAAACGGGCCTCATTTCGAAGCATCGGGCCATTTCACCTCAGTGCACGTCCTTGAATCAGCGCGCATTATAGGTATCGACCGTGATTCTTGCAAGGTCTCATCATTGACCCAGTTTCGGTCCGCGGCCGTGTCCCGCATCGCATCCCGTACAGTCGACCTGTTTCATAGAACTTTTTCGTCTGTGATAGAACTACAATTTATGGTTTTCTATGACAATGGGAGGTTTTCTTTTTGACTATTAAGAAAAAAAGTAGTTCCCAAGAACTCTGTAGATGGCGCTAAACTGTCTACGTTACTTGCCGTGCGTTCTGATTTGCGACTTTGAGCGATCATGGGTAAATCGGAACGCACTACACTACAGGATCGCTCACGCATGGCTTACGTATCGTCTATGATAGCCGTCCCATAATGGACGTCGATGGATATTACGAAAACGTGAATGGATCAATTCGGAACGATATTTATTTGTGATGTGACAATGACATATGTAAGTTTCGTTTTATTATCTAAATTACATTAAAGGTAAATAATCACAAAATAATGTGACGATCCGTTCCTTGCAGTAACTTAACATGTTCAGCGCCATCTATGCAGCAACTAAGGAAGTCGATTAACCCACATATTAACAACTGATTCTGTGACATCTCGAGCCCGAGAGAATTCGACCCGGACAATTCGACCCTATGATAATTCAACTCCGACAACTCGACCCTGACAACTCGACCCGGACAACTCGACCCCGCACTACAAGTCACAACTCAACCCCGGACAACTAGTTGTTAACTAGACACTGCTACGCAACGTACCTCAAATTGTCATAATACACTACGAATTGTAGTTTTATGAAACTCGGCCCATATCGACCATCACATTTTTGTATTGGGGTAAGTAAGATATGATAATGTTTTATTTACACACCAAAACACACATTTATACATTTTGACTATTACACTTTTTATAATCAATAAATCAGCCAGTATAGAGGTATTTAAACATAAACATTTACATACAAGCACATACCTACATTGCTTCTGGCCCGACACTAGGATACCCTGTGTCGTGGGAACCCGAAACAACGACATCACAAACATGTAAACATCCCATGTCTTGGGTTTTTTTTTGTCCCCATCTGGGATTCGAACCCGGGACCTCTCGCATGGTATGCAGATGCACTATAGTGCATTTAAAGGTATGCGATTATTTCTGCAAGAAATGTTTAAAAAATATTTTTGTGCTTACCTTTGTATTACAGTCTGTATTCCTTTTGCGGTATATAAAACTTTGCTTTTTCAGTTTTGGTATAAACTATAGCTTTCCCTTTTTTTAGTGAAAAGCATTTCATGACGTTTTTATGTTAAATTTCCATGAAAAAATCCGGAAATAAGCAACAAAACGGGGCAAAGACGGGGCAAATCTCAGTGGCGCCATCTGTAATTAGTTTCGTGTTGCCATCCGCATTAAATGAAGGCGTAGGTAAAACAGCGTATCTCTTTATAGTCTGTGTATCTCTTTATAGTCTGTGATGACAGCAAGAAACTTCAAGTTTAGGTTTAAGGACTCTGTATCCAATAGCCAATAAACGTTTTAAAAAAAAAGACACTTCAAGTTCACAGATTAGAATAATTTTATCCCATGTGCAAAGAGTATGTAATCACTACGTTTTAAGAGTCGGCACTTGCTAACAACACGTTTTCAAAATTATGAACGTAGTTTGTACCAACCTAATAAAAATAGTAATACCAACATGAGAATGAAATTGCAAAACATTAGTGATTGACTACCTACCTATCACATATCGATATCGATAAAAAAAAAATCGAAGAGGATTCTCCTCTTAGGTGCCTCATTTTCATGCTTTGGAAATTAAAGTAGACGATAAATCCCAACAAAGTACGTCAACTCAATTATTTCGAGTATGACATGGTGTGAATGGATTATCGCTTACTTTCATAATGAAAAAGGCATTTTTTTTAATCAAATCATTTATTTAGCATCAAGTGTAGAAAACCTAATGTCACCAATGCGTCGCGTCGCTATCAAAACTTTGCACTTTGGTCGAATTTCAGATCTTTGGAGTCTGCAATAAACAAAACAATAAGTAAAAAAATATATTACCTATACCATATTTATTTGAGGCTGAGACAAATGAAACTTTTTGATTCTTTTAAAATGATACTGTCTGATAATATTGTATACGTAATTTTTTTTATAAAGTATTAAATCTAATTCAATCTAATTTACTTAATTCTTAGTGTAAAAACCGAAATAACATGAACCGATTTTTTGACAATGAAAATAATCTAGAGTACTGAAAATTTGTTTACATTTTGTCTCGGCCCGAAATAAATATGGTATAGGTACTGCTAATAATATTAATGTCAAGGAACGTGTGTATCACCTGTTTACTAATTTTAGACAGCAAGTAGAAATATCTGGCATAAATCAATCGTCCAAAATATCGATAAAAAATGTACCTACCACATGGGTACCGCACTACAACTGGCGTTATCTTAAATTTGTCAAAATCGTAAATTGTTCTAAATAATTCAGCTGTTTTATCCAAGCGCATTAAATAAATATCAAAATTTGCAGTACATTTATTATGATAAACTTGCTTATTTTACCTGTTTGGCTCCAGTGGAAATCTGGCTAAGAATATGCCAGACGTACATTTTCTGACTCTTCCAATGTCACAAATTTCACATTTCCTCAATGCTTTTCCTCCCATATTTCTTGTATAAATCACTTTTCACGTACTACACCTACTGCTAAAGGTAAAATAAATAAAATATTTCCACACAAAAACAACAAACGAACAAAATTACCGGCCATTTGCAAAATACGCAATACCAACATTACCAACATTACATTTGACATATAAACCGACTTAATTTTAAATCATGATACATCTACGTGATTCAATGCGGAGTTAATGCCTTTTGTTTTAGCAGGATTATATTTTTTGTTTCAATGTTGGCACAAAGTACGTTCCTAATATTTTTTGTATGGAGTGACGAGGGCCTGCCCATGTGCAAATAGGTATTTGAAAACATTGTGTATTTATCTTTTTAATAATATCCTATGAATAAGTTATCTTTGCTAAAAGTTAAAGATGGATTTTATAATAGACACAGCTGGAGACGATGAGCTGCAAACTAAGACGGAATTACTCGGCGGAGAGGACACACCGTATTTTGTAGGTTAGTAAAGTTCTACTTGTAAATTTTGCTCAACTATTTCTATTAATTTAGTAAACTGAAATAAACCCTGACCAACAGGGGACTGTTGTCTACGCATTGGCTTAAATAAAAGTATATGCACGTAACGACCAACGCCCATCGCTCATTCTGTAACCCAATATTACTGCATTTTTGCGTTGGAATTCTGTGGGGTAGGCGTGCCCCAAAAAGGGCCGGACCCCCATCCGTCTACATAATCCAAGTGTGCAAATCACAGGGAATACTTCAGAACAGGACTATCACTAGCATGATGCTCATAAATTTTTGCATAATTCATCCATCAGCAATAGTTGGATGACTTATCTATAAAACCTGACTTCCACTTCTCCACTCCGAATCACCTATGGATCAAATGCTATTCTGCACATTTTGGCTTGACTCTGGTCAATACTTGGCTTAATTTCTTGGAGCCAGGAGACCTGATCATTGTTCTCTGTCAATCTAACATCAATCTGTATACTCTACAGACAAAGAAGACCGAATAGATGCAATTTTGGATCTGTTCGACAAAACAAAGCAAAACTTGGACAAACAAGAGTCACTTGAAGAGGATGTTCAAAACAAGCTGAAGTCTCTGAAAATCGACAGTTTGTTCAATGATTTCTTTGACGAGATGCGATGGAATGACTCCCTGGTGATCAAAAAGAACAAAAAGCTCTTATTCCACTTTGATCAGCTAGATTTGAAAACTGGGAAGTTGAAATCTAATCTTGGTTCCGTGGATGTTGAAAAAGAAATGCAAACATCTGTGTTACAGCCTGGCATTGAGAAAGAACACAGCCTACCGCGTTATGACGTTAGCGACAGGGTTCTGAAAGCTCTACGTAAGGTAAGAATGTTCCTTGACCATGGGTTTTACCTACCTGTTATAAAATTGAACACATAGAATGCACAGATCCTTTCACTGTCTCATCTCTATGTGAGGAGGAGTGCTTTCTCACTTTCTGGCGCAGCCCTCTGAACTAGCCCTTTGGTTGGACCGGTGATTTACACACTGCCTTATTGGTCACATTGTACTGATACATAACTACATTATACGTACTAGCCCCTTAACTATAAAATGGTATATCTATATAGGCATTAATAGTGGAGGATTTATTATATAGGTAGTTTGTTTTTATTTCAGAAAGAGAAAGAAAAAACTAAGGGGCCTGGTTGGTTCAATATGCCAGCTCCTGAGATCACTGAGGAGCTCAAGAACGACCTGCAAGTCTTGAAAATGAGGTCCGCCATGGACCCCAAGCACTTTTACAAGAAGAATGATATGGAGACACTGCCCAAATACTTTCAGGTAACATAATCTGAACTTGAAGGCTGGAAATATAATTTGAAATTTGATTGCAATTTTCCACTGCTAATTCAGGAGTTGCACAAATAATCTGATTTCGGAGGCATTTTCTTCAAACTTCTTTTTGAAGTCCTGAATGCATAAGTTCAGAGAGCAAGACTGGGATTCTGATTACAAAAACTAAATACGTAATCTGGTCTGTTTTGTAAGTTTACTCCACTTAGCCACAAGTTGTGACTAATTAGACATTAGGCACAAATTAGACATTGATTGTGAATGTGAAATAGCTGCCGTACAGTAAATATTTTATTCAAATCAATTCAACTGATTTGCGTGAAAGCAGCACAAAGTAAAGCATGACACACACCAATGCGGTCGTGGTGGCGGAGGCGGTCCATACATATATAATTTACAGCATTAGTATTTTGTATGGACGGCCACCATTGAATTGAGAAACTCCTATTTTTTGAGTAATTTAAAAGGAATTGTTTTGTTCAATTACTATTGCTGCTTTTACAGTGTCATCTTAGCTAGCATTTATAAAAAAATTGTATTTGCTGGCATATGCTCTTCATTGCTTTTTATTTCCAGGTGGGTCGCATAATGGATTCCCCATTGGACCACACGAACGAAAGGCTGACCAAGAAACAGAGGAAGAGGACCATGGTAGATGAGTTGTTAGCTGATGCCGAGTTCCAGAAGTACAACAAAAAGAAATACAAAGAAATCATTGACGACAAAAGAAAAAGTGAATACAGAACATTCATGCGAGATAAGAGACAGAAAAATAAGACCGAGTTGAAGAAGAATAAGTTAAAGGCTAAAAGGAAGGCGAACAGTTGAGTAATACATTTCGTTTTTAAGTATCAAAAGCCTTTTAATCCATAAATTCTTTTTAAACCCTCTTGTAAAAATATCAACAGATACTGTTAGGGCTGTCAGTGTGATAAATATACTTTTTTGATCTACTTACAATCATAACAAAAAAACTTTATGAATATGTACATACCTACAAAATTTAATTTAAAAAAAAAAGACTACTCTAAGAATATTTTGGAAGGAAAGGAGGCTTCTCAATAACCACCAGTGATGTCAATAGCTGCTCCAGTAATGAAGGAGCTCTTGTCGGAGCTCAGGAATGTTATCAACTCTGCTACCTCTGAAAAAACAGAAAAAGAAAACCCATATTACCAACAAGCTTGCTATCAGAAGTCTCCTGATTTTGGTGACTTTTCCTTAATTTTGTTTATTAGGTATGTAAAACAGGTAACGATAATGGCCGGACCATACATATTTTTTTACTCATTACAGAGATAAAGGGTCTTGACAGACGGACGGGCAACAAAGTGATCCTTGCTAAGGGTTCCGTTTTTCCTTTTGAGGGACGGAACCCTAATAAAATGGAAAATAAACTTGTTAGGTATTGTCAGCACCGGTTTTCCCCGCGACTTCGTGAACTGTATGTTCTGAATAAGTGATGAATTTCTTCACACCCCTTTAAATTACTGACAAGTGTCATGCAGTGCAATTTGTTATTTTTACCGAAGATCTAGCTTGAGGGTCATCTTACCACCAGGGGCCCCAAATCGTCCCAAGGGGACCAACTTCAGGAAGTTCTCCTTGACTTTTTCGGGTACCGTCTTTATGATAGGCGTGTCTATGAAGCCAGGCAGGATCGCATTTACTCTGAAAAAAAAAAAACAGACCGGTAACGGACGTCCCAGGCGGACACACTTCGACCAAATAGGAGATGTGTTAGCAAAGAGCAAGATAAAAAGTACCCGAAACGGGCGTGCGTTCGTGCAACGCCTAATTAATGATGATATAGTGAAATAGGTCTGCGGGATCGTCGCAAGTGGCAAACCCTGGTCTCTGCCTACCCCTCCGGAATACATGCGTAAGTTTATGTAATGAAATTTAAATAAAAAACATTTTGTGCATAATGTTAAAAAAGCTCTCCGCATTATTCATATTCTTTATTGCAATTCGTAGTTTATTATGACAATTCGATTTATTACCCGAGTCTTCCCACTTGTTAATAAACTATGGGAAGACCGACGTTGCAATGTACGTGGAATCGTCATAGTAAACCATAAATTTCTACAAAACATGCCTGGTGGACATATGGGGAGGACGAATGACGAAATATTGGCGAAAGAAACATAGCGAGCGATTGCGTGCGGAAGGGCCGGTAAGCGACGTCCCAGGCGGACACGTCGACCAATAGGGGATGTGTAAGCGAAGGGCACGATAAAAATTACGCGAAACCGGCGTGAGTGCATGCAGCGACTAGTTAATCTAATATGTTCATTGTGTTCTCCTCAAAACTGGCGTGAGTGCATGCAGCGACTAGTTAATCTAATATGTTCATTGTGTTCTCCTCAAAACGGGCGTGAGTGCATGCAGCGACTAGTTAATCTAATATGTTCATTGTGTTCTCCTCAAAACGGGCGTGAGTGCATGCAGCGACTAGTTAATCTAATATGTTCATTGTGTTCTCCTCAAAACGGGCGTGAGTGCATGCAGCGACTAGTTAATCTAATATGTTCATTGTGTTCTCCTCAAAACGGGCGTGAGTGCATGCAGCGACTAGTTAATCTAATATGTTCATTGTGTTCTCCTCACCTTATGTTAAATTTCCCCAGCTCCTTGGCGGCCGATTGCGTCATGGCAACCACGCCAGCCTTGCTCGAGGCGTAATTAGTTTGCCCTGTAACAACATATCATTTGCATTTATAGAAGGTGTTATTGAAATAATTCCAAGTCTGAAAGCCGTTTTTAGAGTTCCGTACCCGAAGCCAAACGGGACCCTATTACTCTGCCTATCCGTCCGACCTTTAAAGGGGTCTATCTTTGGAACCGTATTAGTTGAAACAGTTGAAATTGTCGCATGGTTGCTCATGCGCTATTGGTTCGTCAGTCGACCTTTGCTTCCCGCGCTGTGTCCACGTTACGTTTGTTCTCAAAATACCATCGCGCACAAAAGTTTTTGGTTACGAAATGGTTTTACATAGAAAAGTGAGGAAAATTATATATGACATATATTGCTTATGATAAGAGAGGCGGATAATAATGCCGTTGACAATTTAAAACAGTGCATGAAACGGACCGCAAAAGCAACAAAATGTTCCGAGGCTACAGTGAGACGAATCGTAAAAGGTACAAAAGATTCTGAATTTCTTACTGTCTTCCGAACTCCCGGCAAAAATAAAAGAATCAAACAAAAACCAATAACAGACATTGACAACTTTGATCAGGGTGTCATAAAAAGAATCATACACAATTTCCACGTCACTGAAAAAGAATTACCTACCATAGGCAAGTTGCGAAGGAAGTTACAGGATGACCTCAATTTCCAAGGATCTGCAGCAAGTCTCAGGCGAATAATAAAGCAATTGGGTTTGTAGTGGAAAAAAACAGAAACCAATAGGAAAATTTTGATTGAACAGTCACAAATTCGTTTTCAAAGAATAGAATATCTGAGAAAGATAAAAAAATATAGAGAGGAAGGAAGACCTATCATTTACACTGATGATGAATCATACGTCGATAGTTCTCATGCTTCTAACCATTCACGGACAGACGGTCCTACCAAGGGCATTAAAAAACCTATATCTAAAGGTAACCGATTGGTCATAGTACACGCAGGTGGTGAAGCAGGTTTTGTGCCAAATGCTTTGCTGACATTCAAAGCAGGAACAAAGAGCGGCGACTACCACGGCAACATGAATTCGGAGAATTACGAGCGATGGCTCCGTACTCAACTAGTGCCGAATTTACCGCCTAATTCGGTCGTGGTAGTCGACAATGCATCATATCACAACAAACAACTCGATGCTGCACCAACGTCGAATACAAAAAAAGCAAACATGCAAAACTGGCTCCGTCAAAAAGGATTTGAATTTGAAGAATCCATGCTTAAGCCACAGTTGTACAATTTAATAAAAAAATACAAAGAGCAATTCAAGACATTTTCAATTGATGCTATATTGAACGAAGCAGGCCATTCTGTACTTCGTTTGCCACCATATCACCCGGACTTAAATCCGATAGAAATGGCCTGGTCCCAAATAAAGGGATATGTCGCCAGCAAAAATCTAAGTTGGAACCTCACACAGATAACTGGATTGGTTAATGAAAAAGTGAATTTAATGGGAGCAACTGAATGGGAGAAATTATGCACTAAGGTGAAAGAAATAGAGGGCAATTATTGTGAAAGCGATCATGTGGTTGACATGATGACAGAAACATTCATCATTCGCGTAGGTAGAGGATGATGATTCTGACTCGAATGGGAATGAAAGCTCAAGTGACGACAGTGACGATGATGAATTGGCCTCCTCTAGCAGCATCAACATCGCATCGTCATCTGGTTTTCGCGTCACCCACGACGACTTAATGGAAGGAATTTCAACATAACTTTATTTTTTTTTTTGTTAGATCTAATAAACATTCTTTACTGAATCAAACATGTTTTCAATTCTATTTTATGATTATTGGTAGGTAATAATCAATATACCTACTTAAAGCTAGTTCTAAAATAAAACAATAGATAATTTTGTGCGCGAGTGTACCCACGCGCAAACACACCCCCTCCACTTTCTCCAGCGCTCTTTTTACGTGACGCGACTTATATATGCTCTATCGTAAAAACGGTAATACCTACAGGCACCAAACTTGGCGTGATTGTGGGACTTATTATATATTCTAACAAAAAATAATAAAAACAGGTCAAGCGCGAATACGGAACCTTCGGTGCGCGAGTCCGACTCGCACTTGGCCGGTTTTTTTATTAAGTACTGACAATGCAACTGTTAAGACCACTTCCAACATCAAAAGTCGTCCGTAATCGTACGTATTTTCTCAATTTTAAGAATTAGAATTTTAAAAAAATCTCAGAAGAATTTATTTTTTAATCAAATTGATCGCGTCTTTCAAGATTATAAAAAATAATTTGCGCACATACTTTTATTAATGGAAGTGATTTAATATCGAAGAAACTGTTTTGTTACGGTATGTCTCCCTAAATAAGTACTGACCCATGTTTCCGTATTTTCCAACAATGCTGGAAACGTTGACGAATGACGCCGAATTAAGTTTGGCCTCTGTTATGGCTTTAGCGAATACTTGCATCATTAGGAAGGTGCCCTGAAACGAAACAGGGCCTTAATAATAGTGAAAATAACGTTGTAAAGGAATAAAGATAATATGTGGATTGAACGTCTAGAAGTCCTACAGTATAAAGAGGAAAAGTTTGTTTTATATTATATAACCTATTTAGAGGCTAAAAATTCCACCCATGCCGGGACTACATTCCGATGTAAAAACCTAACTGCAAAGTGGGTTACTCGGGGCTGCAAGTGATGTTATTCACTTCGGCCAGATGTCGCTGCCTGTACGTAATACAGAGAAGTTTGTAAAGAGGCTCGAAATTTCATCGATGCTTGCACTTGCCCATTAGCTCAGTTGGGAGAGCGCTGGCACGGTGAGCCAGAGGTCGCGGGTTCAAGTCCCGGCATGGGTGGAATTTTTAGCCTCTAAATAGGTTTTTTAAAAAGTTTGTGTGTTTGTCAGTTAGTTTGTAGAGGGTAATCTCCGAAACCGGTCATCCGATGTCAAAAGTTCTTTCACCAGTATTTACAATGGATCTTCAGGATGGACACGACATAGGCTATTGATTAACGTATTAAAGTAAAGGACCTTTGCGTAGAGACCAATTTTGCAACGTAAGTCGTCGAAAAAACGACCAAGCGAATGCGTTTCTTACAAACCCTGACTAAACGGCATGAGATATATAATATGACCGTCTTCTATGGCAAAGATGAAGATCTTAAAAAGGCATGTAAGAACGTCCGCGATGACATATATTTATCTCCTAAGGTTAATTCACAAATCAATAAAAAATTATGAAAAATTAATCTCAATCTTTCCAAACTAATTTAAGTAGGTATGTACTAATATTAAATCCGTATGAAAATAAATTCGCTTATCATCAAGATGATTTCATGTAAATAAAAATTGCCCTTTACACAACGTTTTTTGGACAAATAGTTTAGAATCCGCGACCGTGTACCTACAAATGTACAAGGACAAAAATACATTGAGGACTGAGATGGAGCGATATATTATGGAGAGGTTAAAGTTAGAAAAAAATGTGGAGACATATTATTATTAATATGATTAAAATTCTTTATTGCACAAAACACATGTTTGGTACAAAGGCGTACATAAAGCTAAGTAGCATTTTCTACCAGTCCAACATACCTACATCGAGCGAATGTGAATCATAGAGCCAGTAAAGGACGCTAAGCCCTTGGCCACACAGAAGGGACGTGGGACGAGGGCGCGGAAAAGACGCGTCGGGACGGGAAGAAGCCCACACAGAAGAGACGGGGCCACGGGGCTCGATTTTTAAGCAACGCGTCGCGTCTTTTCCGCGCCCGGCCCCACATCCCGTCATGTGGCCAGGGGCTGAGGCGGATATAAGTCTACCAAATAAGGGATGTATTAGCGAAGGGCAAGAAAAAAATACCCGACACCGACGTTTCTGCATGCAGCTACTAATGAATGTGTTTGAAATGGAAGAGATTAGTCAGGGTCGTGGCAATTGGCAAACCCTGATCTCTGCCTACCTCACCGGTATACATGCGTGAGTTTATGTATTGCGGTGCAGGGTGGTGTGAGGTCAAAGAGTGGAACGGTTAGCAGGGGGTGAGGTGTAAGGTGCATATGAACTGATGTGCCATTCCTGGGAACGCTTCAGGGGAACGTTCTCAAGTACTGGGAACAGTGACACAGGCCTTCTCTCAGAGAGATAGAAAGGGCTTAATCACAACTCGTGCCCACCCTGGATTGGAAATTTCAAGCGCTGAGGTATGTGAACACCTATCATACATCATATCATCATAAAATCAGCGCTGAAGGCTTGACCCTCAGCATACTGCTGCGTCAGTTGCCATTTATAGCAGCAGTGACATGCCGTGACCTTCCGTTTTCTTTCTTTTTTATAACTTGTCTGTTGAAATATTTTCTTGGTTGTTTTTTTGTTTTGTTATTGTGGCGTGTGCACTGTTTTTATAATAAATATTTTTTCTTCTTCTTCTTCATATCGTATCAGAATAATGAGATTTATGATAATAGGTATGTGCTTAACGCGGTGGTAGCGGAGCGGTAGAACATCGGCGTTTTGTAAGTTAGGTACATTTGTGAAGTTATAGTAGCAATACCACTCGCTAAATGTGATTTTTCATACTCATGAGGTGTTTACATATCTCAGCACTTGCTAAGTACATACAATGGCCCGCTTATGAGGCTAAGTGCGGAAATCATCAGTCGAACTAGAGCTAGGTTAGCTAGCTAATCTTCAACTATCCTTGCCTTAAAACGTACCTTCGTATTTTGACCTCAAGAAGGTATCTGCTCCGTTTATGGATTCAATTTACCCCACCACTGCTCACTGCTGGGTATACACCTTTTCCTCAAAAAGCCATCTCTCACTATTCTAAGCCATCCGCATCCACGGACCTTCCACCGACCTCTATCCTTCCTCCCTTCTTTTTGTTTATTGTTCGATACCCTAGTACTAGGGACCAGGAACCAGACCCTTAAGTCAATTAAGACACACATTTCAATTTGGTAGTCTACAATGCAATAGCAGTATAATGTTATACTAATGGTATAACCAGCGCAAATTTTATAGGCATCTCGCGCGAGGCACCGAGATAGATAGAAGGCCGGGTTAAGTTGCGCGGGTTGTACTATACCATGGGAATGCAATTGGTTACTAGGCAACCAATATTGTCAATGAAACAACAAATACCGAACTAATGAGTATTGAACAACTACCTACACATTTTAGAGACTCGCCCCCCTGGACAAGTAATTGTGTTGTGTGGAAGTTCTTTATGGAAGTGAAAGGTAGGTAAGATTATGTTTATGGTTACTTACTTACTTTATACTTTATTGCACACATAAAATTACATGAATAAAACAAAACATTTACAAAATTAAAAAGTGTACATGGCGAGCTTATTTCAGCAAAAATCTCTTCCAGCCAACCCTTGATGTGGTGATACGAACATTATAAACAAGGGAGGAAAGTGTACAATATATTGTTGTTGTAGAGTGTAAGTGTGGTGTAGACTTACTTTAATTTTTTTTTTATTCACTTGCACATGTTTGCCACTTAGTTACTATATGCGGAAACTTATTCTTAGCTTATGTGTAGTTATTCTAAGTCTCTGTTCATTCATTATGTAAGCTGCAAGTTTCCCAAATAAATAATAATAATAAAAAAAAATAATAATAATAATATACATATTTTAATATATATATGGCTATAAAATTGGATGGATTAGGCAGATATAAATGCAGCATCGTGTCAGTATGTTTCTCACCTTCAAATTGACATTCAGCACGCTGTCATAGTCAGCCTCCGACATGTTGAGCAGCCAGTTGTCTCGAGTGATACCGGCCGAGTTGACCACTATGGCCGGCGGGGCCCTGTACTGGGCCAACGTATGCTGGAGCGCGCTGCGTACTGACTCGGACGCCGACACGTCCAACTCCAGCGCGCTATGCTCGCCCACATCTGCAATTGGCATGTTCATAATTAGGTATGTCTCATCGCGATGACATGACGAGCGACCATTGCAGAGAACGTTACAATTTTTGTGTGATAGATAGGCAACAGAGGTCTTTGCGCTTTGGGTCGCTGGCTATGTTTTCGGCTGGAATATAAATAAATACCACTGTCAGATGGCTGACAAGAACTCAATCTGCAGGTTTGCTAAAGGTCATTGAGAGGTTGAGACTGGTGATGGCTGACCCCTGCCTTATGCTCGTGAACGAGTGCTGTTCGTGTGTCCGACCGCAGCATTAATGTTTCTCCTACTTTAGTAAGAAGTATTATTTTGGCTTTTAAAGTGATGGCAATCACGGAATCATATAGGCTCACATCACATAGGCTTTGATGTATTAAGTTTAAGATGATTTGAGAAAAGATCGTCAGAGTGGAGTTTTTTTTACTGCTGCCTTTTTCTCCACTAAAAATAGGTACGGCCCGAAGGCAGCGACTAACATAGTACATTGACATTCAGCAAACAGAATGTAAATTCTTTACGTCGAAATAAATGACTAATTTCTCGATTAACCAGATGATGGCCCAATCTTGTTAAACCATATGACATAATAAATGGGTCGCAAAACAGACAATCATAGTTTAAATAAAAGTTAGGTTATAAAAGTGTGCACAGTTACAGAATAGGCAGGAAGATCACTTACCAGTATACCCGGGAGAAAGTGAGGTGTAGGTCTTGATAGTGTTGACAGCTTCCTCATAATTCTTATCCGCTGCTATGACTGTCGCTCCTTCCCGAGAGAGGACCTGGCAGGCAGCCCGGCCAATGCCGGAGCCTGCACCTGTAATCGCCGGTTTCAAAATAGAATGTCAAATTCTTACATGGGAAAGTTGGTTAATTACAGTTGGGGTATGGATAGATTTCTTCTATTCCTGACCACCCAAACCTCACCGCAGGCTTTCCATTGGTATAGTACAGGCTAAGCTACTTTAAGATAAGTAAGGCTTGATTTATCGAATGTATGGATAAACCTGAACAAACATACAATGACTTTATCATAGAGGATATCAAGTTTTATGATTTGAGATGCATAGTTCAGACAGCATCCATATAGCACAGCAGCATAGTACCTGACTGATCATATGACTGAATAAAGTTTGCATCAGAAATTGAGTTCGACTTTGAAATTGTTTTGTATGATATTTTAGAAGGTTGTACCTAATACAGTCTCTCAATGAACAATTACTCAATCACTATGTTAGTCGGTTAAGTAGCCAATAAATTGTGAAAAGTAATGGATAGATAGATAGATCATTTATCAATAGCCCAAACCAGCATACATAAAAGATATAAATGTGACATTTAATTACCTGTAACTAGGGCAAGACGTCCTACTAAGCTACCAGCCACCATTTTCGATCAGCTCCTACCTGATAGTAACTCAAATAGCTCTACTAATCTTGCTTATCAACACCATTAGGTACTTTACAGTGTTTTAGAAGTTGTTTGTGACTTTGAACTGCTTTGAACTTTATCTTTACTGTCCCTCTGCTATCTCTCTATTATAATTTTGACAGTTGAGAACATTCAGAAACTTGTTTTAATTTTTTTGTGAGAGTTCAACTTCATGTGTACAATAGAAACGAATTAAATTGTTGTTTTGTGTGTTTTTGTGCTTACAACAGCCAAATAACTAGATTTTGTAAGTGTTTGGAACAACGACATCATATATTGATGCTTCATAACCAATACATCTTTGCTTAGAGCTAGACAAATAAGGAATCAGTCTGCACAATTTTCTTAAATGCAAGATCAAGGTGGGACAATTGTTTTTACAAATTTTCAAATTTGTAAAAAAAAATTACATGATTATACATACACTGAACGTATATTTGCGCTAATTTATATGTACTTGAAAAAACCATAGTTTAACCTAACAACTGCCCTCGCTAATGAGATGGATTTTTTTCAAATTTGGAAAAATCATTTGTATGAGAACCGTCCCACCTTAAGTCAAAGCTACTGTTAGAGCAGCCATCACTAATAATCAACTACAGGCTTGAATAACACCCACAGACGTTCAAACTCTTCTTGAAATTGACGCACAAGGTCCTCTTGAGATGTCACTGTCACGTCTTCCCAGTTGCCACTGAGAGCTTGATTGGTCCAGTTCAAGGACCCCATTATCACGAGTGGGGTCGCGAAAGGGTTTAACGCCTCCGCTGCGTCAACGAGAGAAAACTTATGATGCATCAAGTTGGTGGATTTCATCCAACGCACTTTGATTCCCTGCTTTTCCAGTCTGCGGACGTGCGAGCCCGATGCGAAAGCCATGTCAGCATCAATTACAACACGAACGGCCACCCCTCTGTAGTGCAACTTCAGTAAAACGTTCGTCAATTCCATATTTGTAAGGACATACATGCAAACGTCCAAAGAATACCTCGGTGTGTTCAGGTAATGCAGCAAACGTTCCATACTTGGCGTAACGATGCATTTGGAGTATTTACTCTTTTTCATGTCCGTGGAGCCGTAGGAAAAGAATATTACTTCGTTCACAGTCTCTCTTGATTTTCGTTTCTCGGGTTTCTTTCTGAAGAAGAATTGGCAAGCAACTTTAGCGGCTATGGCGAAACTGATGGCAAGTAGCCATGTCCTGCTGTGGCTCATCAGTTGATTCATGGTTGTTAAGATCACTCGTGTGTTTTAAACCTGCATTTCAGCATATTTTCGCGAAAGAAACAGGAAAACCAACGCCAGAGTTCGTAAATTCAGCGCCTTTTCTGAATGTTTTGACACTTTTGACAGAACAAATGGGGTGCCAGATATTCCCATCAAATATCCCCAGATTTGTAAAAAAATCCACGAAATGATACTTTTCGTAGTAAAGCCGCGTTTAGACTGAATACACGGACTGAGTGACCAATTTCTCTACTTGGAAGCTAATCGTACCGAGCACACCGAACATAACAGTAAAAAAAAATGCCACTGATGAAAACGGCCATTTTTTGTTCACTCGGACCGCACTCTACTCGGTTTAGCTAAAGATGAAAAAACCAAATGGCACCAATAGTAGAAACTCCTGCTTTTCGCAAAGAAAACGTAAAGTAACCATGAAATTTTGATGTTTGTGGAGTTTTATAAAGCTGTGGAAGTGTTATGAAGCGTATTGTTTCCATTGCGCCGTGACCAAGCTACTCTTTCTCTTTTTTTTTAACTTTTATTGTTGAAGTTCGACGATAAACATATTTGATTCCACTTCTATTCAACGTAGTAAATTTTTAGCACGATGAGCGACATCGTTAGCAACAAAACGCTTATAAACTGGAGCAAAAATCTGAATTCACTGAAATTTGTGTACACTTCCATCCGAGTAGCCTACAGTTTTTAGTGAATAAGATTAATTACTGTCTGAGCATACTAAGATCGTGAAAACGGGGCTAGTTTGTAAATTAAACTCCTTTTTTTTATAAATTACAGCATGGTTTTGTTTTATTTCAGGTACTTACATGAAGTTTTTTTTTTATAAAAATATGAAAGAAGTACAGAGGTTCAAGAAAAATAATGGGCAGTGGGCATCTCCATTTTTACTTGCACTGACGGTGTTAATCTGTATTTGCACTGACAACTATATTGATTTCATTCAATCGCGATAAATTTCAGAATATCTATTATAATGGTGAGGATATATCAATTCACAGATTAACTAGGCTGCAGTCATACAGGGTAGTCAGTTATTTTTTTCATGACTTCCCTTCAAACGGTTCTATTTTCCCCTAAAATCTCGAAAACCACCCAATTTGGCAACCTGCAAAAGGTCAAAATAAAACTTTTTCTCTTGCGCAGACGACGTTCAGAAACTTGTATTTCACAAATACGCTGTGTGTGCGGGTAGAAAAAGAAACATTTATTTATTGTTCATAAAAGAGAAGCAATTTTTTTCCGTACTTATTAACTTTACGGGTAACATAAATAAATCTGACTTATAACTTACTTTACTTTTACTAATATATTATATAACTGCAATCCGGTAGCTATACTCACTGATTGAATGACTGACTGACTGATTATCATCTATACGTTTTCTCAAAACTATAGGACCACAAGAGAGTTCTGTATGAGAAAGTTGTAGGAAATGTATGATATACAGCCATCCTAGGAAGCCGATTTTTTAAATTTCGAACGCCTTCTCTTAGACGAATGGGCCAACTTTCTTGTTTACCGGCCGATTTGGATGAAATTTAGAATAGGCAGTTTATCTTTAAGGACCCGGCTAGGTCTTTTCGTGATCCAATTTATATATATATATATATATATATATATATTCGGTTGTTCGAAATTGAAATTGGGGGCGCAAATAGAAAACTGGCCATTTCTCGACCTCTGCGCAAAAAAGTCGGCAGCCAACTGGGCATTATGCTGGAAATATACTGTAAACGGCATCGTGTTGCCAATATGAGAAAAATCGGACATTTTTGAATTTTAGGATGGCGGCTGAGATATCGATGACTGAAAATGACAAATTTTCTATGGAGAATTTGTACTGAAAATCTACTTTTAGTACTGAATATAGAACAAAAATCAGATGGGACAAACTTGCGAGGCCAAAGGCCGAGCTCCACGAAGCGGGCCCGAGGAACCTCGCTGTGGCGAGGCCGAAGGCTGAGCTCCGTCCAGGCCGAGGCCGAAGATCGAGACCATACATGTTACGGCTCACAATTAAACACACAAAAGCCAGATGGGACAAACAAGCGAGGCTGAAGGCCGAGCTCCGCCAAGCGGGCCCGAGAAAACTCGCCGCGGTGAGGCCGAAGGCCGAACCCCGTCCAGGCCGAAGCCGAAGGCCGAGACCATCAGGGTCCGGCATACAAGTAACAACGCAAAAGTCAGATGGGGCAAACTTGCGAGGCCGAAGGCCGAGCTAGGCCGAGCTCCGTTCAGGCCGAGGCCAAAGGCCGAGACCATACATTTTCCCACGCAACCAGTGCTAATCATAAGTGTCTAGCGAGGCCCCAGGCCGAGCGCCGCGGAGAGCGAAGCTCGGAGCGGCTGGCGGTCGGCGCGCGTAAGCGCCCTAGTTCGAATATAAAGATAGTCCGTTGGTACCTATTCTAGTGTTTAATTCCACTTTATCATAGGCATCAGCGTCCTCCACCATTTTAAAGTACAATAAGATACAGATTTGCAATAAGGACAATAAGGCAGGCGACAATACCTTAGAATATAATACGAACAGTAAAACAAAATAAAATAAAAACAATGAATTTGCCACTTCCGGAAATTACGCACGGTATTTTAAGTGATGTAATGAATACAATATTATGCTTAAAAATATATCATATCTTAATACCTTAGTATATATATTTATATTTATATAAGTATATTTATTCTGAATCTCGGAAACGGCTCCAACGATTTTCATGAACTTTAGTATGCAGAGGGTTTCGGGGGCGATAAATCGATCTAGCTAGGTTTAATTTTTAGAAAACGTCGTTTTATCCGGGTTTTGAGGCAGTGAAAAACTGCTAAAATATCATTAGAATACGAAGATAAAATCTACAAGGTTATAAGCTCAGGTGGGAAATCGGCCGGTCCCGAACTTTTCCCTTTTTTCCCCTTTTTTCTTCATAAGTAGCCTAATATGTCCCAGTGTAGGGCACAGGCCTTCTCTCAGGGAGAGAGTACGGGCTTAATCACCACGCGTGCCCACCGCGGATTGGCGATTTCAAGCGCTGAGCTATACGAATAGCTCAGACACTCAGGTTTCCTCACGATGTTTTCCTTCACCGTTAGCGAGTGGTATTGCTACTATAACTTCACAAATGTACATAACTTAGAAAACAAAGTTATAGGTACACACCCGCACTGGGAATCGAACCTGGGTCTCCCGCTTCCGAGTCCAATATTCTACCCACTAGGCTACCACCGCAACATTTTTTTCAACGTATCTAAATAATTAAAAAAAACACGATTAACAAAAAAATAATACAGAGCAGTCATCCAGGTACCTACTATATATTTAATTTCAATGTTATTTAAGTAATAGGTACCTATGTGATTATCTACTTTCAAAAGAAATTCTGTCTTCTCTTGTATAAAATTCTGAAGCCAATCCTGTGCAGATAATTTGCATAATTGTTTATTTAAACAGTAACTACCTATTTCGTTCTTTATTTATTGTATTCTATCATCTAGAACAGCTCTTTGCGCTCGTTCCAATCCAAGAAGAGACGTAGGGTGTGTCCCACCTAAGAAACAGTACGTGAGCACCGACTGAGCTAAGGCATAGTATACTTTCTGTTTTTAGGGTTCCGTACCCAAAGGGTAAAACGGGACCCTATTACTAAGACTTCGCTTTCTGTTTGTCCGTCCGTCCGTCCGTCTGTCTGTCACCAGGCTGTATCTCAAGAAGCGTGTTTCAAAACAAAATAAAATAATTATTTAAGGGGGGCTCCCATACAACAAACGTGATTTTTTTTTTGCTGTTTTTTTATCTTTGTGTCTAATGTTGTATAGATAATGGTACGGAACCCTTCTTGCGCGAGTCCGACTCGCACTTGGCAGGTTTTTTAAGGTTTTAAGATCAGCCGAGGGCCTCAGTTTTTTAAAGATAAATATAAGTTTTAGGGCCGGTTTCTGAATTGAGAATTTCACTAAGCAAATAAGAGTAACGTTCTGTCACGCTCTTTTCTGAGAAATTCGAAGAGACAGCACTACAGTTAACTATTTACTTAGCGAAATTCTCAATTCGAAAACTGGCCATGTGTATTATCTAATATTACGCCCGAATACTTAACTTCATTTTTAGGGTTGAGTACCCGAAGGGTACCAAATGGGACCCTATTACTAAGACTT
Organism: Yponomeuta evonymella; assembly: GCA_963969515.1. Taxonomy (NCBI): domain Eukaryota; kingdom Metazoa; phylum Arthropoda; class Insecta; order Lepidoptera; family Yponomeutidae; genus Yponomeuta; species Yponomeuta evonymella. The sequence goes on from OZ018347.1 coordinate 3,965,246, forward strand.
TACTGTCCGTATGTCTATCTGTCTGTCATGAATGTATGTCATCTCAAGAACCGTGATAGCTAGGAAGTTAAAATTTTTCACAGATGATGTATTTCTGTTGCCACTGTAACAACAAATACTAAAAAAAAGGATTAAATAAACATTTAAGGGGGGCTCCCACACAACAAACGTAATTTTTTCCATTTTTTGCTCGATATTTATAACGGCAACAGGTAGACGCTTGAAATATTCACAGAATATTTAGTTCTATATCCGCTTCAAAAGTAAACACGTTAGGATCTGTCTGTACTTCCGCCTCGCGGCGTGAATAAAGCTCGGTCTTCGGAAAGCTTATCCCATCTGTCTTTTGCGCGCCCGAAGCCGTCGATCCGCTCACCGCGGGATTCAATTTCTATTAACTTAAAATAATGAAGTTGGCGCCTCACCCGGATCCTTCGTATCTTGACACAATACTACTGAGCTATCAAGACAAAACATTTTAGCAACAACTTTTAGGGCCACTTTCTCTTGATAAAACAAAGTGAGATTAGACTTTTAAAGCCTTATTTTATCCTCCTCAGTCCTGGCCTTGAAAATAACAATAGAAATCCATTGTTATTTTCAAGGTCAGTACTGAGGAGGTTATATCGAAGATCATTTATTACTTTGGCTTAGTTTAAGTTTGTTTTTATTTAGTTTTTTTTTTGTGAATTCTCTTCCTAGTAGCATCACAGTGGTATGTAGGTATATTTTTCGTTCATCTCCTCCCTTCATATGATAATTTTATTTATGTATGTTTATTCTATATTTATTTCATTCTGACGTTTATGAATGTGTATTAAATATATAAATGTCTGGCTCAGTATTGTTTAGTTTCACCGACTACCCGTCATTTAGCTTCTCAATTTTTTTTCTGTCATTGGTTGTCTGGAAGAAGTAATAAGGCCGCCAATTGTACTGTACTATATTTTTGCTAAATTCTCATATGTTGTGATTCCTGGTGTACATAAAGAATATTCTATCTATTTATTTTAAAGCTGTTAATTAATTATTCATAGTCGGAGTGTAACAATTTTTCACAATGCGAAGTAGCATTATGTTAACATTAAAGTCATTAGTTTTCGAAAGCTTTTAAATGGGTAATAAATAAATGTACTTAATAATAATAAAGTTATTTTGAACAAAAAATATTTTTATTGCTTACAGTCAAACTCTCAATAAAACCCAATCATAACGGTATATTATTTAGACTAAAGTCATGTGGTCTCAGCCGCAAGTTCAAATTGTACGAGCTGTGATGCGCCGGCTGTAGGCCTCCACTGTAATTCATCAAAGCACACGACCCTGCTGCGTATTCACTAGGACCTCCATAGCCCGCGACATTTTGTCCCATAGAATTAGCCATAAACTGCCGATTATTCTGCATCACAATCGACGGGTAATCGTTTTGATACAGGCCCGAGTTTCCGATAGGAATGCCCAGGTTGAAATTCAACATCTGGTTGTTTGTTCCGAGGTGGTGCAGCCAAGGTTCTTTGGTCCGGGAGTAGTCCTGTCTGGAGTCTCCTTGGTGAGGCATCCCGATCGGTACTGGAACAGGTTCTGGAGAACTGTGGCTGGTGGAAGTGCGGTGGCTTGATAAAGCTGACCGTTCGTTCCGACGAAACTTCGCGCGTCTGTTCTGGAACCAGACCTGTGGGCGATAAAAGGGGGTACGTTAGGTATAATAGTACCTACGGATAACCACGTATCAAGCCTTGGAATTCAATGGCTTGGTAATTTTTCACATCGTTGCTGAAAAATCACCAGCAATGTAAAAAAAACTGACTAAGTTTCTTTCCGCGTCTAATAGAAGTATTTTCCATAGAAAATGCGGATTGGGAACTAAAAATGTCAACGAGCATCGCGAATCATCACGTGGTAATTAGGTAAGTACACTATTTCGGTGGTAAACTTCTCCAGGGCTGCCACCTGCTGGTGGCTTAGAAACGTCCGAACTTATGAATAGGTAACATCAGTTCATCTTAACCCTAGCCTCAATCGGGCTGACTCGAGCGGCTAAATTCTCTCTGGCGAACGCATGAGGGTAGTGCGGTTTCTCGATGACCTTCTCCAGAGCAGCCAACTGCTAGTTTAGAAAGTTCCAAGCAAATGAGTAGGTATCATTAGTTTACCTGAACCCTAGCCTCAGTTAGGCTGACTCGAGCCGCCAAGTCCTCCCTGACGAACGCGTCAGGGTAGTGTGTCTTCTCGAAGACCTTCTCCAGGGCCGCCAACTGCTGGCTGGTGAACGTGGTGCGGTTCCGTCTGGGCTTCTTTCGCTCGTCCGTCTTGCCCTCACGGCTCAGCTCCTCTTCGGATAGGGCGTTTGTTTGTATCTAATAAATAAAAGACGTCGTGAATCGCTCGTAGCCCCGGCTGCCTGAGTGATCTTAAACGATCACGAAGGTTAAGCAACACAGGGCGCGTTCAGTGCATGGATGGGTCGCCGTCTATGCCTAACGCCAGTGGCATTTTTCCGATTTTTCCGCACGGTTCCGTGCTTCGCAAGGCACGTTAAGCTGTTGGTGCCGGCTGCCGTCGATAGATGGCAGTCGTTAAGTCAAGTCAGAGGCCTTAGGGCGGCTTGACAACTTCTGACAGTAGACGAGCCACTAGTCTACAAGCCTCCACCAATCCGGACTTGGCCCCCGTGGTGGAGTATGACCTATACCTTCCTCAGGGAAGAGACCCGTGCCCCTCGGTGGGGACATAATGGGTTGATGATGATGAAATAAAAGACGTCGGTGAGCACTAGCCACCCTCTCATCAGCACCGATTGGCATATATGAGGGGCAGTAGGGGGAGCAGGGTGGGCCGTGCCTACCACAGAATGGTCTGCATACTTGTATTGGGATTCGATTGGGCCATATCCCAGTACATCAATAAGAACGAGTCGCATGCGTCTCTACATGGAAGCCTGTCTCTGTCGGTATTGGTCATCCTTTTAAGTGATTGACAAATAATGGCCGATGGCAGATAGAAACTAAACGTACCCGCTCATTCTCCCTGTCTCCCTCCTTTGGGTCCTCGAACTTCCTCCGTAGACTGTCCTCATAATGCGCCAGGTACTCAACTGGCTTAATGAACGGCCTTTGCAGGTCTTTGGAGTACCACGTCGCCGGCTGGTAGGACGCCTCGTAACCAGCGTTGACCTATTTATTTATTAAACATTGGAGAACTGGCACAAAAAAAAGGATCACATTGGAGAGGCCATGTCAAAAGAAAGAAAAAAGAAATAATCGTGGTATTTTCCCTACTTTTATAACCTGTCGAAAAATAATTGTAGTCACGTGGCACAAAAACGCGCTTTTTTGTAAATAGCAGGCACCAAGCAATAATTAGTTAGCCTAGATCCATAGAAATTGTTTTCATGTAGCGCTACCTGGGCCTAGATTCTGTTAATGCATTGTAGTAACATGACAACTGCATGAACATGGCGGTTTTCATTTCATGGCTGCTTTAAGTCTACGCGGGCACACCCATCAAACTTTCTAGGCGTCAATGGTACGAAAAAACACGTCACTTGACCCGACAGTATACCTGTCATTATACTACAATGCACTAACAGAATCGAGGCCCTGTTACGTAGCTATGGCTTCACTGTAGGTGCGTGGCTAATGCCAGGTTCTTAAATTAAGGAAACGACTAGTTTTGCTTACGGATGGTTAAAATGTCTGCTCAAGTATTCCTCTTAAAAACGGTTTCGAATAACGTTCCGTACGATAAATGTATGGAGATAACATTTTGTAATGTTCCTATACAATTTTTTTATCATCAACCAGCTATATAAGTTACGGGACGCTTGTTAAGGATAAGTTACCGATTACCAATAACATCCTTGCTCCACTACGGTCCTTAACCAAGTCCATCACCAGCCATTTTACGCCCACTGCAGGACATAGGCCTCCCTCATGGTTTTCCCTAACCACGAAGGGCTTTGCCATAATCGCCACGCTCGGCAGGCGGGTTGGCGATCGCAGTATGCGGTTGGAATCTCAGGAAGACGCTGCTGCCCGTCTCCTGGTAATTTATTTCCTTAGTCGCTTTCTGCGACATCCACGGAATGAAATGGAGAATGGAGTCGAAATGGAGACGCTATTCTTAATCCGGCACCACACAAAGTGCCAAAGTTTGCCAAAACTTTTAATCGCAATTTCATATTTCATTTCTTTATCTATAGGCACGATATTAGTACCTACTTATTATATAAGTAGCTACTTATGTTTTCCTAACATGATCTTACGAATAAATATTGAAAAGCTATTCTTAAGAGCTGTGGTAGCGGAGCGGTAGAACGTCGGCTTCTCTTTCGGGAGGTCGTGGGTTCGAATCCTGGCATGTAGGTACCTACGACTTTGTTTTCTAAGTTACGTACATTTGTGAAGTTATAGTAGCAATACCACTCGCTAACGGTGAAGGAAAAAATCGTGAGGAAACCCTAGCGTCTGAGGTATTTACATACCTCAGCACTTGCTACGTACAATGGCCCAACTATGAGGCTAAGTGCGGAAATCTCCAGTCGAACTAGAACTAGAAGCCATTCTTAATCACCTGTCGCCCGGAAGTCAAGTGGTGGAGACGGAGCAAGCTGTCCTCGTGACACTTGATCATTTGGAAGAGGTTGTGGTTCGATTCCGGGTAGTTGTAGTCGTATGCTTTTGTGGTTTTGGCGTCGTAGAGTTTCTGGGTCGGCTGGTCTTCTGGAGTGGTGGAATCTGGTGGTAAGAAAATCCCACACAATACAATCATGTCAATACAATCAAACTAGGAGAGGTCCGCCACATTGCCATTGTATTTTTACTTATGTGCAATAAACGTATTAATAATATTATTATTATTTACACTGTGATATGGTAACCAGGCAAGGACATCACAAACAATGTGTGAATACACCCAGACCGAGGCCTGCGGCTTGTACAAATGTACGCCGGCCCCCAGTGGGACTCGAACCCACGGTGGTAAGAAAAAGATAAAGAGTATTTGCCTGATAGCGCACCAACCTTTCCTCGCGTGCACTCTGCCCTGGCTTTGCTACAGAAATGTAGAGATTCATCAGCCGTCGAATCTATTTATTTACGGTGTAAGTATATCCTGTTCCGTTAGGCATGCTGTTGCTGTCTCGCTCGCACATTTTTATTTTTTAAATAAATTGAGTAAACTTTGATAAATGTGCTCTGAGGATTTGATGCATAATTAGATTATGGAGCATTCACGGACAGCATAATATTTCGCGGATGGGACCCTAAATAGAAAAATCGTTTTCTTACACACACAATATTTTTAAACGACCAACCCAACACTACCCAACCCATAACTATAGTGTAGGGGCAGAACACAAAAAAAAATTTTTCGTTATTTTATTGTAACGTTTTGTCGGCTTAATAAATATGTAGGTATATCTAAGTATGCCTTATTTCAACTCTCTAATACGTATCGTTTCTGTGCTATGCCGCGGAAAGACAGTTGGACAGACAGACAGTCAGACGGACGGACGGACATGGCGAAACTATAAGGGTTCCTTGTTGAATACGGAACCCTAAAAACTTGGCGCAGGATAAGAAAAATATGCCTTGAATATCCGCAATTTAATTATCCATCAAATCACATTCATCAAAAGTAAGTATACTAATTTTAATACATTCACTAAAAAAATTAATGCGCCACGCAAGAACAGCCTTAAAGTGCCTCTCCATCATTGCAATGCAATTCTGAACTTTTCCTCCTCCTATGCACAGAGCGAGGCGGCTGGAAACTTGGCCTGACGCACTCTGTGCACGTAAATATTATTATAGGATTTGAAGCCCTTTCTAGAATCGAGGCAACCACTACACGTTTGTTGGTAATTAAGTAGGTTCAAATTTCTTACAAGTTCAATCTTTTTCTATAAATACTTAGAAAACATGGAATACTAGACAGTAAAGAAGCCCTCTGTTCTCTGTATCGATCATTTAGGTACTCGCGGTCAGTCTTTTGGAAGATCTCTATAGGGCATGGGACCGTTAAACACTTTCCATCCACAGGCTAGTCTTAACCACTTGCCATAGTGGTTATATTCCCTTGCAGTCAGGACTTGCGGCCCAAGAGTTTCGCACAAAGCTATCAGTTTACTGTAAACACATGCGGCGATGGGGCGGGCGTTTGGAGTAGGTCCTACGTTTTTTATTTAACTTTTATCAGCGCCTTCTTCGATGATCTTAGCTGGTTATTTTACGAAACATGTTGGTAAATTTCATGTTATTCAGATATCTGAATTTAATTTAAATGTAGACAAAAGCGTCTCCGTGTGAACAAACCATTGATAGATACCAGAAGCAAATATACCTAGGTATATATTTGAAGTGGTTTGCTCGTCAATGTTAATTCATCTCATTAATTTAATAAATATCAAGAACTATCTACCCTTATCAAGGAAGTCTACTTGTTAAAAAAAAATTGCAAACATATCATAGGAAATACAATTTTAGCTTAGTTCTTCTAAAGCCAAGTCAGCCAAGCAAACTAGTGTTGGCAAAAGAAAAGGTTTATCGCACGTTTATTCTATTGACTTCGGACTCTTTGCAGAGCACGCATAAAAAGAAAAAAAAAGCTAGAGAGCGCTTAAAACTTTTCGATCTGGCTGAAATACTTTTTGCGCGTGCTCAGCAAAAGAGTCCAAAGTCAATAGATAAACCTTTTTGTTACTTTTTATTCAGATATTTTTTGCTCCGCACGCATAAAAAGTATTTTCAGAACTCTAAACAATGGAGAACTTTCACAACTTTTCAGAACTTTTCTTTTAATATAATCGGAGAGGCCATTTTAAATGGTAAATAAACATAGTTATTTTTTTCCCTACGACTAATACTTTTTGTAACGAGACCTGTTAAAAAGTCATTCTAGTCACGTGGTAAAAAAACGCACCATACAAATCGGACTCAAACTATGGCATCACAAGTTGCATGTAACATCTTAATAATGTATGCCACGTCTATCAATATGCCAGTTATCTTTAAAATTATGGTTTTATGCATCTACACCCATTTTGGAAAGCGTTAAGAATTCAATGAAACAACGAAATATGATATGTCTTTTATTAATAGAGTCACTTGATTTTTCGCATTTTTCGGGACCCCGAATACAAAAAAAATGTTTCTATGGTTTTATTTTCTTATCCTTCTTGAGATTTTCTGTCTCCTATGGTACCAAAAGCAATGCCACTTCAATGTAAGTTTGACGCAAGTTCCCGATTTTAGGTTTTGTTTTTATTATTTATTTGGTTTATTGACAGATTAATTTTGTTTTCTGGTGTGTACAATAAAGTGTTCTAATCTAATCTAATCTAATCTAATTAGTGGTAGCCTAGTGGGCAGAACATGGGACTCGGAAGCGGGAGACCCAGGTTCGATTCCCAGTGCGAGTATGTACCTATGACTTTGTTTTCTAAGTTATGTACATATCGCACCTCCGGTAATATAGTGTTATAACTTTAAAAATGCCACTATTCAGGAGAGCTGAAAGTAAATTTTTCAATCCTTTAAATGCATTTTTTCAATACATTAACATATTAAGATATACATGTTATATATGATTAGAATGCCTAAAAAATATGCTTTCTGAATTAATTCAACAATTTTCAGCATTCCTGTAAAAAATATCACTTATAACACTATACTTGATAAGATTTTCAAAAATCAGAAATAAAAATAGTCAATAATCAAAATAAAACTTTATTTATTCTCGGATTAAACAATCTAATGTATGTTTAACATAAACAAAATCATTAATAAGGCACTGGAAATGATATGAAATAATAAACTCTTCAACTTTTTCACAAATTAAAAAAAAATCAAACACCCTTTTTTGCTAAATTAAACTTCCTCTAAAGTTGTAATGTCGCAAATTATCGCATTAATCAGTCTTTTAAAATGTAGTATGAAAACAACCTGTGTCCTGCAGTGTGCGTCAAATGGCTGATGATGATGATGATGATGATCTACTTAAGGTTGGGTACTGATCACTAACTCGCATAGAAAACCTTCATGAACGGTTTTATTTGGTAGATCAGCATTAAGAAAACATTATAAAATAAGTATATTCTGAATGTTATCTTACCTTCAATACTAAATTGAGGTTCATCATCATCAGCCGTTTAACATCTACTGCATGACGTAGGCCTCCCTCATGGTTTTCCCTAACCATGAAGGGTTGAGGTTGCTGTGACTTGTTTTCAGCAAAACATTGAACATTCCACTGCAGGACATAGGCTTCCCTCATGGTTTTCCCTAACCATGAAGGGTTGAGGTTGCCGTGACTTGTTTTCAGCAAAACATTGAACATTCCACTGCAGGACATAGGCTTCCCTCATGGTTTTCCCTAACCATGAAGGGTTGAGGTTGCCATGACTTGTTTTCAGCAAAACATTGAACATTCCACTGCAGGACATAGGCCTCCCTCATGGTTTTCCCTAATCATGAAGGGTTGAGGTTGCCGTGACTTGTTTTCAGCATAACATTGAACATTCCACTGCAGGACATAGGCCTCCCTTATGGTTTTCCCTAACCATGAAGGGTTGAGGTTGCTGTGACTTGTTTTCAGCGAATCATCGAGCAAGATCTTTATTAGCATCTTCTTTATCTACTTGCGGCGGTGTACTGCTTTCTGCGTCAACGTTATACGATGAGCCTAGAAAAATAAATAAATAATTTAAAAAGTATTAAAAAACATACACAAAATTAAATGAAAATCAAAACGTACCAAACAATGATGGAGAACGTATTTTTAGACTCTGTTGTGACTCGATCTCCGCAAATTTCAGCTTTATTTTCTACAATGAAACAGTATAAAAGTACATTACAGCTGGCTGTGTTGTAAAAAATAGTAATAGATAGGTAACAGTATCCACATCTGATACTGTGGCCAATGGCTATTCGTAAAAATAAACAAAACCCGTGCAGGTATTCATATTCTTTAGTCAGTATGGTAATCATCTGTACACCAAAAATAAAATAAAAAGCAATGTAGGTAGGTACAAAGCAAGGTAAGTACCTTTATATTCCGTGTCGTCATTGAACTCATTTGATTTTGTAATTTGTGAGCCTGCAATAATGATAATAATAATTAAACATAAAACGAAAACTATGCCATAGCTTCATATTGATTGTAATGAATTTATTTCCATAAGGGTACAATATTGAAAAGATTTTTTAATAATACCTGCAACACTGGTGTATTTATCTAAATTGTTTAGTGTCATTTGTAATATTTCTTTATCTGAAATAATAATAGTTATTGTAAATTACTTATATGTATAGTTGAGAAGCAGCGGTTATATTAAAGGTAAAGCCGGGTTTTCACGGTCTTGGTGCGCTCGGACTGAGTCTAATAAGAAGACTACTAAGATGCCATTTTAGTGCACTCGCATACGAGTAGCATCTTAGCAGTCTTATTACACTCAGTCCGAGTGCACTAAGACCGTGAAAACCCGGCTATTATGACGATTTTTGGTATTAAATTCGGTGTTAAATCGTGCTAAACCATTATTTGGGTACCTATTTATCCGATATAATGTTACAAATCGAAATGATCCTATGTATGAAGAGTAAAAGAAAAATAAAACCATCTAAAATACAGTTACAACTTATAATGTATCTGTATATTAGATTTAATTTCAACAAAAATAATCAAATAAAGTGTTGTAAGTTTAAATGTAACACTATATTACTATAAACGACACCAAAACTTCCGTATTCTGATAAAGAAGGTAGTATTATTTCAACTTACCACGGTTTATTTGCAGGCGTCGTGCACTACTGCTTGTTCTAACGTGAGAAGTAACACTGTTCGAGAACAAAGCTTGCCCAAACTAGCTTAGTAATAGACCGTTACATCACCATCTAGCGGTGATTTTATAGAACTAGAATTATAACGATATTTGAGGTGAAATATGAAATAAAACCGAATCGAACTGTGTATATAACTCAAAATCAATGATTTTTGAATTGTAACGGTATATTAGCGGAGGTGCGATATGTGAAGTTATAGTAGCAATACCACTCGCTAACGGTGAAGGAAAACATCGTGAGGAAACCTGGGTGTCTGAGCTATTTACATACCTCAGCGCTTGAAATCGCCAATCCGCGGTGGGCACGCGTGGTGATTAAGCCCATACTCTCTCTCTGAGAGAAGGCCAGTGTGTGCCCTACCGTGGGACGTTTATAGGCTGCTTATGATGACAGATTAGTTACACGTTTTCATTATTATTCACTTATTACATTGCAATGTACTATCTACAAATAATAACCACAGCATGCATGCTTTTGAAAACACAAACTTGGTTTGATTATCGGTCGACGGATTATGGCTGCAATAAAATATATTGAGTATTGAAAAGTAAAATGAAGCAGGCAGATCTTGTCACCGATTAATTGACTGTTGACAATATGCTATTGCTGATTACTTAGCCCACTAACAGAGCCCACTGCTGAGCATTGGCCGAGCTCCTTACGCCAAACCGAGGGGTTTTCCCCTCGAGGTTTTCAGGGTTCCCCCGTCGACAACACAACTTGAACTTATTTTCAAACTTACCTTTGTATGAATCCATAACACACTATTAATCAAAATCTAACATGTCTTTTAGGTATTCCCAATAATAATAAATTATTATTCATCAACACTACTTTGCCTTTAAATAAATAAAAACCGAACGTCCAAGCCACTTCTATCAAACGTCCAAGTGGGGCGATTCGAATAATTATATTAATCCCCACGTACACTTATTAGATTACTTTATTTAATTTAATTGAATAATTCGACTAACTAATGTGCGAACTAATGCTGCTCGTGCGCAGATCTGGCTGCAGACAAACAGAATCCCACTCAACATGTGTGCGAACACTGAAAAATGGCCTGTAAAACACACCCTCATAAAGAAAACTTTGGTTGAGGGAAAAGTTACTTAAACACACATAGATAAAGCATAAGTTTGTATAAACGGGATTGGGATGACATTCTGAAGAGCTTCAGAAAATTGAACGCCAAATGTGAACTCTATAGAAAAAATAAATAAGGTTGGATTTTGTTGACCGTTCACTCAATGGGTGGAACCAGTTCTAAATTCAAATCGAGCAAGGCGTGGCCTCGCGAGATCCCGCCCCAATTTCAGTTCAAAAAACTTTTTAGGCGGAGAACCTATTTGGAGCAATAATTCGAAGCGTCAAACAGTATTATTTATAGACGTTGAGTGGGAAATTAAGATGAAGTTTTAATCTAATTGGTCCTGAAAAGTTTAATATTGTACGATCGCGGCGCGGATGTGGATTTTTTATTTCGAGAGAAACGATTTTAGAAGTTTCCTGCAATTAATGACGGATGGATGATTGTTCTTGCTTAAATATTTGGCTCTTGTCAGACGAAGTGGACTTTTTCAGTGTAAGTTGTCACAAAAAGCACAATTCTTGTGTTTGAAAGCGAGTAAGTAGAAGTTCTGTTCGAAAGATATTTTACTCGTTTATTTTTTCATTTTTAAATTTTTCGACGTTTCGGTACTTTTGCAAGTGCCAAATCGTCGTTCATATTGCAAAATGTCACGTGCCAAAAAATACGATATTTGTTTTTTCATCGAAATTGTAAAAATAGTAGATTGTGTCTCAAGTAAGCAAAATGATATATTTACGGCGAGGGCGGTATATTGAATCCTGAGTGAAGCGAAAGATTCTACAAGTAGAATCTTGACGTAGCGAGGGATTCAAGTGTTTACGCCCAAGACGGAAATAATTTTGCTACCGAGTGACACATACTGCTTTTCACACCTGCTATAAGGAAAAATTATTTATGTGCCGTGGAAGACAATTATGACCGATTGCAACAAAATAAAAATCGAATTGGAATTACATTTTGTGAAAATCTGCACACGGATCATGCTGAGGGCAATAAAAAAAAACTAGAATATTAGGGAAGAAAAGTACAACTTTGATCCCTCATTTGAGGGAATCAAGGGATCTTTTCTGAATAGCAGGTGTGAAAAAGTTTATTCTGTCACACGTGCATGACATCGTAATCCTCGGTCTGATTAGCTGTGTATACTATTACGACTAAATTTTCGTCTAATTTACGAATTTTCATACTATTTCGATGAAAAAACAAAAATCGAATTTTTTGAGTTTTTATTATGTCTAGTGCTCGTGTTAGCCTTAGAAAATACTGTACAACATGTCTTTTGGGAAGACGCAAATTTTTAGAAAAGAAAACGTTTCTTAAGGACCTATCGAATGTTAAACTATCTACAATAAGCAATAGTTTAACATACCTACGCAATTTTATTTTTCTATTTTCCACACAAATCAACCTAACATTTCAAGATTGTATGAAAAATAAGAAATAAAAACTGAAAATAGCATTATTTAGCTTATTGAAAAAAAATAATTAAACCACTATCGAGACAGAAGAAACGTTTTCCAGGTCATGTGTTAATTTAGAATCACTTTGTAAAATGCATAATATGAATTTACCTATCGATTGTCACTATGGAAAAATAAGAGTCACCACAAATCGACATTCACTCAAAAAACACCTGTTTAAAGACTTGTGATCACCTTTCAAAACTGAATAGGTACATTCCTATAAATCACAAGCTACGAGTATAATTCGCACACGCGGGCTCCAGAGTCCGCAGGCCAAGTTATGTTGCGCTGGGAATAGAACCGGCGACCTGTCACTTCGAGTTAGCATTGAACAACCAACGTGCCGTCGAGCGCGGCAGACAGAGGTTGGCAAGTCATTCGGATCTGGCTTTTAGAGGTGGGTGACCAACCTATCAACGTGTCACGTTTACAAGATATCAAGTGACATCATTTCAATTTTCAGCTCGCCTGGTCCGACGATCTGAGGGTGACTGCTGGCAGTGGTGGATGAGGATGGCTGAGGACAGAAAGAAATAGCGTACTTTTGGGAGGTCTTATGAGCAGCAATGGACTAAAACGGGCTGATTGATTGATTTGATTGATCATTCCAATGGAGTACAGGCATCGATCAGATTTTTCTCACAAAAGTTATTATTTCAAATCACAACCACAAAACCCTTGTAACTACGTCAACCTCACACGCATGCACTGAACTTTTTAGGGTTCCGTACCTGAAGGGTGCCAAAAGAACCCTATTACTAAGACTTCACTGTCCGTCTGTCTGTCATCAGGTTGTATCTCATGAACCGTGATAGCTAGGCAGTTGACATTTTCACAGATGATGTATTTCTGTTGCCGCTATAACAAAAAATACAAAAAACTATAAATATTTAAGGGAGGCTCCCATACAACAATTGTAATTTTTATGGGATCTAGATCTTTGTGTCTAACGTTGTGTAGATAATGGTACGGAACCCTTCATGCGCGAGTCCCATACTCTCTCCCTGAGAGAAGGCCTGTGCCCTATAGTGGGACGTATACATATATGTATGAATTGTAGTTCTATGAAATGGGGCATGTTGATCCGCTGTTACTCGTAACCATACTATAACCGAGAAGAATAGATGCTTAATACTAATAATAATTAATTAGTAAGTATCTAAGTATATTTAATATTCTACCAGTAAGTTGCTATACCTGTTAATGTTTTCGTTATAACTTAGGTTAGCTGGCAGATAATGCTAAGTAGCATTAAGCTCGCCTTATGTGCAAAACTGTGTGTTTAAATGCAATAAAGGATTTTAATAATAATAATGCGTGTAAATATTGATAAATACTGCTGCGGCGTGGCGACCATAGATAAGAATGTATATGGCGACTTAAGTGTAACAGCGAACCATACCAACAAAATAATCCAAAACCCAAAACAAAACACTAACATTAACGCGCCGTCCTGTATCGAAATTCAAATTCAGAAGCATACGGCGCAGAAGTGTCATGGCGGCCATAATTGGGGGTGACAGTTGACGCGGCTCGCTGCGCGGGCGCAAGACAGCTCGTTTGCAGCGCGTGACGGCGGGGAATCTGGCTGGCGGCTGGCTAAATCGGAGACTTTAGAGCATTGCTGAGTATACGATCGTAGAGTCGACAGAACATCAACCTTTACATGGGTGCAGAGTGCACGCATATAATATCATCGATGGTACTGAAGAAACAGTTTTCAGTGTTTGCGATATTTCAATAACTAGTTGTAATGTGCCAGAATAGGTGAAAACACAAATACGTGAGTAACGTTTTCTCGCGTGTAGAGCGTAGGCGGTCATTTTCCAGAAGTGGGTAGTAATGTAGAGACATTAAATGTTAACTGTCATTATAATCATCATCATTATAATAATTATTAAGTTTGCATAATTTTATTTTTCTATGTTATTCCTGCATGCCAGTTTTATTGCAAATTTTATCATTATTTCCTTTTCATAACTTATAATCATGCTGTGCGCATAAGTTTAGGGTTATGGGCTAGATCAAGGTAAATTGTTTCTTTGTTTTCTTGTATAATATTGTCTGTAACCTGTTTTGTGTGCCAAATAAATAAACTAAAAATAAATGTAAAACTCTACAAAATTTTCTAAACCAGTGGATTTAAGATTTAATTCAAATAAAACAGTTTATTTAGACTGATTTTGATTTGTGCCCTTTAGTATTTGGGTGGATAGAGCAACTCAAGAATCATATTACAAGAAAACTATTCTTATCAGAAAAATTTAAAAATTATATAGTATCTCTAACAATTGTTAGGGATACTATTACTTGTTACACAGAAAAAGTGGTTTTTTGTCGACCACTGCTCTACTTGCTTGCTTGTAAACAGGTAATTGGCTCTCAACACGCTGTGGTCCCCACAGATGCCTACAGCGGCGTAAACGTGTTCATTTCGCGTCGGAATGTGGCGCAGATCATCCGTGAACGCGGACATTTGTCACAACACCATCCGGTAGGGTGTCTGTGAGGTTATAGGAAAAAACCCATGGGTAGTAATGCCGTGAATCCGTAATACGATCAAACTCTCGAAAGTCGAAGAATCGTAGCGTGATTCGATTCTTGACATTTGAAAAAAAAAATTATTTTACTTCAGTTGCAGAGTCATTGATGATGTTAGGACGATAAATATGATGTGGACAATAACTATGAAATGAAAGTCTACATGAAACTATCCATTCGCCAAAAGCGTTTAACCTTAGAACTGCCCTCGCGGAATGGAAGGTGGTCTATACAAACTTGAGCACAGATCTGAGGCAAGATGTTTTAAGTTAGAAAACTCGGAAATTTTGAGGTCACAATAATAAAATTTCTACTATACTCCTTAGAAACAATAATTACATTTAAAGACAAACCGACTTCAAGAAAAACACAACAAAAAGAAGAATTTCATGACTTTCTCCTGATCAACATATAAATAATAAAGAAATAAATGAAAAGTTTAATCTACGGGTCTTAATCTAATCTAACTTAAATAGGAAATTAAATAGAAAAAACAAACACGTCAGCATGAACACACACACACACACACATACACGCACGTACGCATACACACACACACACACACACACATACACACACACACACACACACACACACACACACACATACACACACAATCATTAAATGTATTGTAAAATCATGGTTTCTAAAACTTAATATGTATAGTTGTAGAAGAGTGGGATCTCCTGGCACAGGTGTTTATACACTTAAAAGGAGGTCTCAGCCTTGTAAAACATGTTTATAAAAATTTTGTTTTAGAAATAAATATTTTTCATTTTCATTTTTCATTTTTTCATCTTGACCAAATCTGTTTCTAACAAAACAAATTTAATTAAATCAGTCAACGAGGTAAAAAAATATCGCTGAACGTACACAAAATACCTCCTCCTTTTTTGAAATCGGTTAAAAAAATTCAGTCTTCGAGTTCTACCAATCCCGGGGCCACCCTACGCCCGCCACGGGCGATCGCGGTGCGCGCGCGCCGCAGCCCCAATAATTACCTCGATTCAGGGAGCCCATCGCTCTTGTCGCCTTCGCGGGACGCTCCGCTGGCGCATGGCGCCTCAATCCATTATACCAGGGTTTTGTTTAATTTTAGCGCCAATTACAAAGAAGCGAGAGGTATTTTCAGTCTGGCATTGTGTAAGTCAGCGAGTGATCGACGCGGTTGCTGTACCACATACTGGGTGGATGCGATTATATTTGGCCTTTATACGCGTGCAAATTCGTTCCGTGTGGCGCCGGATTAAGAATAGCGTCACCCCATTCCCTTCCGTGGATGTCGTAGAAGGCTACTAAGGAAATCAATTACGAGGAGATGGGCAGCAGCGTCTTCTTGAGATTCCAACTCTATACTGCGATCGCCAACCCGCCTGCCAAGCGTGGCGATTACGGCTAAACCCCTCATGGTTAAAACCACGAAGGAGGCCTATGTCCTGCAGTTGGCGTCAAATGGCTGATGGCGATGCGTGCACTCTATCGCCGATTTTGCAACAAATATGTAATAAAGAGATCTGCTCCTAGCTAGGTACATGTATAATATCACGCGCCTCAACTCCTAAACGATTAAAATCGTCTAGCTGTCAAATTCTATACTAATTGCTACCTATTGCAAACTTAGTTTGGTGGGCTTGATTAGGCCTATGTTGGCTTCAGAGACCTTTTAATTTGGATCATTAGGCCGCCGCTGTGTACAGAGGTAACAAATACCTACCACATTATTCAGTTAATCCTGCAAGGAAAGATAAAGGCAATGTATGGCTTATAAAATAAATAAGATTAAAAAAAAAAAGAACCCACTGGCTATAAAACCTCGCAGAATGGTTTAATTCAAGCACCACCGAGTTGTTCCGCGCCGCAACATCACGAGCCATAATGACCGCCGACCTCCGATAGGAGAGGGCACTTAAAGAAGAAATGTACAGAGACCTAATTATGCGCACCTGTTGGAATCCTGACGTTTGCAATAGCCATTAGTGTGGAATTTGACAGCTAGACCTTATGAATCCTTCAGGATATAGTGCGCACAATTAGGCCTCAGATACACGAAATTACAACACCGTAGACCAGCTCAGTCATCATCATCAGCCATTCGACGGCCACTGCAGGACACAGCCTCCCTCATGGTTTTCCTAACCATGACGGGTTTTGCCATAATCGCCACGCTTAGCAGGCGGGTTGGCGATCGCAGTATGCGGTTGGAATCTCAGGAAAACGCTGCTGCCCGTCTCCTTCTACGACATCCACGGAAAGAAATGGAGTGACGCTATTCTTAATCCGGCGCCACACGGATCTTAATCCCTCGCCACACGGTTCATACGACCAGCTCAGTATAATCTTTGAAACGAGCTCTATAGAGCAACAATTCTTGGGAAGAATAAAATAGATCTGCTCAGTGCTCAGTCAAAAAACAATAATGTAGTCAACTTGAGATCTTTTTAAGTATCTTGTAGAAAAATGGATTCAATCAGCATCACTACGATTTGAAACTGACCTCGTTGTAATTTATCTTTATACCTACTCGTACCATCATCATCATACATATCATCTTCATCTTAACATCGTCTTTTACCTATTGTAGGCCTTGGAATCTATAGGATATGACTACATTATGATAGAGGACCATTTTGGAGTAGGCACTGACCAAGGGTTGCCACTTAACCGCTTTAGACTGCTCTCTATAGTTTCAATCAGATCTGGGGAATAACTTTGCGCACCATATCCTGAGCGATTCCAATCGTGTAACTGTCAAATTCCATACTAATTTGACAGTTAGACGATTGGAATTGTATGGATTTGGTGCGCGTAATATAGCAGCTGGTCAAGGTGGACCTCGCATGAGTATGTATGACCTGTGTCACCTATCGCAATGCGTCATTATTTTAGTGCCGAATAATAAAATGAGTATATACAGCGTTTCCTCTAACAGTTGTTACCACTTTGGTTCTACCGGTTGAAATTTTTTGGCCTAGCGCGTAGAGCGCTTTTTGTCCACCTAATCGCATCATTACGTAGAGCATCCACAAAGCACCAAAGAGTTCGAGATCACATTCCACGACCCCCGCTCGACGTTTTAATCTCTCTCGCCACGGTCGATCGCCGCCGGTGGCTGTGTGTTGACGGGCCCGAAATTAACGGGCTCCAGCGGCAACGGGCCGTGGTATTCGCGGGCACGGGGGCGAGTTGGCGACACGTCCGGTCCCGCCGAGTAGTGTAAGCGCCAATGGAGTGTGGTGATACCACAGGTTCTCAAACTTCTTCCGCTCACCGCCCATTTGGAGGAATAAAAAAATTTAAAAGACCTACTTTTCAGCAGTTGCTCATCTTAAAAACAGCAATTTTAAATAGTGTCTAATTGTGCATTCTGTACAGGTTGGTGTGAAAGAGAAGAGTCTTATTTTTTCAAACTTTCATAGTTTTAGTTCAACGGAAAGTACCCTATAAATTTTGATTCCCTTGAGAGAGTCGAAATATACGTTTTTTTACGCTAACTTCACAGCTTCAAGGGACTGTCAACTTGGATATATGGTTTTAATTTTAACTTGATACCTCCACGCGTTCCCGAGACCCTTTAGGTATTGACAGACAGACGGACGGACGGACGGACAACAAAGTGATTCGTTTCGTTTTGTTTTTGAGGTACGGAACCCTAAAAACAATGGAAAGGTTTAAAAACGTTCCCTTTTCAACGAAAAGTTCCTTTAAACATTACAAGAAGCCCCTGGAAGCCTCCAGCACTCGCCCACTTTGAAAAAGACTGGTGTGTACCATGTCTCACAATTGAGAAACTGAAGAGTTTCCATTTAAATTAAGTGAAAAGAGACTTTTGAATGGTTAGAAAGATTAGAGACTTTAGCTCTTCAGGTCAAAGTTTAAGGAGTTTGGATAGAAGCGGCAGAGAAGAGGTAACTATAATGTATCTGGACTAACTATTCAAATCAGCATAATTAGGTTTCCAGTTAACCGGGATTAAAACCCTGGAAGGGTGAGGTCAACATCACGCTTCCAGGATTTCATTCCCGGTTCATTGAAAACCGAATTATGCTGATTTGAATAGTTAGTCCAGATACATTATGGTTACCTCTTCTCTGTATTACTTACTTAATTTTTTGTCTGTAGTAAACAAAAAATCAATTCGGCATAATGTATTACTTACTTAATTTTTTGTCGGCAGTAAACAAAAAATCGATTCGGCATAATGTAGTGCTTTTTTAAATCATTATTCGGTGTATCCGAAATTAAGATAATAAGTAATATATTTACGGCCGAATAATACAAGTTGTTAATGCAGAGATTTCAAAACACCGGCATCGTTGTAACAGAAATAATCTAGAATTCTAGACATTAGGGTTCCGTACCCAAAGGGGTAAGGGAGCCTATTACTAAGACTCCACTATCCGTCTGTCTGTCTATCTGGCTGTCTGTCACCAGGCTGTATCTCATGAACCGTGATAGCTGGCTAGCTAAACAGTTGAAATTTTCACAGATGATGTATTTCTGTTGCTGCTATAACAACAAATACTTACTAAAAACAGAACAGAATAAATATTTAAGGGGGGCTCCCATACAACAAACGTTGTCTAAGGAAACCGCTCGCCATCTAGCGACCATCCATGTAACATCCATGTCGTTAAATGTCAATGTTAAACGCTTCTTGTTGGTTTTTATAGATGGGGCTATTCTTAATATACCTAATCTATCTTGTCTCGATCTTTGTCTAATGTTGTATAGATAATGGTACGGAACCCTGTCGTGCGCGAGTTCGACTCGCACTTGTCCAATTTTTTTTATAAATTTACTCGCACCATTGGGTAAAACAAACTTTTCTAAGCATCTGGCCAATTTCTGATAAGATTACACGCGTAAACTTATCACAAATTTTGATTGACTTTGAAACAAACTCACCCCAGAATAGTACTAAGTGGGCTGATTTTTGAAAAGAAAAAAATATCTTGCCATAATATCATCGTTAAGTGATTTTTTACCACATTGCTGCTGAAAGATCATCTCATATACAAAAAACTGCCGCACACTTGGTTGACTCAAAAAAAGGACCGAGTGCAAGACGGTCTAACGCTATAAAGGATCCGTAGCTTAATTCGCCTTGTTAAAAAGCTAACTTAAAAAAAGTATAGAATAGTATAAAATAGTCTGTTTAAACACTTTAACCATTTCTGATCTTTTCTACTCCTTCCGTTAGATTAAATAAAATAACCCAATAACCCACATTCAAATTATACCCCGTATTGGATAACAAAGTAAGATTTCTTCGAACCACTTCTTGCTGTGTGCTTCTAAGGAAATTTAAATCATATCCCAATACGTTTTTTCTTTATTTCAAGGAGAAACACGA
The DNA here is from genome assembly GCA_963969515.1 of Yponomeuta evonymella. NCBI lineage: Eukaryota > Metazoa > Arthropoda > Insecta > Lepidoptera > Yponomeutidae > Yponomeuta > Yponomeuta evonymella. The sequence continues at coordinate 3,985,538 of OZ018347.1, forward strand.
GTATTTTGCTGCACTTTGTAGCTGGATTTTCAGGTACAGTGGACAGTTAGATTTTTTTTGCAAAGTCACGTAGGAGTGCACATGTCAAAAAATTCCATGGAACCCTAAAAAACGCGCACAGCTCAGACAAGCAGACCAAATCATTCTTTTGGGGCATGTCATATCAAGTAGCAGAGCGCCTTTCATGGCGCTACCGTCTCCCGGGGGATTGACAGCGGCACTGAATAAAGATCGAACGAGATAAATAAAACATCACCACACGTCTTCAGCCGTTGGTAGAAGCGTACAGGGTATTCTTGCTGTAGTTTTACTTTGTCACTTTGGAACACGATAACAAAGGTATGCACCCGGTTCCGTTTTTGTATGTAAATCCATACAGTGACACATTTACCACTAGACATTTTATCATTTACTAAATTTGTGAAGTAACCACATATACTTACAGGCACAATAATGTAATTATTAAGGAAGGTACACCTTATTCAACTAATCAGCCTATAAACATAGCCTACTATTTACCTTGATCATTATAAACGGTTTTACACCACTCAAAGAAATTTACAAAATTGTCATCATAATTTTACGGTGTTATTAACACACGTTTCCCCTGAAACACTGAAATGCAGTTTAAGTGGCTCTGGTAAAGGTAAACGGTAAACTGAATTTGAGGTGATTTTAAAGGAATAGTGTTTTTACAAATAAAGGTAAAGACACAATTCCGCTGAAGCAGTTTTCTTTGTAAAATATCCACTACAGACTATTTTTATCGACGTTTATCGAGTGATTGAAGGAATCGTGTTTTTATAAATAACACTGTGAATGTTTTTTTAACGGCAAGAATACTATACCCAAACTTACTATACCGGGCACTTAGCGGCGTAAAGAAGTCAATTTCTAAAAGTAAAAAAGTGTCAAAAGTTAACGACATTATCTTGGCAATTTGCTGTAAAAAATGTCACGACTGTCGAATGTTTTGAAGTGTTTTATTTTGGTTAAGACCACGGTTGTCTTTAATTAAAATTATAGATAAGTCTGAAAGAAGCCAGTTAAATCAACTAATTTCCTCAGGACGTATCGGATGTTTGTTATTGATTTTTGCAGGTTTGTTTAATTATCACAATTTGTCGAAATTTGTCTTCTACTTATCTTTTTCTGCTGATGAGTTTTTACACAACTCAATGCTTCTTAAATTCGTGTCGCAATGGCGACGGACTTTCAGGGGACAAGGGGCTAACAGGCCCGGTGCGGACACCTTTTTACTTGACTTTAATTTTGAGGTAAATAAAATAAAACTTAACTTAAAATTAAACTTGACGTTTTATAAAAACAAAAAACAATCAACTAATCTGGGCGCGAGGTTTTTGGTCAATAACACGATAAATCACAAATTATTGTAAGTACAAAACATAAGCAGCCGTCCCACAGTCCCACTGTAGGGCACAGGCCTTCTCTCAGGAAGAGAGTATGGGCTTAATCACCACGCGTGCCCACCGCAGATTGGCGATTTCAAGCGCTGAGGTATGTGAATAGCTCCTAAACTCGGGTTTCCTCACGATATTTTCTTTCACAGTTAGCGAGTGGTATTGCTACTATAACTTTAAAAATAAAGTGTACCTACATGCCCGCACAGGGAATCGAACTTGGGTCTCGCGCTTCCGAGTCCAACGTTCTACCCACTAGGCTATCACCGCTCTCGAATTATTGAATTCAAATTAAATCTGGTTATGGTACAACATAGAGAGCAACATTTTCTATTATCAATGTTATGAGTTTCGGAGTGGTTCGTTACAGTTGCGATTTGGCAACAAAAATAAAAACTTAAGGTGAACACCTTAAGTTGACTCTACCATAATTTACTTAGTTGATTCTACCATTATAATTTGTTTAAAACGCAACCGTTCACGTTTACTTACTCAGGAAAGTAACTCAATCGACTTGTAAAATCTATCAGACCAAGAACCCCGTCATCGATTTGATTCATGCTTTGTTTAAATCATCATAAGCAGCCTATATACGTCCCACTGTAGGGCACAGGGCTTCTCTGAGAGAGAGAGTGTGGGCTTAATCACCACGCGTGCCCACCGCGGATTGGCGATTTCAAGCGCTGAGGTATTTAAATGGCTCAGACACTCAGGTTTCCTCACGATGTTTTCCTTCACAGTTAGCGAGTGGTATTGCTACTATAACTTCACAAATGTACATAACTTAGAAAACAAAGTCATAGGTACATGCCCGCACTGGGAATCAATCCTGGGTCTCTCGCTTCCGAGTCCCACTAGGCTACCACCGCTTTAAATGTTTAAATGCAACCAGCAAAAACAGAAACCTATGGCGAAGTTTTTCTCGCACTGAAATCAGATACATACTCGTATATCGGCTTCAGCATACGCGGAGTTCTACGAAGCTTACTTGAAATAGCCGCCTGCGCCTGCGCCGACCACCCTTCGGGGTATCGGTTACCGACAGACTCCTGCGCCTGTCATGTCTGTCTGCGGCCGCCGGGTCTGTTGCCGTGGCCGTGACCGGCAGTCAAGATTGAAATTGAGTAAAAAAAATTGTAACTAAAACTTTCGTAAGCTCGGATTAACTTACCATGTTTTATAAAAAAAAATCGTGTAGAAGATTGATCTTTCTTCTCCACTGTCCTGCCCTGTAGCGAAGGTGGGTTATTCTACCTACAAAATTTTCAACACATAGATATAATGCAGTGTTTTTAGGGTACCGTAGTCAACTTATAGTTTCGCCATGTCCGTCCGTCTGTCTGTCTGCCGTCGGTCTATCAGCTGCTTAGCACAAAGACAACAAGTACTAGAAAGCTGAAATTCGGCATAGATTTACATATTATGTAATCACGCCGACAAAACGGTGTAGAACAAAATGTTTAAAAAAATTTTTTTGTTTACTTTCTCTACACCTAAATTAGGGTGAATTTTTTTTTCTGGCCTACACCATAGTGAGGAGGGATGTCGTTGGATTGGTCCTTTAAAATATTGAGTTAAAAATGAGTGAGTATAAATAATGCGTATAGGGAAACCATATTTCGATTTAGCCATCAGTTTGCAAAATATTAAGCTTTAAAGCGCAAATTTTCGTTAGAGTAGGGTCCCACCCCCTCTCTTGGCTAAACGGTTAACTTTAGAGACATGAACTACGGGACCTTACACTGCGCGAGGCCCGACACGCACTTGGCGGTTTTTTATTCTGTAATAAAAAAATACTCCAATGAAATTTAGTGCCCATGAAGTTGAAACTAAAATTTCAGCTACTAGCACCCGGTTTCCCATACAGTTAGTTGGTCAAAGTGCACACAAAAAAAAACTATCAACTGTTTTATAGTGTATACTGTGGTTAGTGCGACATGACAGTGTGAAATGACTCTTCTCATACCATGCGCAATTGAAGATAAAGCGAGCGCATTTTAAATGCATTGCAGCAATCTGTCAAATGTTGAAATGTCATATTGTCGCCAACTGACACTGCGACGCGAAATAATATCATTTTCTTGTGTCGAAAAATGAAGCGGGTAGATATGATACTTTATCATCAATCGCTGACATGCCTAATCCAGTAGAAATGAGGTCCTTGAGGAGTAGGTACCTATGTCTGTTGTTACTTTGGGTGCGATACTGCATTAAAACTATATATGATTGTGTGTACAAATAATTAATGTATTTGTGTGGCTCAGTCTAATCTAATCTATCGTTCTATTCTGAATATATATAAGCCTCTCCAAAGCATGCCGCATCTTTCTGTTCCCAACCATCCTCACCCAGCCGCGACCAGCAATTTGCCCTAGAACGTCGATCCTGTGAGCTGATACGCAGCATAGGGTGCCCCCTATGCTGCGTTTGTCAATATTTCGCAGATTTAAATTACAAATAACTGTTTTACATTGAGTATTCTATTCCACCTGAAATGAGTTTGGGCGAGCGACAAGCTGCGCGGACGGAAGAGAGACAGAATAATTATAATACTACATTTAATATAACAGCGAAAAGGTTACAAGGGACAAAATTTAGAACGGAGATAGACCATGACCTTGGTTAGGCACTTAGGCTGATATTCAGAGACAAATCCTAAGTTCACTCTTAGAGCAGTCTTAGCAAAGTAAACTAAAGTCGTACTTAGTAAAGTGCCGGGTGTTTCGTATTCACAGTCGATGCTTAGCGACATCTTAGCTAAGAGCAGTCTTATGAAAATCATCTATATTGTCTCTTATTTTCTAGTGATAAAATTCTTACCGGTTTTTTCGGTTTTTCTCATCTCTACATGAAAGCAGGACAACATCATACAGATATCTAGGTGGGAGCGAAATAAAAAGCACATCAGTGAAATGAAGTTTGGAGTCGTCTGTGATCGTTTGACGTTTTCCAATATTTTCCCTAGAAGTTTGGCTGGCTGAATGACAGTTCTAAGTTCAGGTAAAGTCACCGATATTGACTACTTACACTTAGCTAAAAACCATTTCATTCTCAACTTGCTTAGATCGATTCTGAATACGAAATAATTTTAAGTACGTGATTTTTAGATTTCTTAGATCAGTCTTTGCTTAGTTTTCGTCTCTGAATAGATTGGAAAATTCTTTATCGCTCAATAAGCTTCTTTGTACAAAGGCGGGCTTATTACTAATGAGTATTTTCTTCCAGCTAGCCTTGGGGTACGTGGATAGTTAAAGGTGTAGTGCCAGGAAAGAGTTATTGCGAAAAATTACGTTGCCCATAATGATACAACAAAAATTCATAGTTACAGTATAATTTTTTGCACAATATTTTCTTATCATAAGCCTGTTATTTAAGTTTTATTTTTGTTAACGTTTTTTTAGTGTAACATAAAGTGTAACAAACAAACAAACAATTCTAAATATACCAAATACCTAAAATACACACTATCTAATATATAAAAATCACAGTGTTTGTTTTCGAACTCCTCCGAACTTCACCGATTTGTTTGAATTTTTTGTGTGTATTTGGTAGGTCTGAGAATAGGTCGTAGGCTAAAATATGGCAAAACAACGTTTGCCGGGACAGGTAGTTGCTTTGATAAGATAACTGCAGCATCGTAAATGAGTTCGGTATTAACCATTCCCCATGACGGTCGACTGCGAAGCGAATATTTTGACGCGGGGCCGTCATACACTGCCACAGAACAGTTCCTACTGTTTAAAAGAAAGTGCTGATATTTCATAACACAGGTTTGTAGCCTACTAGGAATACCAAGCAACTATTACTACGCATACTGATCAACCAATGTACCATATCAAATAAGTGACTTGTACTTTGGACAAATAAACTTTATCTTATCCTATCTTATCTACCTATGTTCTGTGTACACTGCCACCCCGCGCGGGGAAGAAGATCAAACCGCTAGGTGACGCAGATTTGCGCCTCCGTTGCACCGCGGCGGGACGCGTTGGGAATATCGCCTAAGCGAGTGGTATTGCTACTACAACTTCGCAAATGTACGTAACTTAGAAAACAAAGTCATTGGTACATGCCGGGATTCGATCCCACGACCTGCCGAAAGTAAGGCTGGCGTTCTACCGCTGCGGTACCATCTCTTACCAAGTAGTAACAAAGGTATAAGCTATGTATATACATATAGAAAACGGCACAAACCTCAGTAGGGAAAGAGATGAATCAGATGAAGAGTTAAATGACCAAAGAAAAGCAGATGATGTGATACGACGATCCAGAAGTTACATAGAGCGGTAGTTTTTTAATAACATCCACACAATGCAATCGCTTATCACGATAGGTTACAATATGATATGGACAAACAAACATGGAAAAAGTCTCAGACTAGCGGAATTTGTACCCACGACCTCCGGCTTGGCGATGAAATATTTTAAAGCTAGACTAAAGAGGCGGTAGTTGATCTAAACTACACTAGCATTGTTGTTAATCTTTGCAAGATTTGCTATGTTGGCAGACGTAACAATAAAGTCGCGTTTTCACGATCTTAGCACACTCAGAGAGAGAGACCTTTTTTACCTACTCTACGAGTTCAAAATTGGCTATCTTCATCAGATTGTACCATGATCGCCGGTGTACACGCTGCGAGTAGCTTCCGAGTAGCTAAAATAGGTCACTTTGTCCGAGCGTACTAACATCGTGAAAACGCGGCTTAACTTAATTCTAAAAATACATTACGACAAAATCACAACCGCGAATGTCTGCACCGGACAGACTTGTCATGAAACTCGTCATCGCCCATCTTTGTCCTCTTTAAATGTCAACATGATTACTGCAGTAACAATTTCATTCATTGCGGTTCTAACAAGATGCTCTACTACCAATAAAGTTGCAGAAGGTCGAATGTTAAGAACGTGAGCTTTTTAACCACCATTCATAATTAAATAATTATTAATAATGCCGCCGTCATACAAGGAAGAGACATGACACAAGAAGTCGGCATTCTTTTTAAGGTTTCCATTCTGCAAGCAATGCATAATAAAATTTATCTATCCAGGCCACGAATTGAGCCCTCTGAGGCTTCCTGCAAGCTTTCTTCCGTTCACGCTAACATCAAGCGGAGGCTTCCTCCCGTTCACGCTAACACCAGGCACAGGCCTCCTCCCGTTCACGCTAACACCAAGCAGAGGCTTCCTCCCGCTCACGCTAACGCCAAGCAGAGCTTTCCGCCCGCTCACGCTAACACCAAGTAGAGCTATCCTCCCGCTTACGCTAACACCAAGAAGATAGATAGATAGAGCTTTCCTCCCGCTCACGCTTACACCAATCAGAGGCTTCCTCCCGCTCACGCTAGCACCAAGTAGAACTTTCCTCCCGCTCACGCTAACACCAAGTAGAGGCTTTCTCCCGCTCACGCTAACATCGAGCAAAGGCTTCCTCTCGTTCACGCTATCAGCGCCCAACCTGGGTCTCGACTCCCAACTTCAGTGCTACATGTAGGTGGATTCAGAAATCCTTGTTTTCTCTCTCCACTTTGTCCTATTTATGACCTCGTTATCGTTATCACGTAACTGCTATGCCAAAACATGGCTATCTTCATCGGCACAAAAACACAGCGGTCATGGTTCTCGTGAAAACGAGTAATTGTAGGTGGATGTCCCGCATTCCTCTCGGTCAGATGCTGTTCTGCTTTGTATGATTCAGTCCAGGTGATTGATGCTCTACCGAGAGCTCAGAAAATAATAAACATTAGACAGTCACAAAAATCTAGTTAATGTCCGCACCCAAAATCATGACCGAAGCAATCCTTCTACAGCTGTACATCAACCCTCATCGCAATAAATCTACGCCCGAAGCCGGCAAGGAGTATTTAGCTCAGCAATTTCAGAGCTTCGAAATTTGTCCTGACAATATTTACGGCGACAGAGCCGGGACTCACGGCCTGCGCGGACGCAACTGCTTGCAGATCAAAGAAGCGAGGGGGACTCATTACACTAACTTTAGTCAGCCAAAGAGTTCCATTATAAGTACTACCGTGCCGGCAGCTGATCAGCCTTTACATTTTTACTATAAGCATTACATTGCAACACGCAAAACTGAGTTATCTACGTCTGGACTGGATTTACTAGCATATCCGTATTAATTACCTACCAAGTCCGTACTTACCATGTCATTATTGCTTAAATTAAAATTTCGTATGACAAAGAGAAAAATTAAATTGGTTGCTTTATTATTAGTGATGTGTTGTTTACGTATAGAAGACACCAACGCGTTCAAAGAACAGCAATACAAATTCTCGCACATGACAAAGGTTTTTTCATCCCCCCATCCCGGAAAGACTATTTTTGCTCTTCGATGTCTGAGTGCAAAAGCCGTTTTTACCAGCTAGAGGATAAAGTAAATTAAATTTAGAACATCGAGTGCACTAAGTTTGTAAATTCAAAACATCATTAAACCTATTTACTTCTACCTCCATGGTGCCGAATTTATTATACTTACTACTTTTTTTATTTGTTATAAACTCAGACTCGGAACCTCCTTTGTGTTTTTTTGCATTTAGTCATTTCCTCGATGAGGTGGGATGAAAAGTTACGTGTTGCACTCGAGTGCAAAGATTTTTCACCTCGTGCTCTTTTGATTCCCTCGCTAACGCTCAGGATTCTAATTTTTTTCAGGATTCTAATAATTTCAGAGTCCTTCGCTTGCTCTGTCATCAAAATTGAGCACGCGGTTAAGAAGCAACTTTGCACTCTTGTATAACAAATAACTATTGTTTGTTAACTTTTTACCGAAAAGTAAATTGAAAATCCTTTGTAAAACAATAAAATTAATCAGCATGTGTTCCAAGAGTCGGACACAGATAGAAAAGTTAGAATCGTGCGAGTCCATACAGCACAATGGAGAAATTACGTAATTACGTAGTAGCAGTCCTAGTAATTTTTTACGCTTGCAAAAAAATATTTGGGGATACTAAAGATATATAAAAGTTCTTTTTACATCTACTACTTATATTTAGGCAACTCCAAAGTTAGCTTTGCACATTTCTAGAGAAAGTTCTTCATTAGCATCAAGCTTTTCTTTTCGGAAATTTGAGTGAGATGGTACGTTTGTTTCATAGTAGAATCGTCACCAAGAAATGTGTCACAACATGGAGGTCTGCACCCCAGCATTACTCCCCGGGGAATTGTTCAAAGGAATACACACAAAAAACACGGCGGTGTATTTTCTAAATACTTGGGCATGTTTTTGATTCAATGCTATTCGGACGGTGTTTTATTGCGCACGGTTTTAGAAACAGGCGCCTGAAATGTTCTGAAATAAAGACCTTCCTTTCACTTCTCCTAGTAGATGATTTTTCTTCTTTTGTGCCTCTTGAGCAGTGGATATATTGTGTATATATAACCATTGCTTTACTGGGGCTCGAACCGAGGTCTTAAGACACTTACTACTAGATTATCAGGGTTCGAGCCCTCGTGTGTTCTCTCTCTGAGAGAAAGCCTGAGCCCTACAGTGGGACGCATATAGGCTGCTTATGAACGAGCCCCAGTGTGTAGTATGTGTTTTCTATGTTATATATATTCATTCAGTTTCATACATGTAAAAAAACCGTTGATAGATATCGTTCAAATACGGGAAGCAATATGTCTATCAAGTTATTTGCTCGTTATCAAACCCTATTAGAATCTAGCGTCAGCGATTCAAAACGAGCCCGCCTCCTTGCTGTCTTACAGCGCGAGTCCATGGAATCTCCGAGAATATCCGCGATGATGGAAAGAGGCCCCACGGAATGACGTCAATACCCTGGAAACATGGGAGGCCGCTAGTATGGGACTCAACCTGCGTTGATACGCTGGCGCCTTCCCATGTTTCTCAGAGTAGGAGGGCGGCTGGCTCGGCGGCCAGCGCGGTGGAGAGCCTCAAACGGCGCAAATATGCAACATTGCCGTTTCGGGTCGAGACACTAGGTCCGTGGGGACCCGAGGCGCGTTTGCTCTTTAAAGAGCTGTCGACGCGCCTCATCGACGCCACGGGAGACCGGAGGGCGGGACACCGACCTGAGGCAAGTTTTTTACCTGTAAATGTACACTTTATTACAATTTGGTACACATATTAGTATTACTTTACATTAATTAGTTTATTGATTAGTTTTTATATACTTACTGAATATTATTAATTTATGATTGTAAAAAAGGCCCCAACTTATCTTATTTAGATTTAAACTACTTGTAAGTAGAATGTAGGTAAATGTCGACAAGGAATCCCACGCCGTTTTAATTCCAATTACCTCATTTCATTACTAGTAAATATGTTTTTGTATTTTTTGTAATATGGAAAATAAGTATACCGATTTTTTATAAATTCGAAAAATATGAGATCGTTATAGTTTGCAATAAAAAAATGATAGTTACCATTCCTACAACAACTTTTGTTCTACAACTTTCAAAATGTATTAGTCAATTTTCCATTTTCTTTTTCTTTGTTCCTCATGGTTTAAACTTTTTCTGATTTAGTGCTCAGTTTGACAAGCAGTGCTTGAAACGTTAAGCGGTTCGTTTCGCATCACCATTCAGCCACAAGAAGTCCACTGCTGGACATAGGCCTCCTCCATGGATTTCCAAAAAGACCGGTTGGAAGCGGCCTTTATCCAGCGTCTTCCTGCCGCTTGGATGAGGTCATCTGTCCATCTTGTGGCTGGTCGTCCTACGCTGCGCTTGCCGATGTGTGGCCTCCATTCGAGAACTTTTCAGCCCTATCGGCCATCAGTTCTGTGTGCTATGCGCCCCGCCCACTGCCACTTCAACTAATCCGCTGGGCTACGTCGACGACTTTCGTTCGTCTACGGATCTCATCATTTCCGATTCGATCTCGTAGTGAAATTCCGAGTACAGCCCTTCATAGCTCGTTGCGTGACCTTGAGCCATCTTATGAGGCCCATAGTGAGAGACCACGTTTCAGTGCCATAAGTCATCACTGGTAACACACACTGGTTGTATAATTTTGTCTTGAGCGATTGAGGTATATTAGACGAAAATACTTTTCTAAGTTTCCCGAATGCTGCCCAGCCGAGTTGGATTCGACGATTGACCTTTTTCACGAAGTTGGACCGGCCTAGTTGGACTGTTTGTCCTAAGCAGACGTATTAGTCTACGACTTCTAGAGTCGAGTTCCCCAACGTTATTGGGGTGGGCATAACACGGACGTTGGACATGACCTTCGTTTTGTCCATGTTCATTTTAAGGCCCACACGTTGGGAAACTCGACTGAGGTCTTCGAGCATTATGCCGAGGTCTTCCATCGTTTCTGCCACAGTTTCGCATACCACATAGTGATAATCTCGTCAAGCTCAAAAAACGACCACCGAAGTCACCCCCCCCCCCCCTCCCCACCCAAATGATCGTCAATTTATTTAACTGGTAATCTGGTCAAACAACACTTAAAACTCCAAGTTTCTCTCGCCAAATAGGTCTTTTATTTTCCAAAAGCCCGGTCCGTTCAGTCCCAAGCGCCTGGGCAGTTGTAGTGGCGATTGACGCGGAGCCAGTCCTTCTCCGTGATGTAGATCCGCTGGCCCATGTCGCCTTCATGCTCCTGTGGGTGAAAGAGGGGTTAAAGTTGTAGCGGCATACCTACACACAAAGTTCTTGCCCATCCTCGGAACATCAACATGCCTGCACCGATCGCCGTCGAATCATCATCAGCCATTTGACGCCCACTGCAGGACATAGGCGTCTCTCATGGTTTTTCTAACCATGAGGTTATTTTGCTATAATCGCCACGCTTGGCAGACGGGTTGGCGATCGCAGTATGCAGTTGGAATCTCAGGATGACGCTGCTGCCCGTCTCCTGGTAATTATAATGCCCGATATATAACCTTCCCCATTGATTTTGTCTTCACACGAACGTACTTTATAATTTACTTTATACTTTATTGCACATAAAATCATATGAACAAAACAAAACCCGCCGACTCGCACTTGGGCGGTTTCTTATTATTTCACTTCTATAATCCAAATTAATAGTCTTAATGGATGACATTTTTTGTTACAAATTACATAACCGCGGCTTTCAAACCACTTTAATTTCAGCGTGTGAAAGAGAAACAGCAATGAGAAACTATTAGGAGCACCTGCAAAGCGATAATGGTCCTCTCCCCGTTAGCCGAGAAGGCGTACGCGCCGTAGTGGAGGCAGCTCACGTAGTCGTATTCCACGCCCAAGTTGTCCACAAGGTCGGAAGTGTAGATGTTGAAGTTATGCTCCGTGCCTGGCGGAAACGAACGTTGTTGTTGTACATTTAAATGGTAAAATACTTCGTGGAAAGTTCGCAATGCTTGCTCTGAGGCGGATCTACATATTAGGTAATTTTTAGTTTTATAAGCAATAAGTACCTATTTGGTAATAGTATATTTTTTGGGTAGGTACATGATTTTGGTTCAAACTGTGAATCTCAAAAGTAGTAGGCACATAGGAAGTATCGTAGCGTTAAAAAATATATTTTCCATCCATTCCATCATCTATTTCCATTAAGATTGAGGAAGTAATTTTGGAGATAAAAAAAAATATTCACGTTGTCGCTTGTCTTGACTCTCTCTAGTGACATTCTCCGAGTGCCACATTCTCTCCCCCAATGACATTTAAGAGCTTTCCCGGAACCATGAATAATTCAGCGGTGCCATCTAGCGAATTTTTGTCGAACTGCTGCACACCTATGTCACGTTAGGTAGTATCTCTATAGAAAGCCGCAGCACGCCGCAGGCACTTTCACTCCCCGGTGACATTCTAGCGCAGACTGACTGTCTTTCTCTCTTCGTTTACCTACCGGGCAGCAGGTTCTCCTCGGCGATCCTGACATACTCGTCGCGGTTCCACGTGGACTGCATGTGGAGGAAGCCCAGGATGTGCAACCACTCGTGGACGATGGTGGCGTGGCGGAAGCAGCCCAGGCCGGGCGTGTTCCGGGCCAAGTTGAGCGTGTGGACGCCACGGGACTCCCAGTAGCCGACGTTGGCGTAGCACCCATTCGCGGCGCCCTGAGTGAATGAATGAATGAATGAATGAATGAATGAATGAATGAATGAATGAATGAATGATTTATTGCCACAAACAAACATGCTTACATACAATAATTAAGAAATAAAGGAGTATGCGTGTGAATATGTGTAGAGTTGAATGAGTAAAATTCGATAGAATTGGAATCTCTCATACCGAAACAGAGTTTTACATTTTATGGGGCCAATTGCTACCTATTTGTTATCAGGTAAACTTAATTACAGTAACTTTATTACTTTCGTCTTTTTGGAAATCCATGGAGGAGGCCTATGTCCAGCAGTGGACTTCTTGTGGCTGAATGATGATGATGATGATAGATCCGGGGCTGATCTCCGGGTCGCCCTTTTAACTAAAAGAGGAAAGAGGATTGTATACGTTTGAATCGTAAAGCCACTCACGGTGAGACGGACATAGACTGTGTCCTCGGGCTCCCTCTGCCGGAACTTGATGCAGGTGTGAAGCTCAAGGTCCGCGATGCCAGCGATGATGGCGGCCTGCTGCAGGGGGCCTGAAACAAAGTTTGAACAGAGACCTAACTATGCGCATCATATCTTATCCTTGGCACCTGATACAAATCATTCAATGAGGGGTCACAAAACCGGAGGCATTTAAAAAACCGGTTTTCTGTGGCCGGTTCGGCATTAAAACCGATTTCCCGGATTTTCGGTGATTTCGATTTTATCAGGGCCTAGATTCTGTTAATGCATTGTAGTAACATGACAACTGCATGAACATGGCGGTTTTCATTTCATGGCTGCTTTAAGTCTACGCGGGCACACCCATCAAACCTTCTAGGCGTCAATGGTACGAAAAAACACGTCACGTGACCCGACAGTGTACCTGTCATTATACTACAATGCACTAACAGAATCGAGGCCCAGGAGTATTGAGTTACCGGGCCGCCACAATAATGTAAGCAATCTTTCCGATGAAGCTCCTTACATTGCTCCGATTTCGTTTAAATCTGAAATCAGAGGTTATAGAGATCGCTATGTAGATTCTAAATTAAATTTATCGATGTAACGTTTCAGATATTATGTAGGTTCAACATCACGGAAATCGGTGACAAAAAACCATTTTTTACTTTTTGTTTCATTCATAACCACCTCGTTTTACGGTACCATAATGTTTTGGTAAATAATGTACGATGGAACAAAACCGAAAAAATTGTAAAAACGGTTTTGCGAAATCGGAAAACCGGGTTTGAAAAATTGCATCAAAACCGGGTAACCCAGTTCTTCCGGTTTCGGTGAAACCTATTTTGAGACCCCTACGTTCAATATGAAACCGGCCATTGGATAAAGATCCAACGTCATCCACAGATAAAGATCTGTGGATGACGTATGTCATGGATTGTCCTAAAACTCACCGAACTCGCCCTCGCCGAACTCCCAGACAACCGTATCGTTGGGCCAAGTGGTGTTGGGCCAAGTGTAGGCGTTGCGGCCCATCGAGTACTCCTGCACCATGCTGTCGATGATGAAGTCGTCCAGGATTATGTCGCCCTGGTACTTCCCGCTGAGCTCCTCGGCGTTTGCGAGGGGCTGGGCTGAGACGCGGGTGATGAACTGGCCATCGTCTGGAAGGAGGAATTTGTTAGTTAAGTTAAGCTTGAGGTTTGCGAATAAATGTTCTGCTGTCCCAACAAGAACAAACTGTTTGGTTTGGTTTGATGGTTTTCTAACTCACTTGTGTTTTTCTTTATCATGTAGTAGGCGTACATATTATGTAGTAGGCACAGTCGACAGCAGATCAACCTTAACATTTTAACTGCGAAGTCACAGAATATTGTTGAAGTAATGTTTACCAATAAATATTCTGCTGTTCCAACAATAACAAAATATTTGCTTTCGTTTGTTTGTTTTCTAATTCACTTATGTTTTTCTTTATCGTCTATCGTACTACATACAAACATAATGTAGTAGGCACAGTCGACAGCAAATCAACCTTAACATTTTTATTGCGAAGTCGCCCGTAACGTAATTGCGTAGAGTGCCACCGTGTAAAGTGCTGACAAAATAGCAAATGGAGTGGAATTATCAAGTGGGCAGATAATATCTACTTATGTCTCCTTAGTAGGGATGAACTATATTGGAAAAACATCGATGGTACCTTCTCACCTAAATATTGATATTTAACTATCGTCGATGAAAAAACATCTATATTACATTTTTAATATCGTGATCCGTCATTGTGAATGAAATGATATTCAATCTTGCAATAATCACAAAACAATTTCAACAAACATATACCTACCTCTTGGAGTTGAATTTAGAAAGCCTTCCTAGTACACCCCCAGAACAGTCATAGAATCTAATAAATAAAAATCTCGTGTCACAGTGTTTGTCATCGAACTTCTCCGAAACGGCTTCACCAATTTTTTTTTTAAATTTTTGTGTATATTTGGTAGGTCTGAGAATAGGTCGTAGGCTAATTAGTATGGCAAAACAAAGTTTGCCGAGTAAGCTAACTAGTATAATATAAATAACCACCAAATTATGGTATGTGCGATGTATGTCACTAATTCAGTCATAACGTTATCAAGATAGAAGATGACGTTTGACTAGCATGAAACTCCTACTCCTACCGGTCTAGCCTTGGCGAAATTTTCTTTGATAATCATAGTAGGTCATCATGGAAGTAAAAAACCTTCGGGGGTTCAACTTGTCACGCACGGCTCATCGCTGCCACTAAAATTTGTCTCGAATGTTTTTAACTCCAACTTCTCACATGTTTTTCTTTCTCTATTTAAAAAACAGAAACGTTCCTGACTGATAGACAACGCACTGACCACAGACTAAAAAACCAGTGGGCCTACAAATTGGTGAAAAGTAGTTATAATATTCCTTCAATACCAAAGGGCAATTTTAGAGGTGAAACGTGATGGTATTTTGCATGAAGAAATCATCATTCACGCGGAAGAGGTCGCGGGAAAAAGCTGATTTACCTTATTCATCAATTAATCTACTGTTACAATAAGTTATTTTTTGTGAGCCTCTTGGCCAACTGACAACTGCTGTTAACAGTAGATTAACAAATTGTTAGTGTACGAGAAACCGGGGTTCAAAAGATAATATTTTTAACGTTCGGACGGAAAGTTGGACTTTGTAGGCACCCAAAAAAATATGCCACAAAACAACTATTAACGTACCAGTTTTAGTGTTCTCCAAGAAGGATCTAAACTGCTGGATCTCCGCCAAACTTCTGACCACAGCTGGAGTGGCAGCCACCACCGCCACCAGACCACATATCACCACCAGTTTGCCAATCATCGTGCTATCAACTAATTACTGTTCTCATTTGCATTAATTTATAAGCAGCGCGACAAGTAATCACTGGATATCAGCAAGATTCTAATTGAGCCGATAGCGCAGGATTGATAGGTATTTTTCGATGACATCGCGACTTTTGCAACTATATAGCTTTTACAGATATGACGATTATTAGTGTGTGTAGTTGTACAGTAGGCCGACTAAGCCGTCAAGATTGTATAGGTGCCTACACCATCTAAAAAAACAATGTCTCAGGCACTGCAGCGTCCGAGTGGTTCCTCCACCCATCTAGTGTGAGTGAAGGTGCCACTGGACGCTCATCTCATTATTTAGATGTAAAGGCCAAAGTATTTTTTTCTGTAGTTGTAGTTTGTAGTTTGTGTGTACAACGAGGACATTAAGTACCTACGATATGTTACCGGCAATGTGTATAATACAGGTATTCTATACAATACCTAGACAATGTATCCAATACTGGAGTCGTACAGGCAATGTAAGTATGAAATACATATTATGACTTACTTTAGGTATTTGTTCGGAAGATTCACAGGAAAAATCAACCGGCGGATTTCTCCTACGGTGATAGAGTCGCAATGCTTCAATAACAAATAATGTTCGCTGTATTTATTTCATTCAACAATTGTTCATAACAAAAATAAAAATGAATACTTAACATTAAAATAAAATAACGTAAATCGTGACGTAACGTAAACCGGGGTCTTCTGGTTTCGGGACAGACCGATTGCCCACCTGAGCTATTATATGTAGATGGTGGCGACTGGCACAATATTCTAATCATATTGTGCCAGTTTTTCATTGCCTGAAAACACGAATAAAACCACGTTTTCTAAAAATGAAACCTAGCTAGATCGATTTATCGCCCCCGAAACCCCCTGCATGCTAAATTTAATGAAAATCGTTGGAGCCGTTTCCGAGATTCAGATTATAATCTGGATATATATTGCCCGTTCAAAGGTATTAGATAGATACGATTACCTGACGTGCAGTCAGCATTGTCATATTTCATACATTACCTGAACGTTTTAGGTATTCTGAATGCCTAAAAGTATTCATAATATACAGATTGTCGGTAACATATTATATTTCTTTTTATACAGGTTTGATCTACACAGAAATCGTTAAAATACGTTGTTTGCTCGTCCTAGGTCGTTCATTCATCTCATTCGTTCAAGAAATGTGACTAAATTAGGGCTGAAAACTAAATAAGTCACCTGCGCTGCGACTATAATATGCGACTGCGACTACATCATCATCATCATCATCAGCCATTTGACGCCCACTGCAGGACACAGGCCTCCCTCATGGTTTTCCAAGCTTCGAACATAACCATGAGGGGTTTTTCCGTAATCGCCACGCTTGGCAGGCGGGTTGGCGATCGCAGTATGCTGTTGGAATCTCAGGAAGACCCTGGTAATTTAATTCCTTAGTCGCCTTCTACGACATCCACGGAAGGTAATGGAGTGACGCTATTCTTAATCCGGCGCCACACAGACTGCGACTACATACTTGAAATATATATGTTTTTAATTTAATGCCGCTCGACGTGTAGAAAGATTTTAAATATATTTTTTGTTATTCTTACTCACACGCATCGAGCGTTGTTTTAGGAGCAAATTGTAATATTTATAAATATTAAGACATATTTTTCTTAATTTAACTTTAATCGCACCAAACGAAAAACCACATACTCTACTTATTTAACTGAAAAAGCTTTATTTGGTAATATCTGTTTAAATAACTATTTACATTCTATGATTGTAACCATAATTAGTGTTAAATTTCTTTTCTTTTTTTAACATTTTTTTAGTTCTTTTCATTTTTATTTTTACTCTGGCTTGAATTATGTAGAGCTTGAACACATAGTAGGTAATTTGCTTGGTATTTATACATATGCGGGCACTCATAAAATTATTACAAGGTATGTAATAAAAAATTATATCTATATGTAGAGCCGCAGTCCAAGTTTTCAGTCAGACAACAAATTGGTAGCCAAATTGGCATGCTTAGCGTAGCCGGTTGTCAGTGTCGTATTAATGCGACTGTGTGCGTGCAACCATGACAATTTTGTCTTTGCATCACTTATGGTCTAGGTATCTATGCGGGCGCTGATTAGCGCAACCTCGCGCTGAATTAGAAATCTATACCTTGGCACTGAACCGGAGCTTGTACTGGAACGCAAACCGCACGTGTGACGCCCGTCCGAGCGCGTCAACTAAGTGGTTCCAACATGCAGGTTTCCTCACGATTTAATTGTAGTCAAGAGCGGCTTTTAATTAAAAAAATGTTAGTAGTACAACTATCACTGTAACTATCAATTGCCATACCTAACTATAGTGACTACCACTCACTAATTTAGTTTTCAGCCCTTCTTTATTGGTTCCCTTATAAAATTAAAATTCTACGCCTTGTATATTTTAAATCTTGATACCGTTGCGCAGCTTCAGCGCAATGAAAATATCAAAGTTAAATTGTTTAAAAAAAATAGGGGATATTTTAATAGGTTTGATTTTTTTATCTGTCTTTGTGTACTGTCGACAAAAAATTAGTGGTTCATTTTATATTTTTTCTTTAAATTTTCGTGGCCAAAATTTACTTTGGCCACGAAACCACGAAAACTGAAAGAAAAAAAAAAGTTAAATTAACTCACATATAAACTTATTTTTTCTTGAATACCTACACGTTATATGTTTTGCGTTGGATAGATTGGAATATTTTGCTTTAATATATAATTTAATAAACAAGAGTTTCAAACAATTTTTCAAGTTACTGTTACTTAATAAGACAAAGTTACTTAATATCCGTCAAATATATACATATAAAACATGCATACTAATAAAAAAATATTGAAGAACGATATACATACTAATATAAACCTAAGTCGAGTCAAATCACCTCAATATAACTTGAGAAGCAAACGCAAAAACAAACTTAAACTAAGAACACCACGAACTGAATATGGTAAAAGAAATGTGATGTATGAAGGAGTCCAACTTTATAATAATTTACCGGCCGAAATAAAGGACATAGAAAATATGAATGCTTTTAAAAATAAACTTAAACTACATGTGAGAAGGCCTGTGCCCTACAGTGGGACGTATATAGGCTGCTTATTAACATGTCTCAAATTATAATTAAGCTTAATCTTACCTTAATGCATGCCATATAAATTTAATCTAATTTTAAATTTTATTTTCTCATTAATTAAGCGAACCAAGTTTAGTACAGTAACGAAAAACGTCCGCAGTCAGAATTTCATAAAAACTACGACTCGCCACAGGTTACTCAAAAACAAAACAAAATTGCGTAACATATTGGCTCTGAGAAAAAGTGATCTGCGCAAAGCTGTGATAGTCCAGACCGATGGTCGCTGAATAGATATTTCCACACCATGGAACTGACCGACAGCCCGCTTTGCCGGGGATCCCTCAAAGAACACCCGCTCACGTCACCATTCACTGTGAGAGGGTGGACAAGCAACGGACCGCCACCCGGGATCCCTTCAGGAGGCCTGCAGTGACATCAAATCACTGCTGGCTTTATGGAAAGAGATAGGCTGGCTGAAGTAATCTCACAGCTTTGCTAGCAATGGTCCAACCATGAGGCTTAAGTGCGGAAATCTCAGGTATAACGAACCTGATATAGGCATTCGATTCAATTCAATTCAATTCAATTCAAATATTTTTATTCATTGTAAAAACAGAATGTTTACTTAATGAACGTCAAAGTTGTTAGTTTCACAATTAATGGATTATGTGGAGAAGAAGCTAACAAGGAAACTCCACATTTATTCTTTTCAAAACACGTTTTAACTTAATTAACAGAGTTTTCAACTTAAAATATTAGTCATGAATGTGTTGAACACTAGTCACAATCGTCCTTTAAATAATATTAATCTACTGTTTAATGCCAAACATCTTTGTCTTCTAAATAATCCTTGATGTTATAGTAAGCCTTTTTGCACAGAATGTGCTTAACACATTTTTTAAATCGCGTTGGAGGTAACTCTAATATATCTTGAGGAATTTTGTTGTAGAACCTTATACAGTGCCCCATAAAGGATGTGTTAACTTTTGCAAGTCTAAATAGTGGAAATGACAATTTATGTTTATTTCTAGTATTAACATTATGGTGGCCACCAACATTTTCGAAGTCTTTGATATTTTTTCTAACGTACATAATATTTTCATAAATGTATTGACATGCAACTGTTAAGATGTTGGTTTCTTTGAAGAAATCTCTTAGCGAATCCCTACTACCTAACTTGTAAATAAATCGGATGGCTCTCTTCTGTAAGATGAAGATCGTCTCAATGTCTGCTGCCCGACCCCACAGTAGTATGCCGTAGGACATAATACTATGGAAGCAACCAAAATAAACAAGCCTAGCAGTTGCAACGTCAGTGAGATCTCTAATTCTTTTGACTGCATATGCTGCAGAACTAAGCCTGTGTGCTAGTTTTACAATATGAGGACCCCATTGCAATTTTGAATCGATTGTGATGCCTAGAAAAACGGTATCTACTACAAATTCTAGTTTTTCTTTTCCGAGTACAATGTTGTTTTCAACTAATCTTACGTTTGGTAAGGTAAACTTTATACATTTTGTCTTTTTGGAATTTAGAAGCAGATTATTTGCCGTGAACCAATCCAACAAACGCGAGAGAGCATCATTTGCATCGTCGAGATTATTTTCTTGTCTCTTAATTTTAAAAATAAGTGACGTGTCATCTGCAAATAATACTATCTCGGACATGTTTTGTACCATAAACGGCAAATCATTTACGTATACAAGGAAAAGGAACGGCCCCAAAATTGATCCCTGTGGTACTCCCATTTTTATTTGTGAACCTGTGGATTTTATACGATTTATGTCCGCTTTTTGAACCCTTCCTTTTAGATAAGATCTCATCAGTTGTAAACCTTTCCCCTTTACTCCGTAATGCTCTAGTTTTAGCAAAAGTGTCTCGTGGTCCACGCAATCAAATGCCTTTGACAAGTCACAAAAAACACCTATAGCATCCCTACGATCCTCCCATGCACTATAAATATGTTTAACTAGCAAGACACCAGCGTCCGTCGTCGACCGTCCCTGCGTGAAGCCGAACTGCTGGTTATGGAGAAGTTGATAATTATTAAAGTGCGTAAGTAGTTGAACTAAAACAATCTTTTCGAATATTTTGCTCAATACGGGTAGGATCGAGACTGGTCTGAAATTTGTGGGATCGTGTCTATCGCCACTTTTAAACAACGGAACGAGCCTACTGTATTTCATTAGGTCAGGGAATGTACCCTCACCTACACATTTGTTAAAAATTTTTGCTAAATGAGAAGCGAGGACATCTATTACTGAACTAACTATGATTACCGACATTCCCCACAAATCTTCCGTTTTTTTAAGATTTAATAGTTTAAACGCTTTAATTACGCTATGGGGATTAATGAAGTCGAACGAAAACTCGTAATCGCACGAGGGGACATTGTCTTTTAATAAACTTGCAGCAAGATCAGGAGACGAGTCTAAAGGCATTCAGTATATCCGTACTTTTTGGGACACTTGTATGTAGGAAGTACGAGCAGTCTAGAGGATGAAGCTTTCAAACATTTCTATGTGACATTTCTGTTCACTTGTCGAGGGCAAATAGGTTCACGTCCGAGTCGGTCAAATAACGCAAACGCCCCGATTGGAACGAAAAGCAAGCGTGCCGATTTTTTATCACCTGCTATGTTACTAGTTCGAATCACGGCCTGTACCGATGACTTCGTTTTCTAAGTTAGTAAGGTACTTTTGTGAAGCTACATTTGTGAAGTACACGCTTACGGCAAAGCAAAACATGAGTGTCTGATGTGTTCACATACCTCAGTGACGCGGTGGGGACGTTCTCTGAGAGAAGGTCTGTGCCATGCAGTGGGACGTTTAGTCTATAAAAAAACCGGACAAGGGCGAGACGGACTCGCCTACCGAGGGTTCCATACAAATTTGTAAGTAATTACATAATATAAATAGCGCAGGAATCGAGTCTCGCAGTTTTTCCGAGCTTTTCCCTAACTTCAAAGACATTTTTTTTAATGATTTAATTACAAAATGTAATGTAATGTTCTCAGATTTAAGCCTGTAGGTGCTTATAGTATACCACGATAGTAATTGAATCGTGTGATTTTAAAACGACACATGTCCTTTCATTACAACTTTGCAGGAAATAGAAAAAACTGTTTTATTCAAATACTAATATCTACAACAGCAATATTTTAGCATATTATATTGATTTCTGTATGAATAAACTACAATTTTTTTTTCTAATGTAAATCAGTAGGTAGGTGTAAATAATTTAATTAAAAAAAATGGGCAAGTGTTATTTTAAAAACACATGTGACTTGTGTTGTTTTAAAATCACACGATTCAATTGCCAAATTTTATAGTTCTAGGTCAACGGAAGTACCTACCCTATGAATTTTGATTCCCTTGAGTGTGTCTAAATATACGTTTTTTGCGGGATAAACGACCGTAACTTTTTTTTACGTTAACTTAGATGTTTGATTTTTTTACAGCTTCAAGAGCTGTAGACATGTGTTTGGGGTTATTATAACTCGATACCTCCACGCGTTCGCGAGATAAAGGGTCTTGACCTCAGAACACAATTCTGAGGTCTTGACAGACAGACGGACGGGCGCGGACGGACGGACAACAAAGTGATCCTATAAGGGTTCCGATTTTCCTTTTGAGGTGCGGAACCCTAACTGAAAACTGTTAGTCAATACATTAGACAGGTAGATATCTAGTAGATAGATGTTAGTGTACGAGAAAGTGACTTATTGTAAGTACTACTAATTGGCTACGCGGTGTACATCGAATTGTTCAGGGATGTCCAGATTGCCCAGGGCGATTTATGTCCAAGCGGAATGTATGGCTGTTCAATAGAGCGACATTAGTACGGTAATGTTTGTTTCATTCGTAGTCTACTAACCCGTGCAGCTTAAATCGGCGCCTCGCGCGATTTGATTTTCTTCGATAGTGATACCTATTTAATTTGCGCAGGTTATACTGTTGGAATGGCACTATATTTAAAGTCGTCAGCATACGAACCTTTGCACGCGTGTACTCTACTTGATTACAAAAAAAATGTAAAGGTTGACCTGCTGTCGACTGTTCAGCTACCTATTGCTTAGTAGACTACAAAATAGAGGCAAATAACAGCTATTTTCGTACTAATACCATTACATTGAACAACTATGTACCTATGTATTAAACTCCTCGGTCTCGATGTCCATGTGTAGAGTTGGTTTTACCAAGATCGATAAGCAATCTCCTAATTAGGTACTTCATTACTGCGTTTCGCTACTTATCTTGACATTACCAATCAATAACCAATTGTATGTAGTTGTTATTCAGGTTCTTTACCTATTTACTAAGACTCATCCACAAATTACAACTAACACAATTAATGTGGAGGGGTGCCGGCCCTCGAGTCTAATACACACATAGTTTTTGAATAGAATCATTAAGCACGACAATACCCTCTATTCCCTTGCCTCTATTTGGCAATCCACTAAGCAATAGCAGAACAAAGTCATTCCAATAGTGTAACGCGCAAATTAAATATCTATCTATTGAATGAAGATGTCATCGCGCGAGGCGGCGAGTTATATTGCACGGATTATACCATTGGAATGAGATTGGTTACTAGACTACCAATTGTCAATGAAAATATCATTAATGTACTAATATGACTCTATTCACTAACTACGGTCAATTACAGTTAGGATTGCCAATTTCATAGGAGATCATTAGAGGATAGCCACAATAATAAACTAAAAAGTTATAACAACAAAATAACACTCGCGAGAAAAAGAAATTTAAGAGCAAAAAATAAAATAAACCTTTTTATACATACTTACTAAAAAAAAACGAATTACCGTAGATTGGCGATTTCTAGCGCCTAGGTAGGTAAGCACGACGTTCTTCTAAATTGTTACTGTCATATTCACGGATAGTCTTCATCGTATTTTAATAAAAAAATCTAAAAAAGGGATGAGACAAAATTAAACATTGAAATGTGTATTCCAAAATTGCATTTATTTCTCGCTATATATATAAATCTTTTCATAATCTATAAGATGATAGAATATCATTATAATACTTATATTCATAGATAACTACGTTTTAACAAAAAAAAAAATAGAAACATAATTATACAAAATATTGGACGATACACCATTTTTGCCTTCCTCGTAATTTTTAATATAAAAATTATTCGGTCTCTTTCATGCAAAACCTTTCATTCCCTGATCAATATAAAAATACGTCTATAATCTTAGCATACGCTCTTAAAATTATCAGTTCAGTAATTGAATTTACATCTATTTGGATGCCACAGAACAAAGGACTCGCAAAGGAAAAATAACTACTGGCAAAAATTTCAATTCTATGGAAATTCTCATCACCTTAAAAGGTCTCCTTACCCTAAAATCTCAAAGGATGCGGCTTTATGTTACTCAAAAAATAAGTAACTAAATACTTACTTACATTTCATTATAACTATAACATCGTGGCACATTGTCATTTTAATATTATTAGAATAACTTACTTCGATAATGAGCTTCAATACAATCAACCAACTTAAAATTAAATACAAAATAGCTTTGAAGTACTTGTGCCTTTCCGTAACTGACTTACAAAAAAATATTTTTAAAGTTGAACACTGCTGAAAATTGTACTATTTACATTATTATAACGATGATTTCAAGAAATCCCAAAACAAATATTGGATTTATTGTAACCACGATAACTGACAACCTAATTGATAAAGGCTGACTAAGTAATGAATAGCAACTGAAATTTATTAAAAAAAATTGTCAATTACTAAGATTACAACTATTTTAAACTAACTATTTTAAAGAGATTTAAACCTTAGTGCGCTTGGCGTAGCTTACAGAGGCTGGGGAACCTTTGTTCTTACGCTAAACATGAGAATATCATTTGACATAGTACATACCTATAAACTTGTAAGTATTGCATCAAATCTTAAATTAGAGCTTCGCTTAGCAAAGACTTAGTAATAATACGTCGGCAGTGAATAACTGGTTTTATATTATACAATCATGTTGTATTAAACAACTATTAAAAAAAACTTTTTAACAAAGAAAATCTACAAGCGTTATAAAAACCCAATCTACTTTTATGAAAATTAAAAAAACAAGAAGGTAAACAAAATTTCTTACATATTTTTTTTGTATTGCACCAATGTTAAGTTTTTTAAACGAATATAAAATATCTATTGCATTTTCAAGGGAAACCCATATTTCTTTTAATACAGGATGGTTTGCGATTTAAAATCACTTCGCCTGCATATTATAGATCTTGAGAGAACTAAAGATCTCTTGAAAACTCAGTTCGCATGTAGACTCCCTGTATTTCTACCAAATTACGAGTATAAAAGCTTTTTGAAAACTATAAATTCTAGTTACCTACTATTCAGTAAAAATCTGAAGGTTAGACCTTTAGGCAGAATTAAATAATTATTAAATACATGCAAAATCGTAATAGTATTTCTACCAAATAATAAAAGTTTTTTGAAAACTATGAATTCTAGTTACCTGCTATTGAATAAAAATCTGAAGGTGAGACCTTCAGGCAGAATTAAATAAATCATTAAATACATGCAAAATCATAATTATAGCAACGAACTTAAATTGAAACGGCAATACATCTAGCATTCCCTTGGGATCTACTTTGTCCAAATACTTTTTTTTTATTAATAATAATAAATATAAGAGATAGATATCTTGTTACGGAGACGGCGAGTGTAGTCGAACCGTTAAGAATAATCTAGATGCTAGGTGCAGACAGATTACGTAATATTAGGGGTTAAAGTATGAAATTGCCGTTTTATTGCAATAGGTTCTTTGAATTGACATAGAATCTTCATGGTTTGAGGTTTTCGAATGAAACTTTTTTCAAATGGTTTCTATGATGTTCTTTTTTTAAAAAATGTGAAACATTTGAATATCGACTTTCAATTGTTTTTGTTATTCAATTTAGACAAGAAAGATGGATACTGCGAAAATTCGCGTGATTATGAGGCACCCATTTTTCGTATTTTTTTATTTTATTGATTTGACGCAAGTGAGTCAATATTGTGGGTAAGGTAACGTTAAACCATGCCATACATTTTTTAAAAAAAGAACATCATAGAAACCATTTGAAAAAAGTTTCATTCGAAAACCTCAAACCATGAAGATTCTATGTCAATTCAAAGAACCTATTGCAATAAAACGGCAATTTCATACTTTAACCCCTAATATTTACTTGAGTGTGTAGTGACAAGGGAACCGGAACAGAGAAGAGAAACAGAGCTATCTATTAGACAGAGACATAAAGGTATTCTGGAATGTTCGATAGTCCTCTAGTACCTTCGATGTGATTCTAGGTATTTCTAGAAGATATTCTAGAATGTTCTATAGTTTTCTAGTATCTTCGACGTCTTCCTGGGTACTTCCCAAAGTTCCTAGACCGGTCATATTATTACGTACTTGATCATTAGGGAACATTCTAGAAACCTTCTCGAAGTGTGTGAGTGAGATAGTCATATATGTTAGAGAAGGATAGGTATATAGCGTGCGAGTGAGATAGATAGATTTGTTAAAAAGAGATAGAACGATATGAGTTTGGTATAAATAGCGGGGCGCACGGCCCCGCAGTATCGAGGTGGGTCGCTCAAGATGTCGGTTTAGGGGTCCTTAGGACCAAACCAGCCCCCAGGTGGTGTTTAGTGGGTAGGCGCACTTCCTGTGAGTCCCACATTGGCAGCACGGCCGGGCCCGTGCTGTTATGCATGAGCATTCATCACCTCCCTCCCCCGTGTCCTCCGGAGGGTGCCCTTTTTAGGGCACAAAAAAAAACCCCGCAGTCAGTTCACGAATAGAAATTGTCAAGTTGATAATCAGTAATAGTTGATATCAAGAGTTGAAGACGAGTAAAGTTGAAAAGTTATAAGTAAAAGCGAATTGAACTATGATTGAAGATTAATTAACGGAAAGTTTGAAAAGTTAAACGCATTTTCATACAGTCTATATCATACCTATTTCTTCATATAAAATGTTACAAAACTATCATAAATTTATAAGATTGTATAAAACTAATGCTTGCAAAGGCAAGGATTCCGATATCCAAAAGTACCTCATTTAATTTGGCCTAATACTTGATGCCGATTAAACTACATTTCTTCATAATAAGGTCATTTAAAAATATCGTCTTTTAAAACGCATTCTTAAAATATATTTCGAAATATCCTATTCATTTTCAAAATATATTACTTACAAATATTACATACATTATGTACAAAACATAAGTCTGTTACATCTGTATGTAACGTATATTTCTGTACATAAATATTAAAGTAGCATTATTCAAAAAGAATTACTTGTTCCCTGGTATTATTTACGTATATTAAAAACATATCTAAGCACAAAAGCACAGTATGGCAGTGTCTGTTGATTGAGTGTCGAGGAAAATGTTCAACTATTTCTATTGTCTTAAGTTCCATAATTCAATACAAAAGGCATGAACCTTTTTGGCATATTGGATATAGGTACTGTATTTCTAGCAAAATCTCAGTTTCATAACTATGTATATAACAATAAATGCATTTCGTTTTTAAACCTACCGATATAAGAAATTGGCACAAGGTTAAACAGTTTAACGGCCTCATTTATGAAAACACCATTTCTCTAAAATACTCCCCAGGGGCAGTTTAAATAATCTGTGGTTACGTACTCTCCTTTATCACAGACTATTTAAACTGCCTCTGAAGAGTGTTTTAAGGAATTGTGTTTTTATAAATAACACCGTAAGTATATTATTAATGTACTCGTATAATGACACTTAATGTGAATTACTCTGCGTGTAATTCAGATTAAGTGTTACTCCAGGATATGATCAAATTACTCAAATCCGTTCTGCCCCACAGGATGTTTCAGAAAGGTTCTGTCCTACTTAAGGTGGTGGTTCTACTCAGCAAAACAAAAAACTTTTATCATGAGAGCAAATCAGAAATACAGAAAAAATCATTGTTTCTCGATACATATTTCGAATTTGGATACTTTTAATTTGGGATTTGTTTGTATTAACGAATAGAGTAACTAATTCAAGTTTCACATAACCTTTCTGATGCACCCTGTATATAATTAGTTGCATAATAAACAATTACCGTTCTATTATTTGTGGAATACACAGGGACAAAGAGCTACAGAAAGGTGTTGTTTCACGATTTGCAGCAAGATTCAGCCCAGACAAAAAAACTAACAGAAATAAACTTTGATTAAACTGTACCTTCACTAGTTTGTATACACAAATATTTATATCACAATTGTGCTATCTTGTTTCACGAAACATGGCTGCTACAATGTTTGGCAACATTGTTCTTAAACTATTTATTCTAATATAAGCCTTTTCTGTCATGTAAACTAAAGGTTATAAACTCATTATCAGCTATTATTTATTGTAGTTTGTTGGATTTTTCAATATGGTCTAGGTCGAGACCACAGCAAGACTTGTATTATTGGTGCAAAACCTAAGGTAAAACGAATGTGAATGAAATTGAGAATGTCTGATCAAGATATCAATGACTATACTAGAGGCAGTCTTTCAAGAGTTCCGATCAAGGCAATTTTATGAAGATTTTAGCCTAGACTTGACAGTACTAATCATCTAACGTACATAATAACTTAAGGTCTCTGTAATCCTGAACCGATAATAAATACATTTTCATTTTTATCTTTAATTTTCAACACTTTTAAACAGAGACACCATGTAAAAGAAACTGGTATCGGAGCCTTCCTTCTCTTTCCTGGGGACCGTTCCAGGCACCAGCGATGGTGCGTAGAACGGTGCAGAAATATGTGAACTCAAATAAATTCATAATCGTGGTAAGAATCCAGCTTCTTATACAATGATGTCTAACGTACGTTGGTGCTGAAACAGCAAACATTTGACGATGTTTTTCTGCCAAAACAGATTCGCACAGTAATTTACAGTTTTCCAGTGTTGTACCTACAGACATTTGCGCAATACAAAAGTCCTTTGGTCGATGCAAAGCTAACTTTGCATTAGGATAAAATGGTAACCCTAAAAACGTTTAAAGTGTCGCAAAATTCACTAATCATGATGATCATCAGCCACTTGACGCCCACTGCAGGGCACGGGCCTCCCTCGTGGTTTCCATAACCATGAGGGGTTTTGCCATAATCGCCACGCTTGGCTGGAGCCGTGATCTGGTTCCGTTTGGCGCCGGATTAAGAATAGCGTCACTCCATTACTTTCCGTGGATGTCGTAGAAGGCGAATAAGGTAACAAATTACCAGGAGACGGGCGGCAGCGTCTTCCTGAGATTCCAAACGCATACTGCGATCGCAAACCCGCCTGCCAAGCGTGGCGATTATGGCAAACCCCTTCATGGTTAGAAAACCATGGAGGAGGCCTATGTCCTGCAGTGGGCGTCGAATGGCTGATGATGATGATGATGATGATAATAATTAGGCCACTGCAGAGTTAACGTTGCGTGACTCTTAAGATTTTTTAAGAGAAAATTGTTGAAAATTTTGCATGTAATTGGTTGGATCAAGTGGTATCACATAAACTCTAAGGCTCTTTATTACCTAATATTCTTGGCAATGCAACTTACGGCACTATTCTACCTAGCTATGTTAGAAAAATACTTTCACAGTGCTACTAAGAAAAATGTAAGACTGTTCAAACGTCAGTGTGCAGTGCATAAGCCTATATATAATTAAACTCATAAGCTCGTCTCCTGTCGTTCTAACTTATCGTGGTAGCATAGTAAACCAAAATTATATCGGCAAAAAATATACAATATTCTCTCTTGCTTTAACCACTGAATCTGAAGTAATTCCTCTTTATCTTTATTGAGGTAAAGTGCAGTCAATGTTGTCGTGACTACGTTAATCACGTTGGCAAGAGCACCACTGTGCACATTCTGTTATTTTCGCTAAGTTCCATGGCTTAAGGAGTCTCTAAATGACTATGACGAATCGGACTTTTACTTCATCTATAATAAAGCGGAAACAGATTATTGAAACGCGACGCGACCCGACCCATCAAATCTTACTATTTTCTTTTTCAATTTTGTTCACATTAGGAACATCCGACGCAACGCAACTATTCATACAAGTTATGTCGTCGCGTCGGGTGGCGTGTTATTAGTGTGTCGGAACCTTAAAGGCGGAAACAGACTATTGAAACGCGACGCGACCCGACCCAACGCGACGCGTGTTGAGTCAAATCAAATATTACTATTTTCTATGATCAGAATCACATTAGAAACATCCGATGCAACGCAACTAATCATACAAGGTTATTAGTGTGTCGGAACCTTAATTATCCTCATGACGTTTTCAGAGCTGAATCTAAAAATATTCGTACGCTGCCATTTCAGAATACAAAAGTACGTCTTTATTTCTGTCTTAGCTTATCTTATATGTTGTTTGTCTGCCGTCGTAATAGCGAAGTTCCGTTTAGAAGGTATGGATGCTGGGTCAATGGTCACCTCTGAGAAGTTCCATCAGCAGGTTGAAGCTGGGTCCGTCGCCATCTTTGTTTTTGTTTGCTGGGTTCAGCATCTCCTTGCCGACTTGCATGAAGAACTGGAGGAAGGAAGAACAGAGTTAGAATCACTCTCTGATAAGGGGCACTCTGACAGAACAATCCCAATGTACATACGAAAATCGGGGGTCTATTTATCAAGACGAACAACTGAACAACAATATGAGAAAATTTTTGCAAAAAAGTTCAGGACTAAAATTACTAAAATTAATGTGGGCAATAAATTATCTTATCTTAATAATTTTGGATACAACTTTTACATTAAAACCTAAGCATAGGGAAACAAACATGTATTTTAAATTCCCATAATTCACTCAAATCAAACCACATTTATCGAAACTATACAAATTTTATTAAAATCATTAAAAATGTTAAGATTGTACGAGCGAGACAATGCTGTCTCGGCTAGACGTACATGCAGCCTTAAATAATTGAAAAAAAAAATTGAAGGACACCCTAGGCCGAAATTCACCTGGCAGGTCCCCTGCAGCTCGAAAATGCACAGCTGGAGCTTCCTGAGATATTTTCAAACCCCGGCCAGTAGTAAAGGTAGCCTAGAGCCGATATTCACCAGGCAGAACTTCTGCAGCTCAAGCTGCAGCTCCCTGAGATATTTTCGTAAAGGTATTTTCATAATTTTCTAGAAGTAAAGGCACCCTAAGGCCGATATTCACCTGGCAGGTCCTTTGCAGCTCGGGAATGCGCAGCAGCAGCTCCCCGAGATATTTTCGTAAAGGTATTTACGTAATTTTCCAGAAGTAAAGGCAGACTGAGGCCGATATTCACCTGGCAAGTCCTCTACAGCTCGGAAATGCACACCAGCAGCTCCCGAGACATTTTCAAACCCCGGCCAGAAGTAAAGGCAGCATAAAGCCGACTTTCACCTGGCAGGTCCTCTGCAACTCGACAATCCACAGCTGGAGCATCTCGAGATATTTTCGAATCCCGGCCAGCCGGTAAGGGCAGCCTAAGGCCGACATTCACCTGGCAAGTTGTCTGCAGCTCGAGAATGCACAGCAGGAGCTCCCGAGATATTTTCAAACCCCCGGGCCAAAAGAAAAGACAGCCTAAGGCCGTTGTTCACCTGGCAGGTCCTCTGGAGCTCGGGAATGCGCAGCAGCAGCTCCCCGAACTTGGCCGGCGTGTCGGGCGAGTGCGCCGCCGTGTAAGCCTGCAGCGCCGCCAAAGCCTTCTCCTGCGACGCGCGCACCTTCTCTGCTTCGCGCAGTTCTGACGTGTCTGCGACCGAAAAAGGGAAGCTATAGTATCTATATAAACTGCACTTGATTTGTGGGTTGCAAAAATAACCATATTTGTACCTATTGTATTGTGTTGTTGTATTGTGTTGTGTTGTGTTGTGTTGTGCTGTGCTGTGCTCTACTATATTGCATTGTGTTCAAAAGTAGTGTACAAAAACAGCCACCTATTTTTTGTACACTAACAACTTGTTACTAGTGTCACTGTAAACAGCGGTCACAAAAAAAACAACAACCTGAGAGCTGTGGCCTAATTATGCGCACCAAATCCTGTCGGAGTCCTGACGTTTGCGATAGCAATTGGTATGGAATTAGACAGTTAAACGATTGGAATCGTTCGGTATTTGGTACGCGTAACATAGGAGCAGTTAACAGTAGTTGACTTGTACAGATAGCCTCCAGTCTTGGTGTATTTTCATGTTTGTGACGTGCTTGCCTGCTTACCATAACACAGTGTATCCTAGTTAGGGACCAGGACAAGTGGTTCCGTACCCGAAAGGGGTAAGGGTGATGTATTTCTGTTGCCGCTATAAGAGGAAATACTAAAAACAGAACAAAATAAACATTTAAGGCGGCTCCCATACAACAAAGGTGATTTTTTGCCGTTCTTTGCTCGATATTAATAACGGCAACAGGGGGACGCTTGAAATACTCAAATGTTGTATAAATACGGAACCCTTCGTGCGCGAGTCCGACTCGCACTTGGCCGGTTTTTTTTTTATTCGGTACAGTCCGTAGACTCACCCGAAGTAAGAAGTACGATGACTTTGAGCGCGACGTACTCGTACCGGTCCACCCGAAGCCGCCGCAGGTGGTCTGTGAAGCTGAGCATCCGCTCGATGCACGGCGTCAGTCCCAATCTGGGGGAGAGAGGGCTCTTAGGACACGTCTTGGTTCTTGGCTACTTGGCCGGTTTTTTTTTACGGATTTCGCAGGGATAATAAAGCACTGTTAATTAAAGAAGGGTCATCATCATCAAGGGTGTCATGGTTTTCCAAGCTTCGAACATTAGGGGGTTTCGCCATAATCTCGCGATCGCAGTATGCGGCTGGAATCTCAGGAAGACGCTGCTGCCCGTCTCCTGGTAATTTAATTCCTTAGTCGCCTTCTACGAAATCCACGGAGGGTAATGGAATCCGGCGCCACGCGGACTAGAGACGCCTATTGCCTCTTGCTCCTATAATTATTGCCTCTTGCTCCTATAATGTTGCCGTCTATAATGTGTGAGCAAACGGCCTATACTCAGTCCCTTTCTTTAAATAGCCGTCGCATAATAGAATAACGTGGAAAGTGGGAAGGCTTCTACCAGATGATCTGACGACCTGGTTACGGTGGCGGGGAGTCGCTGGATGCGGGCGGCACAACACCGGGAAGCTTGGAAGACCATGAGGGAGGTCTATGTCCTGCAGTGGGCTCCAAATGGCTGGTGATGATGATGATGAATAAATATAATTCCGCAGCATTAGTGCCTTCCTACGAAAGAATAGTGACTATTCTCCACTACAAATTCAATGCACGGCGTCAGTCTCAGTCTACGGAGAGAAGGCTCTAGGCCACTTGGTTCTTAGGGAAGATTCTTGTTTCTCCTACAACTGAGCTGGAGTCATTTTAGGGGCCCAATGCATTAAACTGTACCTGAATATGTAAGAACTAAACTATTTTGTTTTGTCGAATTAAGTCTTAATAGTTTTAAAATACGGTAGCAATTCAATGCACAACAAGAAAGCACAATACATTTTATCTTATCATATCTACGTGTTTACGGATATTTGTTATATTTTGTGTTCGAATCTCGTAAAATTCTAAATATTGTACAATTGTTAATGAGAGTCTATAATTCGGTGCAAGGTTCAAAAACTGCTCAGTAGCGTGATCATCGTGATGCTGCACGGCGAGCCGACCCGTAATTCACCCACCATACTGATAGCATCATGACAGTTGACCGCAGCTCGTAGCTGTTACTAAGGGCCGTTAATCCGGTACAAACTTCTCTTAAGAGCACTTACTTGGCTCTCTGCTGCAGCGTGATGCCACGTGGTGAGCTGACTCGCACATCCCTTAATACGCTGATAGCAGCTAGTACAGTTGTTACTGAGGAGCTGCACAAGCCGCTGAAACTCTGAGCACTTACTTGGCGCTCTGCTGCAGCGTGATCCCGCGCGGCAAGCCGACCAGCACTTCCCTAAGCATACTAATGTTAGTACAATAGGCACAACAGTACTAGCAGTTCATACAATTCTTAATGAGGGTTGACAATCTAGTGCAAGCTTCAGAAGCTCTTCAGCACTTCACCAGTTCACCCAGCATACTGACAGCATCACTACAGTCGACCGTGGCTTGTATAGTTGTTACTGAAGGTCGTAAATCTGGTACAAGCTTCACGCGCCGCTGACCAGCTCACAGCACTTCGTTGGCGCATCCCCCAGCATACTGATATTAGCACGACAATACCAGCAGCTCGGACAGTTGTTACTGAAGGCCACTCAGCACTACATCCAGCATACTGATAGCATCACGATAGTCAACTACAGCTTGTACAGTTGTTACTGAGGGCCGTAAATATGGTGCAACCTTCACGCGCCGCTGAGCAGCTCACAGCGCGTACTTGGCGCTCTGCTTCAGCGTGATCCCGCGCGACGAGCCTACCAGCACTTGTCTCAGCATACTGATAGCATCACGACAGTAGACCGCAGCTCGTAGCTATTACTGAGGGCCGTTAATTGGGTGCAAATTCGCTTCCGAGCACTTACCTGGCGCTCAGCTGCAGCGTGATCTCGCGCGGCGAGCCGACGCGCACTTCCCCAGCACGAGAGTAACAGCAACTTGTACCATTGTTAGTGAGAGCCTGCAATCTGGTGCAAGCTTCAGAAGCTTCTCAGTACTTCACCCAGCGTACTGATAGCATCACGACATTCGACAGCAGTTCGTACAGTTGTTGCCACTAAGGACCGATATTCTAGTGCAAGCAGCACAAGCCGCCGAAACTCGGAGTACTTACTTGCCGCTCTGCTGCAGCGTGACGCCGCGTGGTGAGCTGACTCGCACATCCCTTAATACGCTGATAGCAGCTGCTGCACAAGCCGCTGAAACTCTGAGCACTTACTTGGCGCTCTGCTGCAGCGTGATTCCGCGCGGCGATCCGACGCGCACCTCACCCGGCGTGTTGACTCCCCGGTAGCAGCACGACAGCACCAGCAGCTCGCACCAGCTGTTGATCAGCAGGCAGATCTGGTCGTCGATCTGGAGGAAGGAGTTTAGCTTGTTACACCTTTGATTTAATCTAGTATCTATCTATCTAATCAGCCCATAAACAGAGACCCCTGTTAGGCATAGGCCTCTTCTCTTTCACGCCAACCCCATCCGGTCCTTTGCTATTCTGGTCCAATGTTTTTACAACGTCGTCGGCCCACCGGGCTGGTGGTCTGCCCATCTAGTACATTCTATATTTTTTTACCTGCAGCATGGGATACAATGGGGACAGCAACACGAAACTATTTACAGATGGCGCCACTGAGATTTGCAACGACGATGTTTGTTTTGTTTTATAACTGTTGCTTATTTTCGGATTTATTCATCGAATTTCAGCATAAAAACGTCGTGAAATGCTTTTAATTGAAGAACGGAAAGCCATAATTTAAACCAAAACTGAAAAAGCAAAGTTTCGTAAACCGCATAGGCAAGACAATCTGTGATACAAAGGTAACCTCAAAAATATTTTTTAACATTTCTTGCAGAAATAATCACATACCTAGCTGTTAAATACCGAAATATTTGGCTGATTTATCGATTTTAAAAAGTCCCTCACAAACATCAATAATCTTTGTAAAGTTATCACGCTATGTACCATATAAACTTACTTAAAATCACATTAAGTTATACTCTGAATAAAATCATACTATTTGTACATAAAGTCTCTTAATTTTATTCCAGTTTGGCGATGAAGCAGCTTTATGAGCATCTACTACTTGAAGGTTGTATGGAATCAGGCGTTAAGTACTTTGCGGAAATCCATAATAGCATTAAAATGTGAAAATTGCTTTGCTAAATTCCGCCAAAATCCCACAAGCTCCATGCGGTTAGTTAATGCACCGCCCTCCCTCCCACTTTTTCAAGCAGAAGCAAGACACAAACACACCACCACCGACACCAATACTTGTGTGAAAAAATGCGTTCCGACGCGTTTCGCCTACAACCAATTTGTCCTACCATAAGTATTTATCTCTATTTATATCTATTTATATCTGCCCAGTTAAATGCTATGGGTAATTTAGTGGTGCTAGTTCTCTATTTTGAGACACGGGCTTAGGCCCAAAAAATAAATGCGTGAATAAATGTGCTATTTCATTTTTTTTGACAGTTGCCACCCCCATAGGACGACAACATAGTCCATATCCGCAGTTTCGCAGTTTTTTGAGCTATTTTTCAATTAAGGCGCGCAGCATTCAGTGCTTTTCATTCACAGGTGGCGACACTGTCGCACAATTATGCCGGGACGCCAGCTGAACTAACAGGACATTGTCAGTTTCTGTACTTTTCACTTGTTCACTTGTAATTGTAGATACGCATTGCGTGCGAGTAAAAAACCGGCCAAGTGCGTGTCGGGCCATGCGCAATGTAGGGTTCCGTAGAAAAAGGGTTTTATAATCTGCTTTACAGAACTAACAACTACATCGAAGCCATTTTCAATTAATTTTGTACGAAATTTTACTTTTATAAGTTTGTTGCCTATAACTCGTTAACTAGTAAAACCTACTTAGCCGTGATACTTTTCCTTTTATGTTCATTATGTGTGCTACTACCCTGAATTTTATATAGTTTCTACAATCAACCGTTTAGCCAGGAGAGGCTACACGGACAAAAATTTGCGCTTTAAAGCTTAAACCCTAAATCAAAAAATGGTCTTCCTACACCTACAATATTTTTAAACGACTAATCCAACGCTGCCCCACATGATGGGGTAGACGAGAAAAAAACAGTAAAAATATAAAAAAATCCACCATTTTATTCTTTAACTTTGTCGGCGTGATAAATATGTACACACATACCAAATTACAGCTTTCTAGTACCACCGGTCTTTGCGCAAGGCCGCGGACGGACGGACGGACGGACGGACAGACAGACAGACAGACAGACAGACAGACAGACAGACAGACAGACAGACAGACGGACATGGCGAAACTATAAGGGTTCCTTGTCGGACTACGGAACCCTAAAAATGGGTCATGAGTATGTTCGGTAAGAACCGGCCCTTCGTCCTTTCCATATGTACAAATCAACGCACAATTCCTTGGAATAAAAGACAGAAATGAACGAAAAGTGAACTTGTAGGTAAAGCCAGTTTTTAGACGATTCATCCAGAGTGAAAGTGAACAGTCTGATTTCGCCTCCACTCACCGATATATTCTTAAAGAGTGGGAGGCTCTTGCACCACTTGACGATCTTGTAGAGCCGGTGATCGGCTATATTGCACAGGTCAGCCAAGAAATCCGGACTGGAGTTTTGCGCTGTTATACCACTGGCCGCTAGGAGCGGATTGGCTGACGGACTGCCGGTCGACGGCCGGCCTCGCAGCTCGGATTCGTTGTATTGCCAGAGGTGCTCCACGTCCATTATTTCCTGAGAAAGACGATCGGTTGTTATATTCTTTTTGTTGCACTAGCCTGTGCTGAGGAAAAATAGGTTTTTCTTACGATTGGTGGTGTTAAGAGAGGCTTTTGGCTCGTTAGGACGGCGTATGGACCAGGATTTGCCACTTGATAGATAGATAGATAGATAGATAGATAGATAAAACATTTATTTGCATCTGCGTACACACACATATACAACAATTATACCAGTGTTATGGGTACCTTTGGGTCGGACATGTCTCGGGGCGGTTTATTTAATTGACTGTACTTGTGTGAGTGTGTGCGTGTGTGTTTTTTTTTTGTTTCCTTTATTCTTATGTTTTTTATATTTTTTATTTAATGAAGTAATGATGTAATTTATTTATATGGTGGTAATTTAATTTAGTTGTATTGTTGTAATTTATTTTGTGCTGTGACATTTCTAATTAATTTGACATCATTCTGTTTATTTAATAATACAATTTAAATACAAGAAATAGTTGCACAAGAGAAAACAGAGCACAATTTTACAACATTGAGACAAACAGAGAGCACAAAAATGCAAGCAACAGAATACGAGAAAACGATTTGTGGGTGTGGCAAATGCAAAGGGGCTCTGACTCGGCATATGCTGAAGAGGCAGACCACTCCAGCGCTGGTCTTCCGTCAGTACCCAGCCACGATCCTGACATACTTCTTTCGGTTCATTAATATCGCAAGCGACACACCCTGGTCTCTGCCTACCCCTCCTTGAAACAGGCGTGAGTTACAAGT
The DNA here is from genome assembly GCA_963969515.1 of Yponomeuta evonymella. Taxonomy (NCBI): domain Eukaryota; kingdom Metazoa; phylum Arthropoda; class Insecta; order Lepidoptera; family Yponomeutidae; genus Yponomeuta; species Yponomeuta evonymella. Next base: position 4,023,540 of record OZ018347.1, read on the forward strand.
TCGTCGGTAGGAATATCCTACAGACAGTCTCGACAGTCCGATAGCTTGAGATTATCAGATTAAATATTTGAAAGTGATTTTTTAGGTTTTTTGTAAAGTTGAAAGTGAAAATATTTTATTTACCACAAATTTTACAACAATAATAAATAATAAGTTTTCTTTCATTCATGTTTGTGGTAAAAAGGATCGGGCTCAGATTTAGTGCTGTAACTACAAGCATAGTCGCAGCACTAGTTTTTAGCCCATCCCTTTTAATAACTTTTCAAAAATAAATACATATATGTAATATTGTCAGTGGCATTAAATTATGGTAAAAAGGAACACAAAATCTGATTAATTATTAAATAATTAAAATTGGTTACATACACACGGTAATTGATACATACAGGTGTCAAACTTGATGCGTTAGGGCTTAATACACGCTAATTTCTGGGTGGTTTGAAAGCCGCGGTGCGGTTATGTACTTAGTCATTAAAAATGGCGACTATTACTTTTAAGTATAGCCGTAAATAAAAATAAGAAATATTTGAGAAATCTTGTTTAGAGAGGAGAAATGTTGCTTAAAAAAAATGCGCCAACAATTATTACCGCCTCTCTGTCTAACAGAACAATGACCCGCGTGCCCGCGGCACGGTCGTACCGCTCTGGATGGCTACTAATGGTTCTAATATATTCGAGTTTGTGTCGAGATATTTTTGAAAAGTGCGTTTTTAAAAAAACAAACTAGCATATTCGATAGCTATTGTCAGGCACGTTCGTTTTGCTATGTCTTTCAAACCAGCCGAAATTATTGTAGCATGTCCATGGTGAGATTATAATCACCCTCATGAAAAACATATGACGAAGAGCAAGAGGATGCGTTGTTTATCGGCTTGTTTTTAATTGTTTCTTTGAAAGAAAAATGGCGCCGTCGCCATGGTAACCGAGTAACAAGATGGCCGGCTTACTTGCAATAACGGCGGTACGTCCAGAATGTGCCGACTGCTGCTCGGCTCCCCTCTGCTGTTGTATGACCCTGGGCCATTCACCTGGTGACAATAAAAATTAAAGAATATTAACCAGATCCTTGACGCTTTTAGGTGGAATTATTTAGGTAAGTGAGACTCGCTGTGGTAAAATAGACTGTTTTCTTACCGCTAACGATATGTACAACCTCAGTTTATATTTCGTAACCGAGTGGAAATTAAATTGGTTCCCGCTCCGACCCGTCTCGCCCTGTCCCGTCCCGTCCCGTCCCGTCCCGTCCCGTCCCGTCCCGTCCCGTAGCGTACCGTCCCGACCGCACTTAGTTCCCGTCCTGTCCTGTCCCTTAATGCAATAAGAGTCGCTCACCGAGGAGAAACTGCTGGCGTGCCGTAGCGGCGGCGCATGCGCCGACAGCAGCGAGCCGGTGGCCGCTGTGCCCGTGAGAGTATGATACTAGACTTAGTTAAAGCAGAGATTGTACTCATATAAGGCTACACACGATACTCGCACTTACGTCTATCGAAATAAGGGTCACTAACCGACGTGAGACTGCTGGCGTGCCGTAGCGGCGGCGCGTGCGCAGACAGCAGCGAGCCGGTGGACGCTGCTCCCGAGAGAGAGTATGAGCACTGGTACGTCGATCTCCCACCTCGGGTCCGGTCTTCTCGTATCGCTGTAAAGATGGCAACAGGTTAGCGTTTTGTTTTGCTGTGGTACATTTTTTTATGTAGCCTTTTTAAGAGTCCCATTGCAGGGCACAGGCCATCTGTCAGAGACAGGGTATGGGCTTAATTACCAAGCGTGCTCACCGCGGATACAATTTCAAGGGCAGAGATAATGTGAACACTATAGACACTCAGGTTCCCTCACAATGCTATCCTTTCAAAAATACTTTATTGCACAAGAGGTGTTTGTACAAAGGCGAGCTTAATACTAGTAAGTATTTTCTTCCAGCTAACCTTGGGTTATGTGGATTGTGCAAGGGGTAGTGCCTATCCTTCATCGTTAGCGAGTCGTATTGCTACTACAACTTCACAAATGTACATACATTAGAGAAAGTCCATGCCAGGTACATGCCAGGATTCGAACCCACGACCTGTGGAATGCGCTGCGTTGACAGATTGTCTGTGCTATAACTCATACTGTGTAGTAAAAATGAATTTTAACGGATATTATTTACTCGTTTACTTTTCCATTTTACAATGTTTCGACGTTTCGGTACTTTTGCAAGTGCCGTGGTTTCGTGCTCTACCGAGACCAGAAAAAGAAATTCAGTTTTATTATGTCTAGTGCTCGTGTCATACTGTCAACCTCACATCATACAGTGTAACCTGCTACTATTACGCGCATCAAATCCTGAACGATTCCAATTGCATACTTCCATACTTGCTATCGCAAACTTCAGGATTCCGACAGGATTTGGGAAACACCCTCAGAGTTTTATTTTGTTTTACTTTATTGGTGTGTAAAACAGGTAACAAACAATCAATAACATCCAGAATAGGCTTAACAGTGCATATCTAGAATGTCACCCAAAGCATACTTAGGCCTTTGCATCTACGTAATGAGATGATTTATACAGCGTCCAGTGGCACCTTCACTGACACCAGATGGGTGAAGGGACCACTGGGACGCTGCAGTGCCTGGGACATTGTATTCTAGATGGAGTAGCCTTAAAGCCAAAGCATACACACACGCAAGATCAGGAAAATGTAAACGAGCTTACAAAACAAGACGACTTAAACTAAACTTTTAGTTTTTCTTTGTAACAGTCGACCAACTTATAAAAGGAAAACTTCGTACAAATTCCCTTAAAATGACTTCGATGAAAAAGAAGCGACCGACCCACCTTCGAGCCTCATCCCACAATGCAGACACTTCTCGAACCGGCACGCTGGACACTTCTTTCTGGTCGCCACGGTGACCGGGCAGTTCCCGCCGCGCAAACACATATAGTTCTTTCTATTCTGGACGGTGCGTTTGAAGAAACCCTTGCAGGACTCGCAGGAGAATATGCCGTAGTGGAAGCCGCTGATCTTGTCCCCGCAGATCGGGCATGGGCTGGAAGGGAGAGTGATGTTAGTTTCGAAGGTGCGGACGTGGAGAGGTGGATGAGATTGGCAGGGTTCTCACTCGAATTTTCGCAGTATCCATCTTTCTTGTCTAAATTAAATAACAAAAACAATTGAAAGTCGATATTCAAATGTTTCACATTTTTTAAAAAAAGAACATCATAGAAACCATTTGAAAAAAGTTTCATTCGAAAACCTCAAACCATGAAGATTCTATGTCAATTCAAAGAACCTATTGCAATAAAACGGCAATTTCATACTTTAACCCCTAATAAGAAGATAATTTTATTGACTACATTTAATCTAAGTTTAACAAAACAATTTTACACAGATATGTCCAAAATGTCGTAATTTTCTAGTGCCGACCTTTATGTCAAAAGTATTAATTCTATTACAATCATTTCAATGACTGTGCGAGCGAGCGAGAAAGCCCGCACTATAAATGCCCTTAAAATGCTGATGATGGTGGTGGATACTGTTTGTCCACGCGAGCCTTAGCCGTGAACAATCCATCAGTAGACATGGGCAATGTCATCTCACGTCATTTAATAAATAAATAACTTCCACACAACACAATCACTTGATCTGGTCTAGGTTACCCTGTACTATGGTATCCAGGCAAGGACATCACAAACTTGGAAATACACCCAGACTCAGACCATCTGTACAAATGTACGGCGACCCCCAGTGGGAAACGAACCCACGACCTCCATTTTGGTAGTTAAACGCCTTAACGGCTAGACAGTCTCTAACGCTGATATGACGCTGGAGTGACGCCATATCTGGCTGGGGTGATATATTGTCATGTAAAGTCGCGTCTCGCTACTGACCTGTTGATGAGCTGCTGCCGGCTGATCCCCTGGTGGTGATGAAGTCTGTCCTCAGTGGTATCAGTGTCGTCGTCGTGCGCCGGCGACGCGGGGAAGTGTGCGCCCGCGCCGGCCTCGCGGTACATCACGCCGGGGTGATGGCGGCCCTGTGTCGAGGGCGGTAGGTGTTACATTTGTTTGCGGACAAATTTCACCAATGCACCAAGTCAACAAAGCTTCACAATAGGGTGACGTTGACGTCATACCAATTATTGTTACAATGATATTTAAAAATACCTATATTCGTTTCATTTCAAAATATCATGTTTTCGTTCCGTGTGGCGCCGGATTAAGAGTAACGTCCCTCCAATTCCTTCCATGGATGTCGTAAAAGGCGACTAAGGAAATAAATTACCAGGAGATCGTACTGCTATACTCGTATACTGCGATCGCCAACCCGCCTGCCAAACGTGGCGATTATGGCAAGACCCTTCATGGTTAGAAAACTATGAGGGAGGCCTATGTCCTGCAGTCGTCAAATGGCTGATGATGATATTCGTTTCATAATTACCTGAACCGGCGAGTGCGTGGGCGAGAACTCTGAGCTGTAGGAGTAACAGGAGGAGTGCGACGCGTCACTGTTGTTGCGGGAGAGGGACGGCGTATAGTGGCGCGAGGCGCGCGGACTGGCCGAGGGACTGCTATACACGCTGTGGGAGATTAATAACTATGAGCAGGGAAGTCCCTAATTCCGAAGATGATTGAGGCGTCACTAAAAGAACTAGCCCATTACCAACGGCTGGAAGAGAAAGAGTGATCTGAAGGACATCAGTTTTGGTAATCTGGGCGGGCAAGGTTGTACGCCAGACCTCGCGGGTCTTTGTCAAACAATCACACACCCTCGCAGGGAACATGGAACTACATATTGTATACAAGAATTGTAAGATTCGCGGATGCAATGCGAGAAGGCTTACGGGGGTGTAGTTTACTTTCACTTAAATAAAACCGGCCAAGTGCGTGTAGGGTTCCGCAGAAAGAGTGTTTTTTTTTTATCTGCTTTACAGAACTAACAACTTCATCGAAGACATTTTCAATGGATTTTGTACGAAATTTTACTTTGTGCAATTGTGAACAGCGATATTGCCAACACAGATGGAGATATTAGTATAGACATTAATCAATCAATCAATCAATCAGCCTGTACTTGTCCACTGCTGGACATAGGCAGTACCCCCAAGGCACGCAAATTTCTTATGTCCTCGGCCATCCTCATCCAGCCAATAACCTCATTTGCAATATATGCAGACAATTATTTCGAAAAGTTAAATGAGCTCGTTTGTTCAGTTAAGAGGACGCTTCGCTAGACTATTTTCATACAAACAAGAGGACTCACATCGCGGTTCGATCGTGCTTAGAATGAAGAATAAATTAATAAAATTAGAAACTAGAACCCCGCAGCCATCTTACGGCGGAGCCCAAAAGGTAGGTAATGTGTTTGGCTCGCATGTATGTATGTAAGTATGTCCGATTCTATGTTTCCCCTTAACTCCTTAACCAATGGTCAGATTTTGACAAATGAGATCAGTACAAATGTAAGCAATATATAAAAAAATCACTAAAAAGATAATAATAATAATAAACTGAAATAAAAAATTACCAACAACCCAACAGCTGAGCATTAACTACTAAGTGGGACCCAAATCCAATGTGAGCTACATGCTCAGCAGTCGGGTTGTGGGTTATTTTTCATTTCAGTTTTTTTTAATAGAAACTTCTTCGCCGACCGCGTTTCCGATGTATGGCGCCGTTTCCGAAGCCTGCGACGGACGTGTGCTGCAGACGGCAGATGCGGCGCCATACATTTTCATACACTGATTATGTCGCATCAGGCGCGCGCGGCTGCTATCGGCCACGGTGCATGGAACCTTTCAAATTCTTTTTAATTAGTTTCTGCTCACCTGTGCGTATACATGGAATGCACGGCCGAGTCAGTACTAGCGCTGGACAAGACGCGAGGCAGCCGCCCCAGCAGCGGCGAGCCGTGGAGGGCGCCCATGAGCTTGTCCATAGGCCCTGACGGCTCACACTTCAGTTCTGAAAGAGATGTCGTAAGGTTAGTATCTTTAGGAAGAGAAACTCCAACTAGTGGATCGTACATTCTTGGTAGAAAAAGTAAGCGAATCACCATAAAGCAAGGTTTAAATACCTGGTGCCCTGTTGCATAAATGTTAAAAATAGCAAATTGTAGTTGACAGGCTACAATTAAACAAGTTTCTGATTAATAAAAACCGGCCAAGTGCGAGTCCGACTCGCGCACAGAGGGTTTCGTACTCGCGCTTGGCCGTTTTATATTATTTGTCGTTCACAATCACGCCAAGTCTGATGCCTGTATGTATTGCCATTTTTACGATACAGCAGAAACAAAGAAAACGGGGAAAAAACATGTTTGTTATATTCAGACCGCCCCCTATTTTTTTAATTTTATTATTTGTTAGATAATCCGCCATAATAACACAGTCATATTCTGTGAAGTGGATATAATATTTTAAATTTATTTTGAGTCCCATTGAAAAAATTAACTTTACATAGAACGAAAAATTCCGAGTCGAAGCGGAATTCCAACCCGTGCGGTACATGACATGGTATACACATGTCATGTATACACATAATAATAGGGGTTAAAGTATGAAATTGCCGTTTTATTGCAATAGGTTCTTTGAATTGACATAGAATCTTCATGGTTTGAGGTTTTCGAATGAAACTTTTTTCAAATGGTTTCTATGATGTTCTTTTTTTAAAAAATGTGAAACATTTGAATATCGACTTTCAATTGTTTTTGTTATTCAATTTAGACAAGAAAGATGGATACTGCGAAAATTCGAGTGATTTTTGAATACGAGTTCCGACGCGGAACTAACGCGACAGAAACAGCCCGCAATATCAATGCTGCGTTTGGAGAGGGGTCTACTAATGAACGCACCGTGCGATTTTGGTTTAAACGCTTTCGTGATGGAAATTTCGACTTAAAGAACGAGCCACGAGGAAGACCGCCCACACAGATGAATAACGATGAATTAAGAGAGATAGTGGAAGCCGACCCTAGTCAAAATACCCAGGAATTAGCGGCATGGTTTAACGTTACCTTACCCACAATATTGACTCACTTGCGTCAAATCAATAAAATAAAAAATACGAAAAATGGGTGCCTCATAATCACTCGAATTTTCGCAGTATCCATCTTTCTTGTCTAAATTGAATAACAAAAACAATTGAAAGTCGATATTCAAATGTTTCACATTTTTTAAAAAAAGAACATCATAGAAACCATTTGAAAAAAGATTCATTCGAAAACCTCAAACCATGAAGATTATATGTCAATTCAAAGAACCTATTGCAATAAAACGGCAATTTCATACTTTAACCCCTAATATGTAAATAGAGGTTCAAATCCCGCATCGGCTCGAAACGTTTATTTATATAAATAATTTTTTTTTATCTATAATAACCACTTTACATAGGCAATGTTTATTTCAGTAATATAAATATATATCTATCTGACCCGCAAAGATTTCCTAAGATGGCATTAGAGTCACACACCTGTAACTTTTTCAAAACGGCGCCGACTTTTTCAAGATGGCGGTGGCACTAACCTGATAGCTGACTCTGCGGATAAGGTTGCGTGTTCTCCTTTTTGATGGTCAAATTCTGAACCTCTCCGACATTCGGTGGAATAATAACAGGAATGTTCTTGTGGTCTTTGAGACTGCTCGTAGGGGAAGACGGCCGTCGTGGGAGCGAGAGGGGCGCATTCTCCGTGAGGACTGATATCTGAAGTGAGCGAAAGAGACGGGCTTAGTTTTGACAGGTTACATTTCAGACAGCTTTTAGAATATTTTTAAAAAGAGACTTAAATGCAGTTTAAATAGTCTGTGGAAGTCTTTCCCTTTGCCACGGCCCATTTAAACGGCATTTGAGGAGTGTTTTAAGGGATCGTCTTTATTTTATTTCAATCTTTCACGGAAGTTACATCATTACTTATAGACCCTACATAAACTTTCATCTACAGAAATATAATAACAAATGTTCAATTAGACATCGATGTAAAACCAACGACCGTAACAAACAATTCTTACCACAATTAATAATAATAATAATAGCTTCCACAAAATACAATCACTTGACCTGATCCCAATCTAGGTGCTATGGTAACCAGGCAAGGACGTCACAAAAATTAAAATACAAATATGATTATTAATTTATCTGTGTTTCGGCACCATTATAGGCACCATGGTCAGGATTTCTTATCGAAAATTAGGTCAGGAAATTGATTCAACTCAGAATGCTTTATTATATCACGCACATTGCTACCACATAAAGTGGTAAATGTCACATTTAGTTTGTGATTTCGCCTTAAGGACAATCATGGTGGTTTAACCACAGATGACATAATCAAAAGCATGATTGTAGCATGCCCTGAGCAATAAATCACATTCAATTCAAACTAGCTGCGCCCGCGACGTCGCTTACGCGGAATTCGAATAACGAAAGGTAACTTCAGCCCCTAAACTTACATCGATCCGTCAGTGCGTGCAAACATAACAAAAATACTTTATCCTATATACCTCACATGTTCTCTTCACGATTGTTTTGTTTTTATTTCTCTTTTGTTGACGTTCGTGTCTTATGTTTGTGTACCTCTGTGTTTACTTTGTGTTTCTGTGACAATTTAAATAAATATCCTCTTTCTTTCTTTAAAACTAAAATAAAACACTTGGTTGAAAAGCTTTCTCTATACCACAGGGTGACTTTGAATTCGTTCACCGTATTTTAAGGGAATGTTCTTTTCACTGTGAAGAACAGTATTATTAATTATTTATGAGTAGTGGTATAACATATTTGTAAATATTTATTAACTATACAAAAAGAGATATTAAATACTAACGAACCCACGAACATTGTACATCTTTAATATATGAAATTCCCTTTTTTATTAGGTTGGTATGAAAAACTTACATATATATATATGCCTACTTGTTGATAGTCAGAATTAGACTAAATTTAATTGGTAAAAATAGATTTACATTTTTGTAACAGTAAAATGTTCTTAAACATAGAATAATAATAATATTTTACGTTGTGTTTTTCCTGATACAATAAAGAATATTCTTATCTTATCTTAAATGCCATTATTAAAAAGCTCTAATTAGGTCAGGTCGTGTTTAGTTTTAGATACCAAGATTAGTTTAAGTTTTAGTAATGAGCTTTCAGGCATCCGCTGACAATCAGCACCATAGCCCTGCTAGGATACTAAGCTGAGGAGAAACCTTTTAGGTACTTTTATATTAGTCTTCATTTAATTAATTACACATTAATTGTTCAAGTACCAAATAAAGATTTTCTACTTGCACTAAACCTATTTTATTTATTGCACATACCACACTGTCCACACTTTATTTATTGCACATACCAGAAAAAATAGTGACATATGTTATTTTACTTTTATACTCATACAAACACCACATTTGTTATATTTGATGTACATTTAAACAAGGTTTTTCTTTCGTTTGTCACATTTTTTTCCAGTAGCAAAAAGTAGCGTTCCAAAACTTTTCTTTAAATGAGTATTTTCATGTCAAACACTTTAAACACGGTTTTTTTCTCTTTTCTTCGAGAAGATTGCACACAATGGCTCTTTATTCTTCTTACTGTTAATAAGAAGAATGTTTATTTTTACAAATTAATAAAGAACCATTGTGTGCAAATGATTCTTTATTCTTCTTACTTATTAAGAAGAATTCTTATAAGAAGAATTGTTATTTTTATAAATTTTAATAATACTTTCTGCTCTCAGAAAATTGCTGCTAGATGACGTTCACATTCCATAATGGAATAGTAATGATAGTAAGTTCAAACGTCAAAAGAAAGGCCATCGGGAGATTAAGATTACTTACAGACTAATTAATTAATTAATAGTCATTTAATTAATTAGTTTGTACGCTTCATAGAAGAAGTTCATCAACGCTCATTATATTCTTTCAGTCAATCAAGCCACACCGAAGGTCCCTTTTTTAAGTAGCCTACTGCAAGGCACAATGCTTTATCTCAGAGAGTATTAAAACGCGTGCCCACCGCGGATTGGACGGACGAACACCTCAGACACTCAGGTCTCCTCACGACATTTTCCATCACCATTAGCGAGTGATATTGCTACTACTGTTCCGTGTGGCGCCGGATTAAGAATAGCGTCACTCCATTTCCTTCCGTGGATGTCGTAGAAGGCGACTAAGGAAATTATTTACCAGGAGACGGGCAGCAGCGTCTTCCTGGGATTCCAACCACAAGTGTGGCGATTATGGCAAAACCCCTTATGGTTATGATAACCACGAAGGAGGCCTGATGATGATGATGATTGCTACTACAACGTCACAAATGTACGTAACTCAGGAAACAAAACTTACCCTGTTCATACTTAAACTCCTCTGATGGGGCTGAAGTGGCGCAGTGTACTTCAAATCGAGGACACTCTGATCGTCGAGGGTCTGATACGCTTCATTCTTCAGAGGCTCCGTCTTGATGGTGACGTTGCGGAGCGTGTCTATGGAGTCCCTTGATGACTGCAGGTCGAGGGAGTTGCTGAGCTCGTCTGGAAGGAAAATGGGTTTTAAAATGCTGGCGTCTCAATGATCTCAACGAATTTCAACGGGTCTCAACGGATAGGATGTTTGTGGAAGAACTTGAGGGTATTTGTGGGCATCAGTGTCGGTTACGATAGAAACGTACAACAGCTTTATCCGTTTTTACTTTCGACGAACAGTTCGAGAATCTTTACTAATATTATAAACGCGAAAGTTTCTATGTATGTATGGATGGATGTTTGTTACTCTTTCACGCAAAAACGGCTGAACGGATCCAGATGAAATTTTGCACAGAGATAGATTATAGTCTGGATTAGCACATAGGCTATTTTTTATCCCGGAAAAATACACATCAAAATTAACACGCGAACGAAGTCGCGGGCAACAGGTGGTATGCCATACATACTACGTTTCAATAGGTACCAAAGAGCTAATAAAGCCTGATGTAATGCACATAGGCTATTTTTTATCCCGGAAAGATACACATCAAAATTACCACGCGAACGAAGTCGCGGGCAACAGCTAGTATCCCATACTCATTACGTTTCAAGAGGTATCAAAGAGCTAACAAAGCCTGATATAATGCCCGACAAATAACTCGACTTTGATTTCGCATGACGGCGCTTCGGAAAATTAAATGAAATAGTTTATTTGCACGATAAGTGGTCAGACTTTAGTTTAGTCAAATTATCAAGTAATAAAAAAATGCTCATACTTTATCCATCGCAAACTCATGCAGATCGTATTTGTTTCATTTCGTTCAAGTTATCTGACCGGCAAAATAATAGTATTTGAAATGTTGTAGCCTGATGGCCAAATACATACTGTCAAATCAAGTTAGGGCAACTCGCGTAGGGCGTAGGGACGCCATCATGCCGAATCACAAAACATATATTGACATTTGATCGATGAGGATAGATTGTTAATTAGATCGAAAGCTTTAGTATATCGATTCAGCAGATCGGCGATCCAATAAATCTACTAAAACAGAGGTGATGAGTTCAATTCCCACCGTACTTTGTACAAATGGCCCCAGTCTTGGTGTATTTACATGTTTGTCACGTCCGTCCTTGTCTGGTCACCATATCGCAGGATATCCTAATTTGGGACCGGCACAAGTGATTATATTATTATTATTATTATTATTATTATTAATACGTGAATACACACATAAGTAAAAATACAATAGCAATGTGATGGACTTAATACTAAAAGCATTTTCTACCAATCAACAACAGGTGGTGCACTAAATTAACTGGCAGGCGTACGAGATAAACGGATAAGACGATGTTATGTGGACGTTGTTTTATTTATTTATCTTTTGGTCCCACTTACCATTGGTCCCACTGGTGTCGATGACCATCTCCGAGTCGGAGAGCTCCCCCTCCCAGGACATGGGCCGCTCCCGCTCTTCACACTGGCTCTCCGGGCACGGAGCTCCGCTCGCAGAACGCTTCTTCTTGGACCGCATGTTGACCTGGGCGAATATCGGAGATATATATCTTATGGAAATAAATCATTTATCTATCTATCTATCATTTAGAACATCATGGAAGAAAAAATGTACGAAGACGAAGTGGAAGCTAGAAAACTTATTTGATTCCAATTTTAATTAACACTCCTGAATCTGATATTTTGTTTCAATAAATTACTCTTGAACCTGAGAATTCTGTAGTGGCGATAAATTAACTTAAGGCTGTTGTTACGTCGAGCATGCTGTCTCGCTCGCACAGTTTAACAATATTAATTATTATAATTAAAATGAGTATATTTTTGATAAAAGTGACCTGAGGGTTTATACACATACATACGCAGATTATATACGTCCCACTGTAGGGCACAGGCCTTCTCTCAGGGAGAGAGTATGGGCTTAATCACCACGCGTGCCCACCGCGGATTCGCGATTTAAAGCGCTGATGGCCGGACGGATGGACGGATGGACGGACGGACGGACGGACAACAAAGTGATCCTTTAAGAATCCCTAAAAATGTCACTGATGACAACGGCCATTTTTAGTCCGTCCGTCCGTCCGTCCGTCCGTCCGTCCGTCCGTCCGTCCGTCCGTCCGTCCGTCCGTCTGTCTGTCTGTCTGTCTGTCTGTCTGTCTGTCTGTCTGTCTGTCCGTCTGTCTGTCTGGCTGTCAAGACCCTTTATCTCGGGAACGCGCGGAGGTATCCAGTTGAAATTAAAACCATACACTCAAGTCTACAGTACCTTGAAACTTTTAAGTTAATGTAAAAAAAGATACGGCCGTTTGCCGCAAAAAAAGTATAATTCGACACTCAAGGGAATCAAAATTTATAGGTTAGGTACTTTCCGTTGATCTAGAACTATGAAATTATGCAAGTAAAATCGTCTTATACTGCAAATACAGGGAAAAATCTCAAAACTATACATTTGCAATTAAATCATTAAAAAAATCTCTCAAGTTCGGGAAAAGCTAGGATAAAAATGCGAGACAGCGACTGCTTCTATCGCCTGAAAATTCTATACAATATACGCGATTACCTTAGCACTGATTTGCGTGTCAGGCTGAGTGAATCGTTGATATTATCTAGATTAAACTACTGTGATATGGTCTATGGTGGCTGTATTCTTGGCCGGACCAAGAGACTAATACAGCGAGTGCTCGGTTCTGTTTTAAAGTCCCACCTAGATCCCATGTCACTCCGTACTTGAACGCTGCAAAGCTCCTGAATGTGGAGTCCCGACGACGCCTGCACCTAGCCACGCTGTTGTTTGGTGTAATTCGCATAACTCCTAGTTACCTACGTAAGAAACTAGAATGGTCATCTCGGAAGCGACTGGTGCACAAAGACAGAATTCGTATCCCCGCGCATCGTACGAAGACGTTCCGTGGCAGCTTTAAGTACGCGGCGTCCAAGTGCTGGAACGACATTCCTCCCCCAGTCCGTGAAGCGTCCAGTAGATGTGCCTTTGGGCGCAGGCTCAAGGCATATCTGCTTGAACAGCAGAGACTTCCTTATCCCCGAACTTTCACGCCGCAGACTTCACGCTACAAATGACTTAGTGACGTAACGATGTGATCGCATCAAGGATACTTAACTTGATTGCGTATTTATTCTACCTTTGTATCATATTGTGCGTACATGTATGTGTATATATGTTTTTATATATGTATTTACGTGTATATGTATATCGCTGTAAATGTAAATTTATTGATGTTTATTATGTTTTATTTATTAGTTAGCAGCAGGCCACTTGGGGCTATCGGCAATTGGCACTGACTGAAAATCAGCGCTGAGGGTTCACACGCTCAGCACTATGCTGAGTCAGTTGTCATTTGCAGCAGCAGAGACACACCGCGACAATTTCTGAAAAGTGTTCCTATTATTTTTTACTGTCAATATTTTTTTTTGTTTTAAGTTTTAATTAAAGTGTGTTGTTTGTTGTGGCAATAAAAGTTTCTCTTTCTTTCTTTCTAGACTCGATTCTGAACTATTTATTTATTGTAATTTATGTAACTTTATGTATGTTTATAATTGTTATACCTATAGTATGTAAAGGTATAAGTAAGTTTATTATTATTATGTATAAGTATGTAAATGAATATTCATATTTGCACCTACTACCCGTCTCACTTTTCCTTCAACAACTCTCCATCGTCGGTTGCCTGGAAGAAATTGCTATAAGCAATAAGGCCGCCAATTGTACTGCATTTTTGTAAACATTTCATGTTTGTGTTTTTCCTGGTACAATAAAGAATATTCTTATCTTATCTTATTTATAATATTATGTAAGTACCTACCTACAAATTTGTACGGAACCCTCGGTGCGCGAGTCCGACTCTCACTTGGTCGGTTTTCCATTACGTTTTAATATTTCTCTAAATCTGTTATCACCCAGGTCTCCAGTCTGTGCCACTCCTTCCTTCGGATGAAGTTTAGTCCTCACCTCATACTGATGTTGGGAGAAGTCGATCTTGGAGATCTCAGCGTCAGTGGAGTCCTCATCGTGAGGGTCTGAGGAGACGCTGATGCGGACCCCGCTCGAGCTGTACGAAAATTGCCCTGAAAATTGGAGGGAAAAATAGTGATGTGAAAAATGCGGATATCAATAAAAATGCAGTGGACCCCAAGGCGTGTCACCCAAGGCCGAATCCACCGCCGACGTCAACAAGGAACGGGATCTCTCCTAAATAGGTACCTACGTCCCGAAAATCGCGTGCCATAGTATACAAAGTGTCATTAAACGCACAACCCGAAAACCGATTCTTTAGTATTGATAAAATTAAACTACTTGCTAATGGAATAAAATATTTTTCATTTCATACAAATTAAGAGCGTCAAGTTTCAAGTTGTACAATTTGAAAATTTAAATTCTTGCTTGCATATTGGATGTTTATCGATACTTATGACAGCTTATGCGCACAGTACAAACACTGTATACGTTAGTCCAATAATAGGTATCTCGTGCTCGTCGACACGTGGCTGTGGCGTAAGCCTAAAACATCGTCGATTTGAGAATCGCCCTGAAAATTTGAGGGAATCCTAGTGATGTAAAGTGCGGAAATATCGATTCATAAATACAGTGGAACTCTTCACGTCGTGTCACATAAGACAACATTGTAGATTGGTAATTTTTTTAAATAAATTTCGATAAGAACATTGAAAGTCGCAAGTGTAGCTGTAGGTACAGCTTGGTCTACTTTGTAATCAACTAGGAGAACATTATTGTTTTATACTTAGATAAATAATAAGACTTCATAATAAGTCTGTCTGTCACAGATTTGTATAATGGTGTTACATCTTGTTACATGTAAAAGGTAAATGTAAAAAAACCAAACTTTGTTGATATTCCGCTTTTTATAATTCAAGCCTTGTGTTGGAAACAGCCCAAAACAAGGCTTGTATTATAAAATGCAGAGCACAAGTTAAACTTGTTTCTATAGAAAAAATATTAAGAACAAGATGCTCGTTATCAACGGACTTGTCTCATTACAATTAGTTATTATGCTTCCTATTTTCTAAAACTCTCGACTACACTTAGGTAGTTTATTGACCTGAGAAAAATTATACAGAGTGAAATTTCTTTTTTTTTTGAAGTATTTGCACTACTGGCATTTTCTTTACTAAACAACTCTTGTACGGACACCAAAATTTTTTACAAGCAAATTTACGTTCACGAAAGTTTGCTTTAAAATAAAACTGAAAGTTTCTGAATAAGAAGATCGAAGTAGTTTAAGAAATCCAGCTCACCATTGCTGGTCTCTGGTCCCGACATGCTGATGGTGGTAACAGACACGTGTCCACCTTCCACCTTCACCGAATCACCCTCGTTCCCCATAGCGTCGCTCATCATCAGCACCAGTCACATAATCACACTATCAATAACTACAGTCGATAGTACATTACACTAGTTCACTACACTACTGAGCACCACACTTCCTTAGTCCTTCCTTAGTCCTAAAAATACAGTATTAGAAAAATATTTGTTTCTTTTTTCAGTTTTCGTTGATTATCTTCTTTCGTTACTACGTTTTAAGGCCTCCATGGGATTCAGTCTTGTCGTATCCCAGTTTCGGATAACTTTGCCCAGCTCACATGGTCCGCAGTTATTGTCGAAGTTTCCACATCGCGCAAGTCTCACATCAGTCAGAGCTTTATGTCCCGCAAAAGCAGCCAGCATCTTGGGTGACCTGAAAATAAAAGAAAACGCTCTTTAAAAACCAAACGCAACACTGGCCGCAACAAAGAAAAGACAAAGACCTTACAGCGTAAGTCATTCTCGATTCGAAAATCGAATAAAAAAGTTTTCGTGTGTTTGTGATACAGAGCGGGGCGCGTCGTGCCACGGCCTTGTCCGGACGCGAAGTGATGTGAGATGCTGACTCGATATTATTATCGACAGACGTCGTCGCCCCGTACGTGCGTGTCATTGGCACTTTGTTTACCTACACACCGGCCTCGCACCGATAAGCGGCCGACTACGCCACTAATGTTCAGTGAATGAATCGAGAATTCTTCTCGCCACAGAAAATAAAATCTTCATAAAAATTTTGAAAAGTTTCCGAAGTATCGACATAAAAGCTTTCGCTCGTCGTCTCTAGCGGTGTTTGTGGAGGAGGTAGGGGGGGCATGGTACGGCCTTCACGGAGCCGGTTGTATGTAGCGGCTGGCCACGAGCATTTTGCCTTTCGCGCGTCCAATACAACTGGTTATCCGCTCCCAATACGTTCGCCAAGTACATGGAACTGACGATGCTCGACCGAACAGGGCTGAGCCGTGAGAAGCTTTTAAAAACTCAACTTTGACTCTCACAACTATATTTTTCTCTATATACAGTACACAAAGACAGTCTTTCAAACACGTGCCGAGTCAACGAAGAGCTCTCCTAGATTTCGCCTCTATTACAGAATTGACAAAATATAACAGTGTACATATTTACAAATACATGACGCCTCTAAAACACTCTAAAATGCAGTTCAAATAGCCTTGCCTAGAGGGAAAACATTAAATGTAACCTCATTTTAGGGGTATTTTAAAGAATCTTGTTTTCAGGTTCTAAGTTTGTGATCAGAATTCGATTAATAATAGAAAGGTTGCGGCCAAAGTCTCTTCGCATAACTGTATTTGGCATTCCGGAGAATGTCAACACCAAACCAAAACTAGTTGGTAGCTTATCGAAAGAATTAAAGCTAACTGGATGGATAGGATAAATATCAATGCAGTCGAGCGTCTGGCGTACCAATTAATGTCCAATGAAGGCTCTTGCCCTCAGACTTACAGACGTGGGCTTTTCACATACGATGATACATATGTCTACTCAAAATGAAAATTTATCATGAGAGCTTTTATAATAATCATCGTAATTGAGTATGAATAGGTATAATTTTCACTGTTCAATATGTCCGGTTTTTTTTTCAGTACAACGATTGCCAGAAGTAAAAGCAACCTTAATATTGCGATATTGCCATCTACAAATTATATTTGTACAGATTTGTACATCCGTTTGGAATACAATAATTACGAATTTACTAAGGCTACAAAACATCATTGTGCATGAGTGCCACTCGCTTGCCGGAAATAGGCAAAGTACCGATGTAAGTAGTCGTATATGACAAGGCCCTATCTTTCACTTATCGTTGCAGACAGGCTATGCAGTCGCCTTGACAACTCGTTAATGGTATATTACTCAATCTTTGATGGAAGATCTTATACCTTATTTATGATAAATTTTGTCAACGACAACTGATCAATCAAATACCTGAAAACTTTCATTTGTCGAGATCACACTCCACAAACAACATCAAGCTATCAAGTGAGTCTATAATTAAACTGAATCGTCGCGTCGCGTCAATTTGGCGTCTCTTACCCTCTCGTTGAAGATAGCCACGAGTGAGCGAGAGGCAGTAAAGTTTAGTGTCCCAATAAAAGGAGTTCGTCCGCACGCAAGATGGCGTCATCGCGGCCTAGACAAGGCCGAGCGGTCATTTGTATGTACCTAGTACCTACGTCAGTGCGATGGGGCTTTGTCCGTATTCCGTATTGAGCAACTCAGAGACTGGTGAGCTATACTTCAGTGCCAAAGCTATCCAAGTATATTTAACCAGAAACGTTCAAGTTTACTTTCATGCGTGAGGTACTGACTGACTGACTGAAGTTTGTCGGTAGTGAATAATGATCGTTGTAAAACAAAGAAACAAAAATGGTATGAACACGCATGGCATGTACACGACCAAAGAGAGTCACATTGTTAATATTATGATAATATAGGATTTATTTAACGTCACATTAGATAACACAATCTCGAACAAATATTTCACAATAAAAATACCTACTATATGAAATAATAGCTAAGATCGATAGAGCCCTGCCTTCGCGTATGATAAAAAAGACAACAAAATACATATGACATGAGTCTGTCAACATCTTTCCTCATTCTACTATAGAGGGTAAAAATAATCAGCTACATTGGAACAAAGACCAAAACCATCCAGCTAGTCTGATAAAGACGCTTAAAACGCCTTGACTCGTCCGCCCGCCCGCATGATATCTCTGGGCATATTTGTATGTCCTTCCTTGGAGTGTCACTCTATCAATAGCATCGATAACGTAAGAAGAGGCGACGACCGATAATTGTTGTAAGGTCACAGCACTATCGTGGATAAGAAAACGTTTGTTTACGCGTGTAACATTTCTATAGCGATTTATGCAACATTCTGCATTATTCTTGAGACAAAGGCATATAGACTTTTTTGAATGCATTAATAAAAATATCTTCATCATCATCATCATCATTCAGCCATGCTGATTCTTATTAAAAACAATATGAACCAATATTCACTTTTATTTTAAAGGTTATGTACGAATGACAGCAGATTTGACTATCTTATCAAACTGCAGGTTTAAATATCGCTAAACGACAATTAAGAACTTGATCGCCCTAATGGGTTGGGTACTGAGCTACCGACATTAAGTTGTAGCACCGTCAAGGTTAAACAAAACTGCAATTAAGCACACAACCCAAAAGAAAATAATTACCATTAGAAATCGCAAAATGTCAATGAACACCAAATGGACCTGACTACTCACAAACATAATATTAAAAATCTAAAAACAAATGATACGCCAGCAATAAAACGTCCATCCAACTTCCAAGTCCGTTCTCTATCAAACACTCAGACAATACGAGGCAGAGGCCAGTAGACCAATCATTTAATTTTGGCCCAACGCCCAGCCACTATCTCCGCTCCAAGACGCAAGGTGGTAACGTGTCCTTGACACCAGGGAGGTCGTCGCCTTCCCCGAGGATGTGCGGCTGTCGCTCCCAGTGTCGGCGACACACGCTAAAATAGACGAGGGGGGTTAACGTCTCGTGGACTAGTGCGAGTGGTACAACACGTGGGGCGGCATGGAGAAAAAACATGGGCTAGACAAGGTAAAATAGAGTTCTTCGAAATGGGATGCGTTCGAATCCATCGCAGTTACTATCGTACAACGTACAGTCGACAGTACATCAATCTTTACACGCGTGCACTCAGTTAAGCTTCGGGCGTTTAGCAACAAAATTGTAAAGGTTGACCTACTGTCAACTGAACGCTGGGCTCGAGAAGATCAGCTTTTAAAGAGCCCGAATGCTCAAAAGGCTCAATATTGATGAGACATTTCAGACACAATTGTGGACGTTGCAACAAAGAAATGACATGGCCAAACACGGAAAAGTTTTGTTGATGCACGCCAATGCAGCTGTTACAACTGCTCCAAGGTGCCTTGCAAATATGAGGTTCGTAAAAATATTGCTCAAACCAGCATTGCTGTCATAATCAGTTAGTCACCGCCGGAGAACCTCCGAATCGCACGTGTTCTTATCTAAAGCGACATTAAGAGTATGTTTTATGACTAAAACAGTAGCAAACGATGTAAATAAACTTGAAAGTTTCGTCTAGGATTGGAAATTGAAAGAGTAATAAACTACAAGTAGAGGTTAATGCCTCTTCCATTGAAGTCGAGACGGTCATGTCCCCCGACTTCTTGTTCTTTTCCTAGTGGTAACAGGTGCGTCAGCCATTCAAAGTAATGTTTATTAAGGTGATGACACCATGGCATTTTTTTCGGCACTTTCAGCTATAACATAAAAATACTAATTAATAGGTGACGAAATAACATATAAGCACATGAATGATAGGACTCGTAGGACAATATTCATGTTCAGGTTAGACGGATTCAAATAACTCAATCCGGACTTAAGTTAAAGTGCTTACGGAAGTTTCAGTTCAGTTCGAAGAAAGTTGTATGGTGATTTTGCACCTGAAGTATTTTTGCGGACATAACATCTGAGTTGATAATTGAAATATGTCGCTTACAAGTTTTTGAAATATTACCAACTACTGTTTTTGGTTTTGAAGAATGGCAAGAAGTTAAACTGCACACCTTTAAAAAAGCGTCCAATGTGTTAGTGACTAGGTGTGCACTCAAGTCAGCCTTACGATAAAGGAAAGTACCATTCTACGGTAACTAAAACAAACAGATTACAAAACCGAGAAACCAGTCAACAAATCCCGGTCTATGATTAGAATCGCGACCGCGAAGCAAACAAGGCAATGTAGGAAACTATTGCGATTAGCTATTACTGTTACTACACAATCGTTTTCCTCTATTACTGGACAACGATTCAAGTAAATTTATTTACAAAGCACACTTTCTAAAATGAAACATATATATCACACTCCATTTCCTTCCGTGGATGTCGTAGTAGGCGACTAAGGAAATCAATTACCAGGAGACGGGCAGCCGCGTCTTCCTGAGATTCCAAGCATATACTGCGATCGCCAACCCGCCCGCCAAGCGCGGCGATTATGGCAAAACCCCTCGTGGTCATGAAAACAACGAAGGAGGCCTATGTTCTGCAGTGGGCGTCAAATGTCTGATGATGATGATGATGATGATATCACACTTTTGCCAAGGTAGATTCCAACTGGCCTGTTCATTGAGTGAAGTTTAGACAAAACTAAGCAGTATGCAAATATATATAAAGAAAAATACACTGAAATTGAAAACACTACCGGTGATTTAGTTTCAAAAACTTAGGTACGAAAAGGAGAAATGAGACGGGAGACTCATACAGAGCTTTTACATTCACCATAACAGTCACGGTACAAGTAATTAGTCAACTAAGGACAGACAGTAAAATTGAATTGTTTTCACCATTCCGGCAGTCTGTGGCTGTGCAAACTGTTATTGCAAATACAGCGCGCGAGTGAAACAAACGGACGAAACACTCGAATTATATTCGGTATTGAATTACACTTCTTATTTGTTTTGTCTCGTTTGAAGTTTCGTTTCGATTCATAAGTCAACGGCGTGGACTATGGCTCAGCTCCTATATCACGCGCACCAAATCCTGAACAAGTTTAATCATCCACCTGTCACATTCCATGCTAATTGATTCCGACAGGATTTGGTGTGCATAAATAGGCCTCTGATATTTTGTTCACAGTTCCACCCCAACACTATGTGAAAATAACGTTGCGTGTTTTGAGAAATGGATATCTAATTATGTGCATAGATTTTTTTTAAACGAGCTATCGACTACTACGCGTAACTATTTTCTTGAATGTATGGTAAAATCTTATAGGCTGTCATTTCTCATTTTTCCGTCTACGGGGCTTTGAGAAAAAGACTAAATAATTGAAAAAATCGGTCAAACTTATGGCTTATCCTACCAATTCCAAAATATCTAAAAACCAATACCAGCCATACGAAATGTTGACATTGCAAACAGTGCCACAAACTTTTCTATCGATAGGCCAAAAAACCACTAGGTATTTAAGATTTTTCATGTATCTTTATAATGAATGGTGTGCAATAAAGAGTATTAATCTAATCTAATCTAACCATAACGATTTTTTCGTATCAAGTAACCAAATTAACAAGACTAGGTATTTTCGTATCAGAATCCGCTCGGGAAACATACATTTCGATATTATTTACAACAAACTGTCGTAATGGGAGGCCCAAAAACCACGAACGAACTCTGCTTATCAAGTACCAAGACTATTTTCGTATCAGAATCCGCTTGGGAAGGCTTGCACGCGCCTAGCCACTCTAGACTAGCTGGTCGTCGACCTGGGGCGCGAAGGGTTTCATACATAACGGTCCACGCGCCAACCTCGCATCGCGAATTTCAAGAAAGAGCCACAACTTGCAAGTTTTGCTCGGTAAGGAGTGGACTTCTTTGGAGTTGGGGGGTTTCGTTTTTAGGTCACCCCGAGGGTATGGAGCAAGCCGAGCTTAAAACGGTACAAAACGCAGCTTGCAAAGGCCCACTTTGCGACGCCTGCGTCTCGGGTCAAGCTCTTGTATGTAGTTTTTGTCACCGACATTAGATGGATGGGGATAACCAAGTATACAATGGCAATTGGACGAATATAGTAACATATTCTAATATGTTCCCATCACGGATGACATGGTCAACATAATCGATTGATTGCAACGGAATTGCAGTGCAATGCTTATGAATCAACTAGGTACCTGTGTCCGCGACTCCGTTTATAAGGAATTCTTATAGAAAATATCCTATGGGACAGGTCTGTACTTTAATAAATTGTGTACTATCTGTCGTCAGATAGCTCTGCCCATTTGTAAAAAAAAAGTTAAAAGTTTTAAATGTGAAGAAATTATATGTATATCACGCGTACCAAATCCTGAGCGATTCCAAAATTAGTATGGAATTTGACAGACGACTAGAAACGCTCAGGATTTGGTGCGTAGGCTGTTGGTCAGGTTTATAATAGGTACTATAATGCCCAACAGATAATTTGAATAAAAATCCGCGCAGTCCGGATAAGTTTGAGATGGACACCTAAGAGATTTTTTTTGTTATTTCTTAATTTGACTAGTCAACGTCTGAAAAATATAAGTCGCATCCCGCGTCTTCCGCCAGATACCGGTTTCCGAAATACGTCCATTCGAAGTCAAAGTCATTTGTTCAAGTTATTTGGCATAATACCTAGTTACATTAATATACCGATAACAAAGTAGAAACAAGGGCGAGAAGAGAAGTCAAAAATTCAAAAATATTTATTAATCCAAAAAGGTGTTACACACAGATAAGACGTTCACTTTTTTACACGGTTCATAAAAGGAGGCATTGGTATGAGATAGACGCTGTTAATTTATACAATGTAATAAAGATACATTTTAGCTTAATATAAGAGGTTTACAATTTTTTCATTGTCCCCTCACTAGGCTAGGCCTGTGTCGTGGGCGACGGTAAGTATTAAACAGATGTACATTAATAAGTCATTGGTCTTCCTAAAATGTAGAGCAAAGAGAGAGCCAGCTATGAATCACTACACTGGCCAGTAGATTAGTAACTTATCCCATTACTAAACGCGATATCTACCAGCCTCAATTAACCCAGGTTTCTAAGACAATAAATTACAAGTGTAACTGGAGACTAGGTACTATCTATTCCTCGTTAGCCGCGGTTACTATGCGCACTTTAGTTTCATTCTAATTTCTTGGAGTGAGGTTATTAATTTTTTACTTAAAAAGCGAGCACTTCGCGCGGTGGTAGAGCATCGGTAAAACGCTGGCCTTAGATTCGAGAGGTAGTAGGTTTGAATCCTGAAACAATGACTTTGTTTTCTAAGTACATTTGTGAATTTATACCCATGGCCGTGAAACCTAATAAAACACTGAAGACGTCAGATCTGTCAAGAAGTCTAGATATGTAATAACTTAGAATACCATAATAAAACTGAATTATAACGCATATTTACTCGTTTACTTTTCCATTTTGCCGGAAAATTGTAAAATGGAAAAGTAAACGAGTAAATATCCGTTAAAATTCAGTTTTATTATGTCTAGTGCTCATGTTAACCTCAAAAAATACTATTAGAATACCATGTCATTGACCAATCCTGAAACGAACTCGTATATTGGAAAAGGTCCTAGGATTATAGTTTCGTTTTTGGGATGATAGGTCAGAGCCATCTTGGTAATATTGCCCGTTCTACTGCTGTGGTGGATAGTAAGAGCGTAGAATGAAGGCGGATACCGGCGCGCATAGCAACAGCGGACCACTCAGCCAGCAATGCTGTTTGCAATCGCTGTCGCGAATGTTGTACACCTTGACTGCAACTGCGCTGGTTCTGCGTCCCTACGAGCGTGAAATATAAGCCTCTAATTGCGGCAGCTGATTGGGTTTTAGAATTTCTACGCGCACTACGTCCAGACGGATTAAGGATGGGCCGGCCAGCTCTGCGGGTTTCAATGGTGCATGTTAACATTATAATTCTCCGGGTTACGGCAGGCAAATAACAATATTTATAGTAACTTATACTAAAACACATTAATATTTAATTTGGCAGGTGTCTTGCTTGCATACGGTGCTTACATAGTCTGAGTTTTTTCATTTGATTTAGTAAAAAAAATGTACTTAGCATAATTTTTTTGGTAAAAATAAAAAGGATGTGCTATGAGAAGTTAACATGAAAAATACTTGCCAAATCTCCGGGCCTGACTGTTTGAAGGTGGCAGCCCTAATTACGGACGACGAAATACCTAAGCAGCCTATAAAGGGTTGCTTCTAAAATGAGCAATTCTTGAAACACGCCCATTAAACTTTGTGTTTTAAAACAATGTTTGTTTAATAAGTTTTTTCTCAGATTGATATTTTTCAAAATTAAATGATGAACGGTTCGTATAATTTTACTAAATACGCACTTTACGCGCTCTACCAATTTGATTTGATTCACCAGTCTCTGGTGAATGAAATCAAAGTATTTTATTCAAAATAACACCGAAACTGTGACTTAATGGACGTTAAAAGTTAAACTAGGTGTCCATTTCTAAATCTAGAACCTGAAATTTTGCCCATACATAGAAAAACATCCAATCTTCGGAACTCCGGCTTCATCGCTTGAAATCATCAAGAAACCCTCTCTATCTCTCCCCATTTTAGAGAAGGCGTTGGGATATTATACTACACTGTAGGTACTGCAGGATAGGGTCACCTCAGCTTCGCTCATCACCGGATCCTCGCTCTCCGTGGGCAACCTCGACGAGGTGGCCTACAAGCTACAAGTAACCGTCTATTCTATACTCCGGCGCTCGCGTTTAGGGTGAACGGGCGAACGGATTCAGCTGGATATGCTTGGCTGAATATTGACTACTAAAGCTTTTTAGAACCTCCGAGTAGTTCAAATTCAAGTGCCAGTGTTACTATAATTTTACGAGCTGGACGCTACGCTTGTGGGTGTTTGATAGGCTTCAAGCCAGTAACCGTCTCTTCTATATAGAAGGAATATTCGCCGGAATATTCCGGGGCTCGCGTTTAGGGTGAGCGGGCGTACGGATTCAGCTGGATATGCTTGGCTGAATATTTACTACTAAAGTTTTTTAGAACGTCCGAGTAGGTAAAATTCAAGTACCAGTGTTAGTATAATTTTACGAGCTGGACGCTACGCTTGTGGGTGTTTGATAGGCTTCAAGCCAGTAACCGTCTATTCTATTCTCCGGCGCTCGCATTTAGGGTGAACGGGCGAACGGATTCAGCTGGATATGCTTGGCTGAATATTTACTACTAAAGCTTTATAGAACCTCCGAGTAGTTCAAATTCAAGTGCCAGTGTTACTTTAATTTTACGAGCTGGACGCTACGCTTGTGGGTGTTTGATAGGCTTCAAGCCAGTAACCGTCTCTTCTATAAAGAAGGAATATTCGCCGGAATATTCCGGGGCTCGCGTTCAGGGTGAGCGGGCGTACGGATTCAGCTGGATATGCTTGGCTGAATACTTACTACTAAAGCTTTTTAGAACGTCCGAGTAGTAAAATTCAAGTACCGGTGTTAGTATAATTTTACGAGCTGGACGCTACGCTTGTGGGTGTTTGATAGGCTTCAAGCCAGTAACCGTCTCTTCTATATAGAAGGAATATTCGCAGGAATATTCCGGGGCTCGCGTTTAGGATGAGTGGGCGTACGGATTTAGCTGGATATGCTTGGCTGAATATTTACTACTAAAGCTTTTTAGCCAAGAACGTTCCTTGTTTTTAGCACGTCCGAGTAGGTAAAATTCAAATACCAGTGTTATTTTAATTTTACGAGGTGGACGCTACGCTTGTGGGTGTTTGATAGGCTTCAAGCCAGTAACCGTCTCTTCTATATTCCGGCGCTCGC
Source organism: Yponomeuta evonymella (assembly GCA_963969515.1). Lineage (NCBI taxonomy): Eukaryota > Metazoa > Arthropoda > Insecta > Lepidoptera > Yponomeutidae > Yponomeuta > Yponomeuta evonymella. The sequence continues at coordinate 4,049,667 of OZ018347.1, forward strand.
GTTTAGAGTGAGCGGGCGGGGCCCCTGGATTTTATCATGCGGAATATTCTGATCCATAGCTGCGGCGAAGTACCGCACATTCATGATTAATTCTTAACAATGTGTGTCTGGATTTGAGGTCAAAAGGTCCGTCCTTACGTAAGGCGGCCCCCAGTGGGAATCGAACCCACACAATCGAAATGGACACATATGTGTGTGTGTGTGTGGTAATATTGTGTCCGGATTTGTGTTCAAAAAGTCCGGCCTTCTATGGCGCCAAGTCCGGCTTTTGTATTTTGGGCCTGGGAACCCTACTCGCGTCGCCTCGTGGAGACTGGCCGCGGCATAAGGCCGGAGTGGGGGCCGCAAATGGGTCGACGCGCCGCCGGCGCAGCATTCCGCATCTCGAGCTGTGCCCCGAGCCTCCGGTTGACATTCTCGGGGAAAAGCGAGTGTGTGTAGTCTGCAGACGTTACCGTTTCTACGTTACCGTGCTTAGGATTACGCCAATAATATTGCGATATTTTCTTCCTGGAACTGAAAAGCGATGGGCTACCACACCGATGGAAAGATTGATGGACAGAAAGAAAGAAATAATAAATAACTGCCACACAGCACAATCACTTAACCTGGGCCTAAACTAGGATACCCTGTGCTATGGAAACCAGACAAGGTCATCACAAACATGGAAATACACCCAGAAGGAACAGATTTAGCATGTGGTGTGTTAAGTTAAGATGCGAAAGATACCGTGATAGGGAAAAGGCCTATACCCAGCAATGGGCTGATGATGATGATGACCACACCGATTCCTATGCATTTGAACAGTAACCACCAATCCTGGGGTGGGCAGTAGACCATTCTTGGGTAAATACAATGCCCACCCTGTCCCCCTTCCCTATCAACGCGAATGCTTAGGATCCTTTATTTAGGATTACTCTGGCTGGAACGATGATCTGAAGCAGATTGCAGGTGGTGGCTGAATGAGGATAGCCGAGGACGTTGGGGGCCTATATTCTTTCACCAGGGCTTAGATTCTGTTAATGCATTGTAGTAACATGACAACTGCATGAACATGGCGGTTTTCATTTCATGGCTGCTTTAAGTCTACGCGGGCACACCCATCAAACCTTCTAGGCGTCAATGGTACGAAAAAACACGTCACGTGACCCGACAGTGTACCTGTCATTATACTACAATGCACTAACAGAATCGAGGCCCTGGTTGTGCAATAAAGTGTTCTCTATCTATCTATCTATGTCTAGCGGTGGGCGAAAGTGGCAGATGGATTGGATTGGTTAGATCTTTTAAGGGTGAAGAATGTCATGTGTCGTGAGTAGCGATAACTGATAAACGGTTGGTAACTAAAGAACCCAGCTTTACATTTTTGCTGCAACGCAACTGGGTAGAGTTACTGGTAAGTTACCATGCTTATAAAAGAACGCTATTTCAAATTTTATTGGACAATTGTATAGGGATATAAAATTTATGAATTTATAAAATTAAAATTGTAATTAATTGTGTATTTGTTTGACATTGATATTTTAATTGAATCGAATTTAAGTGACGTAAAAATATACCTAGTATTTTTAATTTGTTGACATTATGATATTTTGACATTCAATAATATTTTTTGACATGGCATTCATTTCTTTAAATTTAGATTGAGAAATTTGATTAATTATGTAATTTATTTAAATTGACATGACATGTATATAATGTAATTATTGATACGCCATCTACAGACATTTGCATGCCAGTCTGGCGCAGACATGTGTGAACTACTGAATTGTGAACTCTTTAGAACTTATTGTACCATGTTGGCCTACAAATAAATTTTATTTTATTTTATTTATTTATTTAGAGTGCCCACGTGTAAATAGAAATGCACTTCCTATCGACTGTACCAAGGATTGACGGTTTCTCATTGGAAAATATCCATAACTGCTCGACATCGTTAGTATTCAATGTTTACACAACGTTAGGACAGCGGCCTTAGTTAATATATGAAACTACCAATCCGGTGATGCCGTATCGTTCAATCTGAACCCGTCTGACGTTGTAGAACGGCTTGTAACCGAATTGCATGGAAGATTCTGCATCGATACGAGCTAGCTGTATATGACATTAACACGAGGTCATTTACTAAGATCGAGCCTAAAGATAATCTTGGTTTGGGTTGAACGGAGTTTGGTGCTATTAATTAAGTGTTGATTTCCTAAATAAACCTAAAATACACGGTACATACATACATAAACTCAAGCCTGTATCCCAGAGGGGTAGGCTGAGACTGGGGACTGCCACTTGCCACGATCCTGACAGATCACTTTCGCTTCCTCAACATTAATTAGACGTTGCATGCACGCAACCCGGTTTCGGGCACTTTTTATCTTGCCCTTTGCTAATACATCCCCTATTTGGTCGAAGTATGTTCGCCTGGAAACCTAAAATAAAATAATATTGTTCCTACATAAGGCGCTGAGGCTACACCTGTTGTTTCAATTATTTAAATCTTCTAACGTGCGGCATAAGTACAAAATTTATTAACCCTGGCGGCCCTGACTGCAGCAGGTAACACAAAAGCCTTTTTTGTGGACACAGCGATCCAATCGACAGGATTTGAATGATGTCATAGATATAAGACCTTGTTTAAATGGGGTCTTATTCTATATATTCGTTAATCATATGGCTTGTATTCAAGGTTGGAATGGAACAGCTAAGCTACACCTGAGGGCTCTACACAGGGTTGTTGAAATCGGCAGAATGGGTCTACTTAGTTTTTCACCTTTGGTTTTGAGTGGCAACAATATTTTGAAAGGGCGTCACACACGGCGAAGATACGATAATATTTTATCTTAAGATACAGTATCGCTCGCCATACGTAACAGTTCCCAGGACGCGTCGTCTGGGGCGGCCAAAAAACCTCGGCTCTAAACTCTGCAGCAAGCAAGGCAAAAATAATACCTACCTGTCTCTTACATAGAAGGCCAAAGCTTGGGAGTGAATGCAAAAAATATCCTTCGAGCGCGTCTAGTCAAACTAGTTCAACCGTCACTTCGGCTATTTGGAGTTTTTCCGGTGAGTCTAATAGGCAAGGAGCGCGCAGTTGGTAACTCTACGTCATAAGATAGACCAATTGGTACACCCGGTTCCGTTTATCGTACAACAACAGAATCGGATGCATGTCTTATTATGTCTTAGGCATAATTAAAAAGTGTCACAAAAACTGTGACATAAAAAAATCCGAAAAGCCGAATGAAACGAAATATAGGTACCTATATATTATGTACGCATCAATGAAATATTTTGCATCGAATTAAAAAACAAGACTAAGCATTTTGATAGCATATTTGACGGTTTTCAATCAGACCCAGTGGTATCCACTTCTTTTGAAGACTGCACTCTCCCGGTTTCCTCAGCCCGTATCTCACTCTGTAGGAAGACAGACCTTTTAAAGATGAACCCTAAATTGGTCTCATTTTGTTACTTTATGACAAAGGATTGCGAACAGCGTGCTTCGTCTATAAAGTGAGACTTGATTTTGAGCTTTGAATAACTTTGCATAGCGTGAACTGCCCGTCACTTTACGTAGAGAGAGCAAGGTTGGAACAAATTCCATTGAGACTCGAGTACTGGCGACAGCAGGTTAACCTTTACAGTTTAGTTGCCTAGTCTTCCGTAAAGCAACGTGCGTGTATCAAAGTGCAAGTATTTCAAGATCAATAAGCTAGACTGTTCTTTCGTGATCTTTCTGTGGAAGATACTCCATGAAATGTTGTTTTCAGCTGAGTTTTGCCTTAGTATAGTTAACCCTATTCGTTTTCCAAACGTAACTGAGTAGTGTGGTGTGACGACAAAATGTTGAAGTGCTGTCGATGTACAATCTATTGAGGTCCTCGGAACTATGGTTGTACCACAGTGAAACGTTGATGACTGTTTGATAACCCTTTGTAATCGTTTGGTGAAGTTATTCTTCTGTAAATAAATAGTCCAATGGGCATTCTGTAAGCGTAATCGGGGTAATCCCCATGAAGGTGACTTTGCTAAGTTATCAATATGAGTTAACTTTGTGAAATGTCGACTTGCAAATTTCTCTCAAACAAGTCACAGGTGCAGAAAACAATTGCTATAAGCTGAGTGTCTAAGGTATTCACCATAGAGTATCTTTTTGGTATTCACACAGACATCGCTTGATCTGGGAATTAATAATAGGGGTTAAAGTATGAAATTGCCGTTTTATTGCAATAGGTTCTTTGAATTGACATAGAATCTTCATGGTTTGAGGTTTTCGAATGAAACTTTTTTCAAATGGTTTCTATGATGTTCTTTTTTTAAAAAATGTGAAACATTTTAATATCGACTTTCAATTGTTTTTGTTATTCAATTTAGGCAAGAAAGATGGATACTGCGAAAATTCGAAAATGTGGTCCCTCACTTTTTATTTTATTTTTTTGGCCTATAACCTCATAAAAAAAAAGCTCAAGGTCACGCAACGAGCTATGGAAAGGGCTATGCTCGGAATTTCTCTACGAGATCGATTCAGAAGTGATGAGATCCGTAGACGAACGAAAGTCGTCGACATAGCCCAGCGGATTAGTAAGTTAAAGTGGCAATGGGCGAGGCAGATAGCACGCAGAACTGATGGGGCCGAAAATTTCTCGAATGGAGACCACATATCGGCAAGCGCAGCATAGAACGACCAGCCACAAGATGGACAGATGACCTCATCTAAGTGGCATGCATGCAAGCTCGCTGGATGCAAGCCGCTTCCAACCAGTCTTTTTGGAAATCCATGGAGGAAGCCTATGTCCAGCAGTGGACTTCTTGTGGCTGAATGATGATGATCATGATTCTCAATTCAGAAACTGGCCCTTAAGCCTCACAGTTGGGCCACTGTACGTAGCAAGTGCTGGGATATGTAAATACCTCAGACAATAGGGTTTTACTCACGATGTTTTCCTTCGCCGTTAGCGAGTGGTATTGCTACTATAACTTCACAAATGTACGTAACTCAAAAAACAAAGTCATTGGTACATGCCGGGATTCGAACCCACGTGATCCCGAATGAGAAGCCGGCGTTCCACCGCTCCGCTACCACAGCTCTTGAGAGAAGGCCTGTGCTTTATAGTGATGGACATATTATGTTTCCAGGCGCCACTGGCGCGACACCATCTCTAATATCGATCTGTGACGGATAACTAGATCCGAATGGCGCCAAGATATAAGGCCAAGCGAAGGACCGGGCATGCGCTCAGGACAACTGAGACCCAATACCGAAGATTGCCTTTAGCTGCAAACCTGAACGTGGCTCAAGAAGACCAGGTCGGCTGAAGCAGACATGGAAAAGATCTTGCCGAGCGGAGATCCAGCAGCCAGCAAAAACCATGGGCTAGCAACATGACCTAGTCCAGAACAGAGAGAATTGGAAGACACTTTGGTTGGCCCCAAGTCACTCGGAGGAGTAGTGGCTATTTTTTTTTTGTTCGAATAGATATAATGTCCTATTAGTCCCATTTTAATTTGGTGAAGATCTGGAGAAGACTTTCAGAGATGGAGAACGGAACTCTTCAATGAACAGCAGTAAATAAGGACTAATGAGGCCCATTCTTTAGTAATATCTGTATGTTTCATAAAATAGCGTAAAAGTAGTCCCAAGGCAATTTGGTGATGTTCTGATGAAGAGTTTCGGAGATGGAAATTGAGAGCGTCAAATTTTAATTCAACGAATTAAGTAGGGTAAATTATGGTTATAAGGGTCTTGTTTATTTTTCTCCCGCTCCCCCAGTAAAAATTGAAAAATAAAAGATAAAACCGACTACAAAACACTACAGCACTACAATGTTAGAAATAATTTAAATAATTTGAAGTATGTATAAATGTAGGTATTGTAGAAGTATAATTTGTAGTCGGTGCCCAGTTTCATGACCAGCACAAATATTTTGGGCACCGACTCCAAATTATACTTCTACAATAGTAGATTAACAGATTTTAAGTGCACGAGAAACAGGGGGTAAGGGCCAGTTTCTGAATTGAGAATTTCGCTAAGTTAATAGTGAACTGTAGTACTGTCTCTTTTATTTTCTCAGAAAAGAGCGTGGCAGAACGTTACTTAAGTATTTACATTTTCTTCTCAATTCAGAAACCGGCCCTAAGTCACACAAGATAGAGGCATTGAGGGGTAAATTGTTTTTTCTAACATTTAGCTAAATGGTTGCCGTATAAAATCGTTTTGTATAGCCGGTGTTATAACATACTCGAAAAAATCGTACACTTGGTAAGCAACTAAGTAGTATGTTTGACTCCGGAAGCCCGAAATAGCAAAGCCATGCGGTCACAGAGTTTTGGGCGTCGAGACAGTTTTTTTTTTCTTGAATCATAATGATACTGACTGATTCATAACGTTCAAAAGTTGTGTTTCATGACCTCGGTACTGGAACAAAGCGGACTTGTTGAATCTTGCAGAATCGCTTAGAGGTAATTTGGAAAGTAATTTCTCTATACAAATTTATATCACCGAAAACTTTTCTGTGACCAGTTTTACTATCAGCATTGAATTCTAAAATTCAATGCTATCAGCAACTTACAATTTATCTTACTTGAAAGTTTCAGGCATCGACATACTCGTAAGCACTACATTACACACCTAACACAATGTAGCCATTTATTTAGTAAGTATCTACAAAACTTAGTTGTTACCACGAATTAAGCAAAGCAGACCAAAACTCCTGACCAAATTCAGAGACATAATATGCCTCTTTCAGATATATTCTCACTATCAACCATGTAACATAACACGAACTTACACCTGTATCCCGAAGGGGCAGGCAGAGACCAGGGTCTGCCACTTGCCACGATCACAGACATCATCTCTTTCGCAAAACGACAATTTTGATCAATGACCAGGCAGGCCGACTGAGTCAAAAGCGCTACTACACACCCAGACCTGTTCCCAATAATGTGCGCAGCTCCGGACCATGAGTCATTGGTATCGAGACAGTTGTTATGCAAACGTAGCCAATCACCGGGAGTTACAGCCCAAGTAAAAGCTCCGATTCGGATTCAAACATTCGCAGAGAAAGATCTATTAGATACAGGATTCGTTTAGCGTATAAAGTAGGTGTGACATTGTGGAGTCTTCAGTATCTTTGCTAATTTTTTTTAGTAATTAATGAAGAACCAGACACATATTATTTTGTTTGGTTCACAACTAAATGAACCATTGTATTCGCGAATCTCCGCTGCTCATTGACTTCTCACCTTGAGGGAGAATTGAGAAATCAACTACTTAAATACGAGACTATTTGAGAAAACCATACTTCTATTTCTAACCTTATTCACGGACTTTTTCTTCATGGCGCGCTGGCACAAACATACATAGCCACATTCCAAATAATTTCTCAGAATATGAAACAGCGCTCGCAGACGGTTTGCCAAGCACTCTTGCAAAACCTCGGAAGGATGCGTGCATCGGAGGCCGGATCGCTTCACTAAGAACACGCGACACACTTTCCCAAAGCTTTGAAGGTTGAATACAATTTGAGGCTTTGACGTTATATATATGAGAACTTAGGTAAGTGTGTAGAATTTTGACTATTGGGGCTTGGCGATATTACTTACGTCTATCGAGTGCAGAACACCGTCATCCCAGAAATGTTAAGATTATTAATAAACAGAGTGCCATCTCACCAGTACATGATGCACCTATTAAAATATGTTAAGATGTGGTGATTTGGGCAAATGCTCCTTTTCAAAGCGGACATGTGCTGTGTGCAGTGGAGGGGACGTGTTCCGGCAACCTAAACATAAATTTAGCAATCCGCACTATAGCCATGTGTCACACAAATTAAGTTTGCTGACATGGCAACCACCCACGTTGCCCACATGACTCACAAGCGCGTGCAAGCTTGTCTAAAGACCTGTCAGGGCCACGACACCGCTAAGTGCTCGGGCACACCCATTTGCAACGAGCTTCGTTTACATAATGCAAATATGCACCCTTCGGTTTCAGAACCTTACGTGCGACGCGACCACTCTACAGACCTTTTGGTAAATAAGACTGATGAGTTTTTGAGGGTCTGCGCAGAGTGGGCGGTGAGAAGAGGCCAACCATGCATCCTTTTACTTCGGTTGACGCAACACCCACCGGTGTTACGGGGTCAGAAGAAGGTTACTGACTGGCTCGGCGTGGCTGGTGAAAATTTGCAAAATACCACTGTTTACTGTTGGGCAAGCGGTGGCCTGCCGCTGATGATCTTTTGCGAGACTAGCTTGAATCCTTCGTTCGATTATTACTAAAGCGGCATTTTGTTTCCATAGCAACCAGAGTAAGGTCTGCAGTCTGTAAACAGTGTGACCTAGGTATCGCAACAATATAGGTTTACTGAAATATGTGTGGTATATATTACATATCTGACCGGTAATAAGTTTCTGCGTAAAATCCAGATTAAACCGCAGATTAGCATTATCCACAACAGTTAACCCGTTAATGAAGTCGTCTGATCTCTCACGTCATCAGCACAACCGACATTAACGGTCGTCGGTTAGTGCAATCGAGATGTCATCGGACCGTGGAACGACATTCTAGCTGGCACTAAATATTAGGTTAGCTCTTATCTGGCTATAGGTAAAAGAGAAGCCATCATCATTAATATCAATCAGTCCTACTCGTAGATTCTGTGAGAGTTGCTTTTGTCGCTGATATTCCTCCAACGTATCGCGAATTCGTTTGTGATAAGAACCAGAGACGTGGAACTCGTTACCATTGTCCTGGGCCTAGATTCTGTTAATGCATTGTAGTAACATGACAACTGCATGAACATGGCGGTTTTCATTTCATGGCTGCTTTAAGTCTACGCGGGCACACTCATCAAACCTTCTAGGCGTCAATGGTACGAAAAAACACGTCACGTGACCCGACAGTGTACCTGTCATTATACTACAATGCACTAACAGAATCGAGGCCCAGGACATATTTAAAATAAGAGTCAAGATCACGCAAGATCACCGTAGCGTAGACGGACGCTTGCCATCAGGTGAGACTGGACTACGCTTAAATACATTACATAAATTCACGCCTGTTTCCCGGAGAGGTAGGTGGAGACCAGGGTTTGCCACTTACCACGATCCTGACAGACCTCTTTCGCTTCATGAACATTAATAAACAACACGCCGGTTGTTAGTACTTCTATCTTGGCCTTTGCTAGTACATCCCCTTTTTGGTCGGTTATTACTTTTTTTTTGGTATTTGTAATGAAAACATTTGCCAAATACAATGACCTCACCTGACACTGGTTGGGTATAATTTTATGGTTAAAAAATTACCCTGTACCCAGCGTTTAAGCTATAGATGAATTACGATACGATGATAGGAGGGGTGAAAACTACCTCCCTCTGCTGATTTGATAAAATGGATGGTCAGAGGTTGGAAGGGTTCTATGGAGGAATCTAAAAATCTGTAAAACTATGTTTCGTTTTTTTAGTATTGGAAACCATCGAGTCACCAGATTACGCTCATTATTCTAATGTAATTCTAATTATACTTCGTTTTGGTAAGAGACCACTGAAATTATACGGCGTCAGAATATTCTTCATCCGTCTGAATTGAGTGCTGGTAATTACCCCACTGAAAAATTTCTCTTCAATAGATCTAAAGCATTTTATACTTTTCAGATTGGTTTAAATCCCGTTATGGTGCTGCAATAGGTGTACCCATCGCAAATACTTTGCGTCACTTGTGGTTCACCAACCCGTAGAACCGATTGCACGAAGCTATGTGTCACCACAAAGAGAGTAGCGTCATCGTCCGTTGATCCTAGGAACTCTAGTTCACCACCAGACCATAGATAAAGCACTGCATGCGAATAATCTGTATACTCACTGGACTACCGTTAAGGTCACAGTGATGTGCTCCAGTTAAAGCGAGATATGCGATCTCAGACAAATAGATAGTGTTTTGTTTTGCTACCATGGTACCGGTGGGAGTTGGTTTGTTGCCATGCAAATCAAGTAGGATTGATGCAATCCACGGTCAAAATTTAGCCGACAGAGTAAACTTTTATTTTGTAGCGTTTAAGCTAGATCACTTTCTCTGCAATAACTTATTTTGGAAATACAATACAGCCAGCCTGATATTGTCTTTCCAAGCGAGCACCGACATTAAACATCCTGAAGAGATGAGGAGTACGTGAGGAGTAGGTGTAAGACAAAAACACTGGACAACAAACTTCACAGCCGAGGCCTTTTTAAAACTGAATTTGAAATCGGAACACGCTTCACGAACAAAGCGAACGCAGGGGCGCCTTGAAGGCATAAAACAAGAACATTTCAGAAAGCCCTCTCAATGATAAAAAGGACTATGATTTTCAATATTTAGTCACCGGTATCAACAATGTTACGTTTGTCACTTTTATGCTTTATGTAAAGACAAACTTTCAAGTTGCCGCTCCAGTAAAACAAAATGGTATCTGGAGTTTAAAAAATTAAGTATCCATCGCAGGCACAAGTAATTTGTACTATTCGTTCGCCTAGCGTAGTTCTCTTTTCCCTCATAATAATTTTAGGCCAAAGGATTCGATTCAGCAGTTGAGGAATTACACACATTTGTGCAATCTAGGCCGAAAGGCCGTGGGTGTTTTTCGATGTTTGTCAGTGCTTATCTTGCTACCGCACATAGCACAGCATGTACTGTGGCACAGCCGCATGGCCTCCTAGTTCAGGATCAGGATCAGGGGCCTTATTATGCGCACCAAACCCTGAGCGATTCCAATCGTCTAATTGTTAAGTTCCATACTGATTTGACAGACGATTGGTATCGTTCAGGATTTGGTGCGCATAATTAGGCCGCAGGACAAGGCAAGGGGGCATCCTTCATATGCGCGGGTGTATTTGAAAATGGGCAGCCATGGTCTGAAAGCCGGCACCCACCGTAGCCGTATTTCTGTCCCGTTCGCGCGAAGGTCCCCGCTCCGGCGCGGCAGACGCTCGCTCGCTGACTCACTCGGGCTCGCTCGGGTACTTCCGCCTGATAGCAAGGTCACCGGCCGACCGCGCTCACGCGGCGCAGGCGGAGGAAAGTGGGGAGTGGGAGGAAGGAGGAGTGCCTACTCGATACCTAGGGGTTCCTTGTTGCGAGGGTGTGAGCAGGGAAAAGTTATTTTTCACAACTTGGTGAGCTATGCGGTATTGCAGCGATAATGAGCAGGTTCTACCGGTAAAGAGACGGTGAATGACATTGACATGACGAAAACGACCTTGAGATGCTGAAGATAGCAAGCCGATGCTATTTTTGAACCTACAGCCCAGAATGAACCTAGGGCGAAGAACTTACGACAGGATAGCATTTCCGCTTCTTGTACTAGGTACCTACTAGGTACCTAGGATTTAAACGACTTCTGTAAAAAACGGCCGTTATTGACAAAATTTAATTCAGGTAAATCTTAGGATCTTGGCCCTAGGCAGGGTTTTAAAAAAGGATTACTAATATTGAGATTACTGTCTTGACAGTTTTTTCGAAAACTGTTTACAAAAGATTCTTTATTTTCATTGGGCATACTTAGCAGACCCGTGCCCCTCGGTGGGGACATAATGGGTTGATGATGATGATGATGATACTTAGCCCCTGATCTCAACTTGCTCGTCTCCCTGTTTAGGGGTTCTGTTATGCCTGGTTTACACGTGTTAGGTTATTTAGTACGCAATAAATTTTAAGTGGTCAGGCGTTAACACGCAATTTAACAATTTAGTTACAGTAGGTGCGGTGCCTTCATACAAATATAAGTAATATACAAGGACACGCCTACCCCCCGGAAGTCAGATATACCAGCGCCGTGCGGGGGGCGAGGCGAGCAGGAAAAAAACGACTCGTCTCTATTTAATTTGTTCACTATCGTTTACATGCACTTGCTACTGATGTTTGACACGTGTGAACGAATTAGTATTAGTCGCCTCATTTGGCTTCAATTTTCATGCTTTGAGGATTGAAGTGAGACGGCGGCACACGGCACACGGCACACGCCTCCGTGCGAGCATTTAGCCAGCCTCCGCGTCGTTTAGTCGACAGCACGTCTACATTTTTGTCGTAAAGATCTTAACGTAACCTATTAGAGTGCACGTACGTGAAGGTTGACGTACTGTCGACTGTACATAGCGACAAAATACGACACGCATGTCTAGTGATGGACATGCAAAGAACGTTCGCGCTTGACGAGAACTTAAAATTTGATGAGTGTGATTAGATTCAGTATATTTGTGAAATATAGTGAATAATTAAGCAGAATTTATTCTTATCGTGTCGGAGACAAAACCAATTAGATTTTATTGGCCCAAAACACGGTCACGCGCACTCCAGCGTCTGTGGCCTCTAGCAAGGCAACTCGAATGCGTGTGGAGGGGCACAAGGGGCGCACAGAGAGGTGCTCTGAGAGGAGAATATATATAAACGAAGACATCACTTATCAATTTGAGGGTCTGATTATGGAAGAACATTCTCCCCGGCCCATCTCTGCACGAGATGATACCCTTTCTGCTAGGGACCACCGCTTTCGACGGTTGTTTTCGATGGCAGATTTTTCAGCTGCTTGCTGAAAGGCTTGGCTCTTCCATGATTTATCATACCTTACAGGTTTTACAAAATCAGTGCTCTATTCTTCAAAAGGCCCGGCGATGGACGGTTAATATTTGCCAAATACACAATACGATTGGCCAAGTGAACCGCCAGGATTACGTTTAGAAGTCAGATTTTCGTTACAAATATTCTATCACCGCGACAAGGACAAAAAACCAAGCCCGTGAAGTGGATGAGTGGGACACAAACTAGATACTCTTTAGATGCAATACTCATATCGCACCTTCGGTAGTACAAGGGCACAACTTACAAAAAAACGTTAAAATGAGTTAAGTATGCAGAAATGCCTTGAAAACACTCCTCTATCTGGTGGGATAAAGACTCCCATCAGATTCAGTTAAAAAGTCGCTTTTTAAATTAATTTAATGGGAGTCTGTATCCCACCAGATAGAGAAGTGTTTTCAAGGCATACTTAACTCATTTTACCATTTTTTGTAAGTTGCGCCCTTTTACTACCGAAGGTGCGATACGTCATGTTTATTGTCGAGCCTTAAAATGGGACTCGTATTGGTCAGAATCAATGAAATAAAGGTAACAATAAAAATGAAAGTATGAATATTTAAAATAAATAATATTTTACCTAACACGAATAACAAGAATAAAGGCGATTCCTCGAATGATGAGACCGCAAAGGACGCCTCACAAAAGGACCGTTACGTCTTGACCCAAAAATGCGAGCCAAAGTATGCGAGAATATCGAGGTGACGATTCAGAATTTTGGCGAATTATTCAATGGGCTCAGCAGCAACGACAATGCCTTCTTCAGCATGGACAATCCCCGATGGCACCTCTGAAAATGTACCAACTCGTCAAGAGTACTGTGCATTTTAGAGAACAATAAACTACAGGAACTATACGTGACGAAGCTGGTAGTATGGACCAGATGAGCACTCACGTACTCTCCCTCCAGTGACCGGAAGATATAGTGAGAAATGTTGGTTGGATAAGATCCATAGTCAAGCAGAAACCAAGTCGATAGGCATTAGCTTAACTGATGTGGAAATTACCGCGAGTGTCGCGAACTTTTAAGAGTTGAAAAGTAGACAACCTGATAAAGGTTGAACGATTTGTCTAGGGCTCTCTCGATCATTCTTGGTCTAACTTGAAAACGACGAAGCAGTCATGGGCATAATATACAGGTAGAAAAACGCTAAAAACCCCTTTAAACAAGTCTATTTCTGCTCCGGTAAAATGTCGAGGTCGTCGCGCCAATCTGCATTCGAGATAGGGAATTAGCTACCAAATTGACGCATTCGCGAAGTATTTAAAACTAAGACGAAAGGACAAGACGCTGAAGCAACTTTATTGCAGTTTTTCGGTAAGCTAGCCAGCTAATGACGCGCAGGAAGCGATCAGATATTGGATATAAAAATTATTTTTCTATATAATTATTTTTCTGGCTGTGCAATAAATTGTTCTCTGTCTGGATGAAACAAGGCTTTAATTGAGGCTTTAAGGAAATCTTTTTTGGAAAATCTAAGATCAAAAGCCCGGTGTCCCTGATGAAAGCTAATCGAATCCTTTGATGATGATTGAAGAAGCGTAGCTGAAGCAACTTTATTGCAGTTTTTCGGTAAGCTAGCCAGCTAATGACGCGCAGGAAGAGATCAGATATTGGATATAAAAATTATTTTTCTATATAATTATTTTTCTGGCTGTGCAATAAATTGTTCTCTGTCTGGATGAAACAAGGCTTTAATTGAGGCTTTAAGGAAATCTTTTTTGGAAAATCTAAGATCAAAAGCCCGGTGTCCCTGATGAAAGCTAATCGAATCCTTTGATGATGATTGAAGAAGCGTAGTTTAGCGTTAGTTTGGGTGTCCAATCCAGTCTCAGCTTCCTAGGCGTTTTTGACAACGTGACGACGACACCTTTTTTCTCCTCGCCTAATCTCATCAAGAGACAATCATGTCGCTGGGGGTTTGATTAATCCATTGGCCAACTATTAAAAGCATTTTGACAAAAAAAAAACCACCCCTAAAAATGTCAGTCTAGCTACGACTGATTTACAATTTTGAAGTTATTTTCACTATCCACCTGCGAAATTATAGGGATTAAATAGTTGAGATGTGAGATAGACCGAAGGCCTATCTTTATACTCCATTCCACGAAACGAGCTACCAAAGAAATTCGTCCATGTGCGCCCATTGGTTAATGCGCGTGACCTTCAATAGCCACCTACCCTATGAAGCGGACCGTTCTTCGATTATGGTTTCGCTTATCTCTAGCTGCGCGCACTGACCACTGAGATGCGAGTATTTTGTTCGCCAGGAGTTCCACTCGTCGAACGGAGTATAGTTCAGTGGCTCGGACACTAGTGCGTGAAATCCTTTTTCTTTTGATGTCTGTCACATAGGAAAGAATAGCACGATCGTGAATAAATAAAGAAGTCCCTTCCACCATTCTTTAGTTTTGTGGTAGGTCAATGATGATTTTCCTGGTAAGAATTGTACTGGATTCGTGCTAGGCAGCGGTAAAGCGACTACGGTACCTACCTACTAAGATCATTTTAGGGTGTTTTTTTTATTTGAAGTATATTACAATGTCACTAATTTTCGATCAATCTAGCCTCCCGATTAGTCGTTTGGGTGAAAGTTATTGTTAGTTGTGTCAATGTGTTTTGTTACATATTTCAGATGCACTATAAATTAACGTCCTTTTTATACAGCCCGTGTATAAGCGCCCTTACTCCGCAACATTAAAGCATTTAAAAACTAAATGTATTCATTTGACGACCTAAACTAATCATAAAAAGCTACTGCGACCGTTTTGAGTTTGAATCAAGAGTTATTAAAAAAAATACCGAAAACTTCATTATTCGGCGTGGCGGCAAGTTTGCCGCTATTTCATGGTCTATAAAAACCACTGTCAGGATTTGTCGAATTCTGATCACAAATAATATTGTTTATAAACTAATAAACAATGTTTTCCGTAAAAAATAACAAACAACTCCAACTGGAAGTTAGCCAAAAATTGTGTTATAAAATTTACAAAAAAATATCATCATTATAGATGTCGAAATGTAAGAAGCCCGTTTTGACAGCTACACAAAATTGTGTTCTACTTTGGATTTACTGGAACAAATACATAAAAAAGACACATACTCTGGCATATTATTTAACGCTCGAAAGAAAAAAAGAGATTTTGTAGCCCGAAAAGTTACTCATAGTTTGGATTTTTAATGTTTTTGATCTCAAACTAGGTTAGATTCTATGGTTTTTGTAGCTGTCAAAACGGGCTTCTTATATTTTGACGACTTTAGCGGCAACATTTTTAGTTTTAATATTTTAAAACTAAAAATGTTGCCGCGGAAAAACGAAATGCTCTTGAAGCGTTATCATGTATGATGTGACGCCCTCCTCCCTTCCCTCGCCCTCAGTCGGCCGCCAGCCCGCCACTATCCAATGGGAAATTGGGAACGGACGCTACGGCATTTTGCATGGTAACTTGTTGAATTCGATTCTCCGTATTTTGTCATGGCATTCGTCATTTTTATTTTTAACTATATCTTTTGTTTATTATTGCAAGTTAAGGTGTTATTATGTAACCACGAGGAAGCATGATCGTGGTTACATAAAAGCTTAACTTCAAATTGTCGAAGATTTCCTATGTGCATTTTCCGCCATCTTTAAAAAAGGGTTAACTTCAGTTTTTTTTTACAATGACTCGGTTCGATCTACAGTGTTCCTATAACGATCTTATTATCTAAAATCATCCTATAGTAATAGCGTATTTACCGTCGTTTGCATTAAGCAAGATAAAATGCGTGTTTCAAGATGTTCAAGAAGTGTTTGAACTTCAAGGCCGTTCATCAAGCAGCATTCAAGACATTTTTATTTAGTTCTTGGAGTACAATAAAAATATTCTGCTCTGCTATATACATTGCTAAAGAATGACAAAAATATATCTAGATTTCGAATAATCCTTTGTAAGTTTCCAATTGGAAAATGGGGGCCTATCTATAGGTATAATTCCTTTCTCTATCATACGGTATGTGAGTAGGTCGCATATTTCGTCACGCTTGCTACAGCATCACAATATGTTTACAAACGACATACATTCGATTTAACATTATCCAATTACCGGTTATACTCATCCGCGACAGACTCTACGTCAGGAAGTACGGAAGGAACTGTAAATGTTACGACTTGTCTGTTCAATTCAGAAAATTAACGGATCAACTCAAATCGATCTGCGAGTAAAGCATCTTTAATTTGTAAAAGAGAGAAAGAGCCGCAGTGCAGTGACGTTTGTCTGGAGGGGCGCGCACCCTTCGTCACGTCACGTGACAGGCGACCCGCGACCTTCAGCGGCGCACCGACCTTGAGCGGCGCTTCGCCCCGCGCGGGTCAGAGGTGAATGCACGCCCGGGCGCCGCCCCGCGCGCCCCTGCGCCGCCCGCACGACCACTAAACCATATGTATTATTCAAACTCACCTCCTGCACCATCCAAGGCACCATGGCGTCAATCCGCCTTCCCCGACAGAAAACAGGTACGGCGGCCGCGGCGGCACACCTTTCCCATAAAATACCACCGACTCGACAGCGACAAGTTTATTGACATCAACTCTATGAACTACCAACGATTGCGCAAATTATTCTTTTACATCAAAATATCACTGAAACTGAAAGAGTCTTGGCGGGCAAGCACTTCTGCAAGGTTTTATTTCAACAATCCACACAAAATTGCTATTGGAAAATGATTGAACACAAAATAAAAATTCGTCACATCACGTCGACCTCCCTCCGCAAAACAAAGCGGCGGAATGGCAGAAAAATTCGTTTCGTGAACGGCCGGCGCAGGCGACAGGTGACATCTAGTGCACGACCAAAAACAAACATAGTTCCACAATGAAACCCAAAGATGTAGCTACTTTAACACTATTGACAGCATTGACAGTGACAGATGCGTTCCAAATATACTTTTGTAAACGTCGTTTGGTTGTATTCTACGAATAAAAAAATATCAACTTTCTATACGGACAGATTCTCTGATAAAATAATTTACAAATTGAAATGAAAATTAATCAATAGTGTTCTTTCTACACATTAGTAGAAAATGGTAGCAAAAAAACCTATATTTCACATGAAAATCAGAAAAAACGCCTATGTCAAAAAACGGAACGGAACAACAACCTCGCCTCGCCTGAAAAAAAAAACAGTCTCAATATTTTTGGAGAGTGGACGACGTTTGTTTTGCTGCGGTTTTTTGACTTAGAATTTAATTTCATACGTGTAAATCAACAAAGTGCTGGTATATTTGGATAGAAGAAGCCCGGAGCAACGTCACAATTAACTTTACAACTTTCTAAGCCCATTAGTTGCGCCATAAACTCGTGAATTTAGAGGCTAATTAACGCAACGCAATTTCGCGTTACGAAGGCTGTAAATAATACGAGTTTTTCTGGCCTACAATGTGGCTGGTTGTTTAACATAATGGTCGAGGAAAATGTGAGGGCTTTCGATAGATCTCAGAAGAAGAGTACCTTGTTGAAAATCGTGATTTTGGGCGATGGAGGAGTGGGGAAGTCTTGCCTCATGAGCAGGTTCATTTCGAATCATTTCGATGATCATAGCTTCCATACGATAGGTGTGGAGTTCATGAATAAGACTATAGAAGTTAGCGGCAAGGACTACACATTGCAGGTAAACTTAGATACTTAATTTTTTAACTGGCCTTGAAAACCGACCTTCACTTCGGCAATGTTTGAACAACTAATTTCCATTTCAATGTCTTGATTGTGCATGATGTCAACCTACACAGTATTATCACGTAGGCAATTTGCTGTACCTGTTGAAAAATCTAAATTGAGTGCTAAAGTATTTGAGTTTTATGTAAATAGATAAGAAACAAGGAAGTTGCAATATTTTTTATCATTTCTTTGCCCTTGGCCTTGTGTGATGTTGCGTGACTTATCTGCTTTACCATTAATTCATTACACACACTATTGTGTGATGAGTTTAAGGTAGGTAGTCCTAATCTTTGATCTACATTAAAATATTCCACAGAATAAGTAGAGCAACTTCGCTTTGTAGTAACACCTGTGTAACAACACACTTTGTTTGATACTCATGCTTATGTTGTATGCAATAACATGCAGGTACTATTATGTTAATCAGAGAAGGGCCCTTCAAGTGTTCCACTAATATTAAAATAATTTCATGCATGGTGCTGTACAAAATATGAACATAATATATCAATACACTAAATACACATAATATCTCGACACTACAATAAGACCAAGCTAAAAATGTTGTGTGGACAATCAACAATACATCAACCTTTATTGTCATTAAACATTTTGTGAAGACAAATAAATATTCTCTATTTCTATTTTGTTACGTGCATGTACCTACTCTAATCAGTTTTGTTATGGGTGAGTTTGCAACTATAATGTTAATATGCTGTTGATTGCACTATACAATATACAGTGTGTTGCAGAGAGGTCTTCTGTTGACACTTAAGTGGGTTATTCCTCACATCCAATACAGACAACTTTCGTTGTGAGACCAACTCTGAAATTGTGAAAAAAAGTATCACCACAAGCCACAACCGATGAACTGGGAACCTCCTCCTTTTTTGAAGTCTGTTAAAAATACCTATTATAAGAATAAAAAACTAAATTAATCTGTTCAATTTTCAACCTCAGCAGGCAGGTCTAAACTTACCTACCTACAAGACATCAAAGGCAAATGAATGCCTGCTAAGATTGATTTAATGGACTGTAGAGTAAGCAGTCAAGTTTTTGTTTTCATAATACCTTTTTCACTGCCCAATCCTCTTCCGAGTTACTAATATAGCTCGAAGAATTGCTCAGTTGAAGTGGCAGTGGGTGGAAAAAGTTCTGACCTGGCGACCACGGCCGGACGACGCAGCGTGGGTAGGCCCCCCACCAGACGGTCTGATGACCTGGTTACGGTGGCGGGAACTCGCTGGATGCGGGTGGCACAACACCGGGAAACTTTGAAAACCATGAGGGAGGCCTATGTCCGGCAGTGGGACTCAAATGGCTGATGATGCTAATGAATCCTCTCCCATCCTCTGAGGTAGTGAAGAGGGTGTACTTGGGGCTACCAAGTGGCCAAAGACCGGTTGGCCGCCCTAGATATAGCTGGAAGGACAAAGTGGCCAAGGACCTGTAACTGGCGACTTGGAGCCCGAGACCCACTTGGGGTCTCCTGAGCCAGCAAAGTAATATGTTTTTTATATGAATTCCAGGTATGGGACACAGCCGGTCAGGAGCGTTTCAAATCCCTAAGGACACCCTTCTACCGGGGCTCTGACATCTGCATATTGGCTTATGCAATTGATGACCGCAGTTCCTTCAACAACATCAAGATGTGGCTCAATGAGTTCCTGAACTATGCCGGTGTCAAGAATGGAATTGAAAAGTTCCCCTTCATGGTTGTTGGGAATAAGGTTGGTTTCCTGTGGCTGTTCCATTTATAAGCTTTATGGCCCACTAAGACTTTGGATTAAACCTTTCTATTATATTTTAGTCACATAAAGTGCAGTACCTATTAGTTACTAATGATAGATTTTATACATACCAAGAGTAAATGCCAAGCCATATGCAAGGCATCGTATTTAAAAAGGCACCTTTTTTAATTTACTCTGCAAATTATTATATTTGCGGCTTAAGTGCTGTATTGATTGTAGTGTACTTGCCTCTGAAGCGAAATAAACCTTAATATGCTCAAAGTAAGTTCTAAATTAATTTGATTGCAGTCCGACGTATCATCAAAGGACAAAGAAGTGACACATGAACAATTGAAACAGTGGTGTGATGAGAACAAGATAGCTACGTACATCGAGACTTCAGCCAAGAATGATAATAATGTGGTCGAAGCATTCTCATTAGCTGTTCAGAGGTTTGTAACTTACCTACCTACCACAGTAATGTCAAGTTATTTACAAAAACACACTGGCTATTATTTTTACAGGAGTGAAATCCCTAGTGTTAAACGTATAGGTACCTAAAAATACCAACACAAATCACTTGTCCTGTTCCCAAACATAATATGCAGTACCTAATTACCTACTTAAGGTTACGCTTTGTTTGCGCCTACCAAAAAGTATGCAGCTTTCTCTCCTTGCTAGTTCAAACTTATTATTTTTCTGTAAATCGTCTTTTGTTATTGTTGTCTTGTAAAAATATAAGCGCAAACGACGCGTTTTATTATTACAACCATTGATTCTATTAAAAAGTCGTCGTATTTCTTCTGCGAGGATTTGCAGAAGAGATAAATCTCTTCACGCTTTTATTATAGGTAGGTGAGCGCAACACGAATGTAAAAAATTATAATACGAAAATAGTTCCGTATTTCTCGGCGCTTTCCTTATTTGCTGACGGATATTATTTGCTGCGAAAAGATTTTATTCCCGATTTTATTTTGCTCCTTGTTTAAATGTAACTCTTTTCTTATTTTCTTCAATATCTCGGTCTCTCTGCAGATGGGCCGATCTGGAACAGAAGGCTGAAAAGGAGCTAGGCATGTTCCAACATCCCGATGCTGTCACGCTGCACGGCAGTGGTACCGCGGCCAACCTGCGCGCGACTTGCTGCTCTCGGTTCAGCGACGCATGAGCTATATTCCCTTGGCGGCCGTGACTTTGGTAGGCATGATAGGTCAGGGTATGTTGATCCCAGTATTCCAATTGGCCTTTAAACTTACTTGGTTGATAGTTATTACGTATCTGAATGATAAGCATTGTGTAATAGGATTTATTTTGCGTGTAGGAACGACCAATCCGCCATTGGCTTCGTTGAAGCTGGGCGTGTGTTTTCGATAATTCTGATGTCCAGGTCTTTGCATGACAAATATGCTATTGTAACGCAACATCACAATATTTAAGCCCAAGACGAGTTGGGGGGGGGGGTCCTTTTTTCTTGCACGCAATATGTTTCGCTAGTTTATCTGTTCAGTTACCGTTTAACTACCTGTGAGTTTCAAGATTATTGTTTCAAAAGAGTGGACCATCAGTAGCTGCGTACACGCAAATAACCCACGGTGTGCGAAGGGAAAGCGTAAGGCGTCGCTTTGTGCGCCGCGTGGACACTTGACTCCTCGGGGGAAGTCCATTAGTAATTTGAGTTGGGTCAGCAAGGGTAATTACGTTGACTGCCTCGTTGTTATAGCGGTATCACGTCTGACTATACGCCTAAGTGCGTGGGCTCGATTCCCACTGAGGGTCGCCGTGCATTTGTACAAATGGCCTCACTCTGGTTGTGTTTCCATGTTTGTGACGTCTTAACTGGTTACCATAGTACAGGGTCCTAGTTTAGGACCAGGACAAGTGTTTGTGTTGTGTGGAAGTTATTTGAGGCTATTTTAGAGATATCGTGTTTACATATTTTTGTGTAACTGTACTTCAGCAAGAAAAGGGTCTATTGATTGGCATGGGCCTCCTATCTTTCACAACATATGGTCATTTGTTAGTCTCGCCGAATGTTTCTTAGCCACTGACAAGAAAAGTGTAATCTCTTAAATTTTCGTGGAGCCAATCAATTCTGCTGCTGATAGGGATCAGTAACGATTGACATAAAAGTCTCTTTGGGACCAAATATCATCAACATAATCATCAGCCATTTGACGCCCACTGCAGGACATAGGCCTCCTTCGTGGTTTTCATAACCATGAGGGGTTTTTCCATAATCGCCACCCTTGGCAGGCGGGTTGGCGATCGCAGTATGCGATTGGAATCTCAGGAAGACGCTGCTGCCCGTCTCCTGGTAATTGATTTCCTTAGTCGCCTTCTACGACATCCACGGAAGGAAATGGAGTGACGTTATTCTTAATCCGGCGCCACACGGATACCAAATATAAAGTCCCGAAATAGAAAACACTTTCCAGACCATTTTCTCTCCCCGTGCAAGTTATCCGTTACGTATGCGCTCTCGTAATGGGGAACTTGGACAAAAAAAGGTTTGAATCTCTTTGCATAGGCCATGTTAAAAGATAAATGACCGTGCTTATGAATTTCTCTACGACTGATACTTTTCAAAAATTAACTAGAGAAGTCATTGTAGTCACGTGGTGACTACAATCACTCTAACTATGACGTCACAACTGGAAGGTAACGCCTTATAATTTATGGAGTATTTATCAATATTTGAGTTTCGTAAATAATGTTTTTATGCGTCTACGCCCTTATATGATTTTTTTTTTAATTCAACGAAAAAACTAAATCTTATAAGTTTTTTAAATGTTATAAGTAACTTGATAATTCGCATTTTTTATGGTTTTACTTTTTATATATTTCTGATTTTTTTTACGTTTTCTATCGTACAAGAACAACTTCACTCTAAATTAAATTCAATGCAAGTTCCCCATTTTTGGAGGTTTCCTTCCGATAATGGGTGTAGAGGCACGCACGTGATTGCGTTGTGTGGAAGTTATTATTATTATTATAAATAATTATAGTAACTTCCACACAATACAGAAGACACGTCACAACACGTTAAATTGACTGTCCACTCCTCAGAAAATTAAAGCTCTATGTCCCTCATAGGTCAAGGCGTATTCTGTCTGGACAGTGTCTCAACAAGGTATAGACAAAATTCATATTTGTGGAGAGTCTGTAATAGCTGTAATAGCTTAGACTTGTTTAATTCTTCAGTGGCTAGTCTGAAATCTAGACTTAATGCGATTTTTGTCGGTGATTAATATCTATGCATATTAAACATAGGTACAATATAATATAAAATAAAACTGTGGAGAAAATTCCTCTATAACATATAATTAATCTCTGTTATGACCGATGTTTGTGTTATCTGTAATCTGTTGCTTACGATTATGTTTATCTGTCTATCTCGCTATTCTGAATTTATAAGTGGAGACTTGTAATTGGCCTTCTGTTTCCTATGTTGGTGTGGTTCTGTTATATTGTGCTGTTAGTCATCTTTAAAACAAAATAAATAAAAATAAAACACAATCACTTGCCCTGGTACCAAATTGGGATACCCTGTGCTGTGGTAACCAGACAAGGACATCACAAACAAGGAAACATACCCAGGCCACTTGTACGAATCAAGTACGGCGGTCTCCTATGGGAATCGAACCCACGACCTCTGCATTGATAGTCAAGCGTGTTAAGCACTAGACCAACGTGGCAGTCATTCCTATTCATTTGACGTTTCAAGTCTGCGCCAGTGTGAGCTGGCCCTAACCACTAAACATTAGGCACCTTTGGTAGTCCCATTAAAAAGCGACTTTTTAACTGAATCTGATGGGAGTCTTTATACCACCAGATAGAGGAGTGTTTTAGGGCATTTCTGCATACTTAACTCATTTTACCATTTTTTTTGTAAGTTGTGCCCTTGTACTACCGAAGGTGCGATTTGTGTGAAACATTTCGGCTGTCCCAAAAATAAACACAGTAAGGTACATTTTCTTTTCAAAACCGAGATATTTCCGCTATTGGTTACTAGTTGGTTACAGTAACCAGTAGTGGGACTGCCGATTTGACATAGCTATTGATAATGATCAGTCTACTACTTAGTAAATACCAATGATGATATTGGGAGTATTTATTGGCTATTTATATATATCAGTGGCGAAGGGTGGAACTATGTAAAGGGAAGCCGGTCCAAAAAAAAGTCATCGAGTGGATGCGAGCGCCAACCAATTTTTTTAATTTTCTCTCAGAGTACGAATTTCCTCCGGGAAACGATATTCTGACTGATTAGCATATCAAGAGTTGTATTTGTAATTTTAATTTGAAGGCTCAATTCAGCGGCCCCATATTGTACATAATAACCCTCAATAATAATTGTCCTCGGCAACGTTAGTGCAACAAAAAGAATATAATAATAATAACCCTGTTTTTTTTTTTGCAAAATGATGTAAATTATTAACATCCATTAAAACCGGAGCTGTTCCAAACTGAGTTAGAGCCGGAAAATAATAAACACGGAAAACAAAACATTTTGTTCAATTTGCAACTGCCCGTCATCCATGCATAGAACTAAGGATCCATGTATATTTGTCGTAAGAGGTAGGTACGGAAATGTTTATAAAAACTATTTTTCCTCTTGCAATCAATAGTCATGTTTGGAAAAGCACAGCCTAACTGAATAAATGCATTTTCTTTTTAAAACTAAGGTTGGAAAATGAAGTTTGACCAAGCAAATAGTCAGTTGAACAGCACTGCATGTGAATTAATGTCATATTGACTAAGAAATTTCACCGGAATAAACAAATATGAGGGACAAACACAGAGAAATAAAGAATAAACAAGTGACAATATCAATTATCCACTACAACAACGAAAACCACATAAAAAAAAAACTATTTTTTTAACTATTTAAACTACAACAAACAATCCATCACAGCACGTATACATACTATTTGTTTACTTCCGAATAGCTACGAATTGATTCCCGACAAAACAATACACTTCTATAAAAAACAGTAATTGGCGATGCATTTTCTTATCGCAGTGCTGAAATTTGATTTTGGAACCTTAAAACGTCGGTCGCGCCCGAGTAATAAAACTGATTGCGCCCGCCTAGCTTTCTCGTAGGCAAATAAAAAGAGAAAGAAAAGGAAGCCGGGTATTGTTCCCATGTCTACAGAATCTCATTTCTACAGATTTTTATTTCTACAGAATCTCATTTCTACAGATTTTTATTTCTACAGAATCCCATTTCTACAGATTTTTATTTCTACAGAATCTCATTTCTACTGATTTTTATTTCTACAGAATCCCATTTCTATTCATTTTCAATTCAACAGAATAACATTTCTACAGATTTGCATGTAAAGGTACATAATTACAATTTTAGGATTCCGTACCAAAGGGTAAAAACCGGCCAAGTGCGTGTCGGGCCACGCGCTAGGTAGGGTTAATTAGTATGAATAAATGAAAAAGTAGTCAAATTGGGAAGACTTGCACTAGTTAATCAAAAGGTAGGTAGGCAAACTGAGAAAGTTGGCAGAGAGTTCATCTTTAGGAATTATTAAGACACATCAAAAATCCGGCCGTCCTGGTACTTCATTGGTATACAAATTAATAAGTATTAATATAGAATAAGAAAATTGAGCTGGAATAAAAATGATTGAAAAAGATAGTTTTTTTTTTTACCAAACCATAATCAAGTTTATGATTTGTTCCTTTCAAAAGTGGTTAAACTGTGAATCAATTTGATTGTAATGTATGTCTGTAGAATTGGGAATCCGTAATGTTGGGAATCTGTTAAAATGGAAATCAATAGAAGTGGGAATCTGTAGAGTTGGTAAACTGTAGAATTGGGAATCTGTAGAGTTGGTAAACTGTAGAATTGGGAATCTGTAGAGTTGGTAAACTGTAGAATTGGGAATCTATAGAATTGGCAATCTGTAATGGAAATCTGTAGAATTGGGAACAATCCGAAGCCGGGACAGCGCAGCCTACCTTGCACTTTCGGACGCGATGACGGCGAGCGAGACAGCGTTTTTTGTGGGAGTGCGAGTAAAATAGAGTAATATTGTGCAAAGCGGCTACTATGGCCGAGGTAAGCCGTTAGATTTACGGGTTGTTTCGATAAAATGTATGGAGAACTCGGTGTGCCTGACATTATGAGTGTAGTAAATTTGGTTTTGGCCGGGGTCGGGTTTCTGCAGGGAAGCCGGTGGGAATCGGGTTATATGGACTCTTCGCCACTGATATTTATGTGTATAGATTGAGAAGCGAGCACCGAATATTGTCACCTAGCAACAAAAAACTTGATGATTTAGTGGTTATATTTTATTTAATTCAGCTTTCGCCTAAATGTAAACAAACTGCTTTAAAATACAGAAAGCAATAATGTCTGCCAAGATTTCTAGCTAAAACTTTCGTAAGCACTAGGTACACATTACTTATTAGCTCAATTCCGGATTCACTTACTAATTTTTTTTGTTGGAAGAGTCCGGCCAGATTTCGCTCTGATTCTATGAAGTTGTTTGATCGTCCCAGGTCTTTCATCTCATTAATCCAAGAAATATCAACCCCCATTATCAATTTATTGATTTTTATATCTCCGAGAATTTTTGTTTACACCCAGAAAGGAAGCTGAGTGTACCGAAAAAAGTGAGTCTATGAATTAGGTAGTACTGCTATTTATTACTCAGATATACATCATCAGACGTCCCAATACTTAGTTCGTAAGTGCACTTTAGGTACCTGTATTCAGGGATTTATATAAATTACTTAGTTGTATTGTTTATTTTGATATTTCTACACCCCGCTTAATTAGTTTTGGTTGTGACAAAATTGGTTATGATTGTATTAGCGCCTATTTGTATATTTTCGGATGTTTTGATTGTATTTTGAAATTATGCATGCTAGATATTTGTCCCCCTTACTCTCGGCCTTATCTTTTGGTATTTAGATCGCATCGACAACTAAATACATATTTTGGTTAAATTATTAAATAAACGCACTCTATAATAATACATATTGGCCAAATTAACGTCGTGAGTACGAGGGCTCAAAACTGTACTATAGAAAGACAATCCCTACTTTTAACTGCCTCTCTTTAGAGTTCCTTACATTCCAATATTTAACAATGGTTAAAACGCTACCTATGCCAAACAGAAAGTATCTATAGTATGAAAAGCAACTACTTATAAACAGCAAAATTCCTAGCCTGGTGCACCTACAGGTTACATTTTTAATAAATTATTCTTAGTGCTGTAAGCGGTGGCGTAACTATAGGGTGGCAGGGCTGGCAAAGTGCCATGGGCCCCCGACCGGTGGGGGCCCCGAACTATGAGGCCGCGAGCTCAGAAGTAACTTAACGTTATAATGTAAGTTACAAAAATGTGTAACAATTATAATGTTTATATATGAATACTTCAAATCAATTAAAGTTGGGTCATATATACTAGAACTAAAGACCATATATTTTATATTTAATGGGAGGGCCCCATCCAATGAATTTACCACGGGCCTCAGATGGTATAGTTACGCTACTGTAAGTCTGTGTTGAACATGTTTTTTTACTAGAGAAATAAAGTATGTTTTGTATTAATGCATCACTTGATATAATGTATTTAATTTAAATGGGGCCGTGTTTCATGAAATTACAATTTATAGCTCATTATGACAATTCCATGCACATTGCGTAGCAGCCACTCGGCTTCCTATTGTAGGTTAATCGACTTTGCAATGTACATCGAATTGTCATTGTCAAGCCGTTATATAATTAAATTAGTTGATAGACAACTGTAGCCTTTACTAGGTATTTTATTAATATCAACTTATAGTTTTATACTAGCTGTGTCTTTTCAAGGATTCTGATAAGTAGTATCGCATGTGTGTTAATTCTCTCTCTTCTGAGGCCCTGGCCACACGAAAGGGATGTGGGGCGAGGGCGCGGAATAGACGCGACGCTTTGTATAGTTTGCGTCCTCGCCCCGTCCCTTCAGTATACATTTTGTATGAAAGTGAAATGGAAAGACGACGCGTCTTTTCCGCGCCCTCGCCCCACGTCCTTTCTGTGTGTCTCAGGCCTGAGAGAAGGGCTCGATAATTATTAAACCACTTCCAATAACCAAGGTTAAATCCTTATACATATTTTAAATGCAAATTGATCTCAAGTTTCAAGATGGTGTCATTTTAAAAAAAAATTATTGATGAGTAAGTTATTTTAAACATTGCCTATTGGAAGTGGTTTAATTATTTATATTGATTGAAACAAAGGTTTTCAGGTTTTGCATTATTTTGATAACACCTTGTTTAGGATGCATTTAGGATTGTCCTCTGGGTGCCTGGCTATTTATTTTAATTATGGATGATTCTCACTAAGTGCCTAGCTTTAATATAACTATTATCGATTGTGTAGTTACCAAATAGTTAATTATTAGCACTGTTAGATGATGTACACAGTAGAATACTGATAGGTAGGTCAGTATAATCTAGCAGTCTTATTTATAAAAAAATATGAAAAGCCTTCTTCAGCAGAAGCTCTTTAAGTAAAATATTATATAACCTTAATGGCTGTTTTAACCTTTAATGGTTAAAAAAATGTTCTAACTAAAACTCTGATAAATGCATTCACAGAATCATTCAAACTTAGTGCATAATTATGTCAAAAAATTATTTTGTTAAATACGCGACGTTCAAATCTCCGATATTTGTTTTGCCCAGATACTAGTTATTTCTCGCCGCGCGATTGGTATTTATCAACAGTATATATATTGATTTCTGTATATAGATTGCAGGTAACAAAATTCTGAAAATAAACGGCAACAGCGTAGTTCCCTTGACAGGTAAACAAAAACAAGGCGTTTGTTATAGAATTATCGGGCAGATAAAAAATACTTTACTTTCATGAATCACGATTTAGTTTAATTCTGTTTTAAAACCGTTTTAACTTAATTTGTAGTGTTTTAGTGGCATCGACTATTTAAAAATAAGACTGTAGAGGTTTACACCAAATTATTCCATATACTTATAGGAACCTGTTCCGCAATATTTCATATTCTTATTTAGTTCAGCAAATTATACTTAAAAAAAAATTACACATTAAAATTATGGTTTTGGAGCTGATCGGTTTATTGTTTCTACTCCTACGGCCAGTCAGCGTTTTGATTAATGTATCTTTTAACACATACATCTGTGTGCGTAAGTGGAATACTTGGCCTTGTCATACTTACATATTTGTGACTTGCGGTACATAATATTATGTGTAGTGGACATCGCGTTTGAGTGGAAATCTGAACCGTGACACTGATATTGAGCCACATGTGTGCGCGTGCGACAGAGTGACTTAAATATTTTGTTTTGTCATTTTAGATACATAATCAAGGCGCTTGAACCATATAAGTTTGCGCGCCGCGCTGCGTACTCCACTACAACTATACCCTTCGCTGTTCACTTCATTCACTTGTTCGCTTATACAAAGTGATTCTAAAATGCGCAATACCCGAAATATGTCGGTTAGATTGTCTTTTACAGCCACTTTTACGCGTAGAACCCGTTTAAATTTTTTCTGTTCACTTTTCAGTTTTTGAGAAAAAATATTATGAATTTCCGAGGTTTTCTGCGTTTCAGTAGCGTTGTTTGATAGATAATTCTTAAAACCCTTTGTATAATTGACATTCTTCTATGTATGATAATTATTTACTGAAGCCTGTAGAGATATAGAGTGATGGTAGAGCACGTAACCATAATAAATTATAATTCCGTAAACCCTAATATTTCGAAGAATGAGAAAAACTCCGAACAAAAGTTGTTGCAAAACTTATTAATTAGGGTGAAATAACCATGTACCTATAGCATACCCGCCGCGAGTAAGGCAACGATGGTGAATCTGTCCATTTACATGAGCCGGGAGAATTTTGTCGCATTATGACGTAGAAAATGGAAAAATCATGCCTTCGTTGAATTAAATCCGCTCAGTAATTCAGTAAGTTCAGTTCGGAGTAGGCTAAATCAGGCAACTCCATACAGCGGAGGACTTATCCGTTGACATGAGTAATTATACTCAGTGACATGAGTTAATTACATTAGTGATGTAGATACGGCGCATTAGTACTATTTAAT
This sequence comes from Yponomeuta evonymella, assembly GCA_963969515.1. NCBI lineage: Eukaryota > Metazoa > Arthropoda > Insecta > Lepidoptera > Yponomeutidae > Yponomeuta > Yponomeuta evonymella. The sequence continues at coordinate 4,079,780 of OZ018347.1, forward strand.
CAGTAGGTGATATCTAATCCTGTTATACAATACTGTGATTTCAGTAACGATTAACACTTAGATATTTAAATAGTAAATTACTCTACTTAGGGCCGGTTTCTGGATTGAGACTTTAACTAAGTAAATACTTAAGTAACGTTCTGTCGCGCTCTTTTCTGAGAAATTCGAAGAGACAGCACTACAGTTCACTTAAGTACTTAGCGAAATTCTCAATTTAGAAACTAGCCCTTAGCTTACTTAATCACGTGCTTTCTGGTGTACCTATGTTGTCCCTCGTCATGAAAGAAGCTTGCTATTTTTACACTTTGAGATGATTAAAAACGTTACGTGAATTAAAGTTTGTTTTCATAAGCACTGTACCTATATACGCCCCACTGTACGGCACAGGCCTTCTCTCAGAGAGAGACAGTATGGGCTTAATCGCCACACGTGCTCACCGCGGATTGGCGATTTCAAGCGCTGAGGTGTGTGAATAGCTCAGACACCCAGGTTTCCTCACGATGTTTTCCTTCACCATTAGCCAGTGATATTGCTGCAATAACTTCGCAAATGTACACGACTTAGAAAACAAAGTCATAGGTACATGCCCGCACTGGGAATCGAACCTGGGTCTCCCGCTTCCGAGTCCAACGTTCTACCCACTAGGCTACCACCGCTTCTTCAAGTTTTGTTTAAGATTTATATTGACTTCTCATTCAACACGTGGGTGTAGTACCTACATTAAGACGAACAACAGGGCCGCGTTCCATAAAACTACAAATGTGCAATATTATGTAAGTACATTTCGTACCCGATTAGTACAATTTATCTTCCTACCTACTTGTTAATCTTAGACTATGAATGCAATGTACACCGAATTGTAGTTCTATGAAATGGGGCCCTGGCTTTTAATTTAGTAAGAATGTTTACTTTCCATTACGGCTGCCTGGCGGAACGCACATTAACATTAGGCTGAAGCGTTAATGTAATTAAAATCTGTAATCTAAGTCCCCATAGTAAAAAAATGGAAGATAAAGGGATTTTTATTTCACAAAGGTTGTGTATGAATGAAATATCCACAATTAACCCATTCAAATAACACTTTAATAAATTTACTATTCCAGATACATGCTTGTAGATAAAAAAAATTAAAAATCTTTGGAAACAATCTGTCACACGCGAATAGAGTACCAATACCTATTCACATTACCTCACTATCTACATTGGTTTGAATACAATAAAGCTTACCCGTTGTGAATGCTTAGCATGAACTATCTCAAACTTTCTAACTATGAACAGCAAGATGAGAATAATGCCCGAGAGATAACTATTGAGATAAGATAATTTTTTTTTATTAAATACCTATATTTTTAATTTCAGTAGGCACAGTCTGAAGACTTATAAGTCACTTCGCGCATCCCCCGCCGAGGAGACCCGTAATTCGTCCATGCCAAGTCAAAGTAATTTGTTGGAGTTATTTTTCGGGAATTATTCTCAGTTCTCGCCCCGTGTTCATGCTGAGCACGCTGAAACACAAGTTGGGGAAGGATACATCATAGGTATGCATGCAATAAAGTGTGTCGCGATTGAATTACTTTTATTTTATAGCATCATTCAAAGAACTCAATCCCTTTTATTTTTTTACCGACTTCGGCGGCGCCCAAAAGGAGGGGAATGTTTTTGGCTCGTATGTAAGTATGTCCGATTCTATAGACCCAGATTCAACAATGTAACTCCTTGAGAGGTATCTAAGCTGGTCCCGCCTGCTTAGTAGTTAATGCTTAGCAGTCGGGTTGTTGGTTATTTTTTGTTTCTAATGACTATTATACTTGAATCACTGAGCTCACTACAGGATATGGGTCCAAAAGACCAACGCTTTTCAAGAGCCATGCCCTCCCTTCAACAATAACCCTAATTACGCCAGTGGTAATTTTGTTGTGTGGAGGTTATTAAAGCTGTTCTTACGATCATGCTGTCTCGCTCGCATTTTTTAAATAATTTTAATGATTGTAATAAAATTAGTTATTTTGATAAATATTGTTTGATAGACAATAAAATAGCGAACATTCAAGGCATATGTTTCTTATATTGCACTAAGTTTTCGATTGAGAAAATTTGATTTCAAAATTATTAATTTTGGAAACAACTTTTCTTTATTAAAAACTACGTATGTAGGTATAGGGAAACGAAAATATATTTAAAATGTCCGCAATTTAAATTATGCACCTAACTCTTATACCACGTCTATCAAAAGTTTACTCGTATTATTAAAAAATATAAATTGTGCGAGCGATACAGCATGCTCCACGTAAGAACAGTCTAAATGTCCTTTTGGCTTGCAAAATGATAGGTAATTTTTTTTAGTTGAGATTCTAGATATATAAACTTTCCCCAACTCGACTAGTACTAATCCAACTTCTGTATAAAAAATGGTAAAGTAATAAACAACACACATAAGTAATATAAAGACACTGAAGTACCAACAAAACTAAACTAAACAAATATACATTACCCAATACACTTATTACGTAGTTAAGGACAAAGGAAAGATAGAAATTTAATTGTTGTACTTTTTCTGATTGCAGTGTAACACAAAGTATCGCCCATATTGCCATAATTAAGGTATCGCCGGTTTTTAATTGACAATGTTACGTTAGTACTTAAGTATCGACCTCTGTCTCTTCACATTTCTCAAAAAGAGCGAACGAGAGTACTTAAGAGACCTATCACACTAGCGATTTGGGAGCGATTTAAGAACGACGCGATGGCGCGGCAAGCACACCGGGACGACGCAGCGCAAGCGCAGCGATGATCACCGTCGACGCCATTTTGTACAGATGTGTTTCACAGTCCGTCAATGGTCAAAGTGGGACTGAGGGTCCGACCCGCCCCACTGAGTCATATCAAAGATACGTGTGTAAGCGGAAGTAGCACCGTTTAGAAGTACAATCGTCGTAAATACAATCGAACCAAAGTTATTTATAACTAAAATTCAAAATCATCACGTTACATACATCATCCCAGATTCGTCGTTGACTTGTATCTACTTTCATTTTCTGCGTCTTCGAAGTAACAAAGCCAGCGGTAGTGTTTCCTCGTCAGATCAATCCATTTTGCTACTGAGTGTCCATAACGTGGCAAGCACGCCATGAGCTCGCTGCGCAATCGCTACGCAATCGCGGCGAGCTCGCTCCGCAATCGCATCGCTTTAAAATCGCTCGCAAATCTCTAGTGTGATAGGAGTGTTTACTTAGTGAAATCCTCATTTTAGAAACGGAGGGTTTTAGGAACATTGTTTCTTATTGGGTTAAGAACTCTTTAGTATTGAAATTACTTGGAGCCTAATTTATTAACACCAAACAACTTTCAAACAAAATTTCAGTCCTTATTTTCAGCCTTTCATGGACCAAAACATATCCGCATATGAGTAAAAACTTTGCGACAACTCGCCGAACCTTTTGTGATACACGTATCCACTTGGTTGGATAAACGATATTTTCTGCTATATATTTTGACACTTCGGTAACGTTAAGATGGATAGCCCGCCACAGTGCATGCTTACATAATAGAGGCGATGGACGGGGCTTATTGCACGCTCACGGGCGTAATCTCAAGTAAAGCTACGGTCACACACACACACACATCCACTAGTCGCTGCGAGTGCACTCGCCGCCATTACTAGTCGCAGCGGCAATTCGCTGCCTGCCTGTCACACACGGCGAGTTCTACAAGGGCTTTTCGACACTGAGTGCGCGTTCGCAGCGATTAATCGCTGTGTGTGACCGAAGCTTTATAGAGCCGGCAACTAGCTTAACATTTGTGACACTCACTGGAAACTATTAGAAGAACAACTACAACGATCCAGGTCTAAAGTAGACCTGTTTACATAAAGACCGCACAAAACTATTCACTAACGAAATTCACCAATGACTCAACTGAACTTAGCTCGCGACCCTTCAATTAATCTCAATCAAAATTATGTACTTAGTTTGGGATCTGGACAAGTGATTGTGTTAAGGGGATCCAGTGAGCCAACTAGCGCCACCAACGAAAAAAAAATCATACTCGTATCTTCTTTTACAGATCGTATTTGCAAAAAGTGTCAGTACAATCTCTCAATCATGTTAACAGTGATTTTAAGGACCCACGACAAAGAACCTAGCATCACGAACCTGGAACTATGCGTTTATGGCGTTAATCTAGTCCCAGGTTTTTGCCTTAGGCTCACGGCCATGGGTCCTAAAAATCACTATTAACATGATTGAGAGATTGTATTGACATTTTTGCAAATTTGATCTGCAAAAAAAGATATGATTTTTTTTTTCCTCGGTGGCGCTAGTGTTACAGCCTGGAGCACCTTAAGTGGAAGTAATTAATCATATACCTACTATGTACACTAAATTATATAAGTACTCAACATTATGGTCGATCTCGCTAGCGAAGAGCCCCATTGGTTTGTGAACCGTGATCCCAACGGATGGATTTGGGAAATTTTTACCTGGATTCACATAAAATTCATCACCGCGTAAAAATCTACAATAATTTTGTGACATCAAATAGATGATGGCCGTTTGAGTAACCATTCTGATGGACTTGCGTGAGTTTCAGGCAGACGGCTCATTAAAACTATTCACAGCGCGGTGGTAGCCTAGTGGGTAGAACATTGGACTCGGAAGCGAGACACCCAGGTTCGATGCCCAGTGCGGGCATGTACCTATGACTTTGTTTTCTAAGTTATGTACATTTGCGAAGTTATAGTAGCAATACCACTCGTTAACTGTGAAGGAAAACATCGTGAGAGTATCTGAGCTATTCACATACCTCAGCACTTGAAATCGCCAATCCGCGGTGGGCACGCGTGGTGATTAAGCCAGCTCTTATTAAGCTCTCTGAGAGAAGGCCTGTGCCCTACAGTGGGACGTACATAGGCTGCTCATGTGTATTCACAGTTTAGTATGATACAAATTCGTAGCTATAATGATAATTCAATGTACCATGTCTAGCCGATTAGTACAATCTTCCTACTTGTTAATCTGTGGTTTAATCGGCTAACATAGTAACATAGTACATTGACATTCAGCAAACAGAATGTAAATTCTTTACGTTGAAATAAATTATTGATTTCTGATTTCTGATTATGCACATCAATTTTCATAGTAAATCATGAATAGCAGTCCCACCTTGCCGGCTAAATATGACTGCTAATAACCCAATTCGGCGCATGTAACAATAAACATAACATCACAATAACAATATCAACATATTGAGTATTCCGGAGAGCGAATCCAAAATGGCAAATATCCTTGCCTCCGATCAAAATTAACAAATTTCAATATGTATGTATTTAAAAAAAAAATTGTAAATGGAACCATAATCGTAATTGTATTTGTACTTCCTTCTATTGATAATGTAATTCTAACGTAATTTATCATGCTGTAAGCACATGTCTTGGTGTTACGGTTTGATTTGAGCGTTTTCATGTCATTAATATTCATAATTTATGTCCCTAACACTGTTTTGTTTATCTAATAAATAAATAAAACATAAATAAATATAAAATGGAAAGAAAATAGCTGATGAATTTCATGTAAACCCGGGATCAAATTGGTTTTGAAAGATTGCGAAACAATCTGCAAGTGTGTCATATCCTTCTCGTCTCTACAGCGGTTTCCTGGCTTTCACCAAGTCCTCGCTAACAGACCATAGCTTAGCCTCCACTTGTTTGTCGAACGGGTACTTGGATGTGTACTCGGCGCAGTCCTTGTAGAAGCGACCAGTCTTGCCTTGTATGCTGTAGTCCGTAGCACAGTATACCACCGTCTCCGAGCCCTGGAATGGAGAACTCGCACTTTCATAGAATAGGAGAGGACACGTTAAAAGATAAATAAACGTGGTATTTTTCTTTCTCTGCGACTAATACTTTTTGTAATATAACCAGTCGAAGAGTCTATATAGTCACGTGGTACTAAACGCGCCATACAAATCGACCTTAGACTATGACGTCACTCCCTAACGTATGAAGCGTTTATGAATATTTGAGTTATCTTGTAAAATAATGTTTTTATGCATTTACACCTATAAGAAAACTTATAAGAAAACGTTCAGAATTCAACGACAAAACGAAATTTAGTAAGTTTTATGCTATTACAGTAACTTTATTTTTCGCATAATATATTGTGACTCTAAAATCACCGAAACCAATATTTTTATTGTTTTATTTTTATGGTATTTCTATGGTGTAAAAGCAATGTCATTCTAATCTAAGTTAAACGCAAGTTCCCCATTATAAATACCCCTACTTGCTTAGAATGGAATGGGAGATAGGAGAAGGTAATTATAGTGCGTTTAATTTAAGAATGGAACCGTGTAATTGTTTGCCTCTCGCACACACAATATAGACAGGCAATATTGTATGAGCGAAAGGCAAAGAGTTGTCTGCTCCCTTTCTTTAATTAACAGTGTTATTGCGACGTTCATATTGCAAAATGTCACATGTCGAGAAAATAAGATTTGTTTTTTCACCGAATCTGTAGGTATAAAAAATTGATTCTGTCACACCTGCGAGACATGGCAATTCTCGGTCTGATTAGCTGTGTATACTACTACGACTTAATTTTCTTCTAATTGACTAATTTTCATACTAATTCGACGAAAAAACAAAAATCGTATTTTTTGACATGTGACATTTTGCAATATGCACGACGATTGTTTATGTTTTTTGTACTTTATTTTGTACTAGCTGTGCCCGCGACTCCGTTCGCGTACATTTCGATTTTTACGACGCAGCATTTGTATGGGGGCCACGTGTTATCATAACTGGAGCTAGAATTTAAATAGCCTATCCTGTGTCCCAGATGTCTATATGTTTTTATACCAAATTTCATCAAATTCGGATAATTGGTTTAAGAGTTATGGAGGAACATACATACATACATACACACATACAGAAAAAAATTCTAAAAATCGTGAAATTAGTTTCAGTATCATATATTGAGCCTATAAACATAATATCTCTGAAAACAAACTAACTTACTCCATGACCGACCCTTACAGATTTATTATTAGTATAGAGTATAGATATAGATGTAACTTTTTGACATAGCATTTGTAATTACGTGTTAAAGACCTATACAAAATCCAGCTTGCTGGGAATTAATGCAATCTCAGCACTTCAGAGCGTTGGTAGCCTAGTGGTTAGAACATCGGACTCGGAGGCGAGAGACCCAGGTTCGATCCCAAGCGCGGGCATGTACCCATGACTTGGTTTTCTAAGTTATGTACATTGTGAAGTTATGGTAGCAATACCACACGCTAACGGTGAAGGAAAACATTGTGAGGAGACCTGAGTGTCTGAGCTATTCACATACCTCAGCGCTTGAAATCGCCAATCCGCGGCGGGCACGCGTGGTGATTAAGCCCGTACTCTCTCCTTGAGAGAAGGCCTGTGCCCTACAGTGGGACGCATATAGGCTGACTATGCTTATGCTTATGCAGCACTTTTTTTCGTCTATTTTGACTGGACTAGATGGGCCAGAATGCTCTCAAATAATGTTCTCACATGACGAGACCTTATAAATTGAAAAAAATTTGTATACGTTTAATTAATTCAGCTCAGTTAAAACCCTTTTTTTGTGTAGTTTAGCCTATATTTGTCCCACCGCAGGGCACAGGGCAGGGCTTCTCTGAGAGAGAGTATAGGCTTAATCACCACGCGTGCCCACCGCGGATTGGCAATTCCAAGCGGTGAGGTATGTGAACACCTCAGACACTCAGGTTTCCTCACGATGTTTTCCTTCACAGTTAGCGAGTGGTAAAGCTACTATAACTTCACAAATGTACGTAACTTAGAAAACAAAGTCTTTAGTACATGCCGGGATTCGAACCCACGACCTCCCGAATGAGAAGCCGGCGTTCCACCTCTCCGTTCTTTTATACTTTTTATACCATGTAGTAGTACCATTTGACTGTCTAACAATGAGTAAATACTTGCCTGTTTAGCCGATCGCATGATCATGAAAAATAGCGGCGCCATCAGAATGTAGTGGTACCATTTCACTGAGTGCCTGTAATGATAGAAAATAAACCTTGTGCGTGACTAATGATAATAATCTAACAGTGAACGCTACGCTATGACCTCATCCAAGTGGCAGGAAGACGCTGGATGCAGGCCGCTTCCAACCGGTGTTTTTGGAAATCCATGGAGGAGGCCTATGTCCAGCAGTGGACTTCTTGTGGCTGAATGATGATGATGATGATGAACTCTACCAGGAGCCTGTTTCATAGAACTACAATTCATGGTTTTTCGTCATAGACGCCTTTAATTAATTACGTAAGATTAAGTATTTTTGCTAGTTTTTGACCCGTTTTTGAAAAATGTGTGTAGGCCGACCCCGTACCCCTTTTAAAATATTTATTACGTAAGAATTTAAATGAAAAAAAATTAAGTACGAATTAAAAATTAAGAACGTAAAATCCGGTCTAGACCGGATTTATCCGGTCAGATGGCAACGCTACTCCCAACCCCTTCTAAGAAATAATAAGACATGGTCGACTCCCCCGTCTAAATCGCCTTACGTAGTAAATGGCCTTACTTTCCGTACTCTCTGAAGGCTTTGTTAATGCCATCGACCCATCGGGTCGCTGGTCTGCTATCAGATGACAATAATGCTCAAGAATAAAATAAATATTGATAGCTTGCTTATTTATAATTTCAAGTATTAAGATTAGGGTTAGTAATAGGGGTTAAAGTATGAAATTGCCGTTTTAATGCAATAGGTTCTTTGATTTGACATAGAATCTTCATGGTTTGATGTTTTCGAATGAAACTTTTTTCAAATGGTTTCTATGATGTTCTTTTTTTAAAAAATGTGAAACATTTGAATATCGACTTTCAATTGTTTTTGTTATTCAATTTAGACAAGAAAGATGGATACTGCGAAAATTCGAGTGATTTTTGAATACGAGTTCCGTCTAGGAACTAACGCGGCAGAAACAGCCCGCAATATCAATGCTGCGTTTGGAGAGGGGTCTACTAATGAACGCACCGTGCGATTTTGGTTTAAACGCTTTCGTGATGGAAATTTCGACTTAAAGAACGAGCCACGAGGAAGACCGCCCACACAGGTGAATAACGATGAATTAAGAGAGATAGTGGAAGCCGACCCTAGTCAAACTACCCAGGAATTAGCGGCATGGTTTAACGTTACCTTACCCACAATATTGACTCACTTGCGTCAAATCAATAAAATAAAAAAATACGAAAAATGGGTGCCTCATAATCACTCGATTTTTCGCAGTATCCATCTTTCTTGTCTAAATTGAATAACAAAAACAATTGAAAGTCGATATTCAAATGTTTCACATTTTTTAAAAAAAGAATATCATAGAAACCATTTGAAAAAAGTTTCATTCGAAAACCTCAAACCATGAAGATTCTGTGTCAATTCAAAGAACCTATTGCAATAAAACGGCAATTTCATACTTTAACCCCTAATATTAAAAATCTGAAACAGTGGTGGTGGGATCGATTTCCACTGGAGGCCTGGACAAGCTTGATTTGTACGAACGGCCTGGGTACTATGGTACTGGGCACAAGTATCCCAGTTTGAGACTAGGGGTGCGACCACGTAAGTCCTCCCATGTATGGAGTCGTCTGATTTAGCCTACCCAGAACTGTCAAATATATACATATTTTGACACTTTGGAGTCGTCTAAATGCTTAACCCGATAGAGTGGAAAGTTACGTGATACAAGGGCAGGACAAGTGATTGTGTTGCGTGGAAGTTGTTATTATTAATTTATTATCTATTAGAAGACGTAACTTCTGCCACTGTGAGTTCAGTATCAGAACAATACTTAAGTGTTTGCAAAATTCTCAATTCAGAGAATATTTAATTGCAAATAAAGGTAGACAAACATGTGATAAAATACAAGTAATAATCAGTATTAAGACATTTGTTTAGCAGATTGCTTTCTAATTAAATGGGATTAAGCGCCCACTGCACAACACCGAGTCTACTGCCATCACATCTTGTTTCGCTAAGTATAGCAAGATTATTTGTGTGATTATTGTGCCTTGCTATATTGAAGACAAATAAACATTTTCTATTTCTATTTGTATGTTCTAATCTTCTAACACATTAATCTTATGAGTTATCATGTAGGTAGGCGGAGTAATAAATTAACAACATAATTTTAAGTATATGAATTAATTTGTAAGTAATACAGTCAACGGCAGGTCGCAGGCAGGTTTCAACCCAAAAAATAACTTTATATCATAATTGAGGAGATGAATAACAAATCCTCACGATTTCATTTGTTTTCGAGTCAGAATGATGCAACCAGGTACGACCTATCGTCCAGTAAAATATTATTATAACCAAAACCAGTTAAATTCATTAGAAACATTACATTAAATTCATTGAATTCAATTCGTTATATTGTTTTCAAAAGGTGGAATTGTGATGTTGTTTTTTACTGCCTCAATTGATAAGGAGGTGTCCACGCTTTTCGACAGCATGAATGAATTATATTATTATTACGTAATACAGAGAAAGTTTGTAAAGAGGTTCGAAATTTCGCCGATGCCTGCACTCGCCCATTAGCTCAGTTGGGAGAGCGCTGGCACGCACGGTTAACCAGAGGTCGCGGGTTCAAGTCCCGGCATGGGTGGAATTTTGAGACTCTAAATAGGTTTTTAAATTTGTCCTCAGCACGGATTAGTGCAACAAAAAGAATATAAGGAATGAATTATGTTATACCGTGTCTCAGAAACGGCTAGATGAGGATGGCAGGGGATAGAAAGAAGTGGCGTGTCTTGGGGAGGCCTATGTCCAGCAGTGGACAGATATGACCCGATTTATTGACATAATGGCAAGTGGCTGACCCTGCTCTCTGCCTACCCCTACTGATACAGGTGTATCAGTGTATCGGATACAGGTGTGAGTTAATGTTTTATGTGACTGACATATAATAAACATGTAACGGTACCTGAACAGATTAGTGTAGGTGAACCCTGGACAGCAAGCATTTACATCAACGCCACAATCCCTCATTCTGTCAGCCAGCGCCCTGGCAAAGTACACATTCATCAGCTTCGAGTTGTTGTACCCAGCATTGTGTCGGCCTTTGCTCTTCCCACTCTTTGCCAGCTCAATCTCAGATCTTAGGTTCAGATCGTTAAAGTCTATATTGCCCTGCTCGTGCAGGCCTGATGATACCACTACCACTCTGAAAATATAGATAGAGAAACTTTATTGCACAACTAGGAGAAAGAATTACAAATGGTTTCTAATATCTAAGCAGTGGTACAGAATTGGCGGTCTTATCGATCAGAACGATCTCTTCCAGACAACCTGAAATATAAATTGTACTATACATTTTTAGGTTCAAAAGAATGCTTAAATTATACTTACAAACTGAAAAATACAGTACTGTGACTAACTAAAAGAGCCTAAGAGCATTAAAATTCAAGGGGAATATTCCTCGAGTACCCGGTACACTTCGAAAGGATTTCTCACAATTCCATCCCTAAAAAGGGGTGGTAAAGTAGAGCTAGTTAACTTATAAAATAAGCATAAAGTTAAGGTTCTTCTAGGGATAGAGTTAAGGAATTAAAACAAATTTGAATAATTTATTTGTGTCAGGTTCGGCAAAAAAAAACTTGAGACATATCAGCTAATTATAAGAACATTGAAACTTTGGCGTAGATGCGATTGAGCTTTTCAGAGGCCCCCTCTGGAAAATAAGCCTAAAATAACATTCATACCTGTTGGCAGAAACACTGGTTGCCATTAAAATTAGAAAATAACTTACCTACTTGGTGCGGCTTTCTTCAATAAATCCAAGAGTAAGTTCGTCAAATAGAAATGTCCCAAATGGTTGACACCAACGTGTATCTCAAAACCCTCCTTCGTCTTCAGATCTTGGCTCAAGGGCACCACAACACCAGCATTGTTGATTAGGACATCTATTTTGTGGAATCCAGCCTTCACTACCTCTACGAAATTCTCAATGGACTCAAAGGAGGCTAGGTCTAAATGCATCGGGATCTGCAAAGAGCGATAAAATTATGAAGTGAGTAATAATACAAACCTAGTTCCTTTAGTATTCATAAAATGAAGGCACTTCCATTATGAGCTGAAGTTGAACATTCTCAATCTTCATACAAAATTATTCAAAAATAAAAAAATATTATTAACATAATTATTCTTTATTGCAAATCATAAATTACAAAATTAATTACAAAGCATTGTTACAAACGCGAATTTATCTCTAAGAGAGAGATCTTCCAGCCAACCTTAGCATAGGGTGTTTAAACTGAGATAACGGGAAGAAGGGAGAAATATTTATAACTACACAAATAAGAGTAATAATAAGATAACATACTTATAGATACTTATACGTACATAAACCGTACATAAACATATTATCTATGACAGGTTAGAACGCGGAACTCTTTTTGTGTTCTGAGGGTTAGAAAGATAGTGCTCTTTTAATCTCTTCTTGAATGATGTTATAGAAGGACTCTCTTGAATAAAGTTAGGAAGCTTGTTACATAGTTGCGCAGCTGGGACGGTGAAAGAGTTAGAAAGAAACTTAGGGCCAGTTTATGGATTGAGAATTTCGCTAAGTAGTGTAGTGCTGTCTCATCGAATTTCTCAGAAAAGAGCGCGACAGAAACCGGCCCTTGTGTCACAGGCAGGGTAGTCAAGAGTGTTACGAAAGCAAGCACGCCACGATGGTGGAAGAAAGTTAAAGCGGGAGCGGAGATACTGAGGACAGGAAGGGACATAAAAGAATTTTGTATAGAATGGAAAGTATGTGCTCATCACGGCGCTGTCTGATCGTGAGCCACTTAAGCCTAGAGCGGTATTCGGAGATGCGGTCGAACTTCCGTAAGCCGAAAATTAAGCATCGAGGTAGCAAACGTCCGCGTAATCTAGAATGGGTAGGATAAGATTTTGAGCCAGCATAACTTTAGTGGAAAAAGGAAGAAAGTTCTGTAGTCGCCTGAGCGAGTGCATTGAGTAATGAACACGTCGGCTAACAATCATTTATGTGATCTCTCCACGTCAGGTCTTAGCTCATAATCAGATCAAGGTTTTTTTTTTTCATTTTTTCTTATTGGTAGAATAAATGCATTATAGTGAGCAAACATGCAACAGCGTCGCCACAGTCGACATTCTATTCAACGAAGACGACGATGATGATGATGAATATGATGATGATGTTCCGACCATAAAAACATCATTTCCTGCGGTTCAAGAGTCTTCACGACTCGAAGAGTCAACCGTGAAGGAACTTTTTCAGCCAGGACCATCAAAACAACGAGAAATATTTTTGAAAAATCCCCGCCTTTAATTATAATTTTTTACTGAACAAAAAAGATATTTGTTTAATAAATTTCATGTGTTTGATTCATAATTTGGCTGGTTTATTTATCTATATTGTATCGCAATAATTCTGTGAACAAACATTTACCCGTTTTGAATTTTGACGTGTGGATACAACCGTGCGAGTGGCTAAATCGAAACTGGGCACAGACTAACCGACTTTGCGGCGCGCGTAATTTTTATCGGGATTTTTAAATAAAAATAAAAGAACGAAATTGTAGGTCTGAGCATGACCTACAAGTTTAATACGAGACATTTTTTCGATATCTTATTTTATAGTTTTTCAATAAAGCGATCGATATCTCAATAACGATGAACGATAGGTGAATAAAAACCGGCCAAGTGCGAGTTGGACTCGCGCACGAAGGGTTCCGTACCATTATCTATACAACATTAGACACAAAGATCGAGAAAAAACGGCAAAAAAATCACGTTTGTTGTATGGGAGCGCCCCTTATTTATTTTATTTTAATTTAACTATTTATTTTTGGAGCAAATGTACCTACAACTAAATATTCTGTGAATATGTCAAGCCTCTACCTATTGCCGTTATTATTATCGAGCAAAAAACGGCAAAAAAAAAAAAATTTGCTGTATGGAAGCCCCCCTTAATTATTTATTTTATTCTTGTTTTATTCTGTTATAGCGGCAACAGAAATAGATCATCTGTGAAAATTTTAACTGCCTAGCTATCACGGTTCATGAGATATAGACATACAGATGGACAGTGAAGACTTAGTAATAGGGTCCCGTTTGGCACCCTTCGGGTACGCAACCCTAAAAATGTAAAGAACCTTACTTAATTGTAGATCGTTAAAAAGCAACAAAAAAGTTTTGTATCAAAATTCTCTAATCTCAATGGAGTTGAACAGAGCTTTTTGTAAAAAATCAGAACTTAACCCTTTTTTCAAGATGGTGGAAAACGCACATAGGAAATCTTGGTCGACAATTTGAAGTTAAGCGTTACTAGGCCTCCCCCACATAATATCCAAAATTTTGCCTTCTCGCTTCACATGCCTTTCCGAATGTATAGGTATAGTGACTGGACTATTAGAATATCAATACTAAGTAGACATTTAAAAGTGGCCAATATTACTAATTGGGTGACTCTCGACTATTTGAAATTCATTGTGGAATGGGATTTCACAGAATCTCTTCCAAATCCAACGGTCACACTAAAGTTATCTACGGGTATCAGTTGTGTATCAGTTGCTTCATGTGAGAGGAGTTTCAGCAAATTAAAATTAACCAAACATGACTTGGCTTGGTTGAGGCTGGTTCCTCCGACATTACCCCTAAATCAGGTGTCCTAAAACACATTTTACTTTGTAATGGTAAGCATTTAAAATCTGAAAGAAGTACATATAGGCATTACTTTTCATTGTCCTATGTAGGGTTGTCGGTCAATATATTTATGATTTTTTAAACTTTATAGTATCAAAAGAAATCTCAAACAGAAGTCTAAATTATCACTAGATATGGTTTTATTTGAGTTGTATTGAGTTTTGGATATAAAAAAATTTATCTAAATGACTATCACTGAATATGTTAGTGACGGAGGTCGTGAAAATTCTATTAATAAGATTTGTAATTTCCAGAATGCCCACTTTTCCCTCAACTTTTCGTTCACGCCGAGCAACAATTCCCATACAAATCCGTGCTCTCGGAGAACCCAGCCTTAAAGGTAGAAGGAAGAAATTTTAATTTTTTACTAATTTGTTTCACACATCATTAATCCTACTAATATTATAAATGTGAGTTTGTGAAGATGTTTGGATGTTTTTTACTCAATCATGCAATAACGGCTGAACGGATTTACATGAAAGTTGGCGTACAGATAGACAAAGACTTGAATTGAGACATAGCATACTTGATATCCCGGTAATGCGTTCCCGTGGGATAATATTTATTATAAGTTTAAAATAGATGGTGTTGTGCAAGAATCGTATAAACAGATTCTGTGGCGATGGCGGTACGAAAACCGCCGGGAGTTAATGATAAAATAATGCCAGCTAGTTAATGATAAAATAATTTAAACAGTACATAATTTGTCATATTTTAATAAAACATAAATTATTATTACTTTTGTTTTTTATTTTAATAGTTTTGATTGAATTTTGGGGTGACATCTACAATATCCGCCCCAGGTGCCACCCATGCTAGCTACGCCACTGCTTACTACCCTGATAATTCCCAACTATTATGTCAAAACTTGTAGAAAGTATGTTAGTAACAGGCACCACAATTTAATATGTCAATCGGACTCACCATCTCACCACCAAAAGGGTGCTCATGTCGGATCTGCGCGATCACCTTTTTCGCGGCCTCTACATCGCGACAAGCGAAGATAACTCTCGCCTTCCTCTTAACCAGAGCCCTGGCCGTCTCCAGGCCTATCCCACTGTTGGCGCCAGTTATCAGAAAGGTCTTCCCCCTCAAGCAAGTGTTGCTTACACATTTGGCCCATTTGCTGGATCTCCATTTGCGGATCAGGCCGACGGCAACCAAAACAGATACCGGTACTGCCGCGTAAAGCACCGCCGAACTCACCATTTTGTACCTTAGCAGTGAACTTGAAATGCGTGTGAGATTATGTTTAATTGTATGTATCGAAAAAACACGGCGATTTCGTGCGTTATCCGTTTTCAATCGCTTATCATCACGGAGCGGCCGAGTGGAATTTTGCTAATGTCAAACAAAATGTCATTCATTTGGACAAAGGTCGAGTAGATATTGCGTTCCGTTTCACGGACGTTTTGTTGATACTGGATTGTGGTTGTAAGTACCTATTTACTTAGGTAATGCTGAATACCGTGTGTCGGTCAGCGAAGTAATACTAAGTAATTACAATTTGAAAAAGTATTATAATAGTATAGTACTAGTATAGTACAATTTAAAATTTAAAAAACATGTAAGCTACTATTAAAAAAATTTGGTACAGATTTCGTGCCTCACACGACTATCGAGTAGCGATGTGACGACTGGATCTCCGTATCTTCCGTGCAAGTTGGTTTGGGCCGACGTCAAACCGATATGAACGAGCCAAGGATGTTGGGTAAAACGTTCTTGGAACGAGCTGAGTCGAGTGCACGCGGAGCGAGCGGTTTGTTGATATCGCTGACTCTCTTCCGCTCACGGTAGTTACGTCGCGGGATTGCGACTGCGGAGGGCGCGGCCCCGCGTGGGGCGATACTTTTTGCACTTTGCACCTTGCGTCGCATCGTCTTCAATCAATCCGAGTTGTGGTTGAGCAAGTGCAGCGTGAGAATATGTTTTTTTTTTAAATTATTTTACCTCCCTCAAGGCTTGAGACTTGACAAGGTCGATTTTAAATTGTAATTCGATCATGGTCTCCACCGGAAACGAAATTAGTATAATTGAAATTTTCATTCATAATTCGGGTATAACCGATTCAGCGTCAGCGGGCGCGAGAGTCGTGCGGACCACGGCGACACGGTTTACGTCGTCAAACCGAACGATAGTGCAAAATCGGTGCAAACCGCGATGCCACACACAGCCCACCCACGACCGGGTGCGCCGAATCGGTTAAAGACGACACAAGCCGTGCCACTGCAGATCGCAGCATCGCATCGACTGTGTCATTCATTGCGATTTGTAACTCGGTTTCAACCCGGTTTTTGCGGTGCGGTTTGCGTGTACTATCAAACCGGCTTAGATCGACCTGAGAAATTTCGAGATCGTTAAATCGCTACTATCGAGCACATTAGAAATTAATCGAGTCATATGTCATGTGATAAATGTCATTTTGAGTTTTTTCATTAGGTAGGTACCTACCTAACTCACCCAAGTACTGTGCCCAAGTAACACAGTCTTGGAGGTTTAAAACAAATCTGTCTATTGTCAGTCTATTCAGATAGGGGCTTTCTAAAGATGGTTTCAATAAAGAAAATGTATTCTTATAGAGTCTTTTTTTCGCAAGCTGGATTATTTTTAGAGCAATTTTGTTCTATAGCACACTTATTTTAAGTAGGTATGTTTTCCTGCAAGGGCAGGAAACGTACCTACACCGTCATCAAGAGTTGGTTGGATAAGCTCCCGATCAGGAAGTGAAAAGGCGTTAACGTTTCCATCTTGGCCGTCGACCGACACGTGACCGAGGGGCCGTGAGCTAACGATTGCCTCGGCTTCCAGCAAGTGTAACTAGAGAAGCTTTGCGTGCCCTGAGATGATTGTCCTCGGTGAGGTGCAGGCGCTGCGGTCTCTGCCAAAACTGGGGAACGAGCTTACAGAGCCAAGTACCGTAGCAAACAAGGTATGCAATTCTCTGTCTACCATAAACTTACTGAACCAGGAGGAGTAGTATTTGCACCCACCCGAACTTTTTCATAGCGTGTAAAAAAACCAGCAATAAAAATACAAGTTGTAACAAAATCCCCATAAATACCCGAAAATAGAGGGTGTCACTCGTCAAATCGAACAACTTTTAGTGTGGGGAAAACTTTGGAATCGCGGAAAAAATAACAGTTGTTCCATACATTTTAATGCTGCAAGTGGTAAATATAGTATGGAACAGCTGATACAAAGTAAAGTTGTTCGTATTGACTAGTAGAACCCCCCATTTTCGGATCTATATAGGGATTTTATTACAACTTGTATTTTTATTGCTGGTTTTGGGCGATTTTTGTTTTCTACAGTCATGAAGTTTCACGGCGTGATTTGTAAAAACACCATTCGTCTAAAACACTCCTCAAATGCTCTTCCAGCCCCAGGTAAATGAAAAGACCATTTAACATGCGTTTGAAGAGTGTTGAAATCACGTTTTTATAAATAGAACCGATACTTAAACCAAAATAAAACGAACTATAGTAGTAGCTGGGGCCGTTTATTTATTTCAAGTAGGTAGGTAGTACATTATACTGAGGGACAACTAGATAAAAATCTGTACTCGATGATGTAAATATTTAAAACAATTTGATATGGTAACATTAGATAGTTATGTATGTATAGATGTATAGAGTTTATGTAACTTTCAATAGCTTGGTTACCGCAAAAGTATGTATTAGTTACGAACTTATGATAGATAGGTATATGAGTAGGATGAAGTGTATATAATCAAAGGATATACATAGGATGTACTGTACCTAGTGAACAACACTACAAGAGCTTTTCTGAATCACTTGAACTTAAATTAATACCTTCACACAAATATTTTTGGCGATAAACCCTTCCACATTTTCACACCATAATGAACTTTACACTTAGTACTTTTGTAACAGGTAAAGGGGTAAGTAGGTACATCAAGTAACAATTAACATTAAAATGCACGAAAACGTTTACAAATGTCAATTTTAGCACAACTTCCATTGCCTCTTCCATTTTGTTATTAACAGTAGGTGATATTGCAATCCATATATAAACAACAAACGTTTATGAACATCACTGTCACTGGAATGTATAGAATTGAAGATGTAACTTCTATAGAAAGTTTACATTTTGTCACCACTTTTCGCAATTTAAAAAAGGCCAACTTTCATTTTGTTAATAAATTCCAAACACAAACACTTTTTTAATTTTACTTATCTATGAATTTCTTGATCTCTTTCCAGCCTTTTTAATTTGAATGTAATAAAATACGCGCGACACTGATTTATTAATTCCAATTATTTTATTGAATAAAATAAATCTTCTATCTAAAGACAGAAAACTAGCATAATTTCATTCATTTATTAACTTTACTGAATTTCTCACTAATACGTTTACTTGCATCATAAGCTTTAGTACATTAGTATTTTTATAAGTACCTAGGTAGGTACTTAAATATTTTATAGTACAAAAATTGAAATATTTGCGTGATAAAAACATTTATTCAATTACTCTTTTGGATTCTGAACCTCACCACTGGCGTCTTAGTTCAAATAATTTAGATAACTAAAGTGTTCACTTAGATAATATTGTCACCCAGACGGGAATATGTAAACATTTGAGACTACAGCAAAAGAAAATGCAAACATTGTCTAATAAATACTAATTATGTAATAATATAATAATGTAACTATTCATATTTTGTTAACCTCTTTTTTCCAATTTATTCTATTCAGCTTAAAAAAATGCGTTATAAAATAGCAAAGCTGACCTTTTTGGGACATAGGTAGTCGTTCCACGTATGTAAGATTTTAAATTTAATTTATTTAGTCACTTATTCATTTCTTTTGAGATTTGAATCGTGATGAAAAATTTTAATTTCACTTGCCATCATTATATCGCACATTGAATTGTCAAATTAGAATTCTCGAGAGAACCAAATATAGCCTTACGATTGAAAATATATAATGACACTTTTTACAGTCTCAAGCACTTCCTTAGTTTAAATTTAGCCTCGAAATCGAAGCTTCAACCTTCCTCACATGGGTGTGGACAGTTGGTGGTGTGACCTGTCTACCCCCACGTCTACCGTGGTAACCTTACCATCTACCGGCGTACCACATTCCACCTCGCTATCTGGCATTATCACACACATGAAAGACCTCCCACTCACCACGTCTTTTGGGTATATCGTCATAGGTATGAACCTATCACTTGTGCCTTCAACATACGCCACCAACCTCGAGTGGACTTCTGGAAAGTGCTTCTTCAAGGCAACACCACGGCTTTCCAGTTCGTTTATAATATTCTGGAAGCATATTTCTCGGAATTTGTGAGCTGTTGCTGTATTCTTCTGACATGTGATCAGTTTTGAGCTTAGGATTAGGGTTTCTTTGCAGTCTTGGGGGGTAAATTTGTCGTCTTTTTTGTAACGTCTTCTATTTTGCTCGTGTATGGCGGCGGAAACTGCTCTGCTGAGACGGAGCTTGGCACAGCGCGAGACCATTTGCCTCTCCCATTTGACGGCACCTTTGGTTGGCACTTCGCTTAAGATACACACAGCCACGTATAAAATAACTCTCGTTTCGGGATTATAACTTTTGCACAGTCTCACGACTTCCGTATACAGTTCAGCACCCATCTCATTGGGTTGCAACGCAGTCCACTTGACGAACTCTGGCTCGGTCAGGTGTTGGTAGCCGTGGCTCGTGAACTTCTCTGCCGCTTCGGGGCTCGTGAAAACAACTTTGACAACTCCACGGCCTTGAGCCAAGTAACCTTTGTGCGCTACCGTACTTATATGCAGCAGCGAGTCAGCGTCCTCTTTGGCCGCGGAAATAATTTGCCTACAAAGCGCGCTGGCCCTAGAATGCAAGCAAACCTTCCTATGCTTCTCCCAGTGGGCTCTCCGGCACTCTCTAGAGCAGTACGTGGTGGTGCAATTGTGGCAAGTTTTGTAATGGCGTTTCGCGTCTGCTAGGGGAGCGCGGGAGAGGCACTTAGGGTATCGGCATTTGATGTAGGCGTCGTCGGCGCTGTTATCGGTGGCGAGGGAGGCGAGGGAGGCGCGGGAGTCTGCGCGGGGGAGCTCCGGCGCGGGGCGCAGGGCTCCGCTGTCCAGACTGGTCCTGCGGTCAAGCGAGCAAGCTGGCTGCGCGAAGGGCTCGCTTCGCCGGCGCCGGCGCTCGCCGGAGCGAGCGCGGCGGTCTTGCATCGCACCCTGATTATCAACTGTATCCTTGCCTGAAAAGATTGTGCAAACTATCATACAATTTGCATTTTCGATTTGGGTTTGATGTAGAGTGATAGTTGGGACATGCTTCAATCAAGTAGAAATTTGTGCAGTACTGTGCAGCAATTCAAAATGGGTTTCAAGATTTAGAGACAAAGATATCCATGCAGTTCAAACCCAGAAGTAAGGCAAGCGAGTCTATTCTAATGAATTGAGCTTTTGGGCAGACTTAACTCTGTATTCACGACAAAAGCCAGAGACGCAAAAGTCGGAGGTGATCAGTGAAAGGTACGAGCCTGCTCATACACTAGGCACTTTAGAAACCACAGTATGGCATTAGTTTGCGCTGGAAAGCGCCGATTAACACGCGGGTACTGCACTGTAATCTTTTATCTGTGCGTATTACAAAAGTGTCTCGTGATGACCCCATCACAAGTTTGGCGTTTCGATAACGATTGTAGACAGTAGACAGAACATCAACCTTTGCAAGCCTGAACTCTACTCAGTTTTGTTACGGACGATTTTGCAACTAAAATGTGAAATTTAATAGGATGTTCACTGTATATAATCTTCGCCAAGCTTGTATAAGAACGCATGCAGTACGTTTCGATTCAGTGACATAAAAACTTCTGTCGCTGTATCGAGCCCGCTTATCGACTGCGTGGTTGAGTTGGCTTGGCATGGACTTTGTATAGAGCTTGGTATTATTATTATGTAACGTGTGATGCAAATAACACACAAAACCTTAAAACAGTTTCATCAGTTGTGTGTTGATTCAATAACAGGTTGTAGAGTATAACTATCTAGCCTTCTCTTAGCTAAAGCAAAATAGCACTAACATAATAATTATAAGTATGCCTCCCACTGCAGGGAACCGGCCTTCAGAGATATAGCCTTAATTAATTAAGAGTACCTTCAGACACTCAGGTTTCCTCACGCTGTTGTTAGCCAGTGGTACTGCTACTAATCGAACCCACAGCGACGTGTGATTGGAAAAATAAATTCCACTGCGCAGCGCAGAAGCCTACTTACTATTATAATACGATTTCTCGAGTAAACGATAATTTAATTTGGATACTGTGAAGCATTATTTTACATACATGTTTTATATTGCCGCTTAATTTTAAAAGATACAATATTGTCTATATCGCCTATCCCTGCGATATACAGGGTGATAATTTGAGAAGGGACTGCAAAGGGAACTACCTGAACCATTTAAGCTACTGGGAAACATTTGGATTCTATCTCTAATTTATGAGCAATTATAAGCTGCATTCATAGATCTACAGGTCGCCTTGGCGATGTCATCATGCGACGGCCTGCATAGCGTGGATAATGGTCGATATACGTTTCTCTGCACCTATATTTAGTCATATATTAATTTCAATTAATTTCGTTTTGGTTTTAAAAACCTATTTAGAGGCTAAAAATTCCACCCATGAGGTCACTTCGCCCTTGGGTATTTTGGGTTCAGTGTAAGTTTCATTTTGCTTGATATAAAACAGGCAAAAAATTATCAATATCTGGTCAGCTTTGCTCTTTTGTTTGTTTAGTTGTTTATGCCATTCCCTTATTAGAGCGTCCTTAATTTTTTTTTTCGCCTAGCGGCTAAAATTGTTGTGTCTGGTCAGCTTTGCTTTTTGGTCTTTTGGATTCAGTATTGGTGTGATTCCACTTGATCCAAAACTGACTAAAATCGAGTTGGTACCTGGTACTGGTAGGTAAGTGTTGTTTCAGTGTAGATTTGATTTCATTTGACCTTATTTTGCTGTATTTTTTTTTTCTTATGCCACTCTATTATGTATGGTGTCAGCTTAACCCCTGACGGTCTCGTGACAGGAGTGGGCAACTATGGTAGGTACCATGATACGGCAGCTTGCAAAAGTGAACATCTTTATACTTAACTACTTATATATTTTAATAAAAAAATAAAAAATAACTAATATGCTGTTAGAAATTATTTGAAAACAAACAATCTATTTCATCAAATTTATTGTCTTTCTAACCCTGTAAACTTTTTGTGATCAGAGTCGACATTTTTAATAATTTTTTTGGTGGAATCGGATCACGAGACCAGATTCAACTTTTTGTCTTTTTTTGTAGGTGAAACTGATATCGAAATCAGAACGCACACCCACAGTGCGATATCAGTTTCCACCCACAACGTGTCGTTCAGATCAGATTCTACGCAACCGTTCTAGAGGAATTGTGTTTTAATAAATAACACCATAACGGTATTATTCATAAAAACAATATTCCCTAAAATGCTGTTTAAAGCGGCAATACTCTGAGAAGTGTTTTAGAGGAATCATGTCTTTATAAAGAATCCATTAAATCCATTGATATTTGTACTATAACCTACACCTTCTAATCGTAGTTGCGCTCTATAAGTTACAACCTCTAGGGGTAAATTGAGTATGTTTGGGATAAACCGTTCTCAGAACCCACTCACGACACAAAGTTTCTGCCAAGCCAGCGGGTCTACGACAGGCCCAGAGGTAAGGTAGGTAGGTAATAAAATTGGAACGCTGCGACTTACATATCGGTCCTACCTGGTCGGTCCGGGTCGGGGCTGTAGCTGTATCGGCTGGAGCGGCTGGGCTCTTCGCTAGGCGTGCTCACGAAGCGTGATGCTGGAGAGCCACTGCTGGCCAGCTGCTCATAGCGGGGACTCTGAACATTTAAGGAATTTTTCCTGTTAAGGTCGCTGTTACGTCTGGAGGAGGTATCGTTCGCAGATTTTTATTGATTGTAAAAAAATGGGTTACCTCTGATAAATGTTGCCTGATAATAAAAATAATGCTAGATAATAAAATTACGCAGATTTAAACACATTTATGTTTCCCATACTGAGTTTTTCATAGAGAAAAGTTGTTAACAAAATTATGAATTTTAGTAGCAATCAATCATGTTCAAGTTAGGCATGGACGTGTAGAACCGTCTTCGGATGTATATGGAGATTTGTTACACCCTGTATAATAACTGTATCGGGAAGGAGGTTTCGAGCTACCTATTTGCTAACGACATTCACAGTACATTTCTGAATTAATGAACCTAACTCTTTTAGTAATGTTGGTCCAAGCCAGTGTGAATATGAGTGAAAATTCCAGGATTCAGCAGCCAGTCTATGTTATATTGCCCGTATATGACTCTTAAGGCTAAACACATTAATCTTAGTTCAAAAAACGTGTCATGGAAAAAAGTGCGCTCATATCTTACTCCCTAACAAATACGGGCTGTTGGACTTCCGCGGCCGGCTGAGGTCGGTACATTAGGGAGTTGGCTAGGCGATCCCAGCAGTAAGTCTAGGACGTCCTCCAACGTTTTAGAGCCCGGCGGATCAGTCCTAATTTATTTTTATGCAACGACCTGGCATAAGAAAGTGTGTAGCTATCATTCTGTGTTATATATATGCACATAGGACATTTTGCAACTCGGGCATTACGCGACTAGGACATTTTGCGCCAAGCCAGTATGTATGAGTGGAAAGGACTCGGCAAGTCAGCACCCAGTCTATGTATCTGTTGACCGTATACACTTATACTATGACTCTTAGAGGCTAACACGTGGTGTCATGGAAAAAAATGCGCTCATACCTTATTCCCCAACAAGTAATACGGGCTGTTGGACTTCCGCGGACTGGGCTGAGGGGTCGGCACCCTGGGGGGTTGGCTGGGCAACCCCAGCAGTGAGTCTAGGACGTCCTCCAGCGTCGTGGAGCCCGGCGAGGGCCGGGTCAGTCCTAGGTTCACTAGAGAGCGCTGCGAATCCGCCCAGTCTGCAAGGAAGTCGTTAACACGTCTTATTTTGCGAAAGCTGGCAGCGAAAAGAAATGCGATAGGGTGTTAGTTGATGGTAGTTAAGTAAGAATGCGGTTTAACCTCCTAAGTCCTGACCTTGACAATAACAATCGAAAACCATCGATATTTTCAAGGCCAGGACTTAAAAGGTTAATGTCAGTAATGAAATGGAAGGTAAGCGTCGAGGGGTACAGATTTACCAGGTTAACTGTAGAATGGATGTTACGCCATACGCAGACAGAAGTGTTCCTCAATTTTGAATTCTATTAACATTCGAAAATCTGTTTCTATAGTTATTTATCTTGGTAGATCTGTAGAAGTAGAATGGTAGAGTCGCCAGAAGTGTTTTTTCTTCAATATTATAATTTAGTTGAGAATTAAAACCAAACAATTTCTTAAAACACTCTTAAAGTGCAGTTTAATTTTGTGTTTCCCCTTTAGGACTCACTGTAACTGTAATTGAGAATTTTTTAGAGAAATCGTTTTTTATAAATAGCACCAAAAATATCTGCGTTTTTCCTACAACAAATAGGAACGCTCTACATCCACCATCAGAGGATGAAACAAGAAATACGTTTATTTGACGATGTCACGCTATTGAGTCGTCAAACAAATGCGATTTTTTTAAGCAATCCTTGGTACTCATCTACCGCAGCCCTGCATCACGCTCCGTGATGCGTTGCAGCGTGTACTCCGACTATGCTGTTCCTGGAATTTGACTCCTTCCAGCGACACGTGAGAGAAAGTTGGGACAGAAAAAATCTAACTACCACAAAACGGTACTTACATAGCAGTGCTTTTGGTATGTTGTGTTGTAGTGTCAAACTGTTAACAAATCACGCGCACAAATAATACTTAAAAACAAATGTGTGAACGAGTGTCGTCACATTTATGTAAAAAATATAAAAAATAAAACAAACAAATAAAATAAAAACGATTATATTCATTAAAACTAAATCATTAAATTAAAACTTAAGTAAAATTCAATTACTTAAAAGTGTATGACATATTATATGGGTACGAAGACAATGATTCATAACAATTTATTGAATGTAGTTAATGAATGTATTTCCTAAAATTATAATAAGGTACCGAGATTCTATAATAAGTATATATAACATTTTCATTTAGGTACTTTTGAATCTAATCTAGAGAGCTACCTGTTATTGGGCCTGTTTTATCACTGGGTACTGATTTTTTTATGTAAAGTTGAAAATGAAACAACGAATACGTCAATTTCTTCAATTTACTAATCAATGAGAGCTATAAACTAGGACGCTGAGAGTATAAATATCGTTGATGACTTGTGTAAAAAGCTTAGCTTGTAAAGCTCAATCTTTTTACATCTACCACAATTAGTACAGCTTTAAGTGACACCTCACTTCTCACTACGCGCCGTGTCGTCACTAGAAATTTTTTCAATTCTAAGTTCTTGTGCGAGAACATTCAGTCTTTGCACACCACGTTTTTTTGGCTTAGGCGTCAACTCACCCTCAACTGACTCCCCTCGGCTCAGTTGTTACGTTGTGAATTTTGGAGTGGTAGATTCACCCAATGTGCTAACCGAGTGTAGGAGTGGTTAACTCAGTCCACTTTAAAGTTTACAATTTAATTGAATTATATACTTTTTGTTGCACTAACCCGTACCTTTTAAACATTAAACTCCATTTTTAGCCTCTAAATAGCTTTTTAATTTAATTGAATACAAACTGACTAAAAATAACTGTGTTGATAAGAATTAATTTGTAAACATTAATGTATGTCTGCTGAGTTAACCACCGAAAAAATTTTTCAGTTGGCAACTCACCGACACTCGGTTAGCGCACTAGGTGAATATACCACTACAAAATTCAGAGGGTGACAATTCACCCGCAGGGTAAGTTTAGTTGAGGGTGAGTTGGCGCCTAAGCCGTTTTTTTTATCACGCGTTATCAACGCGTATTAGCAGATTGCAAACGCAAGGATCGTGTGCGAAGGTTACATACAACGCGGCCTTGCATTTGCTGTAACCTTCGCCCGAGCACGAGCGTTATACGCGCGTCGTCTGCGCGTTCAAAAAACGTCGTGTGCAAAGGCCCTAAGCACTAGTCGTGACCGCTATGAGCTCTCATTGCTAGTCTTGCGAAGGACGTTAGCTGTTAATTTCTAAACGCTCGGTCAGCATACAGCGGACCGAGCAATAACATTCGTGATGCGAAAACTTCGAACACTCGGCGTTTTTTGAACGAATTTAATTTCTAACCTAATCAGAACCTGTATAATTTACTCAGAGTCTGCACCAGACTCAATATAAATTACGAGGTGATTTAAGTAGAAGGGACGAGGTCGTGAAACATAGGGTTCTGGTTTCTGGTCGCTTCCTAACCACCATAATTGGTTTGTGGTTCTGATAAACGAAACTTCGAAGGACGAATTTCGCCATACGAAATGTAAGATTGTTTTTCATGGAAAGTTCGAGGATAAGACTAATTGTTTTAATAAATGAACAAAAAACGAAGTACTCTCAAAGTTGGTTTGGTTAGCACCTATAACAAAATAGTATTTATATCAACATATTTTATTTACACGTAGTGCAACTTTTAATAAGCAAATAAATGTTCTAAAACTACCGATTGCTCTGTATAACACACGAAATAATAATTTAATTCTGTACATTGATTTAAATTAAAACTATCTAGAAAAATAAAAATGGTTTGATGCCCGATTCTCTACGGAAATTACAATGTTATGGCAATGTCTATCAAATATCATAATATGTTTTAATCTGTAGAATTCTAAATGACCCTATCGGGCCACCATAACAATGGTTTTTAATTGTTTCAAGGTCATAATCTAACAGTTAAACGTTTCAAGCCATAGACCTAAGAAAATAACGGACATCAACTGTTGAAGATAAGATAGATTTCGTCAATTAATGGAGTGCCTCAGGTATTACGCAAAATTTTATGTGTCTTGCTCGAGCCACCCAGGATTCTGAAGCTAATCAATTATTTCGGACGTCCACATCATCAACAGTTCATGTGCATCATTGACTTGGGTTCCAAAATTACGTATGTAGGTCTAATGTAAAGTTTGATTCCTAAAAATGCATTGAAACATATCACTAGACAGCTCCATAGACTTATATATTAACACCAGTGAGTGTGTGCTAGAGACGAACACAGAAACTAAAATAACATTTAAGCCACTAAAAGCAAGTGCTTTCACAATGCGAAATTGTTAAAAAAATAGTTTTACGTCAAAAATATGGTGCAAAAATTACATAAAATAAGCTAAAAATGGTCCTGAATCTTACACAGTCTCTAAAAAAGCCCATAGCGATTATGGTTTTCTAAAATGAACCCCGAACTTTTTTAAGGTTGCATTTTACAAACGAAACAAGAAACTAAATAAAAAGTCCACAGAGCACATAACGCACAGAGTATTGACTGAACAAAAGTTTAACAGGACACTGCAGGTTCTAAACGATTGTCGTATGTAAATGCAATAGGTATTTCTATCGTCAATTCATGTAGTATGTTCGACTGTTTTGATTTGTCACGGAATGTTGCTGGTCGGTTGAACCCGCAGTGTGTTGGTACCTACAGCTGGTTGTTTGAAAGATTGCGGGCTTAGGTTTGTGTCTAAAGAATCCATCTTTGATATCGTCCTTTCCTCAACCGCTCAGTTCACTTCTGTACTGGAACCACTCATCTGTCTGACCAATCAGCAAGCAGTTTAAATGTTATGTTCTCCGTTCTATACATCAGTTCTGTTATCCAATCAGTTCCGTCGGATTTTTAAACGAATATTTCCATATAGACAGAATGATATCTCTTATAATTTGCCATAGTTGATGATTACAGCCTAGTAAAGTTTTGTGGGATTAACCCAACTTTTAGAGGCCAAACGCCGAATGGGTTGGTCTAAAAGCCGAGTCCTACGCCCAACACTTATTTATTGGATAATATTTTTACGCACTTGTTAAAAGTTATTAATGCAATTGTGCATATCGATAGTGGTGGCAGTTCGAAATACTTTCTTTATTTAATTCTCAACACTCTAGCATCCCCTAAGCCCGCTTTCAAACAACTAGCCTAGCGGTCTAAGCTGGCACTTCTCCATTCGAACCGATCGCAGTCACTGATCACTGACCTAAATTCGGTACTCGAAAAAGGAGTGCGTCGCTTTTTTCTGCGGCTCCGAACTTAATTTTGAGGTAAACAGCGTTCCGCCGCAACTCGAGATGGGTCGGGGAGAATGTTCTAGCATGACAAGCCCTAATAAATTTAAATATATATATATATATCAGTGTTAAACACAATACCTCTAAAAAACTTATCAAATGTAGTTTAAATTGTCTGTGTAAAAAACTTGTTAAACTGCCTTTGAGGAGTGTTTTAAGGAACGGTGTTTTTATAAATAAAACCGTCAGCCGTCGTTAAACTAACTCCGCTCAGATATTAAGTTCATGTCATGCGAGAACGTTCTCCACGCCCATCACTAGCTCCGACGGAAGTCAGGCCAGGCCCCAGAGTCACACACATAGTTTCTCAATAGAATGATATAAGCACGACAATGCACGTTATTTGCCTCCATTTGGCAGTCTACAGAACAATATCAGTACAATGTAATTCCTGCAGTACAACCCGCGCAAATTGAATAGGCATCTCTCGCGAAGAAGATCGAATCGCGCGCGGCGCCGAGTAAAGTCGCACGGGTTGGAATGCGATTGGCAACTAGACTACCGATAGAGTGGCCATGGCAGGCGCCGATCCAGCCCTGAAAATAGGTTGTGGTCACAGCCACCAGAGAATCGGCCAAGTTCGAGTCGGAGTATGTACTCGCTCATGATCGATACGCCCCGACTCACTGAACTTTACAAGATTTCGTAGAGGACTCACTGAACTTCACAAGAGTTTGTAAAGTGCCGTGGGACAAACACAAGTAAATGAATATCCCTAAAGGCATTGGATAATAAAATCATCAACTTATCGTTCTCATTAGACGGTGAAAATGTGACGTCACAAATCTATCAGGGTTGTGGGCATGCTTATCGTGCCCACGACGGTGGATCCGCGCTTGGTCAATCAAACGACCATCAAAGCAGCCGTACTAGTATGACTCTATTGAACAACTATGCGTATTAGAGAGTAGCCCCCCTGAGCCAGGCGAGCGTCACGCTCTCTCACCGGGCGCGGCGCGGTGGTCCAGCCGGAGCGAGGAGGGCGGCCGCGGGTGCGGCGGCGGCAGCGACTCAGAAACAACCAGCGGCGTCTGCGGCGACTCCAGGGGCTTCGTGCCTGGGGGCGGAGGGGTTCGCGTGAGCGGGCGGTTACATACGTGTAGCATGCTGCTTCGATCGCACAATCGAACACATTTGCTGATGACTAGGTACTTCGTTGGTGCGTTGGTGTAGCGGTATCACGTCTGATTACCATACCGGAGGTCGTAGGTTCGATTCCCAGTGGGTGTACCCGTGCATTTGTTTGTGATGTCCTTGCCTGGTTACCATAGCACAGGGTATCCCAGTCTGGGAACAGGACAAGTGATCGTGTTGTGTGGAAGTTATTACCATTATTACCCACTCTCTTCTCTCTATTGCCAACCCATCTGGACATTTGCTAGTCTCATCCAATAGGCTGCTTATGCTAAACGTCGGTTACCAATCACTGCATTGAATCCTTTCATTAGAAACATTTCAAATCGATTATCGCTTCGCCCTTCGCCCTGAGGGACGTTAGCATGGAAGTAAGTAACTTTCGATGATTCGCAATGTTGACACACTTAATTTATATGTGGACATAAGTCGCTCCTCTCCGCTGTGTCTGGAATACATATATTTTCACAAGAGCAAGTTAAGATAACAATATTCTTTATTGTACCAAGAAAAACCAGAACATAAACTATTTACAAAAATACAGTACACTTGGCGGCCTTATTGCTTATAGCAATTTCTTCCAGGCAATCGACGATGGAGAGTTGCCAAAGGAAAAATAAAGATTTGGACTATAGATCTATTCTAGCACTGGCGTAAACGATAAAATGTTCTAAACCTAATGGAACATTAAAGTATATGTTATAGAAATTTTCTGTTAACCTAAGTATCTAGTGGTTCACTTTTACCACCATGTGCACTCTTCATAGTAACAAAAGATAAAAAATTCTGTAAAAGATTCTTTAACTGCACCACAGCCCGCACTCCGTAGTACAATTATGGGTTACCGTAGGCACTGACTGAAAATCAGCGCTAAGGGATCACTTCCTCAGCACAACGCTGAGTCAGCAGCCTTTTGTGGCAACGTAGATACACCACAGGCTACATCTATGGTCCTGTTTTATTTTTTCGTTTTGTCTGTTGTGTATTTAGTTTTCTTTCTGTTGTTGTGCATATTATGTTACTTCTCTGCTTATTTTGTTTCTGTGATGTATCTTGTTGGTATAATAAATGTCTTTCTTCTTCTTCTTCTTCTTCATAATAATAATTGTACCTAGAATTGCACAGGTATAAGTGACTATGTGTTCTCTATAAATCTATTTGCATTGCTGGGCACGTGTGCCTTGCCATCCAGACAGAGAGATAATGGCAGGACATTGGCGTTAGTGAGGCATAAAATATATCTCAAAATGAAGCGACATTCTCACTCCAACACTCACCAACAAAGGAGCTCTCGAGCCAGTACAGCTTATGGCCACCGCGCGGCGAGGGTTGCTGGTCGAGGTCCCCGTTCGCAGGTTCGAGGCCCGACACGTAGTGTACGATCGCCGACGTCACCTCCTTGATGGAGGTCTGGATCTCCTCGGAAGCCTTTGCTGAGGCCGACTGCTGGAGCAGAGACGAGGCTAGTCTGGAAACGGCAAGAATTCGAATGAGTCAAAAGTCTTCATTCGTGCGGTTCGCGGTGTATGGATTTCACGATCCCGACTCATCCCTTGGGTGTCGTAAGAAACGACTAAAGTAAACATATATTTATTTAAAATTACACAGTTATGAGAGAAAACTTTAAGATGTATGGATACAAAATAAATTTACTTAAAGTCTAGATCGACTGCCCCAAACTCGGCTGAACACTTGACTAAGGGAGATTCAGGAGGTCCAAAGTGTGATCTCTCTACTGTGATCATTAATTACGGGCAAAAACCGCCCATGGCTAACATGTCCTTGTGGCGTGCCCCGGTGGAGGCCTATGTACAGCAGTGGATGACGATGAAACAACTCAGAAAGAAGGCATGTGCCCTAAATTGGGACGTAGGTTGGTAAGTCCAAGTGGGGCAGCAAGGGAAAGTATTAGAACCTCTGTACTCGAATTTGAGACTTTTCTGGCGTACCCCTCCGGGATACAGGCGAGTTTATGTAACATATGTAATGGTAAAAGTTTACAATATTTTGTACACTAATGCTCAAGATAGACATTCTGAAGGTCAAGAGAAGCTGATTCCATCTTAAGGTAGGTTTGCCACGCGCTGAAGGAAGACAGGCAGACGGGAATCACAGCGCATTACCCCAGTTCTGAGAAATGAAGATCAAGTTAGCTTCTGAAGGTCAAGATGAGCTGGTTACCTTTCATGCGGGGTGCGGGGCGTGTTCAGACGCTCCTGACTGCGCCAGCCGAGATAGGGCTGCCGCGCGCTGAAGGAAGACCGGCCAGAAGGCGAGCACAGGGGGCTGCCGCCGCGTATGCTGCTTCGCGTCGACGAGCACGGGGATGTCTGCGGAGGAATTCGAGCCTTGTGTTAAGAGCGATTGAGGTCATTATAGGTTAGGTCTGTACTCAGCAATCGGTCGGGGTGAGCTGAAAGTGAATATGGTTTGAGTGGTGGCGAAGGATTGTCACTTATTATGCATATAAATGTCAGATTTTTTGCGAAACGGAAGTCCGTAAAACAATTTTAGCGACCAAAGGGACGTCTGTGGAAGAATTGAAGCGCGGTGTTGCCTCTTATTTTAGAAAGTTTTGAGTTGAGATTAGGTTTTAGAATATATAGAGGATTGCCATTAATTAAGTAATGGTCAAGGCTTTCGATCTAATGAACAACTGAAGTAACGTTGTTCGATCAATTGTCGATTGATATATATTGTTATTCGATTTCGAGTCTAGGTCCTCAGCATAGCATAACAGAATCATATTTATAAACAACTTAAGGGTGTAAAGACACTAAGGCCCGCTTGCACCACCGACTAAAAACCATTTAACTTCAAGTTAAACACAATTTTGACAATTCCACCATACACTATCTGTCAAAATTCTATTTAACTTAAAGTTAAATGGATTTTAGTCGGTGGTGCAGGCCGGACTTATAAGCGGTTTATTCTAATTTCTAGTAGAATAAACTATCTGTAATAACATGTAAATCGGCACATAACGAGAAATAAATGTACGACGCCAGTAACATTTACGAAGTTAGTTAAAGCTAATTTAAATTGTTATAATATGTATTTACATCTGGTAGTAGTTTTGTTGCTTCCATGTTGAGGTTTGTAACAATCACTGAGTTTTACAGCCGCACTATTAACACCTAGACCTTCAGAGGTCCCGACGCAAACTAAGACCTAGCTCTATTTCTGCCGACTGCAATTTAGAATCATGAATCAAGACGGACAGATGACAGCTAGATGCAGGAAGTACGTTTCCTCCTTACGCGCTGCTACAATGTCTAGGCCCTTGTTGATGACGTGCGTCAAAGAGATTAGTTACAATTCGCGGCATTTTGATCCGGTTTGACTCATGTTTGACCTACTTTTTGGTAAACAGATTAGCGTTTCACGAACATACTTTCAAGAGTTGCAAGTTGACATTTGATCCATTGTTCAGCAGGAAACCAAGATTATTTTGCCTTGATACCAACGATCATCGTTGAAAGCATAAAATGCGTAGACTATTGATATAAAGGTATTTTTCCACTGTCACCAACTGTCTCTATCCATAAAGTTCACCAAAGGTCCAGGCGCCGTTAGGCTGAGCGGGACCCTACATAGTTACATGGTAGGAATTGAGCCGGTTGGTGGCTCAGCGGCCAAAGCTGGTGGTGTGTGGCGAGAGCTGCGGCAGTTGCGGCGGGGCGCCGGCTCCCAACGAACCCAGAGACGTGGTGCTCGCATTGAGCCCTTCCCGTTCTGGGGCAGTTAGACAGAGCGGGATACAAGTTACCTGGTTGGAGTTGAGCCGGCTGGCGGACTAGCGGCCAAAGCTGGTCGTGTGTGGCGAGAGCGACGGCGGGGCGCCGGCTCCCAGCGAGCCCAGAGACGTGGTTTTCGCATTGACCCCTTCCCGCTCTCGTGCAGTTAGGCAGAGCGGGATACAAGTTACCTGGTTGGAGTTGAGCCGGCTGGTGGACCAGCGGCCAAAGCTTGTCGTGTGTGGCGAGAGCTGGGGCGGTGGCGGCGGGGCGCCGGCCCCCAGCGAACCCAGAGAAGTGGTCTTCGCGTTGAGTCCGCCCCAGCGTCCAGCCGATGCCGCCGCGTCAGACAGCCGCTTGCGCAGTAGGAAGCCCTCGCGGGGCGCGGGCGCGTTTTTGTACCTTAAAAGTGGTAGTGGGTTGAAGTGAAATGAGGTCAATCGTAGTTTTTATTAAATTAGTGGTGGAGCCTACGGAGGTGTCGTGTGTACTACTGTGCCGCGTGTGTGTATAAAACATGTGCCCCCTTACTCTCAGTATTATTTGTGTTCTGAATTGCGCCGTCATGTCTCCAGCAGTGGACAACTACTATCTATCGATATTCAGTAGTGCGATACCCGGTTTTTAATTTGAAATACCAAGCCCAGAATTAAATACATGAAATAGTTACGTACTAGCGCATTGCAAAGTACAGGTTGTGTCATAGGCTTTGTCCATTCTATTGTAAGCGAGAGCAACGAGCTAAGATAGTTACACTATGGGAAACGAAGGTATAAAACGTACCTAAATGTATTTTAATGTATTAGGGGTTAAAGTATGAAATTGCCGATTTGTACTGAAAATCTAAATTGTTTATTTTTTAAATTTTTAACAAATTTATTTAATCAAAATAGTTGCCATTATTATCTATACATTGCTGCCATCTAATGGGAAGGTCATTAATGCCTTTGCGATAGAACTCCGACGATCTAGACTGCACAAACTGTGTGAAAGCATTTTGTACTGCCTCCTGGGAAGAAAACTTCTTGTCACGTAGATAATTGTCCAAATCACGAAAAAAATGGTAGTCCGTTGGAGCAAGGTCTGGTGAATACGGAGGATGACGAATGGTTTCTAACTGCAGTTCCTGAAGGGTCAAAATGGTTTCTCATGCTGTGTGAGGTCTCGCGTTGTCGTGGAGCAATAATGGTGAAGATCGATTCATGAGTCGGGGCTGTTTTACTGCTAGTTTTGTCAACATGGTTCGGAGTTCGGCACAATAAACATCTGCCGTTATTGCTTGACCAGATCGGAGAAAACTATAGTGAATAACACCATGCTGAGACCACCAAACAGTTACCATTACCTTTTTATTGGTAAGTTTTGCTTTAGGACACTGTTTTGGCATTTGACCTGGGGTCAGCCATTGCATTTTTCTTTTCCGGTTATCATAAAGAATCCACTTTTCATCACATGTTACAATTCGATCCAATATTCCTTCATTTCTGTACCGGTTCAACAAGGCAACACAAGTTTCAACACGCGTTTCTTTCTGCAGATCAGTCAAATCTTCAGTATTTTTTTATTTTATTGATTTGACGCAAGTGAGTCAATATTGTGGGTAAGGTAACGTTAAACCATGCCGCTAATTCCTGGGTAGTTTGACTAGGGTCGGCTTCCACTATCTCTCTTAATTCATCGTTATTCACCTGTGTGGGCGGTCTTCCTCGTGGCTCGTTCTTTAAGTCGAAATTTCCATCACGAAAGCGTTTAAACCAAAATCGCACGGTGCGTTCATTAGTAGACCCCTCTCCAAACGCAGCATTGATATTGCGGGCTGTTTCTGCCGCGTTAGTTCCGCGTCGGAACTCGTATTCAAAAATCACTCGAATTTTCGCAGTATCCATCTTTAATGTCTAAATTGAATAACAAAAACAATTGAAAGTCGATATTCAAATGTTTCACATTTTTTAAAAAAAGAACATAGAAACCATTTGAAAAAAGTTTCATTCGAAAACCTCAAACCATGAACATGAATTCTATGTCAATTCAAAGAACCTATTGCAATAAAACGGCAATTTCATACTTTAACCCCTATTATTTTGTTTTCTGGTGTGTACAATCATACGTCCCACTGTAGGGCACAGGCACTGGCAGGTTTTTTTATAATGTGTAGTTAGACTAAACTATAATCAAACCAAGTTTGACAATGTACTACATTTTTCACGTTAGATAAAAAAAATCACGTTTTTTGTAGGTAGGAAAGAATAATTCCCGTTTTTTATTTTTTTAGCTGAAAACTCTATTAATTAAGCAAACAAGTCTTGAAAAGAATAAATGTGGAGTTTCTTTGTTAGCTTCTTCTCTGCATAATCTATTAATTGTGAAACTAACAGCTTTGACGTTCATTAAGTAAACATTTTGTTTTTATAAGAGGTAAATAAAATTTTTGACTTTTGACTTTATTATTGGGCAATCCGCTACAGCATATATTCGAACATGTCAACTAGCCGCTGAGATAAAGCCCTTGAAATATAAGTCAATTGGAGTTTTTAGGGTTCCGTAGCCAAATGGTGCCAAACGGGACCCTATTACTAAGACTAAGACTTCACTGTCCGTCTGTCTGTCCGTCTGTCTGTCACTAAACTGTATCTCATGAAATTTTCACAGCTGATATATTTCTATTGCCGCTATAACAACAAATACTAAAAACAGAATAAAATAAATATTTAAGGGGGGCTCCCATACAACAAACGTAATTTTTTGTCGTTTTTTGCTCAATATTAACAACGGCAACAGGTAGACGCATGAAATATTCACAGAATATATAGTTCTATATTCGATTCAAAATAAATTAATTAAATTAAAATAAAATAAATATTAAGGGGGGTTCCCATACGACCAATGTGATGTTTTGCCGTTGTTTCTCGATCTTTGTGTCTAATGTACGGAAACCGACTCCGAGTCCGACTCGCACTTGGACGGTTTTTTTAGAAAAACTTTTGTTTTAGGTTTTTTAAACCTTTTTATTTTAATAAATTTTCAATTTTACCAAATATTCACTTTACCATATATGACGTCTTATCTACTTTGTGGAGGCGCTGCCATAACGCTCAAAATAAAAATATTATATTCAATAGAAATATTATAAATAGAATGGACGTGCGGGTGAATCCTGATATGAAAAAAATATAAATCTGAGAAGAAACTCACAGAACCAAAGTTCTTGCACAACACAAACTCTAATTGGGATGTTTCAGTAATTCGGTATTTGACACTAATTACAATAATTACAAAATAACTCGGAAAACGTATCTCTTTTAGTCAATTACTAGTTATTACAATTTTGAAATAGATTAAACATAAAAAGAGTGCTCTGAAATGTGACGTCATAAACCTGTATTTTCATACAAAATTCCGTTTTAAAAGTAACTCATTTGATATTTTGTCAAATACCCAATTGTGCATTTTAGAGACAACCCTTACCTATATTCCTGTTGCTAGCCGAACTAGGCGTCTAGACTACATCAGCATAAGCCACGTTAAATGTCTAACCGTTCCGATTAGAATGTCTCTAATTAAAACAGACGAACTGTGGGAAACTTATTACGTAAGATTGGCAAAGTGACCAAAGAGGATGGTTCAATTAGTGACATTTTAAAAGGTGAGACAAACTCGGAGAGCCTTGCCACCTTGCACTAAGTTGTATATTAGATTAGCAACAAAGTGACCGCGACAGAGCTGAATTTATGGAGATATTTCGTTTTTAGCAGCCTATTGAAATAGCTCTAAGGTTCAAATTAGAACGACTAAAGGCGAAGCGTGTCAAAAGTACATTATCATCCTAAATATTAGGCCTTACATTTCTACTTATTTTTTGATTTGTAAAGAAAATAGTCTGTTTATGTAGACCTAAAGCGCAACTTCATACATGAAAACAAGAGTCGTAATAATTAAACAAAACAGGCAACCACATTCTTCATCTTCTGCTGTGTATAGAACAATCACGGGTATTTTGGGATAATATACATCTGCAGAGTAAGATACTCACCAATCAGGTACATTGAGCTTCTGTAGGGACCTCTGGACGCGTAGTTCGTGCTCCGAGAGGACTCGGTCTGAGTTCTTCTGCAATTCGTTCTCAGGGGGCTGCAACAATCGAAAGAAACACACCTTAGACCTTGTTGCCAAAGACAGAAGGGTAATTTAGAGAAAATTATCTGGTTAATTCTCAGAACGTTCTGAGGGTTAATTACACGAATAAGCTTAGCTACAAGGCGTTTCGGAGAGAGTTGGTTTTGGCTGATACTTTACAGATAAAGCATAATGGTTTTACGTCCACTTATCTAAGCAGGTATATATATCAAATACTTAAAAGCTCAACTACACAAATTTGTTTAAGCATTGTCATTGCTCAACTACACAAATTTGTGTAAACATGTCAATATGAATCTAAGGTTTATACCTAAATGACACGAAATAGATGGCACACAGTGATTGTACCATGATCTCTACTACAAAATTCTAAAGGTTCGGTTGAATTTACGTGTAGTCATCGACAGTAACCCTGTGAACTGTTCAATAATTTCAATATTAGTCAAGCAATGCTAAATTTGCAGGGTAAGATAATCTAAGTTTGCAGTGGCCTAAATTCAGATAAATGAAACCTTGTTACGATCCAAAAATTGATTATTTAAAAAAATATTATGTGTAGTCTACAACCACATCAATCTACACAGGCGTGCACACTATTCAGTATTATTAAAATCTAAGAGTTCATCTGATGTAGACTGTCCTTAAGTTTCAAAAGATTACCAATTTTACACCAACTGAACAGTGCATTTGAGAGCAGGCAGGAGACTAACTAAAAGACAGTCGAAGAGAAATGTGTCAAATATATGAGAAAATCAGTAGGTACCATTAGTGGCGCCACAACTGAACAATATTGTTAATTCATATATATTTTCTTCGATATTGCCTATTTGTCATGTTGCAGAGTTAGCTTTGCTTGACTTTCATACAAAATACTATTGGTAACTAATTATTCAGGTTTTAATAAATACGCATGTAGTATTTAGTAAATATAATTTTATTTACCTTAACAAACTTAACGACAAACCATAACTACTCAATTTACTATATCATCATCATCACCATCATCGGTGGGCACTAAACGGTACACAGTTTCAATATACGAAGCATTGTCATCAATACTTTTGCACTGATCACCCGTTCCTTCACTGTCATCTTCATTCATATTGAAATCCTTCATAGACGAAGAGTCTATAATTCCATTTTCAATCTTAAGAGTCTGATATATTTTGTACACAGCGAATTTCGCATATCCTGTTTTGTCGTCTGTTAGTGACATGTCCATAATCTTTGCATCTTCACGATGTGACTGCGTGATAATTTCTTCTTTCTCGATCGGAATTTCATTGACAATCTGATTGTCGGAAGTTATTAAGTCTGGCCAGAATTCAAAGTATTCGTTGGACATATTTAGGTTCTTGTAACTATCTGAGTTGTTATTAGACTCTTCCATTTTCACTGCAACTATAGTAACATCTGATTCGTAATCATAAGAACTGGAGTGGTCACTATTTAGTATCAGATCGGATACTCCATAAATGGTTTCGTACCATGACTCTTTGTGCTCAAATTCGTTAAAAGACAGTCTCTTTAAAGTACTTGAACTTTTTCGCGATCTCTTCAAAGTAGAACCGGCTTGTTGGCTGTTTTTGTTGGTTCGTTGTATAATGGTACCTTCTTCAAACGCCGTATAATCTTCAGGTACGATAATATCGTTAAAATTGGTATCCTTGCGAGGTTCTATGAGAGAACTCGATAGTTCAGTGTTGAGTTCTTCAATCGGCGGCGGCGGAACGCTTTTTAGCAAACGGTTGAAAAAGTCACGGATCCTTTCATCGTTATTGCAATACTCTGATTTACACACTGGCGATTGGGTCGTGTTTTCAAAACAAGATGAGTGCCTCCTTGTTTCTGCTGTTATAGATTGATTGTTTCCGGGTTTTCCGCTGCAAATCTGTAAAGACTTTCTTCGGTCGTAGATTTTTTTCAGGAAAATATTCGTTCTCCATTCGCAGTATTTATGTCGAAAGCCAGCTATTGTTATTGGGTTTTCATCCTCCGATTCGCTTCTGACTATTTCTGGGTACTTCGCATAGTAGGAGTCTCTTGTCAGTGGCTTCTCGTAGATGTCTTCTATTCTCACCTCCTCAAAAGGTTCCAAATCTTCAGTTGTCCAGACAGAGTCCAGTCTGTTCCAGAACCAATTGCTTTCTAATACTTCTTCGGTTGTTAAGAAAATTAGAGACACCATTTCGTTTGAACTGCACTGTATAGAACTCTGCTCATAACTAAATGAGGATCACTGGTTTCAAAGCTTCATTAAACTTGGATAAATATTGACCAAGCTATTTTAAAAATCTTAGTACGAAAGTTGGCACATATTTAGCTAATGATGGTTTACGTGGGTTGGGTGGTGGTCTAATTAGGTGGTGTTTACTAATACTCTCCCTATTTGCGGACTAATTACTTAAAGTGTCTTGTGTTGTCTTACCTAACGGTAAACCAAGGGTAGTTAGTAACGTGCATATGTCATTCGGGATGTGGATTCTGCGAAAAAACATTTTGTTGATGCAAGTGTGTCATTCAGGAGCTGGGATGGCTAGATTTGATGGATTTTCTTGGGGTTATCTCACTCACCCTGACGTCTGAAGAGGCAAGTAGCGCACAGGGCCCCAACAAGCCTACGCTCTCCCAGCACGTCATGACGACGTGTGTCGCTCAACGCTCGCTGATACTATGTCCCACCAGACTACGCCACTAGTGTATTTGTATCGCATTCATTATCACCTTTGCTGCACCAGTGACTCTGTTACGTAAGCTTTATAAGGACCGTGTGTTTTTCGCCACGTGAAATAATAGGCAGTCGCCGTATTTGATGGATTAGCTTAAATAAGTGTGCGAATTAAGTACACCGAGTTATCTACCAGTTTACTCATTGGTAATACATTTACTGCTAGAAGCGTCAATAAAAGCTTTTTAGTATGTACGTTGAAGTAGTAAGCGGAAGTGTCACCGTCAAGAAGGAAATGGAAGAGGCTGCAACGTATTTTGCTCTAAGCGGAAAGCCTTCGCCAATCAAAGAGAGATTAAGGGAGATTCTTCAGTTATTGAACGAGGTAAAATCCAATTACAAGGCTGAACCGGAGCGAGCGCGTTGGGGCTTCGGAGGTTCGGCGCTGCGCGGGGGCCGAGGGGGCTTGCATGCGTAGGCACGGGCGCTGCGGCGCTCCAGGGGCACTGCGGTGCGAGCCACGCGCTCACGACCGCCCGACTGAGGCGCGGCAAGTGTCCTTGGACGCCGCGCATGCGCCAAGCCTTCGCAGTTCGGACCTACTTTAGAACACCCACCCTCGCGAACAATACCGAAAAGCATCTTCGCTTCTCGGCTGCCCTTGGCCGTTGTCCTATCAATGGACACGTCATGGTAGCGACACTTCGCTAGACAAGGGTACGGATGAGGACCCTCAATCAGATTTGAGTCGGGTCTGCAATGAAAAAGGTCTATTTGTACGGTAACCCTTTCATTTACTTTTCCTTTGCGGTTGTTACGTAATTGGAACCTCTTCGTTCCGTTCGGTGTAAAGTTCGCATAAGTTTTGCTTGTGGGCGTGGCTATGCGTGTTCCAATCCATTTGACCTCCAGTAACCTTTAGGTTACGTCTGTCTCTCTAAATGCCAGGCGAGAATATCTTTACTGTGCCAGGAGTATGGCCGGGGTGAAAGTGGTTCACATCTTTATGTATGGAAGAAGTTGTTTGCTTCGAGTACTCAACACTAGTTCGCGTCCCAGGACTTTTCCCGTTTACTGTACAGCTGTAGATTGTAGAGCTGCAAACGACTTGATTCTCTTGCCTATTGATTTATGCCTTTCAGTAGATATATTGCGTTACAACTAAACGCGTTTAAATTAATTCAGAGCGAAGGGAGACGACGGGAAAGTGTATTAGCAATTCCATGACCCAGTTAAGGGGTAAATCGGTATCGTGAGTAGCTTTAGTGGGTATCTCTCACGAATAAATTGTTTTAAGAGAACTTCGTTATGTCATTGTTACAAGCCTGTGAGAGTTATGACCGCCTCAGGCAGAACTTGGAAGCAATCTCGTTACCGGTCGAGTATAAGATCCTTTGGAAGATCACCTTTAGCCAGTTAATGATTCTTGAACAAAAAAGAACAATCGTTGTCGGTTAG
This sequence comes from Yponomeuta evonymella, assembly GCA_963969515.1. Taxonomy (NCBI): domain Eukaryota; kingdom Metazoa; phylum Arthropoda; class Insecta; order Lepidoptera; family Yponomeutidae; genus Yponomeuta; species Yponomeuta evonymella. Next base: position 4,121,864 of record OZ018347.1, read on the forward strand.
CGTCAGAATGTCGTTGTCCTCACCTTCGTACAATTTGTCATTCTTGTTATGTAATACAATGAATTAATATTGTTACAACGGCTGCCATTGTGACACTTTTGTTTTACAGTTTTATAAAATGCTTAAAGTAGTTACATTACATCTCAAACTCAACCCAAAAGACTTATTATGGTGATCGTATTTTAATACCCCGTCGATACCAGCTTCCAGTGTATAGTCAAAGATGTGCAAATATCGTGGATCTTCTTACTTAGTTCATTCAAGATAATAATCTAATCTAGTCCGTAGGCAAATCTAGGGACCAATTAAGTCCGCTTCACATCCACGCTGTAATTGCCAGTTGGCTTGTTAGTGCAATGTGCAGTCTGCTGTAAAAACACCTCAGGCGACCAGTCTCCGAAGCACAAACATCTCCTATTAACGGTACGAAAGGAGAGTCCACCAGGGATTACTGAAGCACCTCCTCGCCTGTTATCGGGACAGTTTGCGTTCAGGCGTGAACAGTTTGCACTTGGGTAATAATAATATGTGTTATGGCGCAATTTTAATCCCGATGGACGATGAGGATATAAATAATTCGGTTCTCAAATTCGAGCTAGGAATGAAGAGCTTTCGCCGGTTGAAATTTGGGATTTCCCAGTTTTTAGGGTTCCGTACCCAAAGGGTAAGGGACCCTATTACTAAGACTCCACTATCCGTCTGTCTGTCTCCAGGCTGTATCTCATGAACCGTCATAGCTAGACAGTTGTATTTCTGTTGCCGCTAAAAAACAAATAGGTACTATAAACAGAATAAAATAAATATTTAAGGGGGGCTCTCATGCAACGCACGGGATTTTTTTGCCGTTTTTACTCGATATTAATAACGGCAACATGTAGACGCTTGAAATAATGGTACGGAATCCTTCGTGCAAGAGTCAGACTCGCACTTGGCCGGTTTTTAAGTTCATGGCAAACCATTCCCAGTCGATACAGGCAGAGCTCATTTGGTTAGAAGCGATGCTGTCCTGTGCCAACACTATAGCCATAGTTAATTAGACCTGAGATCTCCGCACTTAGCCTCATGGTTGGGCCATTGTTCGTAGCAAGCGCTGAGGTATGTAAATATGTACCTCAGACCTAGGGTTTCCTCACGATGTTTTCCTACACAGTTAGCGAGTGGTAGTGCTATTACAAATTCACAAATGTACTTAGATAACGAAGTAATTGGTACATGCCGGGATTCGGACCCACGACCTCCCGAATGTAAAGCCGGTGTTCTACCGATGCGCTACCACCGCTCTCACTCTTTGGATGATCATTTGACAGAGGGGTAGATTTTTTTCGCAGGATGCACATTAAAGTATGCATATCATCATCATCATAATCAGCCATTTGACGCCCACTGCAGGACATAAGCCTCCCTCATGGTTTCTCAAGCTTTCCGGTCTTATGCCACCGGCATCCGTAAGCAGGTCGTCAGACCATCCGGTGGGAAGCCTGCCCACGCTGCGTCGTCCGGTCCGCGGTCACCAGGTCAGAACTTTTTCGCCCTAACGGCCATCAGTTCTCCGAGCTATGTGCCCCGCCCACTGTCACTTCAACTGAGCAATTCTTCGAGCTATATCAGTAACTCAGGTTCTTCTGCGGATCTTCTCTTTCCTGATGCCATCACGCAGTGCTGGCATATAGTTTAGATAGCTCTCTCCATTGCTCGTTGGGTGACCTTGAGCCTTCTTATGAGGCCCATAGTCCGCGACCAGGTCTCAAGTCCAGTATGCATATGGCGTACGAAGAATCATCTTGGAATTTTGAGATGATTACTTACTTACTTATATCCTGTTGTCCCTCATCAGGGACATAGGGCCTTTCTAAAAGATCTCCACTTGCTGCGGTCTTGAGCGGCGACTTTGAGGTCTACCCATCCCAACGCAAGATGATTAGCTATATGGTATTCAGATCAGTGTCATACATTTAACAACAAGCTTGTCACCTACGCTGCATACAGATTATACCACGTTTGTCGGCAATGTTGGAAGTAATTTCGCCATCGTCATATCAAGTTGTCTGCGGTCATTTTGTGTGCCTGCGGCTTGCCGAGGACAAGTCAATGACACAACTTCATAGGATCGGATTCAGAACTGTGTTTTGGTCAATGTTTTAGACTGCAATGTCTCAAGGGCAATGCAAAATTGTAGACAGTAGTGGTTAAAACTGAGATACCATAATCTTCTAATTATTTCTTTTTAACTACGCTCTGTTCATTTCAAATCAAAACCATTTAATCAGTTAATGTTCATTCTGATGTAAGAAACAAACCGGCCAAGTGGGAGTCGGACTCGTGCACGGAGGGTTCCGTACCACCTCACTTCTTTGTAAATATATACCTATTATGTAGTTGGGTATAATCAGAGGGATCGACTGATAAAGAAAGAAAGAAAAAAAGAGGATATTTATTTAAAATGTCACAGAAACACAAAGTAAACATAAAGGTACACAAACAAAAGACAAGAGGCTCGTGGACCGGAATTTCGTCAAACATTTCTATCTTCACTTCTTCTATATTGCATTTACATAAGTCCTCCTTCTCAAAATCAAATTGCAATAAAAGTAAAATGAAATGTTTAATTATATGAATGTTTGATTATAAATGATATTATGAAGCGCCGCCAGAACTGTGGCAAATATCAAACCCCGATAAAAAAAAATCGGGTAAAGAAGTCAGCAGCGGCAGTAAGTTTGGCAGAACAATTTAATACTACTATCTACATTAGAAGTAAATAGAAAATTGCACAATTTACGAACGCAATTTAATAATGAATTAAATGCTCTTCTTTTAATCCAATCTTTACGGTTACACAGTAAGGTTTGCAAAACTTTTATTATTTCCTAATTTATTTCAAAAAATTAAAATATTTACTTTGCACATGTGTTTGCACACCATCCTACCTTTCACCTGATGTGGTCCAGTAGATTCGGAGCAAATTGGCTGTGACAGACGAACGGATAGACAGACGCACGAGTGATCCTATAAGTGTTACGTCTTTTTCTACGGTGTACGGAACCATAATTTTTATGTACTTACCTAGATCGGCATGCTCTAGGTATTTACTCATTAAGATTACAAAACCTCCTTAAGATTTTGCATGTACCGCCGTAACTGTAAGGTAATCAGCCACATCTAATCCTTCCCCCACGGGACAGGCTCTGCCTAGTGTGGGGGTCAGCAAATGTTTAAATGTTACCTTTAAAATGGCAATAAATACTTTTTACTTTTACTTTACTTTACTAATTACGTTTATACATGATTATCGCGCAATCGGACATAAGCGGCTCTATTGCACACCAGTAATTCTTCAAAACAACAATATTTTTATTTCTGTAAAACTAGTCATCTTTTTCTTTGCATATAAATGCAAAAGCAGGGCTTTGGCGCTGAGACTGGCCCATTTTTGACAACTTCGTATGCCTAAGTTTCATGTATTTTGGTTTAGTGATAAGGCCGCCATCTGTACTCTTAGGTTAAGAAATATCTGTGTAATTTCCATTTTTATGTACAATAAAGTGTTCTCTCTCTCTATCTACAGGTATTTTGCTAATATGTGTTCTGTGGTTTACTAACTTAGTTGTGTTTGTAATTCATTGTAAGGTTATTTACTTCATTATGTAACTACTGCCTGTAATTCTTTGTAATGTTGTCAAATAAAGTTAATTCTTATTCTTATTATTTTGTTATCCGAAATTCACTTGAACGAAGTAGTCACTATAATACTAAAATAAAAAAGTACGAAGTACGAAGAGTACCTAGTTAGATAGAACACTATAAATCTGTTAATAGTTGTGCAACTATTGGCTTCTCGCTTTTACAATAATGCCGCCCACATTGAGTGACAGAGAGGCAAAATAATAATCTAATAGTTTACCTAATGAATAATCGCGATTAGACCCGTCAAGTATATAACTAAATAGTTATTCAGTCGCTTTCTTATACTAACAGCGATATACCATTGAATTGGGCTCTAGTTTAAGCTCGGCCAAAAAATTGTTCCAAAAGTGCATCCCGGACGTCGAGTTGGCATCAGGCCAAAGCGTTCGACTGAACAAAGTTGGGAATTACCGAAACGAATGGCACAGCGCTGTACTGAAAAATCTGCTTTGAGGGAAACAAAGGAATTAAAACATAACATAAACTGACGCCTGTATCCCAGAGGAGTAGGCAGAGACCAGGGACTGCCACTTGCCACGTTCCTGATAGATAACTTTCGCTTCATCAATATTTATTAGAAGTTGCACGCACTCACGCCGGTTTCGGATACTTTTACAAAGGAATTATATAATAAATAACAATAATAATATAAATACTAATAATAACTTTCACACAAAACAATCACTTGTCCATATGAATTATAATTTTATCAATGACATAATTCGCAAAGCTGTCTGTTATTTTTCAGGAAACTTGAACGAAAAAGCGCTCTTTCTAAATACGTCAGATACGTATCTTCTTGATCTATAATCTTGTTGAAGTTATAGTTTGTTAAGTTTGTTGAAAAACAAGCAAAAGTTTAAAATTCCAAAAATTTCTCATACAAACTGACCGCGTCAAGATCAATTTAAAATAAATCTAATTAAGAATTTTAAAGACTTTATCGATACTGTAGAGAGTTTCAAGTTCTGCTTTATATTCAATTATTATTTTTCAAGAATCCATATAAAACAGAGAACAGAGAATCGCTCGTGGCCCCGGCTGCCTGAGTGATCTTAAACGATCACGAAGGTTAAGCAACACAGGGCGCGTTCAGTGCATGGATGGGTCGCCGTCTATGCCTAACGCTAGTGGCATTTTTCCGAGCGGTTCCGTGCTTCGCAAGGCACGTTAAGCTGTTGGTGCCGGCTGCCGTCGATAGATGGCAGTCGTTAAGCCAAGTCAGAGGCCTTAGGGCGGCTTGACAACTTCTGACAATAGACGAGCCACTAGTCTACAAGCCTCCACCAATCCGGATTTGGCCCCCGTGGTGGAGTATGGCCTATACCTTCCTCAAGGAAGAGACCCGTGCCCCTCGGTGGGGACATAAATGGGTTGATGATGATGATTGGGCATTTACAGGTCCACTTTACCACAGCAACCCATCGAGTCCTTTGCCAGTCTCGTCCACTATTTTCCAGCCGTCCATACATTTTATAAGCCTAATACTAGCTGACTCGGCAGACCCACCAAATATACACAAAAAATATGTCAAAAAACGGGTACGCCGTTTCGGAGGAGTTCGATAACAAACACTGTGAAACATTATTTTTAGGGTTCCGTACCCGAAGGGTGCCAAACGGGACCCTACTACTAAGACTTCACTGTCCGTCTGTCTGTCTGTTCATCTGTCTGTCTGTATCTCATGAACCGTGATAGCTAGGCAGTTGAAATTTTCACACTTGATGCACACTAAAAACAGAATAAAATAAATATACAACAAACGTTGTCTAAAGACAGCGCTCGCCATCTAGCGGCCATCTATGTAACCTTCACAGTGTCGATCTCATGTCGTTAAATGTCAATGTTAAACGCTTCTTGTTGGTTTCTATAGATATGGTACGGAACCCTTCGTGAGCGAGTCCGACTCGCACGTGGCCGGTTTTTATATATTAGATATAGCCTCTTTCACAGTAAGCGAGTAGCATTGCTACTATAAATCCATGCACTTTATATTCGGGAATGTTCGAAATCAATGAGAAACTCGTCCTCGTCCATCATTCCTAACTCCTCGCTAAACGGTTGATTGTAGAAACGTGAAAAATGTCAAGGCAGTTGCACATATAATGAACTTAACTCTGTATTCAGATTACTACAGTATGTAATCCAACAGAATTGGATCTATCTGTTTCCTGTCAGCTGCCCGTCCTGGCCAATTTAGCTTCAGCCACTTGTGGTTGTCACCTGACGCGGAATATAGAACTGCGTAGCCGTTAGAGCTCTAATTTTCTCTAGCGGTTATTTAATGTTTGAAAATGTAAAATATGTGAATGAAAGGGAATGCAAAGCTAGGTAGTTGCTTTCCAACTAAAACTTTCGTAAGCATAATACATTATAAGCTTAATTCCGGATTCACTTACTTAAAATGAAGTAAGTGAATCCGGAATAGGCAGTTATTGTTCGTGGAAATCTAAGTATTTGGTTATTCTGTTGTTTTTATTGGATTTTGGTAGGCAGGTTTATGAGAGATGCGTTGTATTGGCAAACTTCTTCGTCGGTACAATCATGAAAATCGTGGTCTACATTAAGTTTATCGCCATATCTCTCCGTCATTACTATTTTTTATTGCACACGAAACAAGACATTCATAAAAAATAACATGCGCAAAGGGGAGCTTATCTCTGTAAGTTAGAGGTTAATTAGTTGGCACTTTTTGTAAAGATACAATCCTTCTATTCTTTCGACGAAGTATTTTCATTGCTTCATCAACCGTAATAAGGTATACAGAAACGTATGGAATGGCACCAACACGATGCATCATCAAACCACTGGGTGGCTATAATTTGGTTCTCGATAACGAATGCTAAAGGTATCGTAGGAGCACGACAGATAATCCAAATGTGCGAGAGTCCACTCTATCGGACTGTCACTTCTAAGCGCTGTTGAATCTCTGGAGATTGTCAAAAACAAACGACGATCGATACCTTCCACCGAGTTGGGTGGATTGATAGAGTGACATCCTCGGAATGGATAATGGGTGAAATCCATATAACCAATTTACCTGTATATCTAGTGTATAATAATATCTCCAAAATTTTCTCTAAAGTAAGCAATTCCTGAAACACGTCAATTAGAGCTTGTTTAGAACTTTTAATCAATTATTTTTTTTTTTTTTGTTCAAATGTATATTTTTCGAAATATTTTTATGTGGCTTTCATCATGAACCCATTATGTCCCCACCGAAGGGCACGGGTCTCTTCCCTGAGGAAGGTATAGGCCATACTCCACCACGGGGGCCAAGTCCGGATTGGTGGAGGTTATGTGGCTTTACTAAGCGGTTTTTCTGCTTTCGTGTGGCGCTGTTTAATAGATAATGTTTAAAATCACACGTGTTAAATAGGACAATTATTTATTCACCAGAGGCTGCGACATTGGAGGAGCGCGTAAAGCGCGAAATAAAAAAAAGTTTATTCAAAATTCATTAGTAAGCCCTGGAAAATTCCGAAAAAATAACAATCTGTGAAAAAACTCATATGGCTAGTTTCTGAATTGAGAATTTTGCTAAGGAAATGCTTAACTGTAGTGCTATCTCTTCGAATTTCTCAGAAAAGAGCGTGACAGAACATTACTTAAGTATTTAGTTTGTGAAACACCAACTTTAACTGGGGTTTTTCAGAAATTGCTCATTTTAGATGTAATGCTGAATTATATTTATAACACGGGAGTATGCCCGTTTGTCCTTCTTTTACATAGCAACGGATCGACGTGATTTTACAGAGAGATACCTTGTTTATTTGCCGGAGTCCAGAGAGTGATATACTACTTCTTCTCAGAAATCCATGAGTATGAAGTAGCGGGCACAGCAAGTAGGTACAGTACCCACAAGGGGACTTTCTATCTAATCTAAATATCCGAATGAAATATAGGCAGCTAGATCGGTTCAGCCAAATTGGATTAAATTGACCGTCGCTGGCCTATCGGGTGTGTAATTTATGTACTTACTGTAGCTGTCGCAGATCTGCTTTGCAGGAGCGGGAAAAACATCTTGTATAAACCAAATAAAGCCTTCTTGTTCGGATATGGCCGTGCCTTTGCTTACCCCTTCGTTGACAAATGGGTGACGAGAGGGAGTAACGCTGCACAACCCATAGTTAAAATGAAATTAAAACCGTAGATATAACAATCTATTACAACAACGAAGACCTCAAACAAAAGTGAGCCCTTTTGGTTTTTTTGTCCTGTACAAGTAACTGTGCTCAATAATTCATTAGTGTAATGTCTTTATGGGACTGCATTGTATTCTATCTATCTATCTATAAATCCCATCAAGGGTAGCATGACGACGCGAATCGCGCGCTCAAATGTGACAATTAAGTTTGATTCCGACCCATAAGCGCCACAAAACCCTGACTCGCGAGCAAATTATGCGAGTCGTGCGTTTTGATTATTTTAACATTATCAATTATTTGTGTTAACGATTTTAGGTGGAAAATTTAGTTTTTTTAGTTTAGTTTTCGTGGTAAGTGGCAAACCCTAGTCTCTATTTGACCCTAAGGGATACAGGCGCGAGTTTATGTACTTATCTACGTATCTTGTTTGTTTACTCTGTATTTCTGTGGCAACCTCACTGCAAAGTGGGTTACTCGGGGCTGAAAGTGATGTAAATTGCTTCGGTCAGATGTCGCTGCCTGTACGTAAAACAGAGAAGTTTGTAAAGAGGCTCGAAATTTCACTAATGCCTGCACTTGCCCATTAGCTCAGTTGGGAGAGCGCTGGCACGGTTAGCCAGAGGTCGCGGGTTCAAGTCCCGGCATGGGTGGAATTTTTAGCCTCTAAATAGGTTTTTTTCTGTGGCAATTTTAATAAAAATAATCTTTCTTTTTTTTTACTTTCACGCAGTTTTCTTTCTATTTTCTCGTAATTTTGGGCTCCTCTCCGTCCGGCAACATAACGTCGGTCGAATTCATTACCGGAACATCTCCAAAATCACGTGTTTTGAGTTAACTATGCAGAATTGTGAAGAACTTAAGCTTTTTTTTCTTAATAACTAATGGTACAAGAAAAACGTTAATTGTAACCATTATAAAACGACTGCGACCAGTAAAGAAACAATGATTTTACTACAAATTTTAAAATTTTACATATTTTCAAACGTCACTTACTCAAAATAGTATATTTTAAAACGTTCCAAAAATGATTTAGACCGACGATAAGGAGCCACCTAGTTCCACGCGGTCTATACCAAAACCTAAGCCCACTCGGTTGCTGGGGGCAGTAAGTGAGACGGACGCGTATTGTAGTGTAATAGGATAATCGCCCAAATGGACTCGGGAGTCGGAATAACTCTTTTTGTTGTGTTTCATTGTAGACAGTAATCATGCGTGTTTATTACATTGCTAGACACTTTGATTGCTGTATTATTTGCTGTTTATAAGGACCAAGACTCTATGGGACCAACTGAGAATAGATTACTAGAAGTCAGAAATAAAAAAACCGGCCAAGTGCGTGTCGGGTTCCGTAGAAAGAGGAGGTTTTATCTGCTTGCAGTGTTGGGTTCCGTAGAAAGAGGAGGTTTTATGTGCTTTACAGAACTAACAACTTCGTCAACGTAATTTTGAAGTGGCAGTGGGCGGGGCACATAGCACGCAGAACTGATGGCCGATGGGGCCGAAACGTTCTCGAATGGAGACCACATATCGGCAAGCGCAGCGTAGGACGACCAGCCACAAGATGGACAGATGACCTCATCCAAGTGGCAGGAAGACGCTGGATGCAAGCCGCTTCCAACCAGTTTTTTTGGAAATCCATGGAGGAGGCCTATGTTGAGCGGTGCACTTCTTGTGGCTGAATGATAATGATGATGAATTTTCAATGGATTTTGTACGAAGTTTTCCTTTTATAACTTGCTCGCCTATTACTCGTTAACTTGTAAAGCCTACTTAGCCGTGACAGTTTTCCTTTTACGTTCATTATAATATTATGTGCTATACTACCTTTCCGCTTTAAAGCTTAATATTTCACAAACGGAACCCTAAATCGAAAAATGGTTTTCCTACACTAATAATATTTTTAATAAGAGTTCCTTGTCCACTATGGAACCCTAAAAAAGGAAACTTAAATAAGCGTTTCGTTTTTACCCGACTCCGGCGGAGCCCAAAAGGTGGGTAATGTGTTTGACTCGTATGTCAAAACATAGGCTATTACTATTTTGCTATAGGTTCGCTTCATAGTCACTAGATGGCGCTAAATGTTTAATCTTGCTGTTTAGTCTATCAGTGGGTGGCCCTGCTATCGCAAAGTAGCAGGGCCTCCAAAAAACAATAAAAAAAAAACTGAAATAAAAAAATAACAAAAAATGCTCAACAATCTGGTTTTTTGTTTTTTCTATTTCTTTTCTTTATGAATCTAGGTCTGTAACACATCGTGCTAGGACATCGTGCAATGGACGGGAAAACTACGCTTTTGCCTGATGAAAGCCGAACTGGGTGAATAGAGAAGCCTTTTCAATGGATGCCATGAATAGGTAAGGACCCGCCTCAGGCTCGTGTGGACGGAGGATTTTCTTCCTGTTGGCTTTTTGCTTCGCTTTTCTTTCAGTTGCCGTTTTAGTTTAGGAGCGAGGAAAGGCGGGGTTGACGTGAAATAGTAAAGTTTATATTTCATCGCTGCAGATAGAAGAACTGTCAAAGAACAGGGGCGGTATTTCGTAACTCCTTGACTACGTTATTTCTAAATTGCGCAATTCCTGAAACATGTCGGTTACAGTTCGTCATTTACAAAAACGTTTGTTCTACGACTTGAAAATGTATTGTTTAAGGCCGACTTCCACCACATCGTAATCTGTAGAAATCTAATCGGGCTACCATAACAATTATTTTCAATTGTTCTTTTCACGGTCATAATCAGGTTAAATGTCACGTAAGACGCCATTTAAATCGACTTTTGTATGAAAATTTTTAGTTAAATGCTGTTTAAGCTACATTTAAGAAAGTTATTATCTATTTCAAAATCTACATTATGGAGAAAAAATGGACAGAAAAACTCCAAACTTAGTCTATTCAAGTCCTTAAGTAACATAATTTATATACATATTCTAAAACCTGGAACTCATGTATTGAACTGGCTTTAATTCCAGACTTCATTGTCATCTAAATAATCTTTAATGTTATAGTAGCTTTTTTGGCACAAAGCGTGCTTTAAACATTACGTAAGCACTACACGTTGTTAACTTAATTCCGGAATCACTTTCTTATTTTTTTGTCCGAGACGAGCAACCGACGACACGAGCTCAGTCTCTACTCACCATGATTATGCTTTGCGAATCAAGAGCGAAACCTGGTGGGACTCTTCCGACAAAAAAAGTAAGTAAGTGAATCCGGAATTAAGTTAGTAATCTGTTAATCTACTCTTAAGGGGCTATCCGGAGCTAACTAGCGCCAAATACCTATGTACTTTTGTAAGAATAGTGACTATAATGTTTTAGGATTGCAAGTTGTTGATTGCACTCATGGGATCTTGTTAGGTAGGAACCTACTCGTACCAACTTATGTATTATACTTATGACTTGAGAAAAGATAGTCAAGTGGAGTTTTCTTTTCGTTGCCTTTTTCTCCACTACATTACATTGACATTCAACAAACAAAATGTAAATACTTTACGGTGAAATAAATTTTTCGGTACTGATTTCTAAACGATTTTATGTAAGTAAATGAAAAGAAAAATTCAGTTTCAACGGAAAAAACATATCTTTTAGATTTATGATTGTAGATCATCCATCATGAATCTTGAATGCTCATAGCTATTTTTAGAACCTAGTCTAGAATCAAAATTCAAATGTCAACCTAGGACTTTATTGTATTTTTGCCAACAACGGCCGTTTTTAGGGAAAAATGAAACCGTACGTCGAACCGACTGTCTGTCCGTCCGTCTGTCACAGCCAATTTGCTCTGAATCTACTGGACCAAATCAGGTGCAATTTGGTAAGATGGTGTTATCCTAAGACCCAAACACAGATGTGCAAAGTAAATAAATATTTCTTTTAAAATAAGGGTAATTTTCGGGGGACAAATTAGGAAATAAAAAAAAGTTTTGCAAACCTTACTGTGTCATATATCAAATGAAAGGGCTCGTTATGAGGATCTCAAATACATTTTTGTTATCATTTTAAAATAAATAGTGTTGATTTTATTCATGAAAGAAGACAAAAATCGACCTTTCCCCCCTGATCACCGAAACTACTGAGCCTAAAATTTTGATAAAAGATTCAAAATAAAGTTCATCGCTTGTAGATTACAGCAACACCTATAAGAATTCTATCAATTGAAAATAAAGTAGTAAACTCACTCACTTACGGAAAATTGTTCACTAAAACACCACTAGACAGCGCTAGTAGTAGTTAACTCGGGTCTTTCTGTGAGGATTTCAAATGAGGATACCACAATTGAATAAAAACATTTGACTTTGGCACTGTACGGAACCCTCTCTACGCGAGTTTAACTTGCACTTGGCCGGTTTTAGTCATTCATAATAATTTAGCGACCATAATTATAGTTGTTAGGATAGGATGTTACATGGGTTTTAGGCTGAAGGTTAGAGGTGGTTGAGTTCGTTACCATAAATAAGTAATGCACCATCAGGCGGATTAAATGTAAGGAGAGTGCCTATTGCATTATATCACGTAAGTAATTTAATTACGCGAGTCTGCTAGGTTTAATGCACACTGCTAACAGGCTTTGACGGCGCGCAGAGTAGTCATAAGTGGTACGCGCTATTAGAGCCAAAGCAATAAATATTTTCTAACTTTATTGCAAACCGTATTTTCTTAATGTTTAATATACCGGATAAAATCTCGTATCACAGTGATTGTTATAGAGCTCCTCCGAAACGGCCTCACCCATTTTTTATAAATTTTTTTGTGTATATTTGGTAGGTCTGAGAATAGGTCGTAGGCTAATTTATTAATAGGCAAAATAACGTGTGCCGGGTCAGCTAGTATTGTATTTAAGAGCGCATTACGCTATGACCTAGTAGATGGATACATATTTTTAGATAGATAGAGAACGCTATCGTACATAAAAAGGAAACTGCACGGATATACTGCTCTGCTCTGTACAGCTCTTACGGTTGGTTACGAGATTAGCCCCCAGTTTCTCATACACCAACACGCTGTTAAAACAAACATGGAAATGCACCCAGACTAAGGCCATTTGTGCAAATGTACAGCGCCCCCCAGTGGGAATCGAAGCCACGACCTTCGGCATGGTAATCAGACGGACGTGATACCGCTAGGCCAACGAGGCAGTCAAATACACCTTGAGTCTAATAAACACATAGTTTTTCAATAGAATGATATCAGCACGACTAAAGCTGTAACTTTCCTCTATTTGGTAGAAGAAGATCGAATCGGGCGAGTAGCTGAGTTAAGTTGCACGGATTATAATGCGGTTTGAATGCGATTGGTTACTAGGTACATTATCAATAGTGTCAATAATAGTAGATTGTTCACCAAGGGCGCAAACAAAATTTTTGCGTCGAGGTTGTGAAATTGAATCCAGAGCGAACTGAGGCGATTCTTGGATTAAAGCCCGAGAGAAGTGAAGACTTTACTAAGAATCGCTGAAGGAGCGAGGGATTCAACACTACCGAGACCAAAGATGATTTGTGCCCGTGTAGAACACTCTGCTTTTCACTACCATCTGAGAGGAATGAAATAAAAGATAACACTAACATACCACTCAAATGTAACTTCTGGCAGGAGGTTTTGAATTGCTTGTGTTGCCTGTTTTTTTATATATTAGCTTGGCGACATTTTTCCGAGAAAATAAGTGAAAATAGACAAAAAAAAGCGCGCTAATGTTATTTTTTGCATAGAAAAAAAACTTGCGTTCCAATTTCAAATATTTGACAGTTAGGTACTTAAAAGTTTTGCAGCAAAGAGTTTGGTAGTTCAGTAAGTAGTTCCAAACTAGGTTTTAAAACTTATTGCTTGGGTTGGAGCGAAATAGATAGTAATAGTAAATGAGTGCATTAGTACATAAATTCAAAATTGGATTTTGAGTCTATTTACTTAAAGGTACCTAAAGGTAAATGGATTCAAAACCCAATTTTGAGTCTATTTACTTTGATTTGAAAAAACAAATTTTTTTCACGCGGGAAAACTTATTGTTGTTCGTCATTGATTTTGAAAAGTAAATGTTCTGCCTACATACTATAGGTACCACTTGGTTCTAATTCCCGCGCATTATTTCAGAAAGGTGCTATACAAGCGTTGGCCACACACAACTAGGCATTGATGGACTTACGCACAGTGTTTTAGATCACTTAAAAAATTTCCCGATGCTGTTTTCCACATTAATCGATCAAGGAATGCAGTTGAAATGTAAGAGTAGAACACCCACGTGTCAATTCCTATTACTTTATTTTTAAAAAAATTAATAATATTTCGTGACCTTGGCTTAGAAAATTGTTTAATTAATTTTTGTAGGCGTAACGGTACAAGATGTCATTCTTTTATTAATAAGGTTTGATAAATGATTTTACAGCGCATATTTTCCAATTTAAAATTTTCTGAAATCACCTCGGGATATCGAGTAATTAATTTTTTTTCAGATTTTGGTTTTTATTTTTTTTCTTTAAAATACCTCAAAAGTGCGATCTGTAACTAGCACAGTTAAATTGCTCTAAATTAGGTTTATCACTGATAAAAAAATCACGTTGCACTTACGCGGCGTTCATGAGTTATTGAATTTCAAAATTTAGTGTTAGGGGTGTCACTCAACTTGACCTTTCAATTTAGTCAAAATCTATATATACTTTATTTTTTTTTATTTTTTGATTAGTTGCTAAACTATATATTATTTAGACATACACTTAAAATATCTTCTAAATAGCTTCTTTCTCACATTATATAGACTAACATTTACATGCTTAAAACAATTTTAGTTTTGTTACCTGAAGTAGATTGCTTGGTTTTGTTTAAGTATTTACTTTAAGTATGTACTTAGTTTTAGTTCAATTATGGTTAACATGTAGCGTAGAAAGGGGTCCACCCCACGTCAAGCTTACCTATGCTAAAACCCTATGCTTATACATGTTAACTTGAGAAACGGGGGTGAGGCAAAATGGAGCCGTTACAGACCCATGGCGCCACTTCGCCTCAGCAGGGCCTTACCAAACCTGCTGAGGAATGTCCATCCGGGCCCCAACCGGAGGACTTAGGACAAGGGGGGCATGAGGGCGCCAACCCTCATGTTGGTACACGAGTGGCAAGCGATGCTGTGGATCACCCCATAGCCGGTAAGTCTTATCAAACTCCAGAAGTAACCGCAAGTATGCAAGGAGTTTATTCGCGACTGCATATTTTTGAATATTTTTACGCAGAGAGCAAAAAATATAAAAAGACTGGGTCTCCTGACGACCTAACACCATCGGATTTGATGACCGTACTTTTCAGAGAAATGGGCGAGCGACTTAAAGATCTCTCATCTAGCGAAAAAGATAGACTTATAAGCAACGTTGTTTACCCATTTCTTAGAAAAGCCACTAGGTTTCATAAAAGTTGCAATCGGAACAAAAAGAGGTTCAGAGACAAGCATGCTATTTTCTTGAACAAACTGTTGTCTGCCAGAAACTATTCGTGGACTTCTGAAGCCGATTATTGTAGAAAACTTGCAATTCACAGCAGAAGATGGCGAAGATCCATCAATGGATGAATCTTCATCGTTAGACGATGAAGAGATTCATCCAATTTTGATGACTGCCCTCTGGTACTAGAAACTGAAAATTATTCATACGAGCCATAAAATCCAGAAAATTTGAAAGCAATGTAACATGCGAAAACGTCTATAATATATTTTGAAGTAACTTTTCGTTAGTTGGTTTCCAATTTCCTGTATTTAATGACATAATTGTTATTAATTGGCAACATATTCAAAAGTCTTTTAAGTTTATTTTTCACTTTTTAATTTTAGTTGTAGGTTCACTTTTTTTCGGAAAATTTAATCATCATCATTCAGCCACAAGAGGTCCACTGTTGGGCCTAGATTCTGTTAATGCATTGTAGTAACATGACGACTGCATGAACATGGCGATTTTCATTTCATGGCTGCTTTAAGTCTACGCGGGCACACCCATCAAACCTTCTAGGCGTCAATGGTACGAAAAAACACGTCACGTGACCCGACAGTGTACCTGTCATTATACTACAATGCACTAACAGAATCGAGGCCCAGGAAATAGGCCTCCTCCATGGATTTCCAAAAAGACCGGTTGGAAGCGGCCTGCATCCAGCGCCTTACTGCCACTTGGATGAGGTCATCTGTCCATCTTGTGGCTGGTCGTCCTACGCTGCGCTTGCCGATATGTGGTCTCCATTCTAGAACTTTTCGGCCCCATCGGCCATCAGTTCTGCGTGCTATGTGCCCCACCCACTGCCACTTCAACTTACTAATCCGCTGGGCTATGTCGACGACTTTCGTTCGTCTACGGATCTCATCATTTCTGATTCGATCTCGTAGAGAAATTCCGAATAGCCCTTTCCATAGCTCGTTGTGTGACCTTGAGCCTTCTTATGAGGCCCATAGTGAGAGACCACGTTTCAGTGCCATAAGTCATCACTGGTAACACACTGGTTGTATAATTTTGTCTTGAGCGATTGAGATATATTAGACCGGAAAATTTATTTTAAATCTATTTAACTATTTCTCGTGTAAAATATTTATCGTTCCTGTAAATAAAATACCTAGCTTTTAAATTTTATTTGTAAAATATTTTATTTTTAGTGTAAAACATTTGTTAGTGTAACCTTATGCAGATAATTACAAAAAAAAATCCACTCTTCATACAAATACTAAAAGTCAGCTACCAATTTTTTATAGACAGTCGAAAAAAAATTCATTTCCACACTTGGTTTCTTTGGGAAAGTTACTCAAAATCATGGTCTGAGTCCACCCCTGAATTATTTAAACCTTTTGTATATATACCCCGTATAGTTTTTTATTAGAGACAAAAAATAAACATTATATTTATTTGACCTTTAGAGACAACCCTAAAATGTGTCAGTTGACCTTTGTACGTAACTCCCAAAGGCCGCGATGGAGCAACGT
This sequence comes from Yponomeuta evonymella, assembly GCA_963969515.1. Classification (NCBI taxonomy): domain Eukaryota; kingdom Metazoa; phylum Arthropoda; class Insecta; order Lepidoptera; family Yponomeutidae; genus Yponomeuta; species Yponomeuta evonymella. Next base: position 4,138,630 of record OZ018347.1, read on the forward strand.
GATCTTTTTATCAGTGATAAACCGCATTAAGAGCAATTTAACTGTGCTATTTACAGATCGCACTTTTGAGGTATTTTAAAGAAAAAAAATAAAAACCAAAATCGAAAAAAAAATTAATTACTCGATATCCCGAGGTGATTTCCAAAAAATTAAAATTGGAAAATATGCGCTGTAAAATCATTTATCAAACCTTATTAATAAAAGAATAACATCTTGATCCGTTACGCCTACAATAATTAATTAAACAATTTTCTAAGCCAAGGTCACGAAATATTATTAATTTTTTTTAAAATAAAGTAATAGGAATTGACACGTGGGTGTTCTACTCTTACATTTCAAATGCATTCCTTGATCGATTAATGTGGAAAACAGCATCGGGAAATTTTTTAAGTGATTTAAAACAGTGTGTTACGTGTCCACGTTTACACGTTCGTCCATCATTGCCTCTTTTACTGGCCGCTGCAGTAATGTACTATTTGGAACTTACGATGTTCGTCCCATCAATGCCTCTTGCTGGCCGCTTTAGTAATGTACTATTGTGAACTTACGTATGTTCGACGTCCATCAATGCCTCTTTTACTGGCCGCTGCAGTAATGTACTAATATTGAACAATTATGCTTTTTAGAGACCCGCCCCCCTGCACTAGCGGATATTTTCTAGCAATATCATAGTTGGTTACAAAGTAAAAGTTTTTTGTAACGATGAGTAGAATATCACCGGACCTCTCAGCAATACAAATACAAAATACAAATACAAAATTTCTTTATTTCATGAACAGGATTCATTTGACAGGGGTTGGGACTCTCCTGTTAAGTTAAAAAAACCTGTGTTAGGAGAGGCCCGCTCTCTCAACGTATATACATTTATTCCTGTGGTACATTTAAGGTGTAAGCTATTACTAAGTTAATGATAATAATACATCTAGGATTTAGTCTCAGGTTTGGATACTAATAGGAACTTTATATGTAAAACTAGTTATTAACATGCAAAAATTTTAGTTCAGTTAAGTAGTTCTTCTGTCTGCGCATAAGACAGCGTTTTCAACCAAATTGACAGAGCTTTTTTACATTCATTATATGTCATGGTATAAATGTTGATTTGTCTGTTAACTTTATTGTATAGTCTCAAAGATTGTGCGGAAAATTGTTTTGACGCAAAAACTGTTCTCGTTTTTTTAGTTTTTACAACGGTATAAGGATTACGTTTTTTCATAATGTTTTGGTCTACTTCCGTATTTTTATGAATCTTTAATGTACACTGTAAAATATACAATTGTCTGATGGTCAAAACATTTGCATCGTTGTAGAGTTTTGTGGTACTATACAGCCTTTTCTTACGCAGCATTACTTTTAGGATACATCGTTGGGACCGTTCAATACTTATGAACTTAGATTTAAAAGTACCACCCCATATAGTAATACAGTAGAGTATGATAGACTGGACCAGAGTAGTATAAATATATGTAATAAGGGTAGTATCGCAAATATTTCTAAGATGCTTAAATAACAAGATTAGCTTTCTTGCTCGACTTGCCACTGATTCGAGTTGTGGATACCAAGAAAGATTGCTGTCTAATACAATGCCCAAGTACCTTGTAGTATTCACTTTTTGAATTGTTTTGCAGTGGCAGGAGTTTGCGATTCCACCACTGGCACATGTATGAGCAGTAAGTACTTGACTTTTATTAGGTTGCATAGAGTCACGAATCGAGAAGGTAATATAATTAGTTTTTTTCGTGTTTAGTGTTAGTAAGTTGTGTTGTAACCATTTTATGACTCTATGCAATCCATTTTCAGCCATGTCAAATGCTTCCGGCCAGTTCGTACCATGAAAAAGCAACGCAGTGTCGTCTGCATATGAAAAAATGTGGCCGTTACTTAGTCGTAGGTTAGTCAGATCATTAATGTATATAAGGAAGAGGGTAGGTCCTAGGACACTACCTTGTGGAACACCATAGTTGGACGTAAATAAGTCATCACTAATAGTTTTCTCGTCCAGTTTAACTCGTTGACTGCGATCAGCAAGATAACTGGTAAGGAGGTCTAGAAATGTACCTCTGATACCTATCTTATCTAGTTTTTTTAGTAGAATGGTAGTGGAAACCGTATCGAACGCTTTTTGTAGATCCAAGAATATGCACAGAGTTTTTTTCTTATCGTCTAGACACTTGGTTATATTTTTTGTAAGGTCTAATACTGCATCTTCTGTACTCAAGCCTTGTCGGAAACCGTATTGCGCTTTAGAGAGAATATCATATTTTGTTAGAAATTTTATTAGTCTGGAGTTAATTAATTTTTCTATAATTTTTGACAAGACTGACAGCACAGAAATTGGCCTATAGTTATTTATATCGTCTCCACTACCGTTCTTGAAAATGGGATGTATAATTGAACGTTTGAGCAGCCGTGGAAAAATACCCAACCGGAAGACAAGAGACGAGAGGTGAGTAATAATAGGAGTAAGTATTGTTTTAGCTATTTTTATAAACTTTGTGGGGATATTGTCCCAGCCAGCAGCAGATTGAGTTTTTAAATTTATGATGATCGATTCTATTTCAGAGAAATCAGGTTCTATTATGCCAATAGAGTTTAATTGTGTAGGTATTGAAGCAAAGTATTCATCTAACTGTTCTTGGTCATTTGTTATCTGCTCAGCTAATGTTTTCCCTACTCCAATGAAATGGTTATTAATAAATTTTGCTGATTCCGTTGGAATAGACTTTAAGTTAATTAGATCGATAGTAGATTTTTTCTGTTTATTTAAATTAGTTATATTTTTAATACACTTCCACAAAGATTTGTTATTTGTTTTTGCTTTATCTAATAATGATTTTTCATAATTCCTTTTTTGTTTTTTTATTAAGTTATTACAGAAATTTCTGTATCTACGATATGTTAATTTGAGAATTTCATCAGTGTCGTTATTTTTGAGTTTTTTCTGAAGATTATTTCTATGTTTTATGCATTTTAGGATTCCAGGCGTAATCCATGGTTTAATAATTTTTTTGTTGTTTGGTATTTTAATTGTTTTTGTGTTTAAATTTAGAGACGTTGTAATTGCAAAAACTAGTTTTTCTGCCACAGTATCTGGATCAGTAATTGACAGTAAATCAGGAGTGATGTGGGTTTTTAATGTAGTCAGTGCTTCAGTGTAGTTTGTTAGGGTTTTTGAATTTGGTGCTTTATATGTTAATTCTTTATTGTAAATAAACATAGTAGCCATTTTATGGTCTGTGACTGTTGTGTTTAGAACTGCTATTGTCGCTGAAAACTTGAGCGGGTCTAGGTTGGTAAATATATGGTCTAGGCAACTATTAATTCTTGTATCAAATCTATGGCTAGGTAATAAGAAGTAACTAGCCAGCATGTCCAGGTACGAGCCTGTGTAATGGCTTGTATTTCCTTCTATTATATTTATATTGATATCTCCCGTTAAAATTATATTTTTGTCATTTGGATGTATAGTGTTCAGATGAGTTTCAAGGGATGTAATAAATTGATCAGGGTTTGGCTCGGATGGAGACCGATAAAGACATATTATTTTAAAATTTGAAAGGGTTATTTCTAGGCATGAAGCACCATGAATAGGAATTTCATTTGTGGTATGCATGATATTAGATTTAATGAAGACTACAACACCGTCATTTTGATTCGTTTTTTTAATGGTGCTGTACGTTAAATAGTTAGGTTTATTTGGGAGAGGTTTATCTAAATTAGTTCGGCATTCAGTCAGCACAATGACATCGATGTCTTGTGTAAGAATAGAAATATTTACGTCTAAATCATCAATATTCGAGGTTTTATGAATGCTTCTAATATTTTGGGTAATAATTGAGAGGTTCGGAACGCTTGACGGTAGTATATTAGGTAGTTCTTCTATATCACAATTCAGAGAATGAATGTTACTTGTGTTATCTAAGTCGTCGATTATAAAATTTGGCTTACTCATGGAAAAAAAAGATTGCAGGGGACACCAATTTATTGCAACATAAATTTAGGTTAATAGAACTTTTTGTTGGCTGAATGTATTTATTATACTCATGAAGCTTTGAATATTGTGTAGGATAGTGTAGGGTGTATGATTTGTATATAATAGGCTTTATATTTATTAGTATGTATAAGTGTGAATAAAACTTTTTTGATGTAGATCCTTTGTAGATGAAGTAGTACATTTTGGAAATTAATTTATGTGTTAAACGAAACCTTATGCCAGCCCTGCTGTCAGCCGCGTGAAATGAGATAATTTTACAGACAGTGAGTATTACTAAAAACAAAGATAATATTAAAAACGTAAATTGGTACAGTTCTCTATAACATACAAACATAACAAAAAACACGTAGTAGGAGAATGCGGGTAATTCCTGGGTTGGTAGTCATATTTCCTCTTTGATTCTGACAAAATCATTCTCAGATTCGATGCGGACTGATGGGGCACCGTCTTTCTTGCGAAGATATACCTTGCCGTAGGATGTCCAGACGTACTTGAAGGAATTAGTCTTCGCGAAGTCGCGTGCCAGGTAATAGAGTCGCTTATTCTTATGTGTTAGGCTTTCTGACAAATAGACGGGCCTTGGTGAACCGCCAATGCCTAGGTTTGCAGAATTCAATTTATTGTTGCCGTTAGTTTTGTTGTAAGCTTTGGCCGCCTGTAAGATTTTCTCCTTTGCCATAACCGTTGTGAAGTCCACAACAATTGGTTGGGATGGAGCTGATTTAGTAGGCAGTCGAAAGACGTCTTTCACATCGTTTTCCTGTAACGGCACGTCCAGGTTTCTACCCATTGTAATAATTAGTTTCACCAGGTCTGTTTTGGGTTCCGGATTTTTCTGGGGGACATTTCGTATCTCCACACTGGTGGACTTTAGGTTTCTCTCCAGACTCTCGACTTTACTTTCCAGCGAATGGATATATGCGATGTTATCCTTCCTTTCGGAAGCCATTTCGTCCATGCGTTTTATGACATCATCATATTGAGAGGACATAAAACCTATTGATTCAGTTAGAGTACTGTTTTGCGCACATAGCGAATCTATTTTTACTTGCATAGAAGTAAGTTTCAGGCTTTGCTCTGAAATTAACTGTTTGATTTCAGTCATGAACAAATTGAGATCGTCGCCTTCATTGCGCTTGCGCTTGTATCTGTTGCTGATTGGATTAAAGCCCTCAGTGTCCGGTATTGATGTTGGTATATTGACGTCAGGCTCGGAGTAAGCGTGTTCTAAGGATGGATCTGTTTTGGTTGGAGTACGTTTGAGTGGCATTTTGTGTTCAACAGATCTCGCCTATAGTTAAGTCACCAACAAATAGACAAACAAAAACTAAAATCTTCGACACTGGTATGGGGTGTGACTCGAACCCGGGTCATCCGCCTCTCAGGCAGACGTCGCACCGCAGAGCCACGGTGAACTTAAGTTGGAAAGGTAAAAATGTTGTATACCTTAGTCGACTCGTGTGGCGGGTGAGGGTAGAAATAAAATTTATGCCACTATCTCGTTTCCCCGAGGTGGAGTGCCAGGCCACTGGACGCTCGCTGTTCGTCAGCCGCCTCCTATCACGTTGTAATAATGTAGTAAAAACGTGTCTTCACACGCAAACAGAAGTCACTAAACTGTTAATAGCTTTATGGTTTAAAATTGTGTACAGCAACTTATAAAATTATAGAAATTTCGCAAACACGTCTACACTCAACGGAGTCTCAATAGAGAGAGCAATACGCTGTAGATAGATTTAGTGCCTATTTCACGATGCAGATGACGTAATTTGCGACAGAGAAGTTGACTTAAATGCCTACCTAGCGTATAGTCTCTGGTCAGAAAATAACTCTGCAAACTCGGCCCTACTATAAAACAACTTATCTATTTAGGTCACATCATATTGATTGAAAACTATTGTGGGTACCTACGTATAGTCGTGCAGTAAATAATCCACAGTGTACAAATGTAAGATCTTAGTACATCCACATTGACTACTAACTTACGATATTACCAAAATATGACAATAACAAAAACGTCATTCGGTGATATATTTTCCATAGAAATTAATTGCCTTTTATTTCAATATATCATGTTCTACTCCGTACTACTTTAACAAACCTAGTCTCAATTTTTTTCTCTGAATATTCAAGTCACATTTACGAGACTTAACTATTGTTTTTTTTGTTTTGGGTCACACCCACTTTATTAAAATGAATAAAGACCACAATTTACGCTTAGAGCGCATCCCGAGCGACCTATTGCTTGCTCTAGTTTCACGTCTCTTTCATGTTTCGCAAACTTTTGTACCAGAACATGGCCAGAGGGGCAGGCAGAGACAAAGGGATATATTACACTTACCACGATCCTACCTGACAAACCTTTTTCGCATCACTGACTTCGGGTAGGTATGTATTAAAATTATTATCTGCAATATGCAGGACACCGACACCCTGTGTGTTAGCTCCTTTGCTAATTTACCTGTAACAAATTGAAAATATCTGTTAGCTACCTGCAATAACTTACAGTTATTAGTTAGTCAGTAAAAATAACCCATTGTATAGTCATAATAAACTGAATAGCTAATGAATGACAAACCACGTTTTGTTAAGAGCACTCCTTTCGCGAGTTCGCCGACGCAAACTTATTTCCAAGATAATTGTGTATTGTTTTATATTTTCTTGCACGCCATTTGTTTTAAGTTTGTCATTTAAGATCATTAAGCTTTTATCTATCGGTGAGGAATGTTTAGGAGTTAACAAAATGTATTAAGTTAACTCATTTTCTCTATTTAAGTATTTTTTGTTAATTCTGTTTTTCCTCCTTTATAAAATAAAATAAAATAAAATAAAATAAAATAAAATAAAATAAAATAAAATAAAATAAAATAAAATAAAATAAAATAAAATAAAATAAAATAAAATAAAATAAAATAAAATAAAATAAAATAAAATAAAATAAAATAAATAAAATAAAATAAAATAATTTCTTGTAATTTCAATTAAATTCTTCAAGATAAAGACTTTCGAAATTAAAAAAAATATTATCATACATATCACACCTTTAAAGTTTAAACTAAAATTCTGTTTCGAGTAAGAATTAAGCAAGAAAAATATTATTTTTTTTAACAAACATTTTTCGCTTTCATAACACTAAATTCGTTTTCCAATATTTTCAAGGCAATTCCCATTAGGTTCCCCGTAAGGCTGCTATTACGTCTGGCATTCGTCTCGCCCGATGGTTTGAAGGCACACAGTAAGCCAGTAATTAGTAACATCGTTTCACAGATTAGGCCAAGTGAAACATATTCCCGTACTGGGTAGATTCCCATAGACCATGTTTTAAATTAACAAAACAAAACTAAGATATTTTCACATTATTCTGTAAAATGTGCTCTCCACAGCGGAAGTAAACCGTGTTTTTTGGTAATAACACAATTCAGGTCTTGTGTTATTACCAAAAAACACGGTTTACTTACTTACTTATGTTTACTTACGGAAACAGAGTTTCTTACGATGTATCGATAAATTAAGCCACTTTCAATAGGCAAAAAGTATATCATTCTTAATTTAAGCTTCAAAAAATAAATATCAAAACAAGTTGTAATTGACAGACTCTAATTGACTTGTTTTAGGAATTGCAATTTTTTTTTATATAACCCGTAGGTTTACTTACAAATCAATGAATTGGACATTCAATGTTTCTGATCATAGTGAAAAATATATTCGTCACTTATTGTAATTCCACATTCCATATGCGTAACGGGAAGCTACCGAAACGCTCGTTTCGTATCAGGAATAATAATGGTTTCGTTTATGGCCGATGTCGCAATTTTACTGTTTTAAACCTAGAGGAACTGAGCGTTCGATAGACCCGTGTCACGATTTAAATGTTTGTCACACAAAACGTATCCTGGAATTCCTGGATTAACTCATAGGATACTTTTTACAAGAATCCCAAATGAACGAGGTTCCGATCACATCCAGTTTAGGTACAGACAAGTGTAGATCTCGATCGTGTTGAGAAAAAAAACAGAGGACGAGCACCAATGCAATAGACAGACACCGAAGGTAAAGCTGAGAGAGAGACCCTACAAGAGGCCATACATTTGGCGCGTAATCGGACCGAATGGAGAGCGTTGGTGGCGAAACCTGCTCCAAAGACACACCCCTCAGTCACGAGGCTAGGACCAAAAAATAAAATCTTGATCAGACAGATGTAGATAACCTAAAGCACTCTTTCCATTCGATAGCAATTTTGAATACAACGAGTGCGACCGTGACGCGTGAATATGACGCACCCCGCACGAATCAAAGCGATAGAATGATCTCTCTTAATCTAACTCAGGCACTCCCTGATGCTCTTTCGAAGCTACTAAACTCTGTGATCGAGAACTAGATAGGAGAAGAGATAGTTAGGAGTCTAGAAAGAACCCTGATACAGATGGTTCATTTAAAGTAAAGCCGGGTACTCATCTGCGAGCCGTAACTGTTGCATGCTGTGTCAAAAAACGATAGTGTGTACGTGGTTCGCGAACCTCCTGCGAGCTGTACGCGTGCCGATGCCGCTAGCAGCGAGCCCTGACTACTCGGATCCTGTCACGCGTACACACTAGAGCCTGATTACTGTATCTGCTCTGCTACAGTTACGGCTCGCAGATGAGTACCCGGCTTTAGGAGAACATAATTATCGGAACACGAAAACACAATTGATTGAATCGATATTATTTGCGAGGAAAGTTTTCGCACGTCTACTAGTTCACAATATTAGTACTACATATATAAAAGTACTCACTTACCGGAATATTGGCACAATATCTACCCTTCATCCGTACGACGAAAGGCGTAGGCTTTTGGCGTGGGTAGGTTAATTAACATAATATCCTATGGATGCGTAATAAACTGTAATAAATAATACATATACGCCCTAACCTAACGCCCGTAATTGAGTGTACTTATGAACTAGACTGGAGTGTTCCGTTATAGATACCAATTTACTTTAGCTCAAGGAGGCCAAAGTTTCAGCGAGAGAATCTTTAGAGAAGGAAATTTCTAGATTGAGTTAGAAACTCACTCTAGTTGGTCTAGGATTGATTGAAACTTACAGCGAAGTTGTGTTTATTGAGTTGTAGAGATTTGGTTTCTTTGATTGGTATCTAGAGAACAATGCGAATCACTAATTATTTTTAACTGAAGAGACAAAATAAATTGCTAAGTACGTAAACTGAAGAACGACTTCCTGTAATGCTGTAGATAAACTATGAATCTAATAGTAGAGCCACACATTCACCGAACATAGGCGCGGCTAGCTAAATCGAAGACTTGAGAATTTTTGGCATAAAATGCTCTTTTTGTAGATAGTCAGCGAGTTTTCACGGGTGTAACAAATTCCTGAGTCTATCTGGATATAGGAGGTTATGTTTCTCAATTCGAACACGTTTACTATGGCGAACACTTCGAAATCGCGAAAAAGATATCGGCTAATTCGTAACATTGTAGTTAGATAGATTATTCTTTATAGTATGTACACCAGGAATTACATTTGAGACTTGAACAATAATAGAATACAAGTAGTAACAGCCGATATTATTCTTTTTGTAATTTCGAAGCTGTCACCATAGTAAAGGTTGTTCGTATTGATGAGTAAAAGCCCTGTCTTTCAGATAGATATTTAGTTACACCCCGTATGCGAAGCCCAAAGGATTTGACTTGCAGTTGAACCCACAACGTACCATACATCATCATGTCGCTCACACGAATCGCATGAAATTGGAGTAAAATTTGCATCGCAAGCCACGTTAGATCCGCACAGGCGTAGGTATACTGTAGGCGCTGGCATTGGTCGTGTGTCTAGCATTTTGTTGTTATGTAAGCGAATTTATGTGTCATGCAGAGTGCGTTGCAAAGGCATTCTGATACCTATGCACAGAACAGACGATAGAAAGTCGCATGGTCAGGCGGTCGATTGTAAAACCATAATTTGTGGTATCGATGCACCCACGCACAAACAGATAAACGCTTTGAACTCTCAGGTTGGCAATAGTGCACTCAACATGATGATCTAAAGGTTCGGTTGCGAGAAAATCAGATAATGGAGTGATCAACCAATCTTTATCAGAAAATAGTAAAGACCACCATCTGCGCGTAGATAATAATAAATTCGCAATAAAGAGACTACTCACTACTTAAAACAATGCACGTTTTCACCGCCGCTACACTTAACGTCAACGTCAACAAAAACTTGCGTTATCTCAATTGAACCAACTCCGAAATCGGTGAACTCGGCTCAGACGCCTGATATCCATATCACCCTGACATAAGTGCCATAATCCAACAAACAAGTGTGGCGTGGTTCACAACATTAGCAAGCTGTTATCTGCCACTGCCACATTCCGAGGGATTAGGTTCCCTTTCATTCCCTTTACAAGTGTAAACAAAACGTGCATAGAATGTTGCTTCTGTATGAGCTACTTTAAGGGTACCTATTGGGTCCTGGGGATTATAATTATCAGGGTAGGTAGGCGGAATTTACAAGGTAAAGGACAATTCTGGAGGCGAGTAATGGGTATCGTGCATGCGACAATTCTATTACGGTTATCGGGTATTAAATTATGGAGTATGCTGATTACTATTATCTTTACCCTAGCAATTTCTCTAATGAGCACTTTACGGAATAGAAAATCATGAGCAAACAACGTAGGTAAACCAGCACATGTTCATTTAGGCTTTTAATTACAGGATTTAGTTTTCATTATTAACTTAATTCCTTAAGTACTTACTTGAATGTTTGGCCCGAAGAGTCCGACCAGGTTTCGAGTTTTCGACCTGAAGCCTGAACCAGAAACCTGGTCGAACTCTGCTGCCAGTCCGACTAGGTTTCCGGTTCAGGTTTCAGGTGGACACCTGGTCGGACTCTTACGACAAAAATCCAAGTAAGTGATTCTGGAATAATTTTTATAACTGGAATCTATCAGAATTTGGTGCTCCTAATAATGGAGCGGAGGAGGTCTATAACATCCTGAAATATCCGTACGTACGACGCCCGGGAAGCGTTCCGCAGTATCTCAACTATGGCTTCTTTGTGCCTGCCTGTACAATCGAACCCACATCCACACAGTAGCTGGAACTGAGGCGCCGGAAACCGCAGATCAGTTGCGGCGGCATGTGCGTCGACGTCTTTCTCTATAAATAATTCTGCGGCACACGTGCGGGCTGAATCTTTCATACTGGGGCATTCCAATGCCAGTAGAAAGGGCCTATGCAGCGATTTGGGGCTCTGGTACACCGCAGTGTACGATTAGATTAATTCCGTCTAGTCAGCGCATTCGGTTGTGCAGATGACATAAATAAAACAACAATGCCAACTGCTAAAAAGCGAAGAGGCTCTCGCTCGATGAGTTTCTTGTGGGTAAGTTTGTTCTCGTCTGGTGTTTTTAAATTTAATGGAGTCATTTACTGCCTCGATGGTCTAACATGATGGGTTAGATTCCCACTGGAGGCCGCCGTACCTGAATTGTAGAAATGGCATCAGTCTGGATGTACTTCCATGTTTGTGATGGTTTATAGCAGTTTGTTCCTTTTAGCAGTCAGTTTTATAATAATATGTATATGCATTTTTTTGATGGTTTTACCACGTATACCTTACTCAATAGCTTACGTCTCCCCCCCCCATTTTGACTGTTCGTCACGTCATTTAACCAATTCACACTCTTTCCCTTTTCTTGTTTCTTTTTTTTTCTACCTTTCACTCGATAGACTTGATTTGACCTCTGCAGGTCGAAAAGAAAGACAATACATATCCGCCATTGTGAATTTTCGTTTTTAAAAATGAGAATTACCCGTATGCTTTCCTTTCCTGTAAAAACATAACTGTTCTTTGTTTTTGCAGTCGGGTATAAAATAATTCAGTTGTAATAAATGGTCAGCTTGCACTAAAACATGTTTTAATATAATCGGAGAGACCGTGTTAAAAGATAAATAAACGTGGTAATTTTTGTTCTCTACGACTAATAATTTTCATACTATAACCGGTCGGAAAGTCATTATAGTCAAGTGGTACAAAAACGGTCCATTATTATTGGGCTCAAAGTATGACGTCCCAACTTGCTCGTAACGCCTTATAATTTATGAAGCGTTTATCAATATTTGAGTTATCTCGTAAAATAATGTTTTCATACATGTACACTTTAAGAAAACGTTCAGTATTCACTGAAAAAACTAAGTCTAATAAGGTTTTTGTTATTAGAGTACGTAACTTTATTTTTCGCAATTTTTCGGCCAAAAATGTTTCTGCAAAAAGGCAGAGAACCAGTGACAACGCCTTTATACCATAGAAATTATATGAAAACTTAGGAAAATTTTGAAAATAAAACAATGAAAATATTTTTTTCGGGGTTTTCGAGGTCACAAAAATTGCGAAAAATAAAGTTACGTACTCTAATAACAAAAACCTCATTAGACTTAGTTTTTTCAGTGAATACTGAACGTTTTCTTAAAGTGTACATGTATGGGTTCTCTGCCTTTTTGCAGAAACATTTTTGGCCGATTTTCATTTGGCAACTAACGTTTCGAAGAATATTATTTTGCGGAATAATTATTTGCCAACTTTTCTTATTATTTTTTTTTTATTTCCCAAACTCGCAGTTGCCAACTGTTTGTTTGGTTTGCTTTTTATAATGACATTTTTTCAAAATGCCAACTTTTAAGTAGCGTATGTTTTACTTAGCGTAATATTAATTCAGTTGTTTATTGTATACCAAATGTTGCATTAAGTTTCGTTAAGTAACTTATGTGGGTAAGCGCCACATAACCTAAAGGTTAGGAAAACCTAGTAAAATGGATAGAATTTTCCTAGCACTCGCCGGCCGCTGCCGCGGCACGCTCGCTTCGCTCGCTCGGCTCGTGTGTGTGTTGGTCACAGTTCTAACCTAACCTAACCTATAGGTTTGCAAAAAAAAAAAAATTAACCTGAAGGTAGGAAAACCTAGTAAAATGGATAGAATTTTCCTAGCACTCGCCGGCCGCTGCCGCGGCACGCTCGCTTCGCTCGCTCGGCTCGTGCGTGTGTTGGTCACAGTTCTAACCTAACCTAACCTATAGGTTTGCAAAAAAAAAAAAAAAATTACCTAAAGGTTAGGAAAACCTAAGGGAACTGTTTCACAGACGAAACGTTATTCATCTAATAGTTGTTTGGCCTAGTAAAAGATTTGAAAAATAATAAATACCCAAAACGTTTTGTTTCATTATAATAATCAGCTTAACAACAATCCTACCAAATGAAACGTTGCCATACAAAAATTTGTAAATCGTTTGTTGTCAAAGTGAAAAATAGGTGAAATGTTGGTTGGCAAGTGATAATCAGCGTAACAATTTTCTGCGAAAAGGCAGGATCCCGTTGTCACTCCAACCTAAGTTAGACCATAGAATTTTAAAATTCCATGGTTAGACGCAAGTTTCCCATTAATTCATAATAGCGGGTTTTAGGCGCTTACTACTAAGATAGAGGTCGTGCTTTCGATTCCCACTGCGGGCCACCGTACATTTGTACAAATGGCCTCAGTCTGGGTGTATTTCCATGTTTGTGATGTCCTTGCCTGGTTACTATAGCACGGGGTATCCTAGTTTGGGACCAGGTCAAGTGATTGTGTTGTATGGAAGTTATTATTATTAATTTAATTGCTTCTGCAATGCTTTTAGGTAATATTGATTGAAAGGGTACTCTCAGCATTTCATTGCATATGGTAAAATACAGCCGTTTACTTTTTAGTTCCATGCTGAGGGCTTTTCAATATCTCTAAAGGTTGAAACTAGTATACATTTCTTAGTTTTGCGCAAATGCGTCTCAACTAGATGTGGTAAGCGATTTCTTTACAACCGATAACCATTTGCCTCGTCACCATAATGATCTACTGCCTCGACAGTTGCTCTAGATTTCCGCCAGCCATTTTCCAGGCGATGAAGTCTATCTATAAAAGGAGCATTCGACATGTTTGTTCGAAGCTTCTAATGGTCCATTTCCTAAGTTTATTTCCTCTAACAACGTTTGCAATTATAAACTGCACTTAAGATTAGAGAGAGAGGAACCAGAAACCTAGTTTGTTACCGAGCCCAAAAACTGGCGGTTAGCCAAGATGCATTTACCTCTGAATTACCTACATTAAACGATAACCGTTTACAAAATGAGTTCACAGAAAGTGTTTTTGTCTACATTTGCATGTTGCTGATCTCCAGTCTTACAGTCTTTTTGCGTTCATTTCATTCGACTATTGTCCGGGTGTAGACGACCAATTTTTTTAAATACTATCAAGATGTAGTGATGATCTAAGACGAGCAAACAACTTGATTGACATTATTGCTTTCCGTATTTAAATTTTCTTTATCAACGGTTTGTTTACATGTAGCCAAATGCTGAATCAAACGAAATATACCTTTAGTGTAGGGAATCTACACAATCGTTCTTTAAGGCGAATCTAAAGTGTTTGTACTATTATGTGAAATAGGACTATGAAATAAAATCGTCGGCTTTTCATCAGTGTCAGAAACCAAGTTTATCCGAGAAGGTTGCACTGTATGTGGTATGTGGCTGCAACAATTCAGCTGTTCGTACGGATATCGTATGAATTATCGCTCTAGACTAAAACATAAACATAACATAAACATTTACGTACAGGCACATACATTGCTTCTGGCCCCACGACATCACAAACACGTAAACATCCAAGACATGGAAGTTTTTTTTTTGTTTTTTGCCCAAAGCCGGGATTCGAACCCGGGACCTCTCGCATGGTAGGCAGATGCGCTACCGCTGCGCCACGGAGGTCGTCATAAAGTTCAGATGTTTGAATATGTTTGTGCGGGCTGGTTAGAGCGTAGGTGCTATTGCCGTTAGTTTTAATTTATGTTAATTTTTAATTACTTCTGCATGCATGTAAATCTAAATATTATACAGAATTTAAAATGTACTTTACTCATTAAGTTTAGCAATGTCAAGCGGGGTATCTGTAACACAGGTGTCGGCTTAGTACAGAGCCCCAACGACGTGTGTAAACTATAACCGCTGCTTACTGAATAAAGCTTTTATTTATTTATTTATCAGATGTTAATATCTCACGCGAACTGTCAAAGATATCGACTCGACACATCATCGTTATTGTCTCGAGATCAGATTCTGGGGGATTATAGCCACCCGTTAGTCAGTTCTACTAATAAATATCTTAAATAATAACACGATTACCGGACATTTCTTCAGAATGAAGTGTCAAACCGGTGAGCCTTGTTTTTTCTTGGCCTTGATGAATTATATTCTTTTTGTTGCATTAACCCGTGCTGAGGATAATTTTTAAAAACCCACCAACCTTGCACCCACTTTGCAGTTAGGGTTTTACATCGGAATGATAAATTGCTGTACCTACATGATTATATTCTTTTTGTTGCACTAACCCGTGCTGAGAATAATTTTTAAAAACCTATTTAGAGGCTAAAAATTCCACCCATGCCAGGACAATTTATAAAAACCTATACCTCAGCACGGGTTAGTGCAACAAAAAGAATATAATCATGTAGGTACAGCGATATCATTCTGATATAAAAACCTAACTGCAAAGTGGGTTACTCGGCTGCAAGTGATGTAAATTGCTTCTGCCAGATGTCACTGCCTTTACGTAATACAGAGAAGTTTGTAAAAAGGTTCGAAATTTCGCCGACGCCCGCACTTGCCCATTAGCTCAGTTGGGACAGCGCTGGCACGGTTAGCCAGAGGTCGCGGGTTCAAGTCCCGGCGTGGGTGGAATATTAGCCTCTAAATAGGTTTTTAAAATTGGCCTCAGCACGGGTTAGTGCAACAAAAAGAATATAAACACTAATTAAATTATGATTGGATAGGATAACGCATGATACAATCAGAATTGTATAACATAATGTAATAGACACGACGCGCGGCGCGCCCGCATTCTACGGCTGCCCATTCACTGACTCATCATCTCCGAATCAATAATTTAATCCAACGTTAGGTAGGTACCTAATGTTATACGGACGGACTCAATTTTCGTGGAGAATTGCGTTCACCACACTCAAAGAGGAAAGAAAGTAACCAAATAATAAAGAGCTCGAACTTTTACCAAAATAAACAATCACAACTAGTTACCTAACATCTGTTACGGATCAATAAAACGAAAATTCGATATAATCGAATGGCGAGTCGAGTGATTTAATAGAAGTGAGAGCGTTCGGTAGCCGACGGCTTCAGAAATAGCCGAAGTAATTCGAGAGAGCTCACGATCAAGGTGCACTGGCAAGGCTAAACACTTTGGCAAGCTCTTTCCAAACATCGATGACTGATCAATATAAGCTGTAGACGTACACACACCATTCCAAAATGGGAACGTTTGAGAAATTTATTTATACCACTGCTTACGATCCCGAACTGGTCGAGAGAAGAACAAGCAGGTTAAGTTTTAATTGCACTAATTGTTACACAAATTGCGTAGGAGCGTGAATGAGTGGAGAAAGAGAAGAGTGGCCGAAGACAATGCGGCGTTTGGGTCTAATTTAAATGAACGGAGGGCGAGCACAAAGTGACCGACAGAACACACGCCCGGTGCAATAAAACCTGTGGCTTTCTCCCTAGATCAAAGAAGACCGCTTCACGCATGTGCTGTCAATTTAACGGAGCTTCGCAGTAGGTCTAATGAACGCTGCTGGCTGGACAACAATCTCTTTGATCAAATTATTGCCGGAAGAAGTAGTGTAAGCTTTTGCAGAAAAAAGAACGTTTATGCGATTCGAATTTCGAATCGAACATTCCAGGACTCGAACGTATTTGGTTTATTCAAAGTTAGTAGCCGGTCGGAAATACCATAGCGTTTCTAATTTAACAAACAAACAGTCGGTCGGTAACTGGCGGGAATGCGGGCCATCCCGCGGCCGCATGCATAAACTATTTCTGGACGAACACGGAACTTGGGCTGACGAACGAATGCTACTCGACCGGCACTCCAGGCACGCCAAGGTATCGTAAATCAACACTTCGGAGTAGTGCAAGACATGTTTAGTGATCGCTGACTCGATTAGGTTACGCTTCGAATCGAAGAAGACGACTTCAATGAAAGTGGAAATAAATCTAATGAAAGAAATCGTTTTCGAATAGATGGCAAGCTAATTACGCGCACCAAATCCTGTCGGAATCCTGACATTTGCGTGAGCAATCTGTATGGAATTTGACAGTTAGACGATTGGAATCCTTCAGGATTTGGTGCGCGTAATATAGGGGCATGTAATAGTAACAGGCAGGTTGATTTACAAAACACAATACCTACCTAGGTACAATTGACTCAAACGTGGCTTATTTTCAAAATGAAACATTACACACAAATACTCAACGATTGAGTAATTAAATTAAATATTTGGCCCGACTCCAAACAATCCTCTGGAAATAGGTTGAAGAACGAACCTTTTAAACAGCTATACGTTATTTTCATTCTCTAAACTAACCTTTGGTTACTAAAAAACTTTAAATAAGAAGTAAAAACCGACTTCAAAACCACTACACCACTACAAAGTTACAAATAATTTAAAAAAATACCTTCAAATTAGAAGAACGTATACAGTTAGGTATTCTAGAGTATAATTTGGAGTCGGTGCCTAAAAGTATGAAATTGCCGTTTTATTGCAATAGGTTCTTTGAATTGACATAGAATCTTCATGGTTTGAGGTTTTCGAATGAAACTTTTTTCAAATGGTTTCTATGATGTTCTTTTTTTTAAAAATGTGAAACATTTGAATATCGACTTTCAATTGTTTTTGTTATTCAATTTAGACAAGAAAGATGGATACTGCGAAAATTCGAGTGATTATGAGGCACCCATTTTTCGTATTTTTTTATTTTATTGATTTGACGCAAGTGAGTCAATATTGTGGGTAAGGTAACGTTAAACCATGCCGCTAATTCCTGGGTAGTTTGACTAGGGTCGGCTTCCACTATCTCTCTTAATTCATCGTTATTCACCTGTGTGGGCGGTCTTCCTCGTGGCTCGTTCTTTAAGTCGAAATTTCCATCACGAAAGCGTTTAAACCAAATCGCACGGTGCGTTCATTAGTAGACCCCTCTCCAAACGCAGCATTGATATTGCGGGCTGTTTCTGCCGCGATAGTTCCGCGTCGGAACTCGTATTCAAAAATCACTCGAATTTTCGCAGTATCCATCTTTCTTGTCTAAATTGAATAACAAAAACAATTGAAAGTCGATATTCAAATGTTTCACATTTTTAAAAAAAAGAACATCATAGAAACCATTTGAAAAAAGTTTCATTCGAAAACCTCAAACCATGAAGATTCTATGTCCATTCAAAGAACCTATTGCAATAAAACGGCAATTTCATACTTTAACCCCTAATATGTGCTAGTCATGAAACTGGGCACCGACTACAAATTATACTTCCACAATACTTACATGTATACGTACTTCTTTACTATCGAGTATTAGTAATAGGGTCCCTTACCTTTACGGAACCCTAAAAAGAATTGTCGAAATCAGTTAAGATTTGCCAGAATTATGAAGGAACATAAAAAATATATATAAATACGCGTCGAATTGAGACCCTCCTCCTTTTTTGAAGTCGGTTCAAAAACGTGGATACTCACAGCAATTTTATTTTGCTGCTTCAGCTACGTTAGATCATGCAAGAGATATGCGCTCTGCAGAGATTCCTGCTTCGGTGCCGACATCGTATCTTTTGAGGGCTTCTTGCCAACAGCTCACATCCATCCTTATCTCCTACGTATGCTATATTGCATAACCATACACATAACGGAATATTTTTCCGAAGTTGTAGAGGGAATATGTATACCGCGTTTTTGTTCCAGATAGACTTTTTATTGGATAACAACATACAGGTATAACAACGAACAGCTCGTAGTTGTATTGGATAACAACGAACAGCTCGTAGCCCCGGCTGCCTGAGTGATCTTAAACGATCACGAAGGTTAAGCAACACAGGGCGCGTTCAGTGCATGGATGGGTCGCCGTCTATGCCTAACGCTAGTGGCATTTTTCCGAGCGGTTCCGTGCTTCGCAAGGCACGTTAAGCTGTTGGTGCCGGCTGCCGTCGATAGATGGCAGTCGTTAAGCCAAGTCAGAGGCCTTAGGGCGGCTTGACAACTTCTGACAGTAGACGAGCCACTAGTCTACAAGCCTCCACCAATCCGGACTTGGCCCCCGTGGTGGAGTATGGCCTGTACCTTCCTTAGGGAAGAGACCCGTGCCCCTCGGTGGGGACATAATGGGTTGATGATGATACAGGTATACAGGGTTACTTTAAAAGATAAACTTAATGACAAGAACGACAAGAAACTCAATGACAAGCTGACAAGAACTCAATCTGCAGGTTCACCAAAGGTCATTCGAATGGTGGCGTGGTTGCCAGGTCACCTATTTCCCTCTAAAATGGTTGAGTCTGGTGATGGCTGACCCCTGCGTTATGCTCGTGAACGGGTGCTGTTCTTGTGTCTGGCCACAGCATTAATGTTTTTCCTACTTTTGTAAGAAGTGTTATTTTGGCTTTTAAAGTCAAGGAATCATATCATATAGGCTTTGATGTAGCCTTTTCTCCACTGCAAATACGGCCCGAAGGCAGCGGCTAACATAGTAACATAGTACATTGACATTCAGCAAACATAACGTAAATTGTTTACGTAGAAATAAATTATTGATTTCTGAAAAATCCTGAAACACGTCTATTACATAGTTTGTATTGTACACGTCTTTTGTTTACTGATTAATATTTTGCAAAGTATCCGGGTTTACATAATTTAATGTAATACGCACCTGTAGTAATAATGGCGCAGCCTACCGTAAATTTTAAAACAATGTCTTTAATTTAAAGACATGGTTATAAACATTTACAATCAAACAGCATCACAGCGAAGCATAAATTGCAAATTAAGTATAAATGGAAATCAATGCAAATTTTTATTTTTTTTTCTAAATCAACTAAAGTTGTACAACAAGAATAATGACAAACTCTAGCTGATAAGTTTCAGAAATTCAGCATTTTAAGTTTCATAATTTTATGTTATCACATACATTTCAGATCATCACACCCATTATTTAACTATTTGTCATTTTCTAGGTAAGTAGCTGAGCAACCTGTTTCAATGATTAAATCGAAGCCGCATTCTCCTGGATATTGCAACTTTCTCATCACTTGAACGTTTATTAACGGAGGTGGGAAATGGGGTGACCTAAAAAGCCGCCGTAAAGTTTGCTTCAATAAAAACCAGCTTAACGAGAGTGGCTGATCTAGAGTGCTCCGGTGAACAACCTCAACAACCAAGCTTAGTTTAGGTTTTAAAATAACGTCAGAGAAGATTAAACAAAACAAATAAAGCACCTGACCCGATATTATAAGATGATGAAACAATGCGCGTAAATTTTAAACAAACTGTTTTTAGCATCGTTTTATAGAAGAGCTCTATAAGTGAGTCATATACGTAATCATGCACAATACGGCCTCTATACTTATTAATATTAGTCATTGAGCAACATTAGCGCTGCCAATCAAAAGGCCTAGTTTTTGTAAAGGGCGGCCGGGTTATCTTATTTGTTTGTTTATTTACTACATTCAACAACATTTAAAAATTACTTATGCTAAGCGTAGGCTTCTGCATAAATATATGGCTTTAAATACTAAAAGAAGAATCAAAGAAAGAGATTAATTTCACAGCATTAGATATTCATGAAAAAAAAACAACCGATTCGTCGCTAAAATGACAGTTCCTTCCAGTATTGCCATTTTCAATAATTGCCAATAATACATTATGTTCTTTCTTACTTTCTTTTTCTCTCTCTCGTCTTTTTCTTTCTCTCCCTCTCTCTCTCGTCTTTTTCTTTCTCTCCCTCTCTCTCTCTCTCTCTCTCTCTCCCTCTCTATTTCTTTCTTTCTATACTGCTAACTCAACTAGGTATGTACATTGGAATTGTTGTTTGGCTTGACACAGGCCAAACGATGCTTTGGATTACTCCATTATGCCTCACGAATGATTAAACGAGGCAGGAACGAGGAGAGTTGATTCAATTTGACATTAATAGCCCCCGACCCACCAGCCAGCTACGAGGAGCCTTTCAAGTTGAAATATTTTGTCCTCGCACTTGTCTTTTGTGAAGGTAATAGAAAGGTCAAATTAAAGAGGTCAGAGACATCGTCTTCTTGAATTAAACCCAACATTCAAAGAGAATAAGGGAAACGAAAGGCAGTAGTTGAAGCGGAAAACGTGGCTCAGGGATGATTGTGGAAATTGGTGCGCGTAAGTAGGCCTATGGTCTGTGACAACAGGAGTATATTATGCAGTTCCGTTCAACTATCAATGTTCCGAACTCAGAACCTGTAACCTTTATTACGTCTTCCGTAGCGCCGAAGATAAAGAACTCCGCTTGTGTTGAATCGAAGCAGACAAATTAACATTGTGATCGGGTGTCAATGATACTATGAGCGTGGACACCTACCAGTCGCATGTTTGTTCCCAAACTCCGAACAATAGCGGTCATGTAGGTCAAATAACTGATGCGTATTGACGAATTCCGGTGCCCTTTCATTGCCCATCATGTTATGAACGGTATGCCTAGGCATTTTAACGGTCCCAATATAGGAATATGTAAGTATGTACTAGATAATATCGAAGGGGAATTTTGTGCTAAATATTTTTAATAGCGTGGCGATCCACATCTTAAAAATAAGGCACACGGTACCTACAACAAAGATATCTAAGATCATTTGATCACCATAAACTCTTGGTTAGTTAATTAAGTAAGTGAGAAGAATTTCATGAAGTGGTTGTTCTAATTCCTTAATCAATAGATACCGCGTCATCGATGGATATCTAAGAGTAGAAGACCGATTATTGCTCTTCACTTCGCATTACCTAGATGACCTTTGCGATGAAGACGGCTATGTTGGCCAGCAATGTATCTTAAAACGAATCTCATCCTAAGTACAATAAAGAGTTAACGTTATTTCCTGCCTAGTCGAAGTCTAGGCAGGAAATAAAGCGACGACCTGGATGGAGCAGGTAGACCAAACTTCCGATTCGCAAACGGCAATCAGCTGACATGTGATTTCCCGTCTATCACAGATGGTACTCGTAACTCCATAACCCAGGTACTCGTAACTGTATAACATTAGCATCAAATGGCAGGTGTGTGGTGGCACTATGTTTATTTGCTGACACACTTAGTTCGTCCACCTTATCACCGAGCTGGGCACTTTTGTTTGGTGAACATTGGTCTATTATTCTAAAGTAAAAAAAAATTAAATAAAAAATAAAAACCGACTTCGAAACCCTACAGCACTAAAAAGTTAGAAATAATTTAAATAATTAGAAGTATGTATACATGTAGGCAGTGGGCGGGGCACATAGCACGCAGAACTGATGGCCGATGGGGCCGAAAAGTTCTCGAATGGAGACCACATATCGGCAAGCGCAGCGTAGGACGACCAGCCACAAGATGGACAGATGACCTCATCCAAGTGGCAGGAAGACGCTGGATGCAAGCCGCTTCCAACCGGTCTTTTTGTTCTGCCTATGTTCAGCAGTGGACTTCTTGTGGCTGAATGATGATGATGATACGTGTAGGCCAATAGAAGAATACAGCTGGGCTGGGGAGCGTATGGGAAACTACGTCGATTCTTCACATCGTCAATCCCACAGAGTCTCAAGACGAAAGTCTTCAATCAGTGCGTCCTACCCGTCATGACATATGCTGCCGAAACGTGGACTCTCACGGTGGGGCTGGTCCACAGATTTAAAGTCGCTCCGCGTGCTATGGAAAGGGCTACGCTCGGGGTTTCTCTGAAAGATCGAATTCGAAACGAGGTGATCCGACAGAGAACCAAAGTCACCGACATAGCCCACCGAATTAGCATGCGGAAGTGGGAGTGGGCCAGCCATGTCATCCGAAGAACTGATAACTGATGGGGTAGACGAGTTCTTGAGTGGAGACCGCGGATCGGTAAACGTAGTGTAGGACGTCCTCAGACTCGGCGGAGCGATGATCTTTGCAGGGCGGCTGGCAAGAGCTGGATGAGAGTAGCCGAGGACCGTGCTCAGTGGCGTCCAACAGTGGACAAGCATAGGCTGATGATGATGATACATGTAGGTATTGTAGAAGTATTATTTGGAGTCGGTGCCCAAAATATAAGCGAGTGTAGCAGCAGCATATATTGCTGGTCATGAAACTGGGCACCGACTACAAATTATACTTCTACAATACCTACATGTATACATACTTCTAATTATTTAAATTATTTGTAACTTTTTAGTGCTGTAGGGTTTCGAAGTCGGCTTTATTTTTTGTTTAAAAATTTTTATTTATCAATTTTTTGTGTAGGAGCGGGAGAAAAATAAATAAGACCCTTAGAACCATGATTTTGCACAATTTTGCTTTGTAATTTTCTTTATTTTTTCTGTACCTATGTGTGTGTGGAAATGCAAATAAATGGTTTTATCTATCTATCTACCAATCTATTTACCCTATTTAATTCGTTGCTTTAATATTTGAGGTTCTCAATTTCCATGTATGAAAGTCTTCATCAGAACATCACCAAATTACCTTGGGACTATTTTTACGCTATTTTATGAAACATACGGATATTACTAAAGGATGTGTCCCACTAGGCCTTATTTACTGATGTCCATTGAATTCTCAATCTCTGAAAGTCTTCATCAGATCTTCACCAAATGAAAATGGGACCAATGGGGCGTTATATCTGTTCGAAAAAAAATATATTGTCGAAATCGGTTAAGATTTGACGGAGTTATGCGAAAACATAGCCAAAAAGATAATACGCGTCGAATTGATAACCTCCTCCTTTTTTGAAGTCGGTTAAAAATTTTAGTAAACGAAACCGTAGCGTAGCGACTAATGAATGTTGATGAAGCGAAGGTAGTTTGTCACGACCGTGGGAAGTGACAAACCCTGGTCTTTACCTACCAGGCGTGAATTTAAGTACGACTATCTATGAAGGTACGTAACAACTTTGTCAAAATTAAGAGTTCCCAGATACCAATATGCTTCTTCGGCTCACTCCCTCAGCACAACGCTGATTTTACTGCCTTTTCAACTGTCTATCAACGTATATTTTACTGCCTGCAACTTAGACACACACACACACACACACACACACCATAGGCTACCTCTATGTATTTTTGTGTCTAATTTATATTAAATTTTCTTTCTGTAGTTGTTCATATTATGTTACTTATGTGTCTTGTTGTTATAAAGAATGTATTTATTATCTTTAAATAAATACATTTATTAGAAATGAGGTCCTTGAGAAGTATGTCTGGTGTTACTTTGAATGACAGGATACGCAATAGTTCGATTACAGAACGTTGTGGACTGAAAGAGGATGTAGTGACTAGAATTGAGAAAGGAATGTTGCGTTGGCTTGGACATGTAGAGAGGATGAAGGAAGAAAGATTGACTAAACAAATATACCGAGCGAATGTGAGCGAGCGAAGGGCCGGTAAAGGACGTCCCAGGCGGATATACTTCGACCATATAGGGGGTGTGTTAGCAAAGGGCAAGATATAAAGTACCCAAAACCGGCGTGCTTGCATGCAACGACTAATGAATCTTGAGGAAACGAAAGTGATCTGTCAGGATCGTGGCAAGTGGCAGTCCCTGATCTCTGCCTACCCCTGTGGAATACACGCGTGAGTTTATGTATGTATGTGTGTACAAATAATCATGACACGAACTTCTTAAAGCGTTATGTGTTATTATCAAAATAGTCCAGCAGTATGTTGTGGCCGGTGTTAGTAAAAATTGTCTCGATAATTTCATACCACGGTGGCCGTGTTCATCCGGGCGTCTGTCCTACATCCAGATATAGCTCGTTTTATCCGGCCGGGACGACCCAGTCAACCGGTTATCCGTCGCGCCATTTATTCCACGTAACGATGTATCCGCCCTTCCTGCATTTTTTCTAGGGCTGAGTGAACTGGATATAGAGGTTCAAAAGATGAAACAATCTTCAGTGAAACACCTATTAGTTTGGAACAACCTTTGTGGAGGCGCGACGTTGACATTCGTACATACCCGCTTGTATCCCGGGGGGATAGGCAGAGACCAGAGTTACACGCACCTCGCGCTTCCTCGGGGCGGAAAGCGGACTATAAGACATTCCTTTCTAAACAATTCTGAAGAAACATAAAATGTTATTTAGCGGCAATAACATTCTTATATTTATAACGACTTCAAGAATCCCGTTACCTAACTCGTTTAATTAATTGCCTAGGCTAATAGGATAATAACATGGTATACAAACGATGACATTTTCATAATCGCCAATCAAATTGGAAAATTAATAACAATTGTGTGCTTTTCGCTCAAGCTTACAACGGCTTGATGAAATAATGCAAAACTAGAAAAAAGTTCTACTTTGTTAATAAAACCGCGTCTAATAAAACTACCAATTCCCAGTTTCCTTTTTAGGGTTCCGTAGTCAAAAAGGAACCCTTATAGTTCGGCATGTCCGTCCGTCTGTCTGTATGTCCGCGGCTTAGCACAGAGACGATAAGAACAAGAGAGCTGAAATTTGGCATAAATATACATATTTATAACGCCGACAAAACGGTAGAATAAAAATGAGATTTTTTTTTTAATTTTTATTACCCTCATTTCCTGGTGTACATACAATAAAGAATATTCTATCTATCTATCTCTTACACCTTAATTAGGGATATTTTTTTTTCTCGCGCAACCCAGTATGGGGTATCGTTGGATTGGTCGTTTAGAAATATTGTGGGGTAGTAAGAAGATTTAATTTTTCAATTTAGGGTTCCGTTTGCGAAATATTAAGCTTTAAAGCGCAATTTTTTGTCAGAGTAGCGTACTTCCCTCTCCCGGCTAAACGGTTGATTGTAGACACGTGAAAAAATTCAGGGAGGTGGCACACATAATGAACTAAATAGGAAAACTATAACGGCTTAATTAGTAGGCTTTACAAGTTAACGAGTAATAGACGACCGACTTATAAAAGAAAAACTTCGTATAAAATAAATTGAAAATTAGCGCTGTAAGCCAGATAAAACCCCCTTTTTCTACGAAACCCTGCACTGCGCGTGGCCTGACACGCACTTGGCCGGTTTTTCCTTGTCGATACACGCTTGAAACTTGACGCGGCGGTCAACAATACAAAAACAAAAAAAAATATTTATAATTTTTGTTTATTGGTAATGGTTCAATTGACATTTTATGTTGCGTTATTTCGATAACATGTTGATATGTATATATAAAAACCTATTTAGAGGCTAAAAATTCCACCCATAGCGGGACTCGAACCCGCACGGGTTAGTGCAATAAAAAGAATATAATGTTGATAAATATTTAAGAAATAGACCGAGCTTTCGTCTTCGCACTGTAGCATGAAACGTATTGTGCTATCAATTTCGTTAAGGATAGATCTTCCAAGCCAAGTACCTATAAAATGTGACCAGTGACGGAGTTTGCTCCCCGTATAGAACACAGGCGAGAGTTTATGTCATGTGTGTACGTCTAACCTGACGAAATAATACGCATCCTGACGAGGAAGTTAGTTTACCTCCGGTATGGGAGGCGTATATCCGGACGTTAAACTTAACGAGGTTTAAAATTTACTGTGTCGTTAAATTGGTGATATTGAGTTCCCTAGACTGCTATACCAGCAGTGCTAATATTTTATTCAAGACGAAATAGATACGTCAGATTAGCTATTCTTCTGCCTTTTTATATCGTGTGCATCATGCCTCCAAAACCGATGCGTTTTGTTTAAGCCGTAACTCTCCGACAACCTTTCTTTTGACACTTGGAAAATCGCCAAGTTTTTTACGAATTCTTTGAGGATCACAAGACGACGTAGCGATGCGAACACGCGGCAGATACGGAGATGAATCAAGTTCGTTGTAGAAGTAATAGGTAGATGAAGTTAATGATAGTGATAGTTACTCGTGGATCTTTGCTACGGAATCTCATGGCCCCATTTTCTAAGAATCCAGCTATTGTTAGAACTTGCAAGCGCACTTAGCGGGTCGGGTAACGTTACAGATGTTTTCTTAGCCTATTATGATTTCAGCTGCGTTCTTCTTATGACATTAAGGGCTATTAAGACGTAGTCGGCAAAGGCTGGAGCTACCCAACGATAACTGACTATTGTTGGGACTGTATCTGAAAGGGCTTGATCGTCTCCTATTCTAATTAAATGATCAGATACCCTGGTTGAGCATGTCTTGTACGTATTCCAGTCCAATACCGTAGATTCCAATGGCAGTAGAAACAAACGGGGCCACATGGTCGAGGCTAGAAGCTCTCCTGGGTCTACAGACACACTAGGTAAACAATCTACGATTGCCTCAGAGAATTGAAGGCGTTCGCCATTAAAGATTCCGTCATCGTCGCCACCGGCGTGTATTTAACATCGTGTGCATGTGGAGTGGACGCAAGGTCGCGGGAAAACAAAACAACAGTAAATCTGCGCACTTCAACTTCAACTCGGAAATAGAAACGTTTAGAAGGTCCGTTTCGGTTGTTTGAATCTGAATCGTCCTATTATAGGTGTACATTGTAAATGTACTACTTGGTTGCAATGTAATTAAAATAAATGGCACGAGTATTTCTCGAACGCACAATATTATTATGTCAATATATAGTACCTGATCGAAAAGCGATAGAGGTTTGTCAAGATCGTGGCAAGTGGCAGACCCCAGGTCCAGAATTGCGTATCCCACGAGTCTACGCCTGTATCAGGCACGCATCACGCTTCCAGAATTTAATAATTTCGCATGATCTACTGCCCTTATGTATACATGTTGCGGTAGCAATACCACTCGCTAACTGTGAAGGAAAACATCGCCTGAGTGTCTGAGGTGATCACATACCTCAGCGCTAGAAATTGCCAATGCGCGGTGGGCACGCGTGGTGACTAAGCCTATACACTCTCTCTGAGAGAAGGCCTGTGCCTTACAGTGGGACGTATGTAGGCTGCATTATTTTTTTTTATCTCCCTTGCGACTGTGTTCCGACGATAAAATGTAACATCGAGACATAATTTGTGCAAACGTGTTATCATTTTTTTTTGACTAAGTACATGTAGCCCTTTGCAGTAGATATAGGTTTCCTCTGTAAGTAACCTACTCCAGCATGTTTTGTGCTTCAAGTCACCTAACCGGTTGTGAACTATTAACATGATGTCTCATAAATGTAGGGTTGCTAACATTTTTTTCAGACAGTTAAGTATTTTCGAGAATACACTATGAAAAATATAGTACACTTTATAAAAATGTGTATAGTAATTAAAGAAAGAGTACTTCGATCTATTCTCCGACCTACCAATACACAAAAAATGCATAAAAATCGGTGAAGCCGTTTGGGAGGAATTCGATAACAAACACTGCGACACGAGATTTTCATATATTAGATAGTACACGGTTGGCATCTCTACATATACTCCATTCCACGAAACGAGCTCCCGAAGAAAACACGCGGCCACGTGGTCCGACTGCCTTTGTCCTACCAATCGGACGATATGAAATTTTCTCTCCAGTTGGTCCGATTAACTAATCGGACTATTCAAACTATCATTTTCTGGTCTCTACCAGGGACTGCCACTTACCACGATCCTGACAGATCACTTTTGCTTCCTCAACATTCATCGGTCGCTGCATGCACGCACGCCCATTTCGGGTACTTTTTATCTTGCCATGATTGTAAATAAGTTAGAATAATACATCACTCGATCATTAAAACTCATATTCTATGAAAAAGTAGTTCTGTTTTTATAAAAAATAAATAAATAATGCATAGTTGGTGAGCGCCAGCATAGTAAACCTTTATCTCTAGCTGCGCGCATTGACCAATGAGCGATTTGTTCACTAGGAGTTCGACTCGTGGAACAATGAACGGTATGGCCATAAAAAAATTAATGAGCTGTAAACTTATGACCTAACTACACTTTTTAAAAACCTATTTAGAGGCTAAAAATCCCACCCATGAAGGGACCCGAACCCGCGAACTCTGGCTAACCGTGCCAGCGCTCTCCCAACTGAGCTAATGGGCAAGTGCAGGCATCGGCGAACTTTCCAGCCTCTTTACTCTAACTACAGTTGTTTTTATCAACATTAGATGCATAAACAGGAGATGTTTGACTGTTAAAAGACAGGCGGTTGGGCCTAGGTTGCGAGTTCAAAGTCCATAAATTAGAAAATTATTATTTAAACTTAATTGGATAATTTCATGCACGACATTATGGAGTAATCTACCGTTAATAGTAATTATCTTTTATACCATTTGATAGCACTGGCTAACGTATTTACTGGCCTACCTACCACTCCCATAAAATATTTACTACGTGGATATTATTCTAGTTTCTGTGCAGATTCTAGATTCTTTGCGGCGATATAGCAAACTACTACAAAAGGTTAGAACGGATTGAATGTTAGATTAAGCTCGGAATGGTTAATAAATTCAAGTGTGTAACTTGAATTGACCATATCGGCCGGTACTCAAATCAATCTGTGATGTGGAAGAGAAAAGCCCTATAACGAGTAAGCAGTGGTACCGTCGAAATCACAACGCCATTTACATGCGTGAACTCTACACCGTTACGTTACGGACGACATTGCAACAAAAATGTAAAGGCCGACCAGCTGTCGACTGTACCTACGTATGCTGATGATCAGATAAATTCAAAGTCGATAATAACATCTTGTGGTGGGTTGGCTAATAGTCTTTACGGCCCATTCTTCGAGCCCGAAATGGATTTGCGGCGTTTTGCGGTGGCCGAGTGAGCTTTCCTTCTACCTATCACTTAGGATATCGGTCATACAAGAAGCATAGAGAGAGCGTGTGATGGCCGCACTATAGAATTTATATAGTTTGCATGATCGAAATTAAACATCATTATTTGTTCTTGGAGTATTGTCATTTCCCCATCGAAATGAATGTCCCAGGCACATGGACTATCTTGTGTAGTTACTACTAGACGCTGTATAAATAATCTGGCACTGATAGATAGATAGAGAACACTTTATTGCATAACCAGAAAAAAACCGGACAAGTGCGAGTTGGACTCTTGAACTTAAAAGACTATTTTTTATGATTTAATTACAAATGTATAGTTTTCACATTCTTCCCTGTATTTGTATTATACGACGATATTACTTGCAAAATTTCATAGTTCTAGGTCAACGGAAAACAAACCCTATAAATTATGATTCCCGTGAGAGTCAAAATATAGGTATTTTTGCGGCATAAAAGGCCGTATCTTTTTTTACGTTAAATTAGAAGTTTAATTTTTTCACAGCTTCAAGGGACTGTAGACCTGAGTATATATATGGTTTTAATTGCAACTCCATAGCTCCACGCGTTCCCGAGATAAAGGGTCTTGACAGACAGACGGACGGACAGACCACATAGTAATAAACTATAAGGGTAGTACCGTTTTTCCCTTTTGAGGTACGGTACCCGAAAAAGAAAAACAATAAAATTACTATTTCTTAAATCTAAGTAATGTTATACAAGACCTAAGATTTTATATGACTTCTACCTGATTTCAGGATAGGCAGTTACGACCGGGAACATCCGTTTTTGTTCGTTATTTGTATAAGCTACAGTGGACGAACGTAACAGTCCCGTCTCGCACCTACTCGTTTCGTACAACAGCTAGATATTCACCAAGACGTGACATACAAACGGACTGAGCGTCTACTGGAACGTATGCTAACGTAAAACCTGATTCCCCTGATTCCAACACAAGTCAGGTAAGTAAAGTAAATACTGACAATGAACGCAGTTTCTCCGAGCTGTGTAAGCTTCTACGGTTTCGCGTTGACATTGTCAACTAGGCAACTCTCAGAGGTCATTGAAGAACATATTACTGTTTTATAATATTTATTTACAAGACTGTTTTAAGTTTCTCAACTACCTGCACTGAGCACTGGCTCTTGCGAAAAAAACAAACACTTGTCATCTTCACAAACCTGCCATTGGCAGAATCCTAGAGGCGATAAGATTTGAATTGAACATACTGCGCGAAATTAGCAGTTTCGTACCCAAAAGAGTATTGCTGGATCTGTCAGATATTCCATACATTTGGTGCAGTTATTAAAACTCAGTACCTGAGATAGTTTAGAGATTTCTGGTATGGCCCAATGACGTGTGAAACGAATGAACGAATTACAGTACACACCCGTCAAGATACTGTCGTTGATAGATGTTCTTATTGCATGTTCCCTCGCATAAGCTCAGCAACTCTTTTTGCCGTCCACGTGCCAAAATCAGTGGTGTTCCGTGGGTTTTGTAAGCTTTTGTCTCAAAAAAAATGCCCCCAGTTCTTTTACATCCAATAAGTGAGATCATATTATGAGTATCTTCAAAAGAATCCACCACCAAATAAGAGTACAAAAAGTTGAGGATATGGTAAAGTTGAACGATGGAATTTGGAATGCCACATTTTCCGACACTAATCACTTCGTAATTGACCTTAATTGGTTAATCCGGCTTGAACACTTTCGAGAGTTTGATATTTTTCGAGAGTCTTAAATTAACTCGTGAAAGATCTATCCGTGTTTCTGGAATCCATCTGGAATCCTTATTTTGAAGGTGGTGATGGGAAGGTGGAAACTAGGTGGAAACTTGAAGTATGGCTTGCTACCGGGGGGATGAGAAGCGGTCCAAGCAGCGAGTAGTAAACAAAAGGATTTTACAAAGCAGTATGTAAACTAAAAACATCTAACGGTGCGTGCCGTTCAAAAGAAGCAAAAGAAACGACCTTATTTGCATCTAATAACATTGTCGCGTAGTAGCGGTTCACATGGAGCGTGTAAATTGGTCATATTAGCACGTCATTTCTCAGCTGCGGCTTCTATTATGTTGTGTCATGCTTGTGAGCTGTTGTACCTAGTTTTTCGTTGTTCTTGTTTAACGAGCTGTCACGGAGATTATGTGGGATTTTGGTAAACGGCATTCTACGTAACCTGTCTTTAGAAGAGCATTATCTTCTTATCATTGGCAGTTCGGGCTGAAGATTAGCTAAGCCCGAAAGTTGCCGCTCTAAGGCGGACTTGCACCATTTGTTAAATGTCACTTAAGTCGTCATTTAAATCGGCTTTTGTGTGAAGAATTTTAGTTAAATGCCGTTCAAGACACATTTAAGAAAGTGGTACAAGTCGGCCTAGTTGTAGTAGCTCCATTCTTAAGTCTTATCAGATGGGCTTTCATAACTTTGCTTTAGCTAAGCAATGGGTAGTATCTGGTGAAATGCGATAGAATGCCTTGTACTTTAATAAGGTATACTACGGTAGGTACGAGTATAATAAACTACCCTTAAGAGAATAGGGAGATTTCGAAGTAGTTAGAGAAAGAAGACCGCGCCGCTACCATTCCACGATTGGAACGATTATCTAGCCAACCCAAGATTATATTAATTTCTCCCAAAGGGCCAAGTAGCAAGTAACAAAAGAGCGTCTCGTGAGAGTACAAATCGGGTCTCCAGTCAACTGTTACATCGAAACTGCACCGAAGGGGCGAAACAATGGCCGTACCGAATAAATTGTCCGGTTTAGACTTGGCCCCACTGGATAACTCCATCTAAAAGGTCTGCTCTTTAAGGCGGCCGCACGGCAACGCATAGCTAAGAAAGCTAATGTAGACAGCGGACATAAGATCCCGATATCGAACCTAACCTAATTCTGATTTCCAAGAGATAATTTATTCTTATAAAACTAAGCAAGCTAGAAAGAAGGTACCTAATGCTTGCTAGCTAGAAGCGCAAGCTAGAAAGAAGGTACCTAAGTTTATCTTTTGATGGTATCTGCGGAGTCATAGAGTCTAATAACTTGAGAAATATCACAGTGGTTGCAATTTGTGAACCACTGTTGTTTAAATATTACAATACAATAGATAAGACCTTTGGTCGGCCATAGATTACCCTTTGGCTATGCAGATGAGCAGTTCTTTTAACCTCGTCTAAAGCTTCGGTCACACACAGGGACTAATCGCTGCGAATGCCTACTCACCGCGAGTATTCGCTGTGTGTGACAGGCTATTCGCTGTGCACTCTCCGCGAGTTGAAGTCGCCGCGACTAGAATTGAGCAGGTTCAATTTTACTCGCTGCGAATGTGTGTGTCGAATTTCTCGTGTAGAATTCGCTGTGTGTGACAGGCAGGTAGGCAGCGAATTGTCGCTGCGACTAGTATTGGAGGCGAGTGCACTCGCAGCGACTATTCGCTGTGTGTGACCGAAGCTTTAGGTATGTCAAAGAGCAGATGTGTGCGCATTGTATGTACTTTCACCTCCTGTCCTCGGCTTCACTATTTGGTATGCGATTGCCACATGCAGGGCACGAATCTGCAGTGTGTGTGATTATGCTGTGATGGCCGGTGGGAATTGAAGTGAGGTCCGAGGTTACGTACGACAGTGTTGCGAAGTTTAGTCACGAATTTACATCAAAGTTCTTTGATAATTTCGGCAGGTTGTTCGTTTGACTAGCAAGGAGTCCAAAGATTTTTTAAGTTTAAATAGTTTCGGATGGATTTACTTTCAAATTATGGACTTAAGTTTACATCCGGTTTTGGTTATTGTAAAGGTTATGTGCTGTCACATCAATCTTCACACGTGAAGTAGATATGGAGTCTACTTAGCTTAGCAACATTAACAATCGAAAATATAAACGTTGAGTAGCTGTCGGCTGTACTAGATTTTTGAAGACTGGAAATATGGTTAGACACCGTCTTATAATTGCCACGTACGTAATTTCTTTAGCAATCCAAGAAGTTACTAAGTTTTTGTTAATAGTCTAGCTTCGTCTGGAGCCGGCGGCTGTGTGCCGCACGTCAGAGACACGCCCACCAGACGCCCGCTCGCTCGTGATAAAATCCGCACTTTCGCCAGCCGCCTAGCTCTATTGATTGAGGTTTTAGTGCTTGATTAGGACAAATAACACTAAACGCATAGCGATGTGGCAGTTAATCGGCAGACTGTTTGAAATTGCCTTTGGGGTCGTTCGCCCGGGTATCGATCGATCGCGCTGCTCTGTTTGTA
The DNA here is from genome assembly GCA_963969515.1 of Yponomeuta evonymella. NCBI lineage: Eukaryota > Metazoa > Arthropoda > Insecta > Lepidoptera > Yponomeutidae > Yponomeuta > Yponomeuta evonymella. Next base: position 4,172,668 of record OZ018347.1, read on the forward strand.
AACATTAGAACCGGCCGCAGTGGCTTACACTTGGCAAGTGTCTTCGGCGAAACTGTCGCGAAGATTGTTCAATTAATGCGGGTAAGTGGGAATTTGTAACTGACCTTTATCGTCTGGGCGCTGTCCTTGTCGAGCAGGAACTCCATGGACTTGTGGGGCCGCGCCGAGCGCTGGTCCGGCGGCGCGAGGGCCAGCAGCGAGCGCGCGTGCAGCACGGTGCGCTGCGTGTCGACGTCCGTCTCGAGCACGCCGGGCGAGGGCGCGGGCGGCGGGCGCGCGGGTCGCGGCGGCTTGTGCGCCACCGCTCGCGGGCTGCCCGCCGCCACCAGCACACCCTCCTCCTTCAGCGGGATGCGCACATACTGCGGCCCGGCCGCCGACCGCTCCGTCTGGCCCGCATCTGCCGGGCTCGCGGTCCCCCGCGCATTCGCGCCTGCGCTCCGTGTCTTCTTATCCCCTTTCCGTCCCGAGAAGCGGAAGTTCGCGAACCGCGAGAGGAAACCCGCGATCCGGCTGCGCGGCGCGCGCGCGGCCGCTTCCTGCATGGCGGCGGGGCGGTCTGTGCGGCGCGCGCGCTCGTCGCCGCCGCCCCCCACCACCACGACCTCCGCGTCCGCCGCGTCGTCGCTCGCACTCGTCGAGCGCGCGCTCTCGCTCTCGGCGCTGGCGCTCGTCTCGCGCCAGCTGACTTCCGCCACTACCGGCGAGAACGTCACCCCTTTCGATCCTGTCGACACTGAGCGTGCTGGGGGCGCGTCTCCGGGTATCCTTCTCGCCGCAACGTGCTGCAGTGACGCTCGTAGCTCTTCTGATGTTTCTCTCTGGGGCGTCGCGCGCGCCCTTAGCTCGGGGGTCGATCTGACTCTCGCGTCGCCTGACCGTAAAGGGGTGGATGTGTAGGTGGGTTCTCGTGTGAGGTCAGGGGACGGTGTTCCTGAAGATTCAATGGATTCCGACCCCATCCGCCGTCGTAGTTCATCGAGTACGTCATCCCAGGCGCCCCACGAGTCTCGTAGTCTCTGTGCAGTGAGCACCGAAAGCTCTTTATCGTAGTTGCCGGTGTCGGCGAGCGCACGGCGCGCGGTCTCGTCCAGCCGCCGCGCGGTCTCGTCGAGTCGCCGCGCGGTTGCCTCCATCTCTTGTGTGAATGCGCGCTCAGACTCTGTGGTGGAATCGCTGCCAGTGCTGGGCTCGCGTGTAGGCACACGCGGTGGGCCATCTGTAGGGGGCGGCGGAGGCGGCACTCGTGGCGGAGGGGGCGGAGGCGGCAGGCGCGGGCGCCGCAGCCCGCCCCGGTTGTAGTCCAGCGCGGTGAGGTCGGCGACGCTGACTGTGAGGCTGTCGCAGACTTCGAAGGTCTGCTTGAAGCGAGCGCGGTGCGTCTGATGCCGGCGAGGCTCTGAGCACACGTCAAGCTCGGCGGGCAGGGATAGAGCGCGCGCGGCGCGGCGTGGCCGGCGCTCGGGACTGGTGGAAGCGACGAGGCACGGCGCAGAGCCGGCGGCCGCCTCCCGCCGTCGTGCTATTTCGGGCTGGCGCGGCGGCGGCGCCGGGCGACGCGAACGCTCACAGTAACCACTATCTTCGCTGAGGTTCTCAGCCGAGAGATGGGTGCGCGGCGGAGGTCGGTGCTGGGGCGGCGGGGAGCCGGCCGGGGACTCCAGGGAGTCCGGCGAGAGGCTCGGTGAGCCGGGCTGGGCTAGGCACGAGCGTTCAAGCGACTCGAATTGCGCGAGGCTGGAGGACCGAGAGAGGGAGCCCGAACTGGTGGGCGACGCCACGCGCTCGCGCCGCCGTCGCTTGGCCGGGCAGGCCCACTCGCGCTCAGATTCACTGTCGCATTCCGAACCTGTTGGACCAAAACACTGATTTTGTAACACTAAGACGATGATGTCGCACAAAGTTTCGGAACAGACTGATCCGTGTGTGTGATGATAATTCGTAATTATTTGGAAGATGTCCAAAACGTAATTTTGAAGAAGCCAATACCTATGATGACATAAAATACTTCTTACCTTGGAACCATTACACTTATTTACTTGAATGAACATAGTTACAGCTATAATTATAATTTAAAAAGCAGGAGTAGTAACAGTGACCCTTGATCTCAAGAATTTAGAAAGAAAGAAGAGAAACTAACTTTTCTCAAGAAAACGAACTACAGCAAAGATCACAGTAGCAAAGATGCAGCATGTTTTTTTTTTGAGCATAGACAATCTGATTGCAGCGCCATCTCAGTTTATTACAAACAATATAATGGAAATGACCACACTCACAAAAGTAGCGCTACCGCTTACTAGATGGCGCTTAAAATGTAGAGTTCAAAAAAGTGTCTCGACTCTATCAGCCCAAAATATGTTCTAAAATGAAATCTTATGGATAATTTACTAGTTATTTCCCATACCTGCGCCTCGTACGTGTATAACCGAGTCGGCGTCGGAGTCTGAAAGCCATGTTGCGGCTGAAGACCTTTCAGAGCGAAGGTCATCGCTGGTTTCTTCGACTATCGTTTCGAGGTACAAGGCATGGGTACTGCCGGAGTCCCCTGTTGGACAAATAAAGACATAATTTACAATAATGTCTACACATCATAATTCAGTCTAAAAAGTAAAATAAAGGTTGCATTGTTGATTTCAGTTCCGCTACTTAACACCCGATGGCGCTAGTGGTAGAATCTTTGTCTAGTTTTTCCGATGAAACAATTTTTGTTCAGTTTTATAATTATTTATTTTTTTGTGTCTACAGCACACAAAAGATTGTCCCTTTGTCAGGGTTTCTGAGCGTTAGTCGAAGTGCTCTACCTACAATCAACTGGGTCTACCATCACAATAGTAAACTGATGGAACTTTCACCATTTCGCCACTTACTATTACGTATGTAATTTTAATAACGTGCAATATTAAAACTGCTGTGTTAATTACAAACGTTACAAGCTAGATAACTGCCACTGAATAGCTCTACAATATTACCCCTACATTATACGGTGCTAATTATAGGCATCGGACAATAATCATACTGCAGCACGAAGATACAAGTATTTTACTCTACTCTTTGCAAGTATTTATTTGTGAGTGCACGTATATAAAGGTCGACAACTTACAAACTGTCGAATGGACTGTCCTATCAATCTTTAGGGTAGTGTGACTTTCTTAACAATAAACAATCCGACTTGGAGAAAATCATGCACTAAAACTCTTCTTTTTAGTTCGATGACTTTTTCATGGACTCAACAGCACAACATGGACCAAATTTATATGAGACCACCTTGGACCTCGAACCCCGTTTCTAACAAAAGAAAAAGAATGAATGAAATCAGACAACGTGATACAGAATGATCGTTCAACATACATAAAAAATATAGAGTTGAACCGAGAAGCGCCTCCTTTTTTTAAAGTCGGTTAAACAGCCGGTTAGCAGGGTGTCTTAAAATGGGGTACGCAAACCCCAGGGGTTCACCATCCGACGGCAGGGGGTTCGCGACAAGATTTAAGTTTTCGCAGAAATTCTTACAAATCTTCGGAACTATTTATAGGATAGGTAGACCTACCGATTCTCCTTTTTCAAATCTTCTAATTTCCACCAATTTTTATAGTTCATCTACTGCTATGCTAAACAAGAGTAGGCAACACTGGTTTCCTCAGTGTTTATTTGTTTTATTCATTATTACTTGTGCATTGTGGGGGGTAAGGGGTTGCCATTCATGTAGAAACCTCAACAGGGGTACGTGGAGCCATAAGTTTGAGAAACCCTGGGTTAGACGATGAAGACCGAGGGCGGGAAAAGACCGAGAACGGTGCCCCGATTATGTTAGTGCATTGTAGTACAATTCACGAAATCACGGCCGGGTCGTGCACGTCACATGTTTTTCTATCCATTGCCGTCTACACATCTGCCGAAGAACCGATAACCGATGGGGTGAAAAGGTTCTCAAGTAAAGACGGAACTGAAGACGCAGCGGAGAACGCCCACGATCCTAGACGATCTGAGGCAGATTGCTGGTAACCGCTAGATGAGGATGGCAAAGGTAAAAAAGAACTGCCATGACGAAGATGGGCTCGTGGATTAAATTGGACGCCTAGAACGTTTGATACGTGTGCGCGCGTGTCTTAAAGCGGCAATAAACTGAAATCGACGTGTCCGTACAATTTTCACTGTACCGCAGTGCATTGACAGAATCGAGGCCTAGGTCGACGGTTGGTGTGCTGACCTGGGTCTGATGGGCTAATGACATTGTGAAGATAGCTGGAAAACAGTAGACGACACTGGTGGTGAAGGAAGCGGAAGAGATCGGGTGGGTTGGAGTGAAAGAGAAGAGCCCTGACCTGCTAATCCCTAGAGAGGTAAAACTTACTCCAAATGTTATAAAATACTTGTAAACGTACAAATTGCCCAAAAAAATTTGGATTTCCAATGTACTTTAAGTAGGACATCAGAGCTTAGGAGGACTACCCAATAGAAGAATCCCATTAATGGGTTCCGTGGTTTGTAGGCTGGTTATAAAGGAAGTTCGATACAAATATCCAAGCTCCTACGGTGGGCCTACGCCCTACGGCTTCCACCGCTCCTTTGACCCGGACACTACGGGTTGGAATAGTGCGTGTCCGGGCTCCGGGTTAATATTACGTGTGCCCTATTTGCATACGGTTCAAATATAGCTTTTGTGTTTTGTTATTTTAAATTTTCTTCGACATTTATTTTTTTCGGCGAAACCAAAAGGGATGTGCGGCAAGAGATTAATATAAGAGAGACTTTCCCAAAATCTCTGCGGCCGCGGGCCTGACAATTTTTAAAAGTGGCAGCCCTAGGCGGGCGTGTGTGTACTATGCATGCAGGGCAATGTGAGGGTGAACGGCCGTGCACTGCTGGCAGGTGTGCAGCCAACCGTGACTGTGACAGGAACTGCGACCTACCGCCGACGGTGCCGCATGCAACATGCATGTTCTCGCAGGTATCTTGTATTAATAGGGGTTAGGGGCACAGTCACATTGGGTTTTACGCGGGGGTTACTATGGATACTAAAGGGCGGCTTGCGCAAAGTCACTGGATAAATTAGTACTTAAATATGTGTTCAGGGATAAAGGAATAAATAGATTATTCACTTAATTCCGGAATCACTTACTCGAGAAGTGATCGCGGAATTAAGTTATTAATGTGTAGTGCTTACGAAATTTTTAAAATTAATAGATAATTGACAAAGATGTCAGTCACACAATTTGTTTATGGAATACCCCCGCAAATAGCATTTTTAACGGCTCACGATGCTCTTCCGTGTGACGCCGGATTAAGAATAGCGTCACTCCATTTCCTTCCGTGGATGTCGTAGAAGGCGCTAAGGAAATCAATTACCAGGAGACATGCAGCAGCGTCTTCCTGAGATTCCAACCACATACTGCGATCGCCAACCCGCCTGCCAAGCGTGGCGATTATGGCAAAACCCCTCATGATTATGAAAACCATGAGGGAGGCCTATGTCCTGCAGTGGGCGCCAAATGGCTGATGATGATGATGATGATGCTCATACATAGTTGCATATTTGCAGGGTCCAAAATCATGATTACAAACGTTAAATGTATAATTAGTTCTTAAAGGAAAGTTGCGTTGGTTTGGACATGTGGAGGGGAGGAAGGAAGAAAGATTGACGAAACAAATATACCGAGCGAATGTGGGTGGAAGGGCCGGTAAAGGACGTCCCAGGCGAACATACTTCGACCATATAGGGGGTGTATTAGCAAAGGGCAAGATATAAAGCACCCGAAACCGGCGTGCGTGCATGCAACGACTAATGAATGTGAGTTTATGTATGTATGTATGAATGAATGTATATCGATACAATAGAAGGCTTCTTTGTGGTGAAAGCTTAATTTATGATATAAAAAGAATTTGCTCTGTAATAAACGCACGAATAGATTAGATTAGATTAGAATACTTTACTGTACGAACCAGAAAACAAGATACATTAAAAGGCTTACATTGTCTGAGTTTTGCCGTATACAATTGGCGGTCTTATTGCTAAAAGCGATCTCTTCCAGACAACCTTAGAATGGATAGAACCGAAAAAGAGAGTAGGTAGGTAGGTGTACATGAAATATATGGGAAGAAAATGTAGATACTTACAACTAATATTCATACATATTTAATAAAATACTTTACCTAACCATAGAATACTAATATCTATATCTATTCTATACTAATAATCTATACTAATAATAAATCTGTAAGGGTCGGTCATGGAGTAAGTTAGTTTGTTTTCAGAGATATTGTGTTTATAGGCTCAATATATGATACTGAAACTAATTTCACGATTTTTAGAATTTTTTTCTGTATGTGTGTATGTATGTATGTATGTTCCTCCATAACTCTTAAACCAATTATCCGAATTTGATGAAATTTGGTATAAAAACATATAGACATCTGGGACACAGGATAGGCTATTTAAATTCTAGCTCCAGTTATGATAAGACGTGGCCCCCATACAAATGCTGCTTCGTAAAAATCGAAATGTACGCGAACGGGGTCGCGGGCACAGCTAGTATACTATAAAAATACAAACATACATATAATTATAATATACTAGCTGTTGCCCGCGAGTTCGTTCGCGTGGTAAGTTTGATATGTATTTTTCCGGGATAAAAACTATCTATGTGCTAATCCAGACTATAATCTATCTCTGTGCAAAATCCGGATCCGTTCAGCCGTTTTTGCGTGAAAGCGTAACAAACATCCATCCATACATAAGTCAGAAAATTCATTCTTTTTGTTTGTTTACCTTATTAAGTTTAAGTTTTGCTCTTGTATGTACTTCGAGCCTCGGCTTAGTTACGTTAGATACACACGGTGTAGTTTTTCATCAAGTCATCTAAGAATTGATGGTGGCGTCACGTAATATATGTATAATACTTGTGCGAAGTTTACGTCGATTTAATACACCTTAGCGACCCGCCCATTACAAAACTTTCGCGTTTATAATATTAGTAAGGACTAAAACATACATTATATTCTTTTTGTTGCACTAACCCGTAATGAGGACAATTTTAAAAACCTGTTTAGAGGCTAAAAACTATAAACTATTTAAGGCTGGCACGGTTAGCCAGAGGTCGCGGGTTCAAGTCCCGGCATGGGTGGAATTTTCAGCCTCTAAATAGGTTTTTAAAATAATACACACATTTCACATTTAAACAAACAACAGACAACACTAACTATGGTTACTATATAGAGAATCATAGCAACAGCATTACAGGTTTTTAGCGGGATAGTGATACTTTATCAGTCCTTTGAAAATAGTGAGAGTAGCCAGGCCTCATCCTAAGTGCACGACTACGTACATTAGTAGGTGTTATTGTGTAAGCACATTCATGAAAATGCTATACTAGCTTCTTACCACAACACGGCCAGTTGGCTACTGTCCTCTGACAACATTTATTTATTTATTATTTATTTATTTATCCACTTACATCTATCTTTACAGGCTGCGCCTTATACGACAAAGTAGATCCACCTACCTACACACATTCATAAACTCACGCTCGTACCCCGGAGGGAGGCAGAGACCATAGCTAATTTTAATACTGCTTAAGGTGACAAAGGATAACTATTGTGACCTTTTTGAATTAGCTCAGAGTACACGAAAACAGATCGATAGTTTCGGTTTAGAAGCTGCAGTGCGCGTGTCAGAGGAGCCTTGCCGAGCAGGTCGATGCGCGCGCGCGGCACGGCCAGCAGCCGCGACATGTCGGAATCCTGACATTTGCGATGCAAATTTGTAGTGGATTTGGTAATTAGACGATTGGTACGCCTAATACAGGAACAGATTGTTGTTGTAAAAAGAATAATATGTAGTGTCAGTAGATTTGTTGTTTTTATTTGGTAATAAATTTTCTTGACTTAACGATAGCCGAGGGCGTTGGAAACCATAGTACAGGATCTACCTAGTTTGGTTTCTAACGTGATATTAGGGGTTAAAGTATGAAATTGCCGTTTTATTGCAATAGGTTCTTTGAATTGACATAGAATCTTCATGGTTTGAGGTTTTCGAATGAAACTTTTTTCAAATGGTTTCTATGATGTTCTTTTTTTAAAAAATATGAAACATTTGAATATCGACTTTCAATTGTTTTTGTTATTCAATTTAGACAAGAAAGATGGATACTGCGAAAATTCGAGTGATTATGAGGCACCCATTTTTCGTATTTTTTTACTTTATTGATTTGACGTAAGTGAGTCAATATTGTGGGTAAGGTAACGTTAAACCATGCCGCTAATTCCTGGGTAGTTTGACTAGGGTCGGCTTCCACTATCTCTCTTAATTCATCGTTATTCACCTGTGTGGGCGGTCTTCCTCGTGGCTCGTTCTTTAAGTCGAAATTTCCATCACGAAAGCGTTTAAACCAAAATCGCACGGTGCGTTCATTAGTAGACCCCTCTCCAAACGCAGCATTGATATTGCGGGCTGTTTCTGCCGCGTTAGTTCCGCGTCGGAACTCGTATTCAAAAATCACTCGAATTTTCGCAGTATCCATCTTTCTTGTCTAAATTGAATAACAAAAACAATTGAAAGTCGATATTCAAATGTTTCACATTTTTTTTAAAAAGAACATCATAGAAACCATTTGAAAAAAGTTTCATTCGAAAACCTCAAACCATGAAGATTCTATGTCAATTCAAAGAACCTATTGCAATAAAACGGCAATTTCATACTTTAACCCCTTTATTAGAAGAAAATTGTGGAATTAATCTACTGAAACTAACTTCTTCTTCTGTCAACTCCACAGAACATTGGTCAACTCAATCAACATAACATTAACAGACTCGCCCTTACACTGAATTCACTGCTGTCTTCTATCTGATTTTTTAACAATAAACCAACCTTCGAACCCGATGAGTGATCAGCGACAAACAGCGGTTTGAGTGGTCAACTTGACATTTCTACTAAAAAACCCGTGACCATCTTCATCAAGGTCTACCTACGTTTTAAAACTTTTAGCTCAATCAAAAAAGGTTAATTCCATCCAACCCCATCTTATTTATCAATCAACTAGCATGCAAAAACACCCGTTCTGCCTTCTCAAGCATTCCCTGAGCGTCGGTAAACAAACCGGCGGCGCAGGAGTCGGGGCCTGAATACGCAACTAACGAGCGCACCGTTACTAACATCTGTCCACTTTAGCCCCGTACACGTCTGACCTGCGCTTGCGCATTTGATGTGTGTACAGTCAGCGAAAATGGAGGAGACCTTTTTGGTTCGATAGTAGTGCTTATACCGTACGCGATGAGTGCGTCAGAGTTTAGCTCACCGTGCTTGATGGAGTGTGTGGTACGATTCCCACAAGACTTTCCATGTTCCATTAGAATAACTACTTGCATGTTTTTTATGCTTGATTTCACATACAGATATCGGCAAACATCTTGAATTATATTTTCTGTCTTAAGGGTTCCGTACCTCAAAAGGAAAAACGCTATCTTTATAGGATCAGATTTGTTGTCCGTCCGTCAGTCTGTCCGTCCGTTTGTCTGTCAAGATCCTTTATCTTGGGAACAAGTGGAGGTATCGAGTTGAAATTAAAACCATATACTCAAATCTAGTCTCTTGAAGTTGTGAAAAAATCGAACGTCTAAGTTAACGTAAAAAAAAGTTACGGCCGTTTATGCCGCAAAAACATTCAACATTCTCAAGGGAATCAAAATTTATAGCTTGTCCGTGGATCTAGAACTATTAAACCTGGCAATTTATATCGTCTTATACTACAAGCACAGGGAAGAAACTGAAAATTATACATTTGTAAGTAAATCATAAAAAAAATTGTCTTTGAAGTTCGGGAAAAGCTCGGCCCCTAAAATTTTGTACGGAACCCTCGGTGGGTGAGTCCGACTCGCACTTGCCCGGTTTTTTTTTTCTATTGTATGGTTTCACTCTATTTCGGCACATATTAAATTTTATATAATAACTAGCTGTGCCCGCGACTCCGTTCGCGTACATTTCGATTTTTACGAAGCAGCATTTGTATGGGGGCCACGTCTTATCATAACTGGAGCTAGAATTTAAATAGCCTATCCTGTGTCCCAGATGTCTATATGTTTTTATACCAAATTTCATCAAATTCGGATAATTGGTTTAAGAGTTATGGAGGAACATACATACATACATACACACATACAGAAAAAAATTCTAAAAATCGTGAAATTAGTTTCAGTATCATATATTGAGCCTATAAACACAATATCTCTGAAAACAAACTAACTTACTCCATGACCGACCCTTACAGATTTATTATTAGTACTAGCTGTGCCCGCGACTCCGTTCGCGTACATTTCGATTTTTACGAAGCAGCATTTGTATGGGGGCCACGTCTTATCATAACTGGAGCTAGAATTTAAATAGCCTATCCTGTGTCCCAGATGTCTATATGTTTTTATACCAAATTTCATCAAATTCGGATAATTGGTTTAAGAGTTATGGAGGAACATACATACATACATACACACATACAGAAAAAAATTCTAAAAATCGTGAAATTAGTTTCAGTATCATATATTGAGCCTATAAACACAATATCTCTGAAAACAAACTAACTTACTCCATGACCGACCCTTACAGATTTATTATTAGTACTAGCTGTGCCCGCGACTCCGTTCGCGTACATTTCGATTTTTACGAAGCAGCATTTGTATGGGGGCCACGTCTTATCATAACTGGAGCTAGAATTTAAATAGCCTATCCTGTGTCCCAGATGTCTATATGTTTTTATACCAAATTTCATCAAATTCGGATAATTGGTTTAAGAGTTATGGAGGAACATACATACATACATACACACATACAGAAAAAAATTCTAAAAATCGTGAAATTAGTTTCAGTATCATATATTGAGCCTATAAACACAATATCTCTGAAAACAAACTAACTTACTCCATGACCGACCCTTACAGATTTATTATTAGTATAGATAGATAGATAGATTGATGTAGCAATTGGTGTACCACATTCAACTTCGGTCTACATTGTAAACAATCCGCCTCAAACCATATCTATCCAATTTATGTAAGTATTTTTTTATAATAATTTGAAAATGTTGGAATGTGCGAGCGAGAGAGAATGCCAGACGTAACAGCATCCTTAAGAAGTGGTGCAAGTCGGGGCAAGGCCTAAAAAAATTATTTAAAACCAGAACTGACAGTCGAAGTAACATATTATTAGCGGATAATTAATGTAGTTATAAATATTTCTCCCTTCTTCCCGTTACCTCAGTTTAAACACCCTATGCCAAGGTCGGCTGGCAGAGATCTCTCTTAGAGATAAGTTCGCCTTCGTAACAATGGTAAGTAATTAATTTTCTAATTTATGATTTTCAGTCAACCTTAACATCGGAATTCGACTCTATCTAGGCTTTTGTGAATGTTATCCGGTACATTTAATTGTAATTTCGAAAACGTACTGGATATTTACTTGTAATTTTATAGGAAGAATCCGATCAGGTACTTGATTCTGTTAGTGCATTATAGTACAATGAGAGATTCGCGGTCGGGTCACGTGATATACTTTTTCATTCCATTGCCGCCTAGAACGTTTGATTCGCAGACGTAGAATTGAAGCGGAAATGAACTTAAATATACGACTCTACGCCTTGATTGCTGTTATGTCTTAACTAAAGAAATTAAGATCCGACGGGCAAATAAGATTTCGTAAGATCCAATTTCACAAGTTTCCTGAGAACGGTGAAGTTGCCTAGCAGCTGTAAAATTGCAGATGATGACTGTTATTATTGCACAACTTTAACAGCGCTGCTACTGACCTCAGTGGTAAAGTCAGTGAACTGCATAAAGTTGTAAAAAAGGAAATACGATTAGTTTAACGGTGTGTGAAGTGGCCAGTGCTCTGGAATTTACCTTTTTGTTTATTAGTTCTATGGCATATGCTTACGACATAATATACCCACCTGAGCTCCGTTCCGTGCTAACGTGAATAAACCGTTGTTGAAAATTGTTCAAATAAAAAAAGGTTCCAATTCATCCAATTGATTCAAGAAATAACGACTCCGATTATCCACATCTTGAAATTAGTGGTTTAAAAAAATATATCATCATCATCATCAGCCAAATGACGCCCACTGCAGGACCCAGGCCTCCCTCGTGGTTTTCATAACCATGAGGGGTTTTGCCATAATCGCCACGCTTGGCAGGCGGGTTGGCGATCGCAGTATGGAGTTAGATTCTCAGGAAGACGCTGCTGCCCGTCTCCTGGTAATTTATTTCCTTAGTCGCCTTCTACGACATCCGCGGAAGGAAATGGAGTGGCGCTATTCTTAATCCGGCACTACACGGAACGAAAAAAAAAACATAAACTCACCAGGGTTTGCCACTTGCCATGCCATTGCCTCTTAAGCCCAATCAACATTAATGAGTCACTGCGTGCGCGCACGCCGGTTTGGCCTACGTATCATAAACGAGTACATCGGCGGCCTATTTTCAATAGCAATTCCTTCCAACCAACCAGATCCGTCGTGAAAGAGTAATTTTAAAAGAGGAACACATTTCTCTTGAAACATTTCCATTGCAAATTCAATTCAATTCAATTCAATTCAAATAATTTTATTCATTGTAAAAACAGAATGTTTACTTAATGAACGTCAAAGTTGTTAGTTTCACAATTAATGGATTATGTGGAGAAGAAGCTAACAAAGAAACTCCACATTTATTCTTTTCAAAACACGTTTTAACTTAATTAACAGAGTTTTCAACTTAAAATATTAGTCATGAATGTGTTGAACACTAGTCACAATCGTCCTTTAAATAACATTAATCTACTGTTTAATGCCAAACATCTTTGTCTTCTAAATAATCATTGATGTTATAGTAAGCCTTTTTGCACAGAATGTGCTTAACACATTTTTTAAATCGCGTTGGAGGTAACTCTAATATATCTTGAGGAATTTTGTTGTAGAACCTTATAAAGGTGTGTTAACTTTTGCAAGTCTAAATAGTGGAAATGACAATTTATGTTTATTTCTAGTATTAACATTATGGTGGCCACCAACATTTTCGAAGTCTTTGATATTTTTTCTAACGTACATAATATTTTCATAAATGTATTGACATGCAACTGTTAAGATGTTGGTTTCTTTGAAGAAATCTCTTAGCGAATCCCTACTACCTAACTTGTAAATAAATCGGATGGCTCTCTTCTGTAAGATGAAGATCGTCTCAATGTCTGCTGCCCGACCCCACAGTAGTATGCCGTAGGACATAATACTATGGAAGTAACTAAAATAAACAAGCCTAGCAGTTGCAACGTCAGTGAGCTCTCTAATTCTTTTGACTGCATATGCTGCAGAACTAAGCCTGTGTGCTAGTTTTACAATATGAGGACCCCATTGCAATTTTGAATCGATTGTGATGCCTAGAAAAACGGTATCTTCTACGAATTCTAGTTTTTCTTTTCCGAGTACAATGTTGTTTTCAACTAATCTTACGTTTGGTAAGGTAAACTTTATACATTTTGTCTTTTTGGAATTTAGAAGCAGATTATTTGCCGTGAACCAATCCAACACACGCGAGAGAGCATCATTTGCATCGTCAAGATTATTTTCTTGTCTCTTAATTTTAAAAATAAGTGACGTGTCATCTGCAAATAATACTATCTCGGACATGTTTTGTACCATAAACGGCAAATCATTTACGTATACAAGGAAAAGGAACGGCCCCAAAATTGAGTGGTACTCCCATTTTTATTTGTGAACCTGTGGATTTTATACGATTTATGTCCGCTTTTTGAACCCTTCCTTTTATCTCAAGATCTTATCTTAAGATCTCATCAGTTCTAAACCTTTCCCCTTTACTCCGTAATGCTCTAGTTTTAGCAAAAGTGTCTCGCAAAAGCATGTAAGGTTCACTTGCTGTCGACTGTACAGGGGATGAGTAGGGAACAACAGACATAGGTGCCGTAACAAAACCAAACATTCCAATGGAAAAGAAAGCTTAGTTATGATTTATTGGTCGAAGCATAAAGTAGTCAAGCATCATCAACTTTTTAGAATGTAAATAAATGCTGACGATGTAGAGTGAACGATGATGATGTAATTTAGATAATACCGCGCTGAATTCAAATTGCCAATAATCGTAAACGCTCATTCCACACCTTTCTATCGGTACAGTCAGCGCTAAGTCGAGGCCGAGGCTTATTTTGTGGTAATACATCCAATATTTTTATTATAGGTTTTTTACCATTTTAACATAAAAAGTACCCGAAACCGGCGTGTGCGCATGCAACGACTAAGGAATGTTGAGGAAGCGAAAGTGATCTGTCAGGATCGTGGCAAGTGGCAGTCCCTGGTCTCCGCCTACCCCTCTGGGATGCAGGCGTGAGTTTATGTATGTTTGTACCATTTTAACACAGTGCGAAGTATGCTAATTGAAGTTAGAGCCGTTCGGTGTTATTTATTAAAATGGGATTCCCTTATTCACTCCACAAACGCAGTATACATAGTCTGTGGCCTTGGTCTGTAGTAAAGTCTTTCCCTTGTAAAGTGTCTACCACAGAGCTCATGTCGCTTTTAGTGATAAGACCGCCAGTTGTATACTATGTAACTTAGATATTTAAGATTTTTTATGTATCTTTATAATGTATGGTGTGCAAATAAGGAGTATTAATGTAATGTAATCTCATGGAGTGTTTTAAGGATACCTACGTGTTTTTATAAATAAAACCATGACGGCCTTGTTTATACAAACAAGATTCTTCTAAAGCACTCCTCAGATCCAGCTATTTAATCTGTGGTTACGTCTTTCCCTTGTAGTATCTCTACCACAGACTATTTTAATCGGCGTTTATCGAGTGTTTGAAGGAATCGTGCTTTATAAATAAAAGCGTCCCACGGGAAATCCTCCGTTTTTTACATTACATACTAGCTGACTTGGCAAACGTTGTTTTGCCAAATTAAATTAGCCTACGACCTACTCGTATTCTCAGACCTACCAAATATACTTACACAAAAAATTTCATGAAAATCAGCGAAGCCGTTTCGGAGGAGTTCGGTAACAAACACTGTGACACGAGCTTGACCACTTTATTAGAGCAAATTAGAGGCTTTACCAAAGCCGTAGAGAGTCAGAGGTAAGATACAACATTAGCACGTGAATCTATTAACATAGGTAAATAAATTAAAGAGTTCATCGCCCTGTGAAACTTGTTTCTCGCAAGGCGCAACAGATTACGGTGCTTGATATGTTTTAAACATTTCTTTAAACAGTATCACTGCACAATATCTGAGGATTTTAGTTGTCATTAAACAATATTTGCCATCCAATAAAGCGTCTACTGTTGACGCAGCGTAGGCCGTCCACCAGTTCGCTAGACAGACGATCCGAGGCAGATTGCTTGTCTAGAAGTGGCGTGCCTCGGGGTAGGTCCAAATAGTGGACGAGTACGGTACTGATTAATTGATTGGAAGCGTTGAAATTTCAGAGTTACACTACAAATGAACTATTAATTCTCAAATTACTGTAAAAGTAAAAAGTTCAAAAAGCATTTCCTCACATTAGTTTCTATTTCTGACAAAGGCAGAAAATAGTAACTTAGTAAAAGATTCCATTTTCGTTAAGAACTAACTTATTTTGGCAAAACCGAAGTGCACCAACCAATGACCACGGTACACCAGCGTGCTGTGGCACACACTTTGCGGAGCGCTGTTTTAGATCAACATAGTAATTTTTTTATACAAATTTGAAACTTGACGCAGTCAATGCGCACGAAGGGTTCCATACCATTATCTATACAATATTAGACACAAATATCGAGAAAAAACGGCAAAAATCAAGTTTGTTGTATTTGTTGTACATAAATAAAAAATGGATAGTGAAGAAACACATTTTCAGGACTGCTATAACCAGATAATGTTATTTCTTCTTGATATTTCTTAATTTTTATCGTATTTCAAACATTTTATCCAGTAAGTAGGTAGTAGGTATATGGTGGAATAAATAAAATAGGTCGTCGTTGATTGGTTGATGATCCAAGTTGCTTATTTATCTATCTAATCAGCCCATAAACAGAGCCCAGTCTTGGGCATAGGCCTCCTCTCTTTCACGCCAACCCATCCGGTCCTACAATATTACCAGCTGCCTTCACAATGTGTCGTAGGCCTACCGGCCTACCCCGTCTAACTAAATCTAATTCATAAGCAGCCTATATACGCCCCACTGTAGGGCACAGGCCTTCTCTCAGAGAGACAGTATGGGCTTAATTCCCACGTGTGCCCACCGCGGATTGGCGATTTCAAGCGCTGAGGTATGTGAATAGCTCAAACTCTCAGGTTTCCTCACGATGTTTTCCTTCACCTTTAGCGAGTGGTATTGCTACTATAACTTCACAAATGTACTTAACTTAGAAAACAAAGTCATAGGTACATGCCAGCACTGGGAACCGAACCTGGGTCTCTTGCTTCCGAGTCCAATGTTCTACCCACTTGGCTACCACCGCTCATCTAAACGTCAAGTAACGTCTGCAATTTTATTCCGCTGTTACAAAAACTTGTACCAGCGGAATAACATGCCTAATTACCACATCACTGGTTTGATTAATCATTAAAAAGTAGACATCTGAAATGTAAATAACCAATTAATGCCCGAAAGATTTCTTTGCACCTACGAGTATCAGTTGCGCATGCTCGATTCACTCTATTTGCTCTAGTACTATCAACCTCTACTGAAAACAAGGTTTTCGTTCAATTCTCGCTCTTTTACCGAGCCCGGTAAGAGCTACCTGGGCGCATTGCAACTTGGTATTAAATGCACTAACGTCAAAGTAAAATGCGATGCTCATGGATACGGTATTTAGCTACGGTAATAGTTTCATCAACTACACATATTATGGTTCTAATTCAACGTATGAGCTTTGTGGTTATTCACTCTCTCGCAGTCTTTCATTCACTGGCCGTTCACTGAGATAGGTAAACAAGAGCACGTCAAAAGTAACGCCATAACTTTAAGCTAGCTGTGCCCGCGACTTTACTCGCGTGGGATTAAAATCTAGGTATCCTACGCATGCCTTTGAATTTGATTTCTTTGATTTGCGCTTCTTCGACGTGTCAAACGTCAAAGAGTGAGACAAAAAGGGTCGAGAACATTACCACTTTCATTTAAAGGAATTGACTGGTGTGTTACCAGTGATGACTTATGGCACTGAAACGTGGTCTCTCACTATTATGGGCCTCACAAGAAAGCTCAAGGTGGCGCAACGAGCTATGGAAAGGGCTATGCTCGGAATTTCTCTAGACCGAATCAGAAATGATGAGATTCATAGCCCAGCGGATTAGTAAGTTGAAGTGGCAGTGGGCGGGGCACGTAGCACGCAGAACTGATGGCCGCTGGGGCCGAAAAGTTCTTGAATGGAGACCACATATCGGCAAGCGCAGCGTAGGATGACCAGGCACAAGATTGACAGATGACCTCATCCAAGTGGCAGGAAGACGTTGGATGCAAGCCGCTACCAACCGGTCGTTTTGGAAATCAATGGAGGAGGCCTATGTCCAGCAGTGGACTTTTTGTGGCTGAATGATGATGATGAACTGGCCTGCCCTTCCTATGTAGGTACAGGCCCTTCGGCAATTAGTGGCCAAGTTACGGGTGGGTAAATTTGCCCCCTACACCGTATTAATTCAGGACATTGTACTGTTACGACAAACTGTGTGTTTTCCAAATTTCATTCCAATCTTTTCAGCTGATTGCGTAACGTAACGTCTAATTAAACAAAACTACTTTCTCAGAAGTTAGTTTCCTCCAACGCAGCGGAGCTTTACCTTGTTTATTACGGACAACACAGGGTTATTATTTAAATACAAAATTACCAACACGCCAATGTTTGTGTTTTTGTCTTTTGCTCCACGAGGTTTTCCCAGATACATATTTTGAGAAATATCAGGTTTTACATAGTTTTTCAAAATTTCGCCTATAGTACCTGCAACTAGCTGTGTTTGTACGATTCTTGGACAACGTCATCTATTTTTAAAACACAAGGTTCGCTCGCACAACGCCATCTATTTTAAACTTAAAATAAATATTATCCCACGGGATCGCATTACCGGGATATCAAATATGCTTTTCACCTCACTAGCTCGTAAAAGCTCTGTTTATCATTCGAAATCTGCGTGGAAAATCGCACTTTATCCGCTAGCGTGGAAAGTGTTTTTAAAATTCGAATATTTTTATTCAATAAAGGTTTCGTACAATAAATTACATATATATAGAACCTCATTGGTTTCGTAATAGTTTATATTCTCTGCAGCCAGTCCATTGATGATTGAAATGCAAATACTTATTTCATGTCATGCGCCAGCCTCATTTAAAGAATCGCACTGGCCGGCAAGAAAATTTGATTTAAAAAAAAAACTTTAAAATTTTCTTCTCTTTATTGAATTCACTTTACTTCCATTATTTTGGTTTGTTTTTTGATAAAATCGAAAGAAATCATAAAATATGAGCGAAGCTAGCAGCGACGAAGATATAAATTAACAGTAATTTAATATTTATTAAAACTGTTTTTCTTGCACCTAACATTTTCCTCGCTTTAGTGAGGTGAAAAGTTGTGTGTTGCGCTCGGCAGCAAAGTTATTTAGCGTCTCGTACCTTTGAAACCCTCGCTACGCTCAGGATTCTATATTTGAACCACTCGCTTCGCTCGTGGCTCAATCCTAGAATCCTTCGCTTGCTCAGGTTTCAATACAAGGTACTCGCGCCAAAAATTAACTTTGCAGCCTTGCATAACAAATAACTATTGTATTGTATATTGTGTTTTCAGTATTGTGCCGTTAAATAAATGAGTTATCTATCTATCTATCTATGTCTCAATTCAGGTCTTTGTCTATCTGTACGCCAAGTTTCATGTAAATCCGTTTAGCCGTTATTGCGTGATTGAGTAACAAACATCCAAACATCTCCACAAACTTTCATATTTATAATATTAGTAGGACACCTACCAATGTCAAGTCTTACATTAACACATAAGCAAACTTACAGAGCCACAAAAAAAACGGATCACTAAAGAAAAGAAAATTAATAAAAAAACACCCAAAGGTCCTAGAATGAAGGTTGTTATAAAGGACAAACTTAATTGATGTGTTCAAGGAATAGCACATTTTAAAAATAACCCTCCACCCACTTCCATTTCCTCTCAATATGTATTAAGACACAGTAAAAAGAAAACCTTCTCTACTAGCAAACTGTTTTTACTAGTTTTTACCGGCTTTCCCCCTAGAGAGCGGAAAAAGTTGCTGGCAACATTAAGGAAGTTATGCGCATTAAAAAAAAGTTACACAACCAATAAAACAAAATGAGCGCTGCCTGCGAACGATCGAAAGTTTTTTTTTATAGTTTCCTCAGTCAGCCAGCAGCATAAATAAAGGAAGAGTTGGCACTACAGATTAAACTTTATTGTTGTCTGAGGGAAGTGCAAAACGTGGGAAAGGTCTATTTCCCTACAGGTCACATGGGAGAAAAAGATAAGCGAAAATGGTTGCGTGACAACATACCTACCTTTGCTTCACAGCACCTTTACGGCTAACTTTTCAAAGAAAACTAACTTAACCCCATAATTAAGGTTAAACACCCGACATGAACGGGTTTAGTCAACAAAACGAACAAATTTTCCTATGGAGAAAACTTGTAAATCGAAAAAAAAAATATCAGGGCCGCGCTTCATAAAACTACAACGCATAGTTTATTATGACGATCCGATGTAGCCTCCTTGTCTGTGGGTTAATCGACTTTGAAAATAATTAAATAGGCCCCAGCTGCACCATCATTATATTTTAATGCCGCAAGCGATTTTAGTGTGGGACGGCTGATATTTTTATTGCGATTTCGAAATTTTGCCCATAGTAAAAGTTAAAGCGAAACCTGGTCGAAGTCCTCCGGCAAAAAATCAAGCAAGTGAATCCGAAATTAACTTAATAATATGTAGTTTTAGTCCGAAAATAGCAAAAGTTATTCGTATCGACAAGTAGAACACCGTATTTTCCGAAGGTGTATCGGATTTTGTTACCATAGTACAGTCGACAGCACATGTTCCTTTACATTTTAGTTGCAAAGTCGCCCGTAATGTAACTGAATAAAGTGCTCACATGTAAAGGTTGGTGTGCTGTCGACTGTACAAACTGTATTAGACTGTTGTGGAAGATTGGTAAGTACAGTGCTTGCAGACCAATGCAGGCACTGAGGCGCGAGACACACAGATGGGACGTGGGGCGAGGGCGCGGTAATATGTATAGAGTCAGACCACAGTCCTTACTCCTCTTTCGCTCTTGGTCTGTGACTCTATACATATTACCGCGCACTCGCCCCACGTCCCATCTGTGTGTCTCGCGCATAACTCGCCTTTGATTTCCGGTCGGGTAAAAGTTTAATGTTGCTAAACGCTCCTTACAATCATTCAAAATTTTAGAATGTGCGAAAGAGACGGAATGCCACAAAATTAAATGTAATAGGTATATAAAAATCTCGTGTCACAGTGTTTGTTATCGAACTCCTCCGAAACGGCTTCACCGATTGTTATTAAATTTTTTGTGTACTTATATTTGGTAGGTCTGAGAATAGGTCGTAGGCTAATTAATATGGCAAAACAACGATAATAATAATGTATCAAGTTCCCTACAAACTAAACACGGGTAAGTGATTATGTTCTTCCATGTTCAGCTAGAGAGTTACTGTTGTTAGTCCATCTATATGGCACCGTTTTCGCCGGAATGCACCGGATTGAATGACATTCCTTGAATGCCTCGGAAAGCGTTTTTTTTACAGCGAATTTGGAACGCGATGCGGGCTATTAAAATTGCTTTACCTGATCCCATGATCCCAACATAAAATGTTCGGGATACCTCTAAATGCACTAATGCAAACGTTAGTGTAAATAATAAGCTTTAGCACAGTATACAAAGCTAAGTTGCTAACATAGTCGTGAGTTCTTCTTTTTACTAATATAATATGGATGCGTGCGTCTGAAATAAAATAAATTATTATTATTATTAAACGAATGCATTCTGGGTTAAATAATTACATCGAACCTTGGCGTAAGCGAGCGGAATCTTAAATAAACACTATCAATTTCGTTGCGGGCTTCTCAATTCAATTCAATTCAAATATTTTTATTCATTGTAAAAACAGAATGTTTACTTAATGAACGTCAAAGTTGTTAGTTTCACAATTAATGGATTATGTGGAGAAGAAGCTAACAAAGAAACTCCACATTTATTCTTTTCAAAACACGTTTTAGCTTAATTAACAGAGTTTTCAACTTAAAATATTAGTCATGAATGTGTTGAAAACTAGTCACAATCGTCCTTTAAATAATATTAATCTACTGTTTAATGCCAAACATCTTTGTCTTCTAAATAATCCTTGATGGTAAGCCTTTTTGCACAGAATGTGCTTAACACATTTTTTAAATCGCGTTGGAGGTAACTCTAATATATCTTGAGGAATTTTGTTGTAGAACCTTATACAGTGCCCCATAAAGGATGTGTTAACTTTTGCAAGTCTGAATAGTGGAAATGACAATTTATGTTTATTTCTAGTATTAACATTATGGTGTACACCAACATTTTCGAAGTCTTTGATATTTTTTCTAACGTACATAATATTTTCATAAATGTATTGACATGCAACTGTTAAGATGTTGGTTTCTTTGAAGAAATCTCTTAGCGAATCCCTATTACCTAACTTGTAAATAAATCGGATGGCTCTCTTCTGCAAGATGAAGATAGTCTCAATGTCTGCTGCCCGGCCCCATAGTAGTATACCGTAGGACAAAATACTATGGAAGTAACTAAAATAAACAAGCCTAGCAGTTGCAACGTCAGTGAGTTCCCTAATTCTTTTCACTGCATATGCTGCACAGCTAAGTCTGTGTGCTAATTTTACAATATGTGGACCCCATTGTAGTTTTGCATCGATTGTGATGCCCAGAAATACAGTATCATCTACAAATTCTAGTTTTTCATGTCCAATTACTATGTTGTTCTCAACTACTCGTACGTTAGGTAAGGAAAACTTTATCCATTTTGTCTTTTTAGAATTTAGCAGCAGATTATTTGCTGTGAACCAATCTAGTACTTGCGAGAGAGCATAATTTGCATCGTCAAGATTATTTTCTTGTCTCCTTATTTTAAAAATAAGTGACATGTCATCAGCAAATAACACTATCTCAGACATTTTTTGTATCATTTAAATCATTTGTATAGACTAGGAAAAGGAGCGGCCCTAAGATAGATCTCTGCGGGACTCCTATTTTTACAAGTGAACCCGAGGATTTAATACGATTTACGTCTGCTTTTTGGACCCTTCCTTCTAAATACGATCTTAAAAGATCTAAACCTGAGATGTAAACCCTAAAACTCTCTTATTCGCTCAAACATTCTAGTTATAAAGTCACCAGTAACGTAACTGAGCATAGTGCGTGGATATAGACTAGGCTGGTGTGCTGTCGACTTTAATCATCAGTCCACCTCTGTCCACGGTGGGTATAGGCCTCTTCCCCATTACGTCATCTTTTGCGGTCTCTCGCCAAACGCATCTACTGTCGCTGTCTTGTCATTGTACTTAATTTAAAAATAAAGAATTAATACTGACTTCCCTAAGTTATTCTTTTTCACACTAACCACGGCCAGAAACCGTTATCAGCTCCCGTACTCACGACGTTAATTTCGCCAACTTGTGTTACAATTGAGCATGTTTATTTAACAATTCAGCCAAAATATGCTCTTAGTTATCGACGTGCTCTGAAGTTTCAATAAGTAAAAGGCTATTTCTATTGACCAAAACACTTATTAAGTCGTTATTTCTGACATATTTTATTCAATTGTGGCGTAATATGGAACAAGCAAAAGTCGAGACTAGAGACGCTGGTCTATAGAACGCCTTACTTGACATGGACATTCTTCTACGTAGGAAAATGATTTCCTGAAGGCTGTAATATTGGTAGAGCGACACAAATTTAATAAAATCATGTTATAAGCCTCAACATTTAAGAAAATATAAATATGAAAAAAAAACCTCGTAGAACAAAAGTTGTAAAACACAAACTCTAATTGGGGTGTTAGCAATTGCCCAATTGGGCATTTTAGAAATAACGCCGTATTTTGGAAAAAAATGCGTTTGACTCAGGTGAGTGATGTCAATGACTCTAACAAGAGCGTCGATATTTCGGCGCGACGCGATCAATCATTGGCGGATACGGAAAGAAGTGGCGCGCCTTGTGTCCAGTAGGTAATCAAAACAATCATGCAGAAACTAAGCAATGTAGGTTCTATAGATAAGCTACTCTACTAGTTTTACTTAAGTTATTAAGGCTGCTCTTACGTGGAGCATGCTGTCTCGCTCGCACATTTTAACATTTTTTTTTATATTGAAATAATATGAGTACCTAAACTTTTGACAATTAATGTGGTCTGAGGTTTGATGGACAATTAAATTGCGGATATTCAAGGCATATTTTTCTTATCCTGTACTAAAATTTTTTATTGAAAATTTTATTCAGAAATTAATAACATTGAAACAACTTTTCTTTATACATATCCGTTATATTTATTAATATTTCTTTCCGTATCGGAGAACAAAAATATATTTAAAATGTCCGTAATTTAATTATATACATTAAACCTCAGACCACATTTATTAAAAGTTTACTCATTTCATTACAATAATTAAAAATGTTAAATTGTGCGAGCGAGATAGCACGCTCCACGTAAGAACAGTCGTCGTGCATGAACCGTGACGTGAGATAAAGCTTGGTCTACTTCTGCTTGCCCCTTCGGGATACAGGCGTGTGTGTGAACTAACCGGTTTTTTTTAAATAGTCTCCGTAGTGTTTAGCTGTGATTTACCGTTAGTTTGTTTCATCATCATCATCATCATCAACCCATTATGTCCCCACCGAGGGGCACGGGTCTCTTCCCTGAGGAAGGTATAGGCCATACTCCACCACGGGGGCCAAGTCCGGATTGGTGGAGGCTTGTAGACTAGTGGCTCGTCTACTGTCAGAAGTTTGTTTAATTTATCTTAATCTACGTTACACTAATAATATATTTTACGAACTTAGCGGTTTTGTTGGTAGAAAAGCTACTTGTAGGTAGATAACAAACGTTTGGCAGTGAATTTGCGTTTGTCTGTTTAATTCATCTTCAGCCAGCTCTTACGAGAAGGAAAATCCTGTTTCATAAAGCATATAGGTACGTCTGCGAAGATGTACAGAGCTCGTTAACCCTTTGTACCTATTGCTGTAAGTCTCAATCTAAGGAGACAATGAAATGTAGATTGATAGGATTGACATGTAACAAGAAACTCACGCTTGTATCCCGGAGGGTTAGGCACCGACCAGGGTTTACCACTTGCCACGATCCTGACAAACATTTTTCGCTTTATCATCGAGTTTGTAACAAACGTACGACAACTTTAGAATGGGTAAAACAAAAGCTCACAAATGAATGCCAAACAGTACAAATAAACTCACAAACCGCCGTCGAATTCCTCAGACGCACGCCAGCGGCGGCCTAAACTTGGCAAAATCAGTGTCAATGCCCCAGAAAAGCTCGTTTTGTCCTAACTTATTCGTGTGAACCGAATCCTAAGCGATATGTTCGTCCGAGGCTAACATAATGAAACACTCACTACACAAGGCTTACTCAGTACACAGTACTGTAACGATACCTCTTTATAGTAGCTGGCCAGCGCTGCCGTCTAGTTACATTTTGAATTGATTGAAGGGAAATCGTTAAATTTTATTTTGATGTGTTGGTCGATGACTAGCTAGGCTAGGAAATAGATGAGATATTTAGAAGATAGCATAAAAAGGTTATTATTTGCGAATGTCGATGTCGTTTGCTGCATAGGTGCTGTTATCGAACAATAACCTGACGATTTCTCTAATAACTTGACCAAATGTCTTTGACTTCGTATTTCGGATCTCATTAGCGGGGGACATGAAGTGTTGTGACTTGGAATTCTTCGAACTTGAACTTAGTCAAGTTAAGAAATAACTGAATAATTTAATTATTTTTTTTAGACATAGGACGACACTCGCAAGGGACCGGATGAGTTGGCGTGAAAGAGAAGAAGCCTATGCCCAACACTGGGCTCTGTTTATGGGCTGATTAGATGAAAATAATGAAAAAGAAAAATCTGTTACTTGTCTACCGCAAAAACATTCCGCCTGCGCTGATTTTTGATCAAGTTATCTGACGAGCATTATATATACAAACTGATGATTATATTGTCTTCCTCATCGTAGACCGACGATGGCGACGGTTGGCTAGGACTTTTGCGGCGATAGGATCTGATGTTTTTCGCAATACCCAGTTTGTTGTGCATTTCCTGAAGAGGGACTCTGTTAATATATCCACTACGTTTATTTGTCCGTATAGTTATAATGATGATCCACACAATACAACCACTTGCCCTGGTCTCAAACTAGGAAACCTCGCGCTACTATTTGTTACAACGTTTTTTACTTTTTTATGGTACAGATAAGACCTACAAAGGGCATCATCTCTGGAATAAGGTAGCCAGTTGTCTGCGATACGTGAAACGTGTGTTAGTAAAAACAGTAATATGTATATATTCAAACTTTGTGTGATGTTTGTGATGTCGTTGTTTCTGGTTCCCACGACACAGGGTATCCTAATGTGGGGCCCGAAGCAATGTATGTGCCTGTATGTAAATGTATATGTTTTTGTTTATAGTGCAGTTCCTTTAGTATTTAATCCCGGTGAATACTGAAAATCGGCGTCCATGTGTGAGTAGCACTCAGAGTCCCGAACTGAATGGAAAATCACATTTTTGCTAGAAAAATAACATAACATAAACGGAAAGGGACTACCACTTGCCACGACCCTGACCGATCTAGTTCGCTTCGTCAACATTCATTTAGTCATTGCATGCACGCACGCCGTTTTCGGTTATCTCCTAAGCAATGTTCGATTTATTTCCAAATGTCCGCGCAGGGTTGGCGGACAGCATCAGCGCTACAAATTACAGACGTAACAATGAGTTAATCTTCTAATATCGATTACAACGGCCGAGACTAAAGTCTCTATAATGGAATTCACCTTGGAACAATAAAGTTGACCGACTGCTGACTGACTTGTTGCGTCAAACAATTTAATTGTCCGCCGTTCTTGTTACGCTGCCTAAGGAACTAGTAAACGATTGTAACCAGTCAAATTGATCAATGTGATGTGACTCAACAATAGTATTCAGTCTATTTCACAACCTCCTCTGTTGGCAAGGCATCTGGTACAACTTAGGCTGGGCACAATTACTGGGTACAATTACGACTTTCGAACGTGATTTGGCGCGATTTCAATCGCATTGGGCTCCCCCTATCAAGCCAATGCCTATACTATGCATATTTATATCAATTTCTATGTAGGGTGTAACTACTATTCAATGCTCTGAGGGTAAGCAGCCTATATAACATAAGCAGCCTATATACGTCCCACTGTAGGGCACAGGCCTTCTCTCAGAGAGAGAGTATGGGCTTAATCACCACGCGTGCCCACCGCGGATTGGCGATTTTAGGCGCTGAGGTTTCCTCAAGATGTTTTCCTTCAGAGTTAGTGAGTGGTATTGCTACTATAACTTCACAAATGTACATAACTTAGAAAACAAAGTCGTAGGTACGTGCCCGCACTGGGAATCGAACCTAGGTCTCTCGCTTCAGAGTCCAATGTTCTAACGGCTAGGCTACCACCGCCTGTATATACCTATATACATCCGGAAATGGAGAGTTCTACTCGTCAAAACGAACAACTTTTACTATGAGGAACATTTCGAAAAAATACCACCTGTTCCATACTAAAATTACCCTCAGCGCCGGCACTGAAATGTACTGAATCGGTTTCGGTTGAATATAGGTTTTTTGTTACTAAGTACAAATTGTACTATGAAGTCGTGGAGGATTGGTTTGAGGATTGTGCAGTGCTAGGACTGGCACACAAACATATAGGTAATCCTCCTTTGATGTCCAGTCGGGTAAATGTCTCTAATATTGCTAAATGTATGTAGGGACTTTCTTACACCCTGTATGAACATCTGGCTCTAGGCACAATTGACGTCCGCGTTAGTTACAGGCTCAAAGATCCGAGGACGTCCACGTTTTATTCGGAAACCAGCTTTTCCTAGTAAACCACTGCTTTTTGCTGAGTTTGCACCATTGGTAAAGCCACTGAATCCGTATTTGTACTGCGACTGAAAGCTAAAGCACAGATTGGCTAGAGTCAATTACCTAGTCGGTCGTACGTAACTCGTACAGTCTGACAATAGATTCATAATAATCTCTCTGATTAATGAATATTTATACGACTGCATCGCAATCGCAACACGATTAGTAAGCCTAGCACGCTCTCGATGTGTGAGATTCATGTAACGATAATATCTTCAACAGTTGTAACAATCTACTTGGCTATGCTTAGTAGATGTCGTGGGACACTAAAAAGCAGAAATAAAATCTAATTAGCCTTATGAGCATTGTAAAACTACAAATAGTAATATATACAATTTTACACACAATAATTTTCGCGATGGACTTCTGACCTAAATGGCTACTAGAGCCCCTAGTACTGCTACTAATACTTAAGAGCCATTTAAGAAGTAGTGTAAGAGTGCTTAGGAAAGTTTTAGTTAGAAAAATGCTTGGAACGTTCAGGCTGCAGAATCTGGCTCGTAGCATCGAGCTGGGTAAGGACCTAATCTCGAAGACCAGCTGTTCGATGGGGGGGCTGCGCAAACTACGCAGCGCACGCGCATAGCAAGTTGATGGCTGTCACCCGTCAACCGGTCGATTTGAAATCAAACGCGCCCATTCAGGGGTGACGTGCGCCGGCGCAGGAATCCCGCCGAGAAATCGCCGCGAGTTGAATAATTTATTGCGTTACAGCCGCAGCGATGCGGGTTCAGTGAGCCTGGGTGAAACGGACGAGCGCCTCTGGGGAGGTGTGTGAGTGCTACCTGAATGAAAAGGCAATGTGGATGCTGATAATATTTGTGTGTAAAGCACACCCGCTGGCAGCGGCTGGGTGAGGATGGCCGAGGCAGAAGGAAGTGGCATGCCTTGGGGGGGGGGGGCTGTCCAGTAGTACTAGCTGATTGATTGATTGATGCTCCCTTTTGTGCAAAAAGGGTTAATATTTTTTAATTTAAGTTTAGCTGTACGATTTTGTTTTTCTTATTTTGCATGTAATTTTTGGCAATAAACCTTTTTATTCTTATTCAATGCAACCAATATTTACCTACTGCTATTATTGCTGCTTTTTAAGAAGCCTATTTACGTCCCACCGCAGGGCACAGGCCTTCTCTCAAAGAGAGAGTAAGTTACGTACATTTGTGAAGTTATAGTAGCACTACCACTCGCTAACTGTGAAGGAAAACATCGTGAGGAAACCTGAGTATCTGAGCTATTCACATACCTCTGCGCTTGCAACGCCAATCCGCGGCGGGCACGCGGGTTGATTAACCTATACTCTCTCTCTGAGAGAAGGCCTGTGCCCTGCAGTGGGACATAATTATGTAGGCTATAAAAAAATCATTGATGCACATTGCCTAAACTCATAGATTAATAAATAGGAAGACTAATTGTACTATTCGGCTAGGCAATGTACGTTATGTACGTCGAATTGTGATAATAAACTATTAATTGTACTATTATTAGGTAACGCTGCTGGCGTCTTAGGGATCTTTGTGGCTTAGGGCCCTGTTTGATAGAACTTACAATTCATGGTTTACTATGACAATTCGGTGCACATTTCAAAGTCGATTAACCCATTAACAAGTAGAAAGACTCAGCTACGCAATATACATCTAATTGTCATAATACACTATGAATTGTAGTTTCATGAAACGTGAAATTTGCACCTGAAAGGCATTCTCTCCGTACTAGACCGATCCAGCGAACATACCATAGAGATTTCAACCGTACCCCTTTCTAGAGTATTTCTCAAAACTTTACGCAACTGAGCCGTCTCTGTCACACGCAACTCGTATGGAAGTGATACACAATGAGAAATTGATCCTGTATGTATGCAAGTTATTCATCGATCCATTGTTCCCACCGCGAAGCCTAAGCCAATCGCCCATTGAAGAATTTCTTCTCAAAATATCTTTGGCGTGGGAGAGTTGAAGCTTATGTTATTATTAATTTCTGAATTGAGAATTTTACTAACTAAATAAAAACAGATTATGAACCTTACGTAGGTATGTCTATTTCTTATAAATTATT
Source organism: Yponomeuta evonymella (assembly GCA_963969515.1). NCBI lineage: Eukaryota > Metazoa > Arthropoda > Insecta > Lepidoptera > Yponomeutidae > Yponomeuta > Yponomeuta evonymella. The sequence goes on from OZ018347.1 coordinate 4,201,916, forward strand.
TAGCTATCGCTCTGTCTCATAAGATTGCTCAAACTTAAGTTCATACTTACATAATTAAATTCTCAATGCAGTAACCGGCGGTAAGTAAATTTCACATACTTACACAATATCACAATTTGCTGAAGAAGGGCTAACATTAAAGGATATTTAGATGACAAAGATGTCTGGAATTAAAGCCAGTTCAATGCATTATTACTGTTAATTATGTAAGCTCTGTTAATAAGGAATATGTTTGAAAAGACCAAACTTAGTCTTTTTGTCCATTTCTTCTCCAAAATTATCTACATTTTGAAATGGACACCTAGTTTTACTAGTGACGTTCAATAAGTCACAGTTTCTGTATAAATTTGAATAAAAAAAATTAATTTTTGATACGTAGGTACGATTAATGAAAGTGGGCAAAGCGAGACGAGTGTAGCTGGGCGAAAAATTAAAGTTCTCTTCTCCGGAAACTTTTTACGTTGTGTTCGCCCGTAACGCAAGTGAATAAAGTTTGAAGTTGGATGTGAGTTTGAAGTTGGATGTGAGTTTCTCAGTGCAAAAGTACATTACTGTCGACTGTACACATACTTCGACTAGAGCGCCGTGACATATTATATTACACCTATTAAGACATATACGTTGTACGAACTGAAAAAGTTTGGGAACATATGGCCTTGATATGAAATAAAAACTGCGCCGCACAGCCAGGGCCGCGTTTCATAAGACTACATAGTTTTCTATGATAATTGTAGTCGAGTTTTCCTACTCGTTACTTTAAATAATCCGATTTTGCAATGTACATCGTGTTGTCACAGTAAACCGTGAATTGTACCTTTATGAAACAGGGACCAGAGAGAGCCTTTGCCTCAATTACGCCCTGGAGCGGTAGTCGAACCTCAAACGATGCCTTAGTTTCCGATGAAGAACCTGCTTTGTAAGTAATCATGTCTTAGAAGTTATTATGGACAACTAACGATAACGACGTCATTGCATATGAAATTTAGTTGGCTATGGGCCGATTCTGCCGGGCTCCTGTGGGTTGTGGTCCGGGTGTGGATTCATATCTTTTGAGTAAGATTTGAATTTTTATCCTACGTGAGAATTACATTAACATGAAGTTAAAGAATAAATCAATTAAAGAATACATTTTATATTTTTTTTTATACATTTTATTTCTTTAAAATACTTAACATAGATTTGAGAAAAAAAGTAACGATTTTTTCAATGATGAAAATGAAAAATAATGGCTAAATAGCTGGCTGGTAACAGAAAAAAATAGGCTGGAAAAGCGGCAATCCGATTTTCATTTGTTTTTTCGAGTTTTAGACTTTATTTATTTACTTTTAATTTCCTTATATTCGTAATGAAAAGCACAGTGTTTACCTCATGTTAAAGACTTATTTATTTAGTCCCTCGAAATATTGCCAAATCCCGTCTCGGGATTGAATAAGTTACCCTAGGGTAACAATCACAGAAAATTATTTTCCCTGTTCTGTGGTAACAATGTACTATTGTTTGTTTACTCTGTGTTTCTGCGGCAATTTGAATAAATCGTTTTTCATTTAGTGGACAAGTAGGGGTTGGTTAATGAAAACGTCTAAACATCGAATCATACTTTCTCATTTGCTCAGAACTTTGTTAGAGGCATGATGTCATAGGTACCACAACCTCAGGCCCCAGTGGACTTACCCGTCCGCCCACTAAGCGAACCACAGCTTCTATAAAAGGCAAGTCCAAACACAGCAGTCTACAAGCTCCACTAGACTGCTCATTAAAAAATACGTGCTGCTGCTTGTTTAGTTCGAGCACGTTTTATTTTAGTTGTTTGTCAAGCTTTGATCCGTTTTCACGAGAATTTTGCTAATCTATGTCCTAAGTCTGTGACAAAATGTCAAGAAGACGTGTCATTTTTAGGGTTCCGTACTCAAAAAGGAATCCTTATAGTTTCACCATGGCTGTCTGTCTGTCTGTCTGTCTGTCTGTCTGTCTGTCTGTCCGTCTGTCCGTCTGCCTGTCCGCGGCCTAGCTCACTGGCGATTAGTACGAGAAAGCTGAAATTTGGCATAGACATATTAATCAAGTACCTATATTATAAACTATTATAAAAAAATTCTTTTTAAGCCCCCTACACCTAAATTAGGGATGCATTTTTGTCTCGCCTAAACCATAATGTGGGATATCGTTGGATTATGTTTAAAAATATTATGGGTATATTACGGATATATTTTTTTATTTAGGGTTCCGTTTGCGAAATATTAAGCTTTAAAGCCAAGGATTGGGTAAAACGTTCTTGTTTAAAGCGCAATTTTTTGTCCGAGTAGGGCGCCCCAATCCTGGCTAAACGGTTGATTGTAGAAACGTGAAAAATTTCAGGGTAGTAGCATATATTATATAATGAACATAAAAGGAAAACTATCACGGATAAGTGGGCATCACAAATAAATAATTAATAGGCGACAAACCTGTAAAAGGAAAACTTCGTACAAAATCCATTGAAAATGACGTTGATGAAGTTGTTAGTTCTGTAAAGCAGATAAAATCCCATCTTTCTATGGAATCCTACACTGCACGTGGCCCGACACGCACTTGGCCGGATTTTACATGTACCATCAGAGTAAAAGAAATTCTCTAGAAAAAGTACAAAACTTCCTGAAACGTTCTGACCACGGAACATTCTGTTCTGTGGTTCTGACCCTCAGACTATAATTTTTTCCCAAACGACTCGACGACCTCGTGGCGCAGCGGTAGTGCATCTGCATGCCATGCGAGAGGTCCCGGGTTCGAATCCCGGCTGGGGACAAAAAATAACCGTAGGTCTTGGATGTTTACATGTTTGTGATGTCGTTGTTTCTGGTTCCCACAACACAGGGTATCCTAGTGTGGCGCCAGACGCAATGTATGTGCCTGTATGTAAATGTTTATGTTTTATGTTTATGCAGATTATTAATCTTTATAGTAAACGGTATGAAATTAAGAATCGAATCTCGGAATGCGGTAAGAGTAGACGTAACGTAACCGTAAAATGGGTGCGCGTGTAGTATTCAATGAATATTATATTTATACCGACAACTCATCTTGCTTTCCCTTCTATAATTTTCCATAGCAAGTTTATCTGGAAGAAATTGTCATTAGCATCTATTTGTACTGTACCGCTGTAAATATTATATGATTTTTTTTCTGGTGCACCTAAAACGAAAAATATCCTTACTTACTCAATTTAATGTCCTTAAAAAGAGTGAAAAAGGCAGATCCGAGGCCTAATTATGCGAACCATCCTGTCGGAATCCTGACGTTTGCAGTAGCAATAAATCCTTAGTTTAATTTACAATTAGTATCGGAGAATCGCTCAGCATTTGGTGTGCGTAATGGAACATACTTGTTTGTTTGCATGTTTGTTTGTGGCAATAAATTATTCATTCACTCATTCATTCATTCATTCATTCATTCACTCATTCATTCATTCATCCATTCATTCATTCATACTCCTCTACGTCCTAAGTAATGCTTTCGACAGGCATCAAGAAACAGAGCACTTCTCTCTCACGATTGTAGAGTAGAGAAAGACAAGTAATTATCCTTTTCTGTAGCCCTCTCTTTCTCTCTCTGAAGTAAAAGCGAGTGATTAGCTACTTAAGTAGCCAAACATAAACGGTCTTATTTATAAAAACTAGATTCCTTAAAACGCCGATTAAAATAGTCTGTGGTGGAGATTTTAGAAGGAAAAGATGTAGCCACAGATTAAATTACCAGAGTTTTGGATTGGTTTTAAAGGAATCGATTTTAATTAATCTGTCTTATGTATACCTACCTACCCACTCTCATCTTCTTTCAGTCCTGGCCATCCTAAGGTTGTCTGGAAGAGATCGGTTTTAGCGATAAGTAAGACCGCCAATTGTATACTATTAGGATCTAGATATTAAGTACCTTATATCTCTGTAAATTACTGGTCTGCAATATAGTGTTATCTAACTATCTATCTATTTGCAAATAAATGAGTTGAATTTGTGTTTGCTGTTTGATGGAAATCAGTTCTACGTAACAATGATGGTGTTGTAGGTGTTTTAATATCCCAAAGTGCCTTGTGCCAGTTTATTTGATTCCTTGTCAGATTCATACTCGTATATCACAATAACATGTAGCAAATAAAGAACTGATATTTAAAATATATACAGCATTAGCACAATCAATACTAACCTATTGCATTCCGGTTTGGGGTGGGACTTCCAAGACAAAATTTATAGAACTGGAAAGAGCACAACGAGCCTTACTAAAAACTATATTATTTAAGCCATATCGGTTCCCTACAGCATCTCTGTATGCCCTTTGTGATATGCTCTCAGTAAGACGTTTATATATCTTACGCATCATTCTTAGACTGCATAAGTCCCTATTATTTGATATAAATATCTATAAAAAGAAGAGAAATGGAAATGTTTCACAAATGGTTCGCACAAGGACTACTTTTGCTAGTTGCCAAATGGCAAAACAATCTGCACTTTTATATAATAAATTAACAAAAAACTAGACATATACCCTAAAACAAACTTTGAGTGTAAAAAGGTCTTAATCGAATGGCTTAAGAGTTTAAGCTACAATGAAACAGAACATTTAATAAAATTTCTTGTATAGTGTGCAAATGTTAATATAAGACTCTGAACACAAATACACGCACACACACACACACACACACACACCACTCACACACACACACACATTTTCTATCCTTAATTCTACGAACTAAAATATTAAACTGCATATTATATTTTAATACTAGGTTGTTTATTCGAATTACTAAATGTATATTTGTGGAAGAGCGGGCCCTCCTGACACAGGTATTTCTATACTTACTAGGAGGGTCCAGCCCCTGTATATTATTTGTAAATTTATTATGAATAAACAATTTGAATTTGAATTTGAATTTGATATCTATAACACATACTGTAGTAGCGTTTGTTTATTCAACAGTGTTATTTATTAGGTTCCGTTCCAGTATGAGGCAGTCTAATCACGAGGTCACTAACTTAATACTGTTTAGAATTAGATACTAATACGCATGACCTTTGTTAAGGTAGTCAACCGTGTTAAGCTTATCTAGAGTCTAGATTCTAGACCATCAGATACAGTATTAAGTAACTTTATTAACATTAATTCAAAAACCTATTTAGAGGCAAAAAATTCCACCCATGCCGGGACTTGAACTCGCGATCTCTGGCTAACCGTGCCGTGGTGTTTAAAATTGTCCTCAGCACGGATTAGTGCAACAAAAAGAATATAACATTATTTCAGCTATGCGATTTCAGACTATAATTAAAACTGATCCCAAGAGGGTATTTGAACAGCTGTACAAAGGATGTTTCAAGTTATGACTTCTGTAGTCATCTAGTTAAGTAACGGATAGTCCGTCCTTTTAAAGTTAAAGGACTATGTTTGCATACTAAACCTTTCTAAGGGCCTTTCTGATGTCTAAAATTCTATAAGGTAGGATTCCATGATACGGAACTCTTCATGTGAGTCGGACTCGCACTTGGCAGTTTTTTTCTCTATTATATCGTAAAAACACACATATACACACACTCACACACACACACACACACTTAAACACACACACACACACACACACACACACTTAAACACACACACACACACACTTAAACACACACAACCAATAAATGTGTTAAACTAAATATGTATAGATGTGGAAGAGCGGGATCTCCTGGCATGGCACAGGTGTACACTTCAAAGAAGGTCTCAAATTTGTAAAATTTTGTTTTAGAAATAAACATTTTCATTTTCACTACCGATAACATCAAATCAGTAGCATAGGATATTACTGCAGAGGCCATCGAAAGAGGCATCGATGGACGAACCAGTCCATTAATACCTAGTTGTGGCCAAGTTGTATGTATAGTACTTTTCTCAAATAATGCGCGGAAATTAAAACTAAGTACCTAGTAGGTACCTAGGCAGAACTTTTTACTTTTCAAAATCGATGACGAAGAACAATAATATTTTTCCCCCGTTAAAGTGTTCATTTGTTTTTTTTTTTCAATGAACAGCTTTCTATTTGCAAACCAGTTCGAAATTTAAATAAAACCTCCTAATAAGTCAATAAGTTACCTCCTTGGTTGCCATGTTTCGTAGTAAAAGATCGTTCCATTTTTTAATTACACGACAGATGTTTTATGAGTTTATTAGGACATTACTGCAGCAGCCAGCAAAAGAGGCATTGATGGACGAACGTGGAAATGTGGGCCGAGGCGAAGCCGAGGAAATTAAAACTAAGTAGTACTAAGGCAGAACTTTTTTTTTGAAAAATTCAATAAACTTTCAAAATCAGACGAACCACGAACGAACAACAATGATTTTTGCCGCGTTAGAGTGTTCTTTTTTTTTCAATAGGTAGGTATATCCAGCTTTCTATCGCAAGCCAGGTCGAAATTTAAATAAATTTCTGATAAGTTACCTCCTTGATTGCCATTGCTCGGAGTAAAAGATCGTTCCATTTTTAAATAACACGACAGATATGAGTTTAGTATGTAATTTATTTGGCCGCAAAACACGACAGTTATGAACTGAATGAATGAATGAATGCCGCTGCTCGCGTGTAATTGGCCAGTACAGCAATTTCGATTTATCTCGAAGAAGGTTGTCGAAATAACGCTCAAATTTCCAAGCATGTTTGAGAAAACGTAATTTATTTGATTTTCATACAACTTTTGCCGGCCGCTGCTTGCATGTAGTTGGCCAGTACAGCAATTTCGATTTATCTTGAAGAAGGTTGTCAAAATAATGCTCAAATTTCCAAGCATATTCAATTCAATTCAAATATTTTTATTCATTGTAAAAACAGAATGTTTACTTAATGAACGTCAAAGTTGTTAGTTTCACAATTAATGGATTATGTGGAGAAGAAGCTAACAAAGAAACTCCACATTTATTCTTTTCAAAACACGTTTTAACTTAATTAACAGAGTTTTCAACTTAAAATATTAGTCATGAATGTGTTGAACACTAGTCACAATCGTCCTTTAAATAATATGAATCTACTGTTTAATGCCAAACATCTTTGTCTTCTAAATAATCCTTGATGTTATGCTTAACACATTTTTTAAATCGCGTTGGAGGTAACTCTAATATATCTTGAGGAATTTTGTTGTAGAACCTTATACAGTGCCCCATAAAGGATTTGTTAACTTTTGCAAGTCTAAATAGTGGAAATGACAATTTATGTTTATTTCTAGTATTAACATTATGGTGGCCACCAACATTTTCGAAGTCTTTGATATTTTTTCTAACGTACATAATATTTTCATAAATGTATTTGAGAAATAGTTATTTTTTATCATCGATAATGTTTTTTATACAATAGTGCAAAGTTGCTTTTTAACCGCGTGCTCAATTTTGATGACCGAGCAAGCGAATGATTAAAAAATTAGAATTCTGAGCGTTAGCGAGGGAATCGAAAGAGCACGAGGTGAAAAATCTTTGCACTCGAGTGCAACACAACACGTAACTTTTCATCCCACTTCAGCGAGGAAATGACAAAATGCAAAAAAAAACTTAAAGGAGGTTCCGAGTTTTTAACAAATTAAAAAAAGTTGTATGATAAATTCGGCACCATGGAGGTAGAAGTAAATAGGTTTAATGATGTTTTGATTTTATAAACTTAGTGCACACGATGTTCTAAATTCAACTTTCATACCTGCTATTCAGAAAAGATCCCTTGATTCCCTCAAATAAGGGATCAAAGATCTGGCTACCCATAGCACAGGGAATCCTAGTTTGGGAGCCAGTAACCACTTTTTTAACCTTTTTCTAAATAAAGTTTTTTTCATTTTTTTTTTTTTAAAGTTGTACTTTTCATCCCTGATATTCTAGTTTTTTTTTATTGCCCTCAGCATGATCCGGGTGCAGATTTTCACAAAATGTAATTCCAATTCGATTTTTATTTTGTTGCAATCGATCATAATTGTCTTCCACACTTCTTTCGATATCTTAATTGTGTTTGATTTAAATTTTCCTTATAGCAGGTGTGAAAAGCAGTATGTGTCACTCGGTAGCAAAATTATTTCCGTCTTGGGCGTAAAAACTTGAATCCTGAGTGAAGGATTCAATATACCGCCCTCGCCGTAAATATATCATTTTGCTCCCTTGAGACACAATCTACTATTACTTTATCCTCTAGCTAGCCGATAAAACGACTTTTGCACGCAGATATGGAAGAGCAAATATACTCTTTCCGAGATGGGGGGATGAAATAAAAAGTAAAGTTCGACTTTAAGTTTTAAAGCTCTAGTACATAAAGTAATTTTTTCTTTTAAAAACAAGATAATGAGGCTCAACAACTAAACAGAGTCAAAATATATTGCACAATTTAATTGAGCAGTAAAATTTCGTAGAATACGGAAACTTCTTGTTTTATTTTATTCTTGCTATAATTATTTGATTTCCGTACGTTTTCTATATTTAAATTAATGAAATCAGGTACGATAGAAGTTGCTTATTTTTAAAAAATGCGTGGAAGTGTTTTTATGACTTGGCAGAAAATAAGTAGGTATCTAAAGTCTAAATTCACATTTCACGATTCAGGCTCGACCTTGTGTGGTAGCTACTGCTACTGTCTTAGTTATAGTTAAACTTTTTCATAATAAATTATTTCATTTAATTTCATTTCACATAGTGAAAATAAAAAAAAACCTTAAAAAAGTAAATTGGCGGGACGGGAATTGGTTATTTTTTTATGTTCTTTCACTGTACGACGATTTTGTTGTCCGAAACTTTCCTCGCTATCGAAGTGAAAAGCGGAGTGTATAACTCCGGCCTAAATGTCCATTTTTATCCTCGACTATTTTGTAATATAGAATAGAAATATACAAATAAATTACCTCGGATAAAAATGGATCGCATTAACCCAGTTGTTACTAAAACTATTTTTTGTCTCGTATCTTCGTAATTTTTTATTATAGTTACATTGATGTGTGTAGTAGTCATGGAAAAATAGCAAAAAAAATTGGTGTTTCCTGGAAAGCTCGGAAAATGCGGATCGTTTTAACGATCAGTAGTAATAGGCGGCTAGGTTATTGTCCATACATTATCAGTTTACCGATTATATCCTATTTTAAATGAAAGAAACACATTTGTTACCAAAAAATGTCCTTTAATAAGTAAATGAAAAGTGTTAATAAACAAACCAAATAATTTATGAAGGAGTATGGTAAGTCACGAAACATGTTTTAGGGTGCAAATGGATTTTGCACTTTTGACAAGTGAAGTTTGTATTTTTTTTACAAAGAGAACAACGACGCTGAAAATCATTGTATTCTATTAGATGATCAATTCTATGGTAGCGTGAAGTTTCCCTGTAATTTCTAGGAGTAGGACAAGGATCACGCTTCTCATTTTTTTATATGTTTCCAAGATACCCCTTGCGATAGTTCTCCGGAATGTGAGGTAATCGTACTCTCCTCCATTACTTTTGTAAAGTTGTCACGCATTGTGAGTGGCCATGTCCAAGCAGTGACAAAATAATAGGAAATACCATTTCTTGTCGCGAATAGACGTACGATAAAGACCAATGTTTTGGTCAGACCTATCAACTCCCCCCATGTTTTCATTATAGCTTTTTATCACTGCAGGCTGATCAATGTGTAACATATTTTTTCTGCTGCTGCGAGAATCGTTTAGCGTCCTGTTCTTTTGAATCGCATAACAATTAATATATTTCACCAATAATTCGATAACACTGTCATCAAACATACAGTCGAAGTAATACAAGGGCGTTTGAAAGTACCTTGGCCCATGGTTTTCTTGCCATTGTGGTCGCTCGCGTGGATTATGGCGATTTCTACAAGTATATTTTTGGTTTCTTGGTACGGTTGGATCCACAAAAGGAATGGTTGACGTGCTGCTAATAACTGGAGTCGAATAAGATGTAGATGGCTCAGGTTGACGGCCTTCCTCATTTATGGGATCTTCAGCGGTTCGACTTCTTTTTACCAAAGAAGATAAGGGTACACTGTCCTCGTCATCATCTGACGACATGTTTTCTGACTCTGCCGGAGCTCTTAGCTAAGAACCTACATAAAAAAAAGTCAACAACAACTCGGTATACGAGAAAAACGAAAACATTTATATAACATCTATATCAAACCTGGAAGATTGTTCAAAGTCACAAACTCCTCATCACCAGAATCTTCATCAGCGATATCAGCATTCGCGTTATCCGGTGGCAAAACGGTTATATTTCTTTGAAATGGTGTATCATCATCAGATTTTTCCAATTCGTGAATGATATCATTGAGAGACAATTTTATAGTTTGCCTGTGTCTGAAAGTTTAAAATACATACTCAAATTACTACCGATCGTTTTAAAGATCATTAAATGTTTTAACATTTTTTTTTACAAACGATTGTAATAATAATAACGGTTATGTTCTAGTTTGGTTAGACACTTGATAAATTTATAAAATACAAGAATAAAATAAACATCAATCACAAACAATTTCGTAAAAACTTACCGTTTTAAGACATAATGAAAGATTCTTTCGCTTATACAAAATAAACCACAAAGGAACTTTGAAATTATGATCAGATAATAATCATTTATGCACTAAAACACTTTCAAATGATCACTGCCTCGATTGGTATAAAATAAGCTAAAGTTTTCCGTTCATTAATATTTTTTTATCGAGGATACTTTTAACACTTTTTGTTGATCTTTATAACGATCGGTCATTGTAAATGGGTTAAGCCCTTGTTGTACAATCTACTATTTCTGTATACGTATTCTATTGTGTGAATTTCTTGTATCTTCCCAGGCACCCATTAACCCTCAACTTACCTTTCACTCTATCTTAGAAGCGAAGGCGTCACGCTCCCACATATGCTATTAACCATTAACCTTACTCTCAAAAGTTCAATCTTTATAATTCCTATCACAAACAAAATATCTAGAATGTCCGCGAAAAAAAAATTAAGAAAGAAGAGAACCATATACTTAGTATGATTTAGGGGCCGTAGAAAATATTGATATAAATATTAGATTACAATATAAATATTATAAATATTAGAAAAATACAAAACTACAATTTATATCCAATTTTTCGTGAGCAGATGAAAATGCCGTCAGCCAAGGTGTTCTAATATTACCTTTGCCGTGACGTCACTTAGTTTGCAAAAAAACACATAAGGCTGGACTAATGCGATTCGTAAGGCTGAGTAACCACGGCGATTCGAACTTTTACTAACTTAGTGACATCACGACCACAGTGAATAGGCGTTTCCAATCAAATATCACAAATACGATGTTTAAATTGAATGTCTTCAGCCATCTTCTACGTTTGTGAATAGATATTTAGGTTCATTACGCCAAGTACTGTAGGAAATAAATATTTGTTTTAATCAATTTTGATGCGAGTAAACTAGAACAATTTTTCACAATTCCTTCACGTGCCATAACCTTCAGACCAAATCGATTGGAGATTTGACCTGTCATCTTGGTCTACTAAAGAAGTCTGCTATATAATCAATACAACCTATAGACCCGTCAAACGTCTTATTCCTTGATATAAATGTTTTACTAAAAAGCAAAAGATTAAAATTCTCAATTAGATTCTTACAAATCAAGTGCGCTATGATTAAAGATTGTATGAAAATAAAATTGCTTATTGGAGTGGTTTGTTTAAGATACTGAAAAAAAAAAGTTTTCAAGTTTTGCCTTGCAACAATAAGACATCATTAAATAGGCAAATGACAAACCATGGTAGATACCATTGTACATAGTAAGCAAATGCTTACTCCTCCTGAGTGCAAACGTGAGTATTTTCAGCCTTTATGCATATTACGTGCGCCTTCTGCTCATGCTATTTTGTGCATATTCGGTGAAAGGCGGACGTCATCTATAAACGACGGGACCCTACAACACAGCTATATTTGTGCCTAATTGCTCTAAAAGTGGGTCGAACGGTCAGCCGTTGTTGTGAAATTCATTTGATTTTGCTTGCATGCTTGTTTTGATTCCAGCACAACCTATGCTGTTTGCAAGACATGCTACGATGTAATAGCTTGGCTGGTCGCCCGGTGAAAAGAGCTTTGGTAGCGTGAGGTAACCCGCGGCCTGGTTGGCTCCGCACGTATCAGCTCGTTATTCCTGTGGGCTAGGCCGACTAAGCTGTCAGGATGGTTTAGGTGCTGGGCAAGCCTACTCCATCTAAAAAACAATGTCCCAGACACGTCCAGTGGCACCTTCACTCACACCCATCTAGTGTGGTGAAGGTGCCACTGGACCCTGCAGAAATCATCTTATTAGGTAGATGCAAAGGCCAAAGATTTTTATCGCCCGGTACTGCTGATTTGTCCTAAGACGCCTAGGGGTTCTATTCGATAGATTTACGTTGACTGAGTTTTTTTTTAACATGTGTGTCCTGGATGGGGCGGTGTGCGTGCATGCAACGACTAATGAATGTTGTTGAAGCGAAAGAGGATCGTGGCAGGTCTTTGCCTACCTCTCCGGGATTCAGGCGTGGCATTTATGTAATGTAATGGGCGTCCCATTGGGCAAATGACCAATCCGGCATGAATTAACAAAGTCTTGCGACCGGAGCCGGCGGGCGTTAGCCTTTTTCGGCGCGATGCGATACATAGTACATAAATCGAAAATTATTGAATTTATAATTAAATCTAGTTATAGTGTCATGAAGAGAAAGACATTACTGTCTACGTTTTGAGTTTGAAAAGGATCGTTACAATTGAATGAAAATTTAGCAAAATTGTAACATGGGCAATATTGGGCACAATACTAGCACAATGACGCAGATTTCGTTCATATTTCCTTTGAAACATGATAAATGTCTCTGTCATTGATAGATAGAGCTAGCCCGTTGCATAAAAAAACAGATATTACTTCATCTATGTTTAAGATCTATGTATCAACATTGGATCAAAACTAGTCCATCGCCGTGACCACCAATTGTTATCAATAGGGCATGAATCGCCGCCGGCTATTTCTAGACCCCTAATGACCTAGATTGGACAAAATAGGGTCTGGGTCTTTGTCAATAAAATAGGTCAGTCTATTCGCCTACAGTATAATTTTGCATGAAATGTTCTTGATATAAAAACGGGGAAACGAAATGTTTACTTATTAAAAGGCGATCGCGAAAATAGTCCCTGTGCTAACTAGGTACAAAATAACAGAGTTTTTTTTTGGAATTACGAAATAGATAGATTGTGAGTTTTTTGTGCATACCTACATAAACTCACGCCTGTATAGTATTTTCTATGGTTAACACGAGCACTAGACATAATAAAAACTGAATTTGAATCAAAAATTGAAAAACATTTTACAATTTTCCGACGTTTCCGTACTTTTGCAAGTGCCGTGGTCTCGGTAAACTGAGGTGACAGTCGCCTTTTCGAAAGCATTAACTGTTAGTTTACTACCCTCAGCAAAAAAAAAAAAATTCACCCCAGAGGGTAGGCAGAGACCAGGGACTGGCACTTGCCACGATATCCTGACAAATCACTTGCGCTTCCTCAACATTCATTAGTCGTTGTACTTACGCACCCCGGGTACTTTTTATTTTGCCCTTTGAGTTTTTTATGGTATGTTGTGATGTGTCATTATTATTACTATAACGTGGCACGTTTGAAATCATAGCAGGATCTGTGCGCACTTGATAAACGCCCAATGAATCATTACCGCATAGTTTACATAATAAGTGGAACTTGCCACAAGCAGGTGAGAAGAATATGTGACGCATGACAAGTGGTGACCCTACCAAGCATGCACCTCTCGAGACAGACAAAAATGGACTCGCGTCATCCTGCTCTCATCCTCTACCTGAACGCAGGATGGAACGATCATGTCCTGGCGTGTAGCATGCACACCTCGAGGAAAGCGAGAATGTACTAAAACACGCGCCATCCCGCTCTCCATCCTTTACGTGAACGCAGGTTGGGACGACTCAGTCCAGCATGAGCATTACGATGACGCAGGTCGCGCGTTTTAACGTCAAAAGTCGCGATTTTCCATTATATTAATTGTCAAATACTGACATTTTGGCGCCAAAAACCATGTGACTCGCATCATCGTAGTACCTATGCTGGCGTGTTGCATGCACGCCGCGAGAAAAGCGAGAATGGACAAAAATACACGCCATCCCGCTCTCCATCCAATGCGTGAACGCAGTGTGAACCGACTTATGTTCTGGAGTGCACGCTAAGTGACCTGGAAAGGTTTCCAGATCACTTACCATACCACGCACACATCGAGAAAGACGAAAGTGGACAAAAACTTGCGCCATCCTGCTCTAATCCACTACGTGAGTGCCGGTTGGGACGACTCATGTCCTGGAGTAGACGCCCCCAGTTTCTCGTACACTAACACGCTGTTAATCTACTGTTAACAGCTGTCAATTGACCAAAGTGGATACAAAAAAAACCACTTACAGCAGCTGCTAACAGTAAATTAACAGCTTGTTAGTGTACGAGAAACCGGGGGTTGACATGGAAAGATCGCTTGGCATGCACGCTTCGATAATGGCGAGCCTGGACAAAGACTCGCGCCGCCCCACCCCGCTCTCACGCACTACGTGAACGCAGGATGGGACGACTCATGTCCTGGCGTGCCTGGAAAGGCTTCCACGAAATATGAAAATAAATTACCGGCTTAAGCGAATACATGAAATAGATGATATTTTCACTAAAAGTGCTTTGTATTGATAAGTAAAATATTTCACAATACCTTTATGCAATATTCTGTATACTGTGCGGTATTATCTACCCTACTATGTATTTAATAAGTACCTACTATGCATGTTGTTGTCAAGCCAAGTCATCAGTCGAGCACCTGTCCTTGCGCGAGGCACAAAGTCAAGTCATTTGTATTGTGATACAATGCGGTCGCTTGTCCATCCATTAGCGTCAATGACCATCATATCACTCACTCACTCACGAAGGTATCTTAAGTATGTGTCACACACTGTATAGTCGACAGCACATCAACCTTTACGTGCGTGCACTCTACTCAGATGCATAATGGGCGACTCCCGTGGTTTATATAAAAAAAAACCGGCCAAGTGCGAGTCGGACTCGCGCACGAAGGGTTCCGTACCATCATCTATAGGTACAACATTTGAATATTTCAAGCGTCTACCTATTGCCGTAATTAACATCGAGAAAAAAACGGCAAAAACGTCACGTTTGTTGTATGGGAGCCCCCCTTAAATATTTATTTTATTCTGTTTTTAGTATTTGCTGTTATAGCGTTATGGCAACCGAAAAACGTCGTCGAAAATTGCAACTTCTTCTTCTTAGCGTTTCGATCACCGTAGTGAAAGGATTTGCCAATCAGCTTTAGGAAACGCTGATTGTTGCCCAGGGTGCGTAAAATACGTAAAATTTCAACTGTCTAGCTATCACGGTTCATGAGACACAGCCTGCTGACAGACAGACAGACAGACAGACACACAGACGGACAGTGGAGTCTTAGTAATAGGGTCTTACCCTTTGGGTACGGAACCCTAAAAAGAGATGTAGATCTACTATAACATTCAAGATTATGTCTGGAAATAAAGCCAGTTCAATGCATGAGTTCTTCGTTTTACAATAAGGACCAAAATTGAAAAGACTATGCCTCATTTATAAAAACACGATTCCTCTAAAGCACTCTTAAGAGGCAGTTTATTTAATATGTGGTTACGAAATTTCATTGTAAAATCTCCACCACTGACTATTTTAATCAGCGTTTTAAGGAATCGTGTTTTTTATAAATAAAACCTCACGGTTTGGGATATATTTGTTCATTTTTTCCCCAAAACGACCTAAGTATACCTTATAATGTACATTTAAGACGCTGTTTCTGCGCTACTTTAAAGATAAAATTTTGACTCGACTTGGAGTCTTTTATCTTTATTTATTAGGGATTTATGTACAAGTACTGTGACGATGATGTCACTTGTGACGATGTCAATCCCAGCGTTTCTTATATTAAATACTGCTTATCTATATTAATGCTGGGTTCTCCGACATTACTCCTAAGTCTGTATTAAAATACGTCGGTGTATTAAAATTCATTTTACACTCTAACGGATAGTATTTAAAATTAAAAAAAAAATATTTGTTACTTTTCGATGTCCTATCTAGGGCCGCCGGTCATTATTTTTTTTTTTTTAAGCTTTATAGCATCAAAAAAAAATCACGAACATGATTCTAAATTATCACTAGATATGGTTTTATTTGAGCGGTACTGAGTTGAGTGTGAGTTTTGCATAATAAAAAATATACCATAATGACTATCATTGAATGTGTTAGTGACATTGGTCGTCAAAATTCTATTAATAGGATTTTTATTTCTGTCATTTCAAAAATGCCTACTTTACCCCCCAACTGTTAGCTCGCGCCGCGCTATAAGTCCCTGGATACAAATCCGTGCGCTCGGAGGACCCAACCATATCCTTCTTGCCTTGGCAATTTTAAATATCCTCAGATATTCCAGTTCAATTTCTTTGAATCGCGTGTTTTCGGAGACAGTTTTCCAGATATTCCACAAAAACTAAGAATTGCACAATTAAAAAAGTGTACAGCATTCTAGCCGCCGTTGAAAAACTTTCAACTAGGATGAATAGGATGCTCTGGAATATGCCTAATATGTTTAGTTGCAGTGATTTTAAGATTATGATCTCTCTTGTCTATATTAAGGTCACATTTTTGACTTTATTGATGTGATGAGTAATATACCCCCTTCAGTTTCACTGGACCTTTCTACAGTACGCTGCACTGAATAGCTGTTGCTGACTGTAGTTTGACTACATAATAAATCGTGAAAATCACGTGATGACGATAGGATCTCAACGAACGAGTGACTGTATGTAACCACAAGTTGTGATGTGACGATGCATGACAGTAGAGTCAGGTGAAAGCTTAGATTTCTATTTGGCTTGCTAGTGCTTTTAGAAGCTGACTGTATTGCAAACGTTTCTTCATGAAGAAGAAACATGCATACCTACGCACTGGCAAACGCAGCGTAGGACGCGCCGCTGCTTGCTGGTAGTGGCTGGATGATGATGGTCGAGGACAGAAGGAACTGGCGTCCAGCAGTGGACGAGCACGGGCTGATGGATTGATTGATTGATGCATACGTACATGTATACACTCTACTACTACCATTCTTCTCTCTCTCTCTCTCAGGCCAAATGAAGTTATTATTTATTTTCATGACTTAGAATAGGTTTATTAAAGTAAAAAAATATAAAAAGTACAAAATATATTTTATAAACCTATCCTAGTTGGCCACCGGTAACGGAGCTAGGCTCAAGCTACCGGTAGTTAGGGCCGCAGAGAGAGAAATCTCCGGACGATGCGCGCCGTGTCCAAGAGCACCGCCTTCTGTATCTGCCCCTTGATCCAGCCATCTAGCGAGAGAGCCTTAAGATGTTGGTCAAGACTCTTCGCTATGATACCGTTCGCCGATACGACTATCGGGACAATGGTTGTCGAATCCACATCCCATAAGGCGGTAACCTCGTGGTTATTATTATTATTACTAAAATAGCACTACTATGCACACTACTAACACTAGAATAAGATTACTAACAACTTTATATGAATTGTTATATTTAAAATCATAAGCAGCCATACGTCCCATACGTCCCGTAATCATACGTCCAGTGGCGGGGCACAGGCCTTCTCTTAGAAAGAGAGTATTTGAAATAAATGAATTGATCACGTTACGGATGATTTTACAGCGAAAATGTTAAGGAAGGTCGACCTGCTGTCGAATCTACCTACTTACATAAGTCTCTGCATCGACCAATATTGTTAGATCCGTCAATCGATCTATCGAATTAAAGACACGTGTATCACAATTGAGTACACAATGGACTTCCTTGATTCAGCTGATCTACTTGAAACTGTCTAATATTTCCACCTGACGGAAATACAGCCTTAACTTCGACTCAGACACGACTCACTCGCTTAGGTCTAAGACGTGTTCACACTACAAGCTGTGCAAAAATATATAGCGAGGAAGTAAAAATCTAACTACTACATATACGAAACAGGTCCTGCTAATGCACAATTCCAGATATCTACCTTAAGGCCACGTTACCCTCACGATCTCACGTCTGAGATCGCTCTCAAGTGCCCATTTCAAGACGTTCGAAATAAAACAGCAAATTGACATTCACACGCGATCTCAAACGTAAGTCGGGTTGGTGTCTCATTCCTGCCTCCCCCATGATCTTCCAGTCCTTATCTTATAACTTAATTTGGCTTGACTCTGAATGGAATTCTCCAAATATGGAAGCCATTTCAAGTTGCTGTTGTAAACAAAACAGCAATTTGACAGCGCACTCAAAAGCGATCTTAACTATACCCTGTTATGTTACCGTACGTACAAGCAATACCCATGACTTCGTTTGATGTAATCAGCCGTATACTTTCGTGACACACATCCCAAATACCTACGCACATAACTTGTCTAAATACCTACACACACCTTCTTATTTTTAGTGGGATAGAGTAGAGTATGTCTATATTTATTTATAAAGTGTGTTTTTGGCAATAAAATTTGTTCACTTTCACTTTCACTTTTCAGTTTCTGTAGACGGGATCTGATGAATAATAAATGAATATGGAATATGTATCAATTGGTTTGTGAAACATAAAATATTATTTAAAATTTGAAAAGGCTTTTGTTGTAAAATATTATTATTTGGTACGTACATTAGTACCGTAAGCACTTAATTTATTTAGGGTAAGAAAAGATGATTACCTACATTGGTTAATGGCAAAGCTAAACTTAATACCAATGCTATGGTATTAAGATTAGCTATATAGTGTAAGTAGTTAAAAGGGAAAAGTTTTAAATTAAAAGTTTCTTTTTACGAAATGAATTCTGAACAAGCAAACTGCCTTATGTCCGCTCCATTTCCATGCAACCGTAACCGCATTGTCCGCTGACGTTGAATTGTTACACGGCAGACCTTCGGCTATTTGTAACCGATCGCGCCAAATCACTACCGGTTTCTTTACCCAACGGTGTCTCGGCGAGAGTGGAAATTTGCTCAGTGTGGTCCAGTTAATTTAAGTTTACCCCATGAAAAAATATCCGCGAGACTCTGGTGTCTCGGATACGCAGGAAAGTACGTAGTTTTGGGCTTCGAAGAGAGGGTATCTCACAGGAGAGTTATGAGAGAATAGTTCAGAGAGAGAAAATTAAAAAGGCATTTCTCGCAAAGAAGATCGAAACGCGCGAGGCGCCGTGTTAAATTTCATGGGTTATACTCGTACCATTGGAATGCGATTGGTTACTAGACTACAAACAATAGTGACAAACATTACCGTACTAATATTATTGTATTGAAAGACATTTAGAGACTCGTCCCCCTGAGGGTCACAACCAGTCGGTTGTCCTATCGACAAAGCCTGAAAAGTCTGTAGTTTTCGCTGATATTAAAAATGCTGCACTAGGTGCGATAAACAATGATCTCAGATAAAATTCTTCCAAAGTCATAGTAATATTCAATCAGAATCATATTCAGAAAGATTGCTCTATCTAACAGCGTTGCCTACATAAACAGCCTATACTATGCATATTTCTATCAATTTCTATATAGGGTGTATCTACTATTCAATGCTCTGTGGGTAAGCAGCCTATATAACATATTAAGCAGCTTATGCGCTTCACCGTTAGCGAGTGGTATTGCTACTACAACTTCACAAATGTACATAACTTAGAAAGCAGTCATAGGTCTCTCGCTTCCGAGTCCAATATTCTACCTACTAGGCTTCCACCGCTCTTCCAATGTTCGACCTACTAGGCTTCCACCGCTCTTCCAACGTTCTACCCACTAGGCTATCACCGCTCTTGCTACCACAGCGTTGCCTAATCAAGTGTATGCCATCTACCTAATCCTTCTAGTATAATAAAATCATCTTTCATCACTTGAATAGTAAGGCAGGTTATTGATTTCTAAACAAACAATATTAACCAGAAACGTTTATTCTCGACTGCCTCGTTAGTCTAGCCGTTAAGACACTTAGGCAGAGGTCGTGGGTTCGATTCCCACTGGGTGCCGCCGTACATTTGTACAAATGGCTTTAGTCTGGATGTATTTTCATATTTGTGATGCCCTTGCCTGGTTACCATAGCACATGGTATCCTCGTTTGGGACCAGCTAAGTGATTGTATTGTGCGGAAGTTATGGAAGTTATTATTCCGTGTGATTTCGCTAAACTAAGCAAAGTAATTTTAAGCTACTAGCTGACTCGGCAAAAGTTATTTTGCCATATTAATTAGCCTACGACCTATTCCCAGACCTATCACACAGACACAAAAAAATTATAAACATCGGTGAAGCCGTTTAGGAGGAGTTCGATAACAAACACTATGAGTGGCACGAGATTGTTATATATTAGTAATATTAGAAGATTTAAACTTCTGTTTTTCCTAACACAGTAAATCAACTAATTAAAAGCTAACAATCAGCGCAAACATAAACGAAATTGACTCAAGCCAAACAATGAGCCGAAAGTGCCGATTTGAGAGTTGAAGCGTTGCGACACAGTGCCAAGTCGGCTTTATTTCCCCCATTGTAAAGAGAATCGGTGATGCAAGTCATCAGCAACTGGGCCAGCCGAAAAGGTCATGCCCCGTGTTACTTTTTCGCCATTGAGTGACTTTTAAAGTGGACCAAGCGACGAGGCATAAAATAATGAGACAGACAGTTTTAAAATTTCAGCCGTGGTTCCGCCATAATTTGGTTTAATTTGATTTGAAAATTCTTTATTGCACTCGAGCAGCGGATTGGCGTGAAAGAGAAGTGCCCTATGGCCAACAATGGTCTCTATAATAAAATCCCTATGTACACCTGAATATGGGAGGTTCTTCTCGGCATCAGAAGCAACTTTTATTACGACTTGGAAGTAGCGAAATCAGTTACTTTGTACTAAAGGCATTGAAATGTACATTTGATTTTATTTTCGGGATTCCGAAGTCTTCATTTGCATTTAATAATTTGTTCGTATTGACGAGTTGACCCCCATTTTCAAATGGATGTAGAGTTTCTGTTACACTCTGTTAGTTAGTTAGACCATTGAATTTAAAATTCAATGCTTAGACTTAAGATTTTTGCACTTCTTCTTCTTAGCGTGTTGGTGGCAAAATATACTGTAAATCTTTATTGACAGTT
Organism: Yponomeuta evonymella; assembly: GCA_963969515.1. Classification (NCBI taxonomy): domain Eukaryota; kingdom Metazoa; phylum Arthropoda; class Insecta; order Lepidoptera; family Yponomeutidae; genus Yponomeuta; species Yponomeuta evonymella. Next base: position 4,223,089 of record OZ018347.1, read on the forward strand.
GCTACCCAGATCTTTGCCAATTCTGCACAAATAATTTCCGCACTTAGCCTCATAGTCGGGCCATTGGACAAGCAAGCGCTGGGGTATGTAAATATCTCATACACTAGGGTTTCGTCGCGATGTTTTCCTTCACGGTTAGTGAGTGGTACTTACTACAAATTCACAATTGTATTAGGAAACAAAGTCATTGGTACATGCCGATATTTTAACCCACAACCTCTCGAATGTACCATACCACCGAATGTAGGTACCACCGCTCCTACACTCTGAATAAACGGAAAGACGCAATGTATTTTCCTCTTTAGATGGGAAGGACTGATACAGTCAACATAATAACTAAACGTGACGAGAATTGTTAAGTGCTGAGTAGTTGGGAATGTACAGTTAATACTACAAAGGATAAGAAAGATAGAGATAGAAATTACTTTCATGTTTTTCTCTCCTCGTGTTGTACTCAGATAATTAGAAAAAAATTGTGGCAATGCAAAGACGTATGTACGGATTTCCCCAATTGGCTTTATCCATGAAATTTCGCCAATGAGGTGGTAGCAAACATTTGAGAGAGACAGGTGTTATTTGGTATCAAAAGTATAGTATGCCAGCCACTTTGTTAGCTTAGCTGACCTAACCGACTACAAAAAGACACTTTCGAAAGTAAACATTAAACTGTTTGAAAGACCTTGAACCTCGATTTGTTCCGGCAGCCCTCATCATTACGGGACTTTCACCGTGAATGGTTTTTTCGCACACTAAACTGGTTTAAGTGGGAGCTAAGTATTCTCATCACCTCGCATCACCTCATCAGCACGTCACCACGACTGCCTCGTTGGTCTAGCCGTTAAGGCGCTTAGCTACCAAAACAGAGGTCGTGGGTTCGATTCCCACTGGGGGCCGTCGTAAATTTGTACAAATGGCCTCAGTCTGCGTATTTTCATGTTTGCGACGTCCTTGCCTGGTTACCATAGCACAGGGTATCCTAGTTCGGGACCAGGTCAAGTGATTGTATTCTGTAGAAGTTATTATTATTATTGCATTACAACGTTCACTGTCCTTTTAGAGGCCAATGCTTTGTAGCGTCCTTTGTTGTGTATTTAGTTTTCTTTCTGTTGATGTGCATATTATGTCACTTATCTGTTTATTTGGTTTCTGCAATGTGTCTTGTTGGTATAATAAATGTCTTTTTTCTTCTTCTTTGACGGATCTTCTGCTTTTTACACGTACAATACAGACTCTACATATTGGCGGTTCTAATCGCTAATGCCTTGCAATCCTAATGTTGATGTTTGCAAAATAAACGGCTTAACTGATTTGGATCATTTTAAAAACCTATTTGGAGGCTAAAAATTCCACCCATGCCGGGACTTGAACCCACGACCTCTGGCTCGCCGTGCCAGCGCTCTCCCAACTGAGCTAATGGGCAAGTGCAAGCATCGATGAAATTTCGGGCCTCTTTACAAACTTCTCTGTATTACGTACAGGCAGCGACATCTGACCGAAGCGATTTACATCACTTGTAGCCCCGAGTAACCCAGTTTGCAGTTAGGTTTTTACATCGGAATGATATTGCTGTACATACATGTTTGCGTAGTAGTAGTGTAGCGTAGGTACCTAATTGGAAATATACCGAGTGCATTTTTCCCTACTGCTTATTCATGCCTGAGAAAAACATCTCTGTCTTGTTGCACGATTTTAGTCTTTTCCTCGCTCGTTATAAGAAATAAAATGGAACCGTGAGGACTTTTCGCATAGTAAGGTTATCTGCGTTATCTCACGCCTGCTATTTATCTCCTAAATGTCAAGACACCTCAAGGACGTTCTAATCTCGAGTCCCGATTTGTTGAGAGAACGTTGATAGGTTTTGTACGGTCAACAAAATAATTCAGATATCTCTAGAAGGCTTTACCGCGGGCTGTGTAAGTGTGTGAAACCAAAAGGGTTTTTTGGATAACTCTACTTACAAATAAGACTGAGAGCATTTTCTGATTGTTACGTAAGGTCTCGCTGTTTGAACGCTCTACATTTTTAGGGTTCCGTAGTAGCTTTAGGCAGCCTCAATATACGTCCCACTGTAGGGCACATGCCTTCTCTCAGAGAGAGAGTATGGGCTTAATTACCACACGCGCCCATCGCGAATTGGCAATTTTAAGCTTTTTCAGGTTTTCAGGCTAATTTTTCAGGTTTCCTCGCGACGTTTTTCTTCACAGTCTACAATTTTATGTCTAGTCTGGTACGAACCCTTCGGTAACGTGCGAGATTTACGAACTACAAACACACGATTCCACTAAAACACCACTCAAATGCAATTTTAATAGTATGTGCTACAGAGAAACGCCAACTTAAACAGCACTTGTGGACTGCTTTAGAGGAACCGTATTTTTATAAAAAAAAAAACACCATAAGTCGTTGCAGGCACCGAAGGAGAAACACCTCTCATTGTACACGTACAGCGATGCCCGATTCAGCCGCACGGATATATGCGGTGACCTTTAGGGCCGGGGACCCGTCCGACGGCATATTTCTCAACTCAATGTTCTGCGACTGTGTCCGCTTGTCTGTGTGAGTGCGGTGGAATGCACCAGGCTAAGGACGGAGCCACACTCGCTCGACGTACGGGCGAGGCCGGCTCTATTTTACTATTTCAATTCATGGTTTACTACGACAATTCGATGTCATATTTAAACTCAAATTGTTTTTATTCAAAGTAGCACAGACACTGTGACTTAATGAACGTTACAAGTTATACTAGGTGTAAATTTCAAAATATTGATCGTTTTGGAGAAGCAACGGAGAAAAAAACTTCAAATTTAGTCGTTTCAATTTCGATCCTTCATTCATTTCATGTACTTGGCTGTGCAATGTACATCGAATTGTCCTGATAAAGTAAGAATTGTAGTTTTATGAAACGCGATGACCGTCGATGTCAGTTGTAATAATTATTTTTTTAAAAAATAAATAAATTTATTTAAAGATTTACTGTTAGGTACTTATTTGAAAACAAGTGAGGTAATTTATAGTTAGGTATTGTTAAGGTGTCATATTGACAAGAAGTTCAAATTGAACTTCAAGTTAAGGTGAGGCTCGACCTGTGAACTAACTAATGATGGGGGGTAGGGATTATCTGTATTGAAATAATTTCAATAATTTCAAGAGTAAACTCAGTATATTTGTGGATAACAGTGAATAAAAACTGAGTATAATTCAATGAACGAAGACATCATTTTACAATTTATAAAAGGTGAACAATCGACATTGCCTATATCCTCTTCTTATTGTTTTTGTCTCATGGGTTCTGCCTTGTTATTTGTTTTTTCTGTTGCCCAGGCACTGTATGTCAATAAATAAATGTATATATTCTTCTTCTACAAATGTCCAACAACTTGGCGCTTCATTTCGCTTTGTGTGGCGTCACCCTACGCCATGTCTCTGAGTGAAGTTGCGCTCCAAACTACATCTCGAGACTCTCGAGAGAACTCTACAAAGCCCTGCCCCCATCACAAACTCCTCCCAGCACGTCTCGTATCACTGATATTAGTTTTGGCGGGAATCAGAAAAGGAAATCTTGTAACCGACCTGAGGCGAGGGCCTAGATTTTTTTAAAATTTTTATTTCATTCTTTCGAAAGTTTATTAATCTAGGTGTTCTGGAGCTGGACCAATAGGCTATCAGACATTTATTTTTTAGAAAACAACAATGTTATCGAATATTTTCATTTAAATTCTGGATGCAACAGTGCCTGAGATCCTAGCGTTCTTGAACTGGTCATCATCAGGCTCTGGATCTAGGAAAAATAATAAACTTCAGTATGTTCACTCAAATTCTACGTGCAACAGTGTCAGAAATCTAGAAGTTCTTGGTCAGGAATTCCAGGAAATCCTATTTTAAAAACAGATCGGGCACCGCGGGTCAAACGTCGAAATAATAAGTGTACTTATAGTTTCCAGTTCACAGTAAAAATAACTGGACAATCTTGCTCAAACTATTTATAAGAAAATGGCCCCCTTGTCCAAGGCTGTATTGCAAAAGCGAGTATATGCCAGATTGCTCGCTAGTGCGAACATAGAAATATGCTTTCGACAGTAGAAGTTACTGGCACGTTTTAAGACGGGCCCTCAAAGAGCAATTCCCATACAGACGTAGTTTGGTTTTAATTCAAAAACGGCTTGCCAGATCTCAGTGAAACTTTACCAATATGTCTATAGGACACAAATTAAGGTTTGCTCGTGCTTACAACTGAGAATAATAGAATAAAAAAGGTATTATAGCCTCATAAGACTTTTCATAGAAACTATATATTTTTTAATAAGTTTATATCAACCCTCGATTTGTGTCCTCTAAATGTATTGGCAAAGTTTCAGTGCGATCAGGCATGTCGTAGGTAAATAAAAACCAAAGTACCTCTGCATGGGATTTAGAGAGGCCACCTTAAGCCCATAGTTCCCTGAAGTTAAAAAAACCAACGTCACCAATGAAATTTATATACAGGATTACCCATAAAAAGCTCAATAACTGAAAGTCAATCACATTAGTTCAAATCATTGTACAACATAGAAGAACGTCCAACGTATATTTTAAGAATACAAAGAAAAACCGTAAAACTAGAAAATAAATTGAAAACTGAATCAAGGTAGAAGTCGTAGAACAAAAGTGTTTGTAAATGACAAATTCTAATTTCCGTGTTCCAGGAATTGCGCATTTCATAGGTAACCCTGTCCTAAGGTTACGTAAAACGACTTACATTATACATTTTTTTATAGCTGACAAGAACTCAATCTGCAGGTTTGCTAAAGGTCATTCGAATGGTGGCGTGGTGGCCGGGTCACCTATGTCCCTCTAAAATGGTTGAGACTGGTGGGTGATGGCTGACCCCTGCGTTATGGTCGTGAACGGGTGCTGTTCGTGTGTCTGGCCGCAGCATTAATGTTTTTCCTACTTTTGTAAGAAGTGTTACTTTGGATTTTAAAGTAATTGGTGGCAATTTGTGGAATCATATAGGCTTTGATGTATAAGTTTAAGATGATTTGAGAAAATTTGGTCAGAGTGGAGTTTTTTTTTCCGCTGCCTTTTTTTCCACTACAAATACGGCCCGAAGACAGCGGCTAACATAGTAACATAGTACATTGACATTCAGCAAACAGAATGTAAATTCTTTACGTAGAAATAAATTATTGATTTCTGACTTTTGATTTCATTTGGAAAGAAGCGGGTGGGGCTGTGTCGGGTTATACTGAAACGTCTATAAGTAAGCGTAATTTTTTAGCTTAAACTGCGCAGTGTGTTACGCGGCACTGGCGCCATCTAGCGGCACGAGCCAAGAGGATTTGAGTAACGGCGGCTTTGCTCTACTCGACGCACGACTACACACGCCACTTTGTTTCAGAGTTACAGCCCTCGCTGAGGCGACACTTTAAGTAGTAAGTGCCCCCTGCTACGGAAGTGAATACTTTAGCAGCCACTGCCTACTATGTTTTAACTCTACAAAAACAGTGAGAACTCACGTACTTTTTGCTGACGTAGAAATTAGGATTACTTTGTGACGCTGATACCTAATACATAGTTTACAGAAAAGATAATTAGGTACCAAAGTGATGAAATAAATATTTGTATTTGAATGTCAAGTTGACACATTTATTTATTTGGAATTGTCTCGATTTCAAATCTGACCTGTTTTCTGGTTCTCTTCCCCGTCAACCACAAAATAATTAAGTACCTAATAATATGAATTTAATTGCCTTAAATTCGTTTATTTGTCCATTGATTAATACATTTATTGAATTGTTGGCAGTTATCAACACTAAAGTCAACATTGAGAACATTGTTTATACAGGTGATTTAGTCGGTTGACCTACGGCGGAATGCTGTCTGAAGAGCAAATACTTTAACACCTTATCTACTTACTTATCATAAGGGTAAGTTTATAAATAAGGGTATGTACCTAATTCATAGGTGCTTATATACAAAAATATGTTTTAAAGCTACAAGGCGTGGTGGTAACCTAGTTGGTAGAACATCAGACTCGGAAGCAAGAGACCCAGGTTCGATTCCCAGTGCGGCCATGTACCTATGACTTTGTTTTCTAAGTTATGTACATTTGTGAAGTTATAGTACCAATAACACTCGCTAACTGTGAAGGAAAACATCGTGAGGAAACCTGAGTGTCTGAGCTATTCACATACCAACTGAAATTACCAACCAATCCGCAGTGGTGATAACTCTCTGAGAGAAGGCCTGTGCAGTACAGTGGGACGTATATAGGCTGCTTATGCTAAAAAGAGATGTAAATACGATACCTACTCAATGTCACTTTGATGTCATGACTTTTTTCTCTTGTTCTCAAAACTTTGATCCATGGATTTTTAAGCAGTTTTCATGTGTAACTGACACACGTAAAAAGTTTTGTCCTAGTTTTATTATGCCATATGTCAATAAACAATTTCAGCTTAACTTACAAAGAAGCTCCAAATAGTTTTGTGATGCTTAGATATAGACTTTTGTTTCGGAACAGATTTAGTGTTATTTTATTACTTTCGGAAGTAAACTAAAAGCACCACTGGGCCACGTTTCATAAGACTACCATCATCATAGTAAAGTTTATTATGACAATTCAACGTACTTTGCAAATCAGCAAACTTGCGGTTCTCGATTCTCACATCTATACCAAGCTCCGTACGGGATGCCTTACATGTTTTTAGATGAGAGAAACGGTACCAGTCTAACATGAATTAATTGGCTCCAATAACAACCAATATGAAATTGCACTTATGAAAGTAGACATAAACCAAAGTAAACGGTTCATTCCATTCCACATCCCGCTCTGTTTCCGCTCAAACACTCAAATGATGAGGCCCCAGTAAGTATTTTTTTAACTTAAACGAAGAGATCCGATATCATTTCGAGTAGAAACCATCGCTTTCACTCGAATGCCGTTCGTTCGGAGTGTCTTTGTTGGCTTATCCTATTAAAACGAGTGATCGCGACTATTCCCTGCAAGTATTGTCTGCATTTCAACGCAAGTTAGAAGGCAACAATTTGCCTTCGAGATTAAGTTTCTTATCGCTTTGTTGAAATATTTTTGCCGCAGTCTGTGAGCGATTATTCAACGAACTTGTACAAGAACATACCTTTCCTTTCAAACTGTAGATACAGAAAGGTGATTATCGGACAAAATAAAGCATAAATGATCGAAGAGAATACTAACTACGTTACATTCCAAACTTGTTACTTATAGGGCAGGCTTTGGTTATTGTTAACATAGAATCAAGAATGGAGACTATGTTACACGGAACAATAAAAGCATTCCTAGCATGCCTGGTCATCCAACATAAACCAAGTTAAAAGCACTGACAGAACTATATTAGTTTAGTTGTAACTTCAGTGGGCCTATTTAAAAGCTATACGTTACAGTGATACGAAGGCAATGCGGTAATCTTTTCACAATCTACACTACTACAGGTTCTTAAGGCACAGCTATTTGTACCATGATCATAACATCAATAGCCTTTAGTAAGCCCACAGATGATTCGGTTTATAACACGAACTCACCGGTCGATCCAAAATAGTCGTCCTTATCCATTATATCATGCTGGAAGCCATACGCGGGCAGCCATGCATGGGAGCCGGGCGGTTCAGGCCAGTCGGAGAGGCGAACCTCTTCCATATCCACTGTCACTGCACTCCGTGAAGAAGCGTGGTTCAAGCGCACACTGGGTTAGCACAAACATGCAGACTACCTCGGCTGGTGCGCGCGTCCATCGGTTGTTGTCATTTAGGACGGTAACGGTTCGGACCAGCCACACGTTTGTGTGGTAAACGCGCGCGCGCGACGGGGATCGCCCGTTGACTGGCTGGCGGCTGGTGGGGCGCGGGCATTCGGCGCGCGCGCACCGATCTCCCGCGCGAGATAGCAGCGGCAAAAAATCCAGTCACTGCACCACACCGACCGGCTCTCCGCTGAGTCTTTGAAACGGAAATCGAAGTGGCAGAGATGGCCGGCAAAATAGATTTGTATGCATAACAATCTCCTAATACTTCGATGGTATTAGTATACACAGACATCACAACCTCGATAGGCTGCGTAAGCCGTATTATTTCTGGCCTTTCGTGCCGATTAAAAACCAAATAAGATCCGAGATGAGTTTGGGCAGTATCCTACAGTAGGCCTTGTAGCGGTGCGTTTGCCCGACAGGAACAGGATTATTTTTCGCGTAGCGTTTTACAGTTTTGTGGTGACACAGGAAAAGCCCGTGACGTAGAGCAAGGAAATCAGTGCAAGCTGAAAAAATGGTTAGGTGCATTTTATACTTCCTATAGTTATAAAAGTGGTGGTAGGGCAGCTGTAGAACTCACATTCGAGAGGGTCGTGGGTTTGAATCACGGCATGTACCGATGATTTGTTTTCCAAGTTACGTACAATTGTGAAGTTGTAGTATTTTAGCAATACCAATCGCTAACGTAGAAGGAAAACATCGTAAGGAAACCTGAGTGTCTTAGGGCTTTCACATACCTCAGCGCTTGAAATTGACAATCTCCGCGGTGGGTAAGCGTGGTAATTAAACCTATACTCTCTCTTTGAGAGAAGGCCTGTGCCCTGTGTAGTGGGACGTATAATAGGCTACATAAAAAATATTTCTAAAAGATCCCTTAAAACTAAGTACACTAAGTCCCCACAAAAGCGCACCAATTGAGAACTGCTGGACCGAAATGGCACTTTTTTATGCTATTAATAAACAAGGTGTTTAAGAAGAGAAAATTTAGTAAAGTTCCCTGGAAAATTGGGAAAAACCGAGTGTTTTTTTTTTCTATGGGATTTCACAAAACGTTTTAACAAGGTTGTGAAGCAGCTGGTCGCCTTATTATGTACACAAAATCCTGAAGAATTCCTAACGATTTAACTGTCAACTCCGCGATAATTGAGATACCAAACATCGAGTCCTCAGGCGCGAGACACACAGATGGGACGTGGGGCGAGGGCGTGGTAATATGTATAGAGTCACAGACCAAGAGCGACCGCAGAGCAAGGATGGAGCAAGACACACAGATGGGGCGTGGGGTGAAGGCGTGGTAATATGTATAGAGTCACATACCAAGAGCGACCGCAGAGCAAGGATGGAGCAAGACACACAGATGGGGCGTGGGGTGAGGGCGTGGTAATATGTATAGAGTCACAGACCAAGAGCGACCGCAGAGCAAGGATAAAGCAAGGCATACAGATAGAACGTGGGGCGAGGGCCCGGTAAGATGTATAGAGTCACAGAGCAAGAGCGACCGCGGAGCAAAGACTGTGTATAGAGTCACATACCAAGAGCGACCGCAGAGCAAAGACTGTGGTCTGTGACTCTATACATCTTACCGCGCCCTCGCCCCACGTCCCATCTGTGTGTCTTGCGCCTGACGGATTTGGTGCACACATGGTCATAATAGGGGCTCAACCACGACTGTCGGGCGGGTCTGTTAGTATTAGCCCCGGTTTCCCGGTTAATAGCTGCCAGTTTGCCAATGTGCATACAGAAAAAGAGACTGACCACTGTTAACAGTTCATTTACAAATCGTTAGCGAACGAGAATACGGGGGTTAAATAATGTGTGATGGGGTCTACAAGTAATGTATATTTTAATGAACGTATTAATTGTTTTAAGCGCCACTATGGTTCTCGAGAGCTTTAGTTTCTGCCGGGTATGGCTCAAAGCAGGCAATTAAGCCAGAAGTTCTTTAACAACTTTGTAGTAGAAATAGAAGCAGTTAAGACGACTGAACCGAATGGAACAATGTTGCCTCTAGGTTATATTTCACAAAACGACAATAAATTACTAATTACATAGTTCACTGTGTCAATTCGAAGTTTAAAAAAAGAAGGAGAGCATAGTTTTAGTATACTACCTACAATGTACATCATCATCAACCCATTATGTCCCCACCGAGGGGCACGGGTCTCTTCCCTGAGGAAGGTATAGGCCATACTCCACCACGGGGGCCAAGTCCGGATTGGTGGAGGCTTGTAGACTAGTGGCTCGTCTACTATCAGAAGTTGTCAAGCCGCCCTAAGGCCTCTGACTTGGCTTAACGACTGCCATCTATCGACGGCAGCCGGCACCAACAGCTTAACGTGCCTTGCGAAGCACGGAACCGCTCGGAAAAATGCCACTAGCGTTAGGCATAGACGGCGACCCATCCATGCACTGAACGCGCCCTGTGTTGCTTAACCTTCGTGATCGTTTAAGATCACTCAGGCAGCTAGCCGGGGCTACGAGCGACAATGTACATCGAATTGTCATAATAATTATCTATTTTAACCTGTTAGATTATGACCTTGAAAAGAACATTTTAAAACGATTGTTATGGTGGTCCGATCGGGTCATTTAGAATTCTGCAGATTAAGGTTTTTCAAACACTATCATAGCCGGCCGATGCAACGCTTGTTTACAGCTGAAGTATGTTCAATGCAACCCACTAGGTTACCAAAGAGCGTTGGTAGCCTAGTGGGTAGAACATCGGACTCGGAAGCGAGAGACCCAGGTTCGATCCCCAGTGCGGGCATGTACCTATGACTTGGTTTTCTAAGTTATGTACATTTGTGAAGTTATAGTAGCAATACCACACGCTAACTGTGAAGGAAAACATTGTGAGGAAACCTGAGTGTCTGAGCTATTCACATACCTCAGCGCTTGAAATCGCCAATCCGCGATGGACACGCGTGGTGATTAATCCCGTACTCTCTCCCTGAGAGAAGGCCTGTGCCCTACAGTGGGGCGTATATAGGCTGCTAATGTATGTTCAATGCAAATTTAAAAACCCGGCCAAGCTAGTTTGACGCGTGCACGAAGGGTTCCGTACCATTATGTATACAAAATTAGACACAGATCGAGAAAAAACGGCTAAAAATCACGTTTGTTGTATGGGGCTCCCATACAACAAACGTGATTTTTAGCCGTTTAATATAGCTCTTAAATATTTATTTTATTTTAATTTCATTATTTATTTTTGAAGCGAATATAGAACTAAATATTCTGTGAATACTTCAAGCGTCTACCTGTTGCTGTTATTAATATCGAGCAAAAAACCACGTTTGTTGTATGAGAGCCTACCTTAAATATTAATTTTACTCAGATTTTAGTATTTGTTATTATAGCGGCAACAGAAATACATCATTTGGGAAAATTTCATCTGTCTAACTATAACAGTTCATGAGATACAGCCTGTTGACAGACGGACGGACGAACAGCGGAGTCTTAGTTATAGGGTCCCTTACCCTTTGGGTACGGAACCCTAAAAAGGTTGACAAGGCTAGCTCTGGCAGAGATTGAGCTGTGCTTTTGGTAATTTTATTTTGTGCTTCAAGCGAGAGAAAGTACTGCTTAACCGCTTAAAAGCTACTTAAAAAAGCGATTATGAGGAGAAAATGTTAAGTTACTCGGGCAATTGGCCTCAAGTAATTTTAAAGTTGTTTGCAAGTACCTACACGGATTTTTTCCGAGAAATAAGGCAGACGCAGATGACTCTTGCATCTTCACACATTTAACCGTAAAGAAGTTTACCATGAGATTGAAAATGAGATTCAGAATGAGATTGAGAATGACATTGAGAATGACAATGAGAATGAGATTGAGAGTGAGATTCCATGATTTAATGAAAACATTAACAAAAATAAAACTTAAAGAACAGGCTTGTGATAAAAATTACGTGCAAAGACGGACTTATTTGAAACGAAAAGATGTAGTGCGATCGTTCGAGTAGCTAGCAAAGTAGGCACTTATGTACCTACTCAGTACAGGGTTACCACAAAAAATCGGGTAGTGCGCGTAAAGCGTGAACCTAATAGAATTATGTAAAGTCTGGAAGGTCGTGGGTGCGAATCCCGGCATGTACCAATGATTTTGTTTTCTAAGCTACGTACATTTGTGAAGTTATAGTAGCAATACCACTCGCTTACCGTGACCGAACCGTCTGAGGTGTTTACATACCTCAGCGCTTCAAATTGCCCATCCTCTGTGGGCACACGTGGTAATTAAGCCCATACTTTCTCTCTGAGAGAAGGCCTGTGCCCTGCATTGGGACGTATTTATAGGCTACATAAAAAACCCTGGTAATTCGAAAAATATATCATCATCATCAGCCATTCGACACCCACCGCAGGACACAGGCCTCCCTCGTGGCTTTCATAAACATGAGGGGTTTTGCCATAATCGCCACGCTTGGCAGGGGGGTATATATATCTGAAATATATATCTGAAAAAAAAAACACTTACCTGCAACTTTGTTACAGTTTGTTACAACTTTTGTTGGTGTTACCCCGCGTTCGCGTTTACCCTATATCGAAAGGTGTGCAGTGCCAGCTAATGGTTAAATAATAACCAAGTTCGTACTCGTAAGAGCTGCTATGTCGTGACTTACCTTATGCTATTATCACTTATGAAGTTAACTGTCGGCCTAATGGCAAACTATCCATAAAACATATTGATGGAGCTATAACTCAGCAATGGGCAGTTTCGGAAGATAGTTGAGTATCTGCCGGAATTTAAGAATATAATGTTAAACCAGTTTTTTTGAGAAACGTAAGACATATGTTACCGCGACCTAAATGGATGATTCTAATAAATAAATACTTCTTTATCAGACCGTCGCGTCGTATCAGATTTCTGAATTCAGGTTCAGGTTTCAGAACGATTCTGAGAAAACTGAATCAGACATCAGAAATTTATTTTAAGGGGGTCCAGGGAGTAACACTAGCGTCACCGGGGCAAAAAAATCATATCTTTTTTTACAGATCAAATTTGCAAAAAGTATCAGTACAATCTCTCAATCATGTTAACAGTGATTTTCGAAACAAGTGAATAAATTGTTAATAGGCGTCAATATTAATGAGGTCAAAGAATGACCTAGGAAGGGCAACAACTTTATAAACGTTATTGCTTTTCGTAGGTCAACGTTTTTTATCAGGTCTGTTTATTAACGCACCTCTCACACGGACTTTAGGCACGTTAAACCGAGTCGCAGAGAGTACAGATTTATTTTTTTGTTCTCTGAATGAATTTACAAAAGTCACTCTTTTTGTGTTGTGTTATAGTAAGTAGTATTTTGTGTGTCTATTAATGCTAGTTTATAAATGGATTAGGTGACTTTAAGTTAATCAGAATAATTAATTATAAAACTTGTTAACGCAATAGGGATTCCCTGTAATGTTAGCTTTAAGTTTTTTGGCAATAAATAAAATAAAAAAATATATATATGCAGAAAAAACCTGAATGAAATGAAAAGTACATACTAGAAGCAGATTTTCCTACGGAGAGCATTGGACGAAAGCCAAATAATTTGCGGACTCACGTTTGTTTCTTTTGTATCTAGACCAAGAGTTTTATTTAGCGATTATTTGATATTTACGACCCTGGTGTCTATAATGGCTTCATAGCGAAAACTTACGGCCTTATTTATAAAAACACGACTCGTATAAAACCAATCTAAAACTCTGTTTATTTAACCTGTGGCCACATCTTTTCCTTGTGAAATCTTCACCACAGACTATTTTAATGGGCGTTTTTTGTAGTGTTTTAAGGAATCGAGTTTTCATAAATAAAACTGTTAGTGTTTTGTTATTGTCTTTTGACTATCATCGAACTACCGTCGGCTTTTTGTTAGGTTTTCACAGCAAAAAACGTTCGCTAATTTTAACACAAGGTGGCGCTGACGGTATTCTTTATCGCGGTATGCTTGTGTCCGTAATGCCGTGAAGATGCCTTTGCAAATTGACGAGTTATATGATTTTCTCATAGAACCATCTTTGAGTTATTCCCAATCTAACCATCAATGAATATAAACAATATGGTAAGGAATTGGGTATTTGACAAAATATCAAATGAGTTACTTTTAAAACGGAATTTTGTATGAAAATACTGGCTTATGACGTCACATTTCAGAGCACTCTTTTTATGTTTAATCTATTTAAAAATTGTAATAACTAGTAATTGACTAAAAGAGATACATTTTCCGAGATATTTTGTAATTTTTGTTTTAATCGAGCATATGAAATAATTTATTTTTGATCGTGTCAAATACCGTATTATCGCTGAAAATACATAAAATATATTTAAACACGAACCGAGGACCTCTTCCTTTTATTGAAGTCGGTTAAAAAGTAACGCTTTTCATGCAATCCAATATTGGCACAGCTTCAGACACGTCAGTTATCATCTTGACGTGCGTCCGCTGAATTAGCGAGTCAACTTTCTTATTGAAACACGTTCACAACAATACATTCATAAAGCGCGTTCAAATTATGCGCATCCGTTGACGTTGAGTTCGTTTCGGCGCTTTGTTTCAAACAAATGGCCCAAAGGCTTTGTGAATGAGCGTGGGAAATGCCTACCGAGCGTGCGTGTGTCATTTTAGTCGGTGTAGATGGACCAGGAGTTTGTGAAAATTGGGGAAATAAAAGTCGGGGATTGGCAGTCTTGGCGAGGAATCGGTGAAAATGGATGAAAGGTACTTGATAGTAGACAGTGGGAAGATTATAATATATGTATATATATTTATGTATATATTGATCTTCCTTAATCAGAAAATAGGTTGGTTCAACTGAAACGCTCTTCTAACACAACTAGCTGGAACTTCTGGATGTCTACAGTATGTCAAAAAATTCCCATATACGTCCAAAACGGGGGCTTCTACTTGTCTACAAAAAAAAATCCGCTATTCCATTAGACATGGGCATGCCCCTGCTGAAGTGATTTTATTGTCAACTTTTACTTTGCAACTAAAACGGCTGCTGCCGAGACTGTACCTAATCCATTTCTGCCAAAACGAAAGCGATACCCTTTGCAACAATGACATAACTCGACTGCCGAGAACTTTACCAACCTAATAGTCATTAGAATTCATGACGCCGTAATTCGTTTTAGATCCACTATCTAAAGCATTCTGTAAGTTATACTTGCGTATTTATCTTAAAAATGTCATCTGTGAAAATAGAAAGGCCTTGTGTAGAGACAGTTGCGTGCAAAAATATCGTTTACTACAAGTCACAATTTTTTTTTGGTGCTGGCAAACATCTCGAGCAAAGTTGGGCAAACTGGGAAAGAAAGTGCAGAAATCGTCAATCTGCAGAGGGCACTCTCTTTCTGGGGGAAAGTATGCTCATCCCTTTGCCTTTTCACTAAGAACAAAAGCTGCAGGTAAGTTGGGAAAAAGAGTATGCAGGAGTATAATCAATTGCATTCAGCCGTTCTGTAGATGTAAACAAACCGTGGATAGTTACCGTTCAGAAATTGTTGACCTACTCAAAGCAATCATATTTATCAAGTGGTTTGCTCCTTCAAGGTCGTTAGTCACTCATCCAAGAGGGTTTCCCATTTATTTCTTCTAAGACAGGGGCTTATGACCACACGATAGAAATGAAGATTTTAGCGACACCAACCGACTGGAGCCGAGTATACTAACTTGACATTTTTTGTTTCATTAACTGTCCAGCACGGGTAGTACGATGGCACGAGCCACTCGTTTTGTGGCGCTAGAATGGCAGAATTTGACAATTACTGTGCAATGTTGCGACTTTTGACATTTAAAATGCGTGACTGGCGACGTCGTACCATCCATGCTAAAAGAGCGCAAAATGCGACTAAAGAAGTTTCCACTTCAAAAGTTGTTTGTTTACACACAGGGATAAGCTAAGGGAAATAAAATATAGATAGATAGATAGATAGATAGATAGATAAAATATTCTTTATTGTATGTACACCAGGAATTACATATGAGAATTTAACAATAACATAGTACAGTACAATTGGCGGCCTTATTACTAAAAGTAATTTCTTCCAGACAACCATTGACGGAAAAAAAAATGAGAAGCTAAATGACGGGTAGTCGGTGCAACTAAACAATACTAAGAAAGATATTTATATATTTAATACACATACATAAACGGTACATAAATATAAGATAAATATAGAATAAACATACATAAATAAAAATTATCATATGAAGGGAGGAGATGAACGAAAAAATATACCTACATACTACTAGGAATAGATTTCACCAAAAAGAAAAAATAAATAAATAAATAAAAAAAACAAAGTTAAACTAAGGCAAAGTAATATTTTTGAACCCTGCTTTTAAATATTGTTAGGGACGGTGAAAATCTTACGGCTAAAGGCAGATCATTCCACAGGCGGACAGCTGTGATAGTAAAGGAATTGCTGAAGAACCTTGTCGAATGACTCGGTGTCTTCAGCAATCGATTATGAGCAGATCGCAAAGTCCGGCCGTGCGTATCACTCAAAAACTCAAAGCGATTTTTGAGATACAGAGGTGTGGTTGGATTGAACAGCACCGAATAGAGAATTGAAAGAATGTGAGCATTCCTACGGAGGCGGATAGGGAGCCACTTGAGTTTGACGCGATATTCGGAGATATGGTCATATTTTCGCAAGCCAAATATGAACCGGATAGAGAAATTTTGGAGGCGCTCAAGCTTATTTATATATGATGTCTATTAATACTTTTGCCGTAATAGCGCAGTGGCCTGGCCTCACATTCGGGAGGTCGTGGGTTTGAATCCTGGCATGTTACAAAGAATAAGTTTTCTAAGTTCGTACATTGGGAAGTTTTAGTAGCAATAACATTCGCCAACGGTAAAGGAAAACGTCGCGAGGAAACCTGAGTGTCTGAGGTGTTCACATACCTCAGCGCTTGAAATTGTCAATCCGCGGTAGACAATACTCTCTCTGTCTGAGAGAGGGTCTGTGCCCTGCACTGGGACGTATTATAGGCTACATAAAAAAATACTTTATGCAGTATTCTTGCTATCAAGTGCACTTCCAAAACGTCGAAGTCCGTTGTGTGTGTGTGACTCCTCTTATCTCGTCTCTGTTCGATGACAGCTGTCTCGATAACACGTAGGAAACAACGAAAGTAAAATAGCGCTTATCACGATAAAGTTATTAATATAGAATGATGACATTATGTAGGGCTTTTCACTTTCCAAAAGATAAAATGATAAAAAATGGAAATCGGTCGCCGATTAATGAAGAGTTTTCTACAAACCAGCATAATTATCTGAAAATAATAAACGGTGTAGTTGAAATTTAACTGATTCCCGTTCATCCGTGGTGGGTGGTTAGTAATTTTTGTAATTTAGTTCTTACTAGCTGTGCCCGCGACTTTGCCCGCGTGGAATTTAGCGATAATGTGTTTATTATATTTGTAACCCAGGTCCGTGATATCTAGATACATTCGAAACTGATATTTTAATACTTTTAAATTAATTAATGATAAATAATAATGAATGAGTGAATGAATTCTTCGATTATTTGAATACTCAAAAAACAAAAAATTGTTAATCAGAGATATATTTAGATTTGAACTCAATGTTATATATATATATATAGTATGTATAACATTTGCATGAATGTACCTAACTTAATAAGATGAATTTAGTAAAGGAAGAGCAGGGCTTCCTGGCACAGGTGTCTATACACTTAATAGGAAGTCCCCACAACAGTGTAAAATTAATAGATAAGTTGGTAACGAAATAAAACATTTTTGATTTTGATTTTGATTTTTTGATTTTGATTGATGCATTTTTTAAATCGGATAAAATTTAAAAACTGAGCCATAACCACAGAACCCATACAAACTTTACCTCTTTATGATATTAGAGCAGATTATAAAAGGCTTTAAAGCCAAATATCTCTCTCTCTTTCCCTCAGAGAAAGCCTGTGTCCTAAAGTGAGTGTGGTATTTATTGCCTGCTTTGAAGCTTGTATGTATGTATTATCATCATCAGCCATTTGACGCCCACTGCAGGATATCGGCCTCCTTCGTGGTTTTCATAACCATGAGGGGCTTTGCCATAATCGCCACGGTCGGCAATCGGCAGGCGGGTTGGCGATCGCAGTATTCGGTTGGAATCTCAGGAAGACGCTGCTGCCCGTCTCCTGGGAATTTATTTCCTTAGTCGCCTTCTACGACATCCACGGAAGGTAATAGTATGTATTATGAATGCATGAAATTCATAATACATACATACAAGCTTCACTGATTTGATAAAATACGTAAAAAAAAACATCCACAAAACTTTTTGAATGTTCGCATAATCTAGCGAAACAATCATAGTACAACCTCTTCATTATAACAGCGATGATGTTATGTCTGCACATGCTCATTTTCCCATGGCAATGAGACAATTGTGGCCAGTGTGACGAAATGTAACAAAGGTCTTCTCAAAATCATAACAAATTACACAATAAACTCGATTGTGAGACTTCAAATCAGAGGTTGCCAGAAGTACCGCCCCTACTTGATAGGTTTTCAGAAGCGGCCTACTTGTACAGTCGACAGCAAATCTACCTTTATATTTCCGTTGTAAAGTCGTCCGTAACATAACTCAGTAGAGGTTGGTGTGCTATCGACTGTCTTTCGTCTCACATAAGTTAATTTTTACTTTCACGGCCTTATTTATAATAAAAAAACACGGTTCCTCTGAAGCACTCCTAAGAAGCAGTTCATTTAATCTGTGGTTACTTTTCATTGTAAAATCTCCACCACAGACTATTTTTAGGAATTGTGTTCTTAGGGTTCCGTACCCAAAGGGTAAGGGACCCTATTACTAAGACTCCGCTGTCCGTCCGTCCGTCCGTCTTTCACCAGCCAGGCTGTATCTCATGAACCGTGATAGTTCTTTTGTGTGTATGTGTGTGTGTGTGTGTGTGTGTGTGTGTGTGTGTGTGTGTGAGTGTGTGTGTGTAGTGGCTATTGCAGCCGGAGGGAAGTTTCTCTGGAACTGAAACTGGAATATCTGCATCCCATGCTGGTAAATACTATATTTTGCTTGATGTACTTGTTTGCTGGCTGGTTGGTCCACCGGTATCACGCTTGATTAGCAAATCAGATGTCGTGGTTTCGATTCTCGCTGAAGGTCGTCGTACTTGATTAGTACAAAATGGCCTCAATGTGGTATTTTCATGTTTGTCCTAGCCTGGTTACCATAGCACAGGCCTGTTTGGGACGGGCAAGTGATTGTGTTTTGTGGAATAACGATGCCGATGAAGCGAAAGTGAGAAGTATTTTAGGATCGTGGCAAGGAGCAACACCTTCTGGTTACCCCTTCGAGTTACAGGCGTGAGTTTATGAGCCTATCTATTTGCTCTATGTACTAAGTAGGTCCGTACTTGTTCTTAGACGTTGCTAGAAACCTACATTGCAGTGCACTCATTCAAAATAGACCCTAAAATCACTGTAGCTTGGCTTGCTAATTGACATCAGGAACAGTCGACAAAAGGTCAACCTTAATATTGCAAAGTGGCTCTTAACTTAACTGATTAGAGTTCACGTATGTAAAGATTGATGTTCTGCCAACTGTACTATAGACACCATTCCTTCCAAATAGCCCATATTTCACTCAGACAACCTCACACAGCCTGGTCGCAAGGTGTTGCGAAACGAACTATACTCGGCTGGTTTACAGCCAATAAATAATACCGTTGTAGAATGCTAAGCGAGAAAGTGGCGGACCGTTGCGCGGGCGCCGACTCGGTTACCGGTGGCACGGCGGTTTGAAGAGTGAGCTGCATTTGCGAAGCTGTGTGCAGTATTTCAGTTCATGGTTTGCTACGACAATTCGAAGCTTGCAGAGCCGATTAGTAAAACTAATTAGTGTTCCTATTTGTTAATCTGTGGGTTAGTCGGCGATGCAATGTGCATAGTAAACCATTTCATAGTATACATTGAATTGGAGTTCTGTGAAATGGGGCGCTGCTTGTTCACGGAAATAAGGGCTGAAACGCACTAGCAGTTATTTAACACGGGGAAAAATGTACTGAAGCTTGGGCACTTGTGCAGCACGATTTTTTCATTTCATTCGCCCGCACCCGCACGAAACGAAGTTGCGGACAAGTATCCGGAAGTGTTTTCTGACCCATATTGGACTAGTCCTATGTTGCTGGAATTAAAGCGTAAACTGCACGTACGCTCTTGATGCGTCGATTGCTCACAATCGGTGCATGAATTCTAGTTTTTATTAAATTTGGAGTTTGTCTGTCCATCTATTCTCCAAAAAGATGTATATTTTGAAATTTACATTTAGTTTTACTTGTAACGTTAAATAAATCACAGTTATTTTGAATTAAAATACTTTGATTTTGATTTATTACTGTCTTGCACATACAGAACAGAAGAGTAGAATATATCAACTTGTGTTTCTTCTCGAAACTCAAGTGGTAGGTACTGTAACACGCTATTCTATTAATACGCGGATTACGGGCAATATATATTTTATTATAGTCTTTTTCATCGATTCCCTAGCCTAGCTGGGGATCGACTGACATCTACCTAAAACAAAACGTAAAGATTCCCTTCAAAATATTCAAAATAAGACGAGAAGGCTCTGCCAGCCAGCTACTATAAAGAGGAATCGTTACAGTACCATCCGTACAGCCGATAGCTGATTGCACTAACGCGTTTCGTTTGTCACCTACAACGGCTTTTGTTCATTAGCGAAGGGCAAGAAAGAGGAAAAGGATAAAGCGAAAAAGGTTTGGCAGGCGTCATTTATACACAAATCAACATTAAAACTATTAAATCCCAGGCTGCAATACGGATAGAGCGCGTAAAGCGCGAATTCAATATAATGATGTATCTGATCTACCACCTTATACTTAGAAAAATATTTTTCAGTTCGGGATATAACTCAAAAAACAAAAGTTGCAGAGTACCTACAAACTCTAATTGAAGTGTTTCGGAAATGGCGCATTTTAGAGGTAACACCATGTAGTTGCTTTGCGATGCTGTTCGGGAATAGCGCATTTTAGAGGTAACCCCGTGTAGTTGCATTCCGATGCTATTCGGGAATAGCGTATTTCGAGGTAACCCCGTGTAGTTGCATTCCGATGTTGTTCGGGAATAGCGCATTTTAGAGGTAACCCCGTGTAGTTGCATTCCGATGCTGTTCGGGAATAGCGTATTTCGAGGTAACCCCGTGTAGTTGCATTCCGATGCTGTTCGGGAATAGCGCATTTTAGAGGTAACCAATGCTGTTCGGGAATAGCGCATTTTAGAGGTAACCCCGTGTAGTTGCATTCCGATGCTGTTCGGGAATAGCGTATTTCGAGGTAACCGCGTGTAGTTGCATTCCGATGCTGTTCGGGAATAGCGCATTTTAGAGGTAACCCCGTGTAGTTGCATTCCGATGCTGTTCGGGAATAGCGCATTTTAGAGGTAACCCCGTGTAGTTGCATTCCGATGCTGTTCGGGAATAGCGTATTTCGAGGTAACCGCGTGTAGTTGCATTCCGATGCTGTTCGGGAATAGCGCATTTTAGAGGTAACCCCGTGTAGTTGCATTCCGATGCTGTTCGGGAATAGCGCATTTTAGAGGTAACCCCGTGTAGTTGTTGCATTCCGATGCTGTTCGGGAATAGCTTATTTCGAGGTAACCCCGTGTAGTTGCATTCCGATGCTGAACGCTTCTACAATTGTACCTGCGCTAGCAATATAGTAGAGACAATCAAAACTATTAATTGAGAGAATGGGGAAAGCAATTAGAGTACAGTTAATGTGTGAATCGCAGCACTGCGAAATGAGCTCTCTGCCATTGATAGCTTTAAGAATTTTCTCTCACTGTCTCTTGAAGAAGTCGACATTCACATCAGCACGATTGTAAACGAAACCGACCAACTGCGTGTCGGGCCACTTACAGTGTAGGGTTCAGTAGAAAGAGTCTCTGCTTTACAGAACTTCATCGAAGTAATTGTCAATGGATTTTGTACGAAGTTTTTCTTTTATAAGTAGGTCACCTATCACCTCACCTCACTCGTTAACTAGTAAAGCCTACTTAGCCGTGATAGTTTTCCTCTTAAGTTCTTTACATGAGCTACTACCCTGAATTTTTACGTTCCTGCAATCAACCGTTTAGCCAGGGACGCCCTACACGGACAAAAATTGCGCTTTAACGCTTAACCCTAAAAATGGTCTTCCTACACCCACAATATTTTTAAACAACCAAGCCAACGGTACCCCACAGTATGGTGTAGGCGAGAAAAAAAAATAGCAAAGGGGTTAGGGGGGTACCGTATAAAAAAAATTTTTTTTGCGATTTTTTTACGCACGCACGCACGCACACACACAGACACACAGACACACCGACACACACACAAGCACGCACGCACGCACGCAGGCACGCACGCCACCTTACCCCTTGTCGCCTAAGGATAAGCCTTGCCTTAAGCCGCGGATAAAAAATGTGGGGAAAAACTCTCAAGTACAGTTTCCCGATCGAACGATCGAAGAGTACTAGCTATCCATAACCTAAAATCTAGATAATAACCTACGTGTAACAAAATTTATTTGAAATATTTCTGGTTATACATTGTCGTGTTTTCCACTCAATTTCTAGGGTTCCGTACCTCAAAAAGAAAAAACGGAACTATAAGGGTTCTGCTTTTTCTTTTTGAGGATTACTTTGTTGTCCGTCTGTCTGTCTGTCAAGACCCTTTATCTCGGGAACGCGTGTATCGAGTTGAAATTAAAACCATTTACTCGGGTCTACAGTCCCTTGAAGCTGTGACAAAATAGATACGGCCGTTTATGCCACAAAAAAACATATATTTTTGACACTCAAGGGAATAAAAGTTTATAGGTTACTTTCCGTTGACCTAAAACTATGAAATTTGGCAAGAAATATCAAATACAATTACAGAGAAAAATTTAAAATGACATTTGTAATTAAATCATAAAAAATAGTCTTTGAAGTTCAGGAAAAGCTCGGAAAAACTGCGAGACTCGATTAATGAACTATTTATAATATGCAAGTACCTAAAAATTTCTACGGAACTCTCAGTGGGCGAATCCGACTCGCACTTGTCGGGTTTTTTACATGACGTTAGTTTAAGATATCCACACTTTGAGAGTCTCCCTGACTCTGTTAGCAGAAGAATCTCCAAAAGTAGAGAGACTTTATGCTGAGCTGGATTCGAACCTGTTCAAACGATAGCCCTAACCATTAAGCCACTCGGACCTCGCTAAAGAGCGCCCCGAAATTTCTATTTCCATAAGAAGTTTTTTTTTAAAACCTAATAAGTAGGTATATCATGTGGTAAGTATGTCCGTCTGGGTCCTCCCTTACCGGCCCTTCCATTCACATTCGCTCGAAAAAGTACCCGAAACCGGCGTGCGTGCATGCAACGACTAATGAATGTTGAGGAAGCGAAAGTGATCTGTCAGGATCGTAGCAAGTGGCAGTCCCTGGTCTCTGCCTACCCCTCTAGGATACAGGCGTGAGTTTATGTTATGTTATGTTTATCATGTGGTAAATTGCAAGGATACTTTTTTATCGCACGCGGCATAAACGCGACTATCGAACAGAAACTGTCGTCGTCGGAGGTAGACTATACGATGACATTTGACACAGGTGCTATCTTCTGTCATTGACATTATCCCAAGAGCATTCCACTCTATTGCGATTTGTCACAAAAGCACAGCTTAGGTGGTCGTGTATCGTGCGCGTGCGTCGATCGGATTATCACGAGCGGCGCAGGGGCCCGTCATGAACCGAACGCGTCGGCGAATCGAGAACCAATCAAAGAGACTATTTAGCTCAGTTGGGAGAGCGCTGGCACGCTTAGCCAGAGGTCGCGGGTTCAAGTCCCGGCATGGGTGGAATATTTTGCCTCTACATAGGTTTTTAAAATTGTCCTTAGCACGGATTAGTGCAACAAAAAGAACATAGACTATTTAGTGGCCAACGCCAGAATAGTTACCGTGAGTTTGAATTGCCTACTATTTTATTTGCAACCTCTTTAATCATATAGCACAAAATCGACCACACATGTCATATACCTTTACAAACCCACCATACACCAATGCAAACAAACACCGACTTTTTTTAACACTGATAAAGATATTTATTACTAACTCTGTAACATTTCAGTTCATTTACATATTATTTAGTTATATATCATTTTATAAGTAGGTTTATGTAACTTTATAGCCAATAAATAATACATATGTATGATTGTATTGGGTTAACATATAGTAGGTACTTTTATTGTACACTTTCCCCCCTTGTTTATAATGTTCGTATCACCACATCAAGGGTTGGCTGGAAGAATTTTTTGCTGAAATGAGCTCGCCATTTACACTTTGTAATTTTTCTGTAAATGTTGTGTTTTCTTTATGTGTTTTTATGTATGCAATAAAGTAAGTAAGTACATCGTTGAGACGAGTAAAGTAGCGATTCAAGTAAAACTAACGGCCGTGTAACCCGACACAGCCCCACCCACATTTTTAGGGGTTCCGTAGTCAACAAGGAACCCTTGTAGTTTCGCCATGTTCGTCTGTCCGTCTCATAGAGATGACAAGTACTAGAAAGCTGAAATTTGGTATAGAAATACATATTAATCACGCCGACAAAACTGTAGGCTAAAATCTTAAATTAAAACAAATTTTTAGGGTTTTATAGGGGGACCTATGCCCAAATTACGCATGTACTTTTTTACTCGCCTATGCCATAGTGTGGGGTATAGTTGAATTGGTCGTTTAAAAATATTGTAAGTTTGGAATCTCAGGAAGACGCTGCTGCCCGTCTCTTGGTAATTGATTTCCGTAGTCCCCTTCTACGACATCCACGGAAGGAAATGGAGTGACGCTATTCTTAAACCGGCGCCACACGGAACGAAATATGTAGCTTTAACGCCCATTTTCTTGTTAAAGTAGGCCGTCCCCCTCTCCCGGCTGAACGGTTGCTTGTAGTAACATGAAAAAATTCGGGACAGTAGCACATATAATAGACTTAAAAGGGAAACTATTACGGTTAAGTACCGTAAGCTTTACAAGTTAACGAGTAATAGGCGATCAACATATAACAATTCGTAAAAATTCCATTGAAAATTACTTTGATGAAATTGTTGGTTCTGTAGAGCAGGTAATTAGGAGTTATTCTACGGAACCCTAGACTGCGCGTGGCCCGACACGCACTTGGCGTCGCGTCGGCCCGTTACAGTGTGGATAGACCACAGTTTTGAAATTAAATCTGTGGGATAGACCCAATAGACCTTAAAATGACAGAACTTGACAGGTTAAGGTAATGGAAAGTCGCAATTTTTGACATTTGAAAGAATTAATGAAAGGAAGAATGAATAAAGAAATAAATGAATGAGTGATTTATTGACACAAACATACATGCTCGTTGATACGCGCGACTCGCATCGTCATGCTAGCCCTACTGCTGTCAGAAAAATCTTATTGATTCGTGATATGTCCCCTTGTCGTGCGCGGGATGATCGCCTCGCCATTCTATCTGCTTGTACAGTCCGCAGTACCTTGACATACCTGCGTGGACTCTAATCAGTTACGATAAGGGTTGTCACATAAAATGTAAGGGTTGACCTGCTATCGACTGTACCTACAATAGCTTCAACGCTTGCGTAACGACTTTTTTATTTAATACGGAGATATTACAGAAACATGCCACTTATTCTAAACTTAGATGATAAAAACATGTGCATCCAAAAATATATCTCACTAAGTACTTTGAGTAAGTTAAAGGTGAGGGCGGGTATTGAGTAATTTATGACTTGAAGATCCTACCGACAAAAAATTTGTATGTAACTTCTCTAAAGTACCAACAGTAACGGTATTGTATTGCACTAGCACTAGGTAAAGTTTATGTTTTTAAATGTATGCATGCTGCGGTAATTATTTGTACCTACATTCCTTGTTATGGAGTATGTGAATAAAAACGAAATCGTTAAACTAATCTGTCAATAGCTCAAAAAAAGGTCAGAAATTGTCAGTACTAGCGTTTGCCCGTGACTTCGTTCGCATGGTAATTTTGATGTGTACTTTTCCGGGATAAAAAATAGCCTATGTACTAATCCAGACTATAATCTATCTCTGTGCAAAATTTTATCCGGATCCGTTCCGCCGTTTTTGCGTGAAAGAGTAACAAACATCCATCTATACATACAAACTTTCGCGTTTATAATATTACTAGCTGTGCCCGCGACTCCGTTCGCGTACATTTCGATTTTTACGAAGCAGCATTTGTATGGGGGCCACGTCTTATCATAACTGGAGCTAGAATTTAAATAGCCTATCCTGTGTCCCAGATGTCTATATGTTTTTATACCAAATTTCATCAAATTCGGATAATTGGTTTAAGAGTTATGGAGGAACATACATACATACACACATACAGAAAAAAATTCTAAAAATCGTGAAATTAGTTTCAGTATCATATATTGAGCCTATAAACACAATATCTCTGAAAACAAACTAACTTACTCCATGACCGACCCTTACAGATTTATTATTAGTATATATATATAGTAAGGAAAATAACAGCGGAACAAGTAGTGAAAAGGACCATGCATTGTAATTTAGTCATTCAGCGCCTCTGCCCGCTAGTCACACGGTCACACGTAGTCAAAGGCGTGCTTTTCACACGAACTCCGTCTCTGCTCTCCGTTACTATAGATTATTCCCGTCTAGTTCGATTAATAGTCTAGATAGATAGAATATTCTTTATTGTATGTACACCAGGATCTAGATCTATTATGTTATACTTTATTGTACACAAGAAAGAAATATGTTACACATAAAAACAAAGCAATAAGAACGGGTACATAGGCGATCTAACAGGAATATTTTTTCTGCAGCCTACCAACGCCTACTCTCGACGCCAAATTGGCCAACTTGCGTAACAATTGAGTGGTTTATTTGATACTTTAGGCAAAAACATGTCTTTAATGTCCGAACCGCTCTAAATTTAAAAAAAGAATTATGCTATTCCTAATGAATAAAACGTTGTAAAAAGTTGATAAAGCGTAAAAATTTAAACGTGACACATTGAATTTAATTGCGGCACATTTCAATACAATACAATTCAATTCAATACAACAAACAACACACAGTAACTTCAAGTGTACCTAGAGGGGCACAGCAATAGGCGAGCGAGACGCATGCAACAAAATTACCTACAATTAGGTCTGGGTGTATATCCATTTTTGTATTGTCCTTGTGTGGTTGCCATAGCACAGGGTATCCTAGCATGGAACCACGACCAGTGATTGTGTTGTGTGGAATTATTTATTTATTAGCTGTCTTGGCGAACTTCGTAGCCACTAAATCCATTTATACTTGCACAACGCCATCTATTTTTAAAACACAACGTTCGCTGGCACAACGCCATCTATTTTAAACTTAAAATAAATATTATCCCACGGGAACGCATTACCGGGATATCAAATATGCTACGACTCAATTCAGGTCTTTGTCTATCATGAATCCGTTCAGCCGTTATTGCGTGATTGAGTAACAAACATCCAAAGATCTTCACAAACTTTCACATTTATAATATTAAGTAGGAAGTAGGATATAAGTGAATCCGAGATGATAGGTGTTTAAAATTAATAAGTAGGCCATACTGAACGTTTAGTTCAACAATTTATTTAATTGTTATTGATCTAAAATCTCATATCTCAAATCCCTCATATTATATCCAGATTGTGTCTATATTCTACACAGTTTTAGGAATGGGTACTTTATATTCACGTGTAGAGCTTCTGTATGTTGAAATAGGATCCACGGTTGTGCTCTAAATAAATTTTCACGTATTCCTCTCTACCTAACTAAACATTAAACTTTCAAAAAGGCCTAGTTGCAAGGAAAAATTAACTCAATGTGTTGAGCGAATGACTCCATATTGGTGTGTAATATTAATTTAGTTTACAGTAGCCGAAGTGGAAATTGACGCTTTCCCGAATTGGATTTGAAACACAATTTGATGCGATCGAATTCGATCTACATATTGCGCAAACCATTCTAGTAATGTACATACAGTCGACAGCAGATTTACTTTTACAGTTTAGTTGCACGTTTAAATATTTCGGTACAGTTAGCTACAACCAGAGCTACTATCACGTGATCCTCACTGAGATCCGTCGTGGCCTCGAGGCGATAGGTTGTCTTGGCCAACATAGAATAAAACAATTTTTGACAGCTCGGACTAGGTTAAATCAAACGAACCGATACAGTGGAGGATTTGCCTGATAGCACCGCAGGGTCGCGTTTTATTAAACTAGAATTCATGGTTTATTATGACAATTCGATTGCGTAGACGATAAGTACAAGTAGTTTTCTTACTTGTTAGTCTGTGAGTTAATGGACTATCCATTGTACATCGAATTGTATTCGTAAATCATGAATAATTTTAGTTCTATAAAATAGGGCCAAGACAGGGACCACGGTATCCGCTAAAATTAAATCACTAAATCACTAAACTAAGATTTGCTACAGAGATTACTTAGTCATAGTACCGCAGAATCAGGAATGATGAGATCCGTAGACGAACGAAAGTCGTCGACATAGCCCAGCGGATTAGTAAGTTGAAGTGGCAGTGGGCGGGGCACATAGCACGCAGAACTGATGGCCGATGGGGCCGAAAAGTTCTCGAATGGAGACCACATGTCGGCAAGCGCAGCGTAGGACGACCAGCCGCAAGATGGACAGATGAACTCATCCAAGTAGCAGGAAGACGCTGGATGCAAGCCGCTTCCAACCGGTCTTTTTGGAAATCCATGGAGGAGGCCTATGTCCAGCAGTGGACTTCTTGTGGCTGAATGATGAAGATAAAAAGTACCCGAAATCGACATGCGTGCATGCAACGATTAATGAACGTTGAGGAAGCGAAAGTGATCTGTCAGGAGCGTGGCAAGTGGCAGTCCCTGGTCTCTGCCTACCCCTCTCACCCTACCCGTCTCAGCAGTGGCGACAGCCTCGTTGGTCTGACGGTAACATGCAAGACTACCAAAACAGAGGTCGTAGGTTCGAGTCTCACTGGAGGCTTCTACCCTATGCGCGAGTAATACCATTGGACTGACAATGCTTAGTGGACAGCGAAATAGCATCAAATAACAGTCATTGTCGTACTAATATCACTCTATTAAACAACGATGCCCCGGAGAAGCGATGCTGTTTTATAAATATAATTATAATTAATAAGACAATCCTGTTATTTAAGTGCTAATTTTTTAATTTTGTGCACTAAAGTGTAACAAACAAATAAATGAACAAACAATTATTATTTAAAACACTTGACTGCAAATTTAAATCGAAACGGCATTCTGGCAGTTTTAGAATTTAACCTATGGATTTCAATATCAGTGTATCTGTTCTCAACATAAACCTTGATTCAGAGACCGACAATTACCTTGGTTATGTTAATTAACCCACGAGCTGGTTCAAACGGTTCAGTGCGGTGCGTTTAAATAGGATTAGCATATTAGAGTAATACACTGACTACCTTGTTGATCAAGCGGTATCTCGTCTGATTACCATGCCGGAGATCGCGGGTTCGATTCCCACAAATGTTTGTACAAATGGCCTGAGTCTGGGTGATGTTCAGTTACCATAGCACAGGGTATCCTAGTTTGGGACCAGGTTGTGAAGTTATTCCTATTAGCGCTCTAGGATGCTCACAGAACAAACAGGCACTGTCTGAAAATTAGCGCTGTGGGCTAATTTCTTTTTCTTCTTCTTCGTGTTCTTCTTCTTATTATTATTATTAAACTTATTATAAACTCTCGGTAAAGTAAGAAGCAGAAGCATTCAGATCGTGGCAATATTGAAAAATGAAAAAATTAAAATGAAAAATATTTATTTCTAAAACAAAATTTTTACAAACATATTTTACAAGGTTGAGACCTCCTTCACATCTTTGATTATACACATTCACAAAACATTACGTCAATCCACACCTACCTGTATCCCGGAGGATTAGAAGACCAGTGTTCGCCACTGGCCACGATTATAGTACAATCTTCGCATACATTCAGGAAGAGGTAGGCAAACGCATTTTTTGACGGGTGTCCCTGATGGCAGTTTTCAATTATGAGATTTATCAGGGTGATGAAATATTTTGACACACGATATTTATTACTTACGTTTGCTTCCCACTGAAATGAAATAAATTATTTCAAGAAATACCCGTGTAAAGAGTCCGAAATCTTTAGACATGGTGACGACGCAGGTGATGTTTTGTTCTTCTTTCAGTACTAATCAATCAGACCAGCCCGTCCGTATGTGTCCACTGCTGTTTTCTGTCCTCGGCTGTTTCCATCCAGCCAAGCAACTTGTCCCAAAAAACTGTGTGAATCGCATAGCCTATAAAATTTACAAATTGAAGCGGCATTGGGCTGGTCACATCTGTCGAAGAACCGATAGTCGATGGGATACAAAAGGACACGAGTGGAGACATACGTAGACCAAAATAGGGGATGTGTTGGGAAGGGCAAGATAAAGCGTACCCGAAATCATTCTGCATGCGTGGAGAACTATTAAATGTTGATGAAGCGAAAGAAGTCTGTCAGGATCGTGGCAAATGGCGAACCCTGGCCTCTGCCTACCCCTCCGGGATGCAGGCGCGAGAACTTTACTCAGTTACGTTACAGGCGACTTTGCAACTAAAATGTAAAGGTTGACGAGCTAACTGTACCTAGCTGTACTTAACAGCCGCAGTGGCAACCTTCCTGTGTTGAGCAGGAACAATGGGCATTGTGTGGCTCGTCAGTTTGTTACCATTTCACTGGTAATTACACCATACGCGATGCAGTAGCGGCGGCTGATTCTCGGACCTAGTAGAGGTAGGTAGAGAACTAAGGGAAAAAGTGAGAAAATATGGAGGAGAAAAGACACAAGGGGTAGAGCCGTCGCCCGCTACGACTTGAAAACGCGATTTACACGCGCGGGCGAAACATAAGGGTTTCCATCTCTTCTCAAAAATTACCCTGTAATAAAATTTCATATATTATTTAATTGCATATTATATAGACTACCTGCATGCAGTATGATTTATAATGATAATTTTAAGTGTTCATATGTTGACGTTTCTAAGTGTTTCTTGTATGCCTAAAGATGAAATAAATACAATACAATACAATACAATGTCACAAAACGCGCAAGCTTCGAAACAATGTTCATTTGCCGTGTACTTGGCGTTAATTAACTTTTTGTCAAAACTTTGGTTCTGATAATAGTCCCCTGACCGGTTCTTTCTCTCTGGGCGCGCTTACTCAACCGAACGTGCATGAATCTCATTCACAACACCTACGCTTCCACACTACTACGAGCGGGCGTGAGTGCGAGAGTGTGGACAGCGCCCTCGCGTTATCCTATAATGAGATTTTTTAAGGCGCTGATAACAGCTAATTGAGACATATTTAAACAAAATTGCTGAACAAAATCTAGAAAAAACCCTGCGAATATTTCTGATAACATCTTTAAAACATAT
Source organism: Yponomeuta evonymella (assembly GCA_963969515.1). Lineage (NCBI taxonomy): Eukaryota > Metazoa > Arthropoda > Insecta > Lepidoptera > Yponomeutidae > Yponomeuta > Yponomeuta evonymella. Next base: position 4,254,352 of record OZ018347.1, read on the forward strand.
TAAATAGAAATACCTGGATACAAAATGCCAAAACCGTCTTTGGCATTTTGTATCAAATTTAACGATAATAATTTATCATAACACTTATTCATAGGTTGTCTGGAAGTAGGTTAAGAAATATCTGTGTAATTTCCATTTTTATGTACAATCAAGTGTTCTCTATCTCTACCTATCTATGTACATAATTTTTTTATTTATATTTTAATTAATATTGTTTCCAACGTGTATGGTGTCATTTTGATGCAATTTCTTATTATTAACTCCCTCTTTGTTGAGTTATTTCAATAGAGAGAGAGAAGGGATTGTCGTCTTCTAAAAAAAGCACCTGTGTGAACGTAGGAATTGAAACACCTAGAACGACGAGGGCTGCAAATATAAACAGTCTATAAAATATATGACCGACTGCAGGGCACAGCCTTTCTCTCAGATGAGAGTATGGGCTTAATCACCACACGTCCCCAGGTTGACAGTTTCATGCGCTAAGGTATGCGAACACCTCAGACACTGGTTTCCTCACGACGTTTTCCTTTACTGTTAGCTTCTACAATTTCATGATTATATTCCTTCGGAAAGTGTAGATCAGGCTTAAGTATCTACACAATAACATCAAATCGGAGAGGGAGAGTTATTTATGTCGGTACTTCCTGTTCCACTTATTCCATTTTATTTTTATAACTAATAGGGTCTTCGGTGTTTTTTGTTATGCTCGGAGAGGTTTGAACCCTACTCCGCGCTGTATGATTATGAGGCAACAGTGAGGGCGAGGGAATCAGAGCGTTCTCAGGTGCCTATTATCTGAAAATCCTGTGTGCCTAAAGCGTAAAGATTCGTATCGTGCTCTATATGTTACCTTTTGCCTAGTCCCGCACACCCACTATGGTATTAACGAAAAAACAGAAAACGAAAATGTATTTATTATCGGCTCAGGATTACAGAAATCATAATTTATTAGGTACATACTTGTTTTTCGTTCTTGCTTTCGATCTCGTCAAGAGCTCAAAATGTTAGACCGTGTCTAAAATTTTGAGCTCTGTCAAAGCGATGACCATTTTTAACGAATCCTGAGTAGGCAAGTGTTTACAAGTGCAAGTGACCAAAGAGTTAGGCCGACTGGCACCACTTCTTAAATGTCACTTAAGTCGCCATTTAAAAAAAAACTTTTGTTTGTAGAATTTTAGTTATATGCTGTTTAAGCCACATTTAAGAGAGAGGAGCAAGTCGGCCTTAGTAAGGTAGGCGAGTGCCTACCACCCGTGCCGATCACCCGTTCTCCTCTGTGCCTCTCTCAGAACAATTTTTGTGTTCTGAGGTGCCTCTACTACCTATTTGGTCGAGCGGTAACACGCTTGACTACCAAAACAGAGATCGTGGATTCGATTCCCGCCGGTGGCCGCCGTAATAAATTTGTCAAATGGCCTCAGTTTGGGTGTATTTCTACATTTGTGATTTTCTCGCCTGGATACGGAAGCACAGGGTATCCTAGTTTGGGACCAGGACAAGTGATTGTGTTGTGTGAAATTTATCATTATTATTATCCTAGTTAAGTATACTGACCCCCGGTTTCTCGTACACTAACAAGCTGTTAATCTACTGTTAACAGCTGTCAGTGGTTTTTTTTTTGTATGCACTTTGGTCAATTGATAGCTGTTAACAGTAGATTAACAGCGTGTTAGTGTACGAGAAACTGGCGTTGAGTATGTATGGTACGAAAAGGAAATCATGCAACCCAAGATCGTAAAATCACAATAATCCGAAATATGCAGTTGCCGCGGAATGCAAAATCGTCACTACCGTTAGTGGAGAATAATTTTGAGCTTTGCATCAAATTACTTTGCCGTCCTCTTCAGCCTTAGGGTTACTGTTTTGGTTTGAAAGAGAAAGGTATATACGGTGTAACTGTGTGAGTCCGTCACCTTGTGCGCTGATTTTGAGTAGGTACAATCAGGTAATCTGAATTCGACTTTATGTTCTAGACATAAGAATGCCGCAAAGTACAAAAGGCTTTGGCTATTGAAACGATAAGTGAGGCAGACGTGTGAGTTCAAATCCATGTTCTATTCGAAAATATCGGAAATTCGTTTTGTTACTGGCTTACACTATCGTTATACGCGTGCACTCTACTCTGTTATGAATAAAGGCGACTTCGCAACGAACATGAAGAGGTTGATAAGCTGTCGACTGTCCGTAGCTATGATCACGTAGAGTATGTGTGATCATGTTCAAATCCGTATCGAATATCTACAGTTCGGTACAAACCAATACGTGGAAATAGTACATACCTACATTGTCACTTAATAATTAGAACTGGGTGACATTTCATGCGAAGATTAAATATTTTGCGGATGATTAGTCTCCTAAGCCCTTTTTGCTTGCATCGCATGCACGCTTCCTACAAAAAAATCAAAAACTTTTTTTTTTATTTTACTTATTTTTATTTAATTAGGACTACCAATAAGATATACACCAATACATTCACAACAGACAATGAAACTAAAAATAAGCTAAGTGTTATCTCACCTACAGGCAGCCACAACATCATCATAAGCAGCCTATATACGTCCCACTGTAGGGCACAGGCCTTCTCTCAGAGAGAGAGTATGGGCTTAATCACCACGCGTGGCCACCGCGGATTGGCGATTTCAAGCGCTGAGGTACGTGAAGGTTTCCTCACGATGTTTTCCTTCACCGTTAGCGAGTGGTATTGCTACTATAACTTCACAAATGTACATAACTGAGAAAGAAAAGTCATAGGTACATGCCCGCACTGGAAAATCGAACCTGGGTCTCCCGCTTCCGAGTCCAATGTTCTACCCAGTAGGCTACCACCGCTTATGCGCCGTTAGTATTATGTTGCTTGAGGAACTCAATGTTTAAATTTAGTTAACACTGGTTTGTGTTTCTGAGTTTGAATAATTAATTCTACATATCTAATTTAACATTATACAATTTCAAAAATGGGTCCGATTTCAGAGGGATGACAGGATACTCTTTTTAAACTTTGCACAGGAGTCAGAGAATATGTCAATGTTGAGAGACTTGGCTAGGGCGTTATGTTGCGATATGAGCCGTTGCATAGTACGAAAATGACCACGATTACTTTTTGATGAAGTTCCTGCAAAAGGTTTCCTGATGTTCGACAGAAGTTGCGGGCGACCAATCCTGTTATTAAGTAATTTGAAAAGAAACATTTGGTCAAGCAATTTTTTGCGGAAATTCTGTTTAACTTGAAATGTTTGAGACGGTCGTTATAGGACGGAAGCTTTTTTGCTAAGTTGCAACTAAAAGAAAGATGCCACAAAAATCGCTTTTGGACTCTTTCAAGCCGCTTCACGTAAATATCGTAGTGCGGATTCCAGAGAACACTGCAGTATTCCAAACCACTTCGTACAAACATTTTTTATTCAAAGTAGCACATAAACTGCGATTTAATGAACTTTATAAGTTAAACTAGGTGTCCATTTCAAAATCTAGATCATTTTGGAGAAAAAATGGACCAAAAACTCCAACCTTAGTCTTTTCAAGTCCTTAATTAACAGAGTTTATATAAAAAATATATGTTAAAACCTGGAACTCATGCATTGAACTGGTTTTGATTCCAGACATCATTGTCATCTAAATAATCTTTAATGTTATACCTAGTACCTAGCCTTTTTGGCACAAAGTGTGCTTTACGCATTTTTTGAAGCGCGTTTATATCCTCAGAGATCTTATTGTAGAAACGTATACGGGGCATTGTATACGTTTCTACAATAAGATCTCTGTAGATCTCCAAGGATGTATTAACCTTTGCCAGCCTAAATTTTGGGAACAAAAGTTTATGTCTATTTCTAGTATTTATATTGTGTTGGTTACCTACAGTTTTAAAGTTACTGATATTTTTCCTAACGTACATAATATTTTCATAGATATACTCGTACTGACTAGCAACTGCTAGGATGTTAGTTTCTTTAAGAAATCTCTTAACGAATCTCTACTGTCTAGCTTATATAAGAATCTGATCGCTATCTTCTGCAGGACGAAGATGGTCTCAATGTCTGCTGCCCGACCCAGTAGTATACCATAGGGCATAATACTATGGAAGTAACTACAATAAGTAAGCCTAGCAGTTGCGACATCAGTTAGTTCCCGGATTCTTTTAACTGCATATGCTGCAGAACTGAGCCTATTTGACAATTTTTATAAATACAGTTTCTTCTCCAAGGTCTAGTTTATCATACCCCAATATAACATTGCTGTCAACTGCACATTGCTGTACAGATGTGTAAAGCCCTCCTCCTATTGTACCACAGATGCAAATGCTTCCCATCTTATGTCTAAATCTTATTCCAGGAAACAGGCTATCTAGCGCTGCTAATAAAAATTACATATCTTCTTTTCCAATCCGTTATTGCAAAAAAGTGGCTCCTAGAAAGGTATGTCAGAGAGTACGGCGTCGTCGGACGAGTAATAGGCGCCCAACTTATGAAAGGAAAACTTAGCACAAATTTCGCTCTGTAGAAGCTTTTTAGTTCTCTGAAGCAGATAAAAAAACCCTCCTTCTACGGAACCCTACACTGCGCCTGGCCCGACACGCACTTGACCGGTTTTTCAACGGAATGGAATCACGTAACATCTAAGTTAAGGCTTCGTCTTCGCTTAGAAATGGTGAGTGTGTCATAAAAAAACCCTTACAAAAATAACCAAGGAAGTTTTATTACCCACCGCCTTCCTCGTCTTATTTCTGACCACCGCAAAATTCTACCCCACTTAGACGGGTCACAAACAAACGCGGTGCCGCCGTCTGGGTTATTTGCAGTGCAGTCGTTCCGGGCTTAAGGGGAGGATCAAAGAGACACCCGTGTGGCTGTCAGCCATCTTGTGTTCGGCATCGTTGTATTAGGTACTATTATTTTTGTGTTGAGGAAGCGAAAGTGATCTGTCAGGATCGTAGCAAGTGGCACTCCCTGGTCTCTCACTCTCACTCACGCCTGTATCCCAGAGGGGTAGGCCTCTGGGATACAGGCGTGAGTTTATGTTATGTTATGTCTCGTCTCTCTCCGTAACTTTGTTTTATTTTTCTGTTATCGTCATTTGTGTTACAATGGAAATAAATGTTTTTACTTTCACTTTCATCTTGTGTTTCCTTATAGCATTGGGATTGGTAGGATTAAGGAACTGCTTCTGTAAAGACTTCAAAAAGGCTCTGTGCTACAATTGTTGCTATTAAAATTCATTACTGCACTATCAAAAACTAAAAAGTACAAAGGCCAATTAAGCCAATTAAACAAGACTGCGGGGGTAAGGAAAGTCTATTCACTTAAGCTTCGGTCACACACAACGACTAACTGCTGCGAGTGCATACGCCGCCAATAATAGCCGCAGCGTCAATTCGCTGCCTGCCTGTCACACACAGCGAGTTCTACGCGAGAATTTCGACTGTCAGTGCGCATTCGCAGCGAGTAAAATTTTACGTTCTCAATTCTAGTCGCGGCGACTTCAACTCGCGGAGTGTGAATCTACTCCCAGCGAATTGCCTGTCACACACAGCGAATACTCGCAGCGATTAGTCGCTGTGTGTGACCGAAACATTAGGTACATAAGTTCAAAGTTAAGTTACGGACATGATATATTTTTGAACTAAAACATTCGGAAGCACTACACATAATTAACTTGGTTCCCAAATGACTTACTCGTACTCGCCATGATTGCGAATAAGATCAAAACCTAGTCATACAATTCCGACTTAAATTGAATTAAGTGTACCTACCGCAATTAAGTTAAGACATAATATAGTAAGGTGTGGCGCCGGATTAAGAATAGCGTCACTCCATTTCCTTCCTTGGATGTCGTAGAAGGCGACTAAGGAAATACATTATCAGGAGACGGGCAGCAGCGTCTTCCTGAGATTCCAGCAGCATACTGCGATCGCCAACCCGCCTGTCAAGCGTGGCGATTATGGCAAAACCCCTCATGGTTATGAAAACCATGAGGGAGGCCTATCTCCTGCAGTGGGCGTCATTCTCCTGGTAATTGATTTCCTTAGTCGCCTTCTACGACATCCACGGAAGGTAATGGAGAGAAAGAGCTTTTTGAATTTACGTTTTTTTAATTTTCCACGAATATTTTGTATTGCTACGGGCCACGCGGCGAGGAGTTACGTGAGGCGTGAGCCGTGGACGTCGTCTCGTCATCGCGTGTGATTATCAAAAATCGGGACAAAACCGATAGGTTGTTGGGACGCGGGACAACATCATCGAAATTGGGACTGTCCCGGCAGAATCGGGACGGGTGGCAACTGTATACGAGCCAAATACACTAACACTCCTTTTGGGCTTCGCCGCAGTTGGGTACTTATATCCGCGCAATTGCAGATTGGAGAAATAAGAAAGCCCCTCGTTTAGCCAGTGTTCACAAACAATACTTAAGATGTGTTCGCCGGTCGCACGGTGCTTGATTGTGTGCGGTGAAAACGATTGTCATTGCAGGAGTCGCGAGTAGGGATGGGGAAATGTGAAAAAATATCGATATTAATTAAGTATATCGACGAAAAATCGAGTAAGTGAATGCGGAATCGAAACATCGATAATTACATCCATGTTTTTTCTGTTTATTATAGAAAGCATTTAAAAACCTAAAGTAAAATATGGAATATAAAGAGATCCTGTATCCCAGAGAGGTAGGCAGAGACCAGGGACGGCCACTTGGCATGATTTTATTTTATTCTATTTATTAGGAAAACCAACCAGTACATCAAATTTAGGTTAGTAATTAAAGTGAACACTTAAAAAACGAATTATAGGTTTCCACGACTTTAATATTTAAATCAAGAGAGCAGTCGCTTAGTGGATACAATCGCAAGTATAAACTGCGCAAAAGGCGTAACAAATTATAGCATAAAAAATCCAAAATGCCCCAATAAATAGATAAAAAAAAATATATAAAAAATATAAAACAATAATAAAATAATAAAAAAACCTTAATGTATATATAGTTATATGAATAGATGATATATTAATAAATAGAGTAAACAGATATTTAAGAATATACACATATACGATTAATAAATACTTAACCAGGGTTGGTAAAAACAAAAATAGTCGCTTCGCTTTGCTTTGATCAAATATTACATAAAAAAATATCGATATTGTTGTACCAAACTTATTCGCGAGATGCTGTGAGGTCTCTGTGATGCCGCTTTCTAGTGGCGATCGTGTATGTCGTATATGTGAATTGTATGTGACAATAATACGAGGTAGATATAGGCGCCGTTTAATTCAAACACATTCATGTCGACGTACATTCTACCAAGTGCATATACCTGGTTAACTGGTAAATAGTTTTCGATTGATCTCGATCTTTAATGTAAGAAGATAGATACCTAAGTTTCGTTTCACCATTGCAAGTTATTTTGCATCAGTTAAGTCTACAAATCGTTTTTTGTATCCATATAATTAAACCACTTCCAATAAGCAAAAGACTAAAAATTCTTAATTTTATTCAGAAGTTTGAAGATGAGGTAACTTTTTATGAAAAATATTTCATCACAATCATAAGCAGCCTATATCTATACGTCCCACTGTAGGGCACAAGCCTTCTCTAAGGGAGAGAGTAAAAATGTTTACTTATTTCTAATTTCCAAAAACCAGCCAAGTGCATTTCGGTCTACGCGCAGTGTAGGGTTCCGTAGAAAGAGAGGGTTTTATCTGCCTTACAGAACTAACAACTTCATCGACGTAATTTTCAATGGAATTTCTACGAATTTTTCCTTTTATGAGTTATTTGCCTATTACTCGTTAACTTGTAAAGCCTACTTAGCCGTGATAGTTTTCCTTTTAAGTTCATTATACATATGTGCTACTACCCTGATTTTTTTTTACTTTTCTACAATCAACCGTTGAGCCAGGAGAGGGGGGGCGCTTTAAAGCTTAATATTTCGCAAACGGAACCCTAAATCAAAAAATGGTCTTCCTACACCCAAAATATTTTTAAACGACCAGTCCAACGATACCTCACACTATGGTGTATCCATCAATATTGTGGTCTGAGGCCACAATACAGTAGAATTAAAGAGAACCTGAAGGGTACATTAAGACTGTTCTTACATGGAGCATGGTATCTCGCCCGCGCCATTTAGCATCTTATAAAATGAGTAAACTTTCGATAAATGTGGTCTGAGCGTTTGATGCATAATTAAATTACGGGCATTTGAAATACATTATCAAATTTTCTCAATCAAAAACCAGGCAGAGGATAAGAAGAATATGCTTTGAATATCCGCTATTTAATTATCCATCAAACCCTCAGACCACATTTATGAACGGTTTACTCATACTATTACAATTTACAATATTAAAAACTTCAATTGTGTGAGCGAGACAGCGTGCTCCATGTAACAGCAGCCTTAATTGGTTTAATTCTAAGTATTTATTAATAGCTAAATAGTTTTTCCGCCATTATGAGAATTTTCCACAGTAAAAATGATTCGTGTTGACCAGTATATACAAGCAGCCTATATACGTCCCACTGTAGGGCACAGGCCTTCTCTCAGAGAGACACCACGGATCACCACGCGTGCCCACCGCGGATTGGCGATTTCAAGCGCTGAGCTATGTACATAGCTCAGACACTCAGGTTTCCTCACGATGGTTTCCTTCACAGTTAGCGAGTGGTATTGCTACTATAATAACTCCACAAATGTACATAATTTTGAAAACCAAGTCATAGGTACATGCCCGCACTGGGAATCGAACCTGGGTCTCCCGCTTCCGAGTCCAATGTTCTACCCACTAGGCTACCACCGCTTCGTTGACCAGTAGTACAATAGTTTTACGTTTATAGAGATTTTGTTACACTCTGTCTATTTACTGTCTTGTTGGTCTAGCGGTATCACGTCTGATTACCATACCGGAGTTCGTTTCCCATTTGGGGCCGCCGTACATTTGTAAATGGCCTCCAGTCTGGGTGTATTTGTTTGTGGTGTCCTTGCCTGGTTACCATAGCACATGGTATCCTAGTTTAAGACCAGGACCACGATGGATGTCTTATGTAGATCATGTCTTCTCAATAAACTCACTTTACTCACTCCGTAGTTTTTAAGACAATGTTGAAATATAACGGCTCTAGATATTTTCTTTACCAACTGCGGAAGAGCAAAAAGTACTGCCCAACCAATGAATAACATCATTGTTGAAAATCTATAGCTGTTAAATATTTAAGAAAATATATACATAGTATGTATACCTATACCTTCCTCAGGGAAGAGACCCGTGCCCCTCGGTGGGGACATAATGGGTTGACGATGATACATAGTATGTATAGTTATAGTAGCAATACCACTCGCTAACAGTGAAGGAAAACATCGTGAGGAAACCTGAGTGTCTGAGCTATTCACAAACCTCAGCGCTTGAAATCGCCAATCTGCGGTGGGCACGCGTGGTGATTAAGCCCATACTCTCTCCCTGAGAGAAGGCCTGTGCCCTACAGTGTGACGTAAATAGGCTACTTATGTATATATAGTTGTATTAGGTTAAAATATATAATAATTGTAGTACACTTTCCCCGGCTACCCCTCATTTATAATGTTCGTGTCACCACGTCAAGCATTGGCTGGAAGAGATTTCTCACCTTGCTTTGGCATCATGCTGAGACTGGCCCATTTTTGACAACTTTGTATTGTCTAAGTTTTATTTAGGTACTTACATTTAGTTTGCTAAAATATGTTCTGTGGTTTGCTAACCTAATTATGTACGTACTGTTTGTAATTCTTTGTAAGGTTATTGACTTGATTATTCTTTGTTATGTTGTCAAATAAAGTTTATTCTTATTCTTATTCACATTTTATTTTTTTATTTTGTGTTTTATGTATGCCTTTTATGAGTGCAATAAAGCATAAAGTAAGTAATTAGATAATATATAAAAGGAACAAGACAGCCCATAAATCTATGTTGAAGTCCATTCACTTACGTAAACTCAAGTCTTTGAACAAAAAGCATTTCTTTTATGTAATGGATAGAGTTATAATATAATCATAATACTTACAGAAAAACGTGATATAAGAATTCGATAATGAAAGTTAGTAACGATTTTTACAAAATTTCGAGCGAAGCTTTGCATTGACCCTATTTTACTTGACTGATCATAGTTCTTACTATACTGCAATGGATCGGTTGGGCTTACCCCAGGTTTCTCGTACATTGTTAATCTGTTAATGTAGTACTTTTAACAGCTCTCAGTAGGTACCTAGTTCTTTTTATATGCACTTCGGAAAACTGACAGATGATTACAGTAAAGAAAGTCGTCAAAATATAAGAGGCCCGTTTTGACAGCTACAAAAACAGTAGAATCTAACCTAGTTTGAGATCAAAAACATTAAAAATCTAAACTTTTTGGGTACAAAATCTGTTTTTTCTTTCGGGCGTTAAATAATATGTCTTTTTATGTATTTGTTCGAGTAAATCCAAAGTAAAATGCATTTTTGTGTAGCTGTCAAAACGGGCTTCTTATATTTTCGGCAACTATAGTGAACGAAAAACGGGGCATTAGTAACAGATATGTACTTACTCTAAGTACTTAATATTTTGTATTAAAAATGCGTTAGCCACACATTATATTACATGAACTCACGCCTATATCCCGGAGGGGTATGCAGAGACCAGGGTTTTCCACTTGCCTCTATCCTATGCTTACATAAGCAGCCTATACACGTCCCACTGTAGGGCACAGGCCTTCTCTCAGGGAGATAGTATGGGCTTAATCACACGCGTGCCCACCGCGGATTGGCGATTTCAAGCGCTGAGGTATGTGAATAGCTCAGGCACTCAGGTTTCCTCACGATGTGAGTAGCAATGGCGCAAGTCGCCCGTTTTGTGGCGCTAAAGTGTCAGAATTTGTCAATTGTATTTCATGTGTAGTCAACAGCACATCAAGTTTTACACGAATGCACCTACGTTACGAGCGGTTTTGCAACAAAAATGTAAAGGATCAACCGTTCAACTAGAGATGTGGTACCCTCTACGCCAACTTATTTTTGAAATAGGAAGGATAAGTTCGTAAGTACCTAATTTTTTTTGGCAATCTGGGGCGGATGTAGCGTTTCCCTTCACACGGGAAGGGTGCCTGGCGGTGACGTCACAACATGTGCCGAACGATAGCAAGCAGGTGTTAGCTTCTGGCACTCAACCTTGTTACGACTTTTGCAGTCTGGTTGGACATAAACATTTTTTTTTTAATGAAATTCATAATATTTTTGCCACTAGGTGTATTATCATCATCATCATCATCAGCCATTTGACGCTCACTGCAGGACATAGGCCTCCTTCGTGGTTTTCATAACCATGAGGGGTTTTGCCATAATCGCCGCGCTTGGCAGGCGGGTTGGCGATCGCAGGGTGCGGTTGGAATCTCAGGAAGACGCTGCTGCCCGTCTCCTGGTAATTGATTATGTAACTGGTAAGTGTATTATACAACATCTTGATTAAAACAGTGCTTAGAAACTTAGCTACCTTTTTCAGGTATTTATTAATACTTTATCGTGGCTCTCTCTACCCAGACCTAAACTATTTTCGATCCAAAGTTGTAAATTACGTCCATGCTAAAAAAAAAACTCTTCAAGAATCAGTTTGACATTTATTACATTTGCAATAAATACCACTGCAGAGTACGTAAAAGGAGGTCGGAACTTTACGACTACCAGTGAGGACATCTAGTGGACTACAACTAATAAGCTTTGCTACTCGACGCTAGGTAGCAGCACTTTCTTAATAGATAAAAGTATTAACTTTTAGCGCAGAAAACTAAAAAAAATTCAAAATTACGGTACGGACAGAGTCGTAAGAAAAAAATTAAGTATCCAATTTGAAAAGATGCAGTATCCGTTACGCATTGAGGAATCCATTACAACGCAGGAGTCTGGAGAACAAAATAGAGTTCTTTGATTTAATACCACATTAAAGTGGACAGTGAAATCGTTTTCGACGTGGCGCGTTACCTTCACATCGTTTCTTAAGCTAGCGCCACCGACATAAAAAAATCATCATCTTTTTTTACAGATCAAATTTGCAAAAAGTGTCAGTACAATCTCTCAAGCATGTTAATAGTGATTTTTAGGGCCCATGGCCCTGAACCTAAAGCAAAAAACCTAGGACTAGATAGCATTAACGCCAGAGACAGCCGTTTTTGGCATGATATTTAGTCCCAGGTTCGTGACCCTAGGTTCTTTGTCGTGGGTCTTAAAATAATTGTTAACATGATGGAGAGATTGTATGACACTTTTTGCAAACGATCTGTAAAAGATGAGTTTGCTTTCATTGGTGGCGCTACTTAGCTCACTGGACCCGTTATTAGGCGTCTCTTTCCCAAAATTTTGGCGTGAGCCGCACTAGATTTTTGCGGCTTAAGATTTTACTTTGAAATAAAACAATAAATCATAATGTAAAATGTTTATTTCCGTACATGATAGACCAAACAAGATTTTCGGAGTACACAGTTCACTCAGCTTGCTCGCTCTATTAATCATCTAAGCATATTTATAAAGCGATTAGACAGCAAATTAACTCATTTATCATTACTTACTCCACTACATCGTCTACACAATGCAAATAATTTGTCTTTAGAGTTCCTGCTCATAACATCTTCTCTACAACCAAGCGTAATTTCTGACACGGTGCAAACGAAACGTTTATATTGTTCGAATCGACTCCTTCTAGTATGGCCGAGGGCTCAGGAAAGTGTGCAGAGGATGAGTAATACATAATATGAGCATAGAACTAGACTCAGCCTAAGGCCGACTTGCGCCACTTCTTAAATGTCACTTATTTAAATCTACTTTTGTATGAATAATTTTACTAAACTGCTGTTTAAGCCACATTTAAGAAAGTGGCGCATGTCGGCGAAACGTTAGATTAATAAAATCATAAGTTGACTAAACTACCAATTAGTTACCTCTAGTTTCTCGTACACTAACAATGCGTTAATCTACTGTTAACAGCTGTCAGTTATTTTTCTTCTGTGCCCTTCGGCTAACTGACAGCTGCAAACTATTACAAAAACAGACTGTTAGCGAACGAGAAACAGGGAGTTAGTCTGGTAGTTGAATATGAACAATTTTAAATATTTTTGTTAAAATAGAAACAATAAATGTAAATTGAATACAATAAAAAGAGATCACAAAGTTATTATCTTGAGAGTGGAACAGATTTTGAAATATTATTTTTAGTCTTTCAAGTATTCGTGATGACAATCTTATACACACAAATAGCATTTTCTACAAAATGATATGATCATCTATTGCCAAATTGTCAAAATATTAGATATGCTTACATAGTTTCTCTTGCTACAGAAATAAACACGCCAAATCCGTAATTCTTGTTATTTGTATGATAATGGTTGAGGAATGTTGAAAGTGAAACATAAACTACTTGGGAGATGGCTGTACCATACACATCAACAGACTACTCTTTTTTAGTTAGCATTATATTTACACGATTGTAAGCTCTTGTGCATTTATTCATAAACCAAATCAGTTTTTAGGAAAATGCAGTTGTGTGCTACAATATTTCTGATATTAACTGATATTTGCAAACAGCGCGATTGGCAAGAAGCTTCAAAACTATTCAGAGCATAATCTTGGCGAAACATAACATGTATCTTAGAAGTAGGTTCCTATTCTCAACACAAAAACACATAAATTTTCGTTTTTCCTATTAACTACAAATATCAATTTCCAATATTAATAATAGACATACATTAAACTGTCACATAATATCAAATATTACAGTTCGATGATAAAACGTTCATCATAAAGTTAGTAATTTTTGAGATACCTTATCAACTAAAATCTAAAGCATATTATAATACTACGAATTTCTTCTTTTATATTTGCTCCTACGAGTTATGCAATTATACACTTTTTTATATAATAATGTTCAAGTATTTTTAATTAGGTCCCACCGCCATTAGGTAAATCCGCAGTTCTAAAATCGAGTCTGAATCTTTCTATCTATCTGCTATCACACACATTTCGTGAATAATGGTGAATAACTGGATCAGAAGAATCCTTGCTCTCCGACCAACTAAGCACATAACTTCCAAACGGACTAGTATAAACGAATAAGTACCTAATATACGTTTTGGAAATAGATACGCTCTTGCTAAATTGGACAAGTAATAATAACACAATAAGTAACACGAATAATTCTAATTTCACTCATAAAATCTACTTGAAAACGAACAATAATAAATATCAGTCCCAGAAAATTTTTGATAGGTAATAATTAAGACATATTTAATATTAATGATGAGTCAACACTTCATTCATCATTCCAAAAAAAATTAGACGCATTTTCAACAGAACTATTTTAAAACCCATCTTCTAAAATAATAGCAAGACGTTTAAGTTTCAGTTTCCAATGAAACCAAATCAGGGCAAGGTCCCCCTCAAGTCCACCGTTTCTAGCAAGGATCAACTTTACTCGCAATGACATTCTCGCGGTCAGAGCTGACTACGGTACAGTTAGACACTATTTTTTGCCCCTGCCACATAAGTTTTCATCTTTCATCGCGAATGAATGGGTCCAACTGTATAAGGATCTTAACCTAACTGATTTGAAGGCACTCACTTTATGGCATCCGAATCGGAGGGCCTGTTCGCGTTATCTAGTATACAGGAGACGTACATAATCGAAATCAAGGTAATCTTCACGTTCTATTCGATTACAGCAATAAGGACCGGTTTCTGAATTGGGAAATTCACTAAATAAATACTTAAGAAACGTTCTGTCACGTTCTTTTCTGAGAAATTCGAAGAGACAGCACTACAGTTAGCTATTTACTTAGTGAAATTCTCAATTCAGAAAGTGGCCCTAAATGGCTTATATTATATTTAAAATTAACATCAGAAAGACAAATAATCCAGTAAGTATGTTTGCTAGCATCGTAGGTAACCAAGTATCAGACTAACAGAAACGGTTAGGGTTTACGCAAATTCCAGCTGTAAGCATTGTAATGAAATAAATAAACTAAACGTATTTATAATTTATTTATAGCACTAAACTTTCACATTTTAATGCAATAAATAAACTATGTTTATGAATGACTAGTGTAACAGTTATGTGCACTTCCACTTGTTAGAGATGGAGAAAAAAATCAGTCCAGACTTTGAAACTGAATACCGATATACACAATCATGTGCTTCTTTGTGACTTGCGCTTGCGCATCTGTTGCGGCGGGTTGTTTTGGGACGGATAACAAATTGCAACGCAACAATAAACCTGTATGTGCATAGTATAAAATCGATAGGCGACGCGAGTACTAGCTACTTAGATCGTAGCGCGCCCTATACGTGGATATTATATCCTTCTCGGCGTATAATATCACGTTCGCAAAAGTCACACTATCGATTCAGAATATGGTTTAATAAGAGTATATAGTCCTCACAGATCTTTTTGGCGGTAACGTGAACATATTCACATCGCTTACTGTCTTTACAGTGTATGTGTGACTACGCTAGTAATTGACTAATAGTGATTTACTACGCATCGCACTACGTCAATTACTCACACATACACTGTAAAGACAGTAAGCGATGTGCAAACGACCTGTAACTATGTTCACGTTACCGCCAAAGAGATTTGTGCGGACTATATAGGTACATATATTCCGTCTCAGCATGCCGAATCAGCCAGTAATTTTAATGGTGTTCTATCAGAAAATCTGCGTTGCAATAGAATCCGTCCACCTACTCTAAAACCAAACTGAGCCCAAGTTCATTAATTGAAATTCCATGACAACCAAACATTTCCCATCCTGATACAGATATACTGATTTCCTTGATAAAAATGACGAGACTAATCCATCCGCGGTGCTCACAACGGTGCCGAAATATTGGGATATCACAAAATAATAAATAATCCTGTATCTTCATTATGTCTAAGATCAGTCTGGTTAAAGAGTAGGAAAAGCGAGCATTCCGCTGTATTAGAACGTTAATAATTACAAAGTTTCGTTGAAATTTCTAGGCAATTCAGTTAAAAAGCAACATTAGCCTATGCCGAATCTATTCCATGACCTGGACAGATTAGCGCTCTATACAAGTGAATGCTCCGCCAGCCTTCAGTGCATCGGTCACCAAACGCAACACTCCGTTCGCACGACTCCAAAGAAACAGTCCACACGCCAACCTAGTCTAGACGGCGCCACGGTGTTCAGGCCAACCAAAATTCGAAAAAAGAACGCTGCTGTCAACCCAGTGAGAGGTTCTTCACCATGTTTGTGGCGTCATGGCTCCGGCGGTTCTCCTTGGCGTCTTTAGTCTGAGTAGCTTCAAGAAGAAGGGAATGGCGCTTGTTGTTCTGGTCGCGTTTACGGCGGACGTCAGGGCTGTAGGGTTCACTGCTTCGGCGCTCCAGGTTGTTTTGACTGCCGGAGAGCGAGCCGTTCCGTCTCAGCGGAGTCGGGGTCGGAGGTTCGGTGCTCAGGTTCGGAAGGTAGGTCTGGAACGTCGGCCGGTTCTGTGCCGCTTCCATTATAGAACCTATGGGGGGTCGAAATTGGACCGTTTTTAATACTGGCAAGATGTAGGGTTGCTTTGTTAGTAATAATGTGCTGCCGGCCGATTTCAAGATGTTCACAATTTACAATCAATGGTAAAACTGGGCGGTTCAAGTGGTGCTAGAAAACCAGAAATAAACTGTCAGGCCATGGAGAATCTCCGTGTTTTTTTTTTTAAGTAAACAATTTGCCTAGTAGATAAAACGACACGTATTTGTCAAGTTAAGGGCCTTCTTTGTAAATGAGTGCTTGGGAATAACTGACAAGGTTTAGCGTTAGTTGTTACACAGATTTTCATCAATAACACACGGTCATTCACTGTCAACACACTGACGACAAATAAGCATTTGCATGAAAAGCGCACACGCAAGAGGTCAAATGGAAAGAAAGGATAACATTTATGTAGTTTCGCATTCCTTCCTTTTACTCCAAAATGAGGGCAATGATTTAAGCTTTGCGTCACCGTCCCCATAGCAAGAAAAAACATCCAATAGCATGCTGGATGCTGGACAGCCAAAGAAAGAAGTTTTCACCTTGACACTACACTGACGACTTGGGCTTGTTACCTACAATAAAATAAATCCTACTGTACTAACGATCACACGAAATATCCTATCACCTCGGAAAAAAGAGGATCAATTGCAAATATACTTTCGACAAAGTATCTGGAAAACTTAGTTTGCTCCAAGGCATTGGCGTGGCTTTGCTTATTTTCCAATGGTGGGCCTGGCCTGAATCCCAATGAATGTATGCAGTAACCGAACTCCCTGCTACGCCAGAGATATTACGTTGCTGATATGCTGTCTCGCTCTATATATATATATATATATATATATATATATATATATATATATATATATATATATTAGGGTGGAGCGAAAATGTATGGAGCAAAAAAAAAATCGTTTCATCTCAACGGAATAGGGATGAAAAGTTGTCTTATAATATTCAAAACAAGTGTACAAAATTTGACTTACCAATCGCAATATTTTGAGGTGCCCCAGAGGAGATGAAAATAAAAAATAAAAAAAATCCAGTTTTTCTATTTATTGCAAAAATCAAACATTAAAAAAGCAAACTTAAATATCAAACTGTTTTTTCGTATTAAAAGTAGGCATTCGTTTACGCGAAAGCAGTCTCGCTCTAATGAAACCGTCTCTTTTATTATCTCCACAAACTGCATTTGATGCTTCTGTCACCAACTTGATGCAGCGCTCTACTGCTTGAGTGTGACATGGAAAATCAATAATCTGACACATGCTGAGACCGTTCTTGACCACATCTTTCAAGGTTTCATCAGACATATTTAAAGTAAGAGGTGGTTCCGTTATCTGCCAATCTCGCCACGTAATAATATCAGTATAATCTTTGGCGTCAAAATTAAATGTAGGAACCTTAAACATCCGAAGTCCTTGAACATTCTCTGATCTTGCTTTGATAATTCTTCGGTATGCAAGATCCCTTATAACCTCTCTGTCATCGCCAAGCATAGCAAGAAGAAGATTTTCTGGATGCCCGAAATACCCGTTTCGCTGGATTACCTTGTCAATGATTTTCTTCAAATTGGCATCCAAATAACGACTAGGACTAATGGTTTGCCATAGGTGCTTGGCTCCGTTAATGCACGAAGAATTGCATTTTATCGTAAACCACATGGGTCCATAAACCCTCATAACGTAAGTGACTAATACTATTAACTTTTCTTCTGGGTCAGTTTTAGTGGCATACAATCTTAAAATTCGATTGGCTGTTGTTAGCCATCTGGAATGGTTAAGAGGTCCAGGTTCCATATTAGCTAAATCAGAAGGAAATATACCAGTACTAATAGCAGTCATCACATCATAAAGATATTTTTGGTCAGTACTCAGATCTGTCTTTGAAATTTCAGGTAATATTGTTGGTATAACGGTAAATTTGACTATCGGCTTTGTATGACAATTTTGTAATTGAGTTCCGATGGTGCCTGAAAAACATTTAGGCCCTGTAGTTTGGCCATCTAAATGTAACAGCAAGTGTCGTAATGGTAATTCATTTGAATGCAGTTGGCAAATAAACCACTGTAATGGTCTATTTAGTTCTTCTTCCATCAGGCGGATAACACCACCTTTGAAACCAGTATTCACCACTGTTCCATCGCAGCCAATAACAGCTATCTCACTCAGTTCTACAGACTTGGATTTCAAGTGATTTATTATAGTATCTTTTATAACTTTAGCAGTACCCGACTCACACGTAACATGCCCAAAATAATTACTTCCAGGTTCCGATAATATTACGTAATGATCTTCTATGACCCGTTTTCTGTAAAATTTCCCTTCTTTTTCAATACGAACCAAAGTCTTATCCTTTCTTCCATCAAAATATATACTACGAAGAATTTTGTTGCAGTCAGCTTCTTGCAAAGTTGATCTGACTTTAGTTCTTTCACGGCGCAACTTTGAACGATCAATGATATGACTTGGGTCGTTTGATGAAATAATGCCAACATCTTTCAAGACAGAAGAAGCTATAATAGCAGCGGCTCTATCCGAAACTCCAGTACGATCGCATGCAAGAGCTAATGAGGTTAAATTCAATCGCTTTTTTTTATTAGGTGGCGAAGCTTTATGTTTTACCTGTTCTGGGTTTTTATACTGAGGACTAGTAGATGGCACAAGCAAACTATCGCATGAGCTGCTGCTTTCTGTTACCAAATCATCAGTCAATGAACGAGAACAACAAGGTTTATCAAAATAGTTTACTTCTGTACTGCGATATAAAGCTTTTTCTTTTCTTTCTTGTTTTTTCTTATTTTTTGCCGTTGTAGCCACATCGACACCGCCTATCATCATTTTTCTGATCGTTCTTTGATCCAATAAAAAATCAACTTCCTCCTTGGGAATGCGACATTCTTTAGGACAGTTACAATCCGATATAACTTTGCATTTGCAGCTACAAATATCAAACAAACTATGAGAGTCTGATATGAATTTATTAATTTTTTCTTGGTATTTAATGTTCGTTTGACGGCCTCGATATGGTTTCATTAAGCATCTGTATTTGTCATGATAAACGCGAATCAATTCTAGGATTCTTTTGAAACTTACAGTTGGCAGCGACGATTTTAGCCATATTTCTAAAACTTCTTGAGCCAGCCTTTCAGATATTTCATGAACTGTTGGCTCTTTTGTTGTTATATCAGGCTTCAATTCATGTTTGATAAATAAATAATATTTCATAATGTCGTTGTAAGTTGGTAACTGAAAAACAGGTAACTTTTCTGGCAAACCAAAGACAGGACAGCTTGACATTTGTCGTGTTTTAACTTGCGACATATTTCTGTAATTAAGACAAAGAATACTTTTAATAGTACTACGGTTATAACCAAAACTGCAAGTTTTGAATGTGAAAAATATTACTTACAATATTAGTATTTGTTCCCAGCCGTCAGATTCGATGTGTCAAGTACCTAAGTGCACGACAAACAAGTGAAATCGTGTACGCGCGCGAGTTGACTAATGCCATTTCTTTGATGTGAGGGAGTGAAATAAAAAATACCCCTTCCCCGCACCCCGTTACCTACCGATCAGAACAAACACGTTTCAAGTTCAATCTTGTTTAGTTTACACTAATAAAGCATCGCTAAGAATATAATTCCGGGTTTATACAACGTTTGCGATTTTATGGAATTTGCGCAAATTTTCAAAACTTTACGATGATGGGGGCACCTCTAAACTTAACGTAAACAAACTGAGCTTTCTCGTATTTAGTAATGACCTAAAATAGCTACTTTATACAGGTATGCCGAAGCAAAAATAAAAAAAAAATAAAATCGCTCCACCCTAATATATATATATATATATATATATATATATTCTGTGCTGGACATCTTGCTTCTTATGTATATTTTATTATTATTACTTTCGACGAAACGTATATTAATTTATATACCTAATATGCACATGCCAGTCGTGTATGACATATTTCGATGGGACGAAAGTATATTTTACACGATCAGAACTAAGTATTGGACGGAGTAAAGACTTGAAACGTCACAATCACATTCGTGACTGTCAAGCTTGGCTCTTTCTATTCTGGGAGGGGTCTGCGTCGCGGGCTCTCTGCAGAATCGTTTCTGAAATCACGAATTGTTATAGAATCTATGAGATCACGTCTTCCCATGTAGACATTGTTAGGCGTATTTGAGGTCTTCAAAAATCTAATTGTTATTTTATTGTTACTGTTGTATTAATTTAAGTGAAGACGCAAGCGTGCATAGGTTGTGATGTGTACATTTTTTCAAGTTCAATTACAACGGCGTTCTATTCCGTGTAAGAACTTTACTTTCCTTACCCTATAAGACTTTAGCACAATGAAATAGGGAATAAAGTGAATGAGGTAATTCACACGATATAGCGCGTGTCGCGCAAAGACAGGTAGTGATATACTCACACTTATTAATCAGTCAACTAAGCAAGAATACTAGGTAATTTAAAATTGGTACTAACATTTTTGCTGCTAACTACAAAGTTCGTCTATCAAAGACACGCTAGGAGGTTAGGACGTGTCTGACCCTTCTAACGTAGACTAATTTTGGAGGAAAAACGCCCCATCAGTGATTTTAGCAGTAAAATTGTTAGAAAAGTCATGCGTTTAAAACCGACACTTACAAAAAGGAAAATAACTCACTACTACTAAAGATGAAAGTCCAAGAAGAATGAACGGCAATGAAATGCGAGACTTAAAACTAGGGACAATAAGGTGGACTTTCACTTACCGAGAGTGCGGACGAGCCACGGCGTGACGGACTGGCGTGACTGGTTCATAGCTGCTTGCACTTCGTTCAGAGCTGCGTTCAGCTGGTGGCTCAACTCCTGGTGGAGACAGTTAAGAGGTCAAAACAGGTGACACAGACGCAGAAATATCCGCTTTGGCGCTGTATTTTGAAGAGTAACAAAATTAGTTTTGTCGTTAAAGTTACGTAAATTATATATAGCGTAGACCAGCGTTACGTAAATGACTGATGGTCATTTTTAACACGCAATGGGAACGATTATTTTCTGATAACAAGAACGAAATGAAAATCACTATTACTAATCACTATTTTGCCTAATATAAAGAAAGAAAGAAACAAAGAAGAAGAAGAAGAAAGAAGACATTTATTTAAACTGTCACAGAAACACAAAGTAAACACGAAGGTACACAAACAAATAAAAGGCTTCAGAGTCTTGATAAGTCCAGTATGAATAGCCACATAAAGGCCTTTCTTTGCAGAAGGTGGAAAATAAACTGAATTCACGTATGTTGTCCAGGTATGGGGTCGCAAATCCAAATTTTCCACCATGTGGGGAGGAGCGAGCCTCTTGAACTCAAGTTGCCAAAATTTGTTAACCCATATCTGGACAACATAATATATAAAAACCGTACATGTTCCACCTTTTGCAGAGCAAAAGTGACACAGCCGTTGGTTTAACGTGAAAAGTCTAGAAGTTCGATTTTTCGCACCAACTGCGCAATGTGTTATACGGCACTGGTGCCACCTAGCGGCACGAGTCAAGAGGAAATGATTAATGGCTACTTTGCTCTACTCAACGATACATATTAATGAATTATACACGACACGTAGCTACAGAGTTACAGGCCTCGACGAGGCGACAACTTCATTGCATGCAGTTTTAGCATGTGCCCCCATCGAAATGGAAGACGTCAAACCCCTACAGACTGTACGACTGTACTAGATGGTCTAACCTGATTGCTGCACTGAGCCTGCACATTCTGCAGTTTGACCTGGGCCAGGTCTAACTCCAGATCGCGCACGCGTTGCCGCAACTGCGACTCAGTGTCGCCGGGGACGCTGCCCTCCTTAGCCTTAGGTTCAACTTCTGCAAACATTTGCGGGGGATTTTAGTCTCCACGTGTAGGGACAGAAAAGTCATATTCGAAAATTACTTTGAGACTTCAGAGAGATTGTACGTGGGAGATATGACATGTGCGAGAGCGAGGGAAGACCGACAATGTTTTATCGAGTGTGAACACTATAATGACTGGACTTTTAAAGGAAATTGATTTATTTTATCTTAGTAATAACTCGTTTAGGAGTCATGTCTATAAAAAGATAAAAGCTCGATGACCTGTATGAGTGTTTTAAAACCTGTTTCTGATTAATTATTTCTTCGTATCAATTTTTTTAAAAGTATTTTAATATTTTAAAAGTATTGTCATACCATATTGTAACAAGATGTTAAATTTGCTTTTCTGTGTATTTTCTGTCAAATAATAATTATTATTATTATTATTCTTTCTTGCACTAAACCTACTATAAAGGGAAATATCCCACCAGGCAGATCTGACATAAGGTCAAACCGTTGTTCGTCGAACGTAGTACTGACAGTAACTCCCGACATGTTTTTTGTATGCGCGATGTTAGAACAGGAGAAGTGTGCACGCATGCACTCGCCACTAATGGCCTCAGTCTGAGAGTTTCTGCGGTAGTGATGTCATTAATAACTAATAATAATAATAACTTCGACACAATAGAATCACTTGACCTGGTCCCAAACTAGAATACCCCGTGCTATGGTAACCAGGCAAGGACATCACAAACATGAAAATACACCCAGACTGAGGCCATTTGTACAAATGTACGGTGGCCCCCCAGTGGGAATCGAACCCAAGACCTCTGTTTTGGTAGCAAAGCGCCTGAGCGTCAATTGTCAGGTTACTTTATTATAGGGTATCCCTGTTAGGAACCAGGAGTGATTGCCTTGCGTGAATGTCATAACTGAGTTGAACAGTTCTTTTCGCAAAGGAATAAAGTGGAATTTAGCTCGTCCAAGTGGCTTACCTTTGTTGTCTTTCTGTGCAAGCTTTATGCTGCACGCTGTGCATCCTTTCATGGCATCCTGCGAAGGCAAAGTTACTTTAAAATGGTGTGTACATAAATATGGATTAATACTTATCAAACATTGAATGCTGAACACTGACCCTGTCGAGAGGACCGAAACATAGCAACCAAATTATTATATTGAGCCCGAGCTTAATCCGCCACTAAATGTAACCAGAAATAGCCAAGAATAATGAATAGCCAATAATGTAACGTGTATCCACCTGTATCTATGTAGGTACCAACAAGATGGTCGGATGCTACAAAGGCGACAGCCCGTGAATATCCGTAACCGGTTAAGTGTACAGTTGCCGCTCGAATCGCTCGTAGCCCCGGCTGCCTGAGTGATCTTAAACGATCACGAAGGTTAAGCAACACAGGGCGCGTTCAGTGCATGGATGGGTCGCCGTCTATGCCTAACGCTAGTGGCATTTTTCCGAGCGGTTCCGTGCTTCGCAAGGCACGTTAGGCTGTTGGTGCCGGCTGCCGTCGATAGATGGCAGTCGGTAAGCCAAGTCAGAGGCCTTAGGGCGGCTTGACAACTTCTGACAGTAGACGAGCCACTAGTCTACAAGCCTCCACCAATCCGGACTTGGCCCCCGTGGTGGAGTATGGCCTATACCTTCCTCAGGGAGGAGACCCGTGGCCCTCGGTGGGGACATAATGGGTTGATGATGAATAGCCAATAATGTAACGTGTATCCACCTGTATCTATGTAGGTACCAACAAGATGGTCGGATGCTATAAAGGCGACAGCCCGTGAATATCCGTAACCGGTTAAGTGTACAGTTGCCGGTCGCGTGGTGTGCGGTCTCCTTTAGTGGTTCCTTCATCGCCTGCGTTATACACTAACGAATAGCCAGTGACGTAGCCTGTACGAAGTGTCGGTACCAACGAGATGGTCCGATGCTATAAAGGCGACAGTAACCTGACCTGTAAAGTGTGCAGTTGCCGGTCGAGCCGCGCGCAGATCTCGCGGTAGTCGCGCGCCACGGCCGCGTGGTGTGCGCTCTCCTTTAGCGCTTCCTTCGTCGCCTCCGTTATCTGGAAACGACGCCGCTTGTTAGTATCCGTGAAGGCAACAAATACAATTTATCGGATTTGTTACCACTTATCTATGGTACGAGACATAGGTATGGCAAAAGAAGCAAGAAAGTAGGATTAATGCAGTAGAAATGTGGTTCTTGAGAAGCATGTCTGGCGTTACTTTGAATGACAGGATACGCAATAGTTTGATTAGAGAACGTTGTGGACTGAGAGGATGTATTGACTAGAATTGAGAAAGGAATGTTGCGTTGGTTTGGACATATGGAGAGGATGAAGGAAGAAAGTTTGACGAAACAAATATATGAAGCAAATGTGGGTGGAACGGCCGGTAAGGGACGTCCCAGGCGGACATACATAAGCAGCCTATATACGTCCCACTGTAGGGCACAGGACTTCTCTCAGGGAGACAGTATGGGCTTAATCACCACACGTGCCCACCGCGGATTGGCGATTTCAAGCGCTGAGGTATGTGAATAGCTTTGATAGTCAGGATTCCTCACGATGTTTTCCTTCACCGTTAGCGAGTGGTATTGCTACCATAACTTCACAAATGTACATAACTTAGAAAACAAAGTCATAGGTACATACCCGCACGGGGAATCGAACCTGGGTTCCGAGGCCAATGTTCTACGCATTAGGCTACCACCGCTCCGCGGTGGACAGGCGGACATCATTATCATTCAGCCACAAGAAGTCCACTGCTGGACATAGGCCTCCTCCATGGATTTCCAAAAAGACCGGTTGGAAGCGGCTTGCATCCAGGGTCTTCCTGCCACTTGGATGAGGTTATCTGTCCATCTTGCGGCTGGTCGTCCTACGCTGCGCTTGCCGATATGTCTCCATTCGAGAACTTTTCGGCCCCATCGGCCATCAGTTCTGCGTGCTATGTGCCCCGCCCACTGCCACTTCAACTTACTAATCCGCTGGGCTATGTCGACGACTTTCGTTCGTCTACGGATCTCATCATTTCTGATTCGATCTCGTAGAGAAATTCCAAGCATAGCCCTTTCCATAGCTCGTTGCGTGACCTTGAGCCTTCTTATGAGGCCTATAGTGAGACCACGTTTCAGTGCCATAAGTCATCACTGGCAACACACACTGGATGAATAATTTTGTCTTGAGCGCTTGAGGTATATTAGACAGGCGGACATACTTCGATCAAATAGGGGATGTATTAACAAAGGACAAGATAAAAAGTACCCGAAACCAGGGTGCGTGCATGCAACGACTAATGATGATTAAGCAAAAGTGATCTGTCAGGATCGTGGCAAGTGGCAGTCCCTGGCCTACCCCTCTGGGATACAGGCGTGAGTTTATGTGTGTATGTATTTGTTATAACAGTAAATGGTAAAGGCTTTCCCTTTATCGTAGACTATTCAAACGGCATTTGATTTATAATCACAACATCTTAGGGAGAATTATTGGTATTTACCTCTAGCAGCTGGTTCTCGAGAATATCCTTCTCAGCCTGGAGTTTTGCGTTGATGCTCTTTACGTTGTCCAGTTCCTCCTTCTCATTCGTTTCTGTGAACATTACACAAATACATAGTAATTTTATTTACGAATGTAATATATGTCAACATGAATTCGAAAGACAAACACCTACGATACAATAATAATTTGAACAAAAAACTTGAACTTATCTAATGTTAATGTTTGTTTATGTTTATATCTGTTATTCTCTCCTGTGTAATTTTTCTCGATCGTTTACATACCCTATTTGTTCGTTTTGGACAAAACATTAAAACTCCCATCTAACATGTCCTCACAGTCAGAAATAACGGTGTTATGTATAAAAAAAACACAACTCCTTAAAACGCCGCTTTAAAAGTCTGTGGTGAAGATATTACAAGGAAAAGTCGTAACCACAGTTTCTACCGCATTTACTGAACGTAGTGTGCTACTGATGAGTAGCTTGAGCCGACTAACTTCACAATATTCATGTCATGTAAACTGAGCATTGAATGATACGGGGACCTACTAACAGAGGTTAGTTGCTAGGTCGTACAAACAACGTACCTTTGATAAACTTCTCATACTCGAGTTGGTACTTCTGCAGGCGTTTCACTTTGATGCTGCACGCCAGCTTCATGACCTGCCGAGACGACTCCTCTGCGCGACACTTCTTTGGTAGAGTCACCCTGCAAAAGAGACAATGCAAGGCTAAACTTCAGAAAGAATGTGTGGATAGTGTGGATTTTATGTCTCAACTTTGAACAATAAAATATTGTACATACATAAATAGACACATAAACTCACGCCTGTACCACGGAGGGATAGGCAGAAACCAGGGTTTGCCACTTGACACGATCCTTGAAAACCTGTTTCGATTAGTCAATACTCATTAATTGCTGCATGCACGGGGCCGGTTTCAATCAAAATTAAGGTGCAACATACGTCAATGACTCGAAATAAAGAGGGATTGGGGGCGGAAGGGTTCAGTCTGGTCGTCCAAGCAATGCTGAAAATGAGATTAAAAAAAGACGCCACAATATTTCGTCAAATATAAAAAAAACAAAGAGCCGTAAGTATTTGATAGCAATTGTTAAGTCACGCTCGATTTGCAACGACTTTCAAAGCACCCAAAATTCATGGTGTATATATAATGCTATTTGACCCGGCAAACGTTGTTTTGCCCTATTAATTAGCCTACGACCTATTCTCAGACCTACAAAACATACACAAAAAAATTCATAAAAATCGGTGAAGCCGTTTTGATTTCGGGAGTTCGATAAAAAACACTGTGACACGAGATTTTTATATATTACATTATACTAACCTGAAATATTTGAGTACTCCTTCCATGTCGTGCTGGAGAAGGTCATTCCGTGAGCGCGAGAGCAGCGCTATCGCCACTTGGAACAGTGTGTCCACACCTTGTAGCAGGAACACGTCCAGAATGTGATACACCTGCGGGTTGGTAGGGGTTTTGATGAATATGATTCTTCTTGTTCTCTCCACAAAGTTGGAATAGGATGAAAGCCTTAGCATTCCTGTGTTGTGAAAGCCTGTCCCTTCCGCTTACATAAGCTGCCTATATACGTCCCACTGTAGGGCACAGGCCTTCTCTCAGGGAGAGAGTATGGGCTTATGCACCACGCGTGCCCACCGCGGATTGGCTATTTCAAGCGCAAAGGTATGTGAATAGCTCAGACACTCAGGTTTCCTCGCGATGTTTTCCTTCACAGTTAGCGAGTGGTATTGCTACTATAACTTCACAACTGTACATAACTTAGAAAAGTCATAGGTACACTGGGAATCAAACCTGGGTCTCTCGCTTCCGAGTCCAATGTGCTACCTACTAGGCTACCACCACCCCACTAGGCTACCACCGCTCCACTAGGCTACCACCGCTCCACTAGGCTACCACCGCCCCACTAGGCTACCACCGCTCCACTAGGCTACCACCGCTCCACTAGGCTACCACCGCCCCACTAGCTACCACCGCTCCACTAGGCTACCACCGCTCCACTAGGCTACCACCACTCCACTAGGCTACTGTGTACTGCAGTAAGAATAGACTTTGTAAATACCTACTTACTTAGAATTTCGAAAACGACAATAAAAGTGGTTCAGCTGTTTATCTTCAAAATCAAAAAGCTCATCGAACTTTTAAAACTTATCGATTTCGCAATGCCTCCAATCTTTTTTTATATAATTACATTTGTTTGAACCCTGTCACAGTGAAGCGTTGCAAACCCCACTGTCACGGGGTGCAAATCACATCCGAATGGTTTTAATGTAAAATTTTCATCGAAGAATAAACCTTCGACAAAAAGTAAAGCTAAAGAGTTTGTAGCGCAATATTGGACACATGGGCAAAAATGAATATACCAAACAACACTTACCAGCTGCAGAGGGAAACGCGCTGTGAACACTGTCAGGAACCACTGTGAGGCAAACATGTGTGACTCCACTCCCAGTTTTTGGAAATGAGCCCTCAAGTCTGTCAGTTGCTCCTGCAAGACAAAGGAACATTAAAAATAACACACGAGGGCTAATAGGGAAGTCATCAAGGGAGGTCCAAATCTTCCAACCGTCATGAAGCGGCATTAAAGTTATTGATGGCAATCACGGAATCATATCATATAATCTGATGTATTTAAGATGATTTGTGAAAAGATGGTCAGAGTGGAGTTTTTTTTTTCCGCTGCCTTTTTCTCCACTACGAATACGGCCCGAAGACAGCGGCTAACATAGTACATGGACATTCAGCAAACAGAATGTAAATTCTTTACGTTGAAAAAATTTATGGATTTGTGTTATCACTCCGCGGTTCAAGAGACGACCTTATTTTTGCTGCATATCAACAACCTCCTGCAGCCACAGTAGGATACGCTGATGACGGCACCGTCACAGCGAGTTATCCGTCCAATGCACAGGCCGATGGAGAACGCACCCGTACTATGAGAGAGTCCATTGGGGAGCGCATAAACTTGAGTCTAAGAGCGTTTCCACATTATCCGATCCGATATCGGTGTCGGACGGAATATGTATATTAAATATGTACCTGCCTTTCACATCGTACGGCCCCATATCGGATATCGGAGACGACATATTTTATACATTTCACTTACCCCGATATAGGATCGGCGTCCGACATCGATATCGGATCGGATAATGTGGAAACAAGGCTGTAACCGTATGGGGTAGCGATAAGCTAATCAAGTTCAATGCCACTAAAATACAGGCGTGTCTCGTCACCGCTAAATGGAGACCCTTCACCCTGACTCCGACTCTCCAAAACACATCTATAGACCATTTTCAGCTCTTAGGTATATTGGGTACCTTTCTTCCAATCTTAACTTTGGCAGTTCTATCGAGTCTAAAACCAAAATTGCTGCCAAAAAACTATGGCTACTCAATAATCATGCTAAGGCAGCTTTTGCGCTTTTTTTTTGTCCTCTACGGAGTACTACAGGATGGTTCACCCAAGTACGCAATCGAGCTTTTCGTCTTCTACACGATGTATTTTGGAGTGTGCCCAGAGGTTACATGAACGTATACCCCTAGCCCCTTTCCTTCATCCGACAACCAGACGGCCGGCTCGTATGTACGCATTTCTCACGGAAATTCTGCGTATTCTTTTATAATAAGAACGGCAAAGATGTGGAATGCGTCGCCGTCGTATGTTTTTCCAGAGACATATAAGCTGGGTGTCCTTAAGACTGGAGCTAACTAGCATTTTACAGGTAAGCCCGTAACATCATACGGGTTATCGTGTTCGTTTCAACCTACTTTAAAAAGAATGAAAGGAAGAAAATATTAGTATTTAATTTTAGAATAAACAATTTATTCCGTGTGGCGCCGGATTAAGAATAGCGTCACTCCATTTCCTTCCGTGGATGCCGTAGAAGGCGATTAAGAAAATCAATTACCAGGAGACGGGCAGCAGCGTCTTCCTACTGAGATTCCAACCGCATACTGCGATCGCCAACCCCCCTGCCAAGCGTGGCGATTACGGCAAAACCCCTCATGTTTATGAAAACCACGAAGGAGGCCAATGTCCTGCAGTGGGCGTCAAATGGCTGATGATGGAATTTATTATTATTATTATTTACCTCCATAAGTCGGTCCAGTTGGTAGAGTCGCATGTGCAGAGCCTCGAAGCCGTCTTTGTAGAGCTCGCGCAGGCCGTAGCCGTACATGAGGCGCACGAGGAGGCAGAACGCCTGCTCCTCAGGCATCTGGGGGGTAAAAGTCCAATTGTATCAATGGGGAACTTGCACAAAAAAAAGGTTTTAATCTCATTGGCTAGGCCGTGTTAAAAGAAAAACGTGGTTAAGCGTTTTCTCTTAGACTAACACTTTTCATAATGCGACCTGTCGAAAAGTCATTCTAGTCACGTGGTACAAAAACGCGCCATAAAATCGGTCTCAAACGATGACGTCACAACTTGAACGTAACGCCTTTTAATGTATGGAGCGTTTGTAATATGTGTTGAATAGAGCGTTTTTAGGGTTCCGTACCCGAAGGGTGCCAAACGGGACCCTATTACTGAGACAACGTCACTGTCCGTCTGTCTGTCTGTCTGTCACCAGGCTGTATCTCATGAACCGTGATAGGTAGGTAGTTGAAATTTCCACAGATGAAGTATTTCTGTTGGCCCTATAACAACAAATACTAAAAATAGATTAAAATAAATATTTAAGGGGGCTCCCATACAACAAACGTAATTTTTTGCCGATTTTTGCTCGATATTAATAACGGCAACAGGCAGATGCTTGAAATATTTACAGAATATTTATATTCGGTTCAAAAATAAATAATAAAATTAAAATAAAATAAATATTTAAGGGGGGCTCTCATACAACAAACGTGATTTTTTTGGGGTCTTTTCTCGATCTTTGTGTCTAATGTTGTATAGATAATGGTACGGAACCCTTCGTGCGTGCGACCAACTCGCACTTGGCCGGTTTTCGTCATCGGTTTTTTTTTTATTCACAAACCTCTATCATCTTCATCAACATTCATAAATCACTTTATGCGCGCACACTGGTTTCGGGAGTTTCCGCCGCACTCGAGTAATAAGAGCTATTTTCCTAGATGATTGATTG
Source organism: Yponomeuta evonymella (assembly GCA_963969515.1). Classification (NCBI taxonomy): domain Eukaryota; kingdom Metazoa; phylum Arthropoda; class Insecta; order Lepidoptera; family Yponomeutidae; genus Yponomeuta; species Yponomeuta evonymella. The sequence continues at coordinate 4,285,342 of OZ018347.1, forward strand.
TACTAGTAGTTATTTATAGATGGCCACGTAATAATAGTTGTCCTTGGATGCCTTTGGATGTGAATCGACTATGCCTTTTAATACAGAGAAATAACCTGGCAATTTACATCTTGAGAAAATTCATTTAAACCGAAATACAATTTAATATATTAAATTCTCATACATAATATTTCTGACAATCTTTTGGAAAGAATGTATTTACTCGACGTACCATCTACGACTTGCTAAAACCATTGGTAAAGCAATAGCCCTCCACGATACAGGCATAACCTAGTGTGGAGACAACAGCAAATCACATTCGTAGCAAACTCTGCCATAAAAACTGTAACACCTTCATAACATACCATCTGCTTGCATACTCAGTGTAACATATTAAGATGATGCTGTGTTTAAAATAAACATTTCGTATCGTACTTACGTGCAAGAGCAGTGTCGCAGCGAGGAAGCTCAGACCCTGGCAGTAGCCGACCTCGTGGTCGTAGACGGCGTAGGCTCGCGCCATGCGGAGCAGTGAGTCCTGCCCCAGCCCGCCGGCCTCGCGGAAGTAGTCGTGCGCGGGGAACGTGCGCGCTATGTCTCGCTGGATCACGGCCTCGAAGGGGCAGTCCTGGGATTAAAGAAGCAAAATAAATAACGTCCACACGACGCAATCACGTGTTCTCGTCCCGAACTAGTATACCCCGTGATGTAGGGACCAGACAAGGACGTCTTTGAGACATTATTGTAAAGGCGCGCCGATGGTAAAGAGGACAGTGGACTGACTTAGGGGTTTGGGGTGGAGATGGATTGACATTACTTTTTGGATTTCCGTACCAGAAGGGTGCAAACTCTACTTGATAGCATTTGTATTTTTTTGAAATAAACCGTTTAATGTAATATATAAAAATCTCGTGTCACAAGTCTTTGTTATGGAACTCCTCGGAAACTTACGAAATTCCGATTTTTATGAATTTTTGGTGTATTCGGTAGGGCGTAGGCTAATTAATATGGCAAAGCAACGTTTGCCAGGTCAGCTACATATATTTGTTAATATGCGAACGGGGTCTGTCTCTCTCTGTCTGGCCTGGTCTCCAGAACCGCAACAGGAAGTAAATTGGAATTTTCACAGAATATGTGTGATACACACACATACAGTCTGAGGTGGCCCAGGACAAGAAGATCTTGGCCAACTTTAAGGAGGCCATCGCCCAGCAGTGGGACGGAAAAAAGGCTATTCAAAACAAAAAGTGTGATGAAGACCCAACGTATTTTATTGAAAAGTTGTTTCCGTTATTTTAAGCAGTGGCACGTATTTAGACTATTTAGTAAATAGTGACTTACCTTGCTAATGAGTGTCCTGTAGGTCTCCATAAGCGTGTCGTTCTGGTCGACGCCGGCAAGACGGGGCCAGACCTCGCCGCGCAAAGCCTCGGGCACGCCCACGCGCACCAAATGGTTCAGGGCGCGCGGACGGACGCCGGTCCAGCTGTGAAAGGTTCAATCTATCAATCAGCCCGTACACATCCACTGCTGGACATAAGCCTCCCCCGAGGCACGCCACTTCTGTCTGTTCTCGGGCATCTTCACCCAGCCACTACCAGCGATCTGCCTCAGACCGTCGGTACAGCGAGCTGGTGGGCCTACGCTGCGTCTGCCAGCTCGTGGTCTCCACTCGAGAACCTTTGCACCCCATCGACCGTCGGTTCTTCGGCATATGTGACCAGCCCACTGTCACTTCAGCTTGCTGATCTTAAGGCTATGTCAGTCAGCTTAGTTCTTTGGCGGATTGTCTCATTTGTGATGTGATCCATCAGAGACTCGGACCATAGCCCGTTCCATAGCACGCTGCGCGACTTTGATCGGTAGACTAGTTGTGCCGTCAGTCTCCACGTTTCACCATGTTTCAGTGAAAGGTTATTAGCGCTACTGTTGCCCCAGTAACTAGGGAAAAATCGGTAATTAAGCTAATTACATTTTGTCGTAAGTTCGCACTAACTACATTCTCAAGTTTCTTAACAAATATTCGCGTAATTATGACGCGAAAGACTGTATTTCTTTCGACTGCCTCGTTGGACTAGCCGTTAAGACGCTTAACCACCAAGACAGAGGCCGTGGGTTCGACTCCCACTGGGGGCCGCCATACATTTGTATAAATGGCCTCAGTCTGGGTGTATTTTCATGTTTGTGATGTCCTTGCCTGGTTACCACAGCACAGGGTAGCCTAGATTGGGACCAGGTCAAGTGATTGTGTGAAAATTATTTATTTACTTTACAGGACAAGACGGAAATCTTCATTTACCTACCTTCTCAAGACCTGAGCCCAATTCTCGAGAACGTCCACGCCGCAGTCCTTGGAGACTTCGCCAGTCCCACTCAACAAAGGCTCATCACCATCTGCGGACAAATGAATACCTTGATCACTGCGCTAGGGGCACAAACCATGTGTGAACAGCAAGCTAGAGAGAGACAGCAGCAGATTCAGCAGCGAGCGACCGAGCTCGCCCGACGCCGTCGCCGTAAGTGCTAGAATACATTTGGAGCCAACATGTTACTCAACATCCGACGGAAAAGCGCCGCAATTTTGCTGACGTATTTCAGAACAGCCTATACCTGAGTCTGGCTGGGAAGGCGACCTCCAACCAAGTATGCAACATGCAACCCGCAGCCACACACGACTGCGGGCGGATTTAGTATAGAAAAAGACATCGCGCGATATATTATTATTTATAGCCGTCGTCTGAGAATGGGTTGCGATGGTTTACGACCCCGCCAAAAAGCGAGTGTTTTTTTTTCCATCGAATTAAAAAACAGACTTTAATAGAAGCTAACAGAATAGGTGCTGTACCTGAGTCCGGCTCTGAAGGTGAGGGGGGTGCTGGCGCGCTGGATAAAGGAGAGGGCAGCAGGCTAGAGAGAGACGGCAGGTTCAGCCGGGAGCGGTCGAGCTCGCCCAACGTCTCCGTGCTGGCCACTTCGTACTGCAGCTGACCGGCCGAGTCTATGTTCTGTGGGGCGATAGGTTGGGTCAGTGCGTGCTCTGTGAACGACCATACAGTATTGTGAACGGCCTTAGGTCTTTATGTCCTACTTATTAAGGCCAAATGTGAAAAGAGTAAGTTTGGATATTTTTTGTCCATTTTTTCGCCAAAATGATCTAGATTTTGAACTGGACACCTAGTTACAGTTTCTGTGGTATTTTGAATAAAAATACTTACATTTTGATATTATGTTCAAAGTAAATTAACAATACTATGGCTACAGGGAACTTTTTTTAACACATTAAAAACTATATTCTTTTTGTTGCACTAACCCATGCTGAGGACAATTTTAAAAACCTAATAAACCTATTTAAACCTACTACTCGGGGCTGCAAGTGATGTAAATTACTTCGGCCAGATGTCTTTGCCTGTACGTAATACAGAGAAGTTTGTAAAGAGGCCTGAAATTTCGCTGATGCCTGCACTTGCCCATTGGCTCAGTTGGGAGAGCGCTGGCACGGTTGGCGAGAGGTCGCGGGTCCAAGTCCCGGTGTTGGTGGAATTTTTAGCCTCTAAATAGGTTTTAAACATTAGAAACCTTTTAAGATTTCAGAAAACAATTTATACGACGATGGAGAATGTCTATTGTTAAAGTTAAAATCTATTGCAAGCCAACCCACTTTTACTACAGCATCTGTCATGGAGTATGTCATTGACACAACGCAAAACTAAATAGTATTGCGGTATGCGTACATGTATCGCATGTAATACTGCGATCGCCAACCCGCCTGCCAAGCGTGGCGATTATGGCAAAGCCCCTCATGGTTATGAAAACTACGAAGGAGGCCTGTGTCCTGCAGTGGGCGTCAAATGGCTGATGATGATGATGTTGATGCGTATATGCGAACGCCATTAAGTGAGGGAGCTGCAATTCGGTAGTCGAGAGGCATACGGCCATCGTAAGCGCATCGAGTGATACTTTTAATTCTACGCAGAGACAGTACGGGGACATGTTCTAATCAATCTATACATTTTGATTTGTTTCATTAGATCACAATAGTATCCGAGCTTTTTCGAAGCTACTCCTTCGGTTCTCATGTAATGGCTTAATTTTGCAGTGTTTTTGTACATTTTTTCTCCAAAATGATCTCGATTTTGAAATGGACACCTAGTATAACTTATAATGATAGAAATCAGAAATAAAATACTTTGTTTCTGATTCTGATTAATTTCAACGTAAATAAATTACATCCTGCTAGTCGAATTCGTTGAATTTCTAACATGCTTTTCTGTAAATGTGGGAAATTTCACCTCTTTCAGATTGATGTGGAACTGCTGCACGAGAGGACGCTTCGAGTAGTACCAGAATCGCTCAGTTGGCGGGAAAATCTTCACTGGCGTTTCGATGACCAATCTGCATATAAGAATATTGTCAAACAAGATAAACCTTTATCAACCTACGAATAGCTAAGGTTATACTCCAGACAATTTTCTTTTCCTTCAGTTCGCTCAAACGAAGTGATCTAATTCTCAATTCCCATTATTATAATAAATAAAGTAGCTGAATTTACCATCGACAACAAATACATCGATTTAAAATCATCATCTATGTAACGAGCCTGAAGAGCGAGAAACACCTTACCACTGCTCTTGTGAACACTTTAACTGACCTCAAAATACCTGGTACTCCCTGGACTGGGTTCAGAATGTCTCTAATCACCAGGTCAAAAGCAAGAGACTTGTACGCCGGTGCTTCGTCTCTATTAGCCACGCTGAAAGCACCCTAAGGGTGCTTATAAACGTTATTCAAACCTTCATCTCTCTAATGTAGAGCTCAAAACGCCCCGCACTTACCGCAACGGCTCCGGAATGCCTCTTATCACCAAGTCCAAAGCCAAAAACATGTAGGCGGGGGCTTTGTCCCCGCTAGCCACGTTGAAGGCAGCCAAGGCACTCTCGAAGGCATTCCCAAGAATGCATACGAACTTCAACTCTTCACCACTCTTATAGACTCTACTATAGAGCTCAAAACGCCACGCACTTACCGCAACGGGTCCGCAATGCCTCTAATCACTAAGTCCAAGGCCAGAGACATGTAGGCGGGGGCTCCGTCCCCGCTAGCCATGTTGAAGGCAGCCAAAGCACTCTCGCCGGCGTTCCAAAGGGCACAGACGGAGCACTGCGACCCGCCCGACGAGCCGCTCACCTGCGAAACATTAGTCTGTGCCAGACACGTTTATAACTGAAGGAGGAGATTAAAGTACAAAAGCGGTAAAAGCTGTTATGTTGTGCGGGTATAAAGCTGTACATGAATTGTCGATTCGAGCCTACGTGGATTTTAACGATGGACCGAGCGCAGTATAGCTGTTGTCGTTCCACGTGGGATGGGTACTGCACCTGCCTTCTAATACGTCAGTTGTAAGAATAATCTACATACTTATACTTTAGGTTGAAAAGTATATTGTACTTTTTACACCAGTGTACTTCAACTTAAACCGTTTGAGGCGTAGTTTGTCCGCCATAAAATTTACTTAGATCTTGCAGTAAAAGAACTACGTCTATCTTTAGCGCGAGCGGGAAGAAGAAGGGACTGCCTAGTCACAGACTGAATGCTATGAATCCTATTACTAAGGCTCCGCTGTCCGTCCGTCCGTCTGTCACCGGGATGTATCTCTTAAACCGTGATAATTAGACAGTTGAAATGTTCACAGATGATGTTGCCGCTATAACAATAAATAATAAAAACCGAATAAAATAAATATTTAAGGGGGGCTCCCATACAAGAAACGCGATTATTTTGTCGATATTAATAACGGCAACAGGTAGACGCTTGAAATATTCAAATGTTGTATAGATAATGGCACGGAACCCTTCGTACGCCAGTCCGGATCGCACTTGGCCGGTTTGTTTTCCGTGTTTGTGTTTGCATCACTGGTTCTCACATCATAGGGTACTCATGTTTGGGACCAGAACGAGTGATTGTATAGTGTGGATGCATTATCCAGCCTGTTTGTGTGTTTTTTTATTCAGTGAGAGATGCATTATATTTAAGCTAAACCAAATATTTAACTTACTTTACTTTTTTTATTAGTAGGTACCATTCCCATGTGAAACGAAGTTTATGCACAAAGAAGTATACTCAAAAGCGAAATAAATTAGAGCAGAGGGCGTATAATAGTTACCATTTCGAGCAGTCTCATGTCTGAGTGCTTAACGTTGCGGCCTGGAGCTAAGAGGATGCCGAAACAACGTTCGATATAGAGACCACCAGTGTAGGACGCCTGTGAAGAAGAGCGTACGTTTGATTTCATCATTTTACCATCGTTAGCAAAACAACCCGACTTCAAAGTCGTCTCAACAGGGCCCACAAGAGTGTTAAATATTCAACCTTAAAGGGAGGACTTCTCATTTGATTTCTTGTAGGTAAGTTTCTTTGACAGACTGTGTAGGCCTTGTTTAAAATTTTTATACTTTTTTCATGTTATACTTTTTACTGACTCTTTACCGACACTTTGCTTTGCCGTGACGTAGCCAGTGACAATTGGACCGTCAATATCTATTACTTCATTATTTATTGGCCAATCGGTCAAGCCGTTTGGCCTCTGGGAAGAAACATACATACGCGCGAAAAACATAACCCAACTATGCTTTCGCAGTCGGGTAAAAAGGTCCTGGAGTGAACACTACAGCAAGGGAAGTACGACGACGCTAGTCGCGCGTTTTAAATGACAAAAGTCGCGACTTTCCAATACATTAATTGTCTAATTCTGACATTTTAGCGCCACAAAACGCGAGACTCGTGCCATCTTACCACTCATGCTGGACGCCTCACACACCGATGGACCAAGATCTACCGGAGAGGAGGATTAATGTTCCACCAAAGAACAAAATATTGCCCCTTAGTACATACTATCTTTCGATGGTTTCGATGTTTTGAGTTTTTTTTGCATGTTTTTTTTTAAACGTAAAATCAGATTATTTTAAACGTCAAAGTGGCCAGTGCCTTTTTGGAAGCAAAAAGTTAATTTTCTAACCAGCAGGATTTCACAGAATATCGGTTCTTATTGCAATACGGATAGGGCCGACGAACCTGTGAGTCCTCGACGTCTTGAAACGCGTTGTTGGTGACTTGCTGCACGTTGATCGTCACTTGTTTGTCGATGCCACCGCGCAGTTTGTAGCCGAGGCGCTCCTTGGGGACGTGACTGAACGTGCCCTGAGAGTCACAAATAGTGTAATAGATTAGTTAGGTTTTCCAATCTCACAGGCATAGAGAATATTAATAAAAGCAAAAGTCATAAGTTTACTTTTATATCAAGAAAAATGAAGTCTATAATAGAAGTTCGTCACTGTTACAACTTTGTCTCAAAACAGTCTGTTATGTACAGTTTGAGTTGGTACTTTAAATTGGCTTTGAGAGGTTGGTACTTTTCTTCGAGAGGTTGGTACTTTTGCAATGAAAGTTCGTCTCAGGACCTTTTGTAACTTTTGTCTCAGAACAGACTTTTATGTACAGTTTGAGTTAGTACTTTTAATTGGCTTCGAGAGGTTGGTACTTTTCTTTGAGTGAAATTATTCTTAGTAATACGGCTGCCAAATTCTACCGTGCTTTATTATTTTTAAGTTTAAAATGTAATTCCTAGTCCATCATTTTACAAAATTATTTGCGTGATTATTTATTTTAAAGGGGAGGCCTTTGCCTAGCTCTGGACACCAAATCGGCTCAGAAAAAAAAATACTAAAAATAAAAACTAAAAATAACTTTTATTCAACTATCATTGACGGTACAGAGCCAAGAGGTCGTCCATTGTGGACGACGGCCTTTAAAAACACAAACCTTGTGGTCTCATCGGCCTCTCGGATTTCAACGGTAGGTACACTCCAATACTTACACCAACTGCATTACAGACCCGCGGATCCCGTTGGCTTTGTCAGAGAGCCGGTCATGGACGGCGCAGAGCTCAGTTCATCCATGTTAGACAACTGACTACAAGCCACACAAACCTTGGCATCGACCTCCTTAATATCGACGGTGCACTCGAGTACGTGCATCAGCTGCATCGTGGGCGCTGCAGGCCCGGATGGCTCTATCAGGGAACCGGTCATGGACGGCGCAGCGCTAAGGTCGCCCACGATGGACGAGGCCATCGACCGTGGGATGCGCTCGAACGCCTTGGCGAAGCAGCCTGTAGGTACAAAGATTAGGTGATGTTAGATTGTCACTGGTCAGTATCAGAATATTTGTAACCTTTTTTTGTTTGTTCCCACCACTTAAAACTTTCTCTGGACTTGCACAAATATATGTAAACCTATTTAGAGGCTAAAAATTCCACTCACGTAGGTACAGTGATATCATTCCCATGTAAATACCTAACTGCAAAGTGGGTTGCTCGGGGCTGCAAGTGATGTGAATTACTTCAGCCAGATGTACGTTATACAGAGAAGTTTGTAAAGAGGCTCGAAATTTCACCGATGCCTACACTTGCCAATTAGCTCAGTTGGGAGAGCGCTGGCACGGTTAGCCAGAGGTCGCGGGTTCAAGTCCCGGCATGGGTGGAATTTTTAGCCTCTAAATAGGTTCATAAAATTGTCCTCAGCACAAAAAGAATATAAACAAATATATGTATAAAAAGGAAAACTAGCTAAATCGGTAGAGCCGTTCTCGAATTTGTGCTAGGCTAATTTTCTTTATTTTTACATAGCCTCTTTTGTGACCCACTGCTGGGCAAAGGCCTCCCCGCCTTCTCCAGCTATCTCACACCATCCCGGCAAGAATGCATTTAGGTCATCCCGCCATTTTCGCCTTGGTATGCCGCGCCGTCGCCAATCGCTCGTAGCCCCGGCTGCCTGAGTGATGTTAAACGATCACGAAGGTTAAGCAACACAGGGCGCGTTCAGTGCATGGATGGGTCGCCGTCTATGCCTAATGCTAGTGGCATTTTTCCGAGCGGTTCCGTGCTTCGCAAGGCACGTTATGCTGTTGGTGCCGGCTGCCGACGATGGATGGCAGTCGGTAAGCCAAGTCAGAGGCCTTAGGGCGGCTTGACAACTTCTGACAGTAGACGAGCCACTAGTCTACAAGCCTCCACCAATCCGGACTTGGCCCCCGTGGTGGAGTAAGGCCTATACCTTCCTCAGGGAAGAAACCCGTGCCCCTCGGTGGGGACATAATGGGTTGATGATGATGATGCAGCGCCGTCGGTGTCCATTCGGCGACACCCAGTCGGTCGTAATTTTGGCCCACCCCGTTGTGCTCATGCGGCAGACTTGGCCAGCCCAGTCCCACTTTAACCTGGCGGTCGCGACCCCAACGTCTGCAATGGCCCGGAATCTGGACTATAAAGCTCGAAGGCAAATATAAATCCTTACAGTTGGTGAGGAGTCATAACATCATCATCATCAGCCACATGACACCCACTGCAGGACATAGGCCTCCCTCATAGTTTTTATAACCATGAGGGGTTTTGCCATAATCGCCACGCTTGGCAGGCGGGTTGGCAATCGCAGTATGCGGTTGGAATCTCAGGAAGACGCTGCTGCCCGTCTCCTGGTAATTTATTTCCTTAGTCGCCTTCTACGACATCCACGGAAGGAAATGGAGTGACGCTATTCTTAATCCGGCGCCACACGGTGAGTCATAACATGGATCTGTTAAAACCACCATAATTCCCATTTATATTCACGTGATTTTGATCACTGGTCGATGTAGTACAATCGACAGCTGATACCATTTGGTAAACTAATTGATTGTAATGCAACAACAAACAAACACGTATTTAATTAGCTCTAGAATTCCTTTTAAAACTTTAAAAAATGGGCGTTTTGAAATAATTAAACATTTTTGCGTAGTGGGCGTTACTTCGCAGAACCCAGAAACAGATATTGGTAATTTATTTTATTTTTAGGTGTGTCTGTTAAAATTTCGAAGTAATTGTATGTTTACTTACGAATAAATAGGCGAAGATCACGCACTGATATGATAAAAAATCAAGGATTCCAATCTTACTAACACAGGAAATAACTTTGTTCTATCTTTAGACTACACGACTGATAAAACTACAAGTTCTGTCGCGTCAAACACACCTTTCTCGCGAATGTTTACTTTGGCATAATCTTAAAACATGACTGCGCGAACTGAGGTCACAAACAACACTTTTACTTCAGCTAAAAGTGTACGAGAAGCGTCCGCCTAGTCATTAAAAACCAAACAAACTAGCCCGTCATGAGATAAGTGGGTCCAGTAACACTATGCACAGCGTGTTTAACATAAATATTATTTGGGTTGTTAAACTATACTCGATTCCACGAAACGAGCTCCCAAAGAAAATCGTCCATGTGCTCCCGTTGGTTGAAGCGCGTGACCTTTAAATAGCCACTGCATTAAATAAACCTACCCTATGAAGCGGACCGTCGTCGCTTATTGTTTCGCTTATCTCTAGCCGTTGACCAATGAGATGCTAGTAGTTTGTTCCCTAGAGTTCGACTCGTGGAACGGGGTATACTTTCGTCATGGTGTCGCGCACATAATCACGATTTATCAGCCGTTTTGTAGAGCAAACGAGAAGAGCGTAATGAAGGAGACATCTGATAGACAATTTGCTATGGTCATAGACCTCTGTCAAAACCGAATAAATATTTAGGATTGCCATAAATAAGATACAACAAGAGCTGTAAAACTAAATTATAACATTACATTACATTACATAAACTCACGCCTGTATCTGGTAGGGGTAGGCAGAGAACAGACCATAAATTATACCAAGGACCAGTCAAAAGAAAAAGCAATATTGTAGCTTCATTCGCGGTGGGCACGCGTGGCAAATAAGCACATATTCTGTCTCTCTCTCTCTCTCTCAGAAAGAGAGATTCCAAGAGAAAGGCTGTGGATGTATATATGCAATATGTATGTTACGTATAACTTCTCCGCGACTTTAAAGTGCGAGTTTTTTTAAAACAATAACACTCTGTAGGTGTACACCTAGCTGATGTTATCAGTGGACAAAACAATGTCAGACATGAAGGTGACTGATCGCTCTCGGGTTTTAGTTGAAATATTGTCGACTCTCTTTCTGAGAGAAGGGCTGTGCCCTACAGTGAGACGTATATAGGCTGCTTATGATGGTCGACACTCTTTCAAGTGTTTTGTGTTTTATGGAACTAAACTGTGATGACGTAAAATTTTGTGGAATCTCGATCTTTTTAACGCAACGATAGTTGACAGACCTCAGTAATTGTATACAATGACGACGTAATAAGAAACAGTTAATTACTTCATAATGAAAGTAAACATGATAACTCAATCGAAAGTAAGATTTTTAACAAGATATACGTAAGTAATTTCGCACTATATTCAATATAATTCACATATTTTCACTTTAATATCACAGAACCATGTGCCAATGATCTCTATGGAAATACGGAACGAACTGATTTGGCAAGGCGGTACAAGCAAGTACTGACCGACGTTATTTAAACTAATAATTCTACCCTCCCTGATCACTTAAATCGTAACAGATGGTCGCAAACATTGACGTAACAATTTAGACCAATCTATTTAGTTTATACCCACTGTGGAAGTAATGTCGAAGAGCACACTATGTATTGTATCTATTGCTATTAGCAATAAGGCCGCCAATTTTAGTGTATCTTTGTAAATATGTTATGCTGTATTTTTCCAGGTACAATAAAGTATAAAGAGATTCCAAATTTCGCCGATGCCTGCACTTGCCCATTAGCTCAGTTGGGAGAGCGCTGGCACGGTTAGCCAGGGGTCGGGGGTTCAAGTCCCGGCATGGGTGGAATTTTTAGCCTCTAAAATATGTTTTTAAACTTGTCCTCAGCACGGATTAGTGCAACAAAAAGAATATATTCGATGAAGTTGTTACTTCTGTAAAGCAGATACAAAAAAACCCTCTTTCTACGGAACCCTACATTGCGCGTTTTTTTTTATGTAAGTCTAGTTCTAATCAAAGCCCCAAAGTCAAATTAAAACCGTAAATTATACAAAAATAAACAACTAAAAAAAACAATTTAAATTCTATCTATGTATAATCAATCAATCAATATATTTATTTCGGGACAAGTCCATAGTGTTAGTAATAATAATCTATAAATCTATTTAGTTTATCGTCACTGTGGACTTACAATACCGAAGAGCACACTATGTAAGTGTGCTCTTCAGTATTGTCAGCAATCGATCGCGGGTTGCCTGTAAGTCCGCTCCTCGTGAAGAGTTGGAGTTTACCTTCAGTAACGCTAAACTCCGTCGCCAGAGAAAGCTCGACGACGTTGGCGAGAGAATCTCGAGATTGAGATTGAACGGGCAGGGCACCTGGCGAGCCAGGGAAGGTGGCAAGTGAACCAAGGCGGCCGAGAACAGGGTGAGTTAACGAACTTATAAAAGGAAAACATCGTACAAATTAATTTGAAAATATCTTTGATGAAATTGTTCGTTGTGTAAAGCGGGTAGTTAATTGATCCTCCTCCATCGGGACCGAGGAAGATACGTCAAATAGAATCCTAATATCAATCAAATAATTTTATTTATTAAAAATTATGTTTACGTATCTCGAATAACGTAAATCTGAGAAAAATCTCATAGAACAAAATACCACACACCATACCGCACTAGCTACATCCATGTTATAACATTACAAATATAAAAATGTATAAAAAAATCTATTACTCTCAACTGTGGTCAGTGTAAGGTGGTTCAAGTATTTGGGATCGCCAAATTATCCTGTAAGCAAAGTAAGCGTTGCTTTTCTATCTATCCGTGTTGACACCTGTCTATATTATAATGCAAGTAGCTAAAATACTTACTACAAACTTGCGGAACACGTGGCAGCGGTAGACGGCGGATTCGCGCGTCTCGCCGTGTGACCACGTGACGGCAAAGCAAGCGGCGACAAAGTAAGCGTTGCTTGACTTTAAATTAGATCTATCCATGTTGACACCTTGCTATATTCTAATGTCAAAATAGTAACAATACTCACTAGAAACTTGAGTGACGGCCTCAGCGATGTGGCAGCGGAACACGTGGCAGCGGTAAACGGCGGACTCGCGCGTCTCGCTGTGCGACCACGTGACGGCGAAGCAGGCGGCGACAAAGTAAGCGTTGCTTGACTATATATTAGATCTTTCCATGTTGACAACTTGCTATATTCTAATGTTAAAGTAGTAACAATACTCACTAGAAACTTGAGTGACGGCCTCAGCGATGTGGCAGCGGAACACGTGGCAGCGGTAGACGGCGGACTCGCGCGTCTCTCCGTGCGACCACGTGAACGCGAAGCACGCGGCGACGGGCGAGCCGGCCGCGCCGCGCGCGTAGAACGAGATCCGGTTGACCGCGTAGCGCGTCATAACGCTGTTCGTGTCCGCTTGGTACAGCCTGGGTTTGAAAAAAAGGGTTAATTTTTTTTTCGGGCTACATTTTAAATGTCGAATTTACAGGTTTCATAAATTCCCAAAATTCACGTTACTCTTGTGGGCAACTTGATTTATAATTTGATTGCAGTGACATTATATTTATAGCGGAAATGACAAAGAAAAACTCAAAAAAATTAAGCAAAAAAAAAAGACCTGCAAAATGTTTGTAACATTTTTTCGAGGTTTTGCAGGTCATGTAGGTAAACAATATAAATGCTCTAATTATAAAATACATATTAGACTTCGTTTTTCCAATCTATACGATAGATAACTTTAAACAACATATTCCCACAAACTGAAATATCCTGCCGGTCAGTCACTTATTGAGGAACAATTGAACTATCCGTGTGGCGCCGGATTAAGAATAATCCGTGTGGCGCCGGATTAAGAATAATCCGTGTGGCGCCGGATTAAGAATAGCGTCACTCCATTTCCTTCCGTGAATTTCGTAGAAGGCGACTAAGGAAATAAATTACCAGGAGACGGGCAGCAGCGTCTTCCTGAGATTCCAACCGCATACTGCGATCGCCAACCCGCCTGCCAAGCGTGGCGATTATGGCAAAACCCCTCATGGTTATGAAAACCACGAGGGAGGCCTGTGTCCTGCAGTGGGCGTCGAATGGCTGATGATGATAATGATGATGATGAATTGAACTAGTCCCCCCGAATACATTAGCCGGCACCGACTATAGGTGACTATACGATACCAAGGTCAACGAAGAATTTGGGCAAAGTACGTCGTTTACAGTCTAAAGCCGATCAACCTTTACATTTTATATCTTAGTACAGTGCTAGAACGTAAAGTTAGTCGTGCTGACAACTGTACATTGTCAATCAATGCAATTCATCACATCAACTACTCCCCGAACGATGTTTGCCATCGACACGCTAGGAACACATCCATTTATACATTGTTGCCCTCTAAATGTCTACTCACTTATCATGCCACAATATACTAGCATGTATATTATGGTAAGGACAATGTTCGCCAATGCACCTTGCATATAAAATTGTTTGATATGATACAAATAACTTATATGAATCACGTCGGGACTCCCACACTGACAAGTATGACAACATTACTAGCTCATAGCGCCTTCCGCAATAGTAATATTGTTGCTATTGTTTCTAAGGTATAAATGTGATCCAGGCGCAGTTTAAGAGGGTAATTCTGTAACGATAAATGGAGAAACCTTTCGTCAAGTGTTTTCATAACATTAGCTCATTCTACAGGATGTAACAAAACCTCCATAGCTATCCAGAAAATGGGGGAGGAGTTCTATTGGTTAAACAAAACAATTACTGTATCCACCTACAAATAAAAAAAATATATATCACGGGCAGAGCAATAATTTATTCATAAAGCGTTGGATTTTATTACACTGGCGCCTCTAAGATTGATCCGTATTGTACAGGTGGCCTTAAAGCGGCTGAGGCGCGATACAGGGCCAATTCACACTGGCAATGCCAACCTTATGTCGGAAGTAATAAGGTCAATACTGGACAGGGTGGGATCGACACGGCGATCCCATCGTGGCTCTCGGGCAAAGCGCTCAAATCCGTCATGGTGCGCTAGATTTTAATATACTGTCATTATCAACCTAGAGTCGGAAGCAATAAGGTCACTCACACCATGAGTCCCTGCGAGCATACGGGGACAAAGATCGACACAGCAGCGATGCCACCTTGGCTCTCGGGCAAAGCGCTCACATCCTTCATGATGCGCTAGATTTTATTATACTGTCATTGTCAACCTAGAGTCGGAAACATTAAGGTCAATACTTACACGACGAGTCCCTGCGAACATACGGGGATGGAGATTGACACAGCAATCCCATCTTGGCTCTCGGGCATAGCGCTCAATTCCTTCATGATGCGCTGGATTTCGCTCTCGGACTTCGGATCGCCGATGTTCTGCGCACCTAGGTAGCTAACGCCGCTGAACACCGTGCATTCTTGGTCCACGTCAGACACTGCTGGGGAGGAAGAGTAGTGAATTGAAGGGCGATTTTGGCACGAAAAGCGTAGGAACGTAGGTAGGTACGAATTTGGATAAATAGCGAACTCGACTTATTTCCTACTTTGAGTCTCTTTATGATTTTAATCAGTATCCTCTAATCGAAATAGCTTTGACCGTAAACTTTGTTTTGCCAGTGAATATTACCTGTGCGATTGTAACCAATTAGAATATGGCTATTGATTGTAATCAAAACGCTAGTAAATAGCGGCTAGTTCATTTTGATTCAGATCAAAATTAATTTAAAAAATATTATCTTCTACAGAATGAGGCGTAAAGAGCCCAGGTTTAATTAATTATTTTAATACATTTAGACTTAGAATATGGCTGCAGGACTTGGTTTGGTTGATTAATATCTTCGATTTGAGACGCGATAACGCTAAAACGCTAACGGTTTCGTAGTCAACAAGGAACCCTCATAGTTTAGCCATGTCCATCCTTCTGTCTCTCCGCGGCTTTGCTCAGAGACCATTCCAAATGTCAGCTTTAGTACTATAAAGCATGCTGGATATGCATGGCTGGATATCACGCCGACAAAAGGGTACATAGAAACAAAAAAAAAATTTTTTTTATGATACCTCCCCAACACCTAAGCGAGCGATGATTTTATTTTCTTGCCTACCCCATACTGTGGGGTATCGTCAAATTGGTCTCTTAAAAATATTGTGGGTGTTTTTTTTATTAATAAAACGCTCTGGCCGCATCCCACGCGACCTTTTACTGTCTCAACTTTCTCGTGCGGGTGATCGCACCCTCACTTTCGCACCCGACGCTTCCTCTTGACCCTTAAGGGAGTTCTGTGCGCGTCCAATATTTATGTTACAATTAGATGCGCATCCTCATTCGAGTGACGATATCCTAGTCCTTATCTCGCTTTATCAATATGCTCCAGTAGGTCAGGGAGATAGAGATGACGTCAATCACGTGGCATTGTCATAGTACAGTAACAATTGTACAAATTTTTGTTATGTTATTTTTTGTTTAAGATGTATTCGCATGCACTGCTGTGCGAATTCTGGCTGCACCGTCATCTACGAGTAACATTGTATTCTGTAAATTATCTAGGATAATATGGTAGGTTTAATAGGCGTTCTGCAGTGGACGTCAAAGGGATGATGATGATGATCTAGGATAGCCTGGTGACAGACAGACAGACGGACGGATGGACGGACAGACAGCGAAGTCTTAGTAATAGGGTCCCGTTTTTACCCTTTGGGTACGGAACCCTAAAAACATCAACCCTATTATCAATTTCTTGATTTTGATAGTTTAAAAAAAATGTTTATCCCCGGAGAAAAGATAAAAAAGTTACATACTTAGTTTCATTCAGCTTCGGTCTAGGTAACAAAAAAAATCTCTGTTTTTGGTGGCAAAGAGGTTGTCTATTTTTGGATACAGCACCAACTTTGTCACAATTTCGTGCCAATTTTGAAATTACTATCTGAATGTTATTTCCACGAACAGATTGTAATAAATTTGGATACATCACGCCCTAACAACAGCTTCATTGCTGAAACCGAATTCCTTCCAGGCAGATTCTCAGTTCTCAGTGCGTATTATGTAAATGTAGACGTTTACCACTGGCACACTGACCACCACAATGCGATTCCAAAGAACTTGTTATCTTCAATTGGCGTTTGTTGTTGCAATCGTGTAATGAGACGTCATTTTTCACTGAGGTACGTTTGTAGGCCCATGTATGAAAATAGACACCAGAGAGTGAAAGAGAGGGGTAGCAAGAAAGATAGTGATAGTTGTTTGCTTTTTTTAGCCTATATTCGTCCCCCTGCAGGGCACAGGCCCTCTCCCAGAGAGAGATTAAGGGCTTAATCACCACGCGTCCCCACCGCGGATTGGCAATTTCAAGCGCTGAGGTATGTGAACAGCTCATGCAGACACTCAGGTTTCTTCACGATAATTTCCTTCACCGGTAGCTACTATAACTTCACATGTACGTGGGTAACTTAGAAAACAGTGTACCAAGTCATTGGTACATGCCGGGATTTTAACCCACGACCTCCCCAATGAGAAGCCGGCGTTCTACCGCTCCGCTACCATCGCTTTTGAATGATATATATTAATTTCAAATACCACCGGCCAAGCATGGCAGGATGTGTGGCGCCGGATTAAGAATAGCGTCACTCGATTTCCTTCCGTGGATGTCGTAGAAGGCGACTAAGGAAATCAACTACCAGGAGACGGGCAGCAGCGTCTTCCTGAGATTCCAACCGCATACTGCGATCGCCAACCCGCCTGCCGAGCGTGGCGATTACGGCAAAACCCCTTATGGTTATGAAAACCACGAAGGAGGCGTCTGCACTGCAGTAGGCGTCAAATGGCTGATGATGATGATGAAACATGGCAGACGATTGGTCTACGCTTGCCGCAGAGCTCTAGGTATACCAGGATCTCATGGAAAACAGGAGAAATTCAATTCGGGAAAATAAATCCTTGCCGATTCAAGGAAAACGGATTAAAAGTTCTTGATTGTGCAGCAGGTGAAATGTGTATATTGCTTGTATGAAATTGAAACTAGTGACGCCACCTGGATATAAGTAGGTCTACCTGAAATGCCAATTCTGTAGCCTTTGACTTTTTTGGCTCAATTACACATTCCCATATTACGATTAAGTTTTTTTTTGTACAATTGAAGTACATATTTTATAGATTTAATTTTCTGGTGTTCTCTGAAGTTTCTGATCTTTTTCTACTGTCTGGTCGAAAACAAAGTGCGGGACTTAATCTGGGAAGAGAGATACTGACGTAAGAGTTACATACATACACATAAACCTCACGCCTGTATCCCAGAGGGGTAGGCAGAGACTAGGGACTGCCACTTGCCACGATCCTGACAGATTTCTTTCGCTTCCTCAACATTCATTAGTCTTCGCATGCACGCACGCCGGTCTCGGGTACTTTTTACGTAAGAGTTGAAGGGCTGATATGCCAGGCCTACCTTCGTCGTCACTCTCGGTGGGCTTCATGTGATCGTGCTTCTCGGTGGGCGAGGGGGTGGAGTCGGCGGTGGAGGCCCCGCCCTCCATGGCCTCGTAGAAACGGGACCCGCCAACCAGACGGCAGCTGTCCTGTGGGAGGAAAAGGGACGCAGTTAGCCAGAAGAACAGTATCAGAACAGGAACAGAAATTCTTAAGCATTGGGCATCCGTCCATGAGCGTTCACCTGTAGCAGGTAAAGGGACGAGTCGGTATCGATCCATGTGTAGCTTATCTCTCTTATTTCGCTGTATTTTTTAAAGTGGAGACTTGTGGGCTTCTGTTTGCTATGTTTATGTTAATTTGTCATATTGTGCTGCTAGTCTTCTTCAAAGTGATATAAATAAATGTCTACCGTAACCAAAGAATTAAGTTTGACTAACTCTAGATTAAGGTTTAAATTATCTACTAACATTCTATGAACTTGCCCATTTTATTTGTTAGGAAAACCAGACAGTTCAATAAGTTATCATTGGTAATTAGAATGAATGTCTGGCATGTCGTCTCGCTCGCACAATCTAACATTTTTAATTATTGTAAGTAAATTGTACTCGTGTATAAGTATACTCTTGATAAATTTTGTCTGAGGCTTTATTATTATTATTAATCGTTTATTTCGGATCATAAAATCCATATAACTTAACCTAATCTTTAAAGGTAAAAAATATTAAAAATTAACTAATTACTTAAAAACATAATCAATCAATCAACTGATCAATTAATTAATTAATTAATCAGTTGACCGACTAATATGCATCTTCTCAAAATGATGCCACATAGGGCAATCTGGCCTGTCAGCCAAAACCTGTAGGATACCGCTGGCGCTGCCGCGGACGCGGTCAATTAAGGATGCCACTCGTTTGCAAAGAAAGAAAAGTTGCATCCAAAATTCCATTAATTTTCGAGAATCTTTGAGATTTGAGATCGAGAAAATTTGTATTTTACAATTCCTTTACAATAATTAAAAATGCAAGCGATACGCAATTATAGAGGTATAAAAGCATTAAAAAACTAATAACAGGTTTCCACAGTTTCCATAGGTTGATTTGCGCCAACACTATCGGACAGAATGACAGGTTTCCACGGTTTCGCTGACTTGCGCCAACACTATCTGACAGAATGACAGGTTTCCACGGTTTGGCTGACTTGCGCCAACACTATCTGACAGAATGACAGGTTTCCACGGTTTCGCTGACTTGCGCCAACACTATCTGACAGAATGACAGGTTTCCACGGTTTCGCTGACTTGCGCCAACACTATCTGACAGAATGACAGGTGTCCCCGGTTTCGCTGACTTGTGCTAACACTATCTGACAGCACTATTCATTTATTTATCCAAGGGGATAGCTCTATCCAGTGGATAAGTCCAAAAATATCTTGTACCATGACATTTTCAGAGCTATCCTATAAATAAATTCTATGACTGACGGACAACCCTGTCAATCAGCTATTTATTCGTTTATCCCAGGATACGTATTAGTCTATTTACTTACCTATCCACTGACTTGCCGCAAGTCACCCTTAATAAATTTAAATAAAGAGAGCAGTCGCTTAGTAGTTAAGTACTATCGCAAAACTATACTGCGCGAGAGGTGCAACAAAGTATCGTCAATAATTCATCACAGATAGTAGAAATAGTTATTTCTAGGGGCAGTAGGGCGACGGTGTCACTTCACTATCTTTGTATTGAAATCACAAGAACAGCGTTGATAATGTAATAAACAAAATCGCGACTAGACGCTGGAAGTGAAGGCTTGGGCTTGAAGATGCGGCGTCTTTTCAATTCACTTTCACACAACATTTTAGTTAGTTATTATAAATTATTGCCTACGAAAAATTGAACAGGACATTACATAACCAATAGCATGTACTGAAGCGATCGGTCATAGCATAACATCCTTGGACATAGCCCACAAATATACAACGGAACTAGGACGCGTACTCTATACGACGCGTCGCGTCTTTTCTGCGCCCTCTTCCGATATTCTTCCTATGTGCCCCACGCCTTAATTTATTCTCTCTATTTTGGGTGAAATAGACAGAAGACACTATAACAGTCTGTTTATCTACTTTAGCACCTGTCAGTTGGCCAAATTGTAAACAAAAAAAAAAACTGACAGCAATGGATTGTTAATGTACGAGAAACCGCAGGTTGGTCTTCTTCATGTTAGGGGGCGGCCCCTAATATGAAAAGATGATTTTCGTTTCTCGTCAAAACCATCATGTGGGGTATAGATTAAATATTGCGGGCGTAGGAAGATTTTAATTGATTTAGGGTTCCGTTTGTGAAATGTTAAGCTTTAAAGTGCAATTTTTTGTCTGAGTAGGGCGCCCCCCCCTCCCCTCTCCTGCCTGGCTAAACGGTTGATTGTAGAAACGTGAAAAAATTCAGGGTAGTAGCACAAATATTGAAGTTAAAGGGGAAAGTATCACGGCTAAGTAGGCTTTACTAGTTAACGAGTAATAGGCAACCAACTTATAAAAGTAAAATTTTGTACGAAATCCATTGAAAATGACTTCGATGAAGTTGTTAGTTCTGTAAAGCAGATAAAAAGAACCCTCTTTCTACGGAACCCTACGTTGCGCATGGCCCGACACGCACTTGGTCGGTTTTTTACAATGATCAAAAATATCAGATTGTGTGAGCGAGCCATCATGTCAGGCGTTTCAACAGCGTTAACTCTAAGTTCAACATATATGGCCACGAGATGTTTTTATCAAATCCTGATTAGAATGGCTATCTTTACATATTGCACAATCGAGTGTAGCGAATAATAAGAAATCGACAAAACCCGCAAAGTGCGTGTCGGCCACGCGCAGCGAAGGGTTCCGTAGAAGAAGGTGTTTATGGATTGATCTCAGGATTTTATTTTACTTATATGAACTACCTACTTTACACAACAAACAACTACACCAAAGTAATATTTAATGGAATCAAGTTAGTCGACTATACTCGTTATCTTATAAAGCCTACTTAGCCGTGAAAGTTTTCCTTTTAACTGCATTATATGTGAGTGGTTGACCAAAAAGGGACCTGGAGGGATTGGAAATCGTTATTTTTTTTATTTGATTTTTTTAATCTGTGGTATTTTAGCTTTGTTTTGATCTAACCATAAAATTTTAGGTGCCGTAGTTATTTTTTTAAGATTTTTTTTGTGAGCCGAGGTTGATTGAAACCTTTTAATACACGAATCTTCAAACGCGATTTTCTCGAAATCAATTATTTTCCCTTGAGGTCCCTCTTTGGTCAACCACTCACATATGTTCTGCTGCACTAAATTTTTTCACGTTCCTACAAACAGCCGTTTAGCCGGGAGTGGGAGACGCTTCACTCTAACAAAAAATGTGCTTTAAAGCTTAACATTGCAGTTAACTTAAGTGAACTTAATATGTAGCCTATTATTCGGAAATGGTTTCCCAGTATATTTTTAAACTGACCAATCCAACGATACCCCACAGTATGGGATAAACGGGGAAAAAAATCCATCCCTGATTTCGGAGTCACCCGGCTTGTCACTTACCCGGCAAGTGAGGTCTCTGTCACCATTCACCCGGCGCTTCACAGTTGTATATATTTTAAATTTCATCATAAAGCAACAGTTCCTAGCTCCAAACAAGACACAAGTTACCTTAACCACTACCTGCGACGACCATTGTATTTCATTGCCATATTTGAAACCCAAACACACGAAGGTATTTTCAAAGCAGATTTCTCACACACTGCGGGTACAGAACAACGCGAGCGAGCGTATCGCACTGGCCGGCCGTTTGTAACTCATAATAACACTAAATCTAATCAATCAGACAGAAGACCCAATCCGTTTAGTTTTTAACCGACGAAAAACATTTTATTAGATAGGGCAGTGTTATAAAAGTGTGTGCCACGGCACACTGTTGTACCCGTATTTACCGAAAATTGTACCAGGTTACCTTGTACAAGGTTATTGGCCCTAGATCCTAGGCCCTAGAACCTACATGCCAGAATCTAGACTGTAGGCTGTAACCTACAGGATAGAATCGGGCTGTAGACTCTAAAACAAGTTTGTAATATTAAGGCGGCTGTTACGTGGAGCATACTGGAGCATAAAATTATTAAATCGCACGATTTAAAATGAATATTGAAATGAAATGAGTGTACTTTCGATAAATGTGGTCTCAGGGCTTATGGTATTACATGATGAGAAAATTATGCCTTTTAAAAAAATGATTTTTTAAAATTGGAACAAACTTTTTTTTTTTAAAACTACGTATAGGAAAACAAAAATATTTTTTAAATGCCCGTATAATTTAATTATGCATCAAACCCTCAGATTTTTAATATTGTAATAGTAAGAGTAAACTTTTGTTTACTCATACTATTACAATATTAAAAAATGTTAAATTGTGCGAGCGAGACTCTCCACGTAAGAACAGCCTTAATGAGATTTCTGGGTGGAACTTTTTTGCAAAATCGTATCTTATCTAATCTAATACATATATAAATTCTGTTATCAACTCCTCCGAAACGGCTTTACCGATATTTATGAATTTTTTTGTGTATATTTGGTAGGTCTGAGAATAGGTAGTAGGCTAATTATTAATAGCAAAACAACGTTTGACGGGTCAGCTAGTAATATTATAAATAAATAAAATAATAAATAAATGAAAAATATAAAATAAATAAATAAAAGATATGTTTTTTTGCTCATGACAGCCTTTTTAATGCCTTTTGAACTTCATACTAAGCCCAATTATAATTGTTAATTAATTAACGGTGTAGGTACGTCTGAAATTTCGTTGGTGTACAAAACAAACACAACAAGTTTGCGGATGACGGTCTTATATATGTAACCACAGATTAAATAAACTGCCCCTGAGGAGTGTTTCAGAGGAATCGTGTTTTCATAAAATACGAATACCTCGAAGTTGGTCCCATGCGGCTGCACGGCTGAAAGAGAGAGCTATTAACGACAATAAGCTCAGTAGACATACATTAAGGTTTTCGGGCTATATTTTTTCTTCATTAAAAATCTGATTCTTCTGTTGATAACATTCCTACGTTCAGTAGTCTCGCCAATCCGTACGGTTGGTCTCCAAATCAATACCTCTATACTAGCACAGAAGGCCAACAGAAGTGGTTCACATGACGACCTGACCAGTGTGAATCACACCAATAACAACCGAACACTGAAGCCCTCTGTTATTGGTTGAAATATTAGATTGGGCAAAAACTTTTGTGAAGACGAGGTCTTTAATGTCAGGCTACATTATTATACTAACGAACGTCTATAAAATCGCCAGATAGATAAAAGTATAGCACGGTTAATTAAAGAAAGTAAGAATAAGATAAGAATATTTTTTATTGTACACTAGAGCACATGACATAAAAATTAAAGTAATTGAACTATTATATTACTCTCACTCGTACAGTTTATTATAGTGTTAATATAATAAACTTATAAATAAAAAATTTTTGTTACGCCCATTCCTTAAGGCTGTTCTTACGTGGAGCAAGCTGTCTCTAAGAGCAATTTTAGTAACTGTAATAAAATACTTCAAATACTCAATGTTTTCCTACACGTAGTTATTAATAAAGAAATGTTGACTCTGAAATTATTAATTTCTTCCAATCAAAACCTTAGTACAGGATAATAAACATATGCCATCAATGTTCGCAATTTTACTACCTATCAAACGCGAGGCCACATTTATCAAAAGTATACGCATTTTATAACAATCACTAAAATTATTAAATTGTGCAAGCAAGACCGCACGTAAGAACAGCCTAAGGAGTGTCTAACAGAAAGGTCGTTCACTATGAAAACCACGGATATAGGTGACGAAAACACAAAGGGACCGAGTTATTCCAAAACGGGCAAAACCGTTATTCAAAAATTTTAATGCTAACGAACAACAAAATACCCAAACGAAATTCATCCAAACTTATTTGGCAAGAAACCCAGTGATCTATAGCCAAATAAATTGTCGGATGTCAGCGTCGTTCTAGGCGCGTAAGTAGTTCATTCTAAGGTCAAGGAATTCCTAGGTAAGGCCGAGGGCTGTGAAGAACAATGGCTGTCACGGCTAGCTAAGGAATTTAACCTGGACAATGTAAATTTAAGTCTGAGAATTTTAATCATAGACAAATTGAGATAGTAGATTTTTATAAGATAGTATACGAGTGTGTGAGGTGTTCACGTACCTCAGCGCTTGAAATTGCCAATCCGCGGTGGGCACGCGTGGTAACTAAGCCCATACTATCTCTCTGAGAGAAGGCCAGTGCCCTGCAGTGGGACGTACATAGGCTTTATAAAAAAAAAGGTTTTTAACCGCTATACCAACGACTGCCTCGTCGGTCTAGCGTTTAACAAGCTTCGTCACCAAAACTGAGGTCATGGATTCGATTCAGGCGGCATACTTGATTTGTTGTACAAAACGCCTGCCTGGTCGTTTTTTCATATTTATAATATCCTTGTCTGGTTACCATAGCACAGGGTATCCAGGACAAGTAAGTATGTTGTGCGGAAGTTAGTCATTTATTTGTTTGCTTTTGTTTAACATATTATTGTTTATGGAGATTGTCAATTTACTGGCAAATAAAATTTAGCTCACGATAGGCCGAGCTCAAACAACATTACGCGCACAAAATCCCGACTGTTGCGGTAGCAATAAATATGGATTTGAGAGCTAGACGTTAGGAATGCTTCAGGGTTTGTTGCGCATAATTAGGCCTCTGTGTTGCAGCAAACCAACCGAACGAATGCGACCGGGCTCCTATACTGACCTGCAAAGCGCAAAGACGGTATCTGAGCCTGTTAAGAATAACAGATTGGACTTTTGCACTAAGCAAGGTAATAGAATGGTGATTAGCGAGGGTAGCTTGCTTTCGCTAGAACGTCTGCACTTACGCCTGTCCGTCAGCATTCGTTCGGTTGGTTCGTACCCGACATTAGGCTGAAACGTTAATTAATGTGAACAAGCGCTAATTTGATTTGATTATGTTAAATTCAGCAGACTTTAACCTCCGAACAAGAACGCAGACTAAAAGCACAATTAAAAGAAAAATTGATTTGATTTTTGTTGTCATGTTTAAAAGTGTTTAAGGTTTTATGTAGTTTTAAATGTGGTGTGCTGTTGGTCCGACGTCACCGACGAACTAAGGGGGACTTGCGCCAACTCACTGGACAAGTATGTATAAACTTGTCCAGTGAGTTGGCGCAAGCAAGTAATAAACTCATAAATATCTGTTTGACAGGGTTGTCCGTCATACAATTAATCTAAGGAAAGCTCGCAAAATGCCATAGTACTACATAAATGTTTTTGGACTTATTCACTGGACAGAACTTATTCCTGGATAAATAGATGAGTAGTGCTGTCAAATAGTGTTGGTGGCCTTTCTAAGAATTTATTTTCAAGATGTTTAATAGACGTTTAGCATGCGTGATTTTTTGCGTAATACAGAAGATTTTTTTTTTTCCCAAATAAACGTTGATTGTTTTTGTTTCTAGTTTATTAACTTAATATAACAAAAATACGCTGCGAGTAGAAGGTATTAAAGTACGCATTCTTTTTAAAAGTAGCCGAAATCTCGATATTGTCGACATCAATCGAGACCTCGCTGGATTGTCGGGCGAGATCTCGAATGGTCCATCTCGACCTCAGACTCTCACGCGAGATCTTCAATGAATGATCTTGAATTGGCAATCTAGACTAGAGATTGGATTCCCTAATCACACCTATGCTCTGAAGAGAGTACAGCAGACTTCGACAATATTGACGCGGTGATTATAAATAGAGCAGACCAGATTATAGTAACAACAAATATAATAACGGGGTCTATGATGTCTTACAAGCAATTCTTTAGCAATTAGTGTCATTCCACAAGCAACGTTTGTAAACGTTTCGTTTTACAAACTGTTGTTTCACAATGACATCCAGACACAAATATTCATTTGAAAGGCATTATTTTCTTAAATGCATCATTTATAATATGTTTAATCTCAAGTTAGTCATTACCATTTGGGGCCAATAATTTATAGGTACACAGGAGCTTTACGATTGTCTGAACGGAATTTCTTTCGCCTCTTAAAGTAATCTAATGAGTAACCAAATTTATTTTGCTAGGTGATTTTATTTATTTCGCTCGCTCCGCGCAGTGAGATCACAAGTCTGTCTAGCCTAGCCTAACCCACTGTTCCGGTGAAGGGTGAATATTTTTTTTAAGAACCCTCTGCTGTGGCTTTTTTATGTTGCCAAATGAAATTATATAAAATAATTACTTTAGGAGGTGTAAGATTTGCGAACTATTTTTCTATGGAATGATGAGTTGTCAAATGATACATGTGCATTTTGTTGTTTGTTGTCTAAGAATTTTTTAAATAACTGTTGAACTTTCGAATGGTACTAAACCTATAATAATGGTACTAAACAATAACGACTAAACCATGGCAAGATATGTAAAAGACCTGTTGAAAAGTTCACCCCAAGAATGAGTCGGATTGCCAAGGGCCCCGAATTAAATGAGAGAAGATTAATTTTTGTTCCATACATAACTCAAATATAATATTATACGACTAGCACTTGGCCAGTTTGTAAGTAAGATCATTATTGCGACAAAATTTTAATCTTCTTATGTATAAAAATTAATTGCTGTTCGTTAGTCTCGCTAAAACTCGAGAACAGCTCGGCTATTTTGTCTTTTTTTATTTTTGTTGAAGTCCAGGGGAGGTTTAAAAGGTAAGAAAGAAAAAAAATGGTTCATGTAGGTGATACGAAGTTCACGGGGCCATCAAGAGCTGAATAAATTCTTTAAGAAGTCTCTCACCTATTTGACACATTCAAATGTGATTAGCACACAGTTTTGCAACAGCTTGCACTAAACCAGTTGTAGTTAACAACTCTTATCGCGCTAAAGAGACATTTCCTTACTTACATTAACTAATGCCTAACCTGTTTGTACTGAGCGACAGACTGGTTTGGCAATTTGCAGCCAAATAAACCTGAATGCAGTAAGTTATCAGGTCTCGTTAGTTATTTTTATCGCTCGTAAACTATTGAATTGGATTGGGGTGCAATAAAACAGTAGATAGTAGGTTTTTAAACAATTTGACATAGATTGTGGTAATTGCTGGAGTTCTGTTACTATTTCGACTATGCCAATCTGTATATAATAGAACTGTGTTGACGAGCTTTGATCCACGGAATTACTCAGAAATCAACTATGTACCCAGTTCCAGTTTAGTTCAGGGAAACTGATAAGCACCCAAATCTCGCCAGATTCAACAAAACTATACAGGATGCCTTGAACAGTGTTTTGCTTTGAGTAATTATTTTATAATAGATTTTCCCCGTGTTGATATAACAAATAAATCAGTAAAACCGTATTTATAGTTAGGTAATTAAAGGAAAATTTAACTCATATAACTAAAACAGAAATAGCAAGATTAAACGCATAAAATAATATAAATTTAATTTTTTTTGGTACATTTCGTTTTATCTCTGAAAAAACGAAAAAGTTTTGCAAAGGCATACATAAGCAGCCTATATACGTCCCAGTGTAGGGCACAGGCCTTCTCTTAGCGAGAGAGTAGCAGAAGCATGTTCAAATATAATTTGTTTGGAGTTTCATCCAATATGTATATTTGTACCATCTATGAAGTCCAGTTTAACACTACCAATTTTGACATTTGGTAAACAAATTACCTAATGATTGTAATTAAATGATTTATTAGAAGGCACAACAAAGGAAAGTGAATTAAGGAACTGTTAAATAAGAAACAAAGAGAGGCATTTATTCTGCTAGAGATGCTGGTTTAAGTCCTGTGTTACCTGTTTTTTCTCTAAGCTTGCAGTCTTGTCTCTTTCTAGCCTATAAAACTTAAGTTGTTTGATGCTTGAGTTACTTAGTGGTACAAAAAAGTGAAGTCTACTACTATAATATTACTGTACCATATTCACAGAGCCATGTGAAACAATGTAAACATGTCAAACATAATTTTTTTAGATATGCCGCATAATCATGATTCAGTGCATTTAATATGCCACATAATCATGACACTGATTCTCTTTACTCTGTGATACTGAGTAATCTTTATCAGAAATAAAAAATGTATTTCACATAATAAATTTGTTATTTTCTTTTCGAATATATGAGTGAACCTGAACACAGGGGCTCTGTAATAGGCATTTCAAGTGAATTGAATTTGGGAACTGCTGTTTTTAGGGTTCCATACCTCAAAAGAAAAAACGGAACCGTTATAGGATCACTTTGTTGTACATCTGTCTAAACGGAACCGTTATAGGATCACTTTGTTGTACATCTGTCTGTCAAGACCTTTTATCTTGGGAATGTGTGGAGGTATCGAGTTGAAATTAAAACCATATACTCAGGTCTATAGTCCCTTGAAGCTGTGAAAAAATTAAATTTCTCAGTTAAGGTAAAAAAAAGTTACAGGCGTTTATGCCACAAAAAACATCTATTTCGATACTCAAAGAAATGAAAACTTATAGCGTACCTTCCATTGACCTAGATAGAACTATGAAATTTGGCAAGTAATATCGTTCTATACTACAAGTGCAGGGAAAAATCTGAAAACTATACATTTATTATTAAATCATAAAAAGAATTGTCTTTGAAATTCAGGACCTACCAAATACATATACAAAAAAAAAATCATAAGAATCGGTGAGCCAGTTTCAGTGGGGCTCGATCACAAACACTGTGATTTTTATGTATTAGATTATTTTATTATTACTAAGTTTGTAATTATTTTCAATATTATTTTTATTTCATAAATGATTTATAGATTTATTATTTATTTCATGTATTATTTATGGAAGTCGCCTCTTCCAAGTAACAAGGTAATAAAAAATAATATGCACTGACCTCTTTCAATGGTAAAGTCTTGTTTGGCATGGCACCCACGCCCACATGATCCATGCCGTCGTCTGAGTCACTTTCCTCCTCGTAGATCACCTTATAAAGATCGAGTCCTTCTGGGACGTTGGTCTGGATGTTGGCCTCTGGCCTGACGGTAAGCTCTTGAGCCACCAACTGGCTCTGGCTTCTTGTGATTCGAAAAGAACCTTGCAGGGACTCAGATATAGCCTGTAGACATTTTAAGGGATTTAAGTTCTGTTATTCATTGTTATGTGCTGTTAGCCTTCCTAATATTAAAAAAATAAATAAATAAAAAATAAAACATGCTTGCCTGACCACAATAGATAATAAGGTAGTTAAGGTAGCCACCGAATGGTAGCCAAGAACAGGTTGATGGTCGGTGGACAGACCGCCGTTACCATCGGCCAACAACATTGTGAAGGCGGCTGGGAAACCTTGGAACAAGACTGGTAAAGGACCAGATCGTAAAGTCAGAGTAAAAAAGAAGAGGCCTAAGTTCAACAATGGGCTCTGTTTATAGGATGATTAGATAGATAGATTAGATTTCTTTGCAAGATCAAATTCAATTGGCTAGGTTTTCTAACTTTAGTTCAGTATCACATTGTTCAATACATGACAAAACTCATGGGCAACTAGTATAACCTTGAAAAGAATGCAGACGCGGCGAAACGGTAGGTACTCACGTCGCTCAAGATGTCCTCCAAATCACAACACTCGTTAGTCGTCAGTACGGGGACGGGACTCGGGGTCCTGGAGTCCGCGAAGAAATCAACGCACTGCAGACTCAGACTATCCTCATTTAACGCGTATGGACGAAACTCCATCACTATCTGTCGAGAAACACCACGAAATAAAACATACGCAGCCACAATGAACCCATCGATCTTTACGAAAACATAAATACCACGATCCACACACACCAACTGACAAATTAAATCTTACCCATTGAAGATTCAAGTTCTCTTACGAGAACATAGTGTTCTCTAATGCACAAATTAACAGTGTGAAATTCTATTTTTCGTTTACCGAGAAAAATCACTAAGAAGAAATTACCGAAAATGAGCGACAGCAAACAAACGTCAAATCAATCAAACAAGCCGCAGCGTTCGTAGATCAGCTGGTGTCTTCTATATAAACTTCTTCATTGATGATGTTGATGAACGGCAGAAGAAACCACTGTTGGATGCAAGCAAACAAAACGAAGTGACCTTATCTCAAAAGATGCAACATGTTTTGAGTCGAGATGCACGCTGTGATTTTTTATGTTAGTTTTTGCCCCAAACCCCAAAACATAAAACAGGGAAAAGCATAATCTGTGAAGGCAAAAAAATTTGTAAGAGTCTATGGAAATGATCTATGAATTTCATAGACGTTTTGTTGCTTTCTATGCAATAGTAATCTCTACGCATAAACCATACAAATAATATCTTGAAATAATCATAATTTTTCAATATTTTAATACACACAACGCGATATTTTGAGGCTCATTCATAACTCCAGAATCAAATGTTTTGTATGGCATGAAATTAAACGCAATAATACAAACGGCTTTTCACTACCTATTAATCTGTGAAAACAATGAAGGGATGGAAGTAAAAAAATATATCGACAAACTCGTATTAATATTTCCAAACAAAATCGATATTTATCAAGAAAATATTTCATTACATTTTTCAATATTTTTGGCAAAACCTATTCTAAACATAAAATATTCCAGAAAAATTCGAAAAACTGCAGACAGAACATAGAAATTCAAACAAAAATGTCAAATATGTCTTAAAAAATAAAGATTTAAAGTGAAAGTCAAAGTCAAAAATTTATATTCACTTTGAAAGAGGTCACTCGTTAAATCCAACTCAGATGGGCAGCGTTCGGGAAACGCTGATCATCTTAGTTGGATTCGACGTCCAAAATACCTCAGTGTCTCAAGACAAAGATGTGACCAATGTGTGTTACTAGTGATGACTTATGGTTGTGAGACCTGGTCGCTGACTATGTATGGGTCTCATAAGACGGCTCAAGGTCGCCCAAAGAGCAATGGAGAGAGCTATGTTAGGAGTTTCACTGCGTGATCGAATCGGAAATAAGGAGATCCGCAGAAGAACCTGAGTTTCTGATATAGTTCGAAGAATTGCTCAGTTGAAGTGGCAGTGTGCGGGGCACATAGCTCGGAGAACTGATGGCCGTTGGGGCGAAAAAGTTCTGACCTGGCAACCGCGGACGCGGCGACGCAGCGTCTGAAGGCTCCCCATAACGTCTGATGACCTGGTTACGGTGGTGGGGAGTCGCTGGATGCGGGCGGCACAAGACCGGGAAGCTTGGAAAACCATGAGGGAGGCCTATGTCCTGCTGATAACCGAGTACTTATATTAATTACCAACAGATACATATAAATAATTCACACAAATAAAAATAGAATGAATATTATTTATAAATAATATATATATTGATATAAGTAAAACACAAATAACAACAGAACAATATTACATTCTTTTTGTTGCTAGTTGCGAGTAGCCTCCAAATAGGTTTTTAAAATTGTCCTCAGCGCGGGTTAGTGCAACAAAAAGAATATAATCATGTAGGTACAGCGATATTATTCCAATATTAAAACTTAACTGCAAAGTGAGCTACTCGGGGCCGCAAGTGATGTAAATTGCTTCTGCCAGATGTCGCTGCCTGTACGTAATACAGAGAAGTTTGTAAAGAGGCTCGAAATTCCACCGATGCTTGCATTTGCCGATTAGCTCAGTTTGGAGAGCGCTGGCACGGTTGGTCAGATGTCGTGGGTTCAAGTCCCGGCATAGGTGGAATTTTTAGCCTCCAAATAGGTTTTTAAAACAGAACAATATTACAAATAATAGAAACAGTAATACAGTAAACTACTCCTTTACCATAGCCTTAAAAATGGGCAGGGACTTGGCTTTCCACACCTCCACCGGTAAAGCATTCCATAATCGGACTGCCTGCGCGGTGAAGGAGCGGCTGCAAAAAGTGGTGTGATCGGGATGGGATTTTTAGGAGTAGGTTTTGGGAAGATCGAAGGGTAAGGATATGAGAAGAGTGAAGAAACTCAAAGCGCTCTTTTAGATAGGAAAGAGTTGCTGGATTAAACAGTACGCAATACAGAAGAGAGAGTATGTGCGTATTCCGACGGAGACGGATTGGGAGCCACTTGAGCTGTGAACGAAATTCAGAAACGTGATCATATTTGCGCGGACCAAATATAAACCGGATGCAGAAGTTTTGAAGTCGAGTTTGTTTAGTTACTCCTCGGTGAGGTCGAGGTAACAGGTATCAGTGTAGTCGAGAATAGGAAGGAGTGATTGTGCTTAAGCAACTCTGGTAGCAGTGGGTAGAAAATTACGAAGGACCTCTAAGCGAGCTTGTAGACGCAAACGTCTTCCAGCTCACCATTTCCATTTGTGGTATCCAGGATAAGGTACTATCAATGATGATACCAAGATTAGTTACCGTGTGACTGAATTGAATAGTAGCATCTTCAAACACTACTGTTAGTAGCAGGTCCATGTCAACCCTAGAAATAAAATGCCTACCACCAACGATAATTATCTGTGTTTTATTGGGGTTGACCTTGAGACCGTGAGAATTACTCCAATCGGATATCAGCGAAAGGTATTATTGCTGCATTATTTACATTATTTGCATTACAGCATTATTGATTGCTGAAGGCCACACTTAGGTTATTTTAAGTCGCCTGTGTGTAGATGTGAAGATCGTCTGCATATAGGTAGGTAGGTAGCTAGGAGTAAGTAAGCTGATGATAAATACTATTAATAAAAATTGCAAAGAGAAGAGGAGACAACACGTCACCTTGCGGGACAAATTTACACACCAACGGGAGAAAGAATCTTCAAAACATATTTCACACCAACATACCAACAGAAGAAAGAATCTCCAATGCGAATACGTTGCCGGCACCCGTGTAGATAACTACGAAACCAGTCAATCACCGTTGGAGACATGTTAAGAGGACAAAGCAACCCTAACAATATGTCGAAATCAATGAAGGTATCAATGAATAAACCAATTTTTTTTGTTGATTTTAGATTTGTGCAGAAGCGAACTTAATATCTTATAATACTGTCAGTTTATTAAAATAAGACATTTTTTATGTTCGTAGATGACCAGGTAAGTATTGGATTTTCATTTACTGAGGTTAGTTTCTCAACATCATGAATAAAGAACGAAGGAGCTGAAAAAAGGGGCTAGGAGATGTCTAAGGAAAAAACGCCTTTACCAATGCCATTAAGAATAATATAAATGAATTTTGCGAGTTTAAATTTTGCGAAATAAGAAGACTAACTGCCGATAAATAGTTTGAATGTAAATAGAGGGTTATGCATTCAACAGGGTTATGTTACACATGATTGATAAACACGATGAGTTTTTTCACTTGTCCCTAGCACAAATCTGTCTCCCAGCGAGTATAAAGGCTTAAATATGCCTAAGCCAACAAATCATTTTTTATTCCAAACAAATATCAAATATTTTTTTCCTAGTATACCTGATGATACCTTGTGAATATTTTTTGAATTTCCCGCCAATTTCTCAGGTAAAGCTTTCGTTTGCCACTCTTCTAAAAAAAATCGTTTTCTAATACACAGCATTATCAGCCATTTGAAGCCCACTGCCAGTGTTATATGCTCTGTGGCCCACTACCTGCAGGAGATAGGCCTCCCTCATGGATTTCCAAGCTTCCCGGTCATGCTGCCTGCATCCAGGAACTCCCCGCCACCGTAACCTGGTCGTCAGACGATCTGGTGGATACACCAATACACCGCGATTAGAAATAATGACTATATCAGCTATTATAAAAAATATCGGTAATTTAATATTATGTCGATATTATCCAGCCTAAAAGCCAAACAGCATTAGAAATATTCCGTATAGTCTGTGGGGTGGGAATGAATGATATGAATTAGGCTTAAGGACTCTGTATATCCTTGCTCTGTATCCAATAAACGTTAAAAAAAAGCGTCTGTTGTTGTGTTGTAGTAATGTAACGAATTATTAATTTGAATTTAGAGTGTGCAAAATGGAAACTTCTGCTAACGAAACTGAAGCACCCGAGGCCTTTCAATCGCCGCCACGTCGGAGAAGGTCAACGTTTTTCATACGCCGGGACTCCATAGGTATAGTTAGGTCTCGCTATATCTACGCATCGCAAATTCTCATTACCTACTTTTTGCCTGAAGTGCGATTATCAGATGAAATTGTACATGAAGCTTTCCATTTAGGTACCATCATTTTTATTTCAGTGCCTCAACCAACAGAATGTGATGATGCTGAATGTGCCCAGGATACTGTAGGATGTGATGCTCAAAAACTGACATGGTAATACATTGGTGATAATTATTTATTCTATTTTGTTGTAGCCAAGATCTTTTGTTTCTTTGTAATTTATTTGGAGAAGATGGTCTAGGATTTACTTATACGTAACTGAACAGTGAAAAGTCTTCCACTCAGCACAGGAAAGACCACACCCATAAACCCATTCTAAGGTAAAAACTTTTTTGCTTTGCATCAAAAATCTTGAGAACTGATTGGTTTGTGTAATGTTTTATGAATAACACGGACAGGAAACAGCTTTACTATGCCAAGACAAATGAAACCACAAGAAAATAATATTGTGTCAAGAATGTGCTGTGGAGGGGGACCAGGAACATAGCTGATATTTATAAACATTGTGTGATTCTTTTGCAGTTATTTCGAAAAACTCTTGGCTGAAAAAGAGCAATGGAAAAAGGAACTGAGTGATAGAAGACACAGATACCATGACCTAAGACAGTAAGTTATCAGTTTTCACTCTGACACTTTCATAAAATTGTTATGTTAACAATTTACACTTGCGTCAAGATTCGACTAAAAAACTTAAAAAAAAATTTCACAAGCAGCTTATATACGTCCCACTTGGCACAGGCTGAGGTATGTAAATGAAGGAAACCTCACGATGTTTTCCTTCACTGTTAGTGAGTTGTATTGCTACTATAACTTCACAAATGCACATAACTTAGAAAACAAAGTCATAGGTACATGCCCACACTGAGAATCGAACCTGGGTCTCGCTTCCAAGTCCAATGTTCTACCGTCTAGGTAAAAAATAGTATTGTTTGTTAAATAACCTAGTTTAACTTGTAACGTTCATTAAGTCGCAGTTTCTGTGCTACTTTGAATAAAAAAATTTTGATTGATTGATTTGATTTGATTGATTGATTAAATTATGTCAAAAAAAATATTATTGTAGTTATCGTGAAAAAAAAAGTTACAAGTTATTACAAACCAAGCTGTCATTGTACATAACAATTTTTTTTTTGTTTTTCAGGCAGTACCAACTAGCCAGCAAATCTAGCAGCAGGACACGAATATCATATGCCACACTATCAAACGAGGACATAGAGTTCCTCAAAGGCAAGCCAAATCTCTCCAAACTCATAGAGAGTCAGCAGAAGCTGCACAAATCACTCAAGGAGACCCGAGCACTATTCCGGAGGGCCAATGAACTTGATGATGTCATACTGAGTTACAGTGAGCAGCAACTGAACAAAATTACAGAGTATATCTTTGAAAATAGTACTGTGGAATGATTTCACTTTAATATTCTAACTACAAAAAATTTAAGGGTCTGTTCAGAGTGCAGGTGCCACAACATCAATTTAAAATAATTCTTAACCGCAACACCCAGACTCAGCTTTAATTTAGTCTCTAACCTTATAACTATAATTTTAGTTGTCACATAGAGCGTAATTGGGTATTTGACAAAATATCAAATTACTTTTAAAACTGAATTTTGTATGAAAATACTTGCTTATGATGTCACATTTCAGAGCACTCTTTTTATGTTTAATCTATTTAAAAATAGTAATAACTAGTAATTGACTAAAAGAGATACATTTTCAGAGATATTTTGTAATTTTTGTTTTAATCGAGCATATGAACTAATTTATTGTTGATCATGTTAAATACCGTATTGTAGTTCTCTATTGTGTAGTATGAGTAACAAGAACTGTGAGATTGCTTTGGGTTAGTAGGAACATTAAATTTCAATTGGTATTGCAGGACCGTTTTGTGTGCATATTTTCTAGAACTGAGTTTTTGATACAATTTCCCTTTTGAGAACTATGAATATGTCAATTCTGAGTTAGTTTTGGCTGGGAAGAATAATTCTACTCACCTGCTAGAAACTTAGTTGTAAATATTTAAGTTTTGTACATAAACATTTATACATAACTATGTAAATAACTTTATCATTATAAATATATACTAACTATAAAAAATTGTTTAGACTTAACATTGTGGTTCTACTGCCTAAGGATAGAAGTCAAAGTTAGTACAATTAGTTAATTATTATTTATTTCAATACATTTTACATTTCATTGGTTACATAATTAATTAGGAATTATCATTTCATTGAATACCTTAATTAAAATTACATTAGACCATAGGCAATCTGATTTGACTAGTTAAAAACATTGCAAAATTTATTTCGGAATCATCGGATAACATGGTTACCAAATAGCAAACTAAGATTATTAAAATGTCACTTTCTCTTACTTACAGTAGGAGATTTATGAGGGGTGACTTCCAATTCATTAGCAAATTTTAAGGTGGCATTCTGACCATGTATTAGAACCCTATGGAACTAGTGTTAAAAAAATGGTTAATGAAAAAATATTTGGTACCTTGGTGTACGAAATAAGGTGTCTTGAAATACTTCACACTATATCAGCAGATAAAGTTACAAAAATAATATGGTTCGGGTATTATTCGCATATTAGACGATATTTTTTTAAATGAAAGAAAACCTTTTTTGATGCCAAAATACACTTATGATTTGTGATGACAGTTTCGAGCATAACATTGAAAAACGAGATTGTCTATAAAAATGTCATACCATTACTTTTAAATTATTAATATAATTATTTATTTTATAATTTACTCCCTTTTCCATAATGCTGAGCCTAAGCGCTACTGTGGTTATTGGAAATACTATTTAT
Organism: Yponomeuta evonymella; assembly: GCA_963969515.1. NCBI lineage: Eukaryota > Metazoa > Arthropoda > Insecta > Lepidoptera > Yponomeutidae > Yponomeuta > Yponomeuta evonymella. The sequence goes on from OZ018347.1 coordinate 4,322,636, forward strand.
CACCTCTCAAGCACACATTAGCTGAATTTTTCTTGTAACAATGCGTGCGTTTCAAATCACGAGAATGTTCATAGAATACCTAGTTTAAAACGAACTCAAGTGCAAGCAATATTCAAATTCTTAGGATGTTGGAAGCTCCGCCTGGTTTGCAACTTCTTCTCCTTGGCGGTTTTATATTCACGCCTGCACGGGCTATTCCGGAGCTCGAGTATCCTATTGACTTTCTCGACGATTTCTCTGGCCGTCTCATGATCGCATTCAAAGTCGTGGTGTTTAAAAGCCGGGTTCGGAAGATAGAAGCCGCTTTGATCTGCATAAGAGAAAAATGCGTGTTATTATAGTTATGTGGCGGCGAAAGGTAATGTGGTGATTGCAGGCCTAGACGTTGCTGACTTTCTACCAGCCAACCCACAGGATAAATTTTGTTGCCGTACAAAAGATAAAAAATAGTACATTATTGCAAAGTACGAGGCTACGTAAAAAAAAAAATTGCAAAGGCAGCGAAATAGGCAATTGCAGGTCGAGTATGAGTTTGAAGGCCAAGCCGCAGGCGAGGACTTCAAAGATACGAGACAGGCAATTTCCATTTCGGCCGAGGCTTTTCTTAAAAAAATGCAAGGAATTAAAAAGGGGCGTTTTACATAATACATTTTTCTTTTGATTTTGCTGAAAGCAGGTTTTCCATCGCTAATTTAGCTTCCGATCTTAAATCTGGTGGAGTGCAGTCGATGTTTATTTCATTTTCACTATCAGAATCATCGGAACTCATTTTAATTATTTTATTAACAAAATAACAACGAACTCCGCTTTACCGCCTATTTTTATTTTTATTTTACAGTTTGTGCTTAACTAAAGGTAAACGCATCTGTGGCTATACAGCCACGAGAACGCAACGCAATGTGTACCAAAGAGTATGTAATCACTACCAGGCCCTCGTCACTCCATACAAAAAATATTATGAACGTACTTTGTGCCAACAATGAAACAAAAAATATAATCCTGCTAAAACAAAAGGCATTAACTCCGCAGTGAATCACGTAGATGTATCATGATTTAAAATTAAGTCGGGTTATATGGGAAATCTAATGTTGGTAATGTTGGTATTACGTATTTTACAAATGGCCGGTAATTTTGTTCGTTTGTTGTTTTTGTGTGGCATTATTTTATTTATTTGAACTTTAGCAATAGGTGTAGTGCGTGAAAAGTGATTAAACAAGAAATATGGGAGGAAAAGCATTGAGGAAATGTGAAATTTGTGGCATTAGAAGAGTCAGAAATTAATGTACTTCTGGCATATTCTTAGCCAGATATCCACTGGAACCAAACAGGTAAAATTAGCAAGTTTATCATAATAAATGTACGCAAATTTTGATATTTATTTAATGCGCTTGGATAAAACAACTGAATTATTTAGAACAATTTACGATTTTGGCAAATTTAAATTAACGCCGGTTATAGTGCGGTACCCATGTGGTAGGTACATTTTTTATCGATATTTTGGACGATTGATTTCTGCCAGATATTTCTACATGCTGTCTAAAATTGATCACAACTACTTAATTTTAAACGTCGAACACCACACAGCAAGAACAGAAATGATTTATGTTGTTTTATTTTGCTCAAAGCATTCGGTTTTGTTTTATATTTTTAAAAATACATTGTACCGCTTTGTTTTGTATTCTAGAGGCCGCTTATGGGTTAAAGCGACAGGCAATGAAGATTTGCATGGTGGAGCTGTAATAGCCACCGTTATATGACGGAGAGAATGATTGCCTTAATTGTAAAAAATTTTACTCGAAGACAATGTCAAATATATAATTTAGATTTCATAAAGGCAGAAGAAATTAACGCGAACGCAAATAAAATTTCGCAAGCTCAAAGTACAGCAAAATAGTAAACAGGTGATAAACGTTCCTTGACATTATTATTATTAGCAGTACCTATACCATATTTATTTGGGGCTAAATATATTTTTTGACTTATTGTTTTGTTGCAGACTCCAAAGATCTGAAATTCGACCAAAGTGCAAAGTTTTGATAGCGACGTGACGCATTGGTGACATTAAGTTTTCTACACTTGATGCTAAATAAATGATTTGATTTAAAAAATGCCTTTTTCATTATGAAAGTAAGCGATAATCTATTCACACCATGTCATACTCGAAAAAACTGAGTTGACCTACTGTGTTGGGATTTATCGCCTACTTTAATTTCCAAAGCATGAAAATGAGGTAAGAGGAGAGACGTCTCGAATTTTTTTTTATCGATATCGATATGTGATAAGTAGTCAATCACTAATGTTTTGCAATTTCATTCTCACGTTGGTATTATACTATTTTTTGTTAGGTTGGTACAAACTACGTTCATAATTTTGAAAACGTGTTGTTAGCAAGTGCCGACTCTTATAACGTAGTGATCAAAGTAATCCAGCCCAGTCTCAGCCCCAAATAAATATGGTATAGGTACTGCTAATAATAATAATGTCAAGGAACGTTTGTATCACCTGTTTACTATTTTGCTGTACTTTGAGCTTGCGAAATTTTATTTGCGTTCGCGTTAATTTCTTCTGCCTTTATGAAATCAAAATTATATATTTGATATTGTCTTCGAATAAATTTTTTTACAATTAAGGCAATCATTCTCTCCGTCATATAACGGTGGTTATTACAGCTCCACCATGCAAATCTTCATTGCCTGTCGCTTTAACCCATAAGCGGCATCTAGAATACAAAACAAAGCGGTACAATGTATTTTTAAAAATATAAAACAAAACTGAATGCTTTGAGCAAAATAAAACAACATAAACCATTTCTGTTCTTGCTGTGTGGTGTTCGACGTTTAAAATTAAGTAGTTGTGATCAATTTTAGACAGCATGTAGAAATATCTGGCAGAAATCAATCGTCCAAAATAAAAAATGTACCTACCACATGGGTACCGCACTACAACCGGCGTTAATTTAAATTTGTCAAAATCGTAAATTGTTCTAAATAATTCAGTTGTTTTATCCAAGCGCATTAAATAAATATCAAAATTTGCGTACATTTATTATGATAAACTTGCTAATTTTACCTGTTTGGCTCCAGTGGATATCTGGCTAAGAATATGCCAGACGTACATTAATTTCTGACTCTTCTCATTAGAATTGAAATTTCGAAATTTGGCATTCCACAAATTTAACATTTCCTCAATGCTTTTCCTCCCATATTTCTTGTTTAATCACTTTTCACGCACTACGCCTATTGCTAAAGTTAAAATAAATAAAATAATGCCACACAGAAACAACAAACGAACAAAATTACCGGCCATTTGCAAAATACGTAATACCAACATTACCAACATAAGATTTCCCATATAACCCGACTTAATTTTAAATTATGATACATTTACGTGATTCACTGCGGAGTTAATGCCTTTTGTTTTAGCAGGATTATATTTTTTGTTTCATTGTTGGCACAAAGTACGTTCATAATATTTTTTGTATGGAGTGACGAGGGCCTGATGTGTACGATAGATGAAAGAGTTCTAAATTCAAACAGCACACCGTTTCATACAACATTGCCGGCGCGCTCTTCGTTCCAAATTCAAAGAATACACCGGGAAGTGATTTTCATAAAACATTGCCGGCGCGCTCTTCGTTCCAAATTCAAAGAACGCGCCGGGAAGTGATTTTGGTTTTTCAGTCTACGTAAATATGATACTTCGCGTGTTCTTTATTCAAAAGTAATGACAATATTTCCGCGCACGAATGTTTAAGAAAAAACTATTTTTCATTACTCATACTCTGAAAGGGGGTCATTGTTCATCCAGGCACCGTGCTGAAAGTGGTACATGCCTGCTCTAAAGCAGAAAAGTATTAAAAAAATATATATGAATCGTAGTTTATATTTAATTGAACAACGCAATGGTAACCTATACAGCCATAAAACGATTAATTCTTCATTAATTAGTTTTGTTGACATTTAAATTCTTTTTGATGTTTATAATTAATATAATGTACTTTATGTATTTATTAGTCACTTTCAAGGCGAGATGTGATTTGCGAAATAAATTAAAATATTGTTTAAGACACAGATTAAACCACCAAATACGCAAATTCAAAATGGCCGTCTTTCGCGGTCGCGCGCCATCTTGCGAATTGTGATGTACGGCTAGCACAAGCTGCACAAGTTGGCGCGCGAGCTAGACCATCCGTCTGTTTCGGCGTGATTTCCTTAAGTTTTATATTTTTTTATTTTAACTGGCTTGTGTTTACTTTCCTCGTATTCGTAATGAAAAGTAGAGTGTTTTACTCGGGTGATAGCACCCATTTCTGCCTCGAACTATTGGCGCTCTCACTTCGTTCGAGCGCCAAAACATCTCGTCAGGAATGGGTGCCTTTCAGCCCTCGGTTAACAATCTACTATTACGCACACAAAGAACAACTTTCACTTTATTGCACGCATAAAACAACTATTGGAGGCGGTATCTAGCATCGAGCTAGAATTCTAGTATCGAGCAACATCTCTAGCGTTTTATTATCATCCACACTCTGCTAGTAGTAATATTAGGCCTCCACAGTTATTTACAATAAAAACAACGTAAGACTGAAGTTTAAATTATTATTGTTTGATGCACTAGAGCTGATGCTTGTTTATCTTATCACTACACTTGATTGTTTTTAGTTTTTGTATCAATGTCCAATCTAAACAGTTCATTGAGTCAGCACTAATGCTAGAATCAGGAAGTTTGTGTAACAAGGTTATTTCAGTAGAAATGTAGCCAATCCTTGGTGTGTAGTGAGTTCTTTTTATGTAGCCTTACACGTCCCACTGCAGGACACAGACCTTCTCTCAGAGAGAGTATAGGCTTAATTACTATGCCCGCCCACCGCGGATTGTCAATTTCAAACGCTGAGGTATGTGAACACCTCAGACACTCAGGTTTCCTCACAATGTTTTACTTCACAGTTAGCGAGTGGAACTGCTACTATAACTTCACAAATGTATGTAACTTAGAAAACCAAGTCATTGGTACATGCCGGAATACTAACCCACGACCTCTCGAATGAGAATCCGGCGTTCTACCACTCCGCTACCACCACTATTGTGTGTGGTGAGATAGTCATTATAAATGGAGCATTTTAAACCAAGCATTTTGCTTAGAAAGCAAGCGTTTTTGGGGTTGTGATCTTGACAAAAAAATGCGATGTTGCCACTCAGGACCGCAAAGGGTTAGCATTAACTCAATACACTCACCTTGCATAGGACGATCACTGAATGAGGGACTGCTTTCGCGCGAGTAGACGATTCGAAAGACCGTCTTATTAGCTTTTGACTCCATGACTTGACACCACGCCACCGAGTCTATGCTGTGCAAGAAGAACTTGGAGCGGGTCTGGAGAAAACAGAGTAAACGAATAAGAGATCTCGCACAGTCCGGGTATGAAGTAGAGAGTGCGATTCGCACTCTCTCCTTCGTACCCGGATCAACACTGCGCAACCCAACCTGGGGTGAGGTAGGCTTGGAAATTTCTGTGGTGGGCCCGGAAAGCTATGGGCGACATTGGCAGGTGACTGAGGGGGTTGGTGTGACAGTGTGAAAGTGACAGTTATAACTCATTATTTGAGAAATGTCCGGTATACGACACTAGATGCATTTATGCAAAACGTGACTTTGAATCCATATAATATCAGCTTATAATTACATAAAGCCATGGATTTACCAGGATTGGTTCCTTTAAAAAAAAATTTCGTAGACACTGATACAGGGAATACCTACGTAAGTAGAATTCGGGAAGGGCGTTACAATATTAACACCTGGTAAGTCGAAAGCACGAGGACCGTGTGGCCTTTTTCGAGAGGAAAATACTTTCCGGATGTCTGCAATCTACAAATCGAGAATCTTGAGTACAACCAATAAGCCTTACCCAAAACTTGTTGCTGCCAGTGATGAGTGGCTCCACCTCAATCCTATCAAGCGTGACATTGAAATGCACTGGCGTATTAGCTCTCATGCGGTGCAGCAGCTGGATGCGGTACACCTTGTGCTGCGGAGTGTCCGTAGCCAGGATGTGAGGCTGGATGTCGGCCTCTGAGTCGCGGTTCGCGCCTTTCTTGTCTGGAATTTGGGGTAACTACTGTTGAGCCATCTGCTGAAAAACCGATAGTCGATGGGGTTAGTTAATTAGACCTGAGATTTTCGCACGTAGCCTCATAGTTGGGCCATTGTACGTAGCAAGCGCTAAGGTATGTAAATACCTAGACACTAGGGTTTCCTTACGATGCTTTCCTTCACCGTTAGCGAGTGGTATTGCTGCTATAACTTTACAAATGTACGTAACTTAGAAAACATTCATTAGTACCTATATGCCGGGATTTGAACCCACGACCTACCGAATGATAGTCGATGGGGTACAAAGGTTGTCGAGTGGAGTCCACAAAGTGGCAAACGCAAGTATCCTGGGGTAGACTTAGACAAGTTTTTCTACTTATAAGGGAGACCCCGACAATGGTTGGTCTGCACTTCCCCACAATTTCTTAATAGACAATGATAATCTGGAATAATTTAATAGTTTTTCGGTGGTAAAACAGATAGTTTTTCAAAATCTGAGGCTGGAGAATGGAGATGTAAAGTTAAGAGTCTTATAAAAATTCACCTTTATGAAGCTTTCGTCTGTATTCCTAAAATAATAATAATTTCTACATAACACAATCACTTGACCTGGTCCCAAACTAGGACACCGTGTGCACCAAATACACCCAAATGTACGGCGGCCCCCGTTGGGAATCGAACCCACAGCCTCTATCTTGGTAGTAAGCGCCTTAACGACTAGTCCAATGAGGCAGGCAGAAGATTTATGATAGGATATTCTCTTGTAAATTACTTTTTTTGTGTGCAAATAAATAATCTATCTATCTTGCCCTGCACAAACTAACTGTATACATATTAAATATAAGTAATAGTTCTGTGTGAAAAGGAGCTTAAGAAATTATTGAAATTACACAAAATCAGTAGTTTCAGTATCTATAAATTAAATAATTTCTATTAATGTAAGGTTTCGGTTTTAGGTTTTCGTTTATTTATTCGGTTGGAGAATCATCATTAATAATTGATGTATTTCAAATACCCCATATAATTATGACCATCAATTAGTACCACGTCATATAATTTACCCTTACCGTTGTTAACAGACTGTATAGCATAAAAGACCGCTTCAGATGTCCCACTGCCTCCAGTATTTTGTCTCGACGTGTTTGGGTGACTCTCCCGCTCTACTGGTTTAGGGTACACCATTGGGAATTCTATGATTCCCCCGTGATCTGGCAAGGAGTCTGGTTCTGGTGTGTATTTGGACTTCAGGTCAACGAGACCGAGGCAGGTGAAGCCGAATTTGGAGCAGGGTTCTTTAGCATCCAAGCAGGGGAACGCCCAGTCCACTTCTCCATCATCCTCTGCTATACAGAGACCGTAGCTGTGTGCTGATCCCAAGGTTATGTTTGGGTGTTCTATGCTGGAATGGGGTAAGAAGGATATGGCTTACTACTTCTTTATCGATAAAGCTTTAGAACTGACGAGGAGACACGCCTCCCGGAGCGGGAGCGAAGGGTCACCTATGTTATGGGGAGTGCGCACGTCAAGTTCTTCACGCGTGGCCTGGGTGGCACTCCGCTCCCGCCGGAACCTCTGTGCACAGGAACCTCCACGTGAGCAAGCGCACCTAATAGACGATGCAAACAAGTAGCATAATGACAAGGGCAAGGCGGACCTCGACGGAGTAGACACGGGGTTGGCGTTTTCGGTCGACGAACCAAGATCAGAAATGGGGCCGACTTGCTCGCCTTCCCTGCCCACAGTCGCAGGTCTTTCGATCGGCGGCGGCGACTTCCAGTCGGAAGAAGAGGACTGGCTGCTGCGCGTGGGGAACATGCTGTCTGATCAGATCAGATAGCGATGTCACGCGTAGTGGCCAGCTGTAGTGGATGTCGTACTAACAAACCTCCAGCATAAGCAAATCGCTTCAGCTACCCTACGAAGCCTGCTAGAGGTTAAAACAAAGACCATAAATCTTATACAAGAGCCATAGGTATGGGGAGGAAGAATCTGCGGACTCAATCACTCGGCAGGTAAACTAATGTTCGACACGACGATAACTAATCCTAGGGCGTGTATTTACGTGCCCAACTGTATACAACTCAGAACACAAAAAGAAGGAGAAGTGCCATATGGGCGTGGCACTGTCGCTCAACGTTAGCCCGGTTGGGCTAACCTCGGCGAAACTTTTAAATATGGCCGTCAATCGCCTCGCGCCCGCTATCGCCGTAACATATGTGAAAAATGCCTGATTACCTACAGAAATCGCAGTGATACATGCTATTCAAATAACAGTGCAGTGTGTTTTCACCGGTAAGCCTATTTTACTCACTATATCCATCTCTAAACTACGAAAAATCATAATTATAATAATTTTCCTGTGCAATATGCATTCCAGTACTAAGAACATAAATGAGACGTATTTATATCGTCGGGTTTACTCCACTGCTGTTTTTATGTAGAATTTTCGTGGAGGTTTTCTAACATGGAAAAGCAAGCCCGCAATGGACCGTCTCGCGAAACTGACTATTGTTCTATGCGATGAATTGCGATGTTTCGTGGTACGGCCGCATGTATTTGCCGTGAACTGTCAAAGTCACAGTAGGTGTCAGCGGGAGTCATAGTGATGGGGTAGTTGCTTTCTTTCCAGACTGATTAAGTATCGACACTTCGTCGCATTTACACTCGTTCGTCCAGACTTCCAAAATTACTAGAACCAATTATATTGTACGACTAGGTAGCTATTGTCCGCGACTCCGTCCGCGTGGACTTCAGTTGCTAAGGAAGCTTCTACTTTAGTGGCAGATTTTGTCGTAATATAAACAGGCTTAGTTTTCACCACGTATTTCAAAAAGTTTTTAATAAAGATTTAATTTCAGGTTTCCCAAATACCCTAATAGGAAGGATAAATGGATTGAAACTACAGGGAGATTGCTTAACTGGCTTCCTCTCAAATCAAATACCTGTTGCTCCATCCATTTTACGGAGAAATGTTTCCAGATGCTAAAGAGTGGAAAAAATATTAACGTGGGCAGGTCCTGCTTTGAAAATACAGGTAATAAGGAGTTCCATAAATGTTGAGGTACCAATATACCTAAAATCACGGCATAATTATATTTTACATGGTGTGGAATATTCGATTGTTACTTTATTCTGATTCTCTATTTCAGGTGACAATGGACGCAACGACGCATAACTCTGCAAAAGAAAGTGTTTCTAAAGAAACAAGTCAGGTGATGTGGTTATGGTACTAAATAATATTCTTATAATCTTTTATGAGCCTAATCTTATAAATGAAATTCGATTAATTTAAAATAAAGTAAATGAAGTGTTTTCAATAATTTAATAATTTATTTAATTTTAGATCCGTATTAGAAAGTTTCGGATATTGTTACTGTTGAAACATGCGTTCCTGAAGAAATAACAGGTGACCAGGTAATGTTTTTAATAATTTCATAATTTATTTACTATTTTAGATCCCCTTGGAAGTGACGGATATTTTTTTGTCGAAAAATGCTGCGAATGTCAAAGACCCCTGTAAATAATTGTCAGACATAGAGGAATGTCCATTCAATTGAACACATAATTTATCGGTCATATAGCGCCGCCACAGACTAGAAAATCGAAAAATCATATGAACAAAGTTGAAAATATAACATCGAGTTTTCAAAAGTCGTAAACCAAAGTTGTTGTAAATGACTTACTTTAATTGACGTGTTTCAGGAATTGTGTTAACTTAAAAATGGCCCTGTATAAATAAAAAAATATTAGATTTTTTACAAATGCATACTTTTTGTATGCATTTGTAAAAAATGCATACAAAAAGTATGCATTTGTAGATTTATGTCGATTGAAGAAAAACCTCGAAAAAATAAATCACGCAAAACATTGAACAATGTCAACAAGTGACAAGTTCTAAATAAATATTTACCTTTTAAGGGAACAGTAAAATATTCATTGCAGGATCTCAGTCGGATGATGATGTTATCTTTTTAATGTAAATGTGTTTCGAAAGTTTCTTTAAGTTTATGTTTCACAAGTTTCTTTTGGTCAGTTTCTGAATTGAGAATTTCGCTAAGTAAATGGTTAACTGTAGTACTGTCTCTTCGAATTTTTCACAAAAGAGCGTGACAGAACGTTACTTATGTTTTTACTTAGTGAAATTCTCAATTCAGAAACCGGCCCTTTGAGTTCTTACTACCTAATGTATTTTTCACAAGTTAATAAAAATATTATTTATGTGATATTATTGAGAATGTTTTTTATGTACCCATCACAGTTGTCACCCACCAAGGCAATGAAAATTTTAATCCAAACTCAGAAACATCTACAGTCACTGCTCATTAATTCACGAGTTAAAATAAGTAGTTCTAGATTTTTTAAGGTGTGCGCTATACAAAAACGCGCATAAGGTGAAGGCAAGGCGCAGGCATCTTGCCGCTTCAAACAAAAATTACGCAGGCGATATGTTTTGAATTATATTCAAGCGGCGCGGCACAGCCAACGTCGTTTCGTCGCCTTGCATACCTATATTTTGTAGGTAACTCAGCGAATGTTCTCTAAACTTTGTCATTTAGAATAATAAATTGTATGATTAGAATTTACGATGAAACGGAATTCACGAATTATACGATAGGTAGGTATGAACAAAACTGACATATTTAGGAATTAACACATTGGTAGGCAAAGCCTGTAAAAATAAAAGCTTAGGCAGCCTTTTGCAAAGGATTACTACAACGAAATAAAGTAGTTACAGACTACGCGACGTAGAGAAATAATTAGTTACTATTTAGGTATAGATGGCAAGAAAAAAATCGACATAATGTACAAAAAGTTTTTGTACGATGTACGATTTTTGTTAAGTATAATCGATAATGTACTTTTTCGTCCCCATCACTAATGTTGTGTTGCTCTTCTCATTGGCTGTTTCATTTGTGTAAACAGCGAATAGTGAGCCGGTTGTTTATGTTGTAATCAAATAGAGATTATGAGGACAATGTAGCTGTGTGAGTAAGTGGCGACATCGGTTTTCTAGCAAACGGGCCATTATAACACTTCTCCTTATTTTTGTATTCTGAGGTATACAAGCACTGCTACTCACGCAATTCTGTTCCAGGGATCTCGCAGCTGTGACACTCCTGAAAGGCGAAGAAACTGAAAATGCACTTGTCTTGGCGTCCGCATACATGCCAGGAGACGAGACAATCCCAGCCAAAAAGTTGGCTGACCTGTCGGCGTATACATTATATTGCAATACGATTCATACCATCAGTTCTGAGTTCAGCGTTGAAATGTAAAAGTCAGGACACAATATTATTCAGAATATAGTACCAAAATGTATCTAAAATTGTACGAAGTTTGTCATTATCTAGGCCACAATAATAATCTAAAAAACTGACTTTAAATCACAGTAAAGTAACATGACTTTTATTGTTTTGTCAATAGTTTCGAGTTCAATAGCATTCAATAACTGTGTCACAGTGTCTTGCACATTATTTGGTAATCACTTTTTTATTAAATTTGATGTAAAATAGAATTTTGGGGTGAAACTATTTCATTAGACCTAGCTTTTGCTACTCAGCAAATAGTAACATAGTTACTTGTTTATCTTTAAAAATAATGTTGTTAGAGTAATTGTTTTTTTCCACCATCCCGGGTGTGAAGGGTCTTTTAAAGGGGAGATGAGATGTGGTACGTAGCAATGTAAATTATTAGCGTAGTTACCGCGTCACAGCGCCGCGTTAAGTTAGCAATAAGTTGCATTTAAAATAAGTTGCGCTATATAAACTGAAGGCACTTTGTACCAGACTACTCAAGAATAAACATGTAAACTTATTTTGCGTTTTGACCACCAAGAACTCTCAAAGCACATCATACTTCAGTAGTCACTGGTGGGATAAGGACATAGAAAAAAGAAAAAAACAAGAAGCAAGCTTAGACTTTAACCACGGAAGAAACAACAGGAAGGATGCTGACTGGGAAACATACAAAGATCTACATACAATACGAATAAAATACGCTATTACCACATAAGTTCTCGGCGGAGCTTCTGTGAAAAAATCAAATCAACAAAAGAGACAGCTAGAATTACAACAATTCTGTCAACAAACAAAAACAGAGGACTAGGCTCACTGAAAAAATCGGACGGCACAAACACAGCCTCCGACGAAGAAGTAAGCGAACGCCTACTAAATACTAATTTTCCAGGTTGCCAGATCATGGATAAAAAGAACGGAGCAGAGCCCACCGAAAAATCACCAGATGATACCGATTGGATGATATCAAACGCAGTAGTTACTGAAGACATAGTACAATGGGCTGTAAAATCCGCCGGAATGGAGGGAATATTTCCGGCACTTCTACAATGACGGATTAAAAGTATACTGCCACAACTAGTGAGCATCTTCAAATCCTGCTTGGCCTACCGATATACAGGGCGTCCCAAAATTATGGGCCATGAAGGAAAAGTACCTTAAATATCGTAGAAAAAGTTAGTAATTCTGCATTCAAAGATTTTCTAAAAGTTACTTGCCTCGTCTGGGAATCGAACCGACTTAGATGTAAAAAAAAACCCCTATTTTTATGATGCCAATCGATAGAAAGGCCAAAAACTAATAACTCTTCTTAAGATTTTCTAAATGAATGTTTTCCTACTTGGATTGGTACGAATGGACCGATTCGATGGCCGGCCAGATCCTCGGACCTTACACCATTAGATTTCTTCTTTTAGAGATTTGTGAAAGATATGCTATACAAAAAGCGATACGAGAACCTGGGCGACTTACAAACAGAATTGTGCCATATCATATCGAGTATTCACCATAAAAAGATAAGAAAATGAACTGGCAGCGGACTCATTAAAATATTGGCGATTTGCGTAAGACAAGAGGGATCACATTTTGAGCATTTAATTAATTAATTTACAAAATAATACCTACGGCATTGACTACGGCAGTTTCCTGTATGTTTTTAATTTGATTAAAATTATTAATTTCACGCTGTTCCTTTCTTTTAAATACTATGTTACTTAAGAATAGTTATTAGTTTTTGACCATTCTTTCGATTGGCATCATAAAAGTAGGGGTGTTTTTTTTTATTATTTAAGTCGGTTCGATTCCCAGACGAAGCAAGTATTTTTTAGAAAATCATCGAATGCAGAATTACTAACTTTTAAAAATAACGTAAAGTCTTCTTTCAGCAAAATACCCTATCTACGATGTTTAAGGTACTTTCCCTTCATGTCCCATAACTTTGACGATTGAACTTCGACGCCCTGTATACCACACGCATGGCGGTAAGTCAAAGTAGTATTCTTACCAAAGGCGGGAAAAGGTGACTACACACGGGCGAAGTCGTATAGGCCTATCAGTCTCATGTCTTTATCGGGATATTAGAGAAGGAGCCTTAAAAATAAAACCTTTACACCCCCAACTACATGCCTACAGAAACGGCAGATTAACAGATTCGGCCCTCCACGCTGTGGTTAGAATCATAGAAAAGGACCTATCAGAGACACAGATGGTCCTAGGAGCCTTCATCGACATAGAAGGTGCTTTCGATAAAACAACCTTCAAAAGTATCTATGGGCTTATAGAACTTAGGGCGTGGACACATGTGTACGGTGCGGCGCCGGCCGCCGTGCCACGGCGCGCCGCGGCGGCACACGGTAGTAACGATCGTTCCAAAACATACTTGACTATGGACCGCGAAACACGTATTGTGCTCTTGCTATTGTTGAGGCGACGAATGAAGAAAAAACAAAGAAGATATTGGGTGAATCCATACCTTTCTATAATGACCCACGATGGAAGTCATTTTAAGAAGAAATATGAAGCGTTGAAAATGTGTGGTGATGACATTATATTCCTCCTTCGTCTTGTCCCAGAGAACGGGACGTGCTTACACTAGAGAAATTAAAAAGTCTATATCTAAATTTTCAGCCATTTTTTGGTAACGTGGGTAGGTACGTGAGCGCTATGCAATAGCAAAACACAAACTACCAAGCAGCGGTGCACCGTGTATCGCCGCGGCGCGCCGTACCGTGTTGCGGCGCCGCGACTTCTCCCAGCGGCGGTGCCGTGCCGTAACACGGTGGCGGCGCCGCGCCGGTGGTGATGGGGACGAGCCCTTAGTAGTTGATGGATTAATCAGACGCCTAAACGAAAATGGTTTATGAAAATGGCTATGCTGATGACATAACAATCCTGACTGTAGGTAAATCGGAGGATATTTTCTATAGCCGGATGAGAACGAGCTTTGGCATGGTAGAGCGCTGGTGCCACACCAACCAACTATCAGCAAATCCATCCACGACAGAACTAGTCCTCTTCACAAACAAGCGGAACCCAAAGACAACAAACCTCCTTAAGTTCTTCGGGACTACGCTAACAATATCACCGACGTTGAAATACCTCGGGGTGAACTTGGACACCAAGCTAAACCTACAGAACACTATAAAAAAGCCCAAATCATCATCAACCCATTATGTCCCCATCGAGGGGCACGGGTCTCTTCCCTGAGGAAGGTATAGGCCATACTCCACCACAGGGGGCCAAGTCCGGATTGGTCTAAGTCACTTTCTGGCAATGCCAGGGCCTTACAGATAAAAATGGGGGCTACACCCATCGCTCATGATGTGGCTGTGTAAGTCTGTAATAAGACCCGCTATAACATATGCCGCCGTTGCATGGTGTACCAGAAAAAAAACTGCAGTAATGTGGAATTGCCTATCACCTATAAAATTAGGGGCATATCCCCATACATGAAACAATGTTTTGTAAAGATTTTTTTTTATCTATTGTAACAACAGCAATACAGTAAAGGCTCCCATTGACGATGCGTCCAACACTCCAAATGGACTGCTAGCATTCTAAAATCCGCACGTCAATGTACAAAACGCCGTCCATTTTTAAGACGGCGTCCAGGAATGGATTTCCAATCGGATGTAAATGCCTCAGGCCAAATGAACGCATAGGATGAGTGGATTGACCGTCAGTGTGAAAAACGCACGCTGAATGCCGTCCAACGCGCTCGTCAATGTCCAAAACGGCGTCCATTTTCCATTCATTCCGCGCTGCGTCGCGCTGTTGCACGACCACATTGGTCGTGTTCATAAACCATATTACATATTATAATTTTGTTGATGTCATTGTTATGTCAACGTCAAGAGATTTTGTTTGAGCATTCATTGAAATGTACAGGGAAAATCCTTGTTTGTAGAAAAATCAATGACTCCGACAGCCATAATAAATAAGACAGAAAGGCCGCTCCTCTGAGGCTACAATTAATTTTAAGGACGAAAGACATAAATGCAAACACTGATACAGTAAAAAAGAACATTGCGTCATTGATCAATCTTCATTTTGAAGAACGGCCCAGATGGAGAATGGTAATCAGTTGTGACACCACTAGGCCAATAAGGCAGTCTGGTAGAAGCAGTAACAAAGAATAAATACAAAATGTGAGTAGACTTCCATAGTATGTACATTATTTTACTTGGTTCATAAGTATGACCATACTTGACAAGTTTTTTTTGTGTGTCTTAAAAAAGGACTTACCTGTACTTATAGCAAACGAAACCAATCAAATCCTGTATCTTAGCACTGGCAATGATACACACAAGCACTGGATAGTTCTGGTGTTTCTCCGAGAGCATTGTCATGAATATCTTAAATGACTTTGTGGGTAAGCCCATTTGTGCTGTGCCATCAAACTTTGCATACTCTAGATATTGTCTATGAGGTAAGTGGGGGCACTTCTCTAACTGGTCCGTTAGTAAAGACTTTTTCTCTGTCTTCGTTTTAGTGATCTCTTTTCTATTGAATAATTCAGCTCTTTCAGTGTCATTGAGATCTGCAGGGGGATTCTCCCATTTTACAACTTTAATCTTGGCTGCTTTTTTCATTGCTTGCTCTTTTTTGTCCAACCACTGGGCTGTGTTGGATCTTTGCCTAAGAGGGGAAATTTTAGTGTTACTGATTAGTACAGACACTGCACATAGGGAGAAAGAACATGCATCAAATTATCAACAAATAGTGTGGCCAGACTAAAGCCGGGTTTTGACAGCCTTAGTTCGCTCGGACCGTGTGTGTACAATTTTACTTAGTTGATTATGACGACGGTCAGTGCGCTCGGACAGAGTGTGTCGTGATAATCAACTAAAACTGTACGCACACAGTCCGAGCGCACAGACCATCAAGACCCGGCTTAAGAAAACCAGTTTTAGCAATGAATTAATTGAGCAGTGACTTTCACTATGTATGAATTTTCAGATGTTTCAATTAATGTAAAAAGTTGCCTATCACTGTGACTGGTGTCATTGTTTAGGACCGCATTTATGTCTCAAAAATTTAAAATTGCACATTGTTCATGATCTTTGCCGCCATCTTATAGATTATTTTAAAAAGAAAGAAGTGATCTGTCAGGATCGTAGCAAGTGGCAGTCCCTGGTTTCTGCCTACCTCTCTGGGATACAGGCGTGAGTTTATGTTATGTTATGAAAGAAACCATTTGTATACATTGCCCTAAAAGCACACACATAAAAAATAACAATGTATATACCTAATTACAAGAATGAGAAAAAAAAAACAATCTAATTATGATGATACTTATGGTAGATGCTTGGTAGCTGCAGTGGGTCCTCATGCTAAACCATAGCTTTGATGGATGAAGTGAAGAGAGGGAGTCTATAAATTAAATATCTACCTTCCATAGTTGAAATACCTGTGAGGTCCGAAGTCATCATAGCGAATATCGCTATGATTTATGTCCTCATCGTCACTTTCCTCCATATAAGGGTATGGGTCATACTCGGAGACTATTTCCTTATTAAACGGGTCTTCAGATAGTTCCGTCAGCCCGAGCTCTTTTAATTTAGTGGGGGATACGTCCCTCAATCGGTTTTTCTCCTCAACGGCCTTGTTGTAGAAAAGTTTTGGAAAATTTTCACCTGCCATAACAATCTCACACATTCCAGTGTCGTCTGTAGAAATGAATGAGTTTCTGATATTGGTAAGTAGCCAGTGTTTGTTGTCGTAAGTGGCCATTGTTTACGGGTGATATAAAAAGCGATTGCACATGAAAATTATACGCAAACACGAAGAAAACGCATCGCCCCGCCTGTTTTTATTTTTGTAGTTTTTTTCTGTCCATCACGGACGTAAACACAGAACCAAGAGTTTATTAGGTCTGTGCACTGCACAGAACAACATAACATGAAGATGACAAGCAAGAGAACCAAAGAACTTATGATTGGAAGTGTCCGGATAGCCAATAGTGCTCGTATAGCCAACTTAGAAGGTCGAGTTAGTAATGTATTCTTTAATATAAACTAATTCAATAACGAAGTAGTGTGCATGTCGCAGTCAAATCGCATAATACGCCGTATTACAAGTAGGCGCGCCGGATTGAAAAACGTCGCTATAGCGTAATGCTGCTAATTCACTTTCAGCCGGATTTCAATATGACTGAAATAAAGTACGCCGCATCGTCGATACGCCGCTTTGAAAGTTTTAGTTCCAATTATCGCCGCAAGTTAGCGCTACATAATCGTAACAACAAAAATAGCGTCACAATCAACACTGGTGTCACAAAAAGTGAAATCAATGTTGAAATTGAAAAGTGCAAACGTTAATAATATTCGTGAAAATAGTGAGTTCAAAGATAAATTCGGTCGTCAGCTTCAAAACTTGTATAGTTACTTCAAAAACAAGTTTTGTGATCGATTTTTTGAGTTTATCTCGCACAACAAAAAGGGGACAGTGGCCATAGATTCTGGTATTCGCCAAACACTCGAGCAATATTATAGGGATACAAATTATGATGTAATGAATATCGGCAATAAAGATTATCATTTAAAAAAAATCTCCGGATGATCTTACCGTTTGTGTGATTCTTATAGAACAATATTAGATACTTTTAAAAATAACGGTGTTATTTATAAAAACACGATTCCTCTGAATCAATCTTCAGAGGCAGTTTAGTTGGTAGTGATTGTGTTGTGTGGAAGATATTATTATTGTTTAATCTGTGTTTACGTCCTTTCCTTGTAAAATCTCCACCACATACTATTTTAATCGGCATTTATCGAGTATTTTAAGGAATCATGTTTTTACCAAATAAGTAAGTCTTTCTTAATATTATACTTAAAATTATATATTTTTTTGTTCTGTTCGGCATTATTTATAGTCACCTTACATTATTTCTCGCTGACATTAAAGCTGAACGTTAAACGCCGCTTCGTAGAACATATTGTCAACATAATCCGGCTGAAGTTAAAGTAGCCGCATTACATTAAAGTGACGTTTTTCAATCCAGCGCACATACTTGTAACACAGCGTGTTATACGGTATGGCTGTGACATGCATACGCAGCACAAACAGGTTTTTCGCAGAAAAAATTAACCTGCCGAAAGCTAAAGTACGTTAATCTTCATGTATGTTCGGATATCTACACTTGATTACTTGACGCTCCGCGTATCCGAAAACTAGATCCAGTTCAACTTTCTATTACCATGATACTCTTTCCTTGGCCTTCGAAGAAAAAACATCACACACATTGTAATCCCATAGTAGTAAAAAACAGCAAAATCATGTACCTGCGCATTAAGGCAATATTACACGGTTCAATCAGAGTGAAGCAATTCCATTTATTTTCAAGCTTACGTCCTCTTCCGTGACACCGTTAATATTTCAGTCTTATTTTAATGACGATAATTAGTATCTGGTAGTTGGAGGTAACAAGTCAGATTTCACGAAAATCCATCTGGAGTTCCTCAGTGCTCACACCTGGATCTGTTGCAACGACATTTACGTCGTTCTTGAAAACTCGTACTTTTTACTTTACGCAGACGATAAAAAGATCTTCTTAAATATTACAAAATCAGTGACTGTCTTAAAATGCAATTTGTCTGATGTTGATCGCCTATGCGTATATTATGAATTGAATAAATTAATTTTAACATTCAGAAATGCGTCCAAATTACATTCACGAGAAGTCTTACACCCATAGTTTTTAGAAAGAGTGGATGCAATTCATGACCTTGGTGTTGTCCTTGACAGTAAGTTAATCTATGAGAAGCATATAGATTATATAGTGGAGCGTGCATATTACAATTTAGGATTTGTCATGCGTGTTTGTAAGCCATTCCAGGACACTGACTGTATAAAGATGGTTTATTTCACATTTGTTAGGAGCATCCTTGAGTATGGCAGCAGTATATAGTATACATAATACATTACCAAAAAATTTAAAGCATACTGTCGAAGTTCGTGAAATATCTCAACTAAAAAACTAAATTTTGAACAGCGATTATCTGGCATCCTGCCAAATTAACCGTCTCATGATTTTGGAAAACCGTCGCAAATTATTGGACATGTCCCTGCTCCACGATATTCTGTCAGTTAGGCTTGATTCCCGCGGGAGAAGGCAAATAAAGCTCAGCATGCATGTTAGCATTTACGCATATAAGGTTTAAGGTATATAATATATAATTATAATTTTTTTGTTTGTTCAGCTTTTACGTTTGGCATTCCGCTTTTATTTATTATATAAATGTGAGAATATGTTATTGGCCCTCTTAATTGAATTTTAGTATAAGCACTATTATTATTTAAGCTCGCTGTTGATACACCTAAGTTATAAAAACACAAAAACAAAAAAGACATTTTATTCTCACGCTGGTTTCTATGATAAATTTTCAAATTTAGTGATTTTTATCACAAATTTATCACACAAATCATCATAAGTTTAGGTTAGCTATTAGATAATGCTAAGTAGCATAAAGCTCACCTGTGTGCAAAACTATGTGTTTAAATGCAATAAAATATTAGTTGAATAGTTATTATTAATCAATTTCTATTTAAATAAGTAGTTTAAAAAAAAATGCAATAAAATAATGTTTGAAAATGTTCCAAAGATTGCACCTCGTGACTGCCACGCCACTTAAACACCATTTTAAAACAAAAAAATCACTCGATCGTTCAATCTCCGTGCTTACACTTTTAAACCGCATTGAATGATTGTCAATATTGAATCAGTTGCATTGAAAACGTTATAAACGAAAACGAAATAATTGTGCAAAATCATTGAAATATATTTAAACTTCTCCATACAATTGAAGCAATGAAATAGAAAACAATATTGAACCGAAATTTAACCATGTCTGAAATATCGCCTTTACTTACATTATCATGTAATTTTCGGTGGAAGGGGCATATATGTGCACCTGGCTCAATGCGCTCTGGTATGGTGTGCAAAATAAATAAATCAAATTATCGAGACGTCAATCGGCAACAAGCGAGCGTGAGCGCAGCGTGATGAAGGAGGAAACGAGATCGCAATATTATGCTGTATTTAAGTATGTCTGAAAGCACCTCTTTTCTCTTTATCCACAGACTAGAATGCAGAATCTCTGTTAGAACATGTCCTACTAACCTAATTATGACCTTTTTGTACCGTCTATCTGTAAAAATTGCGTGACGTTCTGCAAGGGCGCCATTTTGATACATAATTTTGTGGCTCTATAGACACTTCCTTCCTGTTTTGTTTCCGTGGTTCCGTTTTTTTTCTAGGAACGTAGCACAGCGTTTCAAAATCACATTTGTTCACAGACAACCAATGAGGTAAATGTCATGAAACGCTGACATGACAGCATAGTGACAGCGTGACAGCTTTGTTGTCATAGCAACTCACGCAAATTCACCGAATTTTTGTTGATGTCAAAAAACTTAATTTTATATGAAGTTGCTGCAATTACAGCTTGCAGGAGACCAAGGTACGTTGAATTTCCATCGTTACATAGCTTACTGTTGTTCGTTACTTATAAAGAAAAACCAAATTTACTCACCAACATAAAACCGATCTTGTCTCGTAGATTGCACACCGATTCCTTCTTTTTTGAGTAATCTCGACGTGAAACCGTCATTTCGCCGATCTATAACTGTCTACATAAGTTATTCTTCAACTACCAGGCAGATCTATTAATTTAGATAAGAGTTTATTGACAACGAAATATACGGTCTTCGGAACCTTGTTAGAGATATGTACCTCTACATGAATTAGATTAACGAGAAGCATGACCCTCATCAACTAGAAAGAAAACCTGTGGTGTCTAAGGCAGGAGACATGCTTTGCCCCACATACTACAGCCAAGAAGTTTCATTACACATATAGTTTATTTTAGTTGTGGTTATATTTCGCATTTCTTGGTTACATGCCACCCGCTAAATAAAGTGAACAGATCACCCAGGAAACAAATCTTAAGTTTCACCAGGCGGCCCACACAATTGACAGGTCCAGATGGAGAGCACTCTACACCCATCCCTGACATAGCGGCCATGATCCTCAGCATTGAGGGACCAACTGATGGATTGGAACATGATATTAATGTTTCTAGCATTTTATTTTGCACAATGAAATAAAACTCCAAATTACAACCAAACATCAACAAAATTTGAAACAAAGAAAACCAATGACAATAACAAAATTAAAAACTTAATAATAATAGTAATAATATGTGCCTTGTTACAACCATGTTACATGAGTTATACAGTGCCTAGTGGCAACTTCTACTTAAACTGGATAGTTTAAGTGATCACTCAGATGCTGGACGTTTCTAGATGGAGGAGGCTTGAAAATCTTAATAAATACTATAATTTCCGAATGCCAGCATGCAGCGGCGGAGTTCCTGCACGCAGTCGTAATAAGACCTATAAGGCGGCGCTAGAGTGGCGTCATATAGTTTCAGGACTTCCACAAACTTCTTGAATGCCTCTCCATACTTGCCCTCAGTCATGGCGGCCGAGCCCAGTCTGTATGCCATGTCTGTGTCCTGAAAATGATAGAAAATCGGGGTCAGAGCTTTTAAGTCTCCCATTTGGATTCAGGCTTGTATTTACTATTATTATTTTTATAAATATTTTATCCACTAATTATACTAATAAAAAGTAAATGCGGAACAAGGTGCTCAACGCAAGAAGCATTCTCTTCCAGCAAACCTTCAGTATTGGAGAGACTGTTAAAGAGGGTACTCCAAGAAACGGTGAAATAATGAACTCAAATAAATTTTGGGAATTACACTACCTTAGATGTACAAGTGGGGTAGGGAGCGGGGGTTGAGGTATAAAATTATAATGATCCTATTAATAATATAAATGTGAAAGTTTCTGAAGATGTTTGGATGTTTGTTACTCAGTCACACAATAACAGCTGAACAGATTTACATGAAAGTATGTTTACATGGAAGTGTGAACAAATAAAAAAAAATCTTAAGTTTAAAATAGATGGCGTTGTGCGAGCGAACGTTCTGTTTTAAAATAGATGGCGTTGTGCAAGTATCATATAAACTGATTCTGTGACAGTACGAAGTTCGCCGGGACAGCTAGTCCTACATATATGATAATATATTAATAATTACCATAATAATTGTAGATAGAGATAGTTGGTTACGTTCTTATAGGATACTGCACACTCTGAAGTTAAAAATGGTATTCATATTTCGGGAGGGAATTTTTATTTTACAGGTTTATTGTCTATTGGTCTCTAGTGAACCATGGCTGATGAAGATGAAGGAGGTATGTATATCATATTTAAGATATATACGTATCATAAAAACATAACATAAATTCAAGCCTATATCCCGGAGGGGTAAGCAGAGACCAGGGTCTGCCACTCGTCACGATCCTCTTTCGTTTCCTAAAACATTCATTAGTCGTTGCATGCACGCACGCCGGTTTCGGGTACTTTCTATATTGCCCTTTGGTACCTCCCATACACATACATCCCTCACCACAAACAAATACAATCGTTTTCCACCCCGAAGGGAAGAAAACAGTTATTTCAGGTCTTGCCGAGGCTTGACCTCTCGGAGATTCCTATCAAACCTAACAACACACATAAACTTCTTACCTACTAGGTTACGTCCGTAAGTGTGAGAATCCAGCGGGCGGTGAGGGGAAGGCATTCCCCCCGCCCCCCGCGACCGGCGGCTGGCGCGGCGGCGACGCGCCGCCCGCGCTTTCGTCAGTACCTATCTCCGAAGAGCCGGCAAGGCCTTACTCGAGGTCAAGCCTCGGCAAGACCTGAAATAACTGTTTTCTTCCCTTCGGGGTGGAAAACGATTGTATTTCAGTTCTGTGCCTTCGGCTTGACCTCTCGGAGAGGTGTCTACTTTCTGCCGGCGGCCGCTGATGCGTACTGTGACCTTATAAATTATAGATCGAATTGTACAGTTTTTGGCAATAACGAGGTAAAGTAAACCATATGAAGTGCTCAGATACATATATTTAGTAAGTTAGTATCAGAGAGAGATCAACAATGACAACTACCAAGGAACTTTTTCAGTCTCATTATGGTAATACGTTTAAATAGTTCCTAATAATAAAAATAACATAACAGGCAATGGTACCATGTACCTACAATAATTTGACATCCCAAAATAGTAATCATAAATAATGTTCAACTTGTAAGTAATTATCATTTTTAAATAACCTTAAAGGAATCGTTCAAAACGTTAGCGTTACCAGTTCGAGGTCGATCAACTGCCTTACAATAATGCTTAAAAAAATTAACGGAGCCTCTCCAGTTCCCCCGTTGTAAAATGTGATCCAAAGGAACGTTATGATGGTAATCATTTGATGCCACCGCCGACCGAATAGATCCTGGACTACAGTCTATTCCTAAATCTTTAAAAGGAGATTTAAGCCAACCGGCTATTACCGTCCTAGACGCCGCCTTGACTTCACCCCTAGTACTTATGAACAAACTAGTTAAATCAGTACGTGCCTTTCTCCTATGTGATGAAAGTTCAATTAAACACTGAACCCACTTAACTAAACTCAAAGCAGGGTCGCCTGAACAAACCAGATGCCACCCAGACTGACGCGAGTTCACATTATCGGTCTTGGACCCGAACCTGGGCCAAAAGGTAATCGAAGAATCTGATAATTGGCAGTGCTCGTTATCGATGCTTAAAAGTGTGAGATCGTGAATACGACGCCCAGACGCTAATAGAAGGAGCAAAGCAACATGTCGCGAGACTTGATAAATACTATCTATCGAAGGAGTATGTGTTCGCAACCACTCTACTAAGTCATGTACATTCCAAATCGAAGATCTTTTTATTGAGGAGGCACAACTACTAATATTGATTGCTTTAAGCATTGTAGTTATCAACGGATGAGAAGATAACTGGAGTTTTTGTGATGGATCCGCCAGGGTGACAATCACAGATTTATGGACCAAAATTGTAGAGTAAGCCAACTTCTTTATTCGAGACAAATAACCAAGATAGGAAGCAACCTGATGTGGTCGAGGTTTACTGGAATCAGCCCCAATTTGTTTGGACCATGAGACCCATTGCTTCCACGCTGATTTGTATGTTCGCCATGTCGAATCTCGCCAAGCTAACTGGAGGAGATCGATATCATTGGGTTCTAGATCTCTTACTAGGTGACTCCACCCCGTACCCTCCAAACCTCTAAATGCAGATTTCGGACTTGCGGTGGGGGAAAGTTGTTGGACAGGTCGATCAAACGCCGATCCAGATTGAAAATTTCGAGGGGTGCCTCCAAAGCTCTGCGTTTCAGATCGCCTCTCCAAAAAACTTTCTCCCATCGAGGGACTACTACTAAAAATATCCCTGACGCGTTGTTGAGGTGTCGAAGCACTCTGGGAATCAGGGGTGGAGGCGGGAATACCCAAGCTAGCTGAAACTCCCACTTTCGACTGAAGGCATTGATAAAGATTGCTTGTGCATCCCATGCTTCCAGGGAGACATAAAGAGGAACTACTTTCGATCGGGATGTTGCGAACAAGTCCACCTGTGGGATGCCCCATTTTTGGAAAATCATCGTCGTGACCTCGTCTGTAAGGTGCCAATCCGGCAGTTGAGTTTTCCCCCTGGAAAGACTGTCCGCTATCGAATTGTAGCGGCCTGGTAAGTAAAATGCTTGAAGCGTTGCGCCCAAGCTCCTTACGAGCAAGAGTAACTGTTTCGTCGTCTCTAGCAGGATTAAAGATTTTGTACCGCCCTGATTTCGGATGTATGACACTACTGTTCTGTTGTCTGACTGGAGCATAATTGCCTTTCCCGCTACTACCTCTGGAAACTCCGAAAAAGCTATGAAGACTGCGTGCAGCTCTTTCTTGTTTATGTGCCAGTCCCTTTGAGCCTCTGTCCATTGACCGGACAAATAGTGATCGTCCAGCTGTACCCCCCAACCGTCGTTCGAAGCATCTGTGGTTACAAAAATCGATGGTTCTGGAACGAAGATCTGGCCCGGTGTTTCCAGATTTTGAATCCACCATTCGCAATCTTCCAAAGCCTGCTGGGGAACCTTCACTTCTACCTGAGGACAATCTTCCAAGAGCTTCCGTGATGCTCTTTGAAGGCTTCTGGTAAATAGCCGGCCTAATGGTGTTGCAAACGATGCAAATCCTAACCTGCCTATTAGGGACATGCCTGATTCCCATGACCATCGACCCTTCATCTGAATCTTTCGTAAGTCTCTTCTCAATCGAATAATCTTTTCGTCTGGTAACCTTTTGACATTTGAAGCCGTATCCCAGACTATTCCTAGAAATTGTATCCGCCTTGTCGCTCTGAAAATTGATTTTTCCATGTTTACACACCAACCTAGGGACCGGAGCAGACCTAGAGCATGCATCAACTGACCTTCGAGGGCCTGGGGATTCTGGTGAGCGATAAGAAAATCGTCTAGGTACACAAGTACTCGCAGACCCTTTTCCCTCAAGATACTTGCCACCCAGTTGCTGGCTCTGGAAAAGGCCTGAGGAGCGCTGGATAAGCCGAAGGGGAGCGAGGTCATTTGAAATAGATCGCTCTTGTACGAAAAGCAAAGGTACCTTTGATGACCGGGTCTTATTGGGACGTGGAAATACGCCTGGCTGATATCGATCTTGCCCATGTAATCGCTTTCTTGAAGAAAATTGTGAACCTGAGCCTGATTGATCAACCGAAACTTCCGAGGTTTTAAGAACAAGTTGAGGTGGCGAAGATCGAAAATCTGTCTGAGCTTTCCGTTGGACTTTGGAATCAGAAATATTCTTGAAAGAAACCCGGTTTTGGCCTCGGACCTTTCTACCACACCCGAAACTAAAAGCTTCCTTAACTCTTCGGTCATCTCGGTTGAGACTGGAGTTGCAAATCTTTTTATCACAGTTTTGTCGTGCAGGGGAACTGAAGGTGGGTTCATTACAAAAGGTATCGAATAGCCTGAAATTATTTTTAGAACTGAAGTTGGAGCTCCCATTTCCATCCACCGAGATAGGAATTTCCGTAGTTGACCGCCCCGAAAATTGTCAATCTCTTCTCTTCTGGCGCCTGTCAGTCCTTCTTCCAGATTGTGTCCGTTGCTTGTAAGACATTGTGTTATTGGGCTGCAGACGGGGCGCAGTCGGTCGGGAAGTTGTCGTGCGAGAGGGACCAGATGATCGACCCCGAAAGGAAGAAGATCCGGGCTTAGACGGTCGAGAAGAAACAGATGGCTTGCGAAAATATTTTCCAGGTTGAACTGGATAAGGTTTTTTGTCTGGAAAGTTTCCTGATCTAGATGGAAATACCTGCCCGACTCCTCCATGATCTTTAATAAAGTTAGTAAGCGCCTTTTCCTCGAACAAGTGCGTCGACGAAGGAGGGATTTGGTGTAATCCGGAATGAAGGGCCTCATTCTTTGCCTTAAAAGCCTTTCGTCTAAAGTCTATAGTCTCAGCTCGATGGCCACAGACGTAGTGTAGCAAATTGTCTGACACTGATCTAAATCCGGAATCCTTTGCTAGAATCTTGCGCACTTCCTCCGTCGCTGCCGGACAAAGCTTAGTCACTCTCTTGAGCTCCTCTGCGAGCGCTTTTCTCTGAAGAAGCAAGGCGTGAGTGATCGTCCCAAGAACATAGTCTAACTTTGCAAGGCTGGGTGAGGGCTGCATTGCTAATCCTCCAAGTTCTGTGTTGACCTTTAGGGTATTAAAGACGGGTGAAGCGTGAAGGACCTTTTCCACCTCCTTGTACCTCACTCTATTCCAGAGGTCAGTGCCCAGCTTCTGGCAGTCTATGCCCTCGCTCTTGATCTGAGGGGATGGTTCAGGCATTGGAGGCTCCGCCTCCTTGACACTTGGCAAGAACTCTAGGTCAAACGCACAGGCAGGCTGCACATCTTTTACCCTGTCCTCCAATTCAGCATCTAATCCTGGTGCTTCCCAGTCTGCGTCGGCTTCCCGTGCGTAATTACTCTCGTCGCCACTCGACTCGTCGGATATCTCAGGTTTTTCAGGCCGACTCGCCTTCAGAGAGTCAATCGAAGAAACCAGGTACGAGAACATGTCATCCATTCTTTCTTCCAGCGAATCTAGTCTCGACTTTTTTCCACAGCCAGGGGTAGATGCTCTCTTTCTCTTCCGATTTTCCTTGTCGTTTCCATACGAAGAAAAGGACGAGTCCCTTTTTCGGCTAGTCTTCTCTGACTCCGATAGCTCTCCGGATAAAATGAGATTTGCTTCCGCCCTTGTATGTAGTAGCGGCCTCAAACTATCTGTTGCCTGTTTGAACAGCTCCGTCCGGACAGCCGACCCTCGCACCTTGTTCGCGATCGCTGGGGGACCGAGAATTAGGGCTCTAGCGAAAGCCCAATCGAGAAGTTTGATCCTAATGTCCCGGTAGCCTTTTTCGGAAAGGTGGTCCGTCTCCGGATCAAAAGCCCTGGCCAACCCTACCGTTGGGAGAGCGAACATTAGCTTGTTCATTACGTGGGGCTCCACTTTATCCCCGAAAAGCTCCTCTCTGGTAGCGCGACTCGATTCCCATGCCGTCCATCCATCTGGTAGGCTCTCCTGAGCCAAGATTTTAATCCGGTCAAGGATTTTGTCATCCTCTTCTGTTTCGCCCTGTTCCTCCAACAGTTCACCCAATGTAACAAAGTTACTGTCCTGTGCCATCTGTGACAAGAAAGCAAAAAACATTGCTTACTATAACTGAAAAATTGCAAGCAGCTTAATAGGTATTTGAGGCGCGCTCCTCATTTTGCGGGATGAGCGGCTCAATTTTTTGAGCTGCGCGGCCGAGTATGCGGGCCGCGCGGCTGACATTTTGGACTGCGCGGCTGAGTATTCGAGCCGTGCGGCTCATTTTTTGAGACGCGCGGCTAATTTTTTGAGCCGTGCGGCTGGATTTTCGAGGTGCACGGCTCATGTAATGAGCCGGGGGGTTCGAAATTTGAGCCGCTTTTTAGCGATATGGGTGTGGTTGAATGACCGACACACCATAATTATTAAAACGGGCCATAGCCACAACGAGTCACAGCACAGGAATAATACAATCTATAACACACACAGACAAATAACCAACATAATAAAATTACTAATGACTTACCGCTCTTAGGCATCCAGATAATACACAGTATTATGTCACTTAGTAATTTATAATTATAACACTCTTCGAACGCTACAACAGCGTTTACATAAAATAAGAAGCATACGCGTGATCGCTAGATGTAATGATAGCGTACTAACGAAAGCGCGGGCGGCGCGTCGCCGCCGCGCCAGCCGCCGGTCGCGGGGGGCGGGGGGAATGCCTTCCCCTCACCGCCCGCTGGATTCTCACACTTACGGACGTAACCTAGTAGGTAAGAAGTTTATGTGTGTTGTTAGGTTTGATAGGAATCTCCGAGAGGTCAAGCCGAAGGCACAGAACTGAAATAACACAATTAAAAGTACTTAACTAAATGGCCCTGTTCTTAGAGACCAGATATAGATGATCACTATCATATCACAGGATTAATGACTTGCGCTGCTTATACATAGTTATGCCTTTAATGGGTCTAATTGCGATTGCCGGTTCTAACGCCGGTAATTAAGGTAATTAATTACGTTTACTCAATAAATAACCGCGATTAGACCCGTTAAAATGTATAACCAGTAACACACACTAGCACTTTCGTAAGCACTACACATCCTTCTTTTATATGTTTAAGCTTAAGTTTATTTTTCATCTAAGACAACCTAGAGTATATTTTAATGAATCGAAACCTCCAAGCTCTATTTTGGCAGTCAAGCGCGTTAACCGCTAGATCAACAAGGCAGTCCTACACTTATTTATTTATAATTTAGTTGCTCAAACGATATTCTACATTTAACGGGTCTATTCGCAAAAATGGTAATGGAGTTTGAATAAATCTAGGCGCGATTGATTTCTTTGATTTTGATTAGATGTACAACGGAGTTAAAAGAAGGGAACTGAGTAATTGTGGCCTCTCTTCATCTTCTTTCAGTACCTCTCTACTACTGGAGGTTGGCCGTCAGCTCTGCATATTCCTCTCTTCTCTTTGTCAAGCGAAATAGATCTTCGACGCTGCCAACTCCAGTCCATTCTCTAATGTTACGGAGCCATAATTTTCTTTTTCTACCAGCGCGCATCTTCCCCTTA
Source organism: Yponomeuta evonymella (assembly GCA_963969515.1). Classification (NCBI taxonomy): domain Eukaryota; kingdom Metazoa; phylum Arthropoda; class Insecta; order Lepidoptera; family Yponomeutidae; genus Yponomeuta; species Yponomeuta evonymella. Next base: position 4,352,139 of record OZ018347.1, read on the forward strand.
GTTTTGCCCATCATGATAACCTGAAGAGGTCTGTACCGTTCGCTCCGAAGCACATGCCCCAAGTAACCTTTCTTTTTTTTTGATGGTCAATGTGAGTTCTCGGGATTGATTGCCACGCCTCTCGTTCGTAAACTTATGAACCCAACTTATCACATTTCGAATGCGTCCAGTTTTCTGCAAGTTGCCTCTTTCAGAGTCCAGGCTTGTAACACTGAATCATCCTAATGCGAAGGGCTCTGTTGATGTCTGTTACAAAATATTTTCTTCATTTTGTTGAAAGATTTCAATTCGGGTCTTTATCTCCAGCTCAGAATCCCATGTTTCATTTACCCATGTGCCCAGATACTTGTATTTCTTCACCCTTTCCAAAGTTCTTCCTGCTATCGATACGGTTGGGTGCCGGTCTTCTTTTTTGGAATCCACCATAAACTTTGTTTTGGCCAGATTCATCGACAGCTCCGCGTTTAGACTCTATCTATTATTCTCTGTAGATCTTCAGGTGTAGATGCCATAAGTGCTGTATCGTCGGCGTATCTCAGGTTATTAATTACCTGCCCGTTGATATTATACTCCACTCTTCATCCCCTAATGCTTCAGAGATAATAGCTTCAGAGTACAGATTAAATAGAAGTGGGGACAGGATGCAACCTTGTCTTACTCCTCGACAGATATCTATTAATTCGGTCCCGTCACCGTCTACTGGTCTGGTACTGGTCTGGTTCCAATAGAGGTTCTGTATTATCCTCCTTTATACATATATCCTTTCTGTAGTTAACACTGTTATATGTAGAACTGACCACACACATTCAATTTCCTCAACCATTGCATTTGCAGTGGAAGAAGAGCAGGTGGTGGACGAGCCCACACCTGAGCAGGAGGTGGTTAAAATTGTCGAGGATCAACCCCTAGCGCCGCCCAAGTACGAAGTGAGGCCCACACTTGGAGACAAGTAAGTGTAAAATAAATACGCCTTTTAAAATTTTTAAATATAGATAGATAGAGAACACTTTATTGCACAACCAGGTGACTGCATTTCCTGCCCATCTACTTCGACACTAGATTTTGTGTTCTCAGTCATACACTAGGTCTTTGACCGATTTATCATCTTTAGTCCCGCTTAAAAATCTATAACATTTTCATTATTTTTATTACATTAACGGCTGTCATGAAACAATGAATTGAACGTAAATGTTTTTTTTACAAAAAATAAGGACACAGCTATTGTTGTTGTACACTTACTTACGTTGTATCATTGAATTTTGAAATTCAATGGTTTTATAGAACAATGTGGGGCGTGGCGATTATGGCAAAACCCCTCATGGTTATGAAAACCACGAAGGAGGCCTATGTCCTGCAGTGGGCGTTGAATGGCTGATGATGATAGAATAATAGTTTAATGTCCATTTGACTTATTTGCTTTAGTCCGCCGACCATAGGTATATTCCCCTACTCAATCCGCAGATTCCAGGCCGCGGCGGTTCAAGATATCATCCTGACATCGATGCAGGAGCAGCTCATGGGGCGGCAGTACCGGCCTGACCAGGCGCCGCGGTGGGCGAAGACTATATCGAACGGAATCCGGCAACGGGTGCAGGACCTTGGCATGAAAAGGTAGGTACTGACTTTGTCTTAGAGATAGAGTTTTTGTCCTTATTGAGTATCTTTCTATCTCTCCAAGAGTTAGTTTACGATGAACCAATGTGTCGCAAACGGGTGCCACTCATCAGTGATGGACGCGCTGCACACGATAAAGCCTGGTTACGGTCTCCGGATGATAATCGTGCAAACACTTGTGCACAGGCCTTAAACACCGGCTACACGAACCTGCCGACTACCTATGCCGTGTATGCGAACGGGGAGTCCTCTCCCGTGTAAGATTTTTGGTCATGAGCGTAGAAGTTTTAAAAAACGCTCCATAAATCATTTGTAAAAGACGCGAAGACCGTTGATGATGATGTTTATAGTTACCAATGACCATAGCAAAGGTGATGTTGGCGCTTGCCAGAAAGAGAGAGACAGAGATTTTGCTCAGTACACCAAGGGCATGTGGGTTGGTGATCGCATGATTATCTTGCATTGATAAGCTGGCGCTCGATGTCGAGCGTGCTGATTTTTTCTTAGACTCTAGTGCCCTGTTCGTTTGCCAAACCCCTATTCCTGTTCTCACCAACTCTGACGCAGCCTTTCTCTCGTTCACGCAGGTACAAAATCATAGTACAAACTAATCTAATAGAGATGAAAGGCGCAGGCGTGAAGTGCGCCCAACGGTGCATATGGGACCCGGAAACGGACGCCTACATAGACGATTCGTACCGAAATGACACCATCATGTGCCATACCATCGTCTATGGCGTGTACATGTATTGAGAGAAGGTATGGCAGACTAATTGTGCTTTTTAATTATTAAACACTGAGTTTTGTCGAGAGACAGAACTTTTCCGTGTTGCAAGTGGAAGTTGCCGTGTGATATTAATGGCGTTTGGACTGGATGTACCGGAAAATACATGTCGCGTGTCTTATGTCAGATAAGAGTCTGGATCTTTTCAGGATCAACAGGCTCTTTTTTACTTTAATGCTTCAGATCATAAAATGCCTTGATGATACGTGCTGGTATTTTGTCATTGTTATGCCTACCGAATATGTAAAAATAAGTGGTCTGTTCTCTGGACGTTGTTTGTGTTTTTATTTGTAAAAACTATTAGCGTAAGGTTTTTATTAGTTGTCACTACCACTTAACTTATTTTTACTCTGAATAAAGAACACTCCTTAAACATATTCGTCTTTTCTGATGCCTCTGTCTATTTTGCAATCTAATTTGCGACATTCCTAATTTGTCATCCGGCACACGGATACGATTTATCAACTCATTATTTGCGAATCTAATTTTCCACTTACCAACAATCGTTTTTAGCGAAACTGTGACAAAATCCTCTTATTATCTATCTAAAAGTGGGGGTTTATCCTCGACAGTACGAACTGCTTTTGTTATGGAGAAAATACCTCCTTAATCTTTTCAAGCAATGGACAGAGCTATATTAGGAGATTCACTGCGTGATCGAATCAGGAATGAGGAGATCCGCAGAAGAACCCGAGTTACTGAATAAATTGCTCAGTTGAAGTGACAGTGGGCGGGGCACATAGCTTGAAGAACTGATGGCCGTTGGGGCGAAAAAGCCGCCGAACAGACGACGCAGTGTGGGAAGGCCCCCCACCAGATGGTCTGACGACCTGGTTACGGTGGCGAGGAGTCGCTGGATGCGGGCTGCAAAAGACCGGGAAGCTTGGAAAACCATGAGGGAGGCCTAGGTCCTGCAGTGGGCGTCTAATGGCTGATGATGATGATGAAACTTTTCAAGGACCAGTACTTCCTTCTTTCCTTCGTACCTAGGCAGTCTTACTTCTAGCTTCTGTAGCGATATAAACTGGCATGTGTCATGGTATTTTCAAAATTTTTCCTGCATGTATATCGATAGATAGAGAGAGAATACTTTGTTATACACTTAATGGGCCTAATCTCGATTAGGTTTTTACCGAATAAATAATCGAGATTAGACCCGTTAAGTTTCTACACGCACACGTATCCTTCGTAGGCGTCAATAGAATGAAAAAAACATCACGTAAGGTATAAGCCACCTATTCTGGTGCTGTCCACTGTGTTATCCATTTCAAAGTTTCCGAAGTGTCAAAATATTGCATGGATATTGACGGCTAAATAAAAAAGAATATATATTTACGCCATCTAACCCAGTGGAGACTTTCATAAGAGGCGCAGATGGCCTGCCCACCCCAGCGATTGAGACTTAAAATATCTCAATATTGTTTCTCCACAACCATAGCAGGTCATCGCCAACTTACTTGCAAAGACTTGTGCCCCTTCAGGATGTTAATGTACTATCGGCACAGTCCGCATTGCACCCTGAACTCCTTGCAGTCCTGAAGGACTGATACCACATTTGGGTATTACTCGTCGAAGCAGTTTCTTCATCCTAGGAGGAGACTTCTATGATTCTAGAGTCGGTCACATTAACCTCATTGCTAACTTACTTGCAAAGACTTGAGCCCCTACATGTTGGTAAACATGTTGGCACAGCCCGCATTGCACTATAAACTCCTTGTAGTCGTCAGGGAATTAGTCGTGAAACCCGTATCCTCACCGGCGCACACTTTCCTACGTTTCTGGAGTCGATCTCACCACCCTCACCGCCGACTTACTTGCAGAGACTTGAGTCCCTTCAGGATGTTGGTGCGCTGTTGGCACAGCCCGCATAACACCACGAACTCCTTGCAGGCACTGGCACCACTTCGGGGCATTAGTCTTGGAGGCTACGTTTCTCCAACGTAGGAGGAGACTTACCTATACGTTTCTAGAGTCGGGAGACCGACTAGGGTAGTGAGAACTACCCTCATCGCCAACTTACTTGCAAAGACTTGAGCCCCTTCAGGATGTTGGTGTACTGTTGGCACAGCCCGCATTGCACCATGAACTCTTTGCAGTCGTGAGGGACTGGCACCACGTTAGGGCACGGTTTGTCCGAGTCGCATCTGAAGAATTAAATAAATTAAATGGGTATCATTTGAACACTTACCGACTAACTTTTTGTACAATTTTGCGTAATAGATAAATTCAATTAAAATTATGTGTAAAATAAGAAATATCTTGTTTATATCAGTGAAATAGATAAACAATATTTTATTGTTACAGTTTTTAAAAGGAAAATAAAAACATAAAAACTTGAACTTGAAGCTACGTTCTTTGGAGTGCCATCGGCATTCCTTCGGTGATTCTAGTCTAAGTACTTACTTGAATCGCATATAGTTTTCGTTCATGTCCTCATACAGCGGCCAGTTTTGCTGGCAGGGCGTGCAGTTGCAGTCAAACCAGTACTGCTCTTTGAGCTGCGCCCGTCGTTTTTCCTTCGACACGGTCGTGAAGATCGGCCCGTAATTCTCCGACACCTCTTCGCCCTTCTTTATGGACTTGACGGCGCGCACAACGATTGTCGGGCCGCAGAAATATCTGGAAAGCAATTATGCGTTGTTATCCTTTTTACGTATGGTAATAATATAGCAACTTATACGCTATTGCGTAGATTGTTGTATTCCGTAGGTTACGTTGGCATTTGTCCTGGTCCCGAACTTTATGGTAATCAGCAAGATCATCACAAACACCCAGACAGAGGGCATTTGTACAAATTAAAGTACGGCCGCCCCACGCGGGATTCGAACCGCTATGTCTTTTCTTCATGGTAATCCAACAAGTTAGGTACCAGTAGACCCGTCGGTCTAGCGGTGTTGCCTAGCATTCACTGCCTCGTCCTTTGTCAGTGAATTCTTGGGCCAAAGCTTAATAGGCGCAGTATATTAGTTTCTTAGCGTTACCAAAAATTGTTTAATTGGCGTGGTGTTTTTGTTTGCGCGTTTGATGCGGCCTAGGGCTACCACTAGTAGGTTAGATACTTGCTTAGCGCCACCCCGGGCTCACATGTAGAGTAACGAGGTAAACCTATAGATGCGAGTAGCTTAAACCCGTAAACAGGTGTATAACTTTCTACGTTAGTACTGAACCACTTTCTGGAAAGGTTTACTTACCCATCACCAGCGTAATACACGGCACACTCGAACACTTGTCAGCTAGGTAAATGAAAGTGTTGCGTCCTTACCTTACAACACTGGGGTCGCACGAATGATTAAACAAAGCCAGGGTGGGAAAGAGGGCTCCTGCCAAGAACACTGACTTCCCATTGTGCTTGATAATATTAGACCCGACTTTCGGCTTCGGACATTGCAGCTCAGAGACTTCGTGTGCGTTGAACTGAAGCACCTGAATATTCTTTAAAATTAAAGCTCCGAAGAACTCAATATCTTGTTTGTATTTCTCATCTATAGCCATGGTTTTAACATGCTCGTTTGTTACTGATTCTCTTGGTTTACCATCGAAGTAGCCACTGAGTTCCAACAGTTTGACTAAAAAGGCGGTCATTTGCGTCCGATGCATCAGATCTTGCTTCGACCGTATGTCTTCGTGCGACACTAGGTGGAATACACGCCTGTAATCGTCGCTCTTATAAGAACCTGACGGTTCCACCGATAAATCTTTCTCGATACTTCTTAGGTCCTCTTTCTTGCTCTGCGTGATCATTCTCAAAGCAATGCAGCAAGTGATGGAGCAGCCTGACTTCCAGATAAGTGGTAGGATTGGACACTCGTAACGGTGGTATGTTGAAAGTGCCGTTTCTAAGCATTTCTCACTGCAGAATACTACGTTCGGACACCTTGGACAGACTTGTGGGATTCGGCATCTGAAAGAAAGAAGTGGACCACGTGAATTACCAATAAAATCGTAAAAAAATAAACAAATTTATCAACCCCGATTGGACATTGCAGCCAAGACCAATCTTCTTGAACCTGCAGTGTTCAGCGAGATTAAAAAAGACTCACTTTACAAAGCAATGTTGGCAGTGAGTTTTCGTAAACTCGGCCAACAGCACACCCCCGTAGGGCTTTTCAACCAAGACAATCTCTCCTGCTTCAATATCTCTGGTCGCTACAGCAAACCTTCCTTTGACGTCATCTCTGTCTATATCAATAGCAGCTGACGTGGCTGGGTACTTGGGGTTGGCCTTTCCTGTCAGCTTCGGCTTTGGAGGAGCCTTTAGGGTACGCTCGGGGTCTTTGGGGTTGCCGGCAAGGACTAGTCCCTTATTGAGCATTTCTATCATGATTTTAGCGTCGGTTCTCAGCTTGGAGCGTTTGGCCTTGTCCAGATTAGTCGCTTCATCCAAGGCGCTGATAGTGTCCCTGTAATTAATTACGTTTTAAGTTTGTGCTTTGCAAGTGAAGGGAATACGTTATACTTGCTTGTATCTCTTTGCACGTGTAAGCATTTGACTTTGGTTTACCCATGCATGTTGCAATGCCCTTACAGGGCTCATGTTTGTGAACTGGAATTTAATATGTAAGACCATACGATTAATTCATCCGTTTTTTATTGGGGCCTAGAGAAACGTTGAATTATACCAATAACGTCCAAGCGCCTACCTGATTGCGCATAGTAAACCCACGGACTGACATCCTCAGTGACATTAAATAAAAAAAAAAATCGGACAAATGCGAGGCAGACTCGACCACCGAGGGTTCCGTACAAATTTGTAGGTACTTAAACATTATAAATAGTTCACGAATCGAGTCTCGCAGTTTATTCTGAGCTTTTCCGAACTTCAAAGACTAATTTTTTTATGATTTAATTATATAAAATGTAGTTTTCAGATTTTTCCCTATACTTGTAGCATAAGACGAAATTACTAGCCAAATGTCATAGTTTTAGGTCTACGGAAAGTACCCTAGGAATTTTGATTCCTTTAAATGTCGAAATATACCTTTTCTGTGGCATAAACGGCCGTATCTTTTTTTACCTTAACTTAGAAGTTTGATTTTTTCATAGCTTCAAGAGACTGCCGTAAAAACCGGCTAAGGGACATTACCAGAAGGTGGGCAGCAGCGCCTTCTGCGAAAATACGATATACTGCGCTCGCCAACCCGCATGCCAAGCGTGGCGAGTAAGGCAAATACCCTCATGGCAATACACCAAAAAACCAGGCCCCCAGTCCCCGGCGGCTCCGCTATTCCTGGCTACGGTAGCGGCCACGGTAACGGCGGAGCAAGGGGTGCTAAGAATCTCCGGCAGAGATCTGGCTACCACCCCCAAAAACGAAAACGACTGGCCCTGGTAACACACAACATTCGTCACATTGAGGACAGACGAAAAGCTAATTGAGCTGGAAGAGGAAATGGGTAGGTTACACTGGGATATCCTAGGGTTATCTGAAGTCCGTCGAGAGGGCGAGGACACGATAACCCTGAAATCCGGTAACCTGCTCTACTACCGGGAGGGCGAGCAACAGTCCCAGGGTGGTGTCGGGTTTCTCGTCCACAAGTCCCTCGTAAATAACATTTTGGCCATCAACAGTGTGTCGAGCAGGGTGGTGTACCTAATACTCAGAATATCTAAGAGATATTCGCTGAAGGTCATTCAGGTATACGCACCGACCTCGTCACACTCCGATGAGGAGGTAGAGGCGATGTATGAGGACATTAGTAGGGCCATACATACCTCGGAGACCTATTTTAATGTGGTTATGGGGGACTTCAATGCGAAGCTGGGCACAAGAAGCGAGGGTGAGATGAGAGTGGGGCAATTTGGTTATGGGCAACGGAACCCGAGAGGACAAAGGTTGGCAGACTTCCTGGAGAAAGAGGGACTCTTTATGATGAACTCTTTCTTTCAGAAGCCACCTCACAGGAAATGGACCTGGTTGAGTCCCGATGGTTCCACGAGAAACGAGATAGACTTCATCCTGACCTCCAAGAGACAAATATTCAATGACGTCTCTGTGATCAACATGGTGAAAACCGGAAGCGATCACCGAATAGTAAGAGGCACATTGAATATCAATGTCAAACTTGAGAGGTCTCGTCTCATGAAGTCCACGCTCCGACCTACTCATGCCCATATCCAGAACCCCGAGAACTTTCAACTCGAATTGTCAAATCGCTTTGAGTGCCTAGAGAGCGCCGCATCGGTGGACGAGATCAATAACAGGTTTGTAGAAACTGTCCGTACAGTGGGCTCGAGGTTCTATAGACCCAACCGTACGAGTAGACCACAAAAGCTCTCAAACTATACTCTCGACCTCATGGCTAAACGTCGCGCGTTGCAACTGCAGTCCTCCGAGGATGCTAAGTCATATAGGCAGCTCAATAGACATATCTCAAAGTCTATGCGGCACGATATTCGGTCCTTTAATACCGAACGTATTAAAGAGACTATAGAGCGGAACAAGGGCTCCAAAGTGTTCGCAAAAGACTTGTCTATTGGGCAAAGCCAGCTGACGAAGCTGAAGAGAGAGGACGGCAGTATAGCGTCGACCAAATCAGAGGTGCTGAGGGAGATTGAGAGTTTCTACGGACAGCTATACACCTCAGTCGCAAAACCTGTTAGCAGTTTGAACAAAGATCCGAGAGCCAAACTGACCCGACATTATACCGAAGACATCCCGGACATCAGCCTGTACGAGATTAGGATGGCCCTGAAACAGCTCAAGAATAACAAGGCACCAGGAGAGGACGGAATCACATCAGAGCTCCTGAAAGCGGGTGGAACACCAGTACTTAAAGTCCTTCAGAAGCTCTTCAATTCCGTCGTGCTCGAAGGAAAAACGCCAGAAGCATGGAACAGAAGCGTGGTGACGCTGTTCTTCAAGAAAGGGGATAACTCTCTATTGAAGAACTACCGACCCATCTCGCTTCTGAGCCATGTTTATAAGCTGTTTTCGAGGGTCCTCACGAATCGTCTCGAACGCAGGTTTGATGACTTCCAGCCTCCCGAACAAGCCGGTTTCCGAAAGGGCTTTAGTACCATAGACCACATCCACACGCTGCGGCAAATTATACAGAAGACTGAGGAGTATAATTTGCCATTCTGCTTAGCGTTTGTGGACTATGAGAAAGCCTTCGATTCGATCGAGACATGGGCAGTGCTCGAGTCTCTCCAGCGTTGCCGTATTGACTATCGGTATATCGAGGTGCTGAAGTGCTTGTACAACAGCGCCACCATGTCGGTCCGAGTACAGGAGCAGAATTCGGAGGCAATTCCATTGAGAAGAGGCGTGAGACAGGGAGACGTTATCTCTCCGAAACTGTTCACGAACGCACTGGAAGATGCCTTCAAGCTTCTGGAATGGCAGGGACGCGGCATCAATATCAATGGCGAGTACATCACGCACCTTCGATTTGCCGACGATATAGTAGTCATGGCAGAAACGATGGAAGACCTCGGCATAATGCTCGACGACCTCAGTCGAGTTTCCCAACGTGTGGGCCTTAAAATGAACATGGACAAAACGAAGGTCATGTCGAACGCTCGTGTTGTGCCCACCCCAATAACATTGGGGAACACGACTCTCGAAGTTGTAGACGAATACGTCTACTTAGGACAAACAATCCAACTAGGCCGGTCCAACTTCGTGAAAGAGGTCAATCGTCGAATCCAACTCGGCTGGGCAGCTTTCGGGAAACTTAGAAAAGTCTTTTCGTCTAATATACCTCAATCGCTCAAGACAAAATTATACAACCAGTGTGTGTTACCAGTGATGACTTATGGCACTGAAACGTGGTCTCTCACTATGGGCCTCATAAGAAGGCTCAAGGTCACGCAACGAGCTATGGAAAGGGCTATGCTCGGAATTTCTCTACGAGATCGAATCAGAAATGATGAGATCCGTAGACGAACGAAAGTCGTCGACATAGCCCAGCGGATTAGTAAGTTGAAGTGGCAGTGGGCGGGGCACATAGCACGCAGAACTGATGGCCGATGGGGCCGAAAAGTTCTCGAATGGAGACCACATATCGGCAAGCGCAGCGTGGGACGACCAGCCACAAGATGGACAGATGACGTCATTCAAGTGGCAGGAAGACGCTGGATGCAGGCCGCTTCCAACCGGTCTTTTTGGAAATCCATGGAGGAGGCCTATGTCCAGCAGTGGACTTCTTGTGGCTGAATGATGATGATGATGATGAAGAGACTGTAGACCTTAGTATATGGTTTTAATTTTAACTTGATGATACCTCCACGCGTTCACGAGATAAAAGGCCTTGATAGACAGACGGACGGACGGACGGCCTGACAACAAAGTGATCCTATAAGGGTACCGTTTTTTCCTTTTGAGGTACGGAACCCTAAAAAACTCACTGGAACGCCTTCATAGCCTCCTGGTTCCTCTTTAACACGAGCAGACACCTAGCCTTCCGCTCGTACACCTTGTACCGGAGATGCCGAGGGTAGCCGAGCTGCAAGCAGCGACTGATATCGGTGACTGCGTCCTCGTGTTGGTCTAGATGGTTCAGAGCTGCGGAGCGGTTGGCCAGCGCTATGGAGGCTTCTTCGGCTAAGGGAAAATAGCCCGTATCGGCAATTTTAGTAAGGAGCCTTTACACAACGTTTGCAGACGATAGATATTTGTAGTTTGCGCAAGTACTTGCTGGGCGTTCATAATTTCCTCTCAAACAAGCAAAAGTGTCCACACTGCATTAAGTTTGAGAAGAGATTCAGTGGGGTATCGTGATCAAGTTCGATTTCTAATCTAATCTATCAGCCTATAAGTAGTCGTCCTTTGCTGGACATAGGCCTCCCACGGTACGCCACATCTTTTTGTCCTCGGCAATCCTGACAACCAGGCCATCTGGCCATCTGCTGAAGAACCGATAACTGAGCACTAATTCGAATTCACTGTCTCTATCTTCCTTGCACTTTTTTCGACAGAAAGAACTTACAACATTTGCAGGGTGGCACTTGGTGGCAAAAAAAGCCACTCATCTAAGTAAAGACCCACGTAAACTCGTTGCACCGGTAATACATAAGCAGCCTATATACGTTCCACTGTAGGGCTTAGGCCTTCTTTCAGGGAGAGAGTATGGGCTTAATCACTACGCGCGCCCACCGCGGATTGGCGATTTCAAGCGCTGAGGTATGTGAATAGCTCAGACACTCAGGTTTCCTCACGATGTTTTCCTTCGCCGTTAGCGAGTGGTATTGTTACTATAACTTCACAAATGTACTTAACTAAGACAACAAAGTCACAGGTACATGCCCGCTTTGGGAATCAAACCAGTGTCTCTCGCTTCAGAGTCCAATATTCTACCCACTAGGCTACCATTGCTTATTCCGCTTATGTTGCACCGGTAATGTTGGCTCCTAACTTTCCTATGTCATAATAGCATTAAAAGTACGAACATCCGCAGCTAAAGCTTTCTCAGGTAGTGGGTCAATTCAAACTGGATCACCTTCAACTAATGACTTACTTTCTTTCTGTGGCATATAAATCAAACTCTGGCTGTAAAGCTGCAACGCTTTCCCCCAATCGCCTTTCTGTACAGCATTGTTGCCTTCGCTCTTCAGTTCGCGGGCTTTTTCCAAGTCTTTTTCTACCGGAAATGCCACGCCATCTTTACACTTCGCCAAATCCTTGGTCAAATCGTAACTCCTTAGGGCTGGTAAACTGCAGATGTAGCCCACACGTTTATCGTTGGTCTCTAAATTGGCGAAGTTGTTTGCCACGACGTGGTCCACAGATTTGCTCAAGGTCTCGTGGAAATCTTTGAAAAATCCCTCGCTTCCTTCGGCCATTTTCACAACACTCTAGGATTCGAATTACACTTTAGCTACACTTCCTCGTCTTGTAATACGAGATATTTGAATAGTTAGCACAACAAACTAGCTCTGGTGTCTCCTTCTTCTTCAATTACCTAGATTAAATTAACAAAGGCAACAGAAACAAAACGCGTGTGCCGTGAAAGCCGGCGGGCGGTGTAGGTGACTATTTCTATTTTTATATTTGGAACGCCGAGATCGCCCGTTCTACAGAGATCTCGATCATGCCCACTGTCATCGTTATAAACAAATGCATTAAAGTGGTAGAGAAATCCTGTATGCGAGTCATGAAGCTATAACTAAGTCAATATTTTGGCAGATACTACCCGTGATTTAGGTGGGTACCTAACCTACAGCGGCTAATATCGATTTATTAGCGAAGAGATCCAAACATTCCTACAGTTCAAGAGGAAATTAAAGTCAAACTTGCACGCTATAGCGACAGACTCAAAAACCACCCAAATGCTATGACAGCAAGACTAATGACAAACCCAGCTACCTTCAATAGACTGAAAAGAATAGCACCGCAAGACATCCTGGAATACACTAAAAACAATAAAATGTTTATAGAGAATAAGACAGTGGTCTCATTCCCTGAAAGCCTACCCAAAGATGACAGTTGCAATAAAAAGAGGAATATAAATAAAATAAAAATAGCGAAGAGCAAGATAAAGTATCCGAGACCGGCGTGCGTTGTTGGAGCGACTAATTAATGTTGATGAAGCAAAAGCAGTTTGTCAGAATCTTAGCATGTGGCACGCCCAGGGTTTGGGCTCCGCATAGCCCTCCGGGTTGTCTATATGTATGTAGGTGTGACAAAATGACAAACTTTTTTCTACTGTATATAAGTGAGCACAAATAAAAGACAAGATTTTGTTCTTATGGGAAAATGTGCCCATAATAACTGCGCAAGCGCAGAAAAAGTACACTAAAACGCAGCGACCAATTTTTTTCAATCCAACTGACGAAATGAATGACGGCCTGTTTAATTGGCTGAGATATATCCTTAGCATCCTATGTGACATCCATTGCGGGTTTTATCAATAAATATCTTGGTATTGCTTGAGTAAAACTCGATATGGATAGATAGATAGATAAATAAGTCTATTGCACACCAGTAACTTACAGCGATAAGGCAATTGGCCCACATTGCCTTAGTTACTCGGATTCGGCAGACCAATCAAACCCCTGCGGCAGAAAAACTAAAAACCGGCCAAGTGCGTGTCAGGCCACGCGCATTGTAGGGTTCCGTAGAAAGAGGGGGTTTAATGTGCTTTACAGAACTTACAACTTCATCAACCGAATTTTCCATGGATTTTGTGCGTAGTTATCCTTTTATAAGTTGGTCGCTTATTACTCGTTAACTTGTTGAGTTTTCCTTTAAAGTTCATCATATTTTATGTGTGATATGTTTTACAATTTTCTCAATATTTTTAAACAACCAATCCAACGATCCCCATACTATGGTGAAGCCGAGAAAAAAATGCAACCCTAATTTAGGTGTCGGGGGTATACTCAAAAATATTTTTTTTATGATTTTATTCTACCGTTTTGTCGGCGTGATTAATATGTAAGTATGTGTATGACAAATTTCAACTTTCTCGTACTAATTGTCTCTGAGCTAGGCCATGAACAGTCAGACTGAGAGACAGACAGACAGGACGGACGAACATGGCGAAACTATAAGGGTTCCTTGTCGACTACGGAACCCTAAAAACTAAATGCCATTAGCATTAAGTCCACCTTTTGTACACTGTCTTTGTGCAATAAAGAATTAATAATAATAATAAAATACATCACCGTGTATGTGCGATGCGCATATTTAAGTTTTTTCTCCTTTTGACATTCCATTTAGTTAGGACACAATGTTATGGTGGCTTCGCGTGACCTTGACGATTTTTTTGTGCCAAGAGATGTGGGTTTGATATAATCTTTATGCACAACATAGTAAATTCTAGGAAACATCGTTTATGCCCGCTGCTCTGCTTACGTGATACGTGCGAGTGACTCCGCCACTTTGCATATCTACATTACATAAACTCACGCCTGTATCCCCGAGGGGTAGGCAGAGACCAGGGTTTGCAACTTGTTACTTTACGTATTTGACACGTTTAGTTATGTGTTACATGTGAACTATGCTAATATATTCCGATAAAGCTATCGTATAATTATAATAGAACTTCACTTACAGGTAGGTATGTTCGTTTAGACTGGATTTTTCAATAGTCAGATAAAACTTAACTGGAGAATAAAACTGATGTTGTCACTGTCTTGTCGTATGATTTAGATAGTGATAGCATGCAATTTATTCTCCAGTTAAGTTTTATCTGACTATTGAAAACTTGGCCCTAACTATGATAGAATAATTTCAGGTATAACACAGGTATAACAAAATTATGTAAAGATATTTCCTGGGGTTAAATAGAATGTGATAAGGATCTCATTTATAAAATATCGCGGAAATCGTTCATTTTGTAGTGTTATCTTAGTTTTTTCTTAGATTTACATTTTAAGTATCAAGGGTTATTGAATTTGTTAAATTCGCGATTTTCGCGCTGTACCAATTTCACAGCTATCAGTAAATCGTTGTCCTGCATACAAGACTTTTTCTTCTATTTAACACAAATGGTTTTAAGCAATATCTATCAAATATCACCTCTACAAAGCTGAAAAATAGATTTCGAAAAAAATGCAAATTGGTAAAAGAATTTTCGAAAGTCGTAAAACAAAATTTATGGTAAACTAGATGACCCCGTGAACTTCGTATCACCCACACTATTTTTTTTGGTTCTGACCGCTTAAACTTTCCCTGGACTTCCATAAATACAAATAACAAAAAAAGTGCCAACTCGCTCCAGCCGTTCTCGAGTTTTAGCGAGACTAAAGAACAGCAATTCATCTAATATATAAAAATCTGGCATCACAGTTCCCCCGAAACGTCTTCAACGATTTTTATGAATTTTTTGTGTATATTTGGTAGGACTGAGAATAGGTCTTAGGCTAATTAATATAGCAAAATAACGTTTGCCGGGTCATCTAGTTAGGGTTCCGTACCCGAAGGGTGCCAAGACTTCACTGTCCGTTTGTCTGTCCGTCCGTCCGCCCGTCCGTCCGTCCGTCCGTCCGTCTGTCTGTCTGTCTGTCTGTCTGTCACCAGGCTGTATCTCATAGCTGATAGCTGGGCAGTTGAAATTTTCACAAGTGATATAATGTATGTCGCTATAACAACAAATACTAAAATCAGAATGAAATAAATATTTAAGGGGGGCTCCCATACAAGAAACGTAATTTTTTTGTTGTTTTTCGCTCGATATTAATAACGGCAACAGATAGACGCTTGAAATATTTACAAAATATTTAGTTCTATATTCGCTTCAAAAATAAATAATTAAATTAAAATAAAATAAATATTTAAAGGGGCTCCGATACAACAAACGTGATTTTGTTCCGTTTTTTCTCGATCCTTGTGTCTAATGTTGTATAGATAATGGTACGAAACCCTTCGTGCGCGAATCCTACTCGCACTTGGCCGGTTTTTTTATGTACAATATGACGAACTCTAACCGACATGTTTCAGTAATTGCGCATTTTAGAAATAAATTTTTAAAGACCTTTAAAAGAAGAATTTTTTAAAGAATTTTTTAAAGAGGAATTTTGTATTCAAAGAGTGCAAATTTATAACTTTGGTCACATAAAGATGGTCGAAATTAAAGCGGAATCCACGCTAGACTAGAGTCTGTGTTGTGGTAATCCAGAAACGACAAATATAATATTTTCAAGTAAAAATTTAGTGTGAGGTGTAAGAATTAAGATTTAATAAAGGTTTGTATTAGTGTGTCAAATCTTAAAATTAAATTCAGACCTACCTGGTTCAAAAATAGACAGACCGGCAGATGTTGTTTTTCCTATGTTACTTTGTTTTACTAAAACCAGAATAAGATAACCAACATACGTAGGTTCTCGGCAGCGTCACATGCATAACATACAGTAGAACGTCGATTATCCGAACTAATTGGTGCGCGGAAAACCGGTTTATCCGGATAATCGGACTACATAAATGTGTGTACTTGTATTTGTCAACAAAAACCATTCTTAAAATAATTTCTAGCCCTTTTATTGCAATGGCAAGTAGGAATCAAAATTATTTTCAAAAGTACCTAGACAGCGTGGATGCTTATAAAAACTTTGGCCTTTGCATCTACGTAATGAGATTATTTATACCGCATCCAGTGGCATCATCACTCACTAGATGGGTGAAGGGACCATTCGGACGCTGTAGTGCCTGGGAAATTGTTTATAAAAACACACATAATAGGCAGAATCAAAGATTAAAAGAAATCTTTAATCATCGTTTGCTAAAGCAAGCCCACCTGCTTATGAGCAGCTAGGTCACGCACTTTTTTGAGGACTGGTCGCATTCAGCTTGTGCTGCAAACCATCGCAACGCAGTATATTGAACTTTATACATTTCATGTATGTGATCAATTACCAAGAGACGGGCAGCAGCGTCTTCCTGAGATTCCAACCGCGTACTGCGATCGCCTACCCGCCTGCCAAGCGAGGCGATTATGGCAAAACCCTTCATGGTTATGAAAAACACGGAATAACGGAAAACACGAAAACACGAAACACGGTCAAATGGCTGATGATGATGATGATGATGATGTCCTTGCCTAGTTACCACGGTACAGTTTGGTTTTGAAATCGTTAGCTATATTTTGAGAAAATGTTCTTTTCATTGTGAAAAACAGTAGATTAATAATGATTTATCGATAATGGTATAATTGGAAATATTCGTAATTTCCGACCTTTTGCTCGAAACTTTGAATCCAAATTCAAAGTGGTAGAAAGTACCATGACGTTGAAAAATGTTTTCTAATATGTTCCATGTATAAGAGTCTGTTCTCCGATATGCGTAAATAATTAAAAGAACAATTAAGTTGGCCAGTGCTGACCATAAGACCTTCGACGCATAGTTTGGTTTATATTTATAACTGTTCCCATTAATATTGTTTGTCTATGCTTTAGGGAAGTAATTTTGAATAAATAAAAAATATTTTTTTTTTATATTCCAATTTGTTCAAAACTAACGCCGTATGTTTCTAAATCCATGGTTAGAATGTCCCTTCAAAATTTGTCAATTGAATTCGAAGTCACCTTGTAGTTTGGGACCAGGACAAGTGATTGTGTTTTGTGGAAGTTATTTACTTATCAGCAATTCCATCAATATTTGAATAGTTGACTTTAGTATGGAACACTAGATGGTTTTGGGTAGTACTTCACACCAAAATACCCTGTTTTCGTCAACAAAATTGGCAAAATGTTTCCTGATAAATAATCGCGATTAGACCCGTTTAATATCTAACTAATTTGGCTAGAACTCTATCCAAAATAAGAATTGCAAATCAAAATATGCACAACAAAAGAAAGCAAACTTGGTATATTGAATGCGTTATGACGATCTAATAACTGAATGTATACATAATTTTCTTTGGCGCTGCATAAAGAATATTACAATCCATTTATTACAATCCACTCTGTTAAACTTAAATCCATACCAACTTAGATACACCACAGGCTACATCTTTGGTCCTGTTTTATTTATTCGTTTTGTCTGTTGTGTATTTAATTTAGTTGTGTTTCTGTTGTTGTGCATATTATGTTACTTATCTGCTTATTTTGTTTCTGTGACGTATCTTGGTATAATAAATGTCTTTCTTCTTCTTCATACCAGAAAACCGTTTTTTCGAACAAAATATACTAAAAGGCTATCAAAAAACGAATTGCACATCACGCTCTGCGCACCAAAAGACACTATCAGTCAACAGATACCTATGTAAGTACATTGTATTCTGTTGTTTGTTTTTTGGTTGTCTGGAAGAGATCGCTCTAAGCGATAAGACCGCCAATTGTATACCACTACTTAGATATAAGAAACTATTTGTAATATCTTTCACCTGGTTCTGCAATAAAGTGTTCTCTATCTATCTACCTATTTTTGATATGCGATTAGTATTATTGCTGTAAGCTACTTAAGGTGGGAAAATAAATAAAGGCCGATTTTTATGCGTGTATTTATTTTGAATTAATCCATTTGTAGCGTTGTCATGTAATAATACTACAGGGTACATGGGAGTCATTAAATATGCGTTATGTTTTTTTATGTGCTATTAAATATCTCCCTTTTTTGCTATTTTGAAGTTGTTTATATTGAACAGAGCTACTTTTCTTTTCGTTGGTCGGTAGAACGCTTGCTTCACATTAAGGAGGTCGTGGGTTTCAAACTCGGCGGCACAATTAGAATAAACCGAACAAGTGCGTGTCGGACTTGCCCACCGAGGGTTCCGTACAAATTTGTAGGTATTTACATACTGTAAATAGTTCAGGAATCGAGTCTCGCAGTTTTTCCAAGCTTTTCCCGAGACCAATTTTTTTATAATTTAATTACAAATGAACAGTTTTTTCTTTTAATTTATTTAGTTTAGTTACACGTTTTCATTATTATTCACTTTTTATATTGCAAGGTATGTGTACTATCTACAAACAATAATCATAGCATGCATACTTTTAGTTTCAGATAGATCCCTGTACTTGTAGTATAAGACGATATTACTTGCCAAATTTCATAGTTCTAGGTCAACAGAAAGTACCCTATAAATTTTGATTCCCTTGAGTGTCGAAATATACGTTTTTGCGGCATAAACGGCCGTAACTTTTTTTAACGTTAACTTAGAAGTTTGAGTTTTTCTTTCTTTTATGTCTTAAAAAACACATAGGGCAAATAAATAAAAGTAAATATTATAAAATAACTAATTCTATCTATGAACTTCTTATTGTATTTGGCTGTATGGCTCATTTTCTTTGCCTTAATACGATTTTGTGCAGCGTATATCCTGCATTAAGCACTTTCAGAGCATGAGAAGTGAAAAATTTCTTTATCTACACTCATATCATAATCTTCAAATTAAGAATTCAAAGGTAAACACATATTGATAGGCTTTAAACAATACATAACTTTAAAGAAAATAAAAAAAAAGTGTAATATAAAGTTACATTAAAGGTCAGATTTTTCACTATGTTACAGTTATTTTTTTGAAGTGTTGCTGTGATCACGGAACAAAACTTAAGTTTTTATTTTTAATGTCAAAAGTTGACTCTATAAAAAACCTAATTTCATTTTCGTGGTACCAAAAGTGCAACTAAAAATAAATTTATAATTGAAAATTTTGTTTCATTTCGATATGAGTTTAGTTAATAACCGTAGATTTATGTATAGTACAAAGCTTGTCAAACGTGTTTTCCTTTGATTCCTTACTTTGAAGAATATGACATGAGTGTAGATAAAGTAGTGTATGAGACTGCACATAACTTGGTATTAAAACACTCGCCAATGCTATTAAAAAACTCGCCAAGGCTCGTTTTTTAAAATCTCGCACGTGTTTTAATAACCCTCATTATGTGACAGTCACATATTAGTAGATTATGTACTAAGGGAATAAAACCATGTATTATGTCATGGGCGGCATATTGAACCCTGAGCGGAGCGAAGGACTCCGAGTTAACTCGCGAGCGCAGCGAGGGAGTTAAATTTTAACTCCTGAGCGAAGCGAGGGAGTTATGTAGAGTCCTGAGTGAAGCGAGGGGTTCATACCGCCCGAGACTAAGACATGTTTTATTCCAGAGGTGAATACTCTACTTTTCACACCATCTGGGAGACAATAAAAAGACAGGGCTGCATAAGTTGAAATATGTATTAAAACCTGAAATTAAATATAAAGTCCACACTCTTTTACGGCTTAGCAACTTAAATTGAATATAACTTTTAAATTCGTATTTGCAATTCGCGCCTTTTTTTCTTTTTTTTGTTGGTGTTTCGCGCGGTCACAGGACACAGTATTTCAGAAAAAAAAGAGGTGAGTTTCGAACAACAATTCGAATTTCGAATTGCAATGCGGGGCTTCTCCATAGTTTTCATGCGAATTTTGACATTCTAAATTCAAATCACTTTATTCCCTAGGGAAATTCTTCATTATTATTGCCCTCGAGAGACAAGGCCATGCTTTACGATGATATTTGACGGTACGTAATAAGGCATTGTCGAGCAGGAGGTGTGAAAACTACTATTAACTACTGGTCCTCCTATAGTTGTTAGTGATTTTTCCTCAAAGAGCAATATAATAATGTACAAATGGGGTTTTTCTAGAGATGCTCAGTATGCGTCATAATATCTAAATGGCTAGTTCTAAGATAATTATGTACACTCGAAGGCTGATCAATATTTAGGTAAATTTTTTGCAAATTCCTAAGTAGAGTACACGTGTATAGGAAAAGGTAAAGGTGGATGTGCTGTCGACTGTACAGTCAGAGACATTTTGTCTGTCATATCTGCATAATTATCATAACAGACGGCGCGAATGGCGCGTTTTGTGGGCATAAAGCTCTGCAAGGGTAGTATACGTCGACGCGATTCACGCGTTTTAAATGTCGCAATTATATTTATTGTAAAATTCTGTCATTTTAGCGCCACGAAACGCGTGACTCACTCACGCCGTCGTACTACCAATGCGAAAGTCGCGACTTTTGACATTTGAGTGCATTAACTGGCGCCAGAAATAATAAAAGAAGTTTTTTATAACAGGTACATATCTGTAAAATAAAAGTAAGATAAAAGAAGATGACTTTCTTTTCAATTTATGGCGCTAGTTAGCTACCGGTCGCTTTAAATGCGCGACTCGCGTCATCATGATACTGTGTCGTATGTAGCTGTGTCTCACAGTACAGTGTATTGTGGAAGCAATAATTGCTGCAATTTTTCTGAGGAATCAAATGCCTACATCAGTAATAAAGAATGTCGCAGCATCTAATTCCTCTTGATGTTTGCTTAGTTCTCGGAATATGCTCAGAAAGTTTCCACGGAAGACGGGCGTTGCTTTATCCTGTCTTGTTCTAAAGAAAAAAAACTATTTAACTGCCCTCTGACAGTAGGAAATTCTCCGACGTCATTAACATAAAAATAACTGCAGTCAACTAGAGATGACAATATTAAACTAAACAAATGAAATTCCGTGTGGCGCCGAATTGAGAATACCGTCACTCCAATTGCTTCCGTGGATGTCGTAGAAGGCGACCAAGGAAATACATTACCAGGAGACGGGCAGCGGCGGCGGCGTCTTCCTGAGATTCCAACCGCATACTGCAATCGCCTACCCGCCTGCAAAGCGTGGCGATTATGGCAAAACCCCCCATGGTTATGAAAACCACGAAGGAGGCCTATGTCCTGCAGTGGGCGTCAAATGGCTGATGATGAAACAAATGAAAAATATAGACAATGATACAATAAAATATTTTTTATACGCTCACGGCACGCCTACATTCTTGAAGGGGCAATTAGAGGTAGATACTAATATGCATTATGTAATAGACCCGCGTTTTGCCAAGTGCTCCGATGTGGAACAGTAAATGTGTGAAGACTCGACAATCAGGACAACTTTTGCTATGGAAAAACTACGCGACTTCGAATTTGCTCCCGTTGTAAAGTTGTTCGTATTAAGTAGTAGAACCTACTTTTCTGGAAGCTAAGGACATTTAAAATACCCTGTACAAGTGCAATGTAAATTTTACCACAAATTTTGGGTTGGTTAATCAAATTCAAAGAAATACTTTTTTCTATCATCGGTATATGAAAAAAAAAGATATTACACTTTTAAAAGTATTGCTAGAGTTGCAGCTCCGAACAAATGTACCGCATAACTTCCCCATAAATCCACATAGTAATGTGATGTAAATGCATATCTGCAAGCCCATACTTATTGTATGACTGTATCAAAATAAAATGAGTCTCCACCCATAACATACTTATAATTCAATAAACATAGCACTGCCATAATAACAGAGTTCCATGTTTTAGTAACAATTATCGCTTGTTGTAAAATTTTCCTAGTCGTGACTTCAGGTATGGAATGATGTCGTGAGTTTGCACGATCAATCAATCATCGTCTGCTGATGTGAAGAGTTTTCTAACATACGATGTCCTACTTTTAGAACTGCATGTTGATAGCTATATTCAACGGCAGTTGGTGCTACGGTAGCTCTTCTTGACTGGCAACTTAAGACTTTTCTTTTTTTTTTTATTAGTATACTTTTGATGAATGCGGTCTGAGGGTTTGATGGATGATTAAATTGCGGACATTCAAGGCATATTTTTCTTATCCTTTACTAAGTTTTTGTTTGAAAAAATTTGATTCCAAAATTAATAATTTTGGAATCAAACTTTCTTTATTGACCTCGATAAACTGGTCAAAATTGTCGAAATCACAAGGGAACACGAGAAACAACATTCGCGTAACCAAGAAAAAAACGGAATGTTTGAAAACCCAAGGTTATCAACATCCAAGTGTTGCCAATACGTAAAAAATATAATAGAAGAAGAAGAAAGAGATTTATAATACCAATAAAGTGATCCCTCAGCGCTGATTTTCAGACAGTGCCTACGGTAACCCTTAATTGTAATACCGTTTTACTTGTAAATAAAAATTGTGTGAGTTACGTTAGCGTTTTTTAAATACTATTGTTTTATGAGTAACTAAGTAGAGTAGAGTAGAGTATACCGAGTATATTTTATAATGGTAACACAGCCTTTTGCATCGAATTAAAAAAAAAGACTAGTAATATGAAAGTCGATAAGTAGTACTTTTAGCAAGTTTGTTTGCAGTTACTATCCGTCAAAAATAGAACAAGTCATTTATTTTAAAGATCGTTAGTTATAGACAGAAACCTGTATTCTAATAGAAAGTACATGTAAACCTACCCCTTTCACAAGACCAAAAGTCGACTTAGTCCTCAACTACTACTTTACGCCTTCGAATATTGCACGTTCACGTGAGCCAAAGTTTCCTCTTCCTTGTAGCAGGCTTGCATAGCTGGTGGTTGATTAAACCCTACTGATCCAAAAGAGTGCTAATTACAAGGTCTTGAGGAGGAAAGGTCTCGGTCCTGGCAGCTTATCAGCAAACACAGGTATGTATGGAGGCTCCAGGGCGTGTGAGCAAGGAGAGCGCCTTAGTATGCAGCTAATGTCGCAAATTAAGTGAGAATTTTCGTTGCGCTTTTGGGCCTCTACTCTAAATAACACCGCAAGACGTTCGTTCCACGTTCTATTTAACTTTTAAAGACGACTACAGTCTAGTATTTTCTAAGGTTTACACGAGCACTAGACATTATAAAAACTGAATTTTCACGGATATTTACTCGTTATTTTTTTCAGTTTGCAATTTTTCCATGTTTCGGTACTTCTGCAAGTGCTTACCGTCTACCGTCTAAGTCTACCAAGACCACGGCACTTGCAAAAGTACCGAAACGTCGGAAAATTGTAAACTGAAAAAAAAACGGGTAAATATCCGTGAAAATTCAGTTTTTATGACTACAGTCTAGTAAAGTAAACGCAACTATTTAAGATTCTAGATTATACTTTTTGCGTAAAAGATGTAAATATTGAATTGTATATTATGTATCACAATAAAGAATTTTGAAAATCAATCAATCCCCGTAAGACGCTATGTCGATCGTCTTGGTTCAGCTTCGCCATAGTCACACTTATTTTAGTGTGCTCGTACTCTAAAGTACTATTACTCGTACTACTGGACTGGACAGTCAATCCTGTACATACTCCAATGAGACATACTCTAAACCAATCTAAATCAATGCTATACCAAGCGATCTAACAAACCTACAAGGAACAAAACAAAACTTAAAACATAAATTAAAGGAATTCTTCCAAACAAATAAACCTATTCTACAGACTTCGTTTATATTAAGTCTTTCTAGAAATGTTGGCCGGACGCACATGCGCGCCGGTTGCTCGGTGGGTTTTCGCACGGCGCTTGCATGGGCATCCGAGCCGGAATGCCGTTGCATTCTACAACTTATTATTAGACTACCTACAAATTAATATTTTTGCGAACTTAATATAGTTAATTTATAGAATAGTATCTAAACATATTATTATTCACTGAGAGTGTCTACCGTTGAACTGCGATACAGTTTGGCAGAAGGGATTTATTGTGTTACTTTGTCCCTGTACTTAAAAAAAATAAATGGAAAAAAAAACCCTAAACCCACATTTGGAAATCTTAAGTAGGATCACTAAAGGTAGAATCTACGGTCGCTGCATATCAAAAGAGGGCCACGGTCAATGTCAGGCGGTCACTAGCGTTTCCTGATGCATAGCAAGTAAGATGCAGCTAGATAGCCTAGTATTTACTAAGTGCGCATTTTACCCCACAAACTGTTAATCTACTATTAACACATGTAAGTTGTTTTTTTTTTTATGAACTTTGACAAAATACACCCAGACTGAGGCCATTTGTACAAATGTGTGGCAGCCCCCAGTGTGAATCGAACCCACGACCTCCGGCACGGTAATCAGCCCGCTAGACCATCGAATCAGTCAATATTGAAAAATATGTTTGTTCAAAATTCAAAATTATGTGTTCATCTAACCAATTCTCTCGCTAAAATACTCTTTTGCTGGAAATTCCTTTTAAGTATGAAGTACCTGTGACAGGGAAACCCGCACATCCATAACTTATAAAGGTTTAAAAACTAATCTAACTTGTGTATCTAAAATAAAGAGTTTTTTTAATTTTTAATTTTTTTCCGAGTCATTCTAATTTCGTTATAGCATGAATAAAATGACACTCCATTAACTTTAAGGGGCAGTCCCGCTAGGGGTCCAGCCATCTTGCGGAGTGCAACATTTATTGCATTAGAAAGTTGGGCCTTTACGTCTTCTTCGACACCATCTCCAATAGGAAGGCGGCTAACATTGTGTTGTACTTTATCAAGTGACCCGTGATGTTGTGACTCGGAAGAGTTCTACATTTCTCAGGTTATGGAGCCATGACGTTTTTCTGCGGCCATCTAGGGGAGCACAACGTCACGATAAAAGTTTTATTCCGTTACCGGCTGGCGCCATCTCACTTGATTTCACCGGGTAGAGCGAGATGCCGCTACCCGATAGTGGGATAAAACTTTTGTCTTGAGCTTATGCTCCCCTGGTCCCCATATGGTCTTCTTCATCCCTGGATTTTGCCTTGTAGAATGAGTTGCAGCAGAAAATATTTGTGCGCAGTGGTAAGAAGAACCCGAGTTACTGATATAGCTCGAAGAATTGCTCAGCTGAAGTGGCAGTAGGCGGGGCACACAGCTCGGAGAACTGACGGCAGTTGGGGCGAAAAAGTTCTGACCGGGCGACCGCGGACCGGACGACGCAGCGTGGGCAGGCCCCCAACCAGATGGTCTGACGACCTGGTTACGGTGGCGGGGAGTCGCTGGATGCGGGCGGCACAAGACCGGGAAGCATGGAAAACCGTGAGCGAGGCCTATGTCCGGCAGTGGGCGTCAAATGGCTGATGATGCTGATGATGATGTTATGACCAAGGTTTTAAGTTTTCTCCGAGATATGCAAAATGATTTGGACATCTCGGGGAACTTTTACCTGCACTATACAGGTAAGGCCACTGCCTACACATAGGCAAAACTATAAATAGTGGCACCAAATTGTATGAGATTTAAACCATAAAATATAGCACTTAGTTACTACGGGCTGTATATTTCGCCATGTAGATTGCATAATTATATTGTACGCGTTGACATTAGAGGTCGTTCGTATGGCTATTATCTTAATTTATGTAAAACTATCACGATAAAAATAACAGGAAAGCACAGAAGTTCTGTATCCTCTAGAGGCTCTAGCTGATAGCCCATCTATTCGTAGCTCGGTAGATGACTCTACCTACATTACTGTCTTCGTACCTACTTAGTTGGGAATAGGGCGACGAGTGCAATGGGGAACTTGCGTCAAACTAAGATTGAAGTGGCATTGGTTTTGTACCATAGAAGACATGTAAAAAAAAAAAACTTAAGAAAAATAAAAAAATACAACCATAAAAATATTTTTGTCGGGTTTTCGGGGTCTCAAAAATGCGAAAAATCAAGAATTCTTAACTTTTTCTAAAAAGGATGTAGTGTCATCATATCTTTTTATGCATCCACTATATTATTATAATAATAATAATAATAATAATTTATTGACCAAGTTAATTACAGTTCAGGAAGCACTTACAAAATTACAGTTTATCTTACATAGCTAGTTAAGTCCCTGACTCCTAAACTAGGGGACCCTGTATCTTAGGAGTCAGTTTCTTCCTTCAGTACATGTGGGATTTTACCGTACAATAACTGATACTTACATTATTCTGTCTCTAGTCAATAAGTTTTATAAATTTTGAGATTGGAATTAAAATGAATTAATTTCTCGAAACCATAAAAAAAAGTAAAATTAAACAATAAGGATGCTAAATGTGTATTATGCATGCATGTGTGTGTGTGTGTGTGTCTGTGTGTGCGTGTGTGTGTGTGTGTGTGTGTGTGTGTGTGTGTGTGTGTGTGTTTGTGTGTGTGGTCTAATACTTATTTTAATACGGAAAGGATAGCTTCTGTCTCAGCATAGCTAAGTTTGAGCAGATATTATATTCATGAGATACAGCCTGGTGACAGACAGACAGACAGACGGACAGCGGAGTCTTAGTAATAGGGTCCCTCACCCTGTGGGTACGGAACCCTAAAAAGCATTAGTCGTATGGAAAAAAATAACCAAGTTTATTTATCTTTTAACATGTAAAAGTGCTCCGTTGATCCACCCCGGTAGCATGAGCCTCTATACATCAGAAATAATGATAGTAAAATAGTTTCCGTCAGAAACTTCAGCAATGTCCGTCTGTCTGTGTGCTTGCAAGTTACGATCGCACTTGCTTAAGATGTGTATGAAATTCACCAATCGGGATCGTTTATTTTCGTTGCTTAGCTTAGCTTTGGTGCAAACGAGTGGGATGGGAGCTACCGAGGCGAACTCAGGATGTAAGGCTACGGTTGCGAGCTCAGGTTGGGAGCTACGGATGCAAACTCAGGCGGATGCGAAATCGGGATGTAAGGCTATGGATGCGAGCTTAGGTCGGGAGCCACGGATGCGAGCTACGGATGGGTGCTATGAATGGTATCATACCGGATCGGATCGGAGCTAGGGGTGTAAACTATGGATGCGAGCACTTACTCCCTATCCTACTCATCTTACTCCCCTACACCGTTTAGCTTTACTGGAAACGGTCACTGAGTTTCGCTCACTTCTCTGGTGAAATCAGTTTCAAACGTTCGCGCTACTGTGTCGGGTAGACTGTCGGCCTTTCTCGCAAAAGTTTTATTGCAGGTGGGGGAGCGGCCATTCTGTCTACTTCTACCCAGAGGCAGTATGTAGGCGCCACATATCTGCGCTATCACCTTATTATGTATTAGGATAGTCGGCACTACTGATGCTGGTCTTTAACGAGGCGGCTGCCCCTCGAAAAAGAGTTTATTACGCGAGGAATAAGTGCGAATATCGCACATAAAGGTGGTGTATCTATCCGGGTATCATTTACTATCTGGACACTGTTTGTAGCGTACATATTTGCCACTTGCTCTGGTGAAGTCAAGACTTTCTTTAGAATTGAAAAATTTGCGATAAGGTAATAGGTATTTACCGTCGCGTGCATATTTTTTGTAGTCCATGACGTTAGGTGTTTTTTGTAAATGTATCTACAGAATGATAAGGTCTTGATAATACATAAATTACAATATAATTATTTTAATCCATGTTAAAATTACTTTGTTATCTTGTGATCTTGCTATTGTGACGTTTCACTGATAAAATACGCAGTACCGACAATTCCTCTAAGTCTGAACTTAGGTATACTTTAATGATCAGATTTAGCAAGATCTCAAATGAGGAACTTCATGAACTACCGTACGATTGACATATACACCGTTAATCTTGGGTGGTTTGAAAGGCATAGTCAAATGAAAGTGCCTAACAATAGCTATCACTTGCTTGTTTTTTTAATAAACGCACTCTTCAAAAATATCTCGACACAAATCATTAGAAGCCATCCAAAGCGGTGCGTGATTAAGCCCATACTCTCTCTCTGAGAGAAGGCCTGTGCCCTACAGTGGGACGTATATAGGCTGCTTATGATGAACTGCGGCTTTCAAACCACCTATAAATCAGCGAGTATAGAATTGGCTTTCAAACCACCTCGAAATCAGCCAGTATAAAATTAACTTCTTCTCAATGACCTTTTTCACAATGATCTGCCACACCGAATCCCAAAGCATGTGCAGGTAACCCAACACCCTGTTATAGGATTAGACCATTCTATGTTGTGCACAGCCCAACCGGCTCTTCCTATTTACGACAGTGGTTCATACCTAAGATCCAAAGCAAGGAAATTCATGAACCGGGCCTCGATTGTGTTAGTTACATTATGGTGCAATGACAGGCTGTTCACCGAGTACCTTTAAGCCGGGTACTCATCTGCGAGCCGACTGTAACAGAGCAGATACAGTAACCAGGCTCTAGTGTGTACGCGTGACAGGAGCCGAGTACTCACGGCTCGCTGCTAGCGGCACGCGTACCGCTCGCAGGAGGTTCGCGAATCACTTACACACTATCGTTTTTTGATACAGAGCATGCAACAGTTACAGTTACGGCTCGCGGATGAGTACCCGGCTTTACAAAATGAATGCAAGGTGGGATGTTGATTGATTGAATGATGATTTAAAGCTGACTGCCAGTGACTGATAAAAAAGTGATGCGCTTTGTGCGAGACCTATGTCCAGCAGTGGACGAATGTAGGCAGAAGCCCACAATCTTTAAGGATTGGATCGGACTTATTAAGTCCTTTTGTCTCCGACACGCTACGTTGATAATAATAGGGGTTAAAGTATGAAATTGCCGTTTTATTGCAATAGGTTCTTTGAATTGACATAGAATCTTCATGGTTTGAGGTTTTCGAATGAAACTTTCAAATGGTTTCTATGATATTCTTTTTTTAAAAAATGTGAATCATTTGAATATCGACTTTTTGAATACGAGTTCCGACGCGGAACTAACGCGGCAGAAACAGCCCGCAATATCAATGCTGCGTTTGGAGAGGGGTCTACTAATGAACGCACCGTGCGATTTTGGTTTAAACGCTTTCGTGATGGAAATTTCGACTTAAAGAACGAGCCACGAGGAAGACCGCCCACACAGGTGAATAACGGTACCTTACCCACAATATTGACTCACTTGCAATTTTATCAATAAAATAAAAAAATACGAAAAATGGGTGCCTCATGATTTGACTGATCTGCAGAAAGAAACGCGTGTTGAAACTTGTGTTGCCTTGTTGAACCGGTACAGAAATGAAGGAATATTGGATCGAATTGTAACATGTGATGAAAAGTGAATTCTTTATGATAACCGGAAAAGAAAAATGCAATGGCTGACCCCAAGTCAAATGCCACAACAGTGTCCTAAAGCAAAACTTACCAATAAAAAGGTAATTGTAACTGTTTGGTGGTCTCAGCATGGTGTTATTCACTATAGTTTTCTCCGATCTGGTCAAGCAATAACGGCAGATGTCTATTGTGCCGAACTCCGAACCATGTTGACAAAACTAGCAGTAAAACAGCCCCGACTCATGAATCGATCTTCACCATTATTGCTCCACGACAACGCGACACCTAACACAGCACGAGAAACCATTTTGACCCTTCAGGAACTGCAGTTAGAAACCATTCGTCATCCTCCGTATTCACCAGACCTTGCTCCAACTGACTACCATTTTTTTCGTGATTTGGACAATAATTATCTACGTGACAAGAAGTTTTCTTCCCAGGAGGCAGTACAAAATGCTTTTACACAGTTTGTGCAGTCTAGATCGTCGGAGTTCTATCGCAAAAGTATTAATGACCTTCCCATTAGATGGCAGCAATGTATAGATAATAATGGCAACTATTTTGATTAAATAAATTTGTTAAAAATTTAAAAAATAAACAATTTAGATTTTCAGTACAAATCGGCAATTTCATACTTTAACCCCTAATAAATACGAACGTTTTATAAAATCACCTAATTTCAAACTCATGTCCGCTATAAATAACAAAATACAGGAACATTCGCATTTGGGTAAAAGCAAGTATACCGTTTATCTGCTGATTGATAACTTCCATCCGAATGAGTTCAGCCGCGTATGCGTGGTTACGTGTCAAACATAAAAAGAACCTTCTTATATCTTTAAAGATCATAATTTTTATGCTTGCCGTATTTCGTAAAATGCGTGCAACGTTTTCCGATAGGCGTTGCCAATTTTGACGCGGAAATCTTCAGTGGTAAATTTCGCAGGCGTTGTTTTGGCTTCAATGTACCCTATATGGGTGTAAGAAATATGTTTTACTATGTGGTAATTCCGAAAAAATAACAGCTGATCCATACGTTTTAATGCCGCAGGTTCGCAGTTACCAACTAACAACGTACGGGTAAAGGCGTTCAGAGACTGTAGGCAAATTCAAAGTCACAGTTTATATAATATGTAAGTACCTACTGATTTATGTTTTAGTTTAATTTTTGTGTGTATTTAGTTACTGTCTATCGCGTTAGGCGTAAACCTGTTAATATAGCTGCTAAGCGGATTTTTTATGTAGCCGATGTACGTCCCACTGCAGGACACAAGCCTTCTCTCAGAGAGAGAGTACGGGCTTAATTACCACGCGTGCCCACCTCGGATTGGGAATTTCAAGCGCTGAGGTATGTGAACACCTCAGACACTCAGGTTTCCTCACGATGTTTTCCTTCACCCTTAGCAAGTGAAGTGGATTAATAGTACTAAATAAAATGAATCGTGTGATTTTAAAACAACACAAGTCACATGTGTTTTTAAAATAACACTTGCCCATTTTTTTTTAATTAAATTATTTACACCTACCTATTGATTTACATTAGAAAAAAAAATTGTAGTTTATTCATACAGCAATCAATATAATATGCTAAAATATTGCTGTTGTAGATATTAGTATTTTAATAAAACAGTTTTTTCTATTTCCTGTAAAGTTGTAATGAAAGGACATTGTGTCGTTTTAAAATCACACGATTCAAATAAGTCCATTGATAGACTGCACCTATAGAAGGTTCTATAGGTCCAGTCGTTTATTCAGGTACACAAAATGCAGTCGAACAGTAAATCCATTGTGTTAATCTCGTTTGCAAAAAATCGGTGATTAATATTCCGTAGGTGTTTTACTAATTGTATTAATGACGCGTTTTATATTTAAATCGAAACAATGATTCTCCACGAGTTTTCCTTAAGGTCATGCCTTGGTCGTGATGCAACTGTTAACTAGTTGATCCATTAGGTGTTCCAAAACTAATTTCGATTTTACGTTTAATTTTCAGCTAGTTAATAACTACTGTGTTTCTATTAATTTATTATCTACGAGTAGTTAGTTTATCTTTTTTTAATTTGGTATTTATCACTGGATCGTTATTTTCCCATCATCGTGTCATGAAGGGTTTTTTTAAATATTTTAGAAGGTGTTTATTTTGTTTCTTAGTATTGGCACCTGTTGGCGACAGACCTTTTCTTATAGTTTAGTTCCTTTTTATAGATATTATCTTTTTTACTATTGTCAGTTTTTTTAATTTAGTTGGTTTTCTTTCAGTTGAGTGATGTAGTTTTTGTTCTTACCAATGTGTAATGTCCAAGGACCGGAATTCTTCATAGCAAAAATCATACTGTCAGAGGAAATATGGATTTACAGTTTTAAAGTTTTATTCTTGAATTTATCAAAAAGAAAAGTAGCGGCACCTATTCGGTGCTTAATACCTATCGGCTTAAACAAACGTGAACTCTACTTTGTCACAAAAATTTAAACATTGTATTTTGTTGTATTTATTCATAAAAAGAATATGTAATAAGAAATAGAGAGAAATAAGCAACATGACTGTTACACATTGGTTATAATACCAGTTGCCCCACAAAACCAATTCCTTGGTGTAAGTGTGGGAGCAGTCTCACTTACAATAAACATAGTTTTACATAGCATTTTTACATAGGTAATTGCGCATTAGCACTTTACGTAGGAAAGAGCTGAAATATTTTTGAAACCTTAGGTAGTACAATAAGAAACCGGGAGTAAGTCAACGCAATCAAAAACATTTTGAAATTTTTCCGTTCATTGTGCCAAATTTTATGATTCTGCAAAACCCTAATTTATACTAAAACCTATGGCCACTGATCATAGGTTTTAGTCCTATGATCTGAGATCCATCTGATCTGAGATTTAAGAGCTAAATCCGAAATTGTTGTAGTTTGCTTCCAGAGCTTTCTTTTTTTGCGAAAGTGATCTGTCACGATCGTGCCAAGTGGCAGTCAGATAGAGACGATAGTGAGTTTATTTATGTACGCTCTTTTTTTTTAAATAAATGTTTAAATTTTAATTCAAAATTTTAATAGAAAGACTTTTTTTTAATCACAAACTAAATTTTTTCCATTTGGGTTTTACAGAAGAACATACTTTGCAACAGCAAAGTTAATACATAGTTTGAAATCGTTTGTTCGGAATGCTAAGGACACTAGTCGCTTAGTCTTTTTTTCTCTTGGTCATAAACCAAATTCTTTGAGGCATAGGGGCTACCATTCCTATTTTGTGCACGGTAAAGTGTTCTCTATCACAATCGATCATGATATATCTATCTATTCAAGTCACATGGTACAGTCTGTAA
This sequence comes from Yponomeuta evonymella, assembly GCA_963969515.1. Lineage (NCBI taxonomy): Eukaryota > Metazoa > Arthropoda > Insecta > Lepidoptera > Yponomeutidae > Yponomeuta > Yponomeuta evonymella. The sequence goes on from OZ018347.1 coordinate 4,384,979, forward strand.
ATTTATTCGGAAAAAGAAGCTATAAACAATGCTGGTTTAACCTTATCAGAATACATTCACTTACTCACAATAGAAATTTGATACACTACGTTTGGCCGAGCGCAAAGTTTATTGATTTGATAACGTTTCTCTTATTGTTTGCTGTTCTTTTTTTCGAACGGTTATAAAATGTTATCCAATTGCAATTTTTAATGCCATGTTTAGAAAAAAATTGTAAGATTTTGTTTTCGATACGAGGGTTAGTTTGTAAAGGCGACATTAGACGATTCACTCTAAATACAGTCCAGAATAGCCATCAAATTCCGAATGAGTTCATTAGTGAACTGATCCAACAATGGGGGATACCGAGTGTAAATAAGTGAATTGGAAATTGTAATGTTGTATTTGTTTAAATTAATAAATATTTTGACTTTGTTTTCTAAGTTATGTACATTTGTAAAGTTATAGTAGCAATAACACTCGCTAACGGTGAAGGAAAACATCGTATGGAAACCGGAGTGTCTGAGCTATTCATATACCTCAGCGCTTGAAATCGCCAATCCGCGGTGGGAACGCGTGGCGATTAAGCCCATACTGTGCCCTGCAGTGGGACGTATATAGGCTGCTTATGCTATGATTATGCTTAAATATTTTGAACAAAGAATCCGGCCAAGTGTAAGTCGGATTCCCGATTAGGGTCCCGAACACAAGTTTGGTACGTAAATATGTAATATTATATTTATTTTGGTACGGTACCATCGGTGCTCGAGTGTTACTCGCACTTGGCTGTTTATTTTATTCGACTGTTATACCACCGCATCGGCTTAAACAAAAAGAGAACGTAAATTTTGACATAATTTTGACCACCATAAATAGTACGACTACGCCAGTCGCGCGTTTTAAATGTCGAGAGTCGCGACTCTCCGGTCTTGTCAAATTCTGACAGTTTAACGCCACAAAACGCGTGAATCGTAACATTGTACTGTACTGGTCGTGTGAATAAAGGATGATAAACCAAATGAACGTTCATCTGAGTGAATCGTCTGATACCTCCTTAAGCGAGGAATTAGAAAAGCTTTTGCGTGTCAAGATTGTTGTCTGTTGAGTATAGTACCAACAAGTATACATACGAAAATTAACAGAATACTAAAATTTACTTACTTATACTTTCTACAAAGAACATGCACATATATAGATACACTTATACTAGCTGACTCGGCAGAGTTATTTTGCCACATTAATTAGCCTACGACCTATTCTCAGACCTACCAAATATACACAAAGAAAAATAATCAAGAATCAAGAATATTTATTGTGAGCTTAGACTTGAGTTACACATTTAGCAGTAACAGTTGCTAAACCGGCCAAGTGCGAGTAGGACTCGCGCACGAAGGGCTCCGTACTATTATCTATATCAACATTAAACACAAAGATCGAGAAAAAACGGCAAAAAATCACGTTTGTTGAATCAGAGCTCCCTTAAATATTTATTTTAATTTAATTATTAATTTTTGAAGCGAATATATAACTAAATATTCTGTGAATATTTCAAGCGTTTACCTGTTGCCGTTATTAATATCGAGCAAAAAACGGCAAAAAAATTACGTTTGTTGTATGGGAGCCCCCCTTAAATATTTACTTTATTCTGTTTTTAGTGTTTTTTGTTATAGCGGCAACAGAAATACATCATCTGTGAAAATTTCAACTGTCTAGCTATTACTGTTCATGAGATACAGCCTGGTGACAAACAGACAGACAGACGGACGGACAGTGGAGTCTTAGTTATAGGGCCGGAACCCTAAAAATCATAAAAATCGGTAAAGCTGTTTCGGAGGAGTTCGATAACATACACTGTGACACGAGATTTTTATATATTAAATAAACTCACGCCTGTATCCCGGAGAGGTCGGTAGAGACCAGGGTTTGCTATGATCCTAATCCGAAATCTCTTTAGCTTCATTTATATCTACAGACACTACCCAATATCATATTGTTATATTTCATTTTATTTATCCATGATAGTAATGCACCCAGACTGAGGCCATTTGTACAAATGTACGGCGGCCCTCAGTGGGAATCGAACCCACGACCTCCGGCACGGTCATCAGACTTGATACCGCTAGACCAAAGAGGCAGTAAAAAATAACTTAATTAAGTTTCACGGTCCTTTTGCAACATGCTGGATACGTCGAGGGGTAAGATTCTTCAAAGAGACCTGCTTAGTTGTTTGGGCACTGAGTGACTTTAAATTGAAAGAGTCGTACATACTGGATTATATAAAAACTTTGGCCTTTACATCTACGTAATGAGATGATTTATACAGCGTCCAGTGGCACACTAGATGGGTGAAAGGACCACACGGACGCTGCAGTGCCTGGGACATTGTTTTTTAGATGGAGTAGGCTTACCCAGCACCTATACCATTCTGACAGCTTAGTCGGCCTAGCCTACAGGAAAGACAAGTCAATACTTGCGGAGCCAACCAAGCTGCGGGTTCCCTCACGATGTTTTCCTTCACAGTCGGCGTCTGGTATTGCTACTACAAATTCGCAGATGTTCTACCCACTGGGCTACCACCGCTTTTTACTGGATTATACAGTATAATTAATTAATTACTGAGTGCATCAAGCATTCACATCCCGTCAACGTATAAGCCTCTAACAATGTTAATAACAAAACAACAGCAAGATGAAGGTATTTCAAACAAGCCGTTGTTGCCGTATTCTGTTCGTCATTGGTATTTTCGAGACAACAATCGGCTGGTGTCTAATTGCGGCTTCCGTCTTTTATCTCATTTTTTGCCACGTTTCGCTGAGCTCAGGTTTTTGGGTCTCTTATGTAGTGTCAACGGAGCTCTACCCGGGGACCATTTATGGTGCTTTTGTTTCAGAAAAAGACGGCCCATGAAACATTGCGATCTGAGATCTCTGCTTCAATTCAAGTCTTTTTCTATCTGTACGCCAAGTGTCATGTAAATCCGTTCAGCCGTTATTGGGTAATTGAGTAACAACCATCCAAACATCTTCATCTTCAAACTTTCACATTTATAATATTAGTAGGGTAGGATTTTGTGTGTTAGTAAAGATTTCTATTCTATTCTATCTGTGCGGCTTGTGACTAGAGCCAAGTGTTGGGCCTTATCTTTTACTTTTCAACTTCAAAGATTTACGAGATTTTTATTATTTAATCAAAAATGTAGAGTTTTCAGACTTTTCTTTACTTGCCAAATTTCATAGTTCTAGGTCAATGGAAAATTTCCTATAAATTTTGATTCCCTTGAGTGTCGAAATGAACGTTTTTTGCGGTATGAAGGCCTTATCTTTTTTTACGTTATTATTTTAGAAATTTGATTTTTTCACAGCTTCAAGAGACTGTAGACCTGAATATATGGTTTTAATTTCAACTCGATACCTTTACGTGTTTCCGAGATAAAAGGTCTTGACTGATAGACGGACGGACGGACAACAAAGTGTTCCTATAAGGGTTCCGTTTTTTTCCTTTTGAAATACAGAACCCCGAAAATAAAATTTTTGCGCCGCGATTTTAAGCGCAATTCGGCTTACGCTCCGCCTTCCATAGGTGGAAAATTTGGATTATTATGGGGACCATATACGTGAACCACATATAGATATGTCAAAGCCGTTTATTTTCCACCTTTTGCTGAGCAAAAATATGTACTAACTGGCTTTTTTCGGGATTATTCTCTCAGGCGTTTTCGCCGGTCGCATACGTACTGCAACTTAACACGTTGGTCTTTACGAGGTGAAGTTATTGAATTCAAATTAAATTTTTGTCTCCTTTTTTTCATTTCATCTCTTTTCCCAAAACTCAGTATGACAATGTGTATCCGCATATATGCATATTCTGCTCGACAATGACCTTCTCCATGGATCCCAAAGAGACTGGTTGGACGCTTCCATCCAGCGTCTTCCTGCCACTTAGATGAGGTCATCTGTCCATCTTGTGGCTGGTCGTCCTAAGCTGCGCTTGCCGATATGTGGTCTCCATTCGATAACTTTTCGGCCCCATCGGCCATAAGTTCTGCGTGCTTTGTGCCCCGCCCACTGCCACTTCAACTTACTACGAGTAACCCGCTGGGCTATGTCGACGACAATTTGGTTGCACTAGAGATGTCGCGAAACCCCTTCAGCGCAAAACAAACTCACACTTCGCTGTTTTTTTTTCTTAGCAAAAAAATTGGCAACACATCATTCTAGATTGATCATGGTTAGTAATGTAGGGGAAAAACCTAAATGATTTTGCGTGTTTTGTGACAAAAAATGGAAGGATATTTTTCGCTGAATTTTGGTTGCAGGCACAGAGGGCATTCAAGCGCGTTAATTAAAGAACTTTTTTGTTCCCACAAAGGTGATTGACTTATTTCTGTAACATGATCTACTTGCGATTTGGCTATACTCATCATATCTGACGGAGAATGTCCATGCTGAATAATCAAGATAAAGTACCTACTTTGAAATAACTTCGGACTTTCCGACGTAATGATTTGTTTAATTAGATATCTCAGTAAACTCGCTTTTCGACTGTCATAACTATCTAGTAATTTATTCGTAGTTCATGCATTTAGTAAATTAATTAATTAGACTGACCTAAATGTACCTCTACAATTCATTTACATTCAAACCATTTTAAAGCTTTCTTAATTTGTAGTTTTGCACTCATAGTGCACACAGCGCAGCTCGCTGGACTGACGATCTGAGGCATATTGCTGGTAGCTGCTGGATGAAGATGTCTAAAGATAGGATGAAATGGCGTGCCTATGTCCAGCAGTTGACGAATATGGGATGAAGAGTTGGATTAGGCTCATAGTTTTATTTGCAACGTTCGGATACATTTTATGTATGCTTTTGGCTTACTACTTCTAAACACAGATAACATAACATACATCCACGTATCGCAATCACTTGACTTGGTCACAAATTAGAAATGATATGGAAACTAGGATATTAACTTCTGAAAAAAAAACAGTACTTCGGAGCTACACGTCTCTAACCATAAAAATTTTGCTGAAAAACAAACTTCACATGCGTCGGAAAATAAATCCGGGAGCCAAACCCGCGCCTCTAGCATACCGCGCCATCGCTCAACCAATGAAACCATCGCCAACTAAACCATTCGGACCTTGTTTCAACTCTGGGAAATTTCTCTGAATTTTTTTTTGCTAGAAATACCTCCTATCTAAATAATTGTATAGGTGTTGAAAATTGCCGATGGAACAAATCGGTCCAGCAAAATTTCACGGTGTATTAATCCAAGATAAGACTTTTATTAGAAGAAGACAAAGTTGAATGTCGCAGGCACCCACCCGTGAAGAGTACATTCGACAGCCGGTCAACAATAAACACATTTTTCTTGCATTATCGTCCTTAACGAAACTCATTAAAGTGCACGTATGTAAAGGTTAACGTGCTGTCGACAGTACCACAATGAGCCTTATTACATTACGGCCACGTCTAAGCGAGGCTTATTCCCGACGATGAACTAACCAACGTCCATCTGTCTCCATAAACCGACGTACTCTATATAATTTGCCACTTATCGCAAACCTGGCTCACGAAAAACACTCCGGGTTCGTGGTATCACTCTCGTACAGGCCGCCGCGTCCACCACACGCTCTTAACATATAAAAATAATAATAATTCCCATCAACAATAACGTCCTCGCGTCGCGAAAAGTCAGTGATTAAATCGAGCTCGTAAATATCACATGCGCGCGAGTTCGTAGCGCCCATCGCGTAGCAATATTAAACTCTACGACAGTTCAACCGCGAGCGAATTTCCTGCAACTTTCAGTGCATTTTTCGACAGTTCTCCGCCGGTTTACTTGTGACATCGAAATCGAACTTTTGTGAATTGCGATGGCGACAAAGAATGTACAGAGTAAGTATCGATCGATTGATTGATGAGTTGGGACGATTTTTTGGCGAAAATGCTTTGATAGCATTAACCTTCGTTTATGTAGCTTTTCAGGAAAATTTTAGTTTTTTTAAATTTTCTGTCCATCTTGGTGCTCACACTACATAATAAATTAGTATCTAGCGGTAATTTTTTAAAATCTACGGGAAAATCAAAAACAATCATAATCAGTTTCTAGCTTTGATCTGTCAAAAAACGTCGCATAGTTCACATTGAGTTCATAAACAATTCATAACATTTTAATAATTTTTTTTTTATTTTGAAGCCGATCAAATTGCTTCTTATCTTATTAATGTTTACACAAATACAATTACCTATACTTCACTATTACTTGGACAAAACAAATAAAAAATCTTTTTATCTGATTATTCGGTCTATAACTAATTTTACGATTAAGTAATTAGTCATTCTTATGTTCTTACGAGTACAACAATTTATCTATCTTTTTTCCTATTTAAGTTCTTCGTATACGTACTACAAATAATACATATTTTTTTTATTAGTAGCACCTGTTTCTATCAAGAATTCCAAATATTAGTTTAAAATTTTTGATAGAAACAGGGGCTCTTAATTAGAACTTCTTAAATGATAATGCATTGGCGAAAATGTGCTCGAGGATGCAAGTCTGAGTAGCAACGCTTTCAAACTTATTCATGTATTTTTAATTTGTTTTAACTGTTGATTCGGATTTCAAGTATGTCAGTTATAGCATTGGAAAAATACTGGTTTCTTTTTAGTCTTGTGTTTTCATTGTGCAGCAAAGTGTCAAGCAGAACCTGCAAAAACAATTAGCTTTTATCCCAAATCAAACCATAGCCTCTTTATTCAGCTTTATTCTTTAGTGATCAAACGGACAAGACCTTTTAAATTGTAATTCCAATCAGTACGGTTATTCGTTTTAGTTTTTTTGGGGTTATTTACCATTTGTGACATTCTTGTATGTAAGACAATCGATTCACCGGAGGCTGCGATATAAGGAAGAGTGCGTATAGCACTCTTACCCCCGGTTTGTCGTACACTAACAAGCTGTTAATCTACTGTTAACAGCTGTCAGTGGTTTTTTTGTATGCACTTTGGTCAATTGACAGCTGCTAACAGTAGATTAACAGCGTGTTAGTGTACGAGAAACTGGGGGTTAATTAAAATTATGTAAATAAAGATATTTCAAAACATAAAAATCTCATAGTATCGCAGCGGTAGCACGCCGGCCTCACATTTGGGACGTCGTGGGTTCAAAACTTTGTTTTCTAAGTTACGTACATTTGTGAAGTTGTAGTAGCCATTCGCAGTGAAAGTGAAGGAAAACGTCTTAAGGAAACCTGAGTGTCTGACTTATACACATACCTTAGCGCTTGAAAATGACAATCTGCGGTGGGCACGCGTGTTAATAAAGCCCATACTCTCCCTCTCTCTCTCTCTCTCTCTCTCTCTGCGAGAAGGCCTGTGCCCTGCAGTAGGTGGCTACATAAAAAAGAAATTCATAGATCAAAGAAAACACAACGGGGTATTTGGGGTACTGCAGGAATAGTGCATATTTGAGGCAACTCTATTTATCTGCGTGGCGCCAGATTAAGAATAGCGTCACTCCATGTCCTTCCGTGGATGTCGTAGAAGGCGACTAAGGAAAAACATTACCAGGAGACGGGCAGCAGCGTTTTCCTGAGATTCTAACTGCATACTGCGATCGCCAACTCGCCTGCCAGGCGTGGCGATTATGGTGAAACCCCCTCATGGTTAGGAAAACCATGACGGAGGCCTATGTCTTGCAGTGGGCGTCAAATGGCTGATGATGATGATGAAACTAGATTTTAATGTATTTTCCACAAATCGATACAATTTCGTATTAAAGAATTAATTTAATTTAAGTGTAAGAACGTTTTAGGAGTAGGTTTGTTTTGACTTTTAAGTTTTATTATTAAAGTAAGCTGTAATGTAGGTGTAGTTGACCCGACAGACGTTGTCCTATCCAAATTATGATTTTAAATTCCCATACCTAAAGCACATTCAGTTAATTATTCCAACATTTTCAGATTTTCTTTTCCTAAAAATCTTATTCGGACTGCGCATACCATCGAACAGCATTAATAATTTTGTATATATACTTATGTATGTGTACAGATAGATAGTGTAATAGATAATGTAATATGATAAGTTTCTGATGGATGGCCTGATCAGTAATCAGCCTTGTCTCAATTGGAATTTAATTATATAGGTAATTTTATAATCTTTTAAATTTATCTATACTGACTGCTAAGAAAACCCTTAATCCAGGTCATTTATGGGTATACATGTTATTGAACTAAATAGATAGTAAAATTAGATAATTATGTAATATATCTATTGGGACTTCGATTAGAATATTTGATTTGAAATTAACTTTTTTGGGAAGCAGTATTGCTACCAAATTCACGAATAACTTATAACTTCCATACGACACAATCACTTGTACTGGTACTCTAGGATAACTAGGACACCAGAAAATTCAATATGATTGGATATAATTGGTTTATCGTGTGCTTACCTGCCCTAACACCTGCTCTAAATGTCAACCTAAGAGCTGGGGAGTGCTGAAAACCAGCGTTGGTTACCTGGTGGTAACCGACCGTTGTATGGGAGCCCACGTTAAACATTTATTTTATTCTGTTTTTCGTTGTTGTTTTTATAGCGGCAACAGAAATACATCATCTGTGAAAATTTCAACTGTCAACTATCACGGTTCGGGGGATAGCCTGATGACAGACGGACGGACGGACAGCGGAGTCTTAGTAATATGGTCCTTACCCTTTGGGTACGGAGCCCTAAAAATGATAAATCTTGCTATCATTGCTTATTAATTACTTTGTGTTTTGGTAATAAACGATTTCTATTCTATTCTAAAACCAAGTACCTACACGCCATTGATTTTTTTCTAAGTTACATTCGTAAATTTAAAAAACAATCAACCAAAAGTCATTGGTATATGCTAGGCTGCACCCACGATTAGAATACTCTTTGAATTTGAGGCCAGCGTTCTACCGACCACGCTACCACCGCTTTTCGCTTGTTCGACATCTACTCTAGTCTGTACAGTCGGCAGCTGGTCAATCTTTACATTTTTGTTGCAAAGTCGCCCGTACCGTCACTGAGTAGAGTGCACGTGTGTAAAGGTTCATGCGCTGTCGACTGTACGGTTCTAGCGTCTATTACGTGAGGCCATTGTTTCAGAGCATAAATATTGTTACTGATATGATGCCATCAGCTATCTGATTAATGAGAAAACCAAGAATGGAAAGTAAATTGATGTGGCGAATAGAAGCGCATAAATCTATTGGAGTTAAAGCTACTATTAGATAGTAGTACTATACTGTGTGTGGAATTGTTTTGAGAAAACAACAAAAAATATTTCTAAACACTAATTGTAAATTACAGTAGAGCAAGGGCAGAGTTATTTTTGTAACCGGCGAGATGATCTATGGGGTGTCACGACGTTTCTATAAATACGTCCTTGAGAACACATGTGTAGCATGTATACAGGGTTATTTTTTAAATATGCAATTCTTGGAACACGTTATTTAGAGTTTGTCGTTTTTTCTAGTCGAAGATTTTGTATTCTTTATTTTGTTTTTCGATTTTATACGCTGTCTAATACGTAATGCTCATAACCATTTGAGTTATTTAGTACCGACATTCTTGAAATGAATTTCTGTAGAGTTTGAGATAGGATACAGACGTGAGTATCAGGAATTTCAGGAATCAGGAATTTAGAGCATAGCTCAACCTGGTAGGGTTCATCTGAAATGGTTTGCCAACTTAGGCCAGCTTGGCAACTGGTTAACCACGAGGCAACTGACCCCTGAGTATATATTATATGCAGGTATTTTGAGTAAATATCATAGAACAAAGATTATTGTACAACACAAAATCAAATGTTCTGTATTTATCTATCTATCCTATTGACGTATTTCAGGAATTACACATTTTAAAAATACTTTGTACATAGATGAAAATAGCAACATATTTCATGATAACAGAGCTCTATAACACTTATTTAGTAAAGTTTCTCACATCACAGTATTCTGGAATAGAAAGGTTTAATTAATTTTAGTGCTTATAATTTTCTAAGCTCTCAGATCTGCGAAACATATGAAAATATGTGTACAATTAACCCTGACGCAAACTACATTCTAGGTACGTTAATTTACAAATAGCTTGATCAATATAAATTATTTATGCCATGTGGAATTAAGTAGACAGGCCAGAGACGTCAACAAGTATCACGGAAAAAAAGGAATTCTTATAAATAAGCAAATTGGCTTGTTCTAAAGCAAATTTATTAACTTTAACAAAATTATCCTCTCCCTATAGACGTTAGAGAATTTTTACTTCGGATCAGTAAAAAAAAATCTTAAATTAGTTTCTTTGTAACAAGTAAAAAATGTTTAAATCAATTATAAAATCATTTCACTCAAGAAAAACTGTTTTATTGATCAATAAGAGAAGCATTCTTAGATTCAATTTTATTGGTACTTCCTTGAAAGATTCACATTACTCAAAGGTAAACGACAGGTTTCTTGTTTTCGAGAAAGACATTTAGAATTCTAATTTTGACATTTGGGGTATCAAGTTTAGTGTTATATAATTAAAAACAGGTATTCTTCCAATAAGAGCTATTCTTAATTTTTTGTGAGACTATTACTACTTAAAGTGAAAAACAAAACTTGTTTTAAGAAGTTGTCGAATTCAAAGGAGCTATTTTAAAATTTCAATTTTGAAATTTGTTTACTAAAGTTAAGCATTTCAATTTTGTTGAATTAAGAAAAGTGATTCTTAAAGTGAAAAATAATGTTTACTTGTTTTAATACACAAGACAGTTTTTTAAATTCTTGACTTAAGTATCACTTTTATTGAAAATAGTTAAATTTTAATCTTGGGTGAATACTTTAATATTTTGATATAAAACTAACAACTCTTAGTGTAAACTTTTTTTTTTTTTAATTTAAGAGATTTTTTCGTTGGTGTAATAAAACGAGTATCCACTTCTAGATACTGTTCCTTGAAATTAATTTACTTTTATGTTACTTTAAGATTTATCTATCTTCGGTTAAGGTATTGGGATTGCTTAATTCAAGTCATTGTATTTGCTTAAGCCAAGTGTTAAGGCCGGAGCACACCGGATGCGTGCGCGTAGACATGCACGTGCGCCTTGCACTGCGTGGTGATGTATGAAACCTTATGAGCGCGTACTCACACGCATCCGGTGTGCAATCTCCATAAGGTTTCATAAATTACAACGCAGTGCAAGGCGCACGTGCACGTCTTCGCGCACGCATTCGGTGTGCTTCGGCCTTTATTTTCACTATTAAGGACTGGTGTGTGTGTGGGTGTGTGTGTGTATGTGTGTGTGTGTGTGTGTGCGTGCGTGCGTGCGTGCGTGCGTGCGTGCGTGCATGTGTGTGTACGCGCGCGCATTTGTGTGGGTGTATGTGTGTGTATCTATGTGCGACACAGTCCCCCTACTTCGAATAGCGGCTGCACAATGACTTAAATTAAATAACATTCTAAATAATAGGGGTTAAAGTATGAAATTGCCGTTTTATTGCAATAGGTTCTTTGAATTGACATAGAATCTTCATGGTTTGAGGTTTTCGAATGACACTTTTTTCAAATGGTTTCAATGATGTTCTTTTTTTAAAAAATGTGAAACATTTGAATATCGACTTTCAATTGTTTTTGTTATTCAATTTAGACAAGAAAGATGGATACTGCGAAAATTCGAGTGATTTTTGAATACGAGTTCCGACGCGGAACTAACGCGGCAGAAACAGCCCGCAATATCAATGCTGCGTTTGGAGAGGGGTCTACTAATGAACGCACCGTGCGATTTTGGTTTAAACGCTTTCGTGATGGAAATTTCGACTTAAAGAACGAGCCACGAGGAAGACCGCCCACACAGGTGAATAACGATGAATTAAGAGAGATAGTGGAAGCCGACCCTAGTCAAACTACCCAGGAATTAGCGGCATGGTTTAACGTTACCTTACCCACAATATTGACTCACTTGCGTCAAATCAATAAAATAAAAAAATACGAAAAATGGGTGCCTCATAATCACTCGAATTTTCGCAGTATCCATCTTTCTTGTCTAAATTGAATAACAAAAACAATTGAAAGTCGATATTCAAATGTTTAAATTTTTTTAAAAAAAGAACATCATTGAAACCATTGAAAAAAGTTTCATTCGAAAACCTCAAACCATGAAGATTCTATGTCAATTCAAAGAACCTATTGCAATAAAACGGCAATTTCATACTTTAACCTCTAATATAATTAAAATACGCACATCATCAATTATAATTTTTTTATTCATTTAAGAACAAACAACAGGTCGAGACTAACGACTTTAACACAGTAAAGCAGGAACCTATTTATATTAAAATGAACTTCTAACATGTGACCCAATTGCACAGATGCTATATATCTATAAAGCATTCGCGAAAGAGTCTACGCCGAAATGTAAAATTCGTACTTCGTATAGTATCGTCTTGCATTTTCGTATACGTTATATGAATAAAAGGGATGGCACCAATACGAAGTACGGATTTCGGATTTCGTAAATGCTTTCGTCGGTAAAAATTAGTCTACAACCCCTTGATCCAAATGTTAGTTATTTTTTTAATAAACGGATATTGGTTTTTCGAAATGACTGTGACCATTTACGATTATGTAAAAATTTACGTTTTTGTTTTTTGATGATGATGAGACTTGATTTTTGTCCAAAGTAAGACACAGTTAACTGTCCATCTATATTTTTTAAGTCATTGTAATAATATAGGTTGTCTGATGTTTGTATATGTATACTCGTTTGCCATTTATTAAAAAAGCCACCATCGCGTAGCCAACATTGTAAATTTTGTATGATAATTTAGAAAATGAAACAATCAAATCAATGTTTAAGAAACTACACTAACTTTCGGACATTATAGTACTTTAACCGGTAAAACATCCAAAACATCAAAAGTTACCTAATGTTTCGCTGTTGGATACTGTGAAACGCCATGCTATTTAAGTAAAAAACACAACTATCACAGATTTTAACCTACCACATTATGTAGGAGGGTTCAAAAATGTACCAAAAAAAAATGTTTTAGGTTACCGTTCCATTTTAATATAGGGATATTCTACTATTTTAGTGCGATTACGAAATGTAATTTACAGGGTTCAGTATAAGATCTATTTATTTATAAGTTACCTGATTTGATGTAAAACGGCCTGATTGCAACCGGTCTGACACTGACGCCAGGCCATTTCCATGGTCTTGCGGAAATATTTCGTAATCGGGAGAAGAATATCCCTAGAGTGAAATGCAACGATTACCACAAAAGGCATAGGTGGGCCCTGTAACAGGAGCTAAAAATTAAAATTCCGGACTTAGTTCTGCAACGTTCAAAAAGTAAGTAAATTTTGCCATAATGGTTATTTCAAACAAATTTAATAGTGTTTTCAATGTACAGCCTCCAACAGCCCAAATGACGTCGCCTGTCACGGTACAAACATGACGGATTTTGCAATACATGGCTTGTTGAATCTATTAAAAATAACAGTACAATAACAATGTTGTAGAACAAAATTAGCCCATGATGAACAGCGGAAGCTGTGTTTAAATTTTTTGCTCCTGTTACAGGGCCCACCCTGTAGAACCCTGTATGTAGAGCTCCCTATATATAAAGCAGCTAAGGCGGGTTAAAATCTGTGAAGCTTGGGTTTTTGTACTTAAAAGTCTTAAAACAGCATCGCGACACAATATCCTTTAACTTTATGATAATTTGAATGCTCTCACTATTATGGGTGCATTTTACTGCAAATGTGCCCAACTTTACTATGTTAATATATGTAGCATCCTTAATTTACCCATATCTTTAAAATATCTAAAAGAAACAGAAATAACAAATAAAATAAACATAAAAAATCAACTTTCACGTATGATTCTAAATTAACTTTATATATTACTGAAACTAAATTAGTGTACAAATCTCCATACAAAATGGTGCACTTACGTGTTGATTGTACTACTTTATATGCTTTCAAATGAGCACTGTAAGTTACAATATCTAAAACGAAACATTCAAATTGTATGTCATTATTATACTGATTCATAACAATTTTGTTTATTTTACAATATTTGGGAATATCATCATTAACATCTTGTAGCACAACATTATTTACGTTGTACCTAATGCCATTTAATTCATCATCTTTTCCATTAAAATTATCGTTATCAAAATCAAATTTACCATATCGAAGATTCTCTGTCAACCCTTTGTCTGTTGCGTAACGAAAACTTTGCTTGAGTTGGCAACGTTTCATTACAGACAGAGAGACAGGCCAGAGACGTCAACAAGTATAGGAATGTAAAAGTTAAAAAGACAAAGGGTTGACAGAGAATCTTCGATATGGTAAATTTGCAAGACGATACTATACGAAGTACGAATTTTACATTTCGGCATAGACTCTTTAGCGAATGCTTTATAGATGTCTATAAAAGCTTCTGTGCAATTGGGTCACATGTTAGAAGTTCATTTTACTATAAATAGGTTCCTGCTTTACTGTGTTAAAGTCGTTAGTCTCGACCTGTTGTTTGTTCTTAAATGAATTCAAAAAACCGGCCAAGTGCGTGTCGGGCCACGCGCAGTGTAGGGTTCCGTAGAAAGAGGGGTTTTTTTATTTGCTTTACAGAACTAACAACTTCATCAAAGTAATTTTCAGTTGATTTTGTACGAAATTGTCCTTTTATAAGTTGGTCGCCTCTTACTCGTTAACTTGTAAAGCCTACTTAGTCGGACATGGCGAAACTATAAGGGTTCCTTGTAGACTAAGGAACCCTAAAAATTGGATGGATGCTGGATTTTTTACATTAATCTCATCATAAGATCATCTACAAGTAGAGTAGCCATTATATATAGCGTGTTATTAAAATAACGCAAAAACAGTTCCTTCAGTGTCGATATTTAGAACAAATTCCAATAAGCAAAAGTTTAAAACTCTTAAATGTCTTTTTTTTATTTTTCATGCAAATTTACGTTACATGATCGTATGAAACATAAAAAAGGGCATTTTAGGTTGTATGTTATTTGACTGACACGTTGTATTATTTTATGTTTTACAATAAAGTGTAAAGTAACACTTTATTGTAAAACATAACTTTTGAGTAGTTTTCCTGTAGTTGTTGAGACCCATTTTAAGTTTCCCAGCCAAGTCACTTGCAAAATCTCTTTGGCCAATTTGGCTAAAATCACACTGGAGGAATTATCAGAAAAAAAACTGAAATAAAAAATAACCAACAACCCGACTGCTGAGCATTAACTACTAAGCAGGCGGGGCCAGCTTTAGCTTTATATTGCTGAATTTGGGTCCGACTGCTCACTAGTTTAATGCTCAGCAGTCGGGTTGTTGGTTATTTTTATTTCAGTTTTTATTTTCATCTTTTTAGTGATTTTTTAATGCTGATTTATATATAGCCTATGACACCCATACATACATTACACGTGGTTGATGTAGTTAAATAAAATTAAGATCCGAGTATAATAAATTAAATATAACAGCGCCATCTAGTGACTCATGGTTGTACTATAACGTTACTTAATAGCGATTTTGGTTTTTTGTTACTTTTCTGTTCCATTAATGACACTTTATTAACACTCGCGCAGGGATAACGAATCGATTGAGACCTTATTTGTCAAATTCTAACCATTGGTTAAGGAGTTATGAGGAAACATAGAATCGGACATACTCACATAGGTACATATATACATAAGAGCTTAACACATTACTCTCCTTTTGGGCTCCGCCGCAGTCGGGTAATTAACTAATGTTAATAATAAGCAGAAACTTATAAACTAAACTTTGAATTTACACGTACATTTGACAGCAATCATCCTCAACATTTTTGTTGCAAAGAGACCCTTAACGCAATTAACTACAATCGACACATGTTAAAGTTGATATGCTGTCGACTGTACCTACAGAAGTTGAAAAAGTTGCCGATTCTGTGTGAGACAAGTAATTTATTGTGACAAAAGGCTCCGTGAAAGCCAAGTTCACTTAACAGATAATATTTATTACGAAACGCGAAAGTGGTTTGACGATTGAATGTGGCATCTGCGGTTTTTTCTATTGCGATTTTGATTACAGAACGAACTTTTAAAATAATAAAAAAATACAGTCTGTTATGACTGAATACCATTTTATGTTTTGGTAATTTTTGTATGAAAAAACTCGCCATTTCACTACATCATGCAAGTAGATTTTTACTCCTTGCCTTGGTATGACAGAGCATAATCAGTATTATTTTCTATTTCAAGCTAAAAACCTGAGAATCCCAAGGTAAATTTCATATGTCATTAGTTAAGTAAATGTTTTTAGACAAGTAATGTTAATAATGAAAGTCAGAATTTATTAGAAGTATTTTTGCGAACAATTTATGATTCGTTAGCGATTTGTGTTCGGAAATAATAGATTTTACAACATGTGCATAAAACGCACCATTTTTATCCGAGACTTTTTGCAGCCCGAGCCGAAGGCGAGGCCTGATAGTAATGTCGAGGATAAAATGGTTTTGTGGACGAGTTATAAATTCTGCTTTTCACGTCGATTGCGAGGAAATAAAACAGTAGTATAATTTAGCAAATTGAAGAAATTAATAAACGCACGAAAATACAAGAGCTGTTTCCCGCCGCTTTATGTTTTTTAAATCTTACGACATTGATATTAGGCTTTGACTGCAGACCTATACAGCCTACTGTTAAATTAATTTTGTTATAATTCATCATCATCATCAACCCATTATGTCCCCACCGAGGGGCACGGGTCTCTTCCCTGAGGAAGGTATAGGCCATACTCCACCACGGGGGCCAAGTCCGGATTGGTGGAGGCTTATAGACTAGTGGCTCGTCTACTGTCAGAAGTTGTCAAGCCGCCCTAAGGCCTCTGACTTGGCTTAACGACTGCCATCTATCGACGGCAGCCGGCACCAACAGCTTAACGTACCTTGCGAAGCACGGAACCGCTCGGAAAAATGCCACTAGCGTTAGGCATAGACGGCGACCCATCCATGCACTGAACACGCCGATCGTTTAAGATCACTCAGGCAGCCGGGGCTAAATTAAATTAATTAAATAACCTACCGTACTTGAATATAAATTTTAATATCTTTTATGTCTTAAAAAACACATAAGGCAAATAAATTAAAGTAAATAGGTATTATACAATAACAAATTCTATCTATGAACTTCTTATTGTGTGTGGCTGTTTGGCTCATTTTGCCTTAATACAGATACATTTATGAGTAGTGTATAAGCACTTTTAGAGCATGAAAAGTGAAAAAAGGATTTATTAAAATCTTAAAGAAAGATAAAGTTAGTCTTCGAATATTTTTCGTGCAGCCAACAGATAGAAGAAAAAAGTATGAGACCGTCGCCGCCGCGCCGCTTCAAATTTAAAAACTGGCCAGCTAACTTTTTTTTGTTTTCTGCCTTGTCTTGGACGCCATACCTGGCAGTTTATTTTACTTCCTTTTTCAAATCTTTCCTTTAGTTTTAGACGAAAGATTTATTATAATAATATTAATAATAACTTCCACACACACACACACACACACACACACACACACAACACAAGCAAGGTTACCCTTTGCTATGGCAACCAGGCAAGCACGTTACCAACATGGAAATACACCTGATTTGATTTGTACTAGTGTGCACTATTTTGATTATCGGTATATTTTACTTTATTTCTGGGACTATTGCAGATGTAGAAACTGGTGCGGTCAACGCCGAAGAACCAGAGAAGGCTGCACCACCCAATAAGGGTAAGATGCATTAAAGTAGATGCATGGCATGTTGCATGCAGCACATTCGATATCTTGAGCACTGTCACGTATTGTCTGTATTACTATTGTAGCAAGGTTGTATTTTGGGCAAAGTAATGTTTTTGTATTGTCCTAATTTTTATTTGTGTCGTATTGTACTTATCTTTACCAAGTTGTATTAGGTAGGACTACCTTTGTTTTTATTGGTCCTACTTATCCGTTTTGCTTGGTTCATTAGTGCATGAATAAATAAAGATTTTTATTCGGATATATACAGAAAAATACAAAGTTGTATTTCTGCCCAACTGCATAACAGTTTGTTACTATTATTTACTTTTATTAGTTTGTTCGCTTGTTAGTATTATTATATGCGAAATGGGGTATAAACTCACATATCATTCGTATTGTTTACTGTTTGTGTTTATTTACAAATCATCCGGCGGCACCGACGGAGAAACGCTCAGCTAAATTCTATGAATATCCCAACGCGGTCAACAACAACACACAAATTATCTTTCTTCATTGATTTCAATTAATCATTTATGTGAATGTAAAAACAGTCCTTAATACCTAGGCACAAGGCCCATCGAGATAGTCAAGATTAACGAATTAGTCGGCCAAGTGAAAGGACTCTCGCCTGTCGCGGGGGGCGTGAGAAAGTGCTCAGACCTTAGCCGTGAAATAATTTTAACCAAAGCACAGCTTTATAGTACATCAGCTTGTTAATTGAGAAAAAAAACCGGCCAAGTGCGAGTCGGATTCACGCACGAAGGGTTCCGTACCATAATCTATACAATATTAGACACAATGATCGAGAAAAAACCAGAAATAATACGTTTGTTGTATGGGAGCCTCTCTTAAATATAATATGTTGTTATAGCGGCAACAGAAATACATCATCTGTGAAAATTTCAACTGCCTAGCTATCACGGTTCATGAGATACAGCCTGGTGACAGACAGACGGACAGTGAAGTCTTAGTAATAGGGTCTTGTTTAGCAACCTTCGGGTACGGAGCCCTAAAAAGGTTTTTTAAACACTGACTGACATTGTAGAACAAACGTATAAGCGCCAACACGTTTTTTCTACAATGTTTGTTTATGCGTACAGTGTTTAAAGAATAAACTTTACATCTACTCTACTCTATTTACTTAGGATATGGGCGACTTTGTAACTTTAATGAAAAGGTTGATCAACTGACGGCTAAATAAGTAGATGAGATTTATTATTATTATACTTTATTGCACACAAGACTTTTAACAGGACATTACATAAGAAATTACATGTACAAAGGCGAGCTTATCTCTGTAAGAGATTTCTTCCAGCAAACCTTCGGGTATAGGAGAAGCAGTAGAAAAACGGGTCTATATATGTGCACAAAATAAACTACAAAAAGCCTAAATAACACAAAGTAAAAAGGAAAACAAAAACTACATAAACTAGATATCAGAATAAAAATACATACCTACTTAGATATATACCTACTTAAATATATATAGCTCAGATTTCTTAATGCAGACCGGAGAAAAACTTATCAACACAGTCACGCTACCGACCATCTATTACGCTCGTTTTGTCCAAGCCATCAGAACTTACCTTTCCCCGTACTTGAGTCATTATGTTACTTCTTCACAGCGCTCTGGTTGTTGTATAACACAGGTGAAGTTATGTCATACGTTGCTCTGGAACTTACAGACCTTAACGAGGCTTATAGGCCTTGTTTTTGATGCAAAAAACTTTCCACCTCCTTCAAAATCTTATAGGTACTGGTCTCGCCCACTTGCTGAAGTTGAAAATGTAATGAACGCCTTACGCCTTGCTACGAATTTGGCAGTCGGACTACACTTTACCTATATATTTTTTCAATGCAGTTGCTCGTAAAATTTTCTTTTTTGTGTAACAAAATTATGCGGAAACCGAATCTTTATTTCACGCGTGAAATAAAACAGTACTGAAATCCTTTATTTCACTCTGTTTTTGACTCTGTGGTGCATGGTGCAAGTCATAAAAAGCTTGTCCAAAAAAAATTACTTTCAATTTCAACAATTAATTTGGTATTTATAATGAATTTTCTTTATTATACTTATTTTTTTGTTGTATTTCCTCGCAAAATGCATTGAAAAATGTTGTAAGATACTTGAGCGTAAAAGGTTTTTATCTGAATGCGTGCCAATGAAAACACTCGCTGCGCTCGTGTTTTCAATTTGGCACTTATTCGTATAAAACCTTACTTTCCGCACGTGTATCTTAAATAACTATTTTTATTTCATAGCTTTGTAATTTGAATTCATGATGACAGCAGACGGCCGGCATTTTTGTCCATTGACACTCGTGTCGCCAATACCCTCATTTGACTTATCGCTCTAGTTCTAGCCGCTGTATGGTTCACAATATAATCATACTCCGGACATAAACCTAACTTTACTTTCCTTGCGTAGCCTTATCATGCTATAGCACATTCGGTGATCAATTATGGTTTTCTTGCATACGGTGGAACATGTAAAACTACCCTAGTTCTGGCACAACCAGCTCAAAATGCCATCATCAGAGAAATTTTTGGAAAACCTGCTCGATTCAACAATGAAGAACTTTATAAAGAAACACAAATCTTAAACATTCGCCAACATTCTATGCTTAAGGTTATCACCCTTGTGTTCTGAGGTTATCACAATACTTTCACTGTCACAGGGAACTACATCACTACAGGCTTGAACCGGCCACTAGGGCAGCTCATAAGCAGCGTTTGGTGCTTGACAGGATGCAAACATATAATAAAATACCAGAGGATATAAAGGTGTGTCTACAGAGAGTTAATAAGAAACTTAAGTCTTGGATTTGCGACATGGGTATTACAGATGCAGAAAAGGTAGTAATGGATATTATTTCCATATTCATAATTATTTCATGCATCATATATTTCCATTTTATGTACAATAAAGTGTTCTCTACTCTATCTATGTATGATGTTTTATATATTATTATTTTATTCTCTATCGTATATAGCATTTAAGTTTATGATGTGTAATCTATATTATGTGATGTCTATTACTGTGTTTCAAATGATTCTTTAACACTGCCTCTTCTTACCTACACACAGAAATCGATAATGGAATCTGATCACTTCAGCACTGGCTTGCCTAGTGAAGTGTTCAGGCACATACTACATTCTAAAAGATATACTTTGTGAATAAATAAATAAATAAATAATAAAATAAAGGTCGTTCGATATTGCGGCTTACCTACCTGTCGCAGGAAAAATGTCATCAATTTGGTGATCCTCTACAATTCCGTCCGTGACAATGGCCTATTGAAGGGGTCATTTAGCGATACTTTTATGACACATTCGGTGAAGCAGTCAGGTCGTTATTTCTAGTTCTAGATGGGCATTACTTATGATGTAAATATGTTTTCCCTCCACCGTTGCGTATGCATCGAATTTCCAGCGTAATCTTTGAAAGATATTAGGCATAGTTTCGGGCAGAGGCATATTTGGAGTGGCCTATATGGAGGATACAATTTATTTGTGAGAGCGATCGCGAAGGGCAAGATAAAAAGTACTCGAAACCGGCGTGTGTGCATGCGACTAATGAATGTTGATGAAGCGAAAGATATTCATCGGGATCGTGGCAAGTTGCAAACACTGGTCTATTCAGGGTTCTAGCCTACCCCTCAAGGGTACAGGCGTGACTTTATGTATGCAAGTATGTCAATTCTGATATAACAATCGTGCTTGCACCTATCTTAATCCACTACTTTCGCTTAATACCTATTTTGGAGTGTTTATTTCTAATCTAATCTTTGCACGATGTTCTCGTTTAGGTACTGTTTTATTTATTGCTCAGTATCTTTGTAACAAGGACTTATCCATCAACTTCTACCTACCCAAATCGCTAGCGGGACCTCATTTGGTCATCCTCTAACTGAACTAAACAGTAGATCAGCTCGAAGCCGTCGGAAGCGTAAATAGTGCGTCTCCTACGCGTCTGACCGCGTGACAATTTAGTCTCAATTGAACCCCCAGTCTCCGGTGCGATCTATCGCGGTCTCTTTATGTATGATTTAAAGTCTTGCCTCCAGCGATTTCTTTACAGTCTATATATGGCCGACTGCAGGGCACAGGTCTTCTCTCAGAGAGACAATATGGGTTCAATTAACAGGCGTACCCACCACGAAAAAAAAATGTTTTGAGCGTCGTATGGTCGGCGCTTGGATTCACAGTTTAGAGACAAAGGTCGGAATCACGAATATTTACAAATATGTTATACCATTACTGATATATCATTGATGATATTGTATTTCACAGGGAAAAGAACGTTCCCTCAAAATACGGTGAACGAATTCAAAGTCACCTGTGGTACAATGACCCCATTAAGATTGACTATTAGTATTTTCCGTGTAGAACTGCACACAAAAATTGATTATCAAGCAAAATTGCCATTCTGTCTGAAAATTGAGGAGAAATTGTCATTCTGTCTGAAAATTGAGGAGAAATTGCCATTCTTCCTGAGAATTAAGGATTCTACTCGTCGATATAAACAACTTTTACTACGGAAAAAACTTCAAAACTAAAAATAAAAACCGGACAAGTGCGAGTCGGAATCACCCACCGAGGCTTCTGTACAAATTTGTAGGTACTTACATCACCACGCGTGCCCACCGCGGATTGGCGATTTCAAGCGCTGAGGTATGTGAATAGCTCAGACACTCAGGTTTCCTCGCGATGTTTTCCTTCACCGTTAGCGAGTGGTATTGCTACAAATTTTACAGTTCTAGGTTCTAAGTACCCTATAAATGTTGATTCCCTTGAGTGTCCAAATATACTTTTCAGCGCTTGAAATCACCAATCCGCGGTGGACACGCGTGGTGATTAAGCCCATACTCTCTCTCTGAGAGAAGGCCTGTGCTCTACAGTGGGACGTATATAGGCTGCTTATGAAGTCCGCCTTTGCACAATTTTTTTTATCACAAGCTGTTATTTAAGTTTTATTTTTGTCAATGTTTTTTATTGTGCAAAGTTACCCTGCGTATCAAGGTACTTGGGAGCCTTCTGACAACTGCTCTCCTTGACAAAGATATCTATCTACGTCTAGTGCTCCCTTGTTTCGCTTTAGAGCAGTAAACTTCATATTTCGATAAAGAAAGAAGGAAAGAAGACAATTATTTAAATTTTCACAGAAACACAAAATAAACACGAACGTACACAAACAAAATACGCGAACGTGAACAAACAAAAATAAAAACAAAAAAATCGTGAAGGGAAAGTGACAACCGTCAACGTTCGGTACTAGTGACGTCCACCTCGGGTTAGCCTCAACTGCCATCAGAAAGAAATCAGAAATCAATAATTTATTTCAACGTAAAGAATTCACATTCTGTTTGCTGAATGTCAGTGTACTATGTTACTATGTTAGCCGCTGTCTTCGGGCCGTATTTGTAGTGGAGAAAAGGGCAGCGGAAAAAAAAAACTCCATTCCGACCGTCTTTTTCCAAATCATCTTAAACTTAATACATCAGAGCCTATATGATAAGATTCCGTGATTGCCATCAATAGCTTTAAAAGCCAAAACATAACTTAATTTTTTTACAACAGTAGGAAAAAATTTAATGCTATCATATAACATCTACAACACAGACGTAGGAGTTTAAAGCAGTTTATTTTAGCGGTTCCATTTACAACGGGATCCTTACGGCCCATGAGGCAAATTGAGAGATAAACTAAACGTGCTTGATACGCCGATCAAGCGTTTAATGCCTTAGATTATATTGTTCAAATGCTGTCTGGGTTATGTCTGCGTTGGTTCATTAATAGATCATGAGTCAGGTTTGGTTTTAAAGCGGTAGACGTTTCAGTTTACTCCAGGGCCTCTATTCTGTTAGCGCATTACGAAACACGGTCCATCCATCGGTAGCTCTGCCATAGTCGGGTAAAAAGGATTAGTGATGGGAGCATAGAATAGAAACAATTATTTTACGGCACATTACTTAAAACGTCGAGTTTTATTACACATAATACAAAAACACAAGCATTAACATAATAATGATGTCACTGCCGTAATATAATGATATATTGGTCCGACAGTAGATCAGCCCTTACATTTATGTTGCAAAATTACTGCTTACGAACGGAGTAGATTGCACTAATTTCCTCTTTGACTGTTGTTATTAGCATAACTGTGAGTTTTTCTGTTTATTTCTATGTACATACATACATAAACTCACGCCTGTATCCCAGAGGGGTAGGCAGAGACCAGGGACTGCCACTTGCTACGATCCTGACAGATCACTTTCGCTTCCTCGACATTCATTAGTCGTTGCATGCACGGACGCCGCTTTTGGGTGCTTTATATCTTGCCCTTTGCTAAAACATCCCCTATTTGGTCGAAGTATGTCCGTCTGGGTCGTCCCTTACAGGCCCTCTTTTCTATGTCTTTGTATTAATCTAAAGAAAACGCCACTGGTACAATTACATATATATCCATGTAAGATTGTTTTGTCTCGTAACTAATATAGTACAATTGTCTGTTTTCTTTCAATCAATAAAAATAAAATAAGTTCCTCAGAGCATTAAGATATCTGTGATAAGTTCCAAATTTTGATTTGATATTTTTATTGAAATGTTTTTTTTTATTTTACTTCGCAAGTTCCCGGCCCCGTACAGATTACTAGCAGTGCCCGTGATTAGCTTATAACCTATGCCCAACCTGAAGGTCCATTCTAAACACTGGTGAAGAAATTTTTGAAATCGGATAAGCACTTTCGGAGTTTACCCCATACATACAAACATACTCCGTGTGGCGCCGGATTAAGAATAGCGTCAATCCATTTCCTCCCGTAGATGTCGTAGAAGGCGACTAAGGAAATAAATTACCAGGAGACGGGCAGCGGACTTTTCCTCAGTATAGATATAGACATATGTACACCAAAGTCAGACCTTCGTCTGTACCGTTGTATCCCATCTGTAATGTTTATGGCCCTACAGAGAATTTCCTACACGATGTTTTCGTTCAACGAATCGAGATGTAAATGTTGATATTACTGCAAGTGCTTCCTCACAAAATGGGTCAGCACTTCCGCCCTCTTAGTATCCTATGAAAATTGTCAACGTACACCCAGACAGTTCTTATTGAATACAGTATAAGTTTAAATATTTAACTAATATGTGAACTTTCAGGCACGAAGTGCTCAAAAGTGGGATGTTTTTGTTTATACTGGACAAGCAATAAGAAAACAAATTAAATTACTTTTAGCGTGTCTCGTGGTGACATAGTAAAATTGTGACGTAATAAACCGAGTGTGGACTCGTTTGGCATCTTCAGCGGAGCATTGAGAATTAGTTTATTTAAAGCCAGACCGGATATGAAAGCTGTAAAACGTTATAGATACATAATATGTTTAATGCTTTATTGATACGCTAATATTTGCGTTGCGAAGATGGAATTATAAATACATTTTATAGTATTGTAAAGTTTAATAGAATTGTGTGTATGTAGTTCCAAGCAATCCTTTTGATATATTTAGGGGTTAAAATATGAAATTGCCGTTTTATTGCAATAGGTTCTTTGAATTGACATAGAATCTTCATGGTTTGAGGTTTTCGAATGAAACTTTTTTCAAATGGTTTCTATGATGTTCTTTTTTTAAAAATGTGAAACATTTGAATATCGACTTTCAATTGTTTTTGTTATTCAATTTAGACAAGTAAGATGAATACTGCGAAAATTCGAGTGATTATGAGGCACCCATTTTTCGTATTTTTTTATTTTATTGATTTGACGCAAGTGAGTCAATATTGTGGGTAAGGTAACGTTAAACCATGCCGCTAATTCCTGGGTAGTTTGACTAGGGTCGGCTTCCACTATCTCTCTTAATTCATCGTTATTCACCTGTGTGGGCGGTCTTCCTCGTGGCTCGTTCTTTAAGTCGAAATTTCCATCACGAAAGCGTTTAAACCAAAATCGCACGGTGCGTTCATTAGTAGACCCCTCTCCAAACGCAGCATTGATATTGCGGGCTGTTTCTGCCGCGTTAGTTCCGCGTCGGAACTCGTATTCAAAAATCACTCGAATTTTCGCAGTATCCATCTTTCTTGTCTAAATTGAATAACAAAAACAATTGAAAGTCGATATTCAAATGTTTCACATTTTTTAAAAAAAGAACATCATAGAAACCATTTGAAAAAAGTTTCATTCGAAAACCTCAAACCATGAAGATTCTATGTCAATTCAAAGAACCTATTGCAATAAAACGGCAATTTCATACTTTAACCCCTATTATTTCTAATTCAATTCACGTTAGGCTATGAATTTTACTACATATTCTTTGAAGATATTTTGGTACTAAATAAGTATACAGGGTTACTCCCTTACACAAAGTAGGTGAAATGATTGCTGAAACTCTATACCTAGTCCTTGAAAAAGATTTTTTCTCAGAATCAGGTTTGCCCAGCACCTGCACCATACTCTCAATTTATTGTGCTTAATCCACGAAGGCCAAGCCTATATGAAAAAATCGAAGAAAGGAAAATGGCCTGAGCCAACTGGCTCCACGCAAAGCCTCACCTATTACCCTGCCTTGAACTGGTTGCCTGGAAGAAATTAATGTTAGCAATAAGGCCGCCAATTGTACCTTTTCTTTTTTAACTGCTGTTACTGTAATTATTTTTCCGGTGTACAATAATAGTTATTTGTTATACAAGAGTGCAAAGTTGCTTTTTAACCGCGTGCTCAATTTTGTTGACCGAGCAAGCGAAGGATTCTAAAATTTAATCATTTAGATATAATTTTATTGCTCGCTATCCTGAGCGTTAGCGAGGGAATCAAAATAGCACGAGGTGAAAAATATTTGCACTCGAGTGCAACACGTAACTTTTCATCCCACCTCAGCGAGGAAATGACTAAATGCAAAAAATACACAAAGGAGGTTCCGAGTGTGAGTTTGTACAAATTAAAAAAAGTTGTATGATAAATTCGGCACCATGGAGGTAGAAGTAAATAGGTTCAATGATGTTTTGAATTTACGAACTTAGTGCACGCGATGTTCTAAATTCAATTTACTTTATCCTCTAGCGGATAAGAACGGCTTTTGCACTCAGATATCGAAGAGGAAAAACACTCGTACTCTTTCCGAGATGGAGGGATGAAAATAATATTCTTATCTTATCTTACCCTCCGCTCTGAACTTTACAAGTTACGTAGACAAAAATACAGAAAATTTGCTTATTGATGTAAGTAGTATGCTCCATAACCACAGTTTCGGACTTTGCTACCGGATGTAGAGCAAGCATGTGAATGAAAGTGCGGTTTTTTTTCTTACAAACAAGCGTAGTCGGTCTGCCTCTACATTCCAAAGTATATTAATTTGGTACAAATGTCGTCAGATTTACAGTTAGAGGTACAACCGTAGATTGGTTCGGCATCGAACCAGCGATTTGGCTATAGAAAAGTATACACACAATAGCAAGCTTTTGGCTATTCTTATCGTATCTACGAGTAACAGAGAATTGAATTCAGAGAAGGTAAAGCTTAGTTGCTATGTGCAATTTAATGTATATATGTACAGTCGACAGCACATCAACCTTTACATACATGCACTCTAATCAGTTACATTAAGGGCGACCTTTGGTTGACCCGCTGTCAACCATACAGCTGGCATCACATCAACTTTAAAATTTCGCAATTAAACTTTAACTAAAAAGTAACGTAACGTCATCTCGGTCTATTTCACTGCGTAAAGCAAGATGACGCATTTGTCTCCATAAAAACGAGATAATAGTTATTTGTTATGCAAGGCTGCAAAGTTAATTTTTGGCGCGAGTACCTTGTATTGAAACCTGAGCAAGCGAAGGATTCTAGGATTGAGCCACGAGCGAAGCGAGTGGTTCAAATATAGAATCCTGAGCGTAGCGAGGGTTTCAAAGGTACGAGACGCTAAATAACTTTGCTGCCGAGCGCAACACACAACTTTTCACCTCACTAAAGCGAGGAAAATGTTAGGTGCAAGAAAAACAGTTTTAATAAATATTAAATTACTGTTAATTTATATCTTCGTCGCTGCTAGCTTCGCTCATATTTTATGATTTCTTTCGATTTTATCAAAAAACAAACCAAAATAATGGAAGTAAAGTGATTTTAATAAAGAGAAGAAAATTTTAAAGTTTTTTCTTTAAATCAAATTTTCTTGCCGGCCAGTGCGATTCTTTAAATGAGGCTGGCGCATGACATGAAATAAGTATTTGCATTTCAATCAGCAATGGCTGCAGAGAATATAAACTATTACAAAACCAATGAGGTTCTATATATATGTAATTTATTGTACGAAACCTTTATTGAATAAAAATATTCTAATTTTAAAAACACTTTCCACGTAGCGGATAAAGTGCGATTTTCCACGCAGATTTCGAATGATAAACAGAGCTTTTACGAGCTAGTGAGGTGAAAAAACATTTGTCGCGGTAACCTGCAGTGGAGGCAGATTTCCAAAGATGCAAATACAAAATACAAATACAACACCTTTATTTTCGTTAGCTTCTTTATTTTACGGTACTTAGTAACTGGAGGCACCTTATAAGCATGCAATGCGTAGACCTACTAGGTGGCACTGACACCGGTCTTTTATAGTATTATTACAGTTTAAATAGATAGATAAAGTTTTATTGCACATCAGTAACTTACAGATATAGAAGTTTAATTTTATACTTACGGGAGACACTCATAGGGCTCCCATAACAATTTTTCTTCGTATATGATTTTGCGCCTTCGGTTAAAGCTCATCCATGTTCATCCCGATACTGGGATAATCCTACCATAAATATATTTATATATATATATATATATACTTTGACATTTATAATATATAT
Organism: Yponomeuta evonymella; assembly: GCA_963969515.1. Taxonomy (NCBI): domain Eukaryota; kingdom Metazoa; phylum Arthropoda; class Insecta; order Lepidoptera; family Yponomeutidae; genus Yponomeuta; species Yponomeuta evonymella. The sequence goes on from OZ018347.1 coordinate 4,413,587, forward strand.
ATATATATATATATTATAAATGTCAAAGTTTGTGAAGATGTTTGGATGTTTGTTACACAATCACGCAATAACGGCTCAACGGATTTACATGAAACTTGGCGTACAGATAGACAAAGAACTGAATTGAGACATAGCACACTTCATATCCCGGTAATGCGTTCCCGTGGAATTAAATTTATTTTAAGTTTATAGATGGCGTTGTGCAAGGGTCGTATAAACGGATTCTGTGTCGATACGAAGTTCGCCGGGCCCATAAACCACTGCCCTCAACCCATGCCCACTGTTGGGCATAGGCCTCTTCCCGTCACCCAACCTCGCCGGTCCCCTGCTAATCTCTGGTATAATAGATAGGTACTTAGTAAATTATGTTTTAGCCCACTTCTCGTAATAATCACAATTTAAGATCGTTTTGCGGTGCCTATTATTTTGAAACAGTTTCGTGACATCCATCAGTTGCGTTGCATCTATTCTAAGAACCCAGAAACATCTGTTCGCAATGGAGGACATCGTCTCGCATTATCCTACAAAAGTAGGTACTCTAAAGTAGATCTTTAGTTTGTTGAGAAGTTAGATTTACATCTAGTCTTGTGTAAGATGAGTTGGAACATTATTCTACTTTTTTTGTGTGTGGCTTAGATAAATTTCACGCGCTACATTGTTTGCACATTTACATTGCTTACCTACTCCCCGAACGTGAAAATTTGAACTTAACTTCCAAGGTTAAACGAGAGCAGTCGTTTTGTTGAATACTCGCACTTATTCCACGCTCTGTAAATCCTACTAAGGGTTAAATCACATTGCCACTGATGTTTTAAGCGATAGAGGGCCGACATCCCTGGAAGAGGAAAATGTGAAGTGAAGTGAAGTGAAGTTACAAAACATTTAACGGTCGGTTGGAATATATCTCTTATTGTGCACGGCATAAGTGTGCGCTGCGAAAAGAGAGGCTACCTGCAAACGCAACACAATCACTTGCCCTGGTCCCAAACTAACTAGGATACCCTGTGCTGTGCTGAGCAGGCAAGGACATCACAAACATCGAAATACGCCCAGACTGATGAAATTTGTACAAATGTACGGCGACCCCCAGTAGGAATCGAGCCCACGACCTCCAGTATGGTAATCAGACGTGATACCGCTAGACCAATAAGGCAGTTAACTCGTATAACTCAGAAATTTCAACTCATAAAAACAGCTCATCGTTCGCGACTTCGGAACATGGTTACTCACCTAGATTTTTTTCTCAGCGAACTTCAAGATTGAATTGCTTTGACAAACGGTTTCGCGGAATGAAATACGTTCGCTCTCTAATTTGTTGCTTCTTTTTGCCGACCAGGGCCTCGATTCTGTTAGTGCATTGTAGTATAATGACAGGTACACTGTCGGGTCACGTGACGTGTTTTTTCGTACCATTGACGCCTAGAAGGTTTGATGGGTGTGCTATGCCATGTCATGAAATGAAAACCGCCATGTTCATGCAGTTGTCATGTTACTACAATGCATTAACAGAATATAGGCCCAGGCTCCGCGTTCGTTAACTGTCGAGAACGTCTGGAAAGAACCAGATTGTAGATTCTCAGAAACTCTTTTCGGCTGCCAATTTTCCTGATGCATCCCGTCTGTGTTCTACGTATTGTGGGAGTCAGTAATTTTGCCGTGTTAACTAACTACTTGGTTTTGCGTGAACAGCGGAAGGAGAGCCGTTGAAGTGGACACCTAGTTTTACTTGTAATGTTCCCTGAGTTACTGTTTCTGTGTTATTTTGAATAAAATAAATTTGATTTGATTTGATGTAGGTCACCTGTGTACAAATGTCAGCAGCAGAGCACGTATAAATCAATGGAAAGAAATCTTCTGTTATAGTAAAATTATATTTTATTGTAGTGTTAGTAAAGATGTAAATACATATAAAAAAGCAGTTAAGGCCTTTATCACTGCTGCCCAACCCGATGGGAGATTTAGCAGCAGTTTCTTGTAAACTTGTACATATGATTATGCTACAACTACAAGTATATAGCTCGGACAAAAATAAAAAACAAAAAAAACGACAAAGCATCTTCTACGCCGTACGTCGTACCTAATTCGTAATTCGTTATGTCATGAATCTTATCTAAATTGTAAATGTGAAGACTGTAGGTATCAACCTAATAATAATTTTGTTATGTATGTAAATCCAAAAACACAAAATGCATAAAAATATTGTTCTCTTTTTTGTATTTATGCATGCGGTATCCATCTGGCTATTGGTCGTAAATAATTAAATTGTTAATGTAACCTCAGTTGATGGATCAATAAACGCATCAAATACATTGCGCGTCGAAATTAAAATATCTTTTTATAAGACAGCTTCAAAATTTTGGTGCATTTCTCCAAAAATGTGCAAAAAAAAGTACGACCTGGAAGCTCAATATCTTTTAAGCCGATTTCCCAGGCATCAGGTAATCCTTGGATTTTTTTTAATGATGCAAATAATAGCTGGGTTTTGGGAAGGCCGTTAGTAAAGTGAAAACCCGACATAACAAAAAGTCTACGCAAAAGTTTTAAATGTTCTATATTATATAATTTATACAAATTAACCATGTCTAGTTTCGAGTTTGTACTTTGATTTTTTTAACTATCTGGCAATTCAATGGCTTTCTGGATTTATAATGCGGCCTGTACTGTACGTCCCACTGTGGGTTACAGGTCTTCTCTCAGACATAGGGTACAGGCTTAGTCATCGCGGGTACCCAGCGCAGATTGGCAATTTCAAGAGCTTAAGTATGTGCTCATCTTAGGCACTTGGGTTTCCTCACGATGTATTCCTTCACGATTAGCGTAAATCATACAGTAATATAACACCTTCACGCTTGCTTGACACTGTGCCTGCGCCGTGTCTAATGTGTCATTATGTACTCAGCCTTGAGACCCGTCCATCCTACGTCCATCTTCGGTCAGCGTTCACGTCTCAATTGAACTACGGAGAGTGTCTAATAAATTTGCTGGGGACAGCTACATATTTTATATAATTATAAATTTATAGAACACTTACGTAATTTTATAAACGCAAAGCCAGAAGGTCGCAGGTTTCAACCCCGTTGTTGCTTGTACCATATTTTCTAAGTTACTTACATTTATGAATGAATGAATGATTTACTGCGAAAACAAACCTTCCGGGACATGCCCGCGCACATGACAGAATGTCCAAATTGTTCGATTACCTATGTGTTAAATAATACAAGAGTAAAAATGCACAACAGACATACAATACGATTGTTTGAAAGAACGATAAGAGGCGCTTTTTACAAGAACAACCTTTGTCCCCAGAGTAGATTTGGTGCCTTTTGGCCAAAACGATAGTTCTACAAGCAAACCTTGGCGGTTTTTGTAAAATTTCCTAAACTTTTCGATGGAATAAATGTGGACATAGGAAAGTTTTATAAAAACTTATTAGCGAGTCTAATGCAGCTTGTTGAACAGTGTTGCCAAAAACCGAAAACAGAAATTCGTTAAAATTGGACATTGGCTGTTCTTGTAAAAAGCGCTTTTGTTATATGCATTTCTAGACAAACATGCATGAATTTAATAATACATGAATTTGTAGTTGCAATAGCCAATCATGGCGCTTGAAATAGCCAAACTTATGGTTTCTGTAATCCTGAACCGATAATAAATACATTTTCATTTCTTTTCCAATCAGCGGTGGGCTCTCACTTTCTGTGAGAAAAGGTCTGTGCCCTCCAGTAGGATTATAATACATTGGCTACTTTTATAAAGTGCTTGCTTTCGCTGGAACTTCTACAATACACGGATTCGTTCACTTTCTTTTGTTCGAATTCGTTCGGTTGGTATAAGCCTGGCTTCGGACAATGTTAACATTTCCGCATTGTGACATAATTTATTGTCAACTTGTCATACAGAGTGCGTAGTTTTGGACATATTGTTCTGGCACCTGTCCATCAACATAAAAGCGCTTTTAGCCCTGAAAATAGTAAGCAGAATAAAATGTCAGTTCAAAGGAATGATTATCCGTAACACGCCGCTATACCCTCCAAACGTCAAACATATCAAAACTCAAGATCTCATGCATAAAAAACCGGCCAAGTGCATGTCGAGCCATGCGCAATGTATGGTTCCGTAGAAAGAGGGTTTTTTATCTGCTTTATTGAACTAACAACTTCATCGAAGTCATTTTCAATGGATTTTGTACGAAATTTTACTGATATAAGTTGGTTGCCTATTACTCGTTAACTAGTAAAGCCTGCTTAGCCGTGATACTTTTCCTTTCATGTTTATTATATGTGTTACTACCTACCCTGAATTTTTTCATGTTTCTACAATCAACCGTTTAACCAGGAGAGGGGGGGACCCCATACTCGGACCAAAAATTGCGCTTTAACGCTTAATATTTTGCAAACGGAACCCTGAATCAGAAAAATGGTCTTTCTAAACCCACAATATTTTTCAACGACCAATCCAACGATGCCCCTCATGATGGGGTAGACGAGAAAACAAAATCATCCCTACTTTTCATGTTAGGGATGGTACAGTAAAAAAAAAAATTGTCGGCGTGATAAATATGTATGCACATACCAAATTACAGCTTGCTAGTACCACCGGTCTTTGCGCTAGGCCGCGGACTGACAGACAGACAGACAGACGTACATGGCGAAACTATACGGGTTCTTTGTCGGACTACGGAACCCTAAAAACCGACTTTAGTCGCCACTAGCTATGCCCGCGAAGTAGTTGGCACGGGATTCTGACAAAAAGTACCTCCTGTCATAAGCAAGATCATGGTATATCTGTGTGTCTCGATTATCTAAACATCTAAGTACTTATTTATTTATTTAATATTGGGAGGGCTAACAGCACATAACAAGTAATAACAAATTAACTTTACCTGATAAACTATCATGATTAGATCCTGTTAAATGTAGAATTCTGTATTAACAAAAAAGAAAATCTCTAAATTAAGTTTTTATCAGTACATGATTACCTTTTCTTTCTATGCAGGTATATTATATTCATTATGCGTGTATCCTCCTCTTATATATGTAGTAGTTTATGCAAGTTTATTATTAAGTTTAAATACGTATTATTTGTATTTGGCTCCTTCGGCATACTTTCCGTCACAAGGTTGTCTGGAAGAAAGTGTTTTCGCAATAAGGCCGCCCATTGTACTTTTTCATTGAAACTTTCATACTTTATGTCTCTTGTTTCTTGTGTGCAATAGAGAATATTATTCTTATCTTAACAAATAAAAATTTTATAATGTAATATGTGCACTTGTGAAATTGAATGGAAAACGAAACAGTTTTGAACTTTCTGTCAGAACATCAGACGATGCCAACTAGCTTTCGCTCCGCAGAGCTTACTCTACTCGTGGAATAGTTCGGTAATGTTCAACGCTTATATATATGAAAGTTTTAGTTCAAAAGTCATAGTATACGCCGTCTCACTTTCACTTTGAAACTGTCACAAACTGTCAAAATCTCGTCTTGAGATCAGAATCACTGGCTTAACGTAGCACCGTGTAGGTATCTAGGACTATTACCTCACGTTAATACTGTACAGTAGACAGCAGGTCAACTTTTACAGTTTAGTTGCAAAGTCGCCCATATCGTAGCCGAGTAGAGTCCTCGCTTGTAGAGGTTGACGTGCTGTCGACTGTACGTGTACATTCCTTCTCGGATAACGATGAATGGTTTCCTTAGGAGGCACTCGTAATCTGAAAATATGCAGTCAGACGTGTGGAGAGGTATGACAGTATTTACACGTCCGTTATCCGATCTCATTGCAATACGCAAACACCTATAAACGCAGCAAAGCTCTATGTAATAGGTTTAGGTAGGTACCAACCTGTTGCATAGAGCTCTGATGTATGTAACTCAATAGTGACAATTTTAAAAACCTATTTAGAAGCTAAAAATCCCACCCATGCCGGGACTTGAACCCGCGACCTCTGGCTTACTGTACCAGCGCTCTTCCAACTGAGCTAAAGGGCAAGTGCAGGCGTCGGCGAAATTTCGAGCCTCTTTACAAACTTCTCTGTATTACGTACACGTCATTGTCCTCAGCACGGGTTAGTGCAAAAAAGAATATATTGATAGTGACAGTTTCAGCACTATAAATGATCAAGTATGTTTTTCGACTTTATAGATCCGTAGACGAACGAAAGTCGTCGACATAGCCCAGCGGATTAGTAAGTTAAAGTGGCAGTGGGCGGGGCACATAGCACGCAGAACTGCAAGCGCAGCGTAGGACGACCAGCCACAAGATGGACAGATGACCTCATCCAAGTGGCAGGAAGGCGCTGGATGTAGGCCGCTTCATTTTTGGAAATCCATGGAGGAGGCCTATGTCCAGCAGTGGACTTCTTGTGGCTGAATGATGATGATGATGATGATGATGATATTTTTCTTATTCAGGTCTACTTTCACAACAGGCTTGGAATAGGCGTTTGTACAGGGTGTTTCAGGAAGATATACGTTCAGGAAGCAGAAGTAAGGCAGGAAGCCTTCTTTCAAGACAGAGAGAGGGCGTTCTCTAGCGCTAAGGTGTTATAGAGGCGCTGAGATGTGAACATCTCGGACTTTCGGTTTTCTCGCGATGTTTTCCTTGATACTTTGACCAAATAGGGGATGTATTAGCTAAAGACAAGATGAAAAGTACCCGAAACCGGCGTGCGTGCATGCAACGATGATTGATGAGGAAGCGAAAGTGATCTATCAGGATCGTGTCAAGTGATAGTCCCTGGTCTCTGTCCTATCCCTCTGGGATACAGGCGTGAGTTTATGTATGTATGTATGTTTTCTTTCACAGATAGAACAAAATTAATAACTATGAAAGAAACTGCTAATTGATCGAAATTTAACAAATCGACAGATTCTTACATGAATATAATAATATACTTTCAAATAAAGTCATCAAATCATGTTGCTAAAGACAATATCCACAAAAATCAATCCCATCCTTACTGTAGGTGTTAACAGAACACGAAATACACATAAATTCGTTCCATTTAGCGCGTCGGCTAAACTAATTCAAGTGGTTAACACTACACACTAAAAAGTAAGTATAACATAACAAGTTTAACACTTGACCCCGAGGCGCTTATCATTGTCATGGCCAGCGGTGCGCGTGCGCATGACAACAATGCCGAGATGTTTCCAGGAGGAGACCTTTTCTACTAACGCATTTTTAAGCCTTTCGATAATTGAATCGTGTGATTTTAAAACGACACATGTCCTTTCATTACAACTTTGCAGGAAATAGAAAAAACTGTTTTATTCAAATACTAATATCTACAACAGCAATATTTTAGCATATTATATTGATTTCTGCATGAATAAACTACAATTTTTTTTTCTAATGTAAATCAATAGGTAGGTGTAAATAATTTAATAAAAAAAAATGGACCAGTGTTATTTTAAAAACAGATGTGACTTGTGTTGTTTTAAAATCACACGATTCAATTGTATACTTATCAGGAAGTTTTTTTGAGAAATCTGTACACTAAACTGTATTGCTGAATAAATAAATTCTAAAATTTACCTATAGATTGAAATGTTACAGATTCTATGACTGATTACGTACAATGCGAATATCACGATCTGCTCCTATATTAGGACTCTCACACAAACGCGATACGACGTCTCGTAGTGCTACGACACCCTAATTCAGCTTCAATTTGAGCGAAATTTTGAACCAATATTGAGCTCTGAGTTGCATAAGTCACGATTAGTTATGAGTTGACTAGATATTCACGATTAGTTATACTAATTTGAGCCAAACTAACACGTCGTAGCACGACGCGACATCGTATCTTGTTCATGTGTGAGAGCCCTTACATAAGCAGCCTGTATACGTCCCACTGTAGGGCACAGGCCTCTCAGGGAGACAGTATGGGCTTAATCACCACGCGTGCCCACCGCGGATTGGCGATTTCAAGCGCTGAAGTATGTGAATAGCTCAGACACTCAGGTTTCCTCACGATGTTTTCCTTCACGGTTAGCGAGTGGTATTGCTACTATAACTTCACAAAGTGTGCGAGAGCCCTTACACGCACCAAATCCTGAACGATTCCAACCGTCGATTTCCATACTAATCTCTACCGCAAACATCAGGATTCCAACAGGATTTGCTGCGCAAAGTTAGGCCTCTGTTCTCGGGAATCAATGAATGCGTACAATGAATTAAATTAGATTAGATTAGAACACTTTATTGTGCACACCAGAAAACAGAATACTTAAAGGCTTAATGGACTGAACACACGAGCGGGTACGGGTGAATAAAATGAAAATCGTACTGCAAGTGCCTGTGCCCCGGTTCCTTTTCATTATTTTGGAGTTGTTCTCATAATAAAAGTTTTTTGTTTTAATGAGCAGAAACTTACCGTCCTTAGGAGGTGAACTTGGGGCTACCCCTTAAGTTTCATCCGATCTTTCTGAAACACTGTATAAATGCGGGCATTTGACTGCATACGAAGAAACCGCTAATGTGTTTCAGTCCTAGCACAGACCTGCCTAGGGCCACCAAATCCTGACCGATTCCAACCATCTGTCAAATTTCATACTAATTGCTATCGCAAACGTCAGGATGCTGGCAGGATTTGGTGCGCCTAATTAGGCCCATGAACATTAAGACATAAAGACGCACCCAGAAGGAAGTAGGAGCTGCCAGATGATGATAACGATGATGAATGGGTGGTTCCGACATTTTCCCAGTTAAGCCACGCACATATTGCTCGTTGATGTTACTGGAATTGGGGTCGAATGGTGTGCATTTTGCATGCAGCGGCTTAGCTGGTTTTCCTGTTTCAAGTTAGCGGAATCGTGACTCAAAAACCGTTTGGAAAAAGTCTTGCCAAGTTGGTTTCGTATTTGTAAAGAGACATGCCAAGTTGGTTTGTAGATCGAGAAAATGTTACACACGGCAGTAGGAGTCTAGTTATCTAATGATACAAGTTTAGCCAACCAATAAGAAACTACAGACTTTAATAGATTCATGCGCATTGGTACCTCAACACTCTGCAGCGGTGCCTAGTTAAGGGCGCTTATCCACGGGCAGCACGTGTGCCAACTGCAGCCGTCGACGACGCGTCGCGAGGCCTGTCGGCGAGTCAGTTGGCGCACGTGCCGACCGTGTATAAGCGCCCTGCGAGGTAAATGCGCAAATCTTGAAACGCGTCATTTTGAGTTTGTGTTTTCTTACATGTTTTACTATGAGTTTCTTCTGAGACTGACATTTTTGGAAATATCTAGGCCTGTATAATTTTGTAAAAATTGCGCTTTACGCTTTGTACCAAAGTCGCAGCCTTCGGTAAATCAATAATACCCTTTCTATTAAACAAACAAACATACAGCGCCACCACAAAGCAGAAAACAAGTTAACCACATGAATCAAATTAGGTAACATAGACATTTTTATAAAAATCTTTCAAAAGTCGTTTGTTGCTTTCATCTTTCAAGACTGTAAGTTCAAGCCCCTTAGGCAGGCCGGGGTGGTGTCACATGGACCATAATGTCGGACTCTCCGCTCCTCTTCGAGAAGTGCCCAATCCATCCCCACTTATGCGTAGCAATTGCTTTTCCGGTGGGGGCTTACAGAGTACGACCAGTTTAATCTATTAACAATCAATTGGAGATGCTATCGCAAATAATTGCACGCGATCTAATTGTCAGATTAAATAATGGCCGTCGGAATTATTTTTGTTTTGTACTTGAACAAGGACTTTACTCACAAAATGCTTGTATACAGGGCGTTCCGTAATTAGTTTAGCCTTTATCACTCGTAGTTGACCTTATAACACTGAGACATTTTTGACTGAGACCCGCTTGCTATAAAATAAATGTTGAATGTAAAACTATTTGTCGTTTTCTTGAGACCGGTTATGGGGCACCCTGTAGGCACACATTATGTAATAATATACATATTACGTGAGGTATGGTAATTTTACTACGGAGTAAGACAAAAGATGTAATTAAAGTAAAAGCGATAAAAATACTCCACCAATTTTGATTGAGGTGTTCAATTTATCGGCACACCTAATAATTGAAATGCGTTTGTTAGAAAGTTAATTAATGTTAACATAATGAAGTCGGCTATAAGTATGCATCTCGCTACATTGCACATACTTTCTCTCGGATAAATAAACAACTACTTATTCATTCCGCAGTTGACTTTAACCACAGTTTTAGGAACTGCTCCTTGCCAAAATAGTCACAAGATAATCATGTCTTTTGTATCAATTACACAGCAATACAGTTTTGCGTCTATGGTAAAACTTCTACCTACTTTGTTCAGGTAAGGAGACTACCCAAACCATCCCATAATACAAAGCGCTTTTACGCTAACTGTAAAGAAAAACGTCGTGTGTAACTTTATGTGAAATAAAATAGAAATGGTATAATACCGAAAAGATTACTCGGATAAAACTCCGAAAAATTCTAGGTGACATCCTGAAATACATCTATGCATACTGAAACTTATAGTCATTTGTTCAAGTTATTTGTCGGACATTGTAGTATAGAATCCGGGCAAGTCCACTACACCTAATAAAATCTACATATATTAAGACATCATAAAAGCTCACGTTACGCAACTCTAGTCGATCTGAGAATTGAATGTACAAACACCCAGGCAATCTAGTTACAGAATTAATTTGACAGTTTAGTGTAACCTCTTGTTGTCACTATCACTGCCATTGCCATGGGTATATTGTGTCACTCACTCATACAGGGTGTTAAAAAGTGACGCCCGACCCGAAATCGCAAACCTGATACCAAAACCAACTACTTCAACAATAAAATGTTTTCGGACTAAAACTTTCGTAAGCACTACACATTATTATCGAAACCTGGTCGGACTCTTCCGACAAAAAACCAAGTAAGTTTATCTGGTATGAAGTTAATAATATAAAATATTGCTGTGAAATCAATATTTTTTTGTATTATTACATTAGTATGCAATGGACTCGTGACAATCAGCGTTCTTATGGTAAGCGTAAATATTAAGGATGTTTAAGACGACGATGTTTTGAATATATTGCGCTTTTAATAATTAATGCGTTTAATTTCGTACAGTTTACGCCCCCCAAACAAAAAAAAAGCTTTTTACTCTGTTGATGAATATCTGGACGAACAACCGAATTAACAATAATTTATTATCTTTGATGTATTATCTCGCTTCTGGTGGCTGGTCGCACTGAGGTGGTTTTTAAGTTATTACTAATCTTCTGCTTAGGTCTTGTATTTTTTTTAACTAATCGACGATGTTGTTACCTAATCTGAATAAATTAACATGAATACGCATTTTAGAGACTCGCCCCTAAAAGTCTCTAAAATGCATAGTTATTCAATAGAGTAATATTCGTTTGGTAATGGTTGTTTCATGGACACTATATCACTAGTCTACTAACGGAACGAATTCCAATGGTATAGCCCGTGCAACTTAACTCGACTCCTCGCGTGATTCGATTTTCTTCGCTAGAAATGCCCATTTATGTAGCGCGGGTTATACCATTGGAATGACATTGTACTGCTATTGTTTAGTAGACTACCAAATAGAGACAAATAACTGCACTAGAGACGGTTCTCTCGTAGGTTTTATTCAGTGTCTCCGCAATGTCTCAGCTAGTTCACTGTCACGGTCGCCTGCGCTCGTCGGAGTTTGGAAAATGGCAATGGCTATTTTTGAAGACAATTGTGGGAAAAGGTGTGCTTCTCATGAAATATTTAGTTTAAGCGTATTAATAACCTTATAAGCTTCCGTGTGGAGGTTTTCTACTCATTATGTCGAGTATTTAAAACTAAATTAAGCTAACACGTGATGAATTAATGAAAAGTTTTATTTAGATGAGAATTTATATGATACCTACCCAAACAAATGCAAAAATTATATTGAGTAACCCGTTGGTATTTCCTAAAATTGTCAAGCTGCCGAGATTAATACCCGTTCCTCTGATGTACAACTGTTAATTGTTGTTATAGTAAAATTACATAAACTCACAGCTGTATCCCGGAAGGATAGGCAGAGACTAGGGTCCTACAAGGTTAGCTGGAAGAAAATACTCATTAGTATTAAGCGCGCCTATGTACAAATGTTTATTGTGCAATAAATAATTTTCAATCAATCAATTAGTCGTTGCATGCACATCTAAGCATTTAAGTTTCTAATTAGACTGTAAGTTAAGTGTAATACATCATTCTTATTGGCAATAAATGCTTAGTCATTCATTTTTCATTCATTCATTCACTTCACTCAAGCCCGTTTCGGTTACTTGTTATCTTGCCCTTGTTTCTGTTTTTATTGTAAAAGCTGTATGTACATTCTGTTCGTGCACCTTAATAAATAAAATAAAATTTTAAATTAACTGTACTTTGTATCACTGAGATAAAAAAGAGTACGCAGACCGCTGACTAATATGAAAAAATATGCTATAGCAACTCTATTATTTAGGCAAAATTTACTTTGTTTTATCACACAGAGTATGTTACATCATAAAAGCTGATAAACCTCCAAATAACTGGATTAAGCTGGGCATCATCCATTATCGACGTTTCAGATAATAGTACGCGAAGTTACGCTGTTAACAAAAATTTACAATTTACTGAAGTTACTCCTCATAGGCAATTTAAATTGTCTGTGGTAAACAGAGAAACGTAAAAACAGAAAATTTAAGCAAAATTTTAGGTCGTTATGGGGAAAATGGACGGAAAAGCGGACGGAAAAAAACTCCGTTCCGTACCCGAAAGGGTACCAACGGGACCCTATTACTAAGCTAACGCTGCCAGTCTGTCTATCAGTCTGTCTTACCTCGAAGGGTTCTACCTCTTCAACCGTAGTAGGTAGGTAGCTAGTTGATTTTTGCACAGATTGTATATTCATATTGCGGACTTCGTAACATATGATACAAACGTAGCTTAAATACAAACATCATCATCATCATCATTCAGCCACAAGAAGTCCACTGCTGAACATAGGCCTCCTCCATGGATTTCCAAAAAGACCGGTTGGAAGCGGTTTGCATCCAGCGTCTTCCTGCCACTTGGATGAGGTCATCTGTCCATCTTGTGGCTGGTCGTCCTACGCTGCGCTTGCCGACATGTGGTCTCTATTCGAGAACTAACATACAAACATGTTTTAAGGCTTCTTCATGTTTTAAGGCTTCTTTTCTATGTTTTCTATGGTTTCAAGCAATGATATATCTATCAATCAGCGCCACTATAAAGAACAAAAATCGTCAATGGCGTAATTTTATAAAAATAAAAAAAATGCAATTTTTAACGAAAAGCCAACATAAGTAACAAAGTAATTATAAATGACATAGTTTAGAAATTTACAAAAAAAAATAACCCTGTATCTATTGTATAAATATGAATTGATTCACAGAGTAAATCGTAAATCAAGTTAAAAGGTATGGAGCGCAATATAAATAACAATGGTCTTGGATTGCGATGAGGACTAAGTTCTCTTGTCGAGCAATGAAGCTACCAACACTCCAATAATATTTATGATTGAGTCTTTCACCGACTGCATTGGTTTTGTAATCATCAGGTCTTTGAGCTGGGTCATTTGGGTCTTTCATTGATAACTTCCACACGACACAATCACTTGTCCTGGTCCCAAACTAGGATTCCCTGTGCTATGGTAACCAGGCAAGGACATCACGATTATATAAATCATTGTAAATAGCTAAGTACTAATGAAGTTACAATTCTGTGGCCACTGGTCAACTAGTGATAACTCAATTTTTGATGATATTAAGTTTTCAAATCTGTCTGGACAAAAAATTAATTTCACTGTCTTAGTAGTGGTAGATAAGACATACAATTTGCAAATAGAATACCTGCATCAAAGATTCATCAATTATGTTAATGTCCGATTTACAGGATTTTTTTAAACTTTCAAATCGTTCCCCTGTCCAATTGACATTTCTGTGTTATCACTAGTTGACCAGTGGTCACAGAATTTGTATTATTAAATTTAATGTAATATCACAAAAAGTCGAAACCGGCGTGCGTGCATGCAACGATGATTGATGAGGAAGCGAAAGTGATCTATCAGGATCGTGTCAAGTGATAGTCCCTGGTCTCTGCCTACCCCTCTGGGATACAGGCGTGAGTAAATGTATGTATGTATGTAATATCATGAAGAATCTTGCACAAAACATATGAAATTACGAGTATGTACCCATGTTAGAAATAAAAAAAAATACTTTACTCTACTTTACTTTAAATCACGGCTTCATAATGATGATTACGCCTAGTTTGTTTCAAGGGTTCGCTATAGTTAGAAGGAAAATTGTTCACATGACATGTTGGAAAAACGACGTTATTCCGTTTCACTATAAATACTTTTGCACGCTTAAAAATGCCTTCTCAGGAACGTGACCTGACGCCCTATTTAAGATTATTTTAATCTGGTGTAGAGCTATTAGCTCTTCAGGATGTCTTTGAGGAAAACCTGAAACTGGTTATGCTGATTGTTTTTACGTGCAACGATTTGAGTTTTTTTCGTGATGAATTGCGTGAACGGTTATCTACAGAGGCTCTACCATGAGTGGTTATGGGTCATATTAACACCCCCCGAGATGTTCGCGTGAAATTTTTTATGTATATTTTTTAAACTACTTGACGACGTTAATGCCTAAACTGAATAAATGAATATGAATATGCATTTAGAGACTAGCCCCCCAGAATCTGTAAAATGCATAGTTATGCAATAGAGTAAGAATCGGTCTGTAATGGTTGTTTCATTGACACTATATCAGTAGTCTAGTAACGGATCGAATTCCAATGGTATAACCCATGCAACTTAACTCGGCGCCTCGCGCGATTCGATTTTTTCGCTAGAGATGCCCATTTAACTAGCGCAGGTTATACCATTGGAATGACGTTGTACGGCTATTTTACGGTATATTTTCTGGTATAAAAAGTAGCCTTTGTGCTATTCCATTCCATGTGCTATTCCAGACTAAAATCTATCTCTCTGTGATCTCTGTGACAAATTTTATATTCGACAGCACATCAACCTTCACATTTTAGTTGCAGAGTGGTCCATTACTAACAAAAGTGCACGGATGTAAGGGTTCATTTGCTCAAGACTGTGTACATCGTAACATATTAATCTGAATGCCTTTATGAATACCTACCTATTCGTTGGAATTTTAGCGGACATTCGACGTCGTTTCTCGACTTTATTTATTTGTTATTCTAATAATATTATCTTTTAAAGGATGCAGATTATATTTTACTCCAATGAAAGCATCTTCAGGTTTCAAAAATATCTTGGTGGTTGTCTACTAAAATTTAATCTAGGTTATAGTATATTAAATAATTGTAAAATGCAAATTCTGATCTCTGCCAACACCTCCGGAATACTGGCGTGAGTTTATGTAATGTACATAATTGTATCAGTCAAGTTCCACCGACATCGGTATCTCCAACATAAACACTGCGGCATTTTAATAACATAAGGCTGCCGTGGCTCACGCGTTTTACGACTTCTGATAACATTCTACAATGAAATAAATTCCTTCAGGCCTGTAATATTATTTTTAGTCAGAAAGATACTGCATATTGATAATCTCCTTATTTGATGTCCCACTGTCGGGCTGCGAACAGATTCACTTTCTCTTTAAATTTCTCTATGCTCACAACGTTTTATTGAAATATTGAGAATTTTAAACATTTGAACCTATTGATGCTAAAGAAAAGGTTTTGCATACTTGAAAACCGTTTCCTTAGCATCTTGATATTTATTTTTCAAATTAATAGGACCAAGCTTCAAGATTGAATGTAAAATAAGAAAATAGAATAGATAATTTAAAATTTTTGCTTATGGGAAGTGGTTTAAATATCGTTACTGAAGAGACGAATTTCAGGTTTTGCCTTATTTCAATAACACTTTGTATTTATTTCAAGAAAAAGAAAATCAAAGAAAAGAAAACGTTTGTAGCCCGACAGTGGGAAATTAATTAGCATGGAGTCAATCAGTAGATGTGGCGCATGTGGCGTTCAGCTGCTTGGCGAACGAAATGAAATTAAATAAAAAGAGTTTATCACCCTGTTTATATTGTTATATTGTGGCGGTGGTAGCCGAGTGGGTAAAACATTGGGCTCGGAAGCGGGAGACCTAGGTTCGATCCTCAGTGCGGGCATGTACCTATGACTTTGTTTTCTATGTTATGTATATTTGTGAAGTTGTAGTAGCAATACCACTCGCTAACGGTGAAAGAAAACATCGTGAGGAAACCTGAGTGTCTGAGCTATTCATATACCTCAGCGCTTGAAATCGCCAATCAGCGGTGGGCACGCGTGGTGATTAAGCCCATACTCTCTCTGAGAGAAGCCCTGTGGTGCCCTACGGTGGGACGTAAATAGGCTACGGGTTCATTTAAAAAAGTAGAACGTGTAGTGTAAATTAAAACCAAACATCGTTAGTATTGCACCTTACTCCTTTTGACTCTGAAGGAGATATTTCCTTCACAACAAAATGCGTAAAAAGAGAATCTCAACTAATTCACCTACACCGGTATTCGTAACACGTCTGGCTCGAAAAAACTCCGGTCCATCCGTCGCGTTCACCGGCGTTTACCTGTCACCGGCGCGGGCGCAGCCTCCCCGCACTCAACTGTATGTAGCGACGCCGAAAGGTCTTGCCGACTCGACGCACACGCAAATCCGCGGTCCACGTAAACGCCGAGTAAAGTTGTGAGAAACGACCGCACAATTCCCGCGTGGAATTTTCAATTAGACAAACTATCACGGTGATCGTCTGTCGCAACACGAGAGACGTTTTTGCGGTGGATCGGCGACAGAGCGATTCGGACTCGACGGGAAAGTGCTCGAATTTGCTTCTGAAAGTTTTTCTCTCCCAATTATATTGCATTCAACAAAATGAAAACGGATTACGCCATGGATGAAATGCAAAAGAGTAAGTGTGTGTGTTTTTATTAACGTCATGTGAGAATTAAGTTTCTGTGAGTTTCTTAGTGTCATTTGTATGTAAGTAATAATCTGCAATTGAATTTATTGATTAGATTTTTTTTTTCCTAGATTCATGAGCTTATACATACATACATAAACTCACGCCTGTATCCCCGAAGGGTAAGCAGAGACCAGGGACTACCACTTGCCTCGATTCTGACAGATCACTTTCGCTTCCTCAAAATTCATTTGTGAGCTTATATCTGTTTTAATTAAGACAAAATAAGCCTGTGAAAGATTAGGTTACCAACAAAAGTTTATCTGATTTTTTTACGAGTAACAAGTGCGAGTAGTACTCGCCCACCGAGGGTTCTGTACCAATTTGTAGTTACCGAGCTTTACTTCAAAGACAATTTTCTTCATGATTTAATTACAAATGTATAGTTTTCAGATTTTTCCCTGTACTTGTAGTATAAAACGATATTACTTTGATAGTTCTAGGTCAACGGAAAGTACCCTATAAATTTTGATTCCCTTGAGAGTGTCGAGATATACGTTTTTTGCGTCATAAACGGCCGCAACTTTTTTCTAAGTTAACTTAGAAGTTTGATTATTGCACAGCCTCAAGGGACTATAAACTTGAGTATATGGTGTTTATTTCAACTCGATACCTTCACGCGTTCCCGAGATAAAGGGTCTAGACAGACAGACAGACGGACGAACGGACGGACGGACAACAAAGTGATCGTATAAGGGTTCCGTTTTTCCTTTTGAGGTACGGAACCCTAAAAAGTGTAGTGAGACAAATGTCTTCTGTACTTATATTTTCGTAAATGTAAATTAGTTTGCATTGATGAATACAGCCTCCAATTTCTGTGCTGCCGTCTTACATAATTTCTTTCACCCAGGTGCACGTGATTTATTTTCATAACTATGAAGTTGCAATTTTATGATGCCTTATCTCTACGGCCTGATCTACTTACCTACCTTACAGAGTCTGATGATATATCACAATAATCGATCAAATTTGGATTCACCCTCTTCTGTAGATACTTGTTTTATGTACCTACTTGGATCATTGTCAGGACGCCCCAGTTTAGTACTATTTGACAGATTATCTTGTTCTTGGTTGCCTAGAGCATTTTAAATGGCTTAGAGATAGTTGAACACAAAAAAGCAATACAGTAATTTGTTTAACTCTCTAACATTTAATAATAAAAATAAAATATATAAACATTAATTTCTGTTCGTTACCCTAGAGAACGACTGGGCCGATTTGGCTAATTTATCTTTTTTTATGTTTGTGGAAGTTCAGGGAAGGTTTAAACGGTAAGTAAAAAAAAAGATTATATACCCGAAACCGGCGTGCGTGCATGAAACGACTAATGAATGTTGAGGAAGCGAAACTGATCTGTCAGGATCGTAGCAAGTGGCAGTCCCTGGTCTCTGCCTACCCCTCTGGGATACAGGCGTGAGTTTATGTTATGTTATAGGTGATACGAACTTAACGGGGTCGTCTAATAAAATATAAAAAAAATGTTGTAAATAGGAATTGATTTTGCCAGTTTTACGAATTCAATTAAAACTTATTACTTAAATAGAAAATCTGCTTCGTTTTGTGATTACATAACCAGATGTAATAATAGCTAAATAATTCGCTATTCATTCATTATTTACTCAAAAGCTAGTGCGATCAGCAAAAAGCCAAACTGAAAGAAAACAAAAAAAAAAATTCCTTCACTTCGTTAAGTGAGGGAAATAAAATTTTGCTCTTAGTCTGGGTATATTTCTACGTGTGATGCTTGCCTGGTCATCACATCACAGGGCCAAGACAATGTTACGTTTTATCTCTGAATTTTATAATCTTCTGAAAGGTGTCATAAAGTAGCATCGCCGACTATAATTAAGTCACTCGTAAATTAGTAAGATCGACTGATACTGAAAACTCCTATAAACGTCTAGATGCGTGTAAAAGACTCGTAAGTCGAATGGAAATGTCAATTAACGCTTACCGAGCTTCACACAAAAGCGATTAAGGTATTAGAACAGGTGTAAACTACTTTTTAATGGCTGTTTGTGCGGCCTATCCCTCTGTTGTTTTGGAAAAATTGTGAAATACGAGGTAGTGGGACTATTATAAAATTACTATCGATTTCATTGTCTTGGGCTATTTTTTGTTTCTGAGGTAGAAGAAAGACTTGCACCATATGCAACAACTACGGGGAGACTTTGAATTCGTTCACCGATTTTTTTAAATGGGCATTATTCTAACCATGATTCAGACTTTGGTTCGGTCGTCTTGTGATCGGCGCCTGCCATCTCAGTTGTTTTTTTAAATGTTGACACATTTCGGACGGCAGACTCTTAAGCATTTAACATATTAGAAAAAAAACCAATGTTACGGTACTTCCTACCAGTTTGAACTTGGATTCACAGTTTGGAGCCAAAGGTCGGAAAACACGAATATTTACAAATATGTTATACCAGTACTAAATAAATCACTAATGATACTGTTTTTCACAATGATAGGAAGATTCCCCCAAAATATTGCTAACGGTTTCAAAATCACCCTGTAGAAGAAATGTACTAGCAGATGTTGGACTTCATTTGATAGCGGTGGTAGCATTGTCGGTAGGCTTGGCTCACATTCAAAACGTCGTGCTTCCGAACCTCAGCATGTTTATAACTTACGAACATTCGTGAATTTGTAGAAGCAATACCACTCGTTCATGATGAAGAAAACATCGTGAGGAAACCTGTGTGCACGAGGTGTTCACATACCTCAGCGCTTGAAATTGGCAATCCACGGCGGCCATCTCTTTCTGAGCGATGGCCTCTGCCATACCTATATTATAATTTGGTAATTGTAGGATGTATATTATAATTTGTTTATAAGTACAGTGCGCAACACATAAGAATAAACTTTATTTAACAAAATTACAAAGAAATACATACAGTAGGTACGTTCGTACATGATCAAAATAAGGTACCTACATAATTAAGTTAGTAAACCACAGACCACATTTTAGGAAAATACCTGTAAATACCTACATGAAACTTAGACATACAAAGTTGTCAAAAATGGGCCAGTCTCAGCATGATGCCAAAGCAGGGCTTTGGCGCTGGTTTTCAGACCGAACCATGAATCACACATTTTTACGTTTGCACATCAACATTTTTACGTTTGGACTCACTCTCTCTAACATAAATTACTTTTTTGTGTAAAATTATTGATATCTGTCTCTATTCTCTACTGCAACATTCAAGGCTGTTCTTCTAACAGAAAAATGAGTGTACTTTCGACAAATGTGGCTTGAGGTGGCACCAGAAAATAAAATCAGAGATATTTAAGATTTGTCTTTGCCTTGATCTTAGTTTTAATAAAGCTCATAATTTTAGCAACCAATTTTCCTTCTCAAAAACTATTTTATAAAAAATAAAAGCCAAATAATTAATAAAAATATTTAAATAAAAAATAAAAATCAATTTCAAAACACTTAAAAGTTAGAAATCATTTAAAAGAATACCTTTAAATTAGAAGTTCGTATACATGTGTACTTTGGAGTCAGTGCCAAAATATATATGCTGGTCATGAAACTGGTCACCAACTACTTACCCCCGGTTTCTAGTACGCTAACAGTCTTTTAATCCACTGTAAACGGCTGTCAGTTGGTTTTTTTTGTAGGCACTTTGACCAACTGGTAGCTGTCAACAGTACATTAACACACTGTTTGCGTACGATTAACCGGGGGTCATTCTTTTATAATCATTAAATTTGTTAGAATGTGCGAGTGAGATGGATGCCAAAAGCAACTTTGTGACAAAAATGTAAAGGTTGATCAGCTGGCAACCGTCCGTTGAATAAATAGAGGTCACAATGGAATGTTTATACAAGTGGCTGGGTTCTTGAAAACTGCCTCTGTTTATCTGCTTGGTTAACTTAACGCTTGGTTTGTTTTACATGATTGATGCTTCACGGTTTAATTGTGTATACGGAGTAGGTAACAAGACGACATCGAAGGCCGGCTTAGGAGACGGTGGAGAGATAATCTCGACCAACATCTGTCGGAGTGGTCTGAGGTGGCCTAGGGCCGAAAAGTCGGGCCTGAAATGGAGAAGGTCTTCACCCAGTAGTGGAACACAAACATCGAGGCTACTTGAAGAATACGGAGTGTTATAGACTGGTGTACAGTTGTACATACTTCTCGAAAGTCATGTATTTATTGCAGTGGAACCATGACTGGAGAATAAATTAATGGCTTAGAAGATGTTTGTTTCAAAGTCGCACTTTTTTGCATACTTCGCAGAAATGCATTTAGGATCATATATTATACTTAACTTTTCTTTTCTTTTTTGGAAACCTCTCCCATGATTATGATCATTAGTATATACGAGTATATGTATGATCATATTTTTCAGTTTTCTTGCAGAAGACGCGTTTAAAGTTCCAATGGGCAATGTATTCATAGCAACGGGAGCTCTAACAAAGCCGAGCGCTGGTTTAAATCTTCGCTCTATATCACTGAACAGAAAATCTGTTCTATGCTCCTTATCATATGGACTCTGAAAGTTACGCGTCCATTAATTGTGGATAACGACTATGTTGAAATCATCTCCCACGACACAGATCTGTGCCTAAACTAGTATGGGCCACCTATACGTTCCATACGTGTGGCGCCTGATTAAGAATAGAAGAAGACGAAGAAGAAAGACTTATATTGGGACAAATTAACACATCACAAGAAAAAAAGGCATAACAAGTAACATAAATACAACATAATACAAGACAAAGTCAGAGCGTCAGAGTGCATCCTGTGGTGTGTCAAAGTCAATAGCGTCACTCCATTTCCTTCCGTGGATGTCGTAGATGGTGACTAAGGAACTCAATTACCAGGAGACGGGCAGCAGCGTCTTCCTGAGATTCCAACCACATACTGCGATCGCCAATCCGCCTGCCAAGCGTGGCGATTATAGCAAAACCTTTCATGGTTATGAAAACCAGGAAGAAGGAGGCCTATGTCCTGCAGTGGGCGTCAAGTGGCTGATGATGATACGTTCCATTCCGCGAGGGCAGTTGAGGGGTTAAGTAATTTTAGGGTAACTCTTATATGTACACAAAACGATGGCGTATAAAACTCTATGCTTCTCTTTGCCAGGGACGAGCTCGATCCTCGGCCTGTCCGACGTAACGGACAACAAGCTGATCTGGCGGCAGCTCCTCGCCGAGCTGCTGGGAACGTTTCTCTTGACGTCAATCGGTGTCGCCTCATGCATAACCATCACCGAGGCCAAGGCGCCGCAGGTCATCAGCATCGCCATCTGCTTCGGACTCATTGTCGCTACAATAGTGCAGGTGAGTTGCTGATCGAGAGACAGCGAGCAATTGCTTGCTCCTACTCCCTATTAAATGAGGTATGTACCTATCATTTGGACTTAGATAGGCTGATTATGGACTTAGATAGGTCAATACGAACAACTTTACTTTAGTGGAACATCGGAATCACAAAAAATGGCAGCTGTTACACACTGAAGCTACGCGATTTTAAAGTCCGTCGTTGTCACGAAACAATAATATCTGCAATAACTAAATTTTTAGGGATATAATTATAATTGTTTCGTGATATCGATGGACTTTAAGATCGCGAAATAATATCAGATTTTATGAGACTTTCGATTACTGTTTTACGAGCATACAAGGAGTAAGAATTTAGGCATGCAACCATAACTATCGCAAACTCGGTATATGTACCTGATTACTGTTTCAGTAGTACATGCAAACAAGCGTGCTGCAACCCACTATCATATTTACAATACTAAATAAATATAAACGACCCAGTAAGTACATACATAAAATGATACAAGATAAGATTAAATTAAATACCAGCTGTTTTCTTTCGCCGCGGTGGGACTACAGAGCTCTTACATGGCTCTTTATACGGCCAGAGTCAACAATGAGCTTATCTTACTTTGAATATAAAATAGAACACAGATTAAAATAACCAGAGGATTCATTGTGGCATCGGCTCAAAGAATGTTGTACTAGAGAGAATCTAGTTGTAGAATCTCAAAACTATAATACTTAGATGGTTTTCTCCATATACATACGAAATTGGGCTCTACTAGTCAATAATGACTGCCTCGTTGGTGCAGCCGTTAAGGCGCTTTGCTACCAAAACAGAGGTCGTGGGTTCGATTCCCACTCGGGGCTGCCGTACATTTCTACAAATGGCAATTGTCTGGGTGTACTTTCATGTTTGTAACGACCTTGCCTGGTTACCATAGCACAGGGTATCCTAGTTTGGGACCAGGTCAAGTGATTGTGTTATGTGAAAGTTATTATTATTATTAATACTAACGTCTTTTATTATGAGGGTATCTCTAAAATCATGAAAACATATCAGCTGTTCCATATATTTCGATGCCGCATTATTATTATTTTTTTTTCATTTAATTTAAACATATAGTTTTGCACATAGCTTAACTTATGAAAAAAACATTAACTTAGTATGGAATAGCTGATAATTTATTTATTTTTACCATTTTGTGATCTTTTGAAAACACTTAACAGTTGTTTCAGTTAATATACGCCATCTTGCATTACTACTCTTGTATATTGTTTTCTGTTTACGCACTAATTCTTTTATGTTCACTTGGTACAGTTACGGTGCTATTTATAAAAATACATTTTCACTCAAATGCAACTTAAATAGTCTGTGGCCTTTCCCTCTACTGCAGACTATTCAAACTGCATTAGAGGAGTACTTTATGGTATCCTGTTTTTACAAGTAAGAATGCAAGGCTTTTGTCTGCACGTTTGTCGTCATGGACGCTAGTGTTCAGTGTAGTAACGTAACGGTATGTGTAGTGTAAGCGGGTGTCGCAAAGCCCCCGTAAGCCTGCTAATCTCGCTCGAGTACACACCGGCTACTCGATTTACGACGCCACTCGTAAAGATAACAAAACTATCCCAATGTAAGCGCATACTTGGCGGGAACTAAGGGCCTACCGCGAGTCAATCGGAACGATAAACAGAAAAAAAACCTGAAACTACTAAGCAGGGAACCTAGGTATGAGTGACAATGTTCTGATATATTATTTGTTAAAATCTGACGATGGGTTATGGAACTATTTAAGTAATTCATTAATTATGTAATTACTAGGCTGTCCCGACGAACTTCGTACCGCCACAGAATCCGTTCATACGATTCTTGTTACCATGGCAACGCAATAAATAAACATCTTAGAGTTTGGCTTGTAAAGGATTACGGAAACAATAAAATATTATCCCACGGGAACGCATTCCCGTGGTATCAAGTATCCTATGTCTCAATTCAGATCTTTGTCTATCTGTATGCCAAGTTTCATGTAATTCCATTCAGCCGTTATTGCTTGATTGAGTAGATAACACACATTCAAACATCTTCACAAACTTTCACATTTATAATATTAGTAGGAAGTAGGATAGATCGGGTATACTTACTTACATAGATTCATACGAGCCAAACACATTATCCATCTTTTGTGCTTTGGAGTCGGGAAAAAGTCTCGTATTAATATTGTTTCGCCTACCAAAAGTATTTGGGTACGGGCACGTATCGTCCTGTTTATAGATGGGTTCTGCACTTTTGTTTCAATACTAAACATAAAATATGAGGTAGTTGTCGTTGATAGTCAATTGTGTAGAGAAAAATGTTATTGTTTGCGTCAATTTGCGTCGTTGAAAGGAATTCCACCGCAGATGTAGTTTTCAGAGCATTTTATTTTCAGTCGATTGAACGTCAACCTTTACGTGGGTGCAATTTACTTCTTACGTAGTAGACGACTTTGTAACAAAAATGCAAAGATCAATCCGCTGTCGACCAACGAAGATTTATCACACTGATATGTTGAGGCAGCTTAGGTTTCCTCACGGCGTTTTAATTTTTTCTTCTTTTTCTTAGATTGGAGTTCTGGAAAGATGAAAAAATATTTTCTTCTGTTGATTCTGAACATAACACAAATTAATTTAATTTTATCTTCATTTGTTTTCAAAACAAAATATGTAGTATTATACCGTCCTTACAAATTTCGGCGTCCTTGAGTGATATTTAGAAAAATACTACAATGATATGCAGAAAGAATCTTGCCCTTTAAGAATTTAAGTAATATGACATTTTATATAGTTATATATATATATATATATATATAGGTTTCAAAGTGCGCAGGTTTCTTAAGAATTACCGCAAAATGTAGGGGTTATGCTAGTCTCTCATAAAAAGAGGCTCTAACCTTTTTCACGTTGTATTTTCGCCACAGAGCCCAATGGTACTCGCATCAACCATTGCTTGCTGTCACTCCAAAGCATAAACAAACATTATATTACCTCACATTGACTCGTGCGTACCTCCTATTGAAACCAGCTGTACACAAACATTGCTCATCCGCTCTTTCTCACGCGGGGTAGGTATGCAGGTACAGTCGACTACAGGTCAAAATTTATATTTTGGTTCAAAACTCAGGCGACTGTCTAGCTAAAACAATTAAAGTCACTGAGTAGAGTGCACTTGCATATAGACGACAGCACGGCAATTTTTACATTTCAGTTCGAAAGTTGCCCGTAATGTAAATTAAATAGAAGTACCTGGATGACCGAGCTTTCTTTGGTTAATCGTGATTTTTGGAAACTATGTTTAGATAGGATGAAAAAAAAAGGGAAAAATAATAATCGAACCGGAGACATCTGGACTCGAACCGGGGTGTTCTGGTTTCGGGACAGCCTGATTTCCCACCTGAGCTAGTACAACCTCAAAGGTGCTGGCGAAATTTACCTTCGTATTTTAATGACAGCATTGTGGCAGTTTTTCATTGCCTGAAAACACGGATAAAACGACGTTTTCTAAAAATAAACCCAGCTACATCGATATTTATCGCCCCCGAAACCCCTTGCATACTAAATTTCATGAAACTCGCTCTAGGTGTTTCCGAGATTCAGATATTTTATATGTAAGAATTGCTCGTTTAAAGATATTAAATGCATACATTACAGGTCGATGTGCCGCTGATTGTTCAGTCATTGACATCTTCTAACTCGATGGTCACATGTTGATGTTGTTCACACTAAGAACTCTAATGCAGGTTACGGCTACGTGTATTTTCCACCGTACAGTCGACAGCCCGTGAACTATTATGCCTGCTACACGCTTGCTTCGGCTGCGGTTCATTACATACAAATCACAGGGTGAAACAAACTCTACTCGTCAACACGAGAAAAAAAAAATTGTAGAAAATTTTAAATCCCGAAAAAATGTTATCAGTCGTGTTGAACTTACCACTTGTGGCATTAAAATGTAGGGAACAGCGGATACATTTTTTACGATTTCAAAGATTTTCCCGTAGTAAAAGTTTTTCGTCTTGACGATCAGAAACGGACACAGAGGGGGTTTAGTTATCCTATATAAAATGCTACTTAGTGGCTGGGTCGCCACTGCGACCGTGTGCCTTTGTGTGCCTTAATACACGTGCACTCTACTGTACACTATACAGTTGCATTACGGGCGAATTTGCAACAAAAGTGAAAAAAAACGTTCAGCTGCGACTGTACATTGCGTAGGTGTACCTATCGTCGAACTTTGTATAACTCTAGTGACCTCCGATTGAGAGATAGAATATTCTACGCTCTTATACCTACGAAGTTGCTTGAGTGGGATTCATAAGAGCCGTATCTGTACATTTCACGGGATAAGAAAATCTATTTTTTTATCTATACAGCCTTAATCAGTGGTTGGCCAATAGTGCGATTAGGCAACCGCTAAAGCCAGCCCCCCCGATTTCCTGATCTCCTGTCAGTCTCGTCAATTGCCTTCTGGGTAAGAGAATTATTGGTACCAAATTTACAGGCGAAAATATTTAGGATCGAAGTGGAACTAGGGAAATCAGGGTTGGAACCATCAAAGCACCAGCTTAGAAAATTGCAAATAGACTAATCAAAAATAAATTTGAGCCTTGCAAGAAGTTTCTAAAATTTTGCTAGTGAATCCTCTAAAGTTTTACTATGTTCTCGAGCACCTCATATAATGAACTAGAAAATGATAAACTACCGGTTATTTACAGTCCTATTTCATATTGTAAATTTGAAAGTTTGTGAAGATGTTTGGATGTTTGGATATTTGTTACTCAATCACGCAATGAATGCATTTAGATGAAATTTGGTATTGAGATAGTTTGAGTTCCGGGGAAGGACATAGGATACATTCCATCCCGGAAATTACTCATTTCTTGCAGACGAAGTCGCGGGCAAAAGCTAGTATCGCATAAGAGAAACTATATAGTATTTTAAAGCAATTGGAATGATATCCAACCGTTAGTTAAGTATAATTTGCCCATTTAAAGTGCAGTAAGCACACCCATTTTCTTCATAATCAAACAGCAACGCACACTCCAATGTTATTCCACGCCCACATGTGTATATTACCTTGATTATATGCCTGTGAACCGTACACTTATGTCTATGTTAGATCAGTGAGAAATGCGATGGGTCATTGACCATGAACGCTTTGTGCCCAATCTGATACTATGTTATGCAAATTAACTGTAGTGTGATTGTCATGTGGGTGTTTTGACTAAGTACGCCTTGTAAATGGATATAAGTGCACTTCGGGTAGGTCTCCTCTGTCAAGAGCACAGTTTGATATGGAATTGTAGAAGTTTTATCCAACGTTGTTTTTACAAACCAATCATGCTTAGTGCAAAGCTTAAAAATATGCGCGGCGAGAGGAAACGTTTTTCGTTTCATGCTACTGAGAGGAATGATCAAAAACTGGCTGAACTGAACCGGTAGAAAAACCGGCCAAGTGGGAGTCGGACTCGCGCACCGAAGGTTCCATACATAATATATTTCTTAGCCAAAATGTGTTTTCTTTCATTCAGTTCGCGACCCTCAGCGGGAGACGGACTCACACACACACAGACTGACAGACAGACAGACGAACGGACGTGACGAAACTGTAAGGGTTCCTTCTCGACTACGGAGTCCTAAAAATCTCGTGTCACAGTGTTTGTTATCGCACTCCTCCGATAAGGCTTCACCGATTTTTATGATTTTCTTTTGTGTATATTTGGTAGGTCTGAGAATAGAGCTTAGGCTAATTAATATGGCAAAATAATGTTTGCCGAGTCAGATAGTAATATTTATTATTTATTTATTTTATTTATTTATAAGGTTCTAAGGAGGTTCAATAAGTAATGAGAATGAATAATATTGCAATAAATTTCTATCAAATGTTATATAACATTTGATAGAAATTGTTGACCTTTTATAGTCATAGACCTCCCTCATGGTCTTTCATGACCAGGGCATATATTTTGGACACCGACTACAAATTATACTTCTACAATAGTAGGTATTGTAGAAGTATAATTTACATATAATATACATACATACTTTTACTTTAAAGGTATTCCTTTAAATTATTTAACTTTTTAGTGCTGTAGTGTTCTGAAGTCGGTTTTTATTTTTTATATAAACATTTTTTTCTTAATCTAAAATTCTCTTCTTAAAAAACCTTCATCTTGATTCCCTAAAAACCTTGTACTGCGGCGATCACTGGGTCATCATCGATGAATTGTTGGCCTCTTATAAATTCTTTCAATTTTGGAAACAGATAAAAGTCTCTACGAGCAAGGTCTGGAGAATATGGAGAACTTTCTACCAATTCGAAGCCAGCATCATTGATGGCAGCCATTGCAACTTTGGACTTGTGCGCTGGGGCGTTATCTTGATGAAAAAAACAACTTTAGTGAGTTTACGGCGCCGATTTTTGCGTATTTCGTCAGGTAACTTTTTGATTTGTTCTGCGTACATATTCGTACGTACGTACATAATCATCACCACCCTTGGCTTTTCCACAAAAGAGAACCCATGATCTTGCCGGCGGATGAAACAGCCTTGAATTTCTTAAGGGTCGGTGATGATGGTCTCTTCCAAGTCATGGATTGTTTTTTTGTTTCGGGGTCGTAATGGTGAAGCCATCTTTCATCCATAGTTAGAAACCGAGCCAAAAGCCGGCCTTGTTGTAACAGTTCCAAACAGCTTTGTGAAATTCTCAGCCTGGATCGTTTTTGTTCGGCCGTTAGCATTCTAGGCACCCAACGCGCTGAGACTTTTTTCATTCCCAAATGGTCATTTTATCTTTTCTTCAGTTACTGCATAGCAGTCGTAGGGCGCTCAGGGGAGCGCGAGTCGTCATTAGTGGATATTCTCCACCTTAAACTCAGCACACCAACGCACAAACATAGAATAAGGAGGAGCATGATTTACTTATTCCGTAGTAAAATTTTTCAAACATAGATATTTAACTACCACGCGAACTTCAATTTTCTCCATTTTCTATTACTCGTTGCGACAGAATACACGTAAGAACCGTTTATGATAAAAAAACAAAAGAGCATCAAACTTTTTTTATTTTATTATGTCAACAAATAAGTGGGCTAAGCCTGCCAGTATTTTCTTTTTCTCTATCCAAGGGGTTTATACCTCATTCTCGCTACTTATTGAACACCCCTGAAAATTTCGTCTGGATACTTATTACATTTCAACAGAAAAAGCCCTATATAAGTCACACAGGCACGCAAGCAGCCGTCATAGGGATCTCAATTAATTTCGAGAACGGAACCCTAAAAGAAGCAGAATTTGAAATTTTAGAAACGCGCGTAGCGATCGCTATTCTGGCAATCCAATTTCTTTTTTCCTGTCCGTGTTACTTTTTGCGGCCAGTGTTGTATTGTATTATGTTGCAGCAAATGGCATTGGCTGTTTCTATCGACAATATTATTTTATCGATGTCAAAAGAAACAATTACCAAATCTTTAATTCAATATGACAGCGTATCTGCTGCAGAGATGCCGATAACATTCGAATTTAATCGCGAGACATGATTAATTTGCCTACGGGCCAATACACTTTGATGTTTGTTGAAAGATAATGTTCAGCTTGATAGTTTTATTAATTTGTTGTGGAAGTAACGAGGACTTACGGATGGTAGCGTTTTGAGGCTGCGTTTTTAGTTGACCTTTTGGTCTGTGTGTGGCTTGAGGTATCAGTCATTTTCTCTGCGTCGAGTTGCAAACTGGTTCGGTACACGGCCCCGAATTATGCGTCTGTGTTCCCGTCAATTAGACAGAAGGTACGTCTCGACATGATTTTGGCGTCATTCTGTAGTTTCATTGTGAAATTACACAAAAGTAATTTCTTCTCAAATGCATTATTGAACTAATCTTAAACTATGAAGGCAGGATGTTAAAAAAACACGGAAAGTTTCTGAAACGCTGAAAGTTTCGTGACCAGAATTTGCAGCGGGGCATAAGTAGTATAAATCAGCTAGTTTGAGATCTCGGCATCAAGATGGTTTTAATTCATTGCGCGTTGAAATTTCATTAACATTTTCTAAAAGAAACCTTGAAAATGACAAAAATATGGAAAAAATGGTGTGACTTTGAACTTCAATATCTCCTAAGACCTTGATTTTCCAGCCATGGTTCCTTTAGGAAAAATGTTCGCAATAATTCAGAGTAAACCTTAAATCAAGAATTGGTTGTATATTACTCGTATTTTGGAATATTTCGTGAATACTGTTATTTTTATACCGCTACGGTTTAAATAAAAAAGATTTTTCCGATCTATATATAACTCATATGGAGAATTTGTTACACTCTATAGCAAACTCTACGTTTGCTATAGAGTGTAAAAAATTCTCCATATCTATTTGCAACGGTTTAATTCGTCTATACATGCAACTTTTACAATAGTTATGGTTATAACTAGCAACTCATATCATCTAAAAACTCGTGGTCAATTTTTATAGAAAATTAAATGAAAATAAGATCAGATTTTTAGAAAGTGGTTTCATTTATCGATACCGAAAAAAAGTTTATAGGTTTTACATTATTTCAATACCGTGTTGTATAGTGGCGAACGCGTGATGGCGAATTGGAAATGGTGGTGGCAGAGAACTTGAGTTTTCACAGAAATCACAAAACCTAGGAAACTGATTTGTGGTAAACATATTCTGAAAGAACCGGCGTGTGTGCGGGTTGCGGGACGCCGTTCAAATTTTATCACTGCGTCACCTTAAAGCGAACCTTCCGTGTACCCCACGGTTCGCATGCGCGATCCTGCCCACCGATTGCACAACATTCGTCATCCGTCAATCGGCAAGATTAGCTCTACAATAGAACAATGTGGTCTACGTGTATCGTGATCTGCATGTCGTTTAGTCGCGAGCGATATTGTCACTGCTGTAGGTCGATACATGCAGGTACAACATAT
This sequence comes from Yponomeuta evonymella, assembly GCA_963969515.1. Taxonomy (NCBI): domain Eukaryota; kingdom Metazoa; phylum Arthropoda; class Insecta; order Lepidoptera; family Yponomeutidae; genus Yponomeuta; species Yponomeuta evonymella. Next base: position 4,444,802 of record OZ018347.1, read on the forward strand.
ATAAACAAACTCACGTCTGTATCGCGGAGGGGTAGGCAGCGACCAAGGCTTCCCACTTGCCCACGATAATCACAAACTAAACTATGCAAGGTCGCACATATTATTAAGGTACTTAATAGAGCGTATTGTTAAGACCTATTCAACAAAATGGAGTAAGTATCAACGCTTCGACGCTGGCTGACCCGTAGCAAGCTTACAACATTCATCCTAGGTCCTTTGGTAACGAACAGAAACGGCTTTAAAACGTGCTAATTTGCTAAAAACATACGTTTTACGGCGTTTACAAGTCGTCTCGCCCGTTTAATGGACCCTTTAGTGTGTCTGATCGTAAAAGCAGCAACGAATGTTGAAGGTTCCCAAACATCGACCACGTCTAACCAAATGTTTACATAGTATTTAACTGACTAACTAGATAGTGGTGTTTAGTATCGATGTATACAGGGTTAGTTTGTCGTTTACAACTTTTGTTCTACGACATTGAAAATTTTTCTTTTTATAAAAAAATACGCGGTTTTATGTGGCGCTATCTGATAGTTAATGTTTGAAACAATAGTTGTAACATAGGAGCATTGTACTATATAGGACAATGGTTTACTGAAGGCATTGGTCTAGCGCGTAAAGCTGGTATGTATTGTATATGTATCTTATATAGTCCATATAAAAGGCCTATATCCGTATAAAAGGCAAACGTGGGCTGATGATGGTAGTCTATATCAAGTTCATGAAACATGTAAACGACAAAGTCTTATTCGACATCACCGAATCTTTATGAATTATACGATCAATATGGTTCGGTCCATCGTCCACTGTCACTGCCGGATTGGAATGAATCTTTGTAAACACACATTACAATACCACATAGCGAGGTTTAAAAATATTTTAATTGTAAAAAATATTAAAAAGGAAATGAGCGAGGTTTTCGCAAATTACAGTTTTTTTTTATGTTAAAACCAAAATTCTCTGCAATTGTTTTTCTGAGTTCTTTTTTAACCCTGCAACCAGACCTTTATGTGTGACATTGCAATATAGGTAGGTATTCAAAAACATTCATTCTAAACCGCCTCATTTTTAGGGTTCCGTACCTCAAAAGGAAAAAACGGAACCCTTATAGGATCACTTTGTTGTTTAGAAACTAAAACCTACGTTTGTATGTAGTTTTTACGCTGCAGCGAGTTCCTAACACATTCATCATTTATTGCTCCATACATTTCTCTTCACTTTCTCGAGTGCTGTCAACGCGAGCGAGTATAAACGCGGCAAAAAATATAAAACGATACTGTTCTCTTTTTGATAATCAACGCAGTGAACGAAAATAAGAAATGAAAAATGGACCCGTGAGTAGTGTCGGACGTCGAGAGTGCTCCAAATGAATGGGCACGGACAGACGGACAGACAGTATTGTTTTGATGAATAATATGTCTATTAAAGACCATACAACTTTTGACCAGATAATGCAAGGTTTTGGTTTGCAATTGGTTTGGAACGAAGAAATCTCAAAACAATATTCAATCGTCGGAAAATTATGTAAAAGATCTGTAATCCTGTGAAAACAGGAGTCAGGAAGTATGTTTGCCGTTTTTAGGGTTCCGTACCCGAAGGGTGCCACACGGGATCTTATTACTCTGCCTCCACTGTCTGTCTGTCCGTCCGACCCTTAAAGGCTATCTTTGAAACCGTAATAGGTAGCAAGTTGAAATTTTCACAGAATATTTTTTGTTACGGCGGATTACCTAACAAATACTAGCGTTCTAAAAATTATAAAAAGTAAGGGACAAACGTAATTTTTTTGCAGTTTTTTGCTCGATATTCATAATCAATATTCAGCCCCCCTTAAATATTTATTTTATTCTGTTTTCAGTATTTGTTGTTATAACAGCAACAGAAATACATCATCTGTGAAAATTTCAACTGCCTAGCTATCACGGTTCATGAGATACAGCCTGGTGACAGACAGACAGACAGACAGACGGAAGGACAGTGAAGTCTTAGTAATAGGGTCCCGTTTGGCACGCTTTGGGAACGGAACCCTAAAAAGGACACGGATGGATACTTTCATCTATGGACGATCTGGCACATCTGGAAATGGCAGACGATCTGTGCCTAAGCAAGTGCTTGAATAAAATGCAAAGTTGACTGATCTGCAAAAAACCGCGGAGATGGCCGGTCTGAAAGTCAATGTTGAAATTTACACATTTAGGAATAATATAAATACTTTTATCACTTTCTTTTTTGCACGCCTACCTTAAGTTTCGCCTCTCCTCTTCCTCCTTCGCATTGACTGGTAGAAAATGCTATTAGCATTATATCCACGGAGATCACCATTTGGACACTTTTGTGCAATAAAGAATTAATCATATGACATTGAGTGAATGGAGATGGTTAAGTGGGTGATCTGCCGATCTCGTCGGTGCTATATTTTGCTTCTCCTGTGTAAATTGTTTTTAAATATTAGACTAAATGGCGAAGATATCTAGTAAAACCTATGGCCTTTTTCCTCACCTAACAATACAGTCCACAAGCTCTTCAGCAACGACAACGCTCTCCGCCCTGCTGAAGGGTGACCCCTAGTCTCAACCACATAGTTTGCTAAGGGCAGACCAATAAAGCTAGAGAAGCTTTTGCCCAACTAACCGACCTCTGGGAAACTGCCTGCGTATCCAGATCACGAGGATTGGCTTATTCACGTCCAACGTGCCTAAGGTCATACGGGTGTGAAATATGGAAAGTCACAAAGGCAGTATCGCACGAGATCCAAACCTTCATCGATAATTGCTTACATACGAAGCATCCTTAAAATACACTTGACTAACACCATCACGAATACGGAGCTCTGGAGAGGCACAAGACAAAAACCTGTCACCGAGTAAATTTATCATCATGCTCATCAGCCACTTGACGCCCACTGCAGGACAGCCTTAGCCTATACTCTGAGACGAACTGCAGAATGCATTCCTATTACGTAGCTAATGGTATAAGCTGCCAAGGTTAAGGTAACTTAAATTATCTTATTGTAAATTGACCAGAATGGATTAAGTTGGTTAATTACTTAGTTCTGCAAGCAGTTCTCGAGTCATCACACAGTCATGCTTGTCATGGAGTGACTGGCATGTGTGCTCGGAATAGATATTTGTTTTGTACATTGGTAGAGTAATTTTAGTTACTACAATCTTGATATTGGCTGGATTTCCCTGGGTGCAAATCAGTGAACCGTTTAAAGAGAAAAATCGTTAAATACGGAAAAAAATTATTTGCTTGTCGTCGGTCATTCATTTATTTCATTCATTCAACGTTAAATAAGCGAAAGCTGGCGCGTACTAAAGGATAAAACACACCAACGCGGTGTCCATATTTTTTTAGAATTTTCGGAAAACGGAATAATTTACTTGCAAAAAATTAATTTGATAAATGTCGGTTGTCAAATGTCCACTTTTTGCTAAAAACGAATACTTTTGGCCTCATAGTCAAATACCAGTCGCTGTATCCGTATACGGTCTGGATTATTTGTACATACTATCTTAAAAAGTCAAACCTAACTTTGTAGACAATGGCCTCTCGAAAGCCTATAATATATTGTGCAATAATCCCCAACTGAAACTTTTTAAACCACCTGTTCAAAAATAGGTCCTCTCGTGATAAAAGTAGATTTATTTCGAGGCTTTCGTAGGCTTGATAGCCATCGGCGTGGGACCAACAACATAACGACAATATACTAGACGTTAAAACAGAGTCTAAAGCTCGCGAGAAAAGCTTCCAAACACAGTTGACCTACCTACGTATTACAGAAGTACTTACATGTATACTCAAGTGCATTTAATTTGATCCGGGTTTGCTCTAAAGTCTGTTTTTTAATTCGATGCAAAAAAGAGGCAATGTTATAAATATAACGTTATACTCGGTAGATTTTTGTTTTACTGTAAAAAAGTACCAAAAAAGTTATTGCATCAAAGACATGAATATTTAGTTACTCATAAACGAGAAGATAAATACTTCGCAAAACACACAGAATTTTTATTTGGAAGTAAAATGGGATTATAAGTTTTTTACGTACTAGCAACACTTGAATGTTGATAACCTTGGGTTTGAGGTTTGACGCATTCATGAAGACGTAATTTATTTTGAAACATTCCGTTTTTTTTCTTCGTTACGCGTTTTCGACAATTTTGGCTAGTTTTTCGATTGGTGTGGATGTAACATGTGAAAGAGTTTTCTATTGCTTAACGATTATGATAATGACCTAGAAAAGAACAATTAAACATTGTTATGGTGGCCCGATCGGGTCATTTAGAATTGCAAATTAAATAAATTATCTGTTTACTTTCTTTTGATAACAGGACTGAGTTTTGAATCTCATCCGTTTAGTTGAGACTTAAAATTAATACTGTAGGAAGGCCTTTAGATAAGAAGTCTAAACATTAAATACTAGCAACTGAAACTTTTTAGTTTTTAAGGTATTAATTTTTCAAAATTCAAAATTCGTTACGTATTTACGCCATTTTGACAACTTTTACGTTTTGAAACGGACGCTGCGTTTCGTTTCGCGTGTTGGGTGAACTTACTTCTATCGAAACTTCTCGGTTTTAAGGATTAAATATACATTATAACGTCGTAATTAACTCATTAAAATTTAAATTAAAGTTAAAAACATTAAATTCAGATAAGTTATATTATGTGAAATGGAGCAACATATTTTTTCGCATCTGCCATCTAGTTGTTTACCAACAAATTAGTCATCATTGGTCTAGCTAGCAGTTGAGAGCGTTTTCCGTACTCCTATCTGAGATACACTGTATGACTACCATGGCATTCTCCCAGCCCTAGGCTTCGAATTCTGCTGCTTCCCCGTCTGAAGAATCGAGTGTAATGCAAGTGTTGGACCCTTTCGAGCTACTCCCTACAAGCTCATCGTCAGTGCCTCCGTGTCCTTCAGATGTCGACCAGCTTGACGAATCGAGTGCAGTGGTGGACTCCTTCGAGTCGTTCTCTGGAAGCTCTACGTCACAACCACAAATGGATCATCTGGCCGAAGAATAAATTACCTTTCTGAGGAATTGAGGTCGCACTGTGAATAAGTCCTAATTTATGTGAACTAAATTGAAGCTGCAATAAGGTTTATAGTAATAAACTGATTGAAATTCTCAAAAACTACTGGGTTTTAGCAACCCTCAATATTTTGGCCAGATACTTTTCTCATACCTGCTTTGAAAGGAGCCAGATCATTGCTTAGAAAAGTCAGTTAAATTTAAACTTCTCGAATCGCAAACTACTAAACTGGAAAACGTAATTATAATTGAAATTTCTTGCAAAATTCTCCTAATGGTCCAGATGTTTTAAAACAAATATTATTTTCTATTGTCACAAGCTATCTACTTTCTTTCACGTTGTTACGTTTCTTTATGACAGTCTACAGCGGGTCAACCTTTACATTTTTGTTGCAAAGTCGTTCTTAACGTAACTGATTAGAGTGCACATCGGCTGTCGGCTGTACATAAAAATGTTTAATTTTTGCCAATAACAAATTTCAAAATTCTTATTTTTTTGGTGTTCATGCAATATTGTTTTTTATTAATAGTGGATAACGGTTTTCAGACTTTACCTTTTCTCCATAACATGTTATGTAGTCGATACCAAAGGTTAAGATCAAACTAAAGTAAATTTTGTTCTTGCTTTATAATAATAATCTCGACATCTCATCAAAAAGATCAATGTCAAGCAAAACCCGATACAGAGATAGCTAATGTAATAATTAACGTTAAGAGCATACGTTTTGGTTATAATAAAAGTTTACTATTAGGTCAAAATTTTTCTTATGAAATGAAGTAAAGAAAAACCGGCCAAGTGCGAGTCGGATCTGCGCACGAATGGTTCCGTACCATTATCTATTACATAAGCAGCCTATATACGTCCCACTGTAGGGCACAGGCCTTCTCTCAGGGAGAGATTACGGGCTTAATCACGACGCATGCCCACCGCGGATTGGCGATTTCAAGCAATGAGGTTCTGAATAGCTCAGATACTCAGGTTTCCTCACGATGTTTTCCTTCACGGTTAGCGAGTTCATCTTAATGCCAATTTTATTGCAAATAAACTTTTTATCTATCTATTTATCTATTTCAAGCGTCTACCTGTTGCCGTTACGAGTATTAATATCGAACAAAAAATGTCAAAAAATCACGTTTGTTGTATGGGAGCCCCCCTAAATATTTATTTTATTCTGTTTTTAGTATTTTTTGTTATAGCGGCGACAGAAATACAACATTTGTAAAATTTTCAACTGTCTAGCTATCACGGTTCATAAGATACAGCCTGGTGACAGACAGACAGACAGACGGACAGTGGAGTCTTAGTAATAGAGTTCCTTATCCTTTGGGTATGAAACCCCAAAAAAAATGCACAATTTATGATTTTTTATGAAATCAAAAATTTCATAAAATAAACATAAAACAAAAACAAAACGAACGTACGGCGTACTCCTTCTTAAGTATGTAAATATAGTAATTAAATTCCGAAAAGGGCACTAATTGATCCGAATGACAGAGTCAAGGCCAGACCCTCGGGCTGCGTGAAAGGGCCCTAAACACTTGGTAATGAGTCAAGATTATTGTACACTCACCAGCGTTCAGCGCAGACAGGGGCAGTTCTTATGAAGCTTGATATAAGGGCAAAATACAATAAAAAAAATCTTTTCTACTGTGTCGTTTCGAAAATTAGTTATTAATATTCAAAGTTATGTAATGAATAGTCATTGAACTTACTCACAGTTGTATTAATTACCTCGCTAAGTACTTAATCTTACAACTTCTTACCTTTTCGATTAAGAGAAGGTAATGCAGATGCACGTCTTTTGATAAAAAGTCGGCTTTGAATGCTTCGTGCGGGGGATGAGAGGGCAAACCGTGAGAGGTGATCGGCTCATTGTGAACATATTACTAAATTCATTGGGTCATTTAGCCACATTATTAGGTAAGTAATTTATTCGTTTTCCCAGCTTCGCTATAGATAACTTACAACACCTTTACTGCACCGCGTGTTCTATACTTTACATTTTACCTCAATCTACAAAGCACGCTTCCCGGCAAAATATGTAGTGATAAAATAAATCACGTCCATCGACTGTTAACAAATTCTGAACTAATTACATAGTCAGTAATAAATGGATGCCCTTTTCTCACATTCGGTGGACCCTTGTAACAGTCGTAAATTAGTCTAATTATTGCGAAACGTCCAGCCCAATTAATGAATCAATGTAATTATCTATTCTAACTTCACAATTCAATGTTACAGTTCACTAACAGAAAAATCGTAAACTTGACCGCACATTAAGCTTCGCGCAAAAGTTCTCAGCCATGCTCTTTGTTCTTGTAGATTATTTAAAATATTATAGTTTGATCGGTCGCCTACATTCAGAAATAATCGAAACTTTGGCTTCGGATTTCATTAGAAAACATTGATCCAATACCTATTATATAATCTACACATATGTGCCAGCTTCTCTCTCTTCCTCGTCCCATATCCACCCAATGCTTAGTGCGTGTATATTTATTCTAATTTATTCTAATGCTCGCCATTCGTTTCTTCTACTACGCTTACTAGATAAAACTAGATTTAATATGTAATTGCTTATCTGAGATTTTGCGTATCGTCAGTTCAAGGTTGCAACGATTTAGTTAATGTGTTTGAATCTACTCAATAAGGTATTAAATTACATAATTATTAGGTACAGACGGTCGATGACGTTTTAACTTCGTTCTTGAATTAGACCAAACGCTTGGTTGATTAACTAAATATCATTGTTTATATAGTATTATATACATGGATGCACTTTAGGTTATATTAAGGGAGATTTTGTATCGAAAATTTACTAAGCCTGAATAGTTACAAGACCAAAGAATGGGGAACTTGCGTTTAATTTGATTGGAGTGGCATCACTTTTGAACCATAGAAGACACATAAAAACTCAGGAAAATTTTAAAAATATAACCATAAGAATATAATTTTAGGTTTTCGGGGCTTCAAATATTGCGAAAAATCAAGTTCCTGTAATAATAAAAAACTTATTAGATTTTATCTTTTCATTAAATTCTAAATGTTTTTTAATGAGGGTGTAGATATATAAAAACCTCAGATCATATGATCTGAGATAAAAACATTATTTTACCAAAAAACAAAAATCATAAACGCTTCATATTTTATAAGGCGTGACGTGCAAATTGTGATGTGATAGCTTGAGCCCGATTTGTAGAGCGCATTTTGTAGCACGTGACTTTTCGAGAGGTCATATTATGAAAAGTGTTAGTCGTAGAGAATAAAACTAAACACGGTTATTTATCTTTTAACATGGCTTTTCCGATTATATTAAAACATATTTTAGTGCAAGTTCTCCATTGTTGTGCATGCATTTCATACGATGGTGAAGTCTACATAAAAAAATACACTATTCAAGTAAGTCTGATAAACTTTATGCTACTTGAAGCGAATCCGTAAATTATTCTGATGCGGTATGATTAAGCAATAATGTGATCCGTATTATAAAGAAATAATTGGGATTTCTTGCTCCTATGTATATCATAATCATGTTAACATTGACACGTAAAGGCTTCAACTTTAGCCCTTTAAATTATTTTGATAACAGACCGTGACATTATCGTTTCGCAACGCACGCGCACCGAGAAATAAGGTTAAAAAGTCACCGCCAAAGTATCGTTACTATAACCCCCTACTCTGATTTCGTCACTGAATTAATGAATGTGATTAATAAGAATAAAGAGGGACATGCGATGAAGTTACGTTGACTACTATAAGATTGAGTCATGCGTGAAATAAATGAAGTGCCACTTTTATTTAGTGTTTATAGTTAAACGGTCTTATTTATAAAAACACGATTCCTTAAAACACTCCTCGGTTTAAATATTCTATGGCAGAGGTAAAGACGTAATCACTGATTATTTAAATTGCCTCTAAGGAGTGTATTAGAGGAATCCTGTTTTTGTAAATAAGAACGTTAGTTTGTTGGTTCCTGCAAACGGGCTTTATGATACCCGGTTGAAGTATTTAAATAAATATTCAATTTAAAAATCTTGTTTTTAATCTTTGGGTTGTAACGCCGAAAACGCTTGCTCATCATTGTAGTGACGTCAGCGTCAATAAGTTTTAAAAAGAAAAATACGTAATTGTTTTTCAAATTCTTTGCTTTTCAGTCACCATCAAGTCACACTTTGGTTAAATAGATACTTGTAGCAAACTGACAAGCATCTTTACCGGTAGCTATCGACTCTATAAAGTACTTACATGCTCCACCGAATCCACACCGAAACGAACTTTGGCACAACTTACAAGGAAAAGGTGGACAAAAACGCGTCTCGTAATATGGGAGTTGAAAAAATCCAATTCTGTACGGATGACAACAGTTTCCGCGTCTAATTCGGCAATGTAATCATAATGACCTTAATTATCATTTTTGCATAATCGGCTGACGAGTTAAGGCACAAAGTTCACAAAGGAGCCTACGTCAATAAACGGTAAAAAAAGCTTAGCAAATTGTTCCTGCTAAATAAGGAATATTAAAATTAACAATCATGTTAAGAAGGAAGCAGTCATCATCTATAGATTCATCCGCAGTATAATTTGTTCTCTTTAGTGGAATAGAACACAATGTCGTCGAAATCGGGAAAATGCAAACATGGTTAGGATATGAAGAAAATCATTTTACAAATAAATGTAATATATATAAACATAATATAATAAATATTAGTTAATAAATATATGTATAAATAAATATTTTTCAGTTTTTATATATGTATATATATAAAAACTGAAAAAAAATAAAAAAAATAAAAATATCTACTAATAATAAATCTGTAAGGGTCGGTCATGGAGTAAGTTAGTTTGTTTTCAGAGATATTGTGTTTATAGGCTCAATATATGATACTGAAACTAATTTCACGATTTTTAGAATTTTTTCTGTATGTGTGTATGTATGTATGTTCCTCCATAACTCTTAAACCAATTATCCGAATTTGATGAAATTTGGTATAAAAACATATAGACATCTGGGACACAGGATAGGCTATTTAAATTCTAGCTCCAGTTATGATAAGACGTGGCCCCCATACAAATGCTTCGTAAAAATCGAAATGTACGCGAACGGAGTCGCGGGCACAGCTAGTATATATATATATATATATATATGTGTATATATATATAACATAAACATAACATAACATAAACATTTACATACAGGCACATACATTGCTTCTGGCCCCACACTAGGATACCCTGTGTCGTGGGAACCAGAAACAACGACATCACAAACATGTAAACATATAAAAACTGAAAAATATTTATTTCTAAAACAAAATTTTGCAAGGTATTTTACATATGTCTGAATATCTCTCTCTCCTGCATGGTCCTATTTACCTGTTACAGTTACGGTATTTTACTTAAGACATAGTTTTTAGTCAAATGAGTGTCATCCAACGCAGTGCAAAGTTTACATTCCATCATTACCGCACTGCCTGTCAATCCATCAAGTTGGTAAAATATGTGCAAACAAAGCAGACCATTTACGGTAGGTTAGGCTCTTCGTAATTTGAAAATTTTGGTTACAAGTAGAACAGGCAGTTGTTTTTAGATTAGAAGAAGAAGAAGAAGAAGAAAGACATCTACATTGATCAAGCCTAATTCAGTGGACAAAAAAAACAGATTTAAATAATGGTTACCTTTGTAGCAAGTAAACTAACGTAAAAACGCAAGGGTTCAGCGGCTTGGATTGGTTTTTATACATTTTATAGTCTCGTTAAACAGGGTTATTTCTAAAATGCACAATTCCTGAAATTTGCCGGATAGATTTTGTCATTTACGAAAAATTTTGTTTTTCAAATTCTTCAAACATTTGTGTTTAATTTACAGTCATAAAATTTTTTATTTTCGTCATATTTCTCCTTTGTACTGGCGTTGTTTGATAGATAAATCTTAAAATTATGTGACATATATAGAATGGGCATAATACTATGTAGTACAATGATTTACTGAATGCTGCATGTGTTAGAGCGCCTAATGTACGAATTTAACAAAATTACGTTCCATGAGTTTATATTTTTAAGGTTTCAACCTTAAAAATATAAACTCGTGGAACAAATGTGGTGGTAAAATACAAACTCCAACGGGGTTTCAGGAACTCCACATTTTAAAAATTTTAATAACCCTGTATTTTGTTGTTTTTATCAACAATCGTAATCCATTTCAGTAGCGATATTGTTGTAGGTAGCAAACTACAGTAAGCGCGTAGTTTGATAGAAACGATAAAATATATCGGTGTAGTAAGATACAAAACAAATCCGATCTGTGGAACTTTTGATCGATGCTTAGATTTACGCTCACGAGGTTTCCAATCAGCGGTAATTGCAAATCTCTACATAAACTTTCATATTCTACTTATATCACATCCACGCCTGCTCAAAAACATTACCGAAATAATCCTCTCATTCATGAAACCGAAGGAAAAAACACGAACAAAAGACAAACGAGCCGGGTAATGTTTTCGCAAGTCCACCTAATCGTTTTGCAATCGAGATTTAACCATCAAAAGTCACAATTAGCGTTGCCCTGTAGAGTTCAAAGGCATGCTAAAAAGCCGACGCAAGGTCAAAGCGTGCCATTACCTGCTTTAAGACCTGTAAATCTTATTCACTTTTAATTGACCCAGCCCAAGGGTAGAGATCGGTTTCGCTGTAGATTCTAGATAGGTTTGGTTTTACAGGGTGAATTATAATCTACAAACTTGACCTGAACGCAGCGGCTAACAAGTGATTGTATCGTGTGGAAGTTATTATTATTATTATTTATTATTATTACATTTCAGGAATCGCTCGTAGCCCCGGCTGCCTGAGTGATCTTAAACGATCACGAAGGTTAAGCAACACAGGGCGCGTTCAGTGCATGGATGGGTCGCCGTCTATGCCTAACGCTAGTGGCATTTTTCCGAGCGGTTCCGTGCTTCGCAAGGCACGTTAAGCTGTTGGTGCCGGCTGCCGTCGATAGATGGCAGTCGTTAAGCCAAGTCAGAGGCCTTAGTGCGGCTTGACAACTTCTGACAGTAGACGAGCCACTAGTCTACAAGCCTCCACCAATCCGGACTTGGCCCCCGTGGTGGAGTATGGCCTATACCTTCCTCAGGGAAGAGACCCGTGCCCCTCGGTGGGGACATAATGGGTTGATGATGATGATGATGATGATGATGATGATTATTACATTAATATTTTCAACAAACCGAATGTACATTGCTTACATTATTTACATTTAAATATTTTTTTGATATCTGATTTCCCTTTTTATTATTGAATAGGATGAGTTCTACTCATCGAAACAAATATTTTTTCAATGGGGAGTGGGGGACAGATTTTAAATCACGAAAAAAATATCTAGCTGCTGCATACTACAGTTCAATACCTTGAAACACCTCAAAATATATGCAGGAACTGATATTTTTTAGAACTCACCCTTTTTTGGGGAGCGAAGAGAATTGCGATACACCTGTATTGTTTTCGGAACTTTCGAGTTATTCCTTCGGAGATTCTCTTTATTACTCTCGAGAATACATTTTAAACACAATGATAGTAAACTTGCACGTGTTGACATAGCAAAAGATATATGCATGAAAGGAGCCTCCTCGAACAACGTACCTACTGAACTGATCACCGCCTATCTGGTGCAACCCAGGAAATAATAAGTTGACTCCTGAGCCAAATCCTTTTGCTTAGAAAAAGACGAACAATAGGTAGAGAATATGAAGCCGGCGTGCGTGCATGCACTTGTAGCGATTAACGAATGTTAACGAAGCAAAAGAGCATATTGAAGATCGTGACTAGCGGCAAACCCTGCTCTCTGCCTATCCCACTGGAACACAGACGTGAGTTTATGTATTTTTGTTGTAGACAATGTAGGTAAAGAACAACTTATGTTGCCCGTGTAGTTGCCACCACAAGCTGAAATCGGATCGTAAACTTTTAGAAACCGCAATGGGTTGATGCACATGAACTTATAAGTCAAAAGTGAATGTCAGACCTTAGCCTATATTCGGTCAATGATTTTCTAAACGTCGTCGCATACACACTCGTTGACTTGCCTGAGGCCCTCACATCCTCTGGCGTGACATGTAGGTAGAGTCACACGTTTCCTCACACGCAAATGTTGGTTTTTTATAGTGTTAAAATACTGACGACCGCCCCGAAATATTCCCTACATTAAATGTTTTTATTTTCGTAAGAATTTGCTAGGAATACTATGATTTTTTTCCTACCAAAATTTCAAAAAGTATTAGGGTTTTATTCGTCGAATAACGAACTGGTTTAAAAAGCAGCCTTTTCATCGTCAACGAATTAACTGCTTTATGCCAAACTGAGAAGACGTTGAAATTTCAACTATTTACATTTTGTTCAACTTAATCCCAAAAAAATGAAAAGTCGACGAAAGGCGTTCACGCGCCGCTCATGCAATGAAACAACACACAAAAATAAAACTCAACGTTAACTGATTTAAGATAACTAAACACACAAAGGCACAAACTAGAGATAGGAAATCAACGACTCCACCAAACCCTATTGACAAACGTGAAAACCGTCGACGACTCTGAACACGCCCGCCGACGCGGAATTAGTTGCAACGTTAAGGCTGGGTTCTCCGACTTTACCCCTAAATAAGGTGTTTTAAAATATATTTTACTGTCTAATGTTCAGTATTCAAAACCTAAAAAAAAAATATTTTCAATGTCCTATCTAGGGACGTCTTTTATGATTTTTTAAACTTTATAGCGTCTAAAAAATCTCGAGTATGAGTCTAAATTATCACTAGATATGCTTTTATTTGAGCTGTACTGAGTTTTGGATAACATAAAATATACCAAAAGGTCTATCACTGAATGTGTAAGTGACGTCAAAATTCTATTAATAGGATGGGTATTTCTATAATTCAAAAATGGCTACTTTGCCTTTAGGTATTAGCTCGCGCAATAAGTCCCAAATAAATCCGTGCGCTCGGAGGTCCCAGCCTTAAGTGGTTTTGTAACTAAGGCCGACTTGCACCACTTTCTTAAATGTGGCTTAAGCAGCATTTAACTAAAATTCTTCATACAAAAGTCAGTTTAAATGGTGACTTAAGTGACCTTTAAGAACTGGTGCAAGTCGGCCTTAGTGTTTGAAGTTGAAAAAAAAAGCGATTTCGTTTTGTTGACGGGAAAATCGTCAGCAACACATGTGTTCTGGTTGTACATTAGTATACGTGTGTAAAAGCACAATCATGAAAGTACTATTGGGATCCCTTACCCCTTACCCAAAGGGGTAAGGGACCCTATTACTAAGACTCCTCTGTCCGTCCATTTGTCTGTCTGGCTGTCTGTCACCAGACTGTATCTCCTGAACGGTAATAGCAGTTGAAATTTTCACAGATGATTTATTTCTGTTGCCGCTATCACAAAAAATGTTAAAAAGAGAATAAAATAAATATTTAAGGGGGGCTCCCATACAACAAACGTTGTCTAAAGACAGCGCTCACCGTCTAGCGGCCATCTATGTAACTTTTACACCACCGATGTCATATCGTTAAATGCCAAAGTCTTGTTGGTTTCTATAGATGGCGCTGTTCTCAATGTACGTAATCTATCTTGTCTCTATCTTTGTCTAATGTTTTAAAGATAATGGTACGGAACCCTTCGTGCGCGAGTCCGAGTCGCACTTCGCCGGTTTTTACCCATACCACGGCCAGTTTACTACTGTCTTCTGTCTGACTCAATCAACATAACATTAACAAAACACTGTCAAACAACAAACAGATTCGCCCATACTCCCATTTCTTTGCGGCTCTAAGCGGTGTCCTTTCTCAAGTCAGGCGCAGAACTCAAACATTTCACGGCTAATTAGCTCTCAAAGCCTAACAAATGTGCCGTTAGATGCCTGAATAATACATTTTAAAGGTCAATGAGTCGTGTAAGTTGATTGATTGCACTACAGAGCGTTCGAGACCGCTGACTGGCGAGGTCTGCGTCATCTAGCGCCTCTGAAATAACTAAATTAAAAACTAACGGCGTTATTTAAAAACGTGATTCCTCTAAAGCCGTCCCCAAATGCAGTTTAAACAGTCTTTGGTAAAGGGAAAGCCTTTTTTATAAATAAGACCGTATGTAGAGAAAAATCACTAAGGAACCAACAACGGAAAATTTTTCCGGTGATTTCACCACTTCAAAGCTTAGCGCTGTTAATTGTTGTACTAGTAACAAAAGTAGTCATCATCATAAGCAGCCTATATACGTCCCACTGTAGGGCACAGGCCTTCTCTCAGGGAGAGAGTATGGGCTTAATCACCACCCGTGCCCACCGCGGATTGCCGATTTCAAGCGCTGAGTTATGTGAATAGTTCAGACACTCAGGTTTCCCCATGATGTTTTCCTTCACGGTTAGCAAGTGGTATTGCTACTATAACTTCACAAATGTACATAACTTAGAAAACCAAGTCATAGGTACATGCCCGCATCGGGGATCGAACCTGGGTCTCCCACTTCCGAGTCCGAGGTTCTACCCACTAGACTACCACCGCTGATGTCAAAGCAGTACATACTTAATTTTTGTTTTATTTTATACAGTAACAAGTTTTGTTTTTATGTTTTGTTGTTGCTGTTGTTATTAAGTTTTGTGTGTTTTTTTTAATTCAGGACCTATGAAGGCATAACCTAGCAAAAGTTGTATGGAGAAGACGTAACAAGTTATAGGGACGCCAGAGTAATAAAAACTGAATGGTTCATTTTATTTTAGGAAATCGACAGCTTCAATAACACTTTACTTTCTTATTTCATGTACTATTGTACCTTTTCGATCATACAATTAAATTACTTGAAATTACTTTTTGTTACATAACAATAACCACACACGTCTTCCGTGCCCAAAACCAATCGACAAATTGATCTAATTCCGTACCAATTTGTTTTAACGACGATTGCTCGCTTGTTCAATGCGGAAAAGAATCGAAATAGTTTTGTTATGATGTTCGACAAAAAGAGCCGTACAAAGTACGTATCTTCATGTATCACCTAAGAACGCCATCAGCCTAATGTGGATTCTGCTAAATTATTTTTTAGGAATCAGGTATTTGGAGTATGTTTTGACACACAGTGTTTGCAATATGAATAAATAGAATTTATCTATCCTTAAAGCAATGAAGAATCTAACCTGGACGATGGTGGTCCCGAGTACTCTTAGATTATTATTTTCCTATTGGTATAGTTTTTTTGGATGCTTTTTGCGTTACGTTCTTTTTGCTCAAGACATAAATAGTTCTAAATTGCTAAGCAGGGCTTTTAGACTGTTGTGTTCCTGTTTTTATGCTTCCAAATACCAGAAATAATATTTGATAATTACAATTTGGATATTTTTAAGCTAGTCGATACGGTCCACGCTTTAAATAGACACATAATTCACGTCTGATGACAGTGACAATGATGGATGACTGGCGGCAACTCTTTGCCACTTCGATCCTCAACAAAAGTTTCATTACTCCTGACACATTCTGTATGCAGATGACTTAATGAATATTCGGAGATATTAGTCCTCGACGAGCAGACTCTACACTTAGTAGAGTCGACAGCTGATCAACCTTTACATTGTGAACTTTGGACCGCTCTTATGCAGAAATAGAGTCCAATTTAAGTTGACGGTGTAAAGGTTAATGTGCTGTGCTATTCTTATCATATTTAAGATATTTTTAAGTAATTATGTACAGTAAATAATATTCTTCTACTACTCGTACTCAGGCACATAGCCCGACACAAATCAGTGCTGCTAAAGATCGACGTACCTTAGGGTCACAAAACGTGGTAGGTAAATTTTTCCAACCAATCTTTTTAATAAATTGTAGACGAAACTTTTTTCTTAGACAATTTTTTTTACTTTTATGTGCATAATAAATTGGTAAGTTACTCCTAAAAGAACGCTTATCTCACCGTTTGTACAACGAGTACGCTTAAATTAATAGTTCTTCAAAAAAGCGCGTAATAAAAATAGGTTTGGTATCTTACTAGTGAGTCTAGACTGATACTTCCCATAAGCTTAAGACCACTGTTTCACTGTGCACGCCTTAATTATTCTATTTTTAAACGCGGTAAAGGTGAGTGCACATTACGTAAGCTTGCACTTGACACAGTTGTGGGGCGAGTCTGCGTCCACTTCCGATCACTCTTGTTTCGATAACCGTGGGCCAGGCAGGTTGGACGTGCGAGGAAATATTTTGTTAAAAAATTTTTGATAATAAATATATTTTGCTTTCAATCAATCAATCATCTCGTACTCGTTTCACTGTTGGACGTAGGCCTACCCCAAGCATGCCACTTCTTTCCGTCCTCGGCGATCCTCGTTCAGCCCCTGCCAGCAATATGCCTCAGATAGTCGGCTTAGCGACCTGGTGGGTGTCCTACGCCGCGTTTCGTGATCTCCACTCGAGAACTTTCTACCCCATCTATTTCCGGTTCTTCGGCAGATTTGACCATCCCTCCGCCACTCCTACTTGCTAATCTTATAGGCTTTGCTTTCATTTCGGTTCATATATTTGTCACGAAACCTATTATTAGATACTAGCTGTTGCCCGCGAACGCGAACGAATCGCGTGGTAATTTTGATGTGTATTTTTCCGAGATAAAAAATAGCTTATGTGCTAATCCAGACTATAAACTATCTCTGAAGAGATTTATCTCTTCTGTAAATCCTCGTAACAAAAATACGACGACTTTTGGATAGAAACAATAGCTTTAATAGATTATTGTACAATTACATGTTGCTTGCGCAAATATTTTCACAAGAAGACAAAACAAAAGACGATCTATGATATAAAAAGAATAAATTTGAAGCAGCAAGGAGTTTGCATACTTTTTGGCAGGCGCAAACATCTTCCCCGGCCTTGAAATATGATTTCAAACAATATTAATTGAAAATCTAAAGCTAATGCATAAGATAATTGAAATTTAGTTAGACATTATATGATTTATAGCCGAAATATTTGAAAAAACTACAAAATTATACAACTTCTACACTTTACAGGAAACATTAAGGTTTCTTGTAGAAAAATATTCAGGTGTACCTGTACCTACATAAAACTAATTTATTGGTTCTGGAAATAAAGGACAAATTTTGACAAAGGGTCTTCTGAAGATTCCGGTTGCAGTGCTGACATCAGCGACGCGCGCTACGTTGTCGGCTCCGTGAAATAATCTCGTGACTCTGCCCAAGCGCCAACATAGTGGAGATAGGTTATCTTCTTGCAGCAGGACAAGGTCACCAATCTTCAATTGAGCATAGTTGGTTCGCCATTTAGAGCGTTGTTGCATTTCAGCTATGCATTCCTTCTGCCAGCGCTTCCAGAAATGTTGCCTTATTTGTTCCAGCCGTTGATGCCGTTTGAGGCTTGCAGGGTTACAGTCATCCAGGGCAGGCGCAGGCAGTGACGTGAGCGATCGGCCAATCAAGAAATGCCCCGGGGACAGGAAATGATAGTCATCGGGAGAAGGAGACAAGGGGCACAATGGACGACTGTTCAAAATAGCCTCTACTTGTGCCAAAAGAGTAGTGAGCTCCTCAAATGTTACATAGGTATTGCCAATGACCCTTTTAATGTGAAATTTGGCTGATTTTACGCCAGCCTCCCATATACCGCCGAAGTGAGGAGCATGCGTGGGCGAAAAAACAAATTTTGATTTTTGATTTTTAATTAACCATTTCCCATAATAGGCTGAAGCGTTTTGCCTCTCAATCGAGTACAGACGACACATTTATGGCAAGTGCGTCGCGCAACGTGCCTACCGTTAACTGGCCACACATACTCACGAACGCATGCTAATAATAATTGAGGACCAGCGTGCATACGCTTCATATGTTCGTGAGAAAAAATAAGTTTCGTGAGTTGGTGCGACCCATGCAATAAAATAGGATGCTTCTTGTCAAAATTGTAAGTAGAAGCATCGAGTCTACCACCTACGCGTATTAATTGGTTTTCGTCAATGAATGGGGAATATTTTAAAATATCTGACTTGGGGCTCAGAGGCCGACCATTTAGTAGTGAATTGTATTCTTTGGGAAAAGCCTGACGTTGTGCAATTTTGCAAGCCAGGTTAAATGCATTGTTAAGCTCCTCTAATGTTATGGGACCAGTTTCAACCTGTTCCTTTTTACATATTTTCGCGTATCGTTGAACATAAACAAGTGTTCTTTTTAGTGCAGTTAATTTTGAAAATTTTTCAAAATCTACAGGTGATTCATATCGTGTTTGACTGCCAAGTGACGCATGTGAGTGTAATGTGTGAGTATCTTCAGGTAAATCGTAATCACGCAATTCATTTGGGGAGGAAGGCCAGTCGGCTTCATTTTGGTATAGGTATTGAGGGCCAGACCACCAGATATTGCAATCCTGAAGGGAATTAGGGCTCACCCCCCTAGATATTAAATCAGCTGGATTGAATGCCGTGGGGACGTGTCGCCACGATGAAACCTGAGTAAGCTCAGCAATTTCTTCGACCCTAGTGCCAACGAAAGGTTGTAATTTGCTAGGACTACCGTGTAGCCAACCTAGAACTACACTAGAGTCACACCAGTGATGCCAGGAGTCAATCCGGCATCGCAATGCATCAGATACAGCTTTGCTAAGGCGAGCTGCTAAAAGCGCCCCGAATAGCTCAAGCCTGGGAATAGTAGTAGGTTTGATAGGCGCAATTTTAGACTTGGCGCAAAGCAAATGTACTGTGACTTGGCCATTTTTATCGATTGATCTTAAGTAAATGCACGCCCCATAGGCTTTGAGAGATGCATCGCAAAAAGAATGAAGCTCTATGGTAGACGGCGAGTTACATAATGCGAGTCTTGGTGCTTGAAGGGAGGAAAGAGCTGAGATGGAAGATTTGAAAGTTTCCCATTCTTTTTTCAATTGAGGAGGGACAGGTTCATCCCATGTAAGTTTTTCTTTCCATAACTTTTGTATAAGGAGCTTGGGGATCACTGTGCAAGGTGATATAAGGCCCAAGGGATCAAAAATCCTGAACGATGATGATAGAATTGATCGCTTCGTAATTTTCTCTTCACGAGGATTGGAAATGTCAACTGAGACGTGAATCTGGTCAGTGTTTGGGTTCCATTCGAGGCCTAAAGCACTCGATGAATTACTCAAGCATAAATTGCCACTCAGATTTACGTTGGATTGTGCAAGAATGGAAGGCTGATTCGATCGAAATTTTCGCAGATTAAAACCGCCTAATTTAAGAGCTGCTGTCACTGAATTTAAAATGTGAGTCAATTGCTCTGGACTATCGGCACCGGTGATCAAATCATCACAATAAAAATCATGTTGTATTATTTGTTTTATAGATTGATCCGCGCATTCCTCTCCAAGCTGCCACAGACACCGAATGCTCAAATAGCTGGCACTTGTGAAACCGTAAGTGACGGTATTCAATCTGAGCGTTTCTAAAGGTAAGGACTCGTTTTCTCTCCACAAAATTAATTGAAGGTTGCGATCCCGTTCATCCAGCATCACACAACGGAACATCTTTTCAACGTCGCCAGTGAGGATATATTTGTATTGCCGGAATCGCAATAATATGGAAAAAAGAGAATCCTGCAAATTGCTTGGGCCTGTGAGCTGCCATCCTAGTCGGGAGGACCTTAGCTTAGGCGAATTTTCACTAAGATCGATTTGGTTGGAGCCAAGAATATCCCAAAAAATGTCAGCACCGAGTATAACGTCTACAGGCGCTGGTTCATCAAAACAGGGATCAGCTAGTCTGACTGAGCTAGGAATTGTAAGTAACTCAGTACTAATTTTATATTTCGGTATGTAACCGGTCAAAGTAGGCAGCAACAAAAACGTAAGTGTGGCTCGGAAATCTTCTGATTTCGATTGAATCTGTGCTACACAGGACTCGACGCATTGACTAGCATTGTTTCCAATACCTACAATCTTTACATTAGTGTTGTGTGCCTGTATCCCTAATTTATCTTTTAGGGAAGCCGTCATGTAACTAGACTGGCTCCCACAATCAAGTAACGCACGTACTGATTCCGTTTGGTTCGTATTGGGATTATACATGTCGATTATTGCAGTGGACAGTATAATCTGCTTGTTTACGTTGGAAATGTTGCAATCGGTCGTCAGTGCATTGGTAGAGAGTGACTCTTCTACGGAGTTCCCTACTAGAATAGGCCGATGCAGCAAAGTATTGTGTCATTTCTTACATGAATTGCAAGGTCCGAGGCGACATGCGCGCGTGCGGTGACCTGGCCGAAGGCAGTTCAAACATAGTTTTCGATTGAGTGCTTCAGTAATACGCTCCTCAACGCTCTTCGCTATAAAAGATTGACAATCGTACACTCTGTGAGAGCCGTTGCAATAAGTGCACACAGGAGTGGAGGTGCTAGCGAGCGCAGGCGTTTCAGAGTCTAATGACGCAAAGGATTGTGTTTGTCTATTAATGTGAATTACTGAGCGAGAATTCAGTGATTGTGATTTTGTGTTGCTGTTTAAATTGTAGTTAGCAGCGTTTGTATATTTCGTATTTTTTGGTTGCAGCAACTCAAGTACATCCGCCCTACTCGATAAAAACTTGTCGAAATCGTGAAGAGTGGGTCCATCATCGCCAAGAGAGTTGCGGTGCTCTTCCCATTTTGTGAGTGTGTTGCTATCTAATTTAGATGCAATTATATGGATTATTAAAATGTCCCATTTATCCGTGGGCTGACCGAGGCTCGACAACGCTCTTAGATTTTTGTTGACATGATCAACAATGAAACGCAGTGCCTTGAATGACTCACGTTGCATTGATTCGATGCTGAGCAATGAAGTTAGATGATAGTTGATCAGCTGTCTTTTGTTGTCGTAGCGGTCACAAAGTAGGCGCCACGCGTTTTGGTAATTAACCTGTGACACTTCAATGTTAGACACCACGCGAGCAGCATCTCCCCGCAAGTAGGAGAGTAAATAATGAAACTTGTGTATTGTCTGTATGTGCTCATTATTATGTACAAGTGACATATAAGTATCGCGGAACTCTAGCCAGTGAAAATAGGCACCATCGAATTTTGGTATTTCAATTTGAGGCAATTTAAAGCCATGGTTACACTGCGACTGTGGAGCATGTGATGGGGAGGAACGTCCAGACTCATACGTCTCAGCTGATTTACTAGCTTTGTGTCTTGAAATTATTTCTTGAGATAGGGCAATGGCAGATATAAAACTATCTTCGACTAGGATCCGTTCGTCCGTCTCACTCTCCAAAGTTTCAGAATTGATTACCTCAATCTGGGTTTGCACGTTGTCAAATGTACTCATGAGCGCTTCTATTTGACTGAGTTTTAGTGAAAGTTCCGTTAATTGTATAGAACTCATTGTAGAAACATTTTTATGAGCTCGAGATGACTTTTAAATTTAGTCAAACGACCTTTAATAGAAGCTCGCTTGGTCACTAACTCTTTCAAGCTTGCCATAGTTGTATAAGGTTTGTTTAATCTAAGGAATCAAAGTGATAAAGCTAGATCTCACGCAAACTCCTCGGGGCCGCGACAGCGGCAGGGCGCGCAGCTTGTATCTCACAACAGCTGTGGCCGTAGGTATAGTTACCGCCGGCGCGGCAGATATGGGACGCTAGCGGGCCGCCTTGGTTCCTGAAAACGGGTCGGCAGATCTCTTTTTACAACTTATAATGCTTCACTTTGAAATCCTAATCAGATACGAAATGTAAATAATTGTTAAATTCGGATGTCTTTATACAACTCTAGAATAGACAAAGTAAGTACCTAATTAAATCGTTAATTATTGAGCAATCACTGGATAAATTGAAAAATAATTGCTGAAATATTGTAGTGTTGGCACAAGCAAGCACTATTTGTAGGAACAAAGGAATCGGGCTCGAATTGAATGGTGTTGGGATTACACTTATCTTGGATTGGCCTTTCGCGACGCTGTTTCTTGATCGCGAAGACTCCTGATAAAGCGCTCCTGGGGCTGGGGCTACTAGCAGCTGGCTGAGTTGATATATTGCAAAGTTAGCCGGCCGGTCGCTTCAGCTGGACACCTCCGCTTCACCAATTGCTCCAATTTTATTTTCTTTCTTCAAATATTCGACGCGAAATGGACGGTCGACAAATAGACGGACGCCAAATACACGGCCGCCGAAATGCACCGTCATTAAATGTACGGTAGCCAAATGCACGGTCGCCACATGAAAAGATTTATCTCTTCTGTAAATCCTCGTAACAAAAATACGACGACTTTTGGATAGAAACAATAGTTTTAATAGATTATTGTACAATTACATGTTGCTTGCGCAAATATTTTCACAAGAAGACAAAACAAAAGACGATCTATGATATAAAAAGAATAAATTTGAAGCAGCAAGGAGTTTGCATACTTTTTGGCAGGCGCAAACAATCTCTGTGCAAAATTTCATCCGGATCCGTTCAGCCGTTTTTGCGTGAAAGAGTAACAAACATCCATCCATACATACAAACTTTCGCGTTTATAATATTAGGTACTAGAAGTTGTTGAAGCGCGAACCCAGACCTGGCGTATCTACAAAATTATCACGTTTTTATTCATACTTTTAAACTTTCAAACGGTATGAAAAATATTTAAAACAGCACCCCTCTATCCTATGCCATGAGAACATTTCCACGCCCATTATTACCCTACATTACTGCACAGGCTATTGCAGGAGTTGATTTACTTATTTATTAGGTAAACTTAATTCCGAACGTTTCGCCAACGTGATTAGACTCGCTAAATGTATAACTATGTATGAGCATCATAAGCAGCCTATATACGTCCCACTGTAGGGCACAGACCTTCTCTCAGAGAGAGAGTATGGGCTTAATCACCACGCGTGCCCACCGCGGATTGGCGATTTCAAGTGCTGAGGTATGTGAATAGCTCAGACACTCACGTTTCCTTACGATGTTTTCCTTCACCGTTAGCGAGTGGTATTGGTACTATAACTTCACAAATGTACATAACTTAGAAAACAAAGTCATAGGCACATGCGCGCACTGGGAATCGAACCCGGGTCTCTCGCTTCCGAGTCTAATGTTCTACCCACTAGGTTACCACCGCTATGAGCATCGCAAGTCGTTAAAAATACTATTTTCCGCAACCAATGTTTTGTCACTTTCGCTTCCTCAACATTCATTAGTCGTTGCATGCACGCGCGCCGGTTTCGAGTACTTTTTACCCTCCCTTTGCTAATACATCCCCTATTTGGTCGAAGTATGTCCGCCTGGGACGTCCCTTACCGGCCCTTACACCCACATTCGCTCGATATATTTGTTTCGTCAATCTTTCTTCATCCTCTCCACATGTCCAAACCAACGCAACATTCCTTTCTCAATTCTAGTCACTACATCCTCTTTCAGTCCACAACATTCTCTAATCAAACTATTGCGTATCCTGTAATTGACATACTTCTCAATGACCTCATTTCTACTGCATTAATCCTACTTTACTTTCTTGCTTGCCTGGTTCTTGGTCTCTGCCTACCACTCTGGGATACAGGCACTAGTTTACATACATACATACATACATAAACTCACGCCTGTATCCCAGAGGGCTAGGCAGAGACCAGGGAATGCTACTTGCTACGATCCTGACAGATCACTTTCGCTTCCTCAACAATCATTAGTCGTGCGCGGACGCCGGTTTCGGGTACTTTTTATCTTGCCCTTTGCTAATTCATCCCCTATTTGGTCGAAGTACGTCCATCTGGGTCAGATAGTTTATGTTGTGTTTATGTTTTTACAATGTTTTGTTTAGAGCATGAAGCTTTACATTACATTTTAAATCGGTTTGTACTCGCAGAGTCTGTCCCCGGAATTGTAAAACTAGTTGTTCTTGGTCACCGGACGGGTATCGCATCGGAGCGGACTGGTCAAGGGTGGACTGCTAAAATCGCTGCCTGAAATACGAGTTTGCAAGCAGTTGTTAATGTCGTCGCCGTTTTTTGGGGGGTATCGATCGATGAATCACTGTAACTACTTGAGAAAGGTAAAGACATTGGAAACACTTCAATCAACTGTATTGAGATCATATTTGCTCTACTTAAATATATTGATTACCTATTTGGTTCACACATAGAGTAGGCTCGTTATTGACTGCTTCTCCAATCCTTCACGGTTTGATGGAGGAATTATCTCACGATGATGTGCTTGCCTTTGTGTTAAATGTTCTTTTTTATGTTACGTCCTTTTATACGTTTCATCTTCTATCTATACTAATAATAAATCTGTAAGGGTCGGTCATGGAGTAAGTTAGTTTGTTTTCAGAGATATTGTGTTTATAGGCTCAATATATGATACTGAAACTAATTTCACGAATTTTAGAATTTTTTTCTGTATGTGTGTATGTATGTATGTATGTTCCTCCATAACTCTTAAACCAATTATCCGGATTTGATGAAATTTGGTATAAAAACATATAGACATCTGGGACACAGGATAGGCTATTTAAATTCTAGCTCCAGTTATGATAAGACGTGGCCCCCATACAAATGCTTCGTAAAAATCGAAATGTACGCGAACGGAGTCGCGGGCACAGCTAGTGTGCAATATAATCATCTAATTTTTTTACTTTCTGAATTCACTTTACTCGCTATTACATATTTGCATGTTGTAATTACTTTTTTGCCGTAATAGCTTTCAAGGGGCGCGGCGCCCTGTCGTGTAATTATATAATGACACTATAGACTCCGTTGTAGTTGATATTATAGTTGCACGCAACTTGTCCCAAGACTCCATAATAAATAGAAAAGTATTTATTAGTTACACGACAATATCTAATTTACATACACATACATACGTAAACTAACGCCTGTATCCCGGAGGAGTAGGCAGAGACAAGGGTTGGCCACTTGTCACGATCATTAATTTTTGGGGTTCCGTACCTCAAAAGGAAAAACGGAACCCTTATAGGATCACTTAGTTGTCCGTCCATCTATCCGTTCGCCCGACGGTCTGTCAATACAAGAGAACGTAAAAAAGAGATACGGCTTATATTATTCATATATATTATATATTTCATAAATCAAGGGAGTCAATATTTATAGGGTACCTACTTGCCGTTGATCTAAAACTATGAAATTTGGCAAGTAACAGGACTTATACCACAAGTATCAAAGCCAGGTCATTCTCTTGCCTGGTTGTAGAATTTATAAAACGGCCTCCTAAATAAGATTACTTTAAAAAATATTAGTCCGTAATTGGCCTATGTTTGGGTTACATTAATTACCTGTTTTTTATAATTTTGTGCTGTGGACTTTGTAAAATTAATAAAATTAATATATCTGAAAACTAGACACTCAAAAAAAATTGTCTTTGAAGTTCGGGAAAAGCTGGGAACGAACTGCGAGACTCGATTCCTGAACTATTTATAATACGTAACCTACAAATTTGTACGGAACCCTCGGTGGGCGATTCCAACTCGCACTTGTCCGGTTTTTTTATGTAGCCTATATACGTCCCACTGCAGGACACAGGCCTTCTTAGAGACACAGTTTGGGCTTAATAACCACGCGTGCCCACCACGGATTGAAAATTTTAAGCGCCGAGCGCGCGCTTTCTATCCTTCATTAACCTAATTAATTAAATGTAATTAAATTTTGAAAGTAGTTAGTGAGTTGAGAAGAGGCAAACAGTTAATTCAAGAACTTAATGAAAAAAGCACAATGATCTTGGTTTCGCATTACGCATTACGCAAACGAGAAAAAGTTCTTGTTGCCAGTGTCATTTCGGTCACGATCACGGTGCTCGTTAACAGTGATCGGTGATCAGCTGATCGCCCCTTTGCCCACGGTGTTCGAATCAGTCAATAAATCTACGCTGTACCAACCACGAGTTGTTCCTAGCACTAAGTAATATAAACAACAACATGAACTCACTTCTGTATTTCAGAGGGGTAGGCAGAGACCAAGGTTTGTCATCCTGACATGCACGCACGCCGGCTCAATAAATTTAAATGAAGACTTGATTTTACATTTAGTTACAGATTGAGCAGTTATTTAAGATGACTGAAAAAAAGAAAACTCTATGTTATTTGGAAAAACTAACCAATCTACTCTTTTGTTACACAAAGATAATAAATTCTAGTAAATTATCTCGCACACGAGTAAAGTGTATGTTTTCGGCAATAGACCAGTGTTCTTCAAAAATATATATGAAGATCGAGCAAAACCAATTCATCATCATCATCATCAGCCACTCGACGCCCACTGGAGGACACAGGCCTCCCTCATGGTTTTCCTAACCATAAAGGGTTTTGCCATAATCGCCACGCTTGACAGGCGGTTTGGCGATCGCAGTATGCTGTTGAAATCTCAGGAAGACGCTGCTGCCCGTCTCCTGGTAATGATTTCCTTAGTCGCCTTCTACGACATCCACGGAAGGAAATGGATTGACGCTATTCTTAATCCAGCGCCACACGGAACCAAAATGGAAAATCAAAACCAATTGCTCACACATTTTACACGGAATGATAGAACTGGTAGAAAGAGCTATAATAATAATTAAACCCTAATATTTCATGCCATTCAGTTTTTATGTAAGCACATCTCAACAATTCATTCAAAGAAATCGTTAAAATACAGGAAGTAATTATGTCTATCAAGTTTTTTGCTTGCTCGGAGTTATTCAATCCTTCATCTTCAAGAAATATGAACCCCTGTTATATGGTTTTTATTTTGGCAGTATTTCAATAAATATATTGTTTACGCCCGTTGGGGTGTGAAAAATATTTTTTAAGCTAAACGAAACGAAATACACATAATTCAACTCGTGCTAACGGGTGCCTGGAACAATCGGCCGATTAACTTGTAAATTAATTGTTATTGACAATCGAGTCTTTGGTCAGCCAGTCTATTGTTTCCTTCTATGATTGATTGTGTCGCTTTGTCACTGTAATGTTATGCGATAGCCCGATGTAGTGTGAAGGTCGTACTGTGTGTTTGGTCAGACATATTTAAATCGTCTGTTGTCAGCACACTTTCTAGCCACTGAAACTGGTCTAAAATAGCAACCGGTTCTGACTCTATGACTGGGTAAGATTGCAATATGCAATACGTACCTACCTAAAAGTTTTATTTCTCTTTCAATGTGTATAATATTACTCGATTTCATACCAACGTTTTAAACAAGAAGAATACCATAAAATCGATCTACTAAGAAAAGCAAGAACGATTTTAACTAACTTATGAATAACATGAGATCATTTTATTACTCCGGTCTGTATCGCAGGAACCAGTAAAGAACTTAAAAATAAAGTTACGTGAAAAATTATACATTTAGCGACTGGTTCTAATGGATGATTATATATTTAATTGTTCCTTATCTAATTACTCATATATTTATTACTAGCTGTCCCGGCGAACTTCATACCGCCACAGAATCGTATAAACGATTCTTGCACAACGCCATCTATTTTAAACTTAAAATAAATATTATTCCACGGGATTGCATTGCCAGGATATCAAGTATGCTAAGTCTTAATTCCTTACGTCTATCAAGTTTTGGTCCTTGTCTATCTGTACGCTAAGTTTCATGTAAATCTGTTCAGCTGTTATTGCGTGATTGAAAAACAAACCTCCAATCCTCTATTATATATATACTTTTATGGTTTTTTTATTCGTAGTATGTACGCAAAAGAAGCAGCCGTTTTCGTTTCCGCTGCTTCATAAACTGTTTACTACGGAGTTTTATGTAATTATTGTTCGAGACATGATTGAAAGTTATTGCGATGTTTAATTGAGTGCCCTGTTTGTCCTTGGTGTCTATCCGTATTGGCGTATCGGAATAGCGATTTAAAGCACTAAGATATTTTAACACCTGCAACACCTTGGTTTTCTCAAAGGGATATATTAGATTACGTAAATTGCCGTTCAAATACCTGATAAATGGCAAGCATAGGTTAGGTTACGTTTTTGTCTGAATGTAACTGTGGTGTGTGTTTGGCGATTACATTTTATCATTCAATTCTAAGTTTCGTAACTGTTTCTTGAACTCAACGATTGAATGATAAGGATTTAAAGCGCATTCACACATCGCAAGCACAAATTGCAAATAAGTATACTTTGTAGCAGCGTAAAGGATTATGTCCACCACTAAGGTCCAATCTAAATACTGGTGAAAGAATTGTTGTTACCCCCTACATAGAAACTTACAAATTTTTCCTCTTTAATAATATTAGTACATATATATTACTATAGATGAATCTCTATAATTCTTTAAGTGCAATAATAATCCTGTTGAACTTAGAGAGTATCGTGTTTGACAACTTTCAGAGAACCATCTACCTACTTAGATAGGCGAAGTACCGAAGGTCAACGACTGATAGTACAGCGACTAAAAGATCGACTCTTTTGAATACATTTACATAAAATACATCCCATGCACATTACTTGTTCGACTAGCCGGTTAACCTACGCAGACGCAAGCGGCGTCAATCAGGCTACCCATTCGCCTCCGTGTTACCTCGCCGAGTCCCTCGCACATTAGCATATTACCTGTAGAGTGCAGTGTAGTCATATTTTAATGCTGACCTCTGGTTTTAGCTTAGATTATGACGTCAACTACCAGAAGTACCAGTAGCCGAAAGAGCGAAAAACTTCTGCTAAAAGTAGAGATAAATAGAAACACTAATTTGCACTGGTAATGAAGACGTTAATAATCTTTGGAGGAGTATATTGCGAAACCTCTTTTTTTACTCTATATTTTATCGTTTCACGCTCATTATTTTTGCTGTCATCACCAACTTTTTCAGCATTTTCACGAATATACAAAATTTTAGCCGTTTTCCTGTTTTTTTTTTATTAATTTTCCTTAGTTATACGGTCCACTCCTCAGCAATCTTATTGTATTGTTTGTTGCGAAGCAAAAAGTTTACAAAGGGTGGACTTAATGCTACCGGTATTTTTTAGATCATTAAATCTTCGCGCCATTGTGTTTTTTTACCAGGAATCATTTCTAGTGGTTTGTTTAGTTGTGTAATTGGATATTCTTTTTCGTTTGGATCGAGTTTATGAGTCCTGACTGATTATTTTTCTGTTGATATTTTGTAGTTTTGCGAAACCATCAAATAGTTTCTTTCATTTACACTATTTTCCTTCCAGTCTTTCTGTATCGTACATCCTACTTGCACTGTTGATGTTTAAAGTGACTAAAGCTTTCCCATCCGGTAACCGAGGTTTATGATAAAACATTCCCCATGCGTTTAGTTGACAGTAATCGGATACTGAATTACTTAAGATACGTTGAGAATGCAACCGTAATGTTGAATTATAGCAACGCGTGTTTGGGCCGTTTTATATACTTAACGACATTTCAAGAATGTGAGTTCATTTATGGGAAACGTAACTTGATACTGCTATCCCTCTAGGTGAACCGTAATAATTTTGTATGTAAGTAAAATCGATGGCTGATCAATATATTTTTTAAATCTGTATGTACCATCTAGATATTTCATCACTTACTTTAGGTCTCTTACCGAGTCTAGTGACTAAGGAGTGAGGTGCACAGTCGACAACACATCAAGATTTACATACGTGCTCTCTAATCAGTTACCTTAATGACAATTTTGCAACAAAAATCTAAAGGTTGACCTACTATCGACCGTATAACGTAAAACTTGAAACGACTAACGGATCATTTGACGGTGAAGAGGTCTATGCCTAACCTTGGGCGTTTTCATGGGCTATGGAATGGAAAGCAAAATGATGGATGGACAGTTTTAACAGAAGACCTGAAAACCATTTCATTAGTATCAATACATCGAATGTACTGTACATTCACAAATTAATAGCGTGTGGTTTCAACACATGTATTACATAAACTCACGCCTGTATCCCGGAGGGGTATGCAGAGACAAGGGCTTGCGTCCTACGTGGGATCAATTGGTTCAGTATTCTTAAATCTCGGAGCGCTGAGCATTTATCCTAAATGAATCTTTAGAAAGATTAGAGTCCTAGCATCATTAGCACTTCATGAGAGCCGTCAGCAGTCGTTAATCTTTGGCTAATTATCGCAAAGGTCACGTGGTAAAGGTCACCTCATTACATGTGTGTGATTACTAATTATCGACTTGTTACTCGCATAGGTGAGTGAGTATGGGTGTGCTCTATGGAGAGCAAACTAGTTCATATCAAGCAGGTGTTTGCGGTAAGAAATGAAATGATGTGGTTAGCACCCGCAACATTCTTTGTGACACTTGTGGTTTAAACTTACAATACAAGGTATTACGTAATCCCCATAATATTCATCTGAAAAGGGGGAGGGGGGGGGGGTTACTCTTCAGTATGTGACGGTCCGCACTGCCTTTGCGATTCGACCGCCACTTATTCACAAATGTAGGGGAACATAATAATCCTTTGCGTTGTACAATAATGAATAAAATTAAACAAATTTTGCTGAAATATTAGATATTCGCTAGATGGCGCCTTTTTGCAATAAATAATAATAAATATTTATTATTTCGGGCAATAATGTCCATTACTTTCACATTACAAAATAAAGAAATAAAACGTTGGTTTCTCAACCAATAAACTATTTAATATTTTTACAACAATTTAACAACGTTTGCTCAATTGGTTCTAAAACAAACAAAACCACGTTCATAAAAGTTGGCTGTATGCAAAGTTGTCTATGCCAATGTATCGGCAGGGAAAAAAAAGTAAACAAGAAAGTCAGGTCAATGGCAATCTGTAGATAGAACAAGGAGGGGCCTGTAGAAGTCTGATAATGTTATCCTTCAAAAGCCTAATAATGCGGTCAATGAATATTATGGAGAGGCATAATTTAGCAAAACTATTAAATATAGTTCAGTAAAGAATTCAAAATGCTTATTTTACAGATAGAAAATATTGAAAATTATGTAAAATATTCCTGAAAGGGTTTCATTGAAAAGACAAGGGAATCCAAGAGGGGTGGACGGCAACGGGGTGTGGGGGCGAGGGGAGAGGAAGAGACGCGCTCTGGAACTGGGGATTTTGGCGGGGAACCGGGCGGTGGTTTTTTGCTGGGCATCTTTTTCTTTGCGGGGCTGACCGGCCGGTCTAAAATAGGATTAGGGTGAGTTAGCAACCTGATTATCAAACTAAAGTGTTCTACAGCGTGTCGGTAATGTGGCTACAGCAGCAAATATTGAGTAGTTCAGCTGTGAAAGTGGTATAGCTTGAGAAACGTTTTGGTGAGATGGCTTGGGCAAATCATGGCTGAAGCAATGCGGGCCGTGGTACGATTCATACCAGTGGATTGGATCTGACTACATCGATTTGGTCAAGGTAGCTCTCTAGATCATTCACAGGTCTCAGCAGTAAATGTAGTAAAGTCTGATTTGCATCTTGGAATGTTGCTGTAGTCTACAGAACCATACTTCGGTGTAGGCTTCACCTACATACTTGTGTTTCAAGGTTGATTAGAATTTGTGTTTGCATTTGTTCTTAATAATCAACTTGCTTGCATCAATTTCAAACATTTAATCAATTTGATAGAATAGGTCTATATCTGATCGAACGGTGAGTTTCTTTGCCATGTTCTTTTCTCACAATGGGTCAGGTCTTGAACATGGCACGCACATTTGTTAGGAACTGGTGTTTGGCGTGGTAGAAAACCAGCAAACAGACAGTTTAGCAGTAGTATTTGCAAGCAGTTGAAGTCATTTACATAATAAACTAAATTTGTTAGGTAGAGTCTAAAACAACCAATTAAAAATCAAACCAAAATAAACCAAACTAATGAAAATTTGAATCTATCTAATCAACCAATAACCGGGCACAGAGCCTAACTAAAATTGTGAGTGTAAAATCTACTTACAAACTACTATGTGCAAAAATAAACTAAAACCATAATTGTTTCAAATATTTAAAATAACTAAGATTAACAATTACTGTTAATATTCTAATCTGTGTTAAACTGTGTTCACAAAAATTTGTTTTAAATCTCAAATGTTAATATTTCTACAAATCTTGATAATAAATAGATTATTTTTTAACTCTTTGTAGTTGTTTAATTGCTTTTGGAAATCTCGACTCCCTGAAAAGGTTCTGGTTACTATTTCACAACAAAGGGTCCTGTTAGGCTATCTAGACGATCACATTTTGGCCAAAGATTTGAATTTTCTGTGATTTTAGGTACTCACAAATTGTTCTTTTACATAGTTCACATTTAACTTACACTGAGCTAAAATAGTAGGTAGGAAGCCTAGGTACTCATACTTTACTTAGTAATCTCCTGTGGAAGAATCTTGGACATTCTATGGAGGCATGGATGGAGCGCTGCAGAGGACTCCAGAGGCTACTTCTTCGGGAACCGGCGGTCATCAGTGGCAGGAGCAGTATTAAGGGACTTAGGGATTAGTATAAGTAAGTAGCAGAGAGGAGTAGAGGGTTGAGGGGGTGAGTGTTACAAGTATAAACAACTTCGGAATCGCGAAAAATTATCAGCTGTCCCGTACTAAAAGTAACATTTTTTATGATTGGGACAGGTTGACACTTCACGCCAGTCACGCCCGATGGGAAGACGGGGTCTAAGATGTTACGTGTTTACCTGTTAAATGCCGGTTGGCTCTAGTTTTAAAGACACCCACATTATATCTCTGGAAAAAAAGACGACGGCAAAGCGTTCCACATCTTTGATGTTCTTAATATAAAACAATTCGCGAATCGCTTGGTGCAAATTCGCGTCCACGACAAATGCGTGCATATGAGTCAGCCGTCTGGTTGTCCGGCAGAAAAAAAGGGATGGCGGTATACATTCATGTAGTCCCTCTCCCCTCTCTCCAAAATACATCTTGTTGAAGACGGAAAGGCAAGCGACCTTACGACGGTGCTCCAAAGGCCGTAATCTTGCCTTTGTCAATTCCTCAGCTTCAATTAGCTTAAATCTCCAATAGCTCGGCGCTCAATCGCGTCCAAAGCCGCAAGCCACTTAGTTGACTTAGTTGGTACTTGGCTGAACCATCCCTGAGGTAGCTGCAGCACTCCATGCATGACCGGACCTGTGCTTGGTATAGGTCCAAAAGCTGCCTTGGCGTGAAGTACTGTCTTACTTTATTGAGTTCCTACAATACTCCAATTCAAAGTTACGGAATTAAAATGCTATGAACAGCTTGTAACAGGGTTCCCTCCATTTCGGATGTATACAGGGGTTATTTACACCCTGTATAGTTTGTAGATTATTTAAACAGAGCTTAGAGGCTTATTTCAATCTTGCTAACACAAGATTGAAATAAGTTATAAGTGTCTTGAACATATTTAGGTGGAGTACGCTAAACCCGGAGCGTAAATAGTTTCGAATCATCATTTCCTTTCATACCTAAACAGGGATGGCCCACTTGAATGTGGTTTTTAGACTAGGTATGTCTTTTTGATTTGAGTTCCCAATATACTTTGTGCCATATTTTGGTAAAACCAAATACGTAAAAGTTTGTATGTTTCGACAAAAATATTTGCTTGAAATTTGACCCACAGTTGCAGTTGTAGTCCTGGATATAAAACACAGGATATTTTTATCCAAATCCAATGAGAACAAAGTGGCGACCAGTTTAATATAAAATGTTCGGCCAAATTCTGCTAAACCCAAACAAGTAAAAGTTTTTATGTTTTGACGAAAATATTTGGTTCACGTTTGACTCACAGTTGCAGATCTGTAGTCCTGGATATATAACACAGAATATTTTTATCCAAATCCAACGCGAACAAACTTGCGGCCAATCTTACTTAAATGTGAAAGTTTGTGAAGATGTTTGGATGTTTGTTACTCAATCACACAATAATGGCTGAACGGATTTAGATGTATAGAGATAGTTTGAGTCCTGGGGAAGGACATAGATTACTTCATTGCAGACGAGGTCACGGGCAAAAGCTAGTTTAATATAAAATATTACTATGCAGTCTCGCTTGGAATGGGCCGGGCACACTGTTGTTAAAGACAGATTTCATTTGAGCCTTTATTGGAGCTTTAACAAAGTTCATAATTGCAAAATCTTCTGACCTTAACAGAGCTTGTCTCACCTATGTTTTACACATGAAGCTTTAAGTGCCAAGAAACTTGACGATACTTATTTCTGTCACGTGGTCCAGGTGAATGTAGAGACGTGAGTAACGGACGTTTTTCGCGGTCCACCTTAAAACTAGGTTACCTACTATAGCTAAGCGCACTATGAATTGCCTTTTTAGAATCTGTAACAGCATTTAAAAGTCTACTCGGTCCTGATCACAGGCGGAGGTTACATATAAAAGGTCAAGTTGCGCATCTAGTGTGGGAAATAGTGCATCCTTTACGTTCCACATATCGTACGTGTAGTTACATTGAACCATGTTATTATTATAAAATAAACCTGCCATAGCTGGCATCATGTGGCGGAGAACAGAAAGAAGTGGCGTGCTAGGGTATAGGCCTTTTTCTAGCAGTGGACGAATTAGATAAGTTAAGGGATAAGAATATTCTTTATTGTAGAGAAAACAATAACTACAGAAACAATAGTTACAAAAGAAAAGGTACAGTTGGCGATCTTATTGCAAATAGCAATTTCTTCAAGCAATCTTATATTCGATAGTTGATTGCTTGATCGAATGCTGTGATATTTCGTCATCATCATCAGCCAATTGACGCCCACTGCAGAACATAGGCCTTCCTCATAGTTTTCTAACCATGAAGGGTTTTACCATAATCATGACGCTTGGCAGGCGGGTTGGCGATCGCAGTATGCGGTTGGAATCTCAGGAAGACGCTGCTGCCCGTCTCCTGGTAGTTTATTCCCTCAGTCGCCCCAACATTTGTCGGTTTATAATTTTCTATCTTCTTCTTACAAGTTATCAGCGGCACAACTGAATTCAGTACTATCACTCTTATAAAATTGATAATACCCTGTATAGTAGTGGTAATGCATGAATACATTCATTCATGCTGAGATTTTTGGCAAAAACTTGTTACTGGTCAATTAATAGCGATATTTTACAATACTGAGATAAATATGGTATTTATCGTTAATCAGATCGACTTTGAATTAATGACTTAATTATTAGCTTTATTGCAACTCTGTATGGTAGATAATTATAGCACAGGATGAAGGGCTGATCCGAAATACATATGTTAAAAATATTAACAGATATTAATTACAGTAGGTAAACATATTTAATTGGCCTTATGCAACCTGATTCATCAGACTTCAAGCACAAAATAAGTGACCTTTTTTCGGGGTCTGTATTGCTTGGGTCAGAAACAAAAAAGTTGACAAATGAGCAAGTTCTAGAGAAAAAGAAAGATAGAAGGAAAGAGATGTAGAAAAAGGCCGCGGGAAAGCTAAATTGATCATATTAAAGAGAAGGTGCATGTCGTGACGCACTGGGGGGTGCAGGGCAGTTCCTTCAAAGGCCAGTGCCAGTCGAGCATGCTGTAACGATGCCGACAAGGGTTTACTCACGTCTGTAACCCGGAGGGATAGTCAGAGACCAGGCTTTGCCAGCACACCTGACAAATAATCTCCCTTGAGTGATAATGATGTCCTTCACAACGATATCGTCGACGGCGACACCCTGACAAGGACTTAATTCAGACCCGAGCTTGCGCTCGGACGTGTCATTGAAAACCGAATAAGCCTAGAACTCTTTCTTTCTGTTTAACCCTTAAATATAATGATACCGTCTGTTACCTACTTCTAAAACTTCTTTCAGGTATTGCCATTAGTAACATATGTGTTACAGAGAAGGGCACATGTGCCGATACAAGACAAGGCGTGGTTATGCCTGTGCCTAGAGCGCTTACATAACATGAGGGATTGTAGCCGCCCTTGGAGAGGTACTGACCGTAGGCCGTGATATATGGGGGCTTATGTGGAGCTTGAGGGATACTATGGACGCTGTTGAGCGTCCCGACTTTCAGAAAAGTTTCGTGAGAGTTGCAGTGATAAATCAAAGTTGAATCGATCGGAAATTTGGTCCCTGTACTTAGAGCCATGCTTAAAATGGGCAGTGGTAGCCCAGTGGGTACAACAATGGACTCGTAAGCGAGAGACCCAGGTTCGATTCCCAGTGCGGGCATGTACTTTGGACTTTGTTTATTTTCAAAGTTATGTACATCTGCAAACTTGTAGTAGCAATACCATACGTTAACTATGAAGGAAAACATCTTGAGAATGTTTGAGAAAACATCCGCGGCTTGGTTGGCTCCGCACGTATTGCGCACACTTGTCTTTCCTGTGGACTAGGCCGACTAAACTGACATCCTGGCGGTATATGTGCTGGGCAAGCCTACTACATCTAAAAAACAGGTCCCAGGCATTGCAGCGTCCCAGTGGTTCCTTAACCCATCTATTGTGAGTGAAGGTGCCACTGGACGCTGTATAAATCATCTCATTACTTAGAGCCGGTGTGGAATTTTTCTGTAAATTAGTTCTTCTTCCTGTGCCTCTCTACTAATGGAGGTTGGCCGTCAGCTCCTTATATTCTTCTTCATTTCTTGCCAAGCAAAACAGGTCTTCAGCGCCGGCTACATCTATTCATTTTCTGGTATTTCTGAGCCATTACTTCCTTCTTCTCCCAACACCTCTTTCCCTCAATCTTGCTCATCATAATGTCTAAAAAATGGCAAAAAACATATTATTTTTATCTTTATTTTCTGGAGTAAAATAAAGAATTTCTTAACGTCCATTCTATAACCTTTGCTAAGATATATTGAGTGTTAAAATAAACAATATCTCGAGGGTAGTTTAGATACAACTTACGGATAGCAGTAAGAAAATATAGGATATCCATGGTAACACTACTGTTCTAGTAAGTTCTATAAATGAGCTTAGAAGTTAAGTAGCTCCATCGAGCTACTTGTTAATGTGTTCTTATAATTGAGACTGTTAACGCAGGTTAATACATTAATGGATTAAATAAATAAGTTCAGATGAGGTAATCAGGAAGGTTTTCAATGGATTGTCAGATGCGCCATGTAAGCAAATCACGAACCATGAATAAAACGTTGACCTCCTTGTCATAATAAACTAATTTATTGGCCAAAATATTACAATTAATTATCGAAACTATCAAACACATCAATGTCAATAAAAACAAGTAGGTACACGACCCATTTCAATCTTATACTGCACGATCAATTAATCTATGATAAATAAAAAATACATAATAAATTGATCCAATTACTAATAGGTTCGTCATTTTCGATTAATAATTACAAGAGCGTGAGAAAAAAATGCATCGATGACAATTCAATGTTTTCGGAATTAATCATCTGATTTTCCTTCATAAACACTAGCTTTTATGAGTTAGGGTAGAGCTAACTCTACCTAACCCTAAGGTTCGTGTGTGAATTTTTTTATGAAGTTTACGGTGCATACCCACATATTGGTATATTTGTAGAAAGACTGTTTGTAGTTCTCAAAGCGAAGCCCTCTCTATTGCCAAATGAAATACTTTAATTTAATTGCCGTGACATTTCACAGTCGATCATGTTTTGCACACGTATAACAAGCAACATGGAGAGATAAAATCTAAAGAACGCATGACCAGAGTATGAGTCTTGTGATTCGTCTCGCTGAACACTAATAATAATTATGGACCTACTTAACAAAATTTCACCTTTTTAAAGGATCTAAGGCCATATTATGTGCTTATTATATTTTGGTATCACATAAAATGCATAAATAAAACTGTTCTATCACATCTCGGTTTTCAGATAGTCAAAGCCAAAGTCAAAAATTTTTATTCACTATAAAAACAAAATGTTTACTTAATGAACGTCAAAGCTGTTAGTTTCAGTTTCATAAAGTGCTTAGTTCTCAATCTGTATTCCCCGCGTTTTCTAGTTTTCATCAGATCAGTTTTTTGCCAACAATCCTCCAGTGTGCAGGCACCTCTAAAGCTCTCAATTAGCTTGGTGCCACAGTGAATCACCTTAGGTCACCGCGCAGGTGTAGTTCACCGTGAGGTTCGCTCGCGGTCACGAGCGCGCCCGATCTCGCCCGAAGATAGCGAGCCAATAACACCCTGCCAGAGAACAGAATAACAAAAATAGTACATTACTCACCGAGAGTTGAAAACGATGCTTCTCCGCTGCGCGTCGAACATAAACATACTCTCGAACAGAAATAGAACTTTCTCCCGAGTGAAACATAGTGCTTTATACTACACCTACGAGGAAAATAATTATTTAGAATAATTAAAAGCGTACTATTAAATTATCAATTCAGAAAAAAACAACATTTAAGAAATCAAAACAAATTGCCGCACTTGTTTTTTTTTTTCGTAGTGCAGAGAAAGGTTGCCAGCCTCCTTTAATTTAAAGAAAGGGTACAAAAAAAAATCCTATAGTAGATTGTTAACCGAGGGCTGAAAGGCACCCATTCCTGACGATGACGAGATGTTTTGGCGCTCGAACGAAGTGAGAGCGCCAATAGTTCGAGGCAGAAATGGGTGCTATCGCCCGAGTAAAACACTCTACTTTTCATTATGAATACGAGGAAAGTAAACACAAGCCAGTTAAAATCAAAACACTTTCCGATAGAGATTTCACCCTTTTCTTGGCCCGCCACTTTATGAAATCATTATACGATTTCATATATCGTTCCTTAGATATCGTTGGCAAAAGGTTTTCTACGACAGCTTGAGCCTCTTCTCTTATAAAATCATGTGTTAATTCAATTTCAGAACCGCTAGAACTCATTTTGTTATATTAAACTCAATTTCGAATATCACAAACACAGTCTAATGGAACTTCCATAGAAAAAAATGCACTTTTTTATTTAAGGTTTCCCGCCAGTTTACTTTTTAATACCAACACACACCCTGCACGGCTAGCACAAGTCGGCGCGTGATCTAACTCGCCGAGAGATAAACTATCCGCCCTTTTAAACGACTGCTCAAAAATTTAATTTTTTAACTAGTATTTAAAAAATTAAATAATATAAATTAATTATTAATGTTAATCACTAAAAGATAAAAACAAGTTTAAAATATAAAACTTGAGGAAATCACGCCGAAACAGACGGATGGTCTAGCTCGCGGCGAGATAGCTCGCGCGCCAACTTGTGCTAGCCGTACATCACAATTCGCAAGATGGCGCGCGACCGCGAAAGACGGCCATTTTGAATTTGCGTATTTGGTGGTTTTATCTGTGTCTTAAATATTTTTTTTTAATACTTTTCTGCTTTAGAGCAGGCATGTACCACTTTCAGCACGGTGCCTGGATGAACAATGACCCAATTTCAGAGTATGAGTAATGAAAACTCTTTTTTCAAATTATTTGATACAAAACCTTTTTGAGATTTGAAGTTTGTATCTTTTTTATCTTCGCTGTTAAAAACAAAATTACACTAGCAGAGCAGGAATGGATTTTCATACAACATTCCTGCCCTGTTACGGAGGGCAGGAATGAAATTCCACATAACTTTTCCCGCAGCACATTTATAAGGGAGAAATTACGAACTTTGTAACCCGTTTATGAACTAGCACTGAGACACTTTCTGAGTGGGTGTGGTATTTATATTTATATTTTATGACACTCCCACTCAGAAAGTGTCTCATTCATCATCAGCCCTTTGACGCCCACTGCAGGACATAGGCCTCCCTCATGGTTTTTATAACCATGAGAGGTTTTGCCATAATCGCCACGCTTGG
Organism: Yponomeuta evonymella; assembly: GCA_963969515.1. Classification (NCBI taxonomy): domain Eukaryota; kingdom Metazoa; phylum Arthropoda; class Insecta; order Lepidoptera; family Yponomeutidae; genus Yponomeuta; species Yponomeuta evonymella. Next base: position 4,485,462 of record OZ018347.1, read on the forward strand.
CAGGCGGGTTGGCGATCGCAGTATGCGGTTGTAATCTCAGGAAGACGCTGCTGCCCGTCTCCTGGTAATTTATTTCCTTAGTCGCCTTCTACGACATCCACGGGAGGAAATGGAATGACGCTATTCTTAATCCGGCGCCACACGGAGTTACTCTAACTTTTTTTTAACTGACGAGTTAGGCGTCTCATTACTCGTTTGCAAAAGCATAAGCAGCCTATTTACGTCCCACTGTAGAGCACAGGCCTTCTCTCAGGGAGAGAGTATGGGCTTAATCACAACGCGTACCCACCGCGGATTGGCGATTTCAAGCGCTGAGGTATGTGAATAGCTCAGACCCTCAGGTTTCCTCACGATGTTTTCCTTCACCGTTAGCGTGTGGTATTGCTACTATAACTTCACAAATGTACATAACTAAAAAATCAAGTCATAGGTTCATGCCCAGACTGGGGATCGAACATGGGTCTCTCGCTTCCGAGTCCGATGTTCTACCCACTAGGCTACCAACGCAATTACTCGTTTATTAAAGAAGAATTATACCTTAAGTAAAACGGTGGTAACGCAGCGGTAGAAGACCGGCCTCACATTTGGAAGGGCGTGGTTCCAAACCAATGACATTGTTTCTAAGTTACGTGCATTTGTGAAGTTGTAGTCCTAATATCACTCGCTAACTGTGAAGGAAAACATTGTGAGGAAACCTGAGTGCCTAAGGTGTTCACATAACATACCTCAACGCTTAGCAGCATGTCTTTTTCTGGAGGTTTCTAAGCCACGGTCTGGAAGCTACTTTCCGCGGGGTGACATGCAGGGTAACGGGCCGTATGTATACAGACTATAAACAGAGCCTTCAATGTTGGGCACAGCCTTTTTCTCTTTCACCCCAAACCATCCGATTCTTTTCCCGTCTCGTCCAGTGTTTCCCGCTACGGAACCAATGGAAGCGACTAACTTCAACCCCTAATCTCAAAACAGAATTGTGAACAAAGCTGACGCTTCTGCGCATTTTTGTTCAATGCCTAATTGAGATTTATTAAGAGCTGAACGCAAATATTATATCTAGATGCTAGAACCAAGGCTCCGAATCCATTCATTCATACAAGTTGTTGGTCGCGTGACGTGGCAATTTATGAAACTCAACAAGCTAAGGATTTCGACCTACTTAGTGATGGATGCGTGTTGTGCGTAGATGCGTGAGCTTGCGATTTAATTTATCAAGAGTCAAGAGGCTTTATACGACCACTCACCGTCATATATCAAGCTAACATTTGCACTTAACGAGATTTTGTTCTTGTCTAGTTGTTCAGCCTATCAACAGGCCTACAAAGTTCGTCAAACAGTGTTTACGTTTAGAAGCTGCGCCCGCATCTTTCTTTACGTGGGGATCGAATAAATTGTATCCTATGCATTGGTATAGGATATCGTAATATGTACTACGTATAAAAGGGTATATCTATGTGCCATAACGAGGAGAATTTCTCCTTGGCTTCGATGTACGCGAAATTCGACATTCATTTTATAATACCTTCAAAAAATACTCCGTAACGCGGTACACGTGGAATAATTTAAAATATAATTTTAATCGAATTCGACGCCATCGAAATTGCTATACGCCATTAAACTTGCATTTTCGAGGTTTTTTAACGTACCTAACATAAACTCACGCCTGTATCCCGGAGCGGTAGGAGGTAGGAGCGGAGTAGGCAGACACTAGGGTATGCCACGGTTTTTCTCGAGGTTTTTCTGGCAGTACCTAAAAGTGGTTCGTATTGGTGAGAAAAACCCCCATTTCGGATAGATATATTGATTTATTTACATCCTGTATATAACTGTAGCCTAGTGGCACAGAGGAAAAAAGGAACTAGTGGGTAGAACATTGGACTCGGAAGCGAGAGACCCAGGTTCGATTCCCAGTGCGGGCATGTACCTATAACTTTGTTTTCTAAGTTATAGTAGCAATACCACTCTCTAACTGTGAAGGAAAACATCGCGAGGAAATCTGACTGTCTGAGCTATTCAAATACCTCAGCGCTTTAAATCGCCAATCCGCAGTCTCTTTCTGAGAGAAGGCCCGTGCCCTACAGTGGGACGTATATAGGCTGCTTGTGATATAGCTAGTGAATGATGAACACACATTGGCTGTAGCCTAATTACTCTGTACCGTCTGTACTCTTACGATGAGAGTGTACACAAAAGTGTTAAGTACTATTCTAATCTTTTCCTTTCACCCCCAGAGCATCGCCCACGTGTCCGGAGGCCACATCAACCCAGCGGTGACGGCCGGCCTGCTGGCGGCTGGAGACGTGAAGCTACTGAAGGCTGTGTTCTACATCGTGGTGCAGTCATTGGGCGCTGTAGCTGGGGCAGCGTTTATCAGGGTGAGTGGTGGCTAATAGAATTTTAATGCAATAGCACGGAAAAAAATAATATACGGTATTGTCACAGCGGTGGAATGCCGGCATGCATCACTTTGTTTTCTAAGTTAAGTACATTAGCAATACCACTCGCTAACTGTGAAGGAAAACATAGTGAGAAGACCTGAATGCCGGAGATGTTCACATACCTCAGCGCTTAAATTTGCCAATCCGCGGTGAGTTCGCGTGGTAATTAAGCCCATACTCTCTCTCTGAGAGAAGCCCTGGGCCCTGCAGTGGGATGTATTAGGTTACATTAAAAAACATCGAAAGTGAGGTTCCACTGTGTTTAAGCAGTTAGATAGTCTGGTTCTTGAGGTTCTTTTGTCATATTTCACTCGTGTATTTTTATACCCTCAGTCCGTAAGGAAGTAATTACTGTATAGCATCAGATTGTATTTATTAGTGAAACTAATTTATCAAATTTCCGAATGCTTAAATTAAACTCTGTTACTTAGTTTCGTTTAGTACAGTTTTTTCGCTTGACGAGTGTTTAATTACTGTTGATTCACTAGCACAAAGCCTTACATAAGACCTCGGTTGTGTAACGCTATGCGCGTGCGCATCTCGAGTAAGGAAATGCAAGAGCAAATCGTTTAGCGCGAAGGCGAATGTCAATGCAGACGCGATTTATTGCGGTTTAAAATAGGAATCCGTGTTTAAATGGCTCCTATAGAGGTCTAACTAGCGCTAAAAATGACCCCACGTTCAATTGTGGGAAAGCGAGCGGGGCTTGTCAATTGTGTTACCAATCGGAGCGAGTTCAGAATTTCCTGGAAAAATATATGCACCTGCCACCGTCAGACATCTTGCAAGTTACCTAGATATTTCGACGGGTTATTCATCATAAAGTCAACGGTTTGACGTTTTTGTATAAAACCAATCATAGGTTACGCTGTTATTTACTATTGCTCAATCAACGTTCGCATCGTCACGCATTTTCATTGGTACAGACCAATCGAGGGGATAGGGGCCGTTTTTGGGAGTGAATTTTATAGGAAGAAATACTTCTATGGTTTTTTTTTCGTAGGTACGAAGTTTTTTTCAAACATACTTTAAATGGAAGGAAAAAATCGATTGCTCGGATCGTAGTGGTGTAAGAACCTGCGGCTCTTGCATAGGTACCATGCCAGGGCTATTATCTACCAAGAAACATTTTTTTTTCATAAATTAAAATAGATCTACCTAAAACTTTCGTACGAAATCAAAATAAAAAAAAAGTGCAATGCTAGGCACATTATGACTATTCAAACGGATTCACTTACGATCCGTTTGAATCGTCACAATGTAACTATTCCTGGTTATGTTATGGAGTTTTTTTAATTTATTTTATTTAAGAAACAAACATCATGAAAATACATGTGTATACAAAAATAAGCCTGAAGATCTCTTAAGTAAGTAGTAATTCCTGTGGAGACAATAGTGGATAAGCTCGAGGTCCTAATTGTAGTACTCGATGGTTTCATTAAAAATCGCCCGTTAAGTAAGTTAGTACAGTGCACGCACGAAAACGTCTACGCGCACCCGACTGCACTTTAGTAGCGCTATTTCTACGGAACCACCGACAACGCAGCTTGATCGATTATTTAACTACGGTTAGCAATTTCACGCACATTCTAACCGCCACATATGGTGCGTGCGCGTTGACACTATAAAAAGCCTCTCGCTCGCCCTGACACTGATGAGCTTAGAATAAAAAGCACTATCTGGAGCAGTGACCTTCAAGAGAAGCCCATGTTGTGCTAAACGCTTGCGGCGCGTATAAAAGACATAAACGCGGGCTGTGGGCGGGTGAACTTTACACTTAGCACTGTCTGGGGCTTGTTTCATGGAATGAAATATTCATGGCCTACTGTGACGATTCAATTGTACATTGCAAAGTCGATCAACTCGCAGATTAAGAAGTAGGAAGACTCGGCTACGCAATGTACATCGCATTGTCATAACAGACTATGAATTATAAACACTTTTTTGTAATGAACCCCGGTTTCGATTAACGAGTAGATTGTTAGTGTACGAGAAACCGGGGGCTAGAGGTTCAAATTCAAATTCAAATTTATTTAATCACAGAAACCATTACAGCTGAGAGAATTTAATATACAATATCTAGGTACTTACATTTCAACAGTCCTATATATAACAAGTCGACCCCACAAACGACACTCCCAAAACGAAGCCAAAGCCAGCTTATCTCAGGAATTCCTGCTACAGACCTGCCACAACTCCGTCCCAAGAGTGCCCCAACAGAATCAACTCCCCACAAACAAGACCGAATAGTGTTTACATGCATCCGATCGGTAACTTAAAATGTAGACATCTTGATTTTTAATGCAGTAATTAACGCAATCTATTTTACTAGCAACAGCCAAAACGACACTACTACCCTCCGTACTAGTAAAAACTGTATGACGGCAAGGTAGGTTCTCTAGGTAGGTTAGAGCGTTGCTACGGTAATCTAGAGAAGCGGTTTGAGTCCTGCTGTTGACCCGATATATTTTTCCTCCAGATAAAGTTTATTTATTAGACCATGCGACTGTTCGTGCAAATCAATACGAGTGTACATTTTATTAAGCACTGAATGTGCCTGCGATTTCCTGAGTGCCACATATTTAGCGACATTTAGAGGGTAGTACTTCCGTCCTGTATCCCTTTCATTCAAACAATGCATACACTTTTGACAAGTTTCGTTTTCGGCGGCACTAGAAAATAAAATTACGGACATTTCAGATATATGTTTGTTATCCTAACTAAAATAAATCTATGATCAGTGGAATCAAGATACATTTCGAGTATAGCTCTGGTAGAGCAAACTTATAAGGACAAGTTTGCTGTACCAGATCTATCCTCGAAATGTGAAGTAAAAGTAAAAAAAAAATTAATTGCCATCAAATGTATTCTAATCCCAATAATAGGCGTCATTAGTTATGTTTTTAATGGCATTTCTATTCTCAGGCATGTTAATTAATATAACGTATTTTAAATATCACTCATCGTTTACATAGGTACATCCTATCGTAAATTGGCAACCATTTCTGCTATCTTACTTCAAGGCAAATCTTTCTTAAGTTCAGTAATATCTGACTCACTTTTCATGGTAGGTGTAGAATACAACCATGATTTTACCAATATAGTACATGGTATTTACTTTGTCTTTGACTTTTCAAATAGGAACTAACTAATCAGAAGTGCATTGATTAAATTTTGGTCAAACCTCGCTTGTCAATGTCAAAGTCAAACGATTTATATGCAAATTAGACTCAAAATACATTAGTTGTACATATGATAAATCAAATAGAAGGGTAGCCTCGCTATATATATATAAGCGTAAAGCAGCTTTTAAAAGTATTTTTTTTTTCACTTGCTTTAAATCAGAATCAGAGGTTAGAACGAAAGGTTTGCTAGCAGTCAATGGAGCGTAGCGTTCTAGGTGGGGAAATCGGGCCCACAACGTAAAAAGGAGCTGCTAGGTTCAGGTAGAACTAGGCTGGACATGTCTGCCGCATGAGTGTGTGAGCCAAATACGACCATATCACTCCCGCAAAAAGTCTCGGCAGTCAAAGTGAAGATGGCGAGACGTTTACATTCTTGTATCTTTATACATCCTTTACAATACAATAGAGGCTGCAAAAAAATTTTGTGCAAATTTTGTCCTATTTAACGTTAAAATCATTTTGATATACTTAATAAAGCTACGGATGCTTTCACCGTTCAAACGTTATTTCTCTTTTTTTCCGTTCTATCTATTTTACAACTTTACAGCTTCATGTGTTCTTCTGCGTATTTTTTTTATTTTATTAAAGCCGTTATGGTTTTGTCCTTTATTTATCTAAATATCGTACGCTAGCATGCCAATTAAGCTCGGATACAATTAATAATATAATTCGCATGAATGCAACCTTTAGGTTTAGGTTAGGTATATGGAAGGCCTTTGTTTTGATGTAGGTTAATAGTGAAGACGCGACATTTTACCACCCTGTACGTTCCATCGATCGATTATCAACCTTATTCCAATATACATAGAGTCATTTGGTGTGTCATCAGCTAATAATATGCATTACAACTTATACCCTTTTGTTCGCTTTTACATGATCTAATATAAAGTTCCAAAGCATTATCTGAACAAATAAACCACGACCATGATATTTCTTAAAGGTGATATCGGTAATTCACATGACTTTAATATAAAAAGGCTTGGAGAACAACCTGTATTGAATCTTGTATTTGCTATGTTATACGAGTTCACATAAAAGGTGGACTAAACTTTCTACCGACGATGCGGCTGACCGAGGCGAAGATAAGATAAGATTTATTGTGCATTCTGTTGTACAAAAAAACAAAAAGCACAATATACCTTTTTACCGATACAACACTTGTTGTACATGTTTGTTTAGGTATCTTAATAAATGATAAAAAAGATTGCTAGATCGAATGATCTCATTGTCTATGGAAAAATTTTGAGGGTAAATACCTTAATACTATACAGGGTTACATCGTCAATTAGAGTTTGTTATTTGTTCTACGACTTGTGATTTTTTATCATACCTATATATTACATATACGTTATACACTCTGTATGATGATACGCATGCCGTATGCTTAAAACCCGCTTGATCGCCAACCCGCCTGCCAAGCGTGGCAATTATGGCAAAACCCCTCATGGTTATGAAAACCACGAAGAAGACCTGCGTCCTGCAGTGGGCGTCAAATGGCTGACGATGATGATGCTTAAAACCGTATGTAGAATGGGCATACGTAATGAAACGATGTGACATTGGTATTGTACTGTAAGTACAGTCGACAGCACATAAACGTTTATAAGTATGCACTCTACTCGGTTACCTTACGAGCGGCTTTGCAACAAAATTAGCTATAAGCGATTACTATAAGCGAATTTAATACAAATAACTAAACACTGAACAAAACTTTTCAAACTAAAACTTGAAAAAACTTAATTTGAATTAGAACAAAATATTTATAAAACACAAACTCTAACTAATGTGTTTTAACAAATGCGCCTTTCAGAGGTAACCTATATGCATAAACTTTTTTCCAGTCTAGTTCATGTTGTCTTATGTTTCAGTTGGCGATTCCCGACGAGCGCGTTGGCGGATTCGGCCTAACCTTGCCCGGACCAGGTGTCTCTGAAGCACAGGTAAATGAAGCAATCAGTCCACACTTATCCGCTGCTGGACATGGGCCTCGCCCAAGATACGCCACTTCCTTCTGTCCTCGGCCATCCTCATCCATCCATAGTCAGAAATCTGCCTCAGATCGTCGCTCCAGCGAGCTGGTGGTCCTACGCTGCCTTTGCCAGCTCGGGTCTCCACTCGAGAACCTTTGCACCCCACTTGACCGTCGGTTCTTCGGCATATGTGACCAGCCCACTGCCACTTCAACTTGCTAATCTTATAGGCTATGTCAGTCACCTTAGTTCTTTGGCGGATTGACCCATTTCTGATGTGATGGCTGGGTTGATACAGTGATGTAGTCGGCTTTCAGTCACTCGATCGAACTACGCCGACTGGGATGATTGAGTCAACTTTTGATTCAAGCCAAGAAGGTGAATTATGCCTAAAACTGACAGTTGAGCTAGTAAACCTAACAGTTTTCTGAGAAGGAAAGTTAGCTCTTCTGTTTTTGTGGTGAATAGATAAAGACGATTGGAGGTTCTACAAAAATATGATGTGTTTTGCCAGTTGCGAGTTCTTTTTTGGAGATGGGTTGTACCTAATTATAAGATAAGATAAGATAAGATAAGATAAGATAATAATATTCTTTATTGTATACCGGAAAAAATGTTACAGAAACAGCAATGACAAAAGAAAAGATACAATTGGCGGCCTTATAGCTAGCATCAGTAACTTCATTTGTTGGTCACTACTTGCCAACTTAAAACCCATTATACTGATTAAAAGTGACACCATTCGTCAATTAATTTAGACAGTGGTCATTATAACCCTGTGGTCCCCAGGCGGTGCTGATCGAGGCCCTGATCACGTTCGTGCTGGTGACGGTGGTGCAGGGCGTGTGCGACGCGCGCCGCTCCGACGTCAAGGGCTCCGGGCCCCTCGCCATTGGGCTCAGCATCACCGCCTGCCACGCCGCCTGCGTAAGTTACTGACTATCAAATAATGGGGAATTGTCCTCAAAGTCACTACTCTCCTTTATTATTATATTATTTTTGTTGCACTAACCTGTGCTGAGGACAATTTAAAAACCTATTTATTATTCTCCTTTATTAGTTAAGCTGGAAAGGGCGTTGCACAAGCCATTATTTCTTTTACAGACTTATATGTGTTATATCCTATAATCGTTCAAAAAATGAAAGTGATTTGGTCGATCGGACCGACCAGATATTGTTTAAAGAACTAAGTTTCCTAAAAATTTATTTTTGTTGCTTAGACAGGCGGCGGTAATAATTTAAAGAAAATGAAAGTATCTAAGTAAGATCTACTTGCCAGAACGACAAAATATTGCTATCCGGTCGGCAAGTAAACAAAAATCTATCTTCTTTGTAATAAATAGATCCACTTATTTTTTAATTTCAATTTCATCTAGCTGATCAAACAATATTACCAGTGTCTGAATAGATGCATCAAATTATTGCCCGACTGCCGAATATTCTAAATTAATGGGTCAATGTAAATTAAACTCTACAATCGATTAAATTTATTAAAATGGCACTTCGAATATTCAGTGTTTTTAGTTTAGTTTTCCAGCGTTGATGGAATGTGACGAACAATATGTGCTTGCTCTAACTCTAACAAACGCTGGTCCACGATTTTTCAAAATGTCATTTTAATCAAGCTACATTGAACTGCATTCTTCATCGACACTCCAGCCAGAGGATAGAGCGTGAATTAGTGAAAGTACTCGCACACAGATAAAATCCGCCGATCTTCACACACCATTTCTCCCCGACCGTACCATGTTACCACAGTACAGAATGTTACTTTTGATTTGACCTCTAAACTCCACATAATAACGTTTATTTTGCGCAGATTCCTTTCACTGGCTCCAGTATGAACCCAGCTCGCTCCTTTGGTCCAGCCCTCGTCGTGGGCAACTGGGCGGCTCATTGGGTAAGTTAATTCTCATCCTTCCTTTACTATGACAATGCACAGTCAAGGATGTGAACATCTCAGACACCTGGATTATTCCTCACGAGGTTTTCCTGCTTATTACCTACTAACTAGCAGGGCCTGCGACTACGTTCGTGTGGCGAACGGATTGACCTAAAGCCTATGTCCGCTCTGAAGGTCCATTCTAAATACTGGTGGTTTATTGAAATCGATTACGGATTATGAAATACTTTCAGGGATTACAAAAATGAGACTCGCTTATTTACTTATATATACTTTATTGCACACAAAACATCAAGTAGGACATTACATAAGAAATAGCATGTACAAAGGCGAGCTTATCTCTGTAAGAGATTTCGCTTACTCTATTAATTTGACTATTCGTACCCAAAGTGTTTTGTTATAATTATAACTACACATGACGCTGGAACATTCTGAAACAAACGTCGTAAATATCTGCGCACCTAGCTGGAACACGCTTGTATGTCAGCGAAGTGCGCAGATATTTACGACGAGTTATATTTGCAATGAAAACTAGAACATCTGTTAATCGGAGAAGATGACCTTATCATAAAAGTGATCTACAACACGTGATATACCTCGGTACTCGATGGAAAGAGGCATTCTATTTCGAAGGCAATATCCAATACTATCTCCTGCAATCAAGCAATTCGATCTGCCTTCCGGCTTGACTTGTTTGTTCTTTTGTTTACGTAAGTCAGTTCAGATAGATTTTAGCCGACTGAATCAAGAACACAAAGGGGGAAATAATACATCCATTAACTCTCGTTAGTATCCCAAAGGGCTAGACAGAGACAACGGTTTGCCACAAAACCAATCCAGGGTTTTTTGGAGAAAAAATCTCGAGAAGCCTCAAATCAAGAATTGAATTGAACCATGACACAAAAGTAAGTACGTAAAAAAAGCAGCAGATTAACCGATACAATTTTCTTGCATTCTTACCCATAACAGTTTTTGTTTAAAGAATATTGTTGTTTAGGGCTTTTGTAGTTTATGTAGTTTATTTTGTGCGCGTATACATACTCCTTTTTGCTGCTTCTCCGATTCTTTAGGATTTGCTCGAAGAAATCTCCTCTAAATCTACCTTAGTTAAGTCGACAGCACATCAACATTTACGTTTTAATTGCAAACTCGCAAGTAACGTAAACGCGTAGAGTGCTGGTGTGTCAACGTCGATGTGCTGTCGACGGTACTGTAATACATATATAAACTCACGCCTGTATCCTTGAAGGGTAGGCAGATACCAGGTTTTGACACTTGCCACGACTCTGACAACCTGCAATGATAACATGATGTAACAAAATATAATAATAACAAGCCCATAAGCAGTCCAGCTGTGTAAAGTTTCATGTCGTGTTTCCGTTCTTAGGACGCAGAAACATACACTTATTAATAACTAGGATTCGAATCTGAAACCTCTCGATTGATATCTTGCAAATTCCACTGTAAAACCCACCAAACATCGAGAAATATATCAAACACATATCATGTGGTGGCTTTACCGTAATTATAGGCTCACTTTCACCGCGAGATCTTCACGTGACCGAAGGAAAGTCTGCTCTGGACCGGTCTCGATTGATACCGGAAATTATGCCTTGGTAGCCTTAAAACGCGAAGAAACTGGTCATTCTATCGTTGTACAATATTATTAGGATGCTAAAGATCACCAGACAATAGATGTTAGGTGATAGAGACGCTGCATAATTTGTGCCTGATGATGATGGTCTGACGCCCGCCGCAACGCCTTGTGTAAGATGTGTAGAAGTGAATTTGCGCCACTAATGTGCTGAATTAATTTTATTAATAAAAGCGTGTCGAGCGACGAAATAATGTGCGAATTCAATTTATTTTCCATCAGAAAAAGAATGCAACTAAGAATACATTAAATACCTAATATATTTTGCTAATTCTTTGACCCGCTTTTGGCTCATCCAAAAATAAATCAAAATATGAATCTTTATTGGTCAGAACTACAATTAAGTTGCTGAAAGGCACTGTAGAACTTAAATGAAAAGGTTTTGTGTGCGTTGAATGTTGACTTGAAGTGCCAGGTCCATAATGGTCATTGTCTGTTTGCCACACTCCCTCGTCAATATTTATAGGTCATCTCAGTTGACATCCTGTATTTTATATTTTAATTGAGTGTAAACATTTTAAAACAAGACTACACACTGACTGGCGAGATAAATGTTAATTGATGGATTTTTCTGGTAAACCCCAAACATACGGAGTTTTTATTTTAAATCGTTGGTACTCAGCTGGTTCTACGACCCATCCTTCGCCGTTCAGTCCATTCGACTTTGGAACGCCTTGCCAGTGAAAGTGCGAAAGTTACTAGCAATTTTCAAAGAATTGATAAAGCGTTGCTTGCTACCTCACTAAAACTACGTAATTAATAACTATTACTGTTGTCTGTATTCTAAGGTATGTACGTATATATTTATGAAGTATTTTATTAAGTTAAAGTTGTTTTTTTTTATTCATGTGAGTCATCTTGTCTTATTCTTTACAATTTGTCATATTATTATATAATTTATGTACACTTACCTACTCTTTTCATCTTACAGTCTTATCCATCGTAAGTTTGTTAGAAACATATCGCTTTTAGCGATAAGACCACCAGTTGCATACTATGTAACTTAGATGTTTAAGATTTTTCGTGTATCTTTATAATATAGGTGTGCAATAAAGAGTATTAATCTAATCTAATCTAATCTGGTTCATTGAAAACACATTCATCAATTCAAAGGCATAAAAAGGCATTCACAAACGTTTCGTTTTCGCTGGTAATAAATATACTTAAATGAATACTAAAAAATATATATATATACATGTGTCGAATTGATAACCTCCTCCTTTTTTGAAGTCGGTTAAAAAGTACCTACACCTGTTCGCTAAGCTATCATGACTTTTTATAAGGTTCCGTACAAAAAACCACCTAGAATAACATCAAAACACCTAATTAAAACGCTGTCAGTAATTCCCTTCATGTCTGGTGCCTCTTTAGACACAACATACTTAATAATCCAAATTAAATAAATGAGAAGGAAACACATAACAAGGAAAGCTATTTCGAAAACATCAACTCCGAACAATGCCCAACCCCGTCAAGTAGCAAGCTGTAACAATAGTGGTCGCGTTACTACAATAGTTGTGCGATGTGCGTGCGCTATTATAATGTACGTAACCCGACATGCATCGCAGATGTAGCAAGATACGGCAACTAGACTGCCTCTCAACTGCTGCTTGTTTACTTGTCAAGTTAAGGCGCTGATTACTGTAATACGCTTGACTTTATTGAAATACAGATTTAAGGAGCAATATTATTTTATTCTAGTCTTTTTTATCGATTCCCTAGCCTAGCTGGGGATCGACTGACATCTAAAACAAAACGTAACGATTCCCTTCAAAGTATTCAAAATAAGACGAGAAGGCTCTGCCAGCCAGCTACTATAAAGAGGAATCGTTACATTACATGCATTGTACGAGTGACGTCGCAGCTACATGCTGCTAGCGAAGGCCAGCGAGAAATGGACATTTTTTAAAGCGAATTTAAAGATGTTTGTTGTGTTGTTCATGCAAACACGATTCCCCTAAAACACCCTTCAAATGAGGTTTAAACACTCAGTCGTAAACCAACTTAAACTCCATTTGAAGATGACTGTAATAGTTTCCAGTCTATAGGCAGTACTACATGTTCAGACTAATATAAATGACGCAGAAGATGCGCTTCGCCACTCTCTCCTCAGCCATACGGGAGACATATCCGCGCCACCGCAGCTGTCGCCGCATAATGTAGGCCTCTATGCCGCAATCTTTGGCACGTCGAAGACGGGCGGCAATCGGAAACAAGGCGGCCAGCTCCTCAGATACAAGGATGTTCAGAAGAGGCATATGAAAGGTGCAACATTGAGCCCTCTTAGTGGGAGCGTAAAGCGGAAGATCGCCCAGTGTGGAAACTACTAGTGCAGGGCACGAGTTTGTGTGGACGAGTTTGAAAAGAGGAGACTGCTCGACTTAGATGCCAAGCGCGACGAGCTAAAGGCCCGACCACCGAAACTACCAAAATAATTTAATTAACTTAATAATAATTTATCTAAATTTTAAAATCACTTGCATTTATTAAATAATAAAATATTATTAAGATAGTTGGTACCTAAGGTCGCAAGGCGGAAGAGCTCTGCAGCACTTGCGATTCCATTCTACTCCCGTAGGTTTCAGCGCCACCAATGGAAAAAAAAAATTTTTTTTTTTAAGACATCGCAAAAAGTGTCAGACTCGTCCTGGGTTTTTTGCGTTATGTTCACAACCATGGGTCCTAAACATCACTACTAACATGATCGAGGTATTAGTCCAACCGATGAAAAAAAATCATTTCTTCTTTTACAGATCGTATTTGCAAAAAGTGTCAATACAATCTCTCAATAATGTTAACAGTGATTTTTAGGACCCACGACATGGAACCTAGGATCATGAACCTGGGGCCAGATAGCATTTATGCCAAAAAACGGCCGTTTTTACGGCCGCAACCATATTAGAGGAAGATAGGTCACCCGGCCACTTCGGCACCATTGGCATCACTTCTGGCAAACTTGTGTGATAAAGTTATTGTCAATTGTCAATCACTGCTCTGTATCTTTATTCTTCTTCCTCCCCAATAATAGAGTGCGGTACTGAATCCCGAATGACTGAAGAGCGACGATCTCTATCCCGATCGTGCGCAATATCGACATTCCTCAAGCACGATGCTACGCTATTGCGACTGGAGTGAGGCATGTCGCTAACGCGACAAAGCTAGAGCAAAATATAGCTGCCTATAAGACGTTTATCTGTAGTTATCTGTATGAAAGCATAGTTATTGATATGAAGTCACACCGTCTGAACATAATCACACGAATAACAACGAAACCAAATTGTATTGTTCGGATGTTAATATTGGGTACGTTCATATATTCACCTCTACTATTTAGACTAACGAGATTGTATAACATGTCCGAGTTGATGCCGGGAAACAACGAGGCATAGTCCATCACGCTTTCTGCTGGCTATAACTAACAGAATATGGGAGTGCGAGAACAATAGGGTTCACTAACACTGATTCTATTTAGTTATACTTAATGCTTTCCGTTCTGCGATTGATTGTAGATACATAGGCCATTAGAATGTACAGGTTGAACACGCTTTCAATTCTGTTCTCTAGATGTACTTACCTACCGACGTTATTGTTTTGATGTCATTGCAATTAAATACTATTCATCGCAAACCTACGTAAGAAACAAAGTCATATGTGTACCCATTGTGCTACTACTAAGTATTTGCCTTATCTTTCCAAATCACAGAGGACGTGCATAGTTTGTATAACTTTATTTGCTCCGTCTCTCTGAAACAAGTTAGTAGCGACGGAAGGGTAGGGATGGCGCGTTCGGGCGACCGCCCCGGGGCGCCGTAGGAAAAGAGGCGTTCCCGCCTTCATACTTGCTCTAAGGAAGCGAGACATTCGGCGAGTGTTATGGCCACGAGTTAGGATGGAACAGCCACTAAAACGGATACTTACCCCGATCATGGACAAAATATAAGAAAAGAATTCTTTATTGTACACCAGAAAAAAGAAATATAAAAAATATCTATCTCATTATAAGCCGGCCTCACACCAGACAATACAATAATGTTAAATATTGAATAGGCTTCGCCCAGGGGTGCCAGTAGTGCTAAACCGACACTGAAACTAGCTCAGGCTTTAAAACCTATTTGGATAAATTATCTTATGTATCTTGTCTTTTCTCTCCTCAGGTATACTGGGTGGGCCCGATCGTCGGTGGTGTGGTCTCCGGCTTGGTCTACCGGTTCGTCTTCCGCATCGGCAAGGCTGGCGACAGCGGCTCCTACGACTTCTAGGCTTTACACTCTTATTTTTAAAGCCTGATTTACGTTGCTCGCGTGGCAGGGGCACGCCGCTCGAAGTCGTGCTCTACGATCGTGCCCGATGTAGCTGGACTGATTCAATGCAGCTACTGAATTAATGTAAATCGGCTTTTCTATTTCGTGCTAACATATCTCTCACACATTGTTACGCCGTCTCGAACCTTTTTGAGATTATAGCAACCTAGCTGCACGCTTTTACGGACATGTTCTACCAAGAAGGTATTCTATTTCGATAAATTATCATTGTGACACTTCACCACGTCATACGTAGCTCCTTACTGAACCTCGTAGAGATGTAGGCAAGTGTCATTGTTGAACGAAGGATTTGTCTGTAACAACGTATTGCTAGCTTTGAGCCTGTTTTATTGTATTTTGTATGTTTTCGAAATAATGCGAACGGGCTGTATATTATTGTTATTTTTGTAAATCTCCTGGGGTACAAAATAAAGTATTCATATTTCAAACTGCTGCTATCGAAGAAACAAATTATTGTGGCCTTTTTGAAATAATATTATTATATTTTATAATGAAGTAAGATAATAAGTTAAGTTTTATTTTTAAGACTATTTATGTTTATATAATGTGAATAAAAGATGTATTAATTATTACATAAGTTTACGTTAAAAGCATGAAAATGTTCAAAATAAAGTGCCTATGCCTGTGTTTATTAATGATTTATTAGAGAAATGTGAATAAATCGCCCGGTGTCAAACATATCTGACACTACCGAAATAAAATTTATTTAAAGCAACCTGTTTGTTTGTTTGTTACACTTTATTGCACAAAATACAAAATTTAGCACTTAAAAAAACATGAATGTCTTAGATTATGAGCAAGGGCGGACTTATTTCAAGAGAAATTTCTTCCAGCCAGCCTTGACGTTTAGGTTGTTAGACAGACAGCGGGAAGAGGGCACCTGCTTTGCACTTTGTTAAAAACCTACATGCGTATTCAATACCTACCTAAGCTGAACACAGCTCAAAACGTTTGGAGCTATACCAGCATTATTTTCCAAATTACAGACGTAGAGAGTAAGTAAGAGCCCGTGGGCGTTCGGTAACCTACGTTACCAAGGTGAGACCATTTAGGATTATAAAACTTCAATGGATGTGTCTAAATGGACGGGATTGCCAGTCCAAACACTGGAAGGTCTCGTAACGTCAGCAAAAAGTGAATTAAATGTTACATGAGTGTCTCGTGAAATAATTAATTTGAAAAAACTTAAACTTAAGCCTTTGCGTCTACGTAATGAGATGATTTATACAGCGCCCAGTGGTACCTTAAGGGACCACTCGGACGCTGCAGCGCCTGGGACATTGTATTTTAGATGGAGTAGGCTTGCACAGCACCTATACCACCCTGATAACTTATTCGGCCTAGTCCACAGGAAGGATAGGTCAATACGTATGGAGCCAACCAAGCCGCGGGTTTCCTCACGATGTTTTCCTTCACAGTTAGGTTGTAAGCGTGTGCTGTAGTATTGCTACTACTATTCGCAGATGTATGTAACTTTGAAAATAAACAAAGTCATAGGTACATGCCCGCACTAGGAATCAAACCTGGGTCTCCCGCTTCCGGGTCCATTGTTCGACCCACTATAGTCTACCACCGCTTTATAAACAACTTATCATCCCATTAAAAAAAACTAGGTAAGTATTCTACGAAGGGTTTTTTGTCAGTCAAGTTTTGTCTCCAGGCGGAGAGGTGGCAACCAAGGTTTTTTGTTTATGTGACGATAAGAGCTTGCCAATAACATACTCTTGTGGATCTCGTACATAATTCTAGTTCTAGTTCAACTGGAGATTTCCGCACTTAGCCTCATAGTTGGGCCATTGTACGTAGCAAGCGCTAAGGTATATAAATACCTCAGACACTAGGGTTTCCTTACGAGGTTTTCCTTCACGGCTAGCAAGTGGTATTGCTACTATAACTTAACATATGTACGTAACTTAAGTCATTGGTATATGCCGGGATTTGAAGCCACGACCTCCCGAATGAGAAGCCGGCGTTCTACCGCTTCGCTACCACCGCTATCTCGTACATAATTTTAGTCCACTTTTCTGCTGAAAGAACAACACCTTTCAGATTAGGTACCTAGGTACCCCTTAATTTTGACATATATTTTGAAGACATTCGACTCAAAATTGGTCTCATCATTGGTCTGAAGGATCACCGACGGCCCACAAGAATATGTAAAATAAGAGTCGAGGTTTTAACAGCACCTACACGTACCATGAACTATCACACCATTTTGCATCTACATTCATAAGGGATCTGCAATAAACGCGCCAAAGGCTCTGTGATCTGTTTATGTATGTACCTACGCTATATGCATAATCAAATCTCACCCACGCATATCAGCGCCGCAACTCACATATAATTTGCACAAATCTACGCTACTAATACTCAGATGTTCAACTCAGTACCTTTCTACACAAACTTCTGCTGATTATTCCTTTTGCTGTCGCGTTTTTTTGGCTGGTTCTCCCTCTGACTGTTCTCTCAAAAAGATCTTCACGCCGCCGGCGAGGTCGAGTCCGTCCGACGCTGGCGGTCCCAGGGAGCGAGCCAGCGGGCGCCCATCAGCCGGCGGCGCCAGGGTAGAAAGTCCGAATCGGATGGCGGTCGTCACTCATTAGTTAGGGTTCTGTAGTTATATATTTGCCTACGCCCTGTTAAACAAACGGCGCAGACAATCGCTGTCGCAGCCTAATTGTAACGCGCAAGCGCTAATTTGCAAGGGTAATCGACGACTTAAGGCCTCTTATGTTGTAAGCGAGATGTAATTCCACTGTTAGCAATAAGGCGCTTCTCTGGGTACTGTGGTAAAAAGTACCTACTATTATGCATTGTCTTACTATGTATTATAATAGGGACCAAGAAAAAATTATAGGTCAAATTACATTTTTATTCATTACTTTCTAGCCTAAGACTAAAGAAGATTCAACGTGCCTATGCCATTGCCGTGTTGGCCAAGTTGTTTGTCCACCAACAGAAAGGTAGTGAATTCGCTTCTGGCTTCTCTCCGATGGGCGCTACTTATAAACGGCCTCAGTCTTCTTCAGGATGTCATTTTTATAACGGTGTGTGAGTGGAAAAGAACTTTTAACAACATCATCGACCCACCACACAGTCATTAATAGCCTATATTTGGCTACCATTCTGTAATTGCCGTAGGCCAACATCAACCGTTCTGATTTCTATGCATTAACACTTCAATGGGAGTATGGTTGCCAGGTCGTTTAACCTAATAGCCGGACAGACCAGCCAGTTTGGCCGGACATTTTGGTAAAAAAGCCTGACACCCTAAATTATGAAGGATAATATGAAGCAATAATACGACAATTTTTTTTACGTAAAACTAAGATTTTCTTGATCATTTGCCATAAAACTTCTTAAATTCTAATGAAATAAAATAAAATTTAATAACGAATCAGTCTTTTTTTATTACTACTAATCATTCATTAATATTTTGATTTCCCAAGGGAAAACACAAAATTAAAATTGAGAAAATAAAATTGAACAAAACAAAACTTCTTCACTACCTAATGAATAAAATTAACATTTTTTAAATCTTCTTAGTCTAACAAACGAGACATCTAGCGCAGTGTTGCCAGGCCCATTTTACGAAAATCTACCGAGGTGCGAGGTAAAGCCTAACAAAAGCCGGACAGGCCGGACACCGTTTAATTTGGCCGGACACTCGATCAAAAAGCCTACCTATGTCCGGCTTTAGCCGGACGCCTGGCAACCCTAAATGGGAGTATACCTACGGATTGGTCTACGATAACGAAGATTTAGGGTCTTTAAAGATTTTAAGATTTAACTCGCAATAACGGTGAAGATATCGATCTAGATGTCACTTAGCACTAAGAATACATCTTCAAAGTACGTGGTGCCACACACAGTTAACCTGTCAAAGCCAGTCTCATCTCCTTAAATTTATCGGGTTCAATAACACTCTATTAAACAACGTAGAAAGAACCCGAATAAAAAAGTAGCAATGTTTAATTCGACCTTTGTTGGCGTGATATAAGAGACACGGTCCTCTTGACAAACGGAGGAGCAATGAACTAGAGGCATTGTGGGCGGACGTGAATAGACAGATCTCATCACGCCGTCATTATTGTTCGCTACACTATCGGAGCACTATCCTTCAGGTTCCATTGGGCTTGATTCTGCTAATGTAATGTACCCATAATAATATGTAAACGGTTATATCGAAAATTCCCAATTCCTGAAATGCCCCAGAGAGGTGTTTTACATGTTTTGTTCTGTGAGGTTTTTCTCAGGGTTTACATTATCATCATCATCAGCCGTTTGACACCCACTGCAGGACATAGGCCTCCCGCATGGTTTTCATAACCATGAGGGGTTTTGCCATAATCGCCACGCTTGGCAGGCGGGTTGGCGATCGCAGTATATGGTTGGAATCTCAGGAAGACGCTGCTGCCCATCTCCTGGTAATGATATTTCCTTAGTCGCCTTCTACGACATCCACGGGAGGAAATGGAGTGACGCTATTCTTAATCCGGCGCCACACGGATAGGGTTTACTTAATTTTATGAAATTCTTTTACATTCTACGCGCTTTATGCTATGTTGGCAGCCTCCGGTAAAACATTGTCATATATAAAAGAACAACGTTTGAAGACTTTATTTATCAAGCAGCACCACTAATGGTAGCTAAAGCAGAAAAATCGTAAAGCAACATAAAAACCTAGGGAGGGTAAAAACTATAGGGAGGAATTAATGTATTTAATTTGGTTAAAATATTGAATTGATGGAAAACTGTTATTAGCAAAAAAAGAAACAGAAACTCTAATTGACGTGTCTCAGCAAATGTGTAGTTAAAAAAAGGACCTAATCATAAGCAGCCTATATACGTCCCACTGTAGGGCACAGGCCTTCTCTCAGAGAGAGAGTATGGGCTTAATCACCTCGCGTGCCCACCGCGGATTGGGGTGCCCACCGCGGATTGGGGGATTGAAAAAAGTACCTAACTAAGTAGGAAATAGTATTTTTTATTACTCGCTGTGCTCTGTATGAGCTGTATGTGTATACCTAAACCACCGTGACAATTAACCGCTACGTTGCACCTCATAAAGCACAATCCAAGCATATACCCAATATAATTAATTCTTATCTGTATTTAGTACTAAGTAGGAAGGTTTGTGAAGTGAAAGGAGAAAGTGGAATTTAGACGCTCTGCATAAATCTACGCATGACTCAAGGGCCTGCGTTAATTCACACCATTCAGATCAGGTGGTGGCCGATTCGATAGGACACTGCATAAGGCAACTAGAGTTGTTGGGAAAATAACACACTGAAAAATCTGAAAATTGATAGTTAAATAATAGATATCTAACAATCGATAAAACTATTGATTGAATTGAACGATAGCAATTGTGGGAAGGCGGGCGGGGCTTGTCAATTGTGTTACTAATCGAAGCGAGTTCAGTATTACCTGGCAAAATATCTTTGCACCTGCCATCGTCAGACCGCCATGTTGTGAGGTACCTATATATTCCGACGGGTTATACATCAATGAAGTCAACTCATCAGTTACGCTGTCACTTACCATCGCCCAATCGACGTTCGTGTCATCAGGCATAAGCGCACAGAATGAACCAATTTTTGTATTTAAAGATTTTATTAAAGAAGAAAATAACAAATAGGTTGACAGATTTACCAAACTGCACAGCAGTTTATCGGCAGTTATTGACTTGTATAAGTGGCATTGTTGTAAACAATCTTTTCTCTGAAACATGTTGATGGCGAATTAAATAAGTTTTATATATTACAAACACTCTTCCCTATGTGCCGTCTCCTATTGGACGTTGGCAACAAACAACAAATCTATACTAATAATAAATCTGTAAGGGTCGGTCATGGAGTAAGTTAGTTTGTTTTCAGAGATATTGTGTTTATAGGCTCAATATATGATAATGAAACTAATTTCACGATTTTTAGAATTTTTTTCTGTATGTGTGTATGTATGTATGTTCCTCCATAACTCTTAAACCAATTATCCGAATTTGATGAAATTTGGTATAAAAACATATAGACATCTGGGACACAGGATAGGCTATTTAAATTCTAGCTCCAGTTATGATAAGACGTGGCCCCCATACAAATGCTGCTTCGTAAAAATCGAAATGTACGCGAACGGAGTCGCGGGCACAGCTAGTACAATATAAAACAACATTAAGTACCTAAGTATACCTTAAGTACCTAGGCATATAAAAAGAAGAGGGGAGGGGGAGGATTGGCTCGATCAGCCGTGTTAAGTAATCACAGCTGATCAAGCCAAACCCTCGCCGCCCTTCTCTTATTTTTTTTTTGTGTAATTCTATTTTTCTCACAAAAAAGTTCTTTAGGCAATGTGTTCTTTAGTTTAGGAACAATATGTTGTGCAAGTCTCTACCCGTAGTAATTGTTAGGTTTTGTGACAGTGGTAGCGAAGTTCCCATATTTTCTCCTAGCACTTCGTATAACAGGTTTAGTTAGTACAATTTTATCGTTGCGAAAACAGTGTACTGCTAATTCTAGGTCTAGTTTTTTATTCACTAGTAAAATCTTACACAATTTAAAGAGCTTTTCGTTGTCCCCCTTACAGCTCTGGAGGCATTTTTTACCGACCAGCATTTTAAAAAATCGGACTTGTAGGTTTTTAATGTTTTCTAGGTATGTTTTAACTGTATATGTTTTAAATGTATATCACAGAGTGATATACTTTGCAGCACATCTTGCACTTATTTCATTGATAAAGACTAATCGAAGGCATTGGGGATGTTTTTGAGTGTGAATTGTATGAAGAAACCATTCTATGAGTTGAGTTGACTTCTAAAAATGAGTTGGTTACTCAGCTCCTTGCACCCTCGGGGATAAAGGCGTGCAAGTATGTTACGCTGCAAGAGCGATCTCTTAGGCGCTGTTAACTTGACTAAAAACCGAGTGATTATAATATCCGTAGAGCCGTTGAATTTGGTATAACTAATTAACTAGGACGACGGTTCACACCACTCCTGAAGCAATCGCACAAAGTGTCAACCAAAACCGCGTTTCATAAAAATACAATTCACAAGTTTAGTATGAGAATTGTACATATTTATAAATTTACGTAGAAAAGCAAGAGCGAAACAATGTGACTCTATAAAGTTCATTCTAAGCCAGCCAGCTACCCCTCAATTGTCAACACGCAAAGATTTTTCATATATTTCTCATTTATTTTCTATCCTGCGTATCAAGAGACTGGTCGCTTAGTAGGTAAGTAACTCAAGTTCACAAAACTACAACTAGTAACTAGCACTAACAATATTAGTAATTTTCGCCTAACCTAGTCTATTGTTAATAAATGTTTTATTTCGGGCAACAAGGTCCAATATTTTTATATTACAAATTAATTAAAATTAACAATTAAATAATTAATTAAATTACCGATTAAAGTTATACTAAATTACCTTAGATGCTTTAGTGGATGTCGTAGAAGGCGACTAAGGAAATCAATTACCAGGAGACGGGCAGCAGCGTCTTCCTGAGATTCCGACCGCATACTGCTATCGCCAACCCGCCTGCCAAGCGTGGCGATTGTGGCAAAACCCCTCATGGTTATGAAAACCACGAAGGAGGCCTGTGTCCTGCAGTGGGCGTCGGATGGCTGATGATGATGATGATGACCTTAGATGCTATTGACAATTTGGCACACAGATAGTTTACATAGGATACTTTTTGGTTCTAGAGGTTGTGGGTTCTAATCCCGGTATGATGATTTTATTCTCTGTTACGTACCGACATTTGTAAATTTGCAGTAGTAATGCCACTCTCCGGATCCAATCCTGTCTCAGGCAAAAGGCAGTAAAGCTTTGCCTGAGACTTCGTCTGCGAGAGCTTCAGAGTTGGGTCCGGAGTCGGTACGTAACAGAGAATAAAATCAACATGCCGGGATTAGAACCCACAACCTCTAGAACAAAAAGTATCCTATGCAAACTATCTGTGTGCCAAATTTCAACCAAATCAGCTCTCCCATTTTTGCGTGATTGAGCAACTTACATTCAAGCACACACACTTTCACATTTATAATAGTAGGATGACCTGCCGCGTACGCATGCCGTGTTCGCGTACGGGGAGTCCTCTCCCGATTTTGTAGAATAGTAACAAGCTGACCGGCCGGGTTGGTTTTCCTTTATTAATTAAGCTACGACGTTTTGTCAGACCTACCAAAAAAAAAAAAAAAACTATAAAAATCGGTGAAGCCGTTTCGGAGGGGTTCGATAACGAACACTGTGACACGAGATTTTTCTATATTAGATAGAAGCATAAGTAATAATCTGCAATAGATGTAAACGCCATTGATGACGTAGGATGAAACAGCGCCCTGTTACCAGAATTGTGTTCCGCGTCGTGACTGAAGCCGCGCGTGCGTCGTCCCCGGGTGTCAAGGTCGCCGCCCGGGGTGTATTGTGCCGGTGGCGCAACGTGCACCTTGCCCCAGTTAAGTGATGAATTAAAGCATCTTTACTGCGGAGATAAGTCTGAGACGGCATCGTCACGCGCGCACTCCGTGGGCCTCCTGGGAGCCAGATGCTGCGATTGGCATGTTTGCCGAGAGTCGTTTAATAGTTTCAAAACATAGAAGAGAATTTGGCCATTAAATGCTTCACGGTTCGTGTTAAATATTTGCCGTTTCGGAAAAGAAGCCCTGTGGCTTGTTTCATAGAGCTTCAATTCATGGTTTACTATGACAATCGATAAACATTGCAAAGTCGATTAACCAACAGATTTAAACAAGTAGAAAGACTCGGCTACCCAATGTACATCGAACTATCATAAAACTACGAATTGTAATTTTATGAAGCGCGGGCCTGTACTGTATGCACTACTGTATACCCAATACAAGTGTAAATTACTTTAAAACGTGCCTAATCTCGTTTTAACTTCGTTCTATAACAGCTGATCATTTTTTAGGCTTCCGTAGTTGACAAGGAACCCTTATAGTTTCGCCAGAATGTCTTTGTCTTTTGTCTTTCCAATTTGAAAATTTTTTCCATGTTCCAAAAAGATCTATTACTTGAATGCTGGACGGTGGCGCTGCTTGATAGATAAATGCTTATGCATTAAACTATATGCGTTAAATAAAATGTACGATGATTATATCAAGTTTGCAATATTGGTAGATTTCGTAAATCCCTGAAATTCTGAAAATAAGAATCTCAGAAAAAAGTGGTAGAACAAAAGTTATCGCCAAAACAAACTCCAATTGGTGTGTCTGGTGAATTGCACATTTTAGCAATAACTCTGTATTTTGTCTATTTGCTATATCAAGTCCATTAACACCTCACATTAAAATTTATGGATAAGTTAAAAACCCAACTAAAACCACCATAATAGGAGCAGAAAAACTATTTATTAACATTAAATACATTAAATAATCAATACAATAGAGCTACAATTTAGAAGCATGAAAGCGAGAATCTCTGTTATACTGTTACAATTTTCAATACTAAGGCAGGACCATAAGCCGTGAGACCTAGGGCAGTTCATCGAGCGTGGCTTGCAAGAACGCGTCTGGGTCCGGTATGTCAGCTAGCAGTCCGGCCGCGTCGCAGAACTCCGCGAACGAAGCGCACGGGAGTAACTCGTCCGTGAGAGCAGTGACGATTTTTTCGGCCGCTTTTGCGTTGGCTTCGTCGTTGTGGCGGATGTACTCGGCGAGTTTCACCGGCCACTGCTCCACTGTGCTCGCGCTCACGGTCTGCAAGGAAAGGTTGGGGTTGAAGAGGCGTCAATGACATGGTAGACAGTTAACACTTGAATATACGTCAAATTTCAAAGTCTAAATGTTTTTTTCATAAGTGTTAATTTCAAGCAAGATCTAGATTGTTTTGGAGAAAATATGAACAATGGGGAACTTGCGGCAAACTTAGATTGAAGTAGCATTGCTTTTATACCATAGAAGACATAGAAAAACTCAAGAAAACTTAGAAAATAAAACCATAAAGAATTTTTTTTTTTCAGTGTTTCCCGGGTCCCAAAAAATACGAAAAATCAAGTACTCTAACAATAAAAACATATTAGATTTCGTTTTTTTAATAGAATTCTAAACGTTTTCTAAAAAAGGCATAGTGTAGAAGCATAAAACATTATTTTACGAGAACACTAGCATAATTATGAACGCTTCATACATTATACGGTGCTCCAGGTGTCACGTCATACTTTGAGTCCGATTTGTATGGTGCGTTTTTATTTCACGTGACTATAATGACTTTTCGACAGGTCACACTATGAAAAGCATTATTCGCGCAGAAAAAAAATTACCACGTTTATTTATCTTGTAACCTGGCCTCTCCGATTATACTAAATATTTTTTTGTGCAAGTTCTCCATTATGCAATAAAATAACCGGCAGATTGCTGGCGGCGGCTGACCGAGGATAGCCGAGAGCAGACGAAAGTGGCATAGCTCGGGGGAGGCCTATGTCCAGCAGTGGACTAGTACGGGCCGATCGATTGCCACTCACCTTGAACATGACAGTGTAGAGCTGGTCGACGATGGCGACGAAGAGCGCATAAGACTTGTAGTCGGCCCAGTCGCGCGGCGCGCGCTGGTCGGGCGGCAGCGCGCGCAGGGCCGGCCCGCTCGGCGCCGCTGCGCGCGCGTGACCCACCGCCAGGAGGCGCTTCAGCGTCTCCAGTCTGATGGAGCGCCATCTGGGGGCGAGAGCGGGTCACGGGTCAGTCACACTCGGAATTTCGTTGACATTTCAGCTGGAAAAATCACGAGTTAAATGCAAAAGTAAAACTAAAAATGTGCGTCGGACCGCCGACAGGCGCTACAGCGGGTCCAGTTTGATGTAGCGTCATTTGGAGGCGACGGGGTTTCAGGTCACTCACCCTCGGAATTTCGTTGACATGTCAGTGGCGAAATTACAATAAAACTATTGAATTTGCGAATTAAGGAGATCGTTGCAGTGCACTAACATCACCAATAAAATAAAAAAACTATCTTATTTACAGCCGTTTTTTGCTAAGTCTTTTTATTTTTAGGACCCACGAGCGAGAACATAATACTAGATAGCAGTAACGCTAAAAATGGGCGTTTTTGGTCTAAATGCTATCTAGTCCCAAGGTCTTGGTTCTAGGTTCTCAGTGTTGGGTCCTAAATTCACTATTTAGAGAATAGAAAGATACATTTTGTAAAAACGATTTGTAAAAGAAGATACGATTATTTTCCATTATTTTTATTAGCAGCCCATATACGCCCCACTGTATGGCACAGGCCTTCTCTCAAGGAGAGAGTATTAGTGAATGCAAAAGTTAAACTCTAAATGTGTTGTTTGCAATGGAAATAATAATAATATAAAGTAGATAAACAACGTGATCGAAAGTTTTGAAAGTTCTATGATTTTTTTAAAGCTTACTTCGCCATTCTTTGAACAGCCCTGACATAGGTACATTGAGAACGTTTTAATTGAACACGCGTAAATAACAACCACGTTGTTTTACTTACTTGGCATGCGGATAGAGCAGCAGTGTAAGCACAGCGTAGTATAGTGGGCCTTCCGCGTCGTGCGCCGACTCCAGCAGGCGCGCCGCCGCCCAGCCCAGCGAGCCTTCCAGCGTGGCCGTCTCGCGCGGGACTGCGCGGGTGCTGCACGGGAAAACGTTCCTTATTCACAGCCACATAGAGCACTGGATACCTATTTAATAGCTATTAAATATAGCCAGCTGGCCGGCATAGTCGTCTAGTTAGAATTTTAATTGATTGTAGGGATATCGTTACGTTTTGTTTTAGCTGTTTGTCGATCCCTAGCTAAGCTAGGCAAACGACGGAAAAATGAAATAGTTTTTATTGCTCTAGATCAGGTTTTTTTGCGCCACAGTACATGTGGAGAGTACGAAGGAAGCGATTAAGCTACTTTGAGCATAACGTATGTTAATATTCTTCATGTGAACCTCATATTCCTTCGAAACTCGAAATTTCCTCGAGTCAAATCTTGTGATGATGGGAAAGTTTTCAACACAATGTTGCCTCCGTTAGCAAATCTTGCGATGAAATGGTTTCCATTACAAAATCTCTCTCTCAAAATGATCTTTGACTTAAATTCCACTAGTCTCTGCCGCACGCTCTTTACTACACAATCCAGTTTTCACCTCAACAGGCAGAGGTAAAACAAACAATTGACTCGCGTACTGATGGCATGTGACAACCTGCATATAGTAGACCTGCGCCGTCACTACGACGTCACGCAACATGCGCCCGCTCGCTCACTATTAAAACGCGCGACTAGCATCGTCGTACTACCCAGGCATACTAATAACACCCGCGGGCGACTCACGTATTGATGACGTAGAGGGCCATGTGCGCGAGCGCGGGAACAAGCTGCATGTTGGACAGCGGGCCACCGCCGCCCGTGTCGTCGTGGAAGGTGCGCCCGCGCGCGAATCGTAACAGCAGCAGCTTTAAGTCGTGGATGGTGCACGTGTGCCCGATGTCGCGGTGCCCGGTGCACTCCTGGGGAGGAACAATACGATAAAGGACAAATTGAAACAACGAAAGAGTAGTTGATTCTATCACAGGCTTCAACTATGTGGAGTTATCATACCTAGTAAAAGCTCAACCTTTTCTATGGCAAATGTCAATATGGCCAAACATAAAATTAATAACATCCACGCAACACTTATTTACATCGCCAAAGAGCAAGTTTCAGAGAAAGAGTCAAGAAGAAAAGATCGATGACGGGGATGACCTAAACGAAAAGGGGGAAGATGCTGGAACAGATGTTTTGTCACAATTATTTTCATAAATAAAATCACAAGGAGAAGAAGAGGTGGGCCACGGATGCTATATTTGCCAAATTCACTAGAAGATGGATGGCCTGACGTATCAGACGGTGAAGGAGTTGACCTGTGACCGACAATAATTCAACTCCTAAATATAATAGATGATGATGACTTATGAACTTGTCCTAGCGCCAGACTAGGATACCCTATGACATGATAAACCAACAATCACATTACAAACATTGGAAAAACGCCCAGACTGGTACCATTGGTAAAATCAAAGTATGGCGACCCCCAGTGGGACTCGGACCCACGACGTAGATGTGTATGACAAACCTGCAGATAAGTGGTGTGCCGGGCCAGACAGCTGGCGTATGCAGACTCGGGCACGTGAGGCCCCCAAAGCGGCAGCAGACCGTTGCAGCGGGTCGAGGCGTTCTGAAGCGCTGCGCTCTCCCACTCGTCCCTGCACCAGGAGAATTTATGAAGTGTTGAATAAAGGACATAACAAAACAATGCGTATGTAGCCTCAGAGTTGGGGGCTAAGTTGCTTGAAGTGGGTCTGCAAAAACAGAAAATTATATACAGAACGAAACGAGGCCACAACGGCGCGGCGCACGTTTAAGAGAGATGGTGCGAGTCCAATGGACTTGGTGTAGTCAGGATGGGTTCTACGTGTGATCTTAATCAGCTTAAGGTGGCCTGAATGGGCTTGATGTTGTCAGAATAGGCTTGGTGTGGTTTGAATGGGACTGGTATGGTCTGAATGAGCTTGTTGTGGTCTGAATGGACTTGGTGTAGTCAGAATGGATCTGTTGCGTTTGAATGGTTTTATTGTGGTCTAAATGGGCCTGTTGTATTTTGAATAGGCCTGTTGTGTTCTGAATATGCCTGTTGTGTTCTGAATATGCCTGTTGTGTTCTGAATATGCCTGTTGTGATGTTCTAAATTATCTCACCTGGCGCGCGCCAGCCTAACGGCGGCCATGTGGCACTCGACGTGCACAATGTTGTAATGCGAGACGGTGGTGTATCCGAGCGTCTTGCGCGGCCGCACCTCGAACTCCTCCACCGGGCAGCGCTTCGTGAACGTGTAGATACCGAGCACCTGTTGGCAGGGGGATAAGATGAGTGGAGGTTCTCTGTAGCGAAGCTCAGAGGGACGTTTATATTACAAGTGGGGGCCCAAGGCGACAACTGAAGCATCAAGGGCTTATGCCTTCTCAGGGCCTTATGCCGAGACTCGCGGAGGTTGATATCCACACGAAACGTGACCGACTGCGACTCTTGCCACCGTAACCAGGTCGTCAGACCATCTGGTAGGACGCCTGCCCACGTTGCGTCGTCCGGTCCGCGGTCGATAGGTTTAAGGTACTTAAACTGTAGACGTCAGAGAGAAAAAATAATTACTTTTTTTAATAGTACTAAAACCAATTTTATGCTAACTATAAATTGCGATAGTGCACATATTTTTGTAAAATAAAAAAATAGTACTTAGCTGCCGGAATTCATTGCCTCTCGCCAAGCCGTGACGAATCTTCATCCGTTATCCGCAAACGCACCGAAAAGATACAACAATTTTTCTATCGCAAATTCATCGAGACGACGAAGGTTTGGTGTAGGTATAGGGTAAACGACGCTTCCTAGCACATGTAGCAGAGCGGGGCCTACCTTGGTGGGCTGGTACTTGTACCCCTCGCGGCAGATGCAGCAGACGGCGCCGGCCTCCTCGGCCAGGTCGGCCACCTGCTGCGTGAGCGAGCAGTGCGCCGTGACCTGCCCGCGCTCGTTGCTGCGCATGCCCAGTGCGCCCAGTTGCCGCTCTCTCACTGCCATCGCCAGCCGCTTCTTCTCCTGTCGGGGACACGGTGGCCGTTAGGAGACCGATACACGATCATTTGTTAACAGCTACTGCATATGGAATGCACGTAAAAAGTTATATTAAAATACCATTGGCTTTTACCTCATCTCAGTACTAAGTACGTTCAAAAGTGACATAGTAAGAGGGCGCCTGTAGTAGCACCGTGATGCCGCGGCTTTTCACGGAAAACCGCTTTCTTTATAATCGAAGACAATGACGGCTCCGTTGTAAGCCGAAGTCCCAGCTCTATCTTTCTAGACTGAAGGCAGAGGCCCGTGGGTCGATGTCTCTGATTAATGAGTATGCCCATCACTCACACCGAGGCTAAAATTTCTCAGACCGAAATTTCTTCTTACAACGGTGGAACGAAGCTAAAAGTGAAGCTAGGAGTGACTCGAAAGTCGGTACCATAAGCGCGCCGAAGTGGCCCCTAGTCTCGGTATCGAGCTCATTGTGAAGATCATGCTAAGTTCCTTGAAGAGCAGCAGTAAAGTTCCTACTTTCAATCCCATATTTCCAATCTTTTGTTTCAAATCTCATGAATGTGGGATGGGAGCGTTCGGCGTACCTGCCGCGTGAAGTCGCGCACTTCCTGCACCTTGGCGGCGCACTGCGGCTGCGAGCGCAGCGCCTCCAGCAGGTTCTCCGCCAGGCTGCCCACGTGCTCGCCCGACGACACCTGCTCCAGCCGGTGCACGATTGGGATCGCCTTCTCGCACACCAGCATCTGGGGGCCGAGGCGGCGTCGGTTAGCTAGGCCTTAATTAATATTTAATTTATTTTGTAATTAACTCATTCAAGTTTGAGTGAAAAAAATTACAAAATTAGAATCGGAACACGGGCGTGGGCATGCAAAAGCAGTTGCTAAAATATCCTGTGAAAACAATCAATGGCTGTTCACGTCGCAGGCTCGGCCTAGTGTGGAAGCCCGAGAGTCCGTAGTAGCACTGCTTTGCCCACTCTTACTTGTGACTCGCTTGTCTCGATCTGTCAACCGGTCGTTGCTAACTATGAAGTGCATATTCTACCCGACACCCACGACACAGGCTGCGCCTAGTGTCGGAGTCGCCATCGACCATAATTATTGTAATCTTTTCTTATAAATAAACATAATTTTATTTAATTATTTTTATTTATTCTTTGCAATTATATCTACACAGCTAAGATGAAGACGGAACTTGTGATCAGCTCCTATATTACGTGCACTAAATCGTGAACGATTCCAATCGCCTGTCAAATCAGTATGTAATTTGACAGATAGACGATTGGAGTCGCTCAGGACTTGATGCGCCTAATTAGGCCTCAAACGGCAAAACGGACGATGGATTTAGGAGGTTAATGAGTGGTGGCCGAAGTTGAGTAGACGGGAATCAATGGACGAGATTGACGGTGGACCGCAGGGGTTGGCGAAACAGGGAAAAGATGTATATATTAAAAAAACTTTTGATAGGCACAAGCTCTATGATTCAAGAAGGGAATAGAGTGAACAAATGTCTTTCTTTCTTTCCTTCTTTCTAACTTAGCCTAACCTTAAAGTCTAATCTTCTTACGTAGTGAACCTTCGTGTGTAGAACACGAAAGTGTGAAATAAAGTTATATGGACAGGATGGCAGTTCAGTTTCCCTCATTGTTTGTATGATATTGCTTCGATAAAGCGAACAGACCGGAAAGAAATTTAAAGGGTCCGTTACTACTTCGCACGAAGCAGAGAATGGCCGAGTATTTCTGTATAAAGAAGCCATCGTTCATTGAAGAACATTATAAGGTTTGTTCAATCGCTACTAACAGAGTTTAAGGATAAAACACACCAACGCGGTCGCGGCGGCGTTCCATACAAAATACTACTGCCGTAATTGACGTATGTTTTACCCTTAACTCATAGACACGAGGTTCAAATTAGCATACCTGCGTGGGCTCATGCTCAGCCGCTAACCCAGTGAGGAACCGCAGAATGTACTTGAGCGCCGGCCGGCTGATGAATTCCTTCAGCTCTTCAGAATCCGTGCAGACGAGGGTCGGCTTCACACATGGAGCGTGTTTCTATAACAAAAAAATAATGTCGATACAACTGTTTTAGCAGACCGGTCCGCTGGGGATGTCCTAGATTCTGTCAATGCAGAAATCAAAGAAATCATTCTCTAGTTACTCAATGTCATTGTAAAACAATATTTGTCACAGAATAAGACTTTGCGTTGGTTTGGTACTCTTATAATAAGATAAACAGCATCTAGGTGATCCGAATTTGAGGCTATTATAGGCTATAGTTAAATTGACAATACTTTGCGGTAATTGAACCCATGACCTAGTCATTACAAGCTATATTTACATCTATACCAACGGAGCAGACACACGTAGATTATACAAAAAATCCGAGGCCTAGAGTTCCAAAATGATATGGCAACAAAAATATGCCTTATCTTTCTGCCCTAAGCAAAAAGACACTCACCACAATATACTCCAACGCGTCGCGCACGGTCCCCAGCGAAATGAGATAGTCCTTCAGCGTCCCTCCTATAGTATTCCTCTCTATGTTAGCGCACAGCACGCAGAACAGCTCTATGCGGAACTCCTCTTCAGTCCAGGGGTCAGCGTCCAGGCGGTCGAAGTCCAGTACCGGCTTGAAGTGCTCCGCCAGCATGGCCATCTTCAAGTCGTTGCCGTAAACTAGCGCGGCCAGCACGCGGGTTAAGTGACCGAGCGCCTCGGGGTTGTTGCGGACGCCTGCGTGGAAATAGTGTGGGTTTGAACGGAGATTACGCACGCCATGATGGTTAAGTAATCTGTCGTTAAGAAGTGAGTAGTCTGTTTTCAAATAACAGAGGCTAGTTGAGCGTCAGCTCAACACACCAAATAGTCATTTGCTAGTCTAGCCCACTGTTTTCCGAACGCTTTTACAATTCGATCTATGAACTGGATTATCTATCTATTATGAGAGGAAGGAATGTCCGGAAAGTGGCAGCAGTTCAGGCATAATAAGCTGGTAGCCAAAAAACATAAGTCTGACTGGAAACTTGCGAGCGTGTAATCACTCATACACTTTGTTCAACACTAGCGTTCGTGTCATGTATCTGTTGGTGGATTTGTGTTTTTTACAACAACAACTATTCCTTCTTAGGTATCTTTATACTTACTAGGTATGTCTGTGCAATTGAGCAACGCCTGGACGTATTCGGGGCCGCCGAACGTGAGCGAGAACTGCAGGAATGACTCCAGACTTTCACTTGCAGCTACTGACAGGATACGCTCCATTATCTAGGGAGACAGATTAAACGTTAGTGATAGATAATAAAAAGGAAACCTCAGTAAAAATATTGGGTATTAGATTCTTCTTCAGACTAGCAGCTTGCAACTAACGAAACGAGAAAACTAGCGCTTGAGGTTATTACTTATTCGTGAAAAAAACATTGGACGTTGAGAGGTGGCCTTGAAGAAACTGATAGCGTGCTAGGCTCAGTGCGGTGCGTGGCTGTCTATGTACCACTGGTCTACATCCTGTACCGAGGGAATTTCAGCTTAAACCATTCCTATGCAGCGCCAGAGTAGCGGGGCTCATATCGAGCAGGAGCCTACTTACGCGCACCAAATCCCGACGGAATCCTGACGTTCGCGATAGCAATTTGTATGGAATTTGACAATAAGGCTATTGGAATAGTTCAGTTGTCGGTGCGCGTAATACAGGGGCAGGTAGGTCTCACCTCGAGCAGCTGGTAGAGCAGGTGCGCGCGCGGCATGTCCTTCTCCTCGCCGGCGGCGAGCTGCAGCGCGCGCAGCAGCACGGGCAGCGCGTGCGTGTCGGCGCGCGTGAGCACGGCCACGCCGCGGCGCACGCGCGTGCACAGCGCCAGCAGCCGCAGCAGCGTGGAGCACAGTGCGCGCGCCGCGCCCACGCGCTGCACGCCCGCCAGCCGCTGGATCATCACCTCGATGCCGCCTGCGCAGCCGCACACCACACTAGTTAACCTCCACACAACACGATCGCTTGACCTGGTCCCAAACTAGGATATCCTGTGCTATGGTATCCAGGCAAGGACGTCAGACATGAACATACACACCGACTGAGGCCATTTGTTCAAATGTAGGGCGGCCTCCAGTGGGAATCGTACCCACGAGTTCTATCTTGGTAGCGAGCGCCTTAACGGCTAGTCCAACGAGGCAGTCCAAGTTCTAGTTATTTCCGCACTTAGCCTCACAGTTGGGCCACTGTACGTAGCGAGCGCCAAGGGTTTCCTCGCGATGTTTTCCTTCACAGTTAGCGAGTGGTATTGTTATTACAACTTCAAAAATATACGTTACTTGTAAGTCATTGGTACATGCCGGGACTCGAACTCACGACCGCCCGAATGAGAAGCCGGCGTTCTACCGCTCCGCTACCACCGCTACTAATACACCTCGGAAATAACTCGCCACCTCGAGGGGACGTTCCGAGGCGCACTTTTGGTGAGGCCGGGGGTGAAGTGAAACGCGGGCCGTTCCTTCCAAGTACCGAGATATTTCTGACGGGTGGTACATATGATGTGACGGGATGTGCACGTTGGACATTCGTGGACAACGAAAAGTATATTATCATGTTTCATAAAAACATACCCCCGAGCGTACAGGATTTAGAATAGCATAGTTGACTATAGTCTATTTTTTAATTCGATGCAAAAAAAGAGGCAGTGTTGCCAGTATAAAATATATCGTTATACTCCGTAGATTTTTGTTTTACTGTAAAAAAGGTAGACTCGTGTGACCAAAGCCCTTATTGCATCAAATTTTGTTACTTACCCATAAAAGAAAAGTATTTAAAAAAATACTAACGTAGCTCACACAATTTTTATTTGGAAGTAAAATGGGAATATTCGTTTTTGTACATATTGGCGACTCTTGGATGTTGATAACCCTGGGTTTGATACATTCATGAAGACTTAATTTACTTTGAAACATTCGGTTTTTTTCTTGGTTACGCGAATGTTGTTTCCCGTGTTCTCTTGTGATTTCGACAATATTGGTTAGTTTTGCGAGTCCACATTAGTAGATGCAACATGTGAAAGAGATTTCTATTTATAAATGAAAAATAAATGGATATATTGTTATGTTGTTAGCGTTATCGTGGCATATTTTTTTGTAATTATGAACTGCCTATTTTAGGAGATCTGTTATTGGCCTCGTGAGCTCTCTTTATTATTGTGTTCAAATTATTGGTTTTCGCTATTGATGTCTGAAAAGAGAAAGATCTTTTTATTTTTGGTTTGGTAACAGTTTTTTAACAGCATAGATTTTATTGGAACCTTAGATTTGTGGCTGTCACAGACGACGGCGTTAACCTTTGGAACGCCGAAGCGCGGATCCGCGCGGCAGTACTAGAATGCCGAAGCGCGGATCCGCGCGCATCCGATATCGTGTAGGTTTTGCGCTATTTTAATAAATACTACGAGGGAATAGAGTTTAAAATTGTGTTTTTCTTAATCCTAATGAACGAATGAACCATAAACAAAAGTCACCCACAGAGTACAATATCAAAAAACCGGTCAATGCAAGTCGTGGAAATTCAAACTTGCCGAGCGCGTACAAACAACTACGCGGTTGACAAAAAAGTGAAATTCTAAGGAAAATAAGCTTATTTACGAAATAAAGGATGAGTAATCATTATTTATAGTTCTTCTGCTATCCACATAAATAAAATTTAGATTGAATCTATGCATTATTATCGTATTATCTTGAAACCAAACTAACATTCTAAAGTACTTGAGACTAACCTGAATGTTTGTTCGATGATTGTACACATGTCTCAGTATGTTTGTAGTGACTTACTTGTATCATTTTGATGGGAATTTTGTCCCTATTATATCTTTCAATTCAATAATTACGTCGGATAAATAGTGTAGCGGATAAATGCCTTTTTTTGACCATCATGCCCAAAATACACGCACACATGCACACATACGATGTGTAGGACGTTGTATGTTCACTCGTCCGCCTAGGCGCGGATCCGCGCGACTATACAGGTGGCTCTTTTTCCTATTTCGAGACACCACATCATGCCATGTAAACATTGAACATTTTAATATGAAGACTGGCATATTTTACGATTAAGAAAATAGCATAATAATGATTTACTATTTACTTAATAATGACTGATTTACTTAATAATGACTACGTTTATTTCCGATTTAAATCCATAAAAATTATTTAAATTAATATATAATTAAATTATTAATATATATTAATTTAAATAATTTTTATCTCCAATTTTTAACAGACTTCAAAAAAGGAGGAGGTTATCAATTCGACGCGTATATATATATATATATATATATTGTTTATCAATAAAAAAAATTACTATCCTAACTATTTATTCAAACCATCTCAATAATTATCGGTATGTCCATCTATAAAATAATAACACGCAATTGTAATTGGTACGAAATGTCCCTAGCTTTTTAGCTACTTTAGACGACCCCCTGTATAGCCGCGCGGATCCGCGCTTAGGCAGGTGAGTAAAGATTACTTCGCGCGGATACGCGCTTCGGCAATTGAACGCAGTAGACCGTTCACTCACACATGCATAGAACAGTTCAAATGTGGTGCGAGAATATGCTGTTTTTATAGTTTATTTTCTCAAAAAAGTAGCTCCACAGAGTACTACTGCCTTATACACATCGACAGTCCATTTATTGAACATTGCAATACTGCTACTTCCATAGACAAAAGAGGAGATCTTCATAAAAAAAAGCTTGAACTAAAGTAACCTACTCTAATCACAATTGTTCGATTCATTTGGCAAAAAATGTTTCATTAGAAGGATTATGTGATTTATTGATAACTATAAATGAAATAGGACATTATATTTTACCTAAATAAGCACGTACATATGACTTACATCAATGTGACGATGTGTTGTGAGCCTCGAAAAGTGAGCATCGAAAAAGTACTAAATGGCGATTTTTCTGGAGAAATGTAGAATTTTGATGATAGTATTTCGGCGACAAATTTCACTAGAAATGCGTTGTTTTTCATGTCGGTGAATTCTTCGGTAAATGGTGAATAGTAAGCGCTGAGTAAAAGTAAAAATAAAACAAAGTAATTGACAGAAAACATCATCAATGCAAGAAGAGGTAGAAAAAATATACATTGTTTACTTTGTGAGGTTGTATAGTAAAAATAAAAAGCGTCTTTTCAATTCTATTGTGTCTATATTACTAGTTCATTATCGAACTTTCTATATCAGCAATAAATTTCATAGGTTCCACACATTTTACCAAGTTTCCAAGACATTTTGTAACTCGTTGTCACTCGCGCTAATTTACGCTGTTACGCCCGGCGTACAAGGGTGCAACATTTTCGGTTGCTCTGGCGTTCCAAAGGTTAATATAAGCGATATTTTTTCCACACAATATCCAACATGCAACCCGCGTCCACAGACGACTGCGGTCGGATTTAGTATAGAACAAGACACCGCGTGATACATTATTATTTACAGCCGTCGTCTCTCAAGACCTTTAAAAAGTAAACTTGTATTGATGTCCACATAGTATAAATGTAATGGGTTGTGATGGTTTAAGACCCCGGCACATGTCAAATTGACAGTATTTTTTTTGCATCGAATTAAAGAACGGACTATATCTTGTTCCTATCCTAGAAAGATATTCAAGGTTAAACCTACCAAAGAATCTGTAAAAGCTCTGGCTTCATCTCCACATTCACAAAATAAAGGTCTCATGGTTTTTAGTCAAATCCAAGTAACTGTACCCTGCATCGGTTATACATAATAATTTGTATTATAACACGATATAATTTTTAAACTACAACTTTCGCAAGCGATACACATTATTAACTTAATTCCGAAAGCACTCACTTGAATTTTTGTCAGAAGACAGATCGGACCGGGCTCATAATGCCATTTTGACGGTGTCGATACATGAGTTTGCCTAAATTTGGGAGGCTTTCGGACGGTACGTTTTTTTGTTAAACCAAGCT
Source organism: Yponomeuta evonymella (assembly GCA_963969515.1). Taxonomy (NCBI): domain Eukaryota; kingdom Metazoa; phylum Arthropoda; class Insecta; order Lepidoptera; family Yponomeutidae; genus Yponomeuta; species Yponomeuta evonymella. The sequence continues at coordinate 4,523,494 of OZ018347.1, forward strand.
CTAACGTAATGCGAAATCATATTTTTGACAGTTCTGAGTTCAGTTCGTAAAAACTGGGTGGAATGTAACAGTCATAATAGACCATTCCGACCAAAATTTAAGTAAGCGGAATTGAGTTAATAATTAAACGAGATAATGTCACAAAAAATGTCGAACACTCACCGCAGTCAGCGAGAACATTAGCCATGCGGTAGACCTGCTCATCATCCACAGCCTCCGTGTTGGTCTGGCTGAGCGTCTCCACGAACTCCTCGGTGGCGTCGCCCAACAGCCCACGCATGCGGTACACCACGCGCATCGCGTCCACACCTTCCCCCGACGAGCACCACACCTGGGAGACACAATGGGGAACTTGCACTAAAAATGTTTCAATATAATCGGAAAGACCGTGTTAAGACATAAATAAACGTGGTCATCTTTTTTATGTGCGACTAATACTTTTCATAATATAACCTGTCGAAAAGTCAATATAGTCACATGGTACAAAAACTCGCCATACAAATCGGGCTCAAACGATTACGTCACAACTTGCACGTAACGCCTTATTTATTCGCCTTACTTGAGTTATCTCGTAAAATAATGTTTTTGCGCATCTGCACCCTTATAAGAAAACGCTTAGAATACAGTTTTAAATTTTTATAGTAACTTTAAAATTTATAGTAAGTTTAAGATCCCGAAAACCCTGAAAAATATTGTTAAAAATTGTTTAATTTTTTAATTTTTCGTAAGTTTCTATATGCCTTCTATGGTATAAAAGCGATGTATCCCAATCTAAGTTAGACGCAAGTTCCCCATTACCATTGTTTGTCATTCTGAGTGTATTTTCATGTTAGTGACGTCCTGCTGAACGTGCTAAATATATTGGTAATATTTATTTACCTTTGCATGTGTAACTAACAGAGATAAACTTGCCAATATACCTAATAGTTGAAGAACAAATTCAATGGGCTACGCACATGTTGGCTACAACGCCCAATGGATTGATCCTTCTGCTGAATGCATTACATACCTTAAAAGACAAATGGATGCGGGCGGCACAAGACCGGGAAACTTGGAAAACCATGAGGGAGGCATATGTTCTGCAGTGGGCGTCAAATGGCTGATGATGATAATGATGATGATGATGATGATGACGCAACAGAGAGTCTCTAAAGCTACGCACCTTCTTATAGACCTCTTTGACAGGCAGATCAAGGGACATGATCTTATTGCAGACCAACAGCTCCATCCCGTTGTCGTCCTCAAGCAGAGCCACGAGCTCGCAGTCCGTGCAGATCTTGTTCTTTACGTCACGCATCAGCGGACCCATGCCGGCTTCGAGCGAGCTGTACGGGTTACCGAGCATCCGGCCCTGTTGGCAACGTTATTTTATTGTTGGATTGTTTGTTACGTACCTAATTAATTTGAACAGACATATCACAGGTATTTTATTGCTGGAATATTTGTTACGTAACTGATTTTAGTCGTTATTAAGAGACAGGAAGACCAATAAAAGACATATCACAAATCTGCCGTAGATCAAACGCAATGTCTGCTGGAACGAACTCGAGCTTTGTTACCACTGGCATCAACCACGCAATTACTCGCTGCGACCGTTTTCTGCAGAAAATGTGTTAAAGACAGAAAATAGCATGATCGTCACTAGACAGGCACCCGTCGTATATCCATTAGACTCGCACCTAGGTGCGATTAAATGTTACATGACAGGTAACAATTAATCTTGCCAGTCATGTCACTAAAGCCACCGGCATCAGTCTACAAATTACTGCACTCAATCCACTTTTTTATTAAATTTATTTAATATCCAACAAAATTTTCTTTTCGCCTTAGGAAACAAAGGTAGCGCTGGCACCAACTGCTTATAAAAGTCGTTCATCTGTAAAGTGCCTGAACACTTGCCTGTAAAAAGTCTTCTTGCTGCGGATCCTTTTCCAGGGTAAGGAAGAACTCTCCTACATCGTTCTCCTCCGGGTAAATGATAGAGCAGAGCCGCTCGAAGATGAACACCGGTGTGCGGTAGTCGTTGAGTGGATACTTCTGCACAGTCTCGATGCAGACCGCCATGAACTCAGCTGTTTCTGTCTCGGTGCCTGTTAGCAGAGAAAAAAGGCCGTTATAGTGAATCTTCTTCTACATAATATGTATATATATATTTTTTTTACGTAGCCTCGTTTGTGTCCCACTGCTGGGCAAAGGCCTCCCCCAACTCCTCAGAACACAAAAAGAAGGAGAAGTGCCATATGGGCGTGGCACTGTCGCTCAACGTTAGCCCGGTTGGGCTAACCTCGGCGAAACTTTTAAATATGGCCGTCAATCGCCTCGCGCCCGCTATCGCCGTAACATATGTGAAAAATGCCTGATTACCTACAGAAATCGCAGTGATACATGCTATTCAAATAACAGTGCAGTGTGTTTTCACCGGTAAGCCAATTTTACTCACTATATTCATCTTTAAACTACGAAAAATCATAATTATAATAATTTTCCTGTGCAATATGCATTCCAGTACTAAGAACATAAATGAGACGTATTTATATCGTCGGGTTTACTCCACTGCTGTTTTTATGTAGAATTTTCGTGGAGGTTTTCTAACATGGAAAAGCAAGCCCGCAATGGACCGTCTCGCGAAACTGACTATTGTTCTATGCAATGAATTGCGATGTTTCGTGGTACGGCCGCATGTATTTGCCGTGAACTGTCAAAGTCACAGTAGGTGTCAGCGGGAGTCATAGTGATGGGGTAGTTGCTTTCTTTCCAGACTGATTAAGTATCGATACTTCGTCGCATTTACACTCGTTCGTCCAGACTTCCAAAATTACTAGAACCAATTATATTGTACGACTAGGTAGCTAGACTCCGTCCGCGTGGACTTCAGTTGCTAAGGAAGCTTCTACTTTAGTGGCAGATTTTGTCGTAATATAAACAGGCTTAGTTTTCACCACGTATTTCAAAAAGTTTTTAATAAAGATTTAATTTCAGGTTTCCCAAAGACCCTAATAGGAAGGATAAATGGATTGAAACTACAGGGAGATTCCTTAACTTGCTTCCTCTCAAATCAAATACCTGTTGCTCCATCCATTTTACGGAGAAATGTTTCCAGATGCTAAAGTGGAAAAAATATTAACGTGGGCAGGTCCTGCTTTGAAAATACCAGTAATAAGGAGTTCCATAAATGTTGAGGTACCAATATACCTAAAATCACGGCATAATTATATTTTACATGGTGTGGAATATTCGATTGTTACTTTATTCTGATTCTCTATTTCAGGTGACAATAGACGCAACGACGCATAACTCTGCGAAAGAAAGTGTTTCTAAAGAAACAAGTCAGGTGATGTGGTTATGGTACTAAATAATATTCTTATACTCTTTTATGAGCCTAAAATTCGATTAATTTAAAATAAAGTAAATGAAGTGATTTCAATAATTTAATAATTTATTTACTATTTTAGATCCGTATTAGAAAGTTTCGGATATTGTTACTGTTGAAACATGCGTTCCTGAAGAAATAACATTTCATAATTTATTTACTATTTTAGATCCCCTTGGAAGTAACGGATATTTTTTTGTCGAAAAATGCTGCGAATGTCAAAGACCCCTGTAAATAATTGTCAGACATAGAGGAATGTCCATTCGATTGAACACATAATTTATCGGTCATATAGCGCCGCCACAGACTAGAAAATCGAAAAATCATATGAACAAAGTTGAAAATATAACATCGAGTTTTCAAAAGTCGTAAACCAAAGTTGTTGTAAATGACTTACTTTAATTGACGTGTTTCAGGCATTGTGTTAACTTAAAAATGGCCCTGTATAAATAAAAAAATATTAGATTTTTTACAAATGCATACTTTTTGTATTTTAGATACAGTAACGAGTTGCCGAAGGCCCAGAAACTGGTAGATTTATGTCGATTGAAGAAAAACCTCGAAAAAAGAAATCACGCAAAACATTGAACAATGTCAACAAGTGACAAGTTCTAAATAAATATTTACCTTTTAAGGGAACAGTAAAATATTCATTGCAGGATCTCAGTCGGATGATGATGTTATCTTTTTAATGTAAATGTGTTTCGAAAGTTTCTTTAAGTTTATGTTTCACAAGTTTGTTTTGGCCAGTTTCTGAATTGAGAATTTCGCTAAGTAAATGGTTAACTGTAGTACTGTCTCTTCGAATTTTTCACAAAAGAGCGTGACAGAACGTTACTTATGTTTTTAATTAGTGAAATTCTCAATTCAGAAACTGGCCCTTTGAGTTCTTACTACCTAATGTATTTTTCACAAGTTAATAAAAATATTATTTATGTGATATTATTGAGAATGTTTTTTATGTACCCATCACAGTTGTCACCCACCAAGGCAATGAAAATTTTAATCCAAACTCAGAAACATCTACAGTCACTGCTCATTAATTCACGAGTTAAAATAAGTAGTTCTAGATTTTTTAAGGTGTGCGCTATACAGAAACGCGCATAAGGTGAAGGCAAGGCGCAGGCAGATATGTTTTGAATTATATTCAAGCGGCGCGGCACAGCCAACGTCGTTTCGTCGCCTTGCATACCTATATTTTGTAGGTAACTCAGCGAATGTTCTCTAAACTTTGTCATTTAGAATAATAAATTGTATGATTAGAATTTACGATGAAACGGAATTCACGAATTATATGATAGGTAGCTATGAACAAAACTGACATATTTAGGAATTAACACATTGGTAGGCAAAGCCTGTAAAAATAAAATCTTAGGCAGCCTTTTGCAAAGGATTACTACAACGAAATAAAGTAGTTACAGACTACGCGACGTAGAGAAATAATTAGTTACTATTTAGGTATAGATGGCAAGAAAAAAATCGACATAATGTACAAAAAGTTTTTGTACGATGTACGATTTTTTTTAAGTATAATCGATAATGTACTTTTTCGTCCCCATCACTAATGTTGTGCTGCTCTTCTCATTGGCTGTTTCATTTGTGTAAACAGCGAATAGTGAGCCGGTTGTTTATGTTGTAATCAAATAGAGATTATGAGGACAATGTAGCTGTGTGAGTAAGTGGCGACATCGGTTTTCTAGCAAACGGGTCATTATAACACTTCTCCTTATTTTTGTGTTCTGTGCCCAACTCAGACCAGATGTTTCTGTCTTGTGCCACCTCAGGCCACTCCGGCATGTGTCGGTCGAGGTCGTCTCGCCAACGTCTTCTTGGCCTGCCTCTCCTGCGACGACCGCCTTGTGGCACCCACTCGGTGGCAAGTCTCGCCCACCTATCCGGGTGCATTCTACTGACATGCCCTGCCCAGCTCCACTTCAACCTTGCAGTCTGGACACCCACATCAGCTATGCGTGTTTTTGAGCGTGTCTATGTCTATGTATATTATACTTTTTAAAAATTTTCGTGCTTATACAATGCACATAGACATAATTATAGAATCTCGTCTCTTTTACAATTCTGTCTATCTTCTACATACCGTTTTGAAATATGAAAATGTGTTTATGAAAGTGAGACTCTCACATATAGCTATTAAAGTCTAGTAGGTAGAATTAAAATATAGAATAATAAAAATCCTTATATAGAATAAGTAGCGACAGACGTTTTTCAGGATCGTGGCAAGGGGCAAACCCAAATCTCTGCGGGAGTTTATGTATCTAGGATTCCTTTTACTAAATGGATTCATCTATCTTCTATACTAATAATAAATCTGTAAGGGTCGGTCATGGAGTAAGTTAGTTTGTTTTCAGAGATATTGTGTTTATAGGCTCAATATATGATACTGAAACTAATTTCACGATTTTTAGAATTTTTTTCTGTATGTGTGTATGTATGTATGTATGTTCCTCCATAACTCTTAAACCAATTATCCGAATTTGATGAAATTTGGTATAAAAACATATAGACATCTGGGACACAGGATAGGCTATTTAAATTCTAGCTCCAGTTATGATAAGACGTGGCCCCCATACAAATGCTGCTTCGTAAAAATCGAAATGTACGCGAACGGAGTCGCGGGCACAGCTAGTAGACAATGAGTTTGTTAAATTGTGACTTCAAGCAACATAAGATTTTTAATATTTAACGTTAAACGACACTTTGACACGTGGACGAGGAAGCAACCGAGTGGATTAGTGACCTCCCTTTCGCATTTTAACTTGCCGCATACTACGCAAAATAAATGATAAATAGCACGTAACAACTGAAGTTCCACTCACCAGTGGTCATCTCCTCCAGCAACTCTAGCAGTTTCTCCTGAGTGTCGTCAGTGAGGCGCGTGCGTTGAACCAGCAGCCGTCTCAGCGACAGGTAACCACCCAACACGGCGCCGACCAGTCTCCCCTTGTACGCGCGTCGGGCCCCCGGCTCTTCGAGGAACATCGCTAGCAGCTCCGTGAGTCGCTTCAGGGCGTAGCCTAGGCAGTAAAAGATTCTCTTAGTGAGGTGCTGTAGAGCGGCTTCTAGGAAGATCTGGAGGAGCTCGCTGAGGCGCTCGTAGGTGATGTCGATTGGTATCATTTTAAGTTTCTCATTGTCACATTTAATATGCAGAAAAGAGGGGTGAAAACGTTGACTCTAAATTGCGAAGTTAATATTTTTATTTTTATTCGAGACATTTGTTTCGCAATTAGCATTGTCCTAAAATAATAAGTTTTTTTTAATACTTTTTCGAGAAAAGAGGTCATTTTGAGAGCCTGGGCTGAATATTTCGATTTGGACTGCTTTATTTAAGTTTTAAAGCGCAAAAAAGACCCAGTCTTTTTTTATTTTATGTAGCCTATATACGGTCCTACTGCACAGACCTTCTCTCAGAGAGTATGGGCTTAATTACCACGCGTGCCCACCGCGGATTGGCTGAGGCTGACGCTGAGGTATGTGAACACCTCAGACACTCGGATCAGGTTTCCTCACGATGTTTACCTTCACAGTTAGCTGCGGCAAATTCACAAATGTACGTAAGTTACATAACAAAGTCATTGGTACATGTGGGAACTCGAACCCACAGCCTCTCGAATCTGGCAGCGTTCTACGCTAGCACCGCTATTGCCGGGCAAAGACAGACGTCAATTTCTAACGTAGTAGAAGAAGACGTAGTTTCATTTGTCACATGCGAAGAATTTCTGGTGCATCAGTGATCATGCTACGAACCTTGGGCCAGGTCGGAAGTGAGAGTGGTCTCCTCCAAGCGGTGCAGCTGTTCGATCTCCTTGGTCATCAGGTCGGCGATCTGCTGCAGTACACCGCGGAGGGCCAGGAACTGCTTCCACGGCGCTTCGGATGCCAGGCCTGTGATGAAGTGTGAAGTTAGAAGTTTAGAACAGACTTTAGAAACTAACTAATGTCAAACTTAACAAACTAACTAAGGGCTGGGTCTTACTCTTATGCATCCGATGAATTTTATACAGACCTTCTCATTTCGACTTATACTCACTGTTTTGTGTTCCCGGGGTTCCGCGATTATGGAGTGGACTGTATGTTGACGACTTATAGGTTGCGATTGTTTGAGCGTTCAAAAATGGGACAAAGGAATGGCAGAAAGACTCACCAGACCCGTAGTGCAAGGAGGGCTAGAGGTCAGCGTACCTCTAGTGGGAGCCGCTTCCGGATCCTCGGCGATTCACCTTCCACGACCGCCCACCGTCGATAGCTTACACTGATAGCCCGACGTGACTGGAACCTGGTTGCCCTTCAGCCTTCCTGGGATTTAGTTCTGTGGTGGCACTGGGCACGTGGAATAACGAGAAGTCGAAGGTGTAGCGTGTCGACGTAATGGCGACTTTAGCTAACGGCCGAGAGAACAGTTGTACCGCGACGATAGTGCTTAGTCAACAACTAACGAACTTTCTTTTTAACTTTTAATTGGGGGTCCGAAAATGTGTGTAGTAGTGGGGGAAGCAGGCTGCCTGCATGGTGTGAACAGACGAAAAATGCAAAAGGCATGCTCACACCACACAGGCTATTCTGTACAGTGTAACCATCACTGCATTTCACTGGCAAATGTAAACATTCCGCCCACCTAAATGCGACAGTATTTACGAGAAATTGCGAAAGAAAAAAAAAATATATCGATAGGGATATAAATACATTAAGTACCTAATAAAACGAAAACTAAATTAACTATTGCTCCAGAGGCAAGGGGCACAGCTTGACCACTGGCCGCTGGTAACGTCCAGTAGCAGTTCTGACGGTCACCACGCGACAGATACCGTCAGCACCTGGATGCAGTGTGTCAATACGGCCCATTCTCCACTTCAGTGGACCGGTTTGCTCATCCATAATGAGAACCAAAGTGCCTTCACAAACATTTGGGTGAGCCTTATTCCACTTGGTCCTCTGCTGTAGAGTATGGATATATTCCACGTGCCACCGTTTCCAGAAGTCCTGGTGCATTTTCTGGAGTAATTTCCAGCGATGCAATGGCGGAATGACCCGGTCCGAAAAATTTTCCTCCGGCAAAGCCGAAAGAGGCTCCAGCGTAAGGAAATGACCAGGTGTTAATGCCGCCAGATCACTTGCGTCAGAGCTCAATGGCGTAAGAGGTCGGGAGTTCAGCATAGCCTCGATCTGAACAAGGACCGTCTGGAGCTCCTCATATGTGAGGCGTTGTGAACCTATAACGCGCGAGAGGTGCGTCTTAACAGATTTTATGCCGGCTTCGGCTAAACCGTTGAAGTGGGGACTGCCTGGAGGGCTAAACGAGAAGTGAATCTCCTCTTTTTCGGACGCGCTCTTCATAAGCGAAGCGAGATAATTGCTGGCCCCGACGAAATTGCGGCCCTGGTCCGACACCAATCGATTGCAACGCCCACGACGAGCAACAAATCGCTTTAGAGCTGCCAGGAATGCCTCTGTGGAAAGCTCGGAAGCTAATTCTATGTGGATTGCCTTTGTGCTTGTACAAATGAAAACGCATATGTAGGCCTTGTATGTACGCACACCTCGGCCCCGACCGAGAGCGATGTCAAATGGGCCGCCGAAGTCGACAGCGGCACTGGCGAAAGGTTTCAAAGCACCTATACGACAAGGGGGCAGGTTACCCATTGCAGGGGCAGGCGCCGGGCGCGGGCTGACGCGATAACATTTTACGCAGCTCGATACTACTGCGCGGATTGCACGCTTAGGTGACAAGATCCAGAATGATTGGGCCAAAATGTTTTGCAACGTTTGTACGCCCGGATGCATGTACCGCTGATGGTATGCTTCAATAATTAGGGTAGTGAGCCGATGTTGCCGCGGCAAGAGCAAAGGATGCTTCGCGCCAAAGACAAGATTCGCATTCTCGAGGCGGCCGCCCACCCTCAAAAGGCCCGCATCATCCAAGAATGGCGACAACTTACGCAGCCCTTTTTGGAGCAGGTTAGGCTTGCCAACACGAAGCTGTTCTATCTCTGTTAAAAATGCTTGCGCCTGAACATGCTTGACCAGAAGCAGGAAGGCGTTTTGGATTTGCTTGAAATCGAGAGCATCCCTAACCTTATTTTTGCCGTTCTGAGAGTTGTGAACAAACCTCATGACGTAAGCTAGAACTCGCTTCAGCTTCCACAACGACGAGAACTTATGGAGCAGCGAGTCGAGCATATCAGGTTCGCTTGATACGACTAGGCTCACGAGTTTTGCTTCTGGCAACAGCATGGCGCTGTCCAGATCGACAAACGGCTGCGGCCAGCTGGCAGGCGAGTCCGACAGCCACGAAGGACCGCTCCACCATAGCTCCCTGCCGACAATGTCCCTGGGCAACAATCCCCTGGAACCTAGGTCAGCTGGGTTTTCAGCTGTCGGCACGTGCCTCCAGCAGTCCGGCGCAACATTATCCTGGATGTGGCTGACCCGATTGGCCACGAAAGTCTGCCAACGGGATGGACACGACTTTATCCATGCCAGAGCCACTGTGGAATCCGACCATGCGACGACGGTGCAATCGGCTTGAAAAGGTAGGAGTGCCCCTTTAACTGCTGCAATTAAGTCCGCCAGCAACACGGCGGCTTGCAGCTCCAATCGCGGAATGGACAGCCTGCGTAGCGGCGCAACCTTTGATTTTGCACAGCAGATCGTGACAGAGCAAGATCCACTGGCATCGACAGTCCTGCAGTAGATAACTGCGCAGTATCCGCGCTCCGATGCATCGCAGAATCCGTGAAGCTCGAGAGAAACGGTAGTCTGGATCATACGGCGCGGAATGGAGATCGACGAGAGAGACGACAATTGGGACTTAAACTTAGTCCATTCTGAATTAATGCTGTCAGGGATTTCATCGTCCCAACCCACTCCTGCTGTCCACAATACTTGGATAAGGTATTTGGCGAGGAAGGTTATGGGAGCGAGGAAGCCGATGGGGTCATAGATACGAGAAATTTCGGATAGAATAGTTCGCTTTGTGCTTCTCCTCTCATCAGTCTGCACCTTAAACGAAAAACAATCTGCTTGAGGCAGCCAGCGCAGGCCGAGAATCTTGAGCGAGACATCACAAATGTCTACGAACTCCTTGAATTTCTCAGAGTAGAGATCTTGTACCGGAACATCGACGAAAAAGTCTTCACAGTTCGAAGCCCATTTACGCAGGTGGAATCCACCCGAACCAAGGATCCTGGAGAGCTCCGCCTTCACTTCTACCGCTTCTTCAACCGAATCAGCACCGGACACGACGTCGTCTACATAGATGTCACGTGATAGAATGGCAGAACCTCTCGGAGAGTGAGTCGCAGCTTCTTGAGCCAATTGAGCGATTGTCCGAAGAGCTTGGTACGGAGCTGACGACACACCATACGTCACGGTGCGTAGCTTATAGTCCCGGACAGGACCGACAGGTGATGGGCGCCACAGGATACGCTGATATTCAGCATCTTCCTCGGGAACCAGGATCTGACGATACATTTGCTTGACATCTCCGGTGAACACCACAGCGTGCCAGCGAAAGCGAAGTAGCACATCGAAAATGTTCGCCTGTAGCTTCTGTCCAGCCAGCAATGTATCGTTCAGCGACACTCCCCGGGAATCGTTGGCACTGGCATCGAAAACAACGCGGAGCGGTGTGGTGATGGAGTCGGGCCGCAGGATGCCATGGTGTGGGATGTAGTAAAACCTGCCGGTGGCCTCAGTGGGAGCTTCTGTCTCCTCCAGATGACGACAAGCGGCGTAGTCGTCCATGAAGGCCACGTATGCCTTTTTAAGCTCAGAATTTGCGAGAAGCCTCTTCTCCAGATGCAGGAACCTTTTTAAGGCTATTGTCCGAGAATTCGAAAATATTGGTTTATTGGAGGGATCAATAAAGGGGAGAGGTACGACGAATCTACCTTCCTCAGTGCGACGGTGATTTTCGACAAAGTATTTCTCACAGTGCTGATCCCGTTTCGAAAGTAACTCATTTCCTTTGGCAGCGACAGCGACACTCTCCAGCTCCCAAAAGCGACGGATAGAATCGTCCGAAACGGGATTCGTAACAATCATACAGTTCTGGTTGCCACTCGAGAGGCTAGAACGACTCAGTTCGGACTCGAACCCGCCCATTAAGATCCAGCCAAACACAGTATTTAAGGCCGTTGGTTGGCCTGGATTGCCCTTTACGAGGCCAGGCAGTAAAGAGGATGCGAAAATATCAGCATTTAGCAGCAGGTCGATAGACCCTGGTCGCGAGAACTCCGGATCTGCAAGAGTCAAGTCCTTTACGTGTGGCCACTTTGAGGAGTCTACAAAGCGGACTGGCTGCGGAGAACAAATAGAGGCCAGCACGTACGCCTCTGCGACAATCTTGTTCTCCTTGGCTCCTCGCGGCGACATTTCAACGGACACGACGGCACGAGGTTCTGCGACTGTGTGCCCGATACCGCTTACTGCCGAAGAAGTAAGTTGGAAAGTTAGTCCTAGACTGTCAGCGCAGGACTTAGTAATGAAGTTACATGCGCTGGCACAGTCCAACAAAACCCGGACAGACCGGAAACTACCACCTTTATCCTTGGCCAACAGTACGGCGGTCGAAAACAAGACACCGCTGTCTCCAAGCTGGCCAACTGATGTGAGCACCGTTTCCTTAGTCGGGTGAGGTATTATATTGCATTCCTCTGCCTTCCCTTCGAAGTGCAATAGCGAGTTGTGCGAGAAATTGCACTTGCCACACCGATTACTACGACAATTTCTTACAGTGTGAGAGGGGGAGAAGCATAGAATACACAGCCCCTTTTCTTTTACAAAATTGAACCTGGAATGTGCGTCCAATTTCAGGAATTCCCTACATCCTGACAGGTTGTGTGGACCAGCACAGCATGCACAGCAGATCGAAGACACAACAAATGATGCCTTTGGCTGAGAATTCTGCACTTTGTTTTTCATTGGTGCCGGTCGAACAGGGGCCAGACAAGAATTACCCTGGGTTGCATTCATTGCCCGGTAACTTTTCTCTATAAAATTCTGTAAGTCCACAAGCTCAGGAACTTCATCAGAATTGTGTTCCATTTGGAACGATTCCTTTGTAGCCCTGTCCAGTTTGGACCACAACAAATGCACCAGAACAAAGTTTTTATCTGGTAGCCCAAACCGCTCTAGTACAGCCAAATTCTCCGAGAAGGTACGAGAAACCCGTTCTAGCTCGGTACCTGTCTTGCTCCTAATTGGACAACACTCAACTAGCTTTTCATAATAAGTAGTAGCAATTTGCCACTTTCTGTTATAATATTTTACTAGGGCATCATAGGCTACTGCATAACTCTCATTTGATAATGGGAAATTTTTAATTAGATTATACGCAGAACCTTGCACGCACGACAATAAATAATGCAATTTTTCTACGTTCGACAAGTTTTCGCGGGTGTGGATAAGTGAGTCAAACAATTGTTTAAATGCAACCCAGTTATCAACGCCCCCGTCAAATGTTTTAATTGTTATCTTTGGCAACTTAGCCACGGACCCACTGCTGTCCTCACCATGATTACCCTGAGGTTTGGTCACCCTAGCCCGCGACAAAGCTAACAATTTCGCCTTAACACTGTTCATTCGTTTTTCGAAAATAAAGGTAGCTCCGCACTCCGCTTTCCAGTGTAATTTGCCTACAGAAGCAAGCACCCTCTGTTGCGCTGTGTGAAATTCGTCGGAAATATCTTTTAAGTCCTGCTCGGTATAGCCTTCGGGATCACTACTTTCGATAATTTCTAACCGCAGCGTTGCGTAATCTCTCGCAATCCTGTTCGCATCGGGAGCGGAACCATCCTCATTCTCCATTATTTACAATTTGCTTCTCGAAAACAAAAGCAATACGACGACAATAATTATTATGACAAATGAGACTGACGTTTCTGACAGCTGTCAATAGTGAACACAGAACAATTCAGTAAATGAGCGACAATCACAGATGACAGATACTGCTGTCACCCACCACGGCCGACTAGTCTATGCTATATCCACGTCAGTAGTACCAACACAAAAATAAATCCGTTCCACCTTTGAACGAACAAAATCGCAGCCTACCTTCAGATTTTAACGACAGTTATGAAATTAAATTAGAACCCTACGGAACGACGAAAAGCTTTACAATAAACTGTTACAATAAATCCGGCGCGAATGGACCAAATGTTTTGTGTTCCCGGGGTTCCGCGATTATGGAGTGGACTGTATGTTGACGACTTATAGGTTGCGATTGTTTGAGCGTTCAAAAATGGGACAAAGGAATGGCAGAAAGACTCACCAGACCCGTAGTGCAAGGAGGGCTAGAGGTCAGCGTACCTCTAGTGGGAGCCGCTTCCGGATCCTCGGCGATTCACCTTCCACGACCGCCCACCGTCGATAGCTTACACTGATAGCCCGACGTGACTGGAACCTGGTTGCCCTTCAGCCTTCCTGGGATTTAGTTCTGTGGTGGCACTGGGCACGTGGAATAACGAGAAGTCGAAGGTGTAGCGTGTCGACGTAATGGCGACTTTAGCTAACGGCCGAGAGAACAGTTGTACCGCGACGATAGTGCTTAGTCAACAACTAACGAACTTTCTTTTTAACTTTTAATTGGGGGTCCGAAAATGTGTGTAGTAGTGGGGGAAGCAGGCTGCCTGCATGGTGTGAACAGACGAAAAATGCAAAAGACATGCTCACACCACACAGGCTATTCTGTACAGTGTAACCATCACTGCATTTCACTGGCAAATGTAAACACTCACAATATAACAGCTTACGTCCACCATTTTGTTTTTATCACATTCAATTCACATCTCATTTGTCAAAACCTGTCCAGCCGTTTTGGCACAATGCTGTACATGTACATACAAACATACATACGCGCAAGAAACATAACCGTCCTTTGCTATCGCAGTCGGATAAAAAGTAAAAGGTCAAAGAAATTATTTGTGAGTCACGTAATTTTATCTAATATATAAAAATTTCGTGTCAGTGTTTGTTATCGAACTCCTCCGAAACTGCTGAACTGATTTTTTTTATTGTATATTTGGTAGGTCTGAGAAAAGGTCGTAAGCTAGTGAATATGGCAAAACAACGTTTGCCGGGTAATCTTATCTAGTATCTTATAATATTTAAGTAACGAAAATGACCACTTAGCTGGGTTTGTAAGGTCAAGTAAGTATGAAAATCAAATACATACTTTGATACAGTTGCAAAAACTGCTCACTGGCCTCTCCAGCCACTCCGACCTCGGGTAAGAAGCTGGTCAGCAATATCAGGACCTGCGAGCAAACCAGAACATTGTTTGTGCTAATTGGAGGCGAGTCTTACTGTTTCAGATGTCTCCCCGTCGAGTAAGCCCGAATTTGACAATTCATACTAAACCTATATTAGTTTGCCAAAAGGATTACCATGAGGACCAACGCTTTTTCTTAACGCACCGCTTTAATATGTAGAAGAGATTTAAAAACTAAATATAAAAATAAAAACAATACCAGTTTGCTGTCGCAGTCGGGTAATAAAACCCAATTGGTCAATTAACACGCGAATTTTGGCTCGAAACTTTGCGTACTGTAAAAGCTCTATTTGAACAAAATATGGTGATATGGCTTGTGCTATTTTATAATTTTTCACAATATTTAGTATATTGTCGATATCGATAGTTAGCTCCTGACTCATTCTGCTTAAAGACCGTAGCGATCCCACTCTATTCAAATCGACAAAACGGCCGGCCAATGGCACGTGGAACGCGGGGGTACGTTTACATCACTCACCGCCTTACTCCGCTCGTAGGAGTCGCAGAGCGAGCGCACCATCTGGCAGGCGGTGTCGCGCGCGATGCGCGAGCTGGGGTCGAACATGACGGGCTTCAGCCAGCCGCCGTGCTCCAGCTGCAGCGGCCGCATGCCGTGCGACAGCAGCACCTGCCGGCGAACCGCTTGCATCAATATAGGTGTGGCCAACGGCGATATTTAAAGCGTTTGATCGGGGTGCGCTTAACAGATTTTGTATCTTTAGGTAATTTGTGATACCTACTCGTAATTATTTACTTTTTATTTTGACTTGTCTGTTTCTGATTTCTGAATTATATTCTAATAATTATTTGCATTTGTACTTGTATATTGGTCCATATGCCTGAAATAAATAACTGTTATTATTATTATATCGTTGTGGTGAATTTAAAAAATATATTCACGGCCTGCGGGGGGAGCATGAGTTTCTTATCCTATCTAGATAGATAGGTTAAAATTTTAAAACATTACGATGTTATATCCCACCCGCGAGCATGACTTCTCTTCGATATACATATCTTCCTTAGATAGGAGATAAGATAGACTTTTATTATATCTACTTGTTGGTATGACAACACTGAATCGGCAAATAGCGATGTCACGAAATCACTATTTCATTCGTTCAATTTGCGTTTTTTGACAGATTGAAATCTGATCTGTCTGTGATCTTTCCTTTACTTAGTTTGTGCTAGGTATCAAATAAAATGTAAATAAACAAACAAATAACGGATAATAGATGCTTAGATGCCGAAAATGAAGTAAGTACAAACTTTATAGCCATTGCAGTTAATTTATACAATACTACAATAGTTGGAGATCCTTCCTACAAGCTCATACGGACATCACATCATATACAAGTCACTCATCGGCAAGCACTACAATATTTTTCTGTTTTAAAGTGCGCAGTAAACAAAATCAACGAGTTCGAGTATATGACGCTCCACAGTAATTTAGCCAACAATGAGTTTTCTGGCCCCATGGGAAGCGAAAGGTTGTTGAAAGAGTGGGGCGCGTTGAGCCTTGTCAAAGGAGCATGGTCCCGACACGACTGGAGCAGTGGCGGAATGTATGTGTTGATAGTACTTATTATCTAGTGATATATTAAATTAAGTTCAATACTTGACTCACTATCACCAACCGAGTACAATAGGTAAATAATATGCTTGTCAAACTAATGCAAATGTGGAATACCTACAGTATTTGGATAGATAGTCCATAAACGTCTATCCAGTCTAGCTTTTTGCTCTTAGGGGCATCTAAAATCATTTTGGTAACATGTCTTACCTTTTTTCTTTTCGTCTTAAGCTATTACATCATATTAGAATGTTTTGGACTCCTTTTTAATTATGCTCTTTATTTGTTACAGGATATTTTGAACACGCTGACTACAATCATATTTGGTCTATGCTACAATCAATCAAATCTTACAAATAAATCAAATATTAAAACGAAGGAATATGTGTGTACGAATTGAATATATTTTAAGTTTAGCAATAAAAAAGTCACAGCCCACCCTATTTTTTCAAAATTGGATGCTTAATTACCCAAGTTCCACTATAGTTTTTTTATATTACATGCACAGGGGCATTCATTCAAGGGTTAAATATAATTTTGAACTATAGCAGCTCTTTGGGCTGTTGCCTAGCATAGGGAATATTCCATTGAGCTGGCCATTCCTCCTCTACTGGGTTTCGGGCTCCTTAATGTCAATGTATGTATCTGATGGGCGTCATCAGCCAAGGCAGGCTCAAGGGCATATCCAGAGTCTTCTAGGAAATGCATTACATTTTTTTTTTACTTCTTATTTTTTTGTTACAGATTGGTGAAGGTGAAGGGTGAAGAACATATTAATTTGTTATTTGTTTGGTAACAATTTCCCGTTTTCAGAAGAAACATATCATGCTTCTTTTCTCCATTGGGTACCCAGTTATGTAGTAAACCACCTATTTCATTGTTTAAAGTTACAAAATAAATATTAGATTTACTTATAACCAGAAGCATTTTATTATTAACGGACTTCAAAAATGGAGGAGTCTGTGTCAAGCTTTTTCCAGAAAACTTCCTAGAAACCATACATTTATAGTAAATACACCATACATACTTAGGTAGGTACTTAGTAGAAGTTAGGTATGATTTGTGGGGTGAGTAAATGGCTTCGGATGCAAGTTCATGAGAGAAATAATTTTTGCCTTTTTAGTGCGTCGGTTTAAATCTTTGTTTTAAAGTTTCTTATTTTTTAATTTTTTGTTGACTGGTACATTTTACCTACTATTATTTTAATTGAGATAGGCACTGGACGACGGTCTGAGCAGGATGGCAGAGGGTGCTTGGTTGCGTGGAGTAGGGCTGAACGTCGGTCAGTGAGCGGGTCCTTAAATCCCTGGAGACGGCCACTGGACGTCGGTCAGTGAGCAGAAACAGAGGAAGGGCACGAATGGGATGCGTAGGTGGCGCGAAGAGGCACCAGTGGACAAATCATGACAAATGTGATGATTTTATTCGTAGAATGACTGACAGAAACGCTAGATATAAGTTTATATGCCCCTCTCAAAAGTGGGATAAATTTAAATGAAAATACTGTCAAAAGTCGATAATATATCTTTTTATGTTGTCATCATGCTCGCATTTGCGATAGGGTTTATCTTATAGTGACAGATGTTTTTTTATCTCACGGCACTGGGATAAAAACGATGCATTGTGCTCGCGACGATAAGTTAAACTACTATAGACGTCAAAACTCGTTAAAACGGCCATTTTTTGTAGATAAACCGCCTCGATAAAATCTCATGCTCCCCCCGCTGGTTACCATAGCACAGGGTATCCTAGTTTGGTACTAGCTCAAGTGATTATAGTGTGTGTAAGTTATTATTATTATTGTTAATGTTTCCGCGTGAAAGTGGTATTTCAAATAATGTAATTGGACCCGACGAAAATCGCCACTTTTTTATTTATTTTTACTGATATTTGTATCGGTGGACTAAACTCTATACGGTGACGCTGATTAAAACGTGCATGAATCAAGCGTGTCTTGCAGGACACCGCGCAGGTCAGAGACAAGTGGCGACTTTTTGTATTCCGATACAAGAAGCCGCCTTGCCTCTGATACTAGATTTACACTCGCACCTCGTACCTCGCCTCGTGCTTCGGCTCGTGCTTCGGATCATGTATCGCTCCGCCCTCGCGTTCTCGATTGAAAATAAATTTCTGTTTTCACTCGCGTGATGCGTTCCGTTGCTGATTAGAGTTACCTCCAACGCGATTTAAAAAATGTGTTAAGCACATTCTGTGCAAAAAGGCTTACTATAACATCAAGGATTATTTAGAAGACAAAGATGTTTGGCATTAACAGTAGATTAATATCATTTAAAGGACGATTGTGACTAGTGTTCAACACATTCATGACTAATATTTTAAGTTGAAAACTCTGTTAATTAAGTTAAAACGTGTTTTGAAAAGAATAAATGTGGAGTTTCTTTGTTAGCTTCTTCTCCACATAATCCATTAATTGTGAAACTAACAACTTTGACGTTGATTAAGTAAACATTCTGTTTTTACAATGAATAAAAATATTTAAATTGAAAAAAAAAAAGATATTTGAATTGAATTGTCTTTGAGCTAGCAACAATGGAGGACGCCGAAGTGTTAGCGGCAACAAGTCTGTCTTTATTAGGTTTCTACTTCTGCTTGGAAAATTCATATGAAAGAAAAAAAAGAAGACGACGTCAAAGAATATGGTGGTTGTTATGATTTTTGTTTGGGATCCCAAATTACCACTTCGTTTTGAAATAATTCAAGAAACTGAAAAGTTTCTTCTTGCGACCAATCCATGTTAGTCGACACACAACTATGCCGGTAAATATACTTATCACACAACCTGCGTGCGCGGCACAACGAACCCGAATGAAGCGAGAGCGCGAATGTAAACACAAGTCTCGCGTTCGTCGCGAGGCCTTTTGACTTGTGCCCAAAAAGCCGCTCCGGACGCGAGCGCCGCGAGTGACGAGACGAGGCGCGGCTTTCCATTTAGACTCTCACCTCGTATCTCGTCTCGCCACTCGTCTCGCGACTCGTACGCGAGTGTAAATCAGGTATGAAGGTCTGAAAGGTTGGACGGACAGACAGTAGACGCAGAGTAATAGGGTACCGTTTGGCGCCCTTCGGATACGGAAGACTAAAAAGGAACACTGACCCGCTCGCGCCAGCGCGCCAGGTAACTGTGCGCGAGGTGTCGGTCGCGCGGCGGCAGCGCGCAGTCGGCGGGCGGCGGCGCGGCGCGCGGGCCCACCAGCCGCCGCCACTGGCCGTGCGGCACGCGGCCCGCCAGCCACGCCGCCAGGTCCACCACCACCTTGCCGCGCGACCGCGCCACCACGCCCCCCGCCGGCGCCGGCTCCACCACCGCCTCCTGTGGGTTATAAAGCGTACTCGAGCATTACTGTTACTGTAAAAAGTGGCGTGAATTGGGGAGGCTTACTTCCAACTGTTTACGATTGAAACGTAAATCGTCGCGCAATTCCGCTGCAGTGCCACGCGCCAGTGCGATTCAAGCTTGCGTTAAAATTGAATATGACATAAAGTAACACGATGTAAATTGAATCCGCCTGTCGGGAAACATCCGTGTGACGCCGGATTAATAATAGCGTTCTAATAGCGTTCGTCCTTCCGTGGATGTCGTAGAAGGCGATTAAGGAAATCAATTACCAGGAGACGGGCAGCAGCGTCTTTCTGAGATTCCAACCGCATACTGCGATCGCCAACCCGCCTGCCAAACGTGGCGATTGTGGCAAAACCCCTCATCATCAACCCATTATGTCCCCACCGAGGGGCACGGGTCTCTTCCCTGAGGAAGGTATAGGCCATACTCCACCACGGAGGCCAAGTCCGGATTGGTGGAGGCTTGTAGACTAGTGGCTCGTCTACTGTCAGAAGTTGTCAAGCCGCCCTAAGGCCTCTGACTTGGCTTAACGACTGCCATCTATCGACGGCAGCCGGCACCAACAGCTTAACGTGCCTTGCGAAGCACGGAACCGCTCGGAAAAATGCCACTAGCGTTAGGCATAGACGGCAACCCATCCATGCACTGAACGCGCCCTGTGTTGCTTAACCTTCGTGATCGTTTAAGATCACTCAGGCAGCCGGGGCTACGAGCGAAAACCCCTCATGGTTATGAAAATCACGAAGGAGGCCTATGTCCTGCAGTGGGTGACAAATAGCTGATGATGATGATGATGATGTCGGGAAACTTGCTCCGACCCTTGTGTCGCGAGACGCAAGCAGCGCACCTTGGCTTCCTTGTCCTGGTCGGGCTCGGCGGCGGCGGCCTCGGCGGCGGCGGGCTGCGGCGGCGGCGCGGCGGGCGCCATCAGCTCCTGCATGTAGCGCAGACACGGCAGCGCCACCTGCTGCAGCGCGAACTGGTGCGCTGCGAACGGAACGCGCATTGAAAAGCCTCTCTTTGCACCTTGCTCTTTAAGAGTCCGGGAGGGCCGCTAAAAAGGATTTCTTTCTATATCTCTTTATTGTAGAGACCAAAAAACAGAATACCTACATTAAAATGCTCACATATCTAAGTTTAGTCTTCGACAATAAAACACGCCGTGAGACGCAGAGCGTCACGTTTTTACTTTGCATGCGGCGTTTAATATAACAACAGTTTTATTTATAAAAACACGATTCCTTAAATCATTCCTTATAATACAGTTCAAATGTGGTATGGGGATGCTTTTGGAGAGTGTTTTGGACGATCGCATTTTTATAAATGACACCGTAAAAATTTGCATATCCAGCTGGGAAAAACTACATACATGCTACATACATAGTTCCTGTGCGTAAGTGGGCACAGGAACATCAAATATGTAACATCTGAACAACTACATGGTCGCAATAAAGTTATGAATTGTGAATCAAAGGAATATCATCAAGGAAGCTGGCCCTATTTGAATGTTTTACCGAACGTCGACCACCAAGCATTCATTAGCCTAGCAGCATATAACACTATAAATTAAATAAAGGGTCTAGACAACTATTTGCCTTTGCGCATGCAATGTTTCTGTTTACTTTGAGCGAGGGAGTATCAATTAGTTAATCGGCCCCTATTTAAAATTAACCGTGCTTTATCAAATATGGCCACGGCCCTGCGTGAGCTCCAGGCAAGCGACTGGCAAGACCGCGCAGGATAGAAACAAGTGGCGACTTCTCGTGCCGGAGGCCGAGACCCACTTCGGGTCACTGAGCCAGCGGGGCAAGTAGTAAGTATTACAAGCACGAACAAGACAAAACTAGAGCTCACAGTTCGGCGACGAGGTATTGATGCCGGGTATGCTGGCCAAGGCCTCGGCCTTCAGTATGACGGCGGCGGCGGGCGGGATGCCGGCGACTTCCGTCAGCTGCGGGCAGCACCACACCCACAGCTTCACGATGCAGCGGAGACGCACCTCCCAGCATTCCACAGAGTCCTGGACTTTGACCAGGGCGCCTAGCAGCACCACTAGTGGACGGACCTAGGGGTAAACATGAGAATGTCATCGCTAGGTCGACTTCCCTAGGAAGACTTCTCGGTGTAGCTGCTCGTGTAAAATGAAGAAGCTGACCATAATTAGCAAAATCTGGGATTGCAAATAGCCATTGGGAATTGTTCCATAAGTATAATGTGCTTTTCTAATAAAAAAAACCAGTATTTGTAATTAACCGACTTCAAAAATGGAGGTGGTTCTGTCTTATCTCAGCATTCAATAAATTAATATAATGAAATCAATAACTTTTCCCAGACTCAATAAATTTTCAATTACTTTAAATATTAAATAAAACTAAAATAGAAATGGACGGGGCATTTGGTCAGAAAAGTTAGGGGGCATTTGGTCGGGAAAACGGCCGATGGACTAAGGTAGCCACTGAATGATGACCAGGAACGGGGCGACCGACGGTCTATGGTCAGACCACCAGCCCATTGGACGAGACTAGCAAAGGACCGGATGAGATGCTGTGAAAGCGAAGAAGCCTATGCCTAACAGCTCAGAGCAACAGGGCTCTGTTTATGAGCCGATTTTTTTGTTTCAATAATGTTTTGGAAGTACTTATAATAATTATTTTTCATTTATAATTTGTTCTTTCTTCGAGTCTAGCATAAATATATTTAATGTATAACGTAAATAAACACTTTACTTATCAAAATAGGCAGGTGGGGTTCCCTCAAAAAAAGTATGATGAATTAATTCAATGCAAATTCAAATTAAAAAATGTTTTATTCAAAATAGCACAGAAACTGCGACTTAATGAACGTTACAAGTTAAACTAGGCGTCCATTTCAAAATCTACATAATTTTGGGTAAAAAATGGGTGAAAAAACTCACAACTCAGCCTTTTCAAAGTCCTTAGCTAACATATTTATTCTAAAACCTAGAAGTGCCTTTACATGGGTTTAGGGTAGCATTAGGTAGCGGGTAGGCAGCATTAGGGACAAATATAAATAAAACGACGGATGACGCAGCGTGGGCAGGCCCCCCACCAGATGGTCTGACGACCTGGTTACGGTGGCGGAAAGTCGTTGGATGCGGGCGGCATAACACCGGGAAGCTTGGAAAACCACGAGGGAGGCCTATGTCCTGCCTTTATTTATTTAGTAATCCAACAGGCTCTTAAATTTATAAAATACATTTAGCTTAAATTTATTTATAAGGCCCAGTTACAGGTGATTAATAAAAAAAAAACTAATTGGGAGCCTCCGAGATAGGTGAAGATGAATGAAACAAATGCGTCGTCTCACCGAGTTATTGTGGTCCTGCGAGGCGGCGTGGCCCATGAGCGACAGCGTAATGCGCTGGCTCAGCAGCTCGCACAGCCGCTCGGTGGCCGCGCGGTTGTCGCGCGTCACCAGGCACACCAGCGCGCGCACCTCCTCCTGGCACTGCCGACGGTCATGGGCTGCGTTAACGCTGCTCTCACGTGGAGCACGCTGTCTCGCTCGCACAATTTAACATTTTTTAACACACAATTCTATTGGAAAATACTCGTCTAATCGGATTGGGGCCGTTTTTGAGTGTGAATTTTATAGGAAGAAATACTACTATGGTTTTTATGCTTAGTCGGCTCCTATATTACGCGCAAAAAATCCTGAATGATTCCAATCGTCAAACTGTCAAATTCCAAACAAATTTCTTTCGCAAACATCAGAATTCCGAGAGGATTTGGTACGCATAATTAGGCCGAATGAATCGGCATACAATATTCATGTGTGTATTAGCGAACAGATCTAACGGTGTTAGATCGATTCTTTCATTTATCTAGAGTGAAAAATTTGTTAAAAAATAATAGTAGTCGAAATAAAAGTGAAACGACTAAAGACAGACTGAACATACATTACAATTAGGTTATTTGGAACTGGTAATGGAAAATTAATTTAGCAAATATTAGCCTCCCGCTCACACGATATGGATGGCAGTTTGTTAAAATGAGAGGCAAATAGTTGTACAAACGCCTTTTTATTTAACGCAAATGGTTTCACCCGGCAAAGGTTTCGCCTTTCGGAAGGTAGTCGATAGTCGACGAGTGAATAGTGATGTCCGAGCTACGACGCGAGCAAACGGAGCAGTAGCAGTGTGCGAACACCCTACCTGCGGAGTGCCGCGATGCAGGTTGTGCTGCACCAACTCGTGGACCAGCCCGAAGCGGCACAGTCGCGCCCGCTGCTCTGTTTGCGACGCGAGTGCGCGGAGAAGTGTCAGGCAGTGCGCCGCGCAGGCCAGGGAGCATCCGTAGCAGCCGCCCCCAGACTCTTTGTGAACGAGGAATAAAGTTAACTGCCTATGTCCGATGTGTACCACACATGACATCTGAGCTAACTTCACGTATTAAGACTCCCATAAAATAAATTGATCAGCTGAAATCCCACATACCTTTGTTGACTTCACCATCGTAGTTCTGCACGATACCGGCGTAGACCGGCAGCGAATCGCCTTTGAGTTGCTCGCTCTGCATCCTGTCATATGAGACCAGTTCCTTCCTGTAAACAAATATTGAAGGTTAGACCTCTGCACTGTAGCAATGTACCACTGTAGAGGTCTAACAGCAGGAAAAAAAATACAACAGTGGAAACATAGCTAACGACGCGTCACGCATCATATCACAAGTTTTTGTTTGGAAATAAAGCGGGAAGAAATCTGTTTGTTTTAAGCCTACTGACCTGCAAGCCAACACCTTCTGTATGATCTTGGACAGGTCTTCAAAATGTCCCTTGCTGTCCACACAGTACTTGTGCGCGAGCGTCTGTATGACGCGGTTGATCTGCGCACCGCTGAAGGAAGTGCTGCTAGCGTTGCTGTTCTCGTCGCCCGCTCGCCCTTCCAGGCGGTGCTCGCTGATCTTGTGCAGCAGAGACTGGTGGGGGATTGGAAGGATCACGAATGAGGCATCGAAGTTAGAGCTAGTCCTAGATCGCGTAAGTTTAGACTTAAACTTTGACTGCCTCGTTGGTCTAGTGACTAGTGGTATCATATGCCGGAAGTCAGGGCGTCGATTCCTACTGGGGGCCGCTGCACATTTGTGCAAATGGCCCCAGTCTGGGTGTATTTCGATGTTTGTGATGTCCTTGCCTGGTTACCATAGCACAGGGTATATCCTTGTTTGGGACCCAGACATCAGTTATAATATAAAGAGACGTGATCTGTGAGGAGACCACGGACTGAGCAAGGCCTAGATCGCGGAACTTTAGACTTAAATCGAAGCCAGTCATAGCCGGTGAGACCACGGACTGGCCCACGTAGCGTGGGAAGCCCGCCAACTTACTAGACCGACGATCTGAGGCAGGTTGCTGGCAGCAGCTGCTGCCATCGATCAGCTGATCGAGGACGGCCGAGGACAGAAAGAAGTTACGTGCCTTGGCTAGGGCTAGGCCTACGCCTAGGCCTAGGTATGTCCCGCAGTGGACGAGTTGTTTATCGGACTTGAAGATAAATTATCTTTATCACCCCCAGCACAGGTTTGCTGGCCACCAGCTACCGGTAGACGGTAGAGTGTCGATGATCTGCACCATCTTCTTTCACTGATTGTCGCTGTCGATGGTGTCGGCGGTGCAGCAGGGCCGCGCCGTGAGAGGGATGACGCGAACGAACGAAAAAAGGAGACAGAGATGGCATACGGCGCTAGGATGCCACTGAATAGGGTCGGTCTGCGGCGCTAGTGTTATCAATGAGTTGTTTATCGGAATTTATTTTACTTTGGCTCCGCTTTCCTCCCTGAGCCCTGCACGCAGTCTCCACTGGAACATCAGCGCTGGAGGTTCTCCAAACCTCCTGTACGTACTGAGCTGGAGCCCATTTGCATTTTCGACACCCACGTGTCATATTATCACTTTACGGGCTTTTGGAAGTTACCGTACCTTGAATGACAAAATTGTATGCTCTTTCTTTTCTGTATTGTGTTTCATTTATTATTGATTCCTTAGTAATATTTTTGGTTTTGTGTTCGTGTGCGTAAATGTTAGTATATGATTTATCTGTGTTCATTAGTTACTTTAATTCTACCAGGTGATCCTAACAGCGAACAACAGGCCCAGACGGAGAGCACTATACCCACCCCGTCATAGCAACCACGATCCTCCGCATTGAGGGACCAGCTAATTGGGTTGGGTGTGTTTATTACCTCCTTCGTGGGCAGGCCCTCCATCAGATGGTCTGACGATCTAGTTACGGTGGCGGGGAGTCGCTGGATGCGGGCGGCACAAGACCGGGAAGCTTGGAAAACCACGAGGGAGACCTATCACCTGCAGGGGGCGTGATTACCTCCAGCACAGGCTTGTTGGCCACCAGCTGCCGGTAGACCCTGTCGGCCTTGTCCAGCAGAGTGCCGATGGTCTGCACCATCTTCTTGCGCTCCTCATCGCTCTCGATGGTGTCGACGGCGCAGCAAGGCCGCGCCGTCAGCGTGTAGTCGAACTTGGCGTACTTGCAGAAGCCGCACGCGTGGCACAGGAACGGGTCCTTTTCGTCGTAGTTTATTGCGCTGGTTGGAGATGTAAGATAAGTAAAGGTTAATGTCATTTAAAGGCTAGTTTTAGTGGAAACTGTGGTAATTACTTGTAACTGTGTTCCGAATTGCAGCCCAAATACTTCAGCAAACCCAGATATTTTGACGAGTACCGAAGTTCTTTCGGATTTCCTTGATATAAATCGAGCAGACTTCTTAACTAAAATTTTTAATCTCGGACGGTTCCCGTGATCATCAGTGTTCAGACGGCTCTAGAGAAGCGGTGAGGTAGTGACTTAGGATCTTTGAATATACAACTATAAGTATGGTTTTAAATAAAGTGCGCAGTTGGCGCCGGTACACGGCTCGAAAAGCGCGCGCCACTTCGTCGCGCTCCGCTTGTGTATGTTTCACAAATGTATTTTTCATTCACATCCCGTAGTGTCCTTCTCCTGTACTACGCGCACCAATTCCTGAACGATTCCAATCTACTAACTGTCAAACTCCATACTAATGATAGCAAACGTCAGGATTCCGAGAGGATTTGGTGCGCATACAGGACACACCAATAAAGATATAAAGCAAAATTTCGCATCGCACACAAACAAAATAAACACATCTGTGTTCGTTTTATCTGTGCGCGATGCATAAAAGATAGTCCATAAATAAATACGTGAATTTAGTTAAATTACCGGCACTTGTGGCATTGGAACACGTTCTCGCCGCAGTTGGCGCAGACGCCGGGGTTGGCGGGCACCGACTGCGAGCAGCGCGGGCACTGGAGAGATTCGCCTGCACACAACAGAAGCCCATATTATATTGCTTATAAATAAACTGAACCTGCGCTGTTAAAAACACCGAAAACATTGACAATAGAGCTCGACAGACACGATCGCCTCATTAGGCCCGCTTGTACTCTTCCAATTATTCCCAGTGAGAAAAGAATGTTGCGTTGGTTTGGACATGTAGAGGATGAAGGAAGAAAGATTGACGAAACAAATATATCGAGCGAATGTGCGTGGAAGGCTCTGTCAGGGATGACCCAGACGGGTCATCGGGTTTAACATTCTTATTCCAAAAACGCGTGTAATAAACTAATTTTAATGCCAGACATATTTGTCATCTAATGGTGAGCTTTGACGCAGCTCTTACAACGAAAAATGGCTAATGATTCGTGGACTGAACTAACATTGTCACGCCGCGTAGTATCGACCTATCGTTTACGGCGGACCGACTCGCGGAAGATCGTGCCCAAAGCGACTGACGGCCCGCAACTCTATCGACATTACAGTATGTTAAAAAGAAAGAAAAGACATTGTCATCCCCCCATCTCGGAAAGAGTATTTTTTATAAAGAGTGCAAAAGCCGTTTTTATCCGCTAGAAGATAACGTAAATTGAATTTAGAACATTATCGTGTGCACTAAGTTTGTAAATTCAAAACATCATTAAACCTATTTACTTCTACCTCCAATGGTGCCGAATTTATCATACTTACAACTTTTTTTTAATTTGTTAAAACCTCAGACTCGGAACCTCCTTTGTGTTTTTTTTTTACATTTAGTCATTTCCTTGCTGAGGTCGGATGATTACGTGTTGCACTCGAGTGCAAAGATTTTTCACCTCGTGCTCTTTTGATTCCTTCGCTGACGCTCAGGATTCTAATTTTAGAATCCTTCGCTTGCTCGGTCAACAAAATTGAGCACGCGGTTAAAAAGCAACTTTGCACTCTTGTATAACAAATAACTATTATTATCACACATGACAGAAAAAAAACAGAGGTTCTTACCAGTGGCCTGCTGGTTCTCATAGAAGTCTGCGTACTCCATCATGAGGTTGCAAGCGACGATGGGCAGCGGGAAGTCCACGCGCACCTCGGACTGGCCCGACTGTAGCTGCACGCGCTTGGCCTTGTGCCACATGCCTGTCGGGAGAACAATCATGCTCAGGTTAAAATCGTGTACTGTCTCGAAAATTCCAGGCATGAGCGTATACCTACTATAACTACATTTTAAAGAAAAGAAAAACACACACTAAAAAGAAGTGTTTGATGACTTTCGCACGGATCTCATCACATCAAATTTATATGGGACCACCCTGGACAAACCTTAAAGCTAGATCACTAGAGTTCACAGTGACTTACCAGATTTATTCTTAAGTTCCTGAACGGCTTTCACGGTGCGGTTGTTGTAGTAAAAGTTAATGGTCCACATCAGCTTGCTACATTTGATGCCTGGTGGACATTAGACCTTAAAGCTAGATCAGCGGACTTCACAGTGACTTACCAGGTTTATTCTTGAGTTCCTGAACGGCTTGCACGGTGCGGTTGTTGTAGTAGAAGTTGATGGTGCGCACCATCTTGCTGCGTTTGATGTCGCCGATGCGCAGACTGATGCGCCCGATCATGTGGCTGCTCACGAGCTTCACGATTTGGGTGGTGGTCGTGAACTTCGAATCGATCTGGGGAAGGTATCAGTTAGCTAGCTGACATCTATTGAAACACCTATCACCTCAGCCCCCCTGGATTCTGTAAGGCCCGGAATGTCGCGTTTAAATCGACCAATGAAAAATTCATACTAAGATGAGCTGTTATTACACAGCAGTGAGCTTCGTTCATGGGCTGGATAGATAAGTATATACTGTTAACCGCCAAAACGGGACAAACCCAAATGAGATACAAGACCAATCAAGGGCAATGCCCTCCCTCTCACGTGTGATCCGCAAAGATGTAAAATGTTTAAGGTGAAATTGATTTTGTATGCGCTTAGTCTTGTGTCTTTTTATTGGCCATGTCTTTTGAAAGTGGTCAAAAGTCAAATTTACACGTGCTATGTTAGGCCTACACAGACTCTCACTATAACTCCTTGACGGAAGCGCTTACCTTGATAGTGGGCAGCTTGATAGTGGCCATGGGGACCTCGGGGTTGTTGCAGACGAGGCAGGGGTCGGACTCCAGGTAGTATCCGTCCAACTCTACGTATGAGCCCAGCGCTGCATACAGCGCCGCGTTGCCGTGACAGGCGAGAAGCTGGTTTTGATTGCGTAACAGTTCCACGGCGCTTCCAACGTATTTCTGTAGACATAAGAGCGAACTTTGTAACATCTGTGTTCTAGGATATACAGAGATTTCTGAAGAGCTCTAGACACCTTTTGTAGAGATTACTGAAGGTCTTTAGTGGCTTTGTTGACGTGAATTTGCAGTGACTTTGTATGACGGATTAAACTTTGGATCATTTGACAGTTTCGTGCAACTATTTGAACATATTTTGGTTCACGTGCCGGGTATTTCAATTCAAAGTATTCGGTTAATTTTAACTAAAGCAGTTCACTTTTTAACTCCATGATTAAAAAAAATGAATGAAAATGAAAACTCCAACAATTTCGTGAATCACATCTGGCGTCCGGTTTCTAGCCAGAAAAGCTTAGACTGTCTTGCTAGATTCGCACTTTAACGATACACTGAAACACAATATATTTGAAGAGCAGATGGTCACTTGAATTCAGGGCAGCCGTTAAATGGTAACCAAGAATAGGTCGAGGGTCGGTGAGCGAACCGCCCGCCACCGTGGCCCGACGACACTATGAAAGCCGTTGAGAAACATTGGACGAGGCTTGCAAGGGCCCGGATGGGTTGGCGTGAAAGAGAAAAGGCCCCTGTGCCTAACAGTGGGCTCTGATTATGGACTGATCGATCGATGATAGATCGATGCTCACCTCAGTGTCAATATTCGGCGTCTTGAGAGTGAAGTAGCCGAGCAGGTCGACGAACTGTGACGCCTTGCGGCCGTACTGAGGCAGCGAGGGCCAGATGCCCCACAGCAGCGCCACCAGAGACGCCTGGTCCGCTTGCGAGCAGTTGCTGTGACAAAATTTTAATTTTAATAATAATAATAAGAGCCAATGTTACTATATTGAAATCCAGCTGTGTCAGCGACTTTGATAAAAAATATATTTAGTGGCGGGGGCGGCCGCAGTTAATGTTTGATTGTTTACAAACATTCACAGTCTTATAGAAACACGATTCGTTAACACGTAAAGTCCTTCCTTTACCTTGAGAGTAATCGTTAACAACACCGTTAAAGATATAAAATATTGGGATATGTAAGTTTTTAAAGAGCCACTAATACCTTATAATCCCGCAATGTAGTTTCATGTCGCTGTTTTTCGGACTTAAACATAGTAACATAGTAGTCACGCGGTCTGCTTCGTCTTTAAGCAGTGGCTAGGAAGTAAAGCATCGATTGTGCATAATTATGTTACTGGTACTAAACTATCAAAACTTACTTGTAAATGGCCAGCAGTAGCGAGTGGGCTTGCCAGCGTACAGCAGTCGAGTTTGTCTCCAGGAGGAACGCCTTCACGAAACTACGCAGCTCGTCTTTTGATACCTAAGCAGAAAATAAATTAAAACAACGTATCTTTAATAGACAATAGAAACTATACATTAAATCTAGTGGGACTTTTTCGACGGAATTCCGAATAAGTGTAAGGAATTACATTAGTAATATAGACTTCAAAATTTTTATTAAATTAAAGACACTGTGTGGTGTGATGTTGTAAGAAAACCCTAAAAAATAGTACAATAGATATCCTAAATGCGACATTCGATGATAGGCTGGAATGAAATAAAAACAAAGTCCATTCTCGTTTATGTCTTATTTCATCAATAGCACATGAAAGGAGTCTTATGTTACTTGATAATAACGATAGTCCCATTGTAATACGCTTATATCCGGGTCGAAATTATTAACGTAAATTGGCCCCTCAATGTACAGCCACTACTTACCTGTCTGAGTATCTGTTCCACCAATTGCGGCACTCTCTGCTCTTGGAACGAGCCGTCAGAGACGAAGGCATCGCTTTCAGCGCTGCGTTCGCGCTCACCCCATTCCGGTGCCGGTTGCTGCTGAGATAACAGTGTTAGAAATTAATAGTTACAGCACGGTCAATTTAAGAGAGGGACTATACTGTATGAGCACGAGGCAATTAGTTGCCCATCAGTCTTTTTCTTTAATTACCAGTGTAAAAGTAGCTTTGAAAGCCAGAAATTTGTGTTGCAAAAGTTAAAACGAGTCGGATAACGTGTTCCGAACAATGTTGTCATAATTATATTCTTTTTGTTGCACTAACCCTTGCCGAGGACAATTACAAAAAAAAAATCTCTCGAGAGGCTCGGTTAGCCAGAGGTCGCGGGTTCAAGTCCCGGCATGGGTGACATTTGTAGCCTATAAAATAGGTTGTTTTTTTCAAATGTTGTCATAGTCACCGAAGGCAAGGTCGGAACCGACTCCCCGGCCGGCGCCGACCCCCGGTACCCACCTTGGCGGGCAGCTTGGGCGCGAGCGCGCACTGCAGCAGCTGCAGCACGGTGGGCGCGACGTGCGGGTGCACGCGGCGCGCCACGGCCACCAGCCAGCCCAGCGCCTCGCGCCGCTCCGCCAGGCACAGGTGCTGCCAGTTGCCCGTGCGCGCCGACACCATCTCCGCGCACGCCTGCCGGGGAGGTACAAGGTTACGTCTCACCTTTCCGCACTTGCAGTTCACTCGCTCTAAGAACTCGCCAGCAGTCGGCGTTATCTTTTTGTATTTATTAGGTATCCAAGATAGTATATATCGGCGTCCAATTTCTTCCGTGGATTTCGTAGAAGGCGAATAAGGAAATCAATTACCAGGAGACGGGCAGCAGCGTCTTCATGAGATTCCAATCGCATACTGCGATCGCCGACCCGCCTGCCGAGCGTGGCGATTATGGCAAAACCCCTCATGGTTATGAAATCCACGAAGGATGCCTATGTATTGCAGTGGGCGTCAACTGGCTGATGATGATGATGATAATGAAATATTTATATAAAGAATAAGAATAAGTGGCCTATAAAATAAGTGAATTGTTACAATTGCTTCAATGAGAAATAAGTACATCTCCAACGTTTGGTTCCTTTTTAGGAGCGATTCAGTTCTCGATAATACAGGGTCGCCCTAGCGTAGGCAACTAATGATAAAATTAGTCCCTCAAGTTGTAACTTAACTAATAGCGCAAACGTACATACGGGATACAGGCGTGAGTTTATGTTAAACGTTTAGTGCCAAAGAGACGTTGAAATGAAGGGGCGACCTTGAGGTGGTCCATGAGCTCCACGAGCTTGTCGTAGGCGGGGTCGGGCGCGGCCAGCAGCGCGCGCGCGGCGTGCAGGTGCGCGTCCAGCGCGTGCACGTCGCGCAGCTGCCGGTAGCGCTCGCGCGTGCCGCTCAGCAGCAGCAGCAGCTTGCGCACCTGCTTGCTGCGGGGGCACACTTACTATTATAGCCCAAACTTTTTTGGCGGTAATGTGAACGTAGTCACAGATCGTTTGCACATCGCTTACTGTCTTTACAGCGCATTGACTACTTTAGACTTTAGTAGTAGACTAATAGTAATTGACTACGCATCATACTACGTCAATTACTCACGAGCGAGACAGCGTGCTCCACGTAGGAATAGCCTTAATCTCTTTAATTCCCGACGGTTTCACAACCCCGCAATGTTGCCGCGGACATGGATAGACTAAACTCACCACTTCAGTTTGTCCGTGACTACGGCAACAGTGCAACGTTGTCGAACTTGGTAAGTCTACCCTCAGTTCACTTTTAATTTTTCGCGGCGGACCAACACACAACACTCGCTACGTCCGCGAACAGTTTTAAAGTCATCTTCTCTGTTAAATGCCATGTTTTAAAATCATCCTCTCTGTAAAAATTCCTGTGTTTTTACCTAATAATTAAACCCGTTTAATGTATAACCTTGTAAGCCATACGGCTAGCTGTGTCTATGCAACGGAATAATGAGCCGTATTAATCCGCATTTCCCTAAAGCCGCATTTCCACGACCTTAGGGCACTTGGACCGAGTGATGAATGCTACTCGTATCATGTAAACCGGTATCATCATGCCGCATCTCGTATCTTTGTACACTCTGATGAAAACAGCCAACTTTCAGAGCACATTTCGACATATTTATTTATTTATCAAATTGTTCAACATTACAGTTCGAAACTAATTCGTTGCACAATTAAATTTAAGTACTTAAAACAAATAACAAAACTAGCCTATATTAAACATCACTATTAACAACTAAGTACCTTTTTAATTTCTTCTGTGCATTCACCCAAAGAACAAATAAAATGGCCCTATAAATGACATGGTATATAATGGCATATAAATGGCCCACGTCTGCACTTCCTATCAACGTCATTTACTGAGAAGAGGTAAAAAATATATATATTTTCTTTGGGAACCTACTATATCAAAACACTGCTGCTGGCTTTCTGCAAACGCTGCGTAAGTAATGACGTGACGCAAGATCGACACTTGCTGAAATTGCGTCACCACTCAGCCAAAAAGGTGCGCCAGCGCGCGTTAAACTAAACGGACCGCAACGTATTTGTATTTGAGAGAGCAACAGCAGTGCCACTTCCGAACACATCGGGGGAATGCTATATGCACTTACCGCAGCGGAGTCTGCTGGTTCATCATGTATTCTGCCAGCAAGGTGCGCCAGCGCGCGTCAAAGTGCGACGGGTCGCAGTGCTTGTGGATCTGACAGGGCAAGCGCAGCGCCATCTCCATCAGCAGCTGGGGGTAGTTGTCGAACACGTCGAGGGCGTGGCCTGCGAGTCAACATCAGAAAGGTTATATCCTATAACACAAAACAAGTTGAAAATATTGCATTGCCTACCACTTTCGTTGATAAGGCCGCCTTATCTGTGTAATTTTCATTTTACGTACTATAACGTGTTCTCAATCTTAATTGCATGATTCAGGAGAAGAGGCCTTTTTCATGTACACGGATATTTGCGGTATATTATTTGCTGTGGTTTACTTGGCTGCGAATTATTTATTCCTAAACATCGAATTCACCTCGGCAAAGTTTCAGCCAATCTTGATCGTGAGCTGATATTATATTAACGAATATAACGACTAGATAAACAGGAGCACTTACTCTTGACGTATTCCTTGACAAAGAACGGCTGCATATCTGGCAGCGGCTGCGGCGGGAGAGGCTTCAGCAACTGCGGCGCCGTAGTGGCGGTCCCGGCATCTAAATAAAGATATGATAAATTGATAAAAAAGCAGGAGCACATTCTGACTCATTTATCTTACTGTGCTCCTATTCTTTCCAGCTAAAACTCTTATTATGCATTCACTATACAATATTTATTATTAAGTCAGAAATAACCACTCCCGTCGGAATAGTAACTACTTGTGCCAATACCATACAATACTATAAGTATATAAATAGTTTACGCGCTTCACTTCTTACGTCAACCTTGCGTGGCCTTCAATACACGTATGGATTGAATCAAAAGCTCACGCGGAGTTCTATGAAATGTTTGGTCACACTGGAGCTCTTCTTCTTCCAGTAGGGCGGCAGCGCCGCCGGCACCTTGTAGCAGTGCCGCGGCGCCTGCGCGCCATAACATCTTCACCTGCGCGCGCGCCGACACCTAATACACCTAACCGGGTGACACTCACTGGAGCCCTTCTCCTTCCAGTAGGGCAGCAGCGCCGCCAGCACGTTGTAGCAGTGCTGCGGCGCCTGCGCGCGCACCAGCGCGGCGGCCGCCAGCCGCGACACCTGCGCCGCGCTCGCGCCGCTCGACGGCTCGGCGCGCGCGCCCGCCCCGCCCGACGTCTTCCAGCGGGCCATCAGCACGCCTGCGGGAGGGGGGAGCTGCTCACTTGGAGGGAGTGGACAGATATAGCGCCTAGTACTAACTTCTACGTAGACTATATAAAAACAACTTTGGCCTTTGCACCTTCGTAACGAGATAATTTATACAGCGTCCAGTGGTACCTTCGCTCACACTAGATGGGTGAAGGGACCACTCGGACGCTGCAGTGCTTGGGACATGGTTTTTTAAATGGAGTAGGCTTGCCCGGCATCTATACCATATCCTGACAGTTTAGTCGGCCTATCCCATAGAAAAGATAAGTCAATACGTGCGGAGCCCACCAAGCCGCGGATTTCCTCACGACATTTTCCTTCACAGTTAGCGTGTGGTATTGCTACTACAAATTCGCAGATGTACGTAACTAGATAAGCGCAGCGAGCATTGCAGTAGCGCTGGAGACACGTTTTTACAGTTCCGTAGTCCGACTAGGGACCCTTATAGTTTCGCTACGTCCGTCTGTCTGTCCGTCCGCGGCCTAGCGCAAAGACCGGTGGTACTAGAAAGCTGTAATGTGGTATATGTATACATATTTATCACGCCGACCAAGTTAAAGAATAAGTAAAAAAATTAAATTTTTTAAAAAAATTTTTTTACTGTACCTCCCTTAACATGAAAAGTGGGGTTGATTTTTTTTCATCCAAATACTTGCTACACGGACATTCGCAACCCACTAAACACACACACCGCTACAGTGACACTCGCCCCTCGCTATGGGGGTCAAACACCTCTGCTGCAGTCCCACTGGCCGCCTCTATTGCAGGCACACTCACTGAGCAGCCGCATGACGACAAGCACGGACGGCGCGGGCGACGTCCAGCCCACCAGCTGCTCCAGCGCGGCCGGTCGCCACACACACACACACACACTCACTGAGCAGCCGCATGACGACGAGCACGGACGGCGCGGGCGACGTCCAGCCCACCAGCTGCTCCAGCGCGGCCGGTCGCCACACACACACACTCACTGAGCAGCCGCATGACGACGAGCTGCAGCTCGCGGCGGTGCGTGCGCGCGGGCACGGGCGGCTCGGGCTGCGCGGGCGGCGCGGCGGCCTCGCCCGCCATGTCCAGCTCGCCCACCAGCTGCTCCAGCAGCCGCTCCAGCGCGGGCCGGTCGCTCTCCGCGCCGCAGTCCAGGTCGCCGGCCAGCATCAGCATCACCTGCGCGCGGTGGAACGTTACAACATAACGTTTCTACATAGATTCCACCTACAATTTATTGCACACAAAAATAGTTTACGAGATTATTATCTTTATCTTTGGATGATTAAGTGTGGTTTTACAGTGCCGCTTTCGCCAGCGCGGTTGGTAAGCGTCACGGGCCACAAGCTTCGAGTGTCTTGGATCGTTACATAGTAAAACGCTGGGCCCGCGCTGGTGGCATTATGGCTTACAAGCCGCGCTTACGACCCGCGCGGACGGTAAGCGTCACTGTAAAACCGCACAAATGGTAGAAGGCGAAGTAGTGACAACCTGAAATTGGTTTTATGTGTCCTTACATGAATTCTATGTTGATTTTAAATGTTGGTGTACCATAGATCTATAAATAAATAATAGTAGTCCAAAGTCAGCCACTATTTACGTTATAAACCGGAAGGATCGTGATTTTTTCATAGAGATAATGTAACGACCTAAAAAAGGAACATTGTTTCACTCATAGACAATCTAGCCAGACTGAACGCGTGCAACTTTCAACCCTTCCGCATTCCACATCGGTAGAAATGGTTCAAGTCCCGGCATGGGTGGAATTTTTAGCCTCTAAATAGGTTTTTAAAAAATGAAACAAGTCGCCAAAGATCCAAAGTGATTATCGTAGCCTGGGCGATACTGGTCACATCTTCCACAAAATTTGAGCTGATTAATTTGATTGATCGACCACCGACCTGCACGAAGGGGATAGCGCGCACGCCAGGCATTTCCCGCAGCGCGGGCAGCGTGTCCAGAGCCGCGGACAGCAGCGCCAGTCTCAGCGCGTGCAGCTTGCGAGTCTCGCACTCCGCTTCCACTGTGCGGGACGTCGACGCCACGGGTACGGTCGAGGATGTCGATGGGCCTGCGGAGGATTCATTTTTTAACAAGATCCTTTGTCTTGAAAAGATCGACTAGTCCGTCAACGTCACGTGATGAGGAGTTGTGTGGTGTGAAGTAGGGTAGGACTTATCTCCTCATATATTTCTATCGAATCAACGTTGCTAACCCAGCCAATAATGTGATTGCTCTGAGTGAGAAGTGTTGGCATTGATGGTTTTTGCAGAAAAAGAAAATAGGCGGTACATACCGCGGTACAAGAGGTACATACCAGGAATGGCCACGGGGGCCGAGCTAGTGCTCGACGCAGGCATACCAGCCGAAGATGGCGCGTTGACCATTTCGCCTAAGACAAAAATAAAATTCTCATAAATACACTTTAAAATAAATACAATAAATACATACATACAATAATACACACAATACTAATAAATTGTTAACATATCTTACAGTTCGTTTTAAATAATAAGGCTAGCATATAACAAGTTTTGCCTAAAGAAGGTTACTTTAATGTATCCTGTACCTTCCTTAGGCGTATTTACGAAAAAAAATAAGAGGCGGCAGAATTTTTTCACTGTTCGGAAAAATAAAATTATGGGATGGTGCTGGACCGAGTGAGTTGGGGAGTGATGCAGGTTGACTTCACTCGGTATTCGATGACTATGGTGTGCAAAACAAAGGTGCTTGTAACTTGAACGTGTCCTCACCGTACGCGCTGCTCCGGCCGGAGACGCCGCCGATGCTGTCGACGCCGGAGCCGCCGCTCTCGGAGCCGGCGGAGCCCGCCGCCTCGGCCGGCGACGTGCGCAGCGTGCTGCCGTCCGTCGCCGCCGTGCTGCCCTCGTCGTCGGAACTGCGGCGAGGGCTAGTGTCAACGTCAAGCTAACACAAAGCTTTTCCGGATCAATCAGTCAGTCCGTCAATCAATCAATCAATCAGTCCGTCAATCAATCAATCAATCAATCAATAACTGACTCAGTCAATCAATCAATCGATGGATGAAAAACTAACATGCCAAATTTTTACCAAGGAATAATTTTTCTGTTTCACGGGAAGAAAAAGTCTGATTTTCGAGTAATTATATCTTTATAACTAAACATATTTCAGCCATGTCTATAAGCTGTTCTCAAGAGTCATTCGGAATCTTCTCGCATGCAAGCTTGATGACTTCCAGCCCCCCGAACAAGCCGGTTTCCGAAAAGGCTTCTGTACGTTGGACGCCGTGTGGCGCCGGATTAAGAGCGCCGTGTGGCGCCGGATTAAGAATAGCGTCACTCCATTTCCTCCCGTGAATGTCGTAGAAGGCGACTAAGGAAATAAATTACCAGGAGACGGGCAGCAGCGTCTACCTGACATTCTAACCGCATACTGCGATCGCCAACCCACCTGCCAAGCGTGGCGATTATGGCAAAACCCCTCATGGTTATGAAAACCATGAGGGAGGCTTATGTCCTGCAGTGGGCGTCAAGGGGCTGATGATGACTTTATGACCTACATAACGTTAAAAACGACACGCGCACACATCACTTCACTGAGACAGACCGAGATGCTTTGTACGCGGCAACCAAGCGCGCGGTTCATAGGAACCTATGACGTGTCAAACGTATGGCGTCAGCTCGCGCCCGTTTTTCAAACCTGTACACTAAAATTGCTGTAACTTCGTCATTTCTTATTCGTTTTCGAAGTATTTTCACAGAATATATTGTTTTTGATGTCTCTATAAAACTGCATACTTGGTTCAAAACTTCAATGATCCTCATTTGAACTGTCCTCAGTCGATGGACCGACTTTCATCGTGTTCTGCGTGCCCTAACACATGTACTCAGGAGGACCTTATAAGAAGATCCGCGTCATGAGTTCCCAAATAGTTCCGCCCCGTCTCAAATTACTATCAAAATATTACCCAGGAGGCGAAGCAGTGGCGTCACTGAAGCCTGGGGCGGGCGGCGGGGGCGCCGAGGGCGCAGGCGGGGCGCCGCGTCGCGGCTGCTCCTGTAGCGACAGCGCGATCGCCAGTTCCACCATTGTCTCGTCATCAGCATCCGGCGGGATATCCAGGAGATTTTCTAGACCTAAGGGACGACATAGATTTAGCCCATTGGTAAATGTGTATGCTAAATCGTCATCAGCCCACCACAGCCTTAGAACTAGGAGTGATAGTTTTTAGTCTCCGGTTTGCATGGAGACGATACAATAAAGCACAAGTTTTTTTTTGAGCGACGGATTTTATCCGGGCTTGTTCCCTGATTCTTTTGGATCCAAATTTCAAACACGTTTCTGGAGCGACACCAGATTCGTTCAGTCCGGGTCTTATTAGCCTTTTAAACCGGTCAAGTGCAACTCGGACTTGCGCACCGAGAGTTCCGTACAAATTTGTATGTAGGTACTTACATATTATAAATAGTTCAGGAATCGAGTCTCGCAGTTCTTTCCGAGCTTTTCCCGAACTTGAGACTATTTTTTTATGATAAATTTACAAACGTATAGTTTACAGATCTTTCCCTGTATTTGTAGTAAAAGACGATATCATAGTTCTAGGTCAACGAAAAGTACCCCATACATTTTGATTCCCTTGAATGTAGAAATATACGTTTTTTTCCGGCATAAACGGCCGTAACTTTTTTTTACGTTAACTTAAATGTCTGATGTTTTCACAGCTTCAAGGGACTGTAAACCTGAGTATATGGTTTAAATTTTAACTCAATACCTCCACGCGTTCCCGAGATAAAGGGTCTTGACAGACGGACGGACGCACGGACGGACAAAAAAGTGATCCTATAAGGGTTCCGTTTTTCCTTTCGAGGTTCGGAGCCCCAAAAAAGGGTGACACCGTGTGTAATCTAAGAAATCAGCCTATATCCACTACTGGGCACATGCCACTCTCAACGCACGACACAAACAGTGCTCATTCTTCATTCAAGAGCCTTAACGCACAGTAGCATCTATGGTTATTTTCTAGGAGGAGCCCGAACCCTGAAAAGCGATGGATTATGTGCAATAACAACAAACGCTATGCGCATCCTGGAGTGCACTTAGATAATTCTGAGGATCCCTCACCCCATATAGACCAACGCCAATGCAATA
This sequence comes from Yponomeuta evonymella, assembly GCA_963969515.1. Lineage (NCBI taxonomy): Eukaryota > Metazoa > Arthropoda > Insecta > Lepidoptera > Yponomeutidae > Yponomeuta > Yponomeuta evonymella. Next base: position 4,563,423 of record OZ018347.1, read on the forward strand.
ATTTGCCTCCATTTCCTTCCGTGGATGTCGTAGAAGGCGACTAAGGAAAAACATTGCCAGGAGACGGGCAGCAGCGTCTTCCGGAGATCCTACCGCATACTGCGATCGCCAACCCGCCTGCCAAGCGTGGCGATTATGGCAAAACGCCTCATGGTTATGAAAACCACGAAGGAGGCCTATGTCCTGCAGTGGGCGTCAAATGGCTGATGATGATGATGAATGCAATAATGCCCCATTATGTATTATGAATTATTATACTCTTCTAAACAGCTTTAGCAGACACTCCTCGAGATCTCACCTCCGTCCGGAGCTAGGAGCACCATGGGTTCTAGCGGGTCGTCCACATCCATATACTGGTTGTCTTGCGCCTCGTCGCGGGCCGCGCTCAGTTCAGACTCGGAGCCGGCCGCCTCCGTCACCGAGCTGGTCACCGGCGCCGTCGTCACCGACGACCCGGCCCCTGAGGCACAAAAAAATCTTACTTGACGTAATCACCGAAAATCGTAATCGTAGTCGTAACCTTAACCAAAACTAACTACGGTGAGCTGTGCATACTGAATGAATGAATGAATGAATTGATTGATTTATTTCCACAGGCAAACATTCTTACATAACAATAATAGTAATTGTAGATAGAACAGATAAGTGATTATAATAAAAAAAATATATAATACTAAAAAATTAATCTCATGAATCTCTCTCCTATCAGACCAATGTGTTACTCTTGTCAGCTGATCTTCACCCGCTAAATGACGCGAAATCTAACAATAGTAAGGTAACAAGAAATCGACATTCAAAAAAATTAAACAAAACAATGCATAAACAAAGATGAAAAGCTCATTCTACGATTATATCTCTTACTTGCTAAGGAGGATGTGCGATATCTCTTCTATGATTTTATCTCTTATGTTCTAAAGACGTGAGGACCTGCATTATGTTTAATGTTATTCACCAGGTGTATTAGGCGGTGATGGGATGTAGACGCGACGTCTTTTGACCCTCGGACGCAGCACTCTCATGAGCGCGGCTTTAGCACCGAAGCTTATACTTTGGTCTTCAGACAGTAGCAACGACAGGTAGATTTGGTTGCCGAATTCAATCTGCAACAAAGATCAAGTTAAGTTTTCTAAAACGACAGTATTGTGTTGTTTTCAGACACTAGTCTGACGATTTTTTTTATGTCGATCAGTAAAGCGCAGATGTGCACGACGTTGTCTAACTGCATAGCTCTCCGAACTTCGTGTGACATTTACAAGGCGAATTTAGTATCAGGCGAGGCGTGGGGCGTAGACTTATTATTTCTTGCCGCGGGAGACAGTCCCGCGGCAAGCCGCTGCCCGGCAACGAGTCAAACGCAAATGTGCATGTCCGCTGGGCCCGGTCTCATCCATTCTTTTTTCTTTCGTTCTAAGCTTTTTTTAGCTCTATGGTATGGTACGGTCAGCGCGTACACAGCCACTGCGGTCGCGGTATAAACTAGTAATAACCCTTTGACGACATCCACGCATCTAAGTAGTTTGACTATAAGAGCGAAGGAACTCATCATGCCAGCGTCTCCGTGTAGCTAGAAGGCGTGTATTCACGGATGTTTTAGCCTTTTAGAGTAAAACCTTCTTGCGTGTATAGTATCGGCCAAAGCGTGCAGCGTAGTGTCAGTGTGTCTGATACCAGACACGCCGCCCACGCCGCTGGCGGCCGCGCGATGAAACTGCCCCTACCTGATTGACTCTAGAAAAGTATCGGCTCGTTACTCACCATGTCAGCGTCTCCATGCAGCTGGAAGGCGTGTATGGTGTCGGCCAGCGCGTGCAGCGTAGTGTCGGCGTGCCTCAGTCCGTACTGCAGCACGCCGCCCACGCCGCCGGCGGCCGCGCGGCACGCCGCCAGCCGCCACAGCACGTTGACGAGCAGCGCGCAGATGTGCGCGTCCGCACCGCCTTGCTCCTCCACCGAGCCCTTCCACAGGACTGACCAGTCGCCTGGGAGGAGGAAACGATGCGAGGATTCGAGTGAAAGTTGACTTTTCGATGAAAACTATGATGACAGATTAAAACAGGTGAAAGGAGAAAGGGTGAATTTTCAATTCGTATTTAAAATTAAGAAGCTTTCGGTTAGATGCGCTCCGCACCTATCCGAGCTTGGGAACTTCCTAAAATCGATCGCGCCGAAGGCATTAGGAACATTCTATTCCGGCTACTCACACACCTGATGGTCCGTTAAGACTAAGGCTGACTTGCGCCACTTTCTAACCTCCGGCTTCTGCACAGCGGGCGTGTTCTTGAAAAGTTCTGCGGGCGAACGACGGCCGCGCCTCGAGTCAGTAGTACCAGGCGGCAGAACGCTTCGGGGTCGATGTGGACGGCGGCTGTCTCTATTCCGGCTACTTACACGCCTGATGGTCCGTTGAGTGTACGATCGTGACATAGTTGGCTAGTCAGTTGGACTGCATTTAGCCTCAAAATTGGGCCATTGTAATTTAGTTAGCAGCGGCCTGTGACAAGTGCCACTGCTTCGCGCAGATCGCATCTCCTCGGCCGCAGCAGGCTACGTGTGAGTTGTTGTTACGAGGAAGAGCCTCACTGGCTTGTCTCATACCTCCGGCCGGTTTCTGCACGGCGGGCGTGTATTTGAGCAAGTGCTGCGGGCGGGTAACGGCCACGCCCCGCGCCAGCAGGGCGAGGCGGCAGAACGCCTCGGGGTCGATGTTGCGGGCGTCGGACGTGTCGCGCAGCGAGCGGAGCGATGCGCACACGTACTGCAGGATGGCTTGGTCCTGCGGGCCGGGGCTCGATTACTTTGTGGGCTAACGGTGTTGGGGGGTCACGTTGTGGCCTAATTGGATTAGTTACAAAGTTGATATCTTTAACGACTTGCGATATTAGAATATTAGTGTCTTCGAAAGTTTACGTAAAAATAGTAGGTAACGTTACTGACAGCAGTAACGTCGTTTGTGAGGTTGGATTTGAAACACTGGGAAAAAAACAGAGAGTCGATCGCAGGATTGGAACTCATGCACTGTGTCAATGTTCTACAGAATTATAAAAAAAAAAACCGATTGTACGTAGAGGATGATGCAAGCTACGGAGTAGATTGCGCGCCCGCACGCAGCCGTAAACTAGCTGGGAGACTCAGAACTAGGACCTCTGAGCATACCTATAGTGCTTCTAACCTAACCTTCAATTAATGGTAAATGTTGTGATGCATGACGCGCAGCAAGTACAGCGCAAGCGCACGGAGCACGGTGCATACGCAGCATACACAAAAGCCACAGACTACCTCAATCGCCCTCGCGGCCCTTGAGAAGCGCCCGCACCCAGCTCTACTGTAGCCTAACCTTGAACTGGTGGTAGTGCGAGTGATGCACGGCGCGCAGTAAGCACTGCGCGCGCGCATGCAGCTGCGCACTGGCGGGCGCGCACAGCAGGCTGCGGGCCGCCTCCGCCCCCGCCTCGGCCCCCGCGGCGGCGCCCACAGCGCTGGGGGCGCCGGCGCCCAGCTCCAGCGCCTCTAGTGCGGCGCACGCTAGCCGCTCCAAGGCGCTCGGCTTCCACGCGCCGTTGGCGTCGCTGGACTCCTGAGGGAGGGTTAAATAGTGTAAAGTGGCTAGATTACTTTTCTCATACAATTATCTTGTACTGTATTATTGTTCAAGTATCAAATGTAACTGCTGGCGTACATGCAATAAAGAATATTCTATCTATCTATCTTGAGCATTGGTAAACAGTTTACTTTTTTTCATTGAAGATGTTGTTTTGGTACTAAACTGATAGCATAACTTGAGTCGCATCAGACGTTTGTTGTTTACAATTCAAATAGTAGAAAGTACAGGGATCAGAACAGTTTTGGAGGGCACTTTCGAGACGCTTACTTGAGCCATTTTGCTGGACGACGGACAAGCCGACGGATCTTCGTTCTCCTCTGGCCAACCAAACTGCTCCTTATTCTTTCCATATACCTGTAAATAAATTTTACGTTAATATTATATTCTACAATCTTTGCAGTTCTACTAAAAAGAAAACGTTAGAATTATTATCATCTATTCCGTAAAGATAAAAAAAATAATCATTACCTCCAGAATTTACAGTTTAAAAGAACAACAGTTTACCTTCACCGAATCGACCATAGTGACACCGTCTGGATCTTGGGACGGGCCGAATGTGATAACCAGTTTCTTGTCTGACTGCAGCGACTCTTCGCGAGTCAACGGGATGTCGAACCAGCGGTTGCGCACTACGATGGTTGGGATGGATCGTCCGTATAGCTACAAAATGAAAGCACTACTTTGATCATCCACACTTAGTTGCATTGGAAAAAGTTGTTTTGTTGCTTTGTGCTACAACAGTGACGCCACTTCTGCCTAATGTAGTCTCTTTTTTAGGGTTCCGTACCCGAAGGGTGCCAAATAGGACCCTATTACTAAGACTTCACTGTCTGTCTGTCTATCCTTCTGTCTGTCTGTCTGTCACCAGGCTGTATCTCATGAACCGTGATATCTAGGCAGTTGAAATTTTCACAGATGATACAATAAGATAAAACAGAATAAAATAAATATTTTTCTCGATCTTTGTGTCTAATGTTGTACACATAATGGTACGGAACCCTTCGTGCGCGAGTCCGACTCGCACTTGGCCGGTTTTTTCCTCTATCACAGAACTTCAAGCGCGTGCTGGAAATGTTAAATTTTTTGCTACGCTCATTTTTCTCACGCATAACCGGTACAACGCTTGCCTCACATTCAAGAGGTCGTGAGTTCGTATCCCTAAAATAGTAATGACTTTATTTTCTAACTAACGTACATGTGTGACTTTCTAGTAGCAATACATATAATTATTGGAAAAATATATTTTATAGTACATATGGTGCTACATTACCGCACTAGTGCGATAATGAGCACTTTACGTGCCTATGTCGAAACTTCAAAGGGCCATATGTACTATAAAACGTTGTACGATACACGTGCGAATAGGTAATTCGTAACTCGTGTCGATATAAAACACTCCCTTCGGTCGTGTTTTAATTTATCGCCACTCGTTGCGAATTTCCTACTTTTCGCACTAGTATCGTAATGTACTATAATCATTTTGTGTCAAGCACTTAAGGAGCATTATTAGACTGTAGTAACTTATTATTAAGATCTAGCTATAGGTACTTAACTACTTTTGTCATGCATGCTGTGTTTATCTATAATAATTAGTTATACATCTAGTCCGTCCGTGTGGCGCCGGCTTAAGAATAGCGTCATTTCATTTCCTTCCGTGGATGTCGTAGAAGGCGACTAAGGAAATAACTATCCATGAGACGGGCAGCAGCGTCTACCTGAGATTCCAACCGCATACTGCGATCGCCAACCCGCCTGCCAAGCGTAGCGATTATGGCAAAACCCCTCAAGGATATGAGAGCCTCGAGGGAGGCCTATGTCCCGCAGTGGGCGTCGAATGGCTGATGATGATACATCTAGTTTAACATAACCTCATATATTCTGTTAGCACGTCAGGATGTATATACTGTTGATAAACCGAATTAAATAAATAAATACCCTAACCTAACCGTGAAGGAAAACTTGGGGAGGAAACCTGTGCTTGATATTGCCAATCCGCGGTGAGTACGCGTAATGATAAAAGCCCAGACTATCTCTCTTTAAGATGTATGTGCTTAACAGTGAGAAGGTTATAGGCTGCATCATCATCATGATTTTTCTCCACCATAAAACTTAGCAACTGGTTGAGATTTTTTGCTCTCTCATTTCGTCGACTATTCAGCTATATTAGAACAAATATTCGACGAACCTCGACGAAAGATGGCGTCCTTGCGATGTCTTGGCTTCCCAGCAGCACTCTGAGCCCACATATCACCATGTTGGGATCGGAGTTCGTCACTTCCATCGTGAATCCGCTCAGTTTCGTTGCAACTACGTATAAACCTGAAACAAATTGTGAGGCTTTAGATGTGAAATCCTTTCAATTCTCTTTTACTGTCTTCTTTTTTCTATATTGGGGCATGTTTTATCCTAGTTTTACCTTAAAACAACCAGCTCCCAGTTTCTGAAGGTCTAATAATGTAGTAAGTTACATAGATTAATACTTGCGATGTCAATAAAGTCAACTAAGATAAGGAGATGCTCTATCAACGGGCTAAATGTTTTTTTTTACTTACAAATAGCAATAAAAAATTCAAGGCAGAGGCAGCAGAATTGCTGAGGCTCCTACTATTTTAAAAGAGTTACCTTTTAATTAATTGCAGTAATTTCCATGTTGCTCCTTTTTTATCTACTTTTTCACAGATCTGTATATTATAGTTGCCGAAACGTAGGGAATCTAAGGTGATGAAATGTTGACCCGTTTAATACATTACTATCTATTGTATATATTGAATATACAGTGTCCACATTATTCTATCAATCAATTCTTACATGGACAAACTAATAAATTATGTTCTGCTTTATTCCTAGTGTAGTTTTGTTTTAGATGTGCTGTTGAATAAATGTAGGTCTTCCTTGTTAACAACACTATGAAAGTCACAGATCACCTGCAATCGATAAAACGTCCGTAGCCTCTCACCGGTAGTGTTGAGCCGGTGCTTGATCTGCGCAGTGTTGTAGACCTGCAGCAGGTCGTTGCCCCCAAACTCGATGTCGGACATCGCCACGCAGTGCTCGAAGAAGTCGATCGGGAACTGCGCCGCGCCGTTCGCGCCCGACTTTATTGCCGCCTAACGGAAGAGCGAACAGTTTTAGAAAGCTGAGGTGAAACTACTGATGTGCAATATTCGTGGTAAGAATCCTGTTTCTTTCACAAACATTTAGTACACTAGTACTGCGTATGAAGGAAGGCGTGCAGCCTCAAGGCACCGGTGAATCCTGCCTCTCGTTTAGAAATATTAATGACGTGCCGCGAGGAGGAGGGAAAGACACCGAAGAATTAGAACGCGAATTCAGACACTAACAACACTCAGACGTTCACTTTTAGTTAATGGCTGTGTCGGTTCACTCAGCATCTTTCACTCGGCTTGACGAGATAAGTCACAGAATAAACGTCGAATGCCGAATTAGTTCACCCGGGTGAACAGTTTGTAAATTGATTTATTGCGCTTTGGCCTATGGGTGCGTGGGTAGCCCGATACTCCGCACTCGCGGTGTACATCCGGAGGCAATTGGCTTCACACAGCAATGCACGCTCTTACTATTACCCGTCAGGTGTACGAGTGAGTTACCCGCTCCGTCTTCTCGACGTGGTGTGCGAGGCAGTCGCCAGCCAGTAGCCCGTACGCTTTGCTCTCGCGGTGTACACTCGCGGCGTACATCCGTAGGCGTTTGGCTTGCACACAGCAACGCAAGCCGTGCAGATTACCCGTCAGTCGAGCAGCAAATTACCTGGTGCGCCTTCCCCTTGGCGTGGTGCGCGAGCGCGTGCGCGTGCGCGGCGGCGCGCGGGCGGCGGCGCGGCGCGGGCGCGGGCTGCACGGCGGGCGACAGCCAGTAGCCGGTGTGCTCGGGGCTCGCAGCGTACATCCTGAGGCTGCCGTCCTCGCACAGCAGGATCAGCGTGCTCTTCTGCTCGCCGCCGCCGCCGCACCAGTGCCGCACCGCCACCATGTCCGTGATCTTCGCCTTGGCAGGCACCACCTGGAGACAAACGGCTCCGGTGTAAACAAGAACCCGCACCGAAGTAATTGGTGGCCTTTCAAATTCAAAATTCGCCCGATACGATGCGGGTCGATGAGCCAGATTCCATATGGGTCCAGGTGATGGAGACAGTTTCCGCGTCGACGAGAACCCGCACAGAACGGATCCACTGCACCAATCATTGGAAGCCTTAAAATTTTCAAATTCTAAATTCGCCCGATGCGACGCAGGTCGGTGAACCAGACTCTACAGGTTTTCCTACAAATTCGTAAATTCGTCGGGCTCACTTCAAAGCGCTGGATCCGGAAGATTAAGGAGTTGATAAAAAAATCACCTCCGCCCGCGTTGGTAGGCCCCATACCTTGATCTCCTGCAGCTGGATACCGGCAGGAGTAAGCATGAGCACGACGGGGTTGTTGGAAGCCTGCATGACGGCGGTGACCAGGCCTGGGTGGCCGGCCACCTCCGCCCACTGGCACAGCGACTGCGCGCCGCTCTGCTTGCCGCCGCCGCGCCCGCCCTCCTTGCCGCTGGCCGCCGCAGAGAGGGTTATCATCGCTGTGCCTGAATAGATTGGGTTCATTTTAGTGCGCACTCGATGGTTGGCGTGAAAGAATGGGTCTAATGATGTGAAAAAATCTAATAATGTGAAACCACTTGTGCGAAATTAATGTAAGATCATAAAATATGTCCTCACCAATGCGCATTCTTGTTCATGTTGTGTTTTAAAATTTTTACTCAAATACCCGACGCCTTTCACGAAGTGTCGAGAACCTAATCGTACATTATGATAGCGTTTTTACTTTATCCCCTTTATACCTATACTTAGCGTGTCGATGGAAAAACGATACAGGCAACACTAAATTGTTTTAGCCTAGAATTTCTGACCTCGCTTATTTCCATGCTTAATGTTCGTCTATCTTGACGAGCGGTAAGCGACCTATTGCAATAAAATAACTTACCTTTGAACAAGGACAAAAGGAAGGTCATGTCGAACGCCCGTGATGTACCCACCCCAATAACAGTGAAGAACTCGACTCTCGAAGTTGTAGACGAATACGTCTACTTAGGACAAACTTCAATCTCTCAAGACGAAATTATACAATCAGTGTGTGTTACCAGTGATGACTATGGGCCTCATAAGAAAGGTCAAGGTCACGCAACGAGCTATGGCAAGGGCTATGCTCGGAATTTCTCTACGAGATCAAATCAGAAATAATGAGATCCGTAGACGAACAAAAGTCGTCGACATAGCCCAGTGGATTAGCAAGTTAAAGTGGCAGTGGGCGGGGCGCATAGCACGCAGAACTGATGGCCGATGGGGCCGAAAAGTTCTCTAATGGAGACCACTTACCAGCAAGCGCAGCGTAGGATGACCAATCACAAGATGGACGGAAGACCTCATCCAAGTGGCAGGAAGACGCTGGATGCAAGCCGCTTCCAACCGGTCTTTTTGGAAATCCACGGAGGAGGCCTATGTCCAGCAGCAGCCTTCTTGTGGCTGAATGATGATGAACTTACCTTTGACGCTATCCTCGACGGTGTTCAACGGCGCAAGGAAGCTCTTGCCTTGGGCGTACGAGAAGAATAGCATCTTCAGCGTGTGGGAGTAGTAGATGGACACACCACCGCCTCCGACTAAGCCAGCCACATCCTACAAAATATTACACTTGTCAGTTATCGTCTAGCACAAATAACCAACTTTGTAGCTAAAAAAACACTATTCTTTATACTATAAAGAACTATAAAGTTTATAGTAACAAATAACAGTACGAGTCCAGGAAAAGTGACCGGTTTGCAGTAGATGTTAAAGTTAATATAATACAAAAACTCACGCCTATATCTCGGAGCGGCGGTAGGCAATCAATCAGTTGGTAATAATGCCATAAAATAATACCTTTTTGTAACGCGTTAATGCTGGCATGAACGTAATAACAGTTTCTCTTTGCTTACCCTGTAATCTTAAGATGCCCTAACCAACCTAGAGAGGTAAGGAAGTTTCTGTGACGTGACATATATATAGTATCTGTAGTACAGTAGCAAGGAGTCAAGTACCTGAATCTCTGGATGTAGCACTTGCAGCGTATTGGTGACATAGAATGTCCCAAGTGTGGCTCGAGACTCCTCGCTCATCGGCTGCCAGTAGATGTGACCGGCTGAGCTCATGCAGAGCATGTGCTGCATACCTTCCTGGTTGACGAAGGTCACGTCGCGGATCTGTTGAGGAGGAAATTGATAATGCAATAGACTTTTCCGTGTAATAGCAGAAGAAACAATCCTGAAAACGGATTAAAGGTTCTAAGGTTTTGTGCGATTGGGTCCCAATGCTGGGCAAAGTCCCTTCAGTCTGGAGTGTTTGGTCCTGGGTTACCTCAGACCACTCAGATAGATGCCGATCGAGATCGTCTCCCTGACGTCTCTTAGGGAAACCTCGACTAAGATGTCCGTCTTGCGGACATTAACAGACATGGATGCATTCGACTGACACGGCCAGCCCAGCTCCACTTTATTGTCGCCGTCTGGAATCCGATCTATTATGCGGGTTTTTGCCCGTCTCGGACTCGGTCTATCATGAGGTCCAAAACACTGCGCTCCATTGCTCTCTGACAAACCTTAAACCTGGCCTTTTGTTGTTCGGCCACCAACCAAGTGTTGGAGCCGCAGGTGAGGACTGGCTTAGGTTACCTATGTGTAACAAGAGCGCAACCAAACAAAACTATCACACGGTTTCTACTGCACGCACCTTGCCACTGGGCACGAGGAAGTGATGCATGGGGTTGTTGAGGTCCTTGCTGAGATCAAATATCTTGACGAAGTCCGACGTGACGAGCGCGAGCTGCGTCTGAGAGCCGGGCAGCCAGATGGCCTTGATGATGTAGTTGGTGGCCTCCAACCCAGCGTTCAGGACCAGGTGGTCGGCTACGGCTCCTGTAGAACAAACAGGGTTTAACAATAGGGTCGGCTTTTTGAAAATACAAGTACACGAGTTCACAAATATGGTTCTAAGTTCCAAAGTGAGGGAAAGAACATGAGCACAAAGAAAGTTCTTCGCGAGTTTAACATAACACGCGCTAGCCCGCGAATAACGTATATTCTATTCCCTACTGCAGCTATAGCTTAAAAGTAAGCATGTGACGCTCCTTCAGATGCTAAGTTCACGGGTTCCTGCGAAGGCTCAGCACTGTGAACGGTACGGGGGCGTCGACTGCAGCGTAAGGGTTCACTTGTGCTTGAAGGAGTCGGCTTGCTTCAGGAGCGCTAACAGCTGGATCACGGTGATTTTGCCCGTGGAATGTCTTTTAACTATCTTACTTACCGCCGCTAGAACCGTGAACGGTATGGGGGCCATCGACAACCGCGTAATGCTCTTCTTGTACTTGGATGAATCTGCCTGCTTGAGGATTGCTAACACGGTAATTTTGCCTGTGGAACCTCTTAAAACCATCTTACTTACCGCCGCTGTTGAATGTGAGCACGTGACACTCTTTCAGGCCACACACGGCGAGCAGGTCCTCGTTCCACGGGTTCCCGCTGAGGCTCAGAACCGTGAACGGTATGGGGGCGGTCGACAACCGCGTGAGGGTCAACTTGTGCTTGGACGAGTCGGCTTGTTTCAGCAGCGCTGACAGCTGGAGCACTGTGATTTTGCCTGTGGGATCGACGGGTTGTTAATGCCTTTCTCCCTCAAGACTGCTTCTTCGTTGGAAAAAAATTATACTGTCTAATAGCAACTACAGCTCGATTAGCTCGTCCTACCTATACTAGATAGGTGAAGGGACTACTCAAAGGTTTTAGTGCCTGGGCCCTTTTTTTAAATGGAGTAAGTCTGGGCAGCGGGTTTCGTTGAGGATTTGTTGGCAATGGTGTTGGAATATAAAGTCGTTTGTTGGTGGGACGGGGGGGTTGTAGTTGTTCTGAGATAATAGTTGTCAATAGCGTTTTGGCTGACAGCAAGTACATCCACAAAAAAATTGTCGGATCTAAACCGATGTAACAAAACATGGTAAAGAGGCAATCAAACCACTTTCATTCAGGCTAACCTTAAATCGTCCCCTTACTCAGTCAAACCCTAATTCAGTTTCGACGATATTCGCTCCAAGGCAATATGCTTCCATCTCGAGGTGTTAAAATTCGATACAGCCACTGGAAAGTAGACCTAAAAACTCTTACAGCCACTACAAAGTGAACTTAACAATTCATACAGCGACTGAAAATTGAATCTAAAAATTCATACAGCCTCTCCAAAGTGAACCGAAAACTCTTATCACTACGTACCTTTTTCATGTGACACGGCCAAGTGCTGGCGCCGGCCCTGCGGGGACGCGAGGCAGCACATGGCGACCCGCCGCAGCTTGTGCGCCGACATCAGCTGCCTTATGGTCTGCCCGTTTTCACCCGTGTACGACATGCGGACGTTCTCGAATGCGCCTTCTTGGGAACCTGTCAACAGGCAGATTATTTAGTTCCAGATTGCTGGCAGCGGCTAGATGATGATGATGGCGCGGGTCAAAAAAAAGTGGCGATGAGGGAGGCCTATGTCTAGCAGTAGACGAATACGGGCTGATTGATGAAGTTCGGGCGCAGTTAAGAGCCGACGACTTGAAGTAGTCCATCTTTTCACCTTACACGCGTTTCACGCGTACTGGCTGGCCATCCAAGCCAACTGGCGGCCAGTAAAGCACACTGCAGCGATACACAGTTCTCGGCTCGTACTGTTATTATGTCTAAAGCGTAAGTGTCGAGTAGGCAATATGAGATTCTGTGCGTGAACCTTTTGTCGAACGTATGAAGTGTAAGAAATATAATAATTTGTTGCTATCAGTGGAAGCCTGTTAATGACTTTCTGTTCTCATATTTTTAAATAGTATTAAGTTATATAATGTCAATGACTTTCCTAAAACTAAATAAATAAAGAAATAAAATGCCCATACTCAGGGAGGCAGCGAGGCTGTCCGTTCGTGAACCTCGTGTCGCTCAGGTATAACTTCGTGAGCGTACGGTGCTCGAACCGTACAAAGTTCTTACGTCTGAAGTGTAAGAAACAAAAGGCAAAGGCGCGAGCGCACGCTCGATCCGTACATTCTCTGTATGTTCGAAGTGTAAGAGTAAATAACCAAGCGCAGGCAGCATGAGGCTGTCGGCGTGCGGGCAGAGATGAGAGGTGTGCGACTTTTGTTCTGCCGCACAGTAGAGATAACGGTGATGAAAAGATGGTTCTCCTTGTAGACTTTTATTTCTACAGGTTTCTACCACATTTATTTATGGTAGTGTGTTACTGATGAGTGGCTCGAGCCGATTAACTTTACAATGTTCTCGCCGCGTAAGCCGAGCATCGCTTAGGGCTATGTCAGCGATACGGCGACCTATTAACAGATGTACGTTGCTAGCTCGTACAGTCGGTGTGTGTGATCCTTTTATCGTACACTGTCTGTGTGTCTGAAGCGTAAGTATAAGAAACAAAAGAAACCACATACCGAGCGTAGGCAGCATGAGGCTGTCGGTGCGCGTGAACTTCTTGTCACCTGAGTGCGACAGCGCGCGCGAGCGCCCGTTCCGTACCCGTTTTTACGTCTCAAGTGTAAGAAATAAAAGGCACAAACCCAGCGTCGGCAGTATGGGGCCGTGGATGTGCGTGCACCTCTTATCGTTCACTGTCTGTGTGTCCGTAGTGTGAGAGTTAGAAACAAAAGAGGGCACATACCGAGCGTGGGCAGCATGAGGCTGTCGGTGTGCGTGAACTTCTTGTCGCCGAGGTGCAGCTGCGCGAGCGCGCGCTGCGCGCGGGCGTGCGCGCCGACGGCGGCCCCGCGCTCGCAGGCGGCGCGCGCCGGCCCGGCCAGCGCGTCCAGCAGCCGCCGCACGCGCTCCATGCACGCGCCCCACCCGCCGTACGACAGGAGGAACGCGCGGCAGCCTGCCGGCGGGGGATTATGTAACCGTTTGTTCATATTGTTGTTAATTATTCGACAGCCTCGTTAGGGCGCTCGTACGCGGGCGGCACGTGTATAAGCGCCCTAAGTCAAAAGGTTAACGCGGTTGACTACTTAAACATAGGTCGTGGGTTTAATTTCCGCTGGAATCATATGAGATCTAACATATAAAAGTTTCGTGTTTGTTATCGAACTCCTCCGAAACGGCTTCACCGATTTTAATGTTTTTTTAATCTAAGTATATTTGGTAGATATGAGAATAGGTCGTAGGCTAATTAATATGGCAAGACAACCTTTGCCGGATCAGACAGAAAATTTTATAAAATCCTCATTTGACTTTTAAAGCGCAAAGGTGCAACCGCATATATTTTTTACAGTCAGCATATCCATAATTTCACCCAACTAGCGCGGAAACAGACTTTAGTTCTCAACTGCTCATCATCCGTGCAACGCCTACTCATTAGGATTTCACCAAATAATTTCTATCGTTATTAAGTAGCAGTTTAACCAGTTCATTGCAGATAGCACGACACTGATATAATGTCATAGTTTGTCAGCAATATACAGCTTTAATTCCTAGCATATAGCACTTAGCGACCCGGTTAGAAAACAATAACGAAGAACGTAAGAACCGTATTTGATCATAACGTGACTCGTAAACGCTCTTATAGAAATAACATAACATAACATTTACATACAGGCACATACATTGCTTCTGACCCCACACTAGGATACCCTGTGCCGTGGGAACCAGAAACAACGACATCACAAACATGTAAACATCCAAGACCTGGGGTTATTTTTTTTGTCCACAGCCGGGATTCGAACATACAGAGAGCAAAAGATTGAGACAAACATTGTGTAAGATACCTAAACGCTTTAGGGGACGCCAGCAGCGCGCGCGGGCGGGCTATACCTCGTCGGCCCCGCGCCCGCTGCTTAGCGTCGACGACGAAATAGGTACGGACCTTGTATGTTCGAGGCCAGCACGGGGCGGCGCGGGGGCGCCAGCAGCGCGGGCGGGGTGGGGCTGGAGGGGCGGCGGCGCAGCGAGGGCGCGGGCGGCGCCTCGTCGGCCGCCGCGCCGCCGCGCGCGCCGCCCAGCGTCACGGACCGCTTCACGAGCGCTTGGCAGCTGGCACGATGGAAGTTATTTACTAACACCATTCGTGTTATTCCTGATACACCTAGTTGTAACTCGGTCGGGAGAGTCCGATGAGAACATGTCACGCGTGTCCGTAATAACATTAGTGTGTCGTGCTTGCGATAGAACAAAATACGAGGAGATAAAAAGTACTCGCATGCGGCGAGCGCACCGGGGATCGAGGGGGTTGGCGTGACAGGCCTATTCCCAGCAGTGGGCTCTGTTCGTGGACTGGATAGACAGATAAATAGATAGTACCGATGACCGTGCATGCGGCAACTAATAATTGTTGATGAACGATAAAGAAACGGCGAGACCGTGGCAAGTGGGAAAACCTTTTTCTATACTATGCTAACCCTCCGAGATGTAGGCGTGAGTTTATACTGAGGAATTGTGTGAGCTCTAAGCAGTTGCAGGTGACAAAGAAGAGCAACAGGTTTTCGTATTAGCGGCCAAGATCTGCTTCAGTTCGCCGAGCCCGTGAAGTAAATGCGATAGGGCGAAAACTCCTTCCACCACTTTGCAACTTCGGCTGAAGCCTTTGTTCGTCGGCCAGTACCAGAAAAGGCAGTCTCACCTAGAGTCGGTCTTAGCGCCGCAGTCACAGAAGAAGTTGCCAAACTTGGCGTAGGACACGTCGTGGCCGCGATGGCACACCCGGGCGCAGACGCTGCACACGCCAACTCCATCCACCATCTTGCAGGTGTGGCAGTGGTACCAGTGCTGGTTCATGAACTCGCGCTGGGTCACCGTGAAGGTGCATAACTTGTATTGGAGCATTGCGTCTTCATCCTGTGGGAGAAAGGTGTTTATTGTAAACTCGATAAGGAGCTCAATATGTAACGTCCAACACGATCTATCTCGCCATAAGCAGGATGCTCTACACGTCTGCGTTTCATAGCATTAAGCTCGCCTATGTGCAAAACTTTCTGTTTTATATGCAATAAAGGATTTAATAATAATAATAAAACTACAATTCATAGTTTATTATGACGGTTCCACGTATATTGCGTAGAAGTCTTCCTACTCGTTAATCTGTGGATTAATGAACTTTGCAATTGTCATAGTAAATCATGAATCGTAGTTCTATGAAATAGGATCCTCATGAAATAAATCATGAATCGTAGTTCTATGAAATAGGATCCTCATGAAATCTTTGTTGACCGCAAATCAATATTTTGAACTTGGTTATCTGCAGCACTGGTGTGTTCAATTTCCAGAGCCTGTTTTCGTCAGTTGTTTTCAAGTTCGCTCCATGTCCATTGTGATTATTTTAATCTGTTTCAGATTTTATAATGACACCTGCTGGTTCAGAGCGGAGCTTCTGAAGTATTCTTACCGAATCGTCGGCACTAGTATCGTCGTCATCTTGTTGCTCATCAGTGTACTCGAAGTCGAAGCCGAGGTCGGACGGTGACTCCCACGTGGGGCTGACTGAGCGCCATGCTAGAATAAGATTGCTTATTATAAAAAAAAACACGACTCTTGCCGCCTGCTGCTGTCCTTCGGATTTATCGCGAGAATGGCGCATTATGTGATATTTTCACATAAAATAGTTTATATAAGTGAAAGATTGTGTAGTGCTGCTTTGTGATAGTGTGTAGTAATTTATGAATTGCAGTGATAATCGTGTGTAAATAGGACTTCGACTTTCATGTCAGTTTAGCTAACCTATGTTACCCTGGACGACATGAGGATTCTAACACCAGAAACTTGTAGTTCATCAGCCCATCGCTGCCCACTGCTGGGTATAGGCCTTATTTAGAAGTTATAGTGAAATAAAAAAACGGAGAAACATACACACATTACATTTTCACTTAGCCTCTACTGTGTCCCGTTATAATCCTTTTTTCTGTTTGGACAGTCGTGTAAAATCAGTCGAGCTTAGGCACACTGGATTAGGGTCAGTTTTTAATTGCATTATGACATGAAAGTGAAAAATACTCCGCCGCCGTTTAGTTTCTTCAGAAAAGCCAGGTCTGTTAAGTCAGTCAATATTATTAAGGCTGATTTACACAGGGTCAGTAGACAAGTCAGGCGGCAGGGGGCGCCAACTGACTTTAAAATATTCGTGTCCGAATATTCAAGTCAGCGCTGACTTCAAGCCACTGTACTAACTTCAAATCAGTTTACACAGGGTTTTTTTCGGGTCAGCACTGACTTGCCTCGAATTTGTAGTCAGTTACTGACCCTGTGTAAATCAGCCTTTAGGCTAGGATGATGATGATACTCACAGACAGGCTGCTGCGTGTTGATAGCGTGTAACGCGTCCGCTATGTATGACAGCAGCACGCAAGCCGACTCGAGCTGCGACGCCGCCGCGTCGTCCACTTGACCCTCTTCAAGCTTCTCTAGAACAGCTGGGCTGCTAAGGTTCTCCACACTGTGGACAAGGCAAGAGTGTTAAAAGGACCTAGCAGGACTAACATGGCAGGAACCTGTATCCCGGAGAGGTAGACAGAGAACAGGGTCTGCCACTTGCCACGATCCTGACAGATCTCTTTCGCTTCCTCAAAATTGGTTTTAGAAAGCTCATAAAATATATAAATACTGCTTTATCGTACGGACTTCTCTCTAGGAAGCGCAGACAAAAGCCGAGGCTACGCCTGACATCTTTCACTTTAGAAAATTGGGCGAGCAAGATAAGTAGAGAACTTATAACATTTAAGCGCCTTCATACTCGTGACTCACGTGGTCGTGCTTCCTCTATGCAGCAGGGATCGCAGCGACAGCGCTGCGGCGATAAAAGTGTAAAGGTCATGGCTCATTAATCCGGCACCGCAATGACTCAGCTGCAGCACAGCTCCGCCTCGAATTTAAGCTCGTGCAAGCTCACCGTATGTTTTCCTTTATATGTAGTTTTTAATTAAGAAAAGTTTGTGGCGAGCACATGTCAACTCTGCGCGCGCACATATAAACTCCAACATTCCTACATCGCGCAAGCAAAATGTTTCACATGACATAACATAAATATAACGTCCGACGAACATTAGTTGGACCGGCCGTCCCCAGGCATACGATCTGCCTGGCGGGAAATTTCCCTTTATAGTGGAAGAGCCCGATAACCCGCTCTTTCCTATAGTGGTGACCCTCGACAGAACAATGTCAACCTTCCTTCGCTCTTGCAGCACCCCACATACAATCAGTCTCAAAGCAAGGCCAGCACCCTCTTCCCTCTCACCTCATCAGTTCCACTACAGTCAACGCACCGACTACTGGTACTGATGGTGATCTCCCCCAACCCCTCGGCACGGCAGCCACACAGCAACAGCGCACGTTGTCAGTGGTACAGCAGCCTTCACCGGTTCCTACCACATGCGCGGTCCCCATGGTACTGTCGCCGGTGAAGTGACTGTTAGCCGCCGAACACCCTCAACCGCTAGTCGACTCACTGACTCAGCGCCTCCTGGCACTTGCAGGCTTTACAGCACAGACTTCGATTCCTATCAGACCTAGCTATGCGTAGCTACGGTCTTGAAGGGGAGTGATGTGGCGAGCACATGTCAACTCTGCGCGCGCACATATAAACTCCAACATTCCTACATCGCGCAAGCAAAATGTTTCACATGACATAACATAAATATAACGTCCGACGAACATTAGTTGGACCGGCCGTCCCCAGGCATACGATCTGCCTGGCGGGAAATTTCCCTTTATAGTGGAAGAGCACGATCACCCGCTCTTCCCTATAAGTTGTTTCCAAAATTATTAATTTTGGAATTAAATTTTCTGGATCAAATACTTAGTACAGTATAAGAAACATATACCCTGAATGTTCGCAATTTTTTTGTCTATCAATCCCTCAGACCACATTTATCAAAAGTTTACTAATAATATTACAATATATTAAAAAATGTCAAATTATGCGAGCGAGACAGCGTGTTCTACCTAAGAGCAGCGTTAACAGTGTAAGTGTAGCGAGGCACTCACCAGGCGCCGAGCGCGGCCTGCGCGGCGCCGAACAGCTGGCGGTGGTCGGCGCCGGAGTGCGCGTCGGCCAGCAGGCACATCTCGCGCAGCAGCGCCGGCGCCGGCGCCGCGCCGCCACACACGCCGATCAGCGTCGACAGCACGCGCTCCGACACCTCGCCGTTGCTGCGCGTCGGGATACACAGATTACATTATAACTCTTTATTGCACACCATGCATAATAAAAGTACATGAACATATCTAAGTTTATAGTATACAACTGGCAGTCTTATCGCTAAAATTGATGGATAGAGAAAATTTCTTGGAAATAAATAAGGATATTTCTTAAACTAAGAGTTCAGACGGCGACCTTATCACTAAAGCTCAACTTCACTCTATTTATTACAAGTGTCCGATGCTACTGTTACAGTTCGGACACCCTAAGAATGTAGAAATGTTTCATTACAAAAAATCAAATGTGCAGTAATGTTATTTTTTATTTTAAGAAACGCTACACACGCCGATAAGTGTCGTCAACATGCGCACTGACACCTGAGCGGTGCTGCAAGTTGGAATTGAATTGAATGCACGTAACTGATGCCACTGCTACAGCTCGGTCAACTTAAGAATGTCGATGATGTTTCATTTCGATTACAGAAATAAAAGTTAAATGCAAAAGTAGGACAAAAAGTAAAGTAGAACACAAAACAATCACCTGATCCATAAATAGAATAACCAGACAAGGACATCACAAACATGAAAATACATCCAGACTGAAACCTGTCGTACAAATCAAGGAAAGCCTTTGCTGAGCACTTAAACGCAATAGAGGCTGCAATTTGTTACAGCGATGGAGCCACAAAAATAAATGAATGATTTTCTCTATCTACCAAAAAGTGAGCCAATGCAGTGAACCAATAGTCTCACCAGTGCTGCACGACGTGCTTGCAGATGGCGGCGGAGAGCGCGGCGTTGTCGCCGCTGACGTCGGCGGCCGGCGCGGGCGCGGCGTCGGCGCACAGCGCCACCGCGCCGCCCGCGCCCGCACCCGCGCCTGCGCCCACGCTCTCCTTGCTGCCGTCCGACCAGCTGCAGCTCTCTGCCGGGGACGAGGAAACGATCAACTATTTGGCTTATGAACTATACTCGAACCTAGGAGTCGTACTCCTAGGGAACAAAATACTCGCATCTCACTGGCCAATGCGCCCGGCTAGAGATAAGCGAAACAATAAGCGAAGACGGTCCGCTTCATAGGGTAGGTTTACGTGCTGGCAGTTTGCATGCAGTGGCTATTGAAGGTCACGCGCATTTACCAATGGGCGCACACGGACGAATTTCTTTGGAAGCTCGTTTCGTGGAATGGAGTATAGGTGATTAAAACTTTCCTGGACATATGCCTAATGGTGGGTACAGGCCAACCGAACGAATGCAAACGAATAGTTCAGCGAGATAATCAAGCTCGCGTTTAATAAAACTACAATTCTTAGTTTACTATGACAATTCAATGCACATTTCGAGTCCTCCTACTTATCAATCTGTGGATTAATCGATTTTGTAATGTACATCGAATTGTCACAGTAAACCATTAATTGTAGTTCTGTGAAATAGGACCCAGGGCACAATGAACGTCCAACGACTAATAATGAACGTTTGGTTGATTTGTACCCACAAGGAGAAAAGGCCAGACGATAAAAATGGTTCAACTTTTGTGTCTTTTCAACGTTGTCGGTAAATGATTGGTCAGATTGGAACTAACCAGAGTTGCCAGACTGCTGGGCGGTGTCCGATTGAGCTCTCGGCGCTGGAGATCTGAAACAATAATTACAATTTAACGATTGAAGAAATAGTACATTACCGCAGCAGCCAGCAAAAGAGGTATCAATCAACCGTCCATCAGAACGAACGTGTAAACGGCCAAGGCTTGTATAGTACTTTTCTCGAATAATGCGCGGAAATTAAAACTAAGTAAGTACCTAGGCAGAACTGTTTACTTTTCAAAATCAATGACGAACAATGAACAACCTTTGATAAGTTACCTCTTTTGTTACCATGTTTCGGAGTAAAAGATAGTTTCATTTTTAAATTACACGACAGATATGAGTTTACTACGTAATTTATTTGGCCGCTAATACACGACAGATATAGATTTTCATACAACTTTTGCAGGCCGCTGCTCGCATGTATTTGGCCAGTCAAGGAGGTTGTCAAAATAATGCTCAAATTTCCAAGCATGTTTGAGAAATTTTACGTCCGAAAGAAGGAGGAGAAACACTAACTACTCACGCAAGATCAACTCACGCCTCATCGCTATCGCGCCGAAATACCAAACGAAGCGCTAACTACGACGCTTTACGGAGCGCTAACTACGCCGGATTCTGGTCCGTTGTGGAACTGAAAACGTCGAAGCAAGAGGAATACTCACGGTGCATCAAAGACCGGCAACTCCTGCGCATCGGAGCGCTGCGCCTCCGGGCGGGCAGCCGCGTCGCTCTCGCTGCGGAACACGGAGCGCAGCGCGTTGCGGAGCGCCAGCGACGCCGGGTTCTGGCCCGTCTCCGGCGCTGACGACGTCGGTGTCGGCAGTTCGGTCTCCGTCGGCGAGCCGTTCGCGGTGGTCGCTGTGGAGAGCGATATGGAGTTAATATTTATTTATTTATTTCTATCACCACTTAACATCTATCATTACAGGTGTAGTACCTAATGCCATAGAGTTATATAAAATTAAAGAAAACTTGAACAAAAAGTATTACACATATCGCACTTGCTCTGCAGTGGGACACTCTTTATTATGGAGGCTACATACAAATTACACATATGTACATTATAAAATAAGTCCTTTACTTAAAATCTGAATTATGGCCCTCTTGAACATGAATTTATTTTATTTACATAAATATTGCAACAGTACTAAAACTTAACTTATTGGTTTTAATACATACTTATAACTGAGCACTGTCTTTCAAACATCTTCTAGCATTCTTTTGCATACCCTTCACCACACTTCAAATCCCATCCACAACACATTATACCCATCATACATCATCGTGAACGTGACGTATAAAAATTTAATTTCGTATTCTTCATTGCTAATCACTAAGTACATAGTATGCGTAGTAAGCCCAAGCGGTATTGGTATTTGTAGGCAAGTACATGATACCCGGTAAAGGCACTGCAATACAGTTCGTCTTATGACAGATCTTAGCACAGAATAACAAATAAAAGCATATAAAAGAAACTTAATAATTCCTCAATAACACGGTTTCAAATGGTTTGAACGAATTGATAGTTGATAAAAACAACAAAAAAGTCGATAGTGAAGTACATTGTACCCACGAACCTTGTTGCAGAAATCCGAACACCGACTCACTTCTTAATATTTTACTAGAGCCGACATTTTACTATTCTGTCAAGTAACCTCCCCTTCTAATACATGCATTCAAGAAGATGGCCGAGGACAGAAAAAGACGTTTTCACACCTGCTATTCAGAAAAGATCCCTTGATTCCCTCAAATGAGGGATCAAAGTTGTATTTTTCTTTCTTCACTGATATTCTAGTTTTTTTTTATTGCCCTCAGCATGATCCGTGTGCAGATTTTCACAAAATGTAATTCCAATTCGATTTTTATTTTGTTGCAATCGATCATAATTGTCTTCCACGGCACATAAATAATTTTTCCTTATAGCAGGTGTGAAAAGCAGTATGTGTCACTCGGTACCAAAATTATTTCCGTCTTGGGCGTAAACACTTGAATCCCTCGCTACGCTTTCGCTTCACTCAGGATTCAATATACCGCCCTCGCCGTAAATATATAATTTTGCTCCCTTGAGACACAATCTACTATTCGTGGCTTGTGGAAGGCGTATGTCCAGCAGTACAGGCTGATGGATTGACTGACTGATTGATTGATTGTACTTATAAGCCATAGAAGCGCATACCTGGTGAGCCAAGACAAATGTAGGCCAGCAAGCTAGCCAGTTTCTGCTGGTCGGCCACCCCGATGAACTCGCACACCGAGACGCAGAGCGCCTTGCTGAGCTCCGAGCTCTCGCAGCCGCTGAATATCTTTAGGAAAAGGCTGGAAGGGAAAAACGGTATTGTAGTCAAGCAATAGTAGTTTATGCAACTGTCATAAAGAGATTCTTAGAATACGAGTTCATGATAATAGTATCACACGAGCATTGTAATATCGTTTTATATTCAGTACTTTATCGTCACTCATTTATAAACGAAACTAAGATAAACAAGAAAAGCAATTATTTTCCATTTTTTTAGTCGCACAGAAAAAATTGTAAACTAATTATTAGCGGCAAAAAAATCTAAACTGCGCAGGTCGGCGTTCTTTTTTTTTATTTGTTCCATTTGGGATAGGTAAAGGAGTCAAACATCCATGTGCTCAGCGTGGGTGAATCAGACCAAAAATTCACAGAAAAGTTTACTGCAAGGTGAATTTTAACCGGAGGTGTATCAGTATGAGAAATGTGCAGGAAAATCTGAACAAAAATCATACAAATTTAAATTGTCACAGGAAACGGAATAATGAACTCTATTAATGTAAGTCCGACTCGCACTTGGCCGGCTTTTTTTCTATAACTTACTTGATAACCCGTTCGGCGTAAGGATTCTTCGCATTAGGCGCGGACAGCAGGATCTTGCCGAGCGAGTATTCGGTCTTGACGAACACCGCTTCGTAGGCCAGTATACCAGCCGGCCGCTCCAGAATCTTCTCCCAGTATTTCACCTAGATGAACAAATACAAATGCCTTTATTGCCAATGGTGACCAATCGAGGAGTGAGCATATGTTGAAAACAAGTGACTCGATAAAAGACGAGTTTACAAAATTCATAAAAAACTCAACTTGTTTGTCTACGGGCTCCGCCCGCCACTCCTCGTGAAATATGGAGAAACATTATTTTTTCGTTAAATTTCATCCAAATACTTTCAGCTGTTCAGTGCGATTCATCATCATCATTAGTCCACCGCTGCCCACTGAAGATAGATAGATATAAACTATCGGTCTTGTTATCAGTATAGTAGTTTGCATCAGTTAACACCAGCGCACTGAGAGTCTCACGCAGTGATGATAAGCAAAGAAATGCTCACCATATGTCTCAAAGTCTTCTCTGTGGACGGCTGCAGGTGGTCAATGAGCACCGGGTAGGTAGTTCTCAGGATGTGGCTGAAGACCATTTTCTCAGCGGTCTGTGTTTGCGGTACCAGTGCGTTGAGAGTCGCCGAGAGAGGCTCGGACATGAACTCTAGGCGAGCGTCGGTCTGAAGACGAAGACATAGGGTTAGTAAACTTGTATCGATTTCCGCTAAAAATGGCCGTTTTGGAAAGAACGGTTTCTAGTGACGCCGTAAGTGACGGATAAACGTTCGTAAAACCAAAATAACTGTCAAGTAGCACTTGAAACGGGTTAAGGCCCTAAGAGTCGATGAAATCGGGCATAATGGGGAACTTCCACAAGAAAGGTTTTAGTCTCATGGACATGTCACGTCAAAAGATAAATAGGTAATCAGTTTTTTTTTTTTCTTTAAGACTAAATAATCTTATCCAACAGCAGGTAAACATCCACACTTCTCAAATAAAAGCATTGTATTGTAATACTTCATAATATAACCCATCAAGAAGTAGTTCTAGTGACATGGAATGATGGTACGAGAACGCGCCACAGAAATCGGGCTCAATCAAACTATGAAATCACACGGTGCAAGTAACAGGCTTTATGTTTTTTTTTTTAAGTTCTAAGTTTTACTATTTGTTCTATGACACAAAAACAATGTCACTAAAATTAAATTTATTTTATTTGACGCAAATTTCCTGTGCCATAACCTCCTCAGTCCTGACCTTGAAGATAACAATGGTTTCCAATGGAGAACTTGCGCTAAAAAATGTTTTAATATAATAGGAGAGGCCACGTTAAAAGATAAATAACCTGTAGAATAACTTTATAATGTATGAGGTGTTTATCGATATTTGAGTTATCTCGTAAAATAATGCTTTTCTGCATCCATATCCTTATAAGAAAACGTTTAGAATTCAACGAAAAAACTAAATCTATTAGGTTTTTTTATTATAAGAGTAACTTTACTTTTCGCTATTTTAGTGATCCCGTAAGCCCCAAATGGCAAAAAAGCAATGTCACTCCAATTTAAGTTAAACGCAAGTTCCCCATTGTTATTTGTCACACGCACACTGCTTTATTTTTGTATGTAAGCATGTTTGTTTGTGGCAATAAATCATTCATTCATTCATTTTTAAGAGCAGCGAGGAGGCGGGAGGTTATTATTTCAACTGGCGCTCACCAGGGCCGGCACGACGAGGTCGAGCACCTCCCCGCGCAGCAGGTCGTTGGCGCCCAGCTTGGCGGCGCCCATCTCCATGAGCTTGGCGGCCGAGTACGCCAGCATGCGCAGCGACGGGCCCAGCGAGTACTTGGCGCTCGAGCTCATCAGCTCGCAGTGGGACGCCACCAGGCTCAGCACCGCGCTCTCCGACGGGATTATGTCCGACGCGAACAGCGCCTGCGGACGGGGTCGGGAGTGAGTTAAGATTCTGTGGATAGGTCAGGCACTGCATGCTGCACAAATTTTGAGAACATTTCACGCGAATATCTAATAATCTTGCGTTTTTTTACGATG
Source organism: Yponomeuta evonymella (assembly GCA_963969515.1). Classification (NCBI taxonomy): domain Eukaryota; kingdom Metazoa; phylum Arthropoda; class Insecta; order Lepidoptera; family Yponomeutidae; genus Yponomeuta; species Yponomeuta evonymella. Next base: position 4,588,671 of record OZ018347.1, read on the forward strand.
CTACACATGTCAATTATTATTGGGATTGTAATTTTCCTTAGATACGGGTTCGACGGCCTGTGAAATTTACATTAAACATTATTTCGAAATAAAACATGGTATTAACCATTCATTAGCTAACTCAAAAATAAATTTGTGTCTTTATGTGGTTGTAAATATATTTTTTTAATAAACAAGAAAATACAAATCTCTCTTTACTAGAAGAAGTTCGCGCGGTAGTTTGCGGGTTTCCGCAATTTCGCATTGGCTTCTGGCAGGGTGGAGGTTAAAACCTGATCACCCAATTATGTTACAAATCAGCGAGATAATTCCTTCACGGTCGGGGCGTGTACAAAGGCAGCTCTCTCTCAAAGGACTAACGGAGGCACGAGACTAATGGTTCCACTACATCACTAGTAACACAGACGTTAATTGTTTTTATTCTTTTTGTTGCACTAGCCCGTGCTGAGGACAATTTTAAAAACCTATTTAGAGGCTAAAAATTCCACCCATGCCTGTACGTTTGTAAAGAGGCTCGAAATTTCGCTGATGCCTGCACTTGCCCATTAGCTCAGTTGGGAGAGCGCTGGCACGGTTAGCCAGAGGTCGCGGATTCAAGTCCAGGCATCGGTGGAATTTTTAGCCTCTAAATAGGTTTTTTATGATTTTTTGTACTGACGTCCAACATATACTTACTACTAGGTTCCTGCTTCTCAGCGCCCGTAACATAGCTAATCGAAATCCTCTACCACATTGGTTGGCAGTTCAGCCCTCAACTAAGCCCCTAGGGCTGGAGTACTGTGTCCTTACTACGCCACGGGTACACTCACCAAGTTTCTGCAAGCCAACGGTGGTGGCGCGGCGAGTCTGTCCAAAGCCGCTGCCGCGTTGGTCGGTAGTTGTGCCCTCAACCAAGCCCCGAGAGCTGGGGGCGGTGAGCCCCCACTAGCGCTTCCCACTACACCACTGGTAGCGCAGACTTTTAGGCGTACTGCGTTCACGGCGATCTCGGAGGGGTTGCCAGACGACTCCATCAGGCTCTCGAGCTCTAGGTCGGCGCTGACACTGCAAAGCAAGAGGCTGTTAGTTGATATTTTACAAATTTCGACGTAGCTTGAAAACATTTTCACAAACTTAAAATCAGCAGTAAGCTTACTTTTGAAGATCAATATTCAGTGCTCAGGCCTTATACTATCAGCAGCGGAAAAAAGACGGATTTAAACGGGACCATTTTCGAGTGAGCAGATGATGTTTTAAGGTTCCGTACATCAAAAGGAAAAACACGGAACCCTTATAGGATCACTTTGTTGTCCGTCCGTCCGCATGTCTGTCTGTCAAGACCCTTTATCTCAAGAACGCGTGGAGGTATCGAGTTGAAATTAAAAACCATATACTCAGGTCTACAGTCCCATGAAGCTATGAATTCAAACTTCTAAGTTAACGTAAAAAAAGATACGGCCTTTTATGCCGCAAAAAACGATATTTCGGGACTCAAGGAAATCAAAATTAATAGGGTACTTTGCGTTGACCTAGAACTATGAAAGTAATATCGTCTTATGCTACAAGTACAGGAAAAAGTCTGAAAAACTATATATTTGTAATTAAATCATAAAAAATAGTCTTTGAAGTTCGGGAAAAACTTATCTATGTAGCTTATATACATCCCACTGCAGGGCACAGGCCTTCTCTCTACGACTAGCTGATCGGGCGGCACTCAGCTAGTATTCGCCAGGACTTTAACAACGCACAGCTGCGGTGGTAGTCTAGTGGGTAGAGCATTGGACTCTGAAGCGAGAGACCCAGGTTCGATTCTCTGTGCGGACCTTGTTTTCCATGTTATGTACATTTGTGAAGTTATAGTAGTAATACCACTCGCTAACTGTGAAGGAAAACATCGTGAGGAAACCTGAATGTCTGAGGTGTTCACATACCTCAACACTTGAAATCGCCAATCCGCGGTAGGCACGCGTGGTGATTAAGCCCATACTCTCTCCATGAGAAAATGCCTGTGCCCTCAGTGGGACTTATATAGGCTGCTTATGTATGTTAACGCACAGGCAAACATGCAGACGCACCAATGCGTAGTCGCAGGCGTAGCACCCCTACTATCTACATTCAGCTAGCAACTTACCGGCAGCACTCAAATATGGTGTGGTAGAGGGCACGCAGCTCGGGAAGCAAGTTGTCCGCTTCGACAGCGTCGCACAGGCACACTTGAAGTCGCACGAGCGCACAGTCGCACGCGATAACGTCCAGCAGGGAAGGGAGGCCATTGGCTGGAACAAGAAGGACCGCTCGGTTCCAATACTCTTACATTTGAACAAGTTTTGACTGCAGATGGTTTATTATGAAATTTAGGTTAGGTTTCGCAGAGTTCTAACGTGGCAACGGGCAAGCCTTTGATCTGCCCCTATATTACGCTCACTAAATCCTGAGCGATTCCAATCGTCTAACTGTCAAATTCCATACTAATTTGACAGTTACACGATTGGAATCGCTCAGGATTTGGTGCGCGTAATTAGGCCACTGATTACTACGCCTAAAATGTATACCATCATCATCATCATCAGCCATTTGACGCCCACTGCAGGACATAGGCCTCCCTCATGGTTTTCAAAGCTTCCCGGTCTTGTGCCGCCCGCATCGAGCGGCTCCCCGCCACCGTAACCAGGTCGGGGGGCTGCCCACGCTGCTTCGTCCGGTCCGCGTTCGCCAGGTCAGAACGTTTCCGCTCCAACGGCCATCAGTGTATACCCATTATCGTAAAAAAAATTATCTCTGCACAATTCTGTGGGCATACATAAGCACAGGCTACTCGTAAATGCGGAAAAAATCTTTATTCTTTTACCTATTAGGTTCTCTTTCAAGTGCTTAATGGTTTCAGTAGCAAGCCAAGTGGTGTACGGCAGATTGTCGCAAGATGCGCTCACGCCGGCAAGCAGTTTCTCAGCATACTGCAAATAAAAAAAATACTTTGAATTTGTCCTAGTCAACAGTGCCATAAGATAAAGACGATCGATCCCAAATAAAGCCGGGCAACATTCCGTGCATCCGTGTGTTCGTGCAGTCTTAGGCCGTTCGGCCACCGCTGCCATCACCGTCACGACACCGAGAACGAGATGACGACGCCGAAGTAGCGCTACATACATTTACTATAGCCGCGTGTCCACCGCACGTCCGTCATCCGATCGCCGTCATCCCGGCCGCCGAGATTCGAGTTGTTAGGTGTGACCGCGAGAATTCGGCCCGATTTTACGACATTATGTGATATAGGATATAATCGCACCAGCGCTGCATTATGAATAGCCAATCTAGCTGTTTTGGAGATATTTCGGGACCCATACTATTACAATCACTAAAATTGTTAAATTGTGCGAGCGAGACAGCGTGCTCCACGTAACAACAGCCTTAACGGAGTGTACATATTACTCTAAAAGCTAGTACTAATTCCAAGAACTAAGACGTTTACAGGCTGCTCATCATAAGCGAGCGACCGACGTACGCTCACCGACCTGCGTGTACATGCCCTGCTTGACTAGCGCGTCCTTGAGCCAGGGGTTGAACAGCTTCCGGCTGTCGGCGCGCGGCGCCCACACCAGCGCGTGCAGCGGCAGCGGCGCGGGCAGCGCGCCCGCCGCGCCCGCCGCCAGCTGGTCCATGTGCGGCGTCGCCGGCGGCATGCTCACCACCAGCCTGCCGGCAGACGAGGGAGGTTCTCTTGATCGTTTTTTTTTTTTTCAAAAATCATAGTCGATTCATTTATTCAGTAGCACAGCAACTGCGACTTAATGAACGTTACAAATTAAACTAGGTGTTCATTTTAAAATCTAGATCATTTTAGAGAAAATGGACAAAAAAACTACTAACTTAGTCTTTTCAAAGTCCTAAAGTTTTTGGGTTCCGCATCTCAAAAGGAAAAGAACGGAACCCCTATAAGATACTTTGTTGTCCGTCCGTCCGTCTGTCAAGACCCTTTATCTCGAGAACGCGTGGAGGTATCGAGTTGAAATTAAAACCACATACTCAGATCTACAGTCCCTTGAAGCTGTGAAAAATCAAAGTTCTTAGTTAACGTAAAAAAAAATACGGCCGCAAAAAACGTATATTTCGACACTTAATTCGGTGGTCGATTGGAAAGTGGTTATGTAGGCAGATATCTATGTAGCTATACAATGCAAGATATACGTTCAATAATGAAAACGATACCGCGAAATCGCAACTACTTGCGCTTAACATCATCCCAGGCACTTGGGCCTGAACAATACCGAAAAATTGGCTTAGTCGACAAATCTGAAGATCGATTTTGTCAAGATCCAAGCTGATGTAGAGAAGTTTTTTTTTTTTTTTTTAATAAATATTATATGCAATGTTTTTCCAGCATTATTCCTGTTTCAGGCTTCATAAACAAACTTTATGCAGAAAGAAAAACTCTGCGCCGTACCGGAAGCATGGAAAGAGACATTGAAGAATGCTGGAGGCTCGGGTTAGAATCTCGCATAGATCCGGGAGTTTACGTCCTACGTAAAATTTGTTTACAATTTATTCAATTTGAAAAGACTCAGGGCCTTTTTCTGAGTTGAGAATTTCGCTAAGTAAACAGTTAACCGGAGTGCTCCCTTCGAATTTCTCAGAAAAGAGCGTGACAGAATGTTACTTAAGCATTTACTTAGTGAAATTCTCAGTTCAGAAACCGGCCCTTAAAATTACCTAATAAATGTTTTGCCCCTTTGTTGACGAAGCTTTCTGTCCTAGCACAGGTCACCAGAAGTTAGTCGACGAAAAAAAACCGTCTTCTGTTATGCTTTAAGTTTACACAAGACAGTGTATTGGACTTCCAACAACATTTATGTTTTTGGGATTGAAACAAATATCTGCAGCAACCAAGCTGTCACTTACCGCCAGGCGGTCTGGAAGCAGTAATGTGCTGCGGAGAGCGCGGTCGGCGAGGAGTGATTCGCGGGATTGTCGCACACACATGCCGAGTTCAACAGCGCTAGGAGCGCATCCAATAACAGCGGGTACTTCAACTTGTGAGGCGTGCCTAGGACGAAGTTGCAGGCGAGGCCGTCGAATTTCGGGTTCTCCTGTGGAGTACAACGGAGTGGTTTGTAGAATTACGTCGCAGGTGAAACAACCAGTCAGGATTGGGAAAGGAACAGGTTCAAACAGAGGCTCTTGGATTGTATTCCGTATAATTCTAACTATGACATTATTTGTAAGGAATATGATGTCGAAAGTTTTAAATGCTAACTTTGAAAATTTCGATTTACCCGCTACATATATTATTCACTTTATTTCAGGTTACTAATCTCGGGAACGAATCACGAGTATAATTTACCTGTACGTGAAGTTCTATCATAATTATACGATGTGCTTCGTTCGCAGAGATTAGTGACCTGAAATAAATTGAATAATATATGTAGTAACACGCAAGTGACACCACTCATGTTTGCCTACTACTTTTAAAAGACACTAAAAACTTCATTTTGTGGCAAGCACATGTCAACTCTGCGCGCGCACTATAAACTCCAACACTATAGGGAAGAGCGGGTGATCGTGCTCTTCCACTATAAAGGGAAATTTCTCGCCAGGCAGATCGTATGCCTGGGGACGGCCCGGTCCGACTGATGTTCGTCGGACGTTATATTTATGGTATGTCATGTGAAACATTTTGCTTGCGCGATGCAGGAATGTTGGAGTTTATAGTGCGCGCGCATAGTTGACATGTGCTCGCCACAATTTCATTAAGCTTTTCCCTATATATAAATAAATCGGTGATAAAAATCGTTAACATATGGAAGGCAATAACGTATTCCAAATTGTTTGTTCTGCCTACATCATTCACTCATCTCATTAGTTCGAGTAATAGCAAATCCATAAATCCACTTTTTGACTGTCATTGTATTTAAAAACCCCCAAGGAAAAGCTGAACTGAATTAAATATAGCCATTGTAAGTCTGTAAATTACATTTCTGTTTGTTTTACAAACCTGGTTGTTGATCTCGGCGTTGGTGAGCGCGTAGAACTTGGGCCTCATGGAAGATTCGTCCTGCGACAGCCGGCGGTAAGCTTGCTCGATGTGCGGCACTGCACAGTAGATGCGCGACTTGGGCTGCCCGCTGTCGGTCGTAGTCTTCGCACCAGTCGCGCCCGCCTCGGACGACGGCTGGGCTAGGCCCGGCGCGATCACAAGGTTCCATTCGATCTGGGGAGTTGGCGGAGGGTTGGGACTTTGTCACAGTTTGACGCCAGCTCGATGATCGCTCTCGATGTTTTTGTGTACCAAATTGCGTCGCAATTTTCGAACGAAGTTCGTCAAATAATGACTTCGTAATGGTTTTAGTCATAAGAAATAGTATTATGCTTATTGAAATTTCAGAGTGCATCAGAAACTAAAGGTATATTTTGGGAAAATTATTAAATAAATGTAATAAGTTGTATAAATAATTTTGTATTTTGTATTTGTATTTTTGTATCGCAAATTAGCAAATTTAGCTATGGAAGTATGGGGGCTGTAAAACGTGATAACAAAGAATCACAGAAAAATATCTCGAATCTCGTAGATCAAATTTTCAGCGATGAGTTTGGTATATAGACATCTATCTAAAGAGTTCAATAGATCGATAAGTCATTGAAACGATCATTCTTTTCTCGTAATACCAAATTTAACTAAATGAACTTCATCATGCCGAACAGTTGTACGCACGAGTTTTATTCATAATATAAAAGCTTAAAAGTATTAACGACTGTCTCGCTGTCCATGAGTGTAATTGGAGACAAAGCTGACTGCCACTGGATCTGCGCTGATCCACTAAATATTTATATTAAACTAAGCCTCTCTTTTATCTAGATTTAGTTACTAATATAGACTAAGTCCTTCTGTTACTAATAATTATATGAATTTATTCTGAAATAAGTATATTAATGCATTAATAATTCTATTTTCTAGCACCGCCTCAGACCACATTTATCAAAAGTATACACTTCTTTGACAATCATTACCAAAGTTAGTGTGCTAGCGACATGAATGCCAGAAGTAAAGCAACCCTAAGCCACCCACCTGCTGCAGCAAGGCCTGCGGCGCGTCGTAGAGGTGCCGCATGAGGTACTCCAGCAGCAGCATCAGGCGCGTGCTCAGCATCAGCTGGTGCGGCGCCAGCGCCATGGCGCGCTTCCTGTCGCTTATGGACAGGGTCTCCACCACCTGCAAGGGTCCTTGTTTAACTATTTTTCACTACAAGCGTTTTTTTAGTTTCTTCAAGCAGCATTTTTACAGTGTGACAAGCTATTTATGGCAGTTTTATTTACGTTAGGTAAGTATACTGATAGTTAACAAAAGAGTACTGTTCTTACATACATCGATGGACTAGCTCACCCAGTACAACATCTGTACAAAGGCCAGTTCGACTAATAGGCCGGCTAGGTGGCAATAGACACTACAAGACGGTTTCAGGAGCACTTCAAGCCAGTTCTCATCTTACTCTATAGTATGTTACATACTTTTGAGAGGTACTAAAATGTTGATAGTTTTCGAGAACATTTTAAATAGATCAAGGATTTATTAAATGGTTCATATCAAGAACACACAAGTAAAAGCACCTTGACTGAACCTACCTTTATGATAGCGTTGGACGTCATGAGTAAAACCGACTTCTTCTGCATCAAAGTTAGGGAGTGGAACAAGTAGACCAGAAGCTGGGCGTGTTCTACGTTTAGATCTGCAAGATGATTGCATGTTAGAGAAAGTTCTACAGTGTGAGCATTTGAAATGGGACAGCAAGAAGAGCTATATAAGACGTCATTCTTAAACATTAACATAAACACATAAACATTCTATGTAAGGCACATATATTGCTTCTGGCCCCACACTAGGAAACCCTGTGTCGTGGGAACCAGAAACAACGAATAATACAATTCAAAATAATCTTGCTAGACAGACTTTTATAGGTTATGAAAAATGGTACGTCCAGAGAGTAAAGCAAATGAAAAGTCCGAAGCTGAAACAAATACCATAAGCGCAACATGATTACGTGGACGCAAGACCTTTGCCGTGGAGCGGACGCGCGGCGCCTCGAGTAATATGTATATTATGATCGTAACTATTTGTTTATTTATTGTTATTTACCTTCATAATCATGGTCTTGCGACGGCGTTGCTTGCAGAGCGCACTCCTGCAGTGTATTAACAATCTTATGCCACATGGCGAGGATGCTGTTCTCGCGCTCGGCCGCCGGCTTGCTCAGAACCATCCCGCCGATCAGCTTCACCACCCGCGGTCCGACCTGTTGGGGAGGAAAGCATGGAATAGTCATTTGTAAGCTGAGGTGTTTATGTTATACGTCAAACACTTTGATTGTGGACGGGTGATTGAAAAAGTTTAAAAATATGTTAAATGTACACCGTACCACGACGCACGCCCCGCAAGTGAGATTGAAGATCGGCAATTGACAAATGACAATTTAATCTTGGTATTTTTACAATACCAAAGAAGAAAAAATCAAAATCGAAAAAAGAACGAAAAAAGCTGCGTGTCAGAGCGCCGAAAGAAGTGGCGTGCCTTGAGCGCGGTCTATGTCCAGAAGTGGACGAATACGGGTTGAGTGTTTGATTTGTACAGCGCTAATATCTAGTATGAATGGCGACGCTGAAATTTGTCAAGCTTAGCGTACCTATGCGACGCTACAATGTCAGAGGGAGGGAGGAGGGGTCGGCCTGGATGGAGAGATGGAGAGCAGGCATGCATCACAAAATGTGTCTAGAGAAAGAGAGAGAGAGAGAAGAGAGAGAGAGAAGAGAGAGAGAGAAGAGAGAGAGAGAGAAGAGAGAGAAAAGAGAGAGAGAGAGAGAAGATGAGAGGAAGGAGAGAAAAGAGAGAAAGAAGAGAGAGGAGAGAGAGCGTGAGAGGAGAGAGGGGGTGAGAGGGAAAAAAAGAGGAGGAGAGGAAGTACGAGATAGAGGAGATGGGGACCAGAGGAGAGAGAGAGAGCGGCGTTATGATGTCTCCAGGGCTGGGGACGCAAGGCTGCGGCGGGCGGTACCTGCAGCGGCGTGAGGCTGGCGGAGGCGGGCAGCAGCTGCTGCTGCAGCGCGGGTCGCAGCGAGGCGAAGGCGGCGGCGCCGCTCAGGTTGTGCAGGTAGCGCACCAGCGCCGCGCTGAAGGCCGCGTACAGCGCGCCCAGCCGCGCGCCGAAGCACCCGGAGATTGTGCCTGCCGGGGAACGGTGGCGTTACACGCTGTGCTAATGCGATATAACGGAACACTCAAGATAGAAAAGTAACAGTTAAAATACTTTTATATATTGGTTTATTAAGTAAAGTGAAGTGCCTGCGAGCCCGCAGTGACAGATCGATGCGAACGCATCGACTCTCCTCCATGGTTAAGACTTCCGGACGAGGTCGAAACTAGTCGGCTATCCCGACGTTCATAAAGGTAAGTGAAACCGTTAAACTAATATATAAAATATGCAGTGCTTACGAAAGTACAAATTAAATTATAGTTAAAATATAATTTATTTGCTTATTATAACATGGTTTACGGTAATTCATATGTTCCTTCATGTTCTAACTTTCGGTGTGCAAATGTAGGCTTGGTCGCCTATTTAAAATTAAAATATTTTTATTACTCATAGACGAATACGTCAGGCCGGTCCAACTTCGTGAAAGAGGTCACAATCGTCGAATCCAACTCGGCTGCGTAGCATTCGGGAAACTTATCATAAGAAAGCTCAAGGTCACGCAACGAGCTGGAAAGGGCTATGCTCGGAATTTCTCTACGAGATCGAACCAGAAATGATGGGATTTGTAGACGAACGAAAGTCGTCGACATAGCCCGGCGGATTAGTAAGATAAAGTGGCAGTGGGCGGGGCCCAGCACGCAGAACTGATGGCCGATGGGGCCGAAAAGTTCTCGAATGGAGACCACATATCGGCAAGCGCGGCGTAGAAGACAAGTGGCAGGAAGACGCTGGATGCAAGCCGCTTCCCACCGGTCTTTTTGGAAATCCATGGAGTAGGCCTATGTCCAGCAGTGAACTTCTTGTGGCTGAATGATGATGATGATCATAGTCGGAAAGTAGCTCTAAAGTTGACTGAGAATCGTTTTCAACCGACAGCTGTTAAATTATTTTAAAAATAAACTAGTACTTTCAAATTTCTGTTGAACCATGTTCCAACTTTTCAAATTTCAGGTCTTTCATTCAGCATCTTCCACCTGGAATAAATCATCTAAATACAGAATGAACGTCGAATGTCGAACTAATTCATTGAAGAACAGATCCAACAATGTTGGATCGTTTTATTCAGCTTCAACCCTCTCTCCAGGATGATAGAAGAGTGAAACATCTATGCACGAACTGAACGTACGTCTGCCTCTCGCTCACACGATAAGGACGCCAACACATGTGCGCAGTGGCAAAGAGTCATTCAGATGCTTATTTCATTCGAATAAATGTTCACTTTGATTATGTCGAATGATCCAGGAATGAAAGAGAAAATGAACGGCAACTCGAGTGAACATTCATTTCAATAAATCGTCAGGGGCCTAATTATGTGCACCAAATCCAGTCGGAATCCTAACGTTTGCAACAGCAATATGTAATTAGACGATTGGAATCGTTCTGGATACGGTGTGCATAATATAGGGGCACATTTCGCCTTCACCTTCTTAAGGCTACTCTTACGCGGAGCATGCTGTCTCGCTCACACAATTTCACATTTTAAATGATTTTAATAAAATGAAGAAGAAAGACATTTATTATACCAACAAGATACATCACAGAAACAAAATAAGCACATAAGTAACATAATATGCACAACAACAGAAAGTAAACTAAATACACAACAGATAAAACGAATAAATAAAACAGAAAATAGATGTAGCCTGTGGTGTATCTACGTTGCCACAAAAGGCAGCTGACTCAGAATTAACTTTTGATTAATATGTTCTGAGGGTTCGATGCATAATTATGCATCTTATGCCTTAAATATCCGTAATTAAAGTATCCATCCAACCCTCACACCACATTTATCAAAAGTATACTCATTTCATTAGTCATAAAAAAAAATATGTAAAATTGTGCGTACGAGACAGCACGCTCCACGTAAGGGCAGCCCTAATACCTGTATCAGTGCGGGCAGTCTCGCGGTCCAGGTCCTTGGCGAGAGCCGCGAGCAGAGCGACGTGCGCGTCGTGCAGTTGTAGGGCGCCCTGTCCGAGACGGTCTGAGCCCTCGCTTATGATCTCCGCAGTGAGGAGAGTGAATACTTCGGTCGCCAGTGTTATGTACTGGGGGCAAAGTTCAGGTTATGGGGCGACCCGGTGCTAACTGGCGCCACCAATGGAAATAGGTACGTTTTTATAATACTTTTTTCAAAAAGTGAACATCAAATAAAAAAAAAACCGGACAAGTGCGAATCGGACTCGCCCACCGAGCGTTCCGTACTTACATATAAATAGTTCAAGAATCCAGTCTCGCAGTTTTTTCCGAGCTTTTCCGAACTTCAAAGACTATTTTTTTATGATTTGATTACAAATGTATAGTTTCAGATTTTTCCCTGTACTTGTAGTATAAGACGATATTACTTGCCAAATGAAGTTCTAGGTCAACGGAAAGTACCCTATAAATTTTGATTCCCTTGAGTATCCAAATATACGTTTTTTGTGGCATAAACGGCGGCCGTATCCGTTTTTACGTTAACTTATTAGAGGTTTAATTTTTTTTCACAGCTTCTAAGGACTGTAGATAGACCTAAGTACATGGTTTTAATTTCAACTCAATACCTCCACGCGTTCCCGAGACAAAAGGTCTTGACAGACAGACGGACGGAAAGACAACAAAGTGATCCTATAAGGGCTCGGTTTTTTTTTCTGACGGAACCCTAAAAATGGTGACCGCTGACTTTAAAACCTACCTACAACACAGAAACGTATTATAAAAGTAGGAAGGTTTTTTTCCACTGGTGGCGCTTGAGCTTTGATTTAAGATTTTGAACTAAGTTTTAAGAAATCATATGTACTTAAATGATTTTTTTCTGTTTGTGCAATAAAGAGTTCTCTATCTATCTAATAGATCTATCTATTATCTCTGTATCTATCCTATTTATTAAGCTACGAAAAATGTTTGTTACAAATGAGCCTACAAATTTATCTTTATTGAATAAATTTACTGAAAATTCGATATATTTTTGGATTACAGTAAATAACTAAGCACAGTAATTAATTGAACGAAGACATTAATAAAAGTTAAAGTTAAACGAATTCTGCTGGGGTTAAAACTCCGAAGGAGTAAATAATGTTTTAAGTCTGGTAATGTGAGACCATTCGCGCGGGCTCATCTATAGAGACAGACGTAATTCGACCAATCGGGCGCCGACAGCACTTACCGAGTAGGGCTCGGCCTTGTCGGGCACAAGGGCCTGGTGCTGCCGCGGCGGCGCGTCGGCCGCCTCGGCGGCGTCCGCGCCCGCGCCGCGCGCGCACTCGCCGCCCTCCGCCGCCGCCAGAGACGACTCGAACAGCATGCCGAACAGCGGCTCGCTGTCCTCTGCAAACCAGAAGCTATTGTGGACGACGCGGAGGGGAAATAACACACATATCGACGAAGAAATTACAGGCATGGTATAACATGAACGCCGATGTTTGAGCTTAGAGATAGTATTGCGCGCGTTGTGTGGCTACCAGCGTGGACTCGAACAGCATGACGAACAGCGGCTCGCTGTCCTCTGGAAACGGTAAACTTGTGAGGACGTGGCCGAGGGAAGATACATATCTACGAAGAAGCTATAGTAATTGCATAAATTTTTTGTTAGTTTAACGTTTGAGCTTAGAGACTGTGGTTAGTAAACAATATTGCGCGCATATTGTGTGTCTACCAGCGTGGACTCGAACAGTACGATGAACAACGGCTAGCAGTCCTCTGGATACGAACTGCTGGTCAGGACTCGTCAGGTCAGCTCGGATACATAAATCAGTCAACCAATCAATCACCCCATATCCGTCCTCTGCTGGACGTAAGCCTCCCTCAAGACACGCCACTTCTTTCTGTCCACGTCCATCCTCATAGAGCCGCTGCCAGCAATCTCCCTCTGATCGTCGGTTCAGCGAGCTGGTGGGCGTCCAGCGCTGAGTTTGCCAGCTCGTGGTCTCCATTCGAGAACCTTTGCACCCCATCGACCATCGTTTTTTTTTTCGGCATAATTATGTGACCAGCCCACTGCCACTTTAACTTGCTAATTTTAAAGGCTATGTCAGTGTTTTGGAAAACTTTGGCGAACACAGACATATCAAATGAAAAAAAAAATTGTGCTCGAAAACGGCGTCTGGACATGCAGCTATTAATGAATGTTGATGAAACGAAAGAGGTTTGTCAGGATAATGGGAATTGGCTACCCTGGTCTCTGCCTATACCGCATACAGAGCTGAGTTTATGAAATGTAATGTACATAGATCGATAGATAGATAGAATATTCTTAGGAATTACATATGAGCATTAAACAATATAATAATTTATATAACATAGGTTGAGTGGAGACTAAGAAGTGGCAAAAGTAGCGTAGGACGCCCACCTGTCTGGTCAATTGTCTCAATTCAATTTGATATGAAGTGATAGAATTGACATGAAATTATGAATTACTTTGGAAACAGTGCAAATATGACCAGTCGTACTACCAAATCGTCACACGTCACTATTGTCTAACAAACGCGTGACCGTTCCTTCCGTTTCATCGGCATTCGACAATTAATTTTACACTTTCTTTCGGTCGGAGAGCCTCACCATCGTCGGTCTCAGAGTCCTCAGAGCACAGTATCATGTCGTGAAAGTAGACTGTCGAGTCGGAGCGGTCTGGGTCGGCGTCATGTTGCTTCTGCACCACTGCTCGCTTGAGGGTCGTCGCTTTACGGTAGGAGACCACGCCGAGGGCCACAAACAGCTGCGGACAGAGGGTTTAATTCATCACCATCATCAACCCACCACTGCGCACTGTTGGGCCGTTTTCCCCAAATGCCATCTCTCATGGTACCTTGCCAGCCGTATCCACGGATGGGTCTAGGTCTAGAGTGTAAAAGGTTATGACACCCAGTTAAACGGAGATGGAACTAACATTTGCTACCCCCTCGCTAGAGTATTTGCCAACGCCCCCAGAGGTTATTGCGACGTTTTCAAATCAGCCAATACCAAATGAAGGTCACAAAACCCAAAACTAATAGGATACAGTACTGGTACATTGAAACCTCCCCGTTCGTTTTTGATTCCTCGTCTTGAGCAACCGTAGAGAGAAATAAGACAACACATCAGTACCAGCAGCACCGGAACACGTGAGACAGCGGGAAAAGGGAAGAAAACAGTGGTACCTGATGCAGCGGCGCGGCGGCGGCGGCCCGCAGCGCGCGCTGCTGCGCCGCATGCTGGCGGAGCACCTGCAGCGGCGCGGGCGCGGGTGCGGCGGGCGCGCTGCTGGCGGACGCGGTGGGCACGGCGGGCGCGGGCCCGCAGCTCAGCGCCTCCAGCCGCGCGTCCGCCAGCAGCGCGCCCGTCCACGCCAGGCAGCGCCCGCCCAACGCCACCCACACCACGCCCAGCCCTTGTTGCCTGCGGGAGAGAAGGGTGAGAGAAGTCAGCTTGTGAACATCCGCTATTACGTTTTTTATTTTGTGCCTCTTCTCTGTCAAACCATTGTCTTTCCACGATGATGTCGATGATCGCCACCCCCAATTAGTTAGACTGGAGATTATCGCACATAGCCTCACTGATGAGCCATTGTATGTAACCAGACTGAGATTCCAGTTAGTCTAATTCTTTCCAAAAAGCCAGCAGTGCTCTGATGTCCTCCTGAAGGGATCTCATCTTCCAATGTTCTTCCACACATGGCTGCCCATGTGTTTACTCTTCTTCGAGACTTCCACGGCATAGCAAGCCGTCGGTTAGTCCTATGGTGTGTCAATTCAGTGAGCAGTGGCCTATCAAGTCTACCACTGCTGGTTAGGCTGTCTAGAGATGGTGTTTGAGTGGACTGTATTATTATTTTTATTAGTGCCGTACGTGAACTAAGAGCTCAATTTTCAGGTTTTGCCAACGAGAAAATGCAATGACAATAGAGAAGAAGAATGAAATGTTGATACGTACAGTGTAACTTCCTATCGATGTGAACCTCTATGATGGCGTAGACAACTGCTAAAGCAGATCTGCACAAACGCAGATCACTTCTCCTCAGACACAGCAGTCTAGATGTGTAATGTTTCAGGATTGTTGATAGAGCCTCCCCACCTCCAGATCAAGAACACAGTGCCACTTACATCTTAGTGAGGTTGTAGGGGCGAGACGGAGTCTTGGCGGGACTCTTGCCGGGGGCGGCGGCGGCGGCGGGGCCGGGCGCACCGGCTAACGCGTGGTGCAGCCCGCATAGGAGCACCCAGCTGCCGATCATCAGGTGGTTTTGGTACACCTGGGAACGGTCGTGATTTATGTAACTTTTAGGATTGCAATTGAGAAAAAGAAAAACATTTTGTTGTATTTTCTTTTAAAATAAAAAACAAAACGATCAATAACACAAAACAGATGCAGAAGAGAAGAATATCTAGCTTGCAGTGTGACTCAGCATTGTACTGAGGATGGGAGCCGTCAGCGCTGATTTTCAGTTAGTGCCCCCAGTAGCCATAGTGGCGAGCGTGCGTAAATCTATGTTAGGTTACTTCACACAACTCCTAATCTCAAATTCTATTCTTATGTCTGGATGTGCAATAGAGTTATCAATCTAACTACACAGACAGGTTCAGTGACGATGTAGATGCTTCTGGGAAAGCCTTTTTTTGGCGCATGAAATTCTAACTTAAGATGACCACGAGCCACAACCGTACATAGCGGCATTACTGTTGCCTTACGCAAAGTTTGTGTCGTGATGATATCTTGGGTGAAAATATGTGTAGATTTGAGAAAATATCCCTTGAAAAGCACCGCCGTCACTAAAATCGATAAACAAAAGTGATGCTTGCCGCAGTTACATTTTTTTCGCGTAGTTACCGAAGTTTATGCAGTAAGTATAAGATAAGTAAAACTCACGTATCCTCCGGCGCGTGTGGATTGTTTGAACGTATCGCCGACAGTGCTGTAGAGGCTTAGAGCGCTCTCAACCAACGTCGCCGTTTGCTGCTCGCTTTCCTCATCTTTGGGATGGAGTGATGCCTGCCAAAAAAGCACACTTTAGTTTGCCTTTCGAAAATCAACTAAATTCCTTTGTGTCATAAAGTATGTTTATCTACACTCATATCATAATCTTCAAATTAAGAATTCAAAGGTAAACACATATTGACAGGCTTTAAACAATACATAACTTTAAAGAAAATAAAAAAAAAGTGTAATATAAAGTTACATTAAAGGTCAGATTTTTCACTTTTTGTTACAGTTATTTTTTTTAAAGTGTTGCTGTGATCACGGAACAAAACTTAAGTTTTTTTTTTAATGTCAAAAGTTGACTCTATAAAAAACCTAATTTAATTTTCGTGGTACCAAAAGTGCAACTAAAAATACCTAAAATTGCGCGCGCAAAACTGAGTGCAGACGATTGAATGTCAAGATACTTTTGTCGAAATTGCGCCATTTTGTTTCAAAAATTTCATTTATTGGATTAAAAATGTCTGAATCTGAAAGTGACAGCAATAATTTTGAGAACTTAACTCCACCCGATATTTTGGAAAAAGCATCAAAGTAACGAATAGTCTTTTGCCGGAAAAGTCAAGAAAAATGTATGATAAATGTCAATATGTGTTTAACTTTGAATTCTTACTTTGAAGATTAAGACATGAGTGTAGATAAAGTAGTGTATGAAACTGCACATAACTTGGTATTAAAACACTCGCCAATGCTATTAAAAAACTCGCCAAGGCTCGTTTTTTTAAATCTCGCTCGTGTTTTAAAAACCCTCATTATGTGACAGTCACATAAACTACTATTTTGATTGTGGTGAAGCCCAAAAGGCTTCAAAGATGAAAGCCATGTTGGTTGTGTAACATCAAGGAGAGGACTGGTCCAAAACTGCAAGAAAATTATTCAGGATTGCAATTGCAATTGATGATGCCATTAGCTGTCTGTCAACCTTCATTGATAAGGAGACACTTTAAGAAGACGCATAGCCATTCAAGGTTGCATGTGAACTTAAATAACTAGAGGGTGAATAAGGCCGAGATTAACTTACCTGGGCAGTGGCGCAAAGAAGCCAGGCAGTGCTGACGTCACTGAGGGTCTCGATACGCTCAGGAGTGAAGGGTTCCAAGCAGGGCAGAGAGAGAGCCAACCGGCAGACGTGGACCTCATTCACAAGGAAGTGTAGCCTGAAAGAGGATCAGAGAATTAGAAATAATTATTGTTAGCCAGAATGTCTTTTATTTCTTGGTCATTCATTAGACAAGGATTTCATTGAGCCTAATACAAATGTACAGTCAAAAAAATTGAGATTTCTATGTAGAGTTTACACTGTAAAGCAATGTACTCACAGTGAGGCGTCAGAATGGAAGGTAGGCGCGAGCGCAGTGTCGCGGGCCGAGCGCCACTTGGCTAAGTACCGCTGTAGGCACGGCAGCGCTGCACACACGCCGGTCACCACGGCTCCGCCGCGCAACTCCACGAGCAGAGAGGCGCAGGTTGTGTACACCCATTTCTGTATAACATTATATCCTTGATAAATCCAACATGGGTCAAACTAATCAATCCTCAATAAAGAAATTAAGTTCAGAACTGACCAATAGTTAATTGGTATGAGGCAATTAAACACAACATTTTTAATGTTGACAGAATGTAATGTCTCCTTGAAGCACAGCAGCCTTAATACTTAACACTCTCGATATGGCACTATACATTTTTATTAGTTAGTTATTATACACATAATGGGATGTTTATTAGGTAAATCTAATTACTCTGACGTTTCAACAACATTAAAGCACAAGCGTGATAAGTCCAGTCAAATGTACAAACGCTTTAAATTGTCAATCCGCGGTGGGCACGCGTTATCACTAAGCCTATACTGTCTCTATCTGAGGGAAGGCCTGTGTCCTGCAGTGGCGCATATAAGTATAGGCCGCTTATGTGTACATCTGTAAAATTGAAGTTCTAATACTAATGTTTCCGTACCCGAAGGGTGCCGAACGGGACCCTATTACTAAGACTCACCACCACCACCACTCACCTTGATATCATTAATTTGCTGCTGGTTAGAGCTGGTATCTTTGTTGCTCTCCAGGCTATCCTTGCTCCCCGGGGTCACGGCGGCGGCCGACGTAGCCACCTGGGATGACGTCATCGAGGCCACCGGGTTGCGTAATGGCATCGTCAGCTGCTCGAGAAGGGCGTCCGAGCGACGTTGCCCGGTGGAGGCTGGTTGCTTGTCAGCTGTTGGCTGCGACGCCAGGGACGTTATGGGGGTAGGTATGACGGACTTCGTTGCTGTTGGGTCTGTGTTGGGAAAGAAATGTGTGGTTAAACTAAAGACCATAAACCGAGAGACTAGTTTGATAGTTCATTTGCACAAATGTTGCTATAGTCAGGCTAGTGCTGTTGTTATCGATATTTAAAAAAATACGGCTTTTTCAATGACCTAATCAAATTAATTTAAGTTAATGTAGCAAGACAAAACAAAACCTTTAAGATAGACGAAATTCAAAAAATATTTAAAGAAGGCTTAAGTAAAATTACACCAGAACGATGAAAGGAGTGTGTCAACCAAGTAATAAAAACAGAAAGTAAAATGTTGCAATTAGATCACTTAGTTGACTCAGTAACCGATCGATTTATTACAAACATCTCTGTTCATCATGATGGTACAATGGTACCTACCTTAGTACTTAGGGAGCTTATAAAACTCATCTATTGCGAGGATTAATTTTATAAGATTCCAATTTTTAGAACTTAGCAAACCACATAGTTTAGTCAATATTGATTATCGATATCGACTAGGTACGTCACTATTTAATTTTGTCTAACCCTGGTAACCCTATTTCTGTCACTAAGTTATCAAACTAGTCTCTCGGTTTATGACTTTTAGTGTAGGTAACTTGCATTTCTACTATTGTTGCACTTTACGGGACTGAAAGCAGTTGGAAATGACAAATGTTTTTAATTAAAATACGTTAATAAAAGGTATCGAAATATTCTGATAGATACTTTTATTTTTTATCGGGCTATTACCTTATTTGAACCATTACGTAATTTCGGTTAGGCACGCGTGTTTTAATAATATTTTTTGAAGAGTTCTTTAAGAAAACGTCGCGACAACGCGATCGGCGGCCGCTCAACCGAAAATAACATCTACCATTATAATAGCACTACCGAATAATTTAGGTTTTCACAATTTTGTTTATTCCTCATCCAAAATTTCAAAGGCACTTTAGTTACTTTTTGTTTTTGGTATACATACATAATATACATAAGCAGCCTATATACGTCCCACTGTAGGGTACAGGCCTTCTCTGAGTTTGGTATAGTCTGAGCCTAAATTTTGATATCTTTGATATAGTCCCTGCTACCCAGGCTGCTAAATTGACAATAATCAATTCAGCATTTACATATGGTTAGATTTATTTTCTTTGTTTTATGTTCGGTAATATAAGATTATGTATAGAGGATCGCCAATCCGCCTGCCAAGCATGGCGATTATGGCAAAACCCCCTCATGATTACGAAAACCATGAGGGAGGCCTATGTCCTGCAGTGGGCGTCAAATGGCTGATGATGTTGATGGTAGAAGATATTAACAATAAAAATAAGCTCAATAATTATGTACCTACCTTTTTTTTGTAACAACTTTACAATAAAGAATATTTTTATCTTATCTTATGTTAGGTGTAGACTGTCATACTTTAGGCAGCTTGAAACACTGCAGTCGAAATAATGATAATGTCAACCCAATAAGATTTTGAACTTCCGTTCCTCCATTTTGTCACCAGATCAATCATGTTGCTGGTTGCTCTATGGTCCCATCTACTAAACTTATACAGACTTAAACTCACCAGGGACGGTGACATGCGCCGGAAGCTTGGCGCTCTTGAGCAGCGAGGTCAAGATGACCTGGTCGGCGTGGGGGTATCCCCCACCATCGATTCCGCATAGACCGGCAATTGGCAGCAGCAGCTGTTGGGTTGGTAGAGGTGTTTATTTGTCTTGCCTAACTGAACATACACACTACACTGTTAAGTAAATCCACATCCACTTTTATTTTAGCCCCCGATCTGTAGTGGCACCCCTCAAGGACCTAGCCCTCTTTATTGACTCCATTCCATTACACCCTAGCAGACTGAAACCTAGAAGCGTCGCCTCGCAACACAAAGCCATCCCTCTTGCCTGCAGATCAGAGTGTCGCACGCACTTACGAGCTTTTAGAGTGAAAAATAGTTCCCCTTTTGTAAATCATCCCCCAACCCTCCATCTTTATTTTAGCAGAGATATTCAATCTCTACCCTTTCTACATACAACAAAAATAATTATTATTACAGATAATATTAGTACATATTATAGTACAACAAGGAATATTGTTATCCTATCTTACAATAAAATTTATATATATAATATACAAATATTTTGTTGGGACAAAGTCAACAACTCCTTCCTTTTACCCTCAACTGCGCAAGGAAACCATTTTAATTTAAAAGATTTAGTTGAAGTGAGGCACAATCTAAACTGAAACAAACCTGTTTGACCGAGACATTGGGAGCAGCAGTGGATGAGTCATCGCTACTGACTCCAGCTTCAGACAGCTTTTTGAGAATCTGCCGGAGTATAATGCGGAAGGCATCACGTGCTACGCTCAGTTGCTCCACTGGTACTGCAAAAAGAAATGGACCATTTTTATACAACTCACAATGTAATGGAGCTGGTGCAATTACATTGTGAGTTGCCTCAGATGGCAGAGTTCTATGTTTGGATAATCCAATAAGGTTTTTGTAAGAACAAACATATTACAAAGTGCTGGGGAAACAGGCTCCATCTCTGCCTTTCAACAAAATTACAATCCAAAATAACATTCACAATATTACAAACAGATTTGTGTTATTACTATAAGGCCAGCCAGCCACATACAGTTGGAATTCCGTTACGGAACTTCGATTCGGTATTCTGAACGCAGTAATACAAACCTATGGACCTACCACATATGTATGGCAGTTATCCGTTCGAAATTTTTCCCGATACGGAATACCGCGTGGTAGCCTGTGCTTCCGGAATCCCGTACAGAAAAAAGTCGTTCTAAATGTAACTCTCAGCATATTTTCTTCTTTTTAGCAAGATACAGCAACAATGCAATCCCAATCAGAAAATCGTCATCCATATTCACCGGAAAAAGGTGTGAAGTTAATTTTCCCGATGGAAATAAATGTATGTGTGTGATGTATTTACAGAATTCCGAATCATAATTCCGAAACGGAATTCCGACTGTATGTGGCCAGCCCAATACTTACAGTTGTTCGCATTGACAGTAATGAAGTGAGCAGAAAGACAAGCAAAGCATGTGTAGAACAGATCGTAGATGTCTTCATGGTTTTGGAATTCACTTTCACTGCAAAAAATAAAACAGATTTTAATGTATGTCTAATGAGAGAAAAGTTTGTGCATCTGCTTAAAACTTAATGCTGAATTGATTAATTCAGTAATTCTCCAACTCAACCAACCCAAGCAGAGATGCAGTATAGTGGTGACCTTCCCAGGAGGTAGCCATGAACATCCCTGTTCAAGTGGAGAGCTAAAGCGGAGGTTTTGCCCAGGAGTGTAACACAATCGGGGCTACATAATAAAGTACTCTTATCTTATCTTACTTTTCTCCGAATATACAAAGGCTCTATAATCCTTAGTCCAGTCTTAATTCTTGGAAAATATGTGTAATAAATGCCTGTATATAAATTGAGAATGTCATAAATACTATGTCTTAATTATAAAAATACTCGGAGGTTCCTAGATATTTCTGACGGGTAGTGTGTATATTTACTTAGTAAAATTCTCAATCGAGAAACTGGCTGATCTACAAATCAGCCATATATTTGTGGTACTGTTATTACGTTAGGAGACGTGCAGGGTAGAATTACTTCCTTCCAGCCAACTATGTCACATCAAATTGTGTCATACTTTACTGTAACTGCTACCCCTGGTATATTTTGTGTATATATTGTGCAAAGTAAAAAGTAATTTGAGGTGGTGCGTCGACTGGATGTCGAAAAGTTATTAAGTAGGGTGTTATTTTGCTATATTACTCGCAATAAGGGATAATTAAATAATTATAAAAACCAATAGGAAAGAACGGAAACTGCTGAGTAATTTTCGAAGTGTTGAAAAACTCATATAGGATCTTGATAGAAGTCTTACCTTTTGATGATGGCTTGGATAATTTCCACGGCATCATTTTTGTCGAAAAACGGGCCGTATAACGCAGTAAGTATTGGTTTAACTGTTGTAGACCACTCAATGTTACCTCCCGAGGCGGCCATTTTCGGGACAATTGTTAAATAAAATGTCAAACAATAACAGCTGCACTCTGCTTAATCTGTGGGTAAATTTTTGTTTTTTTCCGCTGTGGTTCCGCTACACTATCAACCACTGAATACCAACAATAACGCTGTGCGCATTCGGTGGATATAGGGTCGGTCCTCAAAAAAAAAGTTTGCCAAAAAAAAGCCCAACAGGGTGATGGGAAATTCAAGCCATCATCAGAATGGCTACTTTTAACTAAAATAAATCTGTGTACTTTAAAATGAATAATTGGTGACCGAGCCCGGATTCTGAGTATACCATTAGTCTATTTTATACTCCTTGTCAGTACCTACCAGGATTTTCCCATAATGCCACTTACCTATCAAGACATGACGCTTCGTAAAATTCAGCAACACATTCAAGACCACTTTCACATTGAAGCTTTATTTTACATTGTCGTCGTCGGGGTCATCTGCACCTGCAAGCGAGGTGCAGGTTTTGAAACTGGGTCTCTTGTCCCAGCACCTTGTCCGTGGGCATATACCCCCGGGTGACTTTTGCCATTGAGGCTCTGGGGCTGTGTTGCTCCCCAGCTTCGGCCCGCCCAGGAGGACCAGGGTGTCCTTCCACTGCGCGGGCACGTGGAGGTGCTGGTACAGCAACTTGGATAGTGGGAGGAGACTTCACCTTGGTCACCTCTCCTGATGAGAAAGTGCGCGGCGGTGAGGTTCCTGAGGAACTCCACCGTCCACACACGGCGATGTACGGCTTGGAGGGCCTCAATGACCTCCGCCGTGCTTTGAGAGACGGCGGGGATGAGACTGACACGGGGTGTGGAGGTCACCCCGCCGCCACCAACAGCGGGCTCACGCGAGTCAGGCTCTAACTCGCGTGAGCCAGCTGTCGGTGGCGGCGGCGGGTATTTTTAGAAAATCTTTGAATGCAGAATTACTAACTTTTAAAAATAACATAAAGTCTTCTTTCAGCAAAATACCCTATCTACGATATTTAAGGTACTTTCCCTTCATGGCCCATAACTTTGGGACGCCCTGTATATTCAAGAGTGCAGAATATTTCGCGAGCTAAATCGCTTAGCCTAGCATGATCCCATACTGACTTTTCCAATCACCACCCCAGACCCTTCTATTTCGCGTTAAAGCTACATTTTATTAAAATTTTGTAATTTTCATGCTATTAAGGACAGTACCTACACACCGTTACCGATAGAAATGACCACTTTTAGGTTCTAGGCTTAGAGAACAGTAAAAAGTTTAGGAACACAAATAAAATTCCGGTTAATCAACCAGATCTGAATTAGCTACCTGCGGTGCCCGTGCCCCTTAGCCCTTGGCGCCGAAATTCAACGCAAACATTGTTGTTAAAAGAAATATCCAATTAGGTATCGTGGAATTCCAAGTTTTGTTAATTCCAATTGTATAGGTAGGTATGAAGTAAAAGAGTCACTAGGAGTGACATTGATTTTTACTTTTTTTACAATAACCTAAAGTCGTCAAAGTATAAGAAGCCCGTTTTGACAGCTACAAAAACCATAGAATCTAACCTAGTTTGAGATCAAAAACATTAGAAATCTATGAGTAACTTTTCGGGCCACAAAATGTGTTTTTTTTTCGAGCGTTAAATAATATGCCAGAATATGTGTCTTTTTCTGTATTTGTTAGAGTAAATTCAAAGTAAAATGCATTTTTGTGTAGCTGTCAAAACGGGCTTCTTACATTTTGACAACTATAGATTACATTAAAGGTATGTGTTGCAAAAGTGAAAATTAAAAAATCGGACAAACTTCCAGGTAATAATCGGAAGAAATCGGGAGATTTTTTTGTAAAAAAAAACATCAATATCTTATGCTATTAATTAAAGTGATTTATTAAAAATATTAAAGGTGCAGTAATTACTAGTTATTCTTTTTCATATCACTTCTTACTTGCTCTTTTTGGAAACATTTTTTGGTTAATAATAAAATTAAAACAAGTTTGGTTATTTTCTCCGATAGGTACATCTTTTTGTATGGAGAATTGATTCAGTCGATAGTTTGTTGCGCTGTTTAGTTTTCATTAGATTGATTGACGTAAATATTCGTTCCACGTTTGCAGATGAGTGTGGTAAACTCAGAATATTAAAAACAAACGAACAAATATTTTCAAACATTCGTTAACCATCACCGCATTTCAAGCTACTAACGCTTGCCCAAAACTCTTCAGTGGTTTCACTAAACGACGCAATTTCTTTCGTATTTCGGAGCAAACGCCATTCTGTGTCAATAATTTGATAATTTTTCCCATCTAATTAATTTGGAAATTGTCTACATATTGGTACGATTGACGACAGTTCACCTTTTTTAACATTTTCCGGGGAGAATGCCCCCAAATCCTTTAAATGATTATTTTTAATCGGAAATCTTTGTATGATTTGATCACACGCTTCGATAAAGAATTGCATGCATCTCGTTTGGAATAAGTGGATTTGTTCAGGAGTCAAGCTCTTATCTGAAAGCAAAGTGTTGATGGCATTTGCTCCGTAATACACATCTCCAATATTTACAAAGTTACGCGGACTATTAAAGTCGACGTTCTCAAGATTGTTTTTTTCTAAATAGTGTTTTTTCAAAAAACAATCGAACAAAGTTCTCAAACTATTACAAACGTGCGAATACAGAACATGTATTCTCGTTGATTGAGATTGCATTTCTCTATTTAATTTATTGAAAATCGGTAACAAAATCTAAAAACTGAAGAAAGAATACCGTTACTGGGTCGTTTAATTTGTTTGAAATATTTTTAGCTGTAGTAACATCAACACTTAGTGAACCATTAATGAAAAATAATTTCTCTTGATATAGCTGCGTGTACTGACAGCCTCGTTTGACAAGGATGTAATAATTTGCAAAATAATTGAAATTCTTTAAACTCTGCCGATCTTTTGGGACTAGAAACGAAATAATTATATATTTCTCTTACAACTTCCTCAACAAACCGAGGTATTTTACTGCAAGCATAAGTCGCACATAAATGAAAGGAATGACAAATACATTTCATTACTACGTCAGCTTTTAGTAAAGTCATTACTGAATGATTACGTCCCATTATAACACTTGCACCATCAGATGCAAAACCTATGAGATTTTGACGAAATGGAATACCATATCGTTCAAAAGAGTCCACAATGCTTTTGTGTAATGCAGTAGCATCTGCAGCCACAACTGGGAAAAGTCCGAAAAAAAATCTCCTATGTGATTTTTATCGACATATCTGACGACTAAACAAAGATGTTTGGTAGTACTCCTATCCGTGGACTCGTCAATTATCAATGAGAACTTAACCTGCCGCAAATCTTCGCAGAGAGTATCAAAGCTTTCTTGTCCGATTACATTATCTATGATTGCCTGAATCCTGGGGCGAGAGCACTTTATATTTTCAGCCACTTTTGAATCTGGACAAACTTTTTGTATTAACTTGCCCAGGTGGTCAGTTATCGCGTAAGGCAAGTTGTGTTCAGCGACAAACCCAGCAATCCGAATTTCGCCTGAAACAAGTAACATAATAAGATAAATTTATTTGTAAAATATTATCATCCAGAAGAAATTACTTATTTTTTTATTTTTTTATTTTTATAATATAATATATTGTAATATATTAATATTGTAATATAAAATACCATGCTGGTAACCCTGAAATACATTGGTTCAGTTTTTTTAATTTATCCCCAAGGGAAAGGCAAACAAAGGCCTCCACTATGACAGCCAAAGTAAGAATGGATTTTTCCTCTTTTTTTCAATTTTGTTACACAGCTAGTTTGGTTTGGAAACCATACAATGTTATAAAAAATGTAGGTACCTACCTTCTCTTATTTGATGTTTGAATTGAACCAACAACGTCGATACCAGAAGATATGTTAATATTCTTATTACAGCTTCGGCCATGTGCGTAGTTTTTCCCTTTTAGACTTTTATTTAACCAGTTCGAGTATTCCGGTCGTGCTTCCCATTCCTCTTTAGTATTTTTTTGCTTAACTCCAGTACTAGTACCTGGGATATTATTAGAATCATCGGAGTCAGACATCGTAAGTTATAGAGCACAAAACAATTAACACAAAACTTTTAAATTTCCCTTGTAGCAACTCAAAAAAAACAGTACGGACGAACGAAACAATAAAAACTAAGCATACCTACATAACAATAACTAACATCACTCTCTCTCACTCTCCCTCAGATTCGCCAAAATCCCCAACTGATTCCCTACTAAACAATAATAAACTCTATTGTAAGGCATTACGGTGTAATATGTTTTGAGGGTTTGAGAAGCCGTGTAAGAATATTTGGGGGATCCCCTTACCGGTGCTTTCACAGACTACATAGAGAGGGTGCATTGTTTTAGCAGTGTTACCAGGTCATCTTCGGTGTTGTCATATTTAGAGTGCTAAATACAAGATTGCCTAAATAATACTATATTGTAATCGTTACTTTAGTTTGCATCACAGAGAATATAATCTGGTTTGCATTGTAAAAATTCGGGAGACCGTGTCGCTAAATCGGGATATCGGGAGACAATAGACAAAATCGGTAGATCTCCCGATAAATCGGTAGCTTTTGCAACATACATTATGAAAAATTTCCAAGTGCTGTAGACTCCAAAGGAGCACACATACATAATGAATATTGTGCGGACTATATGAATATAATATTCGTTAACCTTTAATGTTTACTGAGCGTGTAACATAGTTTTAATTCTTTTACACTATTCTGTGATATTTTCATATTAACAGAGAAAAAACTTGGTGATGCGAATTTTCAATTTTATTTTAATCATTTCTCCATAGGTATGTGTTCTGTGCCATAGGTTTGTTTCTTTTAACATTTCCAAAATGACTGAAAATGGATCGAGAAAGCGAAAACATTCTAAAGAAACTTCTTTTGACCCTCCGCCGCCTCCAGGTATATTAACATAACCTCTAAAAAGTGGTATCAGTTTCGATTTTTTTGTAGAATACACATGGTTATTTTCCAGGGCGCACAGCTACATCTCTTAACATTAAGTGCCCCTATTTGGATACCATCAACCGACATGTCCTGGATTTTGACTTTGAGAAACTGTGTTCGGTATCTCTAACTCGAATCAATGTCTATGCTTGTTTGGTGTGTGGAAAATACTTCCAGGTGAGTTTAGCTTATCTTTTAGCTTCAACAACAACTTGGGCCTGAAAAGACGGGGCCAAGCTGTTGAAAATCGTCTTTACAGGACTTCTGAACAATTTTTGTTTACCTACTTAGCCTTTATTTTGTCCCACTGCTGTGCTAAGATCTCCCTACCTGCCGTCCACCACAATTAAGATATTTTTATCTCTTTTTGTACAAAAAAATAAAATAAACAGAGTTAGGTATTTACTTTGGCAAAGATACACTGTAGACATTCATTGAGAATGCATTTGGGGAAAAGCCTATAGTGGGCAGAGGTGGGATGATGATTTGCTGTTAACTGTTACAGGGTAGAGGAACAAACACACATGCTTACACTCATTCGGTGGCCGAGAGCCACCATGTGTTCCTTAATCTGCACACATTGAAGTTTTACTGTTTGCCAGACAACTATGAAGTCATTGGTAAGAACTTGTAATATAACTATGTGCTACTAATAGTATAAATGTGAGTTTGGATGGTCATCTATTCTTTCCTATCATAGGACACTTGCCATATCACCATTTCTGTTTTGCTACAATAATGCATTGGGAACATCTTCTAAATTGATAAGTGTAAAAGCTCACTTAAGTTTCACCTGACCTTTCTTCAACAAGCTTTATAAATACAATGAAAATTTTTTTTCTAGACTCATCTCTAAATGACATAAAGTATGTGCTGAATCCAATCTTCAATGAGGATCAAATAACCCACCTGGACTTTAACACCAAGATGAGCAGAGCCATTGACGGAACAATGTACATGCCTGGTATTGTTGGCTTGAATAACATCAAGGCTAACGACTACTGCAACGTCATATTGCAGGTAAGTTTAAAGACTTCTTATAAAGAGGTTTGAGTCTTCAGATGAGTCTTGAAGGCATTGATCAACCAATGCTCAAGCATATATTATATCTTCTTCCTAGTCAACAATTACTTTGCATTGAGAACATAATTATGATAATAATAACTTCCACACAACACAATCACTTGATCTGGTCCCAATCTAGGATACCCTGTGCTTTGGTAACCAGGCAAGGACATCACAAACATGGAAATACACCCAGACTGAGGCTATTTGTACAAGTATACGGCGGCCCCCAGTCGAACCCACTACCTCTATCTTGGTAGTTAGCGCCTTAATGGCTCGTCCAAAGGGGCATTATTCACGAATTTTCGAATTCTGAAAAAGCAATGAACAATCGTAGGATTTTGCTTTCCGTCACTAGCGAAAGAGGTACCTATATCAAGAACCTGCCAAATGGCAAACCCCGGTCTCTGCCCAGCCCTCTGGAATACAGGCGTGAGTTGTATGTATATACCTATGTATGTCTTTCAGTATACAAAGCAATGTGATGAGTCTTTCTTTACCGATTTGTCGCTCCAGATTTGGGAGTTGCGCCGCCAGCAATCTCAACCCTACCCATATTTCTGTTCCCCAGTGCCTCTGCCAAGTGCGACCTCTCCGCAACTACTTCCTCCGCGAGGAGAACTACGCCGACGTGAAGCGGCCCCCGGGCGACTCGTCGTTCCTGCTGGTGCAGCGGTTCGGGGAGCTGCTGCGCAAGCTATGGAACCCGCGCGCCTTTAAGGCGCACGTGTCCCCGCACGAAATGCTGCAAGCTGTCGTACTCTGGTCCAAAAAGCGCTTTCAGTTCATCAAACAGAGTGAGTATCGTCAGACACTGAAACATGAGACACCGAAAGATATTTGCTGAGGAATAATGTAGGTATTTGTTTTGTCAGCTTTGTTGCTCAGCGAGACGAATTCTGAGTGGAAACTTTTAGTGTATCATCATCATCAGTTCCTGATGTATAATTAAGAATATTTTACTCTAGCTAGACAATGCAGCTAGCCAATCAGGAAGTATCGAACAGAAGTGGTTCAGTAACTATAAGAGCGGCACAATAAGATGCCGACAGTTAGCCTTTTAAATGAAATGTCTGGAAATGACAATAACAAAGCAAATGGGAAACTAAGGAGTGCAAATAGATCCACAATATAGTCGCGCCTCAGTAACTTTGAATACTACTTAATATGAAATGTTGAACACACGTCAGTCAGTGATACAATCATAAAGCAGACTCAGTATGTACTTATATTAAATTAATGGAGTTGGCAGCATAGGCTATGGAAACTTTAGTACTGCTGATATTTAGATGGTTGTTGTGCATATTAATTTGTCTCCACATATTTTAATAGATAAGAAGATAACAAGCGTCGCCTTTTACAGGTGATCCCATCGACTTTCTGTCGTGGTTCCTGAATTCCTTACACATGGCACTGAATGGGACGAAGAAACCAAACAGCTCTATCATTTACAAATCTTTCCTTGGTCACATGAGGATTTACACAAGGTGAGATCGCAGTTTAAGGGGCTGCTACTTTTGGTATGAAAATTTGTGTTTTATTACATTGGCAGTGAAGTTAATCATAGCTCACTTTCACATGAACCCTCAAGATCTCTTGCAAATCTCGTCTACAACCGGGTCTAGCCTATATTATCTACTTTATGGGACTTATTGGCCACCTTCTACTCTTTTTATCGTTATTGTTTTCTGTACTAATATTTTAAAGAGAAAAAGTTTGTATGTAGCCTCTAATCTCTGAAAGTCATATGAGGATTTACACAAGGTGAGATCGCAGTTTAAGGGGCTGCTACTTTTGGTATGAAAATTGCCGATATTGTTCAGTTGATGTGTTTTATTACATTGGCAGTGAAGTTAATCATAGCTCACTTTCACATGAACCCTCAAGATCTCTTGCAAATCTCGTCTACAACCGGGTCTAGCCTATATTATCTACTTTATGGGACTTCTATTCTACTCTTTTTATCGTTATTGTTTTCTATACTAATATTATAAAGAGAAGAAGTTTGTATGTAGCCTCTAATCTCTGAAAGTACTTATCCGATTTCAAAAATTCTTTCACCAGTATTTAGAATTGACTTTCAGAGTGGACTAGACTATAGGCTAATCCGTTACGTTATTTATAAGTTAAATAATTTTATTTCGTCAACAGAAAACTCCCTCCTCCAGACGCCGAAGAAGCGGCGAAGGTCGACCTCAAGAGCGAGGAGTACAGTGAAATGATCACAGAGTCGCCGTTCCTCTACCTGACTTGCGACCTGCCACCCACGCCGCTCTTCACGGACGAGTTCAGGGAGAATATAATTCCTCAGGTAATTCGAATAACCATTTGTGAAGTGGACCAAAGAAGTCATTAGAGTTGACATTTAATATGCAAATCTACGTCGAAATTAATAGATTTTATAGAATTTTTGGTGTTCTTCCTAAATATTTAACGTTAATATAGGACAGCTGATCACTATTTCGAAATTATTTGCGACTGTGAGCAGTGGTGGGTTCACGATGAAAAAGAAAAAATGTCCTCTCGACTAGTCTACAAACTAATTTTTACACATTGACTTTCAGGTCAACCTCTATCAATTACTATCAAAGTTCAATGGGCAGTCCTCAAAGGAGTACAAGACTTACAAGGAGAATTTCTTGAAGCGATTTGAGATAACGCAGCTGCCCCCTTACCTCATATTGTACATCAAAAGGTTTACAAAGAACACCTTTTTTGTTGAGAAGAACCCTACGGTTGTAAATTTTCCTGTCAAGTAAGTGCAGTGTATATATTTTCAAAGGATCTCAAGGCAAGACCTACTGTTCAGTTTTCCCATCTAAATTAAATGTTAATTTTGTTGGTTGCTCCGGCAACACAATCCCCTCTTATGTGATTTCCACTTTATTTATCGCGCACCACGAAATCCCCGAACTAAACACCTACAATATTAACTCGTTCTATTTTGACAGGAATGTCGACTTTGGTGATATTCTAACGCCAGAAGTGAAAGCGAAGCATAATGGTAAAATAATTTACGAACTAGTTGGAAATATATTGCATGATGGGACTCCAGAGAAAGGGACTTACAGATGCCACGTTCTTCACAAACCTACGCAACAGTGGTAAGTTGAGTTACTATAAAATACACAGATGCCCTCGGGTTGATAGCCTCGAACGAATAAGCAGCAGCATTAAAGCTATTAAAGCATCTGACATCCGCGTCGCTCGCGTATTCTTAACAAATTTAATGATTTTATAATAATGACAAATGTGGTCTGTAGGTAATAAAATTATTTAAAATGTTTTTTTAGGGTTCCGTACCCGAAGGGTGTCAAATGGGACCCTATTACTAAGACTTTACTGTCTGTCACCAGGCTGTATCTCATGAACCGTGATAGCTAGGCAGTTGAAATTTTCACAGATGATGTATGGCCGCTATAAAAACAAATACTAAAAACAGAATAAAATGAAAATATAAGGTGGGCTCCGATACAACAAACGTAATTTTTTTGCTTGATATTAATAACGGTTGCCGTTTGAAACATTCACAGAATATTTAGTTCTATATTCGCTTCAAAAGTAAATAATGAAATTAAAATTAAATAAATAATTAAGGGTGGCTCCCATAAAATATACGTGATTTTTGCCGTTTTTTCTCGATCTTTGCGTCTAATGTTGTATAGATAATGGTACGGAACTCTTCGTGCGCGAGTCCAACTCGCACTTGGCCGGTTTTTATGCTAGTTTTTTATATAGAAACATGGCGTAAGAAGTTATTAATTTTAGTAGTTATTTCTCAAATTTATAAAATATTGATTATACTTCCTAGCAACACCATTGACGCTTTTTCTACGAGATATTGGCGATTGCGTGTTTTCCACCGTTTCGACTGCGACACGGGGTTTTGGTCTTACAACTCCTGAAATTAATGTAATCGTAGGATTTTTTCTATATTTTTACAAATGTTTTACATAATATGTAATATGTAAAACATTTCGACAAACATGTACATAATATGTAAAACAGTTTTGCAAAAATTATTTGTAAGAATATTATTCAATCCGTACCTCAATTTCAAGTCTCTGCAACGCTTGGTTTTAAATTTAAATAAAATTATACGCGTTTCGATGGCGCGACCACGTTCAAACCCTACCATTGCTTTGACAAATTAATTCACGGTTATGGGAATCGACTTTGACAAATTTTTACAAAAACTTTGTAAAAATACGCCGTCGCCGAGCAGTCGAATCGCACACTGTCATATTCAACGTTCAAGTCGTCACGAATGACGCACATACAGACTAATCAACAAGACAGGGGCTGTTTTTTCGTAATGCTTTGAATTCAGGATATTATCTAATATAGATTGTCATTCGTTTTTACTATCACATACATTGGTTTTATATTTGTTTGCCTCTTTGTTACAGGTATGAAATGCAAGATCTGCATGTAACAAGTATCCTGCCTCAAATGATTACACTCACTGAGGCTTACATACAAGTATATGAATTGAAACAGGATTAATTTTAATATAATAATACTAAAACATACCTTTGTGTATTTAATTTATTTAAATTGATTATACAAATCCCCTGTGTAACTGAAAGTTTATGGGTTCAGGCAAAATTGGAATGCCTCTTACACTTATTACAATAACAAATAATCTTGCATTCAGACAATGTTACAAAATATATTACAAATTCCATACATAATACAACTGATCATTGCCACAAATATCTCTGTTTATTTCCAGTTCACAAATGCTCGAGAAAAATCACTTTATCCTGTGGCTAGTGACTCTCTCCCTTTTTCCCAGCCACTCTTTTGAACTCTCCCATATTTGTAGTGGAGATTGGTGAGCCATAGAAGGCTAGATGATCAATTTGGGTGACCTCGCCACCAGACTGGTTATCTTTGATAAACAATTGGATGTTTTGTACACTCTGGAACTTGACAAATTTCAAAGGAATGGGGTTGCCTTCTAAGTCGTTTGGAGACAGTCTGAAAAGAAGAAAGAGTTGTATACAAGCAGTGTAATGTTTATCTTGCTGTACAATTTGTAATGCACTTAGTATTGTGCCATTAAATCTCTCTGATGTGAATGAGGTAGAAAATACTTACTCCAAGTCCTGAACACACACATTTGAAGAGGCCTGATCAAAGTCCAGTGTTCTCGGCTGATTGATGAACAACTTCAAGAACTTTGGTCCCTTGTCAGCTGGCGCCTTCAGCTTCAGAGAGTGAAGTTTCACCGCTTGGTTGAACGTGATGCTGATGATGAGCTGTTCATCACAGTCACTCTGCAGGTAGCCACCACCTCCTGTTAAGGCATGAACCATTGGGTGGTTGTCAGACTCGTTAAGACACTCACAGTCATTCTTCATAATGAATGTTGCCAGATCCATCTGAAATAGCAAAAAAAGGTATTTGATTATATCAGGGTAGGAAATAAAATATTTAGATCACCTGTTATTTTTAGGCTCACTCTGTAACTTACTTAGTAAGAAGCAAATAAATTAATAAAGTATTATTATTAATGAAAACATCTATATGAAATAATCAACTTACATGGCCTGCAACAGCAGTGTCTTCATCACCGGCATCATCAGAACCATAGTATTGTCTAACTTTACTCTCTAGTGTGGCAGGGTCGGCTCCCTGTAGCCGGTCAACTCTTGTCTGCAAAAAAGAAAAAATACTCTTGCTAAAAAGGATATGCAGGTTGTAGTGATAACATTAGAAGCAGGAATTACTGACGGAGCATAAACTGACTTTGACTGAAAAGCGGTGGTAGCCCAGTGGGTAGAACAATGGACTCTGAAGCGGGAGACACAGGTTCAATTCCCAGTGCTGGCGTGTACCTATGACTTTGTTTATTTTCAAAGTTCAAAGCACTTATAGGTGCTGGGCAAGCTTACTCCATCTAAAAAAACAATGTCTCGGGCACTGCAGCGTGAGTGATGGTGCCACTGGACGCTGTATAAATCATCTCATTACGTAGATGCAAAGGCCAAAGTTTCTAAAGTTACTTACCCGGTTTCTAAAGAATATGAAAGTCGGCATAGCGCTAACGCCGTGAGCGGTTGCAGTCTCAGCACATCGATCGACATCAACTTTTAGGAACACGGCTCTCGGAAACTTAGCTGGCAACTGCTCGAAAAACGGAGCAATCCGTTGGCAGGGCGGACACCTATAAGAAAGATAAATGTGAATTTAGCTGACGAAATAAGGCGATGACTTAGAAGTTTTGATTGTCGCCAGGTTGGTTGGTCTCACCAAGTAGCTGTAAAGTCTACAACGACAAGCTTAGTTCCTGCGTTTGCCATTTCCGACTGAAAATGAGCTTCATTTTCGATAATTGTAGCTAAACCCATGGCTCCGGCTAGAATTAAAACTGAATTCAAACACAAAACACTTCGACACGAAATGAATGATATTTCAAAATGGTTGACATTGACAGATAAAGTGTTGTCAGAACGTAGTGCACTCTTTCCTTGCAGCTTCTAAATACTTTCCATCTATCATTTATGCTGGGACGGTACCATTAGTGTATATATACCTACTTAATTAGTTACATTAGTGTATATAATAAGCTCGCCATGTACACTTTAATTTTTCTGTAAATGTTGTGTTTTATTTATGTGTTTTATGTGTGCAATAAAGTATAAAGTATACTTTTTTCATATCTGAACAGTATAATGATAATGAATATTTCTTCAAATATATTGAAATAGCAAACTTTTTGGAAAAAATATCATTTCAGTATTTTCTTTTCGAGCTGGCAACTCAACTATGACAAAGTGCGTTCAGAATGGTCCTGTAAAAATAAAGATATTAAAAAAAAAAAGTGCGTTCAGAAAACATGAATGCGTTCAAATAAAAAACACGGCTGACTCAGTAAAAAACTCCTCGCCCCTTTTACTCCCTCTTTCCCCGAAAAAAAAAACCTCTTACCCCCTGTTTCTTATATAATACTCTTAGTTAAAGTAAGAACAATTTACCAATTTGCCTTTCTCTTGCACCATATTTTCGTTCATATTGTGAGGTGAGAGTGATAGTTATTCACTCCCTTTCATGATATTGTCAATGATTTAGTAGCTGAATGCCGACTTTCTGCAAAATATCTATTATTTGGTTACTATTACAGTCGAATCCAAAATATCTATTATTTGGTTACTATTACCCGAATACCTGAGTAGAGCGCATCAACTTGTATTGTACTACCTAAGCGATTATATGTATGTAGGTATGAGGCAGTGAACGTAAGTGAGCGGTCCGTAGTTCTTCAGTTCACTCAAAGTACTCTATGAGTTCACTGTTCTTACCCTACAAATTAGGAATGTGGCTTAGATACAGCACACACATCTTTGCGAATATATGTCAGAATATCAACCTGTAGTACATAGGTACCTAATTAAAATAGTGAACTTCTAGTAAAGTGTAATCTGAGCCCTTAGGCTAAAGCTTATACCGAAATAGCTTTTCAGCAGACCTAATAATTATATTCCAACCAACAACGGCGTATTTTGCTGGCGGCGGGCGGCTTATCCGCCGGGCAATTTACCCAGAGCCTTACAAATAGCTGCGATTTCTTTTAATAAACACTCGACACTGTGAATAATTCCTATAGCAAAACATACGGACTTTTGCAAAACTTACACTGACAAAAGAAATAAATAACAATTTTAACGCTCGTAGAAATAATACAAGCAACATTTTTCAACTAATACAGCCAGCACGTCAGGCTTGACATGCGTGCTGAACTCTACCCAGTTGCTTTACGGGTGACTTTGCAACAAAAAATAAAGGTCGACCCGGTATCGACTGTAAATGTTCATGTCAGTCTGTATTAAAATTTAAAAACAGTGGGCTAATGTTTGAATACAGATCCTACTGTTAAAATAACATGACAGACAGGAATGATACCATGTTGTAAGCCAATTATTATCAAATCATTACCTAATATTTTTAAACTTTGTTGCACCATTTTGCTTACCAACTACCCAGCTATGCCATTGTCTCTGCTACCGAGGCTCTTAGAGCTATCACATTGTTGCGACTAGCAATACTTACATACTATTGAACCAACACATTGTATTATTGAAAATATTTTCACGGGCCTCGAAGTCCATAGTCGCTGTAGTTACATTTTCAAGTAGCAGATCTAACAACTGAGAAAACAGGACTCTTCATTTCTGTCTCTGACATAGAATAGTCCTGTGATCTTGCACATTGAAATGTCGCAGCTTTTGAATATTTTCTTCTTGTTACTGATGTGTAACAAAGAATTATACGCGGCAAGAAATGTATCTAATTACACATCTGCTTATACTCGCGTTTCGACAAGTTTAATAGTCAACTGGATCAACGAGTTACCGAATTATGAAGTGGACTTGAAGGAATATAAGGACGCCTTGAATAACATTTTGTTCTTTTTTAAGGACTATAGGAGGGATATGGACATTAGCGTCGCCTTCGGGCTGCGTTTGATAAGAGGTAAGTAATAATCATTTAATTTTTGCTTTACCTAGCTATGAGAGAAAACCGATTTCTGGGGAACTATAGGCCTGAGGACCTTTATCACTTTACCAAGGAGCTCCATGGGGCGTCGTCATCATCATCATCATCAGCCTATGAGGCGTCACCAATGAATATTAAGTCATATCTTCGTTTACAGATCGTGTTTGCAAAAAGTGCAATCGTCTTTTCTCTATCAAGTGAAAAAATACTATTTTTTAGAGCTCACGTCCGCGAATCTAAAGCAAAAATCGTAGGACTATAGATAGCATTAATGCTAAAACCGACCAAGTGTGTCGGGCCACGCGCAGTGCAGGGTTCCGTAGAAAGAGAGGGTTTTATCTGCTTGACAGAACAACAACTTCATCAACGTAATTTTTCGTGGATTTTTTACGAAGTTTTCCTTTTATTTTATTTTTTTTTCTTTTATTTAGTTGGTCGCCTATTACTCATTAACGGACAGACGGACAGACGGACAGACGGACAGACGGACAGACGGACAGACGGACAGACGGACAGACGGACAGACGGACAGACGGACAGACGGACAGACGGACAGACGGACAGACGGACAGACGGACAGACGGACAGACGGACAGACGGACAGACGGACAGACGGACAGACGGACAGACGGACAGACGGACAGACGGACAGACGGACAGACGGACAGACGGACAGACGGACAGACGGACAGACGGACAGACGGACAGACGGACAGACGGACAGACGGACAGACGGACAGACGGACAGACGGACAGACGGACAGACGGACAGACGGACAGACGGACAGACGGACAGACGGACAGACGGACAGACGGACAGACGGACAGACGGACAGACGGACAGACGGACAGACGGACAGACGGACAGACGGACAGACGGACAGACGGACAGACGGACAGACGGACAGACGGACAGACGGACAGACGGACAGACGGACAGACGGACAGACGGACAGACGGACAGACGGACAGACGGACAGACGGACAGACGGACAGACGGACAGACGGACAGACGGACAGACGGACAGACGGACAGACGGACAGACGGACAGACGGACAGACGGACAGACGGACAGACGGACAGACGGACAGACGGACAGACGGACAGACGGACAGACGGACAGACGGACAGACGGACAGACGGACAGACGGACAGACGGACAGACGGACAGACGGACAGACGGACAGACGGACAGACGGACAGACGGACAGACGGACAGACGGACAGACGGACAGACGGACAGACGGACAGACGGACAGACGGACAGACGGACAGACGGACAGACGGACAGACGGACAGACGGACAGACGGACAGACGGACAGACGGACAGACGGACAGACGGGCAGACGGGCAGACGGACAGACGGACAGACGGACAGACGGACAGACGGACAGACGGACAGACGGACAGACGGACAGACGGACAGACGGACAGACGGACAGACGGACAGACGGACAGACGGACAGACGGACAGACGGGCAGATGGGCAGACGGGCAGACGGGCACACGGGTAGACGTAGACGGGCAGACGGGCAGACGGGCAGACGGACAGACAGATAGACGGACGGATATGACGAATCTACAAGGGTTTCTTGTTAACTACGGAACCCTTAAAACGGTTTTGGCATTAATACTACCTAGTCCCAGGTCCTTATTCCTAGGTTCTCGGTCATGGGTCCTAAAAATCACTATTTACACGATTGAGAGAATAGATAGAAATACACTTTTTTAAAACGATCTGTAAAAGAAAATATGTGGGTTTTTCCATAGGTGGGCGTATCGTAGCCCTTTAAATTTACTTACCAACTTGCTTCTTATAATTTTCAGTAAATTTCAAGCACATGTTGGCTTACATGGGTACCAAATTATCGTTTGCTGAAGAGACCTATATGAGGGGGGTCTTAGACCGAGTTGACCACCTAATTCAGTACTTCAAAATCACGCTTGCCGATTCTCATCCGAAGTACAAGAAAAGTAAGAACCGCTCTCAACTATTTAATTTTAGGATAGGAAGTTTTTTTTTATGTAGCCTATATACGTCCCACTGCACGGAATAGGCCTTCTCTCAGAGAGTGACAGAGTACGGGCTTAATCACCACGCGTGACCAGCGTAGTGAGGTGCGTAAACGCCTCAGCGCAGGAATAAATTAATGACATTCACACGGGCATAGGACGGTACAGTTATTGTCCAGGTCGGGTAAACGATCGGTAGGCAGACCAGCGACCATATAAGTCGATGACATTACTAAAACCGTTGGAAATCAATGGATAAGACTGTCAGGGGAACGAGAGGGTTGGTGTGACGGAAAAGAGGCCTATACCCACAAGTGGGCTCTATTCATGTGCTGGATAGATAGACAGATCCACAGGACGTAATCGCTTGTTCTCAAACCTAGTGCAATCTAAGCGGGCAAGGGCATTACGAATATTGAAAAACGCCTAGGCGTCTCAGTCTTTACTCGAGCCATTTCTAAAAAATGAATGTACTGTAATCAACACAGGGTTACGAGAGAATCGAAGTCATACCCTCTTAATAATTCAATGAGGCACTGAGGCTCTTGGTGTCATCTCACGGTACGACGTTAGAGTAACTAGTAGGTACTTTACCGTTGTAGGTACACACATCAAAAAAAGTTTGTGATCAATAGCATAAGCTCCTATAATTCTTTAAATTTAACTTTATCAAGAAAAAATCTATGTTGTATGCTTTCTTTAAATAGGAATACCCTGTTTGAAATTTAAATATAAAACTATTTTTTATTATTTATTTAAAAAAAATTGAGCCATTGAAAATTGAAAAATACTGTTTAATTAAACTTAAACAACAATTTATTATTAAAAGGTTAAATTCAATATAAAATAACTCCTCCCCTGGCTCGAACACATGCGGAGATCCTCCTGGGCATGCTGAGGATCAAGTTATCCAGCATTTCTTGGGGTAACCTATCCCATTCTTCAATAGCGGCTTCCCTGAGCTCTGGAACTGTCTGGGGACGTGGCTCACGGTTCCATACAGCTCGTTTAAGAGCATCCCACGCGTGCTCTATTGGGTTTAAGTCGGGCGAGCCGGCAGGCCAGTCTAAACGTGTGATATCGTATTCTTGAAGAGCAGCATTGACTCGTTGAGCTCGATGTGCGGGCGCATTATCATCGACCAGTACAAATTGGTGCCCATGGTTTACTCGGAATGGTCTGACGATATCATCAATAACAACTGCTTTGTACATGTCTGCTGTCATGTAGCCCCAATACGGGATCAAAGGCGTTCTAGCTCCAATCATAATGCCACCCCAAAAGGACACCGATTTTCCGCCTTGCTGAACTGTTCCAGTGGCAGTTCTTTGTCTTTCACGGTCGCCTGGTCTTCTCCAGCCACAGACACGTCGGTTATCTGGATGAGTGCTGATTCGGGATTCGTCAACGAAGAGACAGTTTTGCCAAATGTTTTCTTCCTCACCTTCTTCATTTTCCCGAAGTCTAGCCCACTGCAATCTTCGTTGTTGACGTTGCCGGGAATTGAGCGGAGCTCGCCAAGACCTCCGTGCTCGTAATCCAGCGTGGTGCAAGCAATTGCGAACGGTCTGCGTGCTAACTTCAAGCCCAGAGGCAGCCCTGACTTCTGCTTTTATTTTAGTGGCGTTGATTGTTGGATCACGGGCTGCCAGCAATCTAATATAGCGCTTTTGGACAGCTGTCAAAACAGTTGGGCGACCGCTGCGGGGTCGGTCAGCTAAATTCCCCATTCCGTGGTACCTCTGCAACGTAGCCACGACACAGGATTGGGATATAGCAAGTCTGCGTGCTAGTACTCGTGGTGTATCCTTCTTCCCTCAAAGTTACTATTCTTGCTCGTAAAACCTCTGATAATCCTCTTGGCATTTTTTCAATCACAACTTTCCGCAAAAAATATCTTGAATCGGTTATAATTTACTAAATCAGATTTCTGAATGAGCGTAAGCTAGGACTGAAAGCCTTTTAATATGAAAAAACAACTGAACGGTGTCATTGTTTTGTGTGCTAATTCTTTATTTTTAAATAAAGAATCTAAAAAGAAGAAAAAATCATAATATAATCTACAGTAACAAAAAAGATTTCAGTTTTTCAAAGTGATCGCAAACTTTTTTTGATGTGTGTATGTTGGTATTGTATTGTTTTTCGATATGAAGTACTTTCATCACCATTACTTTTCTTCTATGATCACGATTTTCGGCAGTTGCCGCTATCATCACAGCCACGACCCGGCCTTGGGTGGAGCGTATGAAGCAATACGATATGGACCTGTTCAAACTGAACGTGGAACGCTCGATGTCACTGAGCTGGAAGCGCTACAAGGCTATGATCTCCGACGTTAATAAGACGATGCCTTCACCGATGCTATCTGGTAAGAAACTTTATCAATAAAGTCGAACACATTTGGAATTCGGTTCTTCTATTTATTCGGTTTCATCGTTACGTAGGTAGTTCCAATTTTACAGAAATGTGTCCAAAATGCGGGCACTACGGGTGAAATCTTTCTTCCCAGCTTTCGTTCCACATGGATGTCGGGTTAGCTTTCCTTGTTTTCTCTCGAGGTTATTACATTCTGTGAGATCTTCCATATACGAGTAGGTACCTAGTTTTCAGTCTTCCTCTGGATCTACGCCCAGGAATTGATAGACGTAGTAGGTACTTTGTTACCCATGTAGTCCGGAGGCTTTCGTTTCACGGGCCCGAACCAATTCATCTTACTCTCTTGCACTTTATCGGTGATGCTACGCAGTCCGAAGCTTCCTCGCTACTTTTTAACCGACTTCAAAAAAGGAGGAGGTTATCAATTCGACGCGTATATATATTTTTTGGCTATGTTCCTCCATAACTCCGTCAAATCATAACCGATTTCGACAATTCTTTTTTTGTTCGAACAGGTATAACATCCCATTGGTCCCAATTTAATTTGGTGAAGATCTGATGGAGACTTTCAGAGATGGAGAACGGAACTCTTCAATGGACAGCAGTTAATTAGCCCTAATGGGGCCCATCTTTTAGTGACATCCGTATGTTTCATAAAAAAGTGTAAAAGTAGTCCCAACTTAATTAGGTGACGTTCTGGTGAAGACTTTCGGAGATGGAAATTTAGAAAATGAAATTTTAAAGTAACGAATTAAGTAGGGTAAATTATGGTTATAGGGGACTGATATATTTCTCTCCCGCTTCCCTACTAAAAATTGAAAAATAAGTATTTTTAAATAAAAAATAAAAACCGACTTCGAAAAACTACAGCACTAAAAAGTTAGAAATAATTTAAATAATTAGAAGTATTTATACATGTAGGTATTGTAGAAGTATAATTTGTAGTCGGTGCCTAGTTTCAAGACCAGCACATATATTTTGGGCACCGGCTCCAAATTATACTTCTACAATACCTACATGTACATGCGGGAGTATTGTTAGAGGAATCAATGGCGTACCTAATGCTAAAAATTTTAAAGCAATTATAATTTACATACGTTTGTACTAAACATTTACTTTCCAAAAATTATAAAATATCTCGGAAAATGTATCTCTTTTAGTCAATTACTAGTTATTACAATTTTGAAATTACTTACATTAGTCAATTACTAGTTATTACAATTTTTAAAAACATAAATTAATAATTATAAGTAAAAAAAAAAAATTATATTTCGTCCAAAGTAATAAATCAAGATGACGAATAAATTAACTGTCAAACAAACCGCCCCGAGACATACTCGAGCCAAAGGTTCCCATAACGCCGGCAGCGTTACCCCGCTGCACAGCGAGAGAGATCCTCTGCATCAAGTATGCCCCAGAGCGGTAGTCCATGTATAAATACTTCTAATTATTTAAATTATTTCTAACTTTTTAGTGCTGTAGTTTTTCGAAGTCGATTTTTTTTTATTTATATATCAAAATGCTGGCAGTAATCATCTATCACTTGTATTGTACTCAAGGATGTTCTTGTACTTTTTCAACTTTGTAGTCTTTGCTTTGGGATTTTACGTAGAGGTTGCACCACGCGAGATCATACAAAGTACTCACTGAATCGGCGACGTCGTAAATTCAACTAAATGGCTACTGACAGATAATTTTTTCCTTTAATTATTTTGTTTCTCGGTTTGTGGTGAATTTTGCGGTCTGCTAATTATAGCCAGGCAGTCTGTAAAACAGCAACTATGCTGAAAACTTGTCCTTTTCATCACGAATCTATGCCTTTTCTTATTTGTAGACTTTTGTTTGAACGCTCTGGCTGAAGATATGCCGTTTGGCACGGAGTTCCCCCAAGAGTGCAGACTACCCAAGGACTGCATGAACAGTCTGCTGAAAGGCACTAACTATGGATATGCGCTCGCCCACAGGTCAGTTATGTAAGGAATTAAGTAGAAATAAATGTTGTCTTGAGTTGTCTCGTATAGCAAGTGACCAACCTACGCCAACGGGATGTCATCATCATCTATCGCACTGAAATTTATCTAAACGTATACTATAATGTCCGGAACACAACTTGAACAAGAATCCCCATAGTTTGCGATGGTCACTCACAAGCAAAAGCCAATTTAATGAGACCCGAAATGCTGGCCATTAAACTTAGTCTTATCTCTCGGATTTGCCGTAGGATCGTCATGCTACTCTTTGCAAACTTCGGGCGCAACTGCAACGTGATCTCGTGGAAGGAGGATGCCAAGATGATCAAAAGGTTCTGTCAGCTGGCCAAGCGCGAGAGCGAGTACATCGTCGACAACCACTACGGGGCACCGGATTTGCTTATGGAGTTCAGTGGGTACCTACCAATACTTTTATTGCAAAAACTTGTTTTTGAGTGTTCTCTTGTAGATCACCGTAGGTAAGTTTTGAAACGAACACAAAACCTGAATGCTGTCGTATTAGAATCGACAATTAAACTAATTACAGTAAGCAAAAGTCTGAAATAGTTACTCAATGTAATTTTTCTCTCAATTTTTAAAACGACGCGACTATTAGGTAGGTATTAAAAA
Organism: Yponomeuta evonymella; assembly: GCA_963969515.1. NCBI lineage: Eukaryota > Metazoa > Arthropoda > Insecta > Lepidoptera > Yponomeutidae > Yponomeuta > Yponomeuta evonymella. The sequence continues at coordinate 4,632,639 of OZ018347.1, forward strand.
TTAAAAACTAAAATAGATTTGTAACTGTTGCTTATTCGAAGTGATTTAATTATCGTTTCTAAAGAACCGGTTTCAATAACACTTAATATTTTAGGCGAGACTGAAAATCAGCTTAGTATCTAGGAGAACGTACAAGCATAAGCTTCTAATTGAATCTTCTTCACAGCACTATTTCTTCAAATTTCATAGGAGGCATCTGATATCTAAATCATTAACGTAACGTCCCAATTCCAGTCGCTCTCTGCACCACACAAGGCTTCACCCAATTCATGAAGCGGACCTGGTTCCACCGGTTGCTTCAGTTACAAACAGCCCATGGCTGCTTCGTGGAGACCTTCGCGGAGCCCATTTACATCGCCAGCCGCAAGACGAGCCGCAAGTACGTGCACGGGGACCGGCACCAGGTGGATAGTTGTAACAAGCACACCACGGTTGTAGCCTCAGTATTGCTGTCTGCAGCCATTAGGTTCGTCTTGGAATCCTACTACTGAGAGCTGATTGCGTAAAAAACTGACAAACGATCCAATTCAACAGAACGTAATCGTCCACTTCTCGATCTAGAAATCTCCCCATTGGCCATGGCACTCCTTTCTATCCTTGATCGTCTACATTCAGCCATGATCGGCAATCTGCTTCAGATCGTCGGACCTACCAAGCTGGCAGGCGACTCTAGCTGGATTTGACTCTCCGTTGGTCTAGCGCTTGACTACAAACAGTGGTCGTGGGTTCAATTCCCACTGGAGGCCGCCGCACTTGATTTGATTTGGCCTCAGTCTGGGTGTTTATCCATGTTTGTGATTTCCTTGCCTGGTTACCAAATCACACAGTATCCCAGGACAAGATGTTAGTTGCTTTAGGGTCAAGTTTATAGTAGAGAAAATGGCAGCAAAAATGCTCCACTCTGATCTGCCCAAGGATGTTTTATCTGCCCCACCTGCCAAGACGAGCTAAGCGAAGCGCAAGGGCACTACCGCCTTTTCTCGAAGCGCTTCGTCATTTTTAGGGTTCCGTACCTGAAGGGTGTCAAACGGGACCCTGTTACTAAGACTTCACTGTCCGTCTGTCTGTCTGTCTGTCTGTCAGGCTGTATCTCAGGAAACGTGATAGCTAGGCAGTTGAAATTTTCACAGATGATGTATTTCTGTTGCTACTGTAAGAACAAATACTAAAAGCAGAATAAAATAATTATTTAAGGAGGGCTCCCATACAACAAACGTTGTCTAAAGACAGCTCTCGCCATCTAGCGGCCATCTATGTGACCTTCACAGCGCCGATGTCATGTCGTTAAATGTTAATGTTAACCGCTTCTTGTTGGTTTCTACAGATGGCGCTGTTCTTAAATTCAATCTTTGTCTGATGTTGTATAGATAATGATACGGAACCCTTCGTGCGCGAGTCCGACTCGCACTTGGCCGGTTTTTCAAACCCTCATAAGTTGGGTTTGGTTTGTACCAGATAAACAAAATTCTCAGGATATGATGTAAGTAGTAGACTCATTAAATATATCGACGCCTTACTGCTAAAACCGACTATCTGCATGAAATGTTGTTTCGAGAAAACTCGAGTTTAAGTTTTGGATGTCTTTAACTATATGAAAACTTGTAATTGTGCATGATTAGTTTGTGTTTTTGTTTCCGTTATTTATTCATTAATAGAGATGAGCAAAGAAAGTATCTAAATTGTGAAGACAAATAGGTAAAATTCAGCGTTTAACTGAAATGGGTGCTGCAGATAACCGGTTTTGCCTGTAGAAAGCAAATTTTGCTATCTTCTGATCTAATAGGTCTAGACTGAAAAATCTTATTTGTTTAGCTGTCTTTTTAATAGTTTACTGCTTGTGGGTAATTTAGGTTGTTCCAAATTCGATAGAATTTTCAAAATTCTGCAATAAGTACAATGTAGCTGTCACTTAAGTGGTTTTACTTGCAGAGGATTTTTTTGATTCTCGCTTAAGTGCACAAAACTCCATAGTAAAAAGTCGTCCTTACTTAACGCATAAAAATAACCAAAAATCTTCAAAACTATAAGTCCAACCAATTTGAAACTTGACATGTATAAACTCTATGGCCTTGTGAGGGTTTTCAAGAGATTAGTTATCAAAGATTCATCCCTGGTGGAAGAAAAACAACAGTTGAAGATTTGTTAGGGAATTTCATAGTTAAATAGTTTCATTTCATTTCAAACACTAGCGGTTCGCTAGTTTTGTATATAAATGTTAAAATTTAATTGCTAAACGAGTTCAAAAATAATGAATTTATAAAAAAAACGGCACTTTTAAATGTGGATAACAAAGACAATATTAAATAACTAAACCAAAATTAACACGCCTAGCCCTAAGACAGAGTCTTGGTATCAGTACCTTTGCAGATCTCATTTTTTTATTTGTAATATACTGTAAGCCCTCTGCGCGCGTTTTTGGCAACATTTCTCTTCCATGCACCCGAATTTGCAGCGCGCCAGCGTGTTAGGGGTTTGATTAGTCTCCAAACAAAATCAAGAATATCCCCATCATTGACGCAATATTATCAGATAAATTATTTTTCTCGGTGTTCGCAATTACATGCTTCCTACTTGTGCTTGACTGTAGTGACGGTTTTAGGTCAGGTGACAATTCTGGGCAGTTTTCCATGTGAGAATGGACGCTTAGTTTGTCTAGCGTGATTAGGTCTTCATCGCTATCAGTTCCACCGACAGACCTAAAGTCTGGCAGAAATGGTTGGTATGTGGGATCATCATTCGAGTAATCGCCACTAAATAAGTCTGAATCCGTTTCAGAGACTCGCCTGTTTGGTCTGTCGATGTTTACTGATGGTTGATCCGAATACAAACTGATGTCTGACCAAACACAATCTGGCAAAGCATGAACCGACGGTGGAATGCTGTTGTCACTTTCATTGGTGCCTTCAAAAATCTGCTCCATATCATCAGCAACGAACTTCTGACACTCATTGAGCTCGGAGGACCTTGAATTGCTATCATCTGAAATAATATAAACTAATCTGTATTCTCACGTATAACTACGTATTGCTATCAAACTTCTAAAAAAAATAATGAAATCTTGGCGGTTGAGATCATATGGTTGCACCATAGTGTCAGACCACAACACTACGATGCATCTTCACGCCATACACACTAAAGAGAGCCCCTTCAGTATGACCGGAAATTTCTCATCAATACCAGCAAATCTTAATATGGAGCCAACACTGAAATCTCCACCAATCCGGACTTGGCCCCCGTGGTGAAGTATGGCCTATACCTTCCTGAGGGAAGAGACCCATGCCCCTTGGTGGAGACATAGTGGGTTGATGATGACTGAAATCTCATAAAAAAAATCAGCTGTACTTTTGGCGGCGTAGGTATCGAACTTTTGTATGGAACAGCTGATATTTTTTTGAGATTTCGTAGTTGATCCCATAGTAAAAGTTGCTTGTATTGATGAGTAAAGGGACCTCCTTCAGTATGACCGGACATTTCTGAATCACCCGGTATACCTGTTTTATTTATTCGTTTTGTCTGTTGTATATTTAGTTTTCTTTCTTTTGTTGTGCATATTATGTTACTTATCTGCTTATTTTTTTTCTGTGATGTATCTTGTTGGTATAATAAATGTATTTCTTCTTGTTCTTTTTCTATACTGCGAATTAAAATCATGCCTATCACATGAAAATTTAGGTAGGATCCTTTTAGGTAACTTGCCCTCGACTCCAATATGAATTTCGGTGCTGTGCGATCATTTAAAACAAATAACAACATAAATAATTCCAACAAGGTTTGTTAAATCATAGTAGGTATCGCAATAACGTTCAGTATGATCGAAGCAAGACTTTTCACGGCCTTACAACCCCGTAGGAGCAAAGATATTATGACAATCCGTTATGCGTACTGATTCCACACTTTACTTGTCATTCAGGTCTATAGTTAAGAAACATTTAGAAATAATTTTGCAAAAACATAACCTCACAATTTAACATTATAATATGAAGACATCAATTACTTACTTTGCGTCGCGCCACTGTCACCTCCTATTACAAATCTCACAAGTTTTCTACTCCTTGCACTCATAATACACGATACTATCTAGGTAATAACTGTCAATACAAAATAATTTCAATACGCCGCTCAACTTGGACGCGTCTGCTTGGACCGTGTACGCGCACTTAAGCGGTTTTGCCTCTATAACTTTTTTACGCCCGCTACAAATAGTGGTACAAGCAAAAACGATTATATTGTTTTTAAATGGTATGAGCTGTAGAAAATTTTCATTTGATGCCCAGTTCTTGCTTCTGCAAGTACCAGTCATTATCGTTTTGTTTGTTTTTACAGTTAAACCGCTAATTGTCATCCGTAATTTCAATACTGCGAAAAGACTTTATGTAGCTGATAAAATGTTTTTCTTGTAGAAGAAGACAACATTTGTATATGTATGTTAGGGTTATTGGTTTCTGCCTGTACCAATATCTGAAATAAGGCTCATAAGGGCACTTACAGGCACTTTTAAAAAAAAATAATTTGTAACAAAGCATCTCATCAAAAAAAGGGTTCGACCATTATGTAGATCTTGAAAAGTAGATTCTGATGGTATATATAACTCAGTTTTGACAAAAAGGGCACTTTGTTGGTTTTAGCAGTAAGGCGTCGATATAAAGTTTCAATTGCGTAGCTCTTATAATTTAGATTTTATTGATATCTTAAAAATTCCGATTTCGTCACTGACACTGATCATCAACATTCTTAGGGTACTTCCTGAACTCCTAGAATGCTGAAATTGGGTATGTTTAGTACACAAACAACAAAAAATACTAAATCTTGGAACTTTTACCCCCCCTAACCCCTTAAACTAGGGATGGAAGTTTGTATGAGACTTCCGCAAATATTAATGCTAGAGCTCGGAAAATTTATATAAGAACTCCTTGTTATAATTAATAATAAAATAATATATTTCTCATGAGTCTTATTAAATCACCCCCCTCCCTTTAAATTAGGGAATGGAATTAAGCGCCCGCAAAACGCCTAATAGTCCCCGCTGTAATGGATGATGAGGAAAATCGTTGTAGAGAGTGGGCTATGAAATAAAGACGACCAAGTGCGAGTCGGACTCGAGCACCAAGGGTTCTGTACTCGCGCCTGGCCGCTTTTTATTATTTGTCGTTGGAATATATAATAAGTCCCACAATCACAACAAATTTGATGCCCGTATGTATTAACGTTTTTACGATAGAGCATAAACAAAAAAACGGTGAAAAAACACGCTTGCTGTATGGAGACCCGGAGACAAAGGAGGCAGAGTACAAGGTCTCGTTTGGCACCCTTCGGGTATGAAAGCCCAAAAATGCACCTATCATGTGCAAGAAATACACACGAACAAAAAAGAAAGAAAAAATGAACAATATAAAACATATTGTCATAGCTACTTATAAAAAGAAATGAAATCCCACCAAGAACATTTTGATGTAAAATGTTGCCAAGACGAGACCATGTAACCCGCACTGTCGAAAAGTTATCAGAACTCACGTAGAGCCAAGGTTCTAACTCTACAAGCCCTAGCGTCACAAACTCTGCACTTTAGTCAGAATATGTGGCTTAGTTTCTTTTGCGCTTTAAAGCTGAATATTTCGCAAACGGAACTCTAAATCGAAAAATGGTTTTACTACACTTAAAATATTTTTTGACGACCAATCCAACTATACCCCACGCCATAGTACAGGCGAGAAAACAAATTGCATCCCTAATTGAGGTGTAGGGGAGGTACTTACCCTATTTTTTTTTTCAGATTTTATTTTACCGTTTTGTCGGCGTAATTAAAATGTATATCTGTGCCGTATTACAGCTTTCTAGTACTTATCGTCTCTGAGCTAGGCCGCGGACAGACGGACGGACGGACGGACAGACGGACGAACGGACTTGTCGACTACGGAACCCTAATAGCGATTAAATCGGCCCATCCGTTTGGGAGTTATGATGCCACAGATAGCGGCATATCGTTATGTACTTCGTGCCATTAAGATAAGATACGTATATTCTCTTAGGGTAATCTTTTATTTACCAAAATACCTACACATCGATCCTTACTTCCGATTTCGATAACACGGCAGCATACGCGTCAACCTAATATAGCCTCAACGATTCACTCTATGACAAAAAGTGTTTGTGAAAAGTATGAAGATGGTAAAATAACTAACAGTTTTAGTGTACATGTTTATTTTGTAAATCTTCCAGGTAAAAAGTTACAAACGAAGTAGTACATAAGTAGTCGAGAGGGAGTTTTGGATTATATTGTCGTAGTCGTCTCATTAAAAGTCGTATCCTTAAAACATGTGTGATTCGTAATGGTCTCCGATTAATAGAACTGCCTAATATCTTAATTCAAGCAACGGGAGACTAGTCTACACTAAAGACCATAAACCGAGAGACCAGTTTGATAGTTCATTTGTACAAATGTTGCTATAGTCAGGCTAGTGCTGTTGTTATCGATATTTTAAAAATACGGCTTTTGTCGAAGACTTAATCAAATTAATTTAAAATGTGCCATGTATGTACCATACTTCGGGAGGCGTTTGGCTATTGCAGGTGAAGTCTCTGAATTCTACAGACTAGAACTGGTGAGGGTGCAGGTGAGAAACTTGGATTGACGAAACTTACGAGAGACACGTTTGTGTGTTTTCTGAAGCCTAAAGTGGAAGTATTTAACAGTTTCAAATACGTTATAACTATTGTAGAGCTTGAAATTAACAGGGAAGTAAAGTGCTTTTTACTTCCTACCTTGTACTTAGGGAGCTTATAAAACTCATCTATTGTGAGGATTAATTTTATAAAATTCGCCAATTTTTACAACTTAGCAAACCACATAGTTTAGTCGATATTGATTATCGATATCGACTACGTCACTATTTAATTTTGTCTAACCCTGGTAACCCTTTTTCTGTCACTTAGTTATGAAACTAGTCTCTCGGTTTATGGTTTTTCGTTTAGTTACGATGTCATAAAGATGGCGGTTGAGCGATGTGGTTTTTGGTTTATTTCTCGGGTTCTCATATCATCATAAGCAGCCTATATACGTCCCACAGTAGAGCACAGGCCTTCTCTCAGAGAGAGAGTATTTGATTAATCACCACGCGAGCCCACCGCGGATTGGCGATTTCAAGCGCTGCTGCTGAAACTCAGGTTTCCTCACGATGTTTTCCTTCACGGTCAGCGAGTGGTATTGCTACTATAACTTCACAAATGGGTTCTATTTTCCTAAATTTCCCATGTGAGTTATCATTGTAACGCTAATAGCCGCAAAATGCTTATTTAATGATTAGCTGACTTGGCAACAGTGCCGGATTAAGCCAGCGCGGGGCCTGTAGCAAATTTTAGCTAGGGGCCCTTGGTTTGCTTAAGGTTAGCATAGTGTAGGTATAGTATGCAATAAAACAAAACTGACAAATAAACCTATATAATACCAATATGAATCTTTTGCAGCAGAATCTGGAATGCTAAGATACAGATCTTTTGATCTACTTTAGCCTCCAGGCTTTCCACAAATAGTAGATTCTTTTGCTGTGTATCATTTATTCAATGTTTTTTTATATGTGAATGTATTTTGTGGACAGAAAACAAACAAATATCTTATCTTATAAAGAAAGTTAACATTTTTCTTGAATTTTTTTTTACGGTCAGAAATCGGGGCCCCCAAATGCGCGGGGCCCGTAGCAATTGCTACTCTTGCTACGTGGCTAATCCGCCACTGCTCGGCAAACGTTGTTCAGCCATATTAATTAACCTGACCTATCTCAGACCTACCAAAAATACACAAACAATTTAATAAAATCGGCGCAGCCGCGAGGTTTTTATATATTAGAACATAAACACCCGCGATTAGGACTATTTTTAACCGACTTTAAAAAAGGAGCAGGTTGTCAATTCGACGCGTATATTTATATATATATATATCTACGCGTCGAATTGACAACCTGCTCCTTTTTTGAAGTCGGTTTTATATATATATATTTTGGTAGTAGGTACAATACGCGTACAATAGGCATCGTCCTAAATATTGGAAATAGTTACAAATGATACATACTTCATTTTAAAGGTATAGGTAAGGTCGATAAAAATATAATGCCACTTTATTATAAATTAATAATATTAACTGTTTTCTTGTATTTTTGTGAATAAGTGTATGTCTTATTCGACCTTCTAACGTTTTCGTTTCACACGTAACTGCTGAAAGTAGGTTTAATATTTTTGAATCAAAAATGCCAAGATATTGACACTCGGTATTCCATAAAAAAAATATAACCTCTTTTACGTTTGCATAAATTACGAGTCCTTTTGTTTTGTTTATTTAAAGAGTTCTTGTATCTAGTCATGGTCTTATTGGAAACTGTCATCTCGTAGGATCTCAGTTGACGACGTACTTTCGGTTTCGTAGACACTGATTATTTTTTTTTCATTTTAAAAATTAATTAAAGCAGTCCAAATTGAAATATTTAGCCCAGGCTCTCTTTATCTATGTCCCTGAAAAAAAAAAAAAAAAAACGTACGTAATTTTTGTAGGACAATGCCCATTTTTAGGTAAAATTTTGGTACGCAATTAAATGAAATTTATATTAAATTAAAATTGGTGACAAAACTAAACAGACACTGTCACAACAGGTTTTGGGTTTTGTGATCGCCGGCCTTCCAAGCAAGCCGGAAGTTGATGCAATATTCATGAAGCTTACAAGTCCATTTAAGTCGTCATTGGTCAGTCAGTCAAAAATGTCGCTGCAAATAACGGAATTCTGATTTAAAAGAAATATTACGCATGGTTGACGTGTTTCAGAAAGGAAACTTAAGAGTGTTATTCTACCATCAAAACAAGTAACTTTTTTTATGAGAGCAATTTCGAAATATCGAAAAAAAATGGTATCTGCTGTTTCATTCATTCGCTAGAGCAAATGCTCTCGAATAATTTAAATAATTTCTTAAAATGTAGTAGGTAATGAAAGTTATGTGTGTTGTTCGTGGCAAGTGCCAACTGGATGTTTTGTTTAGGTATTATCACTACTGGCAAAATACAAGTTTTAATGTAACATGAAGTTAATAACACTTCCTATAAATAGAGAATATGTAAGCTTATTACCGTAACGAGGTGAACCGCCTTGCAGTCTCGAGAGAGCGACCTGAGGAAGGGTGGAGCCCCGAGGTAGGTTACTGAGCTAAGAAGTTCCGAGTTCTGTTCGACCTTTTCGAAGGTTTTGCGCACATAAAGGCTGGAAATAAACGGATGCCGCTAAAAAAGAAAAGTTAGTATTTTTTAGATCTAAAGGCGATTAAAAAATGTTTTTTCGTAGAAACCTGCCAGTTTTGGTGCAAAATGAGGCAAAAAGAGAACTTTTTGGAGTATGGTATAAGTCAAAGAGGTTGGTTATGTCAATAATTGACACCTCTTTTCTTCCTATGAGGTTACAGTATGTTGAACAAACTTTGAAAATTGAGGTAACAAGTTCAAGACAGTTACTTTGGTAGAATTTGTCGACATCGGCTGGTTGCTATTTCAATAAGAAATAGAATAGATAGAATAACAATGTTTTTGCCAAACATATATAGCCACAGATTATGTAAAGTGAGGATATACAGGGTTGTTTCTAAAATGCGCAATTCATGACACATGTCGGTTAGAGTTTGCCATTTATAACAACAAATTTTTTCGCCCTACTCGGACAAAAAATTGCGCTTTAAAGCTAAATATTTCGCAAACGAAACCCTAAATCGAAATATGGTCTTCCTACACCAACAATAATTTTAAACTATGTACTAATCCAAGGACTATGGTGTAGGCGAGAATAAATAATTGCCACCCTAATTTAGGTATAGGGGAGGTACACTAAATTTTTTTTTTTCAGATTTTATTCTACCGTTGTGTCGGCGTGAGTAATGTGTATGTCTATGCCAAATTTCAGCTATCTAGTACTAACCGTCTCTTGCTAGACCGTGGACAGACGGACGGACATGGCGAAACTGTCTAAGAATGTATTTCTTTCTTTCTTTAAACTATCCAACGTTATCCTACACTATGGTGCAGGCGAGAAAAAAAAAATGCATCTCTAATTTAGGTGTAGGGGAAGTAAACTAAAAAAAATTTTTTTTTGGAGATTTTATTGTACCGTTTTGTCGACGTGATAAATATGTGTAAAACTAGCCAAATTTCAGCTCTCTAGTACTTATCGTCTCTGAGCTAAGCCGCGGACAGACAGAGGCACAGACAGACAAACGGACGGGCAAGACGAAATTATGAGGGGTTCCTTGTTATCTACGGATCCCTAAAAAAGAAGAATTATTACGGCTTTTCTGCTGCGGGTGTATTTGGCTCCGTGTCAATATATTTTTTTTAATTAGTAGGTTTATTAGTAGCAACGCTCCGAGACCTGCAGGCATCTATTTGTGAAATACCGCATCCTGACACTTCCGGCACTATATATATTTGAGGTAGCTATGTTCGTAAAAAGACACCCTGAGTTGTTTCCACGTTTGTGTGTAAATTACGTCTTCATCACGCAAAAACAGCCTTAGTGGGCAAAAGCATTGTATGTATGGCTCCTATAATATATAATAAAATTCCGACAATCTACAAACAATTAAACACAAATGTATTTAAGACACGGTTCAAAAAACTGCTTATTGACAAATGTTACTACAATCTTAATGAATTTCTAAATGACACATTGTAATGAATTTTTTCTTTTAATTTACTGACCATTACATTAAAGACATGTGCCTGTCTACTTTTTGACCCAATTTGATCATAATAATAAAGTGTAATTTTTGGCTTGACATACTTTTATAACCTTTTTATGACTGATTAATAATTACTGTGATGGCGAAACTCTCTTATTTGCACGCCACCTTCTGGCAAAACATGTTGAAGCAAAACTAACATGACAATGTTATATTTAAGACCATAGTAATGCATGCCACTGTACTATTGACACATGTTTATGCGAATAAATGAATCTTTATCTTTATCTTTATGGAAATATGATGTTAATATGCCTACCCTTTAAATACTTGCTATAAATCAACTTCAAACGAAAAACACGCATTTACAGCTTGACAAAAGAAATCTTTTATGTTCGGGCATGCATAATTTTTAGGCAATTAAAATATTCGATAAGTATTGTAGATTTATCAAATATTTTATACTCGATTTATCGACACGAGTCCGTAAAAATTATGATGGTCATTTGAGTTCTTCTCGCCATGAATTATATTTCGCTCGCCCGAAATAGGGAGTTCAAACTGAAAACCCGTACCAAAATTTTGACCATAATCTCTAGTAAAAGTATAGCACAACGAGTAACATTAAAAAGTAATGATTTTAACCCGTGGGGTAATGTATAATTAAGACAAATAATATAAATTCAATTAAAGAAGGAAAAAGAATATAATCAATTAAAGAAAATAAAATATTTAAAATAAAAATTTGTCAGTTTAGATGGACCAACTTGTGTAGGTATTTCAGGGCAGGATTCAACTAAAGATGAATAGAAACAGAGAAAGAGTGCATGACAAAAAGCGAAAAAGTAATGATGTGGTAGATGAGCAGGAGACAAAACACTTTGACGAGTATAATTATTTAGGCCAGATGGTTTCATTAGAAAACAGGCAGAATTAGGAGATTGATTGGAGATTGGAGTGTAGAAGGCGAGGCCTCTGCCCAACACTGGGGCAGACTAACTAAACGTAAATTTATAATTTTGTAAAAATATGTTTCACACATAAAAATTGTGGGAAATAGGAGATAAAACAGTATTCCAAGTAAAACTCTTCCAATACGAACCAAATGATTGCTGAAGTAGCGGTCAGAACGCGTTGGTGTGAATACGTCCATATAAATCCAGTAGATGACCGCCACTGGCACCGCCACCGCGTTGGTGTGTTTTGTCCTTTAAATTTTTTATGCAATAAAGCATGTCACTTGGGTTTTGTGATATTTTTTTTTGTAATTTATTCAGTAGTTGCGTGAAGTGAGACAAGCAAGATTGATTAAGATCTCATTACGTGACAGTAGTTCGGGTATGTGCTGAAGAATTAGTATTTGACAAAATATCAAATGAGTTACTTTTAAAACGGAATTTTGTATGAAAATACTTGCTTATGACGTTACATTTCGAGCACTCTTTTCATGTTTAATCTATTTAAAAATCGTAATAACTAGTAATTGACTAAAAGAGATACATTTTCCGAGATATTTTGTAATTTTTGTTTTAATCGAGCATATGAAATAATTTATTGTTGATCGTGTCAAATGCCGTATTTTGTCATGCCGCGATCGAACTATGTGTGAACGGTGGCGGGCATAAAAGTTCAATAACATGAGGGCTATAAGTAGGTATTCCCTATCTCTCACTGCATTTGTTTATTATCAACGGAGACGCATGACGCACGCACTGCTTTGAAGATGGTTCTGAGACAACTCTACAAAGTTTGCCGAAGTTATAAAGGTAATCAATAAGGTAATCAATAGTTACTAAAGGAAATCAACAATTTTATCAACACTAGCATTTTATTGGTTTTGCGACCATATGCATTTGTCTACGGGGTGTCTACGGGCAATTTAATTATTTATAGCGTCAGGATGATCAGCAAAGTGATACAGCTATAAATGATACAGCTTCGTGACTATTCAATAGCTTTTATTGCTCAAAATAGTGTATCAGAATTTGTATTAAATTACTTTGATATTAAAAACCTTTCTAGAGGCTAAAAATTCCACCCATGCTGTAAAGAGGCTCAAAATTTCGCACTTACCCGTTAGCTCAGTTGGGAGAGCGCTGGCACGGTTAGCCAGAGATCGCGAGTTCAAGTCCCGGTATGGGCGGAATATAGGTTTTAACCCTTAATAAGGCAAGGGGAAATTATTTCCCACCACGACGTTTTTTTTTTAAAGTAAAATATTGTCTACAAATCATTTGCAGTGAACGAATGAACCACTTACTACAGATTATTAGGACTTTTTTTTCTTTTCTTGGCAAAACTTTTTGCTTATTGGCAACCTTTGACTTATTTTTTTTATGTCAAAGAGTCGGTGGGAGAATTTTGAGTAAACAAAGCGGTGATTTTTCTGACAGTCCGAAGAAAAAACGAGTTTTTGTTCTACAAAAAATCCTGTAAGAACAATTTGATTGCTCTGGTAAAAGGTCTATTCTGATGGTGTTTTATGTGTGTTTTCAAAGGCAATGTAATAAACCATAAACTCAAAAATTGCAAATTTATAGGTGGGAAATTATTTCCCCTTGCCCGATAAGTTCATGATGTTTTTATTGCTAACTAGCTACTGCACCCGACTTCGTTTGCATTTATTTGGTGTTATGTTTTTGCCAATAGTTGTCAGACACAATTTTTTTGTTGGTGGCAAGCACTTGCATTTATTATTCATCTCACCTGTTTATTTCTTCTATTTATTCGTTCTAATGTTTCACATTTTTATCTCTGTCGCACGCTTTTTTATTTACCTTCATTTTTTCCTAGTTTTATAAGCGTAATAAAACATTTTTATTATTCTAAATTGTTTTAATCTTCTAGTTTACACAAATTTTAATAATTTTACAAGAAATGTAAACTAAACCACGGGCTAGTGCTTGTATATGGAAATACTGAAACTGAGGCTAAAAGTACAAAACCTAATCAGGCAAAGGGATATTATTTCCCACCCAAAAACCTAATGCGTAAACCTAATCGGGCAAAGGGATATTATTTCCCACCCAAAAAAAAGCTACTCCCCCCATGAAAACCCCCCCTTTTTATATTTTTTCATATTCTACAGTATCAACTTACCCTAAATCAATTTCAACTTTTTTTCTAACTAGCCTACTGGCTCGCGCCTTATTAAGGGTTAAAATTGTCCTCAGCACGTGTTAGTGCAACAAAAAGAATATAATTACTATAATATTTAAATAATATAAACCTATTTCGTCTCAAATCACTCCATTTGAGGCGAAACAGGTGGCAATTAAGGGAATGAAAAGCATCAAGAAGCGATTTATTTATTGAATGGATTTACTAATAAAAATATATGTATGGTTTGGCCGTGTTAAGCTACAAATCAGTGCGTTTATTTCAAAAAGTCTGCCACGCACTAGCACGGTCGCAGTGGGATGGGCGGGCCGCGGCCACTGCTGATATGATCAATCAATCAATCAATATATTTGTTTGTCAAAAATTTTATTACAAATGTCAACCGATGCTTTATGTGGTTTTTTATGGGACGCCGTTTGGGGCAGGCTTACGATACAGACAGGTATGGCAGGCTCAGGCTTAATTTGGAAAAAAATATGCTTTAACTCTGGGGTTCCCAAACTTTTTGGTACATCCATATGGAACATAATAACTTCAAAAGAGGCTGTTTGAAAATAACAAAATACTAGAGTAAGGTATGTACTATAAACTGAGAATGTAGTTGGTTCAACATTAGGAAGAGCCTCGACAAATGACAATCGATATGTTTAAAATTAAAACAGGCTTGAGAACATGTGACTAAATGGAATTGAAATAATATTATGTACTTACTTACTATGCGCGACTTATTTCCGTAATCAATCAAGACTGTTTTAATTAAATTTGGACGAAGTAAAGGCGTTTTCTTGAATAGGGTAATAGACCCACCGTTGGGCTCGGCTTCAAATTCCATCGCTTTAATCGACGAAGGAACCTTGGGCTTCCTTAACGACAGTTACCTTGCGAAAGTGTAGGTATTTACAATTTAAATAGGTAGTCCAGTCAGGTCGCTATCAATTGCTATTTGCCATAAACAAATTAGATCATATTGGGCAGTTTAAAAAACGAAATCAGTTAAGTGATATTACTTGAATGACCATATTAAAAATGTTTTGCAACGTCCGAACCAGGTATAAAAAAATTAGTTATGTTAATTAAATTATGACGTACATAATTTTGTCGATGGACAACGAAATCTGCAACGACACAGGTCCTATTAAGTTTGACACACTTTATTCGAATTAATGAATGAATGAAAAGCAAGATAAAAAGTACTGGAACCGGTGTGCGTGCATGCTACGATTGATGAATGTTGATGAAGCGAAAGGGGTCTGTCAGGATCGTGGCAAGTGGAAAACCTTGGTCTCTGCCTACCCCTCTGGAATACAGGCGTCAGTTTATGGTCCACATGTAATGACAATTAAATTGTATAATAAAATAAATTACCAAAGAATATTCTGCAAGAAAAGGTATTTAATAGATTTGTAAATAAATTAAAAGATTATCTTATAAAAAAATGCTAATAGAATAATATTATAAATTTATATTGGTAAATAGAGGGTATAGTTATTGTATTTAACAGTATTAGTGCTAAGTTAGATTAAGTTAGTTTGAGTTTTAGGCAACTACTTACCTACCTACTCATATTAGATGCGTCTAATATTATTTTTATTATAAAAACGTAAGACATTAGTTCCCACTAACTATGTTGCAGTGCCCTTACAGGGCACACTGTTGAGGATTATACTATTTATATTAAGACCACATATGTACTACATGAAGCAATAAACGATTGAAATTGAAATCGAAATTTAGTGTACGTTATTCTAACGATTTCAAAAGGTACGATATTAATCTTGATTGATGTACCTTCTACATGAAGGTCATTTACACTCTTTGCAAAATAAACAGAGACCATCAGATATCAATTAAATATTACGATTGGCTGATTCCATCAGAATACCTTTCACGGGTGAACTTTGCACGTTGGCAGGTGATAGGTAAATGTCATAAGCTTCTCAGAGGCGTATAAACGACCCTGGGAGCTAGAAATATGATACTTGGCGGGCCAAAATTTTGGACACATCTTTAGGAAATATTTGAGATATTTAAGTTTGTTTGGTTGGCACCGCACATATTGACTTGTCTTTCCTGTGGGCTAGGCCGACTAAGCTGTCAGGATGGTATAGGTGCTGGGCAAGTCTACTCCATCTAAAAAACAATGTCCCAGGCACGGCAGCGTCCGATTGGTCCCTTCACCTATCTAGTGTGAGTGAAGGTGCCACTGGACGCTGTATAAATCATCTCATTACGCGTAGATGCAAAGGCCAACGTTTATGTTTGATTATCGTATTTGGGAGGAGTGGAGAGCTAAAGGGGAGGCCTTTGCCCAGCAGTGGGACACAACCAGGGCCACATAAAAAAAATCCGCAATAGTTAAATTATTTATAAAAACACGATTCCTCTAAAACACTCCTCAAAGGCAGTTCAAATAATCTGTGGTTACGTCTTTCCCTTTACCACAGACTATTTAAACTGCCTCTGAGGAGTGTTTTAATTATAAATAAACAGTGATTCCACCTCACTCTCAAAACGGAGTTCGCCTTATAACAGGACTTAACTAAAACATGACTTATAAAGTGAAATCTACTATAACCCCTCTGTAACGAAAAGTAACTTTTTCCGATAAGTTATTATTACAGCACAGATTAGACTTTCAAACAAAAACATTGATGTTGTTTACATATCAAAGAAACTTCGCGGTGAACGTTTATTTTTCGAATTTTGTTTCCTACAATCTTATCTACGAGTAGATTGTAGGAAACAAAACTCAACATGCTTTTTTTGCTCGAGAAATAATTTTAATCTGAACAAAAAAATGATCGGCGACTTGATCACACAGAATTTATTGTCTCGTTGTTGCAGTAAAAAAAACCGAGGTTTATCTTCGTATTATAACGATATTCTAGCAGTTTTTTATTGCTTGAAAATGCGGATAAAACATCGTTTTCTAAAAATGAAACCTAGCTAGATCGATTTATCGTCCCCGATACCCTCTGCATACCAAATTTCACGAAAATCGTTGGAGCCGTTTCCGAGATTCAGGTTATATATAATACAGGAATTGGTCGTTCAATCCCACTAATAATAGAATTTTGACGACCGACGTCACTAACACATTCAGTGATAGTCATTTTGGTATATTTTTTACTATCCAAAACTCAGTACAGCTTAAATAAAATAATGATGATTTTACGCACGTTCGCGTTTTTTTTTGGTGCTATAAACCTTAAAAAAATCATAAAATAACGACCGACAACCCTTAATAGGACATTCAAAAGGTAATTTAATGTCGTAAACGTCAAGGGTAATGTCGGAGAACCTCATCATCATCATCAGCCATTTGACGCCCACTGCAGGGCATAGGCCTACATCATGGTTTTTAACCATGAAGGGTTTTGGCATAATCGCCACGCTTGGCAGGCGGGTTGGCGATCGCAGTATGCGGTTGGAATCTCAGGAAGACGCTGCTGCCCTTCTCCTGGTAATGTATTTCCTTAGTCGCCTTCTACGACATCCACGGAAGGAAATGGAGTGACGCTATTCTTAATCCGGCTATTCTTAATCTAGACTAATTTTTATAAATTATAAAAGATATAAAGTGGCCTATGTCCAGCAGTGGACGTGTGCGGGTTGATTGATTTCTTACAGCGTTTTACTTAAAGGGCTTTTAAGAGGGGCATGACTTATTTTTAGGGTTCTGTACTTTAAAAGGAAAAACGGAACCCATATAGGATCACTTTTTTGTCCTTCTGTCTGTCAAGACCCTTTATATTATAAACGCGTAAAAGATATCGAGTTGAAATTAAAACCATATACTCAGGTCTACAGTTCCTTGAAGCAGTGAATTCAAACATCCAAGTTAACGTAAAAAAAGTTACGGCCGTTTATGCCGCAAAAAACGTATATATTTAGATACTCTCAAGGGAATCAAAATTTATAGGGTACTTTCCGTTGACCTAGAACTGAAATTTTGCAAGTAATGTCGCGTAAATGTAAATTTGAGTAAATTTTGTAAAATACACAACGTGACGCATTTTTTCTGCGCCCTCACCCTAGGTCTCTTCTGTGTAGCCAGGAGCTAACGATTTCTCTATATTTCTTCATATTAAGAAAAATATTTGTGGTCAAAAAAAGAAGGTCCGCTGAAGAAGCAGTCAAAGCTTTCAAGTCATGTAGCCTTATTAGACACCTCCACTTTGTAGTGGAATAAATGTTTCAATTACTGGTTCAAGTGAATGGCGAAGTGTTTAAGCTACGCGGTGAATATTTTGGAAAACAATAATGTGTTTTCTTCGAACGACATAACTTAAAAGGCATGCCTCGTAGAATCTGCTTTGTCTCGCTGTTGAAAGCCACGCACAACTTGTACTCAAGTGACATGACATCAATAGAAAAAAATATTTCTCACACTTTAACCGAGTCCAAAATTAGTACTAGAAGGGTCATACAAGGAACAGTTAATGTATATTTAATAAGATTATTAGAATTCACAGCTCACTGGCTGAGTAACGGGTCGCGTCGACCGTGCGTCGATGGTTGACTCTGTTCCTATGGGAGCTGGCACGAATTTTAATTGCTGAGGTGTAAAGGCGTTAAAACGTACGTTACGACGTACGACATTACTTACGTACGTTTGGAGTGATATTGT
The DNA here is from genome assembly GCA_963969515.1 of Yponomeuta evonymella. Classification (NCBI taxonomy): domain Eukaryota; kingdom Metazoa; phylum Arthropoda; class Insecta; order Lepidoptera; family Yponomeutidae; genus Yponomeuta; species Yponomeuta evonymella. The sequence continues at coordinate 4,651,090 of OZ018347.1, forward strand.
GAAATAAATGTAACTTCGAATTCGTAGTAAAGTAATCCACCAAATAGGGCTGCCTGCGGCATTTCAGTGAAATCCAGTCTATTAAAGTCTTATTCAGAAAGATTGGTATCTCTCTTCTTGTTTTGTTAATTTTGGGGTTTATTTGTATTTAACTAAGTTTGAAATCCATGCTGTAGTTAGAATGCTCGCGCCAGTATTATCCGTACTTTAACACGTTAATTATCTCAAGTGTACAATAAACAGTCCACGACAAGGTCTGCGTCAAGGCAATATTAATATTGGTGTGTGGCCTGTACTGTCGTTATTAAGTTTCGGACATCCGCAATTAATCAGACGAGGTGGTTTCTTGACGACGCGACGCTGGCCTTTAGCTTTATTTATAGCAAGCCCTCTCCAAAAGGAAAGTCAGGAATACACAACTATCTTATCTTTATGTGCAACGCTGTCAATAAGCAGAGAGGGTCTTTAAATAAAACGCGAACGCATCCTTTACTATATTTAACAACCCATTCCTTGGAAGTTTTGCAGTCGACAGCTAGTCAACCTTCAAATGTTGGCTTTATTGCAAAGGCAATAAGGATCACTGGATAAGTAAGTAAATACTTAAATACTTATCTAGGGATAAACGAATAAATAGCTGATTGACAGGGTTGTCAGTCATACGATTTGTCTATGGTTAGGTCTGTAAATGTTATGGACCAAGACGTTTTTGGACTAATTCACAACATAGAACTCACATACAGATAAATATATGCTATCAGATAGAGTCGGTGCAAGCCTAAGATTGGTAGAGCAAAGATCGAATGTCAAATTGTCGTCGTGTACATTGAGCGTGTGTTCATTGAGCAAAATACTGCAATAATAGAATAAAATAAAAGCAAGAATTCGTTAAAAAATTATGCTTTGCTTTGCAATAATCTATTGGAGTGTGCTCCAATAGACACCTAAAACAGGACCGTTCATTAAAGTTCATAAGTTATGCGTTGACTGCTTCAATGTACCCTGCCTCTGCGATAGGTAGGTACTGTCTGCGACGCCTTTTGCGTTTGATGTTCGCCCTTATGTCACGAACAATAAGAGGCACCGTAGGGAAGCTCGACTGTCGCAGTACCATTTTGCTCTACCACGCACGCATGATCGTTTCGTTTGCCATTCAACGTACGTCGACAGTGCATTGACTTCGGTGTGACATAGTTCTTTGCTGCCGTGTCTAGACGACCGGGCGTGGAAAACGTTTCTGTTGTCATTCAATTATCTATTTTTGAATCAAATGTAGCACTAAATATTCTGTGAATATTTCAAGCGTCTACCTATTGCCTTTATTCATATCGAGCAAAAAACGGCAAAACATTACGTTTGTTGTATGGAAGCCCCCCTTAAATATTTATTTTAGTGAAAATTTCAACTGGCTAGCTATCAAGGTTCATGAGATACAGCCTGGTGACAGACAGACAGACGGACAGACGGACGGACACACAGACGGACGGACGGACGGACTCACGGACGGACGGACGGACGGACTCACGGACGGACGGACGGACGGACGGACTCACGGATGGACGGATGGACGGACAGACGGACGGACACACAGACGGACGGACGGACGGACTCACGGACGGACGGACGGACGGACGGACGGACAAACGGATGGACGGACGGACAGTGAAGTCTTATTAATAGGGTCCCGTTTGGCACCCTTCGGGTACGGAGCCCTAAAAATCGCGACCATCTGAATCCATTGGCGCCTTCATATAAGAATATAATATACTCATCTATTTTTTTATGTTATAAGTGAACAATGATTAAAATGCTATGTCATGAGTGGCAAAGAGGTCGGCCCCGATACGAAAATATTGTGGAATTTTTAAATTTACAAATAATACTTGGCAACATGTCTTTCTAAAACTATTAAACATTCTCTAATAACTTGCACAATATTTTTCTGTATTTATCAAAACAATGGTAATGAAAATAATAGCACAATATTTTTCTGTATTTATCAAAACAATGGTAATGGACCGTCCTTTCATCACATGAGATTTTTCAGGCCACTTTTACAATTCTCCTCCTCCACAGCGGAGTGTCGTGAATAGCCTCCTTGAAAATAACAATTGAAAAGCATAGTTATAAGTCACCTAAATATTATATTATTTTATCGTCTCACTCCAACATCACCTGAATTTTTGACTGAATATATTAATTAGTTTTAGAATATTTTTTATAAAGCTAAAAGTCGGCTAAAGCCAAAAATATTTTACACGTCACATAACATAAAAAATTTTGGTTTCCTAAAAAAATACACGTGTTGTGACAATAATGTGTTATTACCCTTCCCCCATAGTGATGTTTTCCTGACCCCCCTCCTCTCCTGTTCGAACCTCAGTAATTAAAAGACGACGAACTTGGTACAGTTCCTACATATCACGTAATTTTTTGAAAAAGCTCGATGACGATATATAATAAATAATGTTCACTGCCTTTTTTAACTGACTTACAAAAAGGAGGAGTTCCTCAATTCGTCAGAATCCTTTTAGGGTTCCGTACCCAAAGGGTAAGGGACCCTAGCACTAAGATTCCGCTGTCCGTTGGTCCGTCCATCCGTCCGTCTGTCCGTCCGTCTGTCACTAGGCTGTAGCTCATGAACCGTGATAGTTAGACAATTGAAATTTTAACAGATGATGTATTTTTTGGCTCGATATTAATAACGGCAACAGGTAGACGCTTAAAATATTTAAATGTTGTATAGATAATGGTACGGAACTCTTCGTGCGTGAGTTCGACTCCGACTCGCACTTGGCCGGTTTTTTATTATATATGTTCCCCGGTTACTCGAAGATGCGTGGACCGATTTGGAAAATATATATTTTTCTTTGATTTAAAACCTTTCGAAATTTACCATTTATTTAGTCTACCCAGACTTTACAGATGATCCCATAGTCATCAAGTCAGGATTTGATGATGGGATCCTGGAGAAATTAAGGAAACTATTCAAATTTTAAAGGCGCACTTGAAGTGATTTGGGTGTTTTTTATAGTGACTCGTGCTTTCTGAAAACACAATTTGGCGGGCTCGTAGTGATAGCCACAAAGAATCGTGAAATACATATTTTTTAAATAAAGAATAAAAACCGACTTCAAAACACTAGCTTTCATTCCTTTAAATCATTTCTGTGTTTTTAGTGCTGTAGTCCTTTGAAGTAGGTTTTTATTTTTTATTTAATGGTCTAGCGGTTATACGCTTATCAAACAAGATATTCGTCGGTTCGATTCCCATTGGAGGTTGCTGTACTTGATTTGTGCAAATGGCCTCAGTCTGGGTGTATGTTTGTGATGACATTGGCTATACTCGTACCATAGGGTATACAGGTTTGGGTGTGTCCTTTTCTGAAGCATCTGTATAATGCAAATACAATCACGATTACAATTACAGTTTTTATTTTGTGAGAAATTAATATGCAAAGGTCATTAGCAAAATAACCGAGTACTACTGCCAAGTGAAAAGTACAATCGACAGCACGTCAACCTCTAAATTTTAGTTGCAAAATCGCCCGTAACGCAAAGGAGTACAGTGCATGGATGTATACCATGATGTGCTGACGACTGTACACAAGTAGTTAGTACTGTGATTGTGTTGTGTTGAAATTACACGATTTTATTAATGTGACAAATAGGGCCATGTACCACAACGATGATATTACAGTAAGAAAATAGTTCTGCAAGGTAAAATTTCGCAGATAGTCCCCGTGGGCGCAGCGCAGGCTCATTGTTCAATGACTGCAACAAAGGCGTAGTTTGCGCCTGCGCAACGGTAGGTAATGTACCTACTAATTACATTCAGTTGCCTGTTGCATCGACGACGCGTATGCTGTTAGTCATAAGATGTTGACAAAGACATTTCGCTCGCAATTTAGACGGAGAGATCTAGATAGTCTTTAAAATTAGCCAATAACATTCCGACAGTTCAACGGTCTACTTCAGTAAATATATAAGCGAAAATGACTGCCTTGTTGGCCTAATGGTTAACACCCTTAACTGGTAAAGCAGAGGTCGTGGGTTCGATTCCTACTGGTGGCCGCCGTTCTTGATTTGTGGCAATGGCCTCAGTCTGGGTGTATTTCCATGTTTGTGATGTCCTTGCTTGGTTACCATAGCAAAGGGTATCCTAGTTTGGGACCGGGGCAAGAGATTGTGTTGTGTGGAAGTTGTTATTGTTATTGTTAAAATGGTTTGTCAGGACCTTGGGAAGTGGCCTCTGCCTACCCCTCCGGGATATAGGAGTAAGTCTAAGTATGTATGATTATTTTTTAGTGATGCATAAGCAGCCTATGTACGTTAAGCAACACAGGGCGCGTTCAGTGCATGGATGGGTCGCCGTCTATGCCTAACGCTAGTGGCATTTTTCCGAGCGGTTCCGTGCTTCGCAAGGCACCTTAAGCTGTTGGTGCCGGCTGCCGTCGATAGATGGCAGTCGTTAAGCCAAGTCAGAGGCCTTACTTAGGGCGGCTTGACAACTTCTGACAGTAGACGAGCCACTAGTCTACAAGTCTCCACCAATCCGGACTTGGCCCCCGTGGTGGAGTATGGCCTATACCTTCCTCAGGGAAGAGACCCGTGCCCCTCGGTGGGGACATAATGGGTTGATGATGATGGTACGTCCCCCTGTAGGGCACAGGCCTTCTCTCAGGGAGAGAGTATGGACTTAATCACCACGCGTGCCCACCGAGGATTGGCGATTTCAAGCTCTGAGATATATGAATAGCTCAGACACTCAGGTTTCCTCACGATGTTTTCCTTCACCGTTAACGAGTGGTATTGCTACTATAACTGCACAAATGTACATAACTTAGAAAACAAAGTCATAGGTAGTAGTTTTAGTGAGGTAGTTTTAGTGATGGTTATTTTGAAAATTTATAGACAGGAAATTTGAGATTTTGGGAGGTGTTGCCGACCGATAAAATTATCTACCTACATAATATACGTATAGTCGAAACGAGCGTTAGAACTATATGTTCCGGTAGTTTTATATTTTGGTTGGTTGCGAGAGGGTAAGAGACACCACAGAAAGGCCAATTGGCAATGTTACTACTAAGCGTATCGATGGCAAACGAGGATTTTATCGATTATGTTACTCTACTGTGTTACTCATGCTCATACCAGTTTACTTTCAACTAGGGTAATGTGTGACCTTGAGAGTGTAAAATTAACCTCTGTCTTACCAGGAAGCGTACTCCATGCAAGACCCCATTCTAGTAAAGTCTAGGCACTTGATCCGGAACTAAAGTTGATATAATTACATGCGTTGTTCCAAGGGCTTTTTATTTTATGGTGGCTAATTTAGTAGATTATGGTTCTCGGTAAACTGATCGGCCAATCATGACTCGATGCGAAATAATTGCATTCCATTCCAGCGGTTTAACTCGAGGTGATGTCACCAAAGTGAGAGCATTACAAAACTGGTTACACTGGTTCCTGGTCTGTAATTTAATTTTTCTTTAATAATTAGATTTTTACGGGTTTTTAGCTACTTTTGAACCTCGGAATATAATGTCCTCTATAGGCGATGGGACGTTTATAGAAAACACTATATTCATTATATCTCGTATTGGGTTATTAAAAATATATAAACGTTTACTTTTTTAAGCATTTTATGGTCTTTTTTGAAATACATATAACATGGTATTTGTGAGCCCAAAATTAATTTATAAAATATTGAATATAGATAGATAGAATATTCTTTAAAAATAATAAAAAATATTGAATAATTTGTCGAAATTAACTTTTTTGAGGACGTCAATCACCTGATATGTGATTGACGTGGTACAAAAAAGTTGTCTATGGTTTTTATTAAGTTGCGTGAATTTTGAAAAGTAATACCATCTTTTCGGAAACAATCGTTTGTTAAGTTTCCTGACGTGTACCAATATTTGAAATACGAAAGAACATCTATTGTGTTTGCTCATTATCTAATTTTGTATAGATCCAAGAATAGTTGACCCGTCCCAAATTATTATTAGAAAAACTTGGGTCGGCTTGCAAAACACTGAAGGCTATCAACTATTTTATTACTTGCCAAGTATTTTTCAAATCAATATAAAATATATAAATGAGTAATTGTGTTATCTACCCTGTATCAGCACGCTACGCCATTCGCAATGGTAACCGCTCTACCTCATTAACTACAGTTTACCACCGACCTATTTCCTTTCACGGTACAGTAGAATATAACTGTTTCGTCTCCAATTTGTCCACATTGTTACTTGGAATCTCTGCAGTTTATCGTTCGAAGGCGTAGCCAAATATTCAATTTCAAGCCCACAGCCCGCCTCTTACGCCAACTTAACAGAATTCCTGGGCATCGATTCAGCAACTTCAGCTGGTAGGATGGCACCACTGATGCAATGCCGGCGCGCGGCGTGCGCTGCGGCGGAGTTGCGCAAGCACAGCCTCTTTGACATGCCGTACGCGAAGCTTTCTTCGCGCCAAAACGCCGAATTTGCGCACACGGGGCATGGCAAGGGGATTCTACATTTTAAGTTACCAGTGGTTATAACATTGAAATGTTTCCAAATATTATTATCACGAAAAAATATTAATGAGAATTACTTACTGGCTATGTACCGAATTCGCGTGGGATTTGAACTAAAAATATATTTTAATTCAGAGCGTGGACTAACTATGCTAGTTTTTATTCAAATTCGTTTCATAAGATAACCTAATCGTAAACTCCAACTCCATACTAATTGCTATCGTGAACGTCGGGATTCCGATATGAATTGGTGCCCCGTGGGCGTAATATAGAGGTTAATCGTAGGCATTTTTCGATAGAAGCGATAAGTACTTGAATGGTTCGGCAAAATGACATAAATAGCCATAAGCTGCGTAAGGCACTCGCTTTGTTTCACCTAACTCTCGTAACAGGAGAAAAGCGTGACATCAGTATTCCTCTCACCGTATTGTGAGATCTTTGTGTGACGAATTGAAACAACAGATCTGATACAAGTCGTTGCTGAGGGGTCGAGGTAATTTCCTTGAGCCATAACAGTGAAAAAAATTACACGGCAGACCAACCTTCCATGATATAGGTACCAAGAGATGCGTGCGTGCAAAGCGAAAGTCAGCTTTGATTTCTGCCTTCCGTTCTAGGGTACAAATCTACAGGGTTCACTGAAAATATTTTTTTTTCTTGAAGCACGTCAATTAAAGTAATTTACAACAACTTTTCTATGAGATTAAAAAAATATTTTTTTCAAACATAACATAACATAAACTGACGCCTGTATCCCAGAGGGGTAGGCAGAGACCAGGGACTGCCACTTGCTACGATTCTGACAGATCACTTTCGCTTCCTCAACATTCATTTGTTCAATTTTGCACATTTTCAAGATTTACAAATCTAGAAACGCTGTATGATAAATTACACTAAAACAATATGCGTTGAATAGAATGGGCGTTGCTATGTAGAACTATAATTTACAGGAGGCTGCGACACTGATAAAATACGTTATACGCGAATCGAAAAAAAAAAAAGTAAAATATATATAGGTGAACCTTTTTCTAATATAGATTATAAAAAAAAATAATGACGCACAGAGTAGAAGTATTTTCATTTGCAAGCAGTCCCACATACAAAACTATTTTTATCTACACTCATATCATAATCTTCAAATTAAGAATTCAAAGGTAAACACATATTGACAGGCTTTAAACAATACATAACTTTAAAGAAAATAAAAAAAAAAGTGTAATATAAAGTTACATTAAAGGTCAGATTTTTCACTTTATGTTACAGTTATTTTTTTTAAAGTGTTGCTGTGATCACGGAACAAAACTTAAGTTTTTTTTTTTAATGTCAAAAGTTGACTCTATAAAAAAACCTAATTTCATTTTCGTGGTACCAAAAGTGCAACTAAAAATAAATTTATAATTGAAAATTTTGTTTCATTTCGATATGAGTTTAGTTAATAACCGTAGATTTATGTATAGTACAAAGCTTGTCAAACGTGTTTTCCTTTGATTCCTAACTTTGAAGATTAAGACATGAGTGTAGATAAAGTAGTGTATGAGACTGCACATAACTTGGTATTAAAACACTCGCCAATGCTATTAAAAAACTCGCCAAGGCTCGTTTTTTAAAATCTCGCTCGTGTTTTAATAACCCTCATTATGACAGTCACATAAACTACTATTTCGGGAAGGAAAATAAAAAACAAATGCAGAACCTCCCACTTACCAACTTGTTGATATATTTGCTATAGAACATAATGTCCATGATTGTCTGTCAATAAAGGTTACGCAAGAGTCGAGCAGATGCACACATCAGCTTATGTAACTGATGACATATTGTTATGGAGGTAGCGGAGACCAAATAAGCACATTCTACGTGGTACGTTCTCGGCCAGTGACCAGGTGGCCTAGCATGCCACTGCATACCAATAAGTACGTCTGAACGATTAGCTTTTTCTAATGCCACTGTTCCAATAATTCGAATGTTGGTATATTTAGATATTTGCCAATAATTGTCATAAGTCATAACACAAATTTAACTTGGAAAGTTTCATTGAATTTTTTTAGGCTTCATCAGCCTAAGTTGGTTAGTAAAATGTAACATGGAACTCATATTTGTACTTGTATTACGGGAGTAGAGTTAACATAGCACAGGGTATCCTAGTTTGGAACCAGGACAAGTGATTGTGTTTTGTGGAAGTTATTTATCACAACATTGTAAATCAAAAACAAATTTGGTGTCATGCATACATTTACGTTCAACAGCTTTGACGTTCATTAAGTAAACATTTTGTTGTTATAGTAAATAAAAATTTTTGACTTTGACTTTGACTTTAGATGAATTTTAGGGTCGTGCAAACATAGATGTACCAAAACTTGTATTAACCCAGTGTACTGTTTATCCGAATTTAGTGCTAACAAAATCACAGACAGATAGTAGCGAAATACTCTGACGTTTCCAAAACTTTTTCTGGTAGGTAAGTTATTCCAGTACCTATAACTTGTCGTCTAGACACTTTGTTTACACTTAGACGATTTTTTGATCTTCCTACTCGAACAAAATCGCGGGCAGGTACGTACTACCTAAGTATTACCAATATTGCTACACTACCGGGAACAGAGCCGTACTGCACTACGTCCTTAGTATACATGCTAGGCATACAGAGTTCCTATAAGTATGTTAGTCCAACAAAGAGAGGCAAGGCACACCTATCAAACTTGATACGGAGATTCGTGCTAGGAGGACAGGTAAATAGTTTTGACCATTTTACATCCGAGTACGAGTGTCAATCTGCAACTTCTGAGAATGAGGCAGATGTGTGAAGTTTATTAACAAATGATAAGCTTCAGAAAAATGAGGGAAAGTACCGTGTATGAAAAATGTCAATTCAACCCAGTTATACTTTTTTTTTCCCTCAAACATTCGGAAATAGGGTTTCTATTCTTTATTACAAACAACTTTTCCCAGGGGGGATATCTTTGAAATCGCGAAAAAAATATCAGCTTTATGATCTGCCGCATGTTGTCAGATTCTACTACCTTCTCAGGTCATACACAGCAGTATTTTCTGTAAATTGCTAGTTCGAAACAGTATTACCAGCAGGTAGTTATTAATATGTACGTTTTTTTTTTGCATGCACAATGGAGAACTTGAACTAAAATATTTCAATATAATCGGAGAGACTATGCTAAAAGATAGATAGATAGATAGAATATTCTTTATCGTATATACACCAGGAAAATAAATAAACGTGGTATTTTTTTTTTCTTTTTTTTTCATGCATGCAACGACTAATGAATGTTGAGGAAGCGAAAGTGATCTGTCAGGATCGTAGCAAGTGGCAGTCAGTGGTCTCTGCCTACCCCTCTGGGATACAGGCGTGAGTTTATGTTATGTTATGTTATTTTTTTCGGTAAGACTAATGCTTTTCATAATATAACCGAAACGTTAACGTTTCGGGAAAGTCACGGGATAAAAAATGCGCCGTACAAATTGGGCTCAAACTATGACGCCACAACTTGCACGTAACGCCTTATAATATATGAAGCGTTCATCAATATTTGAGTTATCTTGTAAAATACTGTTGCATTACACGAAAGAGAACGTTCATAATTCAATGAAAAACTAAATCTAATACTGTTTTTGGTTTCATAGTAAATTTATTTTTCGCATTTTTTGTGACCCCAAAAACCCGGAATAAAATATTTTTATCGTTTTATTTTTAATTTTTTCTCAACTTTTTATACGATTTCTACGGTATAAAAGCAATGTCACTCCAATCTAAGTCAGACGCAAGGTCCCCGTTGTGTAGCAAGCTTTCTTCGCACGTATTCTGCAATGTCAGACAGTCGAAACAGAAAACTCTTTCATTTACTTTGCAACTTTGATGTAGAATATCAATGACACTTGCTCAAATTTATCTCATTTGATGGTAGCTAACTGGATATACCAGTTACTTCACATGCGTGAAGTCATGTGTTTAGATCCTGGCATGTTCCATGGACTTTGTTTCTAAGTTACGTACATTTGTGACAGTGTAGTACATGAAAATAACGCATGGAAACCTAATAAAGTGATTATATTCTTTTTGTTGCACTAACCTGTGCTGAGGACAATTTTAAAAACCTATTTAGAGGCTGAGAGATGACCTCATCCAAGTGGTAGGAAGACGCTGGATGCAGGCCACTTCCAACCGGTCTTTTTGGAAATCCATGGAGGAGGCCTATGTCCAGCAGTGGACTTCTTGTGGCTGAATGATGATGATGATGATGATGATTTAGAGTCTAAAAATTCCACCCATGCCCACGGCACGGTTAGCCAGAGGTCGGGGGTTCAAGTCCCGGCAAGGGTGGAATTTTTAGCTTGTAAATAGGTTTTTAAACCCTAATAAAGTGTTATTTATCTATCTTTACCTATCTATCTAGGAGTCCGGGTGATTAGTATGATTTTAGATTTGCTGCAGGTCTGAAAATAATTCATAGCATAGCATGTAAGATTGCAATTTTTTTCTTGTAGCACGCTTGGATGGATAGGTTTTATATTATTCTTAGTTCTATGATGTTAGAACAGATACGATCGACGAGCGGTGACATTTCGCAATGCGCGCTCGATCACTGACATTACTATTGGGGACGCCCTAAGCATTGTTACGAGCTTTTTATTCAAATCCCAGTGAATTCTAGAAAGTGAATTATGTCCGCATGATCCGTCGATTAAATCGACATTTGCTTCTTTTCAGTTAAAACTTATTTAAACTTAGATAGTTTCTCGTGCGTGAAAGTTATAAACCTAATGTTGCTGGAAAATAGTGTTCAGAAATTGTTACTCCTTATTAACTTAATTCCGGAATCACTTATTTAAAGTAATGTGTAGCGATTACGAAAGTTTTAGTTCAAAAATAGTGACTCCTCGTTGGTGTAGTTTTAACACACTTAATTACCAAACCAGAGGTCGTGGGTTCGATTCCCGCTGGAGGTCGCCTTATTTGATTTGTAGGTACAAATGGCCACAGTCTGGGTTTCAAGTGATGTTGTTGTGTGAAAGTTATTACTAGTAAGATGATGACACTTTTAATCTTAAAAACCTATTTATTCCTCAGCAAGGGTTAGTGCAACAAAAAGAACATACTTTTTAATCTTTCAAGACTATGGGTGTGCTGAGACGTCCATAGTGTTAAAATATGGTGTAGAATGTCAGCGTACGAATCGTGTCAGCTAGAAACTGTTCTCGCTTCATGTATGCGACTAAGTCTCCTTGTGTATAAGAACCTATATCTACGTAGAGCTATTTTTAATTTTTATTGTTATATGTATCTATAAAGATTATGAGAGGCTGTTGGTGGAACGATATGCACCAAGTTCGACGACCAGTAATTTCTATAGTAGTCAATCAGAGAGTAAAAGTGTAAAGATAGTGAAACATGATAGATATTGTTGCCGTTTACTTTTTGATTATTGTGCTCTGCTTAGAAAACGTTTTGTTCGCAAGAGTGGCTTTGCATGCAATATTTATCTTCGGTCCGTGATCCAGACCTTTGTAGGTAGTCTAATGGTAGAGATGTACCCCAATAAAGGTAACATAAAACAGGCCCGAGTCGTGACTTAACATGATAAGAGGTGGATCTATTCCGTACCAAATATCATTAAAAAGGAGGTCTCTATGACTGTGTTGATAAGTATTGACCGTGCATTAATGAATGCACTCTACTCAGTTACGCTATGGGTGATTTTACAACAAAAAATAAAGATTAATCAACTGTTAACTGTCAACTGATCAACTGTTGACAACAGTGATGGTAGTCTAGTGGGTAGATCATTGGACTCGGAAGCGGGAGGCATGTACCTATGACTTTGTTTTCTAAGTTACGAACATTTGTGAAGTTAAAGTAGAAATGCCACTCGCTAACTGTGAAGGAAAACATCGTGAGGAAACCTGAGTGTCTGAGCTATTCAAATAATAATAACAATAACTTCCACATAATACAATCACTTGACCTAGTCCCAAACTAGGATACCCTGTGCTCTGATAACCAGGCAAGGACGTCACAACCATGAAAATACACCCAGACATACCTCAGCGCTTGAAATCGCCAATCCGCGGTGGGCACGCTTAGCGCGCCCATACTCTCTCTCTGAGAGAAAGCCTGTACCCTACAGTGGGACATATGTAGGCTGCTTATGTTACGTAAGGTTAACTGTTGACTGCACTTCTAGCGAACCTTTTACTCTATATCTACCGATTAAGGTAAAACGAGATTGCTGATTTCTGAAAAAGGCTAAAAAAATGGTGTGTGTTCCCTATCGATCAGTGGACGTACCTATGTGGTTTTTTAAAAGTCCTGTTGCTAACCCATGTAGTAACCAAATTGTCGTGAACTCTTTGCCCATAAATCACGACTATGTCACAGTAAAAAAGTACCGTTCGTCCAAGGGTCAAGTGCAAGCCAGGCGCCAATGAGGAGCATCGTCAGGCTGCGCACGCGTCACTTCCGTTACACTGCTCTGATATAACTATGACAGTTTTGCCCATTAGGCGTTATGAACTGGGACGAGTATTGGTGTCGGGTGAAGGAGGTCGTGACTTCGTGAGCTAATAGGAACGTGTCGTAGTGAATTGTTGTGCAGGATGGGCGATACAGACACGTTCTGTCAGAATGTATGAAAGTGTGCTGAAGGTTGCGAACTTGCGGTGCGATTATTTGATTTCATTCAGCCGCGGCCCTACTAAGTTGCAGATAAGTCTCCGTAAGTGCGTTGTTTCTCTTAGAAAGCTTATAGGACAACTTCATTTGATAGCAAGGAATGATATACCACTACCTCACTAATTTTCGGAGTTGGTTGAACTAATGACTAAGTAAAAAGCGTATTCAGATTTATATCCTTTCATCGTCATAATTCAATTCAATTCAATTCAATTCAAATATTTTTATTCATTGTAAAAACAGAATGTTTACTTAATGAACGTCAAAGTTGTTAGTTTCACAATTAATGGATTATGTGGAGAAGAAGCTAACAAAGAAACTCCACATTTATTCTTTTCAAAACACGTTTTAACTTAATTAACAGAGTTTTCAACTTAAAATATTAGTCATGAATGTGTTGAACACTAGTCACAATCGTCCTTTAAATAATATTAATCTACTGTTTAATGCCAAACATCTTTGTCTTCTAAATAATTCTTGATGTTATAGTAAGCCTTTTTGCACAGAATGTGCTTAACACATTTTTTAAATCGCGTTGGAGGTAACTCTAATATATCTTGAGGAATTTTGTTGTAGAACCTTATACAGTGCCCCATAAAGGATGTGTTAACTTTTGCAAGTCTAAATAGTGGAAATGACAATTTATGTTTATTTCTAGTATTAACATTATGGTGGCCACCAACATTTTCGAAGTCTTTGATATTTTTTCTAACGTACATAATATTTTCATAAATGTATTGACATGCAACTGTTAAGATGTTGGTTTCTTTGATTCAGCCACAAGAAGTCCACTGCTGGACATAGGCCTCCTCCATGGATTTCCAAAAATCCCGGTTGGAAGCGGCTTGCATCCAGCGTCTTCCTGCCACTTGGTCATCTTTGAGGTCATCTGTCCATCTTACGCTGCGTTTGCCAATATGTGGCCTCCATTCGAGATCTTTTCGGCCCCATCGGCCATAGCCTGCGTGTTATAGGTATCCTTTGTTCTGCGTGTTATAGGTATCCTTTGCGATACGAGTATTTACGATACATACCCAAGCTGTACATTTGGGCAGACAAACGATTAAATTAATAAGAAGTCATAGTAATTAGTATAAAATTTTGTTCAAAACTTGATTACTTAGAAATTTTTTAGGGTTCCGTACCGAAAGGGTACCCAGACTCCGCTGTCCATTCGACCGTCCGTCCGCCGTCACCAGGCTGTATCTCATAAACCGTGATAGTTAGACAGTTGATTTTTTCACAGATAATGTATTTCTATTGCAGCTATAACAAAAAATACTAAAAACAGAATAAAATTAATATTTAAGGGAGGGTCCCATACAGCAAACGTGACTTTTTTTCCATCTTTTGCTCGATATTAATAACGGCAACAGGTAGACGCTTGAAATATTCAAATGTTATATAGATAATAGCACGGAACCCTTCGTACGCGAGTCCAACTCGCACTTGGCCTTTTTTTTAGGTGAAGTTGGGCTCTTACCTTCATGTGATATCAAAGTAAACTCACAACGAACTGGTCACTCCGTGCATTGGTTCCTAACTGCCAGCATTGGTCAATATTACGGAGCAAAACAAAATGTGTTACATACAATACACATCCTTTATTGCATAAACTAAAGGGCACGTAGGCATTCCATGTAAATGGTTCAAGTACGCTGATGTCAGATATTTTTCTAATAATCAAAGAAGTGGTTACGTACAGTAGATTTAAAAATATATATTATGTGGTAATAAAGCTCATGCTCTCTCTCTCCGAGAGAAGGCTTGTGCCCTGCGTGGGATGCATATGAAATAAAAAAAAATTCTTGAAACGTGTGAATATAATGAATCTAGTATCATCATCATCATCATCATCATCATTCAGCCACAAGAAGTCCACTGCTGGACATTGGCCTCCTCCATGGATTTCCAAAAAGACCGGTTGGAAGTGGCCTGCATCCAGCGTCTTCCTGCCACTTGGATGAGGTCATCTGTCCATCTTGTGGCTGGTCGTCCTACGCTGCGCTTGCCGATATGTGGTCTCCATTCGAAAACTTTTCGGCCCCATCGGCCATCAGTTCTGCGTGCTATGTGCCCCGCCCACTGCCACTTCAACTTACTAATCCGCTGGGCTATGTCGACGACTTTCGTTCGTCTACGGATCTCATCATTTCTGATTCGATCTCGTAGAGAAATTCCGAGCATAGCCCTTTCCATAGCTCGTTGCGTGACCTTGAGCCTTCTTATGAGGCCCATAGTGAGAGACCACGTTTCAGTGCCATAAGTCATCACTGGTAACACACACTGGTTGTATAATTTTGTCTTGAGCGATTGAGGTATATTAGACGAAAAGACTTTTCTAAGTTTCTCGAATGCTGCCCAGCCGAGTTGGATTCGACGATTGACCTCTTTCACAAAGTTGGACCGGCCTAGTTGGACTGTTTGTCCTAAGTAGACGTATTCGTCTACAACTTCGAGAGTCGTGTTCCCCAATGTTATTGGGGTGGGCACAACACGGGCGTTCGACATGACCTTCGTTTTGCCCATGTTCATTTTAAGGCCCACACGTTGGGAAACTCGACTGAGGTCTTCGAGCATTATGCCGAGGTCTTCCATCGTTTCTGCCATGACTACTATATCATCGGCAAATCGAAGGTGCATGATGTACTCGCCATTGCGAGTATGCTATAATCTAGTATGGTTATAAATAATTCATTCGATAATGCCCTTTTTACCTAAGAGGTACAGTCGAGTCGACAGCACATCTATCATTACGTATGTGCACTCTGCCACGATGCAGGCGTTCTTGCATTGCAACCAAAAATGTTATGGTTTGCAATTTGCAGTCAGCTGTATCGATCGTATCATGCTTGATATTCATGAAAAATACCTACTATTGTATTGCCCTTACAAAATTAACTGCAGTTCTATCAATAACGAAAACTCTGGCCATGGGTTACATAGATATATTAGAGATTACTTTCTGTTGTCGAGTTGAGAAGGTTGATGTAATTATGATCTAAGGGGCATTTACAATAATACATTACTAAGTAGTACTAAGTACAGCTTCCAGAGAAATATTACCTACCATTATATTATCTGCTGCTTCCTATTTCGGTATGGTGAACCTCACTACTGGCAGTCCTTATTTCGCGATTAGGTATATGTGTGAATGTAGCACAAAAAGGGCCCGACGTGATGAGGTCAGCATATTTAATATGTCGATCTCACCGAATTGAGCATGTAAATTTTTTAAAAACACGATTCTAATGATCTTGATCTTTGACCCTTTATGAAAATTTGGCTTGTGATTTCTTAACCATTGGACAACAAAATTTTATTGGTGCTTATAATTACTTATATACCTGTTTTGAATAATATATACCTATTTATTAAATTATTTATTGTGGCGGAAAAACAATCGGTGTTCTTACATTATCAGTATTTGTTATTAGTATCCCATTTATCAGTTTAGAGTCGTGCTTACTTTATGTAAGCCGACGATCTACGAATTACATCTCTTATATTGTGTTCAAGAATGTAAGGACATTATCCCCAAGTTTCTCGTACACTAACACGCTGTTAATCTACTGTTAACAGCTGTCAATTGACCAAAGTTCATACAAAAAAAAACCACTGACAGCTGTTAACAGTAAATTAACAGCTTGTTAGTGTACGAGAAACCGGGGGTATCTGTTTTAACGAACTGGATACTCTCCTCGGCACTTGATATTGTAGAGTCAGCTGATTAACCTTTACATTTTCGTTGCAAAGTGACGCGTAATGTTACTAAGCAGAGTGCATCCAAGTAAAGGTCGACATGGTGACGTGACGAGTGTAACTTACTAAAATAAGCTTGTGTTTAATTCCGGTTAATTTATTCTGCAGAATTATGTACACAAACGAAAGCTATTTAATAAAAATATATTGTCTTGTCCCACGAGCGTTATAACTTTTATAAAAGAAGTTTTTTCTTGTCAACAATAGAGTGGAATATTGTATGAATAAAATTAGAAACAGTTCGAGGTGTATACAAATTAATAAGAAGGCGGACTCATTGTTTAAATACGACCGATAGAAATATTTAATAAGATAGATAGAAAGATAGATAACACTAGTTCTTATTGGTATACAATTGGTGGTCTTATCGCTAAAAGCAATCTCTTCCCGATAACCTTAGGATGGACAGGAGTGAAAGAAGCTAAGAGTGGGTAGGTAGGTGTCCATAAGACAAATCAATTAATTTACTCACAGTAAATAAACTTAATCAGACTAGATGATACCTTGAACTAATCACCACCATATGCATCGAAGTAGGTTAAAATTTTAGGGAACACAAACTCGGGCGCAGATATTCCCCATACGTGATTATTGTGACTCAAGGTTGGATCAGGAAGTACATAATATTCTACCACATTCGGTAGCTTTGAGGCCAAAATATCTACATCTTTAAGAGACGACATCAAGTCGTTTTTCCCACAGACCAACCAAATCGGTGCAGTTATCCTCGATAGTGGATATTCTGGTGGCCTTTCGGAGCCGTATTTCTCCATATTCACCTTTAGACCCTCGTCATAGCGTATAAAGTCACCAGCGTTCACTAGCTGCCCAAAATGACTGAGGCTTCCACTTGATTGAGCACTGACGTGGCTGATAACCAAAGAGATGGTTCTATCAGAAATAGAGCCATATTGGGTACCAGCGAAGACAGCCAGACTCATACCGCAGACAATACCCGGGACCAAGTGGCAAATCATTTCAGCGAGATTGTAAGATACTTGTTTTTTCGAAAACACTTCCCTGTAGCCATTTCTTTCAAGAATATCTTTAACTTCACGGGTCCTTGAGGCTATGAGTTTCAGTAGAGGATTCACGTGTTTCAACCAGGCTACGGGTGCTAGGTAAATAGATAACAATACTTTGTCATTGTATTCAGGTTTCATAGAAGCCATGACGTAGAAAATCTGTATTACCTTGTGAGTGGCCGACATAGAAAAGCTTCGGTGTCCGGGTCCATTTAAGGATGTAATCAATCACAGCTGGGATGTCGTATAGGCCGTGCTCTTCGAAGGAAAAGTTCCAGAATTCTGCGTCAGTGTCTGGATCTAGGGATACGTGACTCCGAGAGTATACGTTGCCTCTTTGGTTCGCTGCCCAGACATCATAGCATGCGTCAGATAATACGTATCCCAACGCCTTGTTAGATTTAGGTAATAACCACATATCCGCCGTTGCGAACAATCCATGCATCAGCAAAGCTGGGGTCTTCTTTATAGGTCCGATGCATTGTTTACCCCGTACTAAACGAAATATTTTTATGATGTGGCTACATCTTCGGTCACAGTAGTGTGCTCTTCTGTTGGATAGCCGTATTTGATAGTCAGTTCAGTGAAGTTCAAGTAATTGTCTACGTCATATCCCAGAGCTTTCTTGAAAGATCTGTCTTCTGGTAATGAATATGGTAACAGAGGTCTCTTTTTTGTTGTTCCTGAGTTAACGATAAAGATAAAGTTAAAAATTATTATTAAAATAACTGATATTAAATGAGTTTTCCTCGTCTTCATTGTGGATTTTGTTGAAAGTTATTTTCTGAAGTGGCAGGAAATAATTTTAGGTCGCTTGTTTTATACTCCTGGCAATGTCAACACCTAATTCTGTCGATTAAAGTGTTTTATCTACATTAATATGTCCATGTGAAAATATAATCTTAGAGCTATTTTATTGTTATGAAAAGGCAAGGTGAGTTTATCATCCTGGTGTGAAATTATTAAAAGTTGAACCTATTTGCATCCTAAAATATGCAGTATCTATCACCTACTCAGACATAGGTATATCTACGCTTTTACATCCCAAAACACACCGCAACTTAATTCCGTATTGTAAAACTATTGATGAAGTCTCAAGCGTGTCAACATAATTTTCTTTCATAGGAATTAACACTATGCCTACTGCTTTTGAATATTTCCTCCGCCTTCAGCCATTCTTTGAACAAAATATCTCTCAACTCAAAGTATGCAAGGTCGCCTCGCCACAGCTCACCAACTAAATATAAATAATATCTAAACACCAATAACACTGTCGACGGCCGCGTTAGTTGCACGTGCAGTCAATGTCCTCTGAGAGATTTCCCCGACCTTTCGAGCGTGTGCAACGTCTGACTAAATGTCAGCTATTAGGTAATTAGTAGCGGTTGAATCTCCTTGCCAACTCAATAATAACTATGCTACATAAGTTTATTTTATCATATTATTCATATATTTTGAGATGATCTATACAAAAACAAAGACGGCATGTTCAGGCGAGTCTCATGACAGTTGTGCAAGAAAGGAAATAAATGGAGTAGGCAAAGTTAAGTTGTATATTTTGAAATAACTGGGCACAGTTTTTTAAATTGTAGGGTAAAAAGAAGAAATCAGTGAATAATATTAATTTATGTTTGTAGCATCATATTGTTCATGTAAATAGAAAAAAACGCCTTCACCTTTTTTTTTACAAAGAAATCCATAAAGTAACAAGTAATTTAATAGAAAACACTTATGTGAATAGTGACATATTGTCAGTACAGCCGTTTCCTTTAATTATAATATCTATCAACTGACGACCGTTAAAATTTCATATTTTATAGCGCGAACTCATAAAATAAAATAAAAACTTTAGATCGAAAAATCGCTAATATGGCCATGGGTAGTTAAGAAAAAAACAGAAGATGTAAGCTTATGACCACACGATAGAGGTGAAAACTTCTCCAACTGGAACCGTGGCGGTTCAGTTACGTCCCTTGTTCTGAAAGAACCCCAGGAGCGCCTAAACCGTTTTTGCTTTCAAATTTGAACACGCATGTAAAAAAAGTGATGAACAAACTCAATCAGGTCTTGGATGTTTACATGTTTGTGATGACGTTGTTTCTCATTCCCACGACACAGGATATTCTAGTGTGGGGCCAGAAGCAATGTATGTGCCTGTATGTAAATGTTTAAATGTTTTTATATATGATTTAAGTTGAGTTCAGAAAGAAATTTAAAAAATCCAACCTTGTATTTAATTCGCATCAACAAACAATCCTTTCTCATGCAGCAGTAGCCACTGGGCAAAACATTTCTCCCAAAGAGAACGCGATCAGATTTAATTATGTCCACTGCATTAAACGTACAACTTTTTGGAAGTAAAGGATCCAAAAAATCTCGATATCCTTCAACGTCAGCGTTTTTATTCTTCATTTATTATTATTAACTAATTCAAAGCTTTACGTAACTCAGAAGCGAAGACTCTGTTTTTAATTGAGAATTCAACTACGTAAGTACTTTAAGGGCTTCACGAGTCTCACTATCGCTACCGATAAAAAAAAAAACTAATATACTCGTATATTCATAAAACGTTTTTGCAAAATTTTATGAACTAGGTTTAATACCAAGAAATAGATAACATTATTGCTAAAATTTACTGTCTTACTGAAGTTACCACTCTTTTAACCCTTTTCTAAATAAAGTTTTTTTCATTTCATTTCATTTCAGAAACAAGCGGTGAGTATTGTAATAATTTCAGCGGACCATAACTTCTTAAGGTCTTTATTTCCTTTACCACCATGACAGGCGTATCCTGATCAATTTGGGACCGTGAAGTTTTACTAACACTGCAATTTATACACTCGACAATTTTTTTAATTAAATTAAAACCTAGAATTTACTCGAGTATATATGGTATGTATTGTATTTATTAATATAAAAAGAACATGCTACATTTGTTATAATAATAAAATAAAATAAATAAATAAAAAAATAAAAAAGCCTTTATTCTACTACTATAAGGTAACAGTTGAAACATACATATCAAACGTCTTATCAAATTAAATGAATGTAATCTCATTTCTCAAAGCTCATTTTTAAATAATTAATTATTCATCGAAATACATTTCTTTGCTATAATTCATGTTATTGATTTATTTTAAATTGATTTTGGTGTACATTGAATTGAATATAAAAAATGTAATTATGATTGTGTATTTGTTTCTTGTTATTTAGTTTAATTAGAAATGACATGATCTTATCCAATCCAACATTTGTTATAATAAGGCTCCACAAAACCAATTACTTGGTTTGACTGTGGGAGCAGTCCTGTTTATAATAAGTACCACAGATTTACATGGCACTTTTACATAAGAATCAAATTATCTTTAGGTTAAGCATGACTATCGCCGCCGATTAAGCATGACTATAAGCATGAAGCATCGCCGTGTGACGCCGGATTAAGAATAGCGTTACTCCATTTCCTTCCGTGGATGTCGTAGAAGGCGACTAAGGAAATCAATTACCAGGAGACGGGCAGCAGCGTCTTCCTGATACTGCGATTATGGCAAAACCTCTCATGGTTATGAAAACCACGAAGGAGGCCTATGTCCTGCAGTGGGCGTCAAATTGCTGATGATGATGAAGCATGAGTATTAATTACTAAAACTAATCTACTCCTCTTGAAAATAGAATGAGAAAGAACTTGTGCTTCATTGTATTCATCATAATTATCCAATGGGTCATATTTTCGAAGTCAAAAATTTAAGCCCCTCAATAGTCCTGGAAATTTATCTGGTAAGGGACGAACCAATCAACATCTAGAACCGTAGTTAATTATTAAACGGGTCTTATTAATTTTTCCCTAATAAGTAATCGCGATTAGACCCGTTAAATATATAAATAAGTAAATAATAAATAAATAAACAAATTCCACACACTACATTCACTTGACCTGATCCCAAACTAGGATACCCTGTGCTATAGTAACCAGGCAAGGACTTTACAAACATGAAAGTACACCCAGTTTGAGGTCATTTGTACAAATGCACGGCGGCTCCCAGTGGGAAACGAACCCACGACCCCAGTTTTGGTAGCTAAACACCTTAACTATACAACTATGAATGAGCATCGCGAGTAATTAAAAATACTAGAACCACACGGTTCTCGGTGTAAGAATATGTTCACTCCGATTCATACCTTGGGTATCGTAAGAAGCAACTAAGGGAACTCCAGTAGGTGGGTAGCAGCATCTCTCGTGTACTAGAGTGAACCTCTACCGTGATCACCAAGCCGTCTGCCTAGCGTGGTGATTGCAAGGAAAACCTCCTTAGACTCTAAAAACTTTTTAAAATCTTTTTTCCTCCACCTCGAGCTCACTCTTTAACGAGGTTATGCCTGTGATCACCTTAAGATCAGCACGTCTTTGTGGCGTGTTCTGGGGGAGGCATATATCATGATGATACCGTATAGCCCTGTAAGAATCGCATCTGCGACTTGCGCTGGAGAAACAACTCTGGACAAGAGCTCGACAATATTTTTTGATAAATTATTCGCAAAATGTCGCGGAAGTGGCGCGACGATAAACAAACTTGAGCTCTGAGACTGAGTATTGTCTGTGCCGCGTGAATGCGAAATGCGCGATCCCGTTGGTTTGAAACAGTATAGCCTGAAGTAGAATTAGGTTCGCAAATTTTCAAACTTTACTTGACCTTTATGTCAGAGTAATTAAGAGTTAAAATCTAGATAGTCCAGCAGCAGTAGTTAGTATTTTACGATTTGGCACCCTCTGGTACATATAATGCATACAGGACATGTTATTAGCCAATTTTTTTACATATATTAGTTAATAGCGGATACTTTGCATACATAATATATTCACTCGTTCCAAATGATTGGAAGTGATTGGGATTGTTTTCTTATGGTTCTTTAGCAAACGATTCCTTCGCCGGTTGACTCTACTGAAAAATGTGCACTTACCTATAATTAGGCCGACTTGCTTGACGTCACTTAAGTCGCCATTTAAATCGAATTTTGTATGAAGAATTTTAGTTTAAGAAAGTGGTCGGCCTAAATGTCTTAAGTTTTTCCTAAGACGTAAATAGACCGTTAAAAACAGGAATGGGAAGAGCCCAGCGAACGAGCGCCAGCTGATAGTGACTGGAACATATCAAACACGGTTATTACCGATGATAAAGTACAATGGGCTGTAAAAAGCTTCCTACCGTACAAATCCTCTGGAATAGACGGAATTTTTCCGGCACTACTACAATGGGGGATAAACATAATACTACCACAGCTAGTGTGTATTTTTCAATCCTGCTTGGCACACCAGTACATTCCCCACTCTTGGCGGGAAGTCAAAGTAATCTTTTTACCAAAGGCTGGAAAAGGTGACTATACACAGGCAAAATCCTACAGGCCTATTAGCCTCACATCGTTCCTTTTAAAAACGTTGGAGAGACTAACGGACAGGCACATAAGAGAAGGAGCCCTAAGAACAAAACCCTTACACCCTCAACAACATGCCTATAGAAACGGCAGATCAACGGACTCGGCTCTCCATACTGTCGTTAGAACCATTGAAAAGGGCCTCTCAGATAAGCATATGGTCTTGGGAGCCTTCATTGATATAGAAGGTGCTTTCGACAAAACAACTTTCAGTAGCATCAACCAAGCGCTGATGGAACGAGGAGTAGAGCAAACCATCACGGGATGGATAGATAACCTCCTGCGTCAAAGAGCCATAACGCTGGAGGTAAACAAAACTACCAGGGCAATAGTGGCCAAAGGCTGCCCTCAAGGGGGAGTGCTATCGCCACTTCTGTGGAACCTAGTAGTGGACGGACTAATCAGACGCCTAGACGAATGTGGTTTCTGGATAATAGGCTACGCCGATGACATAACAATCCTAACAATAGGTAATTGCGAGGACACTCTATACAGTCTCATGAGAACGGCTTTTGGCATAGTAGAATGTTGGTGCGATACTCATCAACTATCCGCCAACCCGGATAAGACGGAACTAGTACTCTTTACAAACAAGCGTACCCCAAAAACAAGGAATCTTCCAAAGTTCTTCGGGAAAATGTTAACTCTGTCGCCGACAGTTAAATATCTTGGGGTGACGCTGGACAGCAAACTAAACTGGAGCGCACACCTACAGAACATCATTAAAAAGGCCCAAATCACCTTCTGGCAGTGCCGGGGCCTCATTGGAAAACAGTGGGGACTACACCCGTCACTTATGATGTGGCTATACACATCTGTAATAAGACCTGCTATAACATATGGCGCCGTTGTATGGTGGACCAGAACAAAACAGAAAACAGCAGCACTCCAACTGCAGAGGTTACAACGACTGGCATGCCTCGCAATAACTGGGTGCATGAAGACAACACCGACTGCCGCCCTGGAAGCCCTGTTGAACCTCAGACCTCTACACCTACACGTTCAACAAGAAGCAGCCAGCGCTGCCCTACGGCTTCGGACAGCTGGACTATGGAAACAGAACAGCTGTTTTGCACACACACAAATCTTGTCAGCTGCTGTTTCGGACCAGCCCATGATGGAGGCGGCGTGCGACAGGATACCTCACACCTATATCTTCGACAAGAAATACAGGGTACAACTACAACAGGAGCCAGCCGACTACTCGGGTATACACGAAGTCAGAGTGTATACGGACGGCTCTAAAACCGAAACAGGAACGGGCGCAGGAGCTTTCTCCAATGAACTAAACCTAAAAATGTCTACAACCCTTGGCACCCTGAACACAATTTTTCAGGCAGAATGCATAGGTATAACAAGAGCAGTCGCACTATTGAATACAAGAAATGTGCAAGACTATGCAATACGTATAGTCTCGGACAGTGCCTCAGTCCTACAAGCACTCAACAGCAATCTCACTAACAACAGCCTGATACTAGAGTGTCACCATGAGTTGGAAAAACTGTCAATAAACAACCGAGTCACCTTACAGTGGATAAAGGGCCATAGCGGCTCCTTGGGCAATGATGCTGCGGATGAACTCGCTAGAAGAGGCTCGGAAACTACAGTGGAAGGACCCGAACCCCTGATCCCACTCCCATACAACCAGCTTAGGAAATGGCTGAGGTCACGAACAGAAAGCCAGCATGCTGAACTTTGGAGAACGGAAACCAAATGCAGACAAGCCAAGAAGGCTCTACCGACGATTTCGAAACGTCTTTCACGTAGCCTGCTGCGTCTGAGAAGGGATAATCTCCGCAAAGCTGTGGCAATCATAACAGGACACTGTTCACTAAATAGACATTTTCACAACATGGGACTAACCGACAGCCCGCTTTGCCGGGGATGCCTCAAAGAAGAGGAAACACCCGCCCACGTGACCATTCACTGTGAAGGCGTGGAGGAGCAACGGACCGCCATCATTGGGAAGCTGGGATCCCTTCGGGAGGCCTGCAGTGACATCAGAGCACTGCTGGCCTTCTGGAAAGAGATAGGCTGGCTGGAGTGAGCTCACAGCTATGCTACGTACAATGGCCCAACCATGAGGCTAAGTGCGGAAATCTCAGGTCTAACTAACTAACTAACTAACTAGACCGTTAAAATATACGTAGGTATATATTATCCTCCTAGCCGTATTCGGCTAGGGCGACTGCCATCTGGCTCTCGATTATGGTTGGTGAGGGATTCGCTGGTGTACCCTCAGGTGGCTTATGTACCGAATCTCGGCTTTGAAGATGCGTGCACAAAGAAAGAAAGACATATATTGTAAAAAAATTAACACATCACAAGAAAAAAAAAACAATATTTACCAATAAGAAAGAAATGACAACCGGTGATTGGGATTGCAACTCATCTCGTTCCGCATCCATCTCATCAAAATTATGAATGCTACAGCTAGATACAATGTATGTATTTACCCTATATACGTCTTACTTTAGGGCACAGACCTTCTCTCAGAAAGAGAGTATGGGCTTAATCACCACGCGTGCCCACCGCGGATTGGCAATTTCAAGCGCCGAGGTGTGGGAATACCTCAGACACTCAGGTTTCCTCACGATGTTTTCCTTCATAGTTAGCAAGTGATATTGCTACTATAATTTTACAAATGTATGTAACTTAGAAAACAAAGTCCTTTGGTACATGCCGGGATTCGAACCCAAGACGCCGGCGTTCTAACGCTCCGCTACCACCTCTTAGATACAATGAAACGACACCAAATTACCTAGGAGAAGATATACAACGTGTTATTGTTATATGTAATCCAAAACCTGAAAACCATCTCTTCTGTCTCGAACATCTTAAATCTCAATAATGACGACAGTTAAGAAGACAAGCACCTAGGAATTCAAAACTTTTTTGCTAAATACAGCCGTTTTGAGAAGTAGTTAAAAGTAGTTTCACAAAAATCGACGTTTCAATTTTGTGGGAAAAAGTAAAAACAAAATATTCAACTCTTATTTTTTAAGAGGAAATTAAGTTGAAATAAATACTGGAGAAGGTTTTCAAGATTTGCATTATTTGATTTACACGTTGTAGACAGCATAGTGGGAGGTGTCCATGCTTCAAAGCTGAAGGTCTGAAAATTATTCACTTTTGAAGCTTCAAAACAATTTCGACACGATTTTTACCCGATATACAAATAGTAGTTAATGACGGCAACATGAAATGAGGTGTAGCTCAGACTCGAATTAGATAGTCAGCTGTTAATGCATAAGCTAATTATTCGACTTTTCGCCTCATTAATAAATTCGTAGCTATTGCATTTTGCAAATGTGTGATATTACAAAATATAAGGCTATTAGTAACAACTTTTATCATGCGTCATGTTCTAGTTCTAGTTAGACCTGAGATTTCCGCACTTAGCCTCATAGTTGGGCGATTGTACTCCGTGCTAGGGTATACAAATATCTTAGACACTAGGGTTTCCTCTACACAGAATATATATCCGAATTGTCTTCGAAATCCGTGGGACGCAAAGCTGTAAAGCTGATTCACATAAAAAATACTCGCACGCATATGAACTGTTGTCGAAACCAGATAAAAACATTTTTTATTGCAAATTCGGCCATAAAATAACCGAATAGAGAATATGAATGTACAATTTTTGTGCCGTAGACTCGAAGGGGTAAGTAAATTGGGGATGATCGAATACTCAAAGAAAGAAAGGTAAACAAATGCGTACGGAGATTATAATTCGCTACCAAATCAATAACTAGTCTCTGTGTGTTATTTTTTACATATTTTCATGTTGTATAAGCAAAATCCTACTTTCTATACAGACACTGAGGCAGGTACATTCTTTAATTTCTAAAAATCATCTCATTGTCCTCAACAATGATATATATTATACTAATACTGAAAAAAAATCCATCAACCTTCGACGCTCGATTCAAACCAACAAAATGAATTAAACATTTACGCAGAAGTACATAATTAGCATCTCCAGAGCCGCGTAGAGTTAACGTTTGCATGGATAACTGGAATTTTAGCTTTTTGGTGTCGTTAAGAAAATATACTTTTCTTCCCATAGTTAATAGTTAAAGGGTGGATCTGCCAAAAGGGTGTTGGTCGCCTGCTGTGGCTGCGGTCGCGACCGCCGACGTACGTTTTCACTGGCGGTGCGTCGCTGGCGCACCCGATATAAAAGCCTCCGTCGCCCATTCACCCGCTCGCAGTCTGTGCTCGAACGTTACAGTGACGACTCTTCCTGTGCCCAAAGGACTATTAACACAGTTTTAAAACATGAAATCACGGTGTTTGTTAGTGTTAGCGGCCGCCCTCGGCGTTGGTATGTAGCATTTTGGGTTATAACGTGACGTTTTTGACAAGCGAGATGGAGCTCTATTCGTGGAGGAATATAGAACAGTCTGGAAGACATAAATCTTACAGCGGTGATGAGAGTAAAAAAAGTATAGAATGATGTGAAAGTAAGCTCTGTCAGTGGTGACGAATGAAGTATCACACAATCTATCTTAAAGTGATAAGTACAATAGATTACAGCATAATCTCGTTGAAAGTCTTTGACAATAGATAGATAAGTGGGAGTGTTCTATCGTACAATGATAATAGTTGTCTAGGGACATGTAATTTGTGAATTGAAAGTTTGGTCAATGACCGCAGCTGCATTATCGGGGTTCACTTTCACTAGTTTTATTTGTTATTTTCAGTTAAACGTTTATAGGTGTTTATGTTTGATCATTCCAGTTCAATAGACATTTAACTTCGAGTCTTTGTTTAGCAAAAGCTAGCCGAATTCAAGAAGGATTTTTCGCGTTTTCTTGTAAAACTTTTTAAATACTCAGAGTCTTATGAAATGGAATACGCATTTTTTGTATACTCTTCGAGAAATAAAAGACTGATTTATGAAAATTATAATTTCAAACACTTTTTTTGTAATGTCACCGGTGTTTTATAGTCTATTTTTAAAAGCGACCAGTAATCAAATTAACGAATTCATCTTGAGAAACGCTTTGCAACTCACGCGTGTTGTAACTCATCTCAACGTACATTTAGCATGCCATGCCTACCGCCCGCGCTCCAGCCTTGCACAATGCTTTACCTGCATTATTTACATAATTTTCGTAACATCTCCTCTGCGTGGAGCATTGGTATCGACCAAATATTCATTAGGCGCATAATTGGGTAATTCAATTATAATTCGCTTGACATAAGAATTAAGTTATCTGATCTGTACAGGCCGTACAGCCTATGAAACTAGAACAAGTTACAAGTCCTTCAATAATTTTTTTTTGTTTGTTAACTTTTTATAGATTTTCTGTACAGAAAGAGGCAAAAGAAGAAAATAGCAGTCTTGTGCAAATTTTCTAACGACTACATGACGTCACACCGTTTTCCAAGAGACACGGCCCCACAGGATATCCGTTCATTTCCCTTCGATTGCAATTATAAGGCTTCGTACCGACTATTGTTAGCGATTTCTAACACGTACGCAGTTCTCACGTTGCTGAGATCGAGTATTGTTCTAACTATCGATAGTATTCTAATGGTTTTTTTGCTGTCTACGGCTAGACTTGAGGGCTGAGACTAACAAGCGTCAATTAAGAGTTTAACTCTGGTTTAAAGTTTTGAGCGTCTTTGATCTTTCTTTGATCATTGATCGTAATTTAAATGTGGTTGTTGATGGTTTGAAAATAACTTTGTTAAGACAATCAAATTTCAACTTTTATACGGCTATGATCAAATAATTAAATAATTATGAAAGGGTCTTTATATTTAGTTCTTTACACAGGTCTTATTTATCCATGCAAATTTTATTATTTATTTATTCATTCAGTTTACATGCACGATTGTTACATATATATATATATTATATATATATATATATATATATATATATATATTTTTTTTTTCACATGCATACCTAATTAAATAAGTATTTATTCTCGTATTTAAAATGGTTGTAGCTTTGGTACATTTAAATTTGTAACTTCTCTGCAACAATAACAAAAGTCACATTTTCTCCTCAACGGCCTAGCATTTGCAAATTAAGCCTTAGTTGCATGCAAGCGTGCAATTATATATCGCGTGCCGGTATTTAGCGAGAAGAAAACACGGTGAAAATATTTGTTTGCTTCACTGCGCTCAGATCTCTTCGATAAATACTTGTGGTCACCTTCCAATAGAGTGTCTGTCTAAAATTAGATTATTGTTGCAAATAACAATTAACTAACATTTTTGAAGAATTTTTGCACTAATGTTTTAAAGTTCTCGAATATGTCTAAAGCTGTCCAAACTATGATGTCAAATTGGAGTTGTCTCCTAGATGATTTAACGAAGTATTTGATCATAAACTCTGAGCGCTTGTATTTTGGACCTCATAAAATTTTATCCATAGGTACCTAGGGTTACTACAGTCGACAGCATATCAATCTTTACATTAATGCAGCCGCTACAGTTGACTTTGTAGTAAAATGAAAAAGCTTGATCAGCTGGCAGCTGCAGATTTGTTATGTATTCGAAATCAATTGGCAATAAAAAAAAAATAGTGATATTCATTGAGACAAAAATTGCATTGTGATGAATAAATATCACTTACTGACAAAATGTTACAAAAAATTATGATTATAATTACACACAAATGGATAATACAGTCGTCAATATGTCAAGCTCTACGTTATAGTTGCACAATCTTTCGTTACGTGAATACTTCTTGGACATAAATGGTAATATGCTGTTCACTGTACATTGTTTGTGCTAAGTACGTAAAAGTCATCAGAAGGTTGCGATATAATAATAATTAAAGAAAAATCTTCATTTAATGAGGTAATTTAATTAATTTAATGTAATTTAATTTCACGGATATGCATTAATTATTATGAGAAACGGAAACAAATACCCCGAATATTTGTTTTCACGTGCCGTGTTCCTTAATTAACTACAATGCGTTATTGTATTGTAGCAATGAGATAATATGTTCCGTAACCGTTGTTTATAAATAAAAGGAACCGCTCATGCAGTTTTTATTTGTATTTTGGGGATGTTAAGTCTTTCAAACAGGTTTAAAGGTGATTTTCACTACAAAACACAAGTAAACAAGATTAGGAAAACCAAATCATACTTCAAGGACGATAGAAAGAAAAAAAACTACTTTATTTGACAGCATTCTCCGAGAGAGTAGGATAGAAAGTGCATGAGCGTAACCACCCTGCATGCCCACTGTTATGTGGCAAAAGCGTGTAGGTGTGAACAGCATAGATACTCAGGTTTCATCACGATGTTTTCCTCTACAGTTAACAAGTGGTATTGCTACTACAAATTCATAAATGTACTTAGAAAACAAAGTTACTGTTCCGTGCTGGCATCGAACCCACGATGATTTGCTCGGGTGATGCAAACAGTACAGCGACGCTCTACCACCTCAAGACTTACCATCAAGAAAGATAGAACAGAAACAATCAGCAGTTAAGGCCTTTAGTTTAAATCTGTGAAATCGGTCCTAAGTTAGTGCGTTCGACAATCAATACATACTTTAGAATGCTATGTTCTCAAGTGATTGTCTGTCCTTCGCATCTCAGTATTATACTTAAATAATACAACGGCGCTTATAAAACACGTACTTAATGGGACGTGGATTTATTGCGGAAAATATTGTGTTATATGTGACGAAGTTTTTCGGATAGAAACTAGTTTTAGAACTTAAAAGCAGCCTCTGAAATTGACGATATTTTTAATAATTTTTAAAGTCTACAAAATACAAGTTTTCTCACCAACTGTAAATTTGATGATAGTTGCAAAAATGGTAAAATTTTATAACTTGTTCTCCCTAATTCAACCTTACGTTATACGCTGAATGCAGCAGATCGATCTTTATTAAATATGCTTGTTGCAAAGTCACTTACAATAAATCTAATTAATAACTAAAATAATTTTTTTATGCAATTTAAAAGTCGGTAACAACTGCAATTAATGAAAAAAAGAAACACTACGCGATGCCTCGCCTTACAACCATGGTTTCATTGATGACCGTAATACCAAACTGATTTTACGTTACGCTACGTCACCTGCACAGCCTCTGACTGTCTTGTCTTATCCCTTGTTAGTGAAGCAAGATGACTTAATCAATGCCAGTTTTGGTGTTTAACCTACCTATTATGTTTTGTAACAGAGGTTGACGCAAATAATATACACGAATAGTCTTAATCATTGATTACTTAAAGCTTGGATGTAATCGCATTTATCGCTGTGATATATAACTGATTACTCTTAATATAGAGAATTATTAGTGCCTGGTAATTTGTAATAAGTCTAAAACTGTTATACTTGTAATTCAATATGAAATAGAACGTAAGTATTATATTATACATTGTAAGTGTCGCTTTAGTTACAAAACAAACAAATCAATTTATATCTGTCCCGAAAGCGTGTAAAGTAAGTTATGAGACATTATCTACAAACGAAGCACAATGCCCCATTTTCGATCCATTTCTAGAAAAAAGACATCAACGCGCGGCCTGCGCCTCACGCGCCCACTTTTTTTGTTCATCTTTTGACAGTTTTTAATATTCGTAGTAAGTGGCTGTTTTATTTTTTTTGTTATTTTAATGAATATTATAAGCGCGCCTTTGTACACGTTTTTTTATTATTTAATGTCGTGTTAAATGTTTCGTGTGCAATAAAGTATAATATTAAATTTCAAATATTATCAATATCTCCATGAAATAAAGAATAAAAATGTAATGTAAATCAGTTAAAGAGACGTAGATTAAATGATGACATTTTTGCGCGTTAAGCCAATGAGAGAATTAACTGAAATATTTTTGCTTCAAATAAATAAATAAACCTATATTAAATATGTACATGAGAAGAGTCCTGTAACTCAAACACAATACTTAATATCTCAGTTCTTTGACATTGAATCGGACGTGAAGCGCCCACGCTGACTTTCTCCGGCCCGTCCATCAACAATAGCCGTGAAGTTATCTAATGTTAACGTCATACATCGTTACGTCACTTTTCTCATGTCAGATCTTATCTAAATAAAGAGCTCGAGGGAAAGCAGCCGAATTTTCGACTCCATTATTAAAAATACAGTGATATAATTTCTTGTTTTGATGTCATTGTTGTTTTCTAGCCAGAAGTGAAATAGACTTAATAGTCTAGAATGTTTTATTTCAAGACCAGTTACGCAGGTTTCGGGACTAAAGCGTGCCGCTTTGTTCTGTATCCGGCGATCCTCATCCATCGCTAATAGTAATCGGCCTAGGATCGTCGGTCCAATGAGCTGGTTGGCATCCTACGCTGCGTTTGCCAGACCGTGGTCTTCACACGAGAACCTTTGTACTCCGTCACCTGTTAATTCTTCGATATACACGGACGGTTCATCACTGAAAGTAAACCCTTTTTTCGTGCATCTTTGTGTGGTATTTTTTTGAATACCGACATAAATGAATTCAGTTTTATCTATCATGTCCACTGCAATCTAGTGATTGAACGTTTTAATTATACATTTATTTGTACATTAGGACTGACTTGCACCACTTCTTAAATGTCACTTAAGTTGCTGTTTAAATTGACTTTTATGTGAAGATAATAAGTTAAATGCTAAAAGTGGCGCCAGTCGGCCTAAGTCAACCTTAGTTTATTTAATTACTTTCATTCTACTTCGTTATTTATGTAGTAGTTCCACAGTCAATAGTGTTAGTTACCTAATTGACTCTGCATGCCTTTGAAGGCTTAATGGTTTTAGATACATTTAATTGACACTTAAGTCTTTCTATGCTATGCAAGGCGTTACATTCGAACACCGAATATTGATTAACTAAATAATGTATTCTGCTAGATTTTGCCTAGTTACATTTACATAATATAAATAATAAATAAGTCACAGCATACCATTTGAATAATGATTATTTATGACAGTCTACAAGAAAAGGTATCTTAGAAGAGTTTTTTATAGTTTTAGAGATATTGAACGTTTTGTAAAATGTGGGATTCTAGCTCATTCTTAAGCAAAAAGGTTTTATCAATATGTTAGTTTCAAATGTGTCTAAAACACATAGCAGAAATGGTTGTTTCCTGAACCGAAAATCGTCGGTTTTTTGTGATTGTTTTCAAATATTTCGAATATTTTCAAAACATCGTAATCTTATCTCCACATCAGAAAATCTCATGGTCAGTTACACCGGATAAAGGATATGCATAAGTTCATACCGACAACAAGGTACTTTTTAAAGCAGAACGTCACATACGCAGCTTATGTCTACAATCATAAGATTAAGATACTAAGATGTGCCATAATAATCTGGCAAAGAATATATTTCCAATGACTTGTCGCAGATAACATCTTACTAATAATAATAAAAAGCTGTAAAAAGGTGCTGAATATGTCCCTTAATGTATTTTGTTTTCTAGTGTGTCCAAAAAAGAGATCTAATGCACTTCTGAATAGTCTTATCGATAGAGTTCAGTTAAAAGTATGCGTGAAATATCGCAGGAAATTTGCCAAGGATAGTCAAAACAGTAACGACATCATTGCTCAGACAGATTTCGTATGTTACACTTAAAGTCATAATGAGTGTAATAGGGTCGCATTGATTACTCAAGAGATGCGAGACGCATCGGACTCGTCGCAATGAAATCGAAAGTTGTTCTCTTAATCGTTCCCGCATGCTCTTTAGGTCAAATGAAGGCTTAAAGCAGATGTACCAATATGTCTATAGAATAAAATACTGGGTATCTAAAGAAAAAAATATAATTTTTGTGTCTTATATGAACTACAGCTCAAAGTTAGATTTAAATAAAACTGTTTGACTGTTTGAACTGGCATAGCCACAATGTTTGAATGCATTGTGGAAAACAAACATCTGCAACCGTGTTTTCGTAACTGGTACGAGCTTGGTTACGTCATTTCTATAAACCGGACCTTTCTGCCATTACTTGCATTGGAATTCTGTCTACACTAGCAATATTGTAACAGTCAATAAACAGCTTAAAGCAACATTTCCTATTAGATTTCAAACTTAGGACTTAGGTCCTTAATTACCATATATATGGCTCAACGATACTTATGCCAAGGCAAAATAATAAAACTCAAATGAAGCATTTGGGATATTATGTTAAGAAAAGTCAATTATTAATTTTGTAAAAAATCCATTCGATAAACAAGCGGAAAACACGGACAAAATGGTGAAGTAAAATCGTCATTTGAAAGGCAGCGGTTCTATTATTCTTCGTTGTCTCACATTGCACTTTGCATGTAATCAACCTCGCCACATTGAGAATCACCACAGCCGCACTGGACCGAAGGATGAATTACATAAGCACCGCGCAATTACGTGCCGCCGCTGGCTATCGGTGTCGCTGTGACACGGACGCGGCGCGTGCGCACAGGGCTCGGGTAACAGTATTATACAATGCCATCGACATGACCGACCTTTACTCAATTCCATATCTCTGCTATAAGAATGGTTTAAGATCATAAATGTAAAGGTTCATCTACTGTTGACTGTTTACGGTCGGTGACGTCCATACTCCTTGTTGGGCAGTATTATACCCCGCGTTGTAAGAGCAAGCGTTTCTAACGTTAGATATCCTCTATTATTGTTGATTGTGCCGTCGAACAAAGGCTGAGCGATCTTTAAATTTTCGTTGCAAAGTCGCCGGTATTGCAACAGGCAGCGAGCTTGCATGCAAAGGTCAAAGTGCGATCAAACGTACGTACGATTATATCCAAAGCTTACTTAGTTTTATACATATATACATAAACTCACGCCTGTATCCCAGAGGGGTAGGCAGAGACCAGGGACTGCCACTTGCCACGATCTTGACATATCACTTTCGCTTCCTCAATATTCATTAGTTGTTGCATGCACGCACGCCGGGCTTCGGATACTTTTTATCTTGCCCTTTGCTAATACATCCCCTATTTGCCCTTTGCTAATACATCCCACATTCGCTCGATATATTTGTTCTTCATCCTCTTCACATTTCCAAATCAACGTAACATTCCTTTCTCATTTATAGTTACTATTTAGTTTTATATTCGAGTAAAATACATTCATGTTTATTTTACATGCAAAAAACTATTATTCAAACAAAGTAAAACATTTTATGGGGTGCCTGGAAAGGCAAGTATGATATGGTTTAGAGAGTTCATTTCTTGTATTTCTACCAAATCAAAAAATACAATAGTTTTATTCTGGACGTTTAAACACGCAAAACTAATGTCTTCAAGTAATTTGCTACTTGTAAGTCCTTTACATTCATCCATCATATTGAATCAAAAAATATCTGATTTCCATTTCTTTACTTAGATCTTATTTCAAAGAATAGATTAGAAAAACGGTCTGGGACTGAAACATATGTTGGAGAACAATTGCACTTAACTTTCTACCCACTCACCCAACACTTATCCAGCACCCAATAACCCCAATAGTTTGATTGTTATCTAATTAACACGATGGCTTAGTTACAAAACCTTAAACACAACCTCGGGGAATCAACGTTAACTACTTTACGTAACCACACAGCCACGCCCTGCGCTCGTCATGACATCATTAGGCATTTGGCACATAGACTTATTTTCAAGTGTAGATGTATAGAGAATATATTATTGTACACAGGAAAAGGAAATTAAACAGATAATTTTAACATAATTATACTAAGTAAACCATCGTGAGGAAATCTTTCACAAAAAAAAAATCACTTACATCTGCACTTAAAATCGCGAATTTGCCGTTCTTACGAGTATGTATGCTAATTTGCTTATTATAACAGCTTTATTTTGTCTTAGATCTTTTAAAGAAAGGTTTTTTTAGTTTCAAACTTTGAGGGGTTTGTTGATACATTTCCAACAATATTGTGGCAAGGCTAACCACGTAAAGCATTCCTTGCATGCTTCGTGCCTAAGGTGAACTACTGAGACCATGTACTAATATCAGAATGTAGGCCAAATGCCAACGTTTACGGTAAACTGGAGATTTCGTTTGAAATTTGGAAAAGTCTCATAACAACTTTAGGCGTTTCGAAATCTGTAATCCCTAGATCCACCGGTTCATGCTAAAATGTCAACCGGTGCCCGGTCAGTGCATACCGTTGACATAATCCGACGTCACCTCTCAAAATGCGGTCACGAAATACCATTCGTCTTTCTCGATTTACATGCAAAGCTGAGGAAGTGCTGCTATGAATAGTTATTTTGGATTTAGTTCGTGTATTGTTTGTTTGCAGCGCCCTCAGTAGGTTCAAATTCAAAGGTTTTCTGTCAACTCTCAACAATTTGACCCTCACGCGATAAAGAGTTGGTACAGATATTTGAGAATGATACGTTTTTGTATGACAGGGCTGATTTAAACTTAAGCCTAAAGCAGAATGTGCAGAATGAGAAGAACTCTCTATACTTAATACTTTGTTTAACTCCATATTTGCAAAATAATTATATTATTGAATAACGTCAGATGTAACCTACATTTTCACGTCGGTATTGATATTTCTTTCACGACTTAGAAGTTTTACTTGTAAAAAATAATGTCTAAGCGAGTATTAACGAGTTGAAGTCCCTTAATTGAAATTGTCTAAAATTCTCCTAATTTCTTTTTCGAGAAAATTGCACAAATCTTTGTAAGATTGTATGTGTAACAGGGCTATTATTATCTATATATAAGCTTATGTAATATGGAACTGTGAAGTTTTAGTAGAAATTACACTCGCTAACTGTGAAGGGAAACACCGTGAGGAAACCTGAGTATCTGAGGTATTCACATACCTCAGCGCTTGAAATTGCCAATGCGCGGTGGAGAAGGTCTGTGCCCTGCAGTTACATAAGCTTATAACATCTCATCATGTTGGAGAAAAACTTAGCGTTGATGAAATAACCCACCTACTTTCCCCAGCCCGCTTCGTCTTGCTAATCAACAACAATGCTCTGTCAAATTGCCAATTTAACAGTTACTTAACCACACAGTTAGCATCTTGAATTTTAATTCGTAGTTAACCGTAGGGTTTGCCAAGCGACGGCGCGTGCGCGCAACGCGTTGCAAAAGATACCGGTCCCAAGAGGCAGGGTCTCTTTCTCCAAGGAATGCAATGCTTGGGCAACGCTCGGGAGTGACAAACCGCAATCCTTTCTTTGTCAATTGACTTCTAGTGTTGCCGCTATTTCCATTGTGATTGTGACATTAGTTAAATGAGGGTAAAGTGGAGTTTTACAGGCTCAGCTAGCTATGGACTTGTACAACCTACAGTTTACATTATATAAACATAAATAACAAAGAGGCACTGTCTCGGCTGTTTTTTGGTTGGAAATAAAAGTGACAACCTTTATTACGGTATCTTTGTAATTTCCATTTTTATGTTCAGTAAAGTGTTTAACTATCTACGATGTTTACAAACTATTACTTATATTAGAGTTTTTTAGTATGAAATGAGTAATGAATTCACTTAACTCCTACACATTCCAGACGGTTCTATATTTCACATATGACTCGACTCCTGGCTGGTCAATTCTGTAATGTCACCACGTAGCACACCAACTGACCACGCCTTCACCTCCACAGCAACCGCCCAAGAGTCCTTCAAATGCCCAGACGACTTCGGCTTCTACCCACATCATGTGTCATGCGACAAGTACTGGAAATGCGACAACGGAGTCGCGGAACTGAAGACATGCGGCAACGGGCTTGCGTTCGACGCGACAGACTCCAAGTACCTCACAGAGAACTGCGACTACCTACACAACGTCGAGTGCGGCGAGAGGACACAGCTGGGTTAGTAAATATTAAAACGAAGTATGTCTAGGCCTGCAGCATACAGCCAAAGTAGCAAAAATACAACCCACTCTGAGAGAGTACGAGAGTAATCACCACGCGAAATGAATACCGAATAGCTCGCCATTATGTAAATTATTTCCTTGTGAAATACCTTGTTCTGTAGGATCAGAACCAAAAAGTTCTGGTTTGATCCCTGGCATGTACCATGCGTGGACTTTATTTTGTCTGATACAAATTCGTGAACGGTGAAAGATAACACCGTGAAGCAGACATTGAGCTTATTTTTTGTCAATACATTGCTGCTGGGTTGGTGCCATTAAAATAGATAGATAGATAATATGTTTATTTACGAACACAATACTAAAAACATGTGTACAAAAAAAAAGAAGAACGGATTTAACAACAATGAAACAAAATTCGAACAATAGGAAAACAAATGAAATAAAAACAACATGCGTCAAATTAAAAAAAATAAAAAATTAAAATAAACCAATATTAACAAACATTTGCATAAGAGCAGCCATTGGTTTTGCATAGGTATCTTTCTTCAGTTTTTCAGTGCCTTATGTTGATTATAACGTTTTATTCGGTATCTACGTGACAAGCGGCAGCCATGTCACCAATTTGGTATTATACACAGATGCAAGAAATCTGCTTGTGTCTGAGAATAAACACCAACACCGGTATGCTACCTTGCTACACTTCACAAACGGACCAGAATACATAGATAATTCTCGCAAGCCTAGCCTAGCCCGGTTCGGATTTCTCCATTGACCCAGTTCTTTACTGGTTGCGGCGACATTGTTTAGGCATGAGCTTGGGAACTGCTCTTGGTAAACACTGGAGAAACAGAAGCGTGCTGAGACAAAAAACAACGACTCCTTTACGCGACTGTAAGAGATTCAAGTAATGACTATTTTTTTTATTGTTTCATGAGAAATCAATGTTTGAAAAACCGTATTTTTTTCAATCTCTATCAATAAATAATACAACTTATTGTACGGTTATGTACACTTTAAATTATCCTTAAACACAATAATCATATTATAAGATAGGTATTTAAGATTTTGCATGTATCTTTATAATGTATGGTGTGCAATAAAGAGTACTAGTGTAATCTAATCTAATCTAATCATTATAATTATATATGTAAATTATCTAGGCATAATCATAAATTGGCTGCTTTATCCTTGTAAAGTAAGATAACAGTCTTCAATTGCTTAAGATAATACAAGACCAGACTATCAACAAAGCGCTCTTTGAGTGTAAATTTCAAACAAAAGAGTATATTACCTGGCTTCCTATTCTCGACATTAATAATGGGTCCAATTGAGTGCGCTTATTTAATAGATTATTAAAAACCGTTTACTAAGTTGCTATTTCAGACATATGTCACTTAATTGTGGGACCATTTGGCACTCAATAACTTCGAGAGGCAGAGAGTTGGTGTCACCTGATACCAAGATACATGATGAGACAAAAAAAACGTCCACAAACAGGATGTTAAAAGGAAGGTCGTGTGGCAATTTAATTCTGCGGCACGACCGGTGTTTAAAATACCAGTTATCGGCCATCGCATGACATTTTTGTCCGCCTCCGAACAACGGTTTGCCTTGAACTAGAACCGCTTTTTTGATCACCCATGGCAGTAAAGACTTTAAACGATGTAAAATGGTAAACAGGTGCTATTTTCGAAGACACCAGCAATCAGGCATTATTTTTGTGGAGGCTATGTTCGAATGAGTATTAAAAGAAAAAAACTTGAGGAAAACGTGTTAAATTTATCTTTGCATGCCTATATTGAGATGAACCGGAGTTTTCAAAAGGTTCTCCTCTTCTCAACGTATCCTCAGCAAACAAGGTTCATCAAAACGCTCAAAGAACTCTATTATCCGTTACGATGAAAGCCACATTTTTGTAGCAATAACATAAGATAAGAATATTCTTTATTGTACACCAGGAAAATCAGAAACATAAAATATTTACAAAGATACACTACAATAATAGGTACTATCGAAAACTATCACAGTCTTCTCTTAGCGACTTGACCCACGTCCACCTTTCTCTACCTTAGTTTTGTAACTGCTGGACAGTTACAAAACTAACCCCCGGTCTCTCGTATTTAATAATAATAATAATAATGTTATCAACATAATGTTCTTCCTCCTGAGAAAAACTATGGTTCTAAAGACCCCAAGTCTCTCTCTCTCTCTCTCTCTCTCTCTCTCTCTCTCTCTATGAGAGAAGACCTGTCGCATGTTGTGCGATATATCTAATATAATGTTGCTGATCATGATGAGACAAAAACACTTCGGCTACCGAAGTGGGTCGTTGGTCTAGCGGTTAACACGCTTGACTATCAAAACAGGGGTCGTTCGATTCCCACTTCAATCTTGGTATATTTCCACGTTCGCGACGTCCTTGCATGATTACCATAGCACAGGGTATCCTAGTGTTCAGGACAAGTAATTGCGTTGTGTGGAAGTAGGAAGTTGGAAGTTCTGACCTTCTGCTCTACCCCACAGAGCCCCCGGTGGGCACGCCGCACTGTACGCGGCTGTACGGCATCTTCCCCGACGAGCAGAAGTGTGACGTGTTCTGGAACTGCTGGAACGGCGAGGCCTCCCGCTACCAGTGCAGCCCCGGCCTCGCCTACGACAGGGAGGCGCGCGTCTGCATGTGGGCCGACCAGGTCCCCGAATGCAAGAACGAGGGTACGTGCCTATTGGACAAGCTTATTTTCAACTGCGCCTTGCTTTCGCAATAAAACTTGAAAAGTAAAAATTTGTTTATTGCCCGTAACTTAAAAGTAGGTACATTTTCCAGCGGCACCTGGCCTAGGAGACTCCGTATCGTGGGTAGCAGTGTGGAGGGTTTTGCTTTTATCGCATGTGTCATGTATGTACGAGTATGTTTGTTTTTTAAAGAGCGATTTTGACAAATGAGGTGTCAAATTAAATGTATTGGCGCAAGTGTTACTGGCTCTTTGACGTCATGAAAATAGCAGACGACAGCTATCAGCTATAAAAAGCTACTAAAACCTTCAAATAAATGGCTAAAACGTTAGATCTTTTTACACCAATTGTTTTTTGTCAGTAGTTAACATTGTTAACAGTATTCCAGCAGATAGTTCATTATAATTAATGTTAATTGTAATTAATTTTGAAAATATATGTGCAATAATTTTGCAGTATGACTTTTATGTCATTTTTTTCTTGTGTATAAACTATTTACTTTCAGGTCTATAGCACTCCATATTCTTCTTACTTTCAGCACCGAACGATCTTTTCGCACTCTCTTTTTCAGCTACCCTCAACCTGACGCACCAACTGTCAGCACTACTATCGGTTTCGCCTTCCACTCCCTTCACTCACGTAACCTTTTCTGGTGTTTCCCAGAAGTAGCGAACGGTTTCGCGTGCCCCGCTCCCGGTGAGGTGTCCAACGCTGGCTCCTTCAGCCGTCACGCCCATCCTGAGGACTGCCGAAAGTATTACATCTGCTTGGAAGGCGTAGCCCGCGAGTACGGATGCCCCATTGGCACCGTCTTCAAGATCGGTGACGCCGACGGCACCGGCAACTGTGAAGACCCCGAAGATGTTCCCGGATGGTAAGTTCGAATTTCGAATATTTGAAGTTATTTCTTTCTTGGATAACAACTTCCTCGGCCAGTGTCTTTTAACGTGCTAACTTATAACTGGAAATTTTTAAAAGGCAGCCGTCTCTTCTCTAAACTCACCGGTTGGATTTCACTGATTTTGAGAGGATTAATTCTAATTCGTTAACAATCACTAAATTATAAGCCCTTTAATCACTTTCACAGAACCAATGTAATTCCTGTGACTAACATTTGGCTAAGAAGCACTCAGTTACATTTTTATTCTCGTCAATTAACGGTAGTCAATAGTTTACACATTAGGTTAATGAGCATAAGAAGTTGCTACCGAATTTCACACGGCCTTTGTGACCGCCGATGTCACCTAGTTAGATGAATAGAGTCTGGTCTGGAGTTTTGCACGCTTGTTTGGACGACGGTGACATATTTGGGTCGTCGCGTTGGTAATGACTTTTGTAACATGGCCTGTAACAGTCCCTCTGTGTTGGTACAAAGAGGCCGCGACCGTGGCCAATGCCGGTCTCCCGTTAGCCATGCGATGCGGCAGTGACATAAATACATACATAAACTCGTGTCTGTATTCCTAAGGGATAGTCAAATTGAGTTTTCTTGTAAGTTAACAAGTAGTGCATTTCGGATTACTATAAAAATCATATACGACAGCATTACGTACGCCTTTGTTTAGAAAAAGTTATATGCACTGTGCCACAATAGTATGTAATCACTCGGGCACTCTATCTCTGGCACTTATTTCTTCGGCACATTCGATTGTCTTTTGTTCTAATCGTAAATCGTGCTTGATGCAATGAATTCTCCGTTGCCGAGTGTGTTCCCACTCTCAAACAATGGATGCACTTTCAAATTTATATGTCCTTTACTCGCTTGGTCGGCTTAGAACAATGCGATCCGCTTGGGATTTCAGTGAGATGCGCCCGCCACACGTTCCAATAGTTTAGTCAAGGTCGGCCAAACAAGTTAAGCAAAAACCTCCATAGGCAAAATCATTAGGTACTGATTGATCGATGTAGTTAAAATACTTATAGGAAAATTCTCGACAAACCACTTTATATACCTAAAGTGACAGTAATCTGTCAAGGTCACTTTATTGATCAAGCACATTAAGTTTTTAGACCGGTTCGCGAACAGTATACTGGTTTAGTATTGCCAAATATTCTAATGATGCAATGCATATTAGCAAATCGATAGGGTCATAGATTAAGTGGCAGGCAGTAACGTGCGCGCGTTTTCAGCGAGGACTACTACGGTGACCTGGACTTGAAGGCTATCCGCAAGAGCGAGCTGCTGGCTGGCCTCCACGCCTCTGACGCTGGCCGCAGCGGCCCCCCCAAGAACCTCAAACCCCGCCCACCCAAGGAGGCATAAGCCTTAACCTATCTAAAATAAAAACTAAATTTTAGCTACTCACAATACAATAGTTTCAACTCAACTGCACACATCAAGTACTCTTTTATTTAAAATTGCCCTGTCTTTAATTATACAACTCTACGGAGTAATTGGTGTGTGCAGTTCATCAATTTTCTCCACTTTTCTGTGGTGAGACGCCAGGTTTAAACGTGTTTGTTCATTTCTCGTTGCCAAATAATATACCTTTTAGCTCTTTTAAACAGTGCAGACTAATGTTCGGTACAACGTATGTTTGTTCCAAGTTCTAGTACACCCTATATAGTAATAAAGTGAACGGCCGCTTGCTGACGACCTTGTATAATGTAAACGAGGAATTCCTACACTCGTGGGTATGCATTTATGAAAAGATAGTTTCAAATCAAAATAAACGCAATTGACAGTCCGTTAATGTACCATAACAACAGTAATTTGTAAATATTATTTTGTACTGAATCACTTTTCGCTGCGACTGAGTGTTGTTGAAACTGTAATACTTAAGGTTTTTTTATTTTTAGTGATAAAATAAACAAAATATAATAAAACTTATTACATCCGTGTGTTTATTCAGAGTTCTGTATAACCCTGCACTATTTTCCTGTTAACACCACTGTTTAATGTTTCTTAGTTTTTCTTATCTGTCTACCAGTATGCACAACTTAACAAAACAAACTAATTAACCCTCTTCGAGGTATACTTTCCAGATCTATCAGGACATCTGTTAATGTTATATATTTGGTTATCATATCACGCCTTTTGTCATATCATTCCACGCCACGTTCTAAAACGTGAATGCAAGGTAAATATATTTTTTCCTGTTTTTTAATTGGGTGAGCATATCATCTGCCATTTTCGTCTAAATGTCTTTTCACTATTTATATCAGATCACGAAGAAGTAAGAAACTGACAGTATGATGAAAAAATTGGTTAGTTTCTTGTTCCTTCTCGGTATCGGTTTTAGCAATTGGCTATTATTTGCATGCTTAAAATATTTTAATTTAATGCTATAAATCTATCAATGAATTTGCTGGTGCTGAAAAGACTGTGCAAAACAGTCCTTATCTTTACTCTAACCGTCGCAGACATATTTGGTTGTTTATGCACATAAGTCTTAGATGACTCACAGCTTCGATTCTTGAACGATTGTATCCAAACAGATCCGCGAAGGTTATAGTTATAGCAAAGAGAGATCGCAGCTATTCAAGCGCTATGAAAGTTTTGTGTTATTTTGAGCAGTCAATAACCTCGCATCAACTGTTTTCAGCGAGGACTACTACGGAGACGTTGACCTCAAGGCGTTGAAGAAGCTCGGCTTCTGAATGACACGGAGCGGCTCCAAGGACAG
The DNA here is from genome assembly GCA_963969515.1 of Yponomeuta evonymella. Lineage (NCBI taxonomy): Eukaryota > Metazoa > Arthropoda > Insecta > Lepidoptera > Yponomeutidae > Yponomeuta > Yponomeuta evonymella. Next base: position 4,695,634 of record OZ018347.1, read on the forward strand.
ACTGCAGGTCAAACTCTCCGACCTGATCTGACTCCACCCCCCCCACACATAAATGCATATATAATCAGCCTGGATAAGCCCCACTATTTGACTCGACACTTTTCTAAGAAGTATATTAAATAGAATAGAATTTATTGAAGTCAAAAAACATAAAAAATACGATAACAGAACGTAACATCACTCAGAAGGTGGAAGATAGATACATCACTTGTCGCTTACTTTACCATTACGACGGCTATGTATTTATCAGATCGATCACCACTCTTACTCTTAAGCTAAGTATCTACTGTAGGTGGAGTCACGGACATTCAACATAGTACAAAGAATATTTCTAGAATACTTATAGATCATTTGCGGCTAGCGGATAGTTATGCTTCCTGATAAACATATTAATTCCATGGTGCGCAAAGTGAAAAAACAAGGTTATGTTGGACGTGGGAATATTTGATAGGAAAAGGTTGGATTTGAAGAACAGTTTGTCTGAAGAGACGCTCGAACTGGAAATATGTGGCTATTTGGACGTTACGCAATTATAATAGGTGCCACTATACATAAAGTCACGCTTCTTAAAGATTGATAAAAAGATTGTTTAAATCTTTTATAATTAAAAAAAAGAGTGTTACATGTAATGAGGTTTTTAGTGTCACATGTAATGAGGAAGTGTATAAGGTTATTGTCATAGTTGTATAAGTTAACTTTGACATGGTACCATCAGATAGCAAGTGAGAAGTTCTATGGTACTCTGTCGAGCAAAGAAGAATTTTAGTCATAGTTTTCTATTTCTAGATTTAGGTCATATAATAATTGAGGACAAGTTGTACATACAATAAAATAAAATAATTATGAAATATTATTTTGTTACTTTTATTATATAATCCTAAATGAAATAAACATGTTTTTTAAAAGCATGTTAAGTTAACTAAGTAAAATTAATCGGAAGGTTTTCATTCATAGGCAGAAAAAATTCCACAAAGCAATTAGTGTATTCTACTCAGTCACAAAAACTTCTTCGTCATTGATTCAATTGAAAAAATTGTGCCCTGAATATCGAGTAAAGAGGACCTGATATTGCTTTTACTAAAAGTTTGAGATTTCTGAAACATCCTAGAAACGAAAGTAATGAAAGTAATCAAAAATTATCTGTCATTAAATCGACTACGAGAAAAATAGATATGGTGAAAACATAGACAGTCAGCATAACAATACATAACATCACACATCACAATAGCATTTATATAGAGAGGTGAGTTTAAATCTACGTGAGCACTAAAATATACGAAGTGGAATATCACGTGACAGTGACCTAAACAATTTTGTCTACTTACTAAAGTCTGATATAGTTTCAGAAAAAGTATCACAATTAATTGTTGTCAGTATAATTTACATTATAGTGCAATAAATATTTTGATTTGATTTGATTTTAATATTACGAAATAATCGATCTTGGTAGACCGATAGTACCCATCTTGTCAGAAACGAAAAAAGCGAGATAGCACGACTCTACATCACTAAAATACGAGATACTTATCGATAACTTATGGACCGATTATTCAGTACCAATTAAATTATTTTCAAAATGCAATTGATGAATATAATAAAAAAAAAATGAAAATATAGGAATCCAAAATAAAAAGTATTTTAAAGTACTTTTTCAGACTTCTTAAACTTTAATTATATTAACAGAAATGGTTCAGGGATACGTCCAGAGTATATGTAATGTACTTGTACTTTTTTATAAGAATTACGTGTAAAATGAATAGGAGTCACTACTCTCTATAATATACGTATAAGACGTGAAGATTGATTGACGATCAAACGCCTGAGTTGACTTTGGCGAGTTGACGCAGCTCCAGTTGGCGAATGGCATCCTGGCGAGACATCGCGACGTGGGTCGATGACCAACCTGCGAGGATAGAAAATCAGTAAGTATTTTCAAAATGAGAGACCATTTTGGCAAAACCAAACACCTTGGCTATAAGAGATTTTTCGAGTTAGAAACTAAGGACGTCAAGGTGATGGAAGACGGGATATAAATAGACTTGATGATCATCACAGTTTGTATTTTCATTAGAAAAACCTTATGCTAAACTCTTTTAACGCTCTCAGATATATCATACATGAAAAAGCTGTGAGAAGGTATTTATATGAAATTGTTTGCTCTTTATAATAGCCGAACCGAAACAAATTGTGTACGTTCCATCTTGTTAATTTATAGGTCAAATGGCTCTACGGACTTTTCTCTATTTGGAATAACTTAATTTGGATTGTAGTACAAGAACAGTTCCAATAAACAATCTTCTCCGCATAATCTGTTATTGTGAAACTAACAGCTTTAACGCTCATTAAGGGGGCCCAGGGCGTAACACTAGCTTTTTTGCAGATCAAATTTGCAAATAGTGTCAGTACAATCTCTCAATCATGTTAATAGTGATTTTTAGGACCCAAGGCCCTGAACTTAAAGTAAAAAACTAGGCCGTTTTTGGCAATAAATGCTACCTCGTTCCAGGTTCGTGATCCTAGGTTCTTTGCCGTGGGTCGTAAAAATTGCTGTTAACGTGATTGAGAGATTGTACTGACACTTTTTGCAAATTTGAACTGTAAAAAAAAGATATGATTTTTTTCCTCGGTGGCCCTAGTGTTACTTCCTGGAGTAAACATTTTGTTTTTATATGCCCGGTTCCTATGTTCAAGAACGACTCATTTTGCTTACGAATGGTTAAAATGTCTACTCAAGTATTCCTCTTAAAAACGGTTTCGAATAACGTACCTACCGTACGATAAATGTATGGACATAACAATTTGTAAAGTTCCTGTACATTTTTTTTTAAATATCAACCAGCTATTCAAGTTAGGGGACGCTTATTAAGGATAAGTTAGCGATTACGAATAACCATTCGTTAAATATAGGAACCGGGTAATAGTGAATAAAATTTCTGACTTCGACTTTGAAGTAGGATCAAAATAATTTCTCAACAAGAACTTATCAAACAAAGTTAAGTTGTACCTTCATTGTGTGAAGTATGTGTAGTAATATTTTTATTGAATGTAATTTGAAAAAAAAACTGATTTTACAACAATTCTAACAAATAACAGATACGTTAGTATACTTACTCTCGCTATTATAAACGGAGTTAGACCAGACTGAGTTTAAATTCTGAGCAGGAGTTGACACTTCAGCAGCAATAGCAGCTGCAGTAGCGACCTTTTTATCACTAACTGCAGTCGTAGCTTGAGTAGAACCGGGGGCCAATGTGGCGGTGATGGAAGATGTCTTGCAGTTTACGCGTTGTGGGTAATCACAGATGCCTAGTTCCTGAAGAAAAGGAAAATATGAAAATAAACTGTACAGATGACATCCATAATGTGAGACCTGGGCCTCATAAGAAGGCTCAAGGTCACCCAACGAGCAATGGAAAGAGATTGGCTTATGTGCCTACTGTATGTAATTCTTTGTAATGTTGTCAAATAAAGTTAATTCTTATTCTTATTCTTATTTGTTAGAAGTTTCACTGCGTAATCGAATCAGAAACGAGGAGATTCGCAGAAGAACCCGAGTTACTGATATAGCCCAAAGAATTGCTTAGTTGAAGTGGCAGTGGACGGGGCACATAGCTCGGAGAACTAATGGCCGTTTGGGCGAAAAAGTTCCGACCTGGCTCCCCACCAGATAGTCTGACGACCTAATTACGGTGGCGGGGAGGCGCTGGTTGCGCGCGGCAAAGGACCGGGAAGCTTGGAAAACCATGAGGGAGGCCTATGTCCTGCAGTGGGCGTCAAAGGGCTGATGATGATGACGATGAAACTGTGCAAAACTCAATAGAAATTACTGCAGGGCAAAGGTCTCCCTCCTTTCAGACTTAAATTTTCGGTCATTTGCTACCTCTAACCACTGACTATTTAAAACGTAAAAAAATAATTTAAAGTAATAAAAAAAACCGGTTAAGTACATGACACATATTTGTCTTAGCAAAAAAATTTTTTCTTTCTTTTTGTGTTGACGTTCTTTCTATTGTCACAATAAAGTAGCTGGAAAGCTGCTGAGAAACCCTCTCTATTAAAATCCCTAAGCTTAAATGGACAGAGAGGCAGACGTTGTAGGCATATAAATAGCCGTTTGGAAAACTCCGGGCACGGAATCCCAAAAAGGTTTTTTATATTTCTAATCAATTAAATTGCATGACTGGCTTTTTCATTTATTTTGAAAATTATACTGACCATTTTTGTAGATGATAAAAAGAATTCTTTTCATGTTAAGTACGTATTATTCAGTGCCCTAAAGGAAAATGCTTTGGCAATGCAAACAATATGAGCACTTTGTTTATATAAGAAAAGAGGTTTATAACAAGTTTACTTTTGGATGAAATATGACTCCGCAGAAAGGTTTGGAGGTTGTTTACCCTTGCGAAAGTTCACCAACCTTACAATAGATTAGCATATTGTTAGTGATTATATTCTCTTTGTTCCACTTATCCGTGCTGAGGACACGGCACGGTTAGCCAGAGGTCGCGTGTTCACGTCCCGGCATGGGTGGAATTTTTAGCCTCTAAATAGGTTTTCAATATTGTTGGTGTACAAGAAACATGGAATTAGTTAGGACCTGACATTAGCCCAAGGATGATTAGCCTCATGGTTGGTCCCTTGTACGTAGCAAGCGCTGAGGTATGTAACATTGAGAATTTCACTATGTAAAAACTTAAGTAACGTTCTGTCACGCTCTTCTCTGAGAAATAAAAGAGAAAGGAGACTAGTAACAGCCTACTTATAGAGGTAGTATTGCGGAAATGTTTTATCTATACATGACCATTACCAGCTCACGGTTGTATGCAAGGTCAGCTGGGAACTTTAAATTGTCAAGTATCGGTTGACTCATGTTTGAGATCAAACTGACTTAAACAAAAATAGGTTATCTGTAACTTTTCGTTGGAAATAAATATATTATACTCTTTAAAATTACAGCTTTGGGACTCTTTCAAATTTCAAACATTTTCAAATTTTTGTTAGTTCCTGACGAAGTATCGTAAAAATTATGTTATTTTTCTCCAGCAAAGCAGTGCGCATAGGATGATCGAATCCGAATGATCGTTCTTATAATGAACTCACTGAATCTCTATGCGTCCACAAATAAATTTATGTGTAATTTGACGTTCACAGAAATCAGATGTCAAAAATGTTGAATCACTCTGTGTTTAAACGTTTCATTCCAACTGAATGTTGCCGAATGAAAAATAAACCATCTGATTACGACTCTAGTTGGGCAGTCGCACCCCGTTATATTCTCGTCTTGGTACCTGGCTATAGGCAAGGTCGGCGGGGCATTTAAACTTGACTGGCAGCTGGTTGACGCAAACGAAGAATTCGCCACACGCCGACTCACTCCGGAACACCTCAAACTCTGTTGAGCAGCGAGACTGGGGCTTTTCTAGAATAGAAGGAGTAGAGATTGAAGGGCATGTATTTACTTGAGACTTGTGTTTGTATATCTTAAGTAAAATATATCCAATGTTAAGTAAGTAAGAGTTTAAGTTATATTTTTTTATAAACTTAAGTTAGCAGCGCCCTAGCAGGGTTCTTGTTTGTTACTAAAATACCTATTTAAGACCTTATGTTCAACAAGAAAGCTAATAAATGACTATATTATACTATACTATACTTTGGTGTGTATCCTCCTATCTCTCTTCTCCTTATTATTTCACTTCACTACAAGTGACTCATTAAATTTAGTTTATTATGGTGTTCCTCTATATTTCACACATATTAATTTAAAACTAATAATATATGTAAGTATTTTATAACTATATTTTTTTACTTTATTGTATGTATTTTATTGCATTTGACTTAATTATTTTAACTGCACCACGGCACGCACTCCGTAGTACAATTATGGGTTACCGTAGGCACTGACTGACAATAAGCGCTGAGGGATCACTTCCTCAGCACAACGCTGAGTCAGCTGCCTTTTGTGGCAACTTAGATACACCACAGGCGACATCTATGGTCCTGATTTATTTATTCGTTTTGTCTGTTGTGTATTTAATTTTCTTTCTGTTGTTGTGCATATTATGTTACTTATCTGCTTATTTTGTTTCTGTGATGTATCTTGTTGGTATAATAAATGTCTTTCTTCTTCTTCTTCTTCAGATAATGCCCAGCATAAAATAAACTCACGCCTGTATCCCGGACGGGTAGGCAGAGACCAGGGTCTGCCGCTTGTAACAATCCTGACAGATCTGAAGTGTTCTGAAATCGGTTTTTATTTTTTATTTAAAATTATTTATTTTTAAATTTTTAGTGAGGGCGCGGGAGAACAATAAACATGTTCCTTATCTTATAGCCATAATTTACCCTACTTAATTCGTTGCTTCAAAATTTGAAGTTATCAATTTCTGTCTCCGAAAGTCTTCACTAGAACATCAGGAAATTACCTTTGGAATACTTTTACGCTATTTTATGAAACGTACGGATATTACAAAAGGATGGGCCCTATTCGGCCTTATTTACTGCTGTCCATTGAAGAGTTCCGTTATCCATCTCTGAGAGTCTTCATCAGATCTTCACCAAATTAAAATGGGACGTTACATTAATTCAAACAACAAAGAATTGTCGAAATCAGTTAAAATTTAAGGAGTTACGCGAGCCAAAAAAAGTAACAAAAAAGAACATACGCGTCGAATTGATAACCTCCTCCTTTTTTGAAGTCGGTTAAAAATAGGACATAATTATTAGCTTCATAAGGAGTTTCCAATAGTGGAAGAAAAACAGGTATGAAAAACTTTTATGGCATGTATAAATAAGTGCATACGAAAATTTTGGTTTGAAATTTTTTCACATAGTTACGATGGCAAGTAAAAATTCTAAAAAAATATTCTCTGTTGAAACCAATTACTAAAACCTCCGGAATTTCTTCGGGCTTCAAATGCCTTATGCCAGTGTTATTACATAGAATAACAAAGATTTGCTAGTCTCAAAAAGATTACGAAAGGTAACTTGAAAAAATTTCGGGAAATTTACTCAGAGCCTTGTAGTACAAATAGCTGCGAACATTAGGTTATACCTATTGCACTAAAATACCAAACAAAACACATAATACAGCAAACAAAACATATGTTATTCATACGATATAACCGATCTTTGAATGAACTAGCACCTCATATATTTACATAACATCAGCGGCACAAAACACTGAGCACTAGAAGACTCACATATCATGAAAAGCCCAGTATAGTACCCCACAAAAAAAATCTAACTTACTAAAGCATAATCATAAAAAAATGTAGCTGCCTGCATACGAGGTTATTAAATTAAATCGGAAACGTTCAAGCATCGCTTCAAGTCGGCCATCAAACTACTTTCCATCGAAATTTCCACCAAAGTTCATCGATCAAGCGTCAAACACGTCAGAGACGTTCAATAAACCCATCGAAAGGTACCATGAGCGTGTCGCACGTTCTGTAGCGATAAAATGTCAGAATTTGACAATAATGTACTGGAAATAAATATATAACTCCAGCACAAACCACAATCCCCTGCCCTGGGCCTCGATTCTGTTAGTGCATTGTAGTATAATGACAGGTACACTGTCGGGTCACGTGACGTGTTTTTTCGTACCATTGACGCCTAGAAGGTTTGATGGGTGTGCCCGCGTAGACTTAAAGCAGCCATGAAATGAAAACCGCCATGTTCATGCAGTTGTCATGTTACTACAATGCATTAACAGAATCTAGGCCCTGGTCCCGAACTGGCCTGTGCTATGGTAACAAAGCAAAGACATCACAAACATGAAGTACAACCAGACTGAGGCTATCAAGTACGGCGGGCTTAAGTGGGAATCGAACTCACGACCTCTCTTACGTTGCCGACCTCTGTTGGAAAGTCGCAACTTTTGACTGAAGAAGTGGAACTTGAGCTTGAACGTCTCGAAGACGCTTTAGACAACCAACTGTGCGTTCTATAATCTTGCGCCGCCCGCCGCCGGCACGGCAGCCAGTATGTGTTGCGTAATGTGACATTTGATGCTACCAGATGGCTGTCGATTTGGAAACTCTTGCAGAATCACTTGGCCCATAATAATATGACCTACAAGAGTTATTGAAAGGGGATAAAGAACTTTGTCAAGTCGATTTGTACTTTGTAGGTAAAATACGATTGACTTGTTTTACTCGAGTATCTATTTAGATGTTGCACGGTGACAGAATAGTAATTTTCATTCATTCTTTCGGCTCATAACAATGTGTATGGGAGAGTTATTGATTGTATAAAAATCTTAGTTATGTATATAGGTATAGGTACTTTGTAAGTCAAATACGATGTACGATGTCAAATATAATGTATGGTGTGCAATAGCGAGTATTAATCTTATCTAATCTAAACAAATACGATGTATGTTGTTAAAAAAATCATAATAGAAATTGCGTCATTTCGCTGTACACGGTGTTAAAATAACTTACGCTCGACCTGAAAGCTACCCAAACTGGACTTCAGATTAAACTAATTTATCCACAAAAAATTGGTGGGAAAAACAATTAAATTATAATTTGTTTGAGTTATCGAAAGTAAAAAAACGTTAGTGCGCAATGAACGCATAACTTTTAGTGTACTTTTGACACGGAACTTAACTATAAATTAACGCAACGCTACTATATCCCGATGTTTTGAATACACTGCGATCTTCCAAGCACTTGATTTGCCATGTATGCCAAAAACGTTCGTAATTATGCAGACAATATGTGAATTTCGGGTTGGGCGTCAGTAAATTGACACTCGTATAACGTTAACCACGATGGGGCTATTCGTATTATAGCGTCGTATCGTGCTCGAAATAAAAACTTTTTGTACTATTCTTGAGCCTTAGAAAAGAAACAACTTCAAGAAAAATACGAGTTCGATTTTCTCAAGGATCCCACTAACATATCTCGACCAAATTTACATCTAAATAAATTATGAAATCGGACAATGTAGTTAAAAATGGCTATAAACTCATAAAAAAAATTATAGCCGACTTACCGAAAACAACGGGGTCCCCTTCGAATGACCGACAGTTATTAAACAAATTTTCAGACAACAAGCAACGGAATGCCAATGTATCATTTCACAACTCGACATTCCATATAAAAATGTTTCACAAACCTTACATCTCACAAAGTAACTCTTCCTTATAATGTTATTTGTTAACTTTTCTTAACATAAATGCATGAAATCGATAAAGTTCTACTAATATGATTCACGCTAGTCAAAGAAGGCACGGGGTTGCCGCGCTTGCAGGGGGGTGGAGCCACCCGCATTGAAAATCATCATGCTCATCCAGGAACCCGTTCCTTTTGTTTGAAAGAAAGTTTTTGAAAGTTTGTCTTCTAAACATTGTAATAAATAATTCTGCATATGCAATGAATCTTTGTATTTAGATTGCATTGATAAAACAATAGTTTGTAAAATGAAACATTGATAAATATTACTTGTGAAGTGATACTTTTATAATGAATTAAAACATCATAGACCCGAAAACAACACTTACCCTTAACTAGGTGGCGCTCAAAACAGTTGACCTTCTCGGGGTAGTCGCAGTAACCCAAACCGGAGAACAACAGGCCGGCCGGGCACTGCTGCTCGAATGCCCAACCGTCCCAGCAGTTCAGGAACTCGTTGCACTTACTACAAAAGATATCGCTCTATGTAAACTCTACGATTAGGAAAAAGACATACAAGCCTTACAAATGTAACTAGCAGATAGTTTTATTTAAATTGGATCTTTCAGAACGGTTCGGTGAGACTTAAAAGAGATGTTATAGTTATCAATACAAAACAATAACTTTGATTATTAGATCAACTTCGAAATATTGAAAAGAATCTCATTGTGCGAATGTAGGAAACAGCATATTTTTTCAATAGGAAAAAGTTGCTCGGATTTGCTCTCAAAGTTTCTCTCGTCTTAAGTTTCACGGAAATGTTCTGATCCGCATCCACAATCTACTTGTCGACTCCATCTTATGCATCGTCCGATCACTAGACCGTGAATTTTGGGTGGTTTGAAAGCCAAAAATGAACGTGTTTTAATAATAGCTATCGAATAAGATAAGAATATTCTTTATCCGTGTGGCGCCGGATTAAGAATAGCGTCACTCCATTTCCTTCTATGGATGTCGTAGAAGGCGACTATGGAAATAAATTACCCGATGATTTCGTGTCGTTACGGTTAATAAATGGAACCGGCCAATGTCATACTTACATGGGTGATGGAATCTGGGTCCGTTTGTCATTGCATAAGGGATTGGCGGAGACCGTTGCATCTCTCGCTGGTAGATACATGAACTTGTGCTGGTAGGAAGGGTCCTTGTACAGAGCCTGAATGACGTCATTGGAGACTGGGACGACGTAGTGGGTCGGAGTAGTGTACTGATGCGGCTGTAAATATTAAACTCCAATTCATAAGCAGCCTATATATGTCCCACTGTAGGGCATAGTCCTTCTCTCAGGGAGAAAGTATGGGCTTAATCACCACGCGTGCCCACCGCGGACTGGCGATTTCAAGCGCTGAGGTATGTAAATAGCTCAGACACTCAGGTTTCTTCACGATGTTTTCCGTCACGGTTAGCGAGTAGTACTGTTACTATAACTTCACAAATGTACATAACTTGGAAAACCAAGTCATAGGTACATGCCCGCACTGGGAATCGAACCTGGGTCTCTTGCTTCCGAGTCCAATGTTTTACCCACTAAGCTGCCGCCGCAATTGAATTTAAATATAGAAAATGATCCTAAAGTCACTGATCTGACGAAAAGTAGAGAAACAGCTGAATTTATCTTTGAACAATGAGGTTGAAAGCAATTGAATTTAAATAAAGAAAATGATCATAAAGTCACTGATCTAACGATTTTTGTTTTTTTATTTTATTTTTATTTTTGGACAGCCAGTAGCCATTACACTAATAAATTATAATTATAAAACTTAGAGTTTTAAGGTAAGTGCCTAGCCTATTAAGGTTGCCACGCATGCACCTCTGCTAGTGTTTAAGATAACACAAAATTTATGTATAATTTTATAAAAGAAGAGAAATAGCTGAATTTATCTTCGAACCATGAGCTTGAAAGGAATTGCAATAAATCAAAAAAAGAATAGTTGAGACTGGTGATGGCTGACCCCTGCGTTATGCTCGTGACGGGTGATGTGTCTGGCCGCAGCACTAATGTTTTTCATACTTTTGTATGAAAATTAAGTAATGTTTGGCGTCTAAAGTTATTGATGGAAATTGCGGAATCTCATATATAGGCTCTGATGTATTAAGTTTAGGATGATTTGGGAAAAGATGGTCAGAGTGGAGGTTTTTTTCCCGGTGCCTTTTTCTCCACTACAAGTACGGTCCGAAGGCAGCGCCAAACATTGTACACTGACACTCAGCAAAAAGAATGTAAATTCTTTACGTTGAAATAAATCATTGATTTCTGATTTCACAGATTAATGAAATTACCATCTAACAGTTTATAAATAAAGCTCAGAAATGTGCCTCTTCAAAATTTCTGTGATGGAAGAATTTGAGGTCAAGCGATGCTTAAGTAAATTTCAATATAAGTACTGCTTAGTCTCGTCATTTTTTGAGAAATTTGAAGAGAGGGACTCGTACTGATGTATTTATTGAAATTCTTGATTCAGAAACCGGCAGAGAGAGAACTAAAATTGATTATTAATTAATTGGTGAATTTCTCAAATCAATGATTTTTCAAATTACTTACACGGAATAAACTCAGGAAGGGGTTGAGTAGACCACCGTAGACTGGAGGCTTCTCAGGGTTCAGAAAGTTGCGCAGGAGTGGGTTCGAGAATGTCTTCACCAGGTTTCCTTCTTCATCATAAACTAATTAAAATAGAAAAGGTATAAGAAATCAGGTGATTAATAAAAAATCGTTAAAATACTGATTAATCATACGGAGAGAAAGATATTCCCAGAGAAAGAACACAACTCAAACAAACTTTTTTTTGTGTAGTGACTGTAGCGCTTATGCCTTCTCTCTTGAGAGACTGGGCTTAATTACCACGCGAGCCCACTGCCGATTGGCAATTTCAAGCGCCGGGGTATGTGAACACCTCATACACTCAGGTTTCCTCATGATGTTTTCCAGTTAGCGAGTGGTATTGTTACTACATCTTCGCAAACAAACAGTTGAATATTAATATTAAGGATCGTCATAACATTCACTGACTCCACCAGTTCTAGTTCGACTGGAGATTTCCGCACTTAGCCTCATAGTTGGGCCATTGTACGTAGCAAGTGCTGAGGTATGTAAATACCTCAGACACTAGGGTTTTCTCACGATGTTTCCTTCACCGTTAGCGAGTGGTATTGTTACTATAACTTCACAAATGTACGTAACTTAGAAAACAAAGTCATTGGTACATGCCGGAATTCAAACCCACGACCTCCCGAATGAGAAGCCGGCGTTCTACCGCTCCGCTACCACAGCTCTAAACTCTGACTCCACCAACGAAATAGAATAATATTTTTTAGGCAGTAGAAATGAGGTCCTTGAAAAGTAGTTATGTCTGGTGTTACCTTGCATGACAGATGACAGGATACGCATTAGATTAGAGAACGTTGTGGACTGAAAGAGGATATAGTGACTAGAATTGAGAAAGGAATGTTGCGTTAGTTTGGACATGTGGAGAGGACGAAGGAAGATTGACGAAACAAATATATCGAGTGAATGTGGGTGGAAAGGCCGGTAAGGGACGTCCCAGGCGGACAAACTTAGACCAAATAGGAGATGTACTAGCAAAGGGCAAGATAAAAAGTACCCGATACCGGCGTGCGTGGATGCAACGACTAATGAATGTTGAGGAAGTGAAAGTGATCTGTCAGGATCGTGGCTAGTGGCAGTCCCTGATCTCTGCCTACCCCTCTGGGATACAGGCATAATTTGTGTATGTATGTTTTAGTTCACCTACGTTTTCTAAAAGGAAACGTTATACAACTCAATAAATGGAGAACTGTCATAAAACAATAACATGTAAGAAATAACATGTAAACTATAACAAATGAAGGAAACTGATATTTTTATGATTTATATAGTAAAGAAAACAATAGGTAATAATATAATGAGAATTTAACTTATGTGCTTTGTCCGCCGACCCTCTCGTAGTGTATTTGTAGCACAATATTGCCTTTTTTCCGATTTTCTTTGTCTCTCATTGTCTCATACATAACCATTCGTTTTAGCTAGTTTTGGAACATAGGTACAGCCTCGATAGCATTATTTAGGTTTTTTTTTTTTTTTTTAATAGGAGGAGGGGAATACTCATGTATACCGCCGTGCCCTAACACACGGCGGCATGCCCGACTCTACTGGGAATGTTGCCCAGTAGCCTACGGACTAAACCCCTCCCCCTTAGCCGGTACCGCCACTATTTATATTGTGGCGACCTTTGTTACCTTGATAAAATTATACAATAAAATTCATGTGATAAAAGATCCTGGTCAATTATTTAAAATTCTAGAATGTATGTCCTATGGTAATATAAAATAAAAATTGGTATTAAAATAGAATTGTACAGTGTCTTAAAATCCTTATAAAATAGTAAAATAGTAGGAAGTAAAATTAGACTAATAAAATAATACAATTGATTCACAATTTAAAAATGTAAAAAATATATACCCCGACGCCTTGTCTCTGACTACTCCTAAGAGTAGTGACAAGCAAGGCGCCGGGGTTGGACATAAAATTTAATAGTATAAAATGTTGACATGTCAAAATTGGTTAAAATTAAAGAACTTAATTTTAAGTGTTTTCTCTTTTCTTACTCTTTTCTTTCTCCCCTTTTTTTTTTTTTTTTTTTTTTTTTTTTTTTTTTTTTTTTTTTTTTTTTTTTTTTTCTCCTTTTTTTTTTTTTTTTTTTTTTTTCCCTTATAGGTGTCTCATGTTAAGATTAAAAATTATTTTATATAAAAGGGTCAAAATAATAAAATAACTATAAATATAGTCCTGAACAGTCAGAGGCCCCGACGCCTTGTCTCTAACTGCTCCTGGGAGCAGTGACAAGCAAGGCGCCGGGGTTAAACATAAAAATTAATGGCATAAAAAGTATACTTGTCAAAATTAAAATGTTAAAATGAGGTAACTAGAGTGAAAGTAAAAATAAACAGGGAGACAGCATTAGACCCGGCCTCCATTGGCCTTAGAGGCCGCGCGCGTCACCCCCAGGGCGAAGGGCAGGAAGATCTCTCGACTCTTCGAGTCGGCCATAAAGGCGGCGAATGCCTCGCACCTCACCGCTGCTCCCAGGAGTATCTCGCAATCGGCCCGTACAGCTCCAAAACGGGGGCACTCCTCCAGCAGGTGCTCCAGCGTTTCGGGAGTCTCGTCATCACAGATGCAGGACGGACTCCCCGCGAGCTTGAACCTGTGGAGGTACGCTCGAAAGCCGCCGTGCCCCGTCAGGAGCTGCGCCTTGGCATTGCACATTGTGAATTTGCCAAGGACTTTATGGGCCGATGCGACGTCCGGGAAGAACAGCGAGGTGACGCGGCCTGTGGCAGACTCGCTGTAGCGGGTCTGCCACTTTGCCACTGTCTCCCGTCTCACCTGCAGCTTTGCATGTGAGACGGGATACAGGTCGTAGGCTGCCGCGTCTTTGCGAGACAACGCCGCCCTCTTGGCCAACTCGTCTGCGCGCTCGTTGCCGGGGATCCCGACGTGGGCCTTGATCCAGAAAAACCGGATCAGGCCCCCGTTATCCTGTATGTCCCTCAGCTGACCGTGAATTTTCACGGCCAGCTGGTGTGTGGGCGAGGGGTTCCTGAGCAACTCCAGAGCAGATCTGGAGTCGCTCAGGACGCTCGCCCTGATGGGACCGGGACCCCCGGCCACGAGGTCGAGAGCCTTGGAGATCGCCACCATCTCCGCTTGGAAGACGGAGGCGAATCCCTCCAGCCTGAACCCCCTGGTGCGGACCTCAACGCCGTCCCTCCACAGAGTGACCGCACCCCCCACCTTGCCCTCGATCTTGCTGCCGTCCGTATAGGCCCGGGCCCAATCGTCGGGCACCTTGCTGAGCTCCTCCACGCTGGCCACCTCCTCGAACTCAACTGGAGTTCGGATAGCGGGGTGTGCCAGCGCGAAGGGGCTGCAGCGGCGCTCGACCTCCCGGCCCGGCAGCGGGGCGAAGGGCCTCCCCCTCTTCAACTCATAAAGCTGAAGGGCCTCCTCGGCCCTTAGGTCAAGGGGGAGGATCCTCGCCAAGAGAACGGCGGCAGTGTAGGAGGTGGTGCAATGGGCCTTGGCGATGCGGATCGCGAAGGCCCTGGTCACCCTGTCGAGTAAGGCCCTGACCCCCGCTCGCTGCGCGACAGGCGCCCAGACGTTAGCCGCATAGAGGATGGTAGGTTCGATGACGGTAGTGTAGAGCAGCCGG
Source organism: Yponomeuta evonymella (assembly GCA_963969515.1). Classification (NCBI taxonomy): domain Eukaryota; kingdom Metazoa; phylum Arthropoda; class Insecta; order Lepidoptera; family Yponomeutidae; genus Yponomeuta; species Yponomeuta evonymella. The sequence goes on from OZ018347.1 coordinate 4,711,028, forward strand.
ACGATATCGGCATTTAAGCCCCATGTCGCCCTGGCCGCCCTAGACACCATCTGGAACCTAGCCATAGCTTTGCCGCAGACCCTGTTGAGGTGGCTAAGAAAATTGAGGTTCTTGTCGATCGTCAGACCCAACACAGTGATCTCGTCCGAGAACGCGATGTCCTCCCCCCCAAGCTTCAGCTTGGGTGGGTTAACATCGCGCTTCCTGGTGACCACCATGGCTTGGGTCTTTCGAGCGGCGAACCTCATCTTAGCCCCCTCTCCCCACTCGGACACGGCGTCCAGCGCGGCATTGAGGATGTCCTCGAGCTCACCCACAGTCTGCGCCGCGGCGATAATCAAAATATCGTCCGCGAACGCCTGCAGGTGAGCCCGAAGGTCCCCACCGCGCCGGAGCAAAGGGTCGAGTAACAGGTTCCACAGCAGGGGACCGCACGTCGAGCCTTGGATGCAACCTTTCGAAGTGGGTCTGTCTACTTGTGCCCCCGCGTACCTGACTGTGACCTGTCTTTCGCTCAGGTAGCTGCACAGAAGTTGGTAGACAGACTGGTCGCATCCGGTGGCCAGGATCTGGTGTTTTATTCCGGGCCACCACGCATTGTCGAAGGCCCCCTCGATGTCGAGGGAGACGACTCCGACAATGTGTTTCTGCCCGACGTGATCTCTTATGAGCTCTACAGCATCATACAAAGCGTCCTCCGTGCTGCGCTGCGGCATGAAACCATATTGGCGCGGGCTCAGTCCTCCGCCCACCCCGAGCTGCCAGAGAAGCCTCCCGGCCATCATCTTCTCTAGGATCTTCCCCAGGACGGACAGGAGCCCGATCGGCCTGTATGACTTAGGCTGCGAGTAGTCATCTCTGCTGGGCTTAGGCAGGATTTTGACTACCGCAGCCTTCCAGTCTTTGGGGAAGTATCCCAGAGAGAGGCAGGCGTTCATCAGGGCGACAAATACATCATTTCTCGCCCTGATGGCCGCACTGCAGATGTCGGCCGTGAGGCCGTCCCCCCCGGGCGCCTTTTTAGGGTGGATGCCCTTCAAGACGCCCGAGAGCTCGTGCTGGGAGAAGGGAATAAACTCCCGCGGCTTGGACCTGGCTTCATCCTCCATGCGGGCGACTGCCTGCCTGACACGGGCATGAGTATCCGACTCGGACTGAAGATCGTCAGCTGGGAAGAATGTATCCGCTATGAGGGCGGTGGAACCGACGGCATCCAGGGCGCGTCCATCCGCGCCGCTGAGGAGGGTATCTTCCCTCCTACGAGCGGCGCATCTTAGCACCCTGTAGATGCCGTCCCACACGCTCTCATGCTCCTGCTTAGTGCAGAATTCCACCCAGCTGGCGGTCTTGGCCGCCTCAATGGCGGCCTTGTAGTCCTCCTTGGCCACCAAATACTCCGCGACCACCCCGTCCCTTCGGCGGCTGCTGGCGTGCCGGATTCGACCCCTCAACGTAATGAGCTTGCGCTTCTTGAGCTGCAGCTCATGGCTCCACCAAACCACCCGTTTGGGCGCCTTTGGCGGAGCCAGAAGAGGGATCGAATCCCCGCACGCACCGTGAATCGCCGCGGTGTACCTACCAATGGCCTCCTCAAGACCGCCGGGCGTCTCGATAGCCTCGATTTCCTCGACCGTCCAGTCTCCCAGACGGCCGATGAACGAGGCCCGAAAAGTATCCCAGTCGGCCTTCCCGGCGTGGTAACGCCTGGTGGATCCGCAGGCTCTGTCCGGCTCCGTCTCGGGCCCCACCCCCACCTCGAACGTTATCGCCCGATGGTCGGGAGCGGAGGGGATGAGATCCGGACGGACCATCCAGCCCCTCACTCGATGGAAGAGCGCCGACGTGGCGAGGGTTACATCTACGATGCTTGTGAACAATTTGTCCCCCCGCCAGATGTAGAACGTCGGCGCTCCTCCCTCGTTGAGAACCTGCAGATCCACCTGGGCTGCGAACTCGGAGAACAGAGTTCCCCTCTGGTCCTCGCGCTCGCAGCCCCACCAAAGGCTTTTGGCGTTAATATCCCCGCCGAGAAGGACCGCCCTGGTGCCCATGCGGTCCATGAAGGCCTGGATGTCTCGAAGGTAGGGGCTAAGGTCGCGGTCTCCCTCGAGGTACACCGAGACCAGGCCGATCTTCTGCCGGTCCCACTCCACCACCACCGCCACGACGTTCTCCGTGACTGCGGTGGCGTCCTGGACGACAGAGAGGGCCGGGTCGAGTACTAGGATAGCCGACTTGACCGGTTTGTCCCTAGTGGCCATCTTTTGTATACAAGTATACCGGGTGTCCACTCGGCCCACCGATCCAGTGTAAGGTTCCTGGATCAGTACGGCCGAGTAGCCACCCTCGATGGCCACTTGGATCGCCTCGTGGAACGCGGCGCGGCAACGACCAATGTTGATTTGCATCAACCGGATCGCGCCCCGCCGCGCCCCAGGAGGTCCTCCCACGGGATTCCGGCCACCGTCGGCCACCCCAGCACCCAGTGCACCTCGAGACTGTAAGGGTGCCAAGGTGCCCGTATCAGCAGTATTTTATTGCCTGTCGCGCTATGCTGTCCCAGCGAATACGCTCGGGACAATCCGCGGCGAATGCAGGGTGCGCGGAGTCTGCCCCTGACACCTTGGTGCAGTGACAGCAGCGCGGGTCTCCAGCTCGCGCCGACGGGGGACAGTCCCTGGTTTGGTGCTCCCCGCTACACCGGCCACACCTGGCATCGGCACGACAAACGCGTGCCGTATGCCCGTAGCCCATGCAGCGGTAGCACTGCACCAATGGGGACTGGTCCACCGCCAGCACGACCTGGTACCCCAGCCTAATCCTCGCCCCCTCCATGCGCCGCCAGATCTCGGGGGTCACCTCTAAGACAACGTTGCAATGCGCACCGTTCCTACCATTGGTGCGCCTAAGGACCCGGGCATCGTCCCTGGTGAAGGCGACGCCCGCCATCAAGTCCCTATTCTGGGACTCGATGGCGGCCATCACCTGTTCGTCAGGGACGTCTCTCGCGACACCGACGAGGCGAATTAGGGGTCGCTTGTCGGCGGGCTCGGTGACTGTAAAGAGGCCACCGGCCCCCGACAGCTTCTTCTTGAAGATCTCCCTACCCTCGTCGGTGTCGCAAGAGAGCAACACCTTGCTATTGCGCAGCCTCCTCACCGCGCTGACCCCAATCCCAAGGGCGATGACGTCGACCTTCCCCTTAATATCGGCGATGGTTGCTTCAGCAGTTTTAGTGGGGTCGGTCGACGCCACCACCACGGAGTGGCGCGGCGAGGAAGCCACCTGAGCATAGGATCGGAAAGGGACCCGATCTCGCTGAGGCAGCCGCGGGACAGCGGCGGTGGCGGGGCAGTTGTTGGGGCGGGGAGGGGCCGGGGCGGGGGCCCGAGCGGGCGGCTCCGCGAGCGGCACAGGCTGCTGCCTGTCGAGCCGCTCGCGAAGCCCACGGAACTCCCCCCTCACCTCCTCCGCCCACTCCGCATCCGGTTTCGAGTTAACACCCCCCGCCAAACCGCCGAATTCTGTTTTGATGCCCTCGCACCGCTCCGCCAGCGCCTCAATCCCCTTAGTGAGGGACTGAAGCGCCGCCGGAGTCGGTGCGGCCTCCTTGTCCCGCAGCTCCCCGATCACGTCGAACGAGATCAGGTCCCGTGCCGCCTGGACATCCTTTTTGATGTCCCCCAAGTCCCTAGCTATTGCGGGCAGCACCGACCCCGCGGCCAGCTTTTCCAGGCTGGCGGCGTGGGCCTCCTCCCGCCGGGCCACGTCCTCGGCGAAACTCGCCCTGGCGGCCTCCATCTTCAGGCAAAGAGTTTGTCTGGACTCGCTCAGCCGCAGTACCATTTGGTACAGGTCGCCGAGCGAGCCCACGACAAACTCGCGGGTCTCCCGCTTCAGGTTGCCTGAAGACTCTAGTCTCTCCTTCGCCGCCAACATGACGTCGTTGGCCATCCTTGGGAGATTGGCCAGTGCGCCAGTCGCCGACCCTCCCAAGGACGGCCTCCCGGTCTGCGGCGAAAGAGGGGCCGGTAAGATGCCGCCAGGAGCGACTGCCTCAACCTCCGGATCAGCCCTTGTATCCGGGGGCGATGCGGGACGCGGCGCGGCGTTGGCGGAAATGGGCTCCGCGGACCCGGCCCCCTGAGTGGGGGCTTTTTTGGTGATGGGAGCCTTCATTGGCGGGGTTCCGCGGAGCCCCTTGGTGGGTACCCGCAACAGTGCACCCCCAGTAGGTGGTCGGCTCCTAGCCTCCGCCGTGGCGGCTGACTTGCGCGGCCTCGTGTCCATGTTCGTACTTTGAAAGGGACCGGTTTGCAAAGAAGAAGAAATTTCCCTTAAGGCCGGGCAGGGAAGAAAAGTATAAGAAGAGGGAGATTTAAGTCTTTGGAACGAAAACGAGTTAAAATGTCGGTCAATAAAACTTAAAATTAGTGCAAAAAGGCGGTGTAAACTTAATACTAGTGCAAATGCAGTATAATGTCAATGGTTAAAACTTAAAACTAGTGCAATAGGGCGATAAGAACTTAATAATAGTGCTTAAGCAGCGTAATGTCAATATTAGAACTTAAAACTAGTGCAATAGGGCAATTACGAAAAAATTTGCGCCCGCGATACGGAAAGTGTATTCCGGATGGAAATCTATTGCCAAAAAAGGTAAAGCTTGATGTATTTTAGTCAGATTTTATGTGCTATAAGCGGCAAAAATTTGTTAAATTAGAGAAATTTAGAAAAATTCCTCACCTGAGGACACACACAGCCAATCTTGTTGGAATTAATTGATGTATTGTTATCGGCAAAAAACTTGGGAAATTTGGGAAGATTTTCACCTCGGGACACACACACTGTTTACTCGCGGTGCAGCACGAATAGAATGCAGGCGGAGCGTGCGCGAGGTAGGTCCGCTTTGTTGTGAGTTGTGGGTAGGTGCGGTCGTCTGAGGAAGGGTAAAAAAAGAAAGATTTTGAAGGTATTTTGGAATTTGGCACGGAACCCTGAAAAATGTCTGGAAGCGCGGCTACCAACGGCGCAGGAGCACTCTGCGGCGAGAACGGCGCGACCCTGGAGGCAGGTGGTCTGCGGTTCGACTCCCGGCAATGAAAATTTGGAAATGTGAAAATGTGAAAATTTTAAGTAGCTGGATCGGCTCCCGGTTTCCGACGTGCGATCCCTAACGAGGTACGACTTCACGAAAAACGATAGGTTTCTCACCCTGAACTGGATTCGATTAAAAATAAAAAGTAAAAATGAAAATATAAAAAACCTCCTTCAACAAAACAAAACAAAAACACTCAATTCAAGCGAAAAAATTGCGCCCGCGATACGGAAAGTGTATTCCGGATGGAAATCTTATTCTTATAAATCTTAGCATTATTTAGGTTAGATGTCTGAAAAAAGTGCTGGCTTGGCTCAAATTCGTGGACTTTAAATACATTTTTATTTTATTATACTCCTGGAGCACGGCTTAACAGATGAGTATAAAATAAGCTTCATTGCCGTGGATGTCGTAGAAGGCGACTAAGGAAACAAATTACCAGGATTCGGGCAGCAGCGTCTTCTTGAGATTCCAACCGCATACTGCGATCGCCAACCCGCCTGCCAAGCGTGGCGATTATGGCAAAACCACTCATGATTATAAAAACCATGAAGAGGCCTATGTCCTGCAGTGGGCGTCAAAGGACTGATGATGATAATGATGATTTAAGCCATAACCCTAGATTTTGGAAGACATCCGTCATCCTTTTAGCTCCATGGCTCTCTGTGATATCCTTTTTATGTAGAATAAAGTGTTCTCTATCTATAATATTGTCTATCTGGGTACTTCATTTTCAAAATTGCTTGCTAGTTTTATATCATTACCAAGGAAGTCGTCTTATACAAAAGAACATAGTAACCAACGAAGGCAATCAAGGCCATACATTAAACTCCATCCCATCCATCAAACATGTGACCAGCACTTGTCTCGATGGCTATAAGCCTCCCAGCACTGGTACGTATTCAGGCTTCAACGTACGTAATTATTCCAAGGTGCAAATGCAAATATTTTTTGCGGAACGAATTTACAAATCTTCATAATTCTTAGTAAATACTAAACAAAAACTAATATCTACTCTATGATGTCGTATATAAACTAATATATACCTCTGAAGGAATAGAAAATGTGTAAAGGCGTTTCTTTGATTGTAAACAAGCTTTTTCTGAAGAAACTAATGAATATTGAGAGGAAGCGAAAGTGATCTGTCAGGATCGTGGCATGTGGCAGCCCCTGGTCTCTGCCTACTCTTCTGGGATACAGGCGTGAGTTTATGTATGTATGTCTGTAAATATAAAATAGGTAAGTATAGGCATTTCCTGAATCAATGAGATGTATTAACAACCTAGGATAATTAAATGAATTCTTTGTTTTTTCAGTATTTTAAGGATTTCTATCGTTGGTTTGTTTTTATCCAGAGAAAGACCACGGCACGGAGATTTACTTTTAATATCGGTTAAATGTTAGAGCTTAAAACTACAGTGCACTCAAAATATCTAGTTAAATATGAATAATTTTCCTTTAAAACAACTTTTTTCTGAAAACCTATTTATAGGCCTCTAAATAGGTCCTCAGCACGGGTTAGTGTAACAAAAAGAATATAACTCTTTTCCGAACCACCCTGAATACGTCCCGGTCCTACCAGCCTTATCCTTACACCAAGATGCAGAGTAATAAATCTCTGTTGCACACGTAATCCGTGGGCTGGCGAGGTCATTGTCCCGGCGTGGTCATTGCAATGCATTGCAGGAATTAAACATGCGCGAGGAGGGCAAATTTTTATCTCGAGAGGTTTTATATGTTCTATTGCGTTCTACAGTTTACTATCGTACATGTTTTTAGAACGCGGCTCTAAAGATGACTAAAAATAACTAATAAACTAAGGGTGTCATTTATAAACACACAATTCCCATACACCATAAACGCAGTATAAATAGTGTGTGATAATGTCTTTTCCTTGTAAAGTCTCTGCCACAGACTATTTATATGGCGTTTATGGTGTTTTTTCGTGTTTTTATAGATAAGACCGAAACATGTAGACAAAGGGAACCTTCCCTTTGGAAAGAACTCTTGTTAATACACAGCACATAACGACAACTGCTTAACTCTAAGGCTTTATTGCAAAATTCCTTTTATAACACAAAAAAGGAAACATGTAAAATGTAACATATGATAAACTCAAAGGAATTCATCATAAGCAGCCTTTATACGTCGCACTGCAGGGCACAGGTCTTCTCTTAGAGAGAGAGTAATTGCCGCGCATGCCCACCGCGGAGTGGCAATTTCAAGCACAAGTATTAGTTTTCGTACTACAATCCGATAGTGAGAATGTGTAGACCTACAACGAAGTTGTGGCCACTAGCTTGGAAGTCAATATCTTCAACGCGCACTATGCTAAATTTAAGAGATGCTCAGCCAAAATTCTGACTTCATCGAGTTGTATGGGGTTATAAAAAATGCTTATCCCTAAAATTTACTTTATTCAGATACTCAAATTTACAAGTGGCAATGTTATGTGTGCATGCTTTAGACCCATAGACCACAACTTAGTACTCATGTTATATTATTTTTTTTGTGATCTGTTTTGTAGACCAAATAAAATAAAATAAATATATCACCATTAATCTGTGTTGTAAATAAATCATTTCCATTTAAAGTAAATATAGTTAATATTTTATGTTTTTTTTCCTGGTGAACATTTAAGAATATTCTTACCATATCTAAGATTGAATTAGGATGATTTAATTAGATCCAATATTCATACAAGTTTATAAATGCTTTAAATTTGGTAACCTCCGCCCTAAGGTTTACCGCTATTTGTAGGAAAATTGAGATATGGTAAATGAAAACTGGCACGGTTAGCCAGAGGTCACGGGTCCAAGTCCCGGCAAAGGTGGAATTTTTAGCCTCTAAATAGGTTTTTGAAATGAAAACTTTTGTACTCACACAACAAACGCTTCTGCCTCCCCTCTCCCGGTAACTTTTCAGGAATCTTCTTTTCAGACCCGTTCTCACCAAGAACATTGCTCGCTACTCCGACTAACGCAACCAGTAAGAAAATCTTCATAATTTTCACAAAGAAAAAACTACTTTTTATCAATTAACTGAACAGTAAAATTACAATGCAAATTACTCTATCTTCTGCCCTAAGGATCCCAGCATCCAATGTCCGGTTGGAAGGACCAACCTAGCTTTTATACCTTGTGGTATTGAAAATAAGTACTTAAGGATGTAAGTATAGGACGTGGGCTCTAGTTAAGGTCCGGGATAGTGGGAAAGGCCTTTTAAGATCGGCCCGCCATGCCATGTTAGTTGTTGATGGAGGATTATACCTATTCTTACAGATATAGCCTATCGGCCTTATTTATAAAAACACGATTCCTCTAAAATCAATCTAAAACTCTGTTTATTTAATCTGTGGCTACATCTTGTCCTTGTAAAATATCCACGACTATTTTGATTGGAGTTTTTGAAGTGTTTTAGGGAATCGAAGTTTCTTCTTTTATTTATTTCTTTATTTTATAAATAAGACCTTTCGTTATGTCTGATTTGCTTATGATAAGAATAATATAGTTTAGTACACTTTTGAAATGGTCGGAGGCCCAGCATTAATGCTGTCTTTCAGTCTCCGCCGGGATTTCCTACATTTATTCTTTATAAATAACACTTAGGCACAAAATTAGGCATTCAATAAGTAACAAAATTCAACGTCATTGTATTAGCTGTTGATTAACCATAGATCTATTCTCTAAATCAGGGGTTCCCAAACTATTTTCACCGTGGCACCCTTGTTGTGCTAAAAAAAATTCGCGGCACACCTACTCTTAAAGTGGCTTGACTGCTTAAGAAAACAAGAAAACACAATGCAGTTTAATGCTCATTTACCTTTAATGCGAAGAATGAAACTGTTTTAGTGAATTTTCATTCGAAACAAAAGAAGCACTACCACCACAAAATGGCCGACGACTCGTCGTCGTCGGTGTTGCCATATTATAAAAAATAAAATTCGACTACATACTTGATTACATTTTTTTTTTGTGAAAATTAAGATGTGAAAAATTAAGTGTCGGCACTGCTGGCTAATGCCTGCGGCACCCCTGGCACAAGCTCGCGGCACCCCAGGGTGCCGGGGTGCCGCGGCACCCACTTTGGGAATCCCTGCTCTAAATAAATAAATATATTTCGACAGCATCAGTAGGCCAAATTGCCTTCACTTAGATGAGTGGAAGTACCTTTTATATTAGCTTTTCTAAATTTTTGATTTTGTGGGTTACCCAAAAGCAAACCATGGAAAAGGAAAACGACTGGAATTTGTTTTTTTTCTTGCAAGTGCTACCGTCGACAGTTGGTCAACATTCTTGTTGCAAAGTCATCCGTCAATTGGAGTGCACGTATGTAAAAGTTGATTGTGCTGTTGACCTTTAGTATGGGACAGCTGACAAATTTTGTCGCGATTTCGAAGTCTCAAATTTCCACAAAGAAAATGTTGTTCGTATTGACGAGTTTATTCTTAAAGTAGATTAAAACAGGGATTTTGTTTCACCCCATATAGATAGTTTGACAATATTAGACGTGTATATTATGAGTTATTCCCCTGTGCCCTACAGTGGGACGCATATAGGCTGATGAGTTATTATAAGAACAAAAATGGTTCGGATTGGGAGGACATTAAGTGAGCCGGCCGGTGCCTTTGTTGGCAGTTGGACTTATCTACAGATACGATTTACACAAATCGTATTCTGCGATATCCTCGTTTATTGCTTGCCATAGTCTTTTTGTTCCGTGCATTCGTAGTACAGCAATTCAATGTGTATTTGAAACGAATATGTTTCCATTATTTATATTTTTCTACCTTAGTTTTACTATACATTAGATTATTTTAACCCTGAATTCAAGGAGGTTTGTAAAGATTCAAGCCCCTCTTAGAATAAGTATTTTTATGACTCATGATGCTATAGAAAAATGTATAACCGTATAGAATTATGATTATTTTTTTGATTTACAGATTTGACAACGTCAATCTGAAGGACTTGTCATTTTCATGCTATTAAATGTTTCTTAAATTATATTTCATAACGAGACCAGGATTTCCCACTAGCCACAATCCTGACAAACCTCTTCTTCTTTCGCTTCGGTTTCGCGCATCTACTTTTTATCTTGCCCTTTGCTAGTAGGTATATCTTTCTTATGCCAGCAAAGAGAACAACATAGAGACTAAAAGAGTCGTAGGTACTTCTTAATAGGTTCAAGCAAAACGCTTCCTTGAAAGTAGCGCCTACCATTTGCAAACGAGCACGTTGCGTAGGACTTGAGAACATGCTTTTATTGCAATTCGATTTACCTAATCACTAGAAAACATTAGGTTAACTACTTAAGTGCAATTTTCTACACAATATTGTGATTTTTAAATCTCTCTGCTCTATCTAGCGGTCTACAACTGACTGTATTTGTGTTACAAAACTAGGAACGAAACTTCATCTATGAAATTTAAGGTCAAAAGAAAGGAACAACTTATAAATGGAAAATTTCGTACAAATTCCATTGAAAATTACTTTGATGAAGTTGTTAGTTCTGTAACGCAGGTAAAAAACCCCTTCTTCTACGGAACCCTACACTGCGCATGACTCGGCTCCACTTGGATGGTTTTTCAAAGTTTTTTTTGTAATCACTTAGTAAACTATATTGCCACCTTCAATATAGTTCGTTCTTCAGTTTTGGTTTGTCATAAGTTGTCAACAAAAGTAATTTGTACTCTTTAAGAATGTCGACAGCACATCAACTCATACGCACGCACTCTACTCAGTTACGACTGGAACAAAAAGATAAAGGTTTTTGAGCTGTTGACTGTACGAGAAAATGCTAAGAGTATTAAATGTTAAAGATCAAAACCAGTTCAAGGGTTTATGTATTTATAATCTTGTGGTTATGACGCGTCACTCTTTTATTTTTCTTCCAAGTTCTGAGCTTGAGTGGAACAGAGGTGGATGTTTCTCACTGCTTTAATTGTTCCCATATTTGCATACGCCTTGTTAGGAAAGTCCGGGTCGCTGTCTGCAGGGTAGAGTCACTAACGTGTAGGTTGAATCAGAAAGATAAGCGTGCTAGCAAAGTCACTCTCCTATTGCTGTAAATAGTTGGGCTGTACCGTCATATCCTGTAGTCTGATTTTCAGTGTACCTAATTAAACGCACGGGCTTACGTGATATTATGAAATTCGTTCTGTAATCTTTCAACCAATTTACTAGCCCAGTAAATATTTGTCCTACATAGAATAATACCATTATATTAGGTATTTATTATTTACCAAACAGCGCCATCAAAAAGCGAAAACCCGTGAAACCACGTAAATTCTAATTAAAAAAAATGTAAAGTTGACAAACCCTGTTTCAGGAATTGTGAATTTTAGAGGTAATCCGATATATGTTTTTTACGTAGTTGATTCATATTGTAGGCATCATTCGTCGATCGGAATCTGTAATTTAATTCGTGCTTACCGGTCGCAAAAATTCAAAGCAAGAAATCGACGGCCCCTACGTAAATCATCGTAACTGTAAAAGTGCAACTATACAGGAGAGCAATTTGAAATGAAATGTCTTGTCAGGTTGAAAGTGAATATTTGTTAGGAAATCTTTATAATATCAATTAAAGGGCTATTTAAGGCATACCGAAAATGTACACTTTTTTATTCTAATAAGTAGTGTTGAATCTATTGAAAGTACTCGTCGAGATATTTCGAAATATTTTTACAATTATAGTTACGATTTCGATAGTTTTCTTTGTTAATAAAAGCTAAAATTTCATCAAATGTTGTAAATTTGATAGAATTCTAGGCTCTCTTTAAAATTTTAAAAATTGAATACTAGGTACCGGCATTGGTAGTTGTGATAAAAACTAATTAGAAATTTAGCGGCATACATCATCGTAACTACTAATTATGATAGTTTTCTTAGTTAATTCAAAATATGCCATGAAGTGTGTTGTCAAGTCATGCCACCGAATCTACCACATATGATAATGTTTGTCAGTTCACGAAAGTCAATACGATTTGATTTCGCTGGTGATATTGAAAAATATAGTTGTATATTTAAAAAATATATAAACTTTTTGCCACTTATAGAATGATTATTTGAAAAGCCATAAGTGTAATGAAAGGAAAATGTCGGTTTTGCAGATGCGATAAAATTATTTATGTATAGGCCGTCGAAATATAGGTCCAAGACGCGGAGAGTCACTTCAAACGCTGAGGGATATAAATGTCAGTAATCCTGAGAGTTTTTTACGATGTCTTTCTTCAATGGCAACCATTTTCTATACCAATGTTAAGATTATCATACTTTTAAGTAATTGAGGAAATGTTTATTTATTAGCAAGTGGTTTAAATAAATTTTTTATCTTTTTATCTTTATCTCTTTACCTCTTATCGTCAAGGCTCTGCAACAAACAAAAACATAATAAACATACCCACCGCAACGGATCCGCCGCAGTGATTTGCAGGTTCCGTGACAACGCCAATAGCACCCTGAAAATTATAGCGAATAAGGTGGACAGCCGATGCAGAGCAATGAGGGCTTAGACACACAGAGTTATCTGTAAATAATACACAGTATACAGAGCGTCCCACGGCTATGCAACATGGAGGGAAAGTACCTTGAATATTGCAGATGGAACATTTTACTGAAAGAAGACATTATTTTAATTTAAAAAACAAGTTAAACTCCTTTCATAGATTTTTAAATAATTACATGGTTGAACCGGGAATCGAACCCGCTACACGAGAAAAAAAATACCTTGTAGCTTTATCATACAGATCGAAAGGCTTCATCATAAGGATTATTATTTGCTAAATATCTTAGTGTCAGAAATAAAAGGAAGACCATGAATTTTAACATTGGATGTGAAATTTTGTTCAGAAAAATGATAAGCTGACATGGCCGTAAGGACATACAACTGACATTATCATTTTAAAGTACCTATTACTAATGATATAATTTAAGTGCTTGATAAAATGATAAAGAGATACGTAATAGTAGGTATACGTTTATTGCATGCAACAAATTGAGTTTCTGTCCAATAAAGTTTCTGCCGTATCCTGAATCTGCCGTAATCTCTCAGCATTTTCTTTGCATATTTTTAGTTTGATCCTATGATAAAAGTTGTATAAGTCATTAGCACTAAGTCCACCTGTTGTACACTGTCTTTGTGCAATAGAGAATTAATAATACTAATAATAATAAGTATTAGGCTAGCATTTGAAAACGTATGACTGTTAACGTTTATGTATTTTTTTTTCTGATTATGCAATAAAGTGTTTTTTTGTCTATCGATTCATTTGTGACGACAAATTATCAACTATTTTAACAATTAAACTCTGTCGCTCCCAGATGAAGTGAAACGCAAAGAAGACGGTCACTTTCCACTTAGCGCTGATGAGATGCGCACGCAACTCGCTGTTTTTTTTTCTGCGCGTTTTATGATACGTCATCGAAGCAGACACGGGGGAAAATGCGACTTATTCATAAAAGTCAGCCTATCTATTTATTTACAGGTCGATACCGCTATCGGTGGGACCGACAACATTGTGAAAGGGTCTGAGAAACACTGGACTGACAAACGACCGGATGAAGAGGCCTATTGCCCAGCACTGGGCTGACTAGATAGCTCTGTTTACGAGCTGATTAGATAAGTCTATTTGTTCAGGCCATAATACAGGTTATTGATAGGCGTACTTCTACTCTTTTATGACAACTCTGTAGGCCTCTGGGTGTGTGTTTTGTCTATTGTGTTTGTTTGTAAATTGCTTGAAATATAATGATAAGTAATTTAAGAATCGTTTTATAGATTTGTCCTAAAAATACAATAATTTGCAATTTTTTCGCACTATTCACAGTGCTCAGTTCTTATAAAACTAATAAGTAGATTACATCCTCCAGCCAATTTAAGTAAACTTTACTGATAAATTGTAGATTATCCAGCTATCATTGGTTTTTTTAATTTACCTTGGTTCAAACGGGAAGATGGATTCTTGGCAAAAAGGCACAGTAGTGGGTAATTGTTATCTTTATTTCACAATTGAAAATGATAATTTAATGGATTTACGCATTAATTAAAATTAAGTTAAATTAATTCATATCAAAATATGAATACGTATGGGTCCCATTTCTGTTACTTACAATAATGTTATGAAATTACTTACAAGTTAAATATATTTACCCAGTCTCTATATCTTAGAATTGAGAAAGGGATGTTGCGTTGGTTTGGACATGTGGAGAGGATGAAGGAAGAGAGATTGACGAAACAAACATATCGAGCGAATGTGGGTGGAAGAGCCGGTAAGGAATGACCCAGGTGGACATACATTAACCAAATGGGGGATGTATTAGCAAAGAGCATGATAAAAAGTACCCGAAACCGGCGTGCGTGCATGCAACGTAGTCGTTGTTAAATATTGAGGAAGCGAAAGTGATCCGTCAGGATCGTGGCAAGTGGGAGTCCGTGGTCTACCCTCTGGTATACAGGCTTGAGTTTATGTATGTGTACTTATGTTTGTTACTACACATAAACGACAAAATTATGCAATTATATATGTACTTATATGTATATTTGTCGCTGTTCGTTTGTGCTCACTCATGGGGATGAGTGATGAAATTTCTAATGGGCAGATAATTATTGAATAATTACATCTGTAATGCAGATGCACGCAAGAGGTAACTGTACTGCGATATTTTCACTTGTTTGATAGATACCTATATCTACTTCGGAGAGTACATATAAGTATTTTGCCAATTCTTTTCCTGCATAAATATCACGTTTAACTAATACACCATTAGACATCACATCATCATCAGCCTTTTGACGCCCACTGCAGGACATAGGCCTCCCAAGGTTTTTATAACCATGAGGGGTTTTGCCATAATCGCCACGCTCGGCAGGCGGGTTGGCGATCGCAGTATGCGGTTGGAATCTCTGGAAGACGCTGCTGCCCGTCTCCTGGTAATTTATTTCCTTAGTCGCCTTCTACGACATCCACGGGAGGAAATGGAGTGACGCTATTCTTAATCCGGCGCCACACGGAATACACCATTAGACAGCTATCCAATATTAAAAATTATAATATAAATATTGATTGATTGATTGGCTGTCACCTGTTGTACTTACTTAATAAATAAAATAAATAAATAAATAATAGCTAAGTATTAAAGTTTCGCTAGAGAGATTAAATGATTATGTAAGACTACCAAGAGAGACGTTGTAGTCAAAATAAACACAATTATTGCTAATGACACATACTTTTGTGCGATGAATATTTATTTTGAAAGAAAAAACAAATTCCTACTATCGATTATTTAAAAGTCAATCTAGAATGTCATTAATTGATTGCAGATTGTTGTCTATATGTTAACAATAAAATTTTAATTATTAGTCGATTTACAAAGGAAACATGTTTACCGGAGCTCACAACGTTAAGATTTCTTAACAAATTCGAAACCGCAAATTTCCTTACGGAACATGTAGCCATTAAGCCGCTCTGAAAAGATAGAAACGTCTATATGCCTCTGTGTAAACGAGTAAGCGAGACGCCATTATAAGCGTAACCTTTCGCTGGGTATGCTCTCCGGTATGAATCGAAGACAAAAAAAACTCATGTTCAGTACGCTATAGCATCCGGCGGAGGTGCCAGGCTTGGTTAATGTTCACTTTATGTTCACTTGAACTTAAGTGACTTAAGTTAGGGGTTGAGTGGACTAGTGTTATTTCAAATCGGAAGATGGCGTTCCGATCGTGCGCGGGAGTTGTGATGTTCGGTTGCCTTGTTGGTAAGTTTATTTATGGATTACGCATACTATAAATGTATTTTCTCTTTTATGAATACTTTTTCTAGTTTACAAATTATATAAACGAAAAAACTAGTTATGGGGTTTTTACAATTGGTATGCAATTCTAAAAACCCCAAAAATTTTTGAAAAAAGTTTGTTAATAAAAAATTAAGTGCGTTGTTGTACGATTGACCCTGATGTCGAATGCCTTTCTATATGCAATAATTTTTATTATTGCAGCTTTGTGATGGTGCATATTGCCTTCTCAACAATACTAATGACCTGCAAATACGCCACAAGGAAAAGACTTCAACGCGTTGCTTTAACTACTTCAAAGTTTTTTCCATTTTGCTAGTGTATGTGAATACCTTACGTTCGCAGGTCTCTTTACGAGTTTTTTCTTCACAGTAAGCGAGTGGTATCACTACTGTACCAAATGTATGTACATGGCTTAGGAAACAAAGCCATTGATATTGATGGGATTTGAACCCATTACACTCAAATCTGAGAGAAATGTATGACTGCTAATAAAAGAAATTACGAACTGCGATCGCCAACCCACCTGCCAAAGGTGGCGATTATGGTAAAACCCCTCATGGTTATGAAAACCACGAAGGAGGCCTATATCCGGCAGTGGACGTGAAATGGCTGATGATGATGAATAAAAGAAAATTAATATTAATTAGGCCTCCTTCATGGTTTTCCTAACCATGAAAGGTTTTGCCATGATCGCAATGGTTAGGAAAACCATGAAGGAGGCCTATGTCTTGCAGTGGGTGTCAAATAGCCGATGATGATGATAATGATGAATATTAATTAAAACTTAGGTAGATAATGCGTATAGTCACACTACTTAAATAGCTAATATTTCTTAGGACAACCAGCTCCGTAAGAGAAAGCTGCAATACGTCATTAAAAATTATAACCCGTCTGCTAAAAAGTCTCAAGTAACGTGTTAATGAGTCCATTTTAATTTTATTCATTTTAACTCACAGCAGCCTCTTGTTTATTTTGTAGGTAAGTTTGCTCGCGTTTGCAGAGGTTTAAATTCAATGGTTATTTGACTTTTCATTATCAATATGATAGGTGACATCCACCATTTTGTATTTTCGGTAACGTCATAGGCATTTACGAGATACACCCCCGGTTTCGCGTACACTAACAAGCTGTTAATCTACTGTTAACAGCTGTCAGTGGTTTTTTTTTGTATGCACTTTGGTCAATTGACAGCTGTTAACAGAGGATTAACAGCGTGTTAGTGTACGAGAAACTGGGGGTTGGATTGTAATTTTATTCACTTGGCACCTCATTTGTCAAAAAGGAACTTCATACATACATATACGCGAGAAAATAATATTTATTGACTTTCGCAGTTTGGTAACTAGTACCGAAGTGTACTTTTATTTCCGAAGTTATTTATTACCTAAGTAATATACGAAGCTAACATTAGGTATTTACCTACCATCACCGCCGTTCAAAACTAAAATGCACTTAGGCTCCCAAATACATGTAAAACGGTTAGCGCTTAGCATGTGCCGCGACTATTGATCAGTAGAAAGTGGGTCTACTTGAAACAACCGTGTCCAGATCTATACTGTTGATAGCAACCAGCGATTTAAAAAAAGGCAATTCGAAAGATTGTACCAAGTTAATTGCCCCTGTTTTCAACAAATAAATGGCTTGGCGTGTTTTAACCGCAGCTAACTTCTTCACACATTCCATCACTTGGTATGTACGAAATGGTTTGTACAGTTATATGGCCTTAGTGTACGCCACGAATGAGCAAATTCCTCACTAAATTAGTTAAGAAGCAGTGTTTTATTGTTTTATGTTCGTATGTCCACAACATGGCATTTAATGAGGACCGTGGCAAAATTTGAAATATTTATTGCTGCAAAAACAGTCTTGCAAAACTAACACAAGCACTGGGCCAGTACAGCACTTGGAAAAACGAAACTAGGTACATGTTTATATTACCAGGTTCTTTTTATTTGTGTGCTAAAATTGAAAGTAACATCGGCCGGATATGACGTCATTGGGCTAACAAAGAACCATCCATTTCTAGCGTGCATTACTCAGTGGCAGTAAATTTCGAAACAAATCAAAAAAGGAACCGTAATATTGTCGCTAGATTCGAGTGCATTATCGGGCTCAAGAGAGACGTTAACGACCCTTCCGAATATGCAGCTTTTTCTTAATACTGGCCCTGATCAACGATACATCCAACTATATATAACTAAAAACAGAAGTAAGGAGGATTTCTGAGCCAATCCGATTAGTCAGCCCTTATGGGTAAATATTTGTCTACTGCTTCTTCTTCTTCTTTGAGTGGTGGGGATCCACTCAAAAACCTTTTTACCAAATCAGTGATCGGCCTTTTGGCAGTTGTGAGCAGTCCACTGCAATTGCATGAGTTCGCCATGTTGCAATTCCGTGTGGCGCCGGATTAAGAATACCGTCACTCCACTTCCTTCCATGGATGTCGTAGAAGGCGACTAAGGAAATAAATTACCAGGAAACGGGCAGCAGCGTCTTCCTGAGATTCTAACAGTATAGTGCGATCGCCAACCCGCCTGCCAAGCGTGGCGATTATGGCAAAACCCCTCATGGTTATGAAAACCACGAAGGAGGCTTATGTCCTGCAGTGGGCATCAAATAGCTGATGTGATGATGATGAATATATCGTAGCTATGTCAATCACGAGCCCAACGAGCAATGAAGGCAGCTGTTGGGGTGTCACTGCGTGATTGAATCAGGAATAAGGAGATTAGCAGAATAACCCGAGTTACTGATACAGGTCTAAGAATTGCTCAGTTAAAATGGTAGTGAGAGCGGGGCACATAGCTCGGAGAACTGATGGCTGTTGGGGCTAAAAAGTTATGACCTGGCGAGCGCGGACCGAACGACGAAGCGTGGGCAGGCCCCCTACCAGATAGTCTGACGACCTGGTTACGGTGGCGGGCAGTCATTGGATGGGGGCGGACAAAACAGGGAAGCTTGGAAAACCACGAGGGAGGCCTATATCCTGCAGTGGGCATCCAAGGGCTGATAATGATGATGATGTGAATCACCATGATTAATAATCACATAGTGACAAACTAATGAGAGTAAAATAAGCAGTTGACATTGAAGTATCTGAAGCTTAGCGCTCTGGCGAGAGATACTTCACAGAGAAAGTTAGACTATAAAGTGTTTTCCGAACAAAATGATAGTAGCGTGTATCGATAAAAACATATCCAAGGTATTCTAACTGGAAAAGTTGGTAAAATGGACAGTACATCAGCCTTTAAACGTGTGCACTCTATTCAGTTACAACTAAATACTACAGCTATTTGCAACTAAAACGTAAACCTTTAAACTTTAGTTGCAAAATCACCCATAACGTGCATGGATGTAAAAGGTAATGTGCTATCGTTGACAGTACCTTACGGCCCACCCAAAACTGAGTGTCTTAAACCGGTGACAGGGTGTTATACCTAAATTGGCATTGGTGTTTTTATTTTATTGTTGAAAGTCACTTAGGACGCAACTCAGCATGAACCAATTGCGTGAACTAAGCATGAACTCAACGTGGTTGAAAACAAATTATGCTAAGCCGACAACTCTCCTTAAAATTCCAGCTCTAGCAGCGTCGGCGGGCGAGAGGCAGAGCAAACGCAAGCCAGCGAACGCGCCGGCGCGCGCCGTTGCGGACGCCGACCGCGATGCTGAGATCACCAACAGCTGCCCC
The DNA here is from genome assembly GCA_963969515.1 of Yponomeuta evonymella. Classification (NCBI taxonomy): domain Eukaryota; kingdom Metazoa; phylum Arthropoda; class Insecta; order Lepidoptera; family Yponomeutidae; genus Yponomeuta; species Yponomeuta evonymella. Next base: position 4,730,604 of record OZ018347.1, read on the forward strand.
GACGATGGCTTCTTCGCTGATGCGGAGCAGTGCGACAAGTACTATGAGTGCAGGTGAGATGCTTAACTATGCCCATCATCATCATCATCATCCCGTTCCTGTTACCCCTCATTAGGGACATAGGTCCGATTTTGCGCCTTCAATTCAAGCTCATCCATGTTCATCCCTATGCTGGTGGACCATGTGGGGAAACTACATCCATACGCTTATGAAACATATCCCAAGCTTTATGCTGAGCTTTATGAGCGCGTAATGCATGTATTACATAAAATTAGGTGAGTTGCCAAAATACGCAGTATAGGTCATCTAACATAGATGTAAAAAAGCCTTGGTATTATAGAACAGTTATACGTTTATGAGCCTAAAGATGTACGATTGCTAGGACCTACATTCTGTTAATGCGTTACAGTACAATTACTTGAAGGTGATGATTTAATTTCATTACCGCTTCCAATCTACGCGCAAACATTTTGATACGCATTCCAATCTACGCGTGATGGGTGGAATGTTATCGATGTTATCGACGAAAAAATTATAGTGATTGTATACTGCCTCGTTGGTCTAGCCGTTAAGTCACTTAGCTACTAAAACAGAGGTCGTGGGTTCGATTCCCACTGAAAGCCGCCTAACATTTGTACAAATGGCCTCAGTCTGGTTGTATTTTCATGTTTGTGATGTCCTTGCCTGGTTACCATAGCACAGGGTATCCTAGTTTGGGACCAGATCAAGTGATTGTACTGTGTGGAGTTATTATTATTATTGTTTTACCTACAATTCATGAATTAATTATTGTATTAGTGTACTAGCTACTGGTTGTCCTAAGTAAATAAAATAAAATAAATAATCACAATATCACTTTACATGCAACATTGGCAATGTTTCATTTTACAAACTTACATGTCAACATTTTACAGAACAAAGAATGCATTTTGCAATATCAATTTAATCCGATTTTAAGGTAAGCTAAAAGAAACTAGTTTTGTTTTGTCACAAGCACTTATTGGTAAAAAATAGAGAGTTCCGCTCGCTTCGCTCGCTTTGCGTAGCGAGATCACAAGCCTTAACCTAACCTACTGTTCCCGCGGGCGAGGATGTCTTTTTTTAAACGGGGGACGCTGCTCCCCTCGCCCCCGTAGCAGGGAACGTCCGCCGCTTCACCTCCCGTGCCCTGTTTTCTGATTTGCGTGAACTGTATATTTTAAATCATATAAGTAGAACATTGTCTATTTCATGCATTTAACTAATGTTCTGTTGCCAAATGACATTATGAGAAAGAATTACTTTATGAGACGAAAGGTTTGTGAAACATTTTTGTATGGAATGTCGAGTTGTGAAATAATACATTTGCATTGGGTTACATTGCTTGTTGTCTGAAAATTTGTTTAAGAACTTTACTGTCGGACATTCGAAGGGGACCCTTTTGTGATACTTTCTCGGCGTCGATGGAATAGAAAAACATATCACTGACCCGACCGTGACTACGATTTGACCCGACAAACTATTTTATCTAACATTCTAGATTGAAACTAGGACAAAGATTTTTGTGTGGAAGTTATTTGTATATGGTTTTAAACACCACTTCATGTTATGAAACTATATATTATTATCTATCAATTATTCATTGAAATATTTAAATAGCCGTGATGAAAGCAATGATCATTTATTTTCAGGAACGGAGAGATATTTGAGAAGTTGTGTCCCGACGGTATGGTGTTCAATGACTACAGTCAAAATGAAGAGAAGTGCGACCTACCTTTTAATTTAGACTGTTCGCAGCGTCCCAAACTTCGTAAGTAATCCCAATTAGTTAGATAGATAACACTTTATTGCTCACAAGCGCAAATTACACAGTTAGTTAGACCTCAACAACATTCATTCGTCGTTGCATGCACGCATGCCGGTTTCGCGTAGTTTTATCTTGCCCTTTGCCAATACATCCCTATTTGGTCGAAGTATGTCCGCCTGGGTCGTCCCTTACTGGCCCAGCGAAAGTGATCTGTCAGGATCGTGGCAAGTGGCAGACCCTGGTAGTCCCTCTGGGATACAGGCCTGAGTTTATGTATGTATGTTAGACCTCAGGTTTCCACACGTAGTCTCATAGTTGGTCCACTGTACGTAGCAAGCGCTGAGGTATGTAAATACCTCAGACAATGGGGTTTCTTCACGATGTTTTCCTTCACAGTTAGCAAGTGTTTTTGCTACTGAAAATTCACAAATGTACGTAACTTACAAAACAAAGTCATTGTGAATGTGAAAGCGAAGGTGAGGCCAGCGTTCTACCGTTGCGCTACCACCGGTCTAAGTAGCACCATTATCTTTAGGAAGTTTCTAATGACAAGTAACGAAACATAAGTCCAATTAAAATATTTAAGTATTACCTATATCTACGTTTCCTTTTTCTAATGCATAGTGTGGAGTCAAGTCAACACAAAGAAAGAGTTTAGATTGGCAAAAAATAAGACAAGACAGGTATGTTCTATATTGTAAAATTTAAACCAAAGCTCATGACATAAAAAACGTGTTTGATACAGAGAACAATATTTATTTAAATAAAATATTTTCAATTTTGACACAAACAGAGCTGTCCTTTAAGACAGCCATCGAATTTATGTCGATGTTGACACCATCTAAAAGGCACCTCATTTTAAAATAACGCTATATCCGATACCTAAACAAAACGAGTGTTTGCCGAGCTGTCGCATCAGCAAGGTCGACAATCACAATCCATTTGTCGCTAAGCTGCGGAACTGGCAGTATAGCACAAAAGTCCACCAGACAGGTCTAGTTTGACGACACGATGCTAGAACAACTTTCCATTCTTGGATCAGGAAGCCGGCCTTGGGACAATCGTCTGGCGGCTATTCTGGCTTTCGAACTTGTGATCGTTGTCGTCAAAACGATGTTGAGAATAAGCCCCTCTTTATGGTGTCAGAAACCTTGAGTGAGATTTCTTGGAAGCTTTACAAGGAAAACTGTGAATGTTAAACAATATTTTCTTATCAATATTATCTTTTTAGCAGGAGCTTATTAATAAGTGCCCGTGTTCATCAATGGAGCCATGAAAACTTGAGAAACCTATTGGACCCATTAATGGAACTTTCCAATGGAACCAACAGTCCGAAACCGTTACGTTCAGTTTTGTCGGTGGAATTTGACTCGAGATCGTACGAGTACGAAGGTCCAATATTTTGCGATTATTATGTAATTCTGCGTGTTTGTCATTTTGCGTATCTGCCATTGTGCGTGCAATTCATAATAAATATGCCCTGGCAAAATCCCAGTGCACCCTACAAGCACGGGGCAAAGTACAAATAAAAAAAAAAAAAATGCTTGAAGTATAGAAGTTGAAGTTTATGTATGTATCTTCTTATATATAAAAATGAATTGCTGTTCGTTAGTCTCACTAAAACTCGAGAACGGCTGGGCCGATTTGGCTAATTGTTGTTTTTATGTATTTGTGGAAGTCCAGGGAAAGTTTAAACGGTGAGAAGAAAAAAACGGTTGACGTCGGTGATACGAAGTTCACGGGGTCATCTAGTAAGATATATAAACTGACATCTGTATCTCGGATGGGTAGGTAGAGCCCAAGGTTTGCCACTTACTATGATTCTGACTTTCGCTTCATCTATTAATCTATTATACTTTATTGTACACAAGAAAGAAATATTCATTAGTCACTGTATGACCCTATTTATTTCGAGAAAAATCACGAAGTAAATTAAACACGTGTAATCTTCTCAAAGACGACTATAGTCCACTGGTCGGCTTTCAGGAGTTTAAATCGATGCAATATCAAGTTTAAAACCGCGAACTCTTCTCACCCGAAACCCTCCTAACAACTCCAGAAACGCCAATACCATCGCTCCACTGCGTGCGCCAGAACGGCTACTTCTCCCACGAGGATCCTAAGGAGTGTGGAAAGTTCTACTTCTGCGTGGACGGCAAGTTCAACATGATCACGTGCCCCGACGGACTCGTCTATAACGAGAAGACCGGTATTTGTACTTGGGCCGATGAGGCTAAGAAGAAGGGCTGCGGCGCAGCCGGTAAGACTATTTTTGGTATCAAACTATTTGTCTACATTTACATTGCACTAAGCATTGGATTATGTGTAGTAAGTTTCACGTGTAGTCTCAATTTACTGAGTCAGGCCTCAAACGCGCTTCGGTTTCTCCGAACGTTGTTTTTTGCAAACGTTCAAAAGTAATTGTCTTTGCATACCCCTGTAGGTCACAGGTGTGAGTTTGTGTGTTTGTAACACTCATAAAAGTTTAACTAAAGTGCGCAGAGTGCGGTTGCTTTTGCTAAACACCAATTATGTGTATATGTATACCTCTAAGGAAATACATTGCCAGGAGACGGGCAGCAGCGTCTTCCCGAGATCCTAACCACATACTGCGATCGCCAACCCGCCTGCCAAGCGTGGCGATTACGGCAAAACCCCTCATGTTTATGAAAACCACGAGGGAGGCCTATGTCCTGCAGTGGGCGTCAAATGGCTGATGATGATGATACCTCTAAGTACATTATCAAGCAATAAATATACTCTGCATCTAATTATAATGTCCACATCAGACAATTATAATCATCGTAAACTATTGCATGACGCTATTGCTAGAAAAACACGTGGATTACTTATAAAATTTGAACTCTGAGTGAGCCATTCACATCTCAAAGAGTGTCATTGTATAATAACTAAATTATGATACTCCTCTGATGCTCGCTTATTTCCCCAGACGTGTTCCAATTCGACTGCCCCGCGGTAAATGAAACTTTCGGCCAAACGCATCCGCGCTACGCTGACCCTGAGGACTGCCAGTTCTTTTACGTCTGCATCAACGGTAATACGCCGCGTCGGTCCGGCTGCAAACTCGGACAAGCCTTCGATGACGTTAGCAAGAAGTGCGAATGGGCACGCAAGGTCCCTGAATGGTTTGTACCAAACTGACTATTGTTGAAGCATTTGAGAAATCAATTAAAGGATAGATGTAGCCTCATTTGATTTCTTCATATCGCGATAAGAAGCGTCGATAACCTAGTGGGTACAACATTGGACTCGGAAGCGAGAGATCCAGGTTCGATTCCCAGTGCGGGCATGTACGACTTTGTTTTATAAGTGAAGGAAAACATCGTGAGGAAACCTGAGTGTCTGAGCTATTCACATACCTCAACGCTTGAAATCACCAATTCGCGGTGGGCACGCGTGGTGACTAAGCCCATACTCTCTCCCTGAGAGAAGGCCATTGCCCTACAGTGGGACGTATATAGATTGCTTATGTATATGGCACTGTCTGTATAATAAGCGTCCAAAATCGGCGAGTGGATAAAGTTTTTCAGGATCACCAATTAACCGTTTGTATCTAAATAGTTACGGTTCACAAAGTCTGAATTCGTAGGAATGTGGTAGTTAGAATTTTGCATGATTAACATGTGCATAAGCTCACGCTTGTATTCCGGGGGGTAGGCAGCAAATACAGCATGCCATTTGCCACGATCCTGATAAGCCGATACATTCTTACACGTTGTACTCACGCCTGATGTGCCTCGCCTTTCGATAGCCGTTTTATGAGGTCTCTTTTTCCTTCCAGCGCGGACTGGTACAAGGGTCAGTTGACGGATGCCGAGTTGGATGCACTTGAGCACCCCCCGACGGTAAAGCCGAAGGTGGCCGGTGCTCCGGGGCCGAGCCGCCGCAAGCCGCAGCGCCCCCCGAAGGGCCTGCCAGCACCCGCCGCCGCGGCAAACGACGAGTAGCGAGGAGTGGAAATGTGATAGTCCATTGTAGGTTTTTTAAGTTTTTAATAAATAGCGTTGTAAAGCTTTTCTATGAATTTTTTATTTGTGATTTCTTTTGACCTCCGTTTTTTTCCCTATGTAAATAGGTCATCAGCTTTATTTTTAACCTCTGAGCGACCGGTGCGATTTGGTTTGCGTCCACTGACCTCCATGGTCAGTACCATGGAGGTTAGTGTTTGCGTTGTATTGGTTTCTGACAAGAAGGTCACATTAAGTACCTTCATGTTCAGCACCATGTAGGTTAGTATTTGCATTCTATTGGCTTCTAATAAGAAGGTTACATTAAGTATAGATTCTTCCAAAGAGGTGCAAATGTGACATGGTGATCCTGTGCACCATATTTTTTAGGGTTCCGTACCCGAAGGGTGCTAAACGGGACCCTATTACTAAGACTTCACTGACCGTCTGTCTGTCTGTCTGTCACCAGGCTGTATCTCATGAACCGTGATAGTTCGGCAGTTGAAATTTTCACAGATTATGTGTTTCTGTTGCCGCTATAACAACAAATACTAAAAACAGATATATATTTAAGGGGTTCCCATACAACAAACGTAATTTGTTTGCCGTTTTTTGCTCGATAGCAATAACGGCAACAGGTAGACGCTTAAAATATTCAAAATATATTTTAGTTCTGTATTCACTTAAAAATAAATAATTAAAATAAAATTAATATTTAAGGGGGCCTCCCATACAACAAAAGTGATTTTTTGCCATTTTTTCTCGATCTTTGTGTCGAATGTTGTATAGATAATGGTACGGAACCATTGGTACGCGAGTCCGAATCAAACTTGGCCGGTTTTTTTAATCTTTCATTTATCCAAGGAGGGTTTCTTATACAATATTGAAAAAGATACCAGAAAACTGCAAAATATTGTAGCTATGAGGTCTTATCAAATGACATTTAAAAATAATATAAAAGTGTCATCTCGACAGATACTCAAGATAACTTGAATCAGGGCACTCGGGATAAGTTTGTAGCATAGTGATTATTTTCTCTGTGGTTTGTAGTGGACACGTAAGAGCATTTTTTTTATTATTTAATTTGACAGTCCAAATAATTCTAAATCACATCCCGCTTCCCCTGCCGCCGGTAATAATATAATAATAATAATAATAATAATGGATTGACTATAAGAAGGCCTATGATTCAGTGCCCCATTCATGGCTGAAGGGGATCTTAGAACTGTATAAAGTAGATACAACTCTGAGATCCTTTCTCAGCACTTGCATGGGACAATGGACCACAGTTCTTCGTCACCCAGGTGGTGGAGATGGCCCGTCTGACTCTTCGGCCTTAATAAGGATTGAGCGAGGCATCTTCCAGGGCGACAGTCTGAGCCCGCTGTGGTTTTGCTTGGCTTTGAATCCTCTCAGTACTCTACTGAAGGACTCAGGGCTAGGCTACTGACTCCGAAGGGATGGAGAGGTTATTTCTCACCTCTTATATATGGATGACCTGAAGCTATTTGCACCAAAACGCCAAGACTTGGTGGAGCTACTTAAAACGACACAGGTTTTCAGTAGTGCCATCAAGATAGAGTTTTGTGTAGATAAGTGTGCGGTCATGCATGTATAGCGTGGGAGGGTTGTAAATTCAACAAATTTACAACTTTCAGAGACAATGACTTTTAAATCCTTATCGGAGACGGAAACCTACAAGTACCTTGGTATATCACAGTCTTTGGGTATTGTGGATAGAGACATCAAACAGGCGATGAAGGAGCACTTCTTTAGTCGCCTGACAAAAGTACTTAACAGTCTTTTGTCGGGAGGCAACAAGGTGCGCGCTTTCAACGCTTGGGTGATGCCCCTACTCATATACTCCTTTGGCATACTAAGGTGGACTCAAACTGAACTGGACGCCCTGGACAGGAGGGTCCGTCTCATGCTCACAGCACACCGTATGCTACACCCACGCTCATCTGTTATGAGACTATACATCCCGCGTAAGTGTGGATGGAGGTCGCGGCTTTTTAAACACCAAAAATCTCCACAACCGCGAAGTGTGTAGTCTCAGGGAATATTTCCTTAGCAATGAGTGTGGGTTGCATCGGGATGTTGTGTCAGTGGACAGGAGTCTCACACCGCTCTCCTTGGCAAACGAGAACTGGCGCAAGCCAACGGTGCTCAGCATCGAGGATCGCAAGAACGTGTGGAAGAGCAAGGAGCTTCACGGGCGGTTCTATCGGGCCTTGACAGGACCCGATGTGGACCTGCTCGCATCGGTGAACTGGCTACGTTTCGGTGACCTTTTTGGGGAAACCGAAGGTTTTGTCTGTGCAATTGCTGACGAAGTCATGGTGACGAACAACTATCGGAAATATATCGTGAAGGACGGTACGGTCGACATCTGTCGAGCATGCTGCCGTCCCGGGGAGTCACTCAGGCGTATTATTTCCGGTTGTTCTCATCTGGCTAACGGTGAGTACTTGCACAGGCATAATCTAGTAGCCAAAATTATTTATCAGCAACTTGCTCTCCGATACGGTCTTGTCGAATCCGAGGTGCCGTACTATAAGTACACACCGGCGCCGGTTTTCGAAAATGGTCATGCTACGCTCTATTGGGATCGGTCTGTCATCACGGACAGGACTATTGTTGCCAATGAGCCTGACATCGTGCTGACAAATCGATTGATGCGCCAGACAGTGCTCGTCGACATCACCATCCCGCATGACGAGAACCTTGATTTGGCCCACGAGGTTACCGCCTTATGGGATGTGGATTCGACAACCATTGTCCCGATAGTCGTATCGGCGAACGGTCTCATAGCGAAGAGTCTTGACCAACATCTTAAGGCTCTCTCGCTAGATGGCTGGATCAAAGGGCAGATACAGAAGGTGGTGCTCTTGGACACGGCGCGCATCGTCCGGAGGTTTCTCTCTCTGCGGCCCTAACCACCGGTAGCTTGAGCCTAGCTCCGTTACCGGTGGCCAACTAGGATAGGTTTATAAAATATATTTTGTATTTTTTTATATTTTTTACTTCTTATATTGATTATATAAACCTATTCTAAGTTATGAAAATAAATAAAGATAATAATAATAATATTGATTTTATAAACCTATTCTAAGTTAAGAAAATAAATAAAGAGAATAATAATAATTTCATATTGAACAAAAAAAAAAGTACATTAAAAATGCCAACAATCGTTCGGTGCTAATCTATTGCACAATAGTCTTGTCATTGCATCCTATCTCCTAAACTAGGCGAAAAAGCCTATATCTTAGGAGGTGAAATAAAATTGAAACCTTTAAAAGTGCGTACATGATCGCGAAGCATTGGGTGGACGACTGTCAGTCAACAAAAACCTAACTTAATCTATCACATGCAAAGAAAACTAAATTTAAATAAACAGAAAAACAATAAGGTATAATGATATTAGCCACTCAGAACATTGTGTATGTGTGTGTGTGTGTGTGTGTGTGTGTGTGTGTGTGTGTGTGTGTGCGTGCGTGTTTGTGTGTGTGTGTGTGTGTGTGTCTGTGTGTTTGTGTGTGTTTGTGTGTGTGTATGTGAGAATTTGTACGTGTGTGTAAGAAAGTTAATATTTTCATTTAGTGATACACAAAAACTCCTCAACAGCATTATACGTCAGAACCTGCAGCCAAGTATTAATTTTGTGTTTAACTTCAAAACCTTTATTTGGATATATATTTGTTTATTTGTTTATTTACTTTATTATATATCCTGGCACTCTGTGCACTGTATTGTCGTGTTGCAAAAGCAGTTCTACGCGTAATAAGTCCATGCGAAGACAAACAAATTTGTTCGGGTTATTTGTCTGCATTATAGTCCGCACAGATCTGTGACTATGTTAACGTTACTGCCAAAAACATTTGTGCGGACTATACACCTTTTTTTACAAAGTTGGCGTGACCAAACTCTATGTAATGTAGGCCCTTCATGCCCTTCATGGTCCTTACCTTCCGTGGAGGTCAGTGGATGTCGGTAAATGAGATTAGTAAAGTTTTTTAGCGCTAACATCTGTTCAGTACTGGTACTGGAGGTCAATGGCCTTTAGCGATATCTATATCGAAGATTGGAGAAGTTATAGGAAATAATTTACCACCATAGTGGTCTATGACTAGCTGGATTTATCAAACCCCCGCGAGACACAATACCACTTTTTTTTCAGGTCCGTGACTATATACTTACTCATTCTTGATTTCCATTTTTTTTTTCTGTTTTATGTGAATTCACTGTAGCTTTTTTTCAATTGCATACCTATACAAGAAACACGAAGTTTTCTTTGCCTCGAAAAAACCTGAGATTATGAAGAACTCACAGCCATAGTAGGTAGTTCGTGTCGCAAAATACTTTTTTTCACAATCCCTAAACTAAGTCATTGAAAAATGTTTAAGGGAATTTGTAATGGACTAGAGTGCTCTTAGCATTGATATTTACAGAAAGTATTGATTATCCTCAAATATATTCTTTTTGTTGCACTAACCCGTGCCGAGGACAATTTTTTAAAAACCTATTTAGAGGCTAAAAATTCCACCCATTCCGGGACTAAAAAACCTAACTCCAAAGTGGGTTACTCGGGGCTGCAAGTGATGTAAATTGCTTCGGCCAGATGTCTGTACGTAATACAGAGAAAGTTTGTAAAGAGACTCGAAACTTCACTGGTGCCTGCACTTGCCCATTAGCTCAGTTGGGAGAGCGCTGGCACGGTTAGCCAGAAGTCGCGGGTTCAAGTCCCGGCATGGGTGGAATTTTTAGCCTTCAAATAGGTTTTTATAAAATATCCTCGAATAAAAATGCAGCTTATAGTATTTTTTACATTACATAATTTATTTATTCTATTTACACTCTTGAGTGGTCATATGTACAAAAAGTTGTATAAAATATTAGGAAACCGTAAACATCTTTTAGATTAGTAATAAAACTCTGGTTTTTATGTTAATACTATACATATTGGTAAATTGGTAACTAATATCACGTATTCTGTTACACCTGGCAACTAAACATTAATAAGCTTACTGAAAAAAAAAGGAATTTAAATATGGTTAAGATCAGTTCAGAAGGTTTTAATAAATAAGACATCGTGGAAGAAACACAAGGGAGAATTAAGTAAAGTTACATAGTTCCCACAAATGCTCTGTTCATATTGGTTCTTTGACAAAGAAACCTTTGACCAGAACCACAAAAGGAAGAGTAAAGCTCCAGAAAAAGTAGTTCCTTAAACATGTTTCGACAAAGAATCAAAAAAAGAATAGATAAATTCATAAGGACCGATTATCGTAGTCCTTAAGCAATCGTCTTACAGTAAAATATGGAATAACTTTGTATGACTGCGATAATCGACTCTTAATTTTTTATTCCAACTATATTAGGAATATACACACTCGGGCACGTCTAGCTATAAAAATATTAACCTAGAATTTAGTGAAATTGTGAACGGCCATTTTCGACTCATTTCGCTCAACAAAAATAGGGTGCGGAATCTGTTTTTTCACTGGACCGACAATATAAACAGATGGCTGGTAATAGAAGTGGCTAGACCATAACTTAGTTTTAAGTATTAAGTCGTGGAGGATCCCATATTCACCACTATAATTTTTCGAACGTGTATATTCACTTTGAAGGTGTTTACGGATTTATATAGTTTCAACGTAATATAACGTATCCATCACGGTGAGAAGTTTTCTTCGCTTCGAGCTTCGCCACGCTGTGCTCTCTTTTGTATGTTGTTATATCACACTGAAACTACATTAGTCAGGCACCACGTCAAGGTAACTTTACGCGTGTGCGCAATGCGGCACCAGCTCCGGATCTTCGCAAGTGAGGTTCTGGTCGTCGAAGACTTTGCCTTCCTCGCACGCGATGAGGCGCGGCTGGCCCTCAACGCAGGTGATCAGATGATGGCAGTCACCGGGTACCGGGAAGCGAGGGAAGGGCCAGAACTTGGCTGACTGAGTGTTGGCGGGTACTTTCGTGGGGCACTTGAAGCCGACGACAGCTGGAATAAAAATAAATTATGTTGTTGATGAATCCTACCTACTTCACAGATAAAAGGAACTTTGCGACAAATGATCGGTTTCCCAAATCAGAAGGCCCAGCATAGCAATATCTAGGTGGAAGATCTATATCTAATACATAAAAACGTGACACAGCGTTTGTTATCGCACTCCTCCGAAACGGCTTTGTTCCTTTGAAACGGCCGAAACCGAGTTTTATTTGGTAGGTCTGAGAATAGGTCGTAGGCTAATTAATATGGCAAAACAACGTTTGCTGAGTCAGCTAGCAATTTCAACTGTTGACTAATAGGTGGAATATTTTGATCGTTAATATAGCAAGTTTTAAATTTTTTCACACATAATCTGCTCCCTGCTTTGATCAAATACCGCTTCTAATATAGGGCGGTTAAAAATAAATGAAAAAAAAAAAACACCAATCCTCGGGGCACGATGCCGCGATAAATGCTTTTATCGTCCTGTCGACAAGCGTCATCCTTCTTTATTGCACCAGGTAAAGCAAGACGGCGCTATGTCATTGCACGAGAATGGTTGGTCAGCTCCCCGTACTCGAGGGCTGAAATAAGTACTTAAGCCCCTCTAGTCGCTGCGTTAGGAGGATATGATACCTTCAGGGTTGCAGAAGGGCTGCAGCAAGTCGGGCCAATTGCAGCTGTGCGTACGGTGATCGTAGGCCAAGCCGGGGGTGCATGGTTCCTGATGAGGAATGCCGTACGCGCACTTCACATAGCTCGTTGAACACTCGTCGCTATCCGGGTAGATGCCGAACAGGTATTCGCAGCCCGGGGTGGAGATTGGGGTCACTGGGGGAAGAAACATGGTGTAAAAGTTTAAGTATGGGCAGAGCAGCCTCTACATGTCCACTGCTGGGTAAAAGCCTCACTAAGGAGATAGAGGGTATGAGCGATAGGTTGTTAAAAATATTTCATCATCGTTAAAATCAATATGTGCTTGTCGCGGATGGAACATTATTCGAGTAAATGTGTAATTTAATGAATATATTTAACACTGTTATTAAAATACGGATTGACATTAAATTAGAGCACATGATATTTACTGAAATACTTATCATTACGACTAATCAATCAACGGCTGGTCGATTTTGTACCATAAATGAATAGTAGATCTTAAGGTCATTGCTCAAAGAGTCGGCATACTTGTGATTCACAACCTTCAGTTTAGTCTCAAGTAAAAGAAGTGACTAGTCACGAAGGAAAACGACATTAGCGAATCAGTTGACTTGCACAATTTCTTCCCACTCTGTAAAAGAATATCAAAAAGACTCACAATCAGCCTTCCTGTTTCCGCAGTCGACGGCCCAGTTGTAGTTGCAGTGATTATGCACCGCGCCCTTGCCGTCGAAAAGGAGTCCGTTCTCGCACGTCTCCACCGTCAGAGTGCCGTTGGTGCAGAGGAAGAACTGATCACACAGCTCGGGGTGAGCGTAAGCCTGCAATTTCAAATATCGGATCTTCAGTAGACTTCTTTAAAACAGTCATCGTATCCAGCTAGAGAGTCATCACATAAACATAAACATAGACATAAACTTTCGTTCCCAAAATTTTGGCAAAGATTAATACATCCTTTATGGGGCATTGCATACTTTTCTACAATAAGATCCCTGAGGATATAATAAGCTTGCCAGAAACGCAGTTCAAAAAATGTATAATCACACTTTGTCCCAAAAAAGCTACTATAACATTAATGATTATTTACGATGATGTCTGGAATTAAAGCCAGTTTAATGCATGAGTTCCAGGTTTTAGAATATTACGAGTATTAAGACAAAGTTTGGAACTTTTTTGTAATTTTTTTCTCCAAAATGATCTATATTTGTACTATGGACACCTAGTTTAACCTTTAACGTTCATTAAGTTGCAGTTTTTGTGCAACTTTGAATAAAAACAAATTGATTTGATTTGATTTTATTTGATATCAGGATGACGCACACTAAATCCTTATTGATTACAATCGTCTAAATGTCAAATCGATTTCAACAGAATTTGGTGCACATTATAAGGCCTCTGCGCCAGATCTAGTGATGAGAAATCAGGGATCATAAGGCTTGAAGTAATATTTGGTATAGATCTAGTGACAGGTTTTCTACTTTTTACTGCCTCAGGCTGAGTGCATTTGTCTTATGTAGAACAGAAGTCTGAATTTTGATACCAAAAATATTGCGAGCCTTTCAGCTTGCACCGTGTAACGATAACACTCATCTGAATAGATCTAGTTAACTACTTATAAATAAATAATGCAACCTACTCGTATGTAAGTCCCACTCTAGGGCACAGGCTTTCTCTCAGAGAGAGAGAGAGAGAGAGAGAGAGAGAGTAAGGGTTTGATCACCACAAGTGCCCGCCGCGGATTAGCAATTTCAAGCGGATTGTAAATATCTGGTAGCAATACCGCTCACTAAATGTGAAGGAAAACATCGTGACAAAACCTGAGCGTGCAGTGCCTGAGTTGTTAACATACCTCAGACACCTACTCACAGAATAAAAAAAAAACAACAAAGAGAGCTCTACTTATCTTCGCTGAATGTTACCAATAGTTCACGAGATTATATGGCTATTAACCGTAACCACTCAGTTACATAAGTCTACTGAATAACTGTAATTGTTCGAAGCCTTTCGTTTTTACATTAACAGATAGTAAGTTGTAAACCTATAACTATCGTAATTATCCTTCATTTCAAGTAAGTAATCTTGGGGCAAATTAACTGCTACTTCAACCGTTAAAGTGTAGTTAATTAATTATATTGGTGTAAGTTAGAATTCTGTCTACGCCCGACCGCCTTACTCTCTGGATAGTAAGGAAACGCCCCTTACTCTTGACGTTCGTGTGTTCCAAATTGCGCCTCCATGTAAACGTTAAATTATAAAAAATAGCATCAGTATATTATTTACACCACATTGAAAACTTATGGGATTCATACTAATCCATCAGCAAAATCTACTGATGGACGTAGTCCTCCCGTAAGACACGTAACTTTTTTCTGTTCTTGACTATTATCATTCAGCCTCTGCGAGTAATGTGCCTTATATCGTTGGAATAATGAGCTAAATGTACTTGTACATTAATTAAATGCATTCATGGTCAAATTAACGTCGAGAGTAAGGAAGGAAAGCGGTGGTATTGCATAGGTTGAACCCACTGAACCAGTTGTTTCACGTGTGTGAGAAGGATAATATTATTATTATTTATTTTAATTCTTTATTGTACTAATTACATTTTAAATGTACCAGGGCGTGCTTAATGCAGGCAGCATTGGAGCATATCGCCAGGAAAACTGAGTGTCGTAGGTGTTCATACAACTCAGCGCTTGAAATCGCCAATTTACGGTGGGCACGCGTGTTGATAAAGCCCATACTCTATCTTTGAGCAAAGGACTGTGCTCTGCAGTGGGATGCATGTAGCCTGAATAATTTTACCTGAACGCCGTATTGTTCTGGACATTGCGGTGCGTTTTCTAAAAGGATCCCACCATTTACTGTAAAGAAAAGAAAACAATAGTGTATTGCAAGCAGGTTTTGCATTTTGAAAAGTAAAAAACTGTGATATCTCAATGCTCTGAGCACGGAGGTAAAGAGGAAAAACCATTAATATAATTTTGGCCATATTACAAGTAACCAAATTAGACAAAATAAAGCTACAATCATTGACCTCCGTCTCCATGGGCACTTTTAGGGTTCCGTATTTGAAGGGTGCCAAACGCCCTCTTATTAAAACTGTACTGTCCGTCTGTCTGTCCGTCTGTCTGTCTGTCCGTCGGTCCGTCCATCTGTATGTCTGTCTGTCTGTCATCAGGCTGTATCTCATGAACCGTGATAGCTAGGCAGTTGAAATTTTCACAGATGATATATTTATGTTGCCGCCATAACACAAAAATTACTAAAAACAGAAAAAAAAAATATTTAATGGGGGCTCCCATACAACAAACGTTGTCTAAAGACAGCGCTCGCTATCTAGCGGCTATCTATGTAACCTTCACAGCGCCGATGTCATGTCGTTAAATTTTAATGTTAAACGCTTCTTGTTATCTAGCTGTTGCCCGCGACTTCGTTCGCGTGGTAATTTTGATGTGTATTTTTCCGGGATAAAAATAGCCTATGTGCTAATCCAGACTATAATCTATCTCTGTGCAAAATTTCACCCGAATCCGTTCAGCCGTTTTCGCGTGAAAGAGTAAAATACATCCATCCATACATACATAAAAACTTTCGCGTTTATAATATTAGTAAGGATGGTCCGAAACCCTTCGTGCACGAGTCCAACTCGCACTTGGCCGGTTTCTTTTATGTCAGTGGCAATGCAAAAATACATTTGAAAATCGAATACTTCCAATTTATTTTCCTAGATCACTGACCTCCATGGTGGCTACCTACCGGTAATAGAAGGTAGGCACTATGGAGGTCAGTATCTTAGATATAACAATCGACGAAGGTACTTTTTTTAATACTTTTTCTGTCAGTAAAGTTAACAGTAAAATCTGTGCAAAATAAAAAAAAATCAAATATTCAAGGGTCAGTGTACACAAGAGTGAACTAATTAAACCGAGGTTACACTTTCGTAGCCAATCGTTCGTAGCTAATTTATGATTGCGGTCCCGCGTGATGGTTGGGTAAACCTTTGTGTGTGGCTGAATCACGTGCTGACTATTGATAGTGACTGTTCCTACCACAGCACGAAATCCTCCATAAATGTATTGTCGCCTCCAGGGCAATATACTTGCAATTTTAAGTAATTTAATTAAGTAATAAGTAAGTAGTAGCTTCTCGATTGGTTGGTTGGGTGAAAAATGAAACAGAGCCGCGGAGGCGTTGTGGTACTGGCAGCTGCTGCTAAGTAACTACCTTTCAAAACTATCTTTTGACTTTTAGACCGTTCTTATGCGAAAGAGATAGAATCATAGGTCGACCGTCGGTCAACTCTGCCTATTTTATTAAATGTCGCCATTGATCAATAATTTTGAAATATACATGACGAGTCTCCATATCTACGTTATTTGTGCCAACTGAACTATAAGCGTGTTTTCCTTTTAGGTTCTGTATTATAACAACAGAAAATTAGGAAAGTTATTAAGAAGGGTTTCATCTTCACCAAATTGATCTCCCATTCATTACCCACGACCTCCGATTACTTTGTCCATTTCCTAAGTTCCATCGAGAACAATTAAATTATGACTACTACATTAAGATTCTACTTGATCATGCAATAACCACACCTGTGGGATTGAAATAAGGTCTAATTTACTGCATTATGTACTCACACTAGAAGTTGACCACCGAAGCAACAACCTCATTAGCACTTTTACTTTTGCTGTCCACAGACAGAAAGAACAGTAAACGATTAGATTTTACGCTGCCCGGCCTTAAGTAATCGTCATTTGTTTATCCTAACGAAAAGTCACTGAGAAACAGTTCTATAGGTTTGAGATACGGGGTTGTAAAATTCAAAAAATTAAAGAAATCATAACTTTTGTTACGTTTTACAGTTATATCTTACACTGTACGTGTTTTATTTTAATTGTTGGAAACCTACATGAAATATAATGCGTATATCTAATAAAAACACAAAAATGTCAAAGTTTCGCTTTCAAATTATAATACTGTATAATTACTCAATATCTTTTTAATTTGGTTATTTTTTAACCTGGTTTCAACAACAAAACATGTTGAGTGAATTTTGGATGAATTATAACAAATATATGAGCAATTGGATAAGGAAAAATTAAGGAATAAGCCAATCATTTTAACACCGCTTCTTATTTCAGGACGCTCTACATTTAGTGTTCATGCTACTGAATATAAAAACTTTACAATGAAAGGATGTAAACCAAGCATTTTAGCACCGATTCTCATTTGAGGACGCTCTACATTTGTTGTTAATTCTACTGAATATGAAACTTTACACTTAAAAGATGTAAGCCACTTCACTTTAGCACCGTTTGTCCTCGTGAGGGCACTCTGCAATGGTTGTTCACGGTTTCAAGTTTATTTCAGTAAAATCTATATCCTAATATCATACTAATATCACAAACAGGACAAGTTTGTAATTTTTAGGGTTCCGTAACCAAAGGGTAAGGAACCCTATTACTAACACTCCGTTGTCCATCCGTCAGTCCGTCCGTCCGTTCTTTTGTCTGTCACCTGTCTCATGAACCGTGATAGTTAGACAGCTGAAATTTTCACAAATGATGTATTTTTTTTGCCGCTATAACAAGAAATACTAAAAACAGAATGAAATAAAAATTTAAGGGGGCTCCCATACAACAAACGTGATTTTTTTGCCGTTTTTTGCTCGATATTAATAACGGCAACAGGTAGACGCTTGAAATATTCAAATGTTGTATAGATAATGGTACGGAATCCTACGTGCGTTAGTCCGACTCGCATTTGGTCGGTTTTTTGTTTGTAAGATTGTATGTAGGGGGTAATCTCTGAAAGTACTTAACCGGTTTCAAAAAATCTTTCTCCAGTATTTGGAATGGACCTTCAGGTTGGACCTAGGCGTAGGCTAATCCGTAAACCACGCGAACGTAGTCTTGGGCACAGCTAGTTTATCATAATTTGCGGTTAGTTTCAAACAACAGGAAGTGAATGAAGTAACAAAATAGGAGTATCATTTCACGTTAACCTTATCTCTACGCTTGGAATTTCTATGACCCTAGGTCATTGACGGGTTGCACTATGCCTTGCAACTAAGCCTACTTAAGTCAACTTGCATAACTTTTTGTGTGGCATAACTACTTGTTTAACAAAAAAAAAACTAACTTCAACAAAAATACGCACTAAAAAGAAGATTTCGATTAATTCTCGTGGATCTCATCAACAGATCTTGACCAACTATATATGGGAACACCTTGAATGTACCTTAACATAAAATTATGAGTGAAATCAGACAACGTGTTAAAGATTAGCGCTGAACATACATAAAAAATATGGGGATAAGGGAACCTCCTCTTTTTGAAGTCGGTTAAGAATTCAATTTAAATGGCTATCTAAGAGGTGTAAGTAAGATGTTGTTGAAAACCAATTTAATTGTTAAAAATCGGGCGCTAAATGAATATATTTTTTTAATTTTAGCTTAACCTAATTCATAGTACCTAGGTCATTAAATAATACCAAGCCTATTACGTTGCTGATTAATGTCTACGACTTTATATACCTTAAGGTCTTTATTTAGTAATATTAACCGAGCGAAAGTAGCAACGACTTGTCAACCTTGATATTATTATCTGAACACTACCAGGCACACGTGTAGAGTTAACTTCAAGTTCTTAAGCAACCTTGGTACAGGAACTATATTTTCATTGCAATAATTTTTTGTTGCAACTTGAGTTATGGCAATACTTTGATTAGAGAACGTCGAAGAGGATGTAGTGACTAGAATTGGGAAAGGATTGTTGCGTTGGTTTGGACATGTGGAGTGGATGAAGCAAATGTGGGCTGTTAAGGGAGGTCCCAGGTGGATATACTTCGACCAAATATGTATTAGCAAAGGGCAAGATAAGTACCCGAAACCGGTGTGCGTGCATGCAACGACTAATGAATATTGAGCAAGAAAAGTGAAAGCGAGAGTGATCTGTCTGGATCGTGGCAAATGGCAGTCCCTGGTCTCTGCCTACCCCTCTGAGATACAGACGTGAGTTTACGTATGTATGTATGTTGAGTTATGGTATAAAATATCTAAGTAGTTTCCTGGGTTATAAAATTTGACTTTAATTCCGGTGTCCAATTCACAAAACAACTCATCTGAACTACACAATTTGTAACGTTTCCCTCTTACGAAATTTCCTACTCTCTGACCCCAAGAACAGATAGAAATCGAAGCAAATATTACTAGGATGCCTTACATAATTTCCGCACGCGGGTATTTCTTAAAATTTTGAATACGAAACGACCCCTACGCGGCGTTCAATGGAGATTAGCATACGAAATGTCAATCGCTCTCCCAGTTAGAACCTGTTGTTACGTAATACGGGTGAAACTGGTTTCACTTTTGCCCGGTTCGAGCCTTCCGCAGTTTTGCAACGTGTTGTCTTCTTTGGGATTGGCAACGACAACTCTTCGTGGGTTGTCCGCACGCTTTACTCAACAGATTTATCTTCCTATTTCAAAACTGCTTCAGTAATAGGTGAAATTGACAACATATTGGTATACTACAGGCGTGCACTCTGTTCACTCACGTTGCGGCTATATTTGCAGCAAAAATGTTCACATTGATCTGCTGTTATTTGAACGTTTAGTGATAATCAGATTTACACAGCGGTAAAAAGTATTAGTTCTGCGTGCTATGTGCCCCGCCCACTGCCACTTCAACTTACTAATCCGCTCGGCTATGTCGACGACTTTCGTTCGTCTACGGATCTCATCATTTCTGATTCGATCTGGTAGAGAAATTCCAAGCATAGCCCTTTCCATAGCTCGTTGCGTGACCTTGAGCCTTCTTATGAGGCATTCAAGTGGAAGGAAGGCGCTGGATGCAGGCCGCTTCCAACCGGTCTTTTTGGAAATCCATGGAGGAGGCCTATGTCCAGCAGTGGACTTCTTGTGGCTGAATGATGATGATGAAAAAGTATTAGTCGTATTGTTTACTACGCACAATAAAAATACAGTTCATTACAATGTGAAGGTTATTTATATGTATTGTCAAATGCAGATCAACCTTCACTAATTTGTTGCAAAGTATTAAATAATATAACTGAGTAAAGTTCACAGGTGTAAAAGTTGATGTGCTATCGATTGTAATATACCCATATCATAAGTATCAATATAAATATCATAAACGTGTTAGTTTCTATGTCAGGTTGAAAGTAACTGAGTAGTTAGTACTCTCTTCCAACGAAAATGTTGTTGAGTCATCTCTGTTCATCGCACCTTGTTATAAGTACCAACTCAATTCTATTATTAGAACTATCAACCGTATCTCTAGCAATTCAATAGGATATGTGATGAAGTAATATTACCACTCACGGATCATTCTATGTCAGCACTTGTATAAGAAAGTTGCCTCTTTTGTCCTAAACAATGCAGTTTAATGTAAACAAGTGTGAGATAACGCGAGGTGAACGTAACAGACTTTTTATGTACTTATTTATATACTTCACGTTTAGCGCTTCGACTGTCGCGGGATGAGGTTGTTGCGTAATGACACTTCTCGGCTTCATATTTTACTTGCAAAGTCACCTGTAATGTAACTGAGTAGAGTGCACGGAAAGATACAAGTGCTGTCGAGAGCAGATGAACCTTTCCACGTTTGTTACAAAATTGTCTGTAACTTAACCGAGCACGTTTTAGTTGATGTGCTATTGTATATGTACAAGTGACAGCGCGTAGTCGTGAGAGGATTGTAAACTAAAACAATTTATTTATGAAAGAATCATACAAAACCACGAAATGAAATTGTGAACTCAGGTAGTTTAAAATAATGTAGAGTTTATAGGGAATATTTACGAAAAACGTCTAGGGAGAGAGGACATTTACATCATAGGCTCAAATTTATAGATAGAGGATCAAAGTTTCAGATATTTTTTGCTTTTTGCAACAAAATAGTATTTCTATTTGTGAGTGAAATATGATAAAAATTGCTAGAGTATCCAGGCTGTTATTGTTGCTTTATTCTTGTCATTATAAAATGCGTTTCTTATTTACAAAATAAAAATAGAGCGGAAATATGTTCACGGTAAGAAAATACGAAACATAAGATAAGCAGCCTATGTACGAGTACGTCCACTGTAGGGCACAGCCCTTCTCTCAAGGAGAGAGTATGGGCCTAATCACCAGGGGTGCCCACCGAGGATTGGCGATTTCAAGTGCTGAGTTATATGAATAGCTCATACAGTCAGGTTTCCTCACGATGTTTTCCTTCACAGTTAGCGAGTGGTATTGCTACTATAACTTCACAAATGTAACATACCAAAACAAAGTCATAGGTACACGCCCGCACTGGGAATCGAACCTGGGTCTCTCGCTTCAGAGTCCAATGTTCTACCGTACGATACGTAACCCAAAAACAAAATTGGAGTATGTGTTCCAATTTTGTTAATGGGTTACGTATCGTACGGTAGAATATTGGACTCTGAAGCGACCCAACTTCCAGGAGTGCGACCACATAAGTCCTCCACTGTACGGAGGTGTCTGATTTAGCCTACTCCGAACTGTCAAATACATACATATTTTGACACTTTGGAGACGTCTCAATGCTTAACCCGATAGAGTGGAAAGTTACGTGATACAAGGGCAGGACGAATTAGAAATATGAGCCCTAGACCATCAATGTAAAAATTGTTGGAGTAAGCCAGATGATTTGACTGGATTTTCATAATCTTGTCGTTTTAATATCATGGAAATCATCTACTTACCGGAAAAGCGTTAGGCTAAATCATTGGAAATTACAATGCAAATCGTGCTATATGTATGTATGAAATCGTCTTCGAAAGCGAGCAAACTGCTTTGGCCATATTAGTTTACGTTGCTGATTTTTCTAGACGATACACATACCGATCATAATGATAAACTTATCGCTATAATTGATGGAACACAAAGTAAAAACATACATTTTCCTAGGAATATAACATAACATGGCATAATTATTTGAAATGAATTTAACATGTCATTTAGTTCACATTTTTTCTGATCGCACATGACCTTTCAAGTGTAAAACTGGAAATTCTATATACTTAGAAACATATTTTGGAGATGTACAGTACAACCTCAAATTGGTCCCATCTTGGGAACGTGCGAGTTACGGCGGCGTCCTCCCGCGTGTGTTTATGTTTGTTAGATATACATGTATATATGTAGTACGTATGTACATTTATGTACATATGCATAAACATACATACCTAACTTGGCTGTAAAGGAGTCCGCCATCCTGATGTATATGTATGTGCATAACTAACACGTCTAGCTAAAGCTTAAGGTCATCAGATAACTAGACAGTTATAAATATTATGCAACTATCAGATAAGATACAATTATGAATATTAAGTGTGTAAGCGAGTTATTTATGCATCGTTTGACTAATTATCATGTCCATTGTCATCCTTGCCATGACCGTCAAGAACAATTTTTCGTTGGATTTACGATAAGTAAAGACAAAAGGCAAACAAAAATCGAAACCTCGGCCAGCGCGGCAGTTTTTAAGAAAACGCAAATGAATAGATAGATAGATAGAATGTTCTCTATTGAATGTACACCAGGAATTACATATGAGACTTAAACAATTAGTACAACTACATTAGTACAATTGGCGGTCTTATTACTAAAAGTAATTTCTTCCCGACAACCATGAATCGCTAGTTAATTATAATTGAGAAACGATTTATTCACGTTTTCGTTAGATTTTTTTCGCCTTTAGCCTTGCCCTTCATGGTAGGTTCAATTGAAATATTTATTATTATATCATATCATATTCCCATGAAGGGCAAGACCAAAGGGCATGAAGGGCGAGACCAAAGAAAAAATCTGTCTCCCTTTGTGATACTACTACAACTAGATTTGATTGAAATTCCATAGTTTGCGATTTCTACAGGGTGATATTAAAATCTTTGGCTAATGTTCTTTTCATTGTTAAAAACAGTATTATCAATGATTTATCGGTAATGGTATAACATACGAAATAGGGATGTATGAAACAACTTTTAATAAACCTTTAAGGTTGATATTTTCGCGGATTTTACTCGAAGTATAGGTATTTTGTTTCTGCACCTTCGTGTTTACGTTGTGTTTCTGTGACAATTTAAATAAACGTCTTCTTTCTTTTTTCTTTCTTTCATCGTACGTCAGTCCCGGTGATTTCCAGCCTTTTGCTCGAAACTGTGAGTCCAAATTCAAAGCGGTAGGAAGTACCATGACGCTGAAAACTGTTTTCTAATATGTTAAATGAATAATAGTTTGTCCTTCAATATGCGTGCACAATTGAAAGAATAACTAAGTTGGCTGGCACCGACCATAAGACGCTCGACCCATATCTCGATGTTTATAAATTTTCGCCTTGATATTGTGTGTAGAGAAGTAATTTTGGGTACCAAACTAAAAAAAAATTTTTGACGCCTCATTTTTTTCCAAACTAGCTCCATTTGTTTCTAAATCATGGTTAGAATGTCCCCTTTAAAATTTTCAATCGATTTCAAAGTCACCCTATGGTTATAGTATCTATTATTATTATTTGTGTTAAGACCGCCAATTGAATGCCATAACTTAGCATAAAACATAAACATTTACATACAAGCACATACATTGTTTCGGGCCCTACACTAGGATACCCTGTGTCATGGAAACCAGAAACCACGACATCACAAACATGTAAATATCCAAGACCTGGGGTTTTTTTTGTCCCCAGCAGGGATTCGAACCTGGGACCTCACGCATGGTATGCAGATGCACTACCGCTGGTCGAGATATACGAAACCATCAATAAATATTTCTTCTGGTTGTGCAATAAAGTATTCTCTATCTATGTTAGTTATCATATTTTTTTATTACATACATTATATTATCGAATATAATTATATTGGACAGCTATAATTTGCCATTTATAGTACTATTCACAAAAAAAAAATCGCGCCGGTCGCAAGACGGAAGGTCAACATTTTTGCTTTAAAATGCTTAGTTGACGTAAATCTATCAAATAAAAACTCTAAACAGGTGATGGTTCAAGTGAAAAACGTTCCCGTACCTAGCTAATGACGTATTTTCTTAACAGCAACCCTGTTCTTTGCTTAGTATTTTTCTTCGTAATAATATCATATCTTAAATTATGCATCGTTTTAATCCTCTTATAACTAATTATCTTTTGCGCAACTTCCTTCCTTTGTGAATTGCAAATTAAACTCGTTATTTATACTTTGTTCACGGATCAATTTTTATGCGGACTTCACTACCGTTTCAGTTTCATTTAGAATACCCGAGCGGATAACTTGCTAACTGAATCGATTACATCGATAACTTATTGCGTTATTTTGCAATGTTTGTTGGAAATAGGCAGGCCATATATGCCGTAGACAAGACAAAATATGGAGCGTAAAAGTGCTAGTCTGGTGACCTACAGATGGGCGCAGAAGTGGAGCATAAAAGTGCTAGTCTGGCAACCATTGAGATGGACTAATGAGCTGGTCAAAGTGGCAGGAATAGACTGGCTCCGTTATGGCCAAGACCGAAGTAAATGGCGTTGGGAGCATTGGGTGGCTAAGGTTGAAAAAGAAGAAGAAGTAATAATGTTTGTTGCTTTTTCACCATCATGCAAAAATAATTTTATTGTTAAAATTCTGTTAATTTTTCATTATTTGAGATTGACTTCAACAAGATATGGTATTATGACATACTGACCTGCATAAGATATTGATTGTCGTTGGTTATCCGACGTTTATCCTATTTGTATGCCGAAAGGGCAAAACACGCAGACCCTTTTTTTGCACCATCTTGTATGTAATACTCGTGTTTGAACAAATAAATTAAATTGATTTGAATTGCTCTTAAGTCATATTACAATGCAAGCATAGTCAAAATAAGGTTTAAGACAAATGTTGCGTAGTCATATTGCAAGGTAGGCATTTTGCTTCCTAGTCAATATAAGGCTTAGGTAAAAATTGGCATAAACTTTCTGATTTATAGGCAGCATGATCAGAAAGCGTTGAAACTTTAGGAAACAAAATGCCTACTTGCGACACGACTATGCAGCATGTGACCTAAACCTTATTCTGACTATTATTATTTAGCATCAAGCTTCCGTTAACCGAGAAAAGTTCGGGGATTCTTTTAAGCGGGCCGAGGACTGCGCGGGTCAAAACTACATTGCAAAAGGTTGTACTACATAATGTACCATATTGGAGTGATTAAGTTTTATCTGTCGCGCACTTAGGGTTTCAGTAAAGTCTTAACTGAGTGGAAACTTCTTTTAAGATTCAGGCTCAGGGTCCGTTGGGCTTTGCGTTGCATAAAAAAAAGGTTTTTTTTTACATAGTTTGCTGCTTAGAATTATTACGTTTTAGACATTTTTCTTGGTAGACATTTTGATCTCTAGACTATTTACTACTTAGAAAACATTGCATTTTAGGAGTTTTGCTTGGTAGAAGTTTAATTTTTTGGGCAATTTACAGCTTACGTAATTTGCTCCGTAGTCATTCATTTTAGGCATTTTGCTTCGTAGACGAATTGAAAGTTAGACACACTGATCAAGAAGGAAACTCGCACCTGTATCTCGGAGGCATAGGCAGCGACCAGGGTCTGCCACTTGCCACGATCTTCACAAACTTCGCTTTATAAACGTTTATTAGTCGTTGCATGCTAGCACGCCAACTTCCGGTACTTTTTATCTTACCCTTTGCTAATACATCCCTTATTTGGTCGAATTATACTAAGCAAGTAATTTATTTATGATTTAAAAACTTATTGACACAAATACGGTTCAAAACGACCTAAAGACGCTTTCGGACAAATTTAAATCCAATAAAAATTAAAAAAACAAATTTTCGCACAAAAAAAAAACTTATAAGTACTAAACTTAATCTAGGTGCTCACATATATACCGGTGTATGTCCGCGTGGGACGTCCATTACCGACCCTTCCACTCAAATTAGCTTAATATATTTCTTTTTTCAATCTTTCTTCCTTCATTCTCTCCATGTGTCTACTAAACCAACGCAACATTCGTAACAATGCAACTTATTAAAATTCAAATAACTTGCATTTCTGACAAAGGATTTTGGGCAGCGCTGTATGACTATTACACACGACTG
The DNA here is from genome assembly GCA_963969515.1 of Yponomeuta evonymella. NCBI lineage: Eukaryota > Metazoa > Arthropoda > Insecta > Lepidoptera > Yponomeutidae > Yponomeuta > Yponomeuta evonymella. The sequence goes on from OZ018347.1 coordinate 4,757,124, forward strand.
ACGTGACTCGATTTAATTCTACGGTCGTTGAACACAGACTATCGTAAGCCTGTGTGTTTTATCTTGGTTCTTTTAATTGTTTTATTATACCACGTACCCATCATAAATGTGATTGTTACGTCAACATTTTTAGAGAAAAAGTAAGATATGCAAGCTGCGCGTTAAACTCTTTTGCACTACGCTGCGTATGCGCCGATTGGGTGTTGACATTGGAATATACTTATTGACTAAAAACTAATTAAACTCATTTTATCTCAATACCGGCTATCAGTTATCGCTGCCTTGGTAACAAATCATTGTCAGGAAGCAAATTCGATTGAACTGATATCATTACGTGACATTGGTAGGTTTTAATTTATATAGAGCAGGGTTTCTCAAACTTATGGCTCTACGTATTCCTATAAAAGTTTCTAGATGACTTAGATGACAGCAAACCCTAGCCCCCCCCCCAACTGATGAAATAGAAGATCAACTTTAAAAAATTGGAGAAATAAGAAGATTTGAAAACAGGATAATCGGTGGATCTACCTATCCTATAAATATAGTTCAGAAGATTTATAAGAATTTGTAAGAAAAGTCGTATGAAAATACATCAACCCCTACCGTCGAGTGGCGAACCCCTAGGGGTTCGCGTACCCCACTTTGAGAAACCCTGATCTAGCACAACTAGACAGTTAGGTACACGATAAACTTGCTGTTATACAAGGTTGATTTACTAAAAGTAAACTCACCCGTTGTTTCTTGTACTCTAACAAGCTGTAAATTTATTGTTAACATTAGTCATTTGGCCAAAGTTCATACATAAAACAACTGAGAGCTGTTAACAGTAGATTAACAGATTGTTGGGTACGAGAAACCGGGGGTAAGTCTCATTGATCTAAAGTTGTTACGAATGGTTTTTCATACAATTTGATTGTATACTTAAATCTTTTTTGAACCAATTGTTTCGAAAGTGATTCAAAGGAGAGTTTATTAATAAAACGGCTTTCTTTTTAGGGATCCGTAGTTGACATGGAACCCCCATATCCTCTAAGCGGTTAATTGTAGAAACGTGATGAAAATCCGGGTAGTAGAACATACTCGTATAATGAACTTAAGAGGAAAACTATCACGATGAAATACGCTTTACAAGTTATTAAGTAATAGGCGACCAACTTATAAAAGGAAAACTTTATCCAAACCATTGAAAATGACTTTGATGAAGTTGGTAGTTCTGTAAAGCAGATATGTAAGACCCCCTCTTTCTACGAAACCCTACACCGCGCGTGGCCTGACACGTTATTGGCCGGTTTTTTTCTATTACATAATTATTAAGTTTATCAAAAATTATTAGTGAGCCTGTATCTGCATTACAATTTGAAGCAAAAATAAAAAAAAAATCTAAGACAAATTCCACCAGTATTGCGCCTACTAAAAAAAACTCTCGAAAACACTCCGAGACACGCCTAGTGTAACTGCGCCTTCCATTGCTCTAGAAGCCTACAATATAAAGCACACATTACCAGCTTAAACCTTGAGTTTCGTTCGTATTCCGGCTCCTTTCGAATGGCGTTGAGTAACACACTATTGCTGTAGGATATTGACGTTTAGTGGGTCGATTTCGGCAATTCGTTATTTAAGTTAATTAAGTCATTAGAGCGTACCTGTTGTTTTAGATTAGGTATTTTTGAAAATTAATACAATTAAATATGATACCTTTGCTTACGTTTTCAGAACTGGTAGTTCAGAAGGATTTTTAAATTTACCGAGAGTTTGTTCGAGTCATTATTGTGTTATGTAGGTGATCCTCTCGATTACAAAAATAATACAATTTAATAACAATAATGAGATTGTTGTTGTTGAAACTCGAATCAATGCCAACGATACCTAGGGGAGACTTGGGATGGAATGAGTTTATATTAATTTGAACCAATTGCTGTTTATCAAACGTGACTTTACTAAATGAAATAAAATAAAAATATACAATTTCCCCACAACACAATCACTTGTCCCAGGAAAATGACAATCCTGGAGTGATACCCTTAAAGGGTAAAAACATTACAAACATATAAAAAACATCCTGACTTAGCTCAATGACGGCTACAGCTGGCTGACAGTGCACTGAAAACGAAGGAACACCAAATGAAAATCTCACCATAGGCCAAGCAGGCGATCCAGCAGGCGATTCTCACACTTATAGTCATGATGATAGATTTGTTTTTCTTCTGAAGCCGCGACGACGACGTCCGCGCAGGTATTCGTGTGCGGTACCACTGGCGCGCGCGCAGGCCATCGCCGCGGCTGCTACCACCGCGTAGCTATAGGGGAGGGACGCAACATACAATGACCTACCATACCAAAAGCATGCTATTTACAAGTGATTTGATAATTTGAAGTATTAAAAAACGTAGGGCATTATTTTCTAATATTGATATTGACATGCGCAGCGTAGGACGACCAGCCACAAGATGGACAGACGACCTCATCCAAGTGGCAGGAAGACGCTGGATGCAGGCCGTTTCCAACCGGTTTTTTTCGGAAATCCATGGAGGAGGACTATGTCCAGCAGTGGACTTCTTGTGCCTGAAAGATGATGATGATGATATGGAACTCATGTCCCTATCTAATCAATAAATATTTTTTAAGATTTGGCAGATTTTTTGCTTCTCTTATATTTCATTAGCGACGCCCATATTGTAGAGGTAACTAAGAAAGATATGCCAAATTATCCAGAGAGTTGTAGATGAGATGCTGAATACAATTGATACAGACATTGACATCTATAGAATTAAGGTAGCCTAGGTTTTTTTATTTGTGGTATCCCGGAAAAGAATCGACCAATAAAAATGTAACGAAATTACAACAGCATAAATAGTGAGGTCATGTCACATATATAATTTATGTCAGTTGGCCTCAGTAATAAAAATCACCAAACAAGACGTGGCCATTAAGCGTATCTCTCTATCTAAGAGAAAGCCTATGACTCAATTTAATTTTATTTTAGGTATTTTAGGTGCTTTATTATGCTTTTGCATCAATAACGAAAAAACTATATCAATTGTCTCGAAAAATCTGCTACAAAAGCAACGACTATATACCTGATTGCAATCTAAGTATTGAATCGAGTTCAAGTCAGCTATTACAACATTACTGGCGACACGCCTCCTGTGCGCGACACCAGTTGCGTAGCTACGAGGACAATGTAGCTTCAGTAGTATGCCACTCATTTTAGGCCTGCTTGACAGATTATCTTGGCCTAAATCGCCTAGAGAAATTTATCGATGGCTTTGTCACTGCTGCGTTCACTGCAGCGCCAGCGGCATGCTCTGCGCAGGGCTGGGCCGCTCTGTCGTGCCAGCGCTCCGTGGGGACGCGTGTTACCATCGCCGCTTCTATAAGCCCCCATAATATGTGCAGTACGAGAATGGCCAGAAAGTCCCCTTCATGCGACCTGGCAATATGAGATCCCAACTCCTAACCATTTCCTCAGACGAATTCCATTAAATGTAATTTTAAATTTTCATCTTGTTCTCGACATTTTATTTTTAATTTCGCTCTTGATTTGTAAACAAAACCTATTAAGATGTAGTTGAATGGAATTTACTTAATATATTTTTTTATTATTATTAAAGTGTATTGGACTTGTTCTGTAAATAAATAATTTATTATTTTTTTTTATGATAGTTAAAGGCAAAAGCTTTATTTTTATTTTTCAAATCCGTAGAAGGCGCGACCCTTTTTAAGACAACGCAATTAAAAAGGAATCTAAGTGACTAAAGGTGTTAAAATCAGCGCTTGAAATTGCCAATCTGCGGTGGGCACGAATCTGCGGTGGGCACGCGTGGTAATTAAGCCCATACTCTCTCTTTGACAGAAAGCCTGTGCCCTGCATTTTGACGGCATAGGTTACATAAAAAAATAACTGTGTATTCCTTGGTTGTTAGCTATAATATTCTTTATTGTACACAAACATTACATTAAAAGAAATGAAATAAATCGAAACATAGTTCACCTGGTTGTGCAATAAAGTGTTCTCTATCTATCTATCTATCTATCTATCTATGTATCTATCTATCTACAAGTGGCGACCTTATTACTAAAAGCAATATTTTTATTCTGTATCAATAAATATTTTTTGTGTCATTTGAATTCAATAAACAGTTCTTAATTTTAATTGACTTCAAATGAATCTAATAAATCAGACAAAATGATCGATTTGTGAGAAGTAGAGAAAGAAAAATAGGCCTAATATTACTTATTAGGTGTCTTCTTGTATGTGACGCTGTTAATAACAGGTTATTGTTATGAATATATCTATTTATACAAAAACTGTGCGTTCACACTAGAAGTTAATTTACCCAAGTTAACACTTTTGTGGTGCATATATTGGATGAGGCACTTTTCACTACTTACAACATAATTTTTATTTACCGCGCGTCCGTACCTTTTCATTATTCTTGGATGTTTGAGGATTTGTATGTTTGTTACTCAATCTATAACGGCTCAACGGGACTTAACGTACAGATAGACAAAGACCTGAATTGAGACATAGCATGCTTGATATCCGTAATGCGTTCCAGTGGGATAATATTTATTTTAAGTTTAAAATAGATGGGGTGTGCAAGAATCGTATAAACTTACATAGAATAAAATATATATTTACATAAATATATAAGTACTTAACAGTCAAATTTAGAAGTCTACCTTTAGCCTACCTTTTAGATTGTAAGCGCGTAAGCGAGCTATACCCCATTATTGTAATACCTTATAATCGCTATTGTATTTTATTATATTGTATTGACTGTTACTTTTCAGCTCTACCAACTACCTTCTCGAACATGCGACCTATCTCAAGTTTCAGTAATACTATATTTGATAACCTTATTGCGGTATTCATTGTATTCATAAGAAATAGCTTAGCTTTTGGCTCTCTGAGAAGACGATGTTGGCTTATTTTTTCTGACTATGTGTCCTGTTGAAATAGAAAAGTGGGTAAATTCATTGATTATTTAATTTTGAAAAGTCATTGATTATTTTATTTTGAATAGGGAATTGTTCTGTTTTCACTATCAAACACGTACACGTGACTGTGTGCTATTTTTTTCGTTTAAATACCACATCCAAAACTATTCCAATCTGCTTCCCACTTCAATCGAGGCAGCCAATGTAGCGTGCTATTACGCAACGCTACAATTATTGTATATAATAGGTCCGCAATCGGGTTGCTGTGTGACCTACAATGGCTGAAACATTCTGGCCGCTTACATGCTTCAATCCAGTTTAGAGCTTATTGAGGGCGCTTTTTTTGGATTGTTTGACAATTGGAACACACGTTTGGCTAACGTAATGTATGAGACATTAAAAGTACTTACATGCCTGGAATGTTCGACATAATACAATTCTAATTATTTAAAGGGTCTATTCATGAATGTATTAGGGGTTAAAGTATGAAATTGCCGTTTTATTGCAATAGGTTCTTTGAATTGACATAGAATCTTCATGGTTTGAGGTTTTCGAATGAAACTTTTTTCAAATGGTTTCTATGATGTTCTTTTTTCAAAAAATGTGAAACATTTGAATATCGACTTTCAATTGTTTTTGTTATTCAATTTAGACAAGAAAGATGGATACTGCGAAAATTCGAGTGATTATGAGGCACCCATTTTTCGTATTTTTTTATTTTATTGATTTGACGCAAGTGAGTCAATATTGTGGGTAAGGTAACGTTAAACCATGCCGCTAATTCCTGGGTAGTTTGACTAGGGTCGGCTTCCACTATCTCTCTTAATTCATCGTTATTCACCTGTGTGGGCGGTCTTCCTCGTGGCTCGTTCTTTAAGTCGAAATTTCCATCACGAAAGCGTTTAAACCAAAATCGCACGGTGCGTTCATTAGTAGACCCCTCTCCAAACGCAGCATTGATATTGCGGGCTGTTTCTGCCGCGTCAGTTCCGCGTCGGAACTCGTATTCAAAAATCACTCGAATTTTCGCATTATCCATCTTTCTTGTCTAAATTGAATAATAAAAACAATTGAAAGTCGATATTCAAATGTTTCACATTTTTTAAAAAAAGAACATCATAGAAACCATTTGAAAAAAGTTTCATTCGAAAACCTCAAACCATGAAGATTCTATGTCAATTCAAAGAACCTATTGCAATAAAACGGCAATTTGATACTTTAACCCCTATTATTTATCAGGTAAAGTTACTTTAACCACTCACGACGTCAAATATAAAACTATGTGTCAGCGACAATTTATAAGTTTAATTCCAATGTATTAGTAATAAGTTAACAGCAGTAGTAGCCTAGTGGGTAGAACATCGGACTCGGAAGCGAGAGACCCAGGTTCGATCCCCAGTGCGGGCATGAAGCTATGACGTAGTTTTCTAAGTTATGTACATTTGTGAAGTTATGTGGAAGTTATAGTAGCAATACCTCTCGCTAACGGCGAAGGAAAACATCGTGAGGAAATCTGAGTGTCTGAGCTATTCACATACCTCAGCATAATCCGCGGTGGGCACGTGTGGTGATTAAGCCCATACTCTCTCCATGAGAGAAGGCCTGTGCCCTACAGTGGGACGTATATAGGCTGATTATGTTTTGTAACAGTATTAAATTTGACTAATTTATAGCACTGAATTTGACTCGGCCATAAAGATTAAAAATCGGCCAAGTGTGTGTCGGGCTATGCACAGTATAGGGTTCCGTGGACAGAGCGGGTTTTTCATCTGCTTTACAGAACTAACAACTTCATCAAAGTAATTTTCAATAAATCCTAAATCAAAAATGATCTTACCCCTTTGGTGCAGAAGAGAAAAAAAAAATAATACAAAAAGCGCCATCTTCACTTGTCACTTATTGGAAGAACATGGTTGAGGTTTTTTCGAGGAAATTATGCAGTCGATCCTTTTATTGCAAATTCTAAATAGAAATAATTGTTACTAACATAGATAGTAAGTCACACTAACACAATATGTATTGTTATCACCTCGAATAAATAAATTGAATTTAAATTTAAAAAAAAATAGCGATGAGGTATGTCAAATAAAAAGTTATCGGCAAAGCGAGATTGTTTGTACTGTGATGCATTTTATGTCAAACAGGGGATATTTCCATAGGTAGTCAAACATAGGGTAAGATGACTTTATTCCTCACACACGAATACTGCGAATGTGGAAAGGTAAATCAACAATGGTACAACCTTCATTTGCCCACTACGTATGGTACAGTACAGTGGACATTCGATCTTTTCATCTAGTTGGATACAGTCCACCTACAATCAGTTGACGGGCTTAGTGTAAAAAGTGACCTTTATCGCTCTGGCATTTTTTTTGTTTTGCATGCAACAGAGACCCACTTATAAGCTATAACGGCATTCATTTGTCTTTTTACGGTCGGTACCATATTACTGTCCGTCTGTAGAACACGGCCAAGCGCGAGTACGGAACCCTCGGTACGCGAGTCCGAATGGCACTTGGCCGGTTTGTTTTAAGTGCTGTTTTCCGATGTAAACGGTTTTCCGATGGAAACATATGTTTCCTTTCTATTTTCTTTCTTTCTTTGACCCACAAGCTATTTCTAAGCAAAAAATCACGTCGCCCCGTTGTCACGTGAAATCTGTTTTGATTACATTTTTTTTTAAGCTCGACCTAACCTTTGCGGTATAGCAAGGGCTGCCAGGCGTTGGAATTTAGATGACGTGTTAGGCTTTTAACTCTCACGACAGGCTCAATATTTGCTCCAAGTAGGTAAAATTCAATATCCTGTGCTACGGCACCTTTAGGTAATAGGCGCTATGCTTGTTGAGCGTTTGAGTCAGTGCCTTTTAAGCACCCTTATTTCATTTGTATTGTTTATGTTCTTATGCAATTCTTAAAATTATGTGTTTTCGGTGAAGCTTTTTGCGGCTTTTTGTATTTTTAGGCCTTGCAGCTTTAGGTACTTTAGCTGCAATCGTCACACTTCTTTGGAGTTTGAGCTCTGTTTTTCTTTCTGCGATCACTAGTTTCCCCATGACACCACTACGATCATTTGGAAATGATCGTAGTCGAAGTAAATGCTCTAAATGCCTTCAATGACAATTTGCTATCATCATCATCATTATCATCAGCCATTTGACGCCCACTGCAGGACAAAGGCCTCCCTCATGCAATATTTATATCAATTTGCTATGGCGCATTGATAAAAATATTGCAATATGAAAATAGATCCTTGAAAACAACCCAACAAACACAGAATTACACAATATTTATGTGCATTTCAGCAGTTTTAGTGGGATAGAATTTAGCTTTTTGTATATCTTAATATTTCTTTTGAGTTGATAATGAAGGTTTTCGCGTGGCGCCGGATTAAGAATAGCATCACTCCATTTCATTCCGTGGATGTCGTAGAAGGCGACTAAGGAATCAATTACCGGAAGACGGGCAGCAGCGTCTTCCTGAGATTCCAATCTTATACTGCGATCGCCAACCCGCCTGCCAAGCGTGGCGATTATGGCAAAACCCCTCATGGTTATGAAAACGACGAAGGAGGCCTATGTTCTGCAGTGGGCGTCGAATGGCTGATGATGATGATGATGATAATGAAGGTTGCGTGCTAACGCATAAAATTAAAAGTAATAAGCGATAACTATAATGATGTAAAATGAAAACTGACTTGCATATTATTAATTGCATGTGGTTGCATACACCTTTAAGTAGGAATTTATTACTTATTCGGGCGACCAAATACATAATTGAATTCACTAACATAATAATTATTGATTATATATTTTTTTGTTGCACTAACCCGTGCTGAGGACGGCACGGTTAGCCAGAGGTCGCGGGTTCCAGTCCCGGCATGGGTGGAATTTTTAGCCCATAAATAGGTTTTAAAAATAGTTCTTTGATTCTGAGTGAATATGGCATTTACTATTTTTAATTTGTCTTTCGAAGTAATGTTAATCTTTACTGATGAGAGTTCTTTTTTAACAGATCTCTTTTGCTTTTCAAAATTCTCATAAGGTGACACTGTAATTTAGTTGCTAATAGCAAATAAAATTTGTCCAAATTGAATCAAACAGTTATTTTTTAGTAATCGTATAATTAAAGATAAGTATCTTAATAAATATGACACAGCAACACTCTACGCCTTCTTCGGGACCTTGCTCTTGTCAAGAGGTTGGCCTTCGTAGTAGTTTTCACTGAAACAATTAAAAGAAACATGTTATTCACTCGATTCTGGCAAATCAACTCAGTGTCTTTGGTAAATGTTTTTATTCTATCGCTATTTTGACTTCGCCCTCCCAAACGCCTAAATTCTTTGAGGCGTCATTGTAATGAAAACAGGCCACAAATTACATTGACACTCGATTCATACATTTGCATTGTGGGAGAATCAACCAAGTTAAAAGTAATTAAAAACTTGTGTGTGAAACTGCATATTATAACTGCATATTATATAAACAAAAAAATTTAATATCTTATGACATGTAAAAAGTCCAAACCATTTCAGATGAGAAGGAATTTTTATTGTCTCTGTGAAGTTGGCAAATTATGTTAATTGAATAAAATATGCGGGTGGGACCTACCAATTTCAATTTAGTTACTATACAATTCTACACTGACCTTCAAAGTTTATCTTGGTTACAGAATAGAAATATATAAAAAAATATGCAAATTTAAATATGTCGAGATATACGGATAGGTAGCCAACGAAAACAAGTTCTACTCTATGAAGGGACAGATGGCATCAAATCGAGTCAATATTTTCAATCTAAATTCGACCTTTCACATTACAACTTTAAAATCAATCAAATTTTTTAAGTCTTTGCTGGATGACGTGTAAGGGTAAACTGGCAACTCTTACCTACATGAGAAAGCTGAAGCACTTAGTTGCGGTGCATTGTTTAGATTTGAAGTGGATTTGATTGGATTGTAATGAAGTAGATCTTCTCAGTTTAGTCCGCCTAACCCACAGAAAAAACAAGATCAATCCATGCGGAGAGAACTAAACAGCGAGAACTCTGTCATTACTGTTACGTACAGGAAAGGCAAAAAAATCTCTCACCATCCCTGAACCTTCTCCGGCTCGTCGCACATGAACGTCTCCTCGTTATAGACCTTTCCAGAAGGGCAGCTGCCCTTCTGAGGCTGCACGCCATTGCGACAGATGTAGAACTTCTGACAATCTTCCGGGTGGGGGAAGGTGGGGTGGGGCAGCGCTCGCCCGTTCGGCCCCATGACCTCGCCGTCAGGGCATGAGAAACCGTCGTCGAGGACATCTGAAAACGGAGAGTTGCACTGTTTAGCTTTTGACTCGTCGTTCGGTATCAGATACCAAGCAGCAGCAGTACAATGGTGATACTTTTTTGGTTTTGAAGTAAAGCTTTTTCTCGTAGTAGCTTTACTTGGGTCTGTGTATTATTATTATTATTATCTGATACGCAATGCGTTGTATTGTGTTGCCACTTGCCTTGGCATCATATCGCAACAAAAATATTAGCTATTCTTAGCATGGAATTTTAATAGTTGCTTTAGTGAATGTATGAAACAGCTGATACGTTTGGCGCTATTTTAGAGTTGGTCGTATTGATAAGCTTTCAACAACTCTACGTCACACTCCGTTTAGAGCGAGTTTTGTATAGAACAAAACGTAATATTGCTACTAATACGATGACCGTTCTTTATGGTTCCAGTGTATGGAGTGGTTCGATTTAGCCTACTCTGAACTGTCAAATACGTACATATTTTGATACTTCGGAGTCGTCTAAATGCCTAACCCGATAGAGCGAAAAATTACGTAATACAAGGGCTGGACGAGCTACTCAGATCCTTCTCGTATGTCAAGTGCTCGGGCGTTGGCATCGTGGGCAACGGAAGATAAAATTTTAGTTTCATGTTTTTTCGACCTCAGTGCTCGAAATCGACTATCCACACTGGGCACGCACGCAAGTTTACAGCTACTTTGGCGTTTTGGGTCCGAGGTGGCTGGGTGCCATACATTACTGTATGGTACCCGGCTGCCTTTGACTCTATATGCCTCACATGTTCTCTTCACGATTGTTTTGTTTTATTTCTGTTTATCTTTATGTTCCTGTGACAATTTAAATAAATATCCTCTTTCTTTCTTTCTTTCTTTGTAACTGAAAAGTTCGGTCGTTATTAATTTATTTATTTATTTATTGGGTTTTAGGAAAACCATCGACTAAAAATAACATGATGAAAGGTACATTGTACATTATAGTAACTGAGAGTCATTAAAAGGTTTTCACTTATAGCGACACTGTAGTTCAGAACACACAAATTTCGGACTAATGAGTGCAATAGCATTTAATTCTGGCGCGCAATCTTAAAGAAAATATCATCAACAGGTCATAGGCTGCAAAAGTACCTTTAGTGATGTCATCGCAGGTGCGTTTGACGGACTCTTTCCAGTCGCAATTAGAGGACTCCTCGTCGAAGTAGAGGCCGGGCGGGCAGGGTAGCTCGTTGGGGATACCGTCCGAGCAGTAGTAGAATTTGTCGCAGGCCTGGGGATGGTTCCATCATTGCAACAAAGCCGTATTTTATTTGCTCATAATATGACTCATTCTTCGGAGGTACTAAAACCATTGAGTTATTAAAACTTTCGTAATTGATCTACTTGATTGTAATTTTGTTAAAAGAGTCTGACCAGGGTAAGTGAATTAGGGAAACCGGAATTAAATTAATAATGAGTCATTCTTTTTAGCGAAAAAAATACGCTCGCATTTTAAAGTTGTTACAATTTGGTAAAAATATCTATTGCTGTTTTTTTTTGTAATATGTTATGCAAGTCAGCTATGTCTACTGATAATAAATATAATATTACGTGATAAAGCAATTCTTTAAGATAAACGAATGCTTTCTTCGTTGCACTTTAATTAAGAGTGGCATAGTCAACATAATACCTGAGGATCAGGGTGCTTGAAGTATCCGTTCTGTCTCGGACATCCTTTGGTGGGTTTGGGTTCCTCTGCAAACAAAACAAACAGTGAATAATACCTAATGATGGATTTAATAATTTTTTCTCCGGTACCTTCGAAAGGGGGCGAGTTTGTCTTCAAATATTGTAAGAAAAAGGCAAACATGTTCCCTCATCTGAGTAATGTTTTGTTATACATATTTGATATCCTTCATATTTTCAAAATCGACAGATTGTAAACATTTTCATGCGTGCATCCTATTCAGTTACTTCACAGGTGACTTCGCATTAAAAATGTAAAAGTTAATTAACTGTTGACCAGTCGACACCGCTAATGACTAACTAAGAGCTTATTCCTATACATGTTAAGACGGGAAATAATCATTAAGTTATCTCACTATATCTTCTAAGAGCTTTATCCTCGCTTCCTTGTTTCATAAATTACTTGGCTTATTTTAATACTGAACCTATAAATTGACCTTATTGACTTGTAACTCAAAGTAGAAGTAATAGAAAGGCAAATATTTACAAATATTTTATGTTGCACGTTATACCTACCAATAAGTCTACGAGCTCAAAAAGCCAAATAAATAGGACGAATTATAATTACATTATGAACTCTGAACCCGGTATGTCCCAAATCGGAAATTGGCTTAATATCCAGAGTGTCGCCCCACAGTCCAATCCAACAGGCTGTATTCGTCTAATGCTGGATAGGCCTTCCCCAAGCACTCCACTTCTTGTCCTCGATCATCCCCATTTAGCCGCCACTTTAAATAGTAAGTGCATGGATCTGGCCTGATCGTAATCTCTTCGCGAAAACCTTTTTTACTCCATTAGTTATTGTCGGTTCTTAGTTCGGCAGATGTGACCAGCCCACTGCTACTTCAGCTTGCTTATCTCGCAGGATATGTCGATCAGAATTTTAGTAAATTATCGCCTCTAACTTAAAATTATACTTTATTTAGTGAAAATTGAGTGTGGTTTTATAAACCGATAATAATATAATAATAGGGGTTAAAGTATGAAATTGCCGTTTTATTGCAATAGGTTCTTTGAATTGACATAGAATCTTCATGGTTTGAGGTTTTCGAATGAAAATTTTTTCAAATGGTTTCTATGATGTTCTTTTTTTAAAAAATGTGAAACATTTGAATATCGACTTTCAATTGTTTTTGTTATTCAATTTAGACAAGAAAGATGGATACTGCGAAAATTCGAGTGATTTTTGAATACGAGTTCCAACAGTTAGAAACAGCCCGCAATATCAATGCTGCGTTTGGAGAGGGGTCTACTAATGAACGCACCGTGCGATTTTGGTTTAAACGCTTTCGTGATGGAAATTTCGACTTAAAGAACGAGCCACGAGGAAGACCGCGCACACAGGTGAATAACGATGAATTAAGAGAGATAGTGGAAGCCGACCCTAGTCAAACTACCCAGGAATTAGCGGCATGGTTTAACGTTACCTTACCCATAATATTGACTCACTTGCGTCAAATCAATAAAATAAAAAAATACGAAAAATGGGTGCCTCATAATCACTCGAATTTTCGCAGTATCCATCTTTCTTGTCTAAATTGAATAAAAAAACAATTGAAAGTCGATATTCAAATGTTTCACACTTTTTAAAAAAAGAACATCATAGAAACAATTTGAAAAAAGTTTCATTCGAAAACCTCAAACCATGAAGATTCTATGTCAATTCAAAGAACCTATTGCAATAAAACGGCAATTTCATACTAATAAATACTATTACTTATTTCATAAAATCCAGTCAATAAATCAACCACACCGCAAACTAACATTTAAAAGTAAGTTCTTCTGTTACTTTAAGCCTGTTTTCGTATATCGACAAGCTAGGCCAAATACGTAAAATACAGGTTTTCGATGCAATAACAGCCAAAGTGAAATCATAATCCGGTCGACAATGGGGCCCACAAAGGGCGTGTAATGTTACCACATAACTTTGTGTAAATGAAATTATTTTAATTTCCTTCACCTTCAAGTGCCTTCACCTTCAAGTGCTACCCTGCCGGGTGTCTCCACATGTTATAAAGCTATTTGACTCAAGGAAAACCGGATGCATGTCATGTTCTCTGCTATCTTTCCGACATGTATACGATTTAACCGTAAGTATTAGTCGTCATAGATAGGTACCCTATGGCCGACAGATATGAACCTTTACATATAACATTTGTTAGTTAACACTCTTGGTTGTTGTGTTACGGGTGTCTTTGCAACAAAAATGTAAAGGTTGATCTGCTGTCGGTTATAAATGGCCAGCTTATTTCAGAAATGTTACTACCACTTTTTTACAATTCCGTCTATTAAAAATATTTCCTATCCAACATTGCAAAATTGCAGAGTTGGATGAAAAATATTTGCAGCATATATTGCTTTGATATCTACCAAATTGTTGATATTAAAGCAATGTACACATATTTCATATCTAAAGTAAGTAATAAATATTTTCATTTGATCAGATTTTAGTGTGCTATTGTTTATCTGATAATAACTTACGAAGTTCCTTTCTGTCACCGCAGTCGACGTTGGAGGGGATGTCGCAACGTTCCTTATTCGGGTTTTCATCCACGAATACTAGTCCATCTGGGCACAGTCTCTCCTCCGCTTTGCCTAAAGATTGAGTGATATTAAACTTTACAATTAAGTTACTATGGAGCTATGGCAGTTACTAAGTCATAATACAATTTAAAAAGGTTTTCTAAACCTACCTCATTTAATTAACGAAATTTTATGTCTAAAATGTTAAGTACCTGTAATTTGCATTAATTTTATTGGCCTCTACTTTTTGCACGAATTCCCAAAATAGGAACGTTGGTTAAGGATGTGTAGAAACGTTATGTTTCGTACTATTCCATCATTGCTGTACAAGTAATACTACCGAAACTTTCACAAAGTTTATTGCTATAAAATTGTTGCAATAATGCATTGTTTCGCCACTAGCTAGACAACAACGAATAGAAAAGAAAGTTTGTTGTAACCTATGAGATAAAATACGCCAGGCGAACCACAACGTACGAACAATAGTGAACATTGAACAGATAATCTCTATAATAGTAGGAGACATTCTAAAAGGTTATTGATCGTCAATATTCGCCTGTGTTTGCTTGTTATAATTTCTATTTGTTAGATGTAAAATAATAATAACAGTAAAAGAAACGGTCTGACTGACTGGATCAGCTTAAAGGTGAATACACTGTCAACGCTTATGATGAAACTTTAGCATGTGGTGACTTTTAGCGATCGTATGAAACCGGGCGATATTTGCACGATACTGACCTTTTGAGCACTTGTAATAAAGGTCACACTGGTACGGGTCGGGGAAGAAACCAACCTTGCCGGGACATTCGAACTCCTGTGCAACAGCTGAAATGAAAAACAGAAAAACCGTACAGGCTTCATAGTATAATGAAATCCCGGCAGGAATCTTTAAAAGTATCAGCTTGTCCGTACTAAATTTACCAACTATGGAATTAAAATGTATATTTCTATTGACGAGTAGTACCCCCGCTTGGGATAGATATGAAGGTTATGTTACCTTCTTTATTCGATTTACCTCGCATTATTGTCGTAGGTAAAGAAGACCTTGCCAAGACATCTACTGTATACTTGATCTCATAAGATTACGACCTTACACGTTGCGTTGAGTTACTGTAATTGAGATCAACGTCTAGAACAAATGCGCTGTATATCTACGCTAACCGTTACCGATGTAAAAGATAAACGGTGTAATTTATACAAAAACATGATTTCTTAAAACACTCCACAAACGCTGTATAAACAGTCTGTGGTAGAGGTTTTACAAGGAAAAGACTTTTTTTATGTAGCCCCGATTGTGTTCCACTGCTGGGGATGGGCCTCTCCTTTAGCTCCTCACTCCTCCCTGTTCATGGCCACCTCCTTCCAACCCGGTAAAAAGGTCGTATGGTCGTCCCGCCATCCCCGCTTGGGTCGGCCACGTTTGGGACATCCGTCGCATTGAAACCAGTCAGTGATGATTCTTGCGCACCGGGCAAGAATCGTCACGGGCCCAATTCCACTTCAGCCTAGCGGTTGCAGCTTCAACATCGATAATTTTGGTTCTGGAGCGCAGTGTTGTGTTACGGATTTTGTCAATCCTTTTTACACCTAGTATACTGGGCTCCATTGCACGCTGACAATGAGTCTCGACTTCTGATATTCAGTCAAAGACCCGCCCCTGTATTACTGTCATTAAATCCTGAGCAATTCCAATCGTCTAACTTTCAAATTCCATACTAATTGTTGTCGCGAAGGTCAGGATTCCGGCAGGATTTGGTGCGTATAATAAGGCCACAGGTCTGAGCACTGTAAGTTAGGATAGGTAGGATGCATATGTCGACAAGGAAACGACTTTATACTAGACTATTGATACTGCGTTTATGACTCCATTAAGGGAATAGTTTTTTTGACAATGTTTTTACTAAAGGCCATTTAAAGACCTGTAAAAACGCTACAGACAAGTATAGAATAAAACAAAAATGAAGTTTCAAAACCTACTTAACAGAACATTAAGCTTAGCTAATTATGCAATTACTAGGAAAATTATTACCAATCTAGCTTAGCACCTACATTCCGTATAAATTAAGCTGCAGCAATAATGACTCTTTTGTTAAGCATTCTAAAAATTACTTACTTAATGTATTGTAAGTATACAACGTCGATAAGTATACGGCGTTTTATAGTCAATGGGAAATGAGAAAGTTATAATAAAAAAAAATAAGTAAGCTTTTGAAAATCATAAGTTACTGAAAATTAATATGTTATGTCAGCCTTAGGTAAGTTTTATCAGTATTTTCTAAAATATCTTTGCTGATTACACCTATCCATGTAAATTTTTGTGCAGCATAATGGTTAGAGGCATATCTTTCTATGTTTGTGATGCCCTTGCCTGGTTACCATATCACAAGGTATCTTAGTTTGGGACCAGGACATGTGATTGTATGGTGTGGAAATAATAATAATTATATCTCTATGGCTGATTACGTGCTTACAACCAAATGTGCTGAGCAAAATTGGTACTGTATTCTACTGTGATTTAAACACGAGCAGTCCTTCTGCCACCTTTACTTTGCAGTTCAGCCTCGATCAGGTTTCCGTGACAGCGTTCAATGCCTAAATTGCCCTTGCGTCATGCATGATACAATGTGCATTAAGAAATTTACTGGAAGAATGCACATTTGGTAGGACGCGTGAGTGAAAGGAGGACAACGTGGCTTGGGTTTAGTAACTTATTGTTTACTAGAAACGATTGATTGTGCATTGAGCTGTTACCATGACAGACAGGTACCTACCTACTTATCTAGAGATAGATAGGCTTGCTTATGATCAGTAAGATAGGTAGATCATTCTTGATAAAAATGTAAGCACTTTGATTTCTTTACCTACGTAGGTAGATGTTATGATAATGTAAATGAGCTTAGTATGTCTGCGACTTACGTAGCTAATTAAATGCAAACCGATCAAGGTGAAAAAGAGAAAGAGTGCACCTAATATGATTTCCGTAGAATGTATCTATTGACCCCCGGTTTCTGAATTGAGAATTTCAGTAAATAATTGCTTAAATATGTGTCTGTCTCGTGTTTGTGAAATCATTAACTAATTCCTTCATAAAATTCTCAATTCAAAAACCGGCGGTGAGTGAAAAACGAGATCAACCTAATATTTTGACAAAGGACAGCTTTAGATAAAACACATGTTGGTAGATCAAAAATCTAGTTTGGACCAACAGCTAACTGAGCAAGTGCTAAATAATATGAGGTCTACAATTTCAAAACCTAGCATCATCTCTACCACCCATCCTAAAAAGTAAAACAGGCCCATGCCCAAACTAATTCGTGCATAACCAATTCGTGGTAACGGTGCCGGTATGAACACACTTCTTCCAAGAACGCTAGGAGCTTCCATTCCGTCGCTATGCACACCGCATCACGCGCCGCCGCCGCCTCTATTGTGTAAAGGGGCTTCGTCTTCTGAATGACAATCCTACCGATGTCGAGACATCGTGTGGGCAACGAGTAAAAGTCACAGAAGGATGCTGCTAATTCTCGATGCTGTGACTATTTCATTTCATTTTACCATAGATTCACGGGGGGCCTTTTCTTTTGTCCCATCCTATCTCTAGCTGGCTTTCCGTAAATTTTCTTTCGTTCAAAGCTTGATTTGATAATTCTGAACACAACAAAAAACTACCCATGTTATTGAGCTGTTTTCAAGTGGTGCTCCATCATACTGTTGGATTTATATTTATATAGAAGTGAAAGTAAGTGTATTTTACTAAGTTGCCACAATACACCTTTTTATGATCCCACTCTATCCCATTTCACTAATATTATAATGTAGATGGGATAGAGATCGAATTGCCACAACGCACAAAAAAATATGCGATTATATATTTTAACGTTTGGGGGTTTGTTATCGTGCATAAGCGGCTGAAGGATTTAGATTAGATTACTTTTTGACCAAATTACCTCAATTACCTCCTCGATTCCTCGGGTTTTATTTATTAAAAATAGCTAACTCTTTCATTTTAAACTGGTACGCTAATTGAAACTGAATCGGTCTATTTCTTGCTGGGGTATATTTGGATGATGCCTCGTGTCTACAGATGAATGTGATGCCTTGTATTTTTTTTTTCGCTGTCATTGGATCAAGTGAGAAACTACTATAACGTGTGAATTTTCACGTGTTCCCAGGATTAGTGAAATCCAATGAGATTTCTCGTTAACAAACTTTGAAACTGCAATTAGAAACGCAAAAGCTCTACAATTACTGTGGGCTGGTAACTAGATATTGGATGCTAAATAAAAAGGGTCTAATATAATTTTATTTAAAACTATGTTTAACTGATATATAATCGTATTAAATATCGAATGAGAAAGCTCAAGAGGTTCACTACTTAACAATTTACCGACACTATTAACGAATACTTCATTCGAAAGGTGTTGAGTTGTTAGGCAATTGTTAACATAACGTCAAGAAAAGCGTGAGCAAAAATCAAAAGCTTCGATGACGTAAGCAAATGCAAAAGACTCTACCTATCTAAAAAGTGGCGAGTGTGACGATTTCTCATGAGTCTAATACTATGCCAATTTAAAACTAAGTTCACTTACCTAATCCACAAACAGCCACGCCGATCACTAACAGGACCGCCTTCATTTTGACAACTATTTTTATGAATCTTAATTTAAATTAAACAAGCCTCTATAATTCGTGGCAGGCGTGCGTATTCTTTCAGAGGTTGCTCGGTATTGCTGGAGCGCGCGTATTGTCGTGCGGCGCGGGCGCAGCTTACCAACTCTATGCACGACCAAATGAGGTGCACTTAAACTAGACTGAATATTTATATTACTTTAATACCCAATTAGATAGGCAAAATATGTTGATGTTGATTATTATAGGGTTGTTAAAAAGTGGTGCTATTAACCTTGTTTGTTTAGCGCCTCGGGACTAATGTTTGAGTTAATATTAGGGGTTAAAGTATGAAATTGCAATAGGTTCTTTGAATTGACATAGAATCTTCATGGTTTGAGGTTTTCAAATGGTTTCTATGATGTTCTTTTTTTAAAAAATGTGAAACATTTGAATATCGACTTTCAATTGTTTTTGTTATTCAATTTAGACAAGAAAGGTGGATACTGCGAAAATTCGAGTGATTTTTGAATACGAGTTCCGACGCGGAACTAACGCGGCAGAAACAGCCAGCAATATCAATGCAGCGTTTGGAGAGGGGTCTACTAATGAACACACCGTGCGATTTTGGTTTAAACGCTTTCGTGACGGAAATTTCGACTTAAAGAACGAGCCACGAGGAAGACCGCCCACACAGGTGAATAACGATGAATTAAGAGAGATAGTGGAAGCCGACCCTAGTCAAACTACCCAGGAATTAGCGGCATGGTTTAACTTACCCACAATATTGACTCACTTGCGTCAAATCAATAAAATAAAAAAATACGTAAAATGGGTGCCTCATAATCACTCGAATTTTCGCAGTATCCATCTTTCTTGTCTAAATTGAATAACAAAAACAATTGAAAGTCGATATTCAAATGTTTCACATTTTTTAAAAAAAGAACATCATAGAAACCATTTGAAAAAAGTTTCATTCGAAAACCTCAAACCATGAAGATTCTATGTCAATTCAAAGAACCTATTGCAATAAAACGGCAATTTCATACTTTAACCCCTATTATAATTACTGTTCGGTATTGTCCATACGTTTAAAAAATTATCTGTTACTTAAAAGTTTGATGTCGATCAAGGTAGGTACTCAAGGATTAGATTATCATGGTGTGGATTGACTGCTTTGCCCATTCAATGTATCATTATATTGATTACGGAAAGTGTACTTTATACTTTATTGCACACATGAAATCACATGAATAAAACAAAACATTTACAGAAAAATTCAAATTTGTATTTGAATACCCCGAGAGCTGTTTGACAACAGTAACATTTAACCGACTGTGAAAACAAATTATGGTTATGTTTTTATGCATATATATTTATTTATGACCTCTAGGTGAGGCCGAACTACTTGAGCGATTTTGACAAACGACGTGTGAAATAACGATGCCTGAGAGTAATACAAAAAATATGTTAGACGCCGGCTGACATGTCGTTGGCAAGAAATCAATAAAACGTATACAATAAAAATAAAAACTTTACTACTAAAACTAATAGATTTCATGCGGCAGAAAATTTATTTTACTATATTTCAGCTTTTATGAATACCCGTTACATGAGTGCTGCTACAGCTAATATTTCATGTCCACCTAGCTATTTTCTTCGTCTTTCGGTTCTATCTATCTCATTGTCATGATTGTCTGGAAGAGATCGCTTTTAGCTATAAGACCGCTAATTGTATATGGCAAAACTCAGATATTATGTTTTTTTTTCTGGTATCCGGTCAAAAAGTTCTAACCTTATCTAATCTAGCGAGATCAATGTGCAAAAGTGTTAATCTCATTAAAAATCCTAAGTCGGGGTTTTAAGCTTTCTCTTATTGCTTTTCATCTTTACATGTTTTTATTTATGTGCTCTGGTGTACAATAAGGAATATTCTTATGTTATCTTGTCTTGTTCTATAAGTTTCTTCTATCATACTCTTGCAGTTACCAAAAAACGCAGCTGATTGCGCCGCTTGAACCATCGACTATAAAGCTAGCCGTAGTGAATGCGAACTTTAAGGTCAACGAGAAAATTTGCCGAATGCAAAGGTGTAAGTTGGTATCCTACAGCTTTTGCTTTCGACTCTACTTGGGTCGGCAAGAATCTATCTATATTTCATTTCTTTTACCTTTCGTCTAGATGTAAAGTAATCGTTGATAGAAATCGTTAAAAACTGGAAGCAATAATATGTCACGTTGTTTTCTCCTCTTATGTCAGTAGTTCAAGAAATATTAATCACTATTATCAATTTCTAGACTTTGATAGAATTTCAAAAGAATTTCTTAACATTTAGAGAAAATTTGAACGAACTGAAATGTGGGTAGATATTATCCGGTTCAAATGCTGTTAGGATACGACCTTTTGGAATGGGGCGGCATATGACGTCAACTGACGCCTGTCAGTGCCGTTAGCAATGCTAGCGGAAAAGCTCGTGAGTGACGAATACAACTTCATCGGCAGTATTTCTTTTTAAATTATTTTTTTTACCGACGGTGAGAGTGTAGTCGAACTGTGTAGAATAATTTAGATGCTAGGTGGAGATAGATTACGTGATGTAGATGTATGTAGAGACAGAAC
The DNA here is from genome assembly GCA_963969515.1 of Yponomeuta evonymella. NCBI lineage: Eukaryota > Metazoa > Arthropoda > Insecta > Lepidoptera > Yponomeutidae > Yponomeuta > Yponomeuta evonymella. The sequence continues at coordinate 4,778,820 of OZ018347.1, forward strand.
TAAGTATCTGTTAGACAGAGATAGAAAGACATTCTGGAATGTTTGATAGTCTTCTAGAACCTATTGCTAGTATCTTCGATGTGATTCTGGGTACTTCCAGATGATATTATGGAATGTTCTATAGTTGTCTTGTACCTTCGACGTGTTTATAGGTACTTTCCGAAGTTTCTAGATTGGTGAGGGCTTTTAGTCGCCATGATACTTGCAAAAAAATTATTGACTGATTAATAATATTCATCTGACTGTTTTTCCGACCCTACAAGTCATCACTGTCACGTAACGCAACTCCAAAAGGTCATATAACAGCATTTGAACCGGATAATATGGCTTTACACACTATGTTATCTCAAGCTAATAATCATTGCCAGATAACATTACACATATAAATTTATTGAGTCAGTTCAGCCCCCCCTCCTTAACCTGAAAAATAACCCATAGATACGCTAATCAGCCCATCACAACATACGATATTCTCATAGAATTTTTTTTTTAAATAAAACATAAAAACCGACTTCGAAACACTACACCACTAAAAAGTTAGAAATAATTTAAATAATTAGAAGTATTTATACATGTAGGTATTGTAGAAGTACGTATATAATTTGGAGCCGGTGCCCAAAATATATGTGCTGGTCTTGAAACTGGGCACCGACTACAAATACAAATACCTACATGTATAAATACTTCTAATTATTTAAATTATTTCTAACTTTTTAGTGTTTCGAAGTCAGTTTTTATTTTTTATTTAAAAATGTTTATTTTTCTATTTTTAGTGGGGGAGCGGGAGAAAAATAAATAAGTCCCTTATAACCATAATTTACCCTACTTAATTCGTTGCTTTAAAATTTGATGTTCTAAATTTCCATCTCCGAAAGTCTTCACCAGAACAACACCAAATTAACTTGGGACTACTTTTACGCAATTTTATGAAACATACGGATATTACTAAAAGATGGGCCCCATAAGAGCTTATTTACTGCTGTCCATTAAAGAGTTCCGTTCTCCATCTCTGAAAGTCTCCATTCACCAAATTAAAATGGGACCAATAGGACGATATACCTGTTCAAACAAAAAAGAATTGTCGAAATCGGTTAAGATTTGACGGAGTTATGGAGGAACATAGCCAAAAAAAAATATATATATATATATATATATATATATATATATACGCGTCGAATTGATAACCGCCTCCTTTTTTGAAGTCGGTTAAAAACCGATTTGGATGTTTTTATGTAGCTCCAAGGCTAGCTATTGTTGTTGATAAGTTATTAATGTTAAAAAACACACAAACGGAAGCTCTAGTACGTTTGAGTACGAATAACTGGTTCAGTTCGAAACTAGCACTGGACGCCATCATATTTGTTCAATATTTGCCCTTATGCAGCGCTTATAAGAGCTATTTACTGCGAGGTACCTATTACCGTCGTTGTATGTACTTTACGTCAGTGAAGCAAACGTGCTTGCCTCGAGACGGGAACTTGAGGGTCACTCTCATGTTTTTGTTTTTAAAAATAGAACTGACAGTTTCTTTCATTAATGGAACTCCGAACGATTACCTACATGTGCTGCCTTATACGGAGCAAGACAGTAACAGAGGCATACAGTAACAGAATTGGGTCGGCACTGGATCATTGTGGACACGTTTCAGTCAAATGCATTCCATGATTCCAGCGTCAAGTCAATCATATTTTTAACGTATCAAACGATTATGTATTCCAAATTTATGTTACAGTTAGAATTTGTTTTACATTTAGGCGACATTTTATATTTCAGCATGCGACTTGCGTCTTTATGCTATCTACGCTGCACAGATTGCGTTTTGAAGCGCTCAAATATCTAAAGTGGCAACATTACAGTACACTGATAGTTAAATTCTGACATTCTGGCACTACTAAACGTGCGACTACCGATGTCATGCTACCCGGGCTGGTATGCTTATATATAGCGTACGTTTGATTGTTTAACTGCCACTTTCTTGATCATTGAGATAGCAAGCGTGAGGAATCAATCACGATTTGATCCGCTCCGCGTTATAATATATATAGGCTGAAAAGCTTTGTAGACGAATTCTTGCAATCTGCCTATATCTACCTTCCTACTAAAGAGTTTTTCTCATCACATTTGATGCGCTATTCGCAAATATTTGTAGGAATTATTCAACGTAAAAAAAAAATTACCCTTCACTGACAAATGTAATTTTGCGGAAGGCTGGGTCCCATTTAGAGCCCACAAAGTGCCTAAGCTCTACGTTACCGATAGAAACTGTTCGTGTGTGCTATTTTGCTACTGACCACTCACTCCTACAGTACGCTGCAGACTGGAAACGCATCTTTGTCATGCAGAAGCGGGCTGTGAGGGTGGTTACATGTGTTGCTCGTGACGAATCCGGTAAGAGCCACTTCATGACTTTAAGGATTATGACTCTGCCCCGTATCCCAATCTACTAAGTTGTCATTTATGTTAGAACCAACTTGTCCCAATCTGAGAAACTTGGAGACTGCCATCGTTATAGCACGAGACATACAGATAGCCGTCATGCACACGCTAGCGAAAATCTCCAAAACCATTGAGCACAACAGACTCCTTGTAGATATTGTAGATTTACCAAGCATAGCCATTTTTAAAAGTAAATTGCGTTTCTGGCTTGCCAAGCAGGTCTTTTATTCTTATGATGAATTTCTTATTCTTGACAGATTATTCCTGACAGATCACTTTCGCTTCATCAACATTAATTAATCGTTGCATGCACGCATGCCGATTTCGGGTACTTTTTATCTTCATCATTCAGCCACAAGAAGTCCACTGCTGGACATAGGCCTCCTCCATGGATTTCCAAAAAGATTGGTTGGAAGCGGCTTGCATCCAGCGTCTTCCTGCCACTTGGATGAGGTCATCTGTCCATCTTGTGGCTGGTTGTCCGATATGTGGTCTTCATTCGAGAACTTTTCGGCCCCATCGGCCATCAGTTCTGCGTGCTATGTGCCCCGCCCACTGCCATTTCAACATACTAATCCGCTGGGCTATGTCGACGACTTTCGTTCGTTTACGGATCTCATCATTTCTGATTCGATCTCGTAGAGAAATTCCGAGCATATCAATAGTTCGTTGCGTGACCTTGAGCTTTCTTATGAGGCCCTTAGTGAGATACCACGTTTCAGTGTCATAAGTCATCACTGGTAACACACACTGGTTGTATAATTTTGTCTTGAGCGATTGAGGTATATTGGACGAAAAGACTTTTCTAACTTTCCCGAATGCTGCCCAGCCGAGTTGGATTTGACGATTGACCTCTTTCACGAAGTTGGACCGGCCTAGTTGGCCTGTTTGTCTTAAGTAGAACGTCTACAACTTCGAGAGTCGAGTTTCCCAATATTATTGGGGTGGGCACAACACGGGCGTTCGACATGACCTTCGTTTTGTCCACTTTTTATCTTGCCCTTTGCTAATACGGGATGCTATATGATCGAAGTATGTCCGCCTGAGACGTCCCTTGCCGGCTGTTTCAACCACATTCGCTCGATATATTTGTTTTGTCATACTTTCTTCTTGGTAATTAGTCGAATCATTAATAACGTAATTAATGTTACAAGGTGTAGATTATTTTAGGCATTCACACTCGCGAGAATGTGGCTGGTATTTCTTACAGATGACACTTAAACATGCAAAGCTTTGTACATAAATGACACTTGTATCCATAAGCTAGTTGTTTCCAATTAAATGGAATAACTGACATCTCACCTAAACATTATCGGTATTATTTATAAAAAACACGATTCTTAAAAACGCCTATTAAAGTAGTCTGTGATGGAGATTTTACAAGGAAAAGTCGTAGCCACAGATTAGGTAAACTTACTCTTAGGAGTGCATGCATACATACATACATACATAAACTCACGCGTGTATCCCAGAGGGGTAGGCAGAAACCAGGGACTGTCACTTGCCATGATCCTGACAGATCACTTTCGCTTTCTCAACATTAATTAGTCGTTGCATGCACGCACGCCGGTTACGGGTACTTTTTATCTTGCCCTTTGCTAATACATCCCCTATTTGGTCGAAGTATGTCCACCTAGGACGTCCCTTACCGCATTCGCTCGATATATTTTGTTTCGTCAATCTTTCTTAGGAGTGCTTTAGAGGAATCGTGTTTTTATCTAAAGCACTCGTAAGAGGCAGTTTATCCAGTGGGCTAACTTTCCGTCCTGTTTAATCCACGACTGACGTTTCGTGATCACGCCAAAGAACTTGCGGAAACTGCCTTTCAAAAACTAGGATTTCTCCTGAGGAACTCCCAATCCTTCACGCCTATAGCACTGCGAGCTCTATACGCTGCTCTACTAACTTCGGAGTATTCTTTAGAAACTAATTCGATGGTTTGGAGCCCGCGCGAAAAGAAATATATCTAATATTGTTAATTGAAAAGATACAAAAAACGTTCCTGACAAACCTCTACAAGAAAAAATACGGGTATTACCCATTTTTATACCCTACGCGTTTCTTGCAGGTGCAACTAGAATACGACTTTCCTGAAATAAGAACATCTTTAAGCCTAATAAAATTTGTGTTGGCCATAGTGCACTGGTCCATGGAATTGACTGTGTTAGTCTAGTTGGCGAGGTAGTGCAACTGTGGATGCCGGTGGCGCGCACAGCGGGCCAGCAGCAGGCGCCCGTGCCGCGCGCTCTCGCACTGCTCAAGTTCCTGCTCAGGGCGGAGGCGCAGTGTGATATGTTTACCACAGGAATTGGGAAAGTGATTGAAGAATGCAAGGGAATGCTTGAAGAAGGATGATTCTGTTTTTGTTTTAGTAGTTTAGTGCTATGATTAATGCAATGTTATGTATTGTATATTGCGATGTTTAATTTTAGTTATTTTACAGATCGTATTTGCAAAAAGTGTCCGCCCATGTTAACAATAATTTTTAGGACTCATGACAAAAACCTAGGATCACGAAATAAGCATTTATGCCAAAAACGTCCGTTTTTGGCGTTAATGCTGTCTATTCCTAGGTTTTTTGCCTTAGGTTTACGGTCATGTGTCCTAAAAATCACTATTAATATGATTGAGAGATTGTACACACTTCTCCATTTCCTTCCGTGGATGTCGTAGAAGGCGACTAAGGAAATACATTACCAGGAGATGGGCAGCAGCGTCTTCCTGAGATTCAAACCATTTACTGCGATCGCCAACCCGCCTGCCAAGCGTGGCGATTATGGCAAAACCCTTCATGGTTTGTAAAACCATGAGGGAGGCCTATGTCCTGCAGTGGGCGTCGAATGGCTGGTGATGATGATGATGATGACACACTTTTTGCAAATTCGATGTGTAATAAAGAATGATTTTTTCCTCGGTGGCGCTAGTGTTACTCCCTGGAGCCCCTTAATCTGTGGTCACGACTTTTCCCTGTAAAATATCCACCACAGACTATTTTAATCGACGTTTAAAGGAATCGTGATTTCAGGGTTCCGTAACCAAAGGATAAGGGACTCTACCTATTACTAAGACTCCGCTGTCCGTCCGACCGTCTGCCTGTATATCATGAACCGTGACAGTTAGACAGTTGAAATTTTTACAGATGATGTATGCCGCTATAACAACAATTACTAAAAACAGAATAAAATAAATCTTTAAGGGAGGCTCCCATACAACAAACGCATTTACGGTCTTATTTATAAAAAAATAAGGAATGCCTTTCGAAAGTTCTCTTTAAGTAAGATACTATTTAACTTTAGTAAGCGTTTTAACTTTTATGATTTATAAAAATTTCGAGCTAAAACGCTGTTGAAGATAATGTCCCCTCCCTGCGATCACGATGTTTCGTTTGATTATATTGAAGCTCATATCGTGAATAAAGCATTTAGAAAGCTAAATCTTAAAAAAACTGAAGACTTGTGGGGTATGTCAATAATAATAGTTAGCTCAGTAATCGATGTCCTAGCCAGCCATTTGGCCAGAATCTTTAACAAATGTTTATATGAGGGTACATTCATTCATTCATTCATTTCATTCATTTATTTATTGCATGTCATGGTTATAAAACAGGTGGTAATAATAATTTCAAAAATAATTCATGCTCTACATGACACCCTGTGAGGGCACTACAATTTCTTAGATCTAATTATACCAATACTTATGAAACTACTTATTTACAAATATGTATACAATTTATCTATAATTTAAATTTAATCATCTATCATTTACAGTTACATACATTTATATATGAATAAATGTATGTAACTGTAAATGATAGATGATTAAATTTAAATTATAGATAAATTGTATACATATTTGTAAATAAGTAGTTTCATAAGTATTGGTATAATTACTATTTTATATACAACCGATATGCGATTTGATTGATTTAACTTAGTTTATCATTATAATGTTCCCTGACCTAATGAAATATTATAGTAGGCTAGTTCCTTTATTTAAAAGTGGCGACAGGCAAAATTCCACAAATTTCAGACCAGTCTCGGTTCTACCCGTTTTGAGTAAAATATTCGAGAAAATAGTTCTAGGTCAGCTACTTACACACTTTAATAATTTTCAACTTCTCCATAGTCAGCAATTCGGCTTCACACAAGGGCGGTCTACGAGGGATGCTGGTGTCACATTAGTTAAACATATATTAGGGGTTAAAGTATGAAATTGCCGTTTTATTACAATAGGTTCTTTGAATTGACATAGAATCTTCATGGTTTGAGGTTTTGGAATGAAACTTTTTTCAAATGGTTTCTATGATGTTCTTTTTTTTAAAAATGTGAAACATTTGAATATCGACTTTCAATTGTTTTTGTTATTCAATTTAGACAAGAAAGATGGATACTGCGAAAATTCGAGTGATTTTTGAATACGAGTTCCGACGCGGAACTAACGCGGCAGAAACAGCCCGCAATATCAATATCAAGATGTTTTCTGTGACTTGTTGAAGGCATTTGACTGCGTAGACCATAAAACAATTCTCTTAAAATTGAAACACTACGGAATAAATGGGACTTAAAACTTATGAGATCATATTTAGAAGGGAGGGTTCAAAAAGCTGACATAAATAGGAATAAATCGTCAGGGTTGGAGGTTAAGATGGGAGTGCCACAGAGATCTATTTTGGGGCCGTTCCTTTTCCTCGTATATGTAAATGATTTGTAGTTCATGGTTCAAAACATGTCAGAGATAGTATTGTTTGCAGACGACACGTCACTTATTTTCAAAATTAAGAGACAAGAAAATGACCTTGTGGATACAAATAATGCTCGCTCTAAGGTACAATAATGGTTTCTTTAAAGAAACAAACAACCTTACAGTTGCTGTCAGTATATCTATGAAAATATTATGTACGTTAGGAAAAATATCAGTAACTTTAAGACTATAGGTAGCCAATACAATGTAAATACTAGAAATAGACATAAACTTTCGTTCCCAAAATTTAGACTGGCAAAGGTTATTATATCCTTTATGGGGCATTGTATACGTTTCTACAATAAGATCCCTGAGGATATAATAAGCTTGCCAGAAACGCGGTTCAAAAAATGTGTAAAGCACACTTTGTGCCAAAAAAGCTACTATAACATTAAACATTTTATAGATGACAATGATGTCTGGAATTAAAACCAGTTCAATGCATGAGTTCCAGGTTCTAGAATATTTATATAAATTTTGTAAATTAAGGACTTAAAAAGACTAAGTTTAGAGTTTTTTTGTCCATTTGTTCTCCAAAATGATCTAGATTTTGAAAGGGACACCTAGTTTGACTTGTAACGTTCATTAAGTCGCAGTTTCTGTGCTACTTTGAATAAAAAAAATTTCATCCCCCCATATTGGAAAGAGTATTTTTGCTCTTCGATATCTGAGTGCCGTTTTTATCCGCTAGAGAATAAAGTAAATTGAATTTAGAACATCGTGTGCACTAAGTTTGTAAATTCAAAACATCATTAAACCTATTTACTTCTACCTCCATGGTGCGCATTTATCATAAAACTTTTTTTAATTTGTTAAAAACTCAGACTCGGAACCTCCTTTGTGTTTTTTTTTTGCATTTAGTCATTTCCTCGCTGAGGTGGGATGAAAAGTTACGTGTTGCACTCGAGAAAGATTTTTACCTTGTGCTCTTTTGATTCCCTCGCTAACGCTCAGGATTTTTTTTTATTTTGTTTAACAGCTCTAATGAGAGTGCACACAACAGATTAAAGACACTGCTTAAAGTCGGTTTAAGGGACATTTAACGAGACTTCAGTTGCAGAGGGCTTATAGTTTAACAGAACTAATGTAGAGATTTGACCATTAGGTCTATCCACAGAGGTAAACTTAGACTGACATAAGCTTCACTGAGGATTGTTTTAGTGGAATTGTTTTTTATAAATAAGACCGCAAGTTTGGAGTTTTTTGTCTATCTTTTCTCCAAAATTACCTAAATTTTGAAATGGACACCTAGTTTAACTTGTAACGTTCATTAAGTCGCAGTTTCTGTATTACTTTGAATAAAAACTTTTAAATGTTGATTTTAGGCGTGTTTGTTTTAACTTAGGTAAGATCCAAAGTTACTCTATGGTAAGATCTGAATTGCCAGAAATAAATAGACATAGAGTATCTCGAAGTCTAAATATGCGTCTGACAGCTTCGCAATCGATAAGTAGCAACAACAGCTGCAATGCTTTGAAAGACAGACACCGCACAATTTTACACACACCTTTCACAATTGTTAGGGTACCCAACTACGGAATGAAAAACGATCACTCACTTACCCGCGTTTTGCATTTTCTTTGTTACATTATGGTCAATAACAGCTTCCCGATGTGTTTACCCATAGTGAAAATTCTGACTATGTGAATGAATTTAAACTCTAAAGCTTCACAATAAGTGCAGTCAAAATGATAAAGTTTATTAGGTAAACTACATAAAAATAATTGCTCCGTACATTTCACTTTTTGAAGGAGTAAGTACCTACATAAGTTTAAAAATTTTAGTTACACAATATAAGTACCTATGTGAAAATAAATAAATGGATTACATATTTTAACGATACAAAGGTGCATCCTATCTTATATATTAATATTATAAATGTGACAGTTTGTGAAGATGTTTGGATGTTTGTCGGTTTGGATATTTTTTATTCAATCACGCAATAACAGATTAACGGATTTACATGAAACTTGGCGTACAGATAGACGAAGACCTGAATTGAGACCTTATTCCAGTAATACGTTCGGCGTATTACCGGAATATCAATGGCGTTGTGCAAGAATCGTATTAACGGATTTTGTGACAGTACGAACTTCGCCGTTACAGCTAGTTGATAATATATTGGGATAACGGGTTCATCAAATAATGTACAATCAACAGCACACCAACCTTCAGAATATACGAGTGCTCGTATAAAGACTAATGAGTCCATTACAGACGAATTCGAAAAGACAACGTTTAGTTTTATCAGCTGTTAACTGTACGGAATCATCTTGGTACGATTCGCTCACACTTGGTCGAGGATTGTTATCTTATTTAGGATATTGTTTCGTAATCTCTCTCTTTTCACGCTATTTATGAGCTATTGGATGTATTCTTTGTAAATACTGAACATTTTGCGTAAGAATACAGACGTTGCCGCTGTTACAAAGAAAAAATGTGGGCATGCACGGAATTTCATTAGTGTTACAATTCACCCTATCGGACGTTCACAGTGCATCCATTCATGACACTTTCTTTTAAAATATTATTAAGCTAGAGGCTTTGTCCGCGTAGAATTTAGCGATGATATAGCCTATGTCCTGGCCATTCCAAGTATTGGTGAAAAGTTTTTGAGATCGGGAGTTGGGTACAAAATATCAAATGAGTTAGGTACTTTTAAAACGGAACATTTCAGAGCACTCTTTTTATGTTCAATCTATTTAAAAATTGTAATAACTAGTAATTGACTAAAAGAGATACATTTTCCGAGATATTTTGTAATTTTTGTTTTAATCGAGCATATGAAATAATTTATTGTTGATCGTGTCAAATACCGTATTCTCGCAGATTATCTCCGACAGCAAAACTTTACTGTTTTATTATTTACTTCTCAGTGTGAAGGTCTAAGGATGCAGTACCAACTCTACGTTTTATTTGTATCTGTATAAGTGTAGTTAAATGATACATACTTCTCATTCCATGATACTAATTGTTTGTAGTAATATTTATAGCCTTTAATAGGTTCGACAGACTAAGGTAATTGAAAGTGAAATCAAGGTATTACGTAGGTAACATGTTTTTCAATGATAACCTCATACGTAGACAAGGCCTCATTTTGTGAAATCGAACAGTATCAAGGTTAACACCCTCAAAAAATGTGCAAGGTTTACGACCCTTACAACATAATGCAATATTAAATCCGCCAAACGGATAATGGTCAACTTTTACAATACAGCTTGTTATCGCGGTATGAAACTCACGAACCATGAACTCAAGCCGTTTGACCAGTTGCCAAACTGGTCGTCGCTTTGGGCATTGCAGTGATTTAAGGCGGCGCCCCGGTTGCACGCACCTTGGCTGGCAAGGAAGTAAGCGAGAATTGCTGAGTGTAACTATTAAATGTGTTCATTCCTCCGGCAGTAACTCACAATGTGAGCTGACAAGTGTTACTGGGATTTGAATGAAAGAAAAAAAGGACTTGTAAAATATCTCTTCTCTTTCTTCACTTTTTCAATCCTTACCAGGCAATAGGTTATCTATTTTAATGCACGCCGTTTGCTCGAGTCTTGGGGTTTTATTCTTTGTTATAGACAAAGGAAGAACTAAGCGTAATTTTGACGTGTACGTAGGTGAGCTTATTTCTATAGAAATTTCTTACAGCCAACCAGTTCAGTCGTAAAACGATGATTTTAAAGAGGTATTGGAATAATGTGTGCACGTTAAAGAAATTCTATTTCGTATCCAGTATTTTTATTTTTTTTATTTTAGTTGTTGGGGGTTACAAAAGGATGATTTACACAAAAATAACCTTACAGTAAAATACACAAGTGAGTAAAGTAAATTCCTAAGTATTTTCCTTCCACTTAAGCCAAATCGTCGGTCCATCTCATTGGTGGTCTGCTAACACTACCCATCTTGAGTTATCTATGACCCAGAGAGATATGTTGGATATCAACCTCTGTGATAGGATTAGAATTTAGAACATGAGATACGAAGGCCAACTGAACTGCCTGACGCACCCAAAATATATGGAAATGGGTATATGTATTATTATATATATATAAAGCTACAATGCGGTATACTCACTGACTGACTCATCCATACGTTTTCTCCGAAACGACAATAGCTAGAGGAAAATGATGTATGAAAAAGTTGTAGGAAATGTATGAATTACAGCCATCCTATGAAGCCGATTTTTGAATTTCGAACGCGTTCTCCTATACAAATGGGCTAACTTTTTTGTTTACCGGCCGATTTGGATGAAATTTGAAACGGGCATTTGTTTCGTGATCTAATTGTGAAAAAAAAATTTGAACGTTCGAAATTCAAAATAGGGGCGAGAATATGGCCGCCCGAAAAATCGACCTCTGCGCAAAAAAGTCGGCAGCCAACTGGGCACATGCTGGAGACGTGCCCTAAACGGCATCGGGTCGTCAAAGGACCCAGGTATATGAGAAAAATCGGACATTTTGGAATTTCAAGATGGCGGCCGAGATATCGACGATTGAAAATGAGAAAATTTTGTATGGAGAATTTGTACTGAAAATCGACTTTTAGTACAAAATTTGAAACAAAAATTAAAATTTTTTCAAAAAATCAATTTTTCGAGGCCGAAGCGGGGACGAGGAACCCCGTCGCGGCGAGGCCGAAGGCCGAGCTCCGTTCAGGCCGAGGCCGAAGGCCGAGACTATACATTTTCCGGCGAACAAGCAATAACGCAGAAGCCAGATGGGACAAACTTGCGAGGCCGAAGGCCGAGCTCCGCGAAGCGGGCACCAGGAACCCCGCCGCGGCGAGGCCGAAGGCCGAGCTCCGTTCAGGCCGAGGCCGAAGGCCGAGACTATACATTTTCCGGCGAACAAGCGACAACGCAAAAGCCAGATGGGACAAACTTGCGAGGCCGAAGGCCGAGCTCCGCGAAGCGGGCCCCAGGAACCCCGCCGCGGCGAGGCCGAAGGCCGAGCTCCGTTCAGGCCGAGGCCGAAGGCCGAGACTATACATTTTCGGCGAACAAGCAACAACGCAAAAGCCAGATGGGAGAAACTTGCGAGGCCGGAGGCCGAGCTCCGCGAAGCGGGCCCCAGGAACACCGCCGCGGCGAGGCCGAAGGCCGAGCTCCGTTCAGGCCGAGGCCGAAGGCCGAGACCATACATGTTCCCACTCAAACAATCCCAACGTCAAGTGTCTAGCGAGGCCCTAGGCCGAGCGCCGCGGAGAGCGAAGCTCGGAGCGGCTGGGGGTTGGCGCGCGTAAGCGCGCAGGGGGTTCACCCCCTAGTATAAATATATATAGCTACAATCCGGTATACTCACTGACTGACTGACTGATCATCTATAGATTTCCTCGGAAACGGTAAGAGCTACGTGAAAATTTTGTATGAGAAAGTTGTAGGAAATGTACGATATACAGCCATCCTATGAAGCCGATTTTTGAATTTCGAACGCCTTCTCCCATACAAATGGGCTAACTTTTTTATTTACCGGCCGATTTGGATGAAATTTGGAACAGGTGTTTGTTTCGTGATCTAATTTTGAAAAAAAATTTTGAACGTTCGAAATTCAAAATAGGGGCGAGAATATGGCCGCCCGAAAAATCGACCTCTGCGCAAAAAAGTCGGCAGCAAACTGGGCACATGCAGGAGACGTGCCCTAAACGGCATCGGGTTGTCAAAGGACCCAGGTATATGAGAAAAATCGGACATTTTGGAATTTCAAGATGGCGGCCGAGATATCGACGATTGAAAATGAGAAAATTTTGTATGGAGAATTTGTACTGAAAATCGACTTTTAGTACAAAATTTTAAACAAAAATTAATAATTTTTCAAAAAATCAATTTTTCGAGGCCGAAGCGGGCACGAAAAACCCCGCCGCGGCGAGGCCGAAGGCCGAGCTCCGTTCAGGCCGAGGCCGAAGGCCGAGACCATACATTTTCCGGCAAACAAGGAACAACGCAAAAGCCAGATGGGACAAACTTGCGAGGCCGAAGGCCGAGCTCCGCGAAGCGGGCCCCAGGAACCCCGCCGCGGCGAGGCCGAAGGCCGAGCTCCGTTCAGGCCGAGGCCAAAGGCCGAGACCATACATTTTCCGGCGAACAAGCAATAACGCAAAAGCCAGATGGGACAAACTTGCGAGGCCGAAGGCCGAGCTCCGCGAAGCGGGCCCCAGGAACACCGCCGTGGCGAGGCCGAAGGCCGAGCTCCGTTCAGGCCGAGGCCGAAGGCCGAGACTATAAATTTTCGGCGAACAAGCAACAACGCAAGAGCCAGATGGGAGAAACTTGCGAGGCCGAAGGCCGAGCTCCGCGAAGCGGGCCCCAGGAACACCGCCGCGGCGAGGCCGAAGGCCGAGCTCCGTTCAGGCCGAGGCCGAAGGCCGAGACCATACATGTTCCCACTCAAACAATCCCAACGTCAAGTGTCTAGCGAGGCCCTAGGCCGAGCGCCGCGGAGAGCGAAGCTCGGAGCGGCTGGGGGTTGGCGCGCGTAAGCGCGCAGGGGGTTCACCCCCTAGTGTATTATATAAATGGTCTAATGCCATGCGGCGCCATTGTCAGCGTGTGCTACATATATTGTGTTAGCTACATATATTGCTAGACAGTAAATAAAGTAAATAAGATCCTATGAACTACTTATATTTTTCGTAAAATGTCCCCTAGAGCACAGCCCATATGCCTCAAATAATTATTATTTAAGAAATTCATAACCGAGGTCTACCACGTCTACCACAAAAACTATTGGCAGAACTTACATTTCTATCGATGAATGTTAGAGTCTGACGAGGCTTTTCTCTGCAGACATGGCATTAAACCGTTTATATAATACTTATACCCATTTCCATTTATTTTGGGTACGTCGCGTCGGTCAGTTCAATTGGCCTTCGTATCTCATGTTCGTATTTCTGATCCTATCACAGAGGTTCATACCCTCAGAACACAAAAATAAGTTCATACCTAATCATGGAGAGTAGAGACGGCGGACAAAATAAAAGTAAGTGTATCCAGAATAACATCCTTATCCTTACTAATATTATAAACGCGAAAGTTTGTATGTGTGAATGGATGTTTGTTACTCTTTCACGCAAAAACGGCTGAACGGATCCGGATGAAATTTAGATTATAGTCTGGATTAGCACATAGGCTATTTTTTATCCCGAAAAAATACACATCAAAATTACCACGCGAACGAAGTCGCGGGCAACAACTGGTCATTCATAACATGTAATGCTTACGAAAGTTTAAATTTCTGTTTTTCTTATTTTTTTTTTAATAAAACTGTAACTAGAACTAAGTAACACTTTAGGCTGGATTCAGGCTGGTAATTTAGATTTGAATGGGCTAACTAGCCATTAAATTTCATCAGGGAGAAAGGTACATACTTAACTTTATTAAATCGTGATGCCATATTAATAACACGATCACGATTTCTTGGTAATGAGGACTAATGGCAAAGGAATTGAAGTGGAAACTTAAAGAAGGTATTAAATCACTTCTGCAATTTGAAATTCTCGCCTCTAGTCTACTAAACACGAAACATTTTTAAAAACGTGATTAAACTTCAAAGTGTCCGAATACCAACTCGTATATCCTACTAATACTATAAATGTGAAAGTCTGCGAAGATGTTTGGATGTTTGTTACTCAATCACGCAATAACGGCTGAACGGATTTACATGAAACTTGGCTTACAGATGGACAAAGACGTGAATTGAGACATAGCATACTTGATATGCCGTTAATGCGTTCCTGTGGGATAATATTTATTTAAAGTTGGTGTTATGCGAACGAACGTTGTGTTTTAAAAATAGATGGCGTTGTGCAAGAAATCGTATAAACGAATTCTGTGGCGGCACGAAGTTCGCCGGGACAGCTAGTAAGTATAGATCGGAATACACGATGAGATCACTGTTTGGATTCAGTTTTTATTATTTCAATCTACGAATAAATGTCTCTATCACTGATTCCAAACACATTTTTGACGTTCATTAAGTAACACAACTTTGACGTTCATTAAGTAAACATTCTGTTTTTACAATGAATAAAAATATTTGAATTGAATTGAATTGAATTTATCTACAAACAAGAATGTAGTGTTACTCGTACAAATGTAAATTTAACGAAAGTGTTACGTCCCATAACAAGAGAACATGTAGAAAACTGAATTTTTCGATACAGTAAGTAAAGTGAAGTAAAAAAATATTTATTGCCACCGACAATAAAGCGGTTGAAAGGAAAATAAAGTACATTAACATACATTTTTACAAGCTAATCTTACAAGGTAACAATTTATAGTCTCATTGGCACTTTCTATAAGGATGTATAATTGAATAACTACTGTATTTTGTGTAAGTAACATAAAACTAAAATTTTCGTTAGCGCTAGACTTTATTAGCTTCATTCCGAATTCACTCTTGATTTTTCGTCAGACGAGTCCGACAAAGTAAGTGAATCTGGAATGACCAGAAAATAACATAAAACTACTTATAGGTAACGGGTACTTTTAGAATTATAATGCCCGGCAGATAACTTGAAAAATCCCCACGATCTGGATTAATGGACACGTAAGAGCAAATATTTCTGATTGTTGTTAATTTGACTGAACAAAATTCTGAAGACTTCTAAGTCATATTCCGCGCGTCCCCACCAGATGAGATCCAGACTACGCTCATTCGAAATCAAAGTCATTTCAAGTTATTTGTCGTCGAGTGCCTAAAGGAAATGAAAAAGGAGAATAATAGGAGGACGGACTTAGTCAAATAATATTGAGTTTACGTTTTTTATTTGTAATTAGAAAATGTTGTAATTATTTATTTAGGTAGGTATTATTGCAATTTTAGTTTCCATTACGTCATCATGAATCTGCGTTATGAATAAAAATGTTAAATACTATATGTTACATTTTGTCGATAAAAAACAGTTTCATCACTTGATTATCATTATTGGCTCACATTATTTCAGAGTTTCTGTATTTACAATCTTCATTTATTTCACACTAGTACAAAGTCTACACGGTGAAATCGCATGTATCAAACATTTTAGCCATTTCGTTAGTTGTTAATTTGTCGAAATTGGCTGGTCGCCATTACAACAAGAAATAGAATAGAGCAGTTTCGTTTCAACAAAAAGTGGAAAATTTATCCAAGGCCCACCGCATCACGAGGCCCTATACTTCCATAATGGAAGTTCCATTCATCTTTTTCTGTCACGTCGGTCGTTGCTCCTCGCCTTTTCCTTATTCAGGGTCGGCATCGAATTGGCCCTTCCATTTTGCACCATACACAGTCAATGACATCAAGAGACATCCCTATTTATTCGATACTCGCACCTATATCGGAGGCTATAAGAGCTAACGCGTGGGAAGCCTTGACTGTCATTGAAAGTATTTTACCATATGGTATATTTGGTACCTGAATATGTATTTTTAGTTTGTGCGGTTAGGCTTACAACTTACAAAGGTTGTCTGAAGGAGATCGCTCTAAGCGATAAGACCGCCAATTGTATACCACTACTTAGATATAAGAAACTATTTGTAATATCTTTCACCTGGTTGCGCAATAAAGTGTTCTCTATCTATCTAACTCACATCTTCGCACAGGATTTTTTCGAACAATATCTAGGTATTTTTAAAAGCTGTATTGCTGTGGCACATAAGCAGCCTGTAGTATGCGCCATCTGACGCCCACTGCAGGACATAGGCCTCCTTCATGGTTTTCATACCATGAGGGTATTTGCCGTATACGTCGCGCTGCGTGAAATAGACCTTCTTACACAGTGACAGCATGATCTTTATCATCACGCGTGGACACCGCAGATCAGCAATTTTAAGCGCAGATGTAAGTGAACACATCGGGCTCTCAGCTTTCCCCACGATGTTTTCCTTCACAATTAGCGAGTGGTATTGCTACTAAAAATTCAGAAATGTAGGTAATTAACTTACAAATCCCACGACCTCTTGATTACTTGAATTACTATAATTATGTAGGTATCATTTCTGATGATTTAGGTAGTACCTTATCACAGCCATTTTGAATGTAATGAAATCCCCATATCTGTAAGAAAATGGGACATTCTACTTGTCAGTATTAATCACTTTTATTATGGGAAAACTGCGTGATCACAAAAAAATGACAGGCTGCTACATGATAAGCAGTTCCATAGTATTCCATCGGCTTTAAAATGTACGGATACATTTAGATGCCGAAGTAATACTATGGAAGAGATGATTTGATATCTGTGCTCATTTAAAATTGTCATAGTAGAAGTGGTTCACTGTGTATTGATAACAACACCGTGGACATTTTTGTCTAAGTTTATATAGAGTTAGCGAGAAACTTTGTGCTAGATGATATAGTATAGTCGACAGCAGGTCGACATTTTTGTTGCAAAGTCAACCTTACCGTAACTGGTTAGAGTGCACGTTTGTAAGGGTTGATGTGCTGTCGACTGTACCAAGAACTACCTCCTGCCTATACTTGATAGTTGATGTATATATTAGTAAGTAGGCCTTATAAGGGTAGTTTCCAATTCTTCGTGGTGTTAATGTTATTTTGCTTTAAAAGAGGAATTTAGATCTAAGACAAGGGAAGTAAAAGAATCATAAACCACTTGTATAACCACAAATCACTCACAAACCGCTAGTATATTGCCCGACAGATAGCTTGAATGAAAATCTGCGAAGTCGAGATGAAGTTCAACGTCAACAAGGAATCTTTATAGTTTTGCCATGTCCGTCCGTCTGTCTGTCCGCGGCTTAGCATAGACACGACAAGTACTAGAAAGATGAATTTTGGAATAATAAAATAATAAGTAGGAAAGAATTTTTTTAGGTTACCTTCCCTACACCTTATTTAGAGATTTTTTCTCTCGCCTACACCATAGTGTGGCATCTCATTGGATTGGTCGTATAAAAATATTGTGAGTGTAGGATCCGTTTGCAAAATATTAAGCTTTAAAACGCAATTTTTTGTCAGAGTACCCCCCCCCTCTCTTGGCTAAACAGTTGATTCTAGAAATGTGAAAAAATACAGGACACTTATAATGAACTTAGAAGGAAAACTATAATGGCTAAGTATGCTCTAGAAGTTAACGAATAATAGGCGACCAACTTATAAAAAGAAAACTTCGTACAAATTTCAATAAAAATTACTTTGATGAAATTGTTAGTGATGTAATGCAGGTAAAAACCCCTCCTTCATGGAACCCTACACCGCGTGTGGCCGGACACGCACTTGGCCAGTTTTTTATTATTCGAAAATTTGACTAAAGTTTGAAGAATTCTAAGGCACATCCCACATCTTCCGTAAATAAGACCCGAAATATGTCCATGGTAAGTCAAAAGGCCAGCCAACGACGACTTTTACACGCGCTTCGATTTGTGAAAGTTTACTTGCATCGCATTTATGTAAACGAGCTACAGCAAAGCGTTAATTGACTTTGCAACGCAATACAAACGTCATTTGGTCAAGTTATTCGTCAGGTTGTAACTCCCGATTCGACAATGACCAAAAACCGCGGCCAAAAAATACCAGTTGTTCCATTCAGATGGTAACTTCAGTATTAAACTGCTAATAATATTTTCGTGACTACTAAAGTTTTCCCATAGTTGAACGACCATTAAAATCGCTTTATCCCAATATATTAAAGGTCTGTAATATATTAGGATAAAGATATCGTATACTTATGATAGAACTTCACTTGCCAAGTTTGTATAAGTTCGTTTAATCATGAATTATTTGGTATACTTCCATCTATCTATCTATCCTGCACATAAACATAGCTCACTGCTGGGCATAGGCTTCTTCCCTATCACCCGAACCCTCGCGGTTTTCCTGCTAGTTCGTCCATTAATCTTCTGCCACTGCTAATCAAATTAACAGTGATAAACCCATTTGCATTTATTTAAAATAATGTATAAAGTGTTCTTTGAACATTTTACCCTCGTGACTAAAAACAATCCTATTCGGGAGAAGACTCTCCATCCGCATACTCGGCGCAGACAGCCGGCTATGCTGGTCGGAGTTAAAGGCTTGTGTATGCCTCAAACTCTATGTAAACGAAGATCAATAGGGATTTATAATTAAATGAATGCACCAACATATTATTTTGTATTTAACTTAAATTTATTAAGTCTTAGGTTAAATAAGGCGTAACTACTGTATCACTAGAGAGCTTAAGACCTCTGCTTCGGCGCGGGCGCCGCATCCTCTTCATCCTTGTACCAGTTCTCACTAGAAAGAAAAACACGTGCAATTATTATGTTATGAGAACAATTAATCGACCTTCTAATCTACAGGAATATTCCAATAAACAAGTGCGTATCACTAAAGTAATGAGCATTACATACATTAATACATACATAAACGGACGCTTGTATCCCAGGCGTTAACGAGCATTAATAACTACAAATAATACTAGGTACATGAAATATTTGTTATTACTTTATATGGTATTCCTTTGACCAAATATACCGCATAAAGTATGTAAGTCATATCTGTATAAAAATCTGGCTCTCTTAAAATTTGAGCGACACTCAGCTGTTCGACTATGGTACCAGCTATAACTTTTCCAACCCACCATCTCTTTATTTCTCTCCTTGAGAAAAGACCCCAACATAAAAAAATATAACTTTGGCCTTTGCATCTACATAATGAGATGATTTGTGCAGCGTCCAGTGGCATCTTCACTCACACTAGATGGGGAAAAGGAAAACTCAGATGCAGCAGTGCCTGGAAAATTGTTTTATAGATGGAGTAGGCTTGCCTAGCACATAACCCCAACATATGACATCTATTAAAGCATTGAATAACTTTAGGACACAGCGTCATCCGCACACGTCTGCGGACGCTTAGCACTTCTGAGTCTTTCTGAGAAACGGCCAGTGCCCAACACGCATACGTCTAAAGGCATTAAATAACCTGACGACAAATGACGTCAGAAAAACCCAGTGCCCATCAGGAAGGCGACCAGCATTGAATGACTTGACAAAACATTGGAACTTACCATCCGCGGACGTTCTCGGGCGCGTCACACTTCTGCGTCTCCTCGTTGTAGACCTCTCCGACCTGGCATCCAAGGTCACGGGGCTCCACGCCATTCAGGCACACGTAGAAACGCTGGCAGTCGTTGGGGTGCGGGAACTTGGGGTGGGCTACGATCTGACCTTGCGCGTCCGTTACTTGCTCCTTGGGGCATTCGAAGCCATCCTTCAGTTTCTCTGTAGAATACAAATGGTTTTTTTAGTGGACGTGTTAACTATAGTTGATATTGACACCACATTATTAATGGATGTACCAGGTTTTCACCTTAAGTTAAGAAAGTTACTAAGCCAGTAGTTCATTGTCTTTAGTTTAGATGATTGATATTCCACTATTTGGCTAAGAGTGATTGACACACATGTTTGTGGCATATTGTCAGTCCACACATTAATCTTATTTAAAATCAGTGAACAGTGTTACAGTTACAACTTTATAGACAATCTAGTCATGATGGGTTTGTTTCCAAATTTATTTCAACCTGTAAAGTTTTATTAATTGACCTATCTCTTGTGCAAAAGTGGTTCAACCGGAGTAGCAATTCCTTGTTTCGTTTGGTAGCCTCAAAAGGGATAGCCGAATTCGTTGTCAACCTCGGTTAAGAGATGGGCCCGAAAGAACAATAAGTATATTTAGTTCTAGACTTTATAGTCCAAAGTTATAAAGCTCAAATTGAAGAAATGAAATACTCACTCTCCTGTACGTTGCACCCCTGCCTGCCGGCCGCGTCAGGCCACACGCAGGTGCCGGAGTACTCGTCGAAGTGTAGGCCAGCGGTACACTTGACCTCGATAGACTCTCCCTCGATGCAGTTGAAGAACACGTTGCAGACGGCGGGGTCCGGGTGGGCGAAGAATCCGTTACGGCGCGGGCACTGCGTGGTGGGCTTGGGCGGTTCTAGTACCAAGAAAAGGATGAGTGTTAGATACAACAGTCGTGCTGCAGCCGTAGACAGTTTAACGTGGTGAAAGAGGTAGTACTAAATTTATTTTAAATACATCTGTATTCCGGGAGAGTTGGCAGGGTTTGCCACTATGTCATTTTAAAGATGTCTTACAATCCGAAAATTTTGTTGTGTTGTTTTATGGTTGAATGTATGGCGTCATCAAATCGCAAGAAAGTGATTTAGATGAGCTTCCTGTTATTGATGATAATAATAACACATTAAAAGTTCATGCTCAAGAAAATGTAATTTGATAGAGTACATTGATCCCTTGAATAAGAGTAGAAGTTGCTTTATATAAGAGCTGTGGTAGCGGAGCGGTAGAACGCCGGCTTCTCATTCGGGAGGTCGTGGGTTCGAATCCCGGCATGTACCAATGACTTTGTTTTCTAAGTTACGTACATTTGTGAAGTTATAGTAGCAATACCACTCGCTAACGGTGAAGGAAAACATCGTGAGGAAACCATAATGTCTGAGGTATTTACATACCTCAGCACTTCCTACGTACAATGGCCCAACTATGAGGCTAAGTGCGGAAATCTCCAGTCGAACTAGAACTATATACGAGTTACGAGTGACACATAGTGAAGTCATTTTATTATCCTTAATTCATATGTTCTATAAAATTATCACGTCTTAGCAGCAGACAGTAGGCGGTGAAAAGTTGATAATCAAGTTTATTTAGTACGACTGGACAGTCAGACCTTGGCGGTTTGAGCGACGACTGTGTCAAAAGGTCACGTGGTTACTTTCTAGGAAGTCTCATGGAGGACAAAAGAAACACATAGGTAGTTAATTTAAGTAAAGCTTAAGAAGTACATGCTTGAGTTTTCTAAAAATAACGCCGTTTATAAGGCGTATGTCCTGTGATTAGGTATACCGTTTGACATTATCGTCGCTTTTATCATATTGGTAAAAGAATACTATCTGCGCGCTTCACTGACTATTCCAGCCTAAAGTCTAAAAATGTGAATGCCCTGCCTCTAAATGAGTCATCTACCGTAAAACCTCTTTGGTCGAGCGATCGAGGATAAACGTCTAAATATAGTCTTAGGGCATCTTGGGTCGGCCAGTCGCCAGTCACTGTTTAGTCAAACATTGGCGTTACATTCACTAGGCAAGCAGGCATATTTAAGGTGTTACATTACGCGTCTCAACCAGGTGACCTAGAAAGTTACTGGCATATCGAGCGGCCGGTCACACAGCCAAGTAGGTAGACAGTTTTTAGATAGACCTCGAAAGTCAGAGGTGAACAGGATAATGAGCCTTCAACACAGACTGGTGTTTACTTTGAAAATTCATCAAAGTACATTGAACGTATAGTCAGAATTTAATAAATGAAAGGTTAAACTCGACCTAATTTACCAAATCCCGATGCGATTTATGACCAAATTTTAACAGTGAAGTGACTTATAGGTATTTAATTGGAATCGGTTATGAAAATGAATTCCCAATAAAAATAGTGTGTTTGAAAGTATTTTTTATTAGTTTGCTCCTGCATGATTATTCTGTTACCAGCTAGAGATTTGTAGGAGGTACCACTAGATACAGCGATCATTTATAATTACATAAATTGTCTATCATATGTCGTGGATTATAATTTGTTTAATGTAGAGTGTTATACTTACGCAGCTCAGTCCTGTCTCCGCAGTCAACATTGAAGGGCTGGTCGCACTTGTTGATCTTCCTGATCAGAGGGTCGAACACCAGACCATCGGGGCACAGCTTGGTGGTGGCGATACCATCCCGGCACTCATAAAATTTGTCACACTGCCTCTCGTCCTCGTACTGGCCGTCTTTTGCGTTCGGTGGGCATTTGAACTGAGCGCCTGGAAGGAAAGACCGGGTTTTGTTAATTTTATGTAGTGTAAAAAGTTTTAATTACAACACGGTCACATTAACTAGAGACTTGACGTTGATACAATAATGTCCAAAACAAATACCAAAATCATAGAAAACTAAGCAAATTGTCGACACACGTATTGGTTACAAAGGTACTGACCATACTATCGATAATTTGCTTAGTTTTCTGTCATTTTGGTATTTGTTTTGGACATTATTGTATCAACGTCAAGTCTCTAGTTAATGTGACCGTGTTATACCTTATGTGGATCCAAGATATAAAAATACGGTACTTGGATTGCAGAGACCGAAATCCACTTGGAATGAGCTAATTAAAATGTGCTTATAATTTAAAATCTACTAGTTGAAATGACTAGTTTTTATTAAATAGAATGTAAACTACCTACAAATTGCTCAACTTCTGAAAAGGATTGTCACGTAAGGATGATATTTGTTTTCACGAAACTTTCAGTTCCTAGAAAAGTTGGTACATCTGCATTGTATTGTTGACATTTTCCAACGGCTATGCATGTTGTTTGTTCAACTTGTTTGACATTTATTAATGGCCAACACATCACTTCTGCCAAGTCAACAACCGGGTTAGCTATGATAATAGAGTTACACAACCATGTAGAAAAAGTTACGTAACAAATGACTGACTCGGTCAACAAACATGACTTTATCGATACCTTTAGGCAACACTTTGACCTATTGACAGCATTTGTCAACGATTGTTTTGGATTCAGTCAAAACGGTTAACAAGGAAAGTTTTGATCTACCAACAGAGGTTCTAGTAGTAATAGAGCTAATAGAGAACACGGAATTAGTCATTGTTTGTTGATAGATCTCCTTGGTCAATGATGGTATCGAGCCAAAATTACCGTAATTTTTTTCCGTACATAATAAAAAGATTAATGAACATTTTTAGAGATCGTTAGGACGAGTATGTTTTAGGGTTGAAACGCATTGGCGGTGACTTTGCATGCGGTAAAATGCTCGCATTTATAAAATGTATGTAGAAAATTTACTGAAGCGTATGCACTTGTGATTTTGGCTCTGTACGCTTTATAGGGTTCCGTATCTAGAGGACCCCATTACCACAGGAAAATTACTAAGACTCCACTGTCCGTCTGTCCGTCTGTCACCTCATGAACCGTGATAGCTAGACAGTTGAAATTTTCACGGATGATGTATTTCTGTTGCCGCCATAACAAAAAATACTAAAAACACAATACCATTAATATTTTAATGTGACTCCCATACAACAAAGGTGATTTGTTGCCATTTTTTACTCGATATTAATAACGGAAATAGGCAGACGCTTGAAATATTCACAGAATATTTAATTGTATATTCACTTTAAAAATAAATAATTAAATTAAAATAAAATTAATATTTAACGGGGGCTCCCATACAAAAACGTGATTTTTTTACCGTTTTTTTCCTCCATATTAATAACGGCAACATGTAGACGCTTGAAATCTTCAAATGTTGTTAGATGAAAGCGCTACAAGATGGAAATTTTGGTAATGCTTTAGTACCATCAAAATTGCCTACGACGTCTGTTTGTCAGGCTAACCGCCAGCACGCCTGCCCCACATTCTTGTGCGACAATAACAATCAGAGGGCGGGGGTGGAGGCGTGCGCTAGCGCAAGCGCAAGCCGCTGACGCAACTCCCGGCGAGAAGTGAAAGTGAGTCTCTTGCGACACCCGGTGCATCGCGCGATGCATCTCTGTGAGGCGAACTTACGTAGAATTGGGGACCTGGTCAAAGCCGACTGATATCTTTATAGAGACTAAACAAGTTTACAAGCATTTTACAAGCAAACGTACTACGTTTATTTCTTAGTATCGATATGGATCTCTCATTTCAAACTTAAATTCGATTTGACTTATGCAACGTTTATTAAATTTGTAAGACGCTATGATTTTTTTCACGTATCGTGCAGTGAAATATATCGTACCCTTCCACGGAATAATAAAAATAGAGGCTCAAATGAAAATAAATTATTTGTGTTGAAAAAGAGGAAGCTATCCATCCACCCTTTGATTTTAACGAATTACATAATCTCACTCATTAATGATTTTAACAACTGAAAATATATCAATTTGGATATACCTACTATAGGTACAAAACAGTCATAATGATAAACACGTTTGACATTTGACATGGAAATTAACAATTTGGGTGGAAAATTGCATTATTGTAACGGGTTTCTTAATAAACCAGTTCGAGTAGCTAAAATGGTATCTTTGTAATGGTCTTTTGATATTAGGTAAAATTTCAGAAACAAGCAGAGATTTTTTTTTACTAAATTGATCGTCGTGTCTTGCAGCTTTTGTTTGATAGGTAATCATTAAATCAATTTGGCTTTTTATATCTCTCGACTTATTAACCCATGTAAATGTAACCTTTTGTGAGTATTAGTTACAAATGAGAAATAGATATAAATTCAAATATATCCAGTTATGCAAATTCAATTTAAAGTTGTTTGTAAGTCTTTCCACATCCTATTAACTCATTATATCTACCAACTTGTCCATTTAATAAAACCACAAAGGCGCTTGTAAAAACTATCACATTTAGGTACGCAAATTGTTTGTTTTACCGTGTGACTAAATAGCATAACGTTGCGTTATATTTTTATAGTAGTTGAATTTCCAGCGAATGTCAATGTCAAACGAGTTATAAAACTTACTGAAGGGGAAAAATCTGCGCAAGAGTGGTTACAACTGAACAATTCATAATAGAGTTGTGCTTTGTCTTGTCGGGCCTTTTACTTTTTTTTAGAGAAACTAGTCTGTCACGGTCATGGTATGACTTTCCTTATTTATTGAATAAACTGTACATATCTTTTCACTATTATTTAATTGCACTGGTTTAAAAAATATTTTCCTTATTCCTAGGTATAGTTCCAGTGCCAGAGTGAAAACCTAGCCTTTGTTCTGTGAGTACGCCTTCTGTCTGATAGGATATGATGAGAAAAAAAATCCGGTTGGCGTGATAGAGACGAGGCTCATACCGCCTACGGTTGGTTTCGTTCATATAACGGAGAAATAGACAAAGACATATAAGGTAGGTGCCACTTAATGTCAATTTAATCAATTGCAATTTAATCTGCGGAAAAATGTTCCTAACAATCTGAAAAATTTCCCACCAGAAGCATTAAAATAATGGTAAAAGTGCAACAAGATGTTGTAAGTTCTACTAAAATATTTTCATATCTATTGTCCTTACATATATCAAAAGCCCTGCTTGAACAATAAAGTTCATTGAACTTGACCTTAATAGGTCACATGTGTGTTTAAATTATCTATTCAACAGTGGTAGCTTTCGTAACGGGTGAAGAATAGCATACTTCGATGCACTGACAGTGAATATTAATATGATGGGTCGAATTTTAATTAGAATTATCTAACATCTATCTATCCGCGATCCGTCGTTCAGCCCTGTCCATCCTTAGGTTATCTGGATGTCATTTTTGTTTTCAGCATTAATCTTGCTGGAGGCATACTAAAAAACTTAAACATTTAAGAAATTTCATGTAAATTATTTTCTGGAGTGCAATTAAAGTTCTAGTCTTATCCGAACTAACTTTACTTTTACTTTTGACGTCAATATGATTGTTGGCTGTACTAAATTTCAACTAACTGATTTATACCTTTTATAATTAACGGAATCGGATATTTGCACACAAAAACGTGGCAATCACAAAGTGATTGATATTTGTTGTTTGTTAATAAAATTCTTACTTAAATTTCCGTTATTCCATGGTATTTAAGACTTTATTTTGTTATGTTTATTTATTATTTATTTCATTTTTTTGCTGCGTCAACAGGATAATACATTATACATTAAAAATGGTTTCTGAAAACCATCTCAGATTTTTTGTTGATGTTCATTGAGTGCTCCGAAAGTGGAAATTTTAAATTCTTTCGTGTATTTCTTCTAAACAAAGCAAATAAAAATTCACGTTTAAAATAAGCCGCCTAAACATTATCTTGGGCAATATGGCGTCGCACAGGAATCAGTGACGTCACTGGTCAGTAAGGAAACAAACGTCAACTCTACAGAATACCATTAGGAAGAATGTCGACTGCTTAGAAAAAAAGAGGGGTACTAAAGTTGACTGTAACGCCATCTAGTATGTGCCCCTGAGCGGGAACTTTTATATATTAGGGCGCGGAAAAGCGAGTTGGTGTACTACTATAGGTTCCTTGAAAAATCTGAGAAATTTGGGGATTCTAAACTTGACAGCTGATGTTGACAGATACTGACCTGTGACGTCATCATAGATTGGGTCAATCCAAGCCGTTTCAGATAAAATGGCTACAGATACAAAATTATCAAGTTTTGTCTTGTTGTTTTGGATAAATCATCTAACTTTTTTTAGTTAAAATGTCCAACTTTAGAGCCTTTAGTTAAATGCAGTAAGGCCGCCAATTGTACTGTATTTTTGTAAATATTTTATGTTTGTGTTTTTCCTGGTATAATAACGAATATTCTTATCATATCTTAAATCGGTATTAAAACTAATTAATACTTTTTTCCACGCTGTTAAATAGCCTATTCTTAATTGAGAACCTCCTTCTTTTTTGAAGTGGCTTGAAAAAGTGTTGCCAAAGAGAACCGTTTTATTGGCAATCTATTATGGTCAGAACCGTTACATCTGTAACCCATTTAATTTAATGTTACAACACACGTGTAAGCTGTTGCAATTGCCCGATTACGTATCAAATGGGCCGTGTCATAACTAGATAAGGTCCAAATTGCATCAACACGACCGGGTTCCACCTACATTTCTCAGATCAATAGCAGATCAGGAAAATTATAACAAAATGTATTATGGCTGTATCCGTAGAAAATGATATATATTTTTTTATTTTCGGAAACACAAGTAATTTACATTTGTTTCTGATAGCTAAATAGGCGCTCTCGGAAATCTATATCTACTGGTGATTTAAAAATGTTCACTAGAAAATGCTTTGGAAGCCACCCTTTAACGCTGTTCCTGTACCTGTCGGTGCCCTACGAAATATTTTTAATACAATGTTAAGTACTGAAATTTCTGCTATAACAATAAAAGAAAGTTTAATCCGCAACGTCATTTAACACAGTACAAAGATACATAAGTTACGCGTTGATGTCTTTTGTACTGCAGAAAATAGATCGACTCTTGCACATCATTGTGACTGGTGTGCGTATGAGTTTGCAGCTATTGTCCGATTACCTAGATATAACTAGTTGTTGACAAAGTCCACCCCTTTCAATTGATCGGGCCCAAGTTTGAGACAATAGACATTTTTTTACAAATACTCATCAATAAAACACTTACTTGCAATAGCGGCGACCGCAGTCAGTACGATAAACACTTTCATTTTGGCCTTTTGATTGGTGATATTTAAATTGTAAAAAAATATTAAACTCTTTATTTAATGACTAGACCGTCCGAGCTCCGCTAAGACCTACTCGCAACTGAGGGAGGCGAGCGAAGCACACGCTTTTTCTTCAATCGGTCTGTCTGCGTATACGCATCGAAAACCGGTAAGCACAACTGCGATTCACTAGTTACTGATAAATTGCACGAACAAATTAAATTAAATACCTACTTAGTTAGGTTGCCATCATTGTTTTGAACACAGTAATGTTTTAATATAGGTGACAGTTTGGTAAGTTTTTCGAAATTGTAAACGACGTCGTTAAGTTCAATTTAGCAGAAGGCAGAATAATTAGGCGTTGAAGGTATGCACCGTGTTACACTGACTGAAAGTCTGATCTACTTTTTCCTTGTAGGTGATCCTGAAGACCTTTTCAATCAGTAGGTAGGTACAGTCGAGAGCACATCATTTTTTACTTATCAGCCAGTTACTCTAATCAGTTACGTTAAAGAAGACTTTGCGACAAAAATGTGAAAATAAGCAGCCTATATACGTCCCACTGTAGGGCACAGGCTTTCTCTCAGGGAGAGAGTATGGGCTTAATCACTACGCGTGCCCACCGCGGATTAGTGATTTCAAGCGCTGAGGTATATGAATAGCTTAGACATTCAGGTTTCCTCACGATGTTTCCTTTACCGTTAGCTGAAGGAAACATCGTGAGGAAACCATCGTGGTATTGCTACTGTAACTTCACAAATGTACATAAATTAGAAAACAACGTCATAGGTACATGCCAGCACTGGGAATCGAACCTGGGTCTCTCGCTTCCGAGTCCAATGTTCTACCCACTAGGCTACCACCGCTGTTGACTACACTGACATGTAAAATGTACGATGATCAAATAATTGCTTCAAACGGGCTCAGCTTGAACTTTATATCGAGCTTGTTTTATGAAGTATATAACTCACTGTCGACCTCAACCCTTCTCCAGTGAGAGCGCTGAATTATGTAAACACTTCAGACACTCAGGGTTCATCACGATGTCTTCGTGTGCAGTTAGCAAGTGGTTATCGACAAAGTCAATAATGGATATAACTGAGTAAAGGGTATACACGGAGGTAGATAGAGACGTACTTACAATCGACATGCTGTCGCTTTGCGCCTAACTAAAAAAACTTTTGAGTGCTGGCAAGTAACTTGGCATGCATTACATAGATCACATAATTTTAAGAAAGTGAGTAAGTAATATGAATGTTCGACGACAGTCTGTTTGTAACGGTGCTGTAAAAAGGAACGTTTCAAAATGTCATATATTATTCCTTATAAATTTGCATATTAGAAAAGCCAAATAAAACTCGGCACTTTTATTAAAATTTAGCTTCTCGCTGTCAAAATTAACATTTCGAAACATCTGATTCTTTTTGATTTCATTTTGAAAGAGGCTAAATATGGCTCTTTATTTTTATTTTCCATTTCATTTACCAATTACAAGAAACTAAAAAGTGCTAATTCAAAAATTCTAAGGCTGAAATGAGAAACACTGTTTCAAGTACTTGAAACTAATTGGTGTACTTACAACTAAATAGTAAATTAATATTAATGTTTTCATCAGCAGTTAATTAGAAATAACAATGCGCAAGAACGAAAGTTTTTACATAACACCAAA
The DNA here is from genome assembly GCA_963969515.1 of Yponomeuta evonymella. NCBI lineage: Eukaryota > Metazoa > Arthropoda > Insecta > Lepidoptera > Yponomeutidae > Yponomeuta > Yponomeuta evonymella. Next base: position 4,808,834 of record OZ018347.1, read on the forward strand.
CTGATTAGTTGGTACTAAATACATAGATCGAGAGATTGATGGACGAAACAGACAATAGGCTACTTTCACCTTTGTCAGACAGATTCAGGTATCGTCTGACAGCCACTCGGCAAATGCTAATGCAGCGTGCAGAATATTGAGTCATTTAACCTTCTTGCACCCCTGTTTCTCTACACTCTATGTCAATACGGCCACAAAGCATTTTAATTAACTGCATTAATGTCATTTCATACATTAATTTAAGCTTATGAGTCTATTTTGTATCTCTGGTATGGTCGTTATACCTCTACACGCGAAAAGAGCTTTATCGAAATATCAATGTATGTATTTCTATGTTTGTGATGTCTTTGCATGGGTAGGTACCATAGGACAGGATATATCCTAGTTTGGGACCAGGACAAGTCACAGTGTTGTGTGTCTCTGCAACTCTTTGACTAAAATTCAATGACGGTAGCTATTGGATTATACCTACATGAAGAATATATATATTATATATATATATATATATATATATATATATATATATATATATATGCACTCCATTGGAAAGTATGTTGGACAAATTAGCGTCAAGAGTACTAGGAGTTGGTCTAGTAGACCAATAAAACGTCATTCGCATATTACATAAGATAACAAAGTGAAATACCTGTGGGATCAGTACCTACCTACAGGTGATACAAGATGCCTAATAATAGGATAATATTATTTTTTATGTCTTAGTGCCATCTTCTGTTGAGGTCCTATCATAATAAATTAATAACATCAGTTTGCTGCCATTTAGGGATGATCGTAATCACTATTTTATAGCGCTCTCTATTGTTAGAAAGTATAACTAATAAATGTCAATTTTTTTGCACTTGTCTAATAGTCGAGAGGTGAATGAAACGGTACCATTTACCGCCATCTAGTGACCAAGAATAATTTAATCAGTTTCTGGATTTACGTTCCATTCGAAGCATAATTTATGGCGATTAGATTAGATAAGAATCAAATTATGTGTTACATAACAGATGTAGGTAGCTGGTCTACCACTATCGCATTTATATCATATATCAGAAAAAAGTCTACGACTTAAGAAGTAATCAAGCTTGCCAGGAGCTTGCCTAGAGCTTAGTCTTAAAGTTTGTTGAATATTGTTTTGGGTGCAACGAAACGCCTCATGTCATTTCTTTACTTGATTCGCAGTTTTCCATGTTGCCAGATGATATGGTTTATCGCCATTCGGTCTATTTGGAAAGGTAAAACAGCAACCAAAAATCGCAATTTTTTAGGCGAAATGTGGACTCGGTAACTACTACACAGAAAATTATATATAATATTTCTTTTTTTAATCATTTCACTATTCATAAATTTATGATATACTTTAAATGTAGGTATCGTGGTGGTGGCGCTGAAAGAGTTGGATATTCCTATTTAATACAAAAATACTTTGCGAAATTAGGGGTATAAGTTGGTCTTTAGTGGTATAAGTTGGACTCCGACGCAGTTTGAACTATATACCTACTATACAGTTTTATTATCTTTTTGTACATTCGAGTACTTGAGATTCTGATGATAAGGGAACGTACCCATACTACGTGACCCAGTGTTACCAGCCGGGTCTTGCACAAAGCTACCAAAAAGCAGTGTGGCCAGCCGGGTCGTGTCAAAAGTTCCCAAAAAGAGACAATAAAGTAACCTTTTGGTGTAAAAAGTAAACGTTCCAATAAAAAAGAACTTGATAAGCTTGATAAGGCGAATAACTTACAGAAAAATGCAGTTCGTTTGTTTGTTAAACTTTATTGCACGAAATTTGACATGCTATACAAATAACGTGCAAAGGCGGACTTATTTTGGTAGAAATTTCTTCCAGCCAGCCTATAAAGTTCTGTAGTGTTTTCCGATACAAGTTTTATTTTAGTTTCTTTATATAATTCCTCGGTGACTTTTCTATACACATGAAAATAGGGAAATCAAAATATTACTCTGGGTAAGTATGACTTTGTGCGGGAGAGAAACACGTATTTTGGGAGTTGTGAACGAAACGAAAACGATGCTGAGTAGACAGCATTGTAAATTTAAAAGCGTTACGTTTCGTTTTACATTTAATTTTGTTTCAAGTAAAAAATAAAAAGAAATCCTGTAAATTGCAAAAAATCACCTCAAGTAACCTTTTAAGTCGTGTAAACTATATGTAACTTTACTTAGTTAAAAATCACCTAAAAGGTTATAAAAGTAACCTTCTAGTAACGCTGAAGTGACCAGTGTTGCCAGTTTTAGATACAGCATACCAAGGTATGCATAAAAATTTGTACGTAAGTACCGTAAAAGTTTTAGTAACTTTTTATCGGTAAGGTGATTTTTTACACCAAAAGGTTACTTTTTTGCGTCTTTCAGGTAACTTTTGACAAGACCCGACTGGCAACACTGGCCACGTCAGCGTTGGCAGAAGGTTACTTAAGAATAATTTACATATTAGTCCCATATTATTAATAGGAAATCCCTATTGCGTTAACAAGTTCTAGAATGAGTAATTCTAGAACTTGTTAACGTAATAGCGATTCCCTGTAATGTTACTTTTAAGTTTTTTAGCAGTAAATAAATAAATAAATAAAATTATTTTAAGATCGCCTAAGCCAGCGGTTCCTAACTTTTTTCAGCCGCGAACCCCCAAGGAAATCAAGCATAATGCCAAGGACCCCTGAGTGAAAAAAAGGTGCCATTTTCAGACAATATTATTATATAGTATTCCTTCATTAAATTAAAACACAAAAACCAAACTTTTTCGTAGAAAAACATTTTGGTGCTGCTTTTTTGCAACTAAGTCAGAAATGTTCGGATTCCACATGTAACCTGTTTTTGTTTTTGATGTATACAAGAGTAGAGAATGGCTTTTTTTGAATAGGTACGTGGTGGAGAAAAGCAGCAAATGTTTCAGTGCTTCTGAGACTTCCTTATAATATTTTTTTATATTCACCCAGAAACAACACAAGGTTTTTTGAAATTACGTTTCAAGGCCGAATTACACGATATTTCCATTAATTGGTTTTCTTGCACCGTTATCAAGCCAGTTATATCAGAAACATCTGTGGTGAAAGGGTCTGCCATCCAATTTTTATTTTTGTCAGGTGATTTATTATCTCGTCTTGGCAGCAGTGCCGTAATAATTACGAGATCTTAATGCTCTAAGTAAGATAGATGCGTATGGGACCGCGGACACCCAAACATATTATGCTCGCGGACCCCCAGGGGTCCGCGGACCACAGGTTAGGAAACAATGGCTTAAGCTATTTGTGCCACACGGCGGATGGGCGATTATAGCGCTTTTTTAATTTTGGCGACTTTGGCTGATCAGGATCTGGTAACACTGTTTTTTTCGCTTTGGCGGTTGTTTCTTACACATTTGTTTTTCGTATTTGTTTATCAAAACATAGGTAACTAAAACCGCAGCAGATTAAAAAGAGAAAACTCAAACTATTGCTAACTGAAGTGTACATACTTACTAATTCCTTCTTTCTCATCTTCTACGAAAACCCAACAGAAAAACATGTGAACATCTTGGCACTTACATCCGTCACATATCGTCGTATTATTGTGAGATACCTACCAGTTTAATTTTCCGGCGTTTACTATGAAAATTCTAGAGTCCTAATCATGATCATTGCTTTACAAACACTGGTATTTTTCCGTCACACGCTGCTGGCCGTGTTGGATCGGATCTTGCGACCCTATTACAAAAGATTAGTCCTGTCGTTCAAGAACAATGGACCAGTTTGCGAGGAAGACGAGCCTGATGACCAGGTTTACTCTGAATTCAACAACGAGAAGGGGGTGGTTTTCTTTCCCCCCGTGTACATGCAACGATACGCTGCTGTCAGTGATTGCCTCATGGACAAGAGGTGGTGTGGGAAGCTACAAAAGGTTTGTTTATCTTGCACGCATATTGCACATGTCTTAGATGAGTATCAGGTCAGAGTGTAGCAAAGGGTGGCCCATATATTTCGGTCTTACATGTTCAACCTAACACGCTCCTACGCGCTCCGCTACGCTACGCGCTTCGTCGCACCTATATTTTTGTTGTTGCAAATAGAAATTATAAAACTTTGTCATCTTGTACTTTCGGCTTTTGACCCGTCCCCATCTACAATCCGTCATTTATCTCGGTAATTATCAAGTTTAGAGAAAAGTTGCCCATACAAAACATGTTTATTTTAGCGTCTTCTATACGATGGCATCATAAAAAATAGGTGTCATAATGACATAAAAAAAATTTTGGTTAAAATTTTTCTAAGTCCCAGGTACGGCCACCCTTTCCTACACCCCAACCGAGTATCAATACTTGTAGTATACTTACCAGTCTAACCCAGGGGTATTTTTGGCACCTCACCTCACCCTCTGAGTAAAGGTTTATCCTCATTAGGCTAGGCTGCAGCTGTGCAAGTTTGAAAGATTTCAACTTTACCCACCAACCTTTTTATTGAAATACCTAAATATGAAAATACATTCTTTTTTCTGCCAAACTGCATAACAGTTTCTTGGCAGATGCTTCTGGTTGTTTTTGTGTATGGATTATATGGATCTTAAATATTAGGTAGCTACAAATATGTAGGTACTTTAAATTCCCTACATACTACCCTCTTGTATGCCCTTCACCATCCTTCGCTTAAGCTTGTGTTCACTCACAGTGCAGCAAACAAGACTAACAACCTTATTTATAAAAAACATGATTCCTCTAAAGCACTCCTAAGAGGCAATTTATTTAATCTGTGGTTACGTCCTTTCCTAAACATATTGTATCAATTACTGTGGAATGAGCCATTTAAAAAAAAAATCTGTATAAGTTCAGCTTAAATTGTTTATCAATTTCCAGGTGGCAGACCTAGGCTACTGTGACATGAGTTTCATCAAGTACCTGAAGGATGTGCCAGGGGTGCAGACAATCTTGGGGGTGGATGTTGAAAAGGTGCCACTCCGCTGCGCTTGGGACATGCTTGGCTGTGATGACTATCCTTTTAAAAGTGATAATGCTCTCCATGTTTTGGTAAGTCGACTAAGTCTACCATGCTCTTCTTCTTTTGTTTATTGATGGCAATTCAGGTTTGGCAGGTTTTTACTAAAATAATTTCCCAATCAGCACCAGGCGCTGGTTGTTGTCCACTCTATGTTGGCGCATCATATTTTCATCATGAGGCAGTGCTACCACTATAAAATATATAGTTAAACTCGGTAGATTTTTTTTAAAGTACACTCCTGTGATCAAAAACCTTATTGCATCAAAGAAGACTAGCTTGACTACCGACTAATAAAAGAAAAGTATATTTTTTTTAAAAAGTAGCACACACAGTTTCTACTTGGAAGTTGGGTGTTGATAAGCTTGGGTTTGAGGTTTGGCACATTCTTCAAGATGTCATTTATTATAAAAATGTCATTCCGTTTCCTTCTTGGTCAGAACGTTTCATAATTATTGTCCAAGATGAAAGTAACAACGACAATTATGAGGACGATGTAGGTACCCGACGAGTCCACGTGAGTAGATGCAACATGGGCATGGGAAAGAGATTTTTATTGTAAAAGTGAAAGATCTTTATATTTTTTTTATTTGATTTTTTATTGGCATTGATTTCATTGGAACCTTATAATAATTTAAGGTAGTCACAGATGACGGCGTTAATATATGCGATATATTTTTCATACAATATCCAACATGCAACCTGCGTCCAGACACGACTGCGGTCGGATTTAGTATAGAACAAGACATCGCCTGATATATATATAGCCGTCGTCTGTCGCAACATTTAAAAAAAATATACTTTTATTGATGTCCAGTCTGGACATTGTCCACATAGAGTACGTCAATAAATGTTATGGATTGTGATGTTTTACGACCCCGGCACATGTCAAAGTGACAGTATTTTTTTTGCATCGAATTAAAAACAGACTTTACATGGAAAGTATGATATTATTATTACATAAATTCTTACACTTTCTTTTACCCTTTTTTGTATATGTGTATTATAGCCTCTTGCTGTGTCTCCAGCTCGTATTGCATGGATCATTGTAATATAAACACAAAATAACTCAAGTTCAAGGGACATATTATAGTGTATTTTTTGCTTCCCCCAGCAACAAAGATATTGTGTGCATGAAAATTAGACTCTTTGGTTGTATGGAATCAGGCGTTACTTTGCGGAAATCCATAATAGCATTAAAATGTGAAAATTACTTTGCTAAGTTCCGCCAAAATCCCACAAGCATCATGCAGTTAGTTAATGCACCGCCCTCCCTCTCACTTTTTCAAGCAGAAGCAAGAAACAAACACACCACCACCGACAACAATACTTGTGTGAAAAAATGTGTTGCAACGCATTTAGTAAAGTAATTTTCACATTTTAATGAGATTCTTTTGTGTAAAGTAGCAGGAGGCACAGTTTTATGATACTTAATTTGGCAATCCTGCATAGTGTGTACTAGTTACAAAAGCTTAAGGTACTTATTCCAGCTCCTCCAAGGCAACGCAGCTGACCCTGACTACCGCCTCATAGGCTGTGATGCTGTAGTGGCCATAGAAATGATTGAGCACATGCTCCCCCACGACCTTGAGAGACTTGTTCACACAATCTTTGGATTCATAAAGCCTATGGTGGTAGTGATCACCACCCCAAATAAAGACTTCAATGTGCTCTTCAAGAATATGGGCAAAAATGGTATGAGGCATTGGGACCACAGGTTTGAGTGGACTAGAGAGCAGTTTAATGATTGGTAAGTTCCTTGATGCCCTTTGTTCTGGTCTCATGTGTATACTGGAGCTCTATTTTTGAATCACTCGTATCGCGTCGAGCGCTCGATTTCTACTGATTTTCGTTCGACATCTGAAATTCCGCATTTTTGAATCACTCGACTGGAACGAATGTTCCTTACCACTCGTCTCCCATGGCGATCGGTAGATTAATTGTCAAAAAACGATTTATGTGTGTTGGTACTGTTTGTCATTCGGAGTGTCAACAATCAAAAAGAGTCAAAGCAAATCCAGCAGTTTGTGTTTTTGTGCGGAATTAATTTTTTGTTTCAACATTTTTAGAACAAACACAAACCAAACTGACAGTATGTAGTGTTTTGTTTGTAACAAAAGACAAAGATTTTTTATTTAAACAGCCAATAAAACAAAGTGTTCGTTTCTGTTACGGTAGTTTCCGGTTTTTTAATTTCTGCGTGGAATGGATAAAATACAATACTTCAAATTGTACTGGCAAAACTTCAGGCGAACGATTCAAAAATACGGAAAAACGACATCATGCGACTTAGAAGACGAGTGTGACTTAAGTCGCATTCGACGATACAATTTCATACGAGTGATTCAAAAATAGGTCTCCTGGCCTTTGACATCGTTACAGATGATCATCATCATCAGATGATCACCACATGTAGATATGATAAAAAAACCGGCCAAGTGCGAGTCGGACTTGCGGATGAAGGGTTCCGTACCATTATCTATACAACATTAGACAAAAATCGAATTTGAGAACAGCGCCATCTATAGAAACCGACAAGAAGCGTTTAACATTGACATTCAATGACATGACATCGGCGCTGTTAAGGTTATATAGATGGCCGCTAGATGGTGAGCGTCTTTAGACAACCTTTGTTGTATGGGAGACCGCTTTAAATATTTATTTTATTCTGTTTTTAGTATTTGTTGTTATAGGGGCAACAGAAATACATTATCTGTGAAAATTTCAACTGCCTAGCTATCACGGTTCATGAGATACAGCCTAGTGACAGACAGACAGACGGACAGTGAAGTCTTAGTAATAGGGACCCGTGTGGCACCCTTTGGGTACGGAACCCTTATGGCCTTTGCATTTGACTAATGAGATGATTTTTACAGCGTCCAGTCGCACCTTCATTCACACTAGATGGGTGAAGGGACCACTCGGACGCTGCAGTGCATGGGACACTGTTTTTAGATGGGGTAGGCTTGCCCAGCTCCTATACTAACTGACAGGTTAATCGGCGGTGGTAACTCAGTAGTTACCACCGCCGATTAACCTGTCAGTTCTACCCACTGGGGTAGAACTATGGACTCGGAAGCGAGAGACCTAGGTTAGATTCCCAGTGCGGGCATGTACCTATGACTTTGTTTATTTTCAAAGTTACGCACATCTGTGAATTTGTAGTAGAATATCATACGCTAACGGCGAAGGAAAACATCGTGAGGAAACCGGCGGCTTGGTTGGCTCCGCACGTATTGACTTGTCTTTCCTGTAGATATGATAACAATACAAAGAATTATTAGATGTTATTCCCCTGGAAAGTGTGAACTGAAGTGAAGTAAACTGTGAGCCCGCCGCATTTCCATAGTAATATTTACTTATGTTATGTCCTGGAGTGGGCGTCAAATGGCTGATGATGATGATGATGATGAATAAACGTATTAATAATAATAAGTAGTAAAGAGGGGCACAGGCTGGGCACAACTTAGCAGATTTTTGTGCATTGAAAATAATCATATAGGCCAAGGTTACAGACTAATAATGGCCTACTTTGGCAGTAGTATAAGGTTGTGGGTCATCATCATCATAATCAGCCGGTATCAGTCCGCTGCTGATAGTCATTCCAGTATTCCAGTCACTGCCCACCGCTTTGCGAATGTCGTCGCTCCACCTGGTCACAGGGCGTCCTACGTTACGTATGCCGATTCGCGGTCTCCACTCTAGAACCAGTCTACCCCAACGGTTATTGGTCCTGCGGCAGATATGACCAGCCCACTGCCACTTCAGTTTGCTAATCCGTTCAGCTATGTCGATTGCTTTAGTTCTCTGGCGAATTACTTGTTTCGGATTCGATCCCGCAGAGAAACATCGAACGTAGCTCTCTCCATAGCTCACTGAGCGACTTTAAATTGGTGGACTAGTCGAACCGTGAGTGTCCACGTCTCGGCTCCGTATGTCATGACGGGTAGGACGCACTGATTAAAAGATTAAGGTCGGGGGTGCCTTGCAATAAATGGTTGTCTCACTCTTTCTTGTCTCATGCTTTATTTCAGGTGCAGTAACATAGTAGAGCGCTACCCGAACTATCAAGTTATGTGCAAGGGCGTTGGGCCGCCGCCCCCTGGCGCCCAGTATGTGGGCTGCTGCAGCCAACTCGCCCTCTTCTCCGCCAAAGAATATCAGAAGCAGCAAGACTTGAACCTGAATAGCTTACGTGTTCTAGTTTCATGTGAGTTAAGCTAGCAGATAAGTAAAGCCAATTTGACCTTTAGAGGGGAACATATTAATCCACTAGCAACCAATACCAAACCATCAGACCAAACCACTGGCAAGAATGTCCGATGACACTTTGAGAAGCTGTACAAAGCATAAATACACAACTACAATTGGCGGCCTTATTGCTAACAGCAATTTCTTCCAGACAACTGTATGATGGAAAAATTCTGTAGGAAAAGAGAGACAGGTAGTCAGTGCAAATATGAATATTAAAATACATACTCATATAAATAACAATATAACTACATAAACTATTACATATATAGTTTTGATAAACATACATAAATAAGTTATAATAAAAATCAATGCGAGGAGGAAATAAATAATTTAGTATACCTACATGGAGGAGAAAAAAGGAACACAAAATAGATAAATGCACAAATATTATACTCGTAGAGACATAGAACTGCTTTACTTTGTTTTTAAAGATACTGATAATGATGAAGCAAGGTCTAAGTTTTCCAAAACGATCTCTTATTCTGCATAGTTTGTGAACAAAATGTAAAAAAAGGAATAAAATGAATTATTCTACAGCTTCACCAGAACCCGAAGGAAAAAGCGTGCTCAACCTCGATTGGGAGGATCCCAGTGAAGCAGGACCAATCTTATCACCCTCGTAAGCATTGCTGTTGCTTTCTTCTACTTACAGTTAAAACAAATCATGTGGCTTGACCTGTATCCACCTCCCTAACACACATACCACGATTACCTAGAAAGTAACTGAAAAACTATTTGCCTCTCGCTCTCACAACATAGACGGCAGTATTCAGTGTGCCAGAGGCAAAAAGTTCAGTAACTTTCTTTAATTACCCATGCCTCTCCTTCCTTTTTAGTTACACCCCCAGTCCCACTTCCTTCTTCGACCTTCAAACATCCGAAGAGCAGTCCTTCAAGATACCTGTCGAACAGAGTACCTCCACAATACCCCCGCCGGCGCTCTCGTATAGAGATAAAATGCTGCAGTGCAATCTGCCAGCTGAGGCGGGGAAAAACTTCATGATGTTTAGCGACGAACACGAGTACTGCTGGACGCTGCTGCCGCGGCGGCGAGGCGAGGGTGATTACAGGGTGTATGAGATTGAGGATGTCGCTTCGAGGTAAAGGGATAACTCTTATTCTTATTAGATGCGTTCAGACCACAAGTTCCCCACATGTTGCGCCCTTCATTATGCGTGCATACATCATTCATATACTACATCATCATCTCAACCCATTATGTCCCCACCGAGGGGCACGGGTCTCTTCCCTGAGGAAGGTATAGGCCATACTCCACCACGGGGGCCAAGTCCGGATTGGTGGAGGCTTGTAGACTAGTGGCTCGTCTACTGTCAGAAGTTGTCAAGCCGCCCTAAGGCCTCTGACTTGGCTTAACGACTGCCATCTATCGACGGCAGCCGGCACCAACAGCTTAACGTGCCTTGCGAAGCACGGAACCGCTCGGAAAAATGCCACTAGCGTTAGGCATAGACGGCGACCCATCCATGCACTGAACGCGCCCTGTGTTGCTTAACCTTCGTGATCGTTTAAGACCACTCAGGCAGCCGGGGCTACAAGCGATTACTCATATACATACTTTGACCAAATAGGAGATGTATAGCGAAGGGCAAGATAATACGTACCCGAAACTGGCGTGCGTGCATGCGGCCTTCTACTGAATGTTGATGAAGCGAAATAGGTTCGTGGAAGTGGCAAACCCTGGTTTCTGTCTACCCCTCCGGGATACCAGGCGTGTTGTTATGTATGTATATAAGTGTACATTCATGAACTACCGCTGGTATCCCGGAGCGTTAGGCAAGGGCCGGGCTTGGCCACATACCACGATGCTGACAAATTATACCGTCACTGAGCGCGCGGCGTGAGACGGTCGCGCTTTCTGCTAGTATGCGAGGAACCGGTCGCTTATGGGATTTGTGGGATTCTAACATTCGTTGTTAGACGGCTGGCAAAGAGGGGTTCGTAGAATCTGATCACGCGATCCTTTGTGGGTGGAAACTGATAGCTGATTTATAATAATAAATACGAGTAGATAGGTAACTCATATGCTCTTAGAAATTATTTGCAGACAAACAATCGATTTGATCACATTTATTGTCTTTCTACCACTGTAATCTTTTTGTGATCAGATTCGATATTTTTAATAGATTGTTTCGGTGGAATCGGATCACGCAATAAGATTCTACTAGGTGAAACCGATATCGAGATCAGAACACACCTTGAGTGCGCTTAGTTTCCACCCACAACTGCTAGCGTGATCAAAACTATGAACCCGCAAAAAGACGAATCTTCTTAGCGTGTCGATGACAAAACAAATTTTATTAGAAGTCTATTAAACAGATGCGGCCCAGAACTTTGCGACGCTGACCTCATTATCACTTGCAATCGTTAGATCTTCCTAGTGCAGGTGTTAGGGCACGATGAAAGATAGTCTATCGTCTGAGAAGTACCGCACAAACAATTTATCATAACAAATTACAGCTGTCCGGGAACTCCCACCTGGAAATATCACCTTTACCCTTACTTCGGCCCACATGGGTCCGGTTCAGGGATTTTCAGATTCATAAGCAGCCTATATACGTCCAAATATAGGGCACAGGCCTTCTTTCAGAGAGAGAGTATGGGCTTAATCACCACGCGTGCCCACCGCGGCTTGGCGATTTCAAGCGCTGAGGTATGTGAATAGCTCAGACACTCAGGTTTCCTTACGATGTTTTCGTTCACGGTTAGCGAGTGGTATTGCTACTATAACTTCACAGATTGTTCAGGGCAATTTAAAAAAGAGGAATAGCCAAAAAGGTTTAGCTTTTATATGTCGACTTCAGTTTTCACTTCAAATATCGAAGACGTCCTCCATATAAAGACCTAAGACACTCATGGCCACTTTCTAAATTGAGAATTTCGCTAAGTAAATGGTTAACTGTAGTACTGTCTCTTCAAATATATTTAATATATATTTAAAAATATATTGTTATATATTTAGAAATTTATATATTTATTATTATTATATTATTTAATTTTTTTTTCTTAATACCTATCTATTGTTGTGTGTCTTTTGTTTTTATTTATTTATTAGGTGCCGACAGAATACCAGCTTTACAGAAGGTACCCCTTTTGTGACAAATGCTGAGTCGGGTCCTTTCACAAACGCAGTGCACTGGCTTTCCTTGTATGTTTCTTTTTAATTTATAGTTAAAAATTTTATTCTGTCATTGTACTGTGTTTTAAGTGAATAAATTATTTTAATTCAATTCAATTCAAATTTCTCAGACAAGAGCGTGACAGAATGTTACTTAAGTATTTACTTAGTGAAATTTTCAATTCAGAAACCGGCCCTAAGTCTGTTAGAAAGTACAAAATTGTGAAAGTCTTCTCTTTTCAAGGTTGAACTGCACGACGCTACAAGTGAAGAAGTTCTCCAAAACCACCCAAAGGCTGTTCGCGAACAAGCCAGACACCCTAGCGAACACTCGTCACGTGGTGGAGGAGATAAAGCACCTCACCAAGATGCTCAACTTCAACAAGAACATTTCCACGGAGCGCCTCAATTCGTCGACGACATGGAACAATATCAACTGGGGCGACAACGCTCCGTACTGGAATCAGTACTATGCAGTTGTACGCGAGTATAAGTATCCGTTTGAGGTGAGATTTAATTACAACAATATAATACAAATAACTTTATACTTAAAAACAATACATACACAAACGTTTCGTCCAAATATACACACACAAGAATACAAACAATAATTAACTGTCGAGCAAACCGCCCCGAGACATACTCGAGCCAAAGGTTCCCATAACGCAGGACAACAAATGTATCATTACCGATCAATCATGAACGCTACAACGGGACTAAAGTAGTTCGGGTAATAGAGTTAGGAAAGAAAGATTGACAAAATAAATATATCGAGCGAATGTCGCCGGCTGCCGTCGATAGATGGCAGTCGTTAAGCCAAGTCAGAGGCCTTAGGGCGGCTTGACAACTTCTGACAGTAGACGAGCCACTAGTCTACAAGCCTCCACCAATCCGGACTTGGCCCCCGTGGTGGAGTATGGCCTATACCTTCCTCAGGGAAGAGACCCGTGCCCCTCGGTGGGGACATAATGGGTTGATGATGATGAGCGAATGTGGGTGGAAGGGCCGGTAAGGCACGTCCCAGGCGGACATACTTCGACTAAATAGACGATGTATTAGCAAAGGCCAAGATTAAAAGTACCCGAAACCGGCGTGCGTGCATGCAACGACTAATGAATGTTGAGGAAGCGAAATTGACCTGCCAGGTTCGTGGCAAGTGGCAGTCCCTGGTCTCTGCCTATCACTCTGGGAGACAGGCGTGAGTTTATGTATGTAGTTAGGGAATGTGTACTGTTAAGTACAACATTTTAGGTAAGGCATAATAATAACTTGTCCTGATCCCAAACTAGGATATCCTGTGATATGGTAATCATACAAGGAAATCACAAACATCGAAAAACACCGGGTTTGAGGCAATTTATACAAATCAAAGTACGGCGGCCCCACATAGGAATCAAACCCATGATCTCTGGGTTGGTAAATAAGCGTTATACCGCTCGACCAACGAGTAGTGCAGTATCCTGAGCGTTAATATATATTTCAAGGTTGATTGAAAGAAAGATTCAACTAGCCCAAATCATCGTTCCGCTCCTGGGTCGAGGGCAATTTTCGGCTGTGGCAAATCAAAGGGTCAGTCAAAGACTCAGCATACGCTGAAGAGGCAGACCATTCCAGCGCTGGTCTTACGCAGTAGTCCTTCAAGTAAAGGGTCAGTCAAAGACTCAGCATACGCAGAAGAGGCAAACCATTCTAGCGCTGGTCTTACGCAGTAGTCCTTCAAGTAAAGGGTTAGTCAAAGACTCAGCATACGCTGAAGAGGCAAACCATTCCAGCGCTGGTCTTACACGGTACTCCTTCAAGAAATCACTCCCCAAAGAAAATGATTAGCTTGTCTCCTTTCAGACAAAATCTGAGGAGTGCCTGATCCTGGAGCTGATCTCGGACGAGATCCATCGGCTGACAGATCGACAGGGTTCGGGCGAGGCCGAGCCGGCAGCGGGGGCGGCCACGCTGCAGATACCGTTGGCTCATCTCGTGGCGCTTGTAAGCCACATCACCACAGACGAGGACAGAGTCAGGTCAGTGCATGCAATATTGAACCACGCTCGTGTAAAGCGTCTGTTTTTTCTAGAACCATTTTAGTAAGTGGTTGCCTCCTATCCATTGAGAGGTGGTTATGTAAGAATTCTGGAATCTCGAGCTATCGTGATCATGATGTCATGTTGATTACAGGGGTTGGTATCGCATACTATAAAAATATTCATAGAGGACTAACGTTTCTCTAGATGCTTTAAATTCCACCCATGCTGGGACTTAGTTTTTAAATTGTCCTCAGCAGGGGTTAGTGCAACAAAAAGAATATATATTCTCTAGATGTAAACGAGTTTTAGGGTTAAGTACCCAAAGGTGTAAGGAACCCTATTACTAAGACCATTGTCGGTCTGTCTGTCACCTGTCTCATGAACCGTGATAGCTAGACAGTTGAAATTTTCACAGATGATGTATTTCCGTTGCCGCTATAACAAAAAATACTAAAAACAGAACAAAATAAATATTTAAGGGGGACTTCCATACAACAAACGTTGTCTAAAGACAGCGTTCGCCATCTAGCGGCCATCTATGTAACCTTCAGAGCGTCGATGTCATGTCGTTAAATGTCAATGTTAAACGCTTCTTGTTGGTTTCTATAGATGGCGCTGTTCTCAATGTACCTAATCTATCTTGTCTGGATCTTTGTCTGATGTTTTATGATGATTTATGTTGATGTTGTATAATGGTACGAAACCGCCGGTTTTTTTCTGTTATCTTACAGTGATAGGCAAAAGGCGGAAAATTGTAGAAAATACCCCATACTCAGAACTTAACCGTGGCACATTATTTACTCACCGTAAATTTGGTAGACTTATTTGACAATTTTCGAGCGTAACCATAATTCGCGGTTTGGATCTTCGAAACATTAAGCGGACATGCGATTTCAGACACTAATCACAGTCATCAGCCCTCGTAGCAAGATCCTATGTTGGACGAGAGAAACAGAGAAAGAGGTGCCCCGCCCCATCCAGTGGTGTATCGAAGTTTATTTTCCAGGGGTGCCTGGACCTTAAAAAGCGATGGACTTTTACATTGCATCGCAAAGAATTAACCCTGGGGTTAATTAACAATGGATAATTCTGCTGTTTCCTCCCCCCCCCCTATTTTGACCATGGCCGCCCTCCGCGCTCACGAAGCGGTTGGGAGTACATAAGCTACAATGTCATGTGTTTTCCAGAGACTTACTGGAGTGGAATGGTTACGAGGTCGTGGGCGACATGGTGATCTACCACCGCACCCTCGTGCTACCGGATGATGAGTCCGACGAAGACAACTGGCGCGACAATGGATCCTCTAAAGTAAACAAAGGCATTTTTATGATCAATTGACTTGCGTTGCTACGCTTCTCTTTTTTGGTATCTCGTCTGGCATCCAGCCGCCACAGTATAAGTTATCCGCATTACTGCTTGCGGGCGACGTGCGACGTCGATGTACAATAATACTTAAACTTATAAGGTTAGAGACTTTCCAGTGAAGCTGTGCGATAACTGACGGCTTGACGGACGTTACGCGTCCCTGCCTTTTGTTTGCACTCGTATGGAAGTCTCTAACTTTATGAGCTTCAAGATTATTTGTATGTCCCCGGTGGCTCGTTGTAACGTGGGTAGACCTTTAGTCTAATTTATAGCCGTTTCCTGTAATAATACTGGTACACTCATCATACAAAAACGGTTGAAGTTTCACCGTTTTTTTATGATGTGTGTATTTTCAAAGGTTATCTAGCTACCAAAATGGCTATTAGGTAGTCTGCAGGTCTATGGGTTTCCAACACTGCGGTTGCCGGTATGAGAATATTATTTTATTTACTTTTCACTACTTATTTAGAAAAATAGGCTTTTTCACTTTGGTCAAAACCATGAAGGTTCCTCAGCAGTTGGCGCAGCAGCTGTTGATATTTTGTTATTGCAGTCAATTGTATGTTACATGAACTTTCCCTTCAATACCTACAATTACAATTAAAGAGGTTTTTTGAAGCCTGAGGCTTGCGATAGAAGTAAACCTGTCTTAAAGTACTAAAAGTCTGTATAAATGTTTGTACTTGTATGTTTTAAGTTGGAAATAGTTACAAAGGGCAATTTGAAAGTCTGATTTTTAAATCTAAGAGTTTTGTTTTAAATATTATACTCCAGTTGAACTGGGTCGCGTTAATTTTGTCAAATCCACTTTAATTTAAACGCTATGTAAGTAGGCTAAGTATTTTTTTAAACCAAATATGTATAAGTGTTTTTGTAATAAATTTGCCATACACAGGCTACCATGCTTATGGTATTTCAATCAATTCAACTCTTTCCGTTGATCTATCTATTAGAGCTGGGCAAAGTCTTCTTTCTTATACGTCAAACCCCTAAATCTCCCGTTAATCTCGCCTATTGCTTTACGACAGCGGTATTACCAATGCTATCGACCCACGGGGTCGCTTGTCTGTTTACAATCGTCTACCTAACCTACTCCACCGCTCTGTGATCCCCTGTCCACTCTCCGTCCTACCTGCCGTCTGACCAAATGCCCTGCCCAATTAGTATCAATATTTTTCACTAGGTACTTTAATTGTCGATAAAAGTATCTTTATTACTTTTTTTGCAGTGCGATATTGGTTCAGATCGGTCAGATCCGAGTTCAATCCCGGATTACTATGGTTTGCAAATTAATTGTTAACTAAGTAGTCATTCGATTATTCCTGTTCATCTCTAGCGTAACTAGCGTAACAACTAAAGTAGACCAAGGGTAGATAGTGTAGATCTTCCACACAAAGTCTTTTATGTTTTAATTTAGACACCGCACTGACAAAGAAAGTTCACGACAACTTTCACATTAACGAGCGTCTTGTCTTCAGTCCCATTTATTCTTGGTAATGTGTACGTTGTGAGTAGTCCGCACAAGTGCGTCTAATTCAGAGTCCACTGACACCCATTGTATCGCTTCGGGGTCTGAAGCTGCTGAAGCCCTTAGGTTCTCACGTTGTTGGACTTATTGATGCCAAACGATTAGTGTTACTGGTGGTAGGCTCAGACCACTTCTATAAACCGCCCATCCAGATCAACACATTACTTCACATTAACCACACACGTGTCCTGGTGTGATGTCTGGTGACGCCATGCCTAACAGCAATAGCATAAAATCTTTGGCCTCTTCTTTACTTACCATCAGATTAGACATAGGCCAAGTGCGAGTATGTCTTAAGAGGATTCCTTAAGAGGCAATTCCCATACAAACTAATTGTTTTAAATTTACTAATCACATACCGAATCGTAATGAACCAATATCATTAGAGGACACAAATCGAGGTTTAATCGTGTTTAGAAATGCGAATAAAATAAAATAACCGGCCAAGTGCGAGTCGGACTCGCGCACGAAGGGTTCCATACCATTATCTATGCAACATTAGACAAAGATCTAATTTGAGAACAGCGCCATCTATAGAAACCAACAAGAAGCGTTTAACATTGACATTTAACGACATGACATCGGCGCTGTAAAGGTCTTATAGATGGCCGCTAGATGGCGAGCGCTAACTTTAAACAACGTTTGTTGTATGGGAGCCCCCTTTAAATATTTTTTGTATCTGTTATAGCGGCAACAGAAATACATGATCTGTGAAAATGTCAACTGCTCATGAGATACAGCCTAGTGACAGACAGACAGACAGACAGACGGACAGTGAAGTCTTAGTAATAGGGTCCCGTTTGGCAACCGTCGGGTATGGAACCCTAAAGAGTGGGCGTTCTTAGAAGTTTCTATAAAAGTGTCATAGACTTAAATTTCTTTGTTATAAATTTAAGTTGTCAATTCTAACCACGACCAAATCAATTTGTGTCCTTTTAACATATTGGTAAAGCATCATTGCAATCAAGCCCCTTTCAAGTGCGGTACGGAACCCTAAAAAGAGAGCGTTCTGAGAAGTTTGTATAAAAGTCTCATAGACTTAAATTTCTTTGTTACTAATTTAACGTCAATTCTAACCACGACCAAATAAATTTGTGTCCTTTTAACATATTGGTAAAGCATCATTGCAATGAAGCCCCCGGTCGTTTTTCAATTAACACCAATCTTCGTTTGCATGGGAATTGCCGAGTGAGGTCTTCAGTAAAAAAAAATAACACCGTAGGGCGTTCCCTACGGCGCGCGCTCGACCGGAAAGTGCGTAAACTGAGCTCCATGAGCGAAGCGGACATAGACATCTCGACTGAGCTCGACCTCGTGGTCTGCCGGCTCATGAAGCTGGCTCTGCGCATGGCCAACGGCTGCGAGCTCCCTCTACACCCGCACTGGCTGCAGTGCAAACTCTACGATTTGCTATCCCTCACCGAGAAATCCATCGACAGAAGAATGTCGTGCAACAGCGCACCACGCAGCTACCGGGCGATCGAATACGGTGATGTATTTTCCTCGCGTTTACAGGATGACATAGAATTCGTGTGGCGCCGGATTAAGAATAGCGTCACTCCATTTCCTCCCGTGGATGTCGTAGGAGGCGACTAAGGAAATGAATTACCATGAGACGGGCAGCAGCGTCTTCCTGAGATTCCAACCGCATACTGCGATCGCCAACCCGCCCTCCAAGCGTGGCGGTTATGGCAAAACCCCCTCATGGTTATGAAAACCATGAGGGAGGCCTATGTCGTCATCAGCCATATGACGCCCACTGCAGGGGGCGTCATATGGCTGATGATGATGATTGAATTCGTATAATTCTGAGTTTTTTTTTTTTAGTGAATATTACTTCACTTTACCATAAATAATGGTTCGTTAATCCGCTATAAAAAAAATTATGGCTTGGGCCCCACCAGCCGACTCAGTTAATTATGTCATCCGACGTACGCTTATCGGATGACATAATTATCTACTCTTATAATGTGTAATGTATGAGAAAACCTTTTTCAATGCCACGATACTTCGTACCGGTTTGATTTGTGATTGCAGTGTCGAATCAAACGTTGAAAATGGCGTTTATCTACAAAAATGTTTATTACTTTGATATCATTAATACCATAAAATGCTACACCATGAGTTAAAAATTGTTTGTTCAGAAGAAAAGAACATTCCATTACAATTTTGCTAATTTAAATTCACCCTGTAGTTGAGTTTTATTTTGTAATGTGATGTTCTAGCTGCCTATTATCTAGTGCTTATTGTAGGTATGGAAGAGGATAAGAGTCAACGTTTGGCTCTCATGAAAGCTGAAGACGATATTACTGCGTGAGTAGTGTATTTGTTTAGTAACTTGGATATGCTAATATCCAACGCAGCGAGCGTTGTGTCGAATTTCATGTATCATGTTGATGATACCACTCTGAAATAACCGGTAATTGCAACGGTTATTTCGAAGTGGTTCGTTACTGTGCTTAAGAACAGGAAACAGATAAAGAAAACTTTCTTAACAGCTCATTTAATCCTCTATTTATAGTTTAGATAAATGCTTATTTTAAATTTAATTTCTTAGGAAGCGAATAGAGGACACGTATCGGCACTTAGTCCAATTTAAAGGTGAGCTCAATGTGTTTTAGTAAATACGATAAAGTACATACCAATTTCAATGAAAAATCTGATTTTGCAGATACAGCTGACTATATGGCCGAAGAGTCGTCACACGACACTAGTAAACTAATAGGTTTGTTTTGACTTCGTACTTAAGAATAGTAATGACCAGCATGAACATTAAAAAATATATATTTGTAGATTCAGAGTTCGAGATGGGATCTCCCTGTGTCACCCCTCGTGGGGTCTTTATTGACGAAGATTTGAATTCTCGTGCGGTATTTATTGCAGAAGATTTAAAATCGTTCCCGATTTTGTCTTCCACCGAAAACGTTCCCGAAAGCGGAGGGATAGAATCCTGGATGAACGAAAGCTTGGCTCCGTTCGTACATCAACCGCCACAATACGAGAACAGTACAGACGACACTGAACCTAAGTCGAAAGAAACGCCCCAGAGAAGCCCCACAAAAAAAAAACGTAGGTTGATTTTCCCCGAAGAGTCTAGTATAGCCACAGATATCGATGTGGAGGGGCAGCCCCAGACCGACTTACGACAGCATAAAGTGAAAAACAATAAAAACAACAGAAAAGCCCGCCAAAGACCCAGCTACAACTCTCTGTTGAAAAACTATACAATTCATCTTGCGCAAGCCGAAAAAGATTATGGAACGTCGTACATGGTAGAGCATCATACTGATCAGCCTACTGCTGTAAAACCTGTAAGTTACTATGTTTTATTTGTATTGTTTGCGTTTTCGTTTCCTGTATTTTTCGAAACCCAACAAAGTTTAACCTGGGATGCGCGATAAAGACGTCGAATGTCGCTGTCTAAAGTACAGTTGATAGCTATACAGTTTAGTTGCAAAGTCGCCCTTAACGTAAATGAGTAGAGTATACGCATGAGAAGGTCAACTTTCTGTCTCCATTACATACCCAGGTAGGTAGGTATATATTACACAGATTTTTAATATAAATGTGGTTTTCTTTCTAGATTCACTGCAGTGTGATTAATCTGTGCTTTGATGAAATAAACAAAGAAAACACGGGTGCAAATGAATGGTCTAAACTTGAAGACCGAGCAGAAAACAATGACTTGAAAGAAACTGACTTGGCCACTGAAGAGAGACAAATTATGAGTGTTGTAATGGACGATGTCGCAGCGTTGCAAGATAACTTATCTCCTAATGACACCATAGAAACTCATGACACCTATCCTATTCCTACGGGTGTAGGCGGCGACAGCCCTAAGTATGAAGAGAATTTAACCTGTTACACCGAACCTATGTTTTTGAGTGGTAAGTAAGTAATATGCATGTGTTATTTTATGTAAACGTCAACGGAATATCTCCGATGTAAAGATATGTTTTTCTCAGATTTGAACGAACCTAGTACTTCAAAAGGTATTCGCCACATTAATATGGATGCTCAATGCGGGCCAGACACGGTTTCGATAGATTGTCCCCTGATGAGTCGGACCCCGTCTATAAATCTGCAGAAAGTGTGCAAAACTGGGATATACATTGGTGACTCTTCGACTGAACTAAATATTAAAAAAAAGGTGAATTTTGCTACCTCAACTTCGGAATACGGGACCAAGGTATATTACGGGAACGGCAGCACAGAAAACGCAGAAATTCTGCCCATGGAAACACTTCTTAAAACTATGTGTGATACATCAACGTTGCCTTGGACGACCAAAAGGAATAACTATGAGCATTCCAACACAAAATTTGCTCATAAACATGTCTCATCAGCAACGACTGATTCTTGCACAATCTTGAATGACGTCAACTTAGCAAAATATAAAGAAATGCCTGTATCTATAAGCATGATAGATGAAAATTGCCAATCGCCTTCGCGCTACAACTGTGCAATCGAGGCCAAATTGATAAAGGCAGTCTTTAGTAACTTTAACGAAATGGATGATTCTCTGTCAGACCATTCAACTGTCAATGCCACTAGCTCACGTTTATTCAAAACTCCGTCGATTCAAAAAGAAGTACATTCGAATGACAACAGTAAACATGTTTTACGTACATTATACGATAAACAATACGCACCACCGAAACTGAGTTTTGTCGGAGCCCACGTTCACAGCTACAAAGAAAGAGGTGTATCGGAAGACATTTTGTACCAAGGCGTGTGGCAAAAACATAGAACTCTATGGGCTCCGAAGAAGAGATCACTTGGCGACATTGCCAAAAAATCATATATCACAAGGAAAGAAAATTCCAAAGAAAAAATTAAATCTGTTCGATCACGTAGTTCTCCTTCAGATCTCAAAAACTGCTCCGCTTCACTTGCCAAGCGCACCCCCTTGAGACTGTCTGCTAGTAAAGACTTCATTTCTAAAAATATTATATTATCTAGCAGCGGAAGGGCACCCAAAGCGAAGAAAAGTCATACTTTAAAGAAACCGGCTGTTGCTAAATTGAAACAATGCAATTTTAATGAAAAGGCAGCATTGGTGTTTGACAGTAAAAATCAGCTCTCCAGCCCAATTGTGGTAAAAAAGGAGCATGCTATAGTAACTGAAACTAAACGAGATATAGCTGTTATGCGAAACGACCCTTTAAGGCCACATTTAATTACCGCCAACTCTAATGAAACTATGAAAGACATGAATATCCCAGATTGCTTTTCGTATTCAATAGCCAAACAACAAATAGTATCTAATAACGCAACGGCGATTGAAAGAAAGCCAGATGTTTTGTCAAAAAACGCATCTATAGTCGAAACTGAATTTATGCAAAACAATCCAACGGTGGTCGAAACCAAGATAGATGTCATTTCAAAAAACGTTACGATGGTTGAAACCAAACCGTCAAAAACCGCAATTATTGTCGAAACGAAGTCATATGATGTAATACCTAACGACGCAACAGTGGTCGAAACTACGCCAAATTTTGTGGCTAACTGGCTAACACCGGTAGAAACCAAGCCAGATTTTAGGTCTAACCACCCAGCATTGGCTGAAACACAATCAGGTCTTATATGTAACGATGCAATGCGATCCGAATTCAAGCCAGATTTAGTGACTGGCAAAACAACGTTGGTCGAAAATAAGTGTGGAACAGTAAAAATACAACCTTGTTTTCCCAACTATACTAAAATTATAGAAATGAAGCCAGAAAGTGCATCTAATGACGCAGAAGCTGCTCAAGCTGACCCAGAGTTTATGTCCAACTTTGAATCCTTGGCCAAATTAAAACAAGATATTATTTCTAGCAATGAGGTGCTAGCTCGCTTGCAGCAAGATTTTGAACAAAAGGTGGAAAAACGGATACTTGGGACGAAGGCTAGACATGTTTTAAACAAAAAACCTAATAAGGTTAACATTGATTTTATATTAATTTAAGGTTGTATATGTGTTAATAAGATTTAAGACATTGGTTTTCTTTTCAGGTTCCGTCAAGAAGCAGGTTAAGGTAGAAATATCGCTAAAAACTTTGAATTAGAAATCAAGTCAGTAGCGCATTTAGTCTATTTAAATATCGTGACATTCAATTGCAGTACTACGCCACAGAAATTGGACAACATCAGACAAACCAAGAAATCTACCTCTACTTTGAGATCAACACCGCTGAGACCTAAAGTGGACCAGAAAAAGACGCCTGGAATACCGATAAAAACAACATCGAAAACATTAATCAGGAAAATATCGCTGAAAAATCTTAAAAGCACAAAGGGACATCAAAAAACTACAAATGTTTCTTTAAGTGCACCAAAGGCCAAGAAGACGGTTAATTTCAAAGACCCAATAAGGATAACGAGGCCTTCGTCTGCATTACCTGCTATCGCACTGACAAAGGCTCCCGTGAAAGTTAATTCACAACAACCATTAAAAGCTAAAGTAAATCCTCACATAAGACCACGATCTGCCGATACGACAGGGGTAAAGCCCCAAGTTTCGCGCCCGCCGATGAAGCGATCTATATGGATGCCCAAGCAGTCCGCGGAGACCCAAAAACTAACAAAAGATGTGCTGAAAGTCCATGACGAATCACACCCAGAACGCAACTACCTCGTCTATTGCAACGAGGTCGACAGTAGTGACAGCACAGACTGCTCGATACTCTACGAGGATCCAGATATAATAATGAGTAAATTCTACAGCTCCTCTTCGCGTACCAGCTCAAATTGCTCTTCTCCGAACAGTATCGTGACTGTTAGGTCCCGACTGAAAAGACAACCTGGCCTCAAATCTCCTCTGTCAAAAAACACTCCATCTAATAAAGATGATAGAAAAACCTTGACCCCAAAATCAGCTACTAATAGACAGAAATATAATATGACTACGAATAAAGATTTTAATGTAAAACCAAGGCCAGCACCCAAAGTCAATGCAAACGAAAAATATGCTGCACAAAAGGGAGGACGCGCTGAATACAAAAACGTTTTCGTAGCTCAGTTGTCATCTGAAGCTGCGTCCCCTTTGCAGAGTTCATCGCCTAAGGGACGCAAATGCCTGTCACCAAGTGGATGCACTTCACCCAAGAAAATACTCAAGAAAGCCATTTTGAAAATAAAAGATCTAGACGAAGATATAATTCTCAACGAGAAATCTGTTGACAGCTTTTTAGCTCCTCAACAATCTTTGAAGACAATGAGTCATGATGATATTCCACAGATACACAGAGTTTCTGATTCAAAAAGTAACCAAGAAGTAAATCAAAGTGCTAAAGAAGTGATATTGGAAAGCAAGATCTGTGAAGACGTCACTGGTGCCACGTATAGCGAAATCACATCGGTCATGAGAGAAATTATCGAAGACACGCTTATAGAAATAGATGAAACTATTGGCCAAAGATCGAAATGGCCCGATTTTTGCGCTAAAACAAGTTCGGTCGGCGTGCCAAGTAAGAAAAAATTTGATAGTTCTCAAAGAAAAAACTCTAGTATGTTAACCGACGTGGCTGAAATGCAAAAACATAATATTAGCATTGCGGAAAATACCAGAGGAAGCTCCATCAAAGATCTTTATGAGAGAAAAGAACAATTGACATTCAAGGTAAGTATTTTTCCATGCAATTTTCTCAAAATTAGGTAAAGATTTCATGATGGAAAAATCACAGGTCGGTTGACCTGACACTGACCTGACCTGGTTGTTGGTTAACAGACTCACCTAAAATGTAATTTTGTAGCTGTACCTGCGAACCCGTTCGCTTGGGATTCGAATAAACATTACACATATTAGATTTCAATTTAGGACATGGTGTATCAGTTCCGTCGTCAGGCTACACGGAGCTAACTAGCGCCACCAATGAAATTAAGTATTCTTATTAGCGTATCGATGGCAAACTAAGTTCGCCGTGGTAGTGAATCGATTTGCCTACCGATGTTAGGAGGTCTCAGATTGTTGCCCAGGGTGCGCCAGATATACAGGGCTCAGTAGGAACGTCGTTCGGGTAAGTTCCATGCAGGCCAACGTGTATTGCATGACAACATACAATTTTCTTCCCCGTTAGCGAGTGGCTATTTCACAAATGTACATAACTTAGAAAACAAAGTCATAGGCACATGCCCGCACTGGGAATCGAACCTGGGTCTCCCGCTTCCGAGTCCAGTGTTCCACCCACTAGGCTACCACCGCAGTTTTGAAGGAAAACATCGCTAACGGTGAAGGAAAACATCGTGAGGAAACCTGAGTGTCAGAGCTATTCATATACCTCGGCGCTTGAAATTGCCAATCCGCGGTGGGCACGCGTGGTGATTAAGCCCATACTCTCTCTCTGAGAGAAGGCCTGTGCCCTACAGTGGGACGTATATAGGCTGCTTATGCTATACAATTTTCAGCCTGCTGGACCGCTGGCCATTCAAGCGTTCAGTGGTTTCTCAATGAACAGCCCTCCGCCTGTGGGGGATCAGAAGCCCGATTACGTGAACCTTGTCGATTCGGAGACTGGCAGCGTAGCAACGGCAATCCCTACTAGATTAGCGGTAAAATTTCTAGCGGTTTTTTTTTCACATGACTTGATTTTTTATTGACTTACATGGACCAGGGACGCATGAAATTTGGGGATTGACTTTCTTACAATGCGCGTTACATACCCACCAGCTTTAATGTGTAGTGCACAGCAGGAGAACTTAGTAATGCTATGTGTGTGTCCTAAGAGTGGCGCCTCGCTTAACGGAACAGCTAATTTGATTCATATACCTATTACTTGCTACATACATTACAAGTAAAACTGACCATCACCGCGTTGATCACTTTCGAGGCCTCTGAGGAGCTGTACATCTCGGGAAGGTCTTCCGAGAGCTACCAATCCTGCTTGGTGGACGAGGAGATGGTCGTCCCCGATTGGCTGTTCCGTGTCGTCAGCCAGAACCAAGATAATGCAGAAGTAAGAACTATTCTCAGTTTAACAATTATTTTTTGTAAAAAGAACTTAAAACTCAATATTTTAGTATTCTTTGTAGGATTTGATCTATGAATCCTCGCTCACCAACCGGCCGATGTGGCGAGGGTTGTAAGTTTTTCGCTCCTACACAGCGACTCTTCAATCGAAAGGGGTCTATGGGCAACTTATACCTGCTTACGTAACTAGATTATTATGGCTATTCTATTAAACGTAAAAACGTCTCATCATCAACCCATTATGTCCCCACCGAGGGGCACGGGTCTCTTCCCTGAGGAAGGTATAGGCCATACTCCAACGTAAAAACGTCTAGCATCGAAAAACAGCCGACCCGCGCCGTATCGGGCGGTTTGGTGAGCGAGGTTTCATAGTATACTGCAATTCGTTTTGCTCGACGGTACAGTACGACGACGACGAAGAGAACTACCCGATGCCGATGCCCACCGGCGTCCCGGTCCCGCCCATCGCACTGCAGGAGTTCGACATAAACGGGAACATAGCGGAGGGCGCGCCGACGGTCGCGCGGACTGGCGCCGGCGACGGTCGCGGCATCCACAGCGACCAGTCGCAGCACAGCTCCGGACACGGGACCTCGCTCTCTTCCAGTGCCAACTCGTCGGGGCTTGAAAGTGTGAGTTTTGTTGAAACAGATTTCCGCACATAAGATACATCACTTTACACGGCGAGCAGGCAGATCGCTGCTTGCCGCTAGAAAGCTGCTCGGCTGAAAATATCCAGGTCAAAGCTATAACATGTAGATGTGGTCAGTAGCTAATTCAGCTAGGCCTTCAGAACTCAGGCTTTGCCGACAAATGGGGTTGTTCTGATGAAATACATCTTTATACGTAAACATGTTACGTATAAAGATGTGTTTCATCATCATTCAGCCACAAGAAGTCCACTGCTGGACATAGGCCTCCTCCATGGATTACCAAAAAGACCGGTTGGAAGCGGCTTGCATCCAGCGTCTTCCTGCCACTTGGATGAGGTCATCTGTCCATCTTGTGGCTGGTCGTCCTACGTTGCGCTTGCCGATATGTGGTCTCCATTCGAGAACTTTTCGGCCCCATCGGCCATCAGTTCTGCGTGCTATGTGCCCGATGTGTTTACTATGCTGTTAATTTTATATGCGGCTTTTCACTTCATTTAATTTCTGAAATGAACCTAGTGCAACTAAATAAAACACCAATCCAAAGATAATAACGACATCATAACGATTATTATGGTGTAGTAGCAACTCAAAATAACGTTATGAATTATTCGTAGTATAAGGTAGACAACCTTATACTACGAATAGTAGTAGTCTCAACTAAATAGTAGTCTCGCAGGAGAGGGCATGGCAGTTCTACAGAAGTGCACTACAGGTCGCCAGCGGGTCAACCACGGATGTTAGATGATTTTAAGTCCATTATATACTTAAAATCGTTAATTCTATCGTCTTTTTATGTGTTCCACAAAATGTTATGTCCGTTATCAATCTGCTGGCGAATAAAAAACGAAACCATTTTGTCCACACAATAACATTAAAAATATAATATCAACCCCAACTAACGTTATGAATAGTTCATAGTGTAAGATGATCTAACTATTTGCCGTAGGGAGTAAGCTTAGGCGGGCAATGGTCGGGCGTCACGCAGACGCCGCTTTGGTCGCGCCAGGTGCCCGGCTTGCAGATGCAGCGCGGGTCGCAATTATTCTCTATCAGAGTGTTGCAGGTCGACGGCTGGTTGTCTCTGTCATTGCACTGCTCTGCCAGGCAGGCGCTCGGGCAGCTGTCGAAGACCTCATTGGGTCTGGTGCAGTTTA
This sequence comes from Yponomeuta evonymella, assembly GCA_963969515.1. Classification (NCBI taxonomy): domain Eukaryota; kingdom Metazoa; phylum Arthropoda; class Insecta; order Lepidoptera; family Yponomeutidae; genus Yponomeuta; species Yponomeuta evonymella. The sequence goes on from OZ018347.1 coordinate 4,836,883, forward strand.
TCGGGGCTGAAAAATATTGCGGTGTCTTGTAGAAGCGATTATCATTGATTAAGCATAAGCAGCCTATAAACGTTCTACTGCATGGTACAGGGTTTCTCCAGGAGAGAGGGATAGAGAGAGGGTGCCCACCATCACCACGCGTGCCCATGGTGGATTGGCGATTTCAAGCGCTGAGGATATTATAAAATAAGCAAAAGAAATACAATAGAAAGCAGGTATCTAGAGAACAGTGAAAAAAAAAGTTGTAAGCAATCCTTTCTGGTTTATGAAAAAAACATGTAACGACAAATATCAAGATAGGAAATCAATGAGAAATGCTGTAAATAAAAGATTAAAAATGGATTCAATCGAAAGAGATCTTACTTTACGGCTGCGTCAACAGATAATAGAGATACGGACATGTTTTAATTTTAATACACCCACTTAGTTTTTGATAGAAGAAAAAGTTCATAATTTAATGTCTAAGTTTATAATGATTATCTTTATAAAAACCTAACTATAGAATAACTTAACTATATCAAAAATGTCATGCTTTTACTTTTTAACAACGCCTTAGATTTTCTTGCCAAAGTATACTCATTATTTTAAAATTATTAAACATTATATTCTTTTTGTTGCACTAACCCGTGCTGAGGACATTTTTATAAACCTATCTAGAGGCTAAAAATTTCACCCATACGTGAAACCGCGACCTCTGGCTAACCGTGCCAGAGCTCGCCCAACTGAGCTACTGGGCAAGTGCAGGCAGCAGTGAAATTTCGAGCCTCTTTACAAACTTCTCTGTATTACCTACAGGTAGCGACATCTGGCCGAAGCAATTTACATCAATGTGAATGTATGAGCGAGAGAGATGCCGGATATAAAAGCAGCCTAAAGACTACAATGAGATACAAATAATACTTACGACATTCTCGAGCCAAAATGCAATTGTTTTTAGAGTTAAGTCTGTATTTGATATTGCATCGGCAACCGCCGTTGCATGGTTTAGGAGGTGAGCACTGGGGCTTGGGCCCGTCGTCTTTAGGGCAATAGTCGGTGGGACATTGCGCGTTGCAAGAGACGTAACTCGAGTTGCCTGGGCAGCCGTAGTCACCTGAGAACAGAGGTGGGGTTAAGATAAGTGATCAGTCTCAAGGTTTTACGGTAATTAAGTGGTGGCAATTCTGATCAAATACAAACTAAATTTGGCTTTGATCAGAATTAACAATGTTTCAACGTAATGAATTTACATCCTGTTTGTTGAGTGTCAATGTACAATGTTAGCCGCTTCATTCGAGCTAATCTATACACGACATGTCGCAAGGCTATATCTATGGTCCTGTTTTATTTAAGTATTTGATTATGTCTGTTGTGTATTTAGTTTTCTTTCTGTTGTCTTGGTACTTATCTGTTTATTTTGTTTCTGTGATGTGTCTTGTTGGTATAATACATGTCTTTCTTTCTAATTAAATTTTATTAAGCCTTGAGCCCAGTAAAAAGTTACTATGAAAAGGCTTATGAGTTTCTAATTAATTTTTATTAATTTATTATCAATTGTAAGCACAATGAATCCTTGATTTGTGTCCTCGTAACGTATTGGTAAAATTGGAACCATATTCGAACCCTAAATAAGGTTCCCCGTACATAAACGACAAAAGTATCATGACATTTTTCTAGGGTTCCGTACTCGGAGGATGCAAACGGTATTTCTAAGAGCGTATCTCTTCTTTTATTGCGTCCTAATAGGGTCCTAGTAAAACGATTGACAGGTCAGGATTCTATCTTTTTGAACTACGTAACGTAAATGAAAAACTTACTGCACTTCTGGGGTTTCACGCATTTGCCCACTTTCGCATCATAAACAAATGTGTCTCGGCAGTCGCAGCCATTGATTTCGCAGTACAGGGGACAAAATATATGAGTTTTTTTGTAGAAATCCGTGCAACTGTTACCGCAGGGATTTCCGCAGCCGGTCACAGCATTGGTGTCGTTTCCACAGCTTGCTAAAAAAAACATAACGCTCGTGTTATTTGCCTCTGACTTTAACAATTTGCAGTCAATGCTGTGAGGTATGAATTTCCTTATTTATGGTTTCCTAGCAAAATTATACTTACGGCAAGTCTTTGCATCAATGCATTCCCCAGTAGAACACCTCACGTAGCCTTCCTTGCAAATGCAGCCGTCTTGGCATCCTCTAGGGCTTCTGGGACAGGCCAAAGGTTTTCCCAATTGATTACATGTTTTTGCTCTACATTGTCCTGATAAGCAGGTGGTATATTCCTCATGTGCTCCAGTGCATTGTGTAGCTGAAACAGGCAGGTTTCTTGTTGATTTTGTTTTTCGACATCATATTTTAGCTTTGCAGAATGCGGCAGCGACTCAATTCGCTAACATGATTGACCATAGTTGTCTTTGACTAAGCTCACACTCGTCTAAGCCCAACCAGGAAGAACCAACATAGGTTATACTCGCTTTGCTTCGCAGTCATAGAATACTATGGCCAATCTCTAACAGTTTAGATTTGGGATTCGGTTCGCCAAACCGAGCCATCCATTTTGGTTTGCCAAGAAGATTTATACGCTATTTTAGATGCACTTACTGCAGTTCTCTGGAGGCACACATCGTTGTATGTTCTCGTCGTAGACATACTGAGATGGGCAATCACATCCACTCGAAGAACACTCACGTGTACAAGCTTTTTGTTTGTCTTTGTAGTCCCTGCAGGTCCTTTGGCACCGGTTGCCGCAGCCTTTGACTGCGTTAGGATCGTCCACACACTCAACTGGAAAGTGGAAAATTATTATTTTGAAAGCCATGTTGAATAATTCCACCCTGGGTATTGTTTGTTGAACCTAGGTCTGATTCAATGGGTTGCTTCTGTTCACTTTATTGCATTCACCATTTTCATACGGTAAGGGTATGTTGTTGGTGTGTTTGACTTTAGTCAAAAGCAGGTCAAGAAGACTTGTCCCAAAATTGTTAAAACTCTTTTATGGAAAATAATTCTTCTAGGTATTAAAACAATTATTTTCCAAGCGTACCAAAAAACGTACCAATCATTGATCCTCTCGTATTCAGTTACCAGCAGCATTTCTAAGATGATAATAATAATAATAGCTTCCACACAATACAATTAGTTGACTTGGTCCCAAACTAGCATACCCTGTGCTATGGTAACCAGGCAAGGACTTTACAAACATGAAAATACAATAAGATAAATAATTAAGATAGACATTATTACACACACAACCCGCGACAGATGTTTGGTTCGCTACGCATTTATACTGATAATATTTTCTGTAGCAAGAATTGCCGGGGCATGCCACTTTATTTCGAATATATTTTTCGTTCGGTCCGCCATTTCGGAGTGGTTTTTGGCGGAGGGTTCGACTTATCTGTGTGAAGGAATTCTGAATGCTATATAATATTTTGTTATTCTCCACCGTCGCCCCTTGGTTGGTGGGTAAAGCCTTGTCCGAGGAAATAATCAGGCTATTTCTAAATGCCATTTAAAATGGATTCCACCGAGATGGTCAAGTTAACCCTTGATTACCAAACCGCATCCTTATTACCTGAGAATAGCAAAGAGTTCCGACAAATAAAAAATGCATGAGTTTTAGAACATTTATATAAATCCTGTAAATTAAGGACTTGAAAAGACAAGTTTGGAGTTTTTTTGTCCATTTTTTCTCCAAAATGATCTAGATTTGAAATGGACACCTAGTTTAACTTGTAACGTTCATTAAGTCGCAGTTTCTGTGCTACTTTGAATAAAAAAAAATTGATTTTGATTTTGATTTTGATTGAAATATCTACCCGAGTCGAGGCGCAGCCGAAGGTGAGGGTTGAATGTCGGAACAAGTTGCAATGACGGTTCCGCACGTGTACTGAACAACTTAATGAAGCAATTTAATAAACAAAATTTTTGGAATGTGCCGACAACCGTAAAAGTATAAGCAGGGATTTTTTCTTCTTCACCCATTCTGGGTAGGCAAAGGGAACTAAATAATTTACCAGGAGACGGGCAGCAGCGTCTACCTGACATTCCAACCGCATACTGCGATCGCCAACTCGCCTGCCAAGCGTGGCGATTATGGCAAAACCCCTCATGGTTATGAAAACCATGAGGGAAGCCTGTGTCCTGCAGTGGGCGTCAAGGGGCTGATGATGATGATGATGATGAAAGGGAACTATGCCCATACAGCCAAGTCTCCAGTAGAATTTTTTTATTGATATGAAATTAAAATGAATTTTAATCAGATGAAATGAAATGAAACCTAACCTAACTCATTGAAGAAAATCATTAAATCTGATATTGAAACAAATTAGTACTTTTTAGAAATATTTGCATGAATCATAAAAACTTCTATGAATTTTTTTAGTAAAGACTAAGTGGTTGGTTTTTTCTTTTTAATAGACATAATTTTGACAGTTGGAAAAGAGAACGCACGAGTTCGGAAAAGGTAAAGAAAAAGCTCGAGTATGTAATAGCCCACATCCCGAAATCTATACGTCCCTGCAATACGCCACTTTTTAAGCAACTGTATTAAAAATATTCTTACCACTCAAGCATTGATCGTTAGGTATGCAACTACCGGCGGCGTTCCTAAGATAGCCGTCTTGACAGACACAGCCGGGAGAGGTTGGCTGGTTTGCCACACACTTCGCTTTCACGTATTTAGTCTTGCACGAATCACCGGGGCACGTCGTTTTATTTTTGATGAATTCCTCATTCGGTCCGCACTTTGGAGTCGTTGGAGGCGGTGGGTTATCTGTGAAACATAAATAGCTCATGCCCCTGTTTTCATCGCAGGCCCCTAATGTCACCTAGAGACGTTTGAAGGTGACGACAGTTTGATTAGTTGCATAGTCTTGAAGCATGTAGTTTGACTTGCAGGCATCTATCATCATCTGGTTCGAATTGCAGGTAAGTCCACCTATTTGTGTGATTATAATTTTGCACTCTTATTTACTATTTTGACCCTGTACATCAGTTGCCAAAACTTGTTTATGTCATCACTTTTGGATAAATGACCTAGCCAAACGAAACTCTCAATAACATGGACCAAAATTACCAAAAAGAGAAGATTTATTTTAAAATTTCAAGACCTGGCCGATAAGCTGCATGAGCAGCTTGGCAAAATAATGTAATTGTGGGTTTCATGTTTTATTATGAATAAATATAAATAAAATAAATAATTTTCCTTCCGTAATTTTTTATTTTAATAAATTACATTAGATCACTTTATTGCACATACCAAAGCGGTGATGTGTGCAATATATAGTCAATCAATCAGTCGGTCCGTACTCGTCCCTCGTCCACTGTTGGATAAAACACTCTTCTTTCTATCCCCGGCCATATCCAGCCGCTGCCAGCGATCTGCCTCACAAAGATAGTCGGTCCAGCAAACTGGTGGGTGTCTGACAATGCCATTTTAACATGTTTACCATTTTCGTGGTCTACACTTGAGAACCTTTGTACCCGACTATAGGTCGATTCTACCCACTAGGCTACCGCCGAGAGCGGTGGTAGCCTAGTGGGTAGAACATTGGACTCTGAAGCGATAGATCCAGGTTCGATTCCCAGTGCGGACATGTACCTATGACTTTGCTTTCTAAGTTATGTACATTTGTGAAGTTATAGTAGCAATACCACTCGCTAACGGTGAAGGGAAACATCGTGAGGAAACCTGAGTGTCCGAGCTATTCACATACGTCAGCGCTTGAAATCGCCAATCCGCGGTGGGTACGCGTGGAAATTAAGGCCATATTCTCCGTGAGAGAAAGACTGCGCCCTGCAGTAAGACGTGCTGCTGCTTAAAAAAATTGTATATACCAGAAAACAAAATACATTAAAAGGCTTACATGTCTAAGTTTTGCCATATACAATTGGCGGTCTTATCGCTAAAAGTGATCTCTTCCAGACACTGATGGATAGAACTGAAAGACGAAGAGAGTAGGTAGGTAGGTGTACATGAATTATATTTGAAGAATATGTACATAAACTAACTGACTTACAACTAATATTCATAAATATTAAATAAAATACGTAAACTAACCATAAAATACAAATATATACTATACAAACACACAAATAATAATAACATCCAGACAACATAATCACTTGTCACAAAATAGGATACCCTGTGATATGGTAACCAGAAAAGGACATCACAAACATGGAAGCCAGGAATCGAACCCATGACCTCTGTCATGGTTATCAATTAAGATACCGCTAGACCAAAGGGGCGGTGAGTTTATTCATATTGTAGGAGTTCAAAAGAACAACCAAGGTTTTGATCAAATTGCGTATTTTATTTTAATCTTGTGCTGTTTTCGGGCTTTTCATCAAAAAGTGCAGAAGACGAGATCGCCAATTGTTGAAAATCGATGTTTTACAAGGTCAAAAATATGGTTAGTACACAAGATTTTCTAGAATTCCAAGACTTGGCCTGATGTCGCATAACATTGTTACTAGTGTTCCCTGTACCTAAATAATTTAAGGGTCCCAAGGGGCTCATTCTGGGGCCAATGGTGAAAACAGGCCTATGCCTGTCTCGATAGGAGCTATCTCTTATCGTGCAATTCTGAGGTTCTACTCGCTAATGACATAGGCGTAGAGTCATATGGCTAAACTAATTACTATGCATGAGTTATTTAATTGATCCTTCGATCAAGTAAACGCGCGGAAAATTGCCTTCTCAAGTGAGTTCTCTCACCACTCATAATGGTAAATTTCATTAGCCAATGGGAAGACTGTATCTGGTATTTTAATATAACAGTTAAAAAAAAACTTTTTCACTTACAGCACCTGTTACTAGTTCCATACTGGATGGCCGTAATAACTAAAGTGAGAAATAAAATGTTTTTCAACATTTTAACAACCACCAAAAGCCGCAGCTGTCGAATGTCTGAACTTGTTTTCTAACGTTCACAATTTATAACACTTGTGAATCCACGTGCCAGATGTTCTTGCACGATCCTTTTCATATCATGAAACAAAGTTACACGATGTGGCAATTAAAATTTTAAGAGATATTTTCCTTAAACAACTATTTAGAAACATGCTTGGTTTTTCACTGCTCGAGTAATCAATTCTGTGCAGAAAGACTCATATTCAAGTGTTTCCGAGGCCAGCGAATAGTCCGGACTTAAATCCGATAGAGCATAATAAGTGGAGTCAATTGGAACGATAGAGCATAATATGTGGGGTCAATTGGAACGAAAGGTCAGAGAGAGAGAGAGTGAGCAAAAGATCCACAGCCAGCAGCAGCTGATTAATGCAATAAAAACTGCCTGGGAAGTTATTCCAGCTGAAAACGTGAGGCATATGATCGAGAGATTGCAATCCTTATGCTTAGGGAGTGTAAGAGAGGAGGGCATACCCATTACTAAAAGTTATGATGAGTGCAGATTTTTATTTCAGTCTCTTTTCATTGTTTTTTTTTTTATAAAAAAAAAATTAGTTTGGTCCCGATCGGGCAGACAACAATGGTTTTTAATTGTTCTTTTCAAGGTCGTAATCTAACAGGTTAAGTTCAATGTTTTCGAACATTGTTTTACTGTTACATACCTAAATAAAAATTTTAAAAACCTATCCTCAGCACGGGTTAGTGCAACAAAAAGTTTATAAATAAAAATTGTTATTAATTGTATTGTTTTTATGCTAAAGGTACCTACTTATAAAAAAAAACTGAAATAAAAAAGGACTAATAATTCATCTGCTGAGCAGGCGGGACCAACATAAGGAGTTACATTGCTGAATTTGGGTCCCGTCTGCTTAGTAGGTAATGCTCAGCAGTCGGGTTGTTGGTTATTTTTTATTTGTTTTTTATTTTCGTCTTTTTAGTGATTTTTAACGCTGATTTATATATAGCCTATGACACTCGCGTACTGATGTTTTACATACATTACACGTGATTGGCGTAGGTAATACGTTAATAGCTATTTTGGTTTTTTTGTTACTTTTCTGTTCCATTAATGCTAATTTAATAAAGCCTATGACACTCGCGCAGGGATGACGAATCGATTGAGACCTTACCTACGTGTCAAAATCTAACCATCGGTTAAGGAGTTATGAGGGAACATAGAATTGGACATACTTACATACATACATACTAAACACATTACCCTCCTTTTGGGCTCCGGCGCAGTCGGGTAAAAATTACTTAGTGGCCCCTTTTTTGTTTAGACTAGTAAATTTCTACGGTTCACGCAGTAGCTACTTACGTTCGTGTGTATACGAAAACCTTGATATCCCCTTCTAGGTAGGTGCTTATTTTGTCAGAAAATGGTAAATATGTTATTTAATTCATCGCTAGAGAAGGTTACAAGTGTTTTCGACCCTGCGTCATCCTTATCAAACTGCAGACTGAATAATCAACCACGAGTGGTTTTTGTTAACAAAGATTGCTTAATTCCCTAATTGTTTAAAAAATACTTCGCGAGGATCACTGTTATTTAATTACTTCGTTAACAAACCGGTTACTCAAAATTGTTATTAGTATCGTGTTGTTTTTTTTCGTGTTCTTTGAACTGTTCACGTTTGTCGTGTAAGTAGACACTTAAGTTGAAATACCTACAATCGTGGTTAGATTATTAGCGCCTATCCAATTGATTTTTAAACATCGTCATCAACATCATCTTATAGTTCTCGGCTTATATATCAAAGGCAAATCAGAATGAAATTAAGACCTTTACTTCTTTTTAACGATGGCAAACAGGCCTTCAGTAGACCTCTACCTAAGGTCCGACATGACATTCACTGGAGGCACCAATGAAAATGGATGGATGGGCCTTAAGGGGGTCCAAGGAGTAACACTAGGGTCACCGAGGAAAAAAAAACACAAAATATCACGTGACTAGAATGATATTTTGACAGGTTATATCATGAGAAGTATTAGTCGTAGAGAAAAAAAAAAAACAGTTATTTATCTTTTAACCTGGCCTCTCCAATGAGATTAAAACAATTTTTGTGCAAGTTCTCCATTTACCTAATGAAACTATCCATTCCTTGCCTACGCAAACTTAGGGCTTTGTTTATTGTGGAGTTCCATGAATTTTTAAATATGCGCCTTCGTCTATCGAATTTGGACTTACAGTAATAGAGCCTTTATTCGTTCCAGACGATGGTGATAGACCCTTCCGTGTATCCGTCGCGATACGACTCGATGCTGGAATCGCTAAGTGACGACGACGATGCCGAAGCGGAGTCTTCCACCAGACCAGGTAACGTTTATTTTATGCAGACAAACCTTATTTCTGAAGAAGTCCGTAGTCTTAGTATTATAATTAGGTGTGAAAGCAGGATAGTAGTTTATGTGACTGTCACATAATGAGGGTTATTAAAGCACGAGCCAGATTTTAAAAATCGAGCCTTGGCGAGTTTTTTAATAGCATTCGCGAGTGTTTTAATACCAAGTTATGTGCAGTCTCATACACTACTTTATCTACACTCATAATGAAATTTTTGAAACAAAATGGCGCAATTTCGACAAAAGTATCTTGACATTCAATCGTCTGCACTCAGTTTTGCGCGCGCAATTTTATGTATTTTTAGTTGCACTTTTGGTACCACGAAAATGAAATTAAGTTTTTTATAGTCAACTTTTGACATTAAAAAAAAAACTTAAGTTTTGTTCCGTGATCACAGCAACACTTTAAAAAAAAAAACTGTAACATAAAGTAAAAAATCTGGCTGTATAGTCCAGCGCTTAGTAGACGGCACTTTTCCATACACTTATAATTGATATTTTGAGTAATGTTCAGTAGTTAGTAAGTAAATGAAACACGTGACTTGTTCTCTTGACTGTACGTAGACAATTAACTTTTATTAATAAAAACGATGCGCGCGGCCTAAGTATTTTGCCGCGTAAACAAAACAGTATGCATGGTGAAACCGTACATGCTCTGCACCACAAAAGAGAGTAAGTATTCTTAATTAACAAAGTTATTTTTAAGATAATTAAAAAACACAATTCTATGGAAAAATAATAGCTAAGTAAATAAGTAAAATGAAGTAAGTTAAGTTATTCGAAATTAAACGCGATATTGTCCGCAGAAGGGCCGGAGTCCGACTTCCGTGTCCGTTGGTTTCTCCTAGGTATCGCCTTTAACTCGATGTCTTCGAATTGTGCACTAACGTGCACTCGTTTTTTACAGAGGTCTGGACAGCGCCTTTTCAGGATCCATATGCCAAAGGCGGTAAATCCTGCTGCTAGTAGACAGTAACTGATTACATATTGATGGATGTCGTGAGTGGATATTTTTGATGGAAGATGGAGTTCGCTGGTCCTTTGTAAGGCCAATCGTTTATCGACTTCTGACAGGTCCCATTTGTCTGGTTGAGACAACTCTGGCAAACCGTGAATGGTTAAGTTCACAATTCTATTTATAGAATTGTTCAGCAGGGGAGCGTAGAAGGACAGATCTGGTTCCATTCCGTGGTAAAGTTGTTCAAGTGTGCTCTTGCAGAATCTTTGGTCCATCTTGGCGCAAAGATCTTTCAAGGTCCCCAGGTAGTTAAGTAAGTTCCGAGTTCCGTCCCAGTAAGTAGTTAAGTTGTAGTACATTAATAGGTTCCATTCATTATGTACGAGTTGTATCCCTCCAACCGTATCGTAGTAGATCGGGCGTTCTGGTTCGAAACTAGTATAGGTAATGTGAGTATCAGTATTTAGCGGCGCAGCTTGTGACCCAGATATCAGCAGCATAAAAATTGTCGTTACCGCCGCGAGCATGAGGGGGTTGCTTTTTCTTGCTCCTCTTTTCGGCGATGGTGGTGGTGTTGTCGGAGACCTCTCAGCATCTTGGTCTTGTTTACGGCTGATCTCTTGCTCGCAGTTGATGGGTAATGGCGACAGTTTTACAATTGGGCGCTTCATCGTAGTGGTCTGAGTTTTGACAGTAGTGACTCTGACGAGTCCGTCGCGACCGGGGTGGAGTTTTATCACGCGCGCCATCGCCCACTTGCCGGGTGGCAGGTTATCTTCTTTCACCAATACTATGTCACCTTCTTTAATGTTTTTTGTGGCCTCTTGCCATTTAGTTCGAGCTTGCAGTTGGTTGAGGTACTCACTAGACCACGTCCGCCAAAATCGTTGTAACATATGCTCAGTGAGTTGCCAACGACGGCGTATGTCGACATCTCTGACGTCAGTGTAATCGGATATAGGTAGCGACATCGTGGGGCCGCCAGTTAGGAAATGACCCGGAGTTAGATAGTTATAAAATTCGTCCGGATCTTCAGTTAGAGGGCACAAAGGTCGTGAGTTCATGCAGGCCTCGATTCTGGTCAGCAAAGTGGTGAACTCTTCGTAAGTGAGTTTTTGATCTCCTAGTACCCGTCTGAGGTGATACTTCATGGCTTTAACTGCGGCCTCCCATAAGCCGCCTGCGGTGGGCCAGGCGGGTGCGTTGAAATGCCACTCCACTTCGAGTTTTCCTATTTCATCAAAGAATTCCGGCGTCAAGGCTTGCTTGAATTCTTGAAACTCATTGCGTAGTACCTTTGACGCGCCGATGAAGTTAGTTCCGCAGTCTGAGTACATATGTTTGGGGGTGCCGCGCCTGGCACACATCCTTTGAAATGCGGCAAGAAATGTCTCTGTGGTCATGTCTGACACGAGTTCTATGTGTACAGCCTTTGTCGCCATGCACACAAAGATCGCAATGTAACCTTTTGAGGTTTTCACACCTCGTCCCTTGTTAAGTTTGACCTCTACGTGGCCGGTGAAGTCGACACCGGTATGAGTAAATGGTCGGGACGGGCTGATTCTCTGTCGAGGCAAGTCGCCCATCAGTTGAGTGTTTTTGGCAGGTTTATGGCGGTGGCACTGTACACAGTGACGTAGTTGAGTTTTCACGGCTCTGTTGCCACTGACGATCCAGTATCGCTGTCTGATGTAGGACAGGGTCAATCGGGCCCCTCCATGAAGTGTTGACAAGTGTGCATGTTGGATCAGAAGTTGAGTTAGCCTGCCATTGCGAGACAAAATTATGGGATTTTTCATCTCGGGGGGCAGTGTGGAGTTATTCAGGCGCCCGCCGACGCGTATGATTCCATTGGAATCCATGTATGGGTTCAGTTTGTAAACACTGCTCGAGCTAGGTACAGAGTCGTTCTTCTGTAGTAGTTTGTATTCAAATGCAAAGTCGCTTTTCTGCGCGCATTTTATTATTTCATTATTGGCGGCTAACAACTCGCTCGTCGTTAGGTATGTGGTCTCCGGTTTCGTCTTCACGCGTACATTGTTGATAAAGCGGAGTATCCATGCAATGATTCTTTTTGCACGGGTGTATGAGCTATGTTTGTGTAGCAGCTCGCTAATAATAGACTCGCACGGCTTGTTTGTTTGTCCTCTCAGCTGAGTATGGTTGGCGCTCTCCAAGTTTGTACTGAAAAGGCACGCGGCTTCCTGCTTGTCGCTGCATTGAGTTTCATCAGTTTTCAGGAAATCAGGCCCTTCCCACCACAAACTGTAGTTAACGAGCTTCGACGGGTACAATCCTCTAGATGCGCAGTCTGCGGGGTTTTCTTCTGACCTTACATAGTGCCATTGCTCGGCCGGGATTTGTTTCTTTATTTTGGCGGTCCGGTTAGCCACGTAGGTCTCCCATCGTGAGGCTTCTCCTTGCAGCCAGGCCAAGACCACTTGTCAATCGGACCATGCTCGTACGGTTATAGTATACCCAGATAAGGCTTGTTTCGTTTTCTCGATGAGTTGAGACAGTAGTAACGCGCCGCAGAGTTCGAGTCTCGGTAGAGTAGTTTTCTGCGCGAGTGGTGAGACTCTAGTTTTGGCAACGAGGAGGGTGATAACCGGCATTCCCTCTTCGTTTATCACGCGACTGTAGATAACGCAGGAGTAAGCCTTTTCGCTGGCGTCGCAAAATCCAAGTAGTTCTAAGTTGTTTTGCGTTCCGCCGAGCCATCTGTTAAGCTTTACAGTTTTGAGTTGAGTCATCTCAGCTTTCAATTTAAGCCACTCTTGTTGAATGGGTTTTGGTAGATTGTCATCCCATCCAAGTTTGCTCATCCAAACTTGCTGGAAAAGTAGTTTGGCCTTGATAGTTATTGGGGAAAACCAACCCAGTGGATCATAAAGTTTTGATATTTCCGAGAGTAGGTATCTCTTAGTAATCTGAGATTCGGTACCAAGTTCAAGGCTCCAGTTCATGACAAATATGTCGTCGTGCGGATTCCAGCCAAGTCCGAGTGTTTTTGTAGTATCTTCGGTTTTGAAATCGAAGATGTTTTTTGTTGACAGTTGATCACTAGTAAGATCTTCTAGTAAAGCTGGGTGGTTACTCGACCACTTTCGCAAGTTCATTCCGCCGCCCCTTAATAAGTTTATGAGTTCATGTTGAAGTTTTTTGGCTTCGTCTAGTGAGTTATGACCGCTTATGAGGTCGTCGACGAAGACCTCCTTCTGCAGTATTTCGGCTGCGGCGGGGTATTTCTGCTTGTCATCCAAGGCCAACTGTAACAAAGTTCTCATTGCTAGCCAAGGCGCGCTTTTCGTGCCGTACGTGACGGTGCACAGCTGTAGTTCTTGTAATTTTTCACGGGGTGAGTCACGCCAGATAATTTTTTGAAGGGCTTGTTGTTCTTCGGCGACCCAGATAGCGCGAAACATTTTTTCTATGTCTGCGGTGTATGCGTATTTGTAGACTCGCCACTTTATAATTAAGGCTTGGATGTCCTTTTGCAGGTTTGCTCCTTTTTCTTGAAGATTGTTAAGGCTGAATCCTGAAGTGGTTTTTTGAGAGGCGTTGAATACAACTCTGAGTTTAGTTGTAGTAGAGTGTTCCTTCAGGACCCCATGGTGTGGTAGGTAGCATTCAGACTTTGATTGCTGAAGCGACGGCTTAAGGTGTCCCATGTCGGCGTACTCTTTTATAAAATCTCTGTACATCAATGCAAGTTTTTTGTTTCTCTCAAGACGCCTTTCTAGTTGCAGAAATTGCGAGATGGCAATCGATTTTGAGTTTCCCAGGTTTTCCTCGAAGTTGGGGACCATGGGCATTTTCACGGTGTATTTCCCGTCGGGACCTCGTTGCACCGTTTCTGCGTAGTGCTTTTCGCATTGATCGTCCTTAGATGAGTCATCGTTGCCTTGAGTTATGTCTTCACATTCCCAGAATTTTGTGAGTTCATTCACGTCGATCAAGGTTGCGTGACAGTTGAATGTTTGCAATTTCCCACACAAAATCCATCCAAGATGTGTTTGTTGCGCAATGGGGGCTTGTTGACCTCCGCGTAGCACCCCATCCAATATAATTTTTGAGTATACGTCTGCTCCTAGTAATACGTCTACCGACCGTGAGACATTGTAGTCAGGATCGGCAAGTTTCAGGTTCTCCAAGTGTGGCCAGTTAGCCTTGTTGAATGAAGAATTTGGTAGATTGTTAGTGAGTTTTTTCATGATTAATGCCTCAAAGTCGAAGCTGAAGTCATTGTGAATTGACTTCGAAGTCAGTTGTAGTTTTCCCTTGCAGTCACCAGATACTGACCCAATTCCAGTAATTGTGGCAGTCAGTTTTCGTCTGTGTAGTTTGAGTAGTTGTGCAGCATTTTCCGAGATGAGATTCACCTGGGAACCTTGATCTAAGAGCGCTCTAAGCGGCACATACGTTCCGTCGATCGTCTTTACTTTCAGTTGCACAGTTGTCAGCAATATTTCTGTATCGGTGTTGGACAAGTGATTTGAAGCTTGTTGTTGCTGGGGGGAATTGTGTGTTCGCTGTGGCGGTTGGTTTTTTCCAATGTAATTCGGTGTAGAGTTCCTTCCGGCGGCGGCAGTCACGTAATGTAATAATGTGTGGTGTTTCATATTACATTCCTTGCAAGTTTTAGTTGACTTGCACTCCAAGTGACCGTGGCTGTACAAGCAGTTTTTGCATACTTGCAGTTTCGCAACAATGCTTTTTCGTTCTCTAGGTTCCGCGCTGACAAACTTCGGGCATTGCATTAGGACATGCTTTCCGTCGCAAAGTAGGCACTGTCCATATACAGTATGATAAGATTTCGGCGTAAGTTTTTTATATTCGTAATAGTTAAGTTTCTTCAGGGGATATTGCTTGTTGAAAGTTTTGCTGGAGTGTTGATTCGACGAGTTGGCGGTTTCTTTCTTAGTAGTTCCCATAGTTTCAAAGGCCATGAACTTGCCTTCAAGGAACGAAAGAAACTCGTTCAAGTTAGGTATCTCCCTGTGATCGTGTAGTTCCTTTACGTACTCGCCGTACAAAGATGTCTCCATCAGTTTTTGCGACATTAAATGTACTATCATCGGGTCCCACGTAGCTGTATCTACACCCATGTTTGATAGTCCATTTAAACATTCAGTTATGACGTCATGCATTCTCTTTAGTTTTTGGGCATCGGGGTGTTGGATGGTTGGCAAGTTTAGCATGGTATTCATGAACGAAGTAAACTGCAGTCGTCGATTCTCGAAGCGGTGGTTTAAGATCTCCCAGCAGCTTTCATAGTTTTCAGCGCTGATAGCTAAGTGCTGCACCAGCTTTTCAGCTTCGCCTCGTAGTTTAGTTTTGAGGTGCTGCATTTTTTGCGCTTTATTTATGGTTGGATTTGAGTGAATGGTTTCTATGAAAATATCCTTAAAAGAATTCCACTGACTGTAGCTTCCGGAAAACTCAGGAATCTCGATTCTCGGCGCAGATTGTTGGTAGTGTACAGTCGACCATATTTTACGGTTGAGATCTTTCTTCATTTCGTCGTATTTGTCCTCAACGCTGACGAACAAGCGATAATAGTTTTCGTTTGACCCGTTGAGTAAGTTCTCCAGCTCCCAATGCAGTTTGTCGATGGCCTCCCACTTTGATTTTAGAAGGCCGAGGCTGTCCTCCAGTTCCCACTTCTCGTTAATCGATTGAATGTCGATTTTAGACATGACGCGGTCGATGGCTTTGAAGTTGCACTCTTGCTTATTTAGTAGACGAGAAAGAGTTTCGTCAGTTGCATCTTCCAACAGTCCTGATAAGTCAAAGTTGACAGGCCTTATTTCGGCTGCCTGCAACTGTTTTAGTAAGTGCATCATGTTAGTCTTGGTTGAGTCGGCAATTATCTTGAGTTTTTCAAAAACAGTTTCACTGAAGTAAGGGATGTTTTTGTCTGATATTTCTATCAAAAGTGCTCCATGTCTCTCCTCAAAGTCTTTCCACTGGCTTTCGAGAGAAGTTAGTTTGTTTTCAAGATAATCCTTAGTTTTTCGTGACGCACTATCTTTTTTGTAGTTTTCACATAGTTTCTTTATAGCTTCAAAACACGTACACTGTTGTTGTAGTTTATCCATGTTGCAAGTATTTATCTTCTCATTAGTGAAGAAGAGTTTCTCAGTTCAGCTGCTCCAGCTCAGTAGTTCGGCACGTAGTAGACGGTGCGCGTTGAGCACGGCGTAAGTTCAGTAGCTCCAGCCCAGTAGTCCAGCACGTAGTTGACGGCGCAGGATGAGCACGGCGTTGGTTCAGTTGTGGGCACAGGTCTTTAGCTGGTACCTAGCGCAGGTGCACTCCGGTTACGGTATTATGCGCCTTCTCAATTTACTTGGTGATTCCCGCTTGTGAGAGGCCAAGTAAACCGATTCGCTACCGTAACACAGAGAAACAAAGCACTAAATACCTGGTTGTGGCTAAAGGACCTCGCTGTTCCTCGAAGGACCATAAAATGTATAGTCCAGCGCTTAGTAGACGGCACTTTTCCATACACTTATAATTGATATTTTGAGTAAAGTTCAGTAGTTAGTAAGTAAATGAAACACGTGACTTGTTCTCTTGACTGTACGTAGACAATTAACTTTTATTAATAAAAACGATGCGCGCGGCCTAAGTATTTTGCCGCGTAAACAAAACAGTATGCATGGTGAAACCGTACACTGGCCTTTAATGTAACTTTTCACACCTGCTATTCAGAAAAGATCCCTTGATTCCCTCAAATGAGGGATCAAAGTTTTACTTTTCTTCCCTGATATTCTAGTTTTTTTTTTATTGCCCTCAGCATGATCCGTGTGCAGATTTTCACAAAATGTAATTCCAATTCGATTTTTATTTTGTTGCAATCGATCATAATTGTCTTCCACACTTCTTTCGATATCTTAATTGTGTTTGATTTAAATTTTCCTTATAGCAGGTGTGAAAAGCAGTATGTGTCACTCGGTAGCAAAATTATTTCCGTCTTGGGCGCTCTATTTCAGAGAAAGAGATTATAGGCTAAATCACCACGCGTGGTCACAGCGGATTGCGTTGAGTTATGTAAACACCTCACGGCTCCGATTTCCTCACGATGTATTCCATCAACAGTAAACTGTTAAAACGGCAGCGTATGGTATTGGAACTACAAATTTCCAATAGTACGTAATTGAGAACTCAAAGTCGTCGGTCCATGCCAGAATCGAACCCAGTAAAAATAAGAAGTGTGAAAGTGACCGTACAAGTTTAAGATTTTAGGTAACTTCTCTCTAAAGTGAAGGCAACATAGTGAGGAAACCTGAGTTCCTGAGGTGTTCACATACATTGAATTTGTCTCAATTCTTTGACTGCACCACGGCACGCACTCCGTAGTACAATTATGGGTTACCGTAGGCACTGACTGAAAATCAGCGCTGAGGGATCACTTCCTCAGCACAACGCTGAGTCAGCTGCCTTTTGTGGCAATGTAGATACACCACAGGCTACATCTATGGTCCTGTTTTATTTATTCGTTTTGTCTGTTGTGTATTTAGTTTTCTTTCTGTTGTTGTGCATATTATGTTGCTTGTGTGCTTGTTTTGTTTCTGTGATGTATCTTGTTGGTATAATAAATGTCTTTCTTCTTCTTCTTCTTCTACATACCTCAGCGCTTGAAATAGCCAATCCGCGGCGTGCACGCGAGGTGATTAAGTCTATATTCTCTCTGCGAGAAGGCCTGCGCCGCCGTAACCTCTAAGGAACTCGCAACCAACGGGCGCGGTCGCGGTGGCGGGTCGGCGGGTGGTGGTCATTTCATCACCAGCCATTTGACGCTGACTGCAGGACATAGGCCTCCCTCATGGTTTTCGTGACCATGAGGCGGTTTTGCCGTAATCGCCACGCTTGGCAGGCGCGTTGGCGATCGCAATATGTGGTTGGCATCTCAGAAGTCTCAGTTGGTCATTTACTGCAGTAGTATTTTGCATCATTTAGCATAAAACTAACGTATTCTGACATCATTTGTTTAGCGGTGCAGTAAATAACGGCCAACGCGACCGTTTGCGTTCCTTTAAGAATCCTTTTAGAATCTCGATTTTTCCAGTTTGTCAGCGACCCACCGGACCAGGCACGCCCATGTCGAGTACCGAGCGTATCTACACTTTGCTGCACCAAGCGGCGACCAGCGACGTCGACGCCGACGTCTCCTCCATGGGCACCGATGACAACGTGAGCCGGAACCACGAGTTGTGATTATTGGTGTGCCGTGCCCGGCAATATTGCCAATATGCCCCGGAATTTATGTAATAAGAAGAAAAGCGTGTCAGCGTTTTTATCAATAATACGCGCGAGTAGTGGCGGGCCAGGGAGAAGGCATGACGAGAACTTAAAATTGGAGAGGTGTGAGTTATCTATTGAAATCTATTTATACAGCCCATGCCCACTGTTGGGCACAGGCCTATTCACCGTCACGCCTACCCCCTACTAATGTCAACCCATCGGGTAAGGTCTATTGGAATAATTTAAAGTAATCTCAATATATTTGTGGAATACTGTGAATAACTGAGCGGAATTAATTAATCTTTCTCCCCGGTCCATGTCTAAGAGTCCGCTCAGCTGGCGTGGCGCACGCTTTTTTTGGTGTATTACATTCCGCCCGGGTACATTGCCAATATTCCTAAGTACGCTACATTAATAGTCGTTCTTCTCTGGTACCCACTGCAAGTAAAATTGGTTCTACAGATGTTGATTTAATCAACTTCCGAGTACTTTCACCCACGGTAGTGTCCCATTTAAACTTTATTGCTTGCAGTGGGTATGGAACTCCTCTCATGGTTAGGCAATGCCCGTCAGGTCAGTGCAGTCCAAATTTGTAGTTAGAGCGTGCTAAAATGGAGTTTATTCGTTTGTGTTGTGATAAATTTTTTAATGATATTTGACTTGAGATGTGTAAAATTATGTCGATGAAGGGCCAAATAAATTATTGTACATTGAAAACGAGGCTTTTGATGGGAAAATCAGGGACACAGCTGTCGAGGAAATGTCTTTTTTTTGCATTTATTCATATTGTACAATCTTATAATATGATTCATTCTGCAAAATTTTACAGGCGAGCAAGAATTCATATATAAAACAGTAGCTCTTTCGTATTGTACATAACCATTTTATCCAGTATAGTGAAAACATGCGTATAGTTTTAGGACAATAAATTACTTAAATGCTAATTTTTAAGTTTGGTTCTTTATTAATACAATATCAATAGGATCGCACTATCCTGTTAAAGTTATCGGAACATACCAAAAACATACTGTGGTGCTCTCTCGTGGCCGATGAACTTTCGATGCCTTATCCCCTAGTAACAAACACTGCATACCACTGATTGGCTCTATCGCTCTCTGTCTCATTGTTAACTGACAAGACAGAAAGGGACACAACACATGCACCTCAACAGTGACAGTGGTCTACCACGTTCGTTGTGAGGAGTTTTTTTTTTTTAAATATATAATTAACTATAATTATATAAAACACGACCCTCGTGAAGCGAATTTATAGAGAGATACTGCGTATAAATGTCGTATCGGTAACAGATTATATTTCACACTAGACGCGCGTAAACTTATCATATGAACGCGATTAGGGTAGAACGAAGTTATTTTGAAGTTGAGTTAGACCAGTCAAGTACCAGTAACATTTGACTTGGTAAGAATATTCAGGCATAGGTACCATAATTTTTCTTCTAGCATACTTACTTTGACTGGACTATATAGTACAAAATATTTTATACGTACTATGGAGAGCAAACTGTAGATTATACGCAATTTATTTTGTCGTGAGATTTTTTTTCTGACCATAGTATCATAGTAGATAAAATTATCATAATTAATTAAATTACGCAAAAACATTATCTGGATCAATATTGTAAGAAGGGTAAGCCACTCTTATTATAAAAAATGTTGATGACGGCGACAGCAACACAAGAATCGAAATCCCAGTCCGATGCGTAGGTACTGAACAACGTGTTTTAAAGAGCAATCGATTTATAAAATGCAAGTACAACTTTTAATGCCACTTATATTGTAGTAGTTAAGGTAACTATTACGTTGAATATTTTATTTTTTATTACTTTAAGGCAGTTAAACACCCAACTTAAATTCAAAGGACAGTTGGGGACGAGATTACCTAGCTAACATTAACTAGTAACGTATCACTAGACATTTTCACAAGCGACTTCTACACAACAGTCGCGTATTATATTACAATATTTACAAATCGTCTTAAACTTAATGTGAACATCGTCATAGAACGGGAATTTTAGTACAAATACGAAAGCGGACGCACTCATTTGACACGCTACGGACGACACACCCTCGCGCCGGCACGCACTGGACGCTCTGGAGCTCTATTTTTGAATCACTCGTATCGCGTCGAGCGCTCGATTTCTACTGATTTTCGTTGGACATCTGAAATTCCGTATTTTTAAATCACTCGACTGCAACGAATGGTCCTTACCACTCGTCTCGCATGGCGATCGGTAGATTAATTGTCAAAAAACGATAAATGTGTGTTGGTACTGTTTGTCATTCTGAGTGTCAACAATCAAAAAGAGTTGACAGTATGTAGTGTTTTGTTTGTAACAAAAGACAAAGATTTTTTATTTAAACAGCCAATAAAACAAAGTTTTACGTTACGTTTCTGTTACGGTAGTTTCCGGTTTTTTAATTTCTGCGTGGAATGGATAAAATACAATACTTCAAATTGTACTGGCAACACTTCAGGCGAACGATTCAAAAATACGGAAAAACGACATCATGCGACTTAGAAGACGAGTGTGACTTAAGTCGCATTCGACAATACAATTTCATACGAGTGATTCAAAAATAGGTCTCCTGGACTCGGCAGACCAAGCCGGTTTAGTGACTCATCTATCTTATTAGAAAATACAAACAGTTTTTTTTTCGCCACAAGTGGAGGTTGATTCCCACACTTGTCTGCAAGTTCCCTGGCACCCAAGGCGTACCGTTTTGCCCAGCGCTGACGTCTGTAGCTCCAACATAGAAAGTCCATCGGCGTAGCAACATCCTGTCACCCTGTTAGTATACCATGACAGAACGTAAACAAACAACGATACATCTATACAGTAACAATATAAATACTCTCAGCGAGTAACGCTCAACAAAATTAGAAATTAAATATAGAAACTACTTATAGAAGAAATCTAACACTCTGAGATCAAGGGTAACAAGGTTACTATGTTAGTGAAACACGCATTTCTTCTAACATTGGTGGCAAATAAAACCATTTAAGTATCGATAATATCAATTTGGTAAATAAATATACGAGAATTCCTAACAATTCCTTGCACTACCGATATTTTTTTTCATCTCAACATAAAGCAAATTAATTTTTATATCGTCTAAACGTTTAACAATTATCGCGATGACCTAGGTAAGACAAAATAATTCAATTAAATTGTCTAAATTTAGACCATTATATCAAAGCAAAAGAAATGCGTGCTACAAAACAGATTGGAGGCGATCAATTGTTCTATTACAATTTAACATACGTAAAATATAAAGTAAATAATTCACACTTAAAAGCTACACAACCCGGTCCTTCATTCGACGAACGTACAGTGAAAATGACCTTTTTTAATAAACGCGACATTGTTGGCAAAATGAATTGCCAGTAACCATTACCTTCTTCTCTGTAAGTAATATTACTTGTTTTTAATCAGTCGTGCGTGATAAGTCAATAATGTTTACCAAAATAAATGGTCACAGCTCGTTAAATTTGTATTATTTGACAAATTCGTTAATGTCACGTTTATTAAACAGTGCCCAGTTATTTTTCCAGAGAGATTATACGATTGCCCGATTTATGCGGTACCCCATTTTTGGTTACGAGTTACGACTTAGAGAAATGAATGGCTCCCCACTATGCAATCACACAGTTCTAATAATAAAATTCTCATTTTTTTTTCAAATGTTATCACAGAAAATCATGTATTTACAATTTGTCATACAAAGGTGTCGTAACCTACCGCATGCTTTTAACAAATGTTTATTTTGATGGTATTGAACGACAGCTCTCACCAAGCTGCGGTGTCTACATACAATACAGCTCTTTAACTCAGTCCTAAGGGGGATTTTACGTTTGATATTACGTGGTGCTGTACGTTATGAGAAGGCAGTCAATTAATGTTCTGTGGTATGAATTCTAACAATAAAAATAAAAAACCGGGTCAACGTTTTTTTTTTTGCTTTGCCGATACAACGGCATGGGAATTTGGGAAAGGTACTGGAGGAGATCTCTTACAGAGATAAGCTCGCTTTGTTCATGTTATTTCATGTTTAATGTAATGTCATGTTAATTGTTTCGTGTGCAATAAAGTATAATTAAAATTAAAGAGTTGTTAAAATCGACTACGAAAGTACGTGGTCCATGTTCTTTAATATTTTGGACCACAATCCTAAGAGAAAAAAGTAGCTACAGCAGCTTAGTGATTCTCGTCCACTAACGGGTGATGAAATGACAACGTTGGCATAACATACAGAATGGAAATTCAATACGACGCTCATCAGATACAACGTATTAGCTACGTACTGTTTAAAAACGCGGATTTTGTGCCTGGCAGTCAATTGTAGAATACTATAGGTCTTATTCAGTTCTTATTAAGGTTAAATTTTGATTTAGAACATGTTACGTAGATACTTATTCATACAAACTAGGCCACAAAACCTTTTCAAACAATATCATTATCACTTCAACAATTTTATGTAATGCAGAAATATATCTTCAAGTTCACATACAATTCATTTTTTTTTACTATTAATTGTATTTAAATTTAAATATGTAACGTATAAAGCACTTGGGGGAAGGACAGCAAATTCAATAAAAAATGTTTATTTAGTTTATATTAATTAACTAAGTAAAAATTATTCGCTATGTAAATATTTTACACAATACTAGTATTAAGTTGTTGACGATGAATGCTAGTGTTTTCCCAATGTCTAACTTTAGTGAAACCGTGCGGTGCGAGAGTCCCGCGGTCGGGTTCCACCGCGTCTAGTGTGCAGTCGATAAAACAGCGAGATCGATGCAGCGATAAACGTCACTCTATTTCACTCTTTCTAACTACGTAGAGCAAGACAGCGCGCAATACATCGGAGCATTGAGCCCGGATATCGAAAACGTGCTAAGCCCGCTTTCCGCGGCCGCAGGCGTCTCGGTGCGCACCGTCTCCGGTAGGCGATTATCTGGTGCAAATTTAATATAGAAAGTTTACTTTTTATAATACAGACTAATAATTTCATTTTATGTAAAAATCCTAGCGCAAACGAGCTGTCTGGCACTGTTACATTACTTCGAATACCTTAACCGTTATATAAATTAAAGAGTAAAATTTTTAGCGAATTAAAAATTAAATTTTCCAAAACTTTGTAAATACTAGAATTCGGACGCAGCTCGCGGAGCGCGTTCGGGAGGGGCGTCCAAAATCCTGAGCAACGACGATTGTCTATGTACACACGCGCGCCGAGTATAAGACGCGATCGTCCGAGGCGACGGGGGGGTCAGAAGGTGTTGTGGGAGTGTCGAGAGGGGGCGAGCGCGCGCAGGTCCCGCTGGGAGCGCGCGCGGGGGCGCCGCTAGCACCAGTCGTCCTCGTCGGAGTCGGAGTGGCGCGCGCGCGGCTTGTAGCCGTTAGGGAGGCGGGGTGCGGGGGAGGGTAGCGCGCGCGCCGCGCCCCCGCCCCCGCCCCCGCCGCCGCCTCCACGGCCCAGCGCCAGCGCCGCCTCGTAGCTCAGCGGCGCCGGCGCCTCTATCGCGCCGCCGCGACTGCTCTCGTAGCCCCGCCCGCGTCTGGACACAACGACAAATTCTTAATCCAACAATCAAGGTAGAACCACACTGATCCTACAAACGACGCTGCATCACACGTCCGCATGCTCGAGTCTGAAATAAGTCCTTGTTAGGGTGCAGTCGTCGTCGACGGGATCGTTGTGACATCATCATCATCATCATCATCACATACGTTACGCATGTGACGTGACGTAGGAAGGTCAGTGTGCACACTGGTCCTACGTACGTGAGGTGTATTTGGAATCAGACGCTGTGTTCAATTCTAGAGATGCACTAGTATTATTTACAACCGCTGTAAAATATTATAAATAGAGTAGGTCTGATTCTGAGAGAGAACAATTGAGTGAGTTAGTAATTTTTAAATGAAAATGTGCGTGCCGCCATAATCACATTTTACATTATAATATATTATCATTATCATATTATCGCCTAACCAAAATCTAAGCATACCAATTCAAACGCAGCTTCAAGATACAAATTCGCAACTTGCATTAGTATTAAATTCACTTGGATAAATTGGTTAATGCTTTTCCGTACAGAGCTTTACATAGTTGCTACTAATGATGCCGCGCTCTTAGCGAGTGGACGCCTCCTAATGTGCTTATTTTTTGCGAAAAAGAGGTCAAATATCCAACGTACCTTTCTCGAGATCTATAATCCCGGTGTATCAGTCTTTCAACTTCTCGGCCGTACTCGTACTCGTCGTGTATAGGCTCCACCGGCTCTCTGACTGTGGTATGCCTTAATGACAACTGAAATGATCACACAATTCTTATAAATTGATGAGATTTTTTTTCTCAATATTATTTTGAGGAAAGGTCTCGACACTTGTAACATATTAATAGTCTTATAGTTTCTAAGTTATATTTCAAATACAATTTCCATTGTTCCTGAATAAATAAATACAAATACAAATACTAAACTGTTTGTGTTCCCATTATGTCCACCCGGGCAAAGCCTCCCCCTTTTTATACACCTCCGTGTCTCTGCCACTTCTTACCATCGCCGTGGTCATTGACATTCCGCCCCGAAATGGGCGAAAAGGACAAGAAGATTCCGCGACGACCATTGTAATAGTATATGTACGATATAGGTTGGTATAGTACGATTAATTTAAGAAAAGCACTGAATAACTACTTGCCTGTAACTCACACACATGGAAGTTATGCAATATTGTATGAATCAGAGGCAAACAGTTCTCCAGTCCCTTTCTTTAATCAACTGTGACGTGAATATTTCAGTACCGCATTACGAGCAAATTATTCGATTGACGATTATCCGTGTGGCGCCGGATTAAGAATAGCGTCGCTTAATTTCCTCCCATGGATGTTGTATAAGGCGACTAAGGAAATAAATTACCAGGAGACGGGCAGCAGCGTCTTCCTGAGATTCCAACCGCATACTGCGATCGCCAACCCGCCTGCCAAGCGTGGCGATTATGGCAAAACCCCTCATGTTAGAGGGAGGCCCATGTCCTGCAGTGGGCGTCAAATGGCTGATGACGATGATGATGATTCGATTGACAACGTCTCAAAAGCCATTTTGAATTGTGTCTTGGCTGTCAAGTTGTACAAAAAGCCCTTGATAATAATAACAAGAAGTATACGAACGTGCGAGGGGCTGTGTGTGAGTTTGGTCTGCGGGTAGGGCGGCTGCTTGACCTGCAGAGTGGACGGCTTGGTGGGCGTGGGCGGGAGCTGTCGGCCGCGGCCGCGCCGCGCGCCCTCGCGCTCCCACGACCGCTCCCGCCACTCGCCCCGCTCCCCGCTCCCCGCGTGCCGCTCCCCGCGCTCGCCACCTATCGGAGCCCACACTGCCCTTTGAATATTTTGGACGTCCTCCATCGCGGCCCGGCTCGTGCACAACATTGGATGGTCAAAATCAAAATAACGGGTACATGAAAACCTCTGTTTACAAACAGATGTGCAAACAATTTTCTTATGCTACGGCAGGCGTCGCTTCGTTCCGTCTCATACGTCCGTCCGCATTCGCGTGACATTGTTAAAATTATTATGCCTCTGTGATGGTTCACGAAGCACATTTTGTCGGTTGTAGCAAAAGGTCTATTGAGAATTTTGGTTACTCCAATAGGTTTATTCAATTCAGACCTTTTGCTTTACATATTTGAATTTTGAACGTTCCGCTTAAGAGTGAAATTATTACGTTTTTCATTATCCAAATCCCACGTTAGACAAAGAGTATTGTGTTTGTCTATGTAGTTACCTTTGTTTGAATGAAAGCTTATGTATAGTAGTGTGTTGTGAATGAGTGGCGTGAGTGCGCTGTGGGTGGTGTGGCGAGTGGTTCTCACCGTAGGTGTGGTGTGGCGGGCTGGGCGACCGCGAGGGCAGGCTCAGGCTGGTGGTGGGATGCGGCGCCCTCCACTCCTTCCCTGCTGTCAGGAATACCTTCATGTACCTTCCGCAGACTCAAGCCCTACGCCCGGCGACCGAACCGATATTCAACGCTCACAAAGATGACTCTAAAAGTTTTGGGGTGTCTGGTAAAGTGGCTACAAAATGTACAGTTGCTTAAACAAATCAGAAAGTGAAATCGAAAGCAGTGGGTATCATATTATATGAATTGCCATGGCAACCGACTTAAAATGTAAAAGTAATTTTATAAGGTTATTTTATTAAACATTGGTCCAGGCGTTTGTTCTTACAATATATTTTGCGAGAGTCTCTACAGCGTAGTTTACATGAGTCATAAGAATCGTAAGCTTTTTGCATGCTGCATGATTGTAGTGACAGTGCTGGTACATGCACCAGGATTTTATTTTAGATAGAGCCTATGAATGAAGCATTTTGTCTGATGGGTGCAAACAATGGCGAAAGTCTCAGAGCGGCTCAAGTGGCATGCAGCAGGCAAAATAATTTAAATAGATTCGAGTAAACCACATGGCTTTGCGGCATCAATTTTAACAAAGTTCTCTTATTAAAATAGGTTAGGTATAAACGATTGATGGACTTAGATCTATAAAGTGTTTTCAAAAACTGCGATTTACCTCTAAATACTATAAAGTAGATACAATTAATAATCGATAGCACGAATGAGCATTATTGAACATAGCTAAATTGTGGCTACTGGTAGGTACACATATTATGTCACAGAACTAGGTTTATGGAAATGTCCGCATATGAGCTACGTATCTAAAGTACGATAATGTATTTTTAGCAGCACAACCGCGTTGCTCACTCATTAACTTATAACTACTCTACAGAAAAACATGAAACGCTACATCTACGTTAGCTAGACTTCCCATCTTCTCACAAAACTTTCAGAGTACCTTCATGAGAAGAAAATGTTTGCAAAACTGTTTATTTTGATCGATTTAAATGTTTAAGCTAAGTAAAATAAAGTAGGTAGGTTATGTTGAATAAATGAAAAACAAACTACAACAGGAACAAAAACTGAATAATGATTGAGGCATTTATAGCTCGTTAGTAAGCTAGGTTAAATATTGTGATCTTAATTTATAACACGATATGGTAGGTATAAGTGTAGCGACACACCAGCGTAACGTACGGCGTTGAACGTTCGGTTGAATACGCTCGCAGTGTTTTTCAAATCCCCTATGACACATCAGACGAAATTACGTCGCCGAACCTTCATTCGGGCGATTATGTCGGCTAATACGCATTCAATGTATTTTGCATAGCGACACATCATGCGACGCGTTACGCGACCGAATGTTCGGCGCGCGTCGTACCTAGTTGAAGTACCGAAACCGACTGACGACGACGACACCACGTAACGTTCCGTCGCGTAGCGCGCTGAGCGTTTGGTTTGTCATACCAACGGAACGTTACGACTGCAAGTTCACCCGCCGAACGTTCGGCGCGGTACGTTCCGCAGGTGTGTCGCTACACTAATTCAAAACTTCACGGTGATAGAGCTACTTACATGAAAACTGCTTAAATTGGGACTATTTTGTAATCAACAAAATTTTTATAAGCACATTTCACATGAAAACCCCGTTAAAATAATAATTTTAGGCACACAGTATACGCTTTCAATGTAGGATAATTCTGATGTCAACAAATTACTTCATAAATTACTTTTTAGCCTCTAAATAGGTTTTTAAGATTGTCCTCAGCACGGGTTAGTGCAACAAATAGAATATAAATTACTTCATCATGAAGTTTTGGCTAAATATACACCTGTATTTATATATATATAAATTAAATAAGCCCAGAATTTACCTAACCTACATTACAAAAAGAAAGGTACCCTAAAGATTTACTATAAGTATCACAAAATGTTTCTTACATAATCTTCCGAAAATACACGACCAATAGGAAGCTCTGATCACTTTATGCTTTAATACTACACTTTACTTTATAATATTTTACACTTCGGCTTTCCAAATCCAGTACCTTTCCATTTGTAAAGCGCATACCGTTGTCGTTCAAAAATCACCCCTAACTCTTCCGAAACAAATGCATCGCTTACCATGCGGGTGGTAGTGGTGGGGCGCTCGGTGGGTCCGATGGTGGCGACCGTGTTCGTGTTTCACTATCTCGACGACGTTGCTGACGGTGTCGGAGAACCCGATGTCGTGGTGGTAGCCGCCGTAGTGGCCACGCCGTCGTGGGCTCGGCGTTCGTCTGAGGGTGAGACGACTATCCGGGTTATAATGAGCCGGCGGCACGATTTCAATCTAAAACATTCCATAGATCTATATGGCTATATACTACCCGGTAAAGCTCGGCGACTATTGACGGCCCGCCGTCACGGGGCCGGGATATTTTGCACTCTTTTTAGTGTCTAACTTGATAAGTATTTAAGGATGATTTTAGTTGGAAATCGTACCGCTCGCACGTCGCCGGCCCGTTATAAAAAGGTATAGAATATACCTCAAGCTCGGCGACTATTGACGGCCCGCCGTCACGGGGCCGGGATTTTTTGCACTCTTTTTAGTGTCTAACTTGATAAGTATTTAAGGATGATTTTAGTTGGAAATTTTACCGCTCGCACGTCGCCGGCCCGTTATAAAAAGGTATAGGATATACCTCAAGCTCGGCGACTATTGACGGCCCGCCGTCACGGGGCCGGGATATTTTGCACTCTTTTTAGTGTCTAACTTGATAAGTAAGTATTTAAGGATGATTTTAGTTGGAAATCGTACCGCTCGCACGTCGCCGGCCCGTTATAAAAAGGTATATCCTTACGGCTACCTTATGACAAGCGATTACTGCATTTGACAGACATTTTAAGGCCTAGACTGCGTGTTGTCGACACTGGTTTGAGAGAGGCATTTTTTATTTATTTTCTTTTAAGTTTATTTGGGAAAGCAACAGCTTAAATTTCATGCTCTTTGCATTTGTAGTTGACAGAACATAAATAATACCTAACATTTTAGTTACAAAGTCACCCGTAATGTGCTGTCGACTGTCGCGCTGGGCCGCCGCCTGACGGACTCAATTGACTTTTACTTCTTACCCACGCTCCTTTTTACTTTAGATAGGCAATTTTCTGGAAAATCAAGCACTTTAGGCATCCTAGGCATGCATTCCTCCATCTATAAGTGGTATAACCTATATGGGGCATTAGTCGGTCTGATTTATCGCGATTAGGTACTGTAACGATTCCTCTTTATAGTAGCTGGCTGGCAGAGCCTTCTCGTCTTATTTTGAATATTTCGAAGGGAATCGTTACGTTTTGTTTTAGATTTCAGTCGATCCCCAGCTAGGCTAGGGCATTGATAAAAAAAGAGCAATAAAATAGTACATTGTTCACCGAGAGGAGAAAGTGACCGATTACCGTCGAGGGTGTCGTTTGAAGCCCGAGCCGTAGGCGAGGGCTTTAAAACACCCGAGATCGGGAATCGCAGTTTCTCTCGAGTGATACATAGTGCTTTATACTACACCTGCTTGGAAAGTACCTTTTGATAGTTTTATTTTACTTTCTACGAAAACTGAATCCTCAAACAACACACAAATTGGAAATGGCGCCAATGGCGTCTGCAATTTTCACATGTTCTTTTTTCAAATTGTTTATCCTGCCGCCGCAGGGTCGCACTGCCAGCCCGACACCATCCCACACACAGCTAGTGGCCAGTGTCATTTTGCGAACTTGGAGATAAAAACTCACTTTAAAAACTTTTTGGCTTTTGATATTTAGGTTACCGGCGCATAGTCTTACCCAAAATTAAAAAAGAAAAACCACGTAAGAAATGGATTTTCATACACTTTTCTCTCCCGCTCAGATGCGTTTTCTCCCCGCATATTTGTTCGATATGCAATGACGTACTTTCTACCGTAAATTTGATAAAGTATCAAGGTACTTTCCAAGCAGGTGTAGTATAAAGATATATTTCACACCTGCTATTCAGAAAAGATCCCTTGATTCCCTCAAATGAGGGATCAAAGTTGTACTTTTCTTCCCTGATATTCTAGTTTTTTTATTGCCCTCAGCATGATCCGTGTGCAGATTTTCACAAAATGTAATTCCAATTCGATTTTTATTTTGTTGCAATCGATCATAATTGTCTTCCACGGCACATAAATAATTTTTCCTTATAGCAGGTGTGAAAAGCAGTATGTGTCACTCGGTAGCAAAATTATTTCCGTCTTGGGCGTAAACACTTGAATCCCTCGCTACGCTCAAGATTCTACTTTAGATTCTACTTAGACTTTGTAGAATCTTTCGCTTCACTCAGGATTCAATATACCGCCCTCGCCGTAAATATATCATTTTGCTCCCTTGAGACACAATCTACTATTTTACCTGTAATCTGTATTTAAATAAGTAGCGTGTTACAGTACCACGGCAAGCTCTGAAAAGAGTGAAGAACTAAGAGCGTCACCGCGGAATTATTTACGCTAGTACTTGGCTGGACATTTTGATAGATAGGTTAATTTGTTATTGCATTATAAAAAAAACACGATAAATGACACATCTATACGTACACAGTCATATGCGATGACTAAAAAGGAAAAGTAACAAATAAAAACATGCCCCCCTCAAAACACCCCAAACGCAACCTAAATATTTCACGGCAAATGCCGAAGACCATGCAAATATTATGTTATCTTAAGTGATTATTATGCCTTACTATATTGAAGAACATTTTCTATTTCTATTTCTATTTCTATTTATCCCGTATATTTTGATTTAACACGCATGATTTACCGCGGAAACCAGTTTTCTTCTCAGAGACAGAGCTACAGCCAAAGTCGGATTTCAATCGTAGCTCTCTAATGGCCAGTTTCTAAATTGAGAATTTCGTTAAGTAAATGGTTAGCTGTAGTGCTGTCTCTTGGAATTTCTCAGAAAGGAGCGTGACAGAACGTTACCTACTTAAGTATTTAGTTGGTGAAATTCTCAGTTCAGAAACCAGCCCTAAATGTTAACATGCCCTATAAAATTGGTTCTAAAAATAAGTAGCTTCATTGTGTTATTTGATTAAAAATAAATGCATGCTGCATTCACTCGGTTAACTGAAGTAGTAGTAGAGACGTTTTAGTAGAGAAAGTTAGTTTAGGTACTCTTTACAATTCAACATACCATGTGTTACTATAACTGTTAACTCAATGGCTTCTGCGTCGCTGCTATAAACATAAAAACAAAATAACAGTCTCAACAGAAAAAGAAAACTAAACAGTCAACATAATTGTACTGAAATTAACTTCAATCGAACGCAAACGTTAAGCAAAAACATGTTTTTGTAGGCTATTAAATGGGGTACTTGCGTCTAACTTAGTTTGGAGTGACATTGCTTTTATATCATAGAAATCATATAAAAACTTAGGAAAAATTAAAAAATAAAACCATAAAATTATTTTTTCGCGATTTTTCGGGGTCACAAAACCTGCGAAAAATAAAGTTACTATAATAATAAAAAACTCATTAGATTTGGTTTTTTCGTTTAATTCTAACTGTTTTCTTTTAAATGCATAAAAACATAATTTCAAGAGATATCTCATTATAAGCCGTTACGTGCAAGTTGTGACGTTATAGTTTGAACTCGATTTCTATGGCGCATTTTTGTACCACGTGACTTTATTGACTTTTTGACATGTTATATTATGAAAAATATTAATGGTAGATAAAAATATTTTATTACGAGTGTGGAAAGCTTGTCATTGCAAAGAGTTCCGACAAATGTCTACCCGAGCCGAGGCGCAGCCGAAGGTGAGGGTTGACAGTCGGAACAAGTTACAATGACGGTTCCGCACGTGTACTGAACAACTTTTTTTAATACAGTTGCGAAAAAATGAAGCAATTTTATAAAGAAATTTTTTGGAAAATGGCGCCAACTGTAAAAGAATCTTATATTCTTCAGAGATTTTTTTTTCTTCACCCATTCTGGGTAGGCAAAGGGAACTTTGCCCATACAGCCAAGTCTTCGATAGATTTTTTTCATTGATATGGAATGAAAATGAAATTTAATGAGATGAAATGAAATAAAACCTAACCTAACTCATTGAATCAAATCATTAAATCTCATATTGAAACAAATTAGTAGGTACATAGCTTCTTTTTAGAAATATTTGCATGTATCATAAAAACTTCTATGAATTTTTTTTAGTAAAAACTTCTTGGTTGGTTTTTTCTTTTTAATAGACATTATTTTGACAGTTGGGAAAGAGAACGCACGAGTTCGAAAAAGGTAAAGAAAAAGCTCGAGTATGTAATAGCCCACATCCCGAACGCTATACGTCCCTGCAATACGCCACTTTATATACAATACAATACAAAACTATTTTAGAAAATTCGCTTCTGCATAATAAATGTCAGGTCAGTAATGTCATCTTGGCAGGTGCTGTACATTGCGTTTATGATACTTCAAATTGAATGCTACCTGAAAGAAATCGCGGTAATGTGTTTCGTGTCATTTCCGTCTCGGGATTTAGGCGATGATATCCGAGTAAAGCCGAATCGTTAACTGATTTTAATCGTATTGTACCATGTTTATTTACCTTATAACATGGTCTCTCCGATTACATTAAGGGATGTTTTTGTGCATGTGCTCCATTCTCACCTTAGACTGGAAGACCTGCCATGGTGACCATTCTGATAAACATGCTGCGGCTGCAGTCGCCCGTCGTCCAGTGATTCCATCGAGGCGTGATGGGAGCCCACGTCTTGTAACTCCAAAACCTATAAGCATCAAATACGTTAGAAACCAATCTTAACAAAATGCAATAATTCGTATTCCTTTTTTTAACGGTTATTGCCTAAAAAGTTGAAGATCGCTTGCAAACTTACTGTCCCATATTTACAAAATCCTTTATTGGTTAACATAACATGCAGCTTTATGAGTGAGGTCCTATTCTATCATGCAGAAAGACTCAACATGTGCTTGTGCGATCTAGTACTTACCTGTTGAACTATGTGCTTACTAACATGCACTAGTTGTATCAAAGCATGCTTTGAAGAGATACTTTTTTTTCGTTGGATGTTTTGTGTGATGTAATGTAAAATGTGATGTAGGTATGTTTTGTAAGGCGCGTAGCTCTATGTTCAATCTAGGTACTGACTATGATTATATTCAACTGTTATCACTATTCTATATCGAGACATTTGTTATCGAGACCTACTAAAAGACTTTACCTAAATCAACCAGCTGCAACTTCAAATAATGTATTGTCATCATTAGATAATTTATCAAAAGATATTACACAGAGTTTATGTAATTGTCTGTCTAGAAAGGCCTAAGCCCTAATTCAGACATTAACTTCTACGAAATATTTAACAACACCCTGTTAATCTATACGTAACAGACCAAAATATGTTCTATTAAATTTTTCTACAACATCAACATATTATTCCGACACAATAATTAATGTCTAAATGACGAGACTCACATCAAAATACAACACCAAACTAAAGACAATGTTTACTAAGGGGTACACCCATTTAGCTGTTATCAACGACAGGTAATTTATCATCTAGGAATAGGTAGTCTCTCTTTAATAGCCTACGACAATTTCGACACGACAATTTTTTATGGTATTTCAATAGCCAATGATCTAATTATAAAAATTTTGCTCGTAATCTACGGACTGTGGGAACATTGATTGCACTTGACACCGTAGCTTCGTTACTCGCTTCTTTAAGTAATGTAATCACCTTTTTGTTATTCCTGTAACAAAAGAGAGAAAAACTAAGCCCTTTTACATATATATATATACCGTTACTAATAATTGCACAGCGGTGGTAGCCTAGTGGGTAGAACATCGGACTCGGAAGCGAGAGACCCAGGTTCGATTCCCAGTGCGGGCATGTACCTATGACTTGGTTTTCTAAGTTATGTACATTTGTGAAGTTGTAGTAGCAATACCACTCGCTAGCGGTGAAGGAAAACATCGTGAGGAAACCTGAGTGTCTGAGCTATTAACATACCTCAGCGCTTGAAATCGCCAAGCCGCGGTGGGCACGCGTGGTGATTAAGCCCACACTCTCTCCCTGAGAGAAGGCCTGTGCCCTACAGTGGGACGTATATAGGCTGCTTATGTAATAATTGCATACGAATGAGCCACTAACTAATGGTATTTAAATTTATATTTTTCATTCGGAGAAGGCTTTGGCGGCTAACATTCCTGTGCTACACGGTACGTATTGTATGTATTGACTGCCAACAGAGGTCGTGGGTTCGATTCCCGCTGAAGGTCGCCGTAAGTGATTTGTACAAATGGTTTCAGTCTAGGTGTATTTCCATATTTGATGTCCTTGTCTAGTTAATATCCACAGGGTATCCTAGTTTGGGACCAGGAAAAGTGATTGTATTGTGTGGAAGTTATTTATTTACTATTGATGACAGAATCACTATAATTATAACATTCATTGGATTTCTCTAATCGTCCTTCTGCCAATACTTGATATCCTACCAAACATTTATGTCCTCCACATATTCCACTACCTACCAAGTTGTCTTACCAGATTGTAGAGATTAACCCTCGAGTAAGAGTCCTCAAACTCCAAAGATAAATTATAGACAATCGTAGTACTCACTTGAGTGACTTTCTCGTGGTGCGCCTGGCGAGGTTGGCCAGCGTGTGGTCATCAGGATGGGCGTCCGGGTGCGCCGGGGGGGCCGGCTCGTGGCTCAGCGAGCCCGCGCGGGAGCCCGGGCCCAGCCCCGCGGCCACATCCAGCAGGCAGTTAAAGAAGGACGCCTTCTGCACCACGCACACCGTTGACACACCGCGCACTAACCCTCACACACACTCGGACCACAAAATAAACGAGCAGACGGTCAGCTCGGTTGGCTTGTGTTACTAAATCAGCGAGATTAAATACACTAGCTAGCTGAGAGTGAAGTCGCACCCTTTTTCGATATACCTACTGCTTTGAAGTTAGCTCTTTGCGTGCAAATGTTCTATTACACACAAGTCTTGTTGGACAAAAAGGGCAACCGTCAAATCGCGCGTTTACTAGATAAAAGTGGAGGTAAAGGTCGATCTAAGGTCTAATTTCGGTGAAGTTTCGTACTCGCAAACTTTCACATAGTAGTTTTGTTGAAACCAAAGCTGCTCATCTGCTTGTCGTTATTTTGCGCTCAGACCCAAGCATTCTGGCGCATGCTCAGCGGCTAAAGCCTACATGAGTTTGCGCACATCCCCTATACCATGTCCATGCTGGAAGTTCTATATTATCGTGTGTGAATTCCAACGGATGAACAAGTTTGTAAAGCAGTTTTATGAGTAGTTTATGTTGTCGTTTGTTGTGTAAGATGGTTCGCCAGCTATGAGTATCTGAGGAAATAACTTGTCAGACACATTATTAAGAGTTGGATGTCGCTTATGTTTATGTATGTATATTATGTTTAATTCACAATTAGGCAAATCTGTTGTATAAAAGGAGCCGAAAATTACAAAGCATCTTTATAGATGTTCGAATAAAGGAAAGTGCTAAATACAAAACTGTGCAAGTTTGAAGCCAGAGGCGGATGTTGCCCGTGTATCGTCAATTATTTCAAGCGATAGTATTTTGGTTATCACGCATGCGCGGACTCTCATAACTGGTTCATAGATCAAAGTGATAGTCTGCTATATAAAATGTACAAAATTACATTAGATGCAAACAAGAGCAGAGCGAGTAAGCAAAGAATTTCCGTTATTTCAAAAATCGGACAGGCTTCTATGATGGAGCGGTAATTGAGCCAAAATGTAATTCCAACAGAACGTGTCAATGTACAAAACAATCAAAATGTACTAAAAGTTGATAATCAATCCATAAACAACAATTAGGTAATGGATAGTCATGCATAATCTGAATAAGTAATCGGATAAAGTATATCATAGGTATAAGATTTCCGAGATGGATTCTATAAAGGCAGAGCAGGAGAAAAAATGTAGAAACGAGACGTCACAATGGGATAGACATACAAACGCTCTAGCTACCAGGTCAAATTCTATTTCTACGAGACAAGGTTCAAAATTCGACACAGACGCATTGGTCTACTACTCATTTTGCAACTATAGGACAGGTACTACGTCTCTGAGGTTCAGAAAGCCCGGACGAGACACGAGTTGTGCTCCACACGCACAAATTTGCACCGCTAACATTAAATGCCGCTGTCAACTATATCTATCAGCTCTAATATTATCTATTCATAAATAAATAAACTACCTTTCATAAAAGTGATAACGATTGCACTTTCGTTAATTGACCATCGTGTCTTAAATACCACTTTATGTAAAAGTGTTTTCAGTTATTTACTTAATTGAATTAAACTATTAAAAAGTAATTTCATATTCGGTCAAACACGATGCGAGAAAGATTAAGTTAATGTCAAAATAAATGTATCTAAAAAAGTGCAAGAAAAAAGTAGGCAAAAGTTTCGTTCCGTAAAAATTTAATACTACCGGCTGATTGGCCGTAGGGCTATTCTCGCCGAATGCCTGAAAAGTAAACCACCAATGTAGTCGACTCGCCGTGTCGAGCCCAACTACGTGAACAGTATTGTTGTCCCGCTCCCACTTGCGGTGGCCAATCGGAATTTTACTCTAAATAATTCGGAACTCGGAACGAATATGAACACAACAATACATCCACAGTGTAGACAATAGGTACAATCAACTATCTCACTAACTATTTAATGGTTTAAGTCGTCTAATGTAGGACAGGGGCCATATACAAACACTACTTGGATTTAAACAAGTCCTACCCATTTATATTACACTGTTACATTTGGCTCAAACTTACAAGGTGCAAGTAATAATTTAATGAATTTCAAATTAGCCACATGAATACTCTGGCTTCATAGAAAAACTATGGGAAGGTAAACTTAACCATTTCTTCTTGAGTTCCAGTCTTAGGCCGGAACGGGGGAAAACAAAAGAGTGCGCTAAGGAAGGAGCTATGACTCACCGGGACACCCTGTGGTTCAGTCTGGCCAAACCTTGTCGATCGCCAACTCTCTAGGATCAGGAGGCCTGCGTAGATCTTGCCCACCGTCAGCTTCCCCGTGTTGAGGACATCTGTCCGCGGGACGAGAAGGTCCAGCATCTTCTTTGCTTGAAGCGGCCATATGTGCGTTATCGTTTCCCTCAGCTCACTATCGGCTTGATCCATCTCTTCGGCTGGAATTGGAGTATTTACGATCAGTTTACTCGCTTTTAGGTATCTACCTACAGCGTGATTTCGTAAACTTTTAAAATGTTTTGAGCGAATGTTCTTTCATTATGATAAACAGTATTATTAATGATAAAAACTGAATTTGCAGGGAAATGCGAGCAAATTCAGTTTTTATTATGTCTGGTGCTCGTGTTAACCTATAAAAATACTAGTATTATTAGTGATTTGACAGCAATGATAAAACATATTTGTAAACTCAAATTCAAAGTTGTAGGAAGTTCCATAACGCCAAAAAATATTTTCTATTATGTTTAAGAGGCTATCGTCCAATATGCATAAAAAAGTGAAAAATCTGTCGAGGTGGCCGACGCCGACCATAAGATGATCGAACCATTTTCTTCTTAAATTTTTATTACTTTTTTTCCTGGTACGCTCTCGCACAATTTAATGAGTGATTTTCAAATTTATTTATCAATTAATACTTACATAATCACACACTACAAATCGAAATATTAAAATGAAATACGTCCGTGATAAAATAAGTAACTTAATACAAATTACACTGAAAAGAAAACACGCACAATTATAACACTAAGAAAATAAGCCGCCCCGGGACACATCCGACGCAAAGGTACCCAAAGTGATTAACGATCGTAATAAAATGAGTAGGTATACTTTTGCTAAATGTGGTCTAAGGGATAGATAATAATATTGCGTACATTCAAGGCACATGTTTGTTATCTTGTACTAAGTTTTTGATTGAGAAAATTTGATTCAAGTATTAATAATTTTGGAAACCACTTTTCTTTATAAAAACTACGCTTAGGAAAACAAAAATGCCCCTAATTTAATTTAATTATGCATTACACCCTCAGGCCACATTTAGCTATGTGGCCTGAGGGTGTAATGCATAATTAAATGTTTACTCATACCTATTATTACAATTTAAAAAAATGTTAAATTGTGCGACGGACACTTTTTTTGTACGCGCCTTTTTTTTCAAAATAGCATATGTTTCTAAATCATAGTTGGAATACCCTCTCAAAAAACGAACGAATGCGAAGTCAACTTATGTCTTATTTTATAATATCATAACATAACCTAGTAAAGTCTAATTTTGTTTTAAGTTGTATTTTGATAAAGCAATAAATATTTTTTATCTTAGGTATATTATCATTTAAGCATGTAACAGTTTCGTTGTTTTAAGCGGCATTACGGGGGGCTTAAAGTTTTAAAAAAACCGCGCAAGTGCGAGTCGGACTCGCGCACGAAGGGTTTCGTATTGTTATCTACACAACATTTGAATATTTCAAGCGTCTACCGGTTGCCGTTATTAATATCGAGCAAAACGCGGAAAAAAATCACGTTTGTTGTATGGAAGCGCCCCTTAAACATTTATTTTATTCGGTTTTTAGTATTTTTTGTTATAGCCGAAACAGAAATACATCATCTGTGAAAATTCCAACTGTCTAGCTATCACGATTCA
Source organism: Yponomeuta evonymella (assembly GCA_963969515.1). Taxonomy (NCBI): domain Eukaryota; kingdom Metazoa; phylum Arthropoda; class Insecta; order Lepidoptera; family Yponomeutidae; genus Yponomeuta; species Yponomeuta evonymella. The sequence continues at coordinate 4,875,920 of OZ018347.1, forward strand.
TACAGCCTGGTGACAGACATATAGGCAGACGGACAGTGGAGTGATAGTAAAAGAAATAATACATTTTGTTTTATATTGTACCTTTTTGAATATTTTGACATTTTACTTATTATCGAAACTATCGCAAAGAGTTCCGCATAGGAGCGGTTAGGTAAAGAAAGAGGTCGAGAAAGGCAAACTTAGCAATTCACAAAATCGCTAAATGTACTTTTTATTGAAAAAAAAAAACAACATTCGTCCTAACCTTAATTACGAATATGAAGAATTCGGAAAATTAAGAATTTTCGTAAGGAAGAGCTCGTCCTGATAATCATTTGGAAAATTACATACATTGAAAAATAAGAATTGGGTCCTAGTCGCCGGCTTCATACTTAAGGTGTTGTATTTAACTTCCAGTCCTGCTTGAAAGAAAAATGGTTTTCAATTGTTATTTTCAAGGTCAGGACTCAGGAGGTTAATTTATTGAAAAACAAATAGTTTAAATAAAATTTAAAGGATTTTTCTTCATTTTCATGATTTTTCGAATGAAGTTATTGATCTTGGCATTCAAATCCTGTCGATTATAATCTCGGTTAGTAATTAATGCTTAAATAATCACTAAATGAACTTAGTTTTCGCTTAAATTAAGCAAAATCGCCAAGTGGAACCTTTGCGCCGATGAACTTTTTTTTAAAATATATATAACATTAATATTAAATTAAATTCCACATTGAGAAGAGTTTATGTTACGGCGCTATTAAAATACCTATTTCTCACTTACCCGACCTCATCTTGATGTTCAGATTTTCTCGTATTAAGGCAAACAGGGTTGTTGTAAAATTAACCTTCCCCTCGTCGTCGAGTGGCATGTTCATTCGTATCAGCTTCTTGTACGCGAGCCGGTTCGGACATTTGTTGCCAAACCCCAGCGGCGGATCCATGTTCTTCAGCATATCATACATTTCTGTATAATTAATCTTGCCACTGAAATTTTAAGCATGTTTATCAGTTATTGACATGTTATAACAAAGTTTTCTACCTCCAAAGGTTCGAATACTGACACAGACAGCCTAAGATGGCAACTGTATGGTACTTTGTTCGTAAGAATATGCGATCTGAGAAAATGTCTCAGCGAATATTAGTTTTTTGTAATATTCGCTACTAGTGTAATTATTTAAAAACTTGACATCTCTTACGCAAAATATTCCTTTCATAGTATCACCTCATTGCCATATTCATCTCCGATTTTTGTTCGTATAAAATTTAAGGTGAAAACTCACGTGGCGTTCGGGTCGTACTCGGCCCATATTCGGACGAACTCGTCCAAGTGATGCGCGCCAAGAATTGACGAGTCTCTCGTCAGATAGTCGAAGTTGTCCATGATGACGGCGACGAACAAATTCAACATCTGTTGAACAAAATTGATAAAAGTTATTCTCAGGAGAATAGCAAAGGTTCAAACACATTTCATCTAAACTCCCTTAGTTTTTTATAAAGGCATTATACTCGGAAAAGGGATTATAATCGGTAATGTCAATTACTCAATTATATTCTAATTAGATTTCGATGTAATAGAATACAATACAACAATTACAATGTACATTTTTAACCACAACCTTGTAACATATGGGCAGTTTCCTCGCCCATCTCTACAAGAATACATTTTGTAAAACATTGTATTAACCACTACGAGTATTCTTCAATGGCAGAATTAGCAACAGCTAAAAGTCCACAAAGTATACTTGTTGACTGCCTCGTTGGTCTAGCTAGGGGCATCACGTCTGATTACTATGCCGGAGGTCGTAGGTTTGATTCCCACTGGAGGCCGCCGTACATTTGTATAAATGGCTGGGTGTATTTCCATGTTTATGATGTCCTTGCCTGGTAATCATAGCACAGGGTATCCAAGTTTGCGACTGGGACAAGTGATTGTGTTGTGTGAAAGTTACTTTTCTAGGTGTAGAGTATTCCGTGTGGTGCTGGATTAAGAATAGTCTCCATTTCATTCCGTGGATGTCGTAGAAGGTGACTAAGGAAGTAAATTACCAGGAGATGGGCAGCAGCGTCTTCCTGCGATTCCAACCGCATACTGCGATCGTCAACCCGCCTGCCAAGAGCGGCGATTATGGCAAAACCCTTCATAACATAACATAACATAACATAACATAACATAACATAACATAACATAACATAACATAACATAACATAACATAACATAACATAACATAACATAACATAACATAACATAACATAACATAACATAACATAACATAACATAACATAACATAACATAACATAACATAACATAACATAACATAACATAACATAACATAACATAACATAACATAACATAACATAACATAACATAACATAACATAACATAACATAACATAACATAACATAACATAACATAACATAACATAACATAACATAACATAACATAACATAACATAACATAACATAACATAACATAACATAACATAACATAACATAACATAACATAACATAACATAACATAACATAACATAACATAACATAACATAACATAACATAACATAACATAACATAACATAACATAACATAACATAACATAACATAACATAACATAACATAACATAACATAACATAACATAACATAACATAACATAACATAACATAACATAACATAACATAACATAACATAACATAACATAACATAACATAACATAACATAACATAACATAACATAACATAACATAACATAACATAACATAACATAACATAACATAACATAACATAACATAACATAACATAACATAACATAACATAACATAACATAACATAACATAACATAACATAACATAACATAACATAACATAACATAACATAACATAACATAACATAACATAACATAACATAACATAACATAACATAACATAACATAACATAACATAACATAACATAACATAACATAACATAACATAACATAACATAACATAAACTCACGCCTGTATCCCAGAGGGGTAGCCAGAAACCATGCGGGAGGCCTGTGTCCTGCAGTGGGCGTGGGATGGCTGATGATGATGATGAAAGTTACTATTGTTATTATTGTACTCACAAGAAAGGAACAGAAGAATATGAAGGACACGAAGTAGGCGTAGGCGAGAGGACTGCCGCACTCCTCATCCGCGGGCTTGCCTGCGCCCTTGTCGCACTTGGCCGGTTTCAGGCACGCCAGCATGATGTTGGGCCAAGACTCGCCCGTCGCGCATCTGTACAAGACAGCTCTCACAGCTAATGCCCAGATAATATTAGCTGGACCAATGTACACACTCGAATCGAGACAGTTCTCTGCAGCTTTTGAGAACGCTCCCGTTCGCACAAGTTAGTATGGACTTTACGAATGTGTACACCTAGCCTTAGAGTGTTAATCTGGCAGTACAATTTAATTTAGTCGTGGTGTCGTAAAGAAGAAGTAATTTGCAAAATTATAGCTTATATAGCGATTAACAAATATAAGAATGCAATGTTTACTGTGGGGTTTTGGTTAGGTTAGGTTCAAAACTTGTCAAAACTCAAAACCTGACTTGATGTCAGTAGTTTTTCTTCTATTTTAAATTAGGATATAGGACACATATAAAATAGCAATATTGTCATGCAATTTGACAGTAGGTAACATGCTGATACATAGAGAACATGGAATCTATTAGGTACTTGTAAGTAATTTTGTTAAGTTTTCTTTGCAAAAGAAACCCTCTTTGTGAATCCCATAAAAATAGAACACGTGGATCCTTACCTGAATAACAGCATGAGCGCTTGAATGAAGCTCGTAAAATTGTTGTGTCTGTTCATATCATTATTGGACAGTTCTATATTGCCAAACACCTGTGCCCAAGCAGATAGAAGAGAGTCAGCAACATGGAAAATAACCTCAACGCCCTACGCTCAACCCCAATACCTACTTCTATAAAACTAATTCTAAAGAAATACAAGGGATACCATATCACAACAAGTTTCACTAACAGTACAGTCTATAGGAATTATAACAAACAAACGATGCAATATCTCATCCAAGGGCAGTCAGTATCACTAAGGTACTATGATCTACTATATATTGTTTACATAATAATGTTCATCTACTGTATCATCAGTTTAAGTATCCGATGGTGATGACGTATGTGTACACATGGAACACTGAATCGACCGCAGGCCCGACAAGATGCAACATCTGACGAGGAACGTGGCATGCGTTTTGCCGTCAGTGACGCTTGCTGACTTGGCCGCTACCACCCGGTTACTCAGAAAAGTATATCCGCGCCTATCTCCTCCACTTTAGGTGGTTCAGGAGTAGGCGAGATGGATATACCAGGGTAGTTTCCTCAAGTAATCGCGTGATAAGTAACTAATCCGAACAGTGTCACAGGGCACTACAGTCCTGGTGTCTCACCGGAACAACAGCAACAGAGCGCCGACGAATGATCGGAAGTTGTTATGCCTGTTGATGGCACTGTCTGGGTCGTATTGCATGTTTCCGAAAACCTGTCCAGTATAAATGCGTCAATGCCTACCATTCTATTCAATTCTATTATGTATTCTTCGGAAACCGTCATAAGAGGAGATGCTACTGTAATAAAACATGTTAAAGTTTTGCTAAGATTCTATCTAGGTATTCTAATGAAAATTGGAATCAAACCTATATGAATACGCAATACAGAAAACTCCCTAATATCTATATTTTATTAACCGTAACGGTACCAATACATATAGTACTGCACTTTAAAATAAATCTACAAAATTACTGTAAATCTATTTTTTTCGGGATATTACATAATCGATATTCAAACTCACTAATATTAACTAGGAGAATAAACGTACAAATTCTATCTAAAATCCCCCAAAAACTGCAATTATTTCAGTGATTAGAAGTATACCGTATCAAGTTTTTTGAATAAAAACGTTTTTAATTTCCATTATTAGGTGTACCCAGAGTGAGTTTTAAATTTAACATTAATAAAGTCACACATTAAGTACTATCAGTATCGTTTGCTTAAAATATGTTTTTCGTTGATAAACAACTTATTAAGGTCTTAAAATTTCGTAAGCACTGCACATTTTATACATTTGGTTTAACGGTTTCACTTACTTTTATTAACCTCGTCCGGAAGTCTTAACCATGGAGAAGAGTCGATAGCCGCGGCGAGCGCATCGACTCTCCTCCATGGTTAAGACTTCCGGACGAGGTCGAAACTAGTCGGCTATCCCGACGTTAATAAGAGTAAGTGACACCGTTAAAACAATATATAAAACTTATTTAGGTAATTAAGTTCTCTGATCTCACTGCAAACCACAAGGCACTGTCTTGTTTTGCAAACAGCAAACATTTGAGACAACTGTTTCTGATAGTAGCCAAAGTGCAGCAGCTCTGAATCTACACACCAATAAAGAACGAAACAGACCTGCATCCCTATGATGGCGTAGATGAAGAATAGCATCGCAATGAGAAGGCACACGTAGGGTAAGGCTTTGAAACTCTGCACGAACGTCCAGAGCAGTATCCGAATTGTGTAGCCCTGTCGGAGCAGCTTGATCAGTCGCGCGGCTCGGAACAGGCGCAGGAAACCCACGTTGAACGTATTCTCCTAAAATGTGAGCGTTCAACGTTTTACATTTCGAACGTAGAATTGGATGTCAACGATAGTAAAACTAGTTAGTGTGACATAAAATCTCACCAATTACCAAAGTGTAAAATTTACAGAATTATAATTAATGCTTTAAGTTTCGGTTCAGATTTCGTGTCACTGCTCTTCAAGTAACTAGACAATGACAATCGAGACTCTTGTGCTAATGAGTCTTCGTATTACAAATACAAAGATGAGAATTTTGAACTAAAATATGTCTAATTGTCACAAGCACGCCAAAATCTAGCTTAGTCAGAAAGTTATAATATGATAAAAACTAAAAATACGTAGTATACGTTAATCTATGGAAAAAATCTAGTCTTCAAATACTATTGTATAAAGGTAAGGTACATGATAATAATCCTAAACATAATTTTTCAACTTGAAACTATGAGCAATATATTATTTACAGTAAATATCCAGGCATAAAACATCGTGATAACAAGTTCTAAAATTGTTATCGGTTATATAATATCTAAACCTTTTCAACTACTGCACAAAATAAGGAAATGTTCAAACCAATCGCTACCTTGTCACACCAAAAGTAATTATATGTATTATACCATTTTTCTATATTCTAGCAAGAATTAACCTTCAAAACACAAAATAATTGGAACCAGCTATGTCGATTCCGATAGTGAAACTTTAGACAAAAACCAACTAATAAAATTCCTAGCAATCAAATACTTTGTTACCTGCTGACACGATAGGTCAGCACAGTTATCAGCGAGGTTGTTCTGTAATCAGGATACATGATTTACCTTAACGTTGAACCATACAAATTCAGCAAGATTGATGAATAAAATTTAGGGGAAGCTGAAGATGGAAAATGGTAAGAGAAAAATAATGTGCAAATGGAAATAAGCATAATAAATTGTGATGTTAAAACACTTCACTTTGTCTAGAAAAGTGCAAATAAATTGAAAAATGCTTGAAACTTCATAAGCAGCCTAAGCCTGCAAAGCTTAAGCTATTCTATTTCCACTTTTTTAGGCACTTGGCCCTATATGAGAAGTAAATAGATGAAGGTGGGATAAGTAACTAATCAATACTCACGCCAAATTCCATGATGAGGGCGTCAATTATACTTCCAATGACCGTAATGAAATCGAATGTATTCCACGGGTCTTTGAAAAAATTCTGCAAATATACGAAACGTTAGCAACACCGCAGTCTCGTTTGAGTAAGTTTATGTTTACATGGAAAATCACATGAAATCATGAACTAGAATACTGAATGAATAATAACAGAAGAATACACAATAAAAACTGAAGAATCTCTTAATTTTTTGCCATGTTAACGTAGCGAGCTAAAAGGCTAGCTAAATATTTGAGGTTACAAACGTACACTTTCTATGTTTTTTTACATTTGTTTATATTTAAGGATAATCTGAATAAGGATAGGACATAAGGATCTCTCTGTCAACAAATATTACACAATTACCTAGTTGCTAAAGTAAATAATATCTAATTTAAGTCAACTGTTTTTATTAAAAATTTAAATGTGACATTGTGAATCATCTAACAACCCCTAGGTTGTAATATGAAATAAAAAAAGCTGCATATCTTGTCATTGCTATCATAAAAATCAAATATAAAAAGTCAAACCATTTGTATGCATATTCAAGTCTGTACTGAATATTAAAACATTCTAATCTAAAAATACTGTCGGTGTCGGACCCATTACACACAGCCAAACGCAAAAAATATATTTAGATATGTGTAAAGGATAGTATACCGCCAACCATAGTAGTTATAAAAACTATTTTAATGAGGTACAAAATCTGCTTACCGTACATCCGAAGGCAATGAGCTTGAGTACGGTCTCGAGAAGAAAGAAGAACGTAAAGACGAGGTTCATGAACGTTAACGTGTCCATGAGAAGCAGCGGGGCCTCGTGGAACTACCGCAAACATACACCAACACTCCCTTTAGTTGTGGCACTTGTTAATATACTATACAATCTTGTTGAAAGTCGGAGACCATAAATATGTCCGTGAATTGTACACTACTGTAATACTATGTGCATTGATAATAATAACCATGCTTCAGCAGGTAAATTATGTTGCTGTCTAAAGAAGAAATAATATTATGGTGTTCGACTTTGCCACTAAGTACCTATTCTCTAAGAAAGTATATCAAATAACTTTCTGCTAAGTAATAAAACTTTCAAATAACTCTATTCCAAAAAATCATCATGTAAAAGTGAGTATGACGTTTGTGTGAGTGTATATTTTCTGTTTTTTTGTCGTTATGAGCCGATATTTTTTATTGAAACAATCATTTGTGTGAGAATGTCTTTAGTACGACTTGAGTGGTTGTGCTTTGTGCTCACATGCAAATCCCTTAACCATGCAAGGTCAAATCACAGTTAACATCTCATCAGCTTCAACAACTTCGACGAAAGTTTCATAATTACCTTGGTTTCCGACTGTGATGACGCGGCCTGTTTTCCAATTTCTGTGAACACTTACCACTTTCACGGAAATTTTAAGTTATTCTAAGAAACATATAACACTTATTAAAATAAGTAAAACACTTCTGTGCAACCAGCAACTAATGTTAAATTAACTTATCAGTACAAAAAAAAGCCAAAATATTCTTCAGTATATGTACGAGATTACTAGTTTTAACTGTGACATTTTTGTAGTAGCTGACTGCACAGACAAGGCACGAACAAGTGCCGCATGCAGCTGAAGAAGGAAGCCATGCCAACAATTATTTAGCAGTTTTTAGTTTGGCACAAACATCCCCCGAACGAAACAGAGAGAAGTCAGGAACCTACTGAGTCTTGGGAAAGTTTTGGATGGGGGAGGCAATTGCTTAGCGGAACATTATCCCAGACAGTAAATTAAGCATTTCTAAGCGTCTCTCAAACAGAAAGAGTACATTTGTACCTAAATATTAGGTATGTCTACATTTTTATGTTTTCTATATTTCAACTTTTTCGACATTAAAGTTTATTTGTTACTGTGTTACAAATTAGTGTACTTACTTTGACACCATAAGCGATGATTTTCAACACCGTTTCCACAGAAAACATTCCAGTAAACCCCATATTCGAATACTTGAGGATATCCGCGTAGAGGTCATTTTGATTATAGTACTGCCATTTTGTGAAGATGTGCCGGGCGTGGGCAAACCCAAGGCAATGAAAATAGATAATGTTATTTTTACAACAACATGTAAGGTGGAAATAATAACGTTTAATTGTGAAGTAGGTACATAAGCTGCAGAATTTGGTCGAAAACTCTGACATTCATATACAGATTTAGATATTTGATAGAATAGAGTAAGTAAGTATAATAAAGGAAATAAGACAGGGTTCGATTACTTGCTTGGAGGGGATATGTGCTGTTAAAATAAGAAAATCATAATAAACATGGATACAGATTGAACAAAAAATACATATGATCACAAGTGAATCGTAGTTAATGTCCCAGTAGGTAATGCGTACTGTATTTAAAAATAAAATTAAAGAAAATAAACTGCTTTTAAGAAATATTTTCATCTGCGGCTCTAGCGCGTTCCTGCAATATTCCAACGAAATAAAAAATGGTTATAAAAAAATAGCTGCTTTGCAACTAAACATAATTTTCACGCCTCGGGACGGCATGCAGGACCACTGACGTCCAGAAAAGAAACTCGAAAGTCTTATTTAGTAGTACATGCAACACGAACAACATTTATGGCTCATGCCTTGTCTGATAATTCTTTATATCCTGGTAATTGTGCATATCAAGCACGGAAAACTCATTGAGAAATATTTTGTGTTTCATGTGCCGTGGTTTCATATGTGCGAAGGATCAAGGTACACCGTGCAACACTGATACAAACATATAAATGAAAATGGCAAGCAAGGAGTCACGATAGGATCACTTAACAGAAGAGGATATATACCACAAATAATATAATATGGCGCAACACGATACATTATACTCTTCTCAGGAATAGGCTCACAGTTATCAAATACGGCGCATTCCATAGGTATTTCAATTTATCCCTTAACATGTATTTGTGAGTGAATGTGTGTGTAGTGTGTAACGGTTTATGAGATATTTTTATTATTCTATAGGCAGTACTGAGAAGCCAATTTCCCTGGAAAATTCTTTTTTGTGTGTTTATTTGTTAAGATTACAACTTGCAAATGACTATTTGGTGCTTATAAATAATGGACGGACTTACAACATATAATTACTTCATACTCCTACTAGAGAAGGACCGTTACTTTATTTGAATACCTTGTCTCTCTAGTAAGGTTTAGTTTTCAAAGGTGCTTTGTGATTCAAGGACTTCATTAGCTATTTCTAAATCAGAGTGCCTTGTGAACATGGGCTAAGCTGTCTTATCCAATCTACCGATTCATTACTGTGTTATTAAATCTACTTGACACATTTATTGTGCACCTTTGTTTTGATATGATTATCTTTTAATAATGTATCTTTAAAAAAGTTTCCCTAATATGGCTTAGGTAATACTGAAATCGGGCTCATAACTGGTTAAGATTTTCAATAAGTATGATTTGAAGAAGTTCGGTATTTTAGGGCCCTTTAAACACATGTGATCGTCCTTTATATGTTACACTCAGCCAGCGAGAAAGTATGTGAGGCAATGCCAACATCAACTAACTTCATTAGGACACCTCTTATGACTTTAAATCTTGTTCTATTTTCGTACTTTGGCTGCTTCCATTCTAGAGATAAGTTTGTATAAAGATAAGATTCACTGTGTTTTCAAGGGTCTTGTTACAAAACACCCTTAAAATACTCCATAAACGCAATCAATAGTCCGTGGTAAAGTTTTTCCCTTGTAAAGTCAACCACAGACAATTAATACGACGTTTATGGAGTGCCTTAAGGAATCGTGTTTTTACAAATAAGACCGTGAATTGATAGTTGGATTTGACATTTTGACGCCACCAGCTGAGTATAACCGTAGCGGTAGTAGGTTTTCTTGACACTTAACTAAGACCGTAGATTTGGGAAACTCACCTTCATCATGAGCAGTAGTGTATTGAGAACAATTAGGGTCATGATGAAGTACTCGAAGGGCGTGGAGACAACTATCCTCCACACTTTGTACTTAAAACTCGTCCGTTTACTCGGCATATACCTCTCGAGAGGTCGCGCCTCTATCGTGAAATCTATGCACGATTTCTGAAAGGGAATAGAAAACAATGTTAGTGCGTAGTAACGGCTGCTTATCAACATTTCTGCTTTGTACATGCTCAAACGTAACTCTAATGTGCCGAAACAAAAGTTATGAGCCAAGAGTAGAACAAATATATATGTTTGGATATTGTTTAGGCTATCCTTAAATTTATCGTGGCTATGATAAATCGTTTCAAGGTTTTCCAAAAAAATATAGATTGTTCAATAAATAAAAGTATGTCACAAAGTTTTTACTTTTTAATATAATTAGACAGGAGTGTATTTTTACGGAATAAAAACTAATTAATTCTTAATTGCTTAATTCGGAATTAAGCTAATAATGTGTAGTTCTTACGACAGTTTTAGTTTAATAAATTTGTTTTTGACAACCGCGTTACGTGAAATTTTGGCTAGCATGAGAGTTTAGTATACTGTGAATTTACCTGATTCTTATCAATTTCACCGTCTTGCAGCTCCGCCTCGCCTTGCTCTTGGAACGTGATAATAATCAGAGCCACGAATATGTTAACAAAGAAGAACGGAAACACTACAAAGTAAACTATGTAAAATATGGACATTTCTATTCGAAAGTTTTGTATGGGTCCTCTGTCCTCATAGGTGGCAGCCATCGAGTTTTGTAACACTCTGGAAAGAAATATTTCATTTTAAAGTAATAAAATACTAGTAAAAAATGGTACATTACTGCAGCGGCCAGCAAAAGAGACATTGATGGACGAACGTGTAAATGTGGGACGAGGCGAAGCCGAGGCACACATACGTAAAGTATGGTTTATGTGAAGCTAGTGCACTGGGGCGCCAGGTTTATAGACAAGCCACCGCTGGCTTGGCTCGTGTTGTTTAGATGAAGCCAGTCAGCCTGCATCTTGTCGCAGAAATTTTAAACAAAAACAAACACACATGGCTGGCGCGGGGGTTGAGAGATTATCGGGCGGCGGTCACTGGCTTGAAAAATAGACGGGCGCTCTATTCTCGCCAGCGCTGTCAGCCAGCGCTAGCTTGGCATGAAAAACTGTTTATACGAGGCCAATACCAAGACCGTGCTGGCTGCCAGTGATGGCTTCGTATAAACAAGGCTCCAGTCCATCAACGCCTAGTTGTGGCCAAGGTTGGTCTTTTCTCAAATAGTGCGCGGAAATAAAAAATAACTTTTACTTTTCAAAATCAATAGCGAACAACAATATTTTTTCCCGAGTTATAGCGTTCATTTGTTTTTTTTTTGTTTCAATGAACAGTTTTCTATTTGCAAGCCAGTTCGAAATTTAAATAAAACCTTTGATAACTTACCTCCCTGGTTGCTATGTTTCGGAGTAAAAGATCGTTCCATTTTTAAATTACATGACAGATACGAGTTTACTATGTAATTTATTTGGCCGCTAAAACGTGGATTTTCATACAACTTTTGCCGGCCGCTGGTCGCATGTATTTGGGCAGTACAGCAATTTCGATTTATCTCGAAGGAGATTGCCAAAATAATGCTTAAATTTCCAAGAATGTTCAAACATTTCCTCAAGGAAAAAACTTTATTGACTTAAATCATTAAATAAATGATGCAAGAATAACCCCAAGTTAAATTCTATGTTACGAGTAGTAAGACGCTTTACGCCAATAAACTGCGCCGCAGTTTGGCGAAACTTGTAAAAAAAAATGTAAAGGTCTTTATTAATTAAATAAATAATAAAAAAACTTCCGCTCAATGGACAACAACAATTGACAATTGTGGAGTAACGATAAGTATAAAGAGTTATAGATAGATTCATTTCACAAAATATGACCTTATTGACAAGGATGTTGGAACGAAAAAGAACGAATTAACGATAGAAGTGTTTATAAGGAAATATTACGCCTGACCTGTAACTCCAGCGCTTTAACAACTGAGTAACCGACCTTGCCAGTCTGTGATGTAAATGTTATTTTTCGTCGGCTTGTCAAACCAAACTTATTGTGGTGTGTGGTACTAAATAGAAACGCACCTACTATTTATATTTAAGTTAATTCTGCTTTTTCTTAGGGCGCTTATACACGGGCGGCACGTGTGTCAATTGCAGCCGTCGACGCGCCGAAGGCAGCTGTCGACGCGCTGACGCAGATATTCGACGCTGACATGTCGGCGACTGCCGTCGACGATTGTTGACGGCTGCAGTGGGCACACGTGCCGCCCTTGTATAAGCGCCCTTAGATTTAAACAAAATTTTGATAAACATCGTTAAAATACAGAAAACAGTAATGTCTATAAACTTGTTTGTTCCTAGATCACTCATTCAGCTATTATCAATTCCTTGACTTGAAAAATAGCTTCTTTACACACAGGGAAAAGCTGAATGAAATATAAATGGAGGTGGAGAACACTTACACACACCTAATAGTTTTTGAGATTACTTACTGAGGCCACCCCTCTCCGGTCTGCACAGCGAACAGCGTAAGCATGGCGACGGCAACGTTGTCGTAATGGAAGTTTTGCGTCTCCCACGCGCGCTTGCTCACTTTCGGTAGCAGACTGTTGCTCTCGTACACGAAATACGACCCTCTGTAGGTAGATAATAAAGTTAAATTTCTTGCAATAACTTCCACATAAGTCATCGGTCTTATGAAACTACGATACGAAGTCAAAAAGTATGAAGTCAAGGAATACTTTGTAAATTGTTATTGTTGATAAACATGTCATTGGAAGTTCATGTAACACCTTTGCAAAAATTCTGGATAGACTCGAGCGTTTATTTAGATTAGATTAATGGTATGGCAATACTTTTGTGCTGTAGCGAAATTTCTCCGGATGGATCGTGACTATGTAAGAGACAAAAAATAACGAAAAATACTCACTGGCAGTCTTCAAATGTGTTCTTACTGATATCGTTGCAGAAAAAAAATTTACCATTAAAAAGTTGCACTGCTATTACAGCGAATATGAATTGAAACAATATGTACACTATGAGAATGTTAATGACGTTTTTCAACGAGTTCACGACACAGTCAAACACTGCTTTTAACTTTGGAACACGTTTTATAGTTTTCAATGGTCTGAGCACTCTTAACACTCGTAACGACTTGATCGTGGACAAGTTCTGCCCCGCGCCCTTTTTGACGCCCCTGAAACAAAAAGAGACACATTAGACCAGCTAGCTTTCATAACCCCTTGTGTAACTAATTTATGAGGAGAATTTTAATATAACCCATATACGTCTCACTGCAGGGCACAGGCCTTCTCTCAAAAATAGAGTATGGGCTTAATTACCATGCGTGCCCACCGCGGATTAGCAATTTCAAACACCGAGTTATGTGAACACCTCAGACACTCAGGTTTCTTCACGAGGGTTTCGTTCACCGTTAGCGATTGGTATTGCTACTACAACTTCACCAATGTACGTAATTTAGAAAACAAAGTCACCGCGGCGAATCATCATCATCATTAAAGAAATACTCCACTTCTGGGCAATGATATATTGCCCAAATGACATATTGTAATACGTACTAGGCATTTCAATTTTTTTGTGGCAAAATCGTGACTGCAGGATACCGATGAAAACAGACTCGTTGATTCCACTCTTTTTGTTGATTCCCTTCTCTTCGTCGCATATTGCCAGTGAAGATTTCATTAGCCCATATTACTTTTATAGAGATACCAGGTTCTCTTTCTACGCACTTTGTGAACCAGAGTGGCCAAGTGTAGTTCTCTTCGAGCTTTCATTTTAAGCCTTCTCCTCTCGTTTAAGAATGGTGTAACATGACCCCACCTTGACACGTCAAAACAAAACCTAGCACACGCAATATGAACGCGCTGGATAGCTCTTTCCGTTTTCGTGAATATCCGAGGACCATACACCACGTCACCAAAGTTTAGCAGCGATACGACTAAACTTTCTAATAATTCGGTTTTTCTTCCTGTAAGGTAGCGCTTTATATTATTTAAAACCTTGAGCCTAAAAATGCACTGAATATTTTGGCATCAACATCTATTCAAGTGGACCTACTTCAATAGAACGCCGAAGAAAATACAACGAACATGCAACTGATGGATGCTGAGCTCATAGAACATGTTGTTGCAAAAATTCTCAACATCCATCAGTAGCACGTTCGTTGTCTTGGTCGTTCTATTGAAGTAGGTCCCATTGTAACATTTGATACTGGATGGCGTTTTTACTTCTATTCAAACTTAGACCTAAAACTCGTACCGTCATGGCAAACGCTTGTCATAGACTGATTGACTTGTTAGATTAGACTTTATTGTACACACCCGAAAACAAAGTACATTAAAAGGCTTACATGTCTAAGTTTTGCCGTTTGTTATCCAACTGGCTGCAACTTTTGCAACTTGGGATTTCTTCTCTACTAGGAATCTTATTGCCTTTTCGATCAAATTCCGAAGTCTAAGAGATTTGTCCCTGTTTCTGTGGTGAGTTTTCGGCTTTATAATATTATTCCTTATGTGATGTCATCTTAAATGTTTCGTAAATATTATACCCGTATGAATTGAATTGAGATATAAGCTTTAACTCACCCGATCTCGAAGCCGAAGCTGACGAGGGCGCAGATGACGACGGCGGCGTCCATGATGTTCCACAGGTCACGCAAATACGCGCCCGGGTGGAACAGCACGCCCAAATCCACGATCTTCAGCAGCATCTCCACGGTGAACACGCCCGTGAACGCGTAGTCGAAACAGTTCAGGATATTGTTCCTGGAAACGTTAGGAATGTTGCGTTGGTCTGAACATGTGGAGAGGATGAAGAACGAAAGATTGACGGAACAAATATATCTAGCGAATGTCGATGGAAGGGATGTCCCAGGCGGACATATTTCGACCAAATAGGGGATGTAGCAAAGGGCAAGATAAACAGTACCCCAAACCGGCGTGCGTGCATGCAGTGACTAATGAATGTTTTGTGATCTGAAAGTGATCTGTCAGGATCGTGGCAGGTGGCAGTCCCATCTGCCTACCCCTCTGGGATACAGGCGTGAGTTTATGTATGTATGTACGTAAACGTTAGGTTGTTAGACTTTCACTGTAGCCTTCTGAATACATCGATTGGAGTGACCGTATTGCATTTAGTCGACGTAGTAAACATAATAAAATGTTTGCTTGAGCAGCGAACGATTCTATTATTTATTTATTTTAGGGTAGCTACAGATTCTTGTTATGTGTCCCAAGTGGTAGAGGCCGGCTACTCAAACTCACGCTGCAGGGACAATCTAGAGTGAACAAATAAGGATGCCCTTTAATTTCCTCCTGATTTGTAATGTGTATAGGAAGCAGGGGAAATTTCCTAATTCGTTCCCTAGGCTGGGTGGTAGAGAAAGTGTTTGGCTCCTACGTAATTAATTACGTAATGCATTGATCCACTTCTAAAAGTTATTTTCAGCGGCATACGAGATTTAAGAGGGAGAGGCGTTGACAGACACGTAACGCTATGCTCGGTTGTTATCGTGAAATCGACCCGGACTACCAAAAAAAATAGGCACATCAAATAGGAAATTTTACTGAAGTAAGGATTTTGTAAGAACTGTTGTAAGAACTGTTATTATTACAAAATTCTTACTTCAGTAAAATTTCCTATCTGATGTGCCTATTCTTGGGCCGAACGGGACCTCCGTACGACAGATTGAACGGGTTTATTGAAATTGGATGTCACTTACCTAGGGCTGTCTTCCTTCACTGGATCCTCAGCTGCTAGCGCCGCAGAACTCAAACATATCACTACCATGATAAAAAAATCAAAATATCTTAAATTTACAACCCAGTGTGCGCCTCGCCTAATTCTGTGAAACAAAATAAAACCACATAAGAAAGTTAGGATGGAAAGAAACCTACAAAGTTAAAAAACATATTAAATAGACGATTTGACTTAAAGATTTCAGTTCTGGAATCGCCTTTTGATTTCAAATTGTTGGAATAGTGTCCTGCAAAACGGATTTTACTGTTAAAGTGATTTTTTTTAAAGTTAGAGTTAATCCTGAGTGTACTGGACTGCAAAAGCAACGAAGGGTTATTAGGATTATATTTTTAGTCAATGTGTATATTACTTCATCGTCGTGGCATCATCGACGTCAATAAGATCCTGACACGCTTTAAAATCTTTTGGTACAATAGATACGATTATTCCTCGTTTGGTAGTGATTCTTCTTGTGGGTATCTGAATAGCAATCGAGGGACAAAACAGAAAGTAATATTTTATATATTATAATATAATATAATATTAATATTAACCGCGAAATAGTCCATGTCTTGTCAGGAAACGAGCTTTTTAATTTTTTATTAAAAAATAAGTTGTATCACTTGTAGGTATGATGCAGTACTAATTGTTTAGCAAAATATCTGTTGGTAAATAAAATGTTCTTACGGATTTGTAGGTGACAAAATGAACATGCACGAATATGGCAGCATTGGTTTTGGTCCGTCTGTTATCTCTTCGTCTTCACCTTTTTTGGCCTC
Source organism: Yponomeuta evonymella (assembly GCA_963969515.1). Taxonomy (NCBI): domain Eukaryota; kingdom Metazoa; phylum Arthropoda; class Insecta; order Lepidoptera; family Yponomeutidae; genus Yponomeuta; species Yponomeuta evonymella. The sequence goes on from OZ018347.1 coordinate 4,893,150, forward strand.
TTCTTTCTTCTTGTTCTGAAAAACAATTACAATAATGAGATCAATCTGGACCTGAGAAGTATAACCCTCGTCACACTGCCTTACTAGATTGCAACATTTAATTTATCGGTTGTAATTTTTTTATTACCTGTGTACGATTTTTACAGGGGTGAATCGATGCCAGTGATTTTAAAATAAAACGATTCCTCAACATATTGATAGAAACAGTATACGTAGAAACATAAACGTTGCAAACTACAATATTGTAGTGAGAGAAGGGCCTTGGACCATACTCCGATATGTGGTATCTGGAATCAGAGCACAGCCCACCTTCTAGATACCGTCGGTACCTGATTTCATTGGTAACGAAATGTACAGGGTGACATCGAATTCGTTAGCAACATTTTTAAAGGACGTTCGGAGTATGACTTAACAGAAAGGCATTTTAGGAAATTAAACGATTAAATCATAAGTTAACAGATGAACAAAATAGGATTAAACAATATTAATAAAAGAAATTGCAATTACTTCGGGATGCAAGACCCATATTAACAAAAACAAAAAACGACAGACAAAGACAAAACACATAGCAGAAAAAACACGTACTCGTAATACACGCTACAGTTCAGTTACTCTAAGAATGTCGATGACGTTAATGATATTGTTTATAATTTTAAATCAGCACAGTTTTATTATTCTTTCACTTATTTACGTAGAATAAACGACTCTCCGGTAAACGATTATTTATAAAAGTAAAGAAAACACTTTAACGCGAGATGATTTCTATGGCTTGGGCTTAGGATTTACAGTTCCAAGCCAAACATTAGAAAGCACAAAAAATCCAACAATTTTATATAATTATTATTGTTGGTCACAATCACACGATCTTTCCCATAAATTATTACTAACGATTTCCAATTCACCCAGTAATGGCTGACCATACCCACCCAATTAATTTTCTGTCAAGATATTGGCAATGCATTAACATAACAATTTTGTCTAGCATACCACATTACAACTAGGCACTGGACATATGAACGCTCAAATGCTTAAAAAACAATTAATACTTTTGAAGCGTAAATGCTACTTTTAATTTAGCCATTTGACTAATCAGTAGGTAAATAAGAAATAATCCAGCCTAGTTATTAATAAAAATATCATCTAATTTGAGTAAATAAGTAGAATAATATGTGATAATATCTTCAAATATTTTAGTTATAGTTATAATTATACCTAAGACTAACATACAAAACAATCTTTCAAGAAGGTTAAATCGAGCAATGATCATGCCAAGAATAAAGGTGGACAATGAAATGGTAAAGCCAAAACAAGTAGTCTGGTTATGAAGATGATCTGATGTAATAAGTTCAATTACGTATGAATTTCAATTCAAATAATGTAAGAATCTATTCAAAGCGTATTTAAAAGGATAGGTAGGTATTTTCTAAATGTTTAAGTTATTTAGATTCGAGTACTTACTCATTTTTGGTTAAGGATATTGTATTATCAAAGTTATAGCCTGTCTATAAATCTATTTCATAACATCTAGGTACACCTATCAAGAAACGCAACATCTGGCAGTTCAAAGCAACATTAAAGACCAAATACGAAACATTAAGATCGGATCTTAAAATATTGTTGATTTATGATTTGTGAGAGCCGTAAAAAGTGTCAACGTAAAAATTACCGTGCAAATTTCAATTTCATGCGAGGAGACGGTCACAACATGAGGCGGAGGGAATAGAAGGGTGATTGGCCTATATAAAAGTTAGTCATCGGAGCCAACAGAGTTAAAATTCAATATTTTACACAATACTTTGCTTATTGTCTTCATTCTCTGTTCAATGTTTTTTAATAACCAATCTTTCAATAAGAATCTCAAAGTTTGCACGACATGGATCTATTTCTTTAGCAAGTTTGAACTAGATCCACGTTGAACACTGAGCGATCACGAAGTTCTATCGCTCCGGTGACCGAAGAAGAGATATGATAACATCAACAATATTTTAAACAACCGCCACACGACCAAGCACAGTGACCACCACCGATGCCCGTTTACCTTCCTGCTGGTGGGAGACGAGGGGCTTAGGTCACCCCGTGGCGGGCTGCCGTCCACCGCATGTAACGCCCCCATCTCTTTCTCCAACTCCTAGTCCGTCGGAACAGAGGTAGCCGTGTGAAGTCACTCGCTCAAACCGACCATTCCATTTTAGAAGTCCCAGCCAAATGATACGAAGTTCACACTAGTATTATCTAGTTAGAATTCGGGTTTGGAGCTTCAACTACATTTATGTACAAGGTTTAGTCAGAAGGTTGATAAATCTTCAAAGGGACCTCCTACGTGGAATGGATAGAGAGTAAAATTTCGAATTGACAATACAAGATGGAAACATAAGTACAAAAAAGATCACGGATGCTCGTGGACAAATTGCTGAGCATGCTATGAACTTTGACAGAGTGATGCTAGTCGAGTTAAGGTTCAAAGCGCCAAGTGGATGGATACACATTCATACGTATCTTTGTTAGAACACTCTCTCGAACTTACTTGAAGCTGTTTTTCTTTGTCCTCCTCGACTTGTTCCTCCTCCGCCGCTGTCAATTCCTGGAATGACAGAAACGGCAACATGTACCTACACGAGAAGCAGGCGTCAGATTTACAAAGTCGACATTGACACTTCTGTACAGTACGCAGTATCTTATTACAATCACATAGGTAGTTAATATTTAAATGGCAGCAGTTTTATTCAGACGAGTAAGTTTCTTACTGTAATTGAATATTTTGCATTTCTAACCCCTGGTTTCCCGTACGCTAACAACGTGTAAATTGGCTGTTAGCAGCTATCAGATGGGCAAGTGCATATAGAAAGAACTGACAAGCGTCAATATTCTGTTACCAGCTTGTTAACGTGCGGGAAACCGGATATTGGTCCTTGTCACACTAGGTACACTTCGTTTTACTCAAACAAAATTCCTCATAGTGACGTTCACGTCGCGAACAGACCACACTTACACTACAGTACAAAATTTAATCTTGTTCGAGTTTTCATTAGTGTACGCAAGTATAAATTTAAGTATCTCCAGACAAGAAACCTACTCAGTCCCGATGACCAATGGAGCACACAACACAACTCACCTGCGCATTAGCCAAATTGTCGACAGCGATAGCGAGGAACACGTTTAGCAGCGTGTAGTTCCCGAACAGCACCAGAATGACGAAGTACAGTGAGTAGATCATGCCCTTCTGTATGCCGCCTTGTGACTGGATGCCATCGTACATGACCTCGTTCCAATCTTCGCCTGTTAAGATCTGCGAATAAAGTAAAGAGGTAAATTAAAAGTTTCGCTTGCCTCAATCATGTGCGAAACATATGAAATGAACCCGCGCTATGTATTTACGCCATCTGATTCTTTATAAGCAGCCTATTGGAGATATTCCACGTTAAGGTACAGGCCTTCTCTCAGAGAGAGGTAGTATGGGCATACCCACCACGGACTTCTGCATCTGATCCTTCGATTAGCAATTATTCAAAGCCGATCGCGACAAAACGTCGTATGCTCGCAGAACTATATGGAGCATTACTGAGGGTGGCTCTTAACAAAAACATGTCTTAAACCTAACTTATAACCAAACTTTTTTAAATGAATTCACTGTGCTTTCTTCTCTCTATCTTTTAAATAAGTGCAATTGTTAAAAGGCTAGCTAGGTCCCACCACCACACCATTCATCAGCACATATCACACTACTTAAATAGTTTAAACTTGCCCTCAATCTCCCTTCATACAAAATATTGCCATTTGTCTTGAGTATGTCTTACCTGGAAGACAGTGAGCAGCGCGATGGGAAACGTGTTGAAGTTGGTGGGCGGCGTGCCCTCCTCGAAGTTGAACTGGCCGCCGAAAAGCTGCATGCCAAGCAGTGCGAAGATAAGGATGAACAGGAACAAGAGGAACAGCAGCGAGATGATGGACCGCATGGAGTTCAGCAGCGAGATCACCAGGTTGCGCAGCGAGGACCAGTACTTTGTCACCTGGGGGCAAAGCAGAAAGACGATTTGGCCAACTGGTGTTGCTCCGTGCTTGAGAACTTTATTCGTAAGTCAGGATGGGGAATTATGAGTACTCTGAAGTAAAATTCTTGACTTAATTCTAAAGCCTGGCGTCGCCTACAGCAGAAACGCCTCGAATCCAAGCGAGTCCCATTTATTCCTAGTACTTCCATCTCTGAAGAAACGAATCGAATTGTTTATTTATCGCTCTTCATCAAATTAGGCCGTTTTTGCGACGTGGACAGCTCGGAGATGAAGATATGTATTTATTTCAAATACTTTTTAATAAAGAAGAAGAGAATAAAAGAAAAATCGTGTTCCAAAATACTGGTAACACAACATAAATATTTTTATTTAAACAAAGATTTTTAAAACGATACATAAATACGTTGGCGCTTCCGCTTGTCCGCGTCGACTGAGGCGCGCCGAGTTGAATCGAATCGCATCGGCGAAGAAATTCGCGCGGTCGATTCAATTCGGCGTACCGCAGCTCGTCGCTAATAGACGCCGTTTCATAGTAAATATATAGGAGGCGACTTGGCTCGGCGAGCCTAGTGGACACGACCCTTAACACAGAATCCATTTTATCGTTTCGTTGTTGCTGTTCAGAATAGTGCACCTCGAATTTTATTATCTATTGTGTATTGGAATGATTGCTTCCACACCGTGATATGTAACGGAGGAGTCATCACGGGGTGGGTTCATATGCCACCTTACAATGTAGTTGTGAAAATTGCGAAAACGTTGCCAAACACCCATTGGTACGATTGGGCTTGGAAAAGTTTTTGGGGAAGTGAAGCGAAAAATACACTCACTTTGAATATCCTCAGCAACCGCAGCGCTCTCAATACAGAGAGGCCGAAAGAGCCTCCTTTGACCGAGGACCAGACGACCTCAAAGATCGATCCACTGATGACCACGCAGTCGAACCGGTTGAACGCCGATTCGAAGTAAATGCGCGGGCCCAGCGCGTACATCTTCACAAACATCTCCAACATAAACAGGCCCAGGAACACGTATTCGGCGTAGTCTGAAAATAAAATAATGTTATTAGTGAGTTACCACTATGAACGAAATCCTAGTCGCCGGCGTCTCGCTTCATTGAGGGAATATCAGACTTATTTATAAGAACACGACTTCCTAAAACACTCCTCAGAAGCAGTTTAAAAAGAAAAAATGTCAACACTTTAAAATTAAATTCATCCGCAAAAAGCTTCGTCAACCGTAAAATTCGAAAATTACGACGATGATAAAATTATTACGATATTCGGGGTAAAATTGCAATGAATCAGGAATATGAAACGAAATAGTTTGTAAGCCTATACCATTTCGAAATTGGCGCTACTATAATATGAGTTCGTGTTCAGTGGAGAAAACTAAAATTCAGCTGGCAAAATGGCAAACGCAACTTACACAAAAACGCGGTGAGCCACTTCGGCTGCTTGTAATGTTCCACGGCCACACAGATGGTGTTGAACAACACGAGCACAATGACGAACCAGTAGAACCACTGCGTCTTCACCGTATGCCGGATCCAGAAACGGAACCGCTTCTCCGCTCGCCAGAAATCCGCGCATTTGCCCACTGAACGCGCTTTGCTCTTGAGGAAGCCTGTTGGCGGTGGAAAAGTTAGCTTCGCGGAAATGACTGAAGATGATTCGCCTATGTTAAAGCTCTTCTTACTTGGAGCATGCTGTCTCGCTCGCACAATGTAGCATTTTTTGTGATTGGAATGAAATGAGTGTATTTTTGATGAATGTGGTCTGATGTATAATTGAATTGCGGATACTCAAAGCATATTTTTCTTATCGTGTACAAAATTTTTGATTGAGAAAATTTGATTCCAAATATTTATAATTTTGGAAATAACTTTTCCTTATTAAAAAATTATACGCATTTTAAAAATTATAGGTATTTAAGAAAACAAAAATATATTTTAATTGTCTGTAGTTTCATTATGCATCAAACCCTCAGACTGTGGTGATCAAAAATGTTTACTCATTTTATTACAATAATTAAAAATGTTAAATTGTGTGACTGAGACATTATGCTTCACGTAAGAACAGCCTTAAGCTAAGTAGGTACTAACGGGTAACGGGTTTAATGTTGCTTGAATCTATGGGTCAAAGTGGTTTTGCAGAAATTTTGAAGAAAGTGAAGTATACTTCAATTTGTTGTGAGACTAACGAAACACAAAATAGCTCTTTCACAATAAATCGCTTAATGTTACATCACTGCTTGATATGAAAGAAAACTAGTGCTGTTAACCTTATTTTTGCCCAATGTTTCGGTAACCGTAAATCCAAAGCACTATTAGAGCCGTCACATACTTGTGAGTTCGTTGACGTTCTGGGTATTTTTGGGTTTTGCTTTTTACTTAGTGTGAATGTATCTGAGGATGCTAACTATGCTCACTCTCTATCTCAACTGAATATTCTAGTTTAATTGGAGGTGTGATTAGCCGCCATCACCAACAAGTTGAAATGTTCCATAAGAAAATATTCTTTTCTCTTGCATTAAAACTGCAGTAAAAAGCAAAATCAAAAAATATAAACCATCGCTGAAAGGTTTAACAAATTATTCCATTCATGTACGCAACAGTTTACAGTCCACTTTTAGCTCTAAAGTTAAATTAGCTGTCTACACTACACAATTATTTATTTAGCTCTGTTTATTTAACTAAGCATTATTTTTATTGATTCTTCGTATTGGGTACCATACAGAGTGGAAATACATTCCAGTTTCTTTTTTCGATGGCAACCTCCACCCTGCATAGTGAACTCCGATGGGGGAAATTGGATACGTCCTGCAATCCAAGACGGGGTTCTCGAATACAAGCTTAATGATGGCCCCTTGGGACCTAATAAATCTCTGCAATACTTCAAGTTATAATTTTAGCGCGTTTCAGTAAGCGCATTTTATTGCCAATCTAAGTTAAAACGCTGCGGTGATGTACTTTTATAAGCGGGATAATTTTGATGGATAATAAAACATACATCATTAGAATATATTAAATTTTAAATGTAGTAAATGGAGGTGTCTCATTATCCGATTGATGTTTTAATCGTGAGTGCAAGTAAAATTTCAATGAAATAAATCAATAATCAAACACTGCTCACTGGCTAGGCAGAGGTCGAAAACTGTATTTTATATCGCAGTTTTATTATCCACTAGAACATAATTCCGCCAGAAAGAATCACTCGGGCTTATGCAAGGATTCTACTTAGCTAACATTAGGAAAGGGCGTGAGTCTAAGCTTTTGCGATAATGTTCCTAAATCTAATTTGTCTAAGCTATTCATCTACGTAAAACATGACAGTTACATTCTACCAGCGCGGCACGCTTGACCCCATACCTTTTTTCTTTGTCACTGTAACCAATTAACACACAAATAAAGTACAACGTACGCTACGAATGGGTCGGGTACTATATACAGCCGGTTTTTTACGATTCTTCAAGCCATGTTATTAAAAAAAAGCGGCCATGTGCGAGTCGGACTCGAGGGTTCCGTACCATTATCTATACGACATTAGACACAAAGATCGAGAAAAAACGGCAAAAAATCACGTTTGTTGTATGGGAGCCCTCCTTAAATATTTATTTTACTTAAATTTTATTATTTATGTTTAAAGCGAATATAGAACTAAATATTCTGTGAGTATTTCAAGCGTCTACCTGTTGCCGTTATTAATAATGAGCAAAAAACGGCAAGAAAATTACGTTTCTTGTAGGGGCGCCCCCCTTAAATACGTATTTTATTCTATTCTTAGTATTTGTTGTTGCTGGCAACAGAAATACATCATCAATGAAAATTTCAACTGCCTAGCTATCATGCCATAGCATGAACCGCATGAGATACAGCCTGGTGACAGACAGACGGACAGTGAAGTCTTAGTAATAGGGTCCCGTTTGGCACCGTACGGTACAGAACCATAAGAATTGAATAAAAATGGCAGTTTTGTTTGTCTACACGTCGCGACATGCAGCATTCGTTTTATGAGAAGACCAAATTGAATAAATGTTAATTTTGTTTAAAAAATATTGTGTTAAAGACAATGAAAAGTGACAAACTACATAAACAAAAAAAGAAACGATTCCAAAACCACAAAGATTCCCATCAGTGCTTACAAAACGTGCTTACATTGACGGCTTTCACTTTGATAGTAGGTAGACAAGTAAAATAGAAGAGTGATAAAGTGACAATTTACGCACTACAAGTGCGTCAAGTACGCCACTATTAAAGTGTAAATAATTGTGGCAAAAGATTTTATAATCAAAAGCTAAACTTTTAACGCCAAGGAGGAATACAAAGAGTACGTCTACAGACATGACAATGAGCTAATTTAAACAAAACGCTGTTACGACAAGATATATTAGGGTATAGCGTAATTAGAGAGATAGGTATAAATCGACAGTGCAAGCTGATGTACTTCAAGAGGTTAATTAGATGAAAATAGACTCGATAATATGGTACCGACTAGGCTACCCGGGTCTTCATTGTATTTTTCACCAGTGAAACCTTCTCGTTTGCGTGATTGCCTTTAATTTGCCATCATCATTTTAGAATGAGTCTCGTCCTCCTATACCGTTGCAAGCGTCTGCGACAGGATAGGAGAACGAAATGCAATTTCTTTTAATGGACATTTATCCGTTGAAAGAAACTGCATCAACTGGGCTCGGCCGAAAGGGGCTAGAAGTTACCGCACAAAAGCGCGAGAAGTGGATTCTATGAACCCTGTGTCAGGGATAAAGGGCTCTAGGTCCCCTCTACGAGTCCTTGATAAGGGAAAAGATGACATTATCATCATCGTGTTCAATTGTTTTATTAAATTTATCAACGTCTACATTAACAATTTGTTTCTTTGAAGGGTAAAAAAGACTAGGTTTTGAGATTTTTTGTAGTTTTTTTTCCAAAACTATCAAGATCTTGCTTTAAATGGGCACCTATGTTTAACTTGTCTGTCTTTACCGAGTTCCATAAGCTACGTTGTTTGAGTCTGACGGTGAAGTAACGTAGATTTAAAGAGTACTGACCGTCGTCACCGCAATCTTCGTCTTGCTCCTCCTCCTCGGTGTCTGTGCTTTTACTTTTCCCGAGGTTTTTTAGCTTTTTCTTCGCCGCTGCTTTGCGTCGGGCTGGAATGAGTAATATGCATCAAAATTAAATTGAAGACAAGAAAAGACTCAAAGAAATAATAAAAAAAAAATTATATGGAACATTTTTTTGGCATGACATGTCTTAAAAATGCGTAATTTTCTCTGATATTTCGTCATCCTCAGCCCGTCGGTATCCACTGCTGGACAAGGGCCTCTTCATGCAAGCGCAAGCTTCTGCTTTGCTCTGATATTTATATTATTGAATTTATAAACTCGTTTCCTAATAAGAGTGTAGATACGTAAAATTTATTTAACAAGATAACTCAAATACTGATAAATGATTCATACACTGCGACGTCACAGTTTATACCCGAACGTTGGAGCGTTGTATGAAGCGTTATTGTACCACGTGACTAGAATATTTTTTCGACATGTTCACGAGAAACAAAAGTTTATCTGATCGTCATAACATATTGACAAATAGAAAAAAATACTCTCATCTTCAAAGAAACCGAGTGACGTTGTAAGCTACGGTCTGCTACGCCGTAGCCTACTACGTCGAAGGTCTACGAATTCTACTACTAATAAAATTCTAAATTCGCTTTTTGGTTTTAATGCAGTCAAGTGGGTTTGCTATGTGTATTTTTCTACTTATTGCTATGACTCACCTTCTATTATGTGCATCTTTTCTTCTTCTGTCGTCCTTTCTTCTGCTAATATTACTTCCTCTGCAAAGCAAAGAAAGAGTTACAGTTGCAAAACTTTAGCTGCGCCTATAACACTCAACGTAAGCTCTCAACAAAAATGACGTGACTCCCCAAGTGTTATTTAGAATAGATTAGAATTTTCGCATACCGAAATATTATGAAATAATAAATATTTCATTTAATTATTTTTTTAAATAATAATTTTACCTGATAAATCATTGCGATTAGACCCATGAAATCCATAATCTACGTATGAGCATTAAAAAATACTAGTTACAAATATTAGTTCTCTTGATATTGATTATGGAGGCGCACAAATGAATAAATATTGTTTTAACAGCAAGCAATGTCGCAAAAGGTACTTGGCGTAAATTATGCGTCCGGTAAAGCTAACATTTCTAAAATGACAACATCTCACCTGCTTTACATATCCACTCCACGTAGCCGTTGAGTTCCCTCTCTAGCTGCTGCTGTCTTCTTAACTTAAGGAATTCTTGTCTATTTTCTACTTTCTCTCTTTCTTTAGCGAATTCGCTGCAAACATACACATAGAGCAGTAGCAGACAACTGTAACTAGCATAATAAATAGCGACATGTTTAGCGTAGTAGATTATTAAATAAAAACATATTGTAAACAAATGTACATACTTTTGGTGACATAAATACAGAAATCTAGCAAATAAATTAATTGAAACACAAAGAATATCATCGATGGCCTTTGGTAGCTATTGTATATCTCAATCGCCATCATCATTTAGCAGCTACGGTTATTGTTATTCGAAATGAAATAAAGTATAGGATAGATAAGGAAAAACATGAAAAAAGAACTTATGAATCCACGTTGTTGTATCATCGGTAAAACAAAATACGAAATCAAGCAAATGAAAAAATATTAAATTCAAACACAAAGAGTATCATCGGTAGCCTTTGGTAGCACTATGATCAGAACATACATCTCACAACGATGCAATTTAGTTACTACGGTTATAGTCATTCGAGCAGTATTCCCAGCACGTGAGATTTATGATCACCTGCTTCAGTGATCCATTCTAGATACCCAGTGAAATCCTGGTTAAACATCGTGCGCGCTCGTTCCTTTTGAAACTGCGCGCGTCTCTCCACTCGGCCTCGTTCATTTGAGAACTCACTGGAGTGGTTTGTGACGAAATATAAGCAAAATAATAGAACAAAATTAACCAAGTAACAATTTATATTAAGGATTGTTGCTAGGGACTGATAATCAGGACAGTTTATATTAGGGACTATGGGGGCTCAAAGTTTAAGTTCGACCCTTATTTTATCTTATTTTAATTTGCCTCGAAAATATGGATACCCCATAAAAATTTAAGTCTTTCTTAAGAAAAAATAAAACGATATAAAAAAAAAGTTTCTTAACGAATCACCAGGCGCGATTTAGTTACCTTAGATCTGGAGTAAAAATGTTTACGTTCTTGGTCTAGAGTCTAGAATGGGATAAACTTGAAGTCATCTCTCAAGAACGCAACAAATGGGGATCTTCAGTCAGATTCGGTCAGGATTAGTCCAGCCAAAATAGATGAAAAAAGGCGCTGAGTTTGCATTAATTCCGAACAAGCTGGATTTTTATGTAAGTCTTAATACGTTTCAGAAACATACGTAAAAAACAAAAAATTGTGAACTTTAAGCTCGGATACAAAACAACACACAAGCGGGATCGATGGGGGCTTTTGACATAGCATTTTTAATTACGTCTTTAAGACCTATACAAAAATCCCGCTTGTGGGGAATCAATGTAAACTCAATATCTATTTCGACTACACTAGATTTAATAATAATTATCTCACGTCTTCAGATCTCGCGGACCTCATTTCTCTATAGGAAAAGGAAGCAACTCACCCGCTAAGGACACCGAGAACTAAGTTGAGCATGAAGAAAGAACCCAACACTATGAGAGGCACAAAGTAGATCCAGTTGAACGCGCAGCCTAGAGCGTCGTTCGTCTGCGGACAAATGTTCCTTCATAAGTATTACGACATATAGGGAAACATCCGTTTCATTCAAAATCATAAAAATACAAGAACAAAGCTGACTTGTTCTAAATCACACAGAGGTTCTAGCCAATACAACATTAAATTAATTTAGATTTGCGAGCTGGTCTTGATGATACATGATTCGTTAAGTTAACTTTACGTATCTATCATGTAAGGTTCACAGGAAAATTGACACTTCCGTTATTGAAGTGTTATGTTATTGAAATGTGAAGGTCTATTTTCAGTGGCGGTGAAGTTGCACGTTAGAGAAAATTCGGGCAGTGTAAATCCGTGCCTCTTGCTTAACATAAAATAATCATCCACGCGCAAAAAAATTCGTTGCTAGGGAAAACAAAACAAAAATTACGCTTTGTGCATTGAAAATAGATTGTTTTGTGTAATGTTACAACTCTTACAGGATTTCAACTAAATATTCTACTTACAACTTTGCCGATAACTTATTCGTATTTTATTATTGCTCACAAAGTCGACAACACATTGACCTTTCAATGGATGAATTCTACTCAGACGCATTGCGAGTGACTACAACCAATAACTACGATCGATATTTATAAATGTCGATTCGCAGTTCACAGTCCAAAGTGCGAATACTTAGGATAAGTTGAAAGTCCACAATCCAACCATTTCTCCAGTAATTTTCGCTGGCTAGTAGAGCCCTACTTTTGCAACAGCAGTGCTCACCCAGTATAGTATAGCAGTCCACCCCTCCATGGTGATGCACTGGAAGACAGTGAGCATGGCAAAGCCGATGTTGTCGAAGGACGTGATGCCGTGGTTGGGTCCCTCCCACTTCTCCAGGCAGGTGCTCTGCTGCCAATTGCATACCATCGCCCCGAACGGCGCCACCGTATAGTTGTCAGCGTTGCAAGGCGTCGGGGTCTCGCCCTCCGTCGCTATTTCATCTGCGGGGTGGGATACCAGGTTATCACAATGTGTGGCCATGAGTTTATGTTAAGATACACTTAGCAATGTTGTAAGAGTAGGAACATAGTTAGTTTTTTGTTGTGCAATATACTTTACCTAAGATGCTTAAAAAATATATTACAAAAGTGGTCTGGAAGTGATAACTTTTAGTGATAGGGCCGCCGTCTGTACTCTAAGGTTTACTGTGTAATTTCCTTTTTTATGTACAATGAAGTGTTCTCTATCTATCTATCCACATTTTTGTTAAATCTGGGTACGTACGACATTTTTAAGCGATTGCGAAGGAAAAGAGATAAAGTGAACCTACTTATATATTTAGTATAATTCAGCTTTGGTACAGGCGTAATATTTTTTAATACATACTATCAAAGTCTGGAGACAGGGGTTAAAATTTCTTGAATTATATATTTGATGGACATTATTATTCCCGTATTTTACCGGTTTGTTTGTATGTAGCCAAAAGCAGAACGAAATTACATAAATACGATATAAAAAAAAGATTTTTGAAAAGTCCAGAAATTTATAACAGTGGTTGATATATCTTGAATGAATGACCCAGGCCAGCGAATAACTTTATGAACCTTATTGCTACCATTTTAACAATGTCTAACAACGGATTGTTTACATATAGTTCAAAGCAGAATGAAATTTTGTATTTCATATTATTAAAAGAGATGTTTCATATTTTAAAACTTTTTAACAGTCTGTTTTTTGTTGTTTATCGATTCTGTTTACAATAAATACGACTGTAGATGTATTCTGTAGAATTGAGCGTTGATGAAGCAATAAAACATATAGTGGGTGATTTCAACTCTGTGTGAATACGCTGGTTTTATTGGCAAATAAAATTCTCTTGTTGACCGATTTGGGGTTTAAATAGCTCGGTTGTGCGAAGGAGAATACTCTGCAAAATGCAATTCGTATGTCAAGCCAATTAAGCTTTACATACATGTTGGAATATATGTAGTACGAGGCGCGCCTTTATTTTGTTTCATTCGAAGTGCAACACGAAGTATGTGAGCCTCACTTTAACCATACTTTCTGAAATGCACAATTCCTGAAACATGTCAGTTAGAGGTTGTCATTTACAACAATTTGTGTCCAAGACTGTTAAAATTTTTTCCTTCAATTTTGTTAAAAAAAATACGGTTGTTTTTCTGTTTTGGGGTGACGTTGATTAACAGGTAATCTTTAAAGCGTCTTTGTGAAATAGACTTTTTCTAAGTAGAACATGGTTTACTGAAGGTCAAGTAGAACCATGATTTACTGATTTGCTGTAAAAAACAGAACGTGTTCACTTTACGTGTTCTACAATTGGTAGAACAAGTAAAGTGCGAATATAATAGAATTATAAAAATATTGCGAAAAATTACAATTTAAGTTAAGACTCACAGAAAAAAGTTGTTGCCAAAGACAAAGTAATTGGAGTGTCTCGCAAATATCGTATTTTAGCAATAATACAGTGTAATAGTGTGTGAAGAGTACTACTCGTTCGGTACCACTTTTTCCATATCGTGCCATGAAATAAATGAACCTAAGTAATGAATTTATTTCGCATAATTGTTAAAGTTACACCGTCTCTTAAATAAATTCCCTATGATGACAGTCTGCGCTTTAAACTTTGCCTGCACACGATCCGACAAAACTTATTGCAACTTCACGGTTGCAAGGCAAACATGACTTTATCCGGTTGTGATAAAGCTTGAACGGGCAAATACAGTTGCAATAATCAGTATGCGCGCATATTTGCAACTAGGTGCTCTAAATTAGGTCGATAATGGCTAAATATTTCTAGCAACTCGCTCATTTATGTGGCTATTAAATAATGTATTGGCAAATACAATCCTTAATTGCCAAATAAATGAGCAAATTGCAACATCCAATAAAAAATGTCAAATCGGCAGAAATATTGGAAGACTTAACTAATCTGTTGTGTATGCAGCAAAAGTTTGTAATTTTGTTATATTACTTATAAACAAGTGGAATTGTATGAACGCTGATAACTATTTATTACAAAGTCGCCAAACGGAAAAAAACTGGTCTCTACCTGCCCCTACAAAGTCACCCGCCACGCAATGGTCGAGAGTGCGAGTATGCAAAAGGTTGATATTCTATCGACTGTACTGTACATACGGCAAAAATGCTCTTTTGTAATTTTCAATTCACGATTAAAGTGACCAGTGAATTTAATACAAAAAAATCTACACGTCCCGTCTCATTATCATCAGCGATTTCTGAGACAAGCAACAAGCAAGTATGTGCAGACCAAATGATGTTAATGTCTGCTAAGACGTGCCTCATCATTTCGTCACTTATCTGAACATAGTAATATTGTGGGCATCGAAAAGAAAGACCGAATGTACAGTTTCTATTTCGATGTCTCCAATATGAAACGTTATTTTTGTTAAGTTGTAAAACTAATTATGAGAATTGCGAGTCATAACTCGCAATTCTCATAATTAGTTGAATAACTTAACATAAACCATGGCGATTACATACCTACAGACCCGTTAAATGTGTAACAATATAAAATAGTATAAAATAGATACTCACTAATATCTTCTAAGGTATAACAAGTCTTATGTAGCGCCCCCGAGTAGAACTCGAGGCCGATGATGGCGAAAATGACGATGGCGAAGAGGACGAGCAAGCCGATCTGCAGCAGCGGCGCCATCGCCTTGATGATGGACTTCAGCACCACTTGCAAGCCTACACGGTGCGTGAGAAACACGCGTTAGACGGGTTCCGAGTGCAGGAGTGGTCCCTCGATTTGTGTCTTAGAACAATCACCCTGAGTTACGCAACACGCATACTTCTACATGGGTAGTACAACTACGCGAGTCGCACGTTTTAAATGTAGAAAGTCGTGACTCTCCAGTACATTGTCGTCTTTAAATTCTGACATTTTAGCGCTACAAAACGCGCGATGTGATTTGTTGAACGTGAAGTAGTCATTTGAGTTCAGTCAGTAAACACTACATCAGTCTTTTCACCAAGATGTCCGACTTTCAGTATGGTACGAAAGCCAAGACGTCCGTAGTTTAGTAATTTGACCCCTAAACTGTTCTCATTTAAATTTTGACAGCATTGTTGAAGTCAAAATTCACTTTCGTATAATCACAAATCGAAGGACCTTTCCCAAAACTGTTCGCGCGGAAAGAAACATTTATGATTGTGATCAAAACAAATGACAGATAAGTTAAGACATTTTAATACAGGCCAGAAGGGCACACAAATATTCAAACATGAGGGGCTTGCCACAGTAATACAATTTATCTTATTTATCGTGAATTAATACGACAGTGATTAGGTATTAGTAATGCAAGTTGCCAAAATAAACCGTTGATTAGGAAAAAGTAGGTAAATCAACAAACAGCTAAATTATCACGTGACATAATAATGAAAACAGTATCTACAGAATATATGAGACAAATAAAGATCGTGCAACTGATAGGTTAAGCAAGCCGTTGCATAAAATATATCAATTCTGGAGTAGTTAATAAGTGTATTAATTTACTCAAAAATAAACATAATTTTATTAGCTTTCGGAGGATTTTCTTTCAATAGATAAAATTTTCCTATTTAGGAAGTTTATAACCACCAGGTAGGAAAAAAAAAAATCATCATCTTTCACGTGGTTTCAATGTTTGTATGAAACACATTAAAAAAACTATATAGTCTTTGTCAACTATATGTCGACTAATAATCGTGATATGTGTCGCAATAATAAACAACAAACAGACATAACACTCGACATGTTCAACCAAAAAAATTATGCAACGGCTTCCAAGGGTGTCAGTACTAAGCTAATGATGTTCTATAACTCACTAGGGACGCCTGACACTAATTTAAGGGGCCTCAGCACCCTAATGGCACGCAAGGTCCTGAAGTCGACTTCGGGCGCGATCTCCGGCTTCAGCGTGATGATACTGCCAACATACACCCGCCGCTATAGCCCTGCTAGCCTCTAGCCAATGTACAACTACTGAACCGAATGCTCTATGTGCTTTTTATGGTGTTTAGTCTGAGGAATCTGTGGTTCGTTTTGAAATTTATTTTGTTATTAGTAACTTAACGTATCAGTAACGTATCTTTATCCAATACATTGGTTTGGCCTTTCATAAGCAGCCTATAATGTCCCACTGTAGGGCACAGGCCTTCTCTCAGAGAGAAAGAGAGAGAGAGTATGGGCTTAATCACCACGCGTTCCCACCGGGGATTGGCAATTTCAACCGCCGAGGCATGTGAACACCTCAGTCTAAGTAAATTTAAAGTCGTTACTATGGTTCCAGGTTTCCTCACGATGTTTTTCTTCACAGTTAGCGAGTGGTATTGCTACTATTGGTATTGGTACTACCAGCGAGTAGTAATACGAATGGTATCAAGATAAAATATTTCAATTCTGTAAATATTTTTAACACTCGTGATTTAGGGGTCAATGTGGGCAAAATAATTATATTACCATCAAATAGGCATTGGCGGTAACGCGTCTTTTGATAACATTTTTTGTTAAAAATGCCAAAATAAAAGACAAACGAAAGTGTTTTAAGAGGCTGCACACTGAGCATTAGATTCGTAATAATAACGCAATGATTATTTTCTAGCTTAAAGTACTACGTCTAAGTATGTATTCACATTCTAATTATGAAAACGGTTTTAGCGTCTATTTATTAGAAAAACTGTACGTTGTTTAAATCTAATAAATGTCATACCTACTATGATAATATGTCACACGTCACAAGAGTATCAAACTAATTTTGTCATTTATGCCTAATAATTAATAAGTATACACTCTTTAAAAAACAACTAAGACAATGAATATGAAAAAATATTACCTAATCAATCACAGTACCGAAACATTTCAATAATAATAAATCTCCGTCATCATTATCAAAAAAATACTATGAAAAAACATATGAAATCTGCTCTAGTTTCAAAAACAGTATCTAGCGATAGATTTCCAGTCCTACAGCTACGTTACCAAGGTTCAAAATCCAATAAAAATGTCTAGCGAGATCTATACAACAAATTATGTAGGTAGTTTTTAACTTGTCGCCAATTACTGTGAATTACTTGGTATCCGCGAGACGAGTTTCAGCGGTCGCAGCACTCTGAATGATCGGAGCATGCGCAGGTCCACGTCTACGTTGTATTCGGCGAATATCGTCATCGACCTAATTTGCCGTCATTTAACGTTTTATTACAGTGCTTATGGAAACCTATCGCCTACAGTGAATCTGTCATTGTAGGTCATTTAGGTGACTTCAATCAACTACACTCAGGATATTGCATACGTACTGAGGACGGGCGCGTCTTGCTTTGCTCAAAAGTCCGCTGAACTTGCCCGTAACAGTATAATAGTAAAACTTCAGTAGTTAGATGGATAGGTTTAACAATTTCTGTTGTATGCTATATCCTAGATGTATTCAAATTAGAATTTCAATCAGTAATCATTTCAGAAGTTTCGGTTTGGATTATCTCTACAAGCAATTATGTTGTAATACATGTTTTGTTTTACTTCTTCAGTAGTAAACAAGTGCAAACAGTATTTAGAAATTTAAAACTAAATTGCTCGTAAGGACGTCAATAAATAATTTTAGAGATGGCTAAGCAATAGAAGTCAAAATAAGAAAATACAACTCACCCAGTGACTACAACGAAAAAATCCATTATGTTCCAAATGTTTCTAAGATAGGATCCCCTGTGTAAAACAAAACCTAAGGCTAAAATTTTTAACGAGGCTTCTACACAAAATATTGCTAAAAAGTACGCCTCTGTTTTTTCCTGTAACAAGAGAGAAGATCATAATTTAATTGCCGACTACAATTTGCTGTTTCTTCACAGAATAATAATTATAATGCGGTGTGTATCGTTTACACATTGGTCGTCAAAATTAATTAATGCTTAAAAGCGACAAGGTTAATCTTTCTTACGTCCGACTTGTTCCTATGAAAACTAGATGTTTCAGAAAGGTCTTTATACATAAAAGGGGTAGGAGTACTTTTTAAAGGTTCAGTCTAAAATTGAGTTCTGGAGAAAACAACATTAGCTGCGGTTTCAATATTGACCCCTTATTTACTAGAAAAATGTAATCGACCATAGTGGAAGTAGTCTAAAATTAGTAGTAGTCATTAACGGATAGGACATCAGACTCCTTAATATGACAGCGAGTACACTCGCTTTTTGTCTTCTCTAAGATTTCCATATGAATAAAGTGATATCTCTGCAAAAGCAAATAAAACACATAGATACAATATTAGGCCGGCAGGTCTATGAACTTACTGTTACATATCTTACTTCCGCTAAAATACTGACACAACTTCAAAAGCACGAGATTTCGAAAAATAATTTAGTTTTTAAATTAGTCTGGTTTATAGTATGTACATGTATATTTGTATAACTTAAAGTCACGGTTCTAGTTGTGACAGTATATTTGGCGGAACTGCGCGAGGCCAGGCCCTCTTTTTGAAAATTCAAGTTAGAATGATTCTGAACTATCATTAGTGCACAAATGGTATAAATTGGAACTGACCAGATTCTGTGCTAAGATGGTCTTGTCGCCGTTCGGCAGATGCTCCTCCAGCGCTAGCACCACGCAGTTGGCGATGATGGTCAGCAGCACCGCGTACTCGAAGGGTGGCCACTCGATGATGAACTTTGTATACCTGGAACAGAGATCATATTTGCTTGTGATTCTCGTTGCTGGTAAAATGAAATTAACCGGAAACTGATCGTAGGTATATGACGCGTTTTAAAAGACGTGTAAAGCTTAGGCGAAAAGAGCTAACTAAATGAGTTTTTCAGTTCAGTAGTAGGGTGTCATTTCTACATTTAATAAAAACATATCGCCTCGGCGAGGGCTGTTACTCCGTAACTACGTATCATGTGCAATTCATTTATCTATCGTTTAGTGGAACAAAGTAGCCAATACTCAGATCTTCTTGACTCGTGCCGCTAGATGACGCCAGTGCCGCGTAACACATTGCGCAGTTTGAGTTAAAAAGTAACGCTTACTTACAGACGTTTCACGTTAAACTAACGGTACTGTACCCGTGTACCCGACATAGCCCCGCCCACCCGCTTTTTGTCCATGGGGCTCAATTAAAACATTAAACATTCCACAAGGTGGTGATGTGTCTTGCTTCTGCCTGAAAAAGTGGGAGGGAGGGCGGTGTATTAACTAACCGCATGGTGCTTGTGGGATTTTGGCGGAATTCAGCAAAGTAATTATAACATTTTAATACTATTATTTGTTTCGTATCGATATCCGGAATCCATCTTTGAGTGAAGCCTCTGCTTTTCTGTCGTTTGAGTGTCTAGCCAACTTCCTCTCCCCGACGGTAGCGCCACCTACCTTGTTGGGCGAACTGTCATGGCGCCAAACTGACAACTTTTCGAACGATTTTTGGTCATTATAGCGTTGTTTTTCGCGTCGTGAACATCGTTCTAGCTAACAAAAAACTGTTAAAATTTTACAGTGTTAAAATTAAATTTAAATTCCTCTCTCCAAATAAAATGGAGAACGAGAACAGTAATTGTGAAAGTGTGATTTCGGTTGAGAAAAATACTCAAAAAAGTGACGATCGTGGTTCAAAAAAACGAAAGCGTTCTCCTTCTCCAAGTTCGAGCAGCGATGGATCTACGACATCGAGCAAGGCCTCCAGCTCCAGCCAGGAAAGGGTTCGTAAAACAAAACGGACCAAACATGTGAGTGATCTTCAATTTGAATTTTTGTCGCAACAAGTGGCCTTTTTGACGAACATGATAACGCAGAATACGGCTAGAGATAGTGTTAGCGCCGACGGTGTGGCAGTTTCATCAACCAATAGCGCTGTAACTCTAAATGATCTTGATTTACGCCGTCCTACAGCTAGTACGGAAAAACCTCAGCTTGTACTATCGGATCTTTCTACAACAGTTAAAGACCCGGTTTTCGTTAAATCGAATGACCAGCGCCTCGCAAAATTAGCGCAGTTACAACATTTCAAATGTGACGATTGGCATGCAGTACGTTTTTCCGAAACACAGAAAAAATATTTGTCTACCCCCGGTTTTGTCGAACTAAATGTAAACGATGAACTGAAGCGATTCGAAGCGCCTGCCGTTCGGGAGGACCCTCGCATGCACCTTTTAGAGCGTACTTTTGCTGCCTTGTCAAACGCTGTTCTTTCCCAAAATGACGGCGTTTTACCTACAATTAAAACGCTAATTAAATAACTTACCCTATTCGAAGCCTCTTAATATGAGAGTGGCATCCTTGCTTCTCTCTGATTGGTCGTTCAATATATCTGTCCCTGTCTAACATCCTCCTCTCCGTCCCTCCAACTGGCAGCCCACTTTTTAGGTTGGGGGCATCCGGCTAACTCATTGAGTCTCATATTGCCACCAGGCAGGCATGAAAAGTGAGGCTTCGAATAGGGTAAGTTATTTAATTAGCGTTTTAATTGTAGGTAAAACGCCGTCATTAAACAACTGTACCGCTATTCGAAGCCTCTTAATATGAGACGTGTCTGTTATCGCCTGGTGGAGGGACGCCAATGTGATGAATGATAAAGCATGTGTAAGTATGGTTTCTACCAACTTGAATTGTTATGTAAGTATTGTGTAAACAGTTAAGCGTGCAATAGGGAATAAGGTACCTCCAAATTTTACTGTAAAGCTTGTATTAAATAATTATTAACCTTGATATGAGGAAGGGAACTTTTAAGGAATAAAATGCTAGATCAACACTCAATCACTTATTTTTATTCTTATGCCATGACATGAAAATAAAATCAAAAGTAGGTACTTTACTACAACATAAAATAGTACTTATCTAATTAGTGCTTATATATTATATAAATAAATGCACATAAGCTTTATTAAACCAATATTTTCCCTTATTTTGAAATAAAGATAAACCGGTAACAATCCAATAATCTGATACTTTCAACCCGTAGGGGGATGGACAATTTACATAATTATTATTTATTAAACCGTTAATATGTGCTAAATTAAAACGAATGTTTATTGGATGGGTTGAAATAATCTTGACACTAATGGCACATCTGTGTGCGACTTAACCTCGCGTCTGTAGAACCTGGCAAAGGTGTTCGGCGAGCGCCAGTTTCCCCTGGCAAGGATCTCGTCCAGCGGGAAGTTCAGGAGCCAGTTCTTGGAGGCGACTGCGGAGCGCACGCTGCCGGCCGAGGCTTGCACGCCCGCTTCTTCTAGGGCAGACTTTACCCAGTTGGCAATCACTGTGCGCGATGCAGCGCGTGGTTGTCCGCATACTGTCAGGAATAGGCTGCTCACTCTACAAGAGTCTCGTCGGGGTTTTGATAATTTTATCAAAGATTTAATCCAGAATAAGGGGTTGAGAGCATTTGACTCTGTGTTAATCATGAGCCGCCACCCAGATTGTCTGTAGTCGGCATTATCTGTTTTGGACCCGAACAAAGGCCAGAAGGTAACATGATCATCTGTGATCGTGAAATGTTTGGGATCTATGGACAAGAGCGTAAGGTCATGGACTCTGCGTCCAGAGGACAGTAGTAGCATACAAGCCGTGTTTCTAGAACACTCATATAGGCTAAAATTAGAGGTGTTATTATTCGCTAACCAGGAATACAGTCTATCTATGTCCCAAATGGGAGGTTTTTGCTGCTTAGGTGTTTGGAGAGCTATAGCTTTTAGGATGCGAGTAACTAGGGGATGCGAGCTAAGGTGATCTACCCTATTAGGGTCACATAATGTTGATACTACCGACCTATGTAGCAAAATTGTATTATAAGTAAAATTGTGTTTTTGACAAAGGTCAGATAAGAAACGAGCAATGTCCGAGCCCGAGGGCGATCGGTATGGGATATTATTAGTTTTAGCCCATGAGCACCAACGTCTCCAGGCCGAGGTATATGATCTTTTAGTGCTGTCTCTCCAGCTACTTCTTAAAAGTTGTATTTGTTCTTGGGACCAGTCTGCGAGAGCTAATTCCCACCCCCACACCTCCAAATTTCTATGGTCAGTTCGTTGATTTTGGCAGGAGCTGTGTCGGTCACTGTATCTATCATCACTTCTGGTAGGTTTGTTACCGTGAATGGCGCTGCTGTGGCCCGTCTCTTTAGATCGGGGCGCCAAAAAGCTTTCTCCCACCGGGGAGCCACTATTAGATACGTGCCGACCGCTGTGTTTAGGTGAGTCAGGACTCTTGGTATTAGGAATGGGGGCGGAAACACCCAGGCTAACTTGAACTGCCACGTCTGTGAGAACGCATCTACGAAGCGGGCACGACTGTCCGTTGCATCTAGGGAAGCATAAATGGGGACTACGTGAGCTCTGTGAGATGCGAACAGGTCTATCTGGGGAAGGCCCCACTTTGAGAATACTACTTTCGTTAGAGCTGGAAGTAGATGCCACTCTGGGTGATGGGAGCCGCGCGACAGATGGTCTGCTTCTATGTTGTATCTCCCAGGTAGATGGTGTAGGCAGATTTGAATCTGGTGTATTTGCAGGAGCCGAAACACTCGATGAGTAAGGTTCATAAGGGATCGGGACTTGGTCCCCCCTTCGTTTCGCAGATAAGATAAGACGGTTTTGTTGTCTGACTGTATCGAAATGTAACTCCCCGTTAATAGACGATTGTGACTTTGCAGCACTTTTAAAATCGCTAGCATCTCTTTGTGGTTTGAATGCAACTCTTGCTCTTGGGGGCTCCAGGAGCCATTGAGCTTGATGTTGTCTAGTTGAGCTCCCCAACCGCTTCCAGATGCATCGGTCGATATATAATGGGACACCATCGGCTGGTGGATAGGAGAGCCTTTCTGGTAGTTTTTTAGCCACCACAGAAGTTCTGAGATCACTATCTCGGGGAGAGGAAAATGTTTCAGCGGGTCCTCTTTGAGAAGAAGATTGGAATGTTCTAGGAGCTTGCGAAAATTGAGTCGGCCGTAAGGGACTACCAAGCTTGCGAAATTTAATGAACCTATCAGACTCTGGGTTTCTCTGAGGTTTGCTTTCCGTTTGTTCAGCAAACACAATATTTTTTCTCTTATAGTTTGTTGTTTTTGTAAAGGAAGTTGTCTGTGATTGCGATGTGGGTCCCAAATTACCCCTAGGTACTGAATATCCTTCCGAGGCATCAAGACACATTTCTTGTAGTTTATTTGCCAGCCAAGGTGTTCTAGTAACTTTACGGTGTGTTCTATCTGTGACATTAAGATCTTCCTGCACTGATGTGCAAGTAAGAAATCGTCTAGATATACCAAGGTTCGTATTCCTCGATCTCGTAGGACTTGAGCGACCCAATTGGTCAGGGAGGCGAATATCTTTGGTGCTGACGCCAGGCCGAAAGGTAGACAAGTCATCTGGAGGAGTTGGCCTTGGAAAATGAGTCTGAGGTATCGCCTGTGACTTGGGGCTATGCTTAGATGAAAATATGCATTGGAAAGGTCTATCTTTGCTAGCCAATCGTTCGGTTGCAAGAAGCTGGGCACTCTCTGCTGGTTGATAAGCCTGAATTTTGTCAAGCGTACGTGAAGGTTGAGCCGGCGCAAATTGAATATGGGTCGGTATGAACCGTCCTCTTTTTCGTTTAGGAAAATGTTCGATAGGAAGCTGGGTGAGAGAGGTGCCTGTTCTAGCACGCCCATCTTTTTCATTGCCTGGATTTGATCTGCCATATTCTTTGAGTAAGGAGTATGAATATCTTTGCCAGTTCCTGGCATGTGGAGCGGGGCCTTGTTGTAGAACGGGATTCGGTATCCATCGGAAATTATCTTTAGCAGCATAGGAGGCGCTGATAACTTTCTCCAGCCGTGGAGGAAGTTCTGGAGACGGCCCGCTTGGAAATGTGAGTCAGTACTTACGCCTGGGTTGGCCTCTGCGGCTCGGCCCTGGCTTTTGAAGTCTGATATTTGGATTTTCAGGGGCTCTGGGGCCTCTGGGACGAAAAGGTTGGCCCTGCGCGGGCATTCTTGGTTGATTGAAGTGAACCACTCCTTGCGCAGGAGGGAAAGCGTATGGATGGAAAACAGCGCCATGCGCTGGTGGTATATTAAAGTTATTGGTATAGCCCGATTGTGGGTTGAACGTGCCTTGCGCAGGCATTCGAGTATGTTTTAGATTGGCTTGCGGAGCCACAGGGGCTTTAGACGTGGAAGGTTGCGGCTTTGTGGGCCAAAATACCTTCGATATGCCGCCATTTTTCTCTAAGACTGACGTAAGGTCATCGGCCTTAAATAAATCGTCACAGGATGGTGGTATCTTTCTTAGACTAGCTTTTACGTATTTGTCTTTTACAGATCGCAAAATAGCATCTCTGCGCTGTTGGATCATGTCGGCGTGATGTCCGCATGACATTTGCAAAAGGTCATTGGAAATTGTCAGATACTCTCCGCGAGCGAAAATTTCGTTTACTTTACCCTCAATACTTTCGATCGTTAGAGATTGTTCAGTTTTTAGATAGGTAATTAGGTCAAGAAAGCCTTTTTCAAAAGATTCTTGTTGCTTAAGCAATCC
Organism: Yponomeuta evonymella; assembly: GCA_963969515.1. Lineage (NCBI taxonomy): Eukaryota > Metazoa > Arthropoda > Insecta > Lepidoptera > Yponomeutidae > Yponomeuta > Yponomeuta evonymella. The sequence goes on from OZ018347.1 coordinate 4,918,428, forward strand.
CTGAGTAATTGCAGCAAATCCCTTTTCAGTCAATGAGAGGTTAGGGGATTTGTCGTAAGGTTTTAGTTCGTCATTACATTCTAAGTCCGTAAACCCGGGGGTGGAACAATATTTTTTCTGTGCGTCTGAATACCTTACGTCCGACCAGTGGTTAGTCTCGAAATGCTGTATCTTTTTTAGGCGGTCTACCCGGTCGGGATCCGATTTGGGAACAGCGGGTTCTTTTAGAACGGTATTGACGGACAGAGAAAATTCTGTTGGTGGCCGCGCCGCTGGGAGCGCAGGCGTCGGGTCTGGAAGCTGCCCTCCCATATCATTGTACAAATCATCACTGACGTTTAGAGAAATAATACTTTCGTTGTCGTTATCGGGTTCGTTATTGGATTCGTCAACATTGTTTTGTGCCGGGTATCTTTGCGATAAAAAATGTTGAATACCACTTACTTGTGACGTTAGGGTACTTAAAATCTCTTCTATTCGTCTATTTTTTTCGTTACTCCTAGAAGAGGATGATTTTCGCTTTTTAGCACCGCGAGGGTGATCATGTGGTGATGCAGACCGCGATGTTGCCGGCGCATCTTGTTCTAGTTCAGGTGGCGACGACAACGACATGCTGTCACCTACCCGATAGAGCAAAATATTGGTATTACTCACAGGCACACGTTTAATAGACTTTCATGTAATTATTTAAATTGTTAAATAATTTAACGAATTATTTAGACACTAGGACAGAAAATATCGTAATTTAATTCTTAATCTCGAACGGCAAAAACCGTTAGGAATTATTTCAAAGATTTTATGAAAATGTTTTACAGAAATAAAATAGAAAAAAAAGATTCGAGCACTCACTTGGTTGATGAAGCTCCTGCGAACGACCGCTCAGTGCGAGAATCAAGACGCCAATGAGTTAGCCGGATGCCCCCAACCTAAAAAGTGGGCTGCCAGTTGGAGGGACGGAGAGGAGGATGTTAGACAGGGACAGATATATTGAACGACCAATCAGAGAGAAGCAAGGATGCCACTCTCATATTAAGAGGCTTCGAATAGCGGTACAGTTGTTTAAAGAAGAATTACAATTGGCCTTACAAACACTGGTTGATTGGTCGAGCGATTCAAAGACAAATCTCACGCCATCATCGCTATTCGACAAAATTCAAGAACTTTTTTCAAAAAATTCTGCGTATAGCAACGTTTCCGACGATTTATTACAAATAGTTTGTGGCAGGCGTGCTGATTTCATTACATTGCGCCGAGAGGCCCTGTTACGTCAAATACCGGACGAATTTCATCGCGATGTCTTGCAAAAAATGCCTCCAAGCTCCAACTTGCTGTTTGATAGCGAAGCGATGCAAACTTACTTGCAAAAAATTGGGGGGGTCGAAAAGTTAATCGCGCAATCCCGACCGGTTCAACAGCAGTACAAAGAAAAGTTTTATGCAAATTCAAAGCCATCCACTAGTAAACAAAGCGATAACTTCTTTCGTCAAGGAAAAAACAACAAAAAAGACCAGCGTGCGCCGCAAGCGACTTATAAGCCTAATCGAGGAAAAGGCGGCAACGACAAGCGAACCTCAAAGGGGAAAAAGCCCCAATCTCGCACATCGCTTAAAAATAAACATCACGAATGACTCTCAAAGGTTTCAGGGTGGTTGTCTGAGGCGATTTCAGAGTGTGTGGAGAAATCTAGGAGCTCCAATAGAAATATGCAAATTTTTAGGCGGCACGCGGATTCCTTTCATGCTAAAACCACCCTTGATATTTCCCAATTCAATGACCATGCAAAGTTATCAGACCAAACCGTCCCCTCATATGACCCTGCAAATAGAGAGTATGCTGGCGTCGGGAGTACTGGAGGACGCAGAACTGACACCGAGCTACTTGTCAACGTTCTTTCTAGTTCCGAAACCAGACGGTACACACCGGCCAATCTTCAACCTCAAACAGCTCAACAAGTTCGTAAAGACAAAGTCTTTCCAGCTATTCAGTCATTTCCGTGTACCAAGTTTCCTTCAGCACCTGGATTGGATGGTAAAGGTCGACCTCAACCAAGCTTATTTTCACCTGCCTATAGCACAAGAACATCGCAGGTTTCTGAGGCTCGTTTACAATCGTCGGTTACTACAAATGACCTGCTTGCCCTTTGGCCTGTCTTCGGCGCCAAGGACATTTGCCTCTCTCACCAATTGGATAGCGGAGCACCTGAGATCGCGAGGCATCAGGTGTGTAGTTTACCTGGACGACTTTTTGTTAGCAAGCCAGTCCCAACACGAACTGCGCAACAACATAGCGTTCACCATCAACCTGCTCCGCGGTCTTGGCTGGACCATAAACTTCGCCAAGTCTGTGCTGGTTCCGACTCGCTGCCTCGAGTTTCTGGGCATAACATGGGACACAAAACGCAACGCAAAGTCCTTGTCGGAACCAAAGTGCCTAACGCTACGCAAAGCACTTCAGCACCAGATGCAGAAAGGCAGTTGGTCCCTCAGACAGTACCAATCACTAATAGGGAGACTCAACTTCGCCACGTTCGTGACCCGGCGGGGACGGCTTCACTGTCGAACAATGCAATACTACAGTCGACAGCTGCCGAAGCATCACCCCTACCGACAAGTATGCATCCCGCAGCCAGTTATTTCAGAGATGCAGTGGTGGCTCAGCACATTAGGAAGCTCAATGCCTATACACACAGGACCAGTCACCCATCTTCTGACGACAGACGCGTCCGACTTCGGATGGGGCGCACAGCTCGGCGACGAAACCCTCGCAGGTACATGGCTAAGAAATCAAAAAACATGGCACGCGAACAGAAAAGAGATGTTTGCAGTTCTCGCAGCGATTCTTCAAGAGAAACATCACCTTCAGAACGCTCAGATACTCCTTCAAACAGACAACCGTACTGTAGTCGCCTACATAAACAAAGAAGGCGGGACCAAGTCAAAAAGATTACTCGGGCAGACACAGGAGCTTCTTACGGTACTCGATCACTTGAATATTTCTCTGACAGCTCAGTACTTCCCAGGCCGATTCAATGCAGAGGTGGACGCGTTATCTCGCGGCAAGTCCTGTCCGGAATGGCACCTTACTCCGCAGGCAACGAGCGAGATATTTCAGCTGTGGGGCGAGCCGGAAGTGGATCTGTTCGCTTCTCGAACAGCCCATGTAGTAGAAAGGTATGTCTCAGCAGACGCGAAGGATCATCGAGCTCTGTCGCACAATGCATTCTGTCACCAGTGGAACTACGAACTGGCATGGCTGTTCCCACCACCCAACTTGATACCACGCGTGTTGTCCCACCTGAACCTAGCCATCGGTCATTACATACTGATAGCCCCCAAGTGGAAGAAAGTCTTTTGGCAGGCAGACCTACAACGACGAGCACTCCGACCCCCGTATCAGATTCCAGCGCTGGCTCAAGTACTAATAGACACGAGGACGGGTTGCCATCCACCGGAAATACAAAACCTAAGTCTGGAGGCATGGTTGATTTTGGGTGGCAAGGTTTAGTGGACAGTTGGACTGAGTCAGAACGTAATCTTCTTATGTCAAGTTGGCGACCATCTACCATAAACACTTACAAACCTGCATGGAGGAGATGGAAATCATGGTGTCACAGCCAGTCCATAGACTATAGAAATCCTAAGGCTGAACAAGTAGCTCGTTACTTAGCACATCTACACAATGATGCAGGCTTAGCTTATAGAACTATTTTGGTGCACAAGTCGGTGATCGCTACATTTACTAATGTAAATACTGATGTAGATTTTTCTTCAAACTTCTTTATCAAACATATTCTCAAAGCAATAGCTGCAGCAAAACAAAGACCTGCTAAACCACCGATTTGGAACCCAAAAGTACTGTTACAATATTTATGTAATCATCCGCCTGCAGAGAATAATCTCTATCAGGTATCCAGACATGTAGCTACCTTATTACTTCTTGCATCTAGGCGCAGAGTGCACGATCTCACTCTTCTAAATATCGAGCCTGGTTTCATGGACGAAGGTGAGTCAATTGTATTCTGGCCCACGTTTGGTTCCAAGACCGACAATGCCAACTATAGACAGTCTGGATGGAGGTTACGGGAGCACCCGGACAGGAACCTTAATGTCATCTACTGGATCAGGCTTTTATTGCCCTTGTCAGAGTCACGCAGAGAAATTGGTAAGTTCAAAGAACTTTTTATTACAGCCAGAGGTGACCCAAAACCTGCATCCAGAACGGTCTTGGGTGGCTGGGTAAAATCTTTGCTACGAGAAGCAGGTATTGAGGCATCTCCAGGCTCTCTGCGCTCAGCTGTTGCCTCATTAAATTGGCTTGAAAATTTTCCAATAGATCAAATATTGTCTACCGGTAATTGGAAAAGAGAGCATACATTTAGAAAATTTTACCAAAGAGAAGTGATTGAAACTAATACTGTTAGAAATGATTTGACGTCTCTATCAAATTTTTTCGTTGCCGCACGATAAATCATTGTCTAAACATAATTGTCTATTAGACCTTATTTTGGTTTTATTTAATTATAGTAATTATTGATTGATTGAAACCAATATACCCAATTTTTGATTGTTAATATTTAATTACATTTGTCTTCGTTGATAAAACAAGAGTTTCCTTTCATATACAACTCTTTGTATCACACATTATAGCGTTTTCTAAACTTTTCTTACACCAGGAGATATCAAACACGTCACTCAAAGATGGATTCCGGATATCGATACGAAACAAATAATAGAGAGTTTTACCTAAAAATAAAACATACCTATTATTTTTTCTTGAGATATCCGGAATCCAGGTAAGTTCTACCTGGTGCATCTTGAGCTTTATAATGACCAAAAATCGTTCGAAAAGTTGTCAGTTTGGCGCCATGACAGTTCGCCCAACAAGGTAGGTGGCGCTACCGTCGGGGAGAGGAAGTTGGCTAGACACTCAAACGACAGAAAAGCAGAGGCTTCACTCAAAGATGGATTCCGGATATCTCAAGAAAAAATAATAGGTATGTTTTATTTTTAGGTAAAACTCTCTATTATGGATTTCCGCAAAGTAACGCTTGATTCCATACATACAATAACTATGATTATGGCTGTTGTCATAGTAGGCAACAATCATCCAGCATAAACAGCTATTAACAGTCGACTAAAAGCTGCATGCTCGTACACTAAGAGAAACTGGTGGTATGAATATGTTTAGGCAAAAATTCTAAAAATTCGAAATTAGTAAAGTTGATAACTGTTGAGTGGTTCACCGCGTGAGTGTTAGGCTTGATAAACAAACTTGACAATGACAAAGAAATCGGACCGAAGCGGGACTAAAACGCGTGCCTCTGGCAATTTTATAGATTTGCCTTAAGTTTCGAATTGATAATTTCACTGCGGAAACATTCATATATTTACCGCTTCACATTTCTTAGAAAATAACGAGTCAGAACAGTAATAATCAATTTATTTGTGATTCTATATTTATAAACCGACGGATATTTATTCCGGGCCGCTTTAAAAAAACTATAATTCACAGTTTATTATAACAATTCGATGCACATTGCATAGCCAATACCCACCGGTTTCTTGTTTCTCGTACACTGTAACTTCCATAACTTCTACACAATACAATCAATTGTCCTGGTCCCAAACTAGAATATCTTGTGCTATGGTAACCAGGCAAGGACATCACAAACATAGATATAATATATAATGCACCCAGACTGACGCCATTTGTACAAATGTACGGCGCCCCCAGTGGGAATCAAACCCACGACCTCCGTCATACCGTAATAATAAGCCGTGATACCGCTAGACCAACGAGGTAGTCTTCAGGCAGGCAGGCAGTGTACCATTCACAAAAGTTTCAAAATACCTTTGTTTAGGCCTAACGCCTACCAGTTAGCGAAAGCAATAATTCCTTTATTTGTGCTTTGGTGCTTTAGCTTAAGTTATTTTATTTATAATTTTATTATGTTCCGTTTGAGGGTACCGTAAGTACCTCTATCTGCTCCTTTTTTCAAAATTACCTGTTGATCGAGACTAGTTGTCCGACCCAAAATTACATTACATACTCTAAAGTCTATATGCGGAGTCTTATTTACAAAGGACCTCTAAAATCCTAAGAATAAGGCTACAGAGTGTCACTACTAGACAACCTTCTCTAAATATTTTAATTACAAGATATTTTTTATTTAAACTTCAGAACGCATCGGAAACTTACGGCATACTTAATTTTGCTAATCTCACTAAATTGTGATGCAATATGGCCAAATTAACGTCAAGAGTACGATTGATCAACCTTTTATACATTTTGTTGCATAATCACCCGTGCGTGAGACGTAACAAAAGTATCCTATAAAAATGAAACTGTATCAATTACCTATTATTATTTTACCCTTCATGGTGTAATGAAAATTAATTGGAAATAACTCAACGTGTACAGTAGGAAAAAAAACCGGACAAGTGCGAGTCCGACTCGCCCACCAAGGGTTCCGTAAAAATTTGTAGGTACATTTATTATATATTTATGTTACAGGAATCGAGTCTCGCAGTTTTTTCCGAGCTTTGCACGAACTTCTTCACCTGTTTGTAATAAATGGTCTGCCTCATCGAACTACATCGAAAGTACAAGAAATATATAATAAATAAATAATAATAAGTACAGAAAGAGTCTAATATTGGAATTTGACATTTGTAGGCTTCCGTATTTAAAAAGAAAAAAACGGAACCCTCATACGCGATCACTTGTTGTTGTCCGTCCGTCTGTCTGTCAAAACCCTTTATCTCGGGGAACACATGGATGTAGCCAGTTGAGTTAAAATCATATACTCAGTTCTACAGTCCATTGAAGCTGTGAAAAAATCATAATTCTAAGTTAACGTAAAAAAGCTGTACACGGCCGTTTATGCCACAAAAAAACGTATATTTCGACACTCAAGGGAATCCAAATTTATAGAGTTGACTAGAACTACGAAATTTGGCAAGTAATATCGTCGTATACCACAAGTACAGGAAAAATCTGAAAACTGTACATTTGTAACTAATTAATAAAATAATATTTTTTTAATTTCGGGAAAAGCTCGGTGAAACTGCGTGACTCGATTCTTGAACTATTTATAATATTTGAGTACCTACAAATTTATACGGAACCCTTGGTGGGCGAGTCCGACTCGCTCTTCTCCGGGTTTTTTTCTTTCCACGTTGCTTTCCAACAGTTTACTGTCCAACAGTTTCTAGAAAATGTTATGCAACTGTGCTTCACTTGTACACATAAAAGTCCCTATGACGCAAGTAGGGTGTTGGCGGCCGATGTATGAATACATCCAGCTGTAGGTAATATAGTGAGTCAAAGATGGTGGACGCAATGTTCCATACTATGCTTATACTGTTGACGCCGAAGTTGAAGTGGCAGTGGACTGGTCACATCTGCCAAAGAACCGATAGTCAATTGACCTATAGTCGGGAACAAAGGTTCTCGAGTGTAGACTACGAGAATGGTAAACACTTCGTCAGACAGCCACCAGTTTTCTGGACCGACTGTCTTTGTGAGGCAGATCGCTGGCAGCGGCTGGAATGGCCGGGGATAGAAAGAAGAGTATTTCATCCAACAGTGGACAAGGGACAAGTGCGGGCTGACTAATTGATTGAGTATTGACGTCCATGTGGTCATATTCTACATCAGTTAAGTACAAGCCTCCTGTTAGTATTTTAGTGATACCCTATAAATAAAGAAACATTAAATTTGCATACCTGTAGGTAAGCTTCATTTTTGGTAACTTAGTCTAACAGTGTTACAGGTAGCTTACAGACAAGCACGTTATACGAGTATGTTAGGTCTCGTCTTCACAAACTTAGAATCACGTGAGACAGAGACTAACTTAAAATACACAAAAAAAAAAACTTTAAAAATTTGATGTTAACGTCGAGAATAAACTGCCCGTTACTGAATGTCCCAGCTATCCTTCTGTATTTCTTATTGCACACAATATAAGTGCGAGTATTGAACCAAAGGTGTTCTGTTTTTCACTTGCAGTTTGAACAGCAGACATATGCAACGGTGAAGCTATAGGTGGATATAACAGATCTGATTCGAATAAGCATAAACAGCCTACGCGCTATTGAAATAAAGCAAACTCTGAACACCCAATCTTAAATGTTGATTAATTAAATGGGTGTAGCTGATACAAAAAAAAAAAATTAAAATTTAAGCTGTTTATTTCAAAAAATTATATATATTACATGGCATGTTCTTAACTTCTAATCTTAATGTTTAAAGATTTTTGAGTTAAGGAGCTGCTTATTCATAAATTTACATATTCATTATATTTTTACATTTATTGAGGTAGGTTTAAACAAGTGCCGCTTAATAATATTTTTTGTTTGCTGACAAGTTTTGTATGTTTTGTTTTGTAAAGTCGTTGTATGGTATGGTATAGCTGATACAAAAGTCGTCGTGATCCTTCACCCCACTTTGTAAATACACAGTGAAAACGACTAATACTTCGTAAATAGTGAATAGTGAAAGTGATAAAGTAATAAACTAAACGAAAAGGCTCAAAAGGACTAGCATCCAGAGCCGTTAAACCTTTTATAAAAAAAGGAGGTGTTGCGTTGTCATAGCCATTTTTTTATTCCGTCGTAACTAGAAAAAAAAGAAATGGCTGACGACGCAATACGTGCATATTGTGCATGTTTCACGTGTCATAGATTAAACATAGTTTTAGTTTAATTTATATTTTCGATTCACTCGCAACGCTCCTGTATAATTATAGGTTTTACAGGTATAATCGCGACTGTATATGAAAGTGAAAGTGAAAATATTTTATGAAGGTACCACAAATTTTACAACAATAATAAATAATAACTTATCTTTCATTCATATGTTTGTGGTAAAAAGGAACGGGCTCAGTTTTATTGCTGTGACTGCATGCGTAGTCTTAACGCTGGTTTTCAGCCCGTCCATTTTAATAACCTTTTAAAAATAAGCGCCATTAAAATCAAAATGACTTTTATTTTCGTCGCTTCAGCAACTAGGCTGAAAACAATAAAAAAAACTGTCAAATGATTTCTCCAATAAAAAATAGATATATTGTGTATGTGTTTGTATCAGCTACATACGGCCAAACAAATTTCTTACAATGGTTATGTGAATGTATTAAGCTGTTCCCGATGTGCTTTTCATATAACTTTGCTTGGAATTCAAAGATATAATATGAAAATCTATATGTTCGTGAAAGTGTTTTTGACATTAAATGAGTAGTTTTGGAAATTACGTCCGCATACAAAATGACAAGCTTTAATTCTATAAGAAATACAACAGACTGTCATTATGAAAATAGCAGAAGTCCCTATTTACTTCTTATATTAAACTCAAGTTTATATTAAAAGTTGTCAGTTGTCACACTGTCAATTAGTTAGTATTTATACAGTGAATAATTTGCAGAAGATACCAAAATAACAAACACGTCCTTCAAAATCCTTCCAACCAAAAAAAAAACGACAAACCAACATGGCAACTCGATTTATTTTTTACCGTGACGTCATCACATAGAGGTTTCAAACCTTTGTGTTTAATTCATATTTAATCTTGATGGCCAAGTAAATTTTGGTAGGTACCTACTAGAAAATTTGTGAAATTGTGTTATGAAATAATTGAATCGTGTGATTTTAAAACGACACATGTCCTTTCATTACAACTTTGCAGGAAATAGAAAAAACTGTTTTTTTCAAATACTAATATCTACAACAGCAATATTTTAGCATATTATATTGATTTCTGTATGAATAAACTACAATTTTTTTTTCTAATGTAAATCAATAGGTAGGTGTAAATAATTTAATAAAAAAAAATGGGCAAGTGTTATTTTAAAAACACATGTGACTTGTGTTGTTTTAAAATCACACGATTCAATTATGTAGGTATGTTATGTGAAGTAACTAAAATCGAATTAATAGCATTGTCATGTTGCCATGGGAGAAAGCCATATTGAATCAAAATTATGAATTTAGGACGGGTCAGAAGAGCATTAACTGGATCAGATCGGCCCCTGCATTAAGCGTGCCAGTGTCATCGTGTCTCGATTTCAAAAAAGTGGTTAAATAGCTTTGAAGGTCTGGATATGTTTGTATTTAGGACCTTTTTACATTTATGCTGTACTTTTGATTTATTTTTGTATTAATATTTGATTTATTAGTCACATTTTCCTATTGACGAAACTATCTAAAGCGTGACACACTTCTTACCAATCAGTGTTTTACTCATATCTTCGAAATACGATGAATATATGCTATGTTAATTTTATCTATTCGGTAACAAAACAGAGCCCATATTTCAACACCCACGGTTATAGCGCTGTTTATCCCCACCCACTCTTTCCTCTGCAGGTCTAGGCAAGAGCATTAACGAAAGTGCATTAGAAGCCTGCAGGGGAGGCGGCAAAATGGAGCATGTAATCGAAAGCTGATTAAGTCATCGCTAATAGTTGACATCAAAGCCTCTTAGAGACTATTAAACGAGCTTACGGAAATATTTACCAGCTAATAACTATAACATGTTGAATAAAAAACACACTACCAAAAGCTGTCGGTTAACAAATAGTAAATACATTTTGACGTCGATTTTTTTTCAACAGTTTATTTTTCTCTGTAAGTGTACTGCCCGATAAATAACTTGAAAAAAATAACTTTGACTTTGCAAGGACGTATTTTGAGTCTCTTGGAGAGGATGGACTTAGAATTCTTCGGGCTTTAGTTAAATAAATAAATAATAAAAAAGAACAAACATTTCTTACATATCCACCGCAAACTCATCCCGACTGCGCGGATTTTTGTTCAATTTGTCTGTTGGATTTTAGGAATACATTTTTTTTCACTTTAACTTCAAATCGAAAACCAAATACTAATTAAATTATGTTACGCAATTTTCAGAAAGATGGCAAAATTTTGCCATAAGGTTAAATTAGGTTACATATAAAGCAAATTTACGCCAGCAAGCAGGCCCCGGGAGGGCTAGCCAAAGAGAGACAAGCGAGAGCATTTACCTTTTTACAAAATGCATAAGAGGGTTAATCAAGGGCTCATTACATATTTATAAGCGGCAAGTAATCTAGCTCGCCCTGAGCCACTGAATATGAGCTGAAATTTACTTTTCCGCTTCATTATTTCACAGTTTGTGTCACTTACTTATGACCAGAGAGTACTTTCTCGTATACTGTGTGCATTAAAGAAGATACATACATTATATGGTTAACTAAAAAATGCGCAATTCTTGAATTTTTGTGCAATTCTTAATTACACGTCAATTATAATCTGAAATTTGTTCTAACTTTTATTCTACGATTTAAAGATAAAGATATAAATATTTATTGAGAAACAAACGTAAAGTTATAACTTATTAACAAGTTCAGTATACGTAATTTATTTATCACGTTAGAAACCAAACTAGGTAGATCATGTACTATGGTTTCCAACGCCCCTTTCGAATGTCTTTAAGTCAAGTAAAATTAATTTCCAAAGAAATACAGCAAATGTAGTGAAAACTTTCTGATTGATTTAGTTAAGTTTTTCATTTTTACAAGACTTTTTTATGATCTTTTGGGGTTAATATTTTGCAGTGACGCTGTTTGATAGGCAATATTGAAATCTATAAGCGATTTAGCGGGAGTGAGATTTCTAATAGAGAAAAGAAATAACTCTGTTCATCCGAAAATTATGGGTTCTTGTCGAATAAGTCGTAAAATAAACGTTTTGTATGTGATTTTTTAAATTTCAGCCTGTGAGGATTTTGTAAAAGGACCAACTTTTTTCTTAATTTCAGTGGAGGATCTTATCTTTATTCTCTTTCATTCGTTTCCACACCGACAGAGACGACTGAGGCTGGTGTGGCTAACACACCTTAAAGAGCAGGGTAGGAAAGATATTTGCATTATAATGGTGATCTTAGTCTGGGTAGGAGGCGGACGCCTGGCTTCAGAAAATCGGCCTCTCATTTAGCAGCACTTACCTCCGAATAGGATTTTCGTCGGAGAATATAAAGAGCGAAGTGGGCCCCGGAGTAGCGGGCTGGTGCGCGCCGCCCATGGTATCAGCTGGCGCCGCGCGAGCCTGCGCGCCCGCCGCCTCCTGCGCTGCCGCCAACCTGGAATGTGTGCAAATGGGGCATGTTACTTCGTTGATAGTTTTGTTGCTTTTACAATGAAGTTACTGTAAATATCGAGCAAACTATACTGCGCTTGATAGTTCAGACTGGAGTTGACATACATAAATATCAAAATTGAAAAATTTTATTTTCGTTTATTTGATTCCGCTCAGTTTTTCACTGTGTTCTACAAATATACTGTGTTTACTGGAAAAATTTTCAATAAATATAATTGACACTTCTCGTTATGCGACAATATTCTCTAAGAACATTCTCCCCCACCTATCACTAAACTCGCGACAAACAACGCTGCTATTTAAAACAAGGTACTGGTGCAAAACATTGGTGAGACATTACATAAAATCGATAAAGGAGTTCAACGAATCGAAAACGAAACAGTTATATTGGATCGACGTCGACATAACATAGTTTTGACTGCATATTTGTATCTTATAATTTATTGGTAAACTTAAAATTTGCCAATAATCTAGAATAAAAGACAGTTCAATGCATGAGTTCTAAGTTTTGAAATATTATGTAAACTTTGTTAATTACATAACATAACATAAACTCAAGCCTGTATCCCTGAGGGGTAGGCAGAGACCAGGGACTGCCACTTGTTAATTATGGACTTTGAAAAGATTAAGTTTGGAGTTTTTTTGTCCATTTTGCTCCAAAATGATCTAGATTTTGAAATAGACACCTAGTTTAACTTGTTATGTTCATTAAGTCGCATTTATGTGCTACTTTGAATAAAACATGCTTGAATTTGAATATCTCTTTTTAAGATATGAGATATGATTAAGATATAATGAAATATGATTAAGTGTATCCTTATCTTAATCATATCTCATATCTGTCAAATGTATGGTTTCACTTTACTCTCCAACTCACACTTATTTCTTACTTTACACTTAGCTCATACGGCTCTCTGAGTTGGTGGATTGAAAGAGTTAATGACATAACCGCAAGCATTCGATGCTGAGAGCGCTTCCACAAATCCATGATGCCGGGTCGTGCATCTCGCTCATTTATAGTAAAATTCATTCAGTGTGTGAGTGAGTGAGGTAGCGTGACCGTTTCCGTTTTATAAAATATCAATTTTGATCGAATCGGACTAACTAGTAAGTATATTGTTATTTTATGTTTATATCGGGACCCTTATTATGAAGCAGCGATATGTTCGGAAGGGTCGTCAACGTCGCGCTTGAACCCGAAAATTCACTCTAATCTAGCGACAAATACGGTTTTTTTTAATACTTTCATATTTAATACACTGACAAGGTACCATCTCGCTACGTTCTATATATTGTTGCAGTTTTCATAATAATGGCCTTGATTTACGCGTTCGTGTGCAGTAACAGACAACGTTAGTAGACAACATTTTTAGCCTCCAAATAGGCGTCCTCTAATGTTTTAGAGGCTCTTAAGGCTCTAAAACCTCTACGGTTTTTAAAACGTTGGTTTCTTTCAATTCCATATGATAAATACATACCTAACCCTCTAGAAGTGCAAGTAATTGAATTAGATATTCTATGTATTTTTTATTACGATTATGGCAAAGCCCTTCGTGGTTAGGGATAACCATGAGGGAGGTCTATGTCTTGCAGTGGGCGTAAAACGGCTGATGATGATGATGTATTTTTTTATTACTCGCGTTGCTCATACATAGTTATAAAATATAATATAGTTATGCTTCGGGAATGAAGGTAATTAAATTTAATAAATAATCCTACAAAAAAACCTTACAATTAGTGAAAAAGGGACCAATAACCATCGACAATGTGGCTACAATACACACGTTCTACCATTTAGATTGTCAAAGGAGTAGATTCCTACTCCTGCAATCCCAATGGGCAGGAAAAACCTTATAACCCAAATAGGGTGGATATGGCTAGACAACACCGTAACAGGCCCAGACCGGCAAAATAATCTCTAAACCGAACTCCATAAGCGTCATAATTCAATTCCCATCTTCCGACATCCCCGAGAGACTCGCGTCGCCCTAAGGTCGTATCGTTAGCGGGGGGCGGGTAAGACGGGAACTCCGATAACAAAGATACAGTAGGTCGAATGACATGATAAATTAAAATGAACTATAGTAAGCTGATAATAAGGCCTGTTTATAGGCATCTGGTTGGTTTAGTGGTTATTGTTGCAAGTAAAAATATGAGTGTGTCTTGTATCAATCAGAAACATGACTCAAAGCTACATTTTAGTGACATTGTATTTATAATGCCCGGCAGATAACTTTAACAAAAATCCATAAAGTTGGTATGAGTTTGCGGTGAACACATAGGGCATTTAAAAAAATTATATATTACATTTAACATTTGTACATTTGTGAAGTTATATTAGCAATGCAACTCGCTAACTGTAAAGGAAAACATCGTGAGGAAACCTGAGTGTCCGAGCTATTCACATACCTCAGCGCTTGAAATCGCCAATCTGCGGTGGGCGCGCGTGGTGACTAAGCCCATACTCTCTCTCTGAGAGAAGGCCTGTACCCTACAGTGGGACGTATATAGGCTGTTTATGATATATTATTTGAACATGGCATAAAGATACTAAAACTATCACACACACATAAGTCGGACCGCTTTTAGAAGTCACAATGGAACAAATATCCTTACGTTTATTTAATTTTCTAAATTGACCATAAATTTATTACTTTCTCATAACACATAGTTTTTAGGTTTCATGTAATTTTATGTAGGTTTATCTGTAACATACATTAATAATTATTTAATTTAAAATAATGAGTTTACTTTTGACTAATGTCGTCTGGTGCGATACTATAGGGAGTAAATTATTTTTTTTATGTAATTTTCGTACACTTACTACTTAAAGAGACGTGGAGAAAGTTTATAATTGTAGTGGCTCATTCCCTTTATCAACCTTAAAAAATATAAAAAATATTCCCTGTAACTTTATACTTTCTAGCAGTGCCTCAGACTAGATTTGACAAAATCGACACCTGGAAACGCTTGGAAAAGATCCGCAGCTCAAGAGGCCAAGTTGGCACTAGCTGGCGTGAATTGGAAGGTGTACACCAGCGTTAAAATTGGAAACGTGCGGTGAGGCCCTAGAAGTTGAAAATTTTAGGCTGTACGAGCGAGAGAGATGCGCAAAACTGGATGGGGCTGTGTCGGGTTACACGACGTTGGTTTAACTTGAAACGTCTGCAAGCGTTAATTTTCAGCTCAAACTGAGCAATGTGTTACGCGGCATGAATCAAGAAGATCTGAGTGATGGCTAGTTTGTTCTACTCAACGATATATAAATGAATTGACCATGACACGTAGTTACAGAGTTACAGCCCTCGCCATGGCGACATGTTTGCGTTGCATGCGGTTTTAGCAAAGTGATTCTCTACTACTGAACTGAAAGGGGTTTCACGTCAAAAGCAGTCTTTTTAGACAGTCATGTTCAAATGCCTTCGAGATCGATTGTGCCTTTCGCGTTTATTCCAAGCTATTTTAAGGGGGTAAGCGAGGAGGGAGGGGCAGGGGAATAGGTCGAGTGATCGGCCCTGCCGAAGGACACCACTCGGGAGCGGGGAGCACTCGGCGCCGATTTACATTGACTCGCTCAAGGTGGCTGAGACAACCCTTAATTTGATGCCTTTTAGTTAGGCACCGGCTTTTGTTTCGTGTCGAGAGCACTGCGACGATTTTGAACTCGGACACAATGGGGAAGTTGCCTCAGCGTTACGTTGGACTGATATTGTATTTATACCATGAAGGTAAAGGAAATTTTTCGCAAAAATAAAACCATTAAAATAAACTTACAATTTTAAACATTTTACTCAATTATTTTAGTCATTAAATATTACACGTAATTGCTAAAATCGCGTGTTATAAAGCAAAAATCATAAAAGTTCAGTGGGAGTACCACTGAAAGACCCAGAGTGGTAGTACCACTGAAAGACCCAGAGTTTCTGGTTATCTTTATTAAGAAGAACTCTGATGTGAGAGCGTTCCGCAGCCTTAAAAGTGTAGGAATGCCTTAGGACGTCTACGTAGGTCTATTTATTCAATCATTCTATTTTTTCAATGTCTCCAGCATAAGGTTTCTATTGCACATTACATATATTTCGATAAATAAGTCTAGTGCATATCTACACTTCTATACTAATACCTATTATAAAGAGGAAAAGTTTTTAATTTTGTATGAAGGGGCTCATCTCCGAAAGTACCTACTTGTCTGATTTCAAAAATTCTTTCATAAGTATTTTGAATGGGACCTTCAGGTTGGACATAGACTGTAGGCAAATCCATTAACCACGCGAACGTAGTCGCGGGCACTACTAGTATTCCATAAATTATAGAAGTAAACTGCTGTTGAAACCTTATAATAGAGATAATATTTTCACAATGACTACATCCTGTATTGCGCCTCTTACTTATTTGTATTACCTACTATACTTATAAGTATTACCTACCTGTGGGAAATGCTGAGGAATTGGCAAAATGTACTATATTGACTAATATTTTTTATCTTATAAGTTTATCAATTCTGTTTCTTCTCCTGGAATAAACCATAAAATAACTAGACGTACGCGGTTAAGTGAAACGACTCACTTACGTTTCGATACGGATAACTGATTCCATTTGCTAATACTACAACTAAAACCGTCACATAATTCACAAACATTTATAACTGTAAAGGTGTGACTCCTGCTAAAAGACATTACACAAAACATTCCGTTTTCCAAAAACATTACACAAAACAAAACGTTAAGTTAGAGCACTTCATACACACATACACACACGCACACACACATACTCACACATACACTCACTCAACATGCATACGCTCATTAAATACGCATGCATCTTATGTTTCCATCAATTTAGTGTTTTAAAATTTATATTGTCTATAATGACACTGTCGGTTATAATTTCCTGTTAAACTTAAGAACTTTAAAAAATGTACATACAATTGAGAAACAATGCATCATAAGTTTAGTGAGGGCCTGGAGATCTGTCACACAGGATCTTTCCTAGTATGGACTCCAGCCTCTCACATAGGAATTAGTCCTAATTACTCAAATTGTACCTACTATATGTTTTGATACCTCTGTGAGAAGGAAATAAACGAAATTACTTACTTACTTACTACTTACTTACTTACTGAAAACCAATTGTTTTGTGTAATGTTTCATGATAAACACGAGCAGGAGACCCGGCTTTAGTTATAGAAGTAAACTGCTATTGAAAACTTACAATAGAGTTGAATGTACCTAATTGACAGAATAACAAAAAAGTAAAGCAAAAGACGTACGCGGTTAAGTGAAATGGCTCACTTACGTTTCGATACGGATAACTGATTCCATCTGCGAAAACTGCAACTAAAACCATCACGTAATTGACAAACATTTATAACTGTAAGGATTCCGATATTACTGCAAGAATCTTGTTTTGACAAGGCTGTATACTTTGTGATCTACCCTCGAAGTTGGACGTTAGCAGACAAAATGGGATAAGACGGGTAGTTATGGTTGTTTTTCTGGCGAGACGCTCTGTCTGAGACTAAAAAGGAACAGACGTAGTTGGTACAGTCAACATTGGCTAAACCTTATAGGTATTTAAGTTGCAAAATACTGTAACTAGAGGTGGGCCGGGGAGAATGTTATCGCCTGATGTGATCTTAGGTGAAAAATTATGTCTTCGTACAGTTGATTCCGCTAAGCCATTTATTTATTAATTCTTGTATTGCACTTAAACTAAATTTACAATACCTACGATGCCATTAAAAACATAACCTGTAAAAAAACCAAGTCTCGCAACTCAGTTCTTCTACCTTCAAAGAGTTGTTAGATCCATGATACCAAGTCGGTTAATTTATTCAGCCCCTACTTAAGGGTCCTTCTGTCTTAAGTAATTACGTAATTAGGTAACCTAACAACATCTTATAGTGACTATATCAATATAAAAAATCTTTTATCTTTTAAAGAAATAGATTGATTTTTCCATAATAATAATAATAAAAAGAAACTCCCTCATTATAAATACCTATTCAATAAATGTTGGCTGACTAAATTTCGCAATCATTTTAAAAGTGAAATGATACACAAAATAATCCATTTTAGCAACGTTATTGTTTTGCGCATTGAAAACGGATTTTTTATTGTAACGTTTTCCAGCAGGAGGCGCGCCTTGATGCTCTGTTTCATAAGTATTATTATTTTGAGATATACTCTATTTTCATGCGATTGCCAAGTCAATCTATTTATTTAAAACATAAAAGATTTTTAATATTGATATGGTCACTATAAGATGTTGTTAGGTTAGTTAGTTACGTAATAACTTAAGACAAAAGGGCTCTTAAGTAGGGACTGAATAAATTAACTGACTTGGTATTACATGGATCTCACAACTTTTTACGGTAGAAGAACTGAGTGGCGAGACTTGTTTTTTTTTTACAAGTTAATGTTTTTAATGGCATCTCATTTCTTTTTGTAGATAGTCCTACTTTTTTTCGTTGACCATTTTACAAGTTACCTTTGAACATACTTATATCTAGGTACCTATCTACACCTATTATTTTATTATATTATACATAATACAGGTTCACTGACTCATTCACTGCAAATGTAACTTTGTAATCCTATATATTTATATGGGATTACAAAGTTATTTATACAGTTGGTTTATCTAGAAAACTGGACCGAAATTGCAAAATATTTTTTCATAATTTATACACTTAAAATTAATTGTATTCTATATTTGAAGCTTCTCTATCTCCTAGAAGTGCCTTAGAGTTTTGATGATCGGTCAGTCTTTAAAAAAATGATTGTAAACTATAAGTTATAGAAGCGCAACGCCAACAAACTGCACCGCAGTTTGGCGAAATTTGTTAAAAAAAGGTAAAGGGATTTATTAAAATAATAATAAAAAAAAGTCAGCCAGTGAGTGAGTGAGTGACTCAAATCATGATCTTTTCCATTAGTGGCACTACTTAGTTTAGATACCCCCTTAACAATTGTACCTAGAGGCGCACCTCCTGCTAAAAACATTAAACATGTATTGTTTTCAACGCGGTAAACATTTTAATATTAGTAAAAGATTTAATATTAGTTAATCTCATAAGAGGGATCATGATTAGCATACTCTTATAGGATAGAAGATAGGTAGATAGATAAGACACCCACATGTATACAAAGCAAAGCGATACAAATCCATTTAAAAGTCACAATACGAAGAAAGAATATAACAAAACAATAACATACAAAAAGAAAAAGCAAAAACACACTGGAAATTAGCCATACACGGTACGGCAGGAGTACAAGAGTGACCGACGTAGGTGTGGCAAATGTAAATGGGCTCCGACTCAGCATGTGCTGAAAGTCCAAGAAGAACTTCAGCGCTGATATTCTGCCGGTACCCGGCGGAAGAGGCATGCAGCGCCAGGAGAGCTGAGGTGAGGTGGTCAAATATTGTTATCAATATAATAATTATTTTTCGATCTAGCATGCCTATATTTGGTAATTTTCGAGGAGGGTTTATGTAAAATAATAGCACGAGTACGAAGCCGGGGCGGGTCGCTAGTTAAGAGATAAAGTACTGTTATGGCCCAGATTCAGCCACGCCAAGAAATTGTATGTTTATTGAACAAGAAGAAATTTGGCCACTTTCCATTACCCTATGCTTTATCTTTCCAGGGTAAAGCCTGACTCATTGCTTTTACCACTAAAAGTAAGTTAGGTAACTGTCTTGTTAAATAATTAATTTCTGTCTAGGTATATAATTAAGTCCTGTTATGTCCGGTGTTTGTGTTATCTTTAATCTGTTGCTTATAATTATCTCTCTATCTCGCCTTAATGTATTTATAAGTGGAGACTTGTAATTAGCATTCTGTTTCCTAAGTTACTATTATCGGCATGGGTGGAATTTTTAGCCTCTAAATAGGTTTTCAAAACTGTCCTCAGCACGGGTTAGTGCAGCAAAAAGAATATAATCATGTAAGTACAGCGATATAATTCGGATGTAAAAACCTAAATGAAAAGTGGGTTACTCGGGGCTGCAAGTGATGTAAATCGCTTCAGCCAGATGTCGCTGCCTGTACGTAATACAGAGAAAGTTTGCATAGAGGTTCAAAATTTAGGCGATGCCTGCACTTGCCCATTAGCTCAGTTGGGAGAGCGCTGGCACGGTTAGCCAGAGGTCGCGGCTTCATGTCCCGGCATGGGTGGAATTTTTAGCCTCTAAATAGCATTTTAATATTCTTTGTTAGTATTCTTTAAAATAAAATAAATAAAAATATCACTAACTTCCAAGACTATTAAAGGACTACTAAGCTAGTCCAATGCATGAGTTCTAGGTTTTAAATTATGTAAACTTGGTTAATTAAGGACCAAGAGACTTTGAAAAGACTACGCTTGGAGTTGTTTTGTCCATTTTTTTCTCCAAAATGATCTACATTTTGAAATAGACACCTAGTTTAATTTGTAACGTTCAATAAGTCTGTGTTATTTGAATAAAAACTACTACATCAAATGCTTTGATTTTGCACTAGGAAACCAATATTGATTATATTCTTTTTGTTGCACTAACCCGTGCTGAGGACGGGTTTTTAGCCTCTGAATAGTTTTTTCATATTGGTTTGATAAAATATTACTTCAACCCAACCAGGGACCTTTTTTATAGAACTACAATTCATGCTTTACTACGAAAATTAAATGTACATTGTAAAGTCGATTAACCCACAGATTACAAGTATACTCTGCTACGCAATATACCTCGAAATGTCATAGGTTTTCCTGACACAAACAAGCCGTGTATATAAAGCCAGTATTGTAAAAATGGGTATATAAACCCCGTTGAAGGCTTATTGGCTTCAGCGTGAAAAACGATGAATGTATTGTTCAGTAAAAAATACGCGGTTCATCGAACTTAAGCTTACCGAGTTCCACCACAAGATTACAATTTTGCGAGTAAAAATAACCTCGTCCGCCCACTTGGCACTAAAACCTGTGACGGAATAAATTAATATCAACCTTATTTCGTGTTATCGCGATCAGCTCTATTGGATCGCTTGGAACTTATTTCTAAGTTCTGACACGTGTTATTGAAATAACTTAAGACATGAAAACCGTAAAACACTTTCTAATAAACAAAAGTTTAAAATTCCCAGTTTTTCTTTTTAGTTAACATCGTGAAACTTGAATGAAATAAAAAATAGGAATTTTATACTTATACATACATACATACATGAACCTCAGAGCGCTAGGCAGAGACCAGGAACTGCCACTTACCACGATCCTGACAGATCACTTTCGCTTCCTCAACATTCATTAGTTGAGGAAGCGAAAGTGATCTGTCAGGTTCATGGCAAGTGGCAGTATGTGGTCTTTGCCTACCCCTCTAGGATACGTCTTAGCACGCACGACTTATTAGACTTATTTGCCTATTGAACCTATATTTACAAAGTTTACTTAATTAGAACACTGAATTGAAGCGCAATTTAGTCAAATGAACGCCGAAATCTCAGAGGCCAGTGACTGGGTTTATGTGCAAATAAGTAAATAAAGTAAAGTTACAAAGTTTTACTTCAAAGATTTCACATATCATAACCATACGCTGCTGGCAGGACACAATGCTAATCGTCGACCTCACAAAAATGCCCGCGAAAAAGCGCGCAGAAGTACCGCAGATAAATTGCCCATCACTACGCGACGTTGACAAATTATGAGTGTACCTACACTATAGGGTTTTCCCAGTCGATGTGCCATTAACATAACAGCCGCGCTGACCTCGGGGCCTACATCAATACGCAAAAAATATTCCCTGGGTGCGTTCCAAGTGCGGACTATCTGGAGCTTAACAAGATTGGGGCAGACACCGCGTCGCCCGAGAGACCCCGCCGCCTATCGCGAGTCATGCATACCGAAGATGCAATGATTCAACTTCACGGTGGGCTTCACTGCAGCAGCAAAGTATTTTTTTAATTAGTTTCTAACTAAACGCGACAGCAGCGTGATTGAAAGAGTGCGTAAGAGTAAGTGTGGTTTTACAGTGACGCTTGCCATCCACGCGGGTGGTAAGCGGGGCCTGTACCTAAGCCATATTGCCATCAGCGCGGGCCCAGCGTTTTACTGTGTAACAATCAAAGACACTCTAATCTCGTGGCCTGCGACGCTTAGCAACCGCGCTGGCGAAAGCGGCACTGTAAAACCACTCTTAAATGCGATGATTACGCGATGTTATTTTTTTTAAAAACCAGGCATACAGAGGTTAGCAGAGAGTTCACAAAACTGTTTGATGAACACCACAAGCAGGAGACTCGGCTTTAGTCAAAACTTCATTGTACCAAGTACCTCCTAATCGTATGTCAAGCTGTCGAACACCAAAATACGAAACTCGAATCGATATTTAACGTTAATAAGAAAGACTCGGAAAGACTGCATCCCAGCTAAAGTTAAAGAAACTAATAATTCCGT
This sequence comes from Yponomeuta evonymella, assembly GCA_963969515.1. Lineage (NCBI taxonomy): Eukaryota > Metazoa > Arthropoda > Insecta > Lepidoptera > Yponomeutidae > Yponomeuta > Yponomeuta evonymella. The sequence goes on from OZ018347.1 coordinate 4,940,986, forward strand.
TTTCTATCGCCTACGCACTGCGTTTGGTTCATGACAGGCCCTCTGGCGTAGGTGCCGCCGTCGCCAGCACAAGGCCGACGTCACGACTTGAGAAAAAATTGCCGCATTGCAACTGTTTCGTGCCGTTGCAAGTGCGAGGCGCCGGGATCACGCTCTGGCTGGTTTCAGATGACTGCAGTTTTGAGCGTTAGGTAATTATAATGGTCGACAAATAACTTGACCAAATCACTTTGACTTCGCTTGGGCGTGTTTTGGGTCTCATTGGCGGGGATGAAGGACTTAGAATTTTTTGGACTTAAGTTCAGTCAAATTAACGTATAATAATAAATAATTAATGTTGATGAAACGAAAGAGGATCGTGGCAAGTGGCAAACCCTGGTTTCTGCCTACCCCCCGGGATAAAGGCGTGAGTTCTTGGAATAAATATCTTTGCTCTTACGTGCATCGTAAACTCATCCCGACTGCGCGGGTCGAGGTTGCCTATTGGTTGAGTTTGCGAATTCTCCGTTAAATATGATGAAGCGTCTAACATGGTCTAACATACTTATTATGAGGCAGGTTCCGTGTAAGCGGTGGTAGCCCAGTGGGTAGAACAATTGACTCGAAAGCGAAATTAAACTCATAAAGCCCCTTTTGGTTTTACCAGCCAGGTATATACTTATTGGCAATATTTATGTTTCAAAGATGAAAAACTGTTGATAAGGCATGCGGTATCCCGCATGCATAAACATGAACATTTACATACAGGCACATACATTGCTTCTGGCCCCACACTAGGATACTCAAAACAAAAAAAAGATAGAAACAAAAGTAGGTTGCTGTGGCTGCGATACAAACAAACAAGACGGGGTTGGTGTGTCCGGATGTCAACGTTTTGAAATTTTATTCGAATTAGTGCCTCGGCGCTGCGTGTCGTGTCAGAGTTAATTACTTAGTTGGGTAAAGTTTTATACCGACAAAATTAATATTTGTATCGTTTGCAGCAAAATGTTAAATGCTTGCTTGGCGTTAATTTCCTTCAAATTACTCATGATTATTGTCTAAAAATACTTTAGCTTGATTATCAAAAGGTTAGAATCCGAGAAACGCCATAAATATATTAGATTAGATTAGAACTCTTATTATATCAAAGGTACCTGTCCACGTTGCAATGCAATGGGTCGATGAAATGAGTTGACGAAATTGTTGGTGGCAATTTTTTTTCTGTAATTTCCAATTTTATGTATGATATATTTCTCTTAAAAAAAAGAAATTAAAGACTTTCTACTTCTTTGATGTCCAATAAGTAATACCCTTTATACTGTCAGGAACCAGTATATTAGGACTTAGTAAATTTCCTTAGCCAGCCAATCTTCTACAGGGATACTAAGATTTATACCTTTTTATATACTATTAATACTATATTATACTACTGACTACTGCGTTGACCCGCCCACTTTCTTGCTCTTAAAGTTGTTCCTTTATGTTTTATGTTAAGGTACCTACTGCCTACCTGTATTATACTTAGTGTCTCTACACAATCGGCATCCTTTGTACCTAGATAATAGTTATTTAGTGAAAGATATTTATGGGTTCCGGTTAAATGTTATTCTTGAAATTATTTTTTATACAAACTGTAGCCTGTTCCTGTTTTTTTCCAAATAAATAAAATATAAATTATTGGTGTCAAATTACAATGTCGCAAGCCGTTGTTTCCAGAATTGCGATCTTAAGAAATAACCTTGTATAATAATTATGCATGTCACAAACCACAACTTAAGGCTGTACCATTTAGAGCCAGTTTGGCGTGCAGCCAGGCCTAGCGTCCTCGGAATCCTTGGACCCAGACCGAGTGGGAGACGACACGGCGTCGGCGCGGCGCCTTAAAAGTCTAGACAACTGCCATTCATACTGTAACGGCTATAGAGCATTTAATGGAGGTCGAAAAGGATGAGCGATTGCGGATTGTGCTGTACAAAGGAAAAGTTTGAAAAGGTTGAACACACACGCACGACACGCGGTCATTAGCTAGCGCAGTTAGAGTACAGTTAGCAATTACAAGTAGATTACGTCCACGTAACCAGGTTCGAAACTACGATACGAAGCAAGGACCGCAAAAACATGGAAAATATCCACATTGCGAGGATTTGTACAAATGTATGCCCGTGAGGAATGCCCTCTATAATGCCTATACGTCCCACCGCAGGGCACAGGCTTAATTACCACGTGTGCCCACCGCGGGTCGGCAATTTTAAGCGCTGAGGTATGTGAACACCTAAGATACTCAGGTTTTCTCACGATGTTTTCCTTCACAGTTAGAAAGTTTTATTTCTACAACAAATTCACAAATGTACGCTACCTACTTAGAAAACAAAGTCATTGATAAATGCACGGGGTTCGAACCCACGACCTTCCGAATGTGAGGCCGGCGTTCTACCGCTGCGCTACCACTACCCTACAGCCCCCTCCTAGTATTGAATCTGCGACCTCTGCGTTTTCGTGAAGTGCTTAACTACTACTATTAAGATAAGATAAGAATATTCTTTATTGTATACCGGAAAAAATGTTACAGAAACCGCAACAGAAAGAAAACTAAATACACAACAGACAAAATGTCTACGCATCTACGCATCTACACCGGAGCTATTAAAAAAAAAGGAGAAGAGTTGTCTATGGTCGATTCGTGGCACTACTTGACACACGCTAATTACCTACTTATGTAACGCCTTTTTGTTAAACGCCAATTAAATTCTACAACTAATGTTATTGTAACAAGCGCGTTTCAATAAATCCCTGGACGAGGCAGCTATACGCAGCACTGTGGCAGAAAGCTCACCGTGATCTAGACCGAGTCTAGACATATTGGACCTTACGCAGCCGGATTACTACGAAGGCATCTACCAGTGCAGAGCAACGCAGTTTGGTGAGCTAAGCCAACCAGTCCATCCTACCTCAGTTCCTACTCAGTGTTTAATACCGTGCTTATTCTGCAAATTCCAGCGTCCATCTTGGCCTAACAGTGATATCTGCTTCCCCACGTCGCAGCCTACGCTAGCTGCCGTCGGGAAGTTCAGTGCATCTAGAAGTTAAATTGTGAGTACTCCGCTTTCCCGTATACCACCAAAATGAGCAAGGATAATGCCAGTATCCCTATTGGCGAAACTCTAACTATTCGAGATCTTATAAGAAAGAGAGGCAATATAAAAACTAGGCTGACTAATTATACGAAATATGTAGATCAGTTTGAGGGTCATAAGCTGCTTTCTGACAAGCGTATTCAGTTTCAGCTGCGTTTAGAAGCAGCCGAATCTATCTATAGTGACTTTGTGCAAGTTCAGACAGCCCTAGAAGATTCTGTCAGTGATTCCGATATTGAAGAGTACATGTCAGAGAGGGAATCTTTCGAGAGTAGTTATTTTAGTATCGTGGCTATAGCTAAAGGTATGCTGGAGGAGGAACAACTCGCTAATCCTACCTTCAAAAAATCCGATGGCAATCCGCATCAATCAATTAAGTTGCCCACTATTACTATACCGACCTTCGACGGTTCCTATGAGCGCTGGCTTGAGTTCAGGGACACTTACCTCTCATTGGTCCATAATTGTACTGAAATCAGTCACATCCAGAAGTTTCACTACCTCAAATCTTCGCTAACGGGAAGCGCGGCACTAGTTGTCGATTCCCTCGAGTTTTCAGCCGCGAACTATATAGTAGCTTGGGAATTAATCACAAACAGGTACAACAATACCAGGCTTCTAGTTCACAATCACGTCAAGGCACTATTTTCGATCCAACCGCTGACTAAAGAGTCGCCTCTGCTTTTAAGGAAGCTTATCGATTGTATTTTAAAAAACATTCGCGCACTCAAAATGCTCGGTGAGCCCACCGACTCATGGGACACACTAATTATTTACATTGTTGTCTCAAAACTCGATAACATTACTGAACGCGAGTGGGAACAACATAAAAGCTCTTTATTACGCGGCGATTCGAAATCTAGTCTTAAATTAAGCGATTTGCTAGGTTTTCTAAAGGATAGGGCCGATATGTTGGAAACTTTGATAGTTACGCACTCCAAGGGTAACGACAATAGAAAACAAAGCGCTGCTGTCGTTCCGAAGGTACACTGTCACATTTCCACTACTAAACCGAGCACTAAACAACGATCAGTTAAAAAACTATGCCTTATGTGCAATGCTAATCATCCACTGTATTCTTGCCAAAAGTTTCTCGATTTGTCGTATAATGAGAAGTTGCAATTCGTTGCTGACAAGAAACTGTGCGAGAACTGCATGCGTACGGGGCATGTACTTGTAGATTGTCGTTTTGGGCCTTGCAGAAAATGTAACGTAAAACATAATACGCTATTACACCGTGACGAATCAGCAGAGAATGCAGTGATCAATCGCGCAGTTACTCTTCTCTCTGTAGGTGTCGATAAACAAAGCGAGTCGACCGGTTCTGTCACGTCTCCTACCCAATTTGCACACATGCAAAATGCGCCTATACACTCCCATGTTGCACACGAAGACATTAATAATGCGCTTCAGTCTTCTTTGCAACCGGTATTGTTATCGACCGCACTCGTCGAAATATTCGATAAATCAAATAACAAACATACTGTCCGCGTTCTACTTGACAGCGGCAGCCAAAGATGTTTTATATCTAAATCACTATGCGAATTAATAAAAGCGCCACTGGTACAGTCCACACAACAAATAACCGGAGTCGGTAATTCGGTTACTCAATGCACGCAAACATGTAACATTACGCTCATGTCAACTACCGGCAACTATAAAACGCACGTACAATGTTTAGTTTTGCCCGAAATAACTTCTACAATACCATCTGTAGGTATTAAGTTGACGGAATTCCGTATACCCGACCATATTCAGTTGGCCGATCCCAAGTTCCACGAAGCTCAATCAATTGAGCTTTTGATAGGCGCGGATTTGTTTTGGGACCTGCTTGATGAAGGGAGAATGCGCCTTTCTAACGGCCCCTACCTTCAGAATACAAGGTTGGGTTGGATAATTTCTGGGCCTATATTATCTAAAACCACACAAACCAATCGCTCGCAATGCTTTTTTTTGCAGTCGGTTGACTTAGACTCGCAACTTCGCCGGTTCTGGGAGCTCGAAGAGTTGTGGCCGACAACCGACGCGCTCACTGATGAGGAGCGGGCATGCGAGAATCATTTTATTCAGTCCACTAAGCGTGAAGCTGACGGAAGGTTCTGTGTTCGAATCCCGTTCAAAGAGTCGCCTGAAAAGTTAGGAGAAACGCGAGACAAGGCCGAACGTCGTTTTGTGGCCTTAGAAAAAAGATTAGACCGCTCACCTGAATACAAGAAAATGTACAGGGACTTTATTATGGAGTATATTAGTCTGGGTCACATGATCCGTGTCGATATCTATAGCGCGCCCCATTTTTTTATGCCGCATCACGGTGTATTTCGCGAGCACAGCACGACGACGAAGCTGCGTGTGGTGTTCGACGCCAGTGCTAAGTCAACCACGGGCAAATCACTGAATGACCTACAAATGGTAGGCCCAGCTATACAAGGTGACCTTATGTCCATATTATTGCGCTTCCGACAATATGCTTACGTCGCCTGCGCTGACGTACAAAAAATGTACCGCCAGTGCATGGTGGATAAGAACCAGAGAGATCTACAGCTAATCCTCTGGCGCGATCATCCCTCCGACCCATTCGATGTTTATCAATTAAATACCGTTACATACGGCACTGCGTCCGCGCCCTTTCTAGCAGTTAGGTGTTTAAAGCAGTTGGCATTCGAATGCTCGGATCCAGATGTCGCTAGAACAATAAACGAGGATTTTTACGTAGACGATTTATGCACAGGTGCTGATTCACTTGAAAAAATCACGTTCATTTGCCGTGAAACTGAAAAACAGCTCAGTCTGGGTTGCCTCCCATTGCGTAAGTGGGTATTTAATTACGACTGCGAGCTACAGACAGACACAACTTGCGCTTCACGTGAGCTGTCACTAGGCGAGCAAGCTCAGTCTAAAACGCTGGGCTTGGGATGGTACAACTTAACCGACGAGTTGCATTTTCACACTGAGTTAAAACCTCATTTAGGTCCACTCACTAAACGCGTTATATTGTCTCAATTGTCACAAATATTTGACCCGTTAGGTTTACTCAGCCCTACAATAATTATCGCAAAAATTCTGTTACAGAAATTATGGCTATTGAAATTAACTTGGGACGAACCGGTTCCCTGTGACGTCACGCGCAGCTGGCAGTTGTTTTTGTCTAATCTCTCGGAGTTACATAGCCTACGGGTGCCGCGTCATGTCAAGGCCAATGCACCGTTATCAATCGAACTGCATTTGTTTACCGATGCGTCGCAAAATGCCTACGGCGCCTGCGCATATGTTCGTACATTTTGCAAAGACGGAACCTTGTGTGTTCGATTGCTATGTTCAAAAGGAAAGGTTGCACCCTTGAAACCTGTTAGCATTCCCCGATTGGAGCTGTGCGGGGCATTACTGGGAGCTAAGCTTTATGCAAAAATAAGCAAGTCGCTTTATGTTCAGTTCGATAAAGTGATTTTTTGGACTGATTCAACTATAGTCCTTGGCTGGCTACGTATGGCGCCTAGGTTACTAAAAACCTTTGTACAAACCCGCACATCTTTAATTCAAGAATTGACAAGGGAACACTCATGGCAGCACGTTCGCGGTAAAGACAATCCCGCTGATCTTGTGTCGCGAGGCCTTCACTTAGACGAACTAAAGTCTTCACAGTTTTGGTGGGAAGGTCCTGAGTTCCTTCACGATCCTAGCTTCGATTCTACGAGGTTAAATACCGCTCCAGAGATAGACCCACAAAATTTACCCGAGGTAAACAATAAGTGGTTAGGTTTCTCCTGCCAAGACGTAACAGACACATGTATACTCATTCCATTCAGCCGTTATTCCCAATTCAGTCGCTTAGCGCGAGCTTGTGCGTATGTCTTGCGTTTTATTTTTAACGCGCGCAATAAACGCGACCGCCGTACGGGAAATCTAAGTGCGACTGAATTGGAACAGTCTAGGTACACTTTAGCACGATTTTCCCAGATGGAATCGTTTTCCATTGAGTATCAATGCCTATTGGAACATAAACCGATAAATAAATCACGCCAATTATCTGGTTTAAATTTATTCTTGGACGAAAGTGGTGTCATGCGCGTAGGTGGTCGACTACAAAACTCAGATGACTTTAGCTTCGACAAAAAACACCCAATTTTAATTTCAGCAAATCACCGCTTGGCTCTTCTACTGTTCCGAAGCCAGCACGTATCACTCCTCCACGCAGGACCTCAGCTTCTTCTGTATACGATCAGAGAGGTGTGGTGGCCTATAGGTGGCAGAAATCTCGCGAAAAGGGTTGTCCATGATTGTGTTAAATGCGCGCGATTAAAGGCCAAGACCTTAAAACCGATCATGGGCAATCTACCTAAAGAACGACTGATGCCGGGCTTCCCCTTTATGCGCTGTGGAGTCGATTACGCCGGGCCAGTGTCAGTATTGAACCGTAAAGGCCGAGGTGCTAAAACGGAAAAATCGTATATTTGTCTCTTTGTGTGCTTCGCAACACGCGCGATACATCTAGAATTGGTTGGTGACTTGTCATCGGATGCATATCTACTTGCGCTCAAAAGATTCATTTCACGTCGAGGGAAACCCGTCGAAATATTTTCCGATAACGGGAAGAATTTTGTAGGCCTAAAAAACAACTTTTCCCAATTTTTAAATAGTTGTTCGCGTGAGATTTTAGAATACGCGTTAAGTCAGGACATTAAATTTTCGTTCATTCCGCCTTATTCGCCTCATTTTGGTGGTCTGTGGGAGGCAGGAGTTAAGTCTTGCAAACACCACCTCCGCCGGGTTGTAGGGAACGCAAATTTAACATATGAAGAGCTTGGCACGGTACTAACACAGATTGAGGCCATACTTAACTCTCGCCCGCTAACTCCTATGTCCTCAGAACCCAACGACTTCCTTCCTCTTAGCCCAGCTCATTTCCTGGTTGGCCGCCCACTCACTGCTCCTGCCTGCGCTGACCTGGACACCGTGCCGATGAATCGCCTGTCACGCTATGAGAGATTGGAGCAAATGCGGCAACATTTTTGGATCCGATGGTCAAAGGAATATGTTTCCGAACTGCAAACGAGGAGCAAGTGGAAGGAAGACAACGCCGGGCTAGCCAAAGACACCTTGGTTATCATCAAAGATGACAACCTGCCACCGCTCAAATGGCTCCTTGGACGGATCATCAATACGGTTCCTGGAAAGGATGGAGTTTCAAGAGTTGCCGATATCCAAACTGCAACGGGCGTAATAAGAAGGGCATTTTCTAAAATATGTCCTCTTCTTAAACACGATGACCAGCAAACTTAATATTGGAATAACCGAGTGATTCCAAGGCCGGGAGTATGTCTACGCATCTACGCATCTACACCGGAGCTATTAAAAAAAAAGGAGAAGAGTTGTCTATGGTCGATTCGTGGCACTACTTGACACACGCTAATTACCTACTTATGTAACGCCTTTTTGTTAAACGCCAATTAAATTCTACAACTAATGTTATTGTAACAAGCGCGTTTCAATAAATCCCTGGACGAGGCAGCTATACGCAGCACTGTGGCAGAAAGCTCACCGTGATCTAGACCGAGTCTAGACACAAAACGAATAAATAAAACAGGACCATAGATGTAGCCTGTGGTGTATACTTCATAAAAATTAGTATCTAAAAAAAGATTACATAATATGACGTATTTATTTGGGTCCATTTCTTAGAAAATTCGCTAAAATAATACATATTCCGTGTGAAAATTAACATGGTATAGTGTGCAAAACATATTTTCATACGAACACAAATAATTATAATTAAGAACACAGCGAGATAATTATGTAGACTAAAGGATGGAGAGACAGACAGTGTTGGCTTAGTTAGCAACCATTAGGACCCTTCGGGTATGAACCCTCGAACTGAAATATAGTATTTTTGCGTACTATAAGCTTTTTGAACTAAATCTTTCGTAAGCACTACACATCATTAACTTAATTCCTGAATACAACGAAGCGTGTTACGCCTTTACTTGTCATGATCTGACCGACAGCCCGCTCTACCGAGGATGCCTCAAGGAAGGTGAATCACCCGCCCACGTGACTATTCACTGCGAGAGCCTGGAAGTGTAGCGGACATCTACCATCGGGAAGCTGGGATCCCTTCATGGGGCCGGCAGTAACATAGGTGCACTGCTGGTTTTCTGAAAAAAGGCTGACTGGAGTGATCTCACAGCCCTGCTACGTACAATGGCCCAATTATGAGGCTAAGTGCGGAAACCACAGGACTAACTAACTAACTTGTCATGATTAAGCTCTTCGAATAAGAGCGAAACCTAGTCGGATAATCACTTGCATGATTTTTTGTCGGAGGAGTCCGACTAGGTATATATATATTCTGGAATTAAGTTAATACTAGAGTCTGTCACTGATCACAGAGACCAGTCTCTGCCTACCCCTCCAGGCGTGAGTATATGTTATGTTTATTGCTAACGATTTTTAAACGACGCTGTAGACTAGACCGACCGATGTTTCCGACGGTCTACTACTATTAAAAATGAGTGAAAAGGTTGCCTAATAATAAAACTAAGTTTTCACTGAAATTAAGTGGATCATTCGAAAAAAAATGTATATTAAAAAGCTAGTCGTTTAATTGAAAGTATAAATGAAGAATGTTTTAAGTATATTATGATGGTTTTCCCCGCAATCTTATCGATAAAGTTTAATAAAGATAATAATAAATATTATGATAATTTATTATTTCGACAGGTCGTATTATTAAAAGGAATAATCGTACAGAAAATTCTTTATCACTATTAAATGAGACCAAAATATTTTTTTGCACGTTCTCCATCAGCACTTTAAGGAACAACTCAGTCTTTAGGTACTTAGGAAGGTATCTAGAAATATCTACAGACCTATAAAAATCTATTTATGCACAGTTAGGTCAGGATTGGGACAGACTCCGGGGAATAAACATTCTGTGTGGAAGTATTCACGCCTTTCAACTTTTCCTACTAAACTTATTCACCTTAAGATGGTTTTAAGTTATCTAGTCCCAAACGTCAAGTGCATCATGTATACCAAACCAGATTCAATATCTGTCTTTGTGCCGATGCTTGTATTACACCGACGCTTCAAAGTCTTGACGCACTCGTGCGTGCAGACATGAAGCGAAATTCGAAAGCGGTAATGGAATGAAAACATCCCGTGTTGTTACAAGGGCTTGATGTACTTACAGACTCTAGGAGAGTGGTGCCTAACATTCTCCAAGTTTTATTTTATAAAAAACTGGAATAAAAAATAACCAACAACTCGACTGCTGAGCATTAACTACTATGCAGGCGGGACCAACCTAAGGAGTTACATTGCTGAATTTGGGTCCCGTCTACTTAGTAGTTAATGCTCAGCAATCGGGTTGTTGGTTATTTTTTTTATTTCAGTTTTTTATTTTTGTCTTTTTAGTGATATTTTAATGCTGATTTATTTATAGCCTATGACACCCGCGTACTGTTGTTTTACATACATACATCACACATGATTGGTGTAGTTAAATAAAATTAAGATCCGAATATAATAAATTAAATATATGCCATCTAGTTACTGATGGTTGTACTATAACGTTACTTTAATAGCGATTTTTGTTACTTTTTTTTCCATTAATGCTAATTTAATATAGCCTATGACACTCGCGCAGGGATGACGAATCGATTGAGTCCTTATTTGTCAGAATCCGATCATTGGTTAAGGAGTTACGCGGGAACATAGAATCCGACATACTTACATACATTCATACTCCTTTTGGGCTCCGCTGCAGTCGGGTAAAAATGGGCAAATTCAGAAAATAAATTAATTGCTCAAACGCTACGATCAGCCCCGGTTTTTCAGTGCGAGAGAGCTCAAAATACGTGGCGTTGGTCAGTAATTTAATTTAATTACTGATTGTTATAATTATTATCCATTGCCAGAGCAGCCATAATCATTACCCCTAAGAATGGCCGTTTGATCGCAGACTCCAGGACGAAATAGAAAACCAAACAGAGCCACCACAGTATGGCCTTCACAATGTCTGCGCCTCTACATTACTTTAATCTGGTTACAATTAGAGCCCTATCACACAGCGGTTTGCGAACCTGTGCGCAATGTGATCACCGTAGATTCGCAACGTAACCCACGGCAGTGGGTTTCTAGTCGTGTCGTTCAATACCCGTTTTGTGCAGTTGGTAACATCATGGAATCCGACAAGGAAACTCTGGCGTTGTCTTTGGTAGTTCGAGCGAGCCCATTGCAGAAGCGAAGCGAATAACGCCCGAAAAAATGCTCGACTATATCACACGAAGTGACTACATATTGTCTATTTACGCGATTATACAACATGACTATTGATTTACCGTCCTCGGATATACAACCGATATGCCCGGACATGAATTTAACAATAAATATATAGAAGGAGAACACTTTATTGCATAACCAGAAAAAATAATTACCTACATGCGATTTCTTACAATGCATGGGAGGAGTACATACACTAGGGAATTACTTAAAAATTAAATAGAGTCCATAAATAATATTTGTAAACAGTTATAAAACTATATAGGATGTCAAACATTAAATTTATATCAGATTTAGAATGTAATTTTTTATATAATAAACGGCATCCACATAAAAAAACTAAATAGAATTTATTAATTACGTAAAATGGAGGCAAACAAAGCAGCTTCGCGGCGTGTATAATAAAATATTACTGAAGCGGAAGAATAAAAACAATGAAAGCGGTAGGCAGAGACAGAGACCAACCAGGGTCTGCCACTTGCCACAATCCTGACGGACCTATTACGCTTCATCAACATTCATTAGTTGCATGTACGCACGCCGGTTTCGGCTACTTTTTATCTCGCCCTTTGGTAATTTGGTGGAAGTACGTCCGAAAAATAATATATAATGTCTTATGTGATGTGATAATGACTGCCTTGGTCTAGCGGTGTGACGTCTGGTCATCATGCCGGAGGTCGTGCGTTCGATTTCTCCTGGGGTCCGCCGTACATTTGTACAAACGGTCTCAGTCTGGGTGTATTTCCATGTTTGTGACATCCTTGCCTGGTTACCATAGCACAGGGTATCCTAGTTTGGGACCAGTACAAGTGCGTACAAGTGTTGTGCGGAAGTAATTATATTGTTATATATCATATTTAATATTCATGTATGTCCAGTACTAACAACTACTAATTACAAGGCTGCCCTTAGCATATCCGTACATTTCATTCCCGCGCCTAATTTTATTATTCATATTTAAACTTCGCAGCGGGAATGTAGGATATTTAGCACTCAGGGATCTGGGTCAATGCTGCTGCAGTTTTGTAAAGTATCGTTGTAGGTATGTTAGCATTTTTATTTCCGCACCTACTGTAAACCTGTGGTAGGGAAATCATTGCAAAATGGTTATACATACTTCACAGCAGGGAATCATATTGTGTAGACTAAAATGGTTCATTGAATGTTTCCGATCACATACAGGATGATTGTATGACGTAAAAAATGGATAACCTGGAATCCTATTCTTCAGTAGCGATAATTCGACCGCCTTCAATGAGCAAAATAAAATTTTTATCCTTGTATTTTGTTACACAGACAATATTATCGATTATCGATACTAAATAAACGGGTTTCAGGTTACCCATTCATAGGAAATCAAATTATGAACAAAGTTCACTTCAACTCTTCTTCAAAGTTAAGTTTTTCTGGATTCATGTTAAAAAACAATTACAAAAATATGAAAGATCGTTTGATCAGTTTCGCAACAAAGTAAAGAAATGTTCCTCCTACACAGAAAAGTCGTACCTACTCCATATTTTTTATTCTCTGCAAGGCCGACACAGTGAACACGAGAAAGTCAGCCAGCTCGAACCGAACAGTTGTAGTTGTGAACTTGTGAGAACCAGTTGAGTGTAACTAAACGAGTTATCTCGGTTACATGCCCCTCCGAGCAATGGCATCCCTATACTACAACAACAACAGAAAGTTACCTTTATTTCAACGTGTCACTGATATGATACGTTGATGTGTAGTATATTACACGCTAACGTTGAAGGAAAACATCGTGCGGAAAGCCGCGGCTTAGTTAGCTCCGCGCACATTGACTTATCTTTCCTGTGGGCTGGCCCAACTAAGCTGGGATTATAGTATAGGTGCTGGGCAAGCCTACTCCATCTAAAAAGAACAATGTCCCAGGCACTGTAGCCTTCGAGTGGTCCCTTCACCCATCTAGGGAATTCTAGTGTGAGTGAAGATGCCACTAGACGTTGCATAAATCATCTCATTACGTAGATACAAAGGCCAAAGGTTTTTTTATTGATATGACGCAAAACCGAAAATCGGTTTCTGAGGTTTCACCAGTATCAGTACTCGTATGCAAACAATACCATAGAGGGAGAAGCGACACAAATGAGATAGGAGTAATACTTCATCGTCAGTATGTTCTTATCGCTGAAGGTTGTCTGATTTTATTAATTCTTTCTTTGGCTAGAAAGGGGTCACCTCCAGAATGGTCACACATACGTATATATGTTTTTTGTATGCTCAGAGATTATTCTTTACCACTTTGTCCGATTTCATTCATTCTTTTTTTTTGGTCAGAACGAACGAGGGTATCTCCAGGTTGGTAAAGATCGGTTGATTAGATCCATAAGAAAGTCATGGAACTCTTCTTTTTAGTGCGTGTATTCTTGAAGTCGGCTTTATTTTTGCAAAAAAAAATTGTTTTCTGTAGCACGTTGCGTAGGTGCGTACTAAAAGATGTTAACAATCGTATTTTGCATTTAGCTTCATAAGCAGCTTATATACGTCCCACTGTAGGGCACAGGCCTTCCCTCAGAGAGAGAGAGTATGGGCTTAATCATCACGCGTGCCCACCGCGGATTGGACATTTCAAGCGCTGAGGTATGTGAATAGCTCAGACACCCAGGTTTCTTCACGATGGGTACATGCCCGCACTCGGAATCGAACCTGGGTCTCCCGCTTCCGAGTCCAATATTCTACCCACTAGGCTACCACCGCTTTTAGCTTATATTATTTTAGTTTTGTTGACTGAAACTGGAACGAATGAATGACTGAATGAAAAATACTCTGTTTCTGGGACATCTTGAACGAACAGGTTAATCGGGGAAGACATATCAAAACAAAACAAAGTACGCATTCGTTTGAAATAAAACAGAGGCATTTTTGTATCTCGTTCCTGAAGAAAAGTGATGAATTGTAAACCTCGTATGTTCGGACCTTGATTTGGAGAAGGATTACAATAATGAGGAGAAAACAGAAAGCGGATGCATTGCCATGCATTACGACGGCAACTATTCTGTGGCCCATCGCTCAGCTGGCCTTATGGCAGCAGGGCACGCGAACGTACGCCACATTACAAGAGACCCAATCGGGGAGTAATTTTTACAAGTGCTTCGTGTAATTTGTGCTAAAACATCGGGCTTATTAAGTAAATAAGCAAATAATATTAAAAGACTCTTTCGAATTTCAATAGTAATCACATACATCACTCTATGTTTAGGTAAAATCAATTGTCCTATTCGCTAATTAAATTGACAAATGACCCTTGCAAGGTTTACTAAATGCCCTTACGTCTAGACTCATTATATTACATAAACTTACGCCTCTATTCCAGGGCAGGAAGAGAGCAGGGTTTGGCAATTGCCATGATCCTGACAAACACGCTGCTTTCGGGTACTGTTTGTCTTGCCCTTCGCTAACACATATGATCCATATAGGGGATTTGGTCGAAGTATGTCCGCTAAAGTATGCTTGTCTGGGTTAGAAGGACTAATGTAGAACTTGCACAAAAAATGTTTTAGTCTCATTGAAGAGGCCATATTAAAAGATAAACAATCGTGGTGAATTTTTTGCTCTACGACTAATACTTTTCATTACATTTATAACCTGTCGAAAAGTAAGTCTAGTCACGTGGCACAAAAACACGCTACACAAATCGGGCTCGAACTATTACGTCACAAGTGCTTGTAACGCCTTATAATGTATGAAGCCGTTTATAAAATAAAAAATAACTTCTACACAACCCTTGGTCTTGTCTTGGTCCCAAGCTAGGGTACCCTGTGATATGGTAACCAGACAAGGACAAACATGGAAATACATTCAGACTGGGGCCATTTGTACGGCGGCTCTCAGTGTGAAATAAAACCCACGACCTCCGGCATGGTAATAAGACGTGACAACGGTAGACCAACAAGGCAGTCGTTACCTATTTAATTATCTTGTAATGTCTTATGAATCTACATCCATGTTAGAAAACGTTTAGAATTCAACGAAAAAACTATTATTATTTCAGTAACTAAATTTTCCGAATTTTTTGAGAAGCCTGAAAGCCCGAAAAATATTATAATAAATAAAATATTTCTATGGTTTATTATTTAACATTTTTCTCAGGTTTTCTATGACACAAAAATAATAAGTTTGAGACAAGTTCCCCATTTAGCTACTTGCTTATGGCGATAACAGATAAATGTTGGAAATAAAACTTGGATAAATGTTTAGGTGCTCGAGTGAACGTTTATCGTTTACACGACCGACATGGTCAGAATGACGTAAACATTAACATTAGTATTAAAATGTGTAAATTACTTTGCTAAATTCCGCCAAAATCCCACAAGCACCATGCGGTTAGTTAATGCACCGACCTCCCCCCCACTTTTTCAAGAAGAAGCAAGATTCAAACACACCACTACCGACACCAATACTAGTGTGAAAAAATGCGTTGCTTAAATTAAAGATACGCTCATTAGGATTATGGATTTCGGCAAAGTAACGCCTGCTGCCATACAATATTACAATTGTGTTTAAGGGTTCCATACGTCAAAAGGAAAAACCGATCTTTTACGTTTTAAAGAGATAAATTGACTTGGCCATCGCATGAAAATACAATTTATCTCACAAGTAAAACATATACCTATTTAATTAGATTGTTTAGTGTGATTGCCAAGTCAATCTATTTGTTTAAACCATTTTTAATATTGATATGGTCACTATAAGATGTTGTTAGGTTAGCTAATTACGTAATAACCTGAGACAGAAGTACCCTTAAGTAGGGACTGAATAAATTAACCAACTTGGTATTACATGGATCTCACAACTTTTTACGGTAGAAGAACTGAGTGGCGAGACTTGGTTTTTTTACAAGTTCATGTTTTTAATGGGATCTCATTTCTTTTTGTAGATGGTCCTACTTTTTTTCCTTGACCATTTACTTTTTTAATAGTTACTTTTAAACATAATTATATTTAGGTACCTATCTACACCTATTATTCCATCAATTATACATAATTATACAATACAGGTACACTGATTCATTCGCTGCAAATGTAACATTGTAATTTTTATATTACAATTGTATATGGGATTACAAAGTTATTTATGCAGTTGGCGTATTTGGACCGAAATTGCGAAATATGTATAGTTTTTCCTTGATTTATACACTAAACACTAAATTGTATTCTAAATTTGAAGCTTTAGAGTTTTGATCATCAGTCAGTCTGTCAGTGAGTGAGTGACAAAATTAAAAAACTTTGACTAGTTATAATTCTTAATAAACTGCTGATTGGAATTGAATAAAATTTGAAATATACCGTGTTTATACAATGCCTGCTTGGTTAATGAAAATACAGGCTTCTAGTTTTATCCACAACGAAGTTATAGGGGGTCGAAAATGGCTTGAAATGCTTCAAGAGAAGGATGGTATGGCTTTTTTGCTCGACTTGGCGGGGGCACTGCCGTGCCCTCAGATATGAATCGTAGAATCGGAAATACTTATATACATACATATATACGATCCAAACACATTACCCTCGTTTTGAGCTCCGCCGCAGTCGGGTAAATAGCAAAAAAACCGGATAAGTGCGAGTCGGACTAGCGCACTATGGACAAAAATATGTTTTCGTTCATTCAGAGACTTTAACCGTGAGTCCAACTCATTCTTGGCCGCTTTATAGTAATTTGTTGTTAAACAATCATTAAAATACGTTCCACACTAATACATAAGCAGCCTGTATACGTCCCACTGTAGGGCACAGGCCTTCTCTCAGCGAGAGAGTATGGGCTTAATCACCAAGCGTGCCCACCGCGGATTGGCGATTTCAAGCGCTGAGGTACAGACACTCAGGTTTCCTCACGAGGTTTCCTTCACAGTTAGCGAGTTGTAGTGTTACTATAACTTCACAAATGTACATAACTTAGAAAACAAAGTCCTAGCTACATGCCCGCACTGGGAATCGTAACTGGGTCTCTCGCTTCCGAGTCCGATGTTCTACCCACTAGGCTACCACAATAATGTGTACATATTATTAAAGTACCCGGGACCGGCGTGCGCGCATGCAACGACTAATTAATGTTGATGAAGCGAAAGCGGTCTGTCACGATCTGGCAAGTGGCAAGCCCTGGTCTCTGCCTACCCGTCCGGTGTACAGGCGTGAGTTTAAGTAATGTAATGTAATAGATAGACAGAATATCCTTTATTGTATGTACACCACTGGGTTAATTTTTTCGTTGCAAAACTATGGAAAATATTTTTTTTTCCTGTGGTCCGGTGAACCGGACAACAGAAACGTACCACGGGCAAAGAGTGCAAATTACATATGAGAATTAAACAATAATAACAGTACATCTGGCGGCCTAATTACTAAAACATAAACATAACATAAACATAAACATTTACATACACGCACATACATTGCGTCTGGCCCCACACTAGGATACCCTGTGAACCAGAAAAAACGACATCACAAACATGTAAACATCCAAGACCTGGGGTTTTTTTTTGTCCCCAGCCGGGATTCGAACCCGGGACCTCTCGCATGGTATGTAGATGCACTACCGCTGCGCCACGAGGTCGTCAAAAAAGTTATAATATACATATTATCGCTTTTATGATAGAGAAAAAACTATTTAAAAAATAATTTTTATACAAAAGATAATGTAAGGGGGACCACCCTTACTTTATCTTCTGTATTTCTATTATTTGTTGGGCAATATGCCAACACACATTCTGTGCAAATTCCAACTGGGCTTAAGAGACAAAGCTTTTATAGGTCAGACGGACAGACTGACACTGTAGGCATGCATAAGGTCGCGTTTGCACCCTTTGTATACGGAACCCTAGAGAATCTGCTTTTCATGCTAAAATACCACCTCAACGTGTGGACAGGCAGGCTGATAAATTTTTGCATGATTTCGAAGCTGTCCCAAAGCGGTTCGAGTCGACAAGGATGTTCGTATTTTCTCTTTTCGTATTTTACGACTAATATCGACCATTTTTGAAAATGTCGTCACTATCAGTATTTGGGCGATAAACAACCTTGAAATAATTTATACTGCATACCCAAAAACATTTGGGCGCATTCCTTCTGCATTCCATTAATTAACTGCATTCAACATGATGTCTAGTTATAGAATTAGTTGAGGTGTTGTTTTGTTAGGTGTCGTGTTCACGTTACATATTGTTTATTTTATCAATGAAATGGAATTCCTACTCGTATTATGTTTACCAAGTCACTATTCGCTCATCAAACCATCCTATATACCTATGCAGTGGATAATCTTCCCCGTTCAAAAACGATATCGAGCGCGGTATCGGAGCTAGATCGGATATGACGTCATTTCCCGTCCAAAATGACCGGTGGATAGAGACGCCAGTGATACCGGGCTATTTAGCCATCTACGTAGCACCAAAGAACTCTCATCATAAGGGAATCGTAACTAATTTGGATAGTGATGACGTTAAACGGACAAATAGGGAATATTGGGATTGAAGAACTTTTACATTACAAGATATGAGGTCAATACTACTACGATTAAAGATACCAAGATAAAACATATTTGGCATGCCTTTACAATGCATTTAAAAATAATGCAAAAAAATAGTTTCTTCAGTATCGATAAATTAAATGTTGCTATAGTTTAAAATTATAACTTTTTTCTACATATCGTTTGATAAAACAAGAAACTCAACTGAACTGGGGAAAGCAGAGACCGACAGACAAGGTTTGCTACTTACCACTATTACACGTCCTATTCGCTAATGAAATTGAAATTTGTTCCTGACATACCTTCTTCGTTTTTGGTTGAATAAATCAAGAATCTCAACTATCAGAGATCGACTGAGAAGATTTACGACTTGCCAAGATAATATGTCCTATTCGCTAGTAATTGATTTTGACGTACCTACTTTTTTCGCCAATTTTAATTTTGGCCTTAGCCAATACGCAAGAAAATATATCTCTGCCTGAGGCGTCCCTCATCGGCCATTTCTATAATATCTAACTCATCACTGACATGTTTATTAATTTATTTACGTCCAAAGGATGAAAACATCGTGACGAAACCTGAGTGTCTGAGGTGTTCATGTGAACAGGTATGTACCTCAGCGCTTGAAATTGCCAATCCGCGGTGGGCACGCGTGGTGATTAAGCCCATACTCTCTCTCTAAGAGAAGGCCTGTGCTCTACAGTGGGACGTATAATAATAATAATAATAATAATAATAATTGTTTATTTTAAACCAAAAAGTACATTAAAAATGACAACAATCGTTCGGTGCTAATCTATTGTACAATAGTCTTGTCACTGCATCCTATCTCCTAAACTAGGCGAAAAAGCCTGTATCTTAGGAGAAGGTGAAATTAAATTAAGCCTTTAAAAGTGCGTACATACATGGTCGAGAAGCATTGAGCGGACGACTGTCAGTCAACAAAAACATAACTTAATCTATCACATGCAAAGAAAACTAAATTAAAATATAGGCTACACAAAAAAAAAATCCAAACAAAAGCAACATTTCTGCCCCAATTCTCCATTTCTCAACTCAATAACAAATACACATGCCGTTGCCGGGTGCAGGCGCCTGGTGTAAGCGGCTCACGTGAAGGGATGACGGCGTCGGGTCACTAATTAAATAGGTAAATGGCGCGGCCCGGTGACCGGGTGCTCACACGTTTTATTTATCGACTTTATTGCACAACGACGCCTGCCGCCCGGATACTGAACTGGCTGACAACAAGACAATTACGGTGCATTTTATTTCGAAAGGTTGGCCGAACGAGATTGCTTTGACGGTGTAGTTATGGAGCTGAATTAGGTTCTGCGTGAAAATACTTTGGATTTAGAAATTACGATCAGTTTTATCTTTCGGCACATACAGTCATCTGCCCTTTTTAGGGTTCCGTACCCGAAGGGTGCCAAGCGTGACCCTATTACTCTGCCTCCACTCTCTGTCCATCTGTCCGTCCGTTCGCCCTTTAAAGGGCTATCTTTGGAGCCGTAATAGGTAGCGAGCTGAAATTTTCACAGAATTTGTGTCATTACGGCGGATTATCTAATAAATAATAAAATAAAAAAATAATAAAAAATAAGGGGGGTCTCTATACAACAGACGTGTTTTTTCGCCGTTTTTTGTTAATGCTCTATCGTAAAAATGGTATATAACATACAGGCATCCAACTTGGCGTGATTGTGAGACTTATTATATATACCTACTAAGGACTATACTAATGTAGGGTTTCGTAGAAAGAGGGTTTTTTATATCTGCTACACAGAACTAACAACTTTATCGAAGTGATTTTCAATGGATTTTGTACGAAATTTTACTTTTATAAGTTGGTTGCCTATTACTCGTTAACTAGTAAAGCCTACTTAGTCGTGATACTTTTCCTTTTATGTTCATTATATGTCCTACTATCCCGAATTTTTTAACGCTTCACGTTTCTAAAATTAACCGTTTAGCCAGGAGAGGGGGAGGGGGAGACGCCCTACTCGGACAAAAATTTGCGCTTTAAAGCTTAATATTTCGCAAACGGAACCCTAAAGCAAAAAATGGTCTTCCTACACCCACAATATTTTTCAACGAACAATTCAACAATGCCCCACATGATGGGGTAGACGAGAAAAAAAACATCCCCACTTTTCATGTATAGGTAGAGGAAAATATTTTTTTTCTAATATTTTATTATTTAACTTTGTCGGCGTCATAAATAAATATGAACATACCAAATTACAGCTTTCTAGTACTACCGGTCTTCGCGCTAGGCCGCGGACGGACAGACAGATAGACCGACATGGCGAAACTATAAGGGTTCCTTGTCAGACTACGGAACCCTGAAAACGGCCTCGGTGCGCGAGTCCGACTCTATTAATTACTTTTAGGTATTTTTTTCCGAACTTAGTATACTCGTAGCGTATACTCTACTTTACTTAGTTTTTTAACTTACGTTTAGGTAATTTTTTTCCGAAATTAGTATACTCTACGTTTCGTTTCATTTTAACGCCTCTGCCAACGTGTTTATCTCAACGTTAGTTATATTGTTCGGCAGATAACTTAAACAAAAATCGGATGAAACTAGGGTTGCCAAATGTCTAAAACATGCGTTGATATGAACACTGTGTCGTAGTTTTTGTGTTAAAACGACTACCGCTTTACATCGTAAAAATATATATAAGCAGCCTATATACGTCCCACTGTAGGGCACAGGCCTTCTCTCAGGGAGAGAGTATGGGCTTAATCACCACGGGTGCCCACCGCGGATTGGCGATTTCAAGCGCTAAGGTATATGAATAGCTCAGACACTCAGGTTTCCTCACGATGTTTTCCTTCACCGTTAGCGAGTGGTATTGCTACTATAACTTCACAAATGTACATAACTTAGAAAATATGCTAGTTATTTAAACTTGTTTTTTGGTTTCACAGATCCTACGATTCCTATAACAAAACATTCGGTCGCACGACACACATTGGATACGCGTGTCTGTTGCTGGTTTCTATTTAATTAATTGAAGTAACGACAACACGGAAGTAGAAACTGTACAGAAATCGTCAAAACCCAAAAGCACAATAAATTCTAAAGGATGAAATACACCGACGCGGTGGGCCACCGCCAGGCGGTCCATACATACGTCTTTTTCTGCAGTAGTATTTATATGGACGTATGAATGGACGCCACCGCCACCGCGTTGGTGTGTTTCAACTTTAAATAAGTTTAGTCGTGATCCGTAAATACAAAAACCGGTCGAGTGCATGTCGGGCCACGCGCATTGTAGGGTTCCGTAGTTTACGTACCTAGAAGGAGGGGTTTTTAGTTCATATTCAAATTTTATTTCACTTATATTAACTACCTACTTCATACAAGTAACAAATTCTTCAAAGCAATTTTCAATGAAATTTGTATTTCCTTCCTTTGTATTTCGTCCTTTTATGAGTTGAACAAATATAAATATAAAAGCCTACTTAAGTGTCAGTTTCACTTTTAACTTCAGTATACATGTACTGGAGGACGTGCTGTTGCACATGCAACAGCAGTGAATTTTTTTAGATTTTAACAATCAACCGTTAAGCCGGGCTGCCGTAATCTAGCAAAAATTGCGTTTTAAAGCTTAATATTTGTTAAAAATGCTTGTTCGACGGCCGGCTACAATATTTTTTAACGGCCAATTCAACGATACACCACAAAATGGGGTAAACGAGACAAAAATTATCACTAAAATAGGTGCCTGTATCCAAAATATTTTTTTTAAAGATTTTCTTTTACTGTTTCGTCGGCATGATTAATATGTAGGTATATCTTTGTATATCGCTTTTAGCGATGAGACCGCCAATTGTGTGCGGCAAAACTTAGATTCTGTACCTGTATTTTGTTTTCTGGTATGTACAATAAAGTGTAATGTTCTAATCTATGCGAAATTTCAGATTTAATACTAATCGGCTTTGTGCCAAGCCATGGACTGACAGACAAATAGACATTGCTAAACTATAAGGGTTCTCTGTTGACTATGGAACCCTGAAAGATCAAGCTACCATTTACCACGATCCTGACATGTAGAAGGGTAATTTTCAAAGTAGACTTCGCTAAAAAGTGCATGCGTGCCGGGGAGTGTGTGAGTACCAGTGTAGTGTAAAACTGTCAAGTTTAGTAAATTTGAATTGTTCACTCAGAAAAAATGGAGACTCTAGGTTAAAGTAGCATGGATTGGGACGCGATAAAACGAAACAAAAGACCCCACTTCTATAGAGAAAATCTTACCTACCGAATAACGTTTTCGTTTCGGTCAGGTTCTGGGTAATATAATCAATATTGTTATACTTGTCAACATTGTGAAGATTGTATTAAAAGAAGTAGACATGTTTAGAACTGTACGAAAATCCTCTTTCGCTTCGATGTACCAGTGTAAAACAACAGATTTTGACAAAAGTTTTTTTGGTAATGGGTTTTGAAGCGGCAATGGATTAAAAACATTTGTCAAAGACAATGGCTTCTTGCACTCTTGCTCTTTTACTTCTAAGCCAGATATTTTTGTATCGTTTGACAAATTATCTTGTCCTAAATCGCGTAGAGCGATTTTCGACGGCTTTATGTAAAACCAGCTGTTTTTACGAAAGCGCCTAAGTTCACAAGTTATTATATCATAGATCACAAAGGGTTTGTTATCATTTAACTGAGAAATATAAAAAAAATGTGATACGTTATTTTGCCCTTTCTGTAATTCAACTTAATTCGCAGTTAATTGTTAACGAATCCATTTAAAACTCATAACGTTTTCTACTTAATTATTATAATAAATGCTTCTCTATCCTTGATACAATATGCAAATTTTGCTAAGTTACAAAAAGATGCAAATTTGTGCGCTTTCATTGAAACGGCAGCACTGGTTGCGGTAAGAAAAAAAAATCTATTAGTTCAGTTGGTGGTTGTGACGACCTAAATGAGTTTAAGATGCAATATTTTGTGAAGTTATACATGTAACGGACCTAATCGTGATTATTTATTGGGTAACTTTAATTCATTATGTCACCGTGAGTCATAAATATATAAAATCATGTGAAGTTTATCAGGCTTGCGGTTAATTTGATAATTGACATCAAACATTCATTACAATTTTTTTTTCTAACGAAATAACAAGATAAGACAGCGATTTTTTAACAACCCTCTTCACTAAAACGGTCCAGGGACTTATATAACATCGCAAATTGACTTATGGTTAATGCTTCGGGCACGTATGCAACCGTTTTATGCAATTCGATGCGGCGAAATAGGTGTGCAGGAATTATGGCAAATGGTAATACAGTGACTAGTTTTTACCCTTTCGGGACACAGTCGTGAGTTTATTTTGCGGTGTACGACCGGGCGATCCGTTTCAGTGCGGAGGCACGCGGCCACGTGCGCCCCGACCGGCTGCGTTAAAATAAATATTAGCACCGTATTTCGGAACGCAGCATTTCGGTTGGGCAGCTCCACCGTGGGTGTAAAAAGACCGGCGAGAGATAAAATCCCGTGCGCGAGCGAGATGTAGCGACTTTATCCGATCGATAGCCGCAGCCGCAGAGTGCTGCCTGAGTGACGTCACGAGCCCGTCTCGTCATCTTCGTCGCTATCAGCTCTGAAGAAATTGTCGCTACATTTTTGTTGGAAGAGGCTAAACGTTATCGGCCTTCGCCGACCTATGGATTTTTTTTTAATGTATGACTGATTGGTACGAGGAAGCGGTTAGGCATGCTACGGCGATGTTACATTAGAGTCGTGAGTTATTTTTGTTATTGCCATTGTAACGGCGCGGCGATCACAATGACGACCTCGTTTCGCGACATGCTACTTGTTGTTAATTAAAATGAGTTGCTTATCTATGTGTGTGCCTTCATTTTACATGCAACCATCTATATTAAAAGGAAATTGTTTTATGTTCAACTGATACAATCGTACACAATTTAACAAAACGGAACCAAACTATACAATTGAATATATTCTGCAAAGGGTCATAATGGGTTTATACGTGGATTAGTTTCTTATACTGAGCTAGACTTCGTAAAAGTAAATTTGGTATTTACTTATTTGTCACATCATCATCATCATCAGCCATTTGACGCCCACTGCGGGTCATAGTCCTCTTTCGTGGTTTTCATAACCATGAGGGATTTTGCCATAATCGCCACGCTTGGCAGGCGGGTTGGCGATCGCATTATGCGGTTGGAATCTCAGAAAGACGCTGCTGCCCGTCTCCTGGTAATTGATTTCCTTAGTAGCCTTCTAGACATCCACGGAGGGGTATGGAGTGACGCTATTCTTAATCCGGCGCCACGCGGAAACGCGGAATTTGTCACAAACAATAAATAATTATTTAACAGCCACGTAATGGACATTTATTTCGTATTTTGGAATCTTGTAAGTTCTATTGTATGGGTCAGATGTCACAAACTATAATCTATCAATTAACGAGTCAATTGGGCTAAAAATATGATAAATATGACCAAACTACAAAGCTTATAAAAACTTGGCTTTGTACAAAATTATTTGGGTACAACAAGGGATTTTTTAATTCAATATTAAGAGCAAAAACTCGCACTGCTGATACCAAATCAACCTAAAAAACCCGCCAAGTGCGAGTCAGACTCGCACACGAAGGGTTTCGTACCATTATCTATACAACATTAGACACAATGGTCGAGAAAAAACAGCAAAAAATCACGTTCGTTGTATTTAAGGCGTGCCCCTTAAATATTAATTTTATTTTAATTTCATTATTAATTTTTGAAGCCTATATTTGTCCCACTGTAGGGCACAGGCCTTCTCTCAGGGAGAGAGTATGGGCTTAATCACCACGCGTGCCTACCGCGGATTGATGATTTTAAGCGCTGAGGTATGTGAATAGCTCAGACACTCAGGTTTCCTCATGATGTTTTCCTTCACCGTTAGCGAAGTGGTATTGCTACTACAACTTCACAAATATACATAACTTAGAAAACAAAGTCATAGGTACATGCCCGTACTGGGATTCAAACCTGGGTCTCTCGCTTCCGAGTCCAATGTTCTACCCACTAGGCTACTACCGCTGTGATTGAAGGGAATATAGAACTAAATATTCTTTGAATATTTCGAGCGTTTACCTGTTGCCGTTATTAATATCGAGCAAAAAACGGCTAAAAATGTCTTTGTTGCTTAGGAGCCCCCCTTTAATATTTATTTTATTCTGTTTTTAGTATTTGTTGTTATAGCGGCAACAGAAATACATCATCTGTAAAAATTTCAACTGCCTAGCTGTCACGGTTCATGAGATACAGCCTAGTGACAGACAGACAGACAGATAGGGTCCCGTTTGGCACCCTTCGGGTATGGAACCCTAATAGTCACAAGTAGTCATATAGAAAAAAATTGCCGAGTAAAATATACGTATGTAACGCTCGAATGTACATGGAAACTAACCCCCTTATTCATAATAGTCTGCTAACTTAAAGCATTGCTAATTCTCACTCTGTCTTCTTCTATTGACCTAAGTCAGAATGAAAAATAACACTCTGTAGCAGCTGTTTTAAGTTAGCGGACCATTATGAATAAGGGGATAAGAATGTTGATGAATGAATGATTAGTATTGAATTAAAACCCAGAAACCCGAATCCGACGTGCGATGCACGCAACGACTAGTAAATGTGGATGAAGCGAAAGAAATCTGCCAGGATCGTACTTGCCACGATCCTGTCATACAGGCGTGACTTTATATATGTATATTTGAAATGTTTCCCCTTGAAATTTTTTTAAATTTAAATTGGCAAATCTTATTATTATTATTATTTATTAGCTACTCCAACAGTATTTTCACAATATAACAAAAAGAAAACTAATTGAAATAGGAAATTGAATAATCTCAATTTATCGTTACATCTAGATTAACTAAACAATATGAAAAACCTGCAGAAAATAGGCTTATTCAGATCATAGACGTTTATTTCTAAAGCGTAGTGAACGCTGTAGCTATTCAATCAAATTAATTTATTTGCTGGAATGTGGAAGTACATACATAAATATAAGTACAGATCATAAAACATATTATGGAACGCATTCAAGCTTCAAAAAGACTATTTTAAAGACAGAAAATTATGGCCTTTTCCAGTTTCATAGATTTTCTTAAACTAAAACAATACAAAAAAAAAAACAATTGAACCTGAGTTTATCTAACGTTTTACTGCAGCTTCGTGCGTAGTCCAAATATAAAGCATTGCGTGTAAGTACTACGCCGCCGCTACGCGCTACGCGGATGGCTACGTTCCGTCGACCGTTCTACTACGAATTGACGCGAGCGTTTCGGAGCGTACGGGAAAGGAATGAAGGATGTTTTTCTAAAATAATTAAATTGTGAAACATGAAACTATTCACAACAAGACCGATCCGTAAGCGAAAATAACAAAACCCTTAACTTTGTTGTCCATCCTTCTGTCTGTGAAAACCCTTTTCTCCGGAATGGGTTACGCTATAATTGATATCAAATACTACGGTCCACGAAAGAAAGGAAAGAAGGTGTAAATTCAAGCTTCTACGTTAAGACAATAAAAATATATGAATTGAATTGAAAAACTATTTATTGCACTAAAACCATTTTGTACAAAGACAAGCTTAATACTAGATACTAGTTTCTTCCAGCTAACCTACGATGATATAAAGAGTCGATGGGGCAGTGCCAAAAAAAATGGGAGTAATAAAAAAAAATACATAGACTGGTTGATAAAATTACTTACATAATATTATTATAATTTAAATACACAG
Organism: Yponomeuta evonymella; assembly: GCA_963969515.1. NCBI lineage: Eukaryota > Metazoa > Arthropoda > Insecta > Lepidoptera > Yponomeutidae > Yponomeuta > Yponomeuta evonymella. The sequence continues at coordinate 4,968,631 of OZ018347.1, forward strand.
AAGTAATAAAATATAATAATACACTAAAACACCTACTAATATTGCAACCTACATTCAAATGATTAATTTTACTTACATATAACCTTACAATATAACTAAATAGATACCGGATATCTCTAAAGCAGTCCAAAGTAATGCTCATGAACTTCTTAAACACGTCGACAGATGGAGCCTGGCGGATGTATGGAGATTGGAGATAATATGACCATTTGCGACACATTTTTTCTACCAGCAAACATACATACAAAAACAGACGTTCGGAGGGGTACACAGAGTAGACAGGGTTAGATTAGGATTTGCCACGAAATAAATGTTAAATAATACGAAATAAAAATTAAGGGCGCCAAGAATCGTCCAAGAATCGGCAAGATTGAATCGGCGAGCAAGAATATTTTTTATTTTTACATTATGGCGCTCTGTCGATATAAGTGTCATACTTGGCTTGGTTATATTTTATTCTTTTTAATTATAGTATATTATTTCTCATGTAAGTTTACTTGTTCCTAAGATTGGATGAAGTTGCCCCTTTCAAAAACGAAACTACTTTTGCGATTAAAAAAATCGCGAGTATTTAGAATGGAAATAAATCTTTACAAGAAGCCAAGTGCGTATCGGGCCACGCGCAATATGTTGAGTTCCATAGAAATATGCAAAACTAGAAACAGAGGTTGTTGACTGATATTAGGATTTTATTGTTTTTAAATACTTGTCTTACACAACTAACAACTTCACCAAAGTAATTTTCAGTGGAATTCGTACGAAGTTTTCTTTTATGAGTTGGCCGGCTATTGCTAGTTAACTTGTGAACCCTACATAGTTGTGATAGTTTTCCTTTTAACTTTAATATATGTGCTCCTGTCCTAAATTTTTCACGTTTCTACAATCAACCATTTAGCCACGATAAGAGGGACCCCCCTCTCCCGTTTGTTACTTAATTTAAGGAAGGAACCTTCCGTTGTTTTGAACATATAGATAAAGGAAGAATAATGTCGAGCGAATGTCGAAGGGCCGGTATGGGAGGTCTAAGACGTACTTACGTCAACCAAATAGGGGATGTAGTAGCGAAGGGTAAGATAAAAAGTACCCAAACCATCGTGCGTGCATGCAGCTACGAAAGAGGTTTTTTAGGATCAAGGCATGAGGCAAACCTTGATCTCTGCCTGCCCTTCGGGATACAGGCGTGAGTTTACATCTGTAACATAAATTACGCGGTGCGGTGTTTGATGCTGCGAGGTCAAGGAGTAAGGATCGGTGAGCGGAGGCCAGGAGCAACATGCGTAAGTACTATCCTACCGTTCCCAGGAACGCTCCCGGGATCGTTCCCAAATACTAGAAACAGCTGGAACGCTATAAATTAATTTTGTTTCCATTGAAAGCTCTTCAAAAATCGAACTTACGATTATGATGTAGGCTACAATATGATAAAATATTGTAGTAATGTAGAACATAAGAAATATGATAGTAATAATCATGGTGGTCAGAACCTGATGGTGGAACCAAAAGACGCTGGACCTCCTCAATAGATAGCATAAGACCTATCAGGTTTGTGTTTGACAAGAATTTTTAAATAATATGGAGACCGGGGTCAGTTGATGAGACTGAAAAGTGGATACGAGATCCCCCCAACAGACAACAGCAGACATGCCCTTCGCGTTTGGGCTTATTTGATCAGCCTTGAGCAGAACTTTTGCATAACTTGGTGACTAGGGCCTGATGATGCCACTGAAAGGTGGGTAGCTCAACGGACAATAAGAGACCCTTCGGGTTTGAGGCGTCCCGATGCGTTACCACCGCTAAACCTTGGAGCGTTGGTAGTGGTAGAACGCCGGCCTCACGTTCGGTAGGTCGTGAGTTCTACTCCCGGCTAGTGACCAATGACTTTATTTTCTAAGTTAGGCTAGGTTTGTGCAGTATTAGTAGCAATACTACTCGCTAACGGTGAAGAAAAAAAACGTAAGGGAAACCTGATGTCTGAGGTGTTACATACATGAACGATTTTACAACAATTAAAATTATAATTTCCATATTTTTTTCGTAAAATCGTTTAGTAGAGTATTAAAAATTGAGGTCGTCAGCGCAAAAACCCACAATTTTTCATATTCGTACTTATCTACTGCAATTTATTTAAAACATAATAAATTTTGATGCAACACCGGCCTATCCCTAGTTTCCCCATGGATAACAGATGGCGTTGTAGACATGTCATTATTTTTGCGCGTATTATTTTTGCCTACAAAGCAGACAATGTATTCAATTTAAATTCATGAAAATGTATAGCTCATTATCTCTATATAACTATGTTAAACTTGGGCCACTTTTGCGCTGATGGCCTCAATTGTACACATATAGAAGATAGTTTATTGTCCACAAAAAAGGAAAACACAAATATATATACACACTTGAACCTGTCTATTTTGTTTTTTTTTTCTTAACGTTTGACGATCGCAGTATGTAGTTGTAATCTCAGGAAGGCGCTGCTGCCCGTCTCCTGCTAATGTATTTCCTTAGTCGCCTTCTACGACATCCACGGAAGGAAATGGAGTGACGCTATTCTTAATCCGGCGCCACACGGATACTTAAAATTAGCTGGACCCAAAAGGTTACAAACGAGGAGGTTCTGCGACTTGTCAACAAGAAGCGCGAGCTTTCTCATACCATCTGAAGGAGAAACATTGCATACTTGGGGTATATATTTAGACACCCAGATGTGGTCCCCTACAACTCACAATGATGGGAAAAATTGCTGGTAAGAGACGCTTAGGCCGGGGAAAGAAATCCTGGGTGAGAAACCTTCGGGAGTGAACTGTAATCGCAAGAGCTGCCAAGGTCGTCCGCCTTGCAAGAGACAGAGATAAATATGCGAAGCTGACTGCTAACATTCGCTAATCCGAGCGGCACCATAAGAAAAAGAAGAAGAAACCGCATAGTTCGTACATACATAATAGAAGGCTGGTATGAATGATTTTCTACACGGAAACTCGGACGCTGTAGTAATTGGGTTATATTTTTAGAGTGAGTCGGCTTTCCCAGCACGTCTACTAAGCCATCATGTAATTGGGCAGTGTACATATATTCAGGCAGGCAGACAGGCTGTAAGGATCACAATGCGCAGGCTGTTAATTTACCGATTGTTAGTTCAAACTTTATGTGCCAGGGGTTTTATTTGCATGCACGTATAGTGAATAATTAAACAGTTTTACGGTTCCTTAGTTTTTCACGTTTTTACGTGTAATTTGTCTCACAACCCAGTCATTGGGCCAAATTCACTCACTGCAATACAGGCTGTATGAAAATAACAGTTATATTCCAAGTGCCACAAGCAATTGCACTGTAAACTAAAAGGGGTTCGAACCTTTTGGCATGGTGCACCATAATTTTACGGGATTTTTAAAAAATCCGGCCAAGTGCGAGTCGGTCTCGCGCACGAAGGGTTCCGTACCAGTATCTATTATTTCAAGCGTCTACCTGTTGCCGTTATTAATATCGAGCAAAATACGGCGAAAAAATCACGTTTGTTGTATCGGAGCCCCCCTTAAATATATATTTTATTTTCATTTAATTATTTTTTTTAAAGTACATTTACAAATAAATATTCTGTGAATTAGCATCGAGCAAAAAAAAGCAAAAAAATCATGTTTGTTTTATGGGAGACCACTTAAATATTTATTTTATTCACTTTTAAGTATTTGTTGTTATAGCGGCAACAGAATTACATCATCTGTGAAAATTTTAACTGTCTAGCTATCACGGACCATGAGATACAGCCTGGTGACAGACAGACAGACAGACAGACAGACAGACAGACAGACAGACAGACAGACGGACAGTGGAGTCTCAGTAATAGGCTCCCTTACCCTTTGGGCACGGAACCCTAAAAAGCGGCGCATTATGTGTATTATGTGTATATATACCTAGCTGTGTATATCGATAGATGATCTATCTTCCGATAGAGGATCTCCAGATGAATAAAAATGGATCTGTAACGTGGATTATCTCGAGAAGCTTGCGCTTTAGGAGTTTATGTTATATGCTTACTGCTCATAATAATTAGTTAATAAGATTCGAAAGTAACACCCTATTTGAATAAAAGAAGTTCTTTGTTTTTTTACTATAACTCCCCGCCAATTATTAAAGTGACATTGTTCATGAAAATAAAAAAAACAAAAGGACATCAGTGTTGTAGTTGACCATCGTCATCGTCAGCCATTTGACGCCCACTGCAGGACATAGGACCTCATGGTTTTCCAAGCTTCCCGGTCTTGTGCCGCCCGCATCCAGCGGCTCCCTGCCACCATGACCAGGTCGTCAGACCAAGGCCCGCCATTTCTTCCCTCGCAGTATCGTCATTGAACTTTCTTAATTATTAAATAGGTACAGAAAAGTTCTCTCATTTTACGTGGCCTTTCAAGTCTTCTGAGTGTTTATTGATTGAAGTGAGTGTTAATTTGGTTTAGAGGAGGATTATGGCAGATCAGACTGAAATCCAGGTATCCCGAGCTGTCACTCTGCTTCAAGAGGGTCGAACTATGTAATACTTGTTTCGGACAACCGATCCAGAACGCCTGCGCACGGTTCTGCTTCGCTATTCCTTACCGAGCCCATGTAACACCCTATTTGAACATGGAATCGCGCCGAACACTGCATTTTTCCTACCTACTCTTTGGTGTCATCAAGACGTAAGGGCCATTGTGTTTATATAATAAACTGAGATTCTCCACGCGACAGTGGTGTGGCTACAGTGCCACAAAGTGCTGGAATAATATCCCTCTCCCAATTAGGAACAGCCAGACTGTCCAAGTTTTTAAATGTAGGTACAAAAAGTGTCTTTTACAGTCACAAAATTCTTAGCTCTTGACTTTGTGTATGTAATGTATATATATTGATTTTTTTCTATATTTATTCCCGCAGCACACACTCATTGCACGCACGCATTGGCACACGCACATCCATTGAAAATAATATCAACTAATGCATTTAAATATTACAATATAATGGACGTTCACAATTTTTTGTGTTACAGTCATGGCGGTTTATGTGTCTATTTTTGCTTTATTTTGTGGTATCCGCTGAATACCACAAAACACTGGGAGACAGGGACTATGTCCTGCAGTAGGAGTCAAATGGCTGATGATGATGATGATGATGATGATCCGCTGAAAACCAACGTCGTGGTTGCTATGGGCCACGAAATAAATGCCAATTCCTAGTGTTTAAATGTTAAGACGATAATTTTATGTTTTATAAAGGTAGGCAATAAACATTTCTATTTATCTATCATAAAGTTAGCGAAAAAAAATTCAAGACGATTAGGACAAGATAATCTGTCAAGCAGACTGAATCATAAAATATTCCACACTAGAAAACAAAGGCTGTACTCGTTCAAAGCTGCACAATATTCAAACAATGGCACACGTTTTCAAAGCGATTAGCCGCGTACTGACTGACCGAGCTGCCTCGCCCGAGGCAAATGCATGTCCAGCCTCGGGCAAACGTGCCTCGGCCGGAGCCGTGCGTTGTCGGTTTTTGTTCATGCTCAAAGGCGCCTCAGTCCGTTTGCCACGCTCATTCAAGACGGTTGTGTTTCGCCTCGCTTGTTCGTCGCATCTTAGCGTCATGGATAAAGAACAATGTCTTAAATTAATACAACTGTACGGTGAATATAGACGACTTTGGGATGCGCATTATACTAATAGAGGACTAAGAGAAGATGCATGGAGAAATATAAGTGAGGAAGGAAGTGTCAGTTTTTTTTTTCTTTACAAGCTGTAGAATTATTAGAAAGGCAGTGGTGGCGATAGCTTTCCGGACGTGCGGCCACATGGTGATGTTGAGCAAAACTGGCTCGGCCTTTCCTCGCGCGGCAAATTATAAGTAACACAAGGCTGCCTCGCGCGGCAATCGTGGCGCGGCATGCGCTCGGGTTTGCCTCGTGAGGCTGCTCGCCCAGTCAGTATGCGGCATTTCACGTGGAGGAATAAGAGACAATGGAGCACCGCGTCGCTACAAAATAAAAGTTTGCTATCGATAATGCAACTTCTGGACAAAGTTGATGAAAAGTTGGTAAAACTTTCGTGTACATATTTCCACGTGCACGATTTCTTTATGTCTTAAATTAATACATACAATAATAATGGGGCGTCCACAATTACGTAATATTACCTGGAGGAAGCTGAGAAGGGGTCCGGCAAAATCTCAAGGTATCTCAATTAAAAGGACGGGGGGGAGGATCGATAAAACCTCACGACGTCTTTTTAACTCATAAAATGTAACCTAGGGAGTTCTCACCAAATATTTCTAAGCGGGGGAGTAGGGAGAGGTCGAAATTTCTATGTTGGTGATGTTGGGTACCATGTTGCGGCTTAGGATCCGGATCAGTGACTGTCATGCATATATTTTTATAGTAAGATATTTCGGGACTAGGGCAAGTGATTGTGATGCGTGAATATAATGTTAGTTTGGGACACGAGTCCACCCGAGTTCTCGAGCGGAGAACGCAGCAACGCAGCGTAGGACGACCACCAGCTCACTAGGCCGAGGATTTGAGGAGGATTACCGGCAGCGACTTGATGACTCGATGACATGGGAGAGCCCTGTGTCCAGCCGTGGATCTTGGCCAGGACAAGATCGCAATGTTTGGTATAACCTCCTCAGTCCTGATCTTGAAAATAACATACATACATATACACATATATACATAAACTCACGCCTGTATCCCAGAGGGGTAGGCAGAGACCAGGGACTGCCACTTGCCATGATCCTGACAGATCACTTTCCCTTTCGTGTGGAGAGGATGAAGGAAGAAAGATTGAAGAAAGAAATATATCGAGCGAATGTGGGTGGAAGGGCCGCTAAGGGACGACCAAGGCGCACACACTTCGACCGAATAGGGGATGTTTTAGCAAAGGGCGAGATAAAAATTACCCGAAACCGGCGTGCGTGCATGCAACGATTGATGAATGTTGAAAATAACAATTATAAATTATTGTTATTTTCAAGGTCAGTTCTGAGTAGGATATTGTTATTTACCCATTCCTTGCGTAAGTACGCATTTTTTTGCTGTCAAGCTCAGTTGGATACTGCCCAACATATTTGTGAAGTACATGAAGACGGTGAAGCCAATGAACTTGACCAGTTCTTACATATCATGTGTTTGCTTGAGACGACAAGTTGGTCAGTTCTTTTTGTACATTTATATCTTGGTGGAATTAGGTACATACATAAAAGTACAAAAACTTTTTTTTTAAGAAAAATCGTAATAATAACATGCTTTATTTTACGGCGTTTCAGTTAAACGTAGAACTTTATATGTGCTTCGCGAATCTGTAGGCAGTAGGGAGTCGACAAATACTTAGTCATATTAAAATGGACCATGGGTGAATCACTGACTTACATTAGGTGAGTAATACAAGAAACGTTGCTTTGCCTGATTCATGTCTATCGCGAATTTCCCCAATTCAACGAATAGCGTAGGACGCCCACCAGCTCGCTGAACCAACGATTGGAGGCAAATTGGTGGCAGCGGTGGGATAAGTGCCTTCGGGGAGACCTATGTCCAGCAGTGGACAAGCGCGGGCTGATTGATTAATTTAACGAATAGCTGGAACAACATTTTTTTTTTTAGTTCGGTTCATTTTATTGTAAGTTCCTAGGAAATGTTCCACTGCTGAGCACATGTTCCCTATACGGGAATGTTTTTCACGTGACCCATATTACGTAGAGGTTTTATTTGATAGAATTACTTCGAGTAAACATAGTAAAGATCTTTTTAGTCTTGCAACCGGCGCCAGTCGAAGCCAAATACTTTAATTGCAAGTACCTAAACTTCTGGAGAGCTAAAAGGGCGGCTTTTGCCCAGCAGTTGATTATGTAATCGAGGCTACATTAAAAAAACTCTGATTAAAGTATCAAAAAGTGGTACAGATTTACTGTTTGGGTAATTTTTATTTTTAAAAAAGAAAAGTTAGGCGTTGCAAGCTCAGTGAATATTGACCATAAACTGTAAAGGAAGTAAAGGAAAACTGTAAAATATTGAAATTCTGGAAGTGTCTTCATTTAAAAAATTTAGAATAAGTCATTAAATTTATATATATATAAAGCTACAATTTATATGTAAGTATATAAAACTACAATCCTCAAAAACGAAAACTAACACGAAAATTATGTATGAATGAAATTCATTTGAAAAGAATAAATGTGGAGTTTCTTTGTTAGCTTCTTCTCCGCATAATCTATTTATTGTGAAACTAACAGCTTTGACTTTCATTAAGTAAACATTTTGTTTTTATAGTGAATGAAAATTTTTGACTTTGACTTTGACTTTGAAAAAATTGTAGGAAATGTATGAATTACAGCTATCCTATGAAGCCGATTTCTTAATCTCGAACGCCTTTTCTTAGACGATCGCGCCAACTTTTTGATTTACCGGCTGAGTTGGATCACATTTTGAATGGGCAGACTTTTCATGATCCAATTATGAAAAAAAAAAATTGTGAAAATTGGCCATTTTTCAACCTCTGCGCAAAAATTCGATGTTACTGCGCACAAGCAACAATGGAAAAGCGAGATGGGATAAACTTGCGAGGCCGAAGGCCGAGCTCCGCGAAGCGGGCACGAGAAACAGCGCCGCGGCGAGGCCGAAGGCTGAGCCCTGTTCAGGCCGAGGCTGAAGGCCGAGACCATATATATGTTCCGGCGCACAAGTAACAACGCAAAAGACAGATGAGATAAACTTGCGAGGCCGAAGGCCGAGCTCCGCGAAGCGGGCACGAGGAACCCCACCGCAGTGAGGCCGAACCATGGTCATGGCCGACCATAGATGTTCCCACGCGACAAGTCCCAACCACAAGTGTCTAGCGAGGCCCTAGGCCGAGCGCCGCGAAGAGCGAAGCTCGGAGCGGCTGGGGGTTGGCGCGCGTAAGCGCGCAGGGGGTTCGCCCCCTAGTTTACGGTATAAAGCCGGCTTAAGTGACAAATGAGTTCAAAAAAATAAAAACCGACAATTTATGTAGATTGTAAAAAGGGCCTCAATGTACTTACACAACGACGATCCACATTTTTTTATATTTCTCAGTTAACTGTCAACGAATCCTTTTTAAATTCATAACGTAGATAAAAAAAACTCTCTCTCTCTATGGTACAGTAAGTTAATTGTACCGTTATACAATAATCTTCTTTTATCCGTTACAACAAAAAAAAAGCTAATTTGAAACTTCAATAATAGTAATATAACTATTTTGAGAACCCATAGTTAAGAACATATGTTAATATATATCTTTTCAATATCGACTGTTCTTAGCAAAAATCAAAATCACAGCTAACTCAGGGCACAACATTTTATTGAAAGTAGAGGCTCGATGTCCACTGCACAGACTACCGACGATTACAAGCCGATATTCACTGGATTGAACGAGGATTTATTAACAAGAATAGAGCCTGAATAAGCTGCACGACCTAATTCCATTTATTTGATGTTGGTAATGAAGTTCGCCCAGTTGGAAGCGCATAATGGATTCGAGTTCAATTTCAGGCAACATTCGGCAGTACAGTGACATCAGAAACTTAAGTGCAAATTTCGGAGAATCGGAGCAATGGGGTGCATGCCTAGAACCAAGGTTACATAACGTAAAAATGCAAAACCATAAAAATATTTTGAATTTTAGTATTTCGTATTTATTTTACTTACATAAATATTGCAACATAACAGTAATACTTTAGGTTTTCTAGTTAATTCTAAATGTTTTGTAATAAGGATATAGACACATTGTTTTGCGAGATAACTCAAACATTGATAACGTTTTAATCATGGTATCTTATAAGTTGTCAGTAGCGACTTGTTATGTTACAAGTATTATTGGCGGAGAAAAATATTTACCGTGATTATTTATCTAATGAAATGGCAATTTTAACTAGTCTCTCAGATGAGAACCATTTTTCTTGCAAGTTCTAAATTTGGCATGACGATATGGTGGATGATTAGCTTATCAATGTAGTAACGAAGTACGAGGAGCGAGGTGCGTGCGAAAAGACGCCTTACTAGTTGAATACAGTCGACAGCTGACCAGCCTTCATTTCAAAGTCTGCCGTAACGCAGAGAACGGGTAGAATAGACGCATTTAGAGTTTTGTGTGCTATTGATTACAGCTGTAAATGTGGTAAGGGCGCCATTTGAAAACTAGATTTAAACTTATTTATAGATAAATAACTGGTCATATCTGCCGCAGGACCGATAACCGTTGCGGAAGACTGGTTCTAGAGTGGAGACCGCGAATCGGCAAACGTAGCGTAGGACGCCCTGTGACCAGGTGGAGCGACGATATTCGCAAAGTGGTGGGCAGTGACTGGGAAAGAAGAACCTTAGATTGAGCTCAGTGGCGTGTCTTGGGAGAAGCCTATGTCCAGCAGTGGACTGACACCGGCTGATGATGATGATGATGAAATAAATAACTTCCACACAACACAATCACTTGTCCTAGTCCCAAACTAAGATACCCTCTGCTATGGTAACCAGGCAAGGACATCACATACATGGAAATACACCCAGACTAAGACCATTTGTACATATTATGTACGGCAGCCCCCAGTGGGTTCCCCAGATGAGTTCATAAGTGTAACGCTCAATACTTATAGCCTGGTACGCGGGTACTTTTCACTTGGCCTAAATCTATCGGTTCTATTCGATAGGTTAATAGAACAAAGTACAGGAAACATTTTTATTCTATCTTGCGACCGGCGCGAGTGTTTTGTGATGCGATAATACGCGAAACATTGGTTCGTTATTAAATAGAACATCATAAAGAGAGAGACATTTACTTTCTACGTTACTTCAGAAGGATTTCTTAACAACTACCTTAATCATACAAGTATTTCTTTCTTAGTACTCTGTTGCTGTTTTGAAAAAAAACCTTATAAAAATTTTATAAATATGATAGTTCGTTGTTAATGCCTTTCTCTTTGTAACAAAATAAGTACATTTTATAATTATACAACAACTTGCGATTTATTCGTGTTTCCGTAGGACAAGATTGTGACAACTCAAAGAGTGCTAAAATGTCTGGCTTATTATTAGTTCGAAAAATTATCACAAAATGGCACAGAGCACAGTTGCACACACAGCGCCATATACTTTTATGACGCGAATCGACGTCACACAATAAAGCACACAGTATTAATCCATTATAAATTGCGACCCTCAAGTGGGGGCAACAAGTGGCCTCAAGTGGCCTGTATACTCACATATCTCGTCCCGATAAGGTCGAATAATATTCCAGTTTTGCTCGATTAATGACAATCTACTTGCTTGTAGTTTGGTACTTTCACTGCGGAATATGCTTTTTAACTTTATAAATAATAGGGGTTAAAGTATGAAATTGCCGTTTTATTGCAATAGGTTCTTTGAATTGACATAGAATCGCAGCATTGATATTGCGGGCTGTTTCTGCCGCGTTAGTTCCGCGTCGGAACTCGTATTCAAAAATCACTCGAATTTTCGCAGTATCCATCTTTCTTGTCTAAATTGAATAACACATCACATTTTTTAAAAAAAAGAACGTCATAGAAACCATTTGAAAAAAGTTTCATTCGAAAACCTCAAACCATGAAGATTCTATGTCAATTCAAAGAACCTATTGCAATAAAACGGCAATTTCATACTTTAATCCCTAATATTACAAGATTAAAAGTGAAGTTGTATTAGTTGAATTATATCGTTATTAAGCCCGCGGTGTTAGTGCATCGGTCGAACGCTGACCTCAAATCTGAGGGTACGTGGGTTCGAATCCGCAATGACGAATGTCGAATGACTTTGTTTTTCAAGTTACGTATATATAATAATACTTGTACGAAGTTGTGGTGACAATATCACTCGCTAGAGTTATGAAAACATCGTGAAGAATCTGGAGTCTCTAAGGTGTTCACGGAGGTACCTTCTTTAGCGCTTGTTATAATCAATCCGCGACGGGCACGCGTTGTAGGTAAGGCTGCTGTTACGTTGAGCAAGCTGTCTCGGTCGCACAATTTAACAATTTTTCTTATTGGAATAAAATGAGTTTACTTTTTACAAATGTGGTCTGAGGGTTTGATACGTAATGAAAAATATTTGTTGATACGAAGGAATGATTTGGTACGCAATTAAAAGAGGTTTCTGTATTTTTATGACAAATCGATCGATTCGTTAAAAAACATTGTGATCGCTCGCCATTTTCCACACGTAGTTTTGTTGAGTGAGTTGCGGACGTGAGTCCGCACCACCACTGAAGTTCATTGAGCTGGATATTTTCGTCCTTATGTCATTACGGACAAGGTCTTCTCATAATTATGTATAGATAAGCCATTCTAGCTGTCAAATACATACGTATATTGACATTTCGGAAACGTTGAAAGAAAGATTGGTCACCCGACACAGTGGAGAGCTACATAATAGGGGTGCAGGACACGTTATTGTGCAGTGTGGAAGTTTAATTGACTAATCTTATCTGAACGAACTACTAAAGGAGCATGTAAAGACTTGATTTTTTTTTTTTCATAATGTCACAGAGAGCCGATATTCGTCTCACATTAGTCGCGTTGCTGAATATATCATCATCATCAACCCATTATGTCCCCACCGAGGGGCACGGGTCTCTTCTCTGAGGAAGGTATAGGCCATACTCCACCACGGGGGCCAAGTCCGGATTGGTGGAGGCTTGTAGACTAGTGGCTCGTCTACTGTCAGAAGTTGTCAAGCCGCCCTAAGGCCTCTGACTTGGCTTAACGACTGCCATCTATCGACGGCAGCCGGCACCAACAGCTTAACGTGCCTTGCGAAGCACGGAACCGCTCGGAAAAATGCCACTAGCGTTAGGCATAGACGGCGACCCATCCATGCACTGAACGCGCCCTGTGTTGCTTAACCTTCGTGATCGTTTAAGATCACTCAGGCAGCCGGGGCTACGAGCGATTCGTACGCTCGAATGAATATATACTGTCTATAAAACTTGACCCGTAAGATGGACATAAAGATGTTATCACCAAACGCGGTGACATTTGTAAAATTGGTACTACCTCATCATCATCATCAGCCACCCGACGCCCACTGCAGGACATAGGCCTCCCTCATGGTTTTCATAACCATGAGGGGTTTTACTATAACCGCCACGCTTGGCAGGCGGGTTGGCGATCGCAGTATGCGGTTGGAATCTCAGGAAGATTCTGCTGCCCCTGGTTATTGATTTCCTTAGTCGCCTTCAACGACATCCACGGAAGGAAATGGAATGACGCTATTCTTAATCCGGCGCCACACGGACTAGCGCCGCATTACTTACCTGTAGAAAAATAAACTAAAGTAAAAACGCCACTAACTCCAACAAATTCAGTAAAATGGATCTCTCTACCCCGTGAGGCACATCCGATATAAATCGTTGTCCCGGTTGATAATGGCGGGTTGGATAGGCCATTCCGCTCGAATTACAGCCGGAATTAGCGCTAATTGGTCGTAAGTCTGCGGGACCACTGTCCACGGACCCTGTATGCGTTAACGGGTGCATATGTGCAGTTGTCTCATGTACATCGGAATTGCACCCGGATTAATGGACCGTAAAGAATATATGTCTAGGCCTAGGCGAAGGCAAGAGGTGCGAAGTTAAAAAAAAAAAATCATGGCTCCGTGAGATCAGAGAATGGACTGGAGTTACCAGCTTCGAACATCTATTTCGCTTGGCGAAGAGAAGAGAGGATATGCAGAGCTGACGGCCAACCTCCAATAGTGGAGAGGCACTGAAAGAAGAATATTAAGGCCTAGGCTACCTTCAAGACCAACAGCACATTGGGCGGTGAAGTTGTATGCACTTAGATTTGCTTTATAATAGGGGTTAAAGTATGAAATTGCCGTTTTATTGCAATAGGTTCTTTGAATTGACATAGAATCTTCATGGTTTGAGGTTTTCGAATGAAACTTTTTTCAAATGGTTTCTATGATGTTCTTTTTTTAAAAAATGTGAAACATTTGAATATCGACTTTCAATTGTTTTTGTTATTCAATTTAGACAAGAAAGATGGATACTGCGAAAATTCGAGTGATTTTTGAATACGAGTTCCGACGCGGAACTAACGCGGCAGAAACAGCCCGCAATATCAATGCTGCGTTTGGAGAGGGGTCTACTAATGAACGCACCGTGCGATTTTGGTTTAAACGCTTTCGTGATGGAAATTTCGACTTAAAGAACGAGCCACGAGGAAGACCGCCCACACAGGTGAATAACGATGAATTAAGAGAGATAGTGGAAGCCGACCCTAGTCAAATTACCCAGGAATTAGCGGCATGGTTTAACGTTACCTTACCCACAATATTGACTCACTTGCGTCAAATCAATAAAATAAAAAAATACGAAAAATGGGTGCCTCATAATCACTCGAATTTTCGCAGTATCCATCTTTCTTGTCTAAATTGAATAACAAAAACAATTGAAAGTCAATATTCAAATGTTTCACATTTTTTAAAAAAAGAACATCATAGAAACCAATTGAAAAAAGTTTCATTCAAAAAGTTCAAACCAAGAAGATTCTATGTCAATTCAAAGAACCTATTGCAATAAAACGGCAATTTCATACTTTAACCCCTATTATTATCATCAAACTTTTGGCTGGCTGTTCTTACACGGAGCGTGCTGTCTCCCTCGTACAATTTAATAATTTTAGCAATTGTTATAAAGTGAGTACATTTTTGATGAAAGTGGTCTGAGGGTTTGATAGATAATAAAATTGTGAAACATTATTGACAGAACCAAATAGTAAAATTTTTTAAAGGAAAACGAAAATATATTTAAAATATCCGTAGTTTAATAATAATAATTTAATTATTATTGCTACATCAACTTACCATCGCCAGCCTTGATGTTGGACTTAAGATAAATCGGTCGAAGACCCAGTGCCTATAATTATGACTAACAGCATGATATGTAGGGTCGAGGTAGATGGGCAGGAAATACAGTACGTCGATGAGTATTAGATAGTCTCCTTCGACCACAGGCAGGATAGGGAAATCGATCGCCACATTGAAAATGCCGGGAAGATCTTTTGGTCTGTGAAACAACTCATAAAGTGGAAGTTACTACTTCCTATCCTTACTCACGGTGCTCAGACCTGGTCTTTGACCGAATATAAGAAGTCGGGACTCTAGATTTGCCAGCGGGCAATGGTGCACAGTATACTGGGTGTAAAAAGGATTGACGAAATCCCTAATACAACAGCGCCCCATAACCAAAATTGTCGA
Source organism: Yponomeuta evonymella (assembly GCA_963969515.1). Classification (NCBI taxonomy): domain Eukaryota; kingdom Metazoa; phylum Arthropoda; class Insecta; order Lepidoptera; family Yponomeutidae; genus Yponomeuta; species Yponomeuta evonymella. Next base: position 4,983,875 of record OZ018347.1, read on the forward strand.
TGTTGGAGTTACAACCGCTAAGTAATTAAGTAATAATTATGTAATTAATAATTAATAATTAAGTAACGGCGCTCTCTCCTACCAAAAATTTGTATGTCTACAATGACAAAACATGCAGAACAAATATTTATTATTGTACCATCTATGCATACTCATGTTTCACAAATAAATATCTTTATCTTTATCTTTAAGCCGAAGTGGAATTGTGCGGGCCCTATGGGCCCAGACAGGTGTGCATCGTCACTGACTGGGTTCCAAGCGACGGATATCGTAAACGTGGCCGACTCAGGGTCGATTCGACCAACTAAGCTTTATACCAGGAGTAACTAATCTCATAACAAATTTACTCCCTCAATTTTAATCTCGGTATAATTTATTTCATTCTAGCGAATTATCTCGGGATTAGTAGTTGGTAGAACGTGATATAGATTTACTCCAGAGTATTTCTCGACTTATTCCAAGATTACCACTTATACCAGGCATAAATAGTTTGGTCGAATCGGCCCTCAAGCGGAGATGGCAGGACGACCTCACGACCTTTCTACCGGGTTTGGCTATGAGGGAGGAGTGGAGACCTTTGCCCTTTAGCTCTAAACCCTCAGACCACATTTATTAAAAGTTTACTCATTTTGTTACAATATTTTAAAAAAATTGTGTGAGCGAGACGGCTTGCTCCACGTAAGAACAGTCCTAAACTCGAATCGCATTTTTACGGAAACTTTTTTACTTCAAACGGTTTTGAAAATATAAAAAATCCTATAATCCGAAACCGGCGAGCGTGCACACAGCGATTAATGAATGTTGGTGAAATGAAAGAGGTTTGTCAAGATCGTAGCAAGTGGCGAACACTGCCTAGGCTAAGGTACCCCTCCGCGATACGGGCGTGAGTTTATGAATGTATAGTAACTACAGCGAATAAATAAGTATAACATTAGCTGCCATTTCTGGGGCAAAATTATGTTTTATGACAATTCTTTCCTGAAATTATACCATCCAAATTTTGTTTTTTTATTTTTACGTATAATTTTTTTGTTCATTGGGGGCTCTAGTGAACCTCATAGATGCTTTTTCCAGTATGTATTGTTTACTGGCCATATATGTATTGTTAGTATAAATTCGCAGATGTACGTAACTTTGAAAATAAACGAACTCATAGGTACAACTGTGCAGGAAAACATCGTGAGGAAACCCGCAGATGGGTTGGCTCCGCACGTATTGACTTGTCTTTCCAATGGGCTAGGCCGACTAAGCTGTGAGGTGCTGGGCAAGTCCACTCCATCTAAAAAACAATGTCCCAGGTACGGCAGCGTCCGAGTGGTCCCTTTATCCATTTAGTGTAAGTGAAAATGCCACTGGACGCTGTATAAATCATCTCATTACGTATATGTGTGTCCTCAACGCCTTTAACAAAATATTTCGAATATTTAAAATATACTTACGATGTGTTTTCTTGTAGATTGGCGGTCTTATTTATGAAAAGTTCATTCCACTAAAACACTCTTAAGACGGTATTAAAGCTGGCTTATGTCATGAATTCCTGTTATAAGCCGGCTTTAACACCGTTAGTCTATAAAAAGACATCGAAAATATATTTTTAATATTTCCTTCGATGCATGATGCAAACATGATGCACTTTACAGGAGAGACAAAAAATATTAAAATTTCGTTAACAGTTTCTGCGGTGTTCCATAGAAAAAACATTCACGCGGTGTTACATTTTTTTAATAACGGCCGCTGATCCCTCTAAATGCTTGAATCTTATATTATGATCAATTCGCGCTTAAAATCTGCACCCAATTCCATTCACAGGTCAAAAACGCCAAATTCCGACCTGAACGGTGTTGTTTGCTAAGCGACAATATGTTGTATTTAGAAGTCACAATAGAATAAAAGGGTATTGCACCAACTTATAGTTATTTTATCGCATGAAAATACCTCAAAGCAGATTTAGTGTAAAAGCTGTCGCAGAATAATCAGTTGTAAACTTTTACCCAAAAAGGTCTATTTTTCTTTACATTTTGCTGCGGTAAATTCTATGTTTAACCAAGTAGCCCGATAAGGAAATGTGTCGTGCGTGCCTGGTTTAATTTGGCACTTGAGACAACTACCTATTACGTTAATTATAACCAACAATTTAGTATGGTTATAACTTGAAACATTGCTTGTCCCGAACTGGAATTTTTAAAATTTTGAAAACAGTTTTTGAAAAAATATGTTTTTTTAAACCTAATTTGTGGATATTTCTAATCAGCGCGCAGGGCACTACAACAGTGCATAGAATGTTTATTTCAGGACAAGATTTGTAATAAAATTCTCTGATGATCACATCAGGAATAAGACAATTCGCCAAAGTACTAGGGTATAAGTACTAAGGTATAGCCTAGGAGTATAAGATTAGCAAGTCGAAATGGCAGTGGGCTGCTCACATCTGCCGAAGAACCGGCATGGCACAATAGTTCTCGAGTAGAGACCACGAGCTGGCAAACGCAGCGTATGACATCCATCAGCTCGCGGTACCGCCAATCTGAGGCAGATTGCTGGTAGCAGCTGGATGAGCCCAGGACAGATAGAAGTGCCGTACTTGGGGGAGGTCAATAACAAGCAGTAGACAAATACGGGCAGATCAATTAGTTGATTTGATAATTCATCGGCTGGATAGATAGATATCATTACTCTTCTCCAGTCCTTTAACAACTCGGGGAGCATAAAGCCTCTATTTCTACTTTTGACGGCAGTTCGGGTTCGCATTCAGGCCAGCTAGTGTCAGTCGACTTCGACTGATGAATTATACATTAAGAAAACTTTTTATTTCGATCACCAAAAATTCATTGAAAATTGGTATTTTCCGAAAAATAAAGCAAAATAAACTTACGCCTGCGTCCCAAAGAGGCACTATAAGACCACTGGCACGAACTATCTGGTTAACTCTACACCAGCACCAGGTACCTCCTCTTTAACCTACTTCAATCATTCTATCACAAGGACCACACGCAACCACATAGAGTCAAAGATAACGCGATAGGATTATTGTCTACATCCTGTTATTTAGGCAGGGGAATGGTTATTTGCTATTGAGTTGTACTGCCGGTGCTTTGTCGGTAAGATGAGTACAATTTCAAACTGAGGGTCGATACAGTTTAATGTTTCATATGATAACCCCTGTTTACAGCAGCAAAAATAATGTGCCTTAATTTTAGGCTACTAGGAGGCTACACAGTATACATACATTAGCCTGAAAATATGGGATTATACTCGTCAGTACCAACACTACTATCAGTTTTTCATACTAAAGTTACCGCCTGCGACGTCAAATTGTACAGAACAGCCGATTTTCTTTGTTTAGCTTCGCCTGCTTCTTCTCTACAAATAAAAAGAATCCGAAGCTGGCGGAACAAACAACTTATTGTACCTACATATGTAACGTTCAATAAGTATTTAGACCTTAAGCCCCCTTCGGGGAGTTCAGTATCTAGTCCCTACCCCGTGACAAAACGTTCATTTTTGGACACCCCGGCAAAGCCCGGAGTGCGGAGACGGTCTGCGGCCTCGCTGAAGCTCCTCTAAGTTGGTTGTGAGGTATTAATGTCGCTGGGCTTTGTCATACTCGGAGCTCGGCCTTCGGCCTTGCTAAACCTGTGTAACGTTCAGCAAGACTGTGAGCAGAGTATCAGAGGAAAAAAACATGTCTTTTCCATTTTCCCCTATTCTTTTGTTTTCTTTATTTTCTGAAACAATCACCTATTTGATATAACTTTTATCTTTTAAATGTTCCCAAAAGTTATTTACTTTACAAAATAAATCTTCTTGAACTTTTATCTGATTCAAGCCGTGTATGCCGTCTAAGCAAGTAAGATTTTATGCGCCTGAGTAATATTTTAATGCCCTTTTGCAGTTTCAATTATGTTCTCCGGGAAGACATCTGAATTTCCATCGTAAGATTACAAAATGGCACTGTAAAACAATTTTAGAATTAAAAAAATAACTCGATGTTGCCAGAATTTGTTTTTTTTATGCATGATTTTTACATTTCTAAATACGGTTTAAAATATTGCTCTGCTACTCGTATATGTACGTAATAAATATTTATAAAGCGAAAAACATAACTAAAAAAAAACGTAGAAAGCCTGAAATAATTTGCGTGACTATCAAAAAAGGGCAACAGCCAATTCAGAGTATACTGAACAACATATTGTATAGGTACTAATATAAAAAAATAGGGAAATCTGTCCTGATTCCTTACGGGTAAGCCGGTCATGAAAGGAAAGCATCCTTGTTTCCTTTTTGGCAAGTTTGGCTTTTCAAAACATTTTTGCAGGCCAATCTGAGTGGGACTATAATGAATTACGACCATCAATATTATAACCAACACATTTGCACAATCACTGACCCAATTTCTGAAAGGTTACATCTTGTCCTAATTTCAGTGAAAGACCGATTTAGTAAGCCGAATATAAGTATGGGCATTTTCATGTTAAATCAGCTTTTATAAAATTTCATCTGCGCCTATCCACTAATTACATGTCAAGTTAATGAAAAAATAACGTCAAAAATGTAAAAAAGTACGAAAACTTGAACGAAACCTGTTTTTAGAGGTCATTAGTTGGATCAGTTGGATGAACCAATCAATACGTAACCTACAAAATAGTGTTGTAGAGCTTAGAAAGAAAAGAGGCGAATAAAAGAAGAGAGAAGAGATTGAACCTTGAAAGAAATAATCATAAAGGAAAGTGACCATGTCACAATCATTTTCCGCCATCTCAAAAGGTGAGGTGATACTCGCAAACGATGAGCACACAGGTTGACGGCGCATCGTTAGCGAAGCCCTACGAGTAACTCTAGCACTCACCGCGGGGGCTCCGGCGGGCATGGGCGCGGCGCACTGTCACCAGCTGGTTACTAAACGAGCAATCCAGACTACCGAAATCTCAATAGCTTGAAAACTTGACTGCTCCACGGGTCATGCTTCCACCGCCACCCGACACCCGCCTTGTTGCTAAGGCAAATCAATTCCTAACCTCCGAGATCCATGAATGGAAAATCTTAACTTGATTTATGATTGTTGTTTGTACGACTTCTCGAAGTGGTTTTGGCACGGAAGCGGTTACGCGACGATGCTCGGAGGTGGCAAGGCTCGGGCTGGCGGGCCCGCCGACGTCGTGTTGTCGGGCCCTTTAGACGCGCGGCGGGTGACGGCGGAAGGTCGGGGAAGCCGGGAGCGGTGTGGGCGCGAACCCGGGTCCGCTGACGTCAGCGACGGCTCGGCGCCACACGGCTCAGCTCGCCAGCGTCGCCTCACAATTATTTTATGTACACCACGACGACGGCGGCGGCGTGAAACAAAAGGCTACGACGAGCGCGGTGGGGAGCGGGCGGAGAGCGCTCGCCGCAGGAGCGACGCGCGGCGCCATCTAGCGGCCAGATACCCGCAAGCTACGCCTGCTCCTTTCAGCCTGCAGTCGATCGAAACGGACTTCCCTACGCTGCCTGACCCGAAACACTGGTCAAAATGAGCTGACTAAAACACTAGCACTTGTCAAGAGCCCCGTCGAGGAGGCGAGACGGCCGAGGTCGCTCGCGGACGTCAGGGCGGCGATGAAGCACCGTCGGGGTTCGCTAAGCGCGGCGCGTTTGTTATTCCGACACTGTGATGCGTACCGTCGTCAGAGCGTGGCCGGTGCGTGTGGTGGTGGCGGTCGGATGGGCCATGCTGTCAGGCGGCGCGGGAGAGGCGCGGGCCGGGCATGGCGGGCTCCTGCTCAGCACTGCGGTGCGGGCGTCCGCGGCGCGTACTGCACGCCACTGAGCCGCGCACGCCGCCGCTGCCGCGCCGCCGCTTGCGCGCGCACGCCCGCACCGCGCCCGCACGCTCGACACCACACCGCGCCGAGCGGCCCGCCCGTGCAGCGTGCACCGCACACTCACCACCACAACACCCCCGACCCTTCGATCTTAACAATCCATTGTACACATCAACACAGCTGTGTTTTCAGTCGAGTGGAAACCCAGCCGGGACTGCGGCGAACGTTTCAGCGATATCACGCAGCAAACTTAGGATCCCTAATCGGTCATGAAAGTTACTTACGTCAAAACAACTGTAGTCCAACATTGTTTAAAAATAAATGACTCTGTAGTCGATCAGTCACTAGGGTAATCCAACAGCTATCAATAAAACAAAGTCTAATTCAATAGCCTGCCATCATCCGGGCCCAAATCCCCAGCCCGCCTAGACCGTTTGGCGCCAACCCAATTGTCAAATGCGACTGCCGAAACGTGAATCCAAATAAGGACTTTCGCCAGAGATCATTCGTCAGAAAGCTTAGAATCCTGTGTGAGTAGTACAATAATAATATACATAATTTCAACCCAACGTCAAAAGTAAATCAAATTCATATTGTGAAAAGACGAAACTTTGATTTCAGTCTCGACATTTAATTTTCATAGTTCGTATTAAAATTCTTAAGCTACGTCAAGTTTCGCTTAAGATAAACTTCACAAATAATTTGGTTCTCCAGAACAGTAAATAAAGCTCGGTGCCCAGTGATCTGGTTTACCCACACTATCTGAATAAATTACCACTAGTCTGGCGCCATCGTGTCTGGCATGCTTTCAGACAGAGTGAGCAAAGCAGAGTTTTAGGTAATTTGAAGCGATTGTATTATGCTTATTTATTCTCGCCCAGCTATTTACTTCACTCGAGTAACATTCTTGTAGGCTGAAATTCACTCAAACGCTCAAAAAGCTAGAGAATTGCATAACGAGTTTAGTTGAAAAATGAGTAGCAACATCAAAAGAGCACAGTGAGCGAGGCAGGCCACCTTTTGTCGGCGCGCAGGCTACGACCTAGTAATTTAGATCTTGAGGTTTCTTTCCACTGTGAACAGGCTATACAAAGAGAGGGATGTTTTTACTTTCACACCTCATAAAACCAAATGGCAGTAAGTTTTCAAAACAGTAGGTTTACTGGTTCGGTATGAGTTTACAACACGTTTAACCTAAGTACCCGCTCGCAGTGGAAAGCTCACCTTAAGTTGCGTAAGCATTAAGGTAAAATCGAATTTAGCTACTGCGTCATTACATTTGTCGGTACTGCAGCCATAATTGCAGTTTGGTTCATAAATTTTCACGAACACGACGAAATGAAGAGACAAGTTGACCCCATTAACATGTGGGACAAAAGCTAGGAAGAGAGAGGTCCATATATTTTTGTAGAAATATTCTATATCCACGGAGTTCGATGCTGTAACGTTATTTGGAAAGCTCTAAAAGTTAAAGAACAATATTAATGTTAATTAATATAGAATAAAGTGTGAACCTATAAAAAAAACCCACCTATTAAAACAACACGATGTTAACTTGAGCTGAGACATTAATGTTAATCAGCTGAAACTTCGTAGCTACTAGAAAAAGTTCTTACGAGACTACCTTTTAACTTTTAACTTCATCATCATTCAGCCACAAGAAGTCCACTGCTGGACATAGGCCTCCTCCATGGATTTCCAAAAAGATCGGTTGGAAGCGGCCTGCATCCAACGCTTTCCTGCCACTTGGATGAGGTCATCTGTCCATCTTGTAGCTGGTCATCCTACGCTGTGCTTGCCGATATGTGGTCTCCATTCGAGAACTTTTCGGCCCCATCGGCCATCAGTTCTGCGTGCTATGTGCCCCGTCCACTGCCACTTCAAGTTACTAATCCTCTGGGCTATGTTTTCCTCTGTGGCTATGTCGACGACTTTCATTCGTCTACGGATCTCATCATTTCTGATTCGATCTCGTAGAGAAATTCCGAGCATAGCCCTTTCCATAGCTCGTTGCGTGACCTTGAGCCTTCTTATGAGGCCCATAGTGAGAGACCACATACAGGTAACACACACTTTTAACTTGAATTGGGTATTTGACAAAGTTACTTTTAAAACGGAATTTTGTATGAAAATATTTGCTTATGACGTCACATTTCAGAGCACTCTTTTTATGTTTAATCTACTTAAAAATTGTAATAACTAGTAATTGACTAAAAGAAATACATTTTCCGAGACATTTTGTAATTTTTGTTTTAATCGAGCATATGAAATAAGTTATTGTTGATCGTGTCAAATACCGAATTGCATTTACATACTTTGGAAAAAAGATCGACTAGAAATGTGGCATTTCGCATGTTGTTGTAGATTAAGGCTACAGAGGTAGCAATGTATAAGTACAACATATTATTGAAATCATGGAAAACATGAAAACAGTTTTTACAGTATCGGTAAAATAATTAATAAACAACAACCCATAAATACATTACCACGAAACGGGCAGCAGCGTGTTCCTGAGACTCCAACCGCATACTGCGATCGCCAAACCGCCTGACAAGCGTGGCGATTATGGCAAAACCCTTTATAGTTAGGAAAACCATGAGGGAGACCTATGTCCTGCAGTGGGTGTCAAATAGCTTACCCGGCAAACTTTGTTTTTCCATATTAGTTAGCCTACGACCTATGCTCAGAACGCGGTGGTAGCCTAGTGGGTAGAACGTTGGATTCGGAAGCGAGAGACCCAGGTTCGATTCCAAGTACTGGCATGTACCTATGACTTTGTTTTCTAAGTTATGAACCTTTGTGAAGTTATAGTATCCATACCATTCGATAACTGTGAAGGAGAACATGGTGAGGAAACCTGAGTGTCTGTGCTATTCACATACCTCAGAACTTAAAATCGCCAATCCGCGGTGGTGATTGATCCCATACTCTTTCTCTCTGAGAGAAGGCCTGTGCCCTACAGTGGAACGTATATAGGCTGCTTATGACTATGCTCAGACCTACCAAATATTAAAATAAAACTCATAAATATAGGTAAGGCGTTTCGGAGCAGTTCGATGAGAAACACTGTGACACGAGGTTTTTATATATTTGTTTTTTTTATATTTATTGTGAACATTCTTACCTCATTTTTTAAGGTTCCGTGCTCAAAGGGTGAAGGACCCTATTACTAAGACTTCACTGCGTCTGTTTGTCGGTCTGTCTGTCGCCAGGCTGAATCTCATGAACCGTGATAACTAGACATTTGAAATTTTCACAGATGATGTGTTACTGTTTCGCAATAACAAAACATGCTAAAAACAGAATAAAATAAATATTTAAGTGGGGCTTCCATACAATAACACCAACAGGTGAAATATTCAAATGTTGTATAGATAATGGTACGGAACCCTTCGTGCGCGAGTCCGAATCGCACTAGGCCGGTTGTCTCATTTCACTCTCAGTATTTTTGCTGTCATCACCACATTACAAAACTATTATGCATTTTCACAATTATATTATCACTTTTTATCACTTTTTCATGAGTTTATTTCAGCTAAACAGTCTTACAGTTATACTCTCCATAGCTTTTCTTTCTGTTGTTGTGCATATTATGTTACTTATCTGTTTATTTTGTTTCTGTGATGTGCCTTGATGGTATAACAAATGTATTTCTTTCTTTTTTTTTTCTTAACAACAAACAATCCTGAAACTATACGTTGTCAAATTATATAAAAAAAATCAATAATAAAAAAAGAAACTAGGTAATTGAAACTATTTTTTTTAACGCATTTTCTCGCCTGTTAGGTCGCCTATGTGTAAAACTATGTGCTTAATAAATGCAACAAAAGATTTTAATAATAACAATAACACTGAAGAAATGGTTTCAAACTCTTACGTTATTTCAATAACATGTTATTCAAATCGAATTTAATGCAGGGACGTATGCAGCTAGGAAGAATCAGTGTAAACGCGTACCTAAAGCGCGGTAACCACAATGTTTTAAAGATTTTTCTAAAGGAAAAACAAAAGTCAAGGGCACGCCACAGCAGCTCTTATTGCCCATAGATAAAGAGCTAGAATTGAACAAGGATCTCGGGACTTACAATATGATTATGTTGTTGACATTTTCTCACAACATTGACATATGTTCCGACTACTGTGTAAACTTTAAAAGGAGTATCTTGTCCTCCTTATGAAATTTGGACCCCTTCTTTAAGTACATCTGAAAGTAGGGTTAATATTTAAATTAGTATTAACAATATTTAGACATAAAGCTCCTAAAACAAAACAATACTAACGGTGCATTAAATTTATAAGTGAGATAACACTGAGCTTATTTTTAGTTTTATGGTCAATTGTGAATGTATTGGTGTACACTTTGTTGGAAGTCCTAATAAATAAGTTAAAATTTAAAAAATATGACGGGTGCATACATAAGAAGCGTAGGTAATGTGTTTGGCTCGTATGTATATAATATATAATATATAATATATATAATATAATATATAATATATAATATATAATATATAATATATAATATATAATATATAATATATAATATATAATATATAATATATACATACGAGCCAAACGCATTACACTCCTTTTGGGCTCCGCCGCGGTCGGGTAATAAACTAGGTCGTTTTGCTTAGTTCTCAGTTAATTGTCAACGAATCCTTTTAAAACATAAATGAATTCGACAGAAAAAACAGCAGTTCCATACTAAATATTGGTACTTTCTCTAGCAAATAACGAGACAGCCGTCATTTCTTGCTTGTTGCGATGTGACTAATCCCATAGTAATAGTTCTGTGTTTTGATGAGTAGAATAACCCTTTTAAGCTCTCCTGGACCTTTCTGTAACACCCTAATAAACTTATTCAGATAAACATATGTGTGGCGCCGGATTAAGAATAGCGTCACTCCATTTCCTTCCGTTGATGTCGTAGAAGGCGACTAAAGAAATAAATTACCAGGAGACGGGCAGCAGCGTCTTCCTAAGATTCCAACCGCATACTGCGATCACCAACCCGCCTGCCAAGCGTGGCGATTATGGCAAAACCCCTCATGGTTATGAAAACCATGAGGGAGGCCTAAGTCCTGCAGTGGGCGCCAAATGGCTGATGATGATGAGATAAACGTACCGAAACATTATTGTACTAGGTACTTACTTTTGTACACACGATGTGTTTATTTTTTTTCAGCTGTATGATAAAGAATAACTTAATCTTAATAATTATTTCGAACTAAGGCTGTAAGAACTATACATTATTGGCTCTGCGAGTCAGAACGAAACCTGGTCGGACTCTTCCGACAAAAACTGAAGTAACTGAATCGGAAATTAAGCTAATAATTATTTTGAATTAAAAAGAAAATCAAATCAGAATAAATATGTACGCTAGGTGTTTATCGGATCTTTGATGAATGATCTCAATCAGACTTGGTCTAGAAACATCAAATATTGTTTGAGGGTTTTTATCAACAATTTGCTTCCATCAAGAAAACAATCTAATAAAGAGCATACGTGGTTTGAGAACTTGTGGTTGGCCTTCAGGTAAACACGCTTTGCAGTAAATACAAGAATTCCAGATGATATTGCGGCGCTGAATAAAATGGGCACTATTAGCTGCGATAGCTTTGTTTCTTGTTAGAGAAGATATTGAATAAGAAGAATAAGAATAAAATTTATTTGAGACATTGCAAACAAACATTACACAGTGAGTTCATAATTAAATTAATAATCCACAGAACACATTTTTAGCAAATACTTTTAGAAATATAAAGTTGTCTCAAATAGGCCAGTCTCAGTATGATGCCAAGTTCTGGCGCTGGTTCTCAGACCGAACCATGAAAGGAAAAGATGATAAATATTTTATTACGTTTATTTAGTACAATTACTATTTAGTGGAAAGTTTTTCCTACAATCCTATAAATGACACGGAACTTGTGTAGAGAACAATTTTATGTGTACTTGAAAATTGTATCGGAAAAAAAAATGTAGAGCAATACATAAAAATAAATAAAATAATTTTATTTGCTTAGAACGTGGTACATCAGGATGGCATGATATTATATATGAGCTCACATTCTGTTAGATATGTTCTAACATGCAAATATTTAATTGTAGTATACATCGAAGGGATAGGCCGAGAGCAAGGCATGCCACTTGCTAAAATCCTCGATCCACGTAGAAAATGTATTAGAAAAAGGGAAGATAAAAGGTGCCCAACTTATGAATGTTGATAAAGCGAAAATTATTTGTATAGAAATGTTTACTCGGAAACTCTATTAACTACATTCTTCTCTTTATGAATCCACTTTCTACTGTGGCTTACTCGTGATAGTACTCAAGGGAAAATATTCAGCGCGATTTTCAAGCTAGTGGGTAATTCTACGATCAGGTTCGGTACAGGTATAGTTATGAACTAATTTTCAAGATCAAAATTGACTTTTTAAAAGTTTTTAAGCGCGATTGGCGGAACGTTTGCTTTACATTCAAGACGCATGCACCTATTCTACGGTCTTTTTTTCTAAGTTACATCATTTGTGAATTTGTAGTAGCAATACTACTCGCTGACTGTATAAAGCAACATGGTGAGTGATTTATATAGGAAGTCGGGCTTGAAAATGCCGATCCTCCATAGCCACGTGATGTGATTAACACAAAACACTCTCTCTTAGATAAGGACTGTCCACTAAGGTGGAACGCCAATACGCGAGGAAGAGGAAGTTAAAATTTTATGAGAAACCAAAATACAACAGAAAGAGAAGAAAGAGAAACAAAGTTCTATTCTTTTTTTCATATTGCGAAAAAAACTAACTATACGAAACTATAACGCAGTTTAATAATAGAACCAATATCAACCATCTGAATACACCTTCTTACAAGCCCCAGCTCATCAGCATATTCGTAGCTCCGCGAGCCGGGATATTGCACTTCACAACAAGCGCTTTGTTCGCCGCAAGCCTCGACTGCAGTTTCTTTTACGCGACTGCGAAAGCAAGAGAGGCTTGTGTGTTTTGCGCTTTCGTACCTAAGTAAGTATGTATGTTTCTTTATGACCACGCAGCAGTCAAGGCTGGATTAAATGATAACAACGCGAGCTTTTATTATTTAGGTATTTATTAATATATAAAAAAAATTTACATTTGTGACAGTAAGGCCCCTCAAAGCCAATTGCTTGGTTTAACTGTGGGAGTAGTTTCATTTACAACATTTTACCACAGATTTACAAAGCACTTTGTGTTAAGAATTTAGCTAAATTCTTAAACTTTTTGTCACTAACAGTTTAAAGCATTGCTTATTATTAGTATTACATAGGTATTACTTTGCACAGATTTATTTAGTAAACAAAAGTCGACACTGTTTGTACGACGTCACGAAAACAAAATGGTGGACGTGAGCTGACACATAAAATACAAAAAAAATCATTTTTTTTATATTTGCCGAGTCAGCTAGTTATCAAATAAAAATACATACATACATACATAAACTCACGCCTGTATCCTAGAGGGGTAGGCAGAGACCAGGGACTGCCACTTGCCACGATCCTGACAGATCAACTTTTGCTTCCTCCACATTCATTTGTCGTTGTATGCACGCAAATAAAAATCTTATTGTAAAAACGAAAAACCTGACTACAAAAGTCTTCTTCAAGGATGACCTTGTTGAAGACTTTTTAGCAGTAGGATTTTTTTTTTATAATGAGATTTTTTTAACATTACTCTCGGGCGAGCCTATTTCTTCTAAAAAGAGGCTTTAAATATTGCCAGAGAACAGGCGAGGTCCACTTTTGTTCACGTCAAATGTGGATGCCTACTATGTGGTTGTGCTATTTATTGAAGAAACAAGAGCCGTAAGCGGTTTTCGTCAGAGTAAGAATAGGTAGTATTTAGTTTGTGTGCAGATTTTTGTCTGAAACTAAAGGTTGCTAATATAAGAAGAGTTTTTGCAATTTATAAGAAAACTCAACCTGACTTAGGTAATTCTAGTTTAAAGAAGTTATGCTGGTTTCTCGAGGGAAACTCGAGTAGTAAACTACTTTCTTGGTAACGGAGATTTCTCGCCTCGTTGCTTCCGTTGTCTGGATTTGTAGAGTTAGTCCAAATGGGTGGGATTTTTTGATAATATTGAAAGTTGATTTTCCTCTATATTATGGCTCGATGATTAAGAATCGTACGAGACATTAAGATTGATTTCAGAATGTTATTAAATAAAAAATGTTTTCCTATTCCATATTTTTCACGCACACAGCCGTAGACATTTAAAATAATCAGACTAAAAAACAAAACGGAAACCTAATAAAATATATCTAAGTAATTCAGAAACTTTGTGAGAATACGCCCCAATACAAAAACAATAGGATTTCTGTGATGTAAGTAGGGCCTTAGTAATATTCGTAGTACTTTCGAAAAGAGTTCAGATAATTGAAGATTTATCATCATCATCAGCCATTTGACGCCCACTGCAGGACATAGGCCTCCTTCACTGTTTTCATAACCATGAGGGGTTTTGCCATATCCGCTACGCAGTTGGAATCTCAGGAAGACGCTGCTGCCCGTCTCTTGGTAATTGATTTCCTTAGTCACCTTCTACGACATCCAATTGAAGATTGCGGTAAAATAATAAATGTAATCCTAGCTCGGACAACAATAAATATGCTGCAAACTGGCATGTTTCGCTGCAAAGTTTAAGCGTGTAATTATAGAACCAACACGAAACTAATACAACAGAAGTATGCGTACTTACTGACGATTTAATTTCAACTCCATGCATTTACTATAGGACTAAAATATTAAAGTACAATGAAGTTTGATGTGGTGTCTACAAAAATCAGTTTAATGTGCCAAAAAACAACAATGTACTTTCTAAAGATTCTTTGGAGATTAGAATGTTATAATATCTTCCTTAACTTTGTGACTCTTTTAGACGTAACTCTGCTTTCGTTTAAGTACAGCTCTTGTTGAAAAAGACATAAAAACTGTGTATTACGACTACGTAAATTCAAAGTTGCGGTGCATAAACGTGCGTGTAGGGTTGTCACGCTAAAGTAAAGAAACTATCCTTTCCGGCTAGTATTTTATTTTGTGCCTGCAGTCAGCGGCGGCGGCTGCGACGACCTAGTGACCGAGGTCGACGACCGATGCACCGGCCGGTCACAACGCACAGTACGCTCACCACTCGAAACTGCCGCCGAGCTACTAAAACTCCCTTCAAATTTCCTTCGCAAGTCTGCTTACTGTGGCTGGCTTTTTACGCGATTTCAGTTACAACTCCATTATTACACCAACAGCGATGTAACTGCAGCATCGTTCAACGCGTTTTTTAATATCTTAGCATCCTATCGTAAGGCATGTGTTTCAAGGAAAGTAACGAAAGCTTAACCTGCGCACGTAATTTAACCTCAGCGTTTAGCAGATAAAATTCAATGGAGTATCCAACACATACTGTAACCTAGTAGCACGTCCATAAGCGCTGCACTAGCGTTTGCAACCAATAGTTTTCGATACTCACATACTCGCACAGAGTATACGCAATCTTTGGACCTAAAGAAGTACATGCTGCAATTGTATGGTTTAGCACAATGTGCTTTGTACGCCTCGCGCGTCCTGGGCAATAATCAGCGAGTTTCTGACGCTGATTGATATATCGTTTCGGTAAATCTACCGTCAAGGAGTAATAATATGTAGCAGTTGTAGGAACTGTAAGTTTGCTCAACATAAAAACGGAAAAAATGTACCGGCACAGAAAGAAAATCTTGGCTCTTGGTGAGAAATAGACAGAAGAAGAAAAATAACAATCGCCAACAGTAACAGTCGCCGCCAACTGGTAAAATTAGCCGTCAAATTAACTGCCTAGGACGTTCATTAGGTGGCGGCATCCAATTAAAGGGCTGAAGGTCGTCTAGCCATGTGATTGATTGAAGAAGACGTTAAATAACCTGGCTGAAGGTAGCTAGCCGAATGGTGAGTACTAGATGGCGAGTCTGCTTTGTTAGGTTGACCAAGATATCCATTTCAGTTTATCCGTGACCTCGGCAACTGCAACGTTGACCGTAATTTACTTCTGCAACTGCTTCGATGCTGCGGGATGTGCAGCCCCTTCGCCATTGCGTAACAAAGTGTAGGCACTCAAGCTCACCTCCAGCCTCAGCCGCTACATCTCGCACGGGTGCCTGCTCTTTGTTACAGCGGGCGGGCGCTGCCCTCCCTGCGCCTCCGACTTTTTATTACCCTCTAGGGAGGTAACCAGAACCCATGCATGGAAATAGGGTGCACTGAGTTTGTTTACAAACCATTTGAACCTATCAGCAACCTTATTATGAGTGCGCCAATCCTGTTTTTAAGTTATTTGAACCTATTGGCCATTCGAAAGTGAGCAGAAAGAAAATATCGTCTAATTTACATATTTTAATGTTCATTTAGGTTTTTTTATCTGTTAAATATGCCTTTTAATCACTACTTTGTCCCTTATCGGTTTAGTTTCAACCAAATACTTTAGTCACACCACCAAAGCCGACGTAGATGAAGTAAATCATCTGTTGATTTAATGCCATCTTGAATTATCTAAATTCACACTAAATGGCGGCTCTTCAATCAGCTTTTTAATAAAAAGGCTAGTTTTTGTTCAGCCAAGTAGTCAAACGTTTTAGAAAATGCTAACTTAAAAGCTGGCCATGTAATTGAATTCCACCACCTAATAAATTTCCTAGGCGTTGAATTAGACAACGGATTCAATTAAATATATATCATTCAAAAATATCTCTTCGGTTTTACAGCAACACCATTATTATGTGTACATGGTATGATTCTTTGCTTAAATTAAAATCACTGACAGTTAAATCACTGATTCCAGTCCCAGTTAAAAATACATACTGTAAACTGATGTTGCAGCCAGGATTGTTTCCTCGTGAGAGCACTCCTCAAACCTTAGTAGAGACGACTCAGTTGCTAGGTGCCAGCGAAATTGTCCTCATCAGAGATGTAAACCACCTACCGTTTATCGACCGACAGAACCTCTTCCAGCCTGAATCTGCTCGCGAACATCAGCGAGCATTGGTCATTCACACACCGGAACCCCATGGATGTAGCGTACGCCCTAAGTGAGGTTTATCCTGGAATGTACTCGTCAGTACGTCGAGTACGCTCGCTCGAGCTCAAGAAGTACTCTGGCGCGCAAATACCCCACAACCTGGCAAACACTCTATTCCTGTTACACACCCAGGAGGAGAAAAAATCCCTTACCAACCAGGGATTCGGGTCAGGCACGGGGTCTCGCGCCCTTACCATACACGAGGCACAGGGTTTAACCTACGACTTGGTCATCGTCATACGGACAAATGATAAGGCACTAAAAATACACGACAGTGTCCCACACGCGGTGGTGGCCGTATCGCGACATACGTAAAGCTGCATATACTACTCCGACGGCGGCGACGACGCGATCTGCAGATTCGTGAGAAGAGCGACGGCTGTCACAATCAAATCAATCGCGGAGCATAACCTAAAGATGGCAATGCGAAAACGCGATTCTGAGGTGGCAGTTCAAACCGTGGCATTCACGAAGGAAAGGTGATGTGCGGAATCCACGGCAGACACACAAAATACATATACGGAGAAAAATTTGATGAAAAAACAATTATAGATTTATAATATAGACTATAATAGACTAAGACAATGGAAAAAAAAGAAAAAAAAAATAACAAAAAAATTGTACATAATAAAGATGCTGAGGTTTGGAATAAGAAAAATGGAACCCAACGATAAAAAAAAGTTGTTTTAGGTACTTAGCTGTAACATTTAGATAAGAAACGTGTGTGGTACCCAACACGAGTACCAAATTTGTAAGCGTAAAATGTGGAGTATCAGGAGACAGAAAAAGGGAAGACAAAGAGAACATACAAAAAAAAAGAAAGAAAAGGCACGGACCCCGCGTCTGTGGAAATCCAGTGTATTATTTAAAAAAAACCTTAGTAGCATGGAAATAAACTTTTCATACATGTTTAATTTATATAACAATGCATGATCATTATTATGAACTGATGCTGCAGCCCGGATTGTCTCCACATGATGGCGCTCCTCAAGGCATATTTATTTCAAGCCTCCCATTCTACTTTTTATTGCAACTTTTATTTATGTTTCTTGTGTGCATACATACATAAACTTATACCTGTAGGGGTAGGCAGAGACCAGGGAGGGCTCCTTGCCACGATCCTGACCGATCACTTTCGCTTAACATGCATTAGTCGTTGCGTGTACGCAGTCAGATTTCGGGTACTTTCTTGTGTGCAATAAAGAATATTCTTATTTTACTTTATCTTACTTCAATGAAATTGAAGTTGACAGCATTTTAGTGCGTTAACGACTAAAGCATATTTTTTGTTGTAATTGATTACTTTAAAATATGACAAAAAAAATCTACAAGAAACAAAAAGAGAAAGCATAGCAAATGGCCTTTTTAATGAAATAAAATAAAAAATTCGTCACGAGTTTATTGGAAATTTTCCTGATCAGTAATTCATGGAAATAAAACGTGTAGACAGTAAAAATCTACAGCTTCTGATAGAGGCAAAATCGACATACCTACGTCAACCTTTATATCTGTGCACTCAACTCAGTTACGTCACGAATAATTCCTTACCTAAAATGCAAGGGTTGAGGTGCTGTCGATAGTACTCTTCGGAGTTTTCTAGTCATACTGCGCCAGTATGTGCAGCCTATAAGCTTGCTGGTAATAATTTCAAGGATGTTACGAGACTCCTTATTGTTCCGTGTGCCTGGTGACCTGAAACACCTGCTCTCACTTGGGACGTGAGAGTGTGGGAGCATTTTGAGTAAAATAATTTGGCTTGTATTTTCACATGGCTTAGAAAACTCTGAAAGTTATCTTTAAAAGTAAATTGAGTGAAAAACTGACGTTAATTGAGTGAAATTTATTCTGACGAAGTTTTCTTGAATTGTTGAGCCTCTATGGTAATGCAATGGGTCTAAAAACCAATAATTCCCGCTGCACGTAACCGGTTCTAACTGTTTGTGGCAAAAACGCGTCACCCAAATGACTATCGCAAAATAGACATGACAGAAGAACAACTATCTTTTTTTTAGACTATTATCGGTCCAATCGTTTACTTAACTTTTGACAGATGCGTATACATGAAGTTCTTTATTTATTTTACAAGAAACCATAGGCAAGAAATGTAACACTTCATAGACACCTTTATTTCTTCACAATACTGATGCGACGTCTTTTGCTGCAATATTATAACGAGTAGATTATGTAGCTAAGACCATTCAAGTTGATTTTCTATGAAAATATAAACCTATCTTATTACAAAGATCTATAATAAGAAATTAGGTTAAAATATTATAAAACAATAATAATATGAAAACTCGTTGGGTAGTTTTTAGTTTATTACGCACAGATAAACAAACTATAAAAATATCAACATGAAATAGCAAAGCAATCAATCGATTAAAACTTCAACCTAATTCAAATCGATTGCGAGTATCATACAAAATCGAATCGGTAACTTCTTAGAACATCACTAAATTGAGGTGTCAAAAGTTAAACAAACGGTTGGACCGACTATAATTTGGATTGCTAATGGAATATTCTATACAAACACAACATTGATAGAAAATATAAACCTATTCTAAACGTTTCAGTGTTAATCTGTAGAACTCTAAATGACCCGATCGGACCACCATAACAATGGGTTTTAATTGATCTTTTTAAGATCATAATCTAATAGGTTAACTCATTAGCTTAGTACACTGTCGACACCACTGCCACTAACGAACGTTGATGAAGCGAAGAAGGTGTGTCAGGTCCTTAACAAGAGGCTAACCCTATTTGTTTGTCATCGACCGCTAGCAAGAAGCAAGAGGCTAACCCTCGTTGCCTACCTCCCCGGGATACAGTCATTATGCATGTGTTTGTATTGCTAATAATATTCTGCAGAAGTTAAGGATTGTTGAAGTTCAACGCTTACTCGACCCTATGTCCATTTTTTGTTCTATGCAAATGGGGCAGCCCGTGGCCGTTTGTCACCGAGTGCATTTTAATGACTACTAGAACATCATTCCAAGTCTTTGTGCTGCCCTGTATGTTTATATGCTTTTAATGACTATTAGCGAAGAAAACTGTAGAAAGCCCTTTGTATAATTACCCATTAAGTAACATAATAGGCTATTTGCCAGGTTTCTGAAAACCATCTTAGATTTTTTGTTGGTGTTCATTAAGGGCTTAGAAGAAGCAAATAAAATTCACTTTTAAAATAAGCCGCCAAAACCAGTGACATCACTGGTCAGCAAGCAAACAAACGTCAACTCCACAGAACAATACTACTAGGAAGATTTTCGACTCCATAGAAAAAAGTGACATATTCAAATGTTGTGTAAATAATGGTACGGAACCCTTCGTGCGTGAGTCTGACTAGCACTTTGCCGGTTTTTTTTTATTAAAGGGTTTATTTGCAAGATATTAAGCTTTAAAGCGTAAATTTTTGTCAGAGTAAGGCGTCCTCCCCCCCTCCCCTTCAGCTGGCTAAACGGTTGATTGTAGAAACATGAAAGAAATCAGGGTGTAGTAGCACGTACATTGAACTGAAATGGAAAACTATAACGGGTAAGTAGGCTATACAAGTTAATGAGTAATGAGCGACCAACTTATAAAAGGAAAACTTCGTACAAAATCAATTGAAAATTACGTTGATGAAGTTGTAAGTTCTGTAAAGCAGATAAAACCCCCTCTTTCTACGGAACCCTACGCAGCGAGTAGCCCGATACGCACTTGGCCGGTTTTTTAACTAAGGATAAGTAAATATAAACAAAAGATACAAGGTAAAATAATTGTAATCAATAGTTGAACTTTCTCTTTAGCTAAACAATAGTATTATCCCCGAAAAGAGAAAATAAATACAAGAGGAACTAACCAACCCTTCTAAAATACAGGCGTGCAAGTATACAAATGATGTGCAATTAAAACTAAGTAAGTCCGGAAAACGCAAACATCAAAATAAAAAGTAAAGTTTACAAACAAAATTAGGTCACTTTTTCTGTATAGTGTTAATGAGCTACGCAGCTACGCTGCATGCTACGAGCGCTACGAGCCGTAGTTTGTAGCACGCCCCGCGATCGCTACGTACAACTTTTGTGCATTTTTATGTTTTCGAATACAAATCGCTGGTTTTAAACTGTATACGGATATACCCTTTAAGCTGATCTGTAACTTTGTTATATTTCACTCTCGTGCACCAACCTTATAATTATAAAGGTAGATTCTCTATACAATTTCCCGAATGCTGCCCAGCCGAGTCAAGTCTTTTCGTCTAATATACCTCAATCGCTCAAGACAAAATTATACAACCAGTGTGTGTCACCAGTGATAACTTATGGCAATGAAACGTGGTCTCTTTTTTTAAATTTTTTTTTTTTTTAATTTTTTTCCGGTATACAATAAAGAATATTCTTATCTTATCTTATCTCTCTCTATGGGCCTCATAAGAAGGCTCAAGGTCACGCAACGAGCTATGGAAAGGGCTATGCTCGGAATTTCTCTACGAGATCGAATCAGAAATTATGAGATCCGTAGACGAACGAAAGTCATCGACATAGCTCAGTGGATTAGTAAATTGAAGTGGCAGTGGGCGGTGCACATAGCACGCAGAACTGATGGCCGATGGGGCCGAAAAGTTCTCGAATGGAGACCACATATCGGCAAGCACAGCGTAGGATGACCAGCCACAAGATGGACAGATTACCTCATCCAAGTGGCAGGGAGACGCTGGATGCAGGCCGCTTCCAACCGGTCTTTTTGGAAATCCATGGAGGAGGCCTATGTCCAGCAGTGGACCTCTTGTGGCTGAATTATGATCTATACAATGGGGAACTTGCGTCAAACTTAGATTGAAGTGGCATTGCTTTTATTGCTTTTTTATACTATTGCTTTTATACCATAGAACACATAAATAACTCAAGATTTTTTTTAAAATAAAACCATAAAAATATTTTTTTAGAGTTTTCAAGGTTCCAAAAATCAACTCTAGTAAAAAAAACATATTAGATTTCATTTTTTCATTGAATTCTAAACATTTTCTAAAAAGGTTGTAAATCCGTAAGAAAATATTTTATAAAATAACTTGAATACTGATAATCGCTTCGTACTTGAGTCTGATTTGTATGGCGTATTTTTGTACCACGTGACTAGAATCACTTTTCGACAGGTCACATTATGAAAAGTATAAGTTGAAGAGAAAAAAATTAACCACGTTTATTAATCTTTTAACTTGGCCTATCCGATTATATTAAAACTTTTTTTATGCAAGTTCTCCATTAAAAAGATAAAATCGAAGTTATTAATGGAAAAAATATCCTGTTGAATAATAATACATACAAGGAGTAATGTTCAGGAGGAATGTGTAATAACTTCGAGTTTATGATTACTTTCTTCGAGTATTTACGTAAAATTATTTAAGGGCCAGTTCCTGAATTGAGAATTTCGCTGAGTAAATAGTTAACTGTAGTGAATTTCTCAGAAAAGAGCGTGACAGAACGTTACTTAAGTATTTACTTAGTGAAATTCTCAATTCAGAAATCGGACGTAAGTGTCACAAAAAATAGGTCATCTAATTATTCTTTGATCATGCATCAATTTCAAACTCGTAAACCTTTTTTGTAATGGTTTATTTTTGGTTATTGTATGGAATCAGGCGTTACTTTGCGGAAATCCATAATAGCATCAAAATGTGAAAACTACTTTGCTAAATTCCGCCAAAATTTTGGCGAAATTTAGCAAAGTAATTTTCACATTTTAATGGTTCATTTTTACTGCACGGCTTGCTTGACCTATTTTGTCAACAAGAACATCACAACGAAAAATCACTTCTTATTTCCATTTGCACTTAGAAGTCTCACACAGACAGTTTGTGGAGACAACCAACGAGGGAGTGGTTCTAAAAATGCACCCTATAGACTATCGAATGACCGCGGGGATCGCTGCGAGAACGGCCGACCTCAATCGTGTTGCGAGGCCATGTTTACACTGTCAGCCGGGGCGCTTCTATATTTTCAGAACACATAGTCGGCTTATATATGTTTATTGCCGAGCATTGGTTTTCTCTTGGAGAGAGAGGATGAGATAAAGAGAGAGAATATGAAATCAATTACCAGGAAACGGGCAGCAGCGTCTTCCTGAGTTTCCAACCGCATACTGCGATCGCCAACCCGCCTGCCTAGCGTGGCGATTATGGCAAAACCCCTCGTGGTTATGAAAACCACGAAGGAAGCCCATGGCCCATATCCTGCAGTGGGCGTCAAATGGCTGATGATGATGATAATACAGGGTGTAACAAAATCCCTATAAGCGACCAAGAACTAGCGGTTC
Source organism: Yponomeuta evonymella (assembly GCA_963969515.1). Classification (NCBI taxonomy): domain Eukaryota; kingdom Metazoa; phylum Arthropoda; class Insecta; order Lepidoptera; family Yponomeutidae; genus Yponomeuta; species Yponomeuta evonymella. Next base: position 5,007,037 of record OZ018347.1, read on the forward strand.
TGCTCTATTGAGAATTGATATGCGAACAATTATTACTACGTGGAAAACTTCAAATTGTGAAAAAAACATCAGCTGTTTAATTCAGTTGTGGAGTGAAAGTATGCTAATAGTGATTTTTAGAACCCATGGCCGAGAACCTAAGGCAAAAACCTAGGACTAGATGGATGGATGGATAGATTACGCCGTTTTTGGCGTAAATGCTATTTAGTCACAGGTTCGTGATCCTAGGTTCATTGTCGTGGGTTCTAAAAATCACTGTTAACATGATTGAGAGGTTGTACAGGCACATTTTGAAAATACGATCTTTGAAAACAGATATGATTTTTCCATTGGTGTCGCTATTGTAATAAAAGGAACTTTTTGCGCATGACCTTTACCAGGTACTTATACCATCAGCTGCAGTATTTTCATGACAATTTCACTAAAAGAGGATGCATATATATACATACATATATAAACTCACGCCTATATCCCAGAAGGGTAGGCGGAGACCAGGGACTGTGACTTGCCACGATCCTGACAGATCACTTTCGCTTCCTTAACATTCATTGCCCTTTGCTAATACATCCCCTATTTGGTCGAAGTATGCCCGCCTGGGACGTCCCTTACGGCCCTTCCACCTACATTCGCTCGATATATTTGTTTCGTCAATCTTTCTCCCTTCATCCTCTCCACGTGTCCAAACCAACGCAATATTCCTTTCTCAATTCTAGTTACTACATCCTCTTTTAGTCAAAGAGGACGCAGGGCGGTGAATTACATTAGAGTGACGTAACAGGGGAGTAACAGCGAGTATTTGGATAATCCAAGTTCATACATAGTAGTTAGAGCCGACGTAGAGACCCTGTGACTTGTAGAACATACTTTATTTATGTACGATACTATTTAACAAAAATTTTACGCATTTTAAAGTGTACGTTCCCAATTTACAAATGCTATTGAAACCAGCGCTTATCGCAATCAACCAATGGCTTCACTAATAAACATTCCGCTAATATTAAAACAATCTGTGAGATTACACCGCCAACCGAACTTATCACCTAATTACTTAGGCTATATTAATATAGGGAAAGCCGCATAAAAATAGGTCATATATTGGCTCTAGAGAGGGACGAAAAATAGTGCAACAAATTGTGGTAGCGCGCCGTCCCGTTCCCGCGCCGGAAATCAATAATGGCATCTCGCCACGTGGAGGCAGGAACCGATGCCCGCTCCGTTTACACGTAGATTTAGGAATGTGCAAGTAGGCCCGAAAATAATTGACATTTGACGTTTCACTTTTCAAAAAACAGAACCAGGACCCAGTGTCTTGCGAAACTGGCGGGGTGGTACAACACAGGCATATCAGTTGTCCATTTGCCTAAAAAAATAGAAACGGTGTTATTTATAAATACCGGATTCATCGGAATAATCGGTTGTTACGTTTTTCTCTTTGCCACAGGCTATTTAAACTGATTATGAGGAGTGTTTGAAGGAATCATATTTTTTATAAATAAGAATCCGTTCATTTACGCGGGTTGGACGACTTCAATTACTAGGAAATTGAATTGGACGGTCCCAGCCATGGTCGAGTCGAATGTTGCGTATTTTTATAAAAGTATTGAAACAAAATACGGCCACTTTAACCAACTGGCTTTAATAATGCCTGCTAAGAAATACTCGTAATTATTGTAAGTTCTCATAACTGTTGGTTGTGTCTAATAAATAAATAAATAAAATAAAATAAAATAAACATTTAAAAAACAACATGTTTGTGACAAACATCACCACCGTAGTACATCAAAGACGAATAACAACCCTGTGAATTAAACCTTAGATCCGCTGTTGAAAAAACGCCTTGGAATTTCAGCTGATTTTTTTCGTGCTCGGAGCAAATGGATCCGTAGTGGAAATTCAATGGTAGTGGTAGTGATTTGATCCAGAGTTGTCAGTTGAATCCAACCAATCATATTACACGACTTAAGTAGACGTCGGAGACGTTCGGGTTTCAACTAGCTACATGTAGGTTGGGTTCATTTCAATAGCGTAAAGGCATCTGCTGATTGAATATGTCCGTTGATAACTTACATCAATTTAATTGGACTACAATCTCATTGTATAGCAAATCTTATTAACAAATCCACTTCGAAATTTGCTCTTCGCATTTTTGATACTACTTTCAAGGGAATTAAGCGCAAAAAGTGGAAAAGTAGGCCCTAGTGTCGGATAATAAGCAATCTTTAAACTCTACAATCAACCCAGAAAAAATACTGGTAGTGCCACCTAGCGAATATTTTGATAAGACTTTGGAAGAAACAACCCGCCGCGGTCTCGTGGGTACCTACTACGACAAGTAGGTTATAATGTATGGAGCATTTGATTTTAATTGTTTCGTTGTTACTCCGCTAGAGTGCAGTAGTTTATTTTTGGTGTAGTATCATGTGTGAATACATAGGTGGCGCTAGCAGTGACTCAAAGCGAAAGCTTATAAAGCTCGGTTTTTTCTCTAATAGGTACAGCGAAGATATCCTGGAACGGCCTCTAGAGGGCGCTTAACGTTTAAAAATGTTCGAATCGGCAATAATATTTTTTTCATCCCCCCATCTCGGAAAGAGTATTTTTGCTCTTCGATATCTGAGTGCAAAAACCGTTTTTATCCGCTAGAGTATAAAGTAAATTGAATCGAGTGCACTAAGTTTGTAAATTCAAAACATCATTAAACCTATTTACTTCTACCTCCATGGTGCCGAATTTATTATACTACTTTTTTTAATTTGTTATAAACTCAGACTCGGAACCTCCTTTGTGTTTTTTGCATTTAGTCATTTCCTCGCTGAGGTGGGATGAAAAGTTACGTGTTGCACTCGAGTGCAAAGATTTTTCACCTCGTGCTCTTTTGATTCCCTCGCTAATGCTCAGGATTCTAATTTTTGAATCACTCGCTGCGCTCGTTAATCAATTTTAGAATCCTTCGCTTGCTCTGTCATCAAAATTGAGCACGCGGTTAAAAAGCAACTTTGCACTCTAGTATAAGAAATAACTATTATAACATTACTAGCCGACTCAGCAAACGTTGTTTTGCCATGCCTACGAGGACCTATTCACAGAACTACCAGAGGTACAAAAAAATCATAAAAATTGGTGAAGCCGTTTCCGAAGAGTTCGATAACAAACACTGTGACACGAAATTTTTATATATTAAATAATTATAACAATTAATCGTTTTACTAAGCTAGGCAGCAGGGATTCGTTAAGAGATTTTTTAAAATAAACTTACATCCTGACAGTTGCTAGTCAGCACATCTATGAGAATATTATATAGGTACGTCAGGAAAAATATTAGTAAATTTAAAACTGTAGGTATGTTATTTCAAGAAAAATACTTTCATTTTGATTTTAAGAGTTTCCTCATAAACTTAGGTAGGTATTATTTTTGTTACCTCCCTTGAGAAAAAATATTTCGTTATAGGCACTCAGTAAGTTAGTCATTAAGGTGAAACAAACTGCTTACCTGATCAACAAACTTTCGAATTTTGGGTTTCTAATAGGAGTTAGATGAAGTACCTAAACACAGGGGCATCCGTGACAGGTAACTCGAAATTAAATTACCAACTTGTGAAACTTGTAATTAATTACAATTTGATATTATTGGTAGGTAAATTGGAATGTACGGGTGTATACTATCACAAATGGGGAACTTGCGCCTAAAGGATGAAACACACCAACACGGTGGGTGGCGGTGGCGCTCCGTACATACGTCATTTCATCATCATTCAGCCACAAGAAGTCCACTGCTGAACATAGGCCTCCTCCATGGATTGCCAAAGAGACCGATTGGAAGCGGCTTGCATCCAGTGTCTTCCTGCCACTTGGATGAGGTCATCTGTCCATCTTGTGGCTGGTCGTCCTACTACGTCCTAATCACTTTATTTCGCGCAAAAACAATTACATTTTGTACTTACATGCTACAGGTTGCAAGCATACAATAGGCAACGAATCGTTGAGATACCTACACTAAGTATTCATTATTGGTTAACTTTGTACACAATATAATTCTATGAGGAATAGCGTTTAAACTAGGCCTAGCCTGTATCTTAAACGCTAGTTCCTTCAAGTGTTTTAACAAATTGGTTATGTTGTTTGCCATTGGATATGTGGTCATGAGTCATGTAATGTGTGGTTTCCATTTGAGAACTTTTCGGCCCCATGGGCCATCAGTTCTGCGATGCCCCACCCCACTGCCACTTTAACTTACTAGTCCGCTGGGCTCTGTTGACGACTTTCGTACATCTACGGATCTCATCATTTCTTTCGATTTCAATCTCGTAGAGAAATTCCGAGCATAGCCCTTCACGTCACTTACTGCAGTAGTATTTATTAGTACATTACTGCAGCGGCCAGCAAGAGGCATTGATGGACGAACATGTAAATGTGGGCCGAGACGAAGCCGAGACACACATACGTAAGTCCATCAATGCCTAGTTGTGGCCAAGGCTCGTACAGTGCTTTTTTCAAATAATGCGCGGAAATGAAAACATGTACCTAGACAGAACGTTATACTTTTCAAAATCAATGACGAACCACAGTATTTTTTCCCGCGTTAAAGTGTTCATTTGTTTTTAGGGTTCCTAAACGCAAGAGGAAAAGACGGAAAAATCTTATAGGATCACTTTATGTCTGTCCGTTCGTCCGTCCGTTTGTCTACGAGTATCGAGACCTTTTATCTTGGGAACGCGTGGAGGTATCAAATTCCGTCGTCTTTTAAAACGAGCACTTTCAAACCACCCAAAATTCATGGTGTCTAGTTTATTGTACCTTTGTACGTATATATGTGTACGTATATACGTGGCAAATAATACTATAATTATCTAACGCATAAAAATCTCGTGTCACAGTGTTTGTTATCGAACTCCTCCAAAACGACTCCACCGATTTTTATGATTTTTTTGTGTATATTTGGTAGGTCCGAGGACAGCTCGTAGGCTAATTAATATGGCAAAACAACGCTTGCCAGGTCAGCTAACATTACTACTTAATAGTCCTACTATACAATATTCATACGGACTCGCGATGCCAATATTTTCGTATTATAGAAAAGATTCTATGTGCGAAGAGCAAATATTTGTCTAGTCTCATTCTCTGATTTCATTGTTGTGATAACAAAGAATAAAGTATTAAATTCTTTACAAAACGACCGTCGCATATCTAACTAAAAAAATGTTTGGTTATAGACTCAGTTTAAGTAAATCTATTGAATAGAATGGCTGGCCAGTTTCTGAATTGAGGATTTCGCCAAGTAAATAGTTAACCATAGTGCTGTCTCTTCGAACTTCTCAGAAAAGAGGGTGACCGAACGTTACTTAAGTATTTACTTAGTGAAATTCTCAATTTAGAAACCGGCTCATTAGATCAAGAGTGAAAGGCTGCTATCGTGCGTCGAATTTATGTAGTAGGTACACTCATATTGTACGCCAAAGTAAGTTGTGTTTTAGTTTCACCCTCGAGCGGCCACGCGGGTTAAAGGGCCCGCGGTCTATTTATAAAAGGGGGTTAACTCCGTCTTTACACTTCGGATTAATATTTTCAAAATAATCTCTCTGGACTTGAGAGAAAAATACGGGTGTTTTATTACGGGGGAACTTATCCTCTTAAGTAGAACATAAGTAGGCTGAGTGGAGAACGATGCTTTTGAGAAGACCCAGGACAAAACGAAGTGTTATATTATTCTTTACCCGACTGCGGCGGAGTCCAAAGGGATAGTAATGTGTTTAGCTCGTATGCATGTATGTTACTATGTCCGATACTATGTTCCCTCATAACTACATATAATCATAACTTAACCAATGGTCAGATTTTAATACATAGGTTCTCAATCAATTCATCGTGTTTGCACGAGTGTCATAGGTTATTATAAATTAGCATCATCATCATCATCATCATCACCATCATCATCAGCCATTTGACACCCACTGTAGGACACAGGCCTCCCTCGTTATTTTCCGAACCATGAGGGATTTTGCCATAATCGCCACGCTTGGCAGGCGGGTTGGCGATCGCAGTATGCGGTTGGAATCTCAGGAAAACGCTGCTGCCCGTCTCCTGGTAATGTATTTCCTTAGTCGCCTTCTACGATATCCACAGAAGGAAATGGAGTGACGCTATTCTTAATCCGGCGCCACACGGACTTAGCATAAATCTTAAATTAGCATAAATGTAACAAAAAGAAACACTAAAAAGATAAAAAAAATTAATAAATGATTTGCCAGAAGACATGTTGAGAGACGCTAAGACAAAAGAAATGTTTCAAAAATCTATTAAAGAAACACTGCCTAAATAAGGTTCTGTTCGAACGGAAGTATCGAATAAGTTAGCATAAGTTTTTCAATGTATTGACAGTTTGGTACTATTTGACGACCTCGTGGCGCAGCGGTAGTGCATCTGCATACCGTGCGAGAGGTCCCGGGTTCGAATCCCGGCTGGGGACAAAAAAACCCCAGTCTGGGGCCAGAAGCAATGTATGTGCCTTTATGTAAATGTTTATGTTATGTTTATTTATCAAATAGGGAAAATTGTTTTACAAAGTTTTAATAAATAAACTAAAAAAAACCGGCGACGGATTGAATATACCCGATGTCCATACGGTCAGAGAATCGTCCCGATTCTTCACGAGAGTACAAGAATCATATACAACTTCCTTAACAAACAGAAAATTCGCTAAGCCTACCCGACAAACTCATCAAACATCCCGGAGCAGGTATGGAACCGCAGTCCAAGCTTCTAAAACAAATTGGTAGCCATATTGGTATGCTGATTGATAGATAAATACGTTATACAGAGAAGTTTGTAAAGAGGCATTAAATTTCCCTGATGCCTGCACTTGCCCATTAGCTCAGTTGGGAGAGCGCTGGCACGGTTAGCCAGAGGTCGCGGGTTCAAGTCAAGGCATGGGTGGAATTTTTAGCCTCTAATAGGTTTTTAAAGATAGATGACACTTTATTGCACACCAGGAATTTACAGAGATATAAGTTACTTAATATCGATAGTAATCTATGATTAAGGGGCTCCGTCCCGTCCAGTAGCGCCACCACAGCCAAAAAATCATATCGTCTTTGCAAAAAGTATCAGACCAATCTCTCCATTACCGAGATATATGGCATTAAAGCCAAAAACGGCCATTTTTTGCGTTAATGCTGGATAGATAGATAAGATAGATAGATAAAGAGAATTTATTCAAGAAACATTTTACAGTGACCTTATCACTAAGGGAAGTGGTACTCTGCTTCCTATAAAAAGGTAAGTAGTCCTAGGTATAACCTGTGGTTTAGGATAAGTAGTCCTAGGTTTTTTGCCTTAGGTTCACGGTCACGGGGTCTCAAAATCACTATAAACATGATTGAGAGATTTTATCTGACACTTTTCGCAAAAACTATCTGTAAAAGAAGAAGCCAAGTCCCTGCCCATTTTTAAGGCTATGGTAAAGGAGTACTATCTCGCTAGTTTACTGTAATATTGTTTGTATTATTTGTAATATTCTTCTGTTGTTATCTGTGTATCTGAGTTTTACTTATTAAATAATTATCCTGTCAATATGTGTATTCTATTAAGTAGTCTTAACTATACATTTATGTATTTGTACATAATATTAATTTTGTTTTTATTTGTGTAAATTATTTGTATGCATCAGTTGATAATTTATTATAAGTACCAACTCGGTTGTTTAGCCATGTATAATTCATATACCTCTGAAACTATCATTTTGTATGTCTGTACATCTACTTCGTTCTCCAATCTACTAGTCCAGTCCATCCAACGTTTGTGTGGAAGAGATCAATTTTAGTGATAAGGCTGCCGTCTGTACTCTTAGGTTAAGAAATATCTGTATAACTTCCATTTTTATGTATGACAGTATTCTCTATCTATCTCTACATGGTTTTTTTTTGTGTTGCCTCCCTTTTGAGCGAAGTTCGAACTACTCTGTCATTGCGTGGTAGGTCTACGACTCACATGATGTCCCCCAGCTTGAGTCTCGTGTGGATGAGCGCGCAGGTCTTGTGGTCGCCGGAGGCGAGCGCGGCGCGGCGGCGGCGCGGGGGGCGCGGCGACGCCGGGGGCGAGTCGGCGCCCGCGATGACGCCGCGCCGAACGGCCGGCGAGCTGCCGCGCCGGCGCGCCGACGCGTGCCGCCCTCCCACGCCGCCCAGCATCCTGGAACGTGGAGAGACAGGAGCTCGTTAGGCTTGTTGGCAACATTGACGGCACCTTATTATAACTCTTACTTATAAAAGTTTGTCTTTTAAAGTATGTGATATTGATATAACGCGAAACATTCAGTATAAAAAAACTGACATTTTAAATCATTTCTTATTATAAGTGATTTAGGGTTTTACGTTATTTGAATAAAACGTTGATAAGTATAGTAGTTTATGATACTGTTGCATAATAAGGGTTCTTATAACACGAATGTGTTTTAAAAAAACGAGCCGTAGGCGAGTTTTTTTATAGTATCACACGAGTGTTATAAGACCAAGTTATGTACAGTGTCATACACTACTTTATCTACTCTCATACTATAATACATAAACTAATTTCTTTTACAAACAGAACCAAACTTTGTTTAAATATTGAAAAGTTTTGCGCATCAATTGCGCATGCGTGTTGCGTCGCCGCGGACTCGTTCATTGAAACCTTTTTTTTAAAAGTAGAGGTTCAACCTTCTTGGTCCAGCTGGAGGTTGTATAGGTGTATCGTTATGATTAAAAAGTTATATTATGATACAGGTGTCCATACAAGACCTGTATCGTAATAAGACTTTTTTTATTTTATTTTTGACCTATGCGTAATGTTTGTCATAAGAGTTTTGTTTTCAGTTTTATAATCTTTGTATTATAGTATCAGAGTAGATAAAATTATTTACTTGAGTTTGGATCCGGATTTAGCTACTCGAATTTTTGGGTTTACTAATGTATTGCCAAAAATCGTTTCCCAAAGTATTACTTCCCAAACTATTTTCCGCAAATTATCACTTGGCAAAAAAACATTTCTCAAAACAACTTAAAGCAAATAAACAGTTAGCAAAAGTTATTATGGCAAGTTATTGTTTACCAAATAAATACTTGGTCAAAATTCATTTTACCAAGCATTATTCAGTCAAAAGTATAATTTGACCAAATGAATAAAATGCGAAATGTAAACTAGAACAAAAATTTTTTTGTTTGACTCAAAACTAAGTTTTTTAGTGAAATATTTTTTTTCGCTTTTATATAAAAAAAAAGAACTAACACCCGAAGTTTCAGGATGGAGCGTCGCTGCGCTCCGCTCCATACTGGAACTTCGAACCTATTTTTGCTTATGTGTACTGACCTAACAACCAAATTTTAAACACACTTTTTACACCAAATTGCTTTCGTAAGTTTTTTTTTAAATCAGAATATAATACTACAAATAAATGTATCTTAAGCTTAAATTTTTAAATTACTTGTATTTATGCCTAATAGTATTTAACCACATGAACAAAATGCGAAATATAAATTTAATCAAACAATTATTTGCTATATAACACTTGCCAAAATAAAACGTTAGCATAATAAACGTTTGTCTTAATAAAACTTGACGCAGTAAAATTATGCGAAATGAAAACTTGCTAAGGTTTCATTTGGGAAATGAAACTGATGCCATAAGTTTATTGGGAAGTAAAATTTGGCGAAAAATACTTTGGCTAAACGGCGGTATCCCGAATTTTGGTCTTATTTATTCACTGTGCGAACCTAGTCGGCTTCTTTCGACGAAAATTTAAGTAAATGGCTCCGGACACAAGTTAATCATGTGCAGTGCTTATCTACAAAAGGTTTAGTTCGAAAACGTTCATAATAATTGTATTGATTATATAAAAAGTATTGATCAATACTTTTGTGACAGATAATAAATTCGTTCGATATAATTAAATCGACCGTTGTGCTTAACCTTGTGCAGGCTGTCACGCGAAACCTTTCGATTAGTGGGCTCGTAGACTGTACAATACTATGCAACTCACTTCAATCAGTAGCAGGTCGAAGAATCGCATGTCAGATAACAGCATGAAGCTCGAAAACTAATCCGTACTGAGCATAATTTTTAAAAACCTATTTAGTTAGTGCAACAAAAAAGTACAGCGATATCATTCCGATGTAAAAACCTAACTGCAAAGTGGGTTACTCGGGGCTGCAAGTGATGTGAATTGCTTCGGCCAGATGTCGCTCCCTGTAGGTAATACAGAGAAAAAGTGTCTCGAAATTTCGCCGATGCCTGCAGTTGCCCATTATCTCAGTTAGGAGAGCGCTGGCACGGTTAGCCAGAGGTCGCGGGTTCAAGTCTCGGCATGGGTGGAATTTTTAGCCTCTAAATAGGTTTTTAAAAATGGTCCTCAGCACAGGTTAGTGCAACAAAAAATATTTTTGGTGTAGTTTAATTAAATTGCTCATAAGCCTCCCGGCACTGCTTACCACTCACATGTAACCAAATGTTCACCTGTACTGATTTTTCTTTATTTTTTAGTTCGCGCGCCGCATGATAAATAAATATTCTTTTTTCCACTTCTCCCATTCTTTTGTCCAATTCCCTGAAGTCACACTATCTAAACTCTTCACGAAGGAAAATGGCGGCGGAGGTGCCAAGATTGATTCCATCGCTTAGATTTAGCTTTTTAGTCCTGATCTGAAGTGTCTTTGTTTGATACCAGCAAATATCAGTACGCACTACAGTTTATTACACTTTACTACAACTTTCGTAAATGTTTTCAAGTTATTTCTAAGCCGCCTGCGCCATGTTAAGAATGTGGGTATTGAACTGGTCTATTGACTCAAAACTCATCTACCTACATAGGTATAATTAACACAACTACCGACAGTCGAAGCTCACCATTTATCGCACCATCATAATACCAGTGGTTACTTACGCTCGCGATGGGCGCTGACGCAGAAGGATGACCGAAGACTTGCCCTCTTCGAGCGCAAAGTGCTGAGAAAAATCTTTGGTTCAGTGAGAGAAGCGGATGACACCTATTGCTCTCGAATGAACCACGAGCCGGATTCTTTTATCAAGCGGGAGACAACTGTCAGGCTTTGCAAGTCGCAGTGGCTTAAATGGGCGGGTCCCCTGGAGAGGATGCCGGACAACAGAGCGACCAAGATTGAAACCAGGTGGACGCCGCAACAAAGGAGACCAAGAGGTAGCCCAGAAAACGTTGGATTAACTATATTGAAGAAGACCTCAGAAAGATAGACGAATACACGAACTGGAAGAGTTCGAGATTCGAGGGCCCGAGACACTTGGAAGAAGATTTTGGAGGAGGCCAAGAACCACAAAGGGTTGTAGCGCCATAGGAAGTAAGAAGTAAGTACTGAATTCAATGCGGGCTTTAGTTTAAATGTAACTGCATAGTTTGAATTTCCTCGAATACAAATTTCAAATCTTGCAGCCCTATCACACTAGCGATTTGCGAGCGATTTGAAAGCGATGCGATTGCGCAGTGAGCTCGCCGCGATTGCGTATCGTTTGTGCGGCTAGCGACGAGTTCGCGACGGGCCAGTTTCTGAATTGAGAACTTCGCTAAGTAAACGGTTAACTGTAGTCCTGTCTCTTTGAATTTCACAGAGAAGAGCGTGACAGCAATTCAGTTAACCATTTACTTAGCGAAATTCTCAATTCAGAATGGCCATCAGTAGCAAAATGGATTGATCTGACGAGGAAACACTACTGCTGGCTTTGTAACTCCGAAGACGCAGAAAACTAAAGCAGATGCAAGTCAACGACGACTCTGGGAGGATTCATTATCAAATAATCGACTGGGAGAGGCGACTCCTATGTATCCCATGTAACGGAACGATTGTGAATTTTACTTATAAATAACTTGGTATCCATTGTAACAACTAAAATAAAAACTCTAAACGATGCTATAATACACGTATTTTTGATATGACTCAAGTGGGGTGGGTCGGACTGTCGAACGTGATTGTACAAAATGGCGGTCTGCGCAATCGCATCGCTTTCATATCGCTCGCAAATCGCTAGTGTGATTGCTCTAACAGTGATAGGTTTTATCTTCTAGAAAAAACATGAATCATGTAATCACGGCATTATCACTAGCAACATAAAAGGCCGTAAAAAGTATTTTCGCTCTGAAAGCCTATGGCGCAGTTCTTGATTAGGGTATCTGTTTGACAAATGGTTTGCCAAATTACATCCACGCCATTGTAGTAGGTAGGCATGTAATGAATGTCTCTCACAAAAGCTATTAGAAAGATAAGCAACGTAAATAAGTACAAAGTCCGGAGTAATAAGGTACAATGAAAGATAGGTCTAGATAGGTCTGTTTCGCACAAATTTGTCAGAAATATAATTATTTTCATTAATAAAATTGTGTCCGAGTACAGCACAACTAAAGATTGAATGTGAGACGTGGATATATTTCGTATCGTTTGAGTCTGAATGCACACGTAGGTAAATACTTCATTTTAGGTTACGTATGCTTACATACTAATGTATGGTAACTTTTGCAGATATCTGCAAGTATGATCACGGGATCAAACTTCTGAATTCTACAACGGAGTTCCTGCTTATTTTTGTCTTTACATAATTACGTGACTCAGTATTTAAAGATAAATTATAACAATGTAATTCCATAGATACGCTGTATCTATCTAATGCTTCGCGTATTACAGAACTTCTATAAGTTCTGTAATTTTAACCGTCGTAATTTGTCACCGGAATTATCTTCATCTGAATCTACGTGAAAATGTTGAGCTCATTGAGACAATCATTACTGTAATATACTGATAACGACGACAATCAAGAAAGGTACAAGGAAAGATACAACAAAAGTCAAGTTAATCTAATTTGTAGCTGCGTAATCACAAATTGTTGTAAAAATGCGGGAAAGCCCGAGGGCGAACGGAAAGAGTAAAAAGTAAGATGTAAAGGAGTTGGGTAGTCCCGTCCGTCTGCATCGTTGTCACAGACGCGCCTCCGAAAGGCGATTTTCCCTGATAATGCGGACATATTTTTTATCTTTTCTCCTTGAAAGTTTCCCTGCCCAAAGATGTTTTCTATTTTTATGTGCGTTTTCTATTTAGTTTCATTAATTAATCTTAATTAATTCCGTTAATTAAAAATTCCCGTAATTAATTTGGTTTTCTCCGAAACCGTGATTATTATATTTTGCTATGTTCAGATAACGTAAATCAATAAACATAATTTTTCTTTTCTTTTATTTTTTCAAATCTATGGAATATTAACCTCTAGGCGATTTAGGAAAAGTCGGCTTAGTTAAGTACCGGACCAATGTCATGAAATCCTAGCCTGTATTAAATGACGTCATTAACACATGATATGACGTAGGTCGCTGCACCCCATTGTATTGCTCCAAGGATTGCAACCTTTGGCAGCCGGTGGTTGTGGCGAGGCTAAAAATATCAGATGTGATATTTTGGATTTTTTTTTTTGTGATTTGTGACAATCGATCTAAAAACTTGCTCCTGTTTTTTTATTAAACTTTATAAAAAAAAAACTATCTTGAATAACGAGTGTGTTGAAAAACGTCATATGATACACGTGTGTATTGATGATTACCGTCCTCGGCTCTCTTAAGACCCTCACCTGACGGCTCGGGTCTCAATGGCGCCTCAGCGGTAATCACCAACATTACACACTTGTACCATAATGTACTATTACCGCACCTTATGTCTCAGATACATTCAATAAAACAGAGAGGGTAGAGAATAATCAATTCAGTTGTCGATTATTAACTAAATGCCATATAACCAAACTGATATTACAACAAAATTATATGAAAACTTTAGAAACGGAACTTTAAAATTTAAAACTATAGAAATTAATTGCCAGTTTCAACCATCACTATTATCACACCAAATACACTATCAGCTAAAGCCAGACTTGGCCAAAGCTACGGATGTGACGTTACCGGTAATATCGGGAATTGGCAGAATAAGCAGAAAAATTGGATACAGATTACTTTTGGGGTAATATAATCTCACGCCAGTATCTCAGAGGGATAAGTAGAGACCTTTGTTCACCTCTGGTCTCTACTTAATCAGAAAGCAATGTGCAAAGGTTGTCAAGTAGAGACCACGAACTGAAAAACGCAGCGTAAGATGTCCACCAGCTCGCTGTACCGACGATCTGAAGCAGTTTGCTGCCAGTGGCTATATGTGGATGGCCAAGAGCAGAAAGAAGTGGTGAGTCTAGTGGGAGGTCTGTTCATTGTCCAGCCAGTGGAAGAATACAGGCTGATTGATTAAGTATAGACCAAGGTTGCGGGTTTAGGAGTTTTGGGAAAATTTCCGGTATATTACCAGTTCATACAATATTCCCTTCAGCACATCTACGGAATTAGCAAGAGCTGAGCTCGAGCCTCCACTAAGCTGTGGTGCACATTGTCTTTGACAGGAAAATACAGACAGAGAAACTTGACTGTAATATACCTCGAACGAGGATTTTCAGCCATCCATGTCTTCATTATAGTTATAAGCTTGTTTATAGGAGTTATTACTCTTATTAGACTCACAACATGAGCCTTAATAATTAAGTGTTGGTTTACAAAATACCAAAGTGTTGATCTTTAAACTTTTAAAACATGTTTTGCTGACCCGGACATTTCATGCATCATGTGAAAAAAACTAGCCAAGCATAAGTTATTAAGAATTTTCATTTCTATGAAATGTTCAGCACCGCATATAGAGGGGCATTAGTGAAGTAGAGTTGTGCACAGATTTCACTTTATTAACTCAAAACCTTTCCAGGATTCCAAGCTCCTGCTATTTGTAATAGTACCTCAACCGGTTATTAAACAGCTCGTGAATCAGTCTGTGAATTACCAGACACTGATCTCGTTGGAAGTTATTACAAAGTTGTTTATCCAGCGGCCAGTGGCGGACCGCTACAGTACAGTTAACAGCAAAAGATGGATAGTTTTAAGTAATTAAATTTACTTGTCTTGCTCACATTGCAAGCAATAAATGGAAATACGTAGCAGAACTAGATATTCGTTGCCCAGCATACTTATTTCTTAAACTGGGATGCATATGAGACATGGCAAATAACTCTACCAACATTTTCTCGCTCCAGAAAGGTTTTTAACAGTTGACATCACTTACACAGAGTGTGTCAGAAAAGTCTGGTGAGGTTTGTACATTAAAATATACAACTTTAAAATATGAGAGACTGAAAACCGTACCTACTAAATAAAAATAAGCTGTTTCGTACATTCGCTCGAGTAAACTTCAACATAAAGTACGAAATTGATATGTTTTTATATATTTCGGAGTTGATTTCACATCAAAAGTTATTTGTATTAGCAGTAATATAACAATAAGTGGATATAATGTCCGAAAAATATCTTCAACGTAATTGATGACGAGTATCATTGACGGGGGACGCAGGTTCTGATTTCGAATTCTTCACATATTAGTAAAAAAAAACAAATAATAAAAAAATGCTATTTTGAGACCAATGACGATCGCAAACTCATCCCTTCTGCGTGAATTTTTGTTTAAGTTATCCATCGGGAGCCATCTATCAAATACTTTTAACCGTTTCAATTCTCAGTGTTTGTGACCGTTACTAATTAATTGCGTTATGTTGCGCAAAAGTTTTAATTCAATTAAATTGAAATATTTTTATTCATTATAAAAACAAAATGTTTACTGAATGAACGTCAAAGTTGTTACTTTCAAGATTATATTGAGAAGAAGCTAACAAGAAGAAAATACTCCACTCCTTTAACTAGTTTTAACTACTGACTTTTCCAACCGATTGTACTTTATCAAATTAGACTTCACGGAATAGCTGTTGCTGGTTTCTTCCCAACCGTAGCGCTCTTCTGAGCGATCGGCTTCCGATTTCAGGCGAAAAGCAATCATAACTTGCAGCTCGGTTTTTTCGCCCAGCTATGAAAGAGTCATTAAATATCGTTATGTTTGTGCTCTCTACCAATGGCTCTCGCCTGTGTGGAAATAGGTGGACGCAATACTCAGAAAGTTGTAGCCCAATAGGTAACAGTAAATTTCAGTACATTCGTATAACCGTCCTTATGCGGTGGTAGTGGAGCGGTAGAACGCCGGTTTCCTATTCGGTCGGTCGTGGGCTCGAATCCCGGCATTGTGGACTTTGTCTTGTAAGTTACGTACGTTTGTGAAGTTATAATAGCAAAAACACTCGCTATCTGTGAACGAAAACATAGTGAGGAAACCTGAGTGTCTGAGGTGTTCGCATACCTCAGCGCTAGAAATTGCCAATCTGGGGTAGGCACGCGTGGTGATTACGTCTATACTCTCTCTCTCTCTGAGAGAAGGCTTGTGCCCTACAGGGAAACGTATATAGGCTGCATTATTATATAACAGCCTTTGGTCTTATTATTAGTATTTCCCTCGTGTTAAGACGGTAAATTGAATATTGTCCCCTGCGGGCAGAGAACAACCACATTGTTAGGGAATCCACGAGCTTGACGTTGGGGCCAACGATGTAACAAAGTACCTAATTACTTATCTTCTGGGATGAACGCTTTGATGGGATATGTGTATACATATTTAATTTTTTTATTTATACACACACTATCAATATGCCAGCCATTTTATTTTTGATTCACTGATTATCTTGTTTAAATCTTGATTAAATCACCCAGTGCAATTTTTGGATGAATTTACAAATAGTAGAAGACTAAAAGGTAAGAAGAGTGTCTTTTTAGGGTTCCAAAGGAACGCTATGACTAAGACTCTGCTGTCCGTCCATCCGTCACTAGGCTGTATTTCATGAACCGCGATAGTTAAACAGTTGAAATTTTCACATATGATGTATTTCTGTTGCTGGTATAAGAAAAAATACAAAAAACCGAATAAGGTAAATATTTAAGGGGAGCTCCCATACAATAAACGTGTTTTTTTTGCCGTTTTTGGTCTATATTAATAACAGCAACAGGTAGACGCTTGAAATATTCAAATGTTGTATAGATAATGGTAAGGAACCCTTCGTGCGCGAGTCCGACTCACACATGGTCGGTTATTCAAAACTACAATCAATCGCAAGGTATTGTATCGTAGTTAAATTGACTTACTGCTTAGATTAGTTAAAAAAAATTAATGCACACCATACATAATACAAGTACAGGACATGTACTGTTTAAGAGGATCTTTTTTGTCTGTGTTTTAAAAGGATTTATTAATATTGCTGTTACGTCCGGCATGCTGCCTTGCTCACACACTGTAATATTTTTTATTTACACTAATGTTGTAACATTCTACTTATGTTTTCAATACTTGACTTATAATTACTACTGTTATAGCGCAGACAACAAAACACTCAATTTAAGCAATTTCACATGATGGTATAATATTCACATCGATATCGTAAAATCTCATTATAACATCAATAAAACGCGACCAACTTGATTGCAGGGCCAATCAGGTTGGTCGCGTTTTATTGAAGCGCGCAGCTGCGCTCTCATTGGTTAAATTTTAATGGCGGCAAAATCACTGTGATTATACAAGTACGCGTGAATTTAATTTAATAAATTTGTTGTTTGATTAATTGCATTAGTGAAGATAAAGTAGTGTATGCAACTGCATATAACACGGTATGACAATATGACAGTTGCATAAACTACTATTATCTACTCTGATACTATAATACAAAGATTATAAAACTGAAAACAAATCTCTTATGACAAACATTACGCATAGGCCAAAAACAAAACAAAAATAGTAGTTTATGATACTTTTGCATAATAAGGGCTCTTATAACACGAGTGTGTTTTAAAAAAACGAGCCGTAGTCGAGTTTTTTTATAGTACCACGCGAGTGTTATAAGACCAAGTTATGTACGGTGTCATACACTACTTTATCTACTCTCATACTATAATACATAAAATAATATTGCAAATAAAACGCTGAAAATCAACAAATTTATTTTTACTTGTAATAATTATTGATGTTCTGAATATTACAATTATGAAATTGAATTTGAACCTGACAGGAAGCGTTATTGCAGGTACTCGGAGAGGGTATGTTAATGTTGATGTTAATGTTATTTTACAAACAGAACCAAACTGTTTAAATATTGAAAAGTTTTTTTAAATGTAGAATGTTGGCGCCAAGGCGCAAACATCGATTGCGCATGGGTGTTGCGTCGCCGCGGACTCGTTCATTGAAATCTTTTTTTTAAAAGTAGAGGTTCAATCTTCTGGTCCAGCTGGAGGTTGTATAGATGTATAGTTATGATTAAAAAGTTATATTATTATACAGGTGTCCATACAAGACCTGTATCGTAATGTAATAGAAACTGTAGATGACTTAGAACCAGTCAGCATGGTTCCTGTGATTATCATCATCATCATCAGCCATTTGACGCCCACTGCAGGACATAGGCCTCCCTCATAGTTTTCCAAGCTTCCCGGTCTTGTGCCACCCACATCACCCGCCCGAAAATGTTAAAAATGGGTGAATTTTAATAAAATGTGACCAAATGGGATTAATAGTACATTATGGTACAAGTGTGTAATGGTGGTAATTACCGCTGAGGCGCCATTGAGACCCGAGCCGTTGGGTGAGGATCTTAAGAGAGCCGAGGACGGTATCCATTAATACACACGTGTATCATACGATGTTTCTCAACACACTTGTGAAGAAAATAATTCTACAAAATTATTTTATTTAGGAGATTAAAAAAATGATTTAGAAAAACAATAGTAAATGTGCTGTTAGTAAAATTATAATAAACTATTTTTGATGGCATAGCGGTCTTTGTACTAATGAACACGATCTTTTTTGCATCGAAACTTTTTTTAAGAGCAAAGCAACTCAACCACTAAAATAAAAAAACCCTTTAACTCACTTGTGAATCATAGCAATGAAAAGTCACAGTTTGATTACAGTTACAGGTGTCATTATGTGCTTAATTGCGGTGATATTAGAGCCATTTTATGAGAAAGTGTATTGAAAAATATTTAAATACGGGACGATGAATAATGTGGAAATGAGAAAAACGACAATTGAGCGAGAAAAAATAAAAAAGTTTAAAAGCACCAAAGAGGTTTGCTCGTATGATACTGCCTGAGGGGCAACAGTGCAATACAGCCCCCACACCCTCGACGTTTATTTTGTTATGTGCATTTGGGAGCAGGTAGGGAGGTACTAATTTATTCTCTGGCAATGCGAAATTCTTCTTCCAGTACTTCCAGTAACGAAATGGATAGAGTGCCTGTTGATAGCCATCGTAATGTAAATGTGTACTGGGAGTAAACATAAATTGTCATTTCCACGATGGGGCACTGTATGTGGTTCTACAATAACATTCCTGAAGATATATTAGAGTTATCACCGACGCGGTTTAAAAAACATGTTAAGCATAGTCTGTGCAAAAAAGCCCACTATAACATGAAGGATTATTTTTCTAATTAGGATTAGTCTTCTGACAAAGATGTCTGGTATTAAAATAAAGGCATGATTGTAATTAGTGTAGCGTAACTTTAAAATCAAACCTCTGTTAATCAGTGAAAACGTGTTTTGAAAAGAATAAAATACGGACTTTCTTTGTTAGCTTCTTCTCCACACGTTCTGAAACTAACAGCTTGGACGTTCATTGAGTAAATATTTTGTTTTTATAGTGAATAAAAATTTTCAGTTTGCGTTTGAATGCACCATCATACATATATAAACGGATACCACTTTACAAAAAGCCCTCACAATTCGACTCCCTCTCCCATTCATCGTTGGCAACCTAAATAATTTGTATCACGCGTCCCGATATGTTGTGGGCCCCCGAAATAAACATACCCCTAATTCTACCTCAAGCTTCCGTCCTTCGGAAATTGCTACTTTACGAGGATCCCGGCTAATACACTTTCTTACGCATAATTTATAGTTAAAACTATGCAATATTTCGCCTTCACGAACGTCCGTTAGAGCGGAGTGAATTCCGGTGGCGTACGAGATATCTGAATTTGCAATTTTTTTGGCATTGCTGGCGTGAAAATTTCACATTATTGGATAGGAAGTCGATTTGATAGGATCGCTTCAAATTAATGGAAAAAAGCAATTTTCATAATATGGATTATTAATTTTGGAATTTTCATAACAATTAGCTGCCAATATGAAATAACGTGACATAATCAGCCTAAGTATACATCTCTTTGCTTCAGCAACCCTTTTCTCAGAGAAAGAAAGATGTACATATAGGGTGTAGTAGAGAGTATTGAGTGATACTCTGCAATAATAGGTAGTCTATACTTAAATATAATATTTGTGGAATTCTTATATTTTATAAAAATTCCACAAATATTACATCTAAAGAAACAAGTAGATCCCCCGTTTTCGGATACGTATACATATTTTGTTACACCCTTATGCACTATGAATTATCACCCAATTATCGCACATTTTTTATAGTTTTTTTTTTAATGACGCGGATACTTTTAAGGTACGATCAGACTCTACATACCCATCTGAACCAACATTAAAATAAGTACGACTTCAAAGACTCCACACTCGCAACTTTCTCAAACTTGTTTTTTGCACATAAATCTCTTTAGCACCTCTCTGTATTCTTTCTATATTCTCTTTGTACAGTCAGCGGGGTGAGTATACCGCAGCAACATTTATCGCGCGTGACACAAATGCTAGTATTGAACAAAAGGGTGGTCTACAAGTATGGTTGATTGTACAAAAGAGTCCGACAAAGCCATACATCACTCGGGGCCAAATAAATATAACCTTTCGAGTGATAATGTCGTAGCGCACAGAGATCGCGGAAAAGGATGTCCGATTGTTCGGGGAAGTACCTACAGGCTTTTCCTTAAAAACAATGTTTTTAAAGTAGTGAAATCATGTTTTGCGATGTCCTTGAGTGGTTACCCAGCTTGGTGATTGTGCTATATGGAACTTATTATAAAGTTAAGTAAGGACGTATTTATAGGTCTGAAATTATGTTAAAAAGTTGTTGATTTTATGTTGTGTTTTTCTAGGTACAATAAAGAATATTTTTCTCTTATCTTATCTTGATTGGGAAACAAAGTAATTTTTCAAAAATAAGAAATCATATCTATTACAAATCTAAAGAAGGAACTCTTTTTTTATCACGAAAATATGGCATTATTTGACTATGATTTATAAACATCAGTAAAAACGTTCAAGCTCGTCATACCTTTGAAACCTTTCAGTGACAATATGGTAATATCCTCGTCACGACATCAATAAACCCTCCAAGATAAACTGGAAAATGGAGGGCCTTATACAAATTCAATCCCGAAAATGGCTTAACGCCTACCTAACCTACCGAATGCAAAGTAGAGGCTTCGGGAAACTTTTACTTTTAAAGTATCTATTAACCTGAATTTTTTGATGGAAATAATATCGGTGTGGAAAGAAAAAGTAGGAAAGTATTATTTTTATCGAGAAGTGCCGCAAAGTATAATAAAAAAGAGTAATGGAGAGCTCGATCGTAATAGAAAATGTATTTATTCATTTCACATTATTCAAAGGTTTTTTGACAATACCTAGTATTGCAAGACAAGCAACTTTTTTTCTTAAACATAGATTGCAAGAAATGGCGGTCAAGCACGAACCAAACAGCGGTCAGTGGGTAGACCGACAGCCCGATGGTTGGACGATCTGATCAAGTCGTCAAAGGGCCCGTCGACTTCATCATCATCAACCCATTATGTCCCCACCGAGGGGCACGGGTCTCTTCCCTGAGGAAGGTATAGGCCATACTCCACCACGGGGGCCAAGTCCGGATTGGTGGAGGCTTGTAGACTAGTGGCTCGTCAACTGTCAGAAGTTGTCAAGCCGCCCTAAGGCCTCTGACTTGGCTTAACGACTGCCATCTATCGACGGCAGCCGTCACCAACAGCTTAACGTCCCTTGCGAAGCACGGAACCGCTCGGAAAAATGCCACTAGCGTTAGGCATAGACGGCGACCCATCCATGCACTGAACGCTCCCTGTGTTGGTTAACCTTCGTGATCGTTTCAAGATCACTCAGGCAGCCGGGGCTACGAGCGATCCCGTCGACTTAGAGTATAAAGAACTACGTGTAGAGAGAACATCCCGACCAACCTTTGCGGTGCACGCTGTACGGTAGCACATATAATGAACTTAAAATAAAACGTATCACGACTAAGAAGGTTTTTCTAGTTAACGAGTAATAGGCAACCAACTTATAAAAGTAAAATTTCGCACAAAATTAATTGAAAATTACTTCGATGAAGTTGTTAGTTCCGTAAAACCGAAAAAAACCCTCTTTCTACGGAACCCTACATTGCGCTTGGCCCGACATGCATTTGGCCGCTTTTTTTTCTCTTGTTTACCGACTGATGTACTAAGCCATCCTCATCCAGCCGCTTCTTCATCAGACTGCCGGTTCAGCGACCTGGTGGACGTCCTACGCTG
Source organism: Yponomeuta evonymella (assembly GCA_963969515.1). NCBI lineage: Eukaryota > Metazoa > Arthropoda > Insecta > Lepidoptera > Yponomeutidae > Yponomeuta > Yponomeuta evonymella. The sequence continues at coordinate 5,029,445 of OZ018347.1, forward strand.
CTTTTGGCAGATCCTGGTCTCCACTTGAGAACCTTTGTACCCCATCGACTATCGGTTCTTCGGTACATGTGACCAGCCCACTGCCACTGAATTTTTTAATTGGCTCTTCTTAATTTCCCCCTCTTTCTTGAGGGTGAATCTCGCAGAGCGACCGGCCATTTTCACTTCAATGCTATCTTGCGTAACGTCTTTAATTCGGTAATTACCATGGATATTTATTCTGTTAAATTGGCCATTCTATCTCTCTGTAATTGAGGCTTACTCACGTTAAGCTCGTTATAATCTTGCCCAGAGGACGTAAACGCGAATGAAAAGGTTGCAGTACTTACCTACAGTCTGGGACAAGATGCACAATTTTATACGTTGAGATGTTGGCATTCTTAAATTTTGTAAATAAACACGAATTTATAAAATATTTACAGGAACATTTATACTCTCTAAAGGATCAAAAGACACTACAAAATTCCATAACAAAACAATGAAGCATTCAACTTATTTTTCTTCGGATATGCCGCAGTAACAATATATCACAGAGAACAAATGTGCACATCGCCGCGGGCCTTCAAACAAAATATCTCAATCGCTGCTATATGAGGCTATTGGCTACTACATTTATTTATTTCCTTAGCTCTTCGTGTCAGGCTGAGATAAAACAACAGAACCAGCAGCTGGTAATACAACCGAAAACAAAATACTATCGCTTATGTAAAAAAGGTTACAGGGCAAACCCTTAACCCGATCGTCTTTGTTTTAGGCTCAAACTGTAGCTGACTAAATCTTCCATGGGAGTTTTTTTCCAATTTTTGATGTTATTCTTCGCTTCCAAAATATGGAGCGCCAAAATAAAAAAATCACGGCCGTTCCATCCGCCGGCAAGATCATGGGTTCTCTTTTTTTAAACAGCCAAGGGGTGGTGATGATTGAATACCTCCGTCAAGGAGCCACTATTACGGGGAATATGTACGCAGAACAATTAAAAAAGTTGCGGTAGAACAATCACCAGATAGTCGGACGACCTGGTTACAGTGGCAGGGAGTCGCTCGATGCGGGCGGTACAAGATCGGGAAGCTTGGAAAACCATGAGGGAGGCCTATGTCCTGCAATAGGCGTCAAATAGCTGATGATGATGAACGTGAGTTCTTTAATCAGCAACGTATTTTTTCACACAAAAATTGGTGTCGGTGGTGGTGTGTTTGTGTCTTGCTTCTGCTTAAAAAAGTGGGGAGGGCGGCGCATTAACTAACCGCATGGTGCTTGTGGGATTTTGGCGGAATTTAGCAAAGTAATTTTCACATTATAATCCTATTATATGCATATATATATGCATTGAATATTGTGCTTATGGCATTAAGTCCGCCTTATTGTAAATTAGGTTTAGTGCGATAAAAGTATTAAATAATTATAATAATACATTGGAACACTCCAAACAAGTTTCGCTGTGATCTGGAGAGCTTTTTCTTCTCCTTATGGGCTCCGCATATTTATCTCTGTCTCTCGCAGGGCGAAAGAGCTCGGCAGCACTTGCGATTCCAGTCCACTCACGTAGATTTCTAAACCAGGTTTTTTTTCTCTGGCCTAGGCGTCTGGAGAGCTAACTAATCATGGAAAATATTTTATAACATTTAAAAAATCAAGTTTTAGTTCAATTTATTTTCCGTAGTTAGGTTTATTTTTAATTGCGGAAGACTTGATATCGGGAATGAAACAAGATCATAGAATTAAAATGTGAAAATTACTTTGCTAAATTCCGCCAAAATCCCACAAGCACTATGCGGTTAGTTAACGCACCGCCCTCCCGCCCACTTTTTCAAGCAGAAGCAAGACAAACACACCACCACCGACAACAATACTTGTGTGAAAAAATGCGTTGCGACGCGTTTCGCCTCTAACACGATGGTCGACTGACAAGTCATAGAAGCCAAGAGCCCCCCAGTGATGTTTTGAGCGGAAATATTTCCAACGTGAGTGGAAATAACGGAAACATTCTCATTATTTCCGGAAATATTCCCATTTTTGACTGCTTTGTTGGTCTTGCGGTACCCAAGTTTAATTACCATGACAGAAGTCGTGATCTCAATTCCTACTGGGGGCCGCCGAACTTTGATCTGCACAAAAGACCTCGGTGCGGATCATTCATTTCTGTGATATCCTTGCCTGGTTACTATAGCACAGGATATTTTAGTTTGGGACCAGGACAAGTGATTGTATGGTAGGTATGAAAGTAATTACTTGTTACTTTCGGTAATAATGGGAATATTAAAGTTCCATTATGTCACTCACGGAACCGGAAATATTTCTGGGTGCCAGCATGTTATAAGTATGCTAGCACCCGTGGCCCAGTATCCATTGAGCCTGCCGTCATTCACAGGACCACAGCAAACGACACCCATCTCATGAATGATGCAGGGCTGGCCTCTCCTACGCTGTACTAGGAAAGAAGGTAAACTCTTACTGGGCAGATTCATCTTTACTAATTATGTTACTACTTTTGTACATATCTGTGGCCGTAACTATTCGCGTAGGTTTCTGATAAAAATTCGATAAATTTCTTAACGTCAGATTTTAGCACCTCTATACTCAGTTCAATTACGGGCGATATTGCAACTAAAAGGTAGGTAAAGATAGAAAACCTTTGAACCAAATTTTAGCTTTATAGTACTAATCGTCTCTGAGCGGATAGGCAGACAGACAGGCGGAGGGACATTGCGAAACTTTAAGGGTTCCTTTTTGACTACGGAACCTTAAAAATGTATGTATCTCTTAAGCTCTGGTTTCCTCCAAAAGAGGTGGCGTCACGAAGCGCCCGTAATACAGCGGTGAATGACGTCACTAGAACGTTGTCTATGTAAACAAAATGGCGCGGTTTCCTAGAGAACTTAAAGTTACGGTGACAAACAACGCTCTTTAGGAAACCACGCCATCTTGATTTCATGGCCAACAGTTCAGTGACGTCATTTACCGCTAAATGGCGACCGCTACAACACACCGCCGCTTTTGGAGGAAACCATAACATAAGCGTCATTATTACGGTCAAAAACAGTAAGTGACACTTTATTGCAACTGAATAATCCATTATTCTTCTAAAGTCTAAAAAAAACTGATGGTCAATCTCGATATTGACCTTACGTAGCTCGGCGTACAAATGTCAATTTCGGAAGGAAATTCTTCAACTCTATTCACCGTGGTCTCGGCGAGTGCGCTCAATGACCCGCCCTACTTGACGAGATGCACTGGTAATCACAGAATAAAAAGAAAAAAAGACAAGTCTAAGGTAATGGCGGAACCGCGGATGATGAAGAAGCCAATCATTTGAACGCATGTTTGTTTTTGCTCGACAGTTTTTTGTACCTACTTTATGTGCTATACAACCTCTTTGCGATATTTGACAGGCAGTTTTTTTTATTTTGTAACTATTTTGATATTTTATGACCTTTTTGATGTAATTTAATATTTAAGAAAGACATAAAAATATAATTTTTTCTTAGCTGTAGTGGCGGCCAAGATATTTTCTCCGTAGCTAATGGCCATCAAATTTTAATTTTATCTTTCTATAAAAAGTGGTTTCTAAAAAGAAAAGTAACCAGGAATGTTACACAATAGAAATATTGTTATAGGTATTTTGGTCGGACCCCTGTCCCGCCCCGGCCAACATTTATGACTTTGGTAGAACTCAATAAGCGTAGTAAACCAATTTTGCACGCTGGCACACCACTAACAACGAATCATGTATCTGTACCCACAAAGGATGGTAGTATTTTTACCCAGTAATTTTAGCATCGTTTGATAGATTAATTTGTTCTAAGCTCCCTGGCACAAAAAGGCAAAAAAAATAAAATAATAAGTCTCCTAATATGATAAGTTGCGTGTTATTATGTTAGTAAATATGACTTATCTATTATGGAATTATAGGAGAGAAAGGCATTTTCGATCTACGGTACGAATTTCAAAAGAATTCGTCGATTTGATTCCTTGGAGAAATATCAAATACAGTTCTACGTATTAAGTGCCATGCCAACGGGGCGCGTTATACTGCCTACGTCGCGACATCAATATGTCTGTATAACCTACTATAAAGGGCCTTTTCTCTTGAAAGGTAATAGGGAGGAAGTAGAAATTTTCACAAAATGTATTATTTAGGTCAAATGAAATATTACCATAACGAATTATAGGTAAAAAGAAAATATGTGATAAATAATATCACTTGAGCCGTGAAATGGCGTGTCACGGCAAATAACTTCACAATCTGTCATGGAAATTGTTTCCTTACGTGGCAGTTGTTAAGGCGAAATCAGACTGATCACTTTTCGTTCATCTTTCACTGTGAATGAATCATCTGAACACAGAATGAATGTAGAATGCCGAAAAAACTTAAACAAATAATTTTCACTTTGCATAGACGTATTTCGGACCTCATAGCGGGGACGCAGGATGTGACTTAGGTTTTTTCGGACTAATGCGGAGTAATAAATAGGTAGTGAAAAAAAACTCTTACATTGTCCATCGCAAACTCTTCCCTTCTGCGCGGATTTTTGTTCAAGTTATCTGTCCGGCAATATCAGTATTCTTTCGTCATGTGGACAACGGAAGTCTATCGGTGGTTTCCGTAATGGGACGCTATTTTTTGTCATTCCTGTCCCTGATCCCTGTGGAGCTCGATATTATTATTATTATTAATACGTTTATTGCACATAAGTAAAGAATACAATGGCAATGTGGCGGACTTAATGCTATAAGCATCGCGATACAGTGCGCTTTGCCTCATAAGCAGCCTTTACGCTGCAGGGCACAGGCCTTCTCTCAGAGAGAAAGACAACAAGAGGCTTAATCGCCATGGGTCCCCACCGAGTACCGGCGATTTCAGTCGCTCAAACACCTCGGACACTCGAATTTCCGGACAAAATATGTTTTCCTGCACAGTTCGCGACTGATATAGCTACTACATACTCACAAATGTACGTAACTTAGAAAACAAAAATATTTGTACAAACCGGGTTTCAAATCCACGACCTCTCGAATGTGAGGCAAGCGTTCTACTAATGTGCTACTACCGCTCTACCGCACCACTCCGCACTTTGTCTCCCTCCGATTAAACTAGTTACAGCTGGATCTTTGTAGTCTTACTTATCTGCGTGTGACGCAACTGTACTAAGAATGGCAAGTAAGTTGCAGGTACCGAGCGAAGATTTTCGTACAATTTTAAAAAGGTCTCATTCTTTTATTACAATAGGTACACGTATAAGTTTTTTATGAAGCCAATACTCGTCCCACTGCACGGCACAGGCCTTCTCCCAGAGAGAGAGAATACGGGCTTACCTTATCACCACGCGTGCCCAATACATATTGACAATTTCAAGCGCTGAGGTGTGTTAACAAACAGGTTTCCTCACGATGTTTGCCGTCATAGTTAGCGAGTGGTACTGCTACTATAACTTCACAAATGTGCGTAACTTACAAAACAAAGTCATTGGTGCATGCCGGGTTTCGAAGCCACGACCTCCCAATGAGAAGGCGGCTGTCAAATTGCATACAAATTCCTATCGCAAACGTTTTCCGATAGGATTTGTTACGCATATATAATAAGGCCCCAGTTCAGCGACGTCTCAGCATCTGACCGACAAATCTGTCAAAAGACATCGCTATATATACTTATAAGTTCAGTAGGAAATCGGTGACAAAAAACTGTTTCCATTCATACTTCAGTCTCTAATCACCCCATTTGACGGTCTAGGGGGGAATTCCTCTTCGGAATAAGATCATTACAAATCAAACTAAGTCCAAGCATAGTCCAACTGTGGGCCAGATGGGCCCGAGGCAATGATACTACTGCGAATGAAGGGCTGACCAGACTTAATTTGGAAAAGATCCGGAGAGCGTGAAATTCATTTTGAGCCTCTTCCGTCAAGATCGCCCCTCCGCGACAAATTGCGAAGCGGAACTGTTGCGTAAGTCGAAAACAATAACCTTGTCGGCATTTTTTTCAGTGTCAGCTTTTAATTCAAAACTTGACCTTTTTTTCTTTTAGGCAAAAGTCTATAAGTCCTCAAGCGGTGGTAGCCTAGTGGGTAGAACAATGGACTCGGAAGCGGGAGACCCAGATTCGATTCCCAGTGCGGACATGTACCTATGACTTTTTTTTCTAAGTTATGTACATTTGTGAAGTTATAGTAGCAATACCACTCGCGAACGGTGAAGGAAAAACATCGTGAGGAAACCTGAGTGTCTGAGCTATTTACATACCTCAGCGCTTGAAATCGCCAATCCGCGGTGGGCACGCGTGGTGATTAAGCCCATACTCTCTCTCTGAGAGAAGGCCTGTGTCCTACAGTGGGACGTATATAGGCTGCTTATACTTATGCTATAAGTCCTTGTACTACTGAGGGCAACTTGCGCCAACTCACTGGATAGTAAGTACCAGGGATAAACGAATTAATAACTGATTGACAGGGTTGTCAGTCATACAATTAATCTATGGATAGCTCTGCCAATGTAAGACGTTTTTGAACTTATTCACTTTAAAGATCTTACCTCTGGATAAATAGATAGATAGCGCTGACAGATAGTGTTGGCGCAAGCCGAGCTTACAATACAAATATTTTTTCTCACTTTTCTCTGCAGTATAGGTATACACGTACTATGTTATCTCTGAAATCAAATATCTTACGCTTTCTAGCTAAGTAAGTATTCAAGCAAGGTAGCATCACAAAAGCAGATTGAAATGCTTCCTGCCTCTCCGGATCCAATCACGGATCCCAGTAACATTCCAAGTAAACCAAACATCAGTACACTAACTCAACCTACAGGGTGACTTCGAATTCGTTCGATGTCTGTAAGGGGACGTTCTAACCATGATTTAGAAACATGGCGCCGGTTTTAAAAAACGGCGCGTCAAAAATTTCATTTTTTTTCTTTTACGAAAATGTTTTCAATGAATATAATCAAACAATACCAGGAACTGTGAGTCTTATGGTCGGCGCCAGCCAACTCAATTGTACTTTCAGTTGTTTACGCATATCGAATGACAGAAACTTAAATATTTAACATAAAAAAAAAAACATTTTCCAACGCTACCGTACTTCCTATCCTCAGAGCATTGAATACCTATATTAAGATATATATGTTCCTATCACTTTAAATTTGTATTCACAGTTTCGAAACAAGGGTCGAAAATTACGAATATTTACAAATATGTTATACAATAAATATTAATATATTAATAATACTATTTATTACAGTGAAAAGAATCAAAAATTGGTAACGATTTCAAAATCACGCTGTAGAATATGGCTCTATCCTCTGCAGTACGCCTTAGGAGAACGTTTCAGATGAATAGGGAAGCTTTCTTAATGTATGTCGATTTATAGACTGACTTATTCAGACTTACTCCCTATTTCTCGTTTAACATCGGTCAGTTGGTCAATGCGCAATCCAAAAACAACTGAGATATATCGACACTCAAGTGTATCAACATTTATAAGGTACTTTCCGTTGACCTAGAACTATGAAATTATCGTCTTATACTACAAGTACAAGGAAAAAAATCTGAAAACTAGACATTTGTAATTAAATCATCAAAAAAATTGTCTAAAGTTCGAGAAAAGCGCGGAAAAAACTGTGAGACTCCTGAATTATTTTTTGTAATATTGCGAGTCGGACTCGCCCACTGAACGTTCCATAAATTTGTATGGAACCCTCAGTGGGCGAGTCCGACTCGCACTTGTCCGGTCTTAAGATTTTTTGACACAAAGGAAAAATACATTTTATTCACGATCGACCATATAGGTAAAGCTAAGGATCTGTTCACCTACAAAACGCGCTTTTCTTCTAAAACAAACCCCTTTTCACCGATAACGCTATCAAACTGAGATAAAACCCTGCGATCTTTTACCGATACGTTTCGGTACATATTCTGTGCCATTCACGGATCCTCAGCTTTGATCGTGATCCGCGTAAATTGCATCAAAGTGGTCCCTCGATGCTGTGGAATCTCAGTTAAATCAACAGGTCCGTACGACCGTTGGCTTGGGTAGCTATTCGGTTTAAAATGCGAAGTCAGGACACATTCATTCTATGTAAGGATTTTAAGCCTTTCTACATATTTTAGAATGGTCACGAGTAGACTTATAGCATGATTTATTTTAGGAAGGGACTGAAAAACTATTTGCCTCTTCATAAGCAGCCTATATACGTCCCATTGTAAAGCCCATGCTTTCTCTCAGGGAGAGAGTATGGGCTTAATCTTCACGCGTGCCCACCGCGGATTGGCTATTTCAAGCGCTGAGGTATGTGAATAGCTCAGACACTCAGGTTTCCTCACGATGTTTTCCTTCCTCACAGTTTGTGAGTGGTATGGCTACTAAAACTTTACAAATGTACACTTAGAAAACAAAGTCATAGGTACATGCCCGTACTGGGAATCGAACATAGGTCTCTCGCTTCCAAGTCCAATGTTATACCTACTAGGCTACCACCGCTTTCTTTTTGCCTCTTCCTCGCACAATATAGACGGCAATATTGTATTATTTATTTATTTATTTAAAGAGAAAAAACAGAATTGACAAACTTATAGCATAAAAAATATTAGAGTCAATATAGTACATTTTGCCAATTCCTTAGTATGAGCGAGAAACAAACAGTTTTCCATTCTCTTTCCTCATTTAACAGTTTTATAAGCTTAAAAATAAAAAAGTCGACAGCATATCAACCTTTACATGCGTGCACTTGATTCAGTTGCGTTATGGGCTACTTTGGAACTGTGAAATGTAAAGGTAGAGCAACTGTTGACTGCAGTCACGAAAGTCTTAAAATGTCCCTCTTATCTCTATTGAAAACTAGAGTGGTCATCAAGGCAGCGCTTAGTACATAAGGATAGAATCGTCACCCCCGTGCAACGAACGATGGCATTTCGTGGGAGTTTCAGGTTTGCGGCGTCCAAGTGCTGGAACGATATCACTCCCACGGTCCGTGACGCTTCTAATAGATATACAAGCTGTATTTGCTCTAACAGCAGAGACTGTCCCGTCCTATCTTTCACCGCTTCTGACTTACGGACTAGTAATCGTATCAAATAATCATATAAAATCTTGTTTGGGAGGCTATCCGTGAAGAGCTAGCTCTTTTTGCCTCTACCTAGACATGGTTACGGTATCTTGAATCATCATATTTTATTTAAATTTATTTATTTTGGAATATTACCAATGTACTTATCGCTCTTTAAGCACTTTCTTATATTTAATACATATTGTCTTATTTTTTAACCGATTTAAAAAAAGGGGGAGGTTATTAATTCGATACGTATATATGTTTTTGCTGTGTTCACACAAAACTCCGTCAAATCTTAACCGATTTTGAAAGTTTTTTTTTTCAAATCGTTGTAACGTCCCATTTCGTCACCGATTTCGACAATTCTTTTTTTGTTCGAACAGATATAACGTCCCATTGGTCCCATTTTAATTTGGTGAAGATCTGATGAAGACTTTCAGAGATGGAGAACGGAACTCTTCAATGGACAAGAGTCATCAGTCAAATAAGGCCTAATGGCCCATCCTTTAGTAATAAATATCCATATGATAAAAACTGAATTTACTCGTTTATCATTTCTTCATTTTACAATTTTCCGAAGTTTCGGTACTTTTGCAAATGCCGTGGTCTCGGTGGAAGAATAAATAAGTTATGTACGTTCTAAAAATATTTTGGCTGATTTTTAAAATTTAAATTGGCAAAACAATAATTTTATGTAATCTCAGAATATTCATTATTAGTTATTGAAATTGAAATTCAATCTACAAAACAATTATTTTAAATAAACTCAAAAATATTTATCGTTAGCTAACGAAATTAAAATTAAATCTCCAGTCACATTCATCCATATGTTTCAAAAGATAGCGCAAAAGTAGTCCCAGGATCGGCGGATCCCGCGGATCGGTAAACGTAGTGTAGGACGTCCTCAGACTCGGTGGAGCGATGATCTTCGCAGGGCGGCTGGCAAGAGCTGTATGAGAATAGCCGAGGACCATGCTCAGTGGCGTGCAATAGGAGAGGCCTATGTCCAGCAGTGGACAAGCATAGGCTGATGATGATGATGATGAGTCCCAGGGTAATTTTCTGATGTTCTGGTGAAGACTCTACGAGATGGAAATCGGGAACTTTAAAGCAAACAATTAAGTAGGGTACATTATGGTTATAAGGTACTTCTTTATTTTCCTCTCGCTCCTCCACTAAAATTTAAAAATAAAAAATGAAAACCGACTTCAAAACACTACAGCACTAAAAAATTAGAAATAATTTAAAAGAATACCTTGAAGGTATTTGGAATTTTACTTCTAATTTAAAGGTATTCTTTTAAATTATTTCTAACTTTTTAGTGCTGTAGTGTTTTGAAGTCGGTTTTCATTTTTTATTTAAACATTATTTCATTTTCATTTCATTATAAAACTCATTTGTTACGCACCAACTTAGTACACGTCAATTACCGCGGGCACTAACTGAACACCAGCTCTGAGGGCCCACACCCTCGGCTGCTGAGTCAGATGCCCTACACTGTACACTGACTTTGTCCTGTTACATCTTGTATTTATGTAAATTTAGGAGATAGGATGCAATGACAAGACTATTGTACAATAGATTAGCACCGAACGATTGTTGTCATTTTTAATGTACTTTTTGGTTCAAAATAAACAAATTATTATCTTATATTATTATTAATTGTTTTTCTTTTCTATTTGTAACGATGAGTGGTAGGTATGCCTTTCGTTTCTTGTGATGTGTTAAATTGTTATAATAAATATCTTTCTTTCTTTCCCTTAATTTGAGTGGATGTTTTAATTCAGAAGCCGGTGGCATTATATCGTCTCTAGCTGTTAAAACTAGCCAACAAAAGAACAAAGAACATGTTGCGCTCTTCAAAGACAATAGCCACTGCATGTCAGTTTATTGGCATTCGATTGCCTTCTATCGAAGTGCCTATCGCACAGCTACTAGGTATTAGAAACAAACATATGCATCGTTGTCTGTGTGATGGTCACTTAGATGGTTGTGTGTTGTGAACTTGTAGAGCATACCTAACTCACTTTAGTTTGGGGCTGCCCATAAATTACGTTACACTTCAAGGGTGGGAGGGTTAGCAAAGTGTGACATTATGTGACAAGGGGAGACGAAGTACGCATAAGAATATTATGTACGTTAGGAAAAATATCAGTGACTTTAAAACTGTAGGTAGCCAACACAATGTAAATACTAGAAATAGACATAAACTTTCGTTCCCAAAATTTAGGCTGGCAAAGGTTAATACATCCTTTACGGGGCATTGTATACGTTTTTACAATAAGATCCCCGAGGATATAATAAGCTTGCCAGAAACGCGGTTCAAAAAATGTGTGAAGCACACTTTGTGCCAAAAAAGCTACTATAACATTAAAGATTATTTAGATGACAATGATGTCTGGAATTAAAGCCAGTTCAATGCATGAGTTTTAGAACATTTATATAAATCCTGTAAATTAAGGACTTGAAAGTTTGGAGTTTTTTTTCCATTTTTTCTCCAAAATGATCTAGATTTTGAAATGGACACCTAGTTTAACTTGTAACGTTCATTAAGTCGCAGTTTCTGTGCTACTTTGAATAAAAATTTTTTGATTTTGATTTTGAAGACGAGTCGTAAGTTTTATTACGAGTACATCATATTTATAAATCTGTAATACTTTACAAATCAAAACGTTGCGTCGGTTCAATTGAGAAACTTTAAATGTTATCAACTCGATGGCTTAAAGTCATTTTGTAATTTTCTATGAGGTTTTGTGTAATTTTTTTTTTTAATTTGAGACTTAGCTTGTTAGCGGCGACTTGTTCTACTGTTCTGTGGGGAGGAAGAGCTGACAATCCAACATTCGTGTGAAAGGGTCATTGGAACGTGGAAAATTAACTTAATTCCGGATTCACTAACGTACACACGTTCCGCAACCCAATTCGGCTAAAAAGATCTTATAAGTTAATCCAATTCTTAGTACATGGTTAGTGTTAAATCGGTGGTTCTGTAAATCAAATTTCATATAAATCCATTTATGGAACAAACATGTAAATATCATCATCATCATCATAATCAGCCAGTGTCAGTCCACTGTTGGACATAGGCTTCTCCCAAGACACGCCACTGAGCCCGATCTTCGGCTCTTCCTTTCCAGTCCCGCCCACCGCTTAGCGAATGTCGTCGCTCCACGTAGTCACAGGGTATCCTACGCTACGTTTGCCGATTCGCGGTCGCCACTCTAGAACCAGTCTACCCCAACGGTTATCGGTCCTGCGACAGATATGACCAGCCCACTGCCACTTCAATTTGCTAATCCGTTGAGCTGTGTCGATCACCTTAGTTCTCTGGGGAATGACTTCGTTCCGGATTCGATCCTTCAAAGAAACACCGAGCACAGCTTTGTCCATAGCTCGCTGAGCGACTTTGAATTGGTGGACTAGTCGAATCGTGAGTGTCCACGTCTCGGCTCTGTATGTCATGACTTTTGTCTTTAAGAAAGAAAGAAAAAAGAAAGAAAGAGGATATTTATTTAAATTGTCACAGCAACACAAAGTAAACGTAAAGGTACACAAACACGAACGTCAACAAAACAGAAATAAAACAAAACAATCGTGAAGAGAACATGCGAGGCATTAGAGTCAAAGGCAGCCGGGTACCATACAGTAATGTATGGCACCCAGCCACCTCGGACCCCAAACGCGTCAGGTGCCTCCGTGACAACAAAAAAGCGGCTCCAACTCAGCATACTTTGCCGGTGTGTGCTATAGTTAGCAGAAGACTCGACGGAGTTTCCTGAATGCTGCCCAGCCCGGCTGAATTCAGCTCTGGATTTCCTTCTAGAACATATATCCAAACTGTATTATACTCGCGCCTCGTCCTCTAGATTAGTAACTGAAAAAGAAGTATTATTAGTATTTAAACACATGTAGTTACACGTAAGTGACACCACTCTGCACTTTAGTTGAGAGAAAAATTGGATAGTTTGATTTATTTTAGAAACTAGATTTTTTATTTTTGCAAGCGGGTATTTTGGTTTTCTTTCGTCTGCGCTGCACCGGCCTGCCTTTGCAACGTCATTCACATTTAAGTGCGTTACCACTCTAGTCACTTTTTTTTTCTCGTGTCGATTGAAATTGAAAAGTGAGTAGAAAATGCCGAAAAGAAAGCGTTCGAAGAACTACGAAGAAGATGTTTCGCAATTGAGAAAGAAATTGCGTAAATTAGAACGTAAAATAGAGAAACATAGAAGTAGTAGTGATGAAAATTCGTCATCAAAGTCACCGGCACCGGATACCGCCATAGATTTGGTTCACGAACCAGGTATGTCTACCCTGTTGCAATGTTTACATTCGACGAAACTCATGATTTTTAAGCGGTAATCCTTATCGCGCTAAGCTTAAGGTCGAGTATTGCGTTTTTTTTCCGTAGTTATTACTATCACACTTACTATGAATGTACTCGAGGTATGTCATTGGGACTACTTCACACATTCAAACCACGGTTGGCGTTAAATCCAATGGGGATTGCTACCTAACCTTTTTTGACGGATATCTATCGATACCTACTGTATTGCCTCTATAGAGAGGAATAGAAACGTAGTATTATAACGTATTTACGTTATGAACCAATAAGTGTGTACCTGAGCAGTCATTGGGGCTGTCTTGAAACACATCTTAGTACCTATTATACTACAATGTAGGTATTTACTTACGACAAACTTATCTATCTTGATTATTGTGTCCACTTCCAAAAGACTCGGTTCTGAAACCCGATGACTGGTCACCTGAGGTTCCCGATCCTGAAATCGAAATCCTCGATTCTCACGAGTTAACCACTCAAGATAAGTCTCCTACACCTGTGGCACAGTCTCTAACACCTCAACCAACACAGGAATGTCCCAGGACATCATCTAAGTCTACGAATATTCCGCTGGTCCCATCACCGTCGACCTCTGCTGCGCTTGAAAAAGAGTGCGAGTTAGATACGGACATTCTGCAAATACTCGGTGAAGATCCTACATCTTCCGTAAAATATGGACCGGACATACGACTCGAGCTAGCTAACCGTCTTCAATACGTGGCTACAGAGGGTCTTGATAAAGAAATACGTAAAGAGCTTGTATCCAAATACCTGACGCCAGGTAATTGTAAAAATATCGATGCTCCAAAGATTAACCCGGAGATAAAAGCAGCCATTCCATACAATCTTGCGAAATGGGACAAGGGGATTGAAATAAAGCAAAAACAGATGGCAAGTACAATTTCCTGTTTATCTGAGGTCATAACTATGCACCTCAATTCCAAGAATAAAAACAACGACGCATTACAAAAACTTATGGATGCAAGCCGAATCCTCTGTGATATTGAACATGGAGATTCCGTTACAAGGCGAAACTTCATTTTGTTTGGACTTAAAAAAGATATGAAAGATCATATCGTGCTAAAATTTACTCTTATTTATTCGGCGAAGGGCTTGCCGACACATTGAAATCAGCCAAAGCTGTTAATAAGTCTGGCGTGGACCTAAAAGCTGGTTTTGGTAACAAAAATATGGCGACCAAACCAAAAACACCGTTTGTAAAGAATTTATACCGGCGAGCTCCTCCCCCCGCACGCAGGGCGCAGGGGACCCCACAGCAGTGGCCGAGGAGCCGCGCGCCTGCGGCCTCATGCCCGCTACCCCCGCAACCCCCGCCACCGCACGCGTACTCATCGAAACCGTCTTTTCATCATCCGCCGCCGGGCCAAGCTCCTCGCCGCCCGCTTCTAGATACAGTTAAGTACGCTGGCCGTTTAGCTCACTTTATTAGACAATGGTCCCTAATTACAAATGATCATACTATCTTATCATGGATTAAAGGTTATAAGATACAAACCTCCTCATTTCCAGTGAGCCAACAATTTGTGCCAATATCAAGACACTTAGAATCTGAAAAACATCATTTTTTTAATGCAATTGAAAATCTTAAAACTATAGGGGCAATAACCGAAGTCGAGCCTTGTGAAGGCCAATATATATCAAGTATATTCCTCACTCCGAAACCCAATGGCAAAATGAGGTTCATTCTTAACCTAAAAAGTTTTAACTTTAAACTGGAAGATTTACGAACAGCCCTAAAGTTAGTTACTCCAGATTGCCTAATGGCAACTTTAGATCTAAAAGACGCATATTTTTTAATTAATATTCATGAAGAATCTAGAAAATATCCACGGTTTATTTTTGATAACAAACTTTATGAATTTCGTGTTTTGCCATTCGGTCTTAACACTGCCCCTTATGTTTTCACTAAAATTATGAAACCAGTCGCTAAATTGTTGCGCACCGCAGGCCTATTATCGACCCTCTACCTTGATGACTGGCTGCTATTCGGAAAGTCATATCAAAAGTGTCTAGACAACATTAACATAACTAAGAACTTACTTGTCGCTCTAGGCCTCATCATCAATGAGGAAAAAAGTGTTTTTCAGCCTTCAACAACCTGTAAATTTTTAGGTATGATTATAAGCTCACATGAATACCTCTTAAGCCTACCCGCGGAAAAGAGACTGCGAATAAAAAAAGAGCTCTCAGACTTTGTTGTCCTAACCAAATGTAAAGTTAGAAAACTAGCTCAGTTGGTAGGGTTGCTAGTCTCACCGTTTTGTGACCCTTCCTGACTCGATTAAAGTCGACATTAATTGGTGGTTGCGTAATATCGAATCCTCTGTTCATCGTATTCGTACTGACGATTACGTTATAGAAATATTTTCTGACGCCTCAACTACGGGGTGGGGGGCGGCCTGCAACAGCGATACCGCAAGTGGACAGTGGTCTATTACGGAAAAAGAACGACATATGAATTATCTTGAGCTCTTGGCCGCGTTTATCGCTCTAAAAGTGTTTGCGCAAGAGTTTTTAGGAGTGTCAAATACTTATGCGTACAGATAACTCCACTGCAATTTCATATTTAAATAGGATGGGAGGTGTCCAGTTCCCTCATCTCACACAAATTACCCGAGAAATTTGGCAATGGTGCGAAATTCATAAACTTTTTATTTTCGCATCGTACATTAAATCAACTGATAATAACATTGCTGACGCTGAGTCGAGAAGGACTCACCCGGACATAGAATGGGAACTGGACACCTGGGCCTTTCAGTTTCTTGTTCAGCAATTCGGCGAACCTAACATTGATCTATTCGCAAGCCGAATAAATAAAAAATGTGTGGATTATATCTCATGGCAGAGGGATCCAGATGCCATTGCAATTGATTCATTTACTGTTTACTGGTCAAACTATTTATTTTATGCTTTCCCCCCTTTTTCTATGGTACTAAAAGTCCTCCGAAAAATTATCAAAGACAAAGCACAAGGCATAGTGGTCGTACCTTTTTGGCCCTCCCAGCCATGGTACCCACTGTTTACAGACTTACTCATTTCAAATACTGTCACCTTCCCCCCATCAAGTGATGCGTTAATATCTCATTCCAGCTCCCAGATACGCAACTCGCTTACCCCGGTTGCAGGCATCTTGTCAGGGAAGCACTATCAAGACGGAGCTTGCCAGCTGCCTCATTATTAGACATAATGCTAGCGTCGTTATCACGAAACTCAATAAAACAGTACGACGTATGCCTTAAAAAATGGTGGGATTTTTGTAACGGGTACGCTGTTGATATTTACAATGCATCAGTTCCTAATGTTATCTATTTTCTAACACAGCTGTTTAATGATGGTTATCGTTATGGCACCTTGAATTCCTGTAGAGGAGCTCTTTTTTACTTTTAGGCCCAAACATGTCAAAAGACGATAGACTGCAGAGATTCTTTAAGGGAGTTTTTTCGCCTCAGGGCACCTTTACCCAAGTATAACGTAACCTGGGATACGAATCTGGTCTTAAATCATTTAAGTACGTTATATCCTAACGCAGACCTTACGTTAGAACAACTATCAAAAAAAGCTATAACACTATTGGCTCTTGCAACTGCACATCGTGTTCAGACATTTGGAACCATTAAAGTACATAACATCATAACTTGCAATGACCGTATAAATATTAAAATTCCGGACATCATCAAAACATCTAGACCAGGAAGTAAACAACCTGTTCTATCATTATCCCACTTTACGAACAAACCTTCAGTTTGTCCCGCTAAAACTTTGCTTGCTTACATAAATAAAACGACGAGCTTAAGAAAATCTGCAGTCTTGTTCATAGCCTTTAAGAAACCTCATAATGCTGTTGGTAGTCAAACATTGAGCCGCTGGATTAAACTGACGTTAAAAGACTGTGGTATAGATACCACAATTTTTTCGGCTCACAGTACACGACATGCGGCCACATCGCGGGCCTACGCCCTCGGTGTGAACATTGATGCAATCCGCAACACAGCAGGTTGGAGTGAAGGCTCAAACACGTTTGCGAAATTCTATAATAGATCTATTGATATGGGCAACAATTTGTCATTAGAACAAGCTGTTATTGATGGTGGAAACTAAGATACGTAATTAAGATTTATGATTTCATATTATTATTAAATCGAACAATCAATTTTTTAGAGGTTCATAATAATAATTTACATTCTAGTTACAGAAGACGCGAAGACGCTATTGTATTGTTTTCTTTTTATTTCCTTTTCGTTAAATAAACGAAACCGTTAATTTACAAGTATTAATCTTGTGTCATTGATCATTATTTTTCCGATACACTCTCAAAGTCTACATGTGTTTAAATACTAATAATACTTCTTTTTCAGTTACTAATCTAGAGGACGAGGCGCGAGTATAATTTATGATTAAACGAACTTCTAAAGTGAAGTTCTATCATAATTATACGAAGCGCCTCGTCCGAAGAGATTAGTAACCCCCTCCCGCCCAACAATTACTCCCAAATGATAATATCGAAAAATAAATAATCAATGAGGTCAATAAATACTCTAAACTGAATGACGTTGCAAAGGCAGGCCGGTGCAGCGCAGACGAAAGAAAACCAAAATACCCGCTTGCAAAAATAAAAAATCTAGTTTCTAAAATAAATCAAACTATCCAATTTTTCTCTCAACTAAAGTGCAGAGTGGTGTCACTTACGTGTAACTACATGTGTTTAAATACTAATAATACTTCTTTTTCAGTTACTAATCTCTTCGGACGAGGCGCTTCGTATAATTATGATAGAACTTCACTTTAGAAGTTCGTTTAATCATAAAATATATGAAATATTAATCTTTCAACGAAATTGTTTTACATACATAAATAAACACGAGGGGTAGGGAGAGACTAGGGTTTACCACTTGCCACGATCCTGCCAAACCTCCTTCGTCTTATCAACAACGATTAGTCGCTGTATGCACGCTCGCCGGTTTCAGGTAGAACTTTTTATGTTGCATTACTTTATAAGGATGACTTGCGCCAAATCACTGGGTAAGTAAATAAACAGATATATAGGTACTTATCCAGGGATAAACGAATAAATAATTGAATGACAGGTTTATCAGTCATACAATTTATCTATGGATAACTCCGCAAATATCATGATGCATGACGTTTTTGGAGTTAGGCACTGGATAGAGCTTACCCATGGATAAAAATATATTGCTACGTTCTAGGGATGGGTTCGTGATTGAAACAACACTTTATAAACCGATGAATAAGAGTAGGATTTATTTGCACACTATTTCTTAACTTCACAACATTTTTCTGTAAATAAACCCTCTTAAGAACACTACACTAATCCGATAATTCTCGTAGTACTTTAAACTTCACTTGTATTTCGTTCCACTTCCGCTTCCAAAATAAAACTGACTCGCGGCACGCTTCGTCCCCGCGTATATACCGTTTGAGATGTTCTCGAAAACTCCATGGAGTCGTGGAAGGTTGCTGTCTCGCTCGATCGTGTTGTCTCTGTCACATCTTTCCGGAATGTTCGGACTATAGCTATTCATCTCTAATAGTGCTATCTCTTTCACTCCTATTGAAAATTTCGTCATATACTGAAATGTACTTCAAGGGCCCTTAAGGGGTCCTGAAAATGCCTGAAAACGGGCTTTCAGGTTATGGCGTCATCGGATAAAGGGTGGTCTGAAACGGACTGAAAACATGTTTCAGGCGCCTGAAAACCATGGTAGCTTGAGTGAAATTTTGATAAATACTAGTTTATCAGAGTTTATCAGTGACAGAGCACCCTCTGAAACGGTTCGAAACGGTATTTCAGCCTGCTGAAAACGCCTCCAAGGCACGGAAAAACGCCTTCAAAGTTTTACCTCCTATCCACCGTCGTAATAATATAATTATAGGGCTGTCAGATAGCGTAGATGCAAACCAGCCAATGAGAAATGAAAATGTTCTTCGTGTATGTTGTTGAAAACGAGTATTCGTGTTTTTTTAACTATTGTCTGTCTAATATTATACAGCCAGAATATATGTCATCATCATCAGCCAATTGACGCCCACTGCAGGACATAGGCCTCCTTCGTGGTTTTCATAACCACGAGGGGTTTTTCCATAATCGCCACGCTTGGCAGGCGGGTTGGCGATCGCAGTATGCAGTTAAAACCTCAGGAGGACGCTGCTGCCTGTCTCCTGGTAATTTATTTCCTTAGTCGCCTTCTATGACATCCACGGAAGGAAATGGAGTCACGCTATTCTTAATCCCGCGCCACACGAAATATATGTGGCAACCCTAAATTCCTCTCCACAAGGTACACTAAGCAGATAACGCTCTAACGCTTCTGGATCCACCGCTATTATTAAATTCGATTGTTTACAAACGTCAATCAAACGTCGAGTCATCAAAGAAGATGTAAACTTTGGCAATATAAATGTAAATCGTCTCGTGTGTTCGCGGGAAACAATGGGCCTGTCACTCATGACCTACGGGTTTCGAGTTTGCCATCACGTTTTCAGCTGCAAAGGGTTTAAGGTCACAGAATAGAATAATTAAGAATCAAACGAACTTACCTTGTGATGTTTGATGTCTAATTATACGAGTGTCTCGACCGAAGATGATTCACGTTTACATGCAGCAGTACGCCAGTTTGATGCTGTCCTAATCACACTTTTAAAGCTAAAAATCTAAGTTTCATATTTCTGCGCACCCGCTACTTTGCGAGTACCTACCCGGCTACCCCACCTCGTCCGCCTTCGGTTCTCATTTTTTAGAGTTGTAATTTTTCGATGACTATCATCAGGGCCTAGGATTTCGGGGGGGTGGGAGTGTAATCATCTTCGGTCGAGACACTCGTATAATTAGACATCAAACATCACAAGGTAAGTTCGTTTGATTCTTAATTATACTTCGTATCTCTCCCGAAGATGATTCACGTTTACATGCAGATGTTCAGAGTATCGAAAAATAACAGTCAAAGCGATCGACAACTTGGCATTTATTTATTATAATATATGTAATCAATAAACAAACACATAACAATAACTCTTGTTCTATAAATTATAATAATTAATAATACGAAAGCATTAAAATCATATAAATTTAGGTACTTCATAAATAAATAACAAAACTCTTATCCTATAAAGTATAATCGGTAATTGATTCTAGGAATGTATAGAAATAAAATCAACAATTTTAAGTTTTTAAGTTAATTTCAAGTTTGAAATAATAAGTCTACAAATTCATTTTGCGCTGATGTTACTAATGATTTGTTGTAGTATTTCAGAAAGACTTTCGAGGATTCGGACCAGCCCGCTGCCTTGCGGATCACTTCCAGATTAGCACCAGCTCTATGAGCAGCTGAAGTGGACGCATGTCGCGTACTATGAGCGCCATACAAACTTGTATCAATCCCACTTTTATTTAAAATGTTTTTTACCCAGTGAGATAATGTCTGTGCAAGTACTTTTTTATGTGGTTTTTGATAACTTATGAATAAATATTGTTCTTGAACTCGTAAACTGGAAGTTTTTTCTAAATAAGTTTTTAAACACAAGGCTGGACAAATTTTAGGATTTTCCGTGATGTACGGAAGAACAATCAATGGCTGAAATGAATTCGGTCTGGAGGTTTTAATCAAATCGTCAACTCTGATTTCAATTTTATCTGAATCTATTTTTATATTATTAACTTTAATTAAACTAAGAGTTTGCATTCTTTGGGCTGATGCTAGTGCCAAAAGCGATATTGTTTTTAATGATAAATCCTTTAACGAGATTAGTTCGTTAGGATAGTAGTTACTAAGGTAATTTAAGACTAAGTTTGGATTCCATGTCGTATCATATTTTGGAGCAGGAGGCTTCGTACGGTAAACACCCTTAAAAAATCTTGTGATCATTTCATTACATGTGATCTCCTGGCCCAATATTATAGATAATGCAGAACGGTAACTATTTAGAGTGCTATAGCCTACTCCAGACTTAAATTTATCCGTTAAAAATTGAATCAACTGTGTCGCATCGGAAGTATGATAATCTAAATGTTTCTCCTTGCAATATGACCACCATGATTTTAGTGAGCTGTTATATTGTTTTAATGTATTACAAGAGAACGAGGCCATAACAATATCAAGAGAGTCATTTGGTACTCCGCGCCTTAGCAGCGACTGCCGGATAATTTCCCGGCCATCAGGGTCAGATCCGCATGAAGAGGATGCGGGGTTCTGCAAGGAGACACCAATAATTTTTCGTTAGGTGTAAAATATAATATTTTCGATACAAGTAAACTAGTCCATATTGGATACCAGGGTTGCGTGGGCCAGTATGGCGCCACAACAATCCCTGTGGCTTTGTCAGACTTAATTTTATGTAAAACTTTTGTTAATAGACAAAAAGGAGGAAATGCATAAAAGTTTAAACCTGTCCAATTAATTGTAAATGCATCAATAATTTCACTATTCGGATCTAACTGCCATGAAGCATATCTATAACATTTATGATTTTGAATACTGGCAAACAAGTCAAATTCAGGTGCACCAAAAGCTCGCTTTATCTGACGGAAGGCATAATCAGCTATTTCCCATTCCGTGTCTGTGTTAAAAGATTGGCGAGATTCAAAATCTGCAACAACGTTCATATCTGATTGTATATAAGAAGCAAATACATGAATATCGCGCTTTTCGCAAAACTGCCAAATATCACGTGAAATTTTGTTTAGGTGAGTAAACTGGATACCGCCCATCTTGTTTATATATGCGATAGCTGTCGTATTATCTATTCTCAATAAGATATTACATTTTCTAAGATGTGAAGCAAAAATTTTTAGTCCATAAAAAGCCGCAAGTAATTCAAGAGAATTAATATGTAACGAAAGTTGATTATGATCCCAATGCCCGTGGGCAGTTTTATCGTTACAAGCGGCGCCCCAGCCAGTGCTTGATGCATCGGTAAATATTATAAGTGAGTAGTCTTTATTTTCAAATGAACTACCTGAGTGGTCAATATGATCCCTCCACCAAGTAAAATCATCTTTCAAATATTCTGGCAAGGGCATAAATTTATTATAATTGCTCGAGTAATCAAGTGCCAAGAACTTTTCCCTTTCAAACATCTTAGTATATACCCAACCGTATTTAACGGCTGGGCATGCTGAAGTCAAAAGACCAATGTAGCTAGCAAAATTCCTAATTGTAGTTTTCTTTGTGCTTAATAAGCTGTTAGTGAGGGTTTTAATACGTTCCTTCTTTTCGTTTGGTAAAGTCATTTTCATATTATTTGAGTCAAAATAAAAGCCAAGGAATTTACATATTTGGTTTGGATTAAGTTGGCTTTTTTCTTCATTAATCAAAAAACCTAATTTCAGTAATAAATTTTTTGTTGTTGTTATATTGTTAAGGCAAGTATTATAAGAATCACCAATACATAAAAAGTCATCAAGATAATTAACTGATATATGTCCTAGTGAACGTAAATGATGTAGAACTGGTTTTAAAAGCTTTGTGAACACGTATGGTGATGTACAAAGACCAAACGGAAGTACATTAAACTGAAACAGTTGATTATTAAATCTGTCTGAATCCCAAGCAAAACGTAGAAATTTTCTATCAGATTGAGCTATTGGTATAAAGAAATAAGCATCTTTTAAGTCTAATGTAGCCATGTGGCTGCCTTGGTTTATTAATTTTAATGCTGTTCGATAATCCTCCATTTTAAAATGATTGATTTGTATGAATTTGTTCAATTCTTTTAAATTAAGAATAAATCGATGTTTCCCGTTAGGTTTAGGGACTGTAAAGATAGGAGAAACGAATTGATCTTTACATGGTAAACATGCGGAGATATAACCCGATTTCAATAATTCCTCGATACATTTATCAATGATGTCTATCTCTTTAATCGTATGTGATCTTTTGTTTTTAGAAGTGTCTATCTGATACGGCTTACATAAAAATGGAATTCGATAACCTTGTATCCACGACAAAATAGTTTCATCGTTGGTTAGGTGTAGCCATTCATGGTAAAAGTACTGAAGCCTACCGGCAAAATGTACCTGCTGTGATGAACCAGCTAGCGTCTGCGGGTCTGCGGCAGGTAGTACTTCGAGCGATGGTGCGCTGACGGCGGCGGCGCACGGCGGTAGTACCGCGCGGCGGGCGCGGCCGGCGGCGGAGGCGGAGGCGGCGGCGGCGGCGCGCGCCGGGGCTGGTTCTGATGCGGGTACACTCGCGGCTCGGCGGCTGGTGCGCGCGGTGCCCCCCTCGTGTTTAAAGCTCCTGAGTTACTGCTTGAGTTCCGGGATTTCCAGCTGTTGAACTTTAGTTCGGAAGCGGAGGCTGTTATAGCTTTGGATGATCTTAGGTGTTCCGATAGATTTGACCCGAACAGGTGGTCGTCCAGTTTGGCGTTTTTTATTATTTCTCGTTTTTGTCTGCTTATACTATTAACAATAGCGAAACGTCTTGATAAAGATTCCCTGTAGTGGGTATCGCACAATAAGCGGCCTGCATCACTCAGCGTTTTTATTATTTCTTGCGGTACACTTGCCGATTGTGTCAAGGCCATGCCTAGCGCTTTCCCGATCGCTGAGATACAGCTGGCCATTTGATTCTGTTTTTGTTCACAATATGAATCTTTTTTAACGTTAGCTTCAGGTAACGCAGATTTAAGCTCAGGGTTCAACAATGGTGCCTTCATATATGCACAATTTTCTGCGACTAAATATTGTTTGAGAATATTTATCTTTTCTTCTTTTGGCAGGCCATGCGTTAAGATATATTTCCACCGAGTGGCCAAGTCTTTGTGTAGATTATCTCCGAATGATTTTTCTTGAGATGGGTCTGAGCCCAATAGTTTCAGAATTTCTGGATCTAGGTCATCATTTTCTTGAGCCTCAGTTGGGATCTCGTCTGTAATAAAGTGAAAAAAGGAATATCACCTGAGACGTCGTACGTAATTACACACACGCTATGCGTCGGTAGTACGAAACGTTAGGTAGTTTCTTTAGTCCACACACATAAAATGTCGGGACATATTGAAACATAGGGGTAGATAGGTATCCACACACATGACGTCGGGATACAATTTCCACACACGATATACGTCGGGAATAAATTATATCAGCAAATAAGCTACTACTTTTTTTAAAAGTCACATTGAGGGTAGGGCACTATAATTTATATATTTTAAAAAACCAACCTTGAACTTCTTGATCACTTGTGAAGACTCCTAAATCTTGATGAGACGAATGCGCCTGTGACTGGTCACTGATTAGGTCTTCTAGATTATGACGTGACAAGTTTGTCGCAGACGGTTCCGTATCTTCTTCGGAAGATGATGCCGACGATAGTACTCTTCTTCTTCTAGGTTTCACCCATTTCTTGACTTTCTTCAAAACTTTTTCCAAAATATCACCTTCATCCCTATCCGATCGCTTTCTTTTTCCCATTTTTGTTGGAAGAGAAAACGTTTTACAGAGACGTGTGACTCGGACAACACAAAATTGCGTAAATGAGAACCGAAGGCGGACGAGGTGGGGTAGCCGGGTAGGTACTCGCAAAGTAGCGGGTGCGCAGAAATATGAAACTTAGATTTTTAGCTTTAAAAGTGTGATTAGGACAGCATCAAACTGGCGTACTGCTGCATGTAAACGTGAATCATCTTCGGGAGAGATACGAAGTATAATTTATATCCAGAAACTTTACAGTGTTCATACAATCTACAAGTTGTTTATGAATCAACATTACATTAGCATCTGTTGCTGTGCTAGGCTTGACACCTGTATTATAGTAAGCAGTGCCAATTCCCCAGTGAAATGAGTCA
Organism: Yponomeuta evonymella; assembly: GCA_963969515.1. Classification (NCBI taxonomy): domain Eukaryota; kingdom Metazoa; phylum Arthropoda; class Insecta; order Lepidoptera; family Yponomeutidae; genus Yponomeuta; species Yponomeuta evonymella. The sequence goes on from OZ018347.1 coordinate 5,054,646, forward strand.
GTTTCTAGTTACAGATGCGATCGTAGCTTTACTTTACTGCTTAGAAATAAATTTATCCAAAGCAAAACAAAATCAAAATTCAGACGAAGAAAAATTAACTAAAAACAAAATAAAACAGAAAACAATAACTAAAAAAAAGGACTTCGTACAAAAAAAACAAAATAATGAAACTATCGATTAAAGAACAGATATGTTTCAGGAATTGCGCACTTTACAAATAACCCTGCATTATTGACTTAAAACAAAGCTTGACCGAAAACTTAAAACATTTATTTAATCACAATCTTCTTCTTTTTCTATATCATATTCCCTGTGGAACACTAAGGAACAATAAATACAAATACAGCATTCTTTATTTCGTTATCCAGTACAACTTAGACTAAGTACCTACAGTGACGGTATTTACTTGTAAGTACCTATAAAAATATCTGTAGCAGTTGTAAAGGAAGAGGGTCCCTAACAATATAATAAAATTCGGGACGCGACCTCCCCAGGTAAATATAAATACTAACAAATTAAATATAACCTCAAGGGTAGTATATTTTCTGAAAAATAATTGACTAATGAAAATAGTCGTGATCGTCTAGTTAATTAGTACAAGACCCATACGTCGTGTGGTGAATTGAGAAACAATTATATATCTAATCAAAATAAAGGTATTAAATAGTAGTTTAATACCTTTATCTTGATTACATTTATCTTGGAGTCGGTGCCCAAAATATATATTTTATGCTGATCATAAAAAGATGTCAATTTTTAATTTTTTTTTTCAATTTATAGTGGGGGAGCAGGAAAAAAACTCCCCAATAACCATAATTTACCCTACTTAATTCGTTGCTTTAAAATTTGATGTTCTCAATTACTTTCTTCGAAAGTCTTCACCAGAACATCACCAAATTAACTTGGGACAACTTTTACGCTATTTTATGAAACATACTAAAGGATGGGCCCCAATAGGGCTTATTTACTGCTGTCCATTGAAGAGTTCCGTTCTCCATCTCTGAAAGTCTCCATCAGATCTTCACCAAATTAAAATGGGACCAATGGGACGTTATATCTGTTCGAACAAAAAAACAATTGTCGAAATCGGTTAAGATTTGACGGAGTTATAGAGGAACATAGCCAAATAAAAAAATATATATACGCGTCGAATTGATAACCTCCTCCTTTTTTGAAGTCGGTTAAAAATAGCGATGTAAACGGTGCAAAATGATGCAGCAAACGGTGCAGCAAATCGCGCGGCACATTCTTTAGCAAAGCGCACTCAACCATGAAGCCTCCAAGACACCCTTTAGCTCTGAATAACATACCGGTGCCGTGAGTTGTTGGTTATTAATTATTGAGAACCGTCCGAACGGACGTCCCATATAAAGTCCGAGCTGTATAGAACTTCGCCCACAACAAGCTGTGAGTAGTCTCGCCGATACTATTCCGTTGGATGTTCCTACGTTGTACGTTAGAATTACAATAACAAAGAAAGTCAAAAATGTTATTCACTATAAAAACAACATTTTTACTTAATGTATGTCAAAGCTGTTAGTTTCACAATTAATAGAAACAAAGAAACTCCACATTTATTCTTTGCAAAACAAGTGTGCTTTATTAATTAGTTTTCAACTTAAAGTTACACTACACTAGATACAAACAGTATTAAAAAGTGCAAATTCAGTTTTTATTATTTCTAGTGCTCGTGTTAACCTTAGAAAATACAAGATTAATGATTGGTGTAGAACACATTAGACAATATTACAAAAGCAAAAAAATATAATACATCCACAAATGTTTCGTCCGAAGTAATAAAAATAAAATATACATACGAAGCAAGATGTGCAGAACCGAAAAATATATATACATATAAACACAGAAGAATACAAACGCTAAATTAACCATCAAGAAAACCGCCCCGAGACATACTCGAGCCAAAGATTCCTATAAGGCTGGCAGCATTACCCCGCTGCACAGCGAGAGAGATCCTCTGCATCAAGTATGCCCCAGAGCGGTAGTCCATGCCACGGTTCCTCAAGCGACGCCCTAAATCCTTTATAAAGGCTCTTCCTTGGTCTCCCCGTACCCCCGTAGTCTCAATGGCTAGAGGCACAAAGAAGTAACTACTCATTAACGAGCTATACTTGGAACATTTGTGACTAGCAGTCGCTTCCGCACCAGCCCCAGGAGAAATAGCCGCTGAGTCTAAATGACACGGAGCAAATGTACAGACACATGTGGCATCCCAAAGCAGGCACCGACCCCTCCACATGGAATCATAGCAAGACCGTCCGGACGTTTCCCATCACTGCGACACAACCCTGGTGGTTCAAGAATCGCAGGAATGACAGCAGTAATAAGAGCCCTCCGGACGATGTCATTGATGGAATGATGCCGTGAGATCATTCCATCAATGACATCGTCCGCAGCTCCGAACGCAGTCCGGAAGTGAATTCACAGTGGAGTCCGTGGCACCCCAGTGAATTCACTTCTGCACCACAAATACAGCGGTCTGGTTGGCAGATGTTTCAGACTAAACGAAGCGCCACAGCCACGCGCAAAGAATTGTTGTCCAAAAATATTCCCAGTCCAAAAGCGATGGTAACGCGTGGAGCCAAAGCCATTAAAAATGTATGTGAATGTGTAAGAATAAAATATGTTGTTTATCGGATGGCAGTACAGTGTTTTTGGAATAAAAATTGCGTAAAATATACCTCTTTTTCATGAATTGATTTATTAGAGAAAATACACAGATACCGCGAGCGCATACACAGCTGAATTGACAATTGGATTGTAAGTCCCTGATGTAAACTGAATAAAAAAAAGTGAAAAGTATCGCCAGAAGTATTATTACGTTATTTTCTAACTCAGTGGGCTGATCAACTTTATTATCCCGACTTCTAAGTTTTCCCCATAGTAAAAGTTAAAACAAGAATATAAAAAGTTTTCGAACCTAAAAAAAAGTAAGTAAGTGGATCCGGAATTAAGTTATTAAAATTGTATTGACCAGAAAACACCCCATTTTCGAATGTGTTTGGAGATTTTGTTACAAGTATTGAGGAAGCGAAAGGGATATGTCAGGATCGTGGCAAGTGGCAGTCCCTCGTCTTTGCCTACACCTCTGGGATACAGGAGTGAGTTTATGTATTTTGTTGAACTCTGTATATTTTACATTTTAAAGTGGAATTTCGAGCTCGGAACGAGATCCAGTCGCCCCACGGCCAAGCGCCCACCGTCAAGCTCAGCAACAGCCCGGTCTTGTTCCGTTGCAAACTCGCTTAAATTCATAAGAATCGACCCCCGCGGTCTCTGATGTTTTTGAGTGAGACCGAGCAAAACTTGGTCTGCGCCACAATGCCGTATTGTGCAAGTTTTAATTCCACTCGGGCTCGGAAACGCGGCACACGTAAGTAAGGCTATATCACTGCATGTGACACTATTAAAAGAGCTTTACTTCGGCGCAGGTTTGCTAAGATGGCTTTTCAGATGTAACATACGTGTTAAATTAACAGAATGTATAATGCCCGACAAATAACTTGACTTTCACTTCGTATGACGTATTTTGGGCCCGATTGGCTGTGGACGCAGAATACGACTTAGAATTCTCCAGACTTTAGTTCAGTCATATTAACAAATAATAATGAAAGAAATGGTCTTACCTGTCTATCGCAAACACATCCCAACGGCGCGGATTACTGATTGCCTGTCGAGTTCACTATGAAATCCGGATTTCCAATTCTAGGGTCGGCGGAGTAAAGCAAATAAGTCAAATTTTCTTAAATTTATTGTTGCAACATGAATTACACTAGCAGTTTAAAAACTTAATCTTTGTAAAAAAATATGTATATTCAATTCATTGTTTCATGACAGCTCTCCGTTAATATAATAAAGATAATAAAAATGTTATAGAGTAACTAACTGACCCTGCAAACGCCATATTAATTAGCCTACGACCTATTCTCAGACCTGCCAAATATACACAAAAAAAATCATGAAAATCGGTGAAGCCCTTTCGGAAGAGTTCGATGACAAACACTGTGACAAGAAATTTAACGTTGTATTGACATATTAAATTAGCCTACGACCTATTCTCATACCCACCAAATACACACAAAAAATCCATAAAAATCGGTGAAGCTATTTCAGAGGAGTTCGATGACAAACACTGTGACACAAGATTTTTATATATTAGATTAGATTTTATAATAGGTTTTTTTCATTGCCCCAAAAACATGTTTTTTGGACTTATGTGCTTTAGTCCACCGACCCTAGAATTTTAGTATCGAAATTCGAGCCTTTGACAGATTATTGACTCTCGAGACCTGTACTTGTCTAAATTCCAAAACCTGTACTTATCTTCCTATTAAGCCTCCATGGAAACTATTGACTGACGTACCATGCAAAACCTTTTCGAGTAACTTCTTTAAAGTAGGTAACACATATATTGTGGTGTAACAATTGTCTTTTGTCAGCAAGATGAGCCATAATCCCGACAGGGCGAGCCAGCGGTACCAATCCTTTCGAATTCAGCCTCCCCTACGCGTTTCCCGATATTTATTCCGGCGACGCAAGAAAGAAATTTGCTCGTCGCGCGGAAAATTGAAAACCCTCAAAGACGAGGGGCTTCGAGGAAATCCAATTGTTATTATGTATTTGAGAACAAACTGTATAGACGAGATAATTTAGTGCAAAATCTCCATAAGCCGTGGGTGGTTGTTTCCATGGAGGCGGCGACCTGTTGATACTGACGCCCCCCGCTGCTACCCCGCTCACACCCCGCCTAGGTCCAGCTAAAGCCTCTACTCAAGGACTATATTTTAAAAATATCGAGTCTTTCGAACCTAAGCTTTAGCCGAACCGATTCTTCACTGACGAATCTGTTATGTAGCACCGCTCATTTAGTGGTGACTAAAGTATCGTCTTATTGCGTTATTTCAATATCGATCTTCCAAAACGTTTGCTCATTTCATCACAATCAGCATGTTACTCAAAGTAATATAGCCGATCGACAACACATCAAACTTTACATGCGTGCACTCTTTTCGGTTAGGTTACGTGTGACTTAGCAACTAATATGGATCTTTTTTCAACTGTACCTAACTATTTAGTTACACGAACTTACGCCTGTACTTTCAGGCATAGTTATAGAACCGACAAGCAGTAAATTCGAACTATGCACCGTTTGCAGTGACCTAATATTCGGATCGCAAGTAGGTCCCCAAAACCCGGGCCACGATCAATCGATATATTTACTCACAGAAGGACTTATTGGACTTATCCAAAGACAATCAAGTGTCTGCGAATACTTTGGTATGTAATGACGACGTTGAGTTTCAGTCCATGTGATGTTTAAACGTTAGAATAACAACTAAATATTCGGCTAAATTATATTCGAGTGTGTGCTATTCAGGAATGGCCATGCCGTTTTTACTAGTTCGTACTTCTTCAGTGTCATCGTTAGTTGACTTTTGATAAAGAGTTCATTAATTAAAGTATAGTGCTAGCGAAACCTCACTTTAATCAAACTTCTTGACACACTTTCGCTATTAAATTCGATTTCTTGAAGACCAATTTCAGCATCTGAGGTAGAATGACCCTTTTAGAATTAGAAAAGGTTTATGGCCGTTCTAGATAAAAAGCGGTGTGTGTTCAAGGATTGCTTGGCTAAGAAGGTAACTATTAATATTATTAAATAATAAAGCACCCGTCACTCGTTACCCGTCAGCACTTGGCTTTAAGTGCACTTCGAGCATTGAAGCGACTGCATTTTATAACAATGGCGATCTCGTTAAAAATTAGTGTCGTGCAGTATCTAAGCACAGTTAGTGTCTGGAAACATCGTGTATGTTCATCATCATCGGCCATTTGACGCCCACTGCAGGACATAGGCCTCCCTCATGGTTTTCCAAGCTTCCCGGTCTTGTGCCGCCCGCCTCCAGCGACTCCCCGCCAACGTAACCGTAACCGTATATATTCAATACTCGTCAATACTAGGTACATTTACAGGGTTCCTCAATTAAATAATCAAAAAATCTTTCCGATTCTCTCTCCATCTACTTATTGACAACACACACGCACGCAAGCACGCACGCACGCACGCACGCACGCACGCACGCACGCACGCCACACACACACACACACACACACACACACACACACACACACACACACACACACACACACACACACACACACACACACACACACACACACACACACACACACACACACACACACACACACACACATACAGTGTAAGCCAGAGACCAGGTTGGGGAGGCCAGAGCGGAAGAGGTATTTTTTTATTAAGCTGTATTACAAGCGACTTATGTCTAAAACACCTTTTATTAATAGTGATAAATAACTGTTTATTTTCTTCACGTAAGAGCCCAATATTTTATTCAGCTTCCAGTGAGACTATTGCTTGGGCTTATGCCCTCGAGAGATTAAGTAATAATATCTATGAATACCTTCGATTAAGCTCTATACGACATATTGTTTTTACCCGTATGAATCATTATTCTATAATTAAAAAAAATTCAAGAACACACTAATAGTCTAGCGGCGAAACACCGATTTAAACAAAATCCATGGTCACAACATTCATATACTTACCTTCCTTGAGCCGTATCTCCTGGGCGTGGTGTTCATGAAACATTACGCAAACCGAACTGTTTTCAATGCGCACAACGTTATTTTTCTGTTGCTTCTCCTAGCAACAAAAATGTTTTGCACATGGAAAACAGATTGTTTTGCGTAATGTTTTTTTCTCAGTCGATAAATTTGTCCTACCGTTACACGAAATGCAAGCCGAGGTGAGACATAAAGACGGCTACCGATCATTGTAGAGGTTAGCGAAACCATCGAGTATCTATCTTTCTAATAAAAACTCTTTCAAATGAGGGTTGGATCTAACGAGTGACCACTCTCAAAAGAGGGTTGGATCTAAAAAAGCAAGAAGCATGGCTACGGTACATTTAAAACCGGCCGTAGAATGAGCGGTTATACACAACTAACAACTTCTTGAAAGTGATTTTCAATACCTACAATTTATACAAAGTTGTATTTTGATAAGTTGGTCGACTATTACTCGTCAACTTGTAAAGCCTACTGAGCTTTGATAGTTTTCCTTTTAACTTCATTATGTGCCACTGCCCTTAATCTTTAATTGAAATCTATTAATTTGTGATTACACAATACACACTTACTTTTCAGTTGGGTTGTATGTTTTGACTACCAAAACGAGGTCGTGGGTTCTTACCCTACTGGAGGCAGCCGTACCTTATTTATACAAACAGCTTTAGTTTAGATGTATTACCATGCTTGGAACGTCCTTGCCTGGGTACCATAGCATAGGGTGACCTAATTTTCGGCCCGGACAAGTAATTGTTTTACGTGCAGGTTATTTATTTATTTCTAGAAGTAGGTTTACTCCAAAAATATATTTTGCACCGAAGTTGTTTTCACCAGCTCAAATATACAAAAACTTATTGATATGTAGGTAGTATCTATGATTTACTTAAGTTACTGTAGCACACACCACAGTAAGCTTCTCATCCTATATTAGCGAGACAACAAGTATAGCAATGTATCAATGTATCTTGTATCACAGACAAGTAGATTCTAATGAATTATATTACTGTAAGTAGATACCTAGCTATAACAAATACAGTCTTGTTTCACAGTATCACAGTCCTGTACAGGTATAGAAGTTACCATGGTTGAAGTTACTAAATTCCAAAAAAAATTATTGAAATGTTTCTACTCTAGCATAGGAGTTACTTTGTTGCAATACCTGTGAAAGGTAGCTAAGTTCTTATTATTAAGAACTTTTGTACATACCATGTACATACACTTAGTGCCAATAAACGATTTGATTTGATTGGATAATCAGATCGTAATTTGTAGCGGTACATAACTTTCTCCATCTATTTAATACAGCGAGGTACAACCACTGCTTTACCAAACCAAGCGGATACTCTTACTCGTATTTCATACGTAGGTATCACTTATACCTTACGTATTACTTGTTCCTTACGTATGATATTGTGAGAATGCTTATATTCACATACATCAACGTTTGAAATTGCCAATCCGCGGCGTGGTGATTAAGCTCATGCTCTCTCTCTCTCTCTCTGAGAGAAGGCATTTATTTGCCCTACAGTAGGACGTAATATAGGCTGGATTTTTTTACGTATTCTTTCATCTAGATAGCACGTGCACATTACATTAGTATAGTCGGCTATTACACAGTGGAGAGGTTTGTTGCCGAAAGTGGAGACAGGCTTTTGGTCGAAAGCCGAGGTTCTAATCTCTTTATGTCACAATAAAGGCACTCCTTCACTTTACCGCTCGTAAACTCGACAGATTGGTTTTGTGTCGTGTCTGAAGGTTCAGAAAAAAAAAGTCTAAAAACTACGACCCGACTACATAAAAACTAACTATAAGTAAAGGAATAAAGTTCTAAGACCCTTAACTAGAATAAAATTAAATAAACTAAGGATTTTTTTTTATGTTGTCGATATGTGTCCCTCTGCAGGGAACAGGCTTTCTCTCAGAGAGAGATTACCACGCGTGCCCAGCGCGGATTGGTAATTTTAAAGCTCTCAGGTATGTGAACACCTCAGACACTGAGGTTACCTCAAGATGTTTTCCTTCACAGTTAGCGAGTGGTATTGCTACCATAACTTCACAAATGTACCTAACTTAGAAAACAAAGTCATTGGTAAATGCCGAGATTCGAACCCACGACCTCCCAACGAGAAGCCACCGTTCCACTACCACCGCTTTAGAGCTTTAGCTTACTCTTTACAAATTAATTACAAAGAAATTAGGGCCTGATTACGTATAAACCAGTTAGGTCCACTTATGCCTGTTAAATAAGTTACGTCCTAAAAAAGTAATGTAAATTACTTCTGCCAGATGTCACTGTAGGTAATACAGAGAAGTTTGTAAAGAGGTTCGAAATATCGCCGATGCCTGCTCTTGCCCATTAGCTCAGTTGGGCGAGCGCTCGCGGCTTCAAGTCCCGGCTTGGGTGGAATTTTTAGCCTCTAAATAGGTTTTTAAAATTGTCCTCAGAACGGGTTAGTGCAATAGAAATAATATAATTAAGTTACGTCCTTTTACGTCTTATGGAGTAAGACAAATCTTTTGATGTGTTAAAATATTCCTCTTATTATAATTCTGTTGAAGTCTTCTGAAAGTGTCAGATTAATAACACGTCCTAGATTAACATCGGATGAGTAATTTTGTCGCTATAGTACAACATACGTAAATACAAACAAACGTATATACATACATATCTACATAGACGGCTAAACTCATAACCCTTCCTTTTGGCTCTGCCGTAGTTGGTTAAAAACAAGAACCAGACACACATGACTGCCTCGTTGGTCTAGCAGTCAACGCGCTTGCTTACCAAAACACAGGTCGTGGATTTGCTTTCCACTGGAGTGCGCCGCACTTGATTCGTACAAATGGCCTCAGTCTAGGTGTATTTCCATGATTCTGATGTCTTGCCTAGTTACAATAGTGCAGGGTATCCTAGTTTGGGACCAGGTCAAGTAATTTTGATGAGTGGAAGTTATTATTATTATTATTGTTGTTTTGTTTTTCTTTACCAATTTCTTAGTAATCTTTACATTAACATTTCATCTCATTAACATTTCATTTCAGTCCCTGGTCTCTGCCTACCCCTCTGGGATACAGGCGTGAGTTTATGTTATGTTATGTTTTTGCACTAACCCGTGCTGAGGACAATTTTACAAACCTATTTACCTATTGGCACGGTGAGCTAGAGGTCGCGGGTTCAAGTCCCGGCATGGGTGGAATTTTTAGCCTCTAAATAGGTTTGTAAAATGTTAACTAACTTGTGAGACTCATTTGCCTGAATCCACGGCGGGGGCGTGATCCTTTAATTTTAGTTACCTAATAGTTAGATGCGGTGGTAGCACAGCGTTCGAACGCCGGCCTCATATTCGGGAGGTCATGGATTCTAGTCCCGGCATAAACCAATGACTTTGTATTCTAAGGCCGACTTGCACCACTTCGTCGCCATTTAAACCGACTTTTGCATGAAGAATTTGAGTTAAATGCTGTTTCAGCCGCATTTAAGAAAGTCAAAGTCAAACATTTTTATTCGCTATAAAAACAAAATGTTTACTTAATGAACGTGAAAGCTGTCAAAGCTGTTAGTTTCACAATTAATAGATATATCACAATAAAGAGAAAGTGGCGCAAGTCGGCCTAAGTTACGTGCATTTGTGAAGTTCTAGAAGAATTACCACTCACGAACGGTGAAAGAAAAAACATCGTGAGGAAACCTGAGTATCAGAGGTGTTTGAATACTTCGCGGTGGGCACGCATTGGAATTCATTCAGCCCATGCTCTCTCTATCTGAGAGACGACCAGTACCCTGCAGTGGGACGTGTGTTTACAAAAAATGTTATGTAGGTAGAAAAATGGTCAATATAGTACTAAAACAAGTCCTGTTGTTATATTGACGAGCCTTCACAGGGTGGCACTCAGCAATTTGCGAGTGATAGACCCCTTGAGTGCGCGACCCTGATAGATGGCTCGCGCCGACCTAATGATGGACCGTACCAGTATGTAATGACGACAGAAGCACAGACAGAAGTATCTATAGAGCGCTTAAGGCTGTTCTTACGTGGACCATGCTGTCTCGCTCGCGCAATTAAAAATTTTTTGTGATTATAATAAAATGAGTTTAGTTTTTATAAATTTGGTCTGAGGGTTTGATAGGCAATAAAATTACGAACGTTGAAAATATACGTTTCGAATCCTATACTAAGTTTTTGATCCAGAAAATTTAATTCCAAAATTTATTGTCTTGGAAACAACTTTTCTTTGTTAAAAACTACTTATAGGAAAACAAAAATATGTTTAAAATCACGGACATTAATTTATTAAAAGTGTGCCAAAGATCACATTTATTAAAATTTTGCTCATAATATTATTAAAATATTTAAAAAATGTTAAATTGTGCGAGCGAGACCGCGTGCTCCGCGTAACATCAGCCCTAAACAGTGATGCCCTACCCTAACATCGCATAGAGGGTCTTATTTCATAGAACAATTCATGGTTTACTATGAAGAAAAATCGTTTCTAAAAGCTCAAAATTTTCAATAAGGTTCCTTGGAAAATGGAAATGTTGGTATTCGATACTGGATGCATTTCTGCGAAAAAATTCACAGATTTCGTGCCTCACACGACTATCGAGCACATTGGAAATGAATTGAGTCATAAATGTCATGTGAAAAATTTCGTTCTGACTTTTTTCAGAAAGCTTAGGCTACAGTAAACCCTTAACCCGATTGTCACCCGATCGTAATTGTAGCTGACTAAAGTGTCCAGAATTTTTTTTCTAAAAATTTTGTTATCGTTCTCCGTTTCCAAAATATCTAGTGACAAAAAAAAATTCGAAAAGAAGTTGTTTTTTTTTACTATTTCGGCCATAACTTTTTTTTTACTTAGTCGAAAAAATTCTTTTATTAGAGAAAATCCTTTTTGTAAATTATTTTTGCTCCTTGCAGCTCTCGTGAATACGCGATATAAGGGGTTCGCACTTTTTCGTGAAATTGGAGCGAATGAATAGTTATTTGTTATGCAAGGCTGCAAAGTAAATTTTTGGCGCGAGTACCTTGTATTGAAACCTGAGCAAGCGAAGGATTCTAGGATTGAGCCACGAGCGAAGCGAGTGGTTCAAATATAGAATCCTGAGCGTAGCGAGGGTTTCAAAGGTACGAGACGCTAAATAACTTTGCTGCCGAGCGCAACACACAACTTTTCACCTCACTAAAGCGAGGAAAATGTTAGGTGCAAGAAAAACAGTTTTAATAAATATTAAATTACTGTTAATTTATATCTTCGTCGCTGCTACCTTCGCTCATATTTTATGATTTCTTTCGATTTTATCAAAAAACAAACCAAAATAATGGAAGTAAAGTGAATTCAATAAAGAGAAGAAAATTTTAAAGTTTTTTTTTTTAAATCAAATTTTCTTGCCGGCCAGTGCGATTCTTTAAATGAGGCTGGCGCATGACATGAAATAAGTATTTGCATTTCAATCATCAATGGACTGGCTGCAGAGAATATAAACTATTACGAAACCAATGAGGTTCTATATATATGTAATTTATTGTACGAAACCATTATTGAAAAAAATATTCGAATTTTAAAAACACTTTCCACGCTAGCGGATAAAGTGCGATTTTCCACGCAGATTTCGAATGATAAACAGAGCTTTTACGAGCTAGTGAGGTGAAATAGTACATTGTTCACCGGGAGGAGAAAGTGACCGATTACCGTCGAGGGTGTCGTTTGAAGCCCGAGCCGTAGGCGAGGGCTTTAAAACACCTGAGATCGGGAATCGCAGTTTCTCTCGAGTGATACATAGTGCTTTATACTAAACCTGCTTGATAGTTTTATTTTACTTTCTACGAAAACTGAATCCTCAAACAATACACAAATTGGAAATGGCGCCAATGGCGTCTGCAATTTTCACATGTTCTTTTTTCAAATTGTTTAACCTGCCGCCGCAGGGTCGCACTGCCAGCCCGACACCATCCAACACACAGCTAGTGGCCAGTATCATTTTGCGAACTTGGAGATAAAAACTCACTGTAAAAACTTTTTGGCTTTTGATATTTAGGTTACCGGCGCATAGTCTTACCCAAAATTAAAAAAGAAAAATCACGTAAGAAATGGATTTGATAAAGTATCAAGGTACTTTCCAAGCAGGTGTAGTATAAAAGATATTTCCACAGTGGAGTGAACGAAAAGACATTTCCAATGTCAAAATCAAATGTAAACGTGCAACTTTTTTCTTTAATAGGTATCTCCTAAGCTGCTAATTCTCCGGGCATGATTCTTTTGGAAAAAAATTCGAACGTTGAAAAAAACAAAAAAATGTTATGATAATAACTATATGGTACACTTTTGTCAGACTCGGTCAAAGTGGTAAATACTGAGTACTGACTGTATCTATTGTATCAAAGTCCTCTTTTCGCTGACACTGGATTTTAATACATGAGTAGAGCCGTGGTCTGAAGACCGACCGGGAAGCTTGGGTAACCATGAGGGAGGCCTATGTCCTGCAGTGGGCGTCAAATAGCTGATGATGAGTAGAACCCTCATATTTCAGGCTTTTAGGGTTCCGTACCCAAAGGGTAAGGGGCCTTACTACTAAGACTCCGCTGTCCGTCCGTTCGTCCGTCCGTCTGTCACCGTGTGAAATGTAAACCGTGATGTCCGTGATAGTTAGACAGTTGAAATTTTTATAGATTATGTATTTTTGTTGCCGCTATAATAACAAATACTAAAAACAGAATAAAATAAATATATTTTAGGGGTCTTCCATACAATAAACGTGACTTTTTTGCTCGATATTAATAACTGCAACAGATAGACGCCTGAAATATTCAAATGTTGTATAGATAATGGTAACCCTTCGTGCGCGAAGGGTTCCGTACCATTTTTCGTTTACCGCGGATTGACAATTTCCATCACTGAGGTATGTGAACAACTCAGACACTCAGGTTTCCTCCCAATGTTTTTCGTCACAGTTAGCTAGTGGTATTACTACTACTACAACTTCACAAATGTACCTAACATAGAAAACAAAGTCATTGGTACCTGCCGTAATTCCAACCCACGACCTCACGAATACAAGGCCGAAGTTCTACCGCGTGCCATTTGAGCATGAGTTAGGCGACGAGGATGAAGGCGGCGAAGGATAATGAGTTACGGAGTTACACTCTATTTACTGAGAGACTGGAAAATTAGGTATCTAACGTATAAAGTAATAAACTGGGCAGCGCATGTCGTGAAAATCAAAGGCATACAAAAAACCTTCTCTTTGCATTTATTTTGTGCTACGGCCCTTTGTACGGCGCCGATCCGTTTATGGCCAGCGCGTGATGTTTCAATGGAGAAGATGTTTTTTTGTTACAGCAGCTTTTGAGTGGCTGTTTTTATATGAAGCTCTTGGCTTTTGTGACGAAGCAGCGCGGGCGAACGGCCTTTGGGCCGATGTTAGAATCAGGCACGACATTTGGCGACGAAATGTTTATAGCTTTCCTGGATTTCGTTATTATCGTACGGGAACATTTTCTAGTTGATCTAGGTCACCTAAGGTTGCTAACGTAAACGTTTTGATTACTTTATAACTTTGGAAAGAAGAAACACTTCTTTTCGGTGAATTTTATCACCTCATAATTCTATACACTTGTCCAACTCTTCAACCCATTTAAAACAGTTTTGTTTGTCAAAGTTTAAAATGTGTCTAATTTTTTAGTAACTCATTAATATTTCACCACTAAGCAAATTTTTCGTGTTTTGGGAAGAGGAAAAAGTGACAGGGTGCTAAATCTTTTGATGCGACTGCAGACGAGTCCGGCGAAGCATTTGTTTTAATTTCTTTAAAAAATATTTTTATTAATATTTGTTTTGATATTTGCGTATGATAATACCACAGGTCATCGTTGGTTGTAAAATAATGTAAATATATTGTAGATGCCATTTAATAATTGTCATTAGAATATTTAGATACTGAAAATGTGTATTATGTACCTGCAACAAATTGATGATGATGATGATGATTGTTCCGACCGGTTTCGGCCATGGCGACCACTTTGACCATATGAACATATCAACATATCAAGTATGTTGATCCGGAAGTGTTAATTGCCGATATAATGTATGAACTGTCAAAACTTGTAATGCATTAGGCCGGAAGTATTGCAAACAAAGGATGTATAAAAACAATAGTTAAATCTTTATAATATTTCGTGATAATTTATATTAGCAAATTAAGTTATAGATCTAAAATGTAATTATGTTAATTTGTGCTGTGCTGTCATTGGTTGCTCGTTTTGGCGGAACGGGGCAGGGCATCCTGCCACGTTTCGTCGGAGGGGGCAGCTAACGAACGGCAAGTCACTTTTTCGGAGATTGTTATGGAATGAAGACGTTCTTTAATATATCGAGTTTATACTATCTGATCTTCGTTTTTTCTTTATACATTATCCTGATGATATATTTTTTTTCTTAGTGACTGTTTTTTCACTAACTCTTCATGGAATCTTCTAACAATGCTGCATCGGAGGCTCCGGTTGCTGTCTTCTCTTTCTCCTTCCTCCAAAAAATCGATCTAACTGACCCCTTGGCTGTCCCAAAAGACTGTTGCCATCACATTACCACCCCGACTGGCAGATATTGTTATCTTTGGGGCACGTTTACTGCTAGAAGTCAACCTCTTTGACTTTTAGTTACTTTACTCTCTTACCTATAATGGTGGCTCCAAGTTTCGTCAACGGTTACCTACGGACGTAAAAAAATATGCAGATAGATAGATAGAGATGGAGAATACTTTATTATACATAAAAATGGAAATGACGCAGATATTTCTTAACCTAAGAGCAAAGCTGGCAACCTTATCACTAAGCATTACTCAGAAGCTGTTACGCGATTTCATTTTTGGTCGACTGTCAGTAAACATGGCACCCATCTTGCAGAAAGCTTTTTCATGCTCAGAATATCAGGCAATATTATGAAAAACCCGTTTAGTCGACACGTGCACACATCAGCTATCTCGCGAATCTTAATTCGATCATACCGTAGTCATTAATAACTTCCACGCATAATAAATAACTTCCACACAATATAATTACTAGACCTGGTCCCAAACTAGGATACCCTGTGCTATGGTACATAACTAGGCAAGGACCACAGGAATTTACACCCAGACTGAGGCCATTTGTACAAAATATGTAAGGTGCCCCCCAGTGGGAATCGAACAAATAAAACCGGACAAGTGCGAGTCGGACTCGCTCACCGATGGTTCCGTACAAATTTGTAGGTACTATCATATTATAAATAGTTCAGAAATCGAGTCTCGCAGTTTTTCCGATCTTTTCCCGCTCTTCCAAGACAGTTTTTTTATGATTTAACTGCAAATGTATGGTTTTCAGATTGTTCCCTATACATACATACATAAACTCACGCCTGTATCCAAGAGGGGTAGGCAGAGACCAGAGACTGCTACTTGCTACGATCCTGACAGATCACTTTCGCTTCCTCAACATTCATTAGTCGTTGCATGCACGCACGCCGGTTTCGGGTACTTTTTATCTTACCCTTTGTTAATACATCCTCTATTATTACAAGCATAAGTGCATATTTAAAGAAGCTTCTGGTTTTTTAGGATTCCGTATCCGGAGGGTGCCAAACGGGACCCTATTACTAAGACTTCACTGTCCGTCTGTCTGTCTGGGTGTCTGTCACCAGGCTGTATCTCATAAACCGTGATAGCTAGGCAGTTGAAATTTTCAAAGATGATGTATTTTTGTTGGCGCTATAACAAAAAATACTAAAAACAGAGTAAAATAAATATTTAAGGGGGACTCCTATATAACAAAGGTAATTTTTTCCGTTTTTTGCTCGATATTAATAACGAGCTTGAAATATTCGCGGAATATTTAGTTCTATATTGGCTTCAAAAACAAATAATTAAAATAAAATAAATATTTAAGGGGGGCTCCCATATAACAAACGTGATTTTTTGTCGTTTTTCTCGATCTTTGTGTCTAATGTTGTATAGATAATGGTACGGAACCCTTTGTGCACGCGACTCGCATTTGTCCGGTTTTTTATTGGTAGAGAAACGTATTCATAAGGCGGGTTTGTTTACAAGACGTACTTCTGTCGTACAGCATGTAGGTACAATTTTACATGCAATCTTTCTTCACTCTCTATTAGTTACGTTACGGCGGGCAACTTTTAATAAGTTCAACCGTGAAAATGTTACAATGTACTTTGTTAGCTCCTTCTCCATATTATCTATTAATTGTGAAACTAAAAACTTTGACGTTCATTAAGTAAACATTTAGTTTTTATAATGAATAAAAATATTTGAATTGAAATGGATATTGGTTTTAAACGACACTTTGTTCGAAAATCAATCTTAAACCGACTGCGCAGTAGATTTAACAGCCAGATAATATTTACATAATGTTCATTAAACTAAAGATCATGATCAAGTTGGGGAACTTTTAATGGCTTAATAAATTGTTAAACAACGTTTGAGTAACGCAAATCAACTCCGGATCGTAAAACGAAATCAAAGTTCTTAAATGCGGAAGCCATTCTTATCTCTTGAGTCTTAGGATTAGACCCACTTACTAAAAAAAACAAATATAATGCTTAAGGTCCTCTAAAAAGCTAACCGGGCGCCACTTTAAACAAATGATTCAAGTTGATTTCCTTGACTAATCATTTGAATACATATTATATGCAGCCTATAGACGTCCCACTGTACACCGTCCCACGCGGATTGGCGATTTCAAGCGCTGAGGTATGTGAATAGCTCAGACACCCAGGTTTCCTCACGATGTTTTCCTTCACAGTTAGTGAGTGGTATTGCTACTATAACTTCACAAATGTACATAACTTAGAAGTCATAGGTACATGCCCGCACCGGGGATTGTACCTAGGTCTCCCAATTCCGAGTCCGAGGTTCTACCCACTATCATCATTTGAATACCTAACTTTAATACATATATATGACGATATTAACGAGAAACCTATTTTATGAAAAACGCATTAACCTAAGAAGAGTGCATGAGACGATTTTTATTTCCTTATCAATTAAATGCCAAGCGAAAGGAAGCGAAATAAATCCAGCCGTGTATCTTATGTATCTAGTTGTCTTGGTTCACGACAGTACAAACACGTTTCGCCGATAGCTTCACCATCAGCATGTTTTGACCATTCGCGGCGGGTTATAGTGCTTTTGTCACCTAACAGCATAAAAGTGACCGTAAATGTTCGTGTTGCCCCCATCGTTGTCATGGCAACGGAATGCTCACTACAAAAACATATTGGATGGACTTCAATTCGGTTTATGAGGTTTGCTCAATCGACAAGTGTGGTGGCGGTATATTTTTTTATTTTATCATCGTCATAAAGTTGAAACTGCCGCCCTAATGCTTTATTTCTACCCTCAGTGCCACACGGATTATTCTAATGATACATGTTGGATCATAGTTTAGCCTCGAGTAAACTATGTAGTTCTATGTAGTTTTGGAAGGTAAGAGAGAAAATTCCATTCCCTTTGGGTCGCTGCTCTGTCAGCCAATCGTTGACTATCAGTGTCTAACTCTCTATCTTCGAGTCTATCTAGACTGCTTCGTTAATCTAGCCCGAAACAGAGGTCGTGGGTTCGAATTCCATCTAATGCCGTCGTACTCGATTTGTATAAATGGCCTCAGTCTGAGTGTATTTCTATGTTTGTGATGTCCTGGTCCAGTTACCATAGCACAGGGTATCCCAGTTTGGGACCAAAACTAGCTGCTGTGCGAAAGTTATTTATCTATTATTATTACAGCGGTGGCAGCCTAGTGGGTACAACATCGGGCTCGGAAGCGGGCGACCCAGGTTCGATTCCCAGTGCGGGCACGTGCCTATGACTTCGTTTTCTAAGTTATGTACATTTGTGCAGTCATAGTAGCAATACCACTCGCTAACTGGGAAGGAAAACATCGTGAGAAAACCTGAGTGTCTGAGCTATTCACATACCTCAGCGCTTGAAATCGCCAATCCGCGGTGGGCACGCGCC
Organism: Yponomeuta evonymella; assembly: GCA_963969515.1. Classification (NCBI taxonomy): domain Eukaryota; kingdom Metazoa; phylum Arthropoda; class Insecta; order Lepidoptera; family Yponomeutidae; genus Yponomeuta; species Yponomeuta evonymella. The sequence goes on from OZ018347.1 coordinate 5,073,268, forward strand.
GTGATGATTAAGCCCATACCCTCTCTCTCTCTCTCTCTCTGAGAGCAGGCTTGTGCCCAGCAATGAGACGTATACAGACTGCTTATATTATTATATATATTACTCTCTATCCACCTTACCTTGCTAAGGGTAAGTGGATTTTTACTTCATTGTGCGCTTAAAATGTTATATTTTACCCGTGCAGCTTTCAGAAAGACTAGGTAATTAATTACTCACCAAAAATGTCGATAAGACGTCGACTTCGGCTTATCTTTTTCATTGCATTTCACTCTCCGTGCCTCTTATTTTCTTGCTTGAAAATGTAAAAACAATAACAAATAAATCCCCTTTATTGAGTTGGGAAGCGGACGGCTACGGTAAACGGTAGGTATAATACTTATTCTACAAATTCTGTTATTTATCTATCGAAAGATTGACGAAACAAATATATCGAGGGAATGTGTGTGGAATGGCCAGTAAGGGACGTCACTTACATTCACTTAGGTATGAAGTAAGTAATAATATTATTTGAAAAACCTATTTAGAGGCTAAAAGTTCCACCCATACCGGGACTTGAACCCGCGACCTCTGGCTAACCGTGTCCGCGCTCTCCCAACTGACCTAATCGGCAAGTGCAGGCATCGGCAAAATTGCGAACGTCTTTACAAACTTCTCTGTATTACGTACAGGCAGCGACATGCGGCAGAAGCAACTTACATCACTTGCAGTCCTCAGCACGAGTTAGTGCAACAAAAAGAATCATCATCATCAGCCATTTAAAGACCACTGCAGGACATAGGCCTCCTTCGTGGTTTTCATAACCATGAGGGGTTTTGCCATAATCGCCACGCTTGGCAGGCGAGTTGGCGATCGCAGTATGCGTTTGGAATCTCAGGAAGACGTTGCAGTAAAGTAATAATTATCCCACCAAAACATAAATGTAAAAAAGCTGGTCAGCTAGTCGCTCCAAAAATACTTGATAGGAGAGAACTTGCCAAGTTCCTTATCTTCGTGGAATTAGCAGTGTTATAATAAATTTAAAAAAATTGTGTAACTTTTAAATCTAAAGATCAAACTTGGCCAGTTTTTAGAAGATGTTGAATAGTTTACAATAAAAACTTGCCAAGTATGATCTGTAGAATTTTTTTCTTATTTATTGTAGCACTGCTAATTCAGGAAGACAAGGAACTTGGCAAGCATAAGAACTTGCCAAGTTCCTTGTCTTCCTGTTATAAGAACTTGCCAAGTTTCTTGTCTTCCTGTTATAAGAACTTGCCAAGTTCCTTGTCTTCCTGAATTAGCATTGCTATAATAAATAAGAAAAAAATTTAATCTACAGATTGCCCTTGGCAAGTTTTCATTGTAAAACATGAAAACTTGCCAAGTACATCATCATCAGCATCAGCCATTTGACGCCCACTACAGGACATACCTACCTCATGGTTTTCTAACCATGAGGTAGGCCTATGTCCTGCAGTGGGCGAAGGGTTTTGCCATAATCGCCACGCTTGGCAGGCGGATTGGCGATCGCAGTATGCGGTTGGAATCTCAGGAAGACGCTGCTGCCCGTATCCTGGTAATTTATTTCCTTAGTCGCCTTCTACGACATCCACGGAAGGAAATGGAGTGACGCTATTCTTAATCCGGTGCCACACAAAAAGAATACAACAATATTATTTTTTCAGTTAGCCGGGTTGGGTGGGTCCACTGCTAGGCAAAGGCCTCCCCCATGGTCTCCCCATTCCTCCCTGTCTTGAGCCATCTTCCCCCATCTGGGCAAAAAGGTCGAGAGATCAACAAGAACAAAGTGACAATAAAAGGTGTTAAAATGCTAACACCCAACCCAAAAGCTGCGCATACTAATTACTTGATCCATATAATTTATTTGGAAAATAAATAGAATTATGTAAATAGAAACTTACAACTGCTGATTAGTCCTTTTATGAAAAGTCAACCAAGCTTAAATCCTTTAAGCTTGGTTGACTTTTCAGGCTTGGTTTCTTTAAATAAATGTTCATAATGGACTATTTGTAGCTACTGCTGGTAATTAATTGTATAATATGAATAAAATTTATATTATATAAATAAACAATAACATTCATTAATAGTGAAAGTGGATAGATCCTAAGCCCACTCAAGACTTGTTAGAAAATTCAATGCATAAGGTTTCCGGAGCGAGCAGCTTTCAGTGGTATCAACCATGTCGTCACTAAAGCTGAGTGGTTTCTTTCTAGCCCCTAGTTTGATCCCTTGCTCTTCGTGTATCATGTACCCGTCACCGACGACACAGGCTGCGCCTAGTGTGGGAGTCGCCGTCGACCATAATTACTGTAATCTTTTCTTACAAATAAACATATTTTTATTTTTATTTTATGCATTTTAGGCCATTATTAAGTTTCTCATAAGGGTCTAAACGCTATTTAGGGCAGTAGCAAATATAATGAACTTAAAAGAAAGACTATCATGACTGAGTAGGCTTTACAAGTTAATAAGTAATAGGCGACCAACTTATAAAAGAAAAATTTCGTATAAATTTCCGAACCCTACAATGCGCGTGGCCCGACACGCACTTGGCCGGTTTTTGCTAACCCCACGAAACGAAATCATGTAGATAAGCCTGCATTTGATACGGAAAATTATTTTTAAAATGGAAATTGGATCAAAACAATGGTGCATGCCAACAGGAACCCAGCCACTCGGATCCAATTTAAACTTCTACCGGTAAGTTTTTCCGACTCCGATACTGTGGTATGGAAATTAGCGTTGTTCCTCTGCTGCTAAGTGTTGTTTTTTACTCTATGTACGTGTGTTTAATGTGAGGGGCATGAAACACAATGTTTTAAGACATTTAAGTTTTTAGTATTTACGTATATTCGACACTTAACAATAATAGTAGTAATAGAAATGGCGATTAAGTGAGGTACTGATCATGTTATATGGAAGTTTTTATTATAATTATAAACTGATCCCGTTAAAAAGGATTTTGCGGCTGTTTTGAATACAGTTACATGCACAATTTCATGTATTTATTAGGAGAGTGGCGAAGGTTTGATTTGATCACCTGTGATTACTGAGCACAGCTGATCGTGTTTTTGTAAGTATGTCTTTGTGGCGTTAAATAAATGTGTTCTTTTCTTTTTTTTTCTTTCTGATCGAGCCAATCCTCCCCCCTTTTTATTTCTACTTACTTAGGTATTTAATGTTCATATTCTCTTGGCACCAACCCGTGCTGAGGAAAATAAAAAAAAACTGGCGGATTTAGCAAAGTAATTTTTACATTTTAATGCTATTATGGATTTCCGCAAAGTAACGCCTGATTCCATACAACCTATTTAGAGGCTAAAAATTCCACCCATGCCGGGACTTGAACCCGCGAACTTTGGATAACCGTGCCAGCGCTCTCCCAACTGAGCTAATCGGTAAGTATATTCTTTTTTTTTTTTGTTGCACTAAACCCGTGCTGAGGACAATTTTAAAAACCTATTTAGAGGCTAAAAATTCCACCCATGCCGGGACTTGAACCCGCGACCTCTGGCTCACCGTGCCAGCGCCCTCCCAACTGAGCTAATGGGCCCATTGTCCGTCCCGGCATGGGTGGAATTTTTAGCCTCTAAATAGGTTTTTATAATCGGTAAGTGCAGGCATCGGCGAAATTTCAAGCCTCTTTACAAATTTCTCTGTACTACGTCATATAAATTTTTAATTATACAATATTTTAAAATAATACCCAAAAAATGTGTAGCAGTGGATACATTCATTATACATATTCTACCAGTTCCGAAAAAGCACTCACACCACAAACAGCTTTTTAATGGGCCTTTGCTTAGAACATTCCAGCCACTAAATGTTCCATTTGACAAACTCATAACAATCACAAGGCACTCGTATCAAAACAAATGCGCATCGTCGTCCTGAATCTCTCCACCCGTCCTCTGAAACGTATTATGCCAGTTGATTACTCCGTAATCCTTAGCTTAGGCAAATTAGATTACGGCCTAGAGTACCCTCTGCCTTTATGACAAAGGGTTGGCCGACCGGATACCTATGAACATAATATTTATTTATTACAGAAGGTCAACGCAATATGGAACTAGGCACTGCAGAGTGATAAGTTACCACGTTCACATACGAGTAGTTATAGTTTAGTGAACCTGCAAAATATAATAGGCTAAAGATTTTTCTACTAAGTTCTAATCGAGGCACTTAAGGGTCAAGTCAATTAAAAAAACCGTACCGGGATCCGTACAAATTTGTAGGTACTTACATATTATAAATATTTCAGGAATCGAGTCTCGCAGTTTCTTCCGAGCTTTTCCCGAACATCATCATCAACCCATTATGTTCCCACCGAGGGGCACGGGTCTCTTCCCTGAGGAAGGGATTTTTATGATTTAATTAAAAATGTATAGTTTTCAGATTTTTCCTCTACTTGTGGTATAAAACGACTTTCCTTGCCAAATTTCATAGTTCTAGGTCAACGAAAGGTACCCTATAAATCTTGATGCCCTTGAGTGTCGAAATACACGTTCTTGCGGCATAACTTAACTTACGTTAACTTAGAAATATGATTTTTTCACAGCTGAACTTACGACCCCGTATAACACGTTCACCCTATACATATGTTTTTACGATTTTAGATTATGTTTAGGTTCGAATAAGTGGTTTCCGACGAAGTTTCAATAATTTTTTTTATTTTGTTTTGCTGCCGACAGTAGGTACATGTTTTATTTTTGAATGCATAACTTTAATAAATAGGGGTTTCCATACAAAGTCTTTCTCTTATCATTACGGATTAGGCACTTAAAACGCTGTCTCAAATTATGACCCTGTATAACCTGGTCACCTTATATATGTTAAATTATGTTTATATTTTTTTATTGGTTTTAACATGTCTAATGAAATGCTAGTATGTTTATAAATATGATCTGTTGTCGCTATGTAAAAAGTGTTATTTTTTTTGCTGACAGTACGTTCCGTGATTAAGTGATGTATAGGATTACATTTGGGCCATGAACTTAAGTAGTATAAAATTAAAACTTATATATTAATCAAAAAGGTGTCATTATTACAGGTATGACATTCATTTTTTTACACTGTGTAGGTACTTATATATGAGGAGGCATTGGTATGTGGTAGACACTGTTATTTCTACTATGTAATAAAGATAGATTTTGGTTTATTATAAGGCTAGACTAGCCCTGTGTCGTGGGCGACGATAAACAGTATTAAAATGTAATCCTCCATATTCTGAAAATTCGGCCAGTCTTGCGATATTTTTCTTCATTTACACATACGGTGAAGACGGACCGCATAATAGTAGGGTCAAGTGTTGTACCTATGGACGGCTGTACCTGTGGACACCATCAATTCGGAATAAACTAAACGCAATTAAAATATTTTTCGAACGCATCCATAAAGATTTTTTTATTATTGGCAACACTGACTAACGCCATTTTCATTTTCTCAACGAATCCGTCTTGTGTCGCCGAAGAAAGATTTTGAAGCCAAAAAGTAAGTTTTTTTGCTTTGTTTTGTAAGGTTTTGTGATAAAAATACCCACACCTAGTAGATGATTGTTATTTTATTACGAACTCCGTCTATTCTTACTGAAATTACTGGTTTGAGCGAGTCTTTAACCGGTTTCATTTCCCAAGCAGCAATGTTTTAGTTTTTTATGTCGTAATTTGTTCCTATGGACAGAGAAATGTGTGTACCTATGGACTGTCCATAGGTACAAATATTGATTGTACCTATGGACGTCTAGCATGCACCTAGGTATTAATAGTTTATACAACGTATTAACAATGTTTTGTGATATTTTCAGTGCCTCGCAGTCAATCTGGGAAGAAAAGAGATATTATATGTCCTGATGCCCTCACAGAAGCCGTAAAAGAAGCTAAATGTGGCACGACTTCTTTAAGAAAAGTAGCTGCAAAGTATAATATTCCTAAATCAACCATATTTAAATACATGCAAATGCATAAGAGCACAAACTTAGACCAAACAACCATCGAGCTCCTAAAATGTGATGTAAGAAGAGTATTTGACAAAGATGAAGAGCTTCAGTTATATGAATACTTGAAAAAAGCAGCATATTTATACATGGGCTTAACTACAAAACAAGCGAGAGACCTTGCATACCAGTTTGCTGTAGCCAAAGAAAAAACTAATGTGCCTGAAAGTTGGAAGAAGTACAAGTGCGCAGGAATCGGCTGGCTTAGATATTTTCGTCAACGATTTCCGATATTATCACTAAGAAAGCCCGAACCAACAAGTTTAGCAAGAGCCTCTAGTTTCAACAGAGCAAATGTTACCGCTTTCTTCGACAATCTGGAGGCCGTTTACAAACAATATAAATTTGCACCTGAATCGGTATATAATTTGGATGAAACTGGGATAACTACTGTCCATAAGCCCAGGAAAGTTCTGGCTCCCAAAGAAATCCGCCACTTAGGAAAGTTAACTTCAGGAGAAAGAGGAACCAATACCACTATGATAGCCTGCATAAACGCTGTTGGGAATGCAGTTCCTCCACTGTTTGTATTCCCAAGAGTTTTTTTAAGGAACATATGCTGAAAGGAGCTCCACCAGGTTCAGTTGGTGCAGCACACCAGTCAGGGTGGTCGACAGAGCCAATATTTCGAATGTTTTTGGATCACTTTATACAGTTCGTGAAACCCTCAAAAGAAAGACCAGTTCTTTTGATAATGGACAATCACGAAACCCATATTTCTATTGAGATAATTGATAAAGCCAGAGACAACGGTATTACTTTACTGACTTTGCCCCCACACACGTCCAACCATTTGCAACCGCTGGACTTGAGCGTTTTCGGACCATTTAAAACCCAATATAATGCTGCTGCTGATAGGTGGATGCTCAATAACCCCGGCAAACCTATTAGCATTTATGACATAGCAGAGATGAGTGGTGAGGCGTATGGGCTCTCGTTTACGCCAAGAAACATCGTTAAAGGCTTTGAGGTGTCAGGTATTTACCCGTACAACCGAGATATCTTTAGGGATGAAGATTTTCTTTGTTCCTTTGTAACAGACCGCCCAAACCATATTCAACTTTCAGTAGAAAACGAATCGCGAGAGCCTGAAGTGTCTTTAAATGCAGAACAGCTTATTGTGGATGTAACCAACCCAAGCAGACCAGACCCTATTATTCAACCAGTTTCAGACGCTACAGAACAAAACGTAAATGCTGATCAGATTTTACCAAGGATGCCTAGAACTCCAGAGAAGACTACAAATATAACACTAGAATCGCTTCGTCCATTTGCGAAAGCAGGTGCGCGAAAGACGGTGCAACGGGGGCGAAAACCAGGAAAAACTAGAATATTGACAGATACACCAGAAAAACAGGCAATTTTAGAGGAAGCATTAAAGAGAAAGAAAAAGACTGACGAAAAACCAAAGAAGAAAGTTAAAAAAAACATGAACATTAAAACTGAATGTCCAGAGCCAGAACCAGGCCCTTCTAACGCTTTTCCATTAAGCACTCCGACAAACCCAGATGGCAAGAAGATTAAATTAATTCAAGAGAAACGATTATTTTACACTCTGTGTTCAAAATGTAAAATGTATTCCAAAGATAAGAGCCAAACTCTTACATGCTCTTTCTGCAAGAAGAGCTTCCACATTAGTTGCATTCCCTTATCACACAGAGAGCATTTTGACTCAGATGATGAAGGTGAAGGCTTTGTATGTGTCACTTGCTATGTTATTGCTAGCGATACTGATAGTGACAACTCCACTCAATTTTTGTTCGAAGCGTGCAATGCTAAGAAATGAGCTTCTTTAATGCTTGTGTGTTGATTTTTTTTTTGTTAAAGAGGATATTTTGTGTAATTTATGTTAAGATTTCTATTGAGTGTCCTGAGGTATGATAACTCCACTAAATTTTTGTTCGAAGCGTGCAATGCTAAGATATAAGCTTATTTAATGCGTGTATGTTGATTTTAAAATGTTTATAGAGGATATGTTGTGTTATTTTCATTTAATATGTTGTGTGTCCTAAGGTACAAAGCTGTACACAGGTACATCTACCCTGTCCACAAGTACAAACGTCTGTTGTACCTGTGGACAAACCCGAGGTTTTTAAAAAAATGTTGCTATCTTTTATACTGTTAAGGTTATCGTAACTAAACTGTGTGATTTAAAAAGGCTGATTATCATGTTAGAGTAATAATAATGTTCCAAATAAAAATATTTTCACAATTTTATGCTACAAATACTTTTACTCCAAATTCTGGAAACTGTCCACAGGTGTAACATTTGACCCTACTATTTATAGGTCAAATTGTTTAACTTTTGACAGATACACACCCATTAAGTTCCTTATTTATTTGACAGGAAACCTTGGGTGAAAAATGCAATAGTTCTTGAAGACCTTCAACATTAATTCAATCGATTATCATATAAAAGCCTTCGATTCGATCGAGACATGGGCAGTGCTCGAGTCTCTCCAGCGTTGCCTTATTGACTATCGGTATATCGTGGTGCTGAAGTGCTTGTACAACAGCGCCACCATGACGGTCCGAGTACAGGAGCAGAATTCGGAGGCAATTCCATTGAGAAGAGGCGTGAGACAGGGAGACGTTATCTCTCCGAAACTGTTCACGAACGGACTGGAAGATGCCTTCAAGCTTCTGGAATGGCAGGGACGCGGCATCAATATCAATGGCGAGTACATCACGCACCTTCGATTTGCTGACAATATAGTAGTCATGGCAGAAACGATGAAAAACCTCGGAATAATGCACTAAGACCTCAGTCAAGTTTCCCAACGTGTGGGCCTTAAAATGAACATGGACAAAACGAAGGTCATGTCGAATGCCCGTGTTGTGCCCACCCCATTAACATTGGGGAACTCGACTCTCGAAGTTGTAAACGATTACGTTTACTTAGGACAAACAGTCCAACTAGGCCGGTCCAACTTCGTGAAAGAGGTCAATCGTCGAATCCAACTCCGGCTGGGCAGCATTCGGGAAACTTAGAAAAGTCTTTTCGTCTAATATACCTTAATCGCTCAAGACAAAATTATACAACCAGTGTGTGTTACCATTGATGACTTATGGCACTGAAACGTGGTTTCTCACTATGAGCCTCATAAGAAGGCTCAAGGTCACGCAACGAGCTGTGGAATGGAATGGAAACTGTGGTGTATCTGGTTAATTACTATGTACCCTTAATAAACTATTGTTTGACTAGCAGCCCGTGTTTCATTACTGCATCAATAAAATCATTATTATTGCTAAAATTGTGGTCGAACTCACGTCAATTGCTTGGATCTACCGTTTCCAGACAAGTGTACATGTTAACTAAACATTAGTCCCTTTCGCGTAGAAAAATTCTCAATTTTCGCACCTCAATTTAAGAGTTCAACTAGTCACCGTCGGGACACATCTCAAGCCAGCACCTCTTCACAAAAGGTCCTTCTTTTGTGCCAGGGAATAGAGTGATTCTTAGCCAATTATATTGGTCCGGGCCTACAGTCTGAAATATTCGCTGTCAGAAGTTCAACTCAGAGTATGAAACTCAAATGTCTAAAGTGTTTAAAATGTCGTTAACAAGCAAAACACAAATTGAAACAGAAAAACTTTGAAACACAATAAGCATAAGCATAATCAGCCTATATGCGTCCCACTGTAGGGCACAGGCCTTCTCTTAAGGATAGAGTATGGGCTTAATCACCACGCGTGCCCACCGCGGATTGGCGATTTCAAGCGCTGAGGTACGTGAATAGCTCAGACACTCAGGTTTCCTCACGATGTTTTCTTTCACCGTTAGCGTGTGGTATTGCTACTATAACTTTACAATGTACATAACTTAGAAAACCAAGTCATAGGTACATGCCCGCACTTGGGATCGAACCTGGGTCTCTCGCTTCCGAGTCCGATGTTCTACCCACCAGGCTACCAACGCTCTGACGGCTGAAACACAATAGAAGTGAAGAAATATAAAATATACATGGAAAACTATTTTTTAATTAAAAAACTTATTGCTATTTTTATCAACTATTTTTTTACACAGTGGTATATATTATCTAGTAAACTAAAAGTTTTCTTTTTCTTCTACTCAACTCTTTTTTTATACCTACTGGAAAAAGAGGTGTCGGAGTATGGGTGTTATTCCATATTTGTGATGGTTGTGCCTGGTTACCATAGCACAGGGTATCCTAGTTTAGGTCCAGAACAAGTGAGTCTATTATGTGGAAGTTATTTATTTATTTATTTATTTATTTACCAAGCTTTATGGACATACCTATGAGCGAGCGTTCGCTACTGGTAGTCGGTAATTTTCTGATAGTAAATATTTTCTGGCTTAAGTCCGTATTCAATGGCCCTCGGACAATATCGGAGTCGCTAAATCTATAAGAGATTGAAGCACCCATTGTAGTGATATTACACTGTCTCGGTTGCTATGGAAACGCTCGAGGTGGATTTAATCGCCATTTTTTGTTTAATCAAACACCCGATCGCGCTCAAATAGAAATATCATGCATAAGCCGGAGGGCATTTCATTCGGATAAACTATTTTTCCATTGGGTAGTGTCGTACTTAATACAAGCAGCCTATACGCGTCCCACTGCAGAGTACAGGCCTTCTCTCAAAGAGATTATTGGCAGAGAATACAACGCTTGCCCACGCCGCGCGCCAAATTTGGTCGAAAAGAAGTTAGCCATAAAGTTATTCAGGTCGTAAGAAAACCCTCATATACATCTATTCGTCCATCTATATGAACTAATTTTACTTGTTGTTTTGTGTAGTATGTTTCAATTAACTAAGAGAATGCTAGAAGATTCTTGATAGGTAGTGCCCAGTTATAATATTGTAACGCCTTGGTGTAATTACTGTTATGTTGCAATATTTATATAAATAAAATAAATACTACTAATTTTCCAAATCAAAAGTGGGGATCCCCATTGTTGTTCTTATTGACTAGTAGAATATATAAACCTATATATAAGGGTGTTGTTACACTTTGTAAGAAATTTTCACTAGACAGCCAGCGAGAAATAATTTAATATTACGAAACTTGTGATACACTCTGACAGCTGGTATGGCACGCCGTACCTTTAATCTAAAGAATAGGACTACTTACGTTATTAAATTCTCGCGAATGGAGCCACTGAGTCTAATAAAAATCGTTTAGTCGGTCTCATCCGATTCTTTCGAGTAAGATTATGTTTGGCAAACTAATTTTAAATAGATCACTTGGCCTATATACGTCTCACTGCAGAGCAGAAACTTTCTCTCAGGGAGAGAGTATGACGGTGCGGCTTTCACCAAACGAGCTCACTGTGGATTGCCACTTTTAAGCGCTAGATGGCGCTAGGGTATGTCATCTCCTCAGTCACTCAGGTCTCACGAGTATTTACGATAGAATTTTTTACGCGTTGGTTTCGTTCACCAATTGGAGTCTTGTCTCATTTAAAATATCTGCTTAATTAAAGTAGATATTTTTAATGCTGAGATACGGCCTTTTGAGCTTTTGTGGCACACCCATATATGGCCTAAAAGTGCCATATGACTTTATGTTTATACATATAAGTTAGTTTGTAAGATAAGTTTGTACTTGTACCTAAACTATTGTATGTCATCAACTTTTATGTACTTATTGCTTTATGTGTGTGTGTGTCTCTAAGCACAAATAAATGATTTATCTATCTATCTATTTGATATCTTGATTTCGCGATCACTTAGATACCTACCTATTAAAATTTTCGTCATAAGAATCCGGGTTTCGCTCTTATTCGTAGTGTTTATGAAAGTTTTAGTTCAAAAAGACCTCATTTAGTCTTTCTCAGCCGATCATTCCGAGGAACGTTAGTTTTGGAAATCAAACTTAGTGTTATTTGCATACCGTAATTTAAACTAGTTATACCTAATTTAAAACGTTACACAGTATGTATTCATCACTAACATCATGTGGATTTATCTCTAAATCTACATATCTACACGCTTCAACGCATTGCGAGTAATTTCAGAAACCTTACTTGTGTATACATACGTCCTGTAGCCGGAATATGCTGAGGTACGCTGAATGCAGTCTGCGCGAATAACATTGAAAAATTATCAGAAGGACTGCTCCGCTTCGGCACTGGGTGGAACAGCCACATAATTGGACTCCATAAGATTTAGTAGCTATAGTCGTAATAGACGACCTCGTAGCGCAGCGGTAGTGCATCTGCATACCATGCGAGAGGTCCCGGGTTCGAATCCCGGCTGGGGACAAAAAAAAAAAAAACCCCAGGTCTTGGATGTTTACATGTTTGTGATGTCGTTGTTTCTGGTTCCCACGACACAGGGTATCCTAGTGTGGGGCCAGAAGCAATGTATGTGCCTGGATGTAAATGTTTATGTTTATGTTTAGATAAAACAAACGAACTATTGCAAATTTGCAGTCAAATAAATGTTTTTTCATACAACGCAGAGTTTTTTTTTGTTACAAATTAAAATGTTTAGGATTCCGTACCTCAAAATGAAAAAACCGAACCCTCATAAGATCGCTTTGTTGTCCGTCCGTCCGTTCTCTCGGGAACGCGTGATGGTATCGAGTTGAAATTGAATTGAAATTGAAAATATTTATTCCAAACTTACTTAAATAACATAGGCAAGTTCATAAAGTGTTAGTAAATTTAAAACTTACCCTATAGTTAGTCATACATACCTACTTAAATTTATTGTTAGGGTAGACATGAATGGATGCCCATTGCTTGAGAATTGGGCTATCCACCCGGGCCGAGAAGAGTACTGGCACCGCCGCGCACTCTAGACATCAGGGACGCCACTCGCTTACGCACAACTGCATGGAAGCCATCATCATTACACAAAACCATATACTCAAAAAATCAAACTTCTAAGTTAACTTAGAAATAGATACGGCCGTTTATGCCGCAAAAAAAAACTTTCGACACTCAGGGGAATCAACATTTATAGGGTACTTTCTGTTGACCTAGAACTATGAAATTTGGCAAATAATATCATCTTATAATACAAGTACAGGAAAAAATATGAAAACTACACACTTGTAATTAAATCATAAAAAAAATAGTATTTGAAGTTCGGGAAAAGCTCGGAAAAAACTGCGAGACTAGATTCCTGAACTATTTATAATGTATAAGTACAAATTTGTACGGAACCCTCGATGGGCGAGTCCGACTCGAACTTGTCTGGGTTTTTACTTTGGACCTCACTAAATTCCCATTTTTTATACTTATAATTAGGACGAGTTATTAACAGCCAAACTTTGAGTTTACACACATACATACACATAGATACGCACACAAAATAGCACAAGTAAAAAAAGCCGTACGGCATGAAAACGTTTTTTTGTAGACAAACGCAACTACAAAAAAAAGCACGAGCACATCAACAGGCCCCCCTGTAGGAGAGATTTGCTAACTTTCAGCAGCTATTAGGATTTTTACATGAGCAGATGCAGTGGTGGTTCGTTCATTGCAGCCTATCTTGCTCCCACAAGTGAAGCTGTCATTGTCTTCCGTACATGGAAGACATATGTTTGTGTTACCTGAATTTGAAGAAAGAGTTATTATGCTACGCTGAGCTCAAGATGCATTGGTATTTTGCTCTTATTTTACCGACTGGACCTTTTGCAATTCTATCCTAATAGCTATACTGAATTGCACGCAGAGCGAGTTGTGCACGGAGCCTTTCAAAGCCTAAACGATAAGTCTTCTGCGAAGGGCTGGACACCCATTTTGGTAACAGCTAAAATAGAAAGTAACAAAGTCGGGTTATAAATATCAGCAATAATTCCATGTGTCTTTACTCAATGTTTGCAGCAAATTTTTGTTTTTTTTTAACCCTAGACACCTAACCTTCGTCATTTCGACAAATACTCGACAGAAAAATTGTTGTATCTTTTTTGTGCGTGTGCAAATAACCGTGGTGTTTCTTGTCAACTCGGGGTTCGTCACGGCTTGGCGAGAGGATTTTTTTTTCACATTCTACGAAAATACGTACAACATCGCAATTTGTGGTGAACACAAAATAGATTTTTGTACTAAATGGGCTTAAAAGTAATTTCTTTTTCTTGTAATGTCTACAATTTAAGTTTACCCTTAAAATGAACAATTACTTTTTACTGTTTTCAATTTCTATTTTCTATATTAAATCTATAATCCAGTGACATAATTATAATAGTTGTTTAATTTAGTGATAGTTAAGAAAATGACAATTACTTATTTTCATCTACTTAACTAGGACTTAATTAAAAAATGTAGGACAACAAAAATCTAACAAAAAAACCGCTCACTCCGAGTTCAAAACTCAAAAGTTAAGATTAAACTAGATACAGGCGAACATTAGCAAACCTGTTGCAAATTCGCCAGTTCGCTGCATCCGCTGTTATAAAGTTGGCAGAATTTGTCCCGGGTACGTATGGGGAATTGTTAGGGTGGGGTAATGGTAGGGGAGGCAGTGGGTGGCAACCAGGCAACGGCAACAGGTGCCCCCAGCGTTGCCAGGCACCCAGCTACGGCCAGATCAACTGTGAACTTCTACTGAAATACAAAACAGTGACACAGAGTACCAGAAGACTAGAAAAAATATGCCGTGGTCACTCCACCCGCTTAGTTAGACGAATTGAGATGAATTTGTTTGTATGCCATACGGTACCTTACGTAATATGAAAAAATCTAATAAAAATTTGAAATACTCAAAATATTTTTATACATCAGTCAGTTAGTAACGGATACACTAGACGTATTATTTCTACATAAACTAACGCCTGTATCCCGCAGGGGTAGACAGAGACCAGGGTTTTTCACTTGGCACGATACTGACAAACCTCTTTACGCAATTTCCTTTTTTATGTACAATAAAGTGTTCTCTATCCATCTCTTTTGCTTAACAGAAATAATAAAAATCTTGTTTGAGTCACATTTTCTATTAAATTCTATACGTTTTCTAATAAATTACTTATAATATAAACTAATATACAGATAATAACTTCGTTAATAAGGCACCACTCGTACAAGGTGACGTCATAGTTTGCGTCAAATTTGTATTTTAGCGTTTTTTTTTTTATTAGGTGACTAGACTTACTTTTCAAAAAATCGTCATCAGGCATATTTGTCATTTAACGTGGCCAAAAAGAAAACTTTGTAAACTAGCGTCTGGAACCGAGATGATTTACCACAAGCACTCAAACAGTTTGTTCGTAGCAATATCGTAGTGACATCCGTTGTAGCAGCTCACTTAAACGTAGCAGCTACAGAACGTTGGAATTCACTTCTAAAAATTGTTCCTCTTACGTTTGACTGATTCGTTACACATGTTCGCAAATTAAAGCATCGATAAAGCCATGAGAATGGGTTTAACGACGCTGGTTTGTACGCAGGTCCAGACTAGATTGAATGGTGAAACCTGTACCTTCGACCACATTTTAAATATTATGAGCTCTATAAACTTGAGTGTTTATCGACCACGAAGTGAATCCAAATAAACAAGTTCCAATTTATAACTTTTTTATTTACAATGTTTGCATCGATTTCGATCACTTACTTATTGTATTTCATTTTATTTTAGGAGGATCACAAACAGTTTACGTTACACAACATTTTCCAAGCTATTATTAAAAATTCTATCCAGCACTTATACAGCTGTGTCCACAACATTGTCCATACTAATGAAATAATTCCGCACTTACCCCCGGTTTCTCGTACACTAACAAGCTGTTAATCTACTCTTAACAGCTGTCAGTGGTTTTTTTATGCACTTTGGTCAATTAACAGCAGTTAACAGTAGATCAACAGCGTGTTAGTGTACGAGAAACTGGGGGTTAGCCTCATAGTTGGGCCATTGTACTTAACAAGCGCGAGGTTTTCTTTCCTTCACAGTTACTTAGAAAACAAAGTCATTGGTACATGCCAGGATTCGAACCCACGACCTCCCGAATGAAAAGCTGGCGATCTAACGCTCCCTTACCACCGCTCTGAAGTGAAATAATGTTGGTGTGAACGAATTGAATTATATAAACTTAACATTGTGAAACGGTAAATGCTAGGCTAGGCATTTTTTTACTTACTCGTTGGTCGGCACCAGGGTAGACTCCGATTTCACGAAAAAGTGCGATCCCTTTAAATCCCGGAGAGTTGTGAAGATATGATATTCAAATAGGACTTAAAAGATGCGTATTTATGAGAGCTGTAAGGTGCAAAAAAAATTATTCAAGGAAGTCAAAAACAAAAAAAGTTATGGGTGAAATAGTGTTAAAAAAGTTATATTTTCCGATTTTTTTTATTTTGGCTCTCGATATTTTGGAAACGACGAATGATATCAAAAATTTAAAAATAATCCTCTGGACACTTTAGTCAGCTACAATTTGAGTCTAAAACAAAGACGATCGGGTGAAGGGTTTGCCCTGTAGCCTAACCTTTTACAAAAAAGTCAAAAAGTCAGAACGACATTTTCACATGACATTTATGACTCGATTCATTTCCAATGTGCTCGATAGTCGTGTGAGGCACGACATCTGTGATTTCTTTCCTGTTTCTGACGTCTTTCCCTGATACCCGTATTACAGAGTTCCACCTGAGATCCCTCTTGACAGAGAGAAATGAAAGAAACTTTTGTTGGCCTTAACATCCTTGAAAGAGTAATGGAGTCTAAAAAAGGAAGGTCGCTTATGAGCGCGCTATTAAGGTGCTGTTTAGTTTGGACATTTCGTGTAATGTATAAGTTATTTTTATTTTTAACATATAAAATCAGCCCTTCTACTCTCCACGTTATTGTGTTCAAATTGCGTGAAAATTAAATGCAATAAGTCAGAAATAAGTATTTAAGAAACGTTTTAGTTGTAAGAAATAGCATTAAACTTATTGGAACTTCAGAGCGCATCAGAACCTGAAAGCAAATTTTGGCCAAACTATTAAATAAATGAACTCAATTGTAACTCAAGTTGGCTAAATTAGCGTCGAGAGTAGAGGGGCAGGTGTTTCCATACCAAGATAACGAAGTAACGCTTCTGTGGGATGGTATGTATTATATTATACTCGAGAACTGCGTGGGCGATTATTTATTAAATGTGAAGTATGAAAACGTCCATCGATTCAATTACAATGTGCTCGATGTATATATGGGTATCGATGTATCTGTGGGAAGTTATTTATTATATTATACTACGGATTAACAATTAATTAGGAAGTTGACGAGAACTACGTGGGCGATTATTTATTAAATGTGAAGTATGAAAACGTCCGTGTTATTTCTATTTATGTTGTTTATACACAACATAAATATACCTTTTTCCACCAAGTTATTTTTAGATACACCAGCCCAGCAAAACAACAACACACGTTATTGTGATACAGTTGCTGGGCATGCCTTTCTAAAAATATGTTCCTGGGTCTATTGCTGCATCTGAGTGGTCACTTTTCTTATGAAAAGTAGGTTTGACGGTTGTGCTTGAATCAGAGAAATTTGGGTTGCACTGTCAGCGAGGTAAATTAATCAGGACATTAAAAAAAGTAGTTCGTTTTTCATTTAAAAATAGTACATTGATAATTATAATCATTATTAACCACATAAAAGTTACATAATCTATGACGTAAAACTATGTCGCTTGAAGTAAAAGCTACAATGTAATCGAAAATAAAGTCTTTATTCTAACCAGCGCTAAGCATTAAAACAATTTAGCCAAGGGTTGTACTTACCCGTACACTGTTTAATTACTTTCCTTTTTAAGTTTACCACTTACTCTCTCGAGTTATTTTATTAAAAAATATGGATGCAATAATTCAGCTAGGGAGTTAATAGGGAGGCTGGAATGAGTAAAAACCGGCTAAGTGCGAGTCGGACTCGCGCACGAAGGGTTCCGTAGCATTATCCAGAGAATATTTAAATATTTTGCCGTGACTAATATCGAGCAAAAAACAGAAAGAAATTCACGTTCGTCGTATGGGAGCCCCCCTTAAATATTTATTCAATTCTGTTTTTAGTATTTGTTATTGCGGCAACTGAAATATATCATCTGTGAAAATTTCAACATCTAGTTATCACGGTTCATGAGATACAGCCTGGTGACAGACAGACAGACGAACAGTGGAGTCTTAGTAATACCATTACCATTTGGGTACGGAACCCTAAAAAGATTATTTTTCAAAAAGGAAGTCTACGTTTAGTGGACTCCGTAAAGTTCACTAAAGCTGTGCAGTTAAATTAAAACAAGATTCGCATATGCAGTATAGGAGGTAATAAAATACCTATCAACATCCGACAATGCAATATTCTACACATCAATACCAATACCCGTGAATAAACCCAAAAATATATAATAATTCGTAGCAGTTTCGTCAAATCAGCAGAGGGAATACGGATGACTGGGTGAGTACAATATGATACACCTTTCACTTCATCCACATTCGACAGTCGCTACATGCTTACCCGCCGGTTTCGGGTACTTGTTGGGTGTGTCAGGATCACGGCAAGTGGCTAAACCTGGGCCTCGATTCTGTTAGTGCATTGTAGTATAATGACAGGTACACTGTCGGGTCACGTGACGTGTTTTTTCGTACCATTGACGCCTAGAAGGTTTGATGGGTGTGCCCGCGTAGACTTAAAGCAGCCATGAAATGAAAACCGCCATGTTCATGCAGTTGTCATGTTACTACAATGCATTAACAGAATCTAGGCCCTGATCTGCCTACCTCTTCAGGATATAGGCATAAGTTTATGTAACGTAATGTAAAGATGACCTAAGGCGTTATATGGCGTAAGGCTAACACTCATCTGTGGATTGACGATGGTTATTATAAATTATTTTTAGTGTCCACAAATGTAGATAACTAAATTGAGAACTGAATTTAACTTTATATCTCATCTGACTACCCATAGCATAGGGAATCCTAATTGGCGAACTAGTAATGGTTACTAGCCTAAACCCTTTTCTTTAAATAAAGTGTTTTTCATTTCATTTAAATTGGCAGAATGTAACACTACTTATAACACAATAAAGACTAGTGTATCTTCGTAACTTTCTCAAAATGGGTCATCTCCGAATTCCAATTAAGTTCAAGAAGTGAGATCATAGAGAGGGCGTGTTTTTATATCCGCCTCGGTTTGACGCCCTTTCAGCGTGCCTGTCACCTGCAGATTGCGCGGCAGCTCATGCATAAGGTTTTTCAGGGTACGGTAGTAAAAAAGGGTCTTTCGGAATGTGCTTGTGACAGTTGACAAATAAACTTTTCGGTTGACCCACTGCTGGCTTATAAATTTAAAAAAAAATGAAAAAATCTTTATTTCGAAAAGGGTTAAAAGAGTGGTAAATCAATAAAGTGCTCTTTCTTGGATTGACAATTAGCAGGGATCACAAAGAATGACGTGAGCTTTTTCAAGCAATTGTATACGACAAAACTTAGATATGTAAGCCCCCCATCTCGGAAAGAGTATTTTTGCTCTTCGATATCTGAGTGCAAAAGCCGTTTTTATCCGCTAGAGGATAAGGTAAATTGAATTTAGAACATCGAGTGCACTAAGTTTGTAAATTCAAAATATCATTAAACCTATTTACTTCTACCTCCATGGTGCCGAATGTATCATACTACTTTTTTTTAATTTTATAAACTCAGACTCGGAACCTCCTTTGCGTTTTTTTGCATTTAGTCATTTCCTCGCTGAGGTGGGATGAAAAGTTACGTGTGTAGAATTTGTGTAAGAATACTATAATACATTATTATTAGGGGTTAAAGTATGAAATTGCCGTTTTATTGCAATAGGTTCTTTGAATTGACATAGAATCTTCATGGTTTGAGGTTTTCGAATGAAACTTTTTCAAATGGTTTCTATGATTAATTATACTTTAATTATACTTTATTGCACACAAGACTTTTAACAGGATATTACATAAGAAATTACATGTACAAAAGCGAGCTTATCTCTGTAAGAGATTTCTTCCAGCAAACCTTCGGGTATAGGAGAAGCAGTAGAAAAACGGGTCTATATATGTGCACAAAATAAACTACAAAAAGCCTAAATAACACAAAGTAAAAAGGAAAACAAAAACTACATAAACTAGATAACAGAATAAAAATACATACCTACTTAGATATACATAAATAATATATATATATATAGCTCAGTTATTACAGGGATAGATAATGCTCTTTCAACCGCTTCTTGAAGGTACCAATAGTGGGACTGGCGCATATGTTCTGTGGCAGTGCGTTCCACAGCCTAACCGACTGGACCGTGAAGGAGTCACCGTAAGCTCCAGTATTGTGAGCAGGAATTTTAAGAAGATGGGAGTTAAGTGATCTTTTTGATCTTTCTCCGGAGAACAGGTATTGAAACCTTTCTCTCAGGTATGCGGGAGATGCGGGATGATTAAGAATTTTGTACAATAGTGATAGTATATGTGCATTCCGGCGAAGACGAATTGGGAGCCATTTTAACTCTTGTCGGAAACGAGACACATGATCAAATTTGCGTAATCCGTATATGAAGCGGATACCCAAATTTTGTAGACGTTCGAGTTTGTCTAGCAGCTCCTCATTGGCGTCCAAGTAGCAAACATCCGCATAGTCAAGAATGGGAAGAAGAAGTGACTGTACAAGAGTAACTTTAGTTTTAATTGGGAGAAAGCTTGGATGATGTTCTTTTTTTAAAAAATGTGAAACATTTGAATATCGACTTTCAATTGTTTTTGTTATTCAATTTAGACAAGAAAGATGGATACTGCGAAAATTCGAGTGATTATGAGGCACCCATTTTTCGTATTTTTTTATTTTATTGATTTGACGCAAGTGAGTCAATATTGTGGGTAAGGTAACGTTAAACCATGCCGCTAATTCCTGGGTAGTTTGACTAGGGTCGGCTTCCACTATCTCTCTTAATTCATCGTTATTCACCTGTGTGGGCGTTCTTCCTCGTGGCTCGTTCTTTAAGTCGAAATTTCCATCACGAAAGCGTTTAAACCAAAATCGCACGGTGCGTTCATTAGTAGACCCCTCTCCAAACGCAGCATTGATATTGCGGGCTGTTTCTGCCGCGGTAGTTCCGCGTCGGAACTCGTATTAAAAAATCACTCGAATTTTTGCAGTTTCCATCTTTCTTGTCTAAATTGAATAACAAAAACAATTGAAAGTCGATATTCAAATGTTTCACATTTTTTAAAAAAAGAACATCATAGAAACCATTTAAAAAAAGTTTCATTCGAAAACCTCAAACCATGAAGATTCTATGTCAATTCAAAGAACCTATTGCAATAAAACGGCAATTTCATACTTTAACCCCTATTATTTTGTTTTACCAATAATATGTCTACATGTGTAAACAGCATAATATCTGTTACAATTAATTAATTTTATTCAATCTTAAATTTAACAAGACTTGTTGGTTTTTGAAAGAAGGTTTCGGAACGGACTTTGGAATGTGCCGTGGTTTTTCTTTGACAGTTGGGATAATAAAAAAAGAGTGGGGTTGTTTAGTGAAAAATTGTTGTTGAACTGAGAATATTTCAAATATACCTGAAAATACGGTTTTCTGGTTTTCATTGTTCAAAGACAACGCGTTCCCGTATACGTGTTGCACTCGAGTGCAAAGATTTTTCACCTCGTGCTCTTTTGATTCCCTCGCTAACGCTCAGGATTCTAATTTTTGATTCTCCAATTCAATTTTAGAATCCTTCGCCTGCTCTGTCATCAAAATTGAACGCGGTTAAAAATCAACTTTACACTCTTGTATAACAAATAACTATTGTTTTCTGGTAAGTACTATATAGAGTTGTAATCTAATCTTATCTTATCGAATAACACGTGAAACCACAATAATTGTCAAAAACTTATTTTAATAAGTTCCTGACAATACTTACAGAAACTGAATACTCCAGGTTAAACAGAGATCAAGGTTTTCCACTTGCCCTGCCATAATCTCAACAACTCTTTAACATTTAAAACCCTGACTACAAAATGTGAAACTGTATTTCAGTTACGTGAAAAGCTTTCTTATCCAAGCACATGCTGTATTAAATCACAGAATGTGCGCAGAATTCTGCCGGTTTCATAACATATTATTGGGGAAATACGTTTGTTTGTTACACTTTATTGCACAAAATACAAAATTTAGCACTTAAAAAAACACGAATGTCTTAGATTATGAGCAAGGGCGGACTTATTTCAAGAGAAATTTCTTCCAGCCAGCCTTGACGTTTAGGTTGTTAGACAGACAGCGGGAAGACGGCATGTAAAGCACAAACAAAAAAATTATTACTACTTAAATGCTACATTATTTTTTAATATGACACTATAATATCTACATACTAATATACATACTATATAAACCAATATCTGCATAGATACAAGATTAATAAAATAAGGAAAATAAATATCAAAACTATATAAATAAAAAAACATACTTATAGGTATAGTAGGTCAGTCCCGTTATCCGTAACAAAAGGTACAATAAATACATTAACCCTCGCTGATGAGTTTATATTCTCGTAAATAAATCTGCTAAGTAAATCTATTGCAAACACTGTTATTAGATGGAAGGATTGTAAATTAGTGTTGTGAGAGAATTTTAGTAAATTCATTAGTAATTGTGGGCAAAAAAATAATGAACAATAACACGGGTTGTATCTAAAATATACAAATACTTTTTCTTTAAACTTATATGTTTGCTTTGTAATAAAGCATGTTCCTTTTTGATGCCCCTAATATTATCATTAGCAGGTTCGATACCGAGTGAAACTATGCTATTTTGCTGTCATAATATTTTCTTAGAATAAAAATAATCCTGTAATATCAAAAATGGTTTGTTGCACCATAAACCGCACTGTTTGCGTCAAAGCCGAAATTATGTTACGAGAACTTTTAGCTGCTGCGGTTTACAGCGTTCAGCATCGCTACTATCGCAAATAATTGAAAAAGCCACACCCCGATCGTGTTGTCATAATTTACGACTCGCCTATACTACCATCCCTAGTAGCATTTTTGATCGGCCACAATTGGCCAACGGTAGGGTTATTGATGGAATATGGTTAGTTAAATCGCCCAGATGGAACTTGTATTGGCCCCACGAAGATCAATAATGCTATTATGCCGAGCTGATTACCAACAGTGGGCCTTGATGCTTTTTTGCTACGGTTGGCCGAACAACGTTGGTACAACTGCAGTAAATAAAGGTTGGCCCAACAGAAATTTGAGACAACTGGCCAACGGTAGGAACATTGTTAAAATATGGTTAGTTAAATCACTCACATGCAACTTGTATTGGCCCAACAAAGACTCAATGTCGGTTATTATGCCGACTGATTACCAACATTGGGCCTGTCTCGAGTGCGAGGGGGTTGCAGAGGGTGCAGGGGAGGGGTGGTCGCCGCGCGCGCCACTAGGGCGTCCGCCATTTTGTGTGAATCATTTTATTCCGAGTTCGACGTGGTGCGGCAAGAAAAATATAAAATCTGAAAAGCTTGTGAGCGAGTAAAGTGAAATGTCAAGTTTTCGTGATTCTCACTCATGTATTATAAGGTGCTGGAGTTTGAAGACAATGCCAAAGGAAAGCTAGTTTATGCCACGTAAAAAAAGAATGCCTGTGGCCGCCATATAAAACATAGAGTACCTAATTTCAACAAATGTTTGGTGTCGCAAGACTTGCCCGACGAAAACTGGGCCATATATGCTGTTGAGCATAATATGTATGAAACTGGTAAGTCGGCTTTGATCATTTATAGTTTATAATATAGGTACTAGGTACCTCTTTGCACGCCTACCTATCTTTCTTCCACCTCCTGCGGTCGACTGGAAGAAAATGCTTGTGCATTAAGTCTGCCGTATTGTACATTAGGCTTGTGCAATAAAAGTATTAAATAACAATAATAATCCGATTTGAAAGACAAAGGTACCTAGTTGTTCTAACGGTTTTACATACTAACCTTTTGTACAATTAAATTCTGACCTTTTGTATGCCAGTTTGTCCGTGAACCCAAACTAGCACTAATGGCTTTTAGTCAAATACTATTTTAAAACAGGTTAAAACATTCATTTTCAGATGATTTAAAATCAGCGAGGGAAAAGTGCAAAAAAGCAGAAAGTGAGTCTAACCTAGTCTCAGAAAATAGTGTTATAGTATTTCAAGGCAAAAAGTACGCTTTCCGAGTGAGTTGTATTGTTGCTGATGCACCAGCAAGAGCTTTTCTTAAATGTATAAAATCGCACAACTCTCTATATGGCTGCGAGAAATATACACAAAAAGGAATTTACATTGGTAGAACAACATGGCAAAATACTTCAAATTCAAATCTTAGAGCTGATGATTATTTTCACAAACAATAATATGAAGATCGCCAATCAACTAAAACTATTCTAACATAAATTAATATTGGGTTAGTTACTGAAGTCCTTCTGGATTACATGCACGGTAAAAAAATCGTCAACGCCGTCAATAATAAAGAAGAAAAATACTATAACTAAAATACTTTTAGATGACGGTTGCAATATTAGTATTAATTCCTGTTTCAATACCAAAGATGGAGATATTTTAAGAGTAAAAGCTATCAAAAAGATTGAGAATAGTAATTATTGTTCATTAGATTGATTATTTTTTAAATAAGACTTTTACAAAATACCTATTGAAAGGAGTAGCAGTTTAAAATAAAGTAAGAAAGAAGTCACTGTCTCTTCGTCGACATTGAATAAAAAATGTTTTCTTGTGAACGATCTTGTGTGCATTCTATTTGTGAACAGAAACTTGTGCCCTTGAATAATTTTATATATAATAATCTCATAAAATGTAATTACAGCCTAATTTTAATAAATTTTTATTGAGTATAAAGCTCAATAAACAATGTTTTTAATTTCTTTATTGTAATTCTCTCACTCTTACATACATACGTATGTTTATTATTTGAAAGTGTGCTTAATATAATATTTTAAATCAATGCAGCATTGTGACAAAATGTGATAGTGATTGAAAACAGAAAGAGTTTTATATTACCCATATGATCCTACCGGATATGTACTGTGGGGGAAAATTCTGCAGATCAACTTTTCGCTCTTATTATGATTGTAATAAGAGCGAAAAGTGGATCTTCAGATTTTTCCCCCATGGTACCTAACCAGCATCCCAACAACGTTGGTTAAATGTATCATTCCTATACAAAGGCCCTACGAGAAATACATTACGTGGCCCTTTGTAGGATTCCTATACAAAGGCCCTACGGAGAAATACATTATGTGGCCAACTGTAGGATTTCTATACAAAGGCCCTACAGAGAAATACATTATGTGGCCCTCTGTAGGAGTTTTCACATAGGCCCTCCGTTGTCGGCCCTTCAGCAAAACATGCGGCCAAATCTAACCGTTGTCCAACCAAAGTCATGTATGTGGCCCAACCAAATGCCTACCAAAAATGCTACTAGGGATATCATTTTGGCCACTCATCATAATTCAGCTGTGGGTATCTACTTATTACGCCAGGTACAGAAAACTGGCCAATTGCGAGTCGAACTAGCGCACGAAGGGTTCCGTACCATTATCTATACAACATTAGACAAAGATTTAATTTGAGAACAGCGCCATCTGTAGAAACCAACAAGAAGCGTATAATATTGACATTATACGACATGACATCGTCGCTGTCAAGGTTACAGAGATGGCCGCTAGATGGCGAGCGCTGTCTTTAGACTACGTTTGTTGTATGGGAGCCCCCCTTAAATATTTATTTTATTCGGTTTTTAGTATTTGTTGTTATCTGTAAAAATTTCAACTGCCTAGCTACCAAGGTTCATGAGATACAGCCTGGTGACGGACAGACAGATAGACAGACGGACAGTGAAGTCTTAGTAATAGGATCCCGTTTGGCACCCTTCGGGTACGAAACCCTTATAAACCACATCCAAACGAATGAACGAAAGCGAACGAGTCTGTATGGGCATCATGGGAAAGCAAGCGAACAAAATTTTGGGGTGTCGGTCACCTTCGGTCATGTGCAGTCCAATTGGCTATCACCTAACAATCGCTTACGTGCGGTTGGTCTGTGTGAGTGTGGCCCCTAACGTAAATAATACTGTTGCCGTTATCGGCGTGCAATTTAATAGCGTACGTTTAATAATACGTAGTTCTTTGACAAATACTTAATATCAAAAAACAACCGGCATGCAACAGCGACTAACGAATGTCGGTGAAGCGAAAGAGGTTGAGAGCAGGGTGCGGGGCAGCGCCAACAGCGTCCTAGCGATGATCGCGGCGCGGGTCGACTCCGCATACATCAACCACTGCTGTAGGCTTGAAGTCGCACGTAACAGGACTTGATGTATGTAAATAAATAAATACGTACATATGTTCATTGTCCCAGCTATAGAGGCTACTAACATAAATATTAGTCTTGAAATATGAATATGAATTTTGTTGTTCGAGGCAAATAAATTGTTATTATTATTATACAAAATACAAATACAAAATCTTTTTTTTTTATCTTCTTTATCTAGAAAGAGGTTTATTAAAAAAAAAGCAAAGGACACATTTATTTAACACCACAAAGACATACTTACACACACTTAACTTACAAATACCTACTTTTTTATAGTAAACATGCCTAGGTATGTTTGTGCATGTTTATGGTATTTCTACGCAGCGCTAAAAGGCCTCAAGCTCAGCATTGGTCGCAGGTTATAAATAACACAACTTCACCGTTAGCGAGTGGTATTGCTACTATAACTTCACAAATGTACATAACTTAGAAAACCAAGTCATAGGTACATGTCCGCACTGGGGATCGAACCTGGGTCTCTCGCTTCCGACTCCAATGTTCTACCCACTAGGCTACCACCACCAGCATCTGATCGTTTATCAGGATCTGGCACACATATTTCGCTTCTGGGCAGGTCTCTGCCTACCATTCTGGCCCATTGTACTTTTTCATTGTAACTTTCATATTTTATGTCTCGCTTCTTGTTCTTATCTTATCTTATCCTGTCCTGTCCTGTCCTGTCCTGTCCTGTCCTGTCCTGTCCTGTCCTGTCCTGTCCTGTCCTGTCCTGTCCTGTCCTGTCCTGTCCTGTCCTGTCCTGTCCTGTCCTGTCCTGTCCTGTCCTGTCCTGTCCTGTCCTGTCCTGTCCTGTCCTGTCCTGTCCTGTCCTGTCCTGTCCTGTCCTGTCCTGTCCTGTCCTGTCCTGTCCTGTCCTGTCCTGTCCTGTCCTGTCCTGTCCTGTCCTGTCCTGTCCTGTCCTGTCCTGTCCTGTCCTGTCCTGTCCTGTCCTGTCCTGTCCTGTCCTGTCCTGTCCTGTCCTGTCCTGTCCTGTCCTGTCCTGTCCTGTCCTGTCCTGTCCTGTCCTGTCCTGTCCTGTCCTGTCCTGTCCTGTCCTGTCCTGTCCTGTCCTGTCCTGTCCTGTCCTGTCCTGTCCTGTCCTGTCCTGTCCTGTCCTGTCCTGTCCTGTCCTGTCCTGTCCTGTCCTGTCCTGTCCTGTCCTGTCCTGTCCTGTCCTGTCCTGTCCTGTCCTGTCCTGTCCTGTCCTGTCCTGTCCTGTCCTGTCCTGTCCTGTCCTGTCCTGTCCTGTCCTGTCCTGTCCTGTCCTGTCCTGTCCTGTCCTGTCCTGTCCTGTCCTGTCCTGTCCTGTCCTGTCCTGTCCTGTCCTGTCCTGTCCTGTCCTGTCCTGTCCTGTCCTGTCCTGTCCTGTCCTGTCCTGTCCTGTCCTGTCCTGTCCTGTCCTGTCCTGTCCTGTCCTGTCCTGTCCTGTCCTGTCCTGTCCTGTCCTGTCCTGTCCTGTCCTGTCCTGTCCTGTCCTGTCCTGTCCTGTCCTGTCCTGTCCTGTCCTGTCCTGTCCTGTCCTGTCCTGTCCTGTCCTGTCCTGTCCTGTCCTGTCCTGTCCTGTCCTGTCCTGTCCTGTCCTGTCCTGTCCTGTCCTGTCCTGTCCTGTCCTGTCCTGTCCTGTCCTGTCCTGTCCTGTCCTGTCCTGTCCTGTCCTGTCCTGTCCTGTCCTGTCCTGTCCTGTCCTGTCCTGTCCTGTCCTGTCCTGTCCTGTCCTGTCCTGTCCTGTCCTGTCCTGTCCTGTCCTGTCCTGTCCTGTCCTGTCCTGTCCTGTCCTGTCCTGTCCTGTCCTGTCCTGTCCTGTCCTGTCCTGTCCTGTCCTGTCCTGTCCTGTCCTGTCCTGTCCTGTCCTGTCCTGTCCTGTCCTGTCCTGTCCTGTCCTGTCCTGTCCTGTCCTGTCCTGTCCTGTCCTGTCCTGTCCTGTCCTGTCCTGTCCTGTCCTGTCCTGTCCTGTCCTGTCCTGTCCTGTCCTGTCCTGTCCTGTCCTGTCCTGTCCTGTCCTGTCCTGTCCTGTCCTGTCCTGTCCTGTCCTGTCCTGTCCTGTCCTGTCCTGTCCTGTCCTGTCCTGTCCTGTCCTGTCCTGTCCTGTCCTGTCCTGTCCTGTCCTGTCCTGTCCTGTCCTGTCCTGTCCTGTCCTGTCCTGTCCTGTCCTGTCCTGTCCTGTCCTGTCCTGTCCTGTCCTGTCCTGTCCTGTCCTGTCCTGTCCTGTCCTGTCCTGTCCTGTCCTGTCCTGTCCTGTCCTGTCCTGTCCTGTCCTGTCCTGTCCTGTCCTGTCCTGTCCTGTCCTGTCCTGTCCTGTCCTGTCCTGTCCTGTCCTGTCCTGTCCTGTCCTGTCCTGTCCTGTCCTGTCCTGTCTTGTCTTGTCTTATCTTATCTTATGTACTTAATATAACTATCTACTTAATGTACCTATGACTTCCAATAAACTAACGAGGTGAAATCTAAATTAAATTTGGACGGCTACGATCACGAGGTTACAATATCGCTCCAAAACACCGAAGCTCTATTCACTCTGCCAAAATCTCCAGCTGACAAAGCCCGTATTTCGGTTAGTGTTTCCGAAAATCCCCATCGGCAAAGCGGTGGGAGGATTGCGTAAATATACTCGTACGAGTAGGTACGAGTACATTCTTTGTACGTTCAGTTCACTCTTTATTATGTACCTCCTGCGAAACTATGATACATAGTTTCGATAGAGCAAGATAATAATCTCTAATCCTCTATGGTCTACTAATTCCATTGAGAACTTTCCGAGTGACTATTCATCTGAAAAAAAAAAACTATAAAAGCGACTTTGTTAAAAAAAGAAGCCTGTATGTTAGGATACTTGCATTTTTTGTATAATTGAGTGGACGATACCTTTTTTAAAAGAAATACTTCCTTTCACCAACTTCATAATTTCTACGATGAAGTAATATTACTTGAATATAAGTTACTATACTGTCCAATAGAAACGGAGTACACACAGCAGCTTAGACAACACGCTATGTTGTCAATTGGATAAAGTGGATCACAAAACAATTCCTACCCAATGAAGAGCCAATAACACTTGGTTACTACCAATCAAGCTATAGCTACTAATATAATACTAAGCTATACCTACCTAGTGATAAACCTAAACAAAGGCGTTTGAACTTAAAGGTTCAATATTGTGTAAACTTAAAAAATAAAATTGACACTACACTAGTAGGTTCATTCGGTAAGTATCCCATAAACTTCGGAGTGGCAAGGCTAGGATTCTCAGTTGTTTCTTGAAATCCAATAACGAGTAAGTTCACACTTCTTTCAAAGCTTGCCCTTTATTTTTCTTTAACAACATACCGGCATGCTGCACACGGACACAAAGAACTTACAGATGTATGTCACATGACGTATATGAAAGGCCGCTTTTATACGTACCTCGAGCAGATTCCCGGTATTTATGAATAGTGACAAGTTCGAGGCTTGACGTACCGTCAAAGTTAACCAGAAGATCCGCATCGGCTTTTAGGAATAAAAAGTTGTAGCTATTTTATCTAGTTATCTATATATAGATTCCGTTTTCTGTTATGTGTGTGATTTTATATACAGGCAGCGAATACAGAGAATACGTAATACAGAGAAGTTTGTAAAGAGGTTCGAAATTTCGCCGATGCCTGCACTTGCCCATTAGCTCAGTTAAGACAGCGCTGGCACGGTTAGCCAGAGGTCGCGGGTTCAAGTCCCAGTATGGGTGGAATTTTTTATATTTTATATTTTTTATATTTAATATTTTCTAAATTGGTTTTAAAAATTGTCCTCAGTACGGATTAGTGCAAAAAAGAATGTAATCATGTAGGTACAGCGATATCATTCCGATGTAACCTAACTGAAAAGTGGGCACTCGGGGCTGTCAGTGATGTGAATTACTTCCGCTAGATGTCGCTGCTTGTTCGTAATACAGAGAAGCTTGTAAAGAGGTTAGAAATTTCGCCGATGCCTGCACTTGCCCATTAGCTCAGTTGGGAGAGCGCTGGCACGAATAGCCAGAGGTCGCGGGTTCAACTCCCGGCATGGGTGGAATTTTTAGCCTCTAAATAGGTTTTAAAAATTGACCTCAGCGCGGATTAGTGCAACAAAAAGAACATAACAATACCTTAGTAAAAAACTTACGCCAGGCGAATCAGCGACGAATCAGAGTCAATGACACTGACCCATCACTGATATCAACAGGCACAACATTCGCGTATTGAGTTAATAAATTACTTACTTACATCACCAGTCCTCAAAATAATGCACTAACGTTGTCAATAATTCAGAAAATACACGCCGACTAACAGAAAAGTCTAGTTGATAGGTGTTTAATTGGGAACTTGCATCTAAATTAGATTGGAGTAATATAGCTTTTATACTAGACACATAAAAACTTAGGAAAAATAATTAAAATATATTTTTCGGGGTTTGCGGGATCTCGAAAAATAAAGTTACTCTATTAATAAAAAACTTATTATATTTTGTTTTTTCATTGAATTCTAAACGGTTTCTTATTAGAGTGTAGATGCATAAAAGCATTATTCTACGAGATAACACAAATGTTAATAAACGCTACATCATACATTATAAGGCGTAATGTGTAAGTTTAAGTTGTTATGTCATAGTTTGAGCCCGATTCGTATGGCGCGTTTGGTTATAAGGCGTAATGTGTAAGTTTAAGTTGTTATGTCATAGTTTGAGCCCGATTCGTATGGCGCGTTTGGTACCACGTGACTATATTTACTTTTCGCCTGGTTATATTATGAAAAGTCGTAGAGAAATAAATTAACCACGTTTATTCATCATTTAACATGGTCTCTCCAATTACATTAAAACATTTTTAGTACAAGTTCACCATTGTGTTGGTTGTATGGCTGTCGTTGTGTAATAATGTTCAGAGGGAGAGCGCGGATTAAGCTTGCACGAGGATAATGATTTTTCTCTTAACTTTATCCGTTGATTAATTTTCATACTGCCGTATTTTTATCGATCTTCTTTTGATTCAATTTCGGAGTAACTCCTGCACATTGGACAGCTTATCAACATTTTTATTGCAGTCCCCTAATTTTAAGGCAAGCGGTAAACTCATAAAACTACAATTCGTAGTTTATCATGACAGTTCGAGGTAAGTGACTGCCTCGTTGGCTTAGCTGTAGCAGGTCTGATTACCACGCTGGAGGTTAGGGGTTCGATCCCCACTGGGTGCCACCATACATTTGTAGAAATGGTCCCGGTCTGGGTGTATTTTATGTTTGTGATGTCCTTGCCTGGTTAACACAACACAGGGTATCCTAGTTTGGGACCAGAACAGGTGTTTGTATTGTGTGGAAGTTATTATTGCGTGACAGAGTAATCCTACTTGTTAATCTGTGGCTTAAGCGACTTTGCAATAATATGTACGTCGAATTGTCATTGTAAACCATGAAATGTAGTGTTATGAAATAGGCCCCAGCATGGGTAATACGAAACGCGAGTTGCGCGTTTTAACGTCAAAATTCGCGACTTTCCAGAACACTAACTGTCAAATTCTGACATCTTAGCGCCACAAAACGCGTGAAATAAAACATAAAAACCGACTTCGAAACACCACAGCACTAAGAAGTTAGAAATAATTTAAATTATTAGAAGTATGTATACATGTAGGTATTGTAGAAGTATAATTTGGAGTCGGTGCTCAAAATATATGTGCTGGTCATGAAACTGGGCACCGACTACAATCTATACTTCTACAATACCTACATGTATACATCATCATCATCATCATCATCATCTGCCATTTGACGCCCACTGCAGGGCTTAGGCCTCCCTCGTGGTTTTCATAACCATGAGGGGTTTTGCCATAATCGCCACGCTTGGCAGGCGGGTTGGAATCTCAGGAAGACGCTGCTGCCCGTCTCCTGGTAATTTATTTCCTTAGTCGCCTTCTACGACATCCACGGAAGGAAATGGAGTGACGCTATTCTTAATCCGGCGCCACACGGCATATACATGTATACATACTTCTAATTATTTAAATTATTTATAACGTTTTAGTGCTGTAGTGTTTCAGAGTCAGTTTTTATTTTTTATTTGAAAGTTGTTATTTTTCAATTTTTTGGTGGGGGAGTGGAAGAAAAATATACGTGTCCCTTATAACCATAACTTACTCTACTTAATTCGTTGCTTTAAAATTTGACGTTCTCAATTTCCATCTCCAGAACGTCACCAAATTACCCTGGGACTACTTTTATGCTATTTTATTAAACATACGGATATTACTAAAGGACGGGTCCCATTAGGCCTTATTTGATGCTGTCCATTGAAGAGTTCCATTCTCCATCTCTGAAAGTCTTTGTCAGATACCAAATAAAAATGAGACCAATGGGACGTTATATCTATTCGAACAAAGGAAAAAATTGTCGAAATCGGTTAAGATTTGACGGAGTTATGGAGAAACATAGCAAATATATATATATATATATATATATATATATATATATATATATATATATATATATATATGTAGGAATGAAACGTTGGATGTCTGAGTGGAATGGAACATAGATGAACGAATGAATGTGAAGATGGGTGTGAGTGAGAAGAATTGAGTGAAAGGGACGGATGATGGGGATTTTTTGCAAGATGGAGTCTCGGGCACGACGGTGTAATCCCGTATAAATGTGAAAAAAAATAAAAGCTGCTGTTTTGGAAAGAAGCCTTCTTATTTCTCGCTGCCCTTAGTCCCACAGTTTTGGGGGCTCGTCCGGGATGGGGCGCGAGTTTTAAGTTGCAAGACGAAGACTCAAACGAAGAAAAGAAAGACGATTTACGACACACGACAAACCGGCATAACCTCACCATCAAACCACGACGAGAAGTTTTATTACGACGAAAAGACGAAAGATTACGACGGCGAAGACGAAAGAAGACGACGATTTTGGACGATGGCAACGAACGATAAGGATAATTCAGGGAGCGGCAGTGGGTTCGCGGCAATGGCAAGTACTTCGGCAAGCGGCGGCACGGCCATGTTGGACGGAGTTGGAGTTTTCGGCATAGCAAAATTCAACGGAGATGACAAGACATATTCTTCGACCAAGTGGGCGGCCGATATCGAAGACAATGCGGAGATATTCTCATGGACCGCTCAGCAAAAACTCATTGTGGCGCGACGATCTCTATGCGGCACTGCTGACATGTGGATAAGATCCGAGAAAGCCTTCAGAACATATGATGAACTCAAGTCTGCGCTACAGAAGGAGTTCCCAGATGCCCTTAACACGAAAGAAATGCATGAAATCATGGCAAAACGTAAGAAGAGGAAAGACGAAAGCTGTTATCAGTACATGCTGACCATGAGGGAGCTTGGCAGAAGAGCGAAGTTCGCCGATTACGTAGCTATACAGTACATCGTGGACGGCATAGTGGACGACTGTGAAAGCAACAAGGCTATTCTGTACGGCGTCACGACCTATCCGGTCCTAAAGGAGAAGCTATCAATCTACGAAACCATGAAGGCGAAGGTGGCATCATCAAGCAAAAGAGGTGACGTCAGCACTGGCGGACAACTTCGGCGAGGCGGACAGTGGAACGGCGGCGCCAGCAGACCGAGTGGACAGGGTGTAAACAGACAGAGTACGCCTGGCCAGGAGGAGAGGAAACTACCAAGTCGGTCCTGCTATCAGTGTGGGGAACGAAATCATATTGCAAGTCGGTGTCCGAACGGCATAAAATGTTTTCGTTGTAACGCTTTCGGCCACATTGGAACGGAGTGCAGAGCTACCAACGTGACGACGAGGCAAAGCGAAAAATATGGCGGCGTCGGAAACGAAGTTCAACGATCGATGTGTGTGAAGATATCTCCGGCAGAGGGCGCAATGGTATCGCGTGAAGTTTGCGACCAATGTCTAGGTGAGCGAGTGAACGATTTTCAGGTGAACGAATCAGGTGTTGACAGTTGTCAGTGCGTATTGAATGTAAACAATACAACAAATTCGAACAAATCGGTAAAAATGTTAAAAATTTGCGGTTTAGAAGCGGAAAGTTTAATTGATTCTGGCAGCGACTTAAACTTAATATCTTCGGACTTATTTTTCGAGCTAAGCGGAGTGTCGTACGAGAAAGACAAGGTTGTACTGACTGGATTGGGATCTGCAAAGGTATGTTCTCTTGGAAAGTTTATTGCTAATTTAGAAGTCGATAATAATTGTTTTGAGACATGCTTTTACATTGTTCCTCAAGGTGTAATTCCCTACCAAGTCATACTGGGTCAATCATTCTTGGCAAACGCCACTATTCTGATAGACAAGGGGCAAGTCAGGCTTGTACCACATGCTGAGGATGGTCTATACCTGTTGAGTTTGCCTGCGGTGGTTGATGAACCTGTAAGTTGTAATGCAGAGGTTCAAAAGTTAGTTGAAAATTACAAACCTTTAAAAGTTAAGGAGGCTCCAATAAAGATGAAGATAATTTTGAAGGATGATATTCCTGTTGCTCAGCGACCTAGGAGACTAGCTATTAAAGAAGAAGAAGTAGTCAGGCGACAGATAGAAGAGTGGCTAGCCCAGCAGATAATAAGGCCAAGTTTCTCGGAGTATGCCAGTCCATTGGTATTAGTCCGTAAGAAAGATGGAAACATTAGAGTTTGTGTCGACTATAGGAAGGTGAACCAAAAGATGATTAAAGATGAGTACCCATTACCCGTGATTGACGATCACATTGACAAGTTGAGTAAGGCAAAGGTCTTCAGCACGATCGATCTGAAGAATGGTTTCTTTCATTTGCCGCTAGAGGAGGAATCTGTAAAGTACACGGCATTTGTAACTAGCAGTCCAGAGGGACAGTATGAGTTCCTTCGAGCACCTTTTGGTCTGTCTACTTGTCCTAAATACTTCAGCCGATTTATTAACATTATATTCAGAGAGTTAATAGCGAATGGAATAGTCCTGATATTTATCGATGATGTAATTGTCCTGGCAGTGGATGAGGATGAAGCAGTAGAACACCTAAAGATCGTGTTAAAGGTTTCCGCTGAATATGGCCTTGAAATTAATTGGAAGAAAACTCAGTTATTGCAGAGAAAAGTGGAATA
Source organism: Yponomeuta evonymella (assembly GCA_963969515.1). Classification (NCBI taxonomy): domain Eukaryota; kingdom Metazoa; phylum Arthropoda; class Insecta; order Lepidoptera; family Yponomeutidae; genus Yponomeuta; species Yponomeuta evonymella. The sequence goes on from OZ018347.1 coordinate 5,108,583, forward strand.
CTTAGGCCACGTGATTGAGAACGGTACAGTGAAACCCTCACCTAGTAAGACGGAGGCAGTTTACAATTTTCCAGAGCCGAAGACTTTAAAACAAGTTCATAGTTTTGTAGGCCTGACGTCATACTTTCGTAAATATATCGAGAACTATTCTCTGATAGCGAGACCGCTCACAGAACTACTCAAAAAAGAAAAAGAATTTTACTTTAGTGAAGAAGAAAGACGAGCTTTCGAAATCCTGAAGACAAAGTTGTGCAGTGAACCAGTGTTGAAAATTTTTGAAGTAGGAGCAGAAACAGAGGTACATACAGATGCTTCTAAGTATGGATATGCAGCTATTCTAATGCAGAAAGATGGTAAGGATGGAGCTCTACATCCAGTACATTATATGAGCAGAAAGACTAATGAGAGTGAACAAAGAAATTACACCAGCTATGAGCTAGAAGCGTTAGCAGTGGTTGAAGGGGTGAAAAAGTTCAGGAAATACTTGTTTGGTATTCACTTTAAAATCGTAACAGATTGTTCAGCTTTTCAGAAAACACTTTACAAGAAAGAAGTCTCAGCTAAAGTTGCAAGATGGGTTTTATTTTTACAAGACTTTGACTATAAAGTAGAACACAGAGCGGGCAAGAAGATGTCACATACAGACTCATTAAGCAGGAACCCTCACGTCTACTTGATTCAGTCTGAAATGCATGCAAGGATAAGCAAAGCTCAGAAAGAAGATGAAGGTTTATGTGCATTAAGAGAAGTTCTGAAGCAGAAAACCTATAAGGATTTTTACATTGAGAATGACCTGATTTACAAGGGTGTGGAAAAGAAGTTGGTGATACCAGAAGTCATGGATATGGAAATTATAAGAAAATCCCATGAAGTAGGACATTTTGGTAAGAAAAAGACTGTTGATCTGATGGAAAAGGATTACTACATTAAGGATTTAATCAAGAAGGTAGAAAGAGTCATCTTAGGATGTGTACCATGTATTTTGGCAAGTAAGAAGGAAGGAAAACAGGAAGGATTCCTCAACCCTATAGAAAAAGGGGAGCGACCCTTTGAAACATTACATTGTGATCATCTTGGATCTTTGGACCCTACGAAGAAAATGTACAACTACATTCTGACCATAATTGACGCTTATACAAAGTTTGTATGGATTTATCCAACTAAGACTTTGACAGCAAAGGAGACAGTAGAAAAACTTAAATTACATCAAAAGGACTACGGTAATCCAGCTAGATTCATAACAGATAGAGGTACAGCATTCACTGGTAAAGAGTTTCTAGATTACTGCAAAGAAGAAGGAGTGCAACATCATTTGGTGACCACAGGCATACCTAGGGGTAATGGCCAAGTAGAGCGCATCCACAGAATAATAATATCTGCATTGACTAAGATGAGCATCGAAGCACCTACCCACTGGTACAAACACGTCAGTAAAGTTCAAAGAGCGATAAACAGCTCGTATCAAAGGTCTATAGGCACTGCGCCTTTTAACCTCCTGATGGGAACTAAGATGAAGCTGAAAGAAGATATACAGATCATGGAACTACTAGAAGAAGAGTGTAGACAAGAGTTTGTAGAGAGGCGAGATAAACTGAGGCAAGAAGCTAAAGCACAGATACTGAAGGTACAAGAGGAAAACAGAAGATCATTTAACAGAAAGAGAAAGGAAGGACGAGACTATAAAGTTGGAGATATTGTAGCTATTCAGCGTACCCAATTTGGAAATGCCATGAAACTTCAGCCAAAGTTTCTCGGGCCATACAAGGTAGTCCAGACAGTAGGAAAAGATAGCTATCATGTAGAAAAGTTAGATCCTAACACTGAAGGTCCCAGGAAGACTTCGACGGGTGTAGACCATATGAAGATGTGGCCATAGGTTTGTTTTGCATCCCATCTAATTACTAAAGTAGGTATATTGCTTAGTGTGACTTGTTAGTGAAAACCCAGTCAATTTCTTATGTAGAACAATATTACCGAAGAAAGTAGATTCAAAAGTTGTTTATTTGTGTTAAAAGCTGTAGAAGAGTTCATTAAATTTTGTTCACCTATAAATTTTTTTACTTAAAGCAAAAAAATAAAACAAGCAGTGTAATAAGAAATGATAAGTTTTAATAAAAGTTTCAGAAGATGTGTAATACAGAGTTGGTTAAAAATATAAAAGAAAAGTTTACTTGCTATATTGTTATATTGTTCCAAAAACAATTATATTGTTAGTACTGAAATAAGTAAGTTAATTTGAGAATAAGTTAGGGGTTAAAAAAAAAAAGAGAGTTGCTGTTGATGTCAGGTTTATTTGCCTAGTAAAATATCACAGATGATTAATGTTGGTTTAGAATTTAACTACCTAAGTAATGAGTAGGAGTAAAGAGGAGTAAGTAAGATAAGTTAAATTTGTAATTAAGGTTTGTTGATACCGAATAAAGGAAAGTTATCTTTAGTTTAAAGATCAATTAGTTCTGTACAATTTTTACAAACATAAGTCATGGTTGGTTTTAAAATCGCAGTAGCCTTTAATCTAATTGAAAGTTGATAGACTAAGCTTAATCACTTTTGTTTGCTAGATGTCGTAGTGTAAGTACTTAAACTTTATACAGGGTGTAACTTTATATAAGGTGTGCCAATTGTTGATTGTTTAATTTAGTCTGAGGCCAGACTACAAAGCAGGATGGCCGAGTTGTAGGAATGAAACGTTGGATGTCTGAGTGGAATGGAACATAGATGAACGAATGAATGTGAAGATGGGTGTGAGTGAGAAGAATTGAGTGAAAGGGACGGATGATGGGGATTTTTTGCAAGATGGAGTCTCGGGCACGACGGTGTAATCCCGTATAAATGTGAAAAAAAATAAAAGCTGCTGTTTTGGAAAGAAGCCTTCTTATTTCTCGCTGCCCTTAGTCCCACATATATATATATATATATATATATATATATATATATATATATATATATATAAATTAATAATTAATCCTTCTTTTTGAAGTCCGTTAATGAAGCTAACTTATTCAACTGTAAACCAATAACAGTCAAGCAATTCGTGTTATTTTTAAGTCTGTTGTTATGAAATTATCTCTCGAAATTATCTCTATGAATAATCGGTTGTTATGAAATCCTTGAGCAGAGAATTGGAAACCTTCTACAGAAGTTTGGCTTATCTCCGCTCCCATCATCGATGAAGCGGTGCGAGGTAACGCAGCGAATTGCAATATGGCTGTCTCGTTGCTCTAGCGGTAGCAGAATTGATTTCGACAGGGTTGACGTGGGTTCGATTCTCAATGGTAGCAGTATTTTAATTTGTATAAAGTCTGGTTACCATATTGTAGGATACCCTAATTTGGAACCAGAACCAGTTGTTGTTATTATCTTTACACGATATGAAATCGAGTGAAGTTTGAAGGCCTAATCCGAATAATGCGAAGGAACGATGGAAATAGAACCAGATGCCAACTGGCCTGATCATCATTAACGGCCTTTGTCTCCGCTACGGACGATTTAAGCAGTGCCTAAGAGTAACACTTTTTGGGAGCGGCAGGCCATATATATATACCTGCTATATAAAATGCACACAAACAAAGTTTCCTGAGTCGAGGCGGAACTAATTTGGTGCCGCCTGCTCTCAGGAACCATGGATGCTGAGCTGAAATACCGAAATATTGATTTAAGGTGTTGAAAGTACCTAAATAAGGAATTTTGATGGATGCAATCTCTCTATAGCTCCGAGTATTAACAAACCAAATCTCTAAATTCAATCTGAAAGCACGCAACTCGTGAACGGGAGGTTGATAACTGGGTTACGTCACCGCCACGCCAAAGCTGTCACGTTAGCGCGCTTTACCGAGCACTATTTTGATAATAATATTATATTAATGATTAACTATGAAGACACCAATATTTTACACCCCTTAACGAATATTTATTGCCTACATATTTCTCTTAGAGCAGTGGATAATTGGCTTTTTGCTATTGTCGTACGCAAACGATGGCTTAGTACAGTCGATAACAGATCAACCTTTGCATTTTAGTTGCAAAGTTAGTTGAAGTTAAAGAATACAAGATTGATGCGCTGTTGACTGTACCATAAAAATTGTTTTATGCGATTCATAATACTCGCTTTCACTTTTTCCGCAAGCTTCTACTACGCGGCGCCTACAAGTTGTATATGTGACTCAAACTCCACTGAAATTTTCTACATAGAATAATTGTTCTTAGGAATTCAGGTGTTTGAGGTATACTGGGCAAAAACAGCCTATTCATTCCAATGTAGGGCATAGTATTTCTCACTCAGAGAAAGAGAGATAGACTATGAACACCACAAGGCAAACCGAAAATTGGCGATTTCAAGCGCTAAGGTATGTACACCTCTAATACTGAAGTTTCCTCACGGCGTTAGCGAGTGGTATTGCAACTTTAAATTCACAGGCGTTCGTAACTTAAGAAAACAAAGTCATTGGTACTTTTCGGGATGCGAACCTACGACCTCTCGCATGGGAGGCACGAGTTCTACCGATGAGCTACCACTGACTAGGCAGGTAAACCGAACTTTTCAAATCACAGTGATGTCAAAAATGTCTGCAACTTTTAACCAAGCGGAGACATCTCCTATTTTCTAGTCTATGCCTTGAACCGCTTGTACGTGAGCAGCGATCGTCGATATGTGCCGGCGCCACTCGCCGCGGAATGGCGCGCTAAACCGCACCGAGCGCCCTCGACGATGGGTCTCTGCAGTTTTATCTCCAATTCCTATCCCATTTTGTATTAAATTTATTTTCGCATAAAGCATTTCGTAAGCACTGCATGCCACTTCCATACGCAATTCCTTTGATAAAATTACCACTCATCAAACGCATGATAGCCTACGAGGAAGAATATTCTCGAGTGGAGACCACGAACTGGCCAACGAAGTGTTGGATACCCACCAACTCGTTAGACAGACAATCTGAGCGATTGCTAGTAGCAGCTGGATGAGGACACCGTATGTCCAGCAGTGGACGAACACGAGCTGATTGATTGAAATGCTCTATAGTGCCTGTTTGTAAGTGTTTGAATGGAATAAAATTTAGTAGAATGGGATCAATGTTTGGGGTCCCTAGGAACAACAATCAGCGCGTCACTTCACTAAAGCGGACTTTCGCCACTGCCACTGGCCACTTCATTTAATGCCTGCAGCGCCGCAGGGTGAAAATTCAGTTAGGTATAGGAAAATATTGGATTGAACAATATTTTATCAATTTTGTGTTGAAGTTGGGCATGGAACAAACATAAAATCAAACTGAGGTGTAATAGAGGCCATCACATTGTCTACATTAAATAAAGCTATCCTATCTACATGTTACACCCTAATCTACCCCCCAGTTTTCCTATTCACCAAATATACCCGGTCTTTACTTACTCTATTGGGATACAGTTGTGAGCTTACATATTTTATGTATGCCTATGCGATTGTTAGTCTAATACTTTTGCAAAGTTATCCTGAATACTTAGTTAATTAATAAATTTGTTAAGAGGCGCCCACACAAATATTCAAGTTCTATTCATCTTAATTTCGTATGTTTAACATAACAGGCTATAAGGTTCCCAAGTGCCCAAACGAAAGTTAAACGCCCCGAAATGGGTATCGCGACCTCAAACACTCATCGTAACACGTATTAGTTTGAACCCGCATGCGGTATGTTATAACTTGAACCCGACACAAGGGTCCGGGTATCTACTCCGGAACTACGAAAATGCTCAAGTATATGTCCCAAAGTGTATCGCACGTAAGAGAGTACGGACTCATTGTTCTCAATGGTTTTGTGATGAATTGTCAATGAGAGCAAATCCCATGATATCTACGATATTTAGGTTAGTTTTTAACCCATCGAGTGACATTCAGTACGAGGGCCCTGTTTCATAAAGCTACAATTCGAAATAAACTTACAATTGTCACTCATTTTCGCCTTACCTATGCATCATATCATCGACTTATTGGACCTAGTTAAGCAGAAACGCCTCAACCCTCATGATAAAAAATGAGTTAGATATGCCACTAGCTTGCTGGAACGACTATCTAGGGCTGCTGCTGGTTGCTAAAGTTGCTAGTAGCAGGTAGTAAATGGATGTGGAGAAACACCGTAAGAAGTGGCGTGTCTTATTTGGACGATGGATCGGATTCGACTACTTTTCTTGTACTCTCGTCCTCTAGTAAATTAATAAGAAGTAAGATATAAAGTGTGGCGCCGGATCAAGAATAGCGTCACTCCATCTCCTTCTGTGGATGTCGTAGAAGGCGACTAAGGAAATCAATTACCAGGAGACGGGCAGCAGCGTCTTCCTGAGATTCCAACCGCATACTGCGATCGCCAACCCGCCTGCCAAGCGTGGCGATTATGGCAATACCCCTCATGGTTATGAGAAACCACGAAGGAGGCCTATGTCCTGCAGTGGGCGTGAAATGGCTGATGATGAAGATATAATATTCGTAACATACTAAAATTATTCTTTTGTTTTTAATAACGTTTCAATGTGAAAAAAATTTAATCGTCTGAAGTAGTTGTCATCCTTAAAACCCTAAATTAATTCCCCTGCAATTGTTGCAGTGGGTGACGGCGTTTCATAAACGAAAAATCGTGACATTTTGCTTTACAATTAATAATAATAATAACTTCCACACAATACAATCACTTGACCTGGTCCCAAACTAGGATACTTTGTGCTGTGGTAACAGGGTAAGGACGTCACAAACATGAAAATACACCGATACTGAGGCCATTTGTACAAATGTACGGCGGCCCCCAGTGGGAATCGAACCCACGAGAGGTCGTGGGTAGCTAAGCGCCTTAACAGCTAAACCAACGAGGCAGTCAAGTTTACATTGTCAGTTTACTGCCGGTCAACTATCATTTGCAACAACACATTGTGCAACATCTTAAAGGTGAATTGTGACATTTCGTAGTACTTTACGCGACTGCCAGGGAAAGCTGCTGTTTTATGAAACACATTTTATTTTATTTATTTAATTAGGACCACCAACAAGATACACACCAATACATTCACAACAGACAACAAAACCAAAAATAAGCCAAGTGTTATCTCACTTACAGGCAGCCACAACATGCGCCGTCAGTATTTTGTTACATGAGGAACTAAAGCTAAAGATTAAATCTAGATAACACCGGTTTGTGCCTCTGAGCTTCAACAATGAATGCTACATATCAAGTTTAACATTATACATTCAGAAATGGGTCCAACCTCAAAGGGACGACAGGATACTTCTTTTAAACTTTGCACATTACGAACATTACGCGACATTTGTAAGTTCTTTTTGAAACGCATTATTTACTATGACCGTGAATTGTTTACTGACAAATGTCTGTCAAGTTAAGTTATATGCAACAGGGCCCATATTGTGCTTGGAGGTATGTCTCCAACATCGTCTCCGTCGTCTTGGAGGTACGGGTTGGCATAGTGGAAGGTACTGAAGGTCGTTGTCAATGAGAGTAGTGAAACGTTAACCGAAATTGAAATTATTCTAGCAGTCGACTTTTCGGGCATATAAATTGCTGTATGCTGACCGCCAGCCGTCATAATATAGGTACTAGTCTATCATCGTCCTTCTCAATGAATAGGCCATGGATACAAAGGCTGCCTTTAAAAAAAGACAGTAAACGAATTGACGTTTCTCTTTTGTTAGGAGACATTGTATGAATAATCAAAGATGAATCAATTTATGAATACCCAATGAAATCAAAGAAAATACCAGTCTTCTGATGTAATTATTTTGTGTGAAAACCTCTCAATACATGGTCTGGCAACGTGACTTAGCACTGCCCTGTCAAACTATGGCGATGTGATTAATGGACAATCCACGTACGTTAATTCGCAATAATTTTCGCCACGCAATGCACTCGCGTTCCGTTATTAATATTGTCGCTGGTGACAATCTGCTCTGAAGCTCTGAAGCTTCATTGATTACGTTTTTCAACTCTTTTACCCGACTACGGTCGAAACTGTCACTAGAGTTTTGATATGTTTCTTTATGAACACGTAGATGCCAAACGGCTGAAATTATTTAGATAAATGAGGTGTTAAATTAAGGGTATTTATGACGTCAATGTGATAACTCGCTTTATGACGTCACGAATAAACCAAATGGCGGACGTGAACTATCGTGAGAGTCAAAGATAAAAACACTAATAATAAAAAAATAACAAATATTTTAAAACTAATAACTATTTTAAAAACAGAAAACCCGACTGCTTAAAAATTTTAAACAAGTAGGTACTATCAAATCCATCAGTTGAATTTTAAAACTCAGCACACGGACGCCACGTTTAATTTCTTGCTGGTAAGTTAATTTGGTCCCACGTGGCTTAAAATTCAACGAATGCATTAACGAGTTATGTAACGAAATAACCGAAATAAATCTATGACCTCGGAAAGATAAAACACTTTTTTTCTGGAAATTTTGTTTTATTTTTCTACGTAATCTCCTTTCAATTTTAAACACTTAGTCCAGCCATGTTCCAACTTCTTCATTCTATAAAAAAAACTGTTTGTCAAAGTGTGAAAAATGGGCCTCAGTTTTATCTCATTTGACAAAAATCTTTGGCCACACAAGCCATATATTCATGTCTGGAGAGAGAGAAAAGTTACAGGGGCTAAATCTGGCAAATATAGAGGGTGTGGCAAATCATATCGTAATTCGACAAGGTTTAATGTTGCGATTGTAGACCTGTGGGCCGAAGCATTAACCTGATGAAATTGTTTTTTTCCTTTGCTAGATGCGGTCCTTTTTTCTCCGACTCTTTATTTAATCTGTCTAATAATAACAAAAATCGATGTAGATGACCTCCCGAAGTCCGATGTAGATGTCCCTTTGACTGTCCCAAAAGACTGTATGGCCGTGACTGTAGTAGCCATCACTTTACCGGACGAACAAACCGTTTTTGCTTTCTTTGGGGTACGTTCCCGGTAGAAGTCTGCTATTTTGACTGCTGCTATGTCCTGTACAATGATGGATTCACGTTTCGTCAACGGTTACGTACTGACGTAAAAATTAATTCAGATTGCTGTTATACATGGTTAAAAACACAGCACAGGGTTTCCTAGTTTGGGGACCAAGGCAAGTAATTGTGTTGTGTGGAAGTTGTTATTGTTTTGTTATTATTATTAAGTAATCCTAAGAAGTTGTTACGCGATTTAGTTTTTGGTTGACTGTTAGTAAACACGGCACCCATCTTGCAGAAAGCTTTTTCATGCCCAGAATATCGTACAAAGAATTAAAACCTCGTTAAATCAAGATGTGCACAGCTATCATGCGTACCTCCGCTTGAAGGTCTGCCAAAACCACATCGTGGATTTTATTTACCACACTCCAGTGGTAACCTCTATCGACCCTCTAGGGTGCTTGAATTCATTGGTGGTAGTAACGAAGAAAATCAACACCACAGCGAAAATCTGTAAACCACTTATTTACCATTCCATGAGATGGGGCCCAGTCCCAGTAATATTTTTTCAATTTGTATTTGGTCTGTTAACATAATAACATTCGAAACTGTTTTCTCCGTCAAAGAATACTTCAAATTCACCTAACTTTTTGGTTCTAAAAAGTTTATTTTCGCGTTTACATTGAAATTAAAACATCAGTAGCTTCGTAAGGAGTTCTTAATAAATTACAAAGAAAAAGTTTTTACTCAGCATTAACGTGAACGAGTAATTAAATAGCCAAATTCATTGTCGGGTTTTTCATTTGTAAAATGAGGTATGTTCATCATTTTCTTTTATTGTTTTATTACACTATTTGATACTACCATTTAAGACGCTTAGTAGGTATTGTAACGATTCAAGCGTCGAGTGTGCAAGCGTCAAGCATCAGACTGAAACCGTGGTTCTCTCCCATTGCTAGTCTTGATGGTCTTTGAATTGTTCTGGCACACTGACCGAATTAGTAACGGAGCGTCATGCGTTCGCCGGGATTATATAATTTCCCCGACACTGTAGGATAGATGAATGACGTTAGGTTACCGAAGTGTATTAGCTAGGGTAAATATTAATTGTAATTAAAATTTCATGATAACGGGGGGGAAATGTAACGATTCCTCTCTAAAGCAGCTGGCTGGCATAGCCGGATAGTCATATTTTGAATATTTTGAATGACATCTTTACGTTTTGTTTTAGATATCAGTCGATCCCTAACTAAGCTAGGCAATGGATGAAAAAGATTAGAACATTAAGTAATATTTGCCCTTTAATCCGGGTTTTAATAAATAGAGTATTACAGTACGCATAATTTTCTTTTATACCGACGATATATTTACGAAATATATTTACAAAACCCTTCATACCATGAAGCTTTATTCTTATAAATGCCCCAAGCACTTTAGCTAACCATATAATCTAATCTTTATTATTATATCACAGTAAGTGCACATGTACCATTCCGAAATAGGCGAAACATTCTTTCGATATTCTTTATTTATCTACTGAACAAATTGAATATAACGTCGTATCTTACGTATTCCGTAATTTCTAAGTATCCAACAGAATTTTGGAAACTCTCCATAATTGAGGTCCTCGTGTTTTTGTGACAATTTGTATAAATAATATATTCTTTCTTTCTTAAAACTAAGATGAATAAATAATACATCCTTTTTTTTTAAGTTAGAAGTCGACAGCAATAATCGCGTGACCCGAAAATGTTATTTCAATTTATCTACATAGCGAAGGTTACGGGCAGGAGACGGGCAGCAGCGTCTTTCTGAGATTCCAACCCGCCTGCCAAGCGTGGCGATTATGGCAAAACCCCTCATGGTTATGAAAACCACGAAGGAGACCTAAGCCCTGCAGTGGGCGTCAAATAGCTGTTGATGATGATGAGGTCCGACTCGCACTTAACCTGGCAAAATGGACCCAAGCGGATTGGAGAACGGAACTGGTGGCCCCATTAGCGATATAATAACATACCTAAAATATTAGAAATGTAAAAAGTCTGTGATGTCGGTCACTCAATCACACGTAAATTGTACACATTCAATTTAAACTAGGCACAACAACAGGCCGTATCCTGGATTAATATAGCAGCAGGTACTTTTGAAGCTGGTTATGCATTGGAATAGGATACGTAAATTCAAATCCTACCTAAGTGGAAGTTTCAGACATCACTACTACGTAAGGGCGGTTGAAACGCCCTTCGATTGCTTAGCCTGCGGTCATGTCAAACAGAGCTTGAGTTTCCCACAAACTTTTATTTAAAGAGTTTTTTTGCATTTTTCAATACAATTTACATCATTTCAAGAAATTCGCGCTGTACGGGTTCTACAAATATCGCAGCCTCCGTTCGGGAAACTAAAACACATGTTCGCGTCCAAAATACCTCAGTGTCAAAGACAAAGGTGTTAACCAATGTGTGTTGCTAGTGATGACTTATTGTGTGAGACCTGGTCGCTGACTATGGGCCTCATAAGAAGGCGCGAGGTCGCCCAATGAGCAATGGAAGACAACGGAGTTTTACTGCGTGATCGAATCAGGAATGAGGAGATCCGCGGAAGAACCCGAGTTACTGATGTAGCTCGAAGAATTGCACAGTGGGCGGGGCACGTAGCTTGGAGAACTGATGGCCGTTGGGGCGAAAAAGTTCTGACCTGGCGACCGCGGACCGGACGACGCAGCGTGGGCAGCTCCCCCCCTCCACCAGATGGTTTGACGAAATCATACATAAGGAGCGACATAAAGAGCGCCACTATAAAATGAAAGACATAACAGAAATACGAATAAAAGCGTGTGGGGCTGTGCCGTTAAACAACGGCCATTTTTAGCTCAAACTGCGCAATGACTTACTTGCGCGGCATTGGCACCATCTCATCACGAGTTATGAGGATCTGAGTAATGGCTACTTTGCTATACTCAACGATATATAAATAAATTGCACACGACACGTAGTTACAGAGTTATAGCCCTCGCCGAGGCGACATGTTTTCGTTGTATGCTGTTTTAGCAAATGACCCCCTACAGAACTGAAGACGTTTCACGTCAAAAAAAATCAAACGTTTAGATCTGTAAATGACGCAGTCTAATTGATTTGATTCAGAAATTGCATATTTTCTAGGTCTATAATAATATGATACATATCATATGGCTTGCAACAGCAATCACTTTCTACCTTTATAGTCTATCACTACACTGAAATATAAATTGGTCCTGCCTCCATTTCTGTCTACAAACGAACGTACTGTTAATATATGCGCTTCAAAGCCTTTGGATTAAAGTCCAAAATCGCGTGGAGTGCTCGGTTGTTTATGCACTCTGGTATGTGTAGGCGGTCGCAATGTTTCATTTCTCTGCACTGACGAATTTGGGGATGCAACAGATACAGCTCTTTTTTCAAAACGAGAATAGCGAACGGAAGTGTTAATACTCTTTGTCAACTCCACTAACTGAGGTTACGGACAGCTCCGAATTTCTGCATTTAACAAAGAGAAAACCTCTCTCTAACGAAGTCCAAATTTGGGTTAGAGCGACACTATGAAGCGATAGTCGACATTTTCATTCCTTTGTGCGTATTCACAAATATTACATTTCCCATCGATACTTGTAGTAACAAAGGGTACACATTCCTATCGCCTCTATTTAACCCCTTATTTGATTTTGACGAACGTGACTCACGAAGGGTGTACAATTTTTTTCTCACCTTTCACCCTTAGCTGGCGTAGGCTTGGCGAGTGTGTAGGACAGTTGTAATTTCCGCAGTAAAGAACGCACAGAAGGATTCCAAAGGTTTATTAATCGAAAACTAGTTAAGATTTCAGTACGAGGAAGTCTACCAGAAAACAAGAAACCAGACTGTTAAAAAGACAGAGTAAAACAAGGCCTTCATCATGAGTTTGAGGAATTTTTGACCTCATCAGGCGGGGCCTCTCATTCGATTTCTCTCACAATATTTCTCTTCACATTTTGCGAGTGGTATTATGATTGAACAAAGTCACAAATGTATATTACTATGTTACAATATCTAAGTCATAGGTAGGCACATGCCGAAATTCGAACCCACGAACACTCGCATGTGTGATAAGGATTCTACAAATACGCTAACACCGCTTTTTTCCATTATTTCTCCAAAATGATCTTCATTTTTAAATACTCGTAGACACCTGGTTTAAATCGTAACGTTCGTTAAGTCACAGTTTCCGGGTTATTATGAATAAAATACTTTGATTTCATTATTAATTATTCAAATGGACCCCTAAATGGTTAAGAGCCACTGCCCGAGGCGGACAAGATGATGTATCAAATAGTAAAATAACTGGCATCGTGAGTAGAGGGCGTATGCAAAATCAAAACTCAACGGAACTCAATATCGCACACGTCGTAATATCAGCTCATTTACTGCAATGTGAGCCCCGCCACTTCGCCACAGTAATCACGCTCGACTTACCAGTCGTATAAATACTATGTAGCGCTGACGGATTCCTGTGACTGATCAACTACGTCGTACATATATATCACACCTTGTGTGGTGTAATGAAATTAAACTGACACGCTGAAATTTTAGCCACGTACGTCAAATGACGTGACTAACTCACCGTTAACCACTTTGAATTAGCACTTCGGTAAATGAATTTCGAAATACACGGCCGTATTCCGCGACCTTCATACTGGTCTTGGAATCATGAATATTCTTTGAAGTTTCGGTAGGAGATTCGGGACTCCTGTTTAATACTTTATAACACACAATTTTTTAATTAGTCACGTAAGGCTGCCATTACTTCTAGCATCCCTTTAACTAATCTAAATCCCTCTAAAACGGGGTAAAGTTTTTACTAGAAAGTACAATCTGCTACATTTAGCTAAAACCTAGTTATTGAAAACAAAAATTGGCCACTAATAGGTATTATGAACCGCTAAGGAAATGTGAAAATTGTGTGAAAGTTAAAACATATTTAAATTGGTTTTTAATATTTAAAATACATATCCGTAATTTTATTTTCTGGTGCCGTCTCCGAAGAAATTTATGATAATGTAAGAATTTATATTTTGACGAAATATGTAGAACACTCTTGTTTGTGAGCATTTATGAAGATCGAATCTAACGAATCTCGAATATTTTTTTTTCCGAATAACGCCCTTGTATTGAAACTGTTAGTCATCGATCATTGGTAATAAATTGAGCCAAATTTACGCCGGGACGTTATTTTTCCACTTTAGGGAGGCTATGGGGAGAGCTTAAGGAAAATGCTGGGTCCAAAAAGCCACCAAGTGATGATGGAAAGGTTAAAATTTATTCAATTTGTTACCTGCATTGAGGTAGTTGGAAGCAAAGGACGGAAGGAGACAGACAGATCGATCTCCGATATGTTAGGTTAGTTACGCTTTTGTTACGTAAGTTACTTAGAAATTGTCTTATGTCTGCCTACCCCTCCGGGATACGGGCGTGAGTTTATGTTATGTTTTTTAATTATCTTTGTGAAACAATTCGATAATCAAATGGATTTGAAATTATAGGTCAACGTGATAATTAGTGGCCTCGTTCGACTTATTCTATTTCATTCTCTGTATTCTATTCCAAAAGCGTGTTTTAATTTGTTAATTATTAATAAAACTGTTAAATTAGAGGGTCGTTAACATAAAATAAGATTTTCAAGGGAAATCACGTTAATTTTTTTTATTTATTGTGATTTCTGATTAAAAAATTTAAATTTGCTCTCACTCAGTGTTACATGTTTGATTACGCATAATAAAAAAAATATGTTCAATATTTTCATTTGTTGTATTGAAAAACATCATGACAAATAACTGTTAGAAATATTTATTTACAGATGATCATTTAAATCATCGGTAAACGCAGCGTAGGACGAGCAGCCACAAGATAGACAGATGACCTCATCTAAGTGGCAGGAAGATGCTGGATGCAAGCCGCTTCCAACCGGTCTTTTTGAAAATCCATGGAAGAGGCCTACGTCCAGCAGTGGACTTCTTGTGGCTGAATGATGATCATTTAAATACTGTGGCATCTGTCAGACGCCACCATGGTGCTAATGCAACTTATTCACCACCACGGTACTTAATGGTGCCCACATACTCTCTCTCTCTCTCTCTCTCTCTCTCTGTCGCTCTGTGAGAGAAGGTTGGCCTTACAATGGAGCGCATATAGGCTGCGTTATTATGGAAGTTGTATTGAATATATTGTGCTAATTGCAGCACATGCTGAGTTTGTCACTCTTTATATCGGCTACATACACCATACTTTATTCCAATTTTTTTTATTTTTCTATCATGCGTGGATTGTTTTTACGGCAGTGCAGTACCGCAGACACAGCGCAAGCGGTGTTCTAAGACCTATTTACGCGTGCCAGATCCTGACGGAATCCTGATGTTTGCGATAGCAATTAGTATGGAATTTGACAGTTAGATGATTGGAATTGTTCAGGATTTCGTGCGCGTAATATAGGGGCTGAACATGATCGCGCACAGACTGGACCATCCGGCTTCAGTGTTTCCACATCTGTAGGACCACGGAGGCCATTAAAGTAAATTGTAAAAAAAATTTACTTATTACTAACATACCTATAAGAACCTTTGTTACTAATTTTTCAGGCCACAGATGCTTTAATTAAATGTATTAATAATAATATTAATAATTTCTGTGTATTTTTTTTCCTTCTTTTTGTGTACAATAAATTGTTTTTAAATATCTACTTACGGTGCAGTTGGTAGTCAATAAATAGACAGTAATAAAACGTTTCTGAATTTCAATATTATGGCATAAAAGTTACGTTCTAAACGCAGGAGAACATTCATCTTTTCCGATTAAAATAGACTCGTGATGTAACTTTTCCATCTCTTACATCATTACTCCTACGTAATGGAGGTAACAAGAAATAAAAATTAAGGCCTCGAGCGTAGAGTTTTTTACAAATTACCGGAAATCCCGCCACCTCAATACCCTCGCAGAATGCTCACAAACTTATCGGAGAGAGTCGAAATTTCGACCTAAGCTCAAGCTCGAGAAAACGAAATTTTGCTCACATTCCAACGTCGCTCCGAAAAACCGTTTATCTAAAATAGGACTCCAAATACATACCTTCAAAGTTGAAAATTAATTTGGGCGTACTGAAAGTACATACGTATGTATCTTGTGTGATCGTACTATGTACGTTCTACGAAGTATTTTCTATGAATGTGGGTTTGTTTTCGTAAAGCCACCAATTAGCGCTGTCTTGAGGCTTGAGTACACGAAGAGAGATACTTATTTTCATTATTCGACAAGGTGACTTACACGAAATCATTGAATAAATAAGTAAATAAATGAATAAATAGTTGATTAATGGGTTTGTCAGTCATACAATTTATCTATGGATAGCTCTGCAAATATCATGGTGCAAGACGTTTTTGGACCTATGCAATGGATAGAGCTTACCCATGGACAAACAGATAAATAGTACTGTCAGTTGTGGCGCAAGCCAGCCAAAGGTTTAAGTGAGTATTCTTGATAAGAATAGATAGATATAATATTCTTTATTATATGTACATCAGGAATTACATATGAGAATTTAACAATAATATACTACAGTGCAATTGGCAGCCTTATTACTAAAAGTAATTTCTTCCAGACAACCATTGACGGAAAAAAAATTAGAAGCTAAATGACGGATAGTCGGTGCAACTAAACAATACTAAGCAAGAAGAATACGCCAAGTTACTTAAACATAAACATACAGGCACATACATTGCTTCTGGCCCCACACTAGGATACCCTGTCGTGGGAACCAGAAACAACGACATCACAAAAATGTAAGCATCCAAGACCTGGGGTTTTTTTTTTGTCCCCAGCCAGGATTCGAACCCGGGACCTCTCGCATGGTATGCAGATACTTTAATTGAAAAAGACAATTGCTCCGACGCGTAACAACAGATGCCCAATGTAAACTAGGCACACAGAGTGCGCCAGGCCAACTTTTCGGGAGGCCCGCAACAAATACCATATTTAATAAATATTTATACGAACCAATTTAGCCTTTTGCGATGCCCTGCTTCTTTGAAATCAGTTACATGACTAAGAACCATCGTCCATGACGACTTTAATACGCGCTTTTGATCGCATTTTGTGACATTTTTTGGAAGCGATGAAAACGCGCTGCATTGTAGCATATATTGGAAGCGATGCAAAATCAAAGTAATGTTCAATGGAATTTGTATGAAATTTTCATTTTATAAGTTGGTCGCCTCTTACTGGTTTTTTTCCCATGATTTTTTTCACGTTTCTACAATTAACCTTTCAGCCGGGAAAGAAGGGAACGCCCAACTCGAACAAAAATTTGCGATTCAAAGCTTAATATTTTCCAAACGGCTCCCTAAATCGAAAAGTGGTTTCATTACACTCATCATATTTTAAACGACCAATCCAATGATACCCCACACTATGGTGTAAGTGAAAAAAAAAATTGCATCCCTAATTTAGGCGTAGGGTAGGTACCCTAAATTTCTTTTTTTTTTATTTTCTTCCACCGTTTTAATATGTATATCTTTGCCCAATTTCAGCTTTCTAGTACTTGTCGTCTATGTGCTAAGCCGTGGACAGACAGACGGACGGAAACTATAAGGGTTGCGTGTGGATTACGGAACCCTAAAAATACGGTCCAAAAACCAATTTTTGCCACTGACTCATTCATTATCAAAAGTGAGGTATATCTTCGAAATTTTGAACATGTATAGTGTTTAATAAGTAGACAACGAGGAAAATAGAAAGTAATTAAAAATATGCTATTTATTCATGTACACAATATTTTACAGTAGCTATTTACAAAAACACATCTAATCTCTAGGCATGGATCTTGGCAGAGTTCCTACGTAGGTAATGTCGTATTTTCTTTATGAGTAGTTGGCCCGTTTTTTTACATTTATGTTTTGGTGAGATATTTACTACTCAACTTAAGAACCAACCAAACTCGGTGGAGCGATGATCTCCGCAGGGTGTAGCGACCCAGCAAGAGCTGGATGAGAGTAGCCGAGGACCGTGCTCAGTGGCATGTCCACTGCTGGACATAGGAGAGGCCTGCAGTGGACCAGCGTATGCTGATAATGATGATGATGATGAACTTAAGAAAAAATTGAAAGACTACTACACCATTTAATCTTGTTAAATACACATGAACTGTCATAAAGTAGCTTTTAACTAACCCAGTCGCAAATTTCCATCTACATCAAATCGGCATACCGTACCTATGTACCCTCCAAAGTTAGGTAATTATTGTGTTTTTGACATTATGTGAGTATTACTCTTGCAAGTGCTTGTCTTGTCTCCTTCTATGGAAGCATACAGGATCTCATCCTTTTATGTATATAGCGGATAGACAAGTGGACAGAAACATAAATACCAAGAAAATACTCGGGAAATAAGTAATATTTTTAGCATTAGTTTGATGGTCTTAACCTTAAAAAGTGGTAGAAGTTAAAAAAAATACACACAATGCTTTGTAATGCCATTGTACTTACTAATTATCTCAGTGTCTAACGAAATTGTAACAATTGCCCTACTAGTTGTATTTTTTATATGATTTTCCTACCTACTTCATTCAACATAAAACACATACACACACACACACACATACGTACACATAGCATTAGTGTATTACCTATTATTAGTAAAGTTTCACGGGTTGCGCTATAAATCAGCGCTGATTTAGGGTAGATCTATCAAACAGTATTATGCTGAGCGTATGTCTGATTGTCATGCATTTCTACCGATAGAACCTTGTGCAAACCACATTAGTTTAAGTTTGTTAGTCACTTGACCTGTCCACTAGCTATAATATAATCACTGTAAACCTTGCGTCGCAATAAATTATTATTCTTCCTTTCTTTCAAATTTATATTGTTTCACTGGTTCTTTGAGTTTATCTTAGAATTATATTTAGACTGCCTCATTGTTCCAGCGGTATCACGTCTGGTTACCATGGGGGAGGTCGTGGTCGTCGCCGTCGTACATTTGTACACACGGCCTCAGTCTGAGTGTATTTCCATTTTTGTCCTTGCCTGGTTATCATAGCACGTGTATCTTAGTTTGGGACCAGGATAAGTGTTGTGTGGAAGTTATAATATTTTTTTTTTTTAGAAATATCAGGCTTTACATAATTTTATTAAAACCTTGCTTTACGCGCTCCGCCAATATCACGGCCTCCAGTAAATTATTGTTTTAGACAGAAGAACGTCCAATTTATTTAACACATAATGGTAATGCATTGTCAAACAGCGCCACTACAAAGCAGAAAACCCATAAAAATGACTATTTTTTTAATAAGTTAGACTAAATCCAACTGACATATTTTAAGAATTGCGCATGTTAGAAAACCCTACACATGTTAGAAAAAATCCTCTGACGAGAAAAAAAAACTACAGGGTGCTTTTGAAATTGTTAGCTATATTTTGAGAGAATGTTCTTTTCATTGTGAAAAACCTTACTATTAATGATTTACCGGTAATGGCATATTTGTAAATATTCGTGATTTCCGAGCTTTTGCTCGAAACTGTGAATCCCAATTCAAAGTGGTTCCATGACGCTGAGAAATGTTTTTTAATATTTTAAATGCATAAGGCCGACTTGCATCACTTCTTAAATGTCACTTAAGTCGCCATTTAAATCGACTTTTGTGTGAAGAACTTCAGGTAAATGCTGTTTAAGCCTCATTTAAGAAAGTGGTGCAAGTCGGCCTAAGAGTATGTCCTCCGATATGCGTAAACAATTAAAAGAACTATTGAGTTGGCCGGCGCCGACCGTAAGACACCCGACCCATAGTTTGTTTGCGATTTTTATAATTTTTCATCCTGATATTGTTTGTCTATGCTTAAGTGAAGTAATTTTGGGTACCAAATTTTTTTTTGACTCTCCTTTTTTTTAAACTAGCACCATTGTTCCCAAATCGTAGTTAGAATCCCCTTAGAATTTGTCAAACGAATTCAAAGTCACCCTGTATTTGCTGTATCCCTGTTTCAGCCAGAGGCATGCAATCATAAATGCCACTCTAATGCACAGTTGTCCGAGCTTGGCACGTATCTAACTCAATCTGAAGGGTGCAAATACAGAATGAAAATTACTCCAAACACTGCGCTGTGTATTGTTTCTCCCCTTCTGTGTGATCTAGGAAGTTAACACAGTGAAATGAAAGTTTATGCAGGGATCTTTTCACAATCAAACGGTAACGTTTTTCTATGTATTTTAATGTGCGTGTATACCTTGGGTGTCTTAAAACTAGTACGCTCCAATATTGTTATTTTAAGATTGTTACCTGTTTTACATGCCTAATAAACAAAATAAATAAATAAATAAATGTATTTACTTGTTTTCCTCTAGTATACTTAAGGGGTATTGAATAGGTTAAGAATAGTACAAAAGAAGTACTTACCCATAGGTAGGTATCTCATAAGATTGGACCGCATTCTTACGTGTGTCTTATAAAAAAGACCGGTGGTGGCACTTCACTTTGTCGCACTTTATGATGTCAATCTGTAATTATGGTGCCTTAAGGCTGCTCATACGTGGAGCATGCTGTCTCGCTCGCACATTTTATCATTTTTAGGGTTCCGTAGTCCGACAAGGAACCCTTATAGTTTCACCATGTCCGTCTGTCTGTCTGTCTGTCTGTCCGTCCGTCCACGGCCTAGCGCAAAGACCGGTGGTACTAGAAAGCTTTAATCTGGTGTGTGTATACATATTAAAACCATAAAATGTTGGAAATTTTTTTTTTTTACTGTACCTGAAAAGTGGGGATGATTTTCTTTTTTTTCGTCTAGAATAATATGTGGATATCATTGGATTGGTCGTTAAAAATTTTTGTGGGTCTAGGAAGACCATTTTTCGATTTAGGATTCCGTTTGCGAAATATTAAGCTGTAAACCGCAAATTTTTGTGCAAGGTGTCTCTCCCCTCTCCTGGCTAAACGGTTGATTGTAGAAACGTGAAAATATTCAAGCACATATAATGAAATTGAGAGGTAAAGAATCACGGCTAAGTAATCCATTGAAAATGACTTAGATGAAGTTGTTAGTTCTGTAAAGCAGAAAATAAAACCTGTTTCTACGGAACCCTACATTTCGAGTGGCCTTACACACACTTGGCCGGTTTTTATATTGTTTTAATATGAGTAAACTTTTGATAAATATGGTCTGAGGACTTGATGGATAATTAAATTGCGGATATCAAGGCATATTTTTCTTATCTTGTACTAAGTTTTTCATTAAGATAATTTGATTCCAAAATACATAACTTTGGAAACAGCTTTTCTTTATTAAAAACTACTTATCGGAAAACAAACATATATTTAAAATGTCCGTAATTTAATTCTGCATCGAACCCTGAGACCACATTTATAAAAGTTTACTCATTTTATTACAATAATAAAAAAGTGTTAAATTGTGCGGGCGAGGCAGCATGCCACACGTAAGAACAGTCTTAAAGTGTTTTTGATAACGCCTGCGGAGCTACGGTGCTACGGTGCTACAAATGTCTACGTTGGTGCTACGAAACTGCTACGGAAAAGCGTAGAAGCCAAAAATTCTACCAAATGTGCCGTCCATCGACTGGTTTTACATTGCAAAACGATGAAATCGATTATTCCGAGTATCATCAGTCTAGAGATAGAACTGACAAAATGCAGATTCACCCGAAATTCGTATGAATAAAAATCTTCCTATGTTGTTTTTCTATGAATATACGTCTAGATTTACGTCAACCACAGTCTCATGCATATAGTTTATTAACAAAACGAACGAGGCTCGCTGATTGGTCGTTAATTGAGTGATCGGCCGAAAAATGGTGATTCTGCCTCTTTTAAATGCAAAAAGGCATTACATCTTATTTACACGAGGCATAATGCTCGACGACCTCAGTCGAGTTTCCCAACGTGTGGGCCTTAAAATGAACATGGACAAAACGAAGGTCATGTCGAACGCTCGTGTTGTGCCCACCCCAATAACATTGGGGAACACGACTCTCGAAGTTGTAGACGAATACGTCTACTTAGGACAAACAATCCAACTAGGCCGGTCCAACTTCGTGAAAGAGGTCAATCGTCGAATCCAACTCGGCTGGGCAGCTTTCGGGAAACTTAGAAAAGTCTTTTCGTCTAATATACCTCAATCGCTCAAGACAAAATTATACAACCAGTGTGTGTTACCAGTGATGACTTATGGCACTGAAACGTGGTCTCTCACTATGGGCCTCATAAGAAGGCTCAAGGTCACGCAACGAGCTATGGAAAGGGCTATGCTCGGAATTTCTCTACGAGATCGAATCAGAAATGATGAGATCCGTAGACGAACGAAAGTCGTCGACATAGCCCAGCGGATTAGTAAGTTGAAGTGGCAGTGGGCGGGGCACATAGCACGCAGAACTGATGGCCGATGGGGCCGAAAAGTTCTCGAATGGAGACCACATATCGGCAAGCGCAGCGTGGGACGACCAGCCACAAGATGGACAGATGACGTCATTCAAGTGGCAGGAAGACGCTGGATGCAGGCCGCTTCCAACCGGTCTTTTTGGAAATCCATGGAGGAGGCCTATGTCCAGCAGTGGACTTCTTGTGGCTGAATGATGATGATGATGATGACACGAGGCCAACAGAATTTACGGTAACTGTTAAGCGGGCTATATAATCCTGTAGCGGTCAATGAGCAGATTGTTTTACCAATGCAACCTAGTTAGTCTACTCCGGCACACGAACGCTATCTTGTTGAGATAAAAAGGGTATGTAACAAACAAATTTTAAAGGAAGTTTTCAATTGACCGCACTCATAACATGTCTATATCCCGGAGGGGTAGGTAGAACCAGGGTTTGACACTTTCTACGATCCTGATATATCTCTTGCGCTTTATCAACATTCAGTAGACGCTGCATACACACACTCCGGCAATTCAATTCAATTAACTCTTTGCCAATAAAAGTAACACTCGACACCCTTTACTACTCCGATTTCTATACAGTGTCTATACACTGTCGGCTCTACTAAGACTCTTTCTTCTATTTACCAGCGTAGAAGTATAACAGTTTAGAAAAAACCGGCCAAATGCGAGTCGGAGTCGCGTACCGAGGGTTCCGTAGAAATTTGTAGGTAGGTACTTACATATTATAAAAACTTCAGGAATCGAATGTCGCAGTCTTTGCCGAGCTTTTTCCGAAACTTTAGACAATTTTTTTTACAAATCAATAGTTTTCAGATGATTTTTCCCTGTATTTGTAGTATAAGACGATATTACTTGCCAAATTTCCTAGTTCTAGGTCAACGGAAAGTACCCTATAAATTTTGATTCCCTTGAGTGTCGAAATATACGTTTTTTTGCGGCATGAATGACCGTGTCTTCTTTTTTCGTTAACTTAGAAGTTTGATTTTTTTTAAACCTACAGGGTACTTGGTTATATGGTTTTAATTTCAACTTGATACCTCCATGCGTTCCCGAGATAAAAGGTCTTGATAGACAGAATGACGGACGGACAACAAAGTAAAGGTACTTTTGAGGTACGGAACCCGTAGAACCCGTTAATGGTCGGCCATAGTAAATACAATACAACATAATTGTTTAGACCGGCGTCCATGCAGAGGTTTGTCACAATCGTGGTAAGTAGCAAAACCCCTTCGGAAAACAAGCTTGTATGTATTTAAGTTTTTAGGTCTAATGCACGTCTAATAATAATAAAGTCGAGTTTTCACGATCTTAGTGTATTCGGACCGAGTGAGATAAAAATCGCTACCCGAATGCTAATCGTATCATGTTAGTACACTCTGATGAGAAAAGACAATTTAACTAATCAAGAAAACTGCTTTCCCTTGTTTGGTTGAGCAGTGGCGAGAGGCAAGGCCTTAGACACCTAACCTTCTCACGCACCCCATAATACCTAACCATTCGTCAATTCGACGACCATTTTTTGAAGTGTTAAGTCTTAAATAAAACTTTTTTGTTTCTAGCACTGTTATTGGATTTTATATTTTTTAATAAAAGAATTTGTTGTTATTTATCACACACACTTATTTATTTTCCCTTCCGTTTAAAATGGCACGCGTTTCTATCGATCAAAACAAACATTCGTACGAAAAATTTAATTAAAACTGAAATTAAAAAAGTTGTTTTTCATTTTAAGGCTATACTTAAGCTGCAGACATCAGAAAAATACTTTTTTACGCCCATTCAGTACAAAAATCAATTTTATGTTCACCACAAATTGCGATGTTGTACGTATTTATGTAAAATTTGGAAAAAAAAGTACTTGGCTGTCAACTCGGTGCTCAAGAGATTCAAGATTATTCTTACACGCACCAAAAAGATACAACAATTCTTGTGTCACGTATTCGTCGAAATGACGAAGGTTAGGTGTCTACGGTTAAATAATTCACTCGATCCGAGTGAACTATTATGGTGTACGGTTTACCGCTGTACACGATAAGAGTAGCTTCCGAGTAATTAAAATAGCTCACTCAGTCCGAGAGCACTAAGATTGTGAAAATCCAGCATAACGAAGCACTGACTCACTCACCTGTCGCTTGATGTGCTCGAGCAGCCATGAGAGGCGCGGCAAGGCCCCGCCATCTGGGCGTCATGGTGGCACAGGCTACGGCCGTCTGCTAGCGCTGTAGCCGGCACCACGGACCTGATGGTACTAATACATGGACTCACGTACTGACTCACTTACCTGTCGCTTGTGTGATTGAGCAGCGGCGAGAGGCGCGGCAAGGCCCCGCCGTCAACTGGGCGGCATGGCGGCCCCGGCCGCGGCCGGCTGCTAGCCCTGTAGCCGGCACCACGGACCTGATGCTACCAATACATGGACTCACGTACTGACTCACTTACCTGTCGCTTGTGTGATCGAGCAGCGGCGAGAGGCGCGGCAAGGCCCCGCCGTCAACTGGGCGGCATGGCGGCCCCGGCCGCGGCCGGCTGCTAGCGCTGTAGCCGGCACCACGGACCTGATGCCACTATTACACCGACTCACTCACTGAATCACTCACTGACACGGCATTGCGACAACTGAACCGAATCTCACATACCAATGATTCACTTGCACTACACCGTAGACACCTGCAACAAAAGTAACTGTAAAAATTTTAATTTTTTTTCTGCTTTTATACTTTTGGGAGATTCATCATCAACATTCGGACCTTCTGGGACATATCCATATCTATATAGACATTGTCCATACTAATTTGTTCATACTATATTCAACATTCGACAAAGTTTTGCAAAGAAATAGATTATACGTTTAGGCAAATTTTCATCTGGATGCCATTCGAACGAAGTCACGTACCTTTGTACACTATAATAGATCAATTATTATCACCCATAAACACTAAGCCCACCTTTTGCAAATGTTTTCATTGCGCAATACAGAATTTTTAATCAGTTAATTACTACGTATCTGTGAAACTAGAAAGATTTAATGAATATACCTAGTGTATTGCATGAGGGAAAACCTAATGAAAAAGGAAAAACCATAGGGTTAGCATATTTGCCTCGAGTTGTAATATTCGTTTAATAATATTCTTTCGCGTATGTTGCATGCGCATTTGAATAAATCCCATTTTGATACCGAACGAGATGAAATGTGTGCTCAACTCAACAAACATTATTTTTCATTTTAATTTTGTATTTAAAAAAGGCTCGTTTTTGTAATGAGACTTTCTACGAGTAGGTGGTGGGGCTATAGCGTGGCATTTCGTATAGAGTATTTAATAGAGCTAATATGGAAATTCAGGATACTTCGATCGCTTCATCAATTTCGCTTTTGAAACTCAAAAAGTAGGTAGGTATTTGACGTATCGCATGATTGATGTAAAATTTTGCCAACATATCAGTAAACAAGTACGCAATAGCAACAAAAAATATAGGTTAGCAGCAATTTTTTTGCATTAAGTAACCGCTATTACGAATACGGTATTTGACACGATCAACAATAAATTCATTCATAATATGAATTTTATGAATTTACCATATTTTATAATATGGTTTTAATCGAGCATATTATGCTCGATTAAAACCAAAATTACAAAATATCTCGGAAAATGTATGTCTTTTAGTCAATTACTAGTTATTACAATTATTAAATAGATTAAACATAAAAAGAGTGCTCTGAAATGTGACGTCATAAGCCAATATTTTCATACAACATTCCGTTTTAAAAGTAACTCATTTGATATTTTGTCAAATATTATGCTAAACTAGCCGTGCCGGCGAACTTCGTACCGCCACAGAATCCATTTATACGTTTCTGACACAACGCCATCTATTTTTAATACACGACGTTCGCTTGCACAACGCCATCTATTCGATTAGATTTACATTAATACTCTTGATTGCACACCATACATTATAAAGACATTTTAAACACACATACATTTTAAACTAAAAATAAATATTATCCCAGGGAAACGCATTACCGAGATATCAACTTTGCTATGTCTCTATTCAGGTTTTTGTCTATCTGTACGCCAAGTTTCATATAAATCCGTTGCGCTGTTATTACGTGATTGAGTAACAAACATCCATACATCCAAACATCTTCACAAACTTTCACGTTTATAATATTAAGTAGGATATAACCGATGTTTTTAAAACAATGAAATTCCTTCAATCATTTGTTCTTTCATTCATTCATTACTAATCCATAGATTTATTTCAAAAAAATACTCTCGTCTCTATATGGGAAAATTCGTATTCTCTCCGGGAAAAACCATGTCGAGAAAATCTTAGTTATATTTTCGCGGAGTTATTTTCTTGGTTTGTCACAGCCACGTCACAGCGCTTTCAAAAACCTAATGTTCCTATTATCGATATTGTTAGAACAAGGTACCCGTTTACCTGTGGCATATAGGGTAAGCTCTGGTTGCAGGTTCCTCGGTTTCTGGTCCCTAAATACAAAAACGGAATAGGGTGCAAATTCTCGTCAACATAAAACCTATCACATTTATAACGTTAGCGAAATGGGATTTGTGGTTTTTAATTCGGTCTGCTAATTATTTTACGTCTTTGTGCCGTAATATTTTAATAACTCATAAAAATATGTTCTCTATAGTCACCACTTTAGTAACAAAATTTCTAAGAAAATATTTTGACATTTTTAAAAACCTATTTAGAGGCTAAATATTCCACCCATGCCGGGACTCGAACCCGCAACCTCTGGCTAACCGTGCCAGCGCTCTCCCAACTGAGATTATGGGTAAGTGCAAGCATCGGCGAAATTTCGAGCCTCTTTAGAAACTTCTCTGTATTACGTACAGGCAACGACATCTGGCCGAAGCAATTTACATCACTTGCAGCCCCGAGTAACCCACTTTGCAGTTAGGTTTTTACATCGGAATGATATCGCTGTATAGTTGGGAGAGCGCTGGTACGGTTAGCCAGAGGTTGCGGGTTCAAGTCCCGGCATGGAATTTTTAGCCTCTAGGTAAATAGGTTTTTAAAATTGTCCTCAGCACGGGTTAGTGCAACAAAAAGAATATAATGTTCGGTTATATCTTCTGCTAGGCACAATATTGCGCGTTGTTATCACAATTGCGTAGATTTATCGTTAAGTCCTAAAGGCCTAACAAAATATTTGATTTCTCTATCTAGGTTTAAGGAACACGAGCTAGGATTCTTTCATCATCATCATTCAGCCACAAGAAGTCCACTGCTGGACATAGGCCTCCTCCATGGATTTCCAAAAAGACCGGTTGGAAGCGGCCTGCATCCAAAGTGTTCGCAAAAGACTTGTCTATTGGGCAAAGCCAGCTGACGAAGCTGAAGAGAGAGGACGGCAGTATAGCGTCGACCAAATCAGAGGTGCTGAGGGAGATTGAGAGTTTCTACGGACAGCTATACACCTCAGTCGCAAAACCTGTTAGCAGTTTGAACAAAGATCCGAGAGCCAAACTGACCCGACATTATACCGAAGACATCCCGGACATCAGCCTGTACGAGATTAGGATGGCCCTGAAACAGCTCAAGAATAACAAGGCACCAGGAGAGGACGGAATCACATCAGAGCTCCTGAAAGCGGGTGGAATACCAGTACTTAAAGTCCTTCAGAAGCTCTTCAATGCCGTCGTGCTCGAAGGAAAAACGCCAGAAGCATGGAGCAGAAGCGTGGTGACGCTGTTCTTCAAGAAAGGGGATAACTCTCTATTGAAGAACTACCGACCCATCTCGCTTCTGAGCCATGTTTATAAGCTGTTTTCGAGGGTCCTCACGAATCGTCTCGAACGCAGGTTTGATGACTTCCGGCCTCCCGAACAAGCCGGTTTCCGAAAGGGCTTTAGTACCATAGACCACATCCACACGCTGCGGCAAATTATACAGAAGACTGAGGAGTATAATTTGCCATTCTGCTTAGCGTTTGTGGACTATGAGAAAGCCTTCGATTCGATCGAGACATGGGCAGTGCTCGAGTCTCTCCAGCGTTGCCGTATTGACTATCAGTATATCGAGGTGCTGAAGTGCTTGTACAACAGCGCCACCATGTCGCTCCGAGTACAGGAGCAGAATTCGGAGGCAATTCCATTGAGAAGAGGCGTGAGACAGGGAGACGTTATCTCTCCGAAACTGTTCACGAACGCACTGGAAGATGCCTTCAAGCTTCTGGAATGGCAGGGACGCGGCATCAATATCAATGGCGAGTACATCACGCACCTTCGATTTGCCGACGATATAGTAGTCATGGCAGAAACGATGGAAGACCTCGGCATAATGCTCGACGACCTCAGTCGAGTTTCCCAACGTGTGGACCTTAAAATGAACATGGACAAAACGAAGGTCATGTCGAACGCTCGTGTTGTGCCCACCCCAATAACATTGGGGAACACGACTCTCGAAGTTGTAGACGAATACGTCTACTTAGGACAAACAATCCAACTAGGCCGGTCCAACTTCGTGAAAGAGGTCAATCGTCGAATCCAACTCGGCTGGGCAGCTTTCGGGAAACTTAGAAAAGTCTTTTCGTCTAATATACCTCAATCGCTCAAGACAAAATTATACAACCAGTGTGTGTTACCAGTGATGACTTATGGCACTGAAACGTGGTCTCTCACTATGGGCCTCATAAGAAGGCTCAAGGTCACGCAACGAGCTATGGAAAGGGCTATGCTCGGAATTTCTCTACGAGATCGAATCAGAAATGATGAGATCCGTAGACGAACGAAAGTCGTCGACATAGCCCAGCGGATTAGTAAGTTGAAGTGGCAGTAGGCGGGGCACATAGCACGCAGAACTGATGGCCGATGGGGCCGAAAAGTTCTCGAATGGAGACCACATATCGGCAAGCGCAGCGTGGGACGACCAGCTACGATTCTTTATCAGTATAAAATTATTACAGCTTCAATCCTGCACCATTAATTTAGTACAAAGTAAGCTCTCGATAATAGGCTAATGTTAATCTTAGAGTACATTTTTTGAGAGAAATTGCAAGCTAGGCGGTATCCAGTGAAGCGAATTTATTTTGTTTATGATAGCAAATGACATTAGGCTTAAACCTTACTTTAAAATGTATAAAATCTTGACGTTTTCCTCGGCATACATCTTAGAGTTGGCCCCTTTTTTAAAAAATAATCCTGACTTATCTGAAAGACCAGAGTTAAGAAATAGACGAGATAATGATAAAGTGTGATTTACCACGATCGAATAGAGCACTCATGCATAAAGTGTCCTCTGCATGACACGTTTGGAAAATTGTATTACTGTTTATTTAAAAAAAACTAACGGTATATTTGATTAAAAATGTATTTATGAACGAATTTAAATTAATTTAATTTTTTGGAACATATATTTATTAGAAGAAGAAGAAGAAAGACATTTATTATACCAACAAGATACATCACAGAAACAAAACAAGCACACAAGCAACATAATATGCACAACAACAGAAAGAAAACTTAATACACAACAGACAAAATGAATAAATAAAACAGGACCATAGATGTAGCCTGTGGTGTAATAATTAGTTTAAAATGACATAGACTATAGAATGCGAGGTTTTCTCTTTGACTATTAAGAAAAAAAAGTAGTTCCCAAGAACTCTGTAGACGGCGCTACTAGCCGTTACTAGCCGTGCATTCCCATTTGCGCTTGTGAGCGATCATGGGCAAATCGGAACGCACTACATCGCTCACGGCCACAGAACACAAAGAAGCTCACGGCTCACGTATTTGTTCGTGCGTATTCGCGTCTATGATATGATAGCCGTTCCGAAATGGACGTGAATGGATATTGCGATTACGTGAATGGATCAATTCGGAACGAAATTTGTTTGTGATGTGACAATGACATAAGTAAGGTTCGTTTTATGATCTAAAAATTATATCAAAGTGAAAGGAACGGAACGGAAGCGCGATCTATGCAGCAACTAGGAAGTAAATAAAAAAAAAAGAAAATCCCTCATTGACGTTGCATGCTACCTTAACATTTTTTTTTTAATTTTATGCTGCAAGGCAAAATATGGAGCGCAATATTCTGCTATACATAACATAATGTTTTATATACTTACCCATATTTAACAAATAAATGATTTTGATTTTCAAACCTCAGTAAACATGCCCCTCTATCAAATTCGAAGAAAAGTTGCCAAACACGCATATTACAAATTATTTAGTGTAATACTATACACGCACCCCAAGGGCGTTTGTAATACGCGGAGAAAGAAAGTACATTAATAAAGTATAGGCTAGACTTATAGGTACACAATAAAACTAGGACGAAACTTTTTACGTGTGTCAGTTACACCCGTAAAATGCTTAAAAATGCGTGGATCAAAGTTTTGAAAATAACGGAATCAAAGTGACATTAAGTAGGTATCGTATTTACTTGTTTCTTTAGCATAAGCAGCCTATAATAATATACGTCCCACTGTAGGGCACAGGCCTTCTCTCAGCGAGAGAGTATGGGCTTAATCACCACGCGTGCCCACCGCGGATTGGCATATTTAGGGACGATACTACTTATCTCAACTCCTTGGATAAACTATTCAGAACTTGGTGGAATTAGCCTTGCGGGAAGCATCCAATTTTAACCCTAAAAATATTATAAAGATTCATTGGAATTCGTCTAAAGCCAATATACTTTAAGGCTGATAATTCAAGATTTATTTACCTACTCGTTTCGTTTCTTGCTCGAGTGACACGCAGTGTAACATGGGCTTTCTTTACAGGCCCGAAATAGGTGCGTGCATTGATTGCCTCCAGTGGTTTTACTATCGGAACGTAGCTGGTGCCACTCGAATAGATAAACCCTTATCGCCCATTATGAACACCAGATATTAACAGTTGCGTCAATGTAACACAAGCCGATAAAGCATGATGGCGTACGGAAACCTATACCTAATACGGAAGCTTTATGGCTTGTTTAGCTACTATTTTTTGCTTGCGATGTTTCCTACATGCTTTCTTCGATAATTTTTCAGGCATATCATCAACGCACCCTTGCCCACTGCTGGGCAAAGTCCTTTTCCCCATAGGCCATATCTCTCGGCTCCTTGCCTTCCGCCGTTGCCACGACATCGGCCATGGACATACAAACTGTCCTGCAGGCAGCATACATTTTAAAAATATTATAAATAATTTACTCAGAAAAATGTAGATGGAAGGGCCGGTAAGGGACGTCCCAGGCATCCCAGGAGATACTTCGACCAAATAGGAGATGTATTAGCAAAGGGCAAGATAAAAAGTACCCGAAACCGGCGTGCGTGTATGCAACGACTAATGAATGTTGAGGAAGCGAAAGTGATCTGTCAGGATCGTGGCCAGTGGCAGTCTCTGGTCTCTGCCTACCGCGCTGGGATACAGACGTGAGTTTATGTATGTACGTAGAAAAAAAATCTCATTCTTTTTTATCGTCAAGGGTAATAGTGACCAAGAACTAACCTGTGCTAAAAATGCTCGAAATAAACATGATGTTATTGTATGTTTGTAACTTTATAAGCTATTTCTGCTAATAGTACGAATAGACTGCTTAGAGTGAATGGAAATCTGAATGGAAGTCCGAAGGATAGTGAGATAGACAATAATGCACTGTGGACAATGCTATTGCTAGGCACGAGCCGATGAACTGTTCGTGGTTTAAGTAGGTAGCTGAATCATAAAGCTCGTACGGTACCGTAGTTAATACGGTATTTGACACGATCAACAATACATTATTTCATATGCTCGATTAAAACAAGAATTACAAAATATCTCGGGAAATGTATCTCTTTTAGTCAATTACTAGTTATTATCTACTATTTTTAAATAGATTATTTTAATTACGCAATAGTTTTAACTGTAATGTAATTATTTTTCTTGCAATAATAAATAAATAAATATAAAAAGAGTGTTCTGAAATGTGATGTTATAAGCAAGTATTTTCATACAAAATTCCGTTTCAAAGCTCATTTGATATTTTGTCAACTACCCAATTATAGAATTGGTACAGTAATTATAAAGTTATAATTCACTAGTGCATTTTGTCGCCACGGAGTGATGTTAAAAAACTATTAGACCGAAAGAAAAATAGGTATTATTAAGATAAAGATAAAACATGTTGGCGACAGACCTTTTCTTATTGTTTAATTCCTTTTTTATAGATATTGTCTTTTTTACTACTGTCACTTTTTTAATTTAGTTCGTTTTTCTTTCAGTTGAGTGATGTAGTTTTTGTTTTTACCAATGTGTAATGTCTAATGTGTCAATAAATATGGATTTACAGTTTTAAACTTTTATTATTCAACTTATTTAAAAGAAATGTAGTGGCACCTATTCGGTTCCTAATACATGTGTCAATCAAGATGTATAAGAATACATTTTACGTAATAAATTAAGTAAATACTAACCAAAATTTTGAGTGATATCAGCGTGAAAAAATCGTATTATATGAATATTTAACAGCATTTCTTACATGAAATACAAAAGGTTTAAAGCTCATCGTCCACTACTTATGAATCAATAACATGCAGCAGTGCCTAAAACAATGTTTCCATTGACATAATAAATGTTGTCTCTATATTTAGATAGATTGCTCTACCATCATTAGTGTAATGTATTTTCAATCGCCGAGGGGCAGATATATAGACTAAATTTAACAGTCAAAACTAGTTTTGGCCGTTTAAGACTTGACTGTAACATATTATATAAAGATTTTAATGGGCCAAAGTTCTACTCCGACGGACGTTTTGTCTAAAATACGAAAGGCATAAAAACATCACTATAGATAAAATTAATGTTCAAAAACTGTACACTGATATAATGAGGAAAAGTTTATCCTTAATAAAAATAATATCGGAGTATTTTCTAAATACACCATCGAAAATTGCATCGGAAAAATTAATTACTACTGGTGTGCAATAAAGAGTTACCTATCTATCTATTTGTAGTGCAATACTACATACTAACGGTTGCTAAGCTCCGCACGTATTGACTTGTCTTTCCTGTGGGCTAGGCCGACTAAGCTGTCAGGATGGTATAGGTGCTGGGCTGCTTACTCCATTAAAAAAAAAACAATGTCCCAGGCATTGCCCGCCCATCTAGTGCGAGTGAAGGTGCCACTGGACGCTGCATAAATCATCTCATTGCGTAGATGGAAAGGCCAAAGTTATCTATACCTACCCACAGTTCTCGTCTTCCCTCTGCCAATCCCCTCGCTCGCATATTCTAACAATGATTGCAAAATAATGAGTATACTTTTGACAAATGTTTTGAGTGGCCTGTCCTAAAAAAATGAAATTACGGACATTTTAGACGTATGTTTTTTTTCATATATATTTCATACTTTTTATTTATAGAGATATACGGCGTAGAAAGTGCATAATTTAAGAGTAAATTTTCTTTGTCGAAAAGTAAGTGCACGATATCAAAAGTAAAGGGTATCTCAAAAAGAGTAAAGTATTTAAATTTCGTGTCTTTTTGTTAACTCTGAAATTTGACAGCTGTCACCCATGACTATTAAAAATGGAGAGCTGCACGAAAGAACAACGTGGTATCATTGGGAAATCCCATTACAAAAATTACGAACTTCACGAAATTCGAAACCCTGGTGGCATTCACCAAGATCATGCAATTTAACGCCGAGTGAATTTTTTCTTTGGGGTTATGTGAAAATTCCGGGTTATACGAAAAAACCAGAAACAATTCCTGACCTCAAGGCCAATATCCAACGTGTATCGGTGAGATACAGACACATTTTTGTGGAAAAAGTGATCGAAAATTTCATGGAAAAAGTAATGGCCCGTTATCAGAATCACGGTGCCATTTATTTGATATTTTATTCCATGCTTAATCAGAACATGCAATAAAAACATCACAATTTATTTAAAAAAAACATGCTTTTAGGGTTCCATAGTCAACATCCGTTCCATTCGGTCTGTCCATCTGTCTGTCCGCGGTTTAGCACAGATATGATAAGTACTAGAGAGCTGAAATTTGGCACGGATATACATATTTATTACGCCAATAAAACGGTAGAATACTCGTAAAATCTCGAAAATATATTTTTTAAATACCTCCCCTACACCTAAACTAAGCATGCATTTTTTCTTGCTTTCAACATAATATGGCATATTGTTGAATTTAGGGTTCCGTCTGCAAATTTTAAGCGCATTTTTTGTCAGATTACGGCATCCCAGGATAAACTATTCATTGTTGAAACGTGAAGAAATTCAAGGCACATACAATGAATTTAAAAGCGAAACTATCACTGCTAAGTAGGCTTTACAAGTTAACGAGTAATGGGCGACTAACTTATAAAAGAAAAACTTCGTACAAAATCCATTGAAAATCACTGATGAAGTTGTTAGTCCTTTAAAGCAGATAAAAACCCCTCTTCTTCGGAACCCTACACTGCGTGTGTCCCGACATGCATTTGGCCGGTTTTATTTTTTAATTAAATAGCGCATTGTTATTGTTAAAAGTCCTTGACTTTATTTTCATGTCTGCTTCTGACCACTTCTCTCAAAAGTACACTCGTACATTTACAATCATTGAAGTGTTAGACTATGTGAGCGAGAGATTTCTGAAAAGACGGTATGCACACAAGTCTCAAAATAGAGCAAAGATTGTAAGCAAAGAAATGCTTGAAAATGCGAACAAAATGGGTTGGAAGACGTCAGCCGGAACAGCTGGCAGTGTGCACAGTAGACGACAGACGCTCACATGTAAACGGTAAAGAAGGCTTTAGAGTAAGCTCTTTGAGACCTGCGGGATTCTGTGAACAGGAATATAGACGGAAATACACGTTTCAAGAGTTTTATTTGTATGCTCGACCGTGTTCATAGGTAATTGATTAATTAATTAATTAATTACCTATGTATTATACGTTCAACGAAACATTAATAGTGGCTAGTAATAGAGGTAGATATAGTAGAGTAACCTGTTACGTGTCATCCACGTTCATAAGTCACTGCATGCACGCACGCCTGTTTCAGGTACTTTTATCTTGCGCTTATCCTTCGCTTATACAACATGTCCTTTTTATGACGGCCTGAGGCGCCCCTATACCGGCCTTTTTCCAGCAATATCACCAACATGTCATATAGGTACATATCGACTATTAATTTATTAACGTCCTTCTCGAAACCCCGCTCCGCATGATTTCAAACATTTTCTCAAGCATCAAACATAAAACAACTGCTTGGGAGAGGTTGAAAATCACACTTTTGGCATATTTTTACAGAAATCTAGTATCATATAACATAAAACGAATATTTCTTTCAAAACATCCTTATCAAGATATTGAAGCTTTCTCTTTGAAAATCAATTTGAAATTTAAAACAAATATTTTTTAAATTATACTTTCGCTCCGTACCATAGAACGCTGAAATATCAGTGTCCGATGCTTGCTAAAATTTTAATATTTGACAAAATTTTATGGATAAAGTCAGTTCGTTCTGGTATGCAGTATGCGTCGCTATCAGGTCGGGCGTTGGTGTTTTAATCCTGTATAAGTACATTGCTTATTGGACAAGAATTCGCATTTTCACCACGCTTTATTTATGATACATTTTCACGCCATTGTGACAACGGCTTGGGAACACTGGACGAGACTAGCAAAGGACCGGATGGGTTGGCGTGAAAGAGAAGAGGCCTATGCCCAACAGCGGGCTCTGTTTATGCGCTGATTAGACAGGTATAAATTTTAACAACGAAATAGGTTCGTGTATAAGCGAAAGGTAAGATAAAAAGTGGTAGTTACACGAAACGGGTTTGACAGGATCGTGACAAGTGGCAAACCCTGGTCTCTGCTTACCCCTTCGAGACACAGGTGTAAGACAGTACTTTACACGATTAATTAATACTTTCCAACAGACAAATTAATCTCAAATTGGTAGGCAGAGCAATGAAATAATACCTCTTATTTTTTCTTTGGATTAACGAAAGAGACGCCTCCCTAGAGCAGCGATTCTTAAAAGGTGGTCCGAGGAACAGGGGTCGCGCGGTGTCCGAGAGTTAAATTAAACGTTTGTGGAATAGATATTGTCAGGCATAAAGCCTAATTTTAGTGTTATTATAAGAAAATCGGAAAAAATCTTCTTTACATAAAATAATTACCTACATATTATTTCTTTATTACAATGTTTTGGAAATACTTACAATAATAATTTTTTTGTTACACTTTATTGCACAAAATACAAAATTTTGCACTTAAAAAACATGATTGTCTTAGACTATGAGCAAGTTTTCATTTATAATATTTTTTTTCTTCGAGTCTAGCGTAAATATATTCAAACTACGCGGTAAATAACTTTAGTTATCTAAATAGCCAGCTGCCAGTACGAGTCGGACTCGCGCACGAAGGATTCCGTACCATTATCTTTACAAGATTAGACACAAAGATCGGAAAAAAACGGGAAAAAATCACGTTTGTTGTATGGGAGCCCCCCTTAAATATTTATTTTATTTTAATTTTATTATTTAGTTTTGAAGCGAACATAGAATTAAATATTCTGTGAATATTTCAAGCGTCTACTTGTTGCCGTTATTAATATCGAGCAAAAAACGGAAAAAAATTGCGTTTGTTGTATGGGAGGCCCCCTTAAATATTTAATTTATTGTGTTTTTAGTATTTGATGTTATAGCAGCAACAGAAATACATCTGTGAAAATTTCATCTGCCTGGCTATCACGGTTCATGAGATACAGCCTGGTGACAGACAGACAGACGGACGGTGAAGTCTTAGTAATAGGGTCCCGTTCCGAACCCTTTGGGTACGGAACCCTAAAAAAAATAATTAGGGTTCCATGGCCAAATAAAATTGGGAACCTCTGCGCTAGAGGGTGTCTCTGCAATTACACAGAATCAGCATCATCGCCAACTTTTCTCGTTGAAAAATGTAAATATGTTAAAAAATTCTTGTCGGAAAAATATTCAGCTCTGATGAAGGCCATTAACGTATTTCAATTTAAAAAATATCGTCTAGAGTATTTAATCCGACAATTTTGTGGATTTGGGTTAAAGCGGAAAGCGATGAAAAATATATTTGTCCGAGTATGTGTTTTTAGGCTATATATACTTTTATCGGAAAAAAATTGTATTTTATACAAGCTTATATAAGTAGGTAAGCAAATAAAAATTCTTCTGTCATGATTGCCGAAAGCAAAGTTTTTTGAAGTAGGTAAATAGTAAATGCATAGATAACTTTGCTTATTTAAATTAATACCAACTTCCGCATCTTCTTAAATAAAGACTGTTTTCCTATGCGTACCTCAATCGTCAAACCTCCAAAAATCCAACAAAAAGCGTGTTAAAAATCACTTCACTGACCACCATAAGAACCTTTCATGCCATTCAGGCACGCGTGAAAAAGAAAAAAGCGTCCCTGATTCAAAATTCAGGCACGCATACAAAAGAATAAGAATAAAGCGTTCCAAATTCAAAAAGCGCGCGTTTTCCCGGGCTTACGTTCGCCCTCGCCAACCTCGCGTCAACAGGTCGCGTCCTACACTGCCCGTCCCGGCGCGTCCCCCGACCCGACGCGCTCGCGCCAAAAATATACCCTGGAAAGGACAACGGAGATTCGCTCTCCCAGTTGCTATTGAAAATTGGCGAAAATCTCGATTTTTCCCCACATTGTTTACTGCCCCTTGAATATCCGGCCGCTCGGTTGCACCTACTTACCCACATTATGTAGAGCAAGCGGTTCTAATTACAAAGATTTTTTTTAGATAGGTACCTAAGAGAAAAGTATTCTTTGTGTACAATAGGAAATTAAATTTACATTTACACTATAGTATGCTTAATAATAAATAAGGCATATTTTATCCTATTACCTAGGTACTTTGTAATAGTAGTTTATGCAACTGTCATATAATGAAGGGTATTAAAACACTAGTGTGAGTTTATGAAACGAGCGCAGCGAGTTTCATAATAGTAACGAGTGTTTTAATACCCGTGTTATATGCAGTTGCATACACTACTTTATCTTCACTAATGCAATTAAAAATTAAATTCACGCGTACGTGTATAATCACAGTGATTTTGCCGCCATTAAAATTTAACCAATGAGAGCGCAGCTGCGCGCTTCAATAAAACGCGACCAACCTGATTGGCCCTGCAATCAAGTTGGTCGCGTTTTATTGATGTTATAATGAGATTTTACGATATCGATGTGAATATTATACCATCATGTGAAATTGCTTAAATTGAGTGTTTTGTTGTCTGCGCTATAACAGTAGTAATTATAAGTCAAGTATTGAAAACATAAGTAGAATGTTACAACATTAGTGTAGATAAACACCTTTATACAATCATGTGCAGTGCAATATCGAACAAAAATGGAAACTTACTTATGTGACCTCAATTTTCTACCTAAATTAAATTAGCGGTTTTATTTACTACCTCGTCTACGTTACTAGCTATATTTTTATATACATTTCTGGTCTTCGGCTTTCTTTATTTTTCTGGGGGCATGGCAATGCCCCCGCCAAGTCGAGCAAAAAAGCGACACGGCCGTACCATCCTTTTCTCAAAGCAGTACAAGCCATTTTCGACGCCTATAATTTCGTTGTGGATAATTTTTTTTATTTTAATTCTAATTTCTGAATTTTCAGTAACCAAGCGGGCATTGTATAAACACGGTCTTACCCAAATTTCATTCAATTTGAACCAGTAGTTTAGGAATTATAACTATTCAGTTTCTTAATTTTGTCAAATACTCACTGACTGAATGACCGATCATGAAAACATGAAAATACAATGTATCACAAGTAATAATTATTATATTAAATTAGATTGTTTGATGCGATTGCCAAGTCAATCCATTTATCTAAAACATAAAAGATTTTTAATATTGATATGGTTACTATAAGATATTATTAGGTTAGCTAATTACGTAATAACTTAAGACAGAAGAGACTGAATAAATTAACCAACTTGGTATTACATGGATCTTACAATTTTTTACGGTGGAAGAACTAAGTGGCGAGACTTGGTTTTTTTACAAGTTATGTTTTAATGGCTTAGTTTTACCATTAAGATCCTTCAGCAAAAATATTTTTAAGTGTTTGTAAAAAAGCCTGTTTTCTAATAATAAAGCCTATTGGTAGGTAAATTAAAACCGAACTACGTTTGCATGGGAATCGCCTCGTAAGTCACTCTCTTAAATTAGGCAAAAGCGGAACTTATTTTCTTCTTTTAAGAACTTGCCTTCCTAATTATAATAATATATCTTTTGAATAGGCGGTTCCAATTTAATTCTTATTTTGTAGCATCCCTAGTCAAACCAAAAAACGGTATTAATTTATATCAGAGCACATATAGGTCCACCTGAATACGTATAGTAAAACATACCTATACATTTGACAATGCGTAGACTTTCGAAATAAGTAACATTTTCTCCTTGTATTGTTCAATGGTCCTCGGCCTGCAATACCTACGAGATCACGTCTATGAAGTAGGCCTAGATAATGTTTTGAGCCTGGTACTGGAAAGATGCTTACTTTTATCGTCCCCTTACGGCCTGGTGTCGACTGCTTTAGCTCTACAAACTAGATCAATAACATCTTCCGTGGAGCTAAATAGCTCAAGAGAAATCATATACAATTCGTCAGTGTTAAAAGATTTACTGCGCTTAGTAAAGATAAACTATAAAAGTATTTGAAATCTAAGATAAGATTTACGACCTCTGTGGCGCAGTGGTAGCGCCTACCATGCGAGAGGTCCCGGGTTCGAATCCCAGCTGGGTACAAAAAGGGGGGAACCAAGACCTGGGGAAAAAACCCCAGGTCTTGGATGTTTACTTGTTTGTGATATCGTTGTTTCTGGTTTACACAGAGTATCCTAGTGTGGGGCCAGAAGCAAAGTATGTGCCTGTATGTAAATATTTATGATTATGTTTAAATGTTTATGTTTTTTCAAGCTTTATCAACACACCGTAAAGCATATAATCAGAATCAATAGCGCGCTATCGTAAAACTTTATCATAAAGCTCGTCACTTTATGAACAAGACGCATGGAACGTCTCTATGTTCGTAAATGGCACATAAAGAGTGTCAATTCCGAACAAGCAGCGACGGACATAAAAGATCGTGAAATCGCAGCGGTTTATTGGCAACAGAATATGTGTGCCGGTTGAGGTGAAAGAACGTAGTATGTAAAATTGGAGCAGTAGTCTGCCGTAGAGTAACTACAGAAAATATTAAGTCCTAGGTTAAGACATACCCATATACTTCGTTTTCTGCGATACTCGCATATTATGGTTCGTTATCAAAATAATGTAAAATTATTGATTTGAAAAGATCTACCTCAAAAGTGCGCCCTTCCAATTCATTTAGAGTTTGACATTTGCAATAACTTTCGTTTTACGACTTTTGATTTTTATTTATTAAACTTTATATTTTTTTCTCAATATATTTTATTTTGGTAGATAATACTTAAAACCATATGGCTTAACTAGAATGAATGTCCTTCCATGTACGAGTATGACATTAATTTACCGAAGGCTGGTAGATAGATAGATACCAAAGGCTGCTACTGCGACGGTAGAACGATTAAAGTCCAAATTTGATATACTTATTATGAAATTATGAAAACCCTGACGTGAAGCTTACGTAACGTTTCGAAAGTTAATCGAGCAACACAAACCCTTCTGGAGTGTTACAGGAATTGCGCATATTTAAGGTAATTCTGTATAAAAACAGAACTCACCGTTCGCCCAAGCAAAATTTCTTCAATCAGGGTGCAAGTTCTCGATTCTAACAGAATCGTATTATGTATTATTTATAACTACAATGACAACTTCACGAACGCGCCGATTTCATTTCTACGCACCCACACGCATCGAACCTTCAAGGCGTCAATGTTATGGAAAACACGTCACGTGACCCGACCGTGTATCTGTTGTTGTACTATAATGCACTAACAAAATCAACGCTCAGGAATCTTACTGCGCCTCCCTCGCCCGGGGTGAAAGCGGGCCATCGTATCGGTCTATCGCACGGAAATTGCACCCCCCAAGAAAGCCTCGGCCGATCTAATCGCCGCCCGTCGCGTGCCGCGCGCGGCCGCGCGATCATTAGCGCCATCCACTGATAGTTTTACCTTTCCCCTTCACTTTGGTTTCTTTCAGCCAGGTTTACTTTCCTTGTTTTGATAGCGACGGAGGCGGTTTGTTATGTTCCTCTGCCTATATCTACGAGTATATAGCCGTCTGTGTGTTAAACGGTGTGACTCGTGAATTTCTAAGCTACGCTTTGAAAGATACGTTCTAATAGTATTGAACTTCCATTGACTTCTAAAGAACGCTTCGCTTTGCAAAGCAGTACAAAGGTCGGGAGATACGTTACGTGTTTTGAGGGAGGCACAAATGTATCCGATGAGCTGTACTTACGCATTGAGTCTCTCTTTAGTTTTGGCGAAACTTTGAGAAAGTCCCCAAATATGTCACATTAAAGTTTTGTAAATGTGTTCGGGTTTCGCTGTTTACTCGGCAAGTTCCTGTAACTTGTAAGTACAGATACAGTTACACACATTCATGCTAATCTTGTTCTTATTTCCACAGTAATAAAGGGCAACTACATTTGCATTTTATCGCGTCAGTTAATGTTGGAATAAGGTACCTATTCAATTGTTGAAGGGTTTGGGTTACGTGTTTTAGGTATGTTTGGGCCGTGTAGTACACCAGTGAGTGCAGTAGTTATTGTTCAACAGACGTAGCGTAGCCGTCTTGTGGATACAATGATGAGACTATCTATTGATGCGGACATGCTCCACGTGTACGTAATGTTCATTGAAAGTTCTAACAATAGCATCTGTATACAGAATGTAACAAAATGTTCGTGTCTATCCGAAAAGGGGGATTTATACTCGTCAATACAGACTGCGCCTGGTTTTCTTCTCGGCTATTTCTCAGAGTATGAAGACAAGAGACTTCAACCAGTACGTCCTGCCAGTTATGAGTCACTGAGCCGAAACGTGGACAATTTGGAGTCGAGCTATGCATCAGAAATGAGTCAAATGGACGAAGAACTAAAGCGATTGACAAAGCCTAAAAGATTAGCAAATTGAAGTGACAGAGGACTGATCACATCTTCTGAAGAATCTATAACACACGGGGGACAAAGGTTCCCGAGTGGACACTACGAACAGGCAAATACTCGTTGGACTGGCGACCGATTAATGGTAGCGGCTAAATGAGAATGACCGGGGATAAAAACAAGTGGCGTGTCTTGGGGGAAGCCTACCTCTACCAGTGGATGAGTATGGGCTGATTGATATAAATTATTTATTTATTTATTTTTTGCGCAAGGAATAATAAAACTTTATTCATAACACAACAAAAAGAAAACTAATTGAAATAAGAAACTGGACTTAACTAATATATAAATGATAAAAATATATAAATTACATAAATTCTATATTTACAAACAAAACATCTACCCCAGGTCAGCTGTCCCGCGGTAATGAGCCCAGGACGCTGGCGACGTTACCTCTTTGGATGGCCGGGCTTATGCTCTGGCCGAGGTACGCGCCAGCCCTCTGGTCTCCCGATGCGTCGATTAGGCGCGCCGCTAAGTCTTTGAACAGCAGGCGCGCCTCTGGGCCCCAATTGCCTTTGGTTTCGACCCCAAACGGGGCAAATATGTAATTGTATCCTATTGAACCGTATTTGCGCCGTTTGAGGCTTTCGGTCGCGCCAGCCGCTGAACCAGCGGCTCTTCCACTCTGGGAAACATTTTTTATTTATACCTTTATTGCACTTCAAAAAAATCGTACAATGCGGCGGACTTAATGCCATAAGCATTTTATACCAGTCAACCGCAGGAGGTAAGGGAAAGCGTTAGTTAAATAAATAGTTGGAGAAATCCCCACCTACGTACAGGTTACACCCTGTATGGTGCGGTCACAGGCTTCGAAGCACAAAGTACTGAGATAGTCGCAGCATAATAGAGTTGATAGGCGTTTCGGTCGAGTACTAGGATAGGAACTCGTGTTTGTACTTCTGAAGGAAAAAGCGAAGGAGTAAGACAGAAACAGTATGCCATAAAAGACTGCCTCGTTGGTCTAGCGATTAACACGCTTGACGGCCAAAACAGAGGCCTTGGGTTCGATTCCCACTGGAGGCCGCCGTACTGGATTTGCACAAATGGCCTCAGTCTGGGTGTATTATCATGTTTTTAATGTAATAGGGGTTAAAGTATGAAATTGCCGTTTTATTGCAATAGGTTCTTTGAATTGACATAGAATCTTCATGGTTTGAGGTTTTCGAATGAAACTTTTTTCAAATTGTTTCTATGATGTTCTTTTTTTAAAAAATGTGAAGCATTTGAATATCGACTTTCAATTGTTTTTGTTATTCAATTTAGACAAGAAAGATGAATACTGCGAAAATTCGAGTGATTTTTTAATACGAGTTCCGACGCGGAACTAACGCGGCAGAAACAGCCCGCAATATCAATGCTGCGTTTGGAGAGGGGTCTACTAATGAACGCACCGTGCGATTTTGGTTTAAACGCTTTCGTGATGGAAATTTCGACTTAAAGAACGAGCCACGAGGAAGACCGCCCACACAGGTGAATAACGATGAATTAAGAGAGATAGTGGAAGCCGACCCTAGTCAAACTACCCAGGAATTAGCGGCATGGTTTAACGTTACCTTACCCACAATATTGACTCACTTGCGTCAAATCAATAAAATAAAAAAATACGAAAAATGGGTGCCTCATAATCACTCGAATTTTCGCAGTATCCATCTTTCTTGTCTA
Source organism: Yponomeuta evonymella (assembly GCA_963969515.1). Taxonomy (NCBI): domain Eukaryota; kingdom Metazoa; phylum Arthropoda; class Insecta; order Lepidoptera; family Yponomeutidae; genus Yponomeuta; species Yponomeuta evonymella. The sequence goes on from OZ018347.1 coordinate 5,152,724, forward strand.
AATTAAATAACAAAAACAATTGAAAGTCGATATTCAAATGTTTCAAATTTTTTAAAAAAAGAACATCATAGAAACCATTTGAAAAAAGTTTCATTCGAAAACCTCAAACCATGAAGATTCTATGTCAATTCAAAGAACCTATTGCAATAAAACGGCAATTTCATACTTTAACCCCTAATATTTGCCTGGTTATCACAGCACAAGAGATTGTGTTGTGTGAAAGTTATTTATAAAAGCTTTGAGGAGTGTTTCAAGGAATCGTGATTTTATGAATAAGACCGTAAGAATTTTTAAACGAAAACAAACCAGGGAATCAGTGGTACTTTATTTTGCATATGCATGGTGCACGTTTTATTTGTGCTGTTTAAAATGCAATAGTTAATTGATTCGTTTCGTGAAGTTTCCACGGAAGCACCCAGTATCCATCGATCTAGATACACTCAGAGTGGTCCGGAGCGTGACCAGTAATGCACAGCAAGAATTATTACCCATCGCTTTTTCATTCAAATATTTGAGGCCCCCTGATCGAATATTTTCGCAAAATCGAGAAGTGGCATTTCGATCAGTCTAACTTCCACATTTTACTTTGTGACTCTTGAAAGTTTTAAACGAGCATCTAAAAGGCACAAAGGATACTTTAGAAATCTCCGCTACTAACGAATTTAAGCATAACTCAGCGTGACGTCAAAAAGAAAAATTAAGTTCACGGCCATCCGTGTGGCGCCGGATTAAGAATAGCGTCACTCCATTTCCTTCCGTGGATGTCGTAGAAGACGAGTAAGGAAATCAATTAACAGAAGACGAGCAGCGGGGTCTACCTGAGATTCCAACCGCGTACTGCGATCGCCAACCCGCCTGCCAAGCGTGGAGATTATGGCAAAACCCTTCATGGTTATGAAAACCACGGAGAAGGTCTGTGTCCAGCAGTGGGCGTCAAATGGCTGATGATGATGATTGGAAGCAAGAAATACTAGCGTACCCATACTAAAGGGTGGAAGCCCGACACTTCCACCTTTTGTCTCGACAGTAAAATGTAACAGTGGTGGTTTTGGTAGTACAAAACCACAACAGCCTCTACGTTTTAAATTCGCGGAAAATAAAACCATCTCCATCCGCAATAACATCTAATGGCGATTGACCGACGAAGGAATAGCGGTGTCAATCAAATTTCACCGATCAAGAGTGGCTCAACTCTGTATACCGTAAACTACATTTTTCTTTAGATTAAGAAACTTTAGTCTGCGTTTGATGATAGAAGGAAGGGCTATGAGTAAGAAATAAACAGAATTCTGAAGTCTAGATCCTGTTGTCTGCGATAGTATGCAACAAAAGGCTTGAGTTTCAAACTATGAAATAGGTAACAAGACTGTGAATAAAAATTCTTATGCTACTCGAGACTGAGCAGAAACGTCTGACGCAAATAAGACTTACTAAAGAGAAATGTAATTTTCATCCAACGGAAATAAGAGGCTGGGTATATTGGCCTTTCTTCGTAGTACGGAGAACCACTAATCATAACAAATAACTATTACAGAAGTTAACTCAAAAAAGCGAGGTATTAAATTTATTCAAAACTTGAAAACTCCCAATAAGGGGCCATTCAAGTACTTATTAGGTAAGCTCTACAGGGGGGTGGGGGGTCTTTGCTTTGCTTTCTTTTGATGACTGGGGGGTGGGGTGCCTGAATGGTGATTACGTCAGCAGTAGGTTTTTACTTTTTGGGATTTTGTACAAAATTTAGACGATTATGCTTTATAGACTTATAACTGCTGCTCACGAATCAATAAAAAACCGGCCAAGTGCGACTTGAACTGGCGCACAAAGGGCACCATTAGATACAAAGATCGAGAAAAGCGGCAAAAAATCACGTTTGTTGTATGGGAGCCCCCCTTAAATATTAATTTTATTTTGATTTGATTATTTATTATAATGTTCTGTGAATATTTGAAGCGTCTACCTGTTGCCATTTTTAATATCGAGCAAAGAACTGCAAAAAAAATCACGTTTTATTTGTATGAGAGCACCCCTTAAATATTTATTTTATTCTTTTTTTAGTATTTTTTGTTATAGCAGCAATAGAAATACATCGTCTGTGAAAATTTCAACTGTCTAGCCATGACGGCTTATGAGATGCAGCTTAGTGATACAGACAGACGGACAGTGGAGTCTTCGTAATAGGGTCCCGTTTGGCACCCTTCGGGTACGGAACCCTAAAAATAGAATACATTAAAATAAAAATGCATATGCCAGTGTTTACGTAAGCATGGGAGCAGGGGGTAAGAGCTTTGCTTACTTTTACTGACGACGGGGACGGGATAAATAATTGTAACAAGTCTGTTTACAGAATACTTGAACGGCCCCTAAGCATTTTTTTTTTCATAAAAATTTACCGCGTCAAGCTCCAAGATTTTGAGAAGTGATTAATTGACTTTTAAACTTTGGCTTATTGGATTTATATCGGGACTAAAGAAATTATTTTCAGGTTTTGTGTTATTTTGATAAGACGTTACAATGATATTCACGTGGAAAATCTAAAATATATGCATTTTTAAAAAAACCGCTTCAATGTCCCAAAAAGCATTAATTAAATTAAGTATTAATGATTCACGATGCTCACTCACAATTTATACATTCAACCGGTCTAATCGCAATTGTATATGAGGTAAAGGTAACACCTAACCACTTTAATTGACGAGGTTTCGACAACAATCACAAATATACCCGTTAAATATGTAATTATGGTTACAAAATTATTGTCTAGAAAAATCGTACTGTTTAATTTTTTCCCGAATTTTACTACTTGTAACTACGGTTTGTCTACATATAGATAAAAGCTGAATTAAATTCATATTTGGATTGGTTATATTGAAAGATGGATTTATCAATCAATGAATGAGCTTTTTCATTCCCTTTTTGGGAATTACTGAGGCTTTCTGTGATAAGCTGTTAGCAATAAGGCCGCCCATTGTACTTTTTCATTGCAACTTTCATATTTTATGTCTCGCTTCTTGTGTGCAATAAAGAATATTCTTATCTTATCTTATCTAAGCAAGTGACAACGCCCTGTTGACCTTCTATAGCATCTACTAGGTAGACTCTGAAAGAGCAATTGTGCGTGGGCAGACTCGAGGGCGAGGGTGCGTAGTTGACTGATTGGCATTGCCAATTACTTCGCCAGGGCTGGCTGCGTTCGATCGACGATTAAACAGCACCTCTCTACCTACGCCACTCGCCTAAGGGGTCAATAACACGTCATGACGAAGCAACGCCAAGTAATTTATAAGGTATTTTTCTGTTATGAAACCTTTAATAAAAAATACAGAAAACGCATCAAATGCAGAAAGTACGAGTCGGACTCGCGCGCCAAAGATTCCCTACCTGCTTAAGTTACGTTCATTCAGTTGTTACACTATATGGACTGCACTATAATTCCACCAGTTTTGACAGACTCATGTATGTTTTACGATAAAGCAAAATGAAAACCATCTAAAACAAAACACCCTTTTTGGGCCCCCCCGTTATAATTTTTTTTTTTTCGTAAATCCGCCATCTTAACACCAGCTCCCTATAACAGCTTAAAAGGTCAAAGAAGTAGACGTCGTTTACGCAATATGGGGTTCCATTGGCACCTTTCAGGCATGACAGCCTAATAAATGAATAGTGCCTTTGGTGAATGCATGACTAAGTTTCACTAACGCCACCGAGAAAAAAAAAATCTTTCATGTACATTTGAAATTTGCAAATAGTGTCTGTACAATTTCTCAATCATGTTAATAGTGATTTTTAGGTCCCATGGTCGTGAACGTAAGGCAAAAACCTAGGAGTAGATAGCATTAACGCCAAAAACGGGCATGGGACTAGATAACCTGGGACTAGATATCATTTTGGCATAAATGATATCTAGTCCCAGGTTTGTGATCCTAGGTTCTTTTTCGTGGGTCCTAAAATCACTGTTAACGTGATTGAGAGATTGTACAGACACTTTTTGCAAATACGACCTGTAAGATAAGATTTTTTTCTTCATTGCTAGTTAGACCACTAGATCCCCTTAAATCTACCTCGGTCGTTTCCGTAGTAACCGAGACAGTGTAATATCACTACAATCTTGGTGCTCCAATTCAAAGGTGCTTCAATCTCTTATAGATTTAGCGACTCCGACATTGTCCGAGGGCCATTGAATACGGACGTAAGCCAGAAAATATGCACTATCAGAAAACTACCAACTACCAGCAGCGAACGCACGCTCATGGGTATGTCCATACAGCTTGGTAAATGATTTTTTTTTCATTGGTGGTGCTAGTTAGAGCAAAAAAATAAAATGTAACGTCAGCTAAAGTCGCTGTTGGCTAAGGCACGCCTTTTCTACACGTTCTGTCAATTTGCAGTAGCAATACCACTCCTAACAATGAAGGAAAACTTCGTGAGGAAACATTTTCTGAGGTATTCAAAAACCTCAGTCAGTAAACTCTCGAGGCAGCGTCTTCACGTCGTGGTGATTAGGATTTAGGCCGGATACACTATCTCTGAGCAAAGGCCTAAACCCTGCTGTGAAACATATGGGACGTTACATTCCTATCTACACCACGCTCTGTCTATAAGTATGATTCGTCCAAATCTCAGCCCCTATATTATGCGCACCAAATACTGAACGATTCCAATCGACTGTCAAATTCCATACTAATTGCTAACGCAAACGTCAGGATTCCGAAAGGATTTGGTGGGCATTTATTAGGCCTCAGAGCGGACAAACATCCAAACTTCCGCATTTATTACCTGTTGTTGAAATAACTTATAATCCGAAAATCGGTTTACTAAACCACTTCCATTAAGCAAAAGACTACTAAATTTATTTTTTTATACAATCTTAAAACTCAACGCGGCAAATTAGTAAAAAAAATAAAAAAAAAATTAAGCTTCTGCTTTTGTACTGAAATTCGATATTGTAAACATTGTGTTCACTATTTTTTTTTTCTTCGCCGTAAATTAGTTAGTAGGTATATTCTATTTTCAAATTCCACTCAAAGGAGTGCTTTACTTATAAGAGACTATCCGGTGAAGCCCGGTGACAAATGCTCTGCCCGTCAATAGGGCTGGGCGTTTGTCGCCATTAACTCTGCCTGTCTATTTTACTGTAACGTTGTCAATTAAAGACAGTGTGTTTTCAGGCTGGCCTCAAACTCATGCGTGGCAAAGACAAATGTCTAAATCAAAGGTGTGCGTGGAAAAGTGAATGTCAGAACCTCAGAACACAAAAAGAAGTCAGAACTGTCTCCATTTTGTCACAATATGTGGAAGGAAACCGATAATTAAATATATACCAAGAGCCGTAAAATATAGCACCGCCGCTGCCATCCGTTGCAATCGCCGCCGTCCTCACTAGTCAAAGGATCGTCCTTCGTCATAAGCAGGTTAGAGGCCCAGGTAGTTTCTCAACCTTTGTGCAGCCGACGAGCACCACTGCTGTCCGCCTGATCCGCCCGCATACAGTCCTCTCAGATTCCCACTCGCGCCACGCCACAGGGACTGGAGAACTATTTATTACAAATAAAGTCGTCCATATTGCGTGATAGATAGATATAATAGTCTAACTAATAAATAAGCACGATTAGACCCATTAAAAGTATAAATAGATAGTTATTCAGTCCCTTTCTTATAGTAAACAGTGCTATATGTTCATCTTACTTTTTGTGACTATTTTGTCTTTGTACGTTTTCGCGGCTAAACCAGTGAAACAATTCCAATAAATTTTGGTATAAAATATTTTTTTCTACAAAATCGTATTGAAGAGTAGAACCTGAATCCGGAATCAAATCAATTTTTTTTATTCAAAGTAGCACAGAAACTGCGACTTAACCACTCGTATGCCGCGACACAGATCTGTGTCCAACTTAGTATGGGCCACCTATACGTTCCATTCCGCGAGTCAGTTTAGGGGTAATGAACTTCACAAGTTAAACTAGGTGTCCATTTCAAAATCTAGATTATTTTGGAGAAAAAATGGACACAAAAACTCCAAACTTAGTCTTTTTAAGTCCTTAATTAACAGAGTTTATATAAACATTCTAAAACCTGGACCTCATGCTCTGAACTGGCTTTAATTCCAGACACCACTGTCATCTAAATAATCTTTAATTTTATAGTAGCTTTTTTGGCACAGAGTGCGCTTTACACATTTTTTGAGCCGCGTTTCTAGCAAGCTTGTTATATTCTCAGGGATCTTATTGTAGAAACGTTTACAATGCCCCATAAAGGATGTATTAACCTTCGCCAACCTAAATTTTGGGAACGAAAGTTTATGTTTATTTCTAGTACTTACATGAATGGTGATTAAGCGAAACCGGTTTGTCCTGACAAACAAAGAGACAAAGAGTTCGACGCAGCCAAACCTCACTCTTTAATAAATGATAAAACAATCGAGCTGTACTTCTATCTGTTCATTTCACCAATTGTTATTGGCGACGCGATTGGAAAGGTAACAATATAAAAATTTATGACATTGCCGTGAACATTGAATTGGAGAGTATTATAAATTGTCTTCATTAATGAGGGCTCCGTTGATTGTTTATTTATTGAAATACTCTTCAGATAAGCCAACATTCTCGTCGAGTTACGTATATCTTCAGTCAGTCAATATTTATATAAGTATATCAAACTCACAGACATAGATATTTGACGTGTTCTAATTTATAGATATAAAATATGAAAATTAAGTCAAACCTGAAATCTGATTACAGTAGGCAGTTCCGTATGTTTTCTGAAAAAAATTAGAAGACGAACATACTAACTTCATTTAACGCTGTGGTATTTGGAATTATACAGTGAAAAACAAATAAATTTTGTATTCGTAATAGCCGTCGATATTTATTTTAGGAGAAAAGCAATTGATCCGAATTTGTTCTGTTGACTTTTTATATCACCAGATTGGTTTGAGAGGAAATACGGGGAGAAAGTAACAACCCAAACAAAAAGTTATTGATTTAGGCGTTCCTATAATTGTAGAGTCAGTTTTCCATTTTGTTTCTCTTCCCATTTTGTGTGCAGACGTTTTGAATGAAAGAAATGGATTTCACCTTCCAAAAGACGGCTCTCTTAATGTTGTCCCATAAATCGTTTTAAATATTTCAATTCATAAGGTCTAGTGAGAGAACGCTTTGAACCTTTGCTCTGAGACCGAATTACGGTTTACTTCATATTAAATAATGTTGATAAATTATTATGAATAGGTCGACATTATTTTAATATTTTTTTATGAATAATATAATAACAATAATAATTTAGACTATAAATTAGAACTTAGTATTTTTTATTAAAAAAGTAAAAATGTGAGGCAAAAAATCTAAAAATCTACCTCTTGTACCTAGAACTGCCCTCGGACGGTGACGGTGCGAAGCTACATTTTTCTGTAATGGGCAGAAATAAGTTTCCAATTTGATTAGACAGAAGAGTTTTTTCGTAAATTTTTTCCAACACAGGCTCTACTTAAGATACCTATACCGTCGGAGGAAGTTTTCTTTTTCCCTTTTGATATACACGTATTTTACTTTGAATGACAATCAACAAAGTGACTAACTTATTATAAAGAGGTTTGATATAACCTGAATCTGACCTCCTAATAGAAAGGAACTCAGTTACAACAGTAATATGGGAGATAGCTACTCATAACATAACTTGATGCAGTGAGCCTACATAATAGATTCCCTTGTGTATCAACTTGCGGAGTTTAAAGTATACTAGCCTCGAGCAAGGTACGTATTTTTATGAACTTTACATCCCGTTTTTTCACATGTGTACCTACGATGCTCTTATTATTAACACCTTTTACTAGCCTCGAGTCACTTTGAGGGTATTGCTCTGGAAAAGTTGGAAAATAAACGGTTTAGATACATATATTCTTTAGGTATGGAGTCCTAATAAAAATCCATAGGGGGAAGGCAACATCTTGAATTACCAACATTTTATTTTTTGTTTAAATAATACCAAAAGAAAGAAAAATAAGAAGAAAACCTAAATGATTTACTTAGTTTTATAGATGTGTTTATTTTGTAACTCTTCAAAGGTAAAAGTTACAAATTATAGTGACTCATTACGAAACTACAGGGTGACTTTGAATTCGATTGATATATTCCAAAGTGTCAGCACTTTGGAGTTATTTAAATGCTTAACCCGATAGAGTGGAAAGTTACGTGATACAAGGGCTGATTTTTCCAATAAAAAAACAAACTCTCAGATTGAAGAAAAACTGGCCTGTCTTCTGCAATCCCGAATCATACAAAAAGGTTGCGTACATTCTAAAAAGTACGAACCCGTTTACTGCGAAACTTTTTTTTATAAATTTGTGGTTCACAGTTTCACAGACTGTCGCCCATCGCGTGAGCCGAGATACTCTTGGCATTTCCCGTGGAACGAAAACTTTTGACTACGCCCGTTAAAGATAAGAATGTAGCTAATCTTATTGTTTATTACAGTGTACAGATGCCTCTGCTTGACCCCATAACTTTTCCTTTAACGGCTCTGAGAAAATGTTAGTGTGCTTTACGGCTTAGCACCTACTATGAACTTAATTGTGAAAAGGAAACTAAAATGTTCCACATTTAATATGCACTTTTAAATGGTGGTGCAGCTCCTGCAGTATTAAATTCTTCTCGTCGAAAAAAATTCCGAAGTCTCGCAAAACAGCAGCTGTTTTTTTAAATTCGACATTCGTTGAAGCAAGTATTTAAACAAGGGACACTTGATTTTATTCTGTGAGGTAGTTTTATAAGAAAAGTTTAAAGGTTTAAAGGTAGAACGCCGGCTTCTCATTCGGGAGGTCGTGGGTTCGAATCCTGGCACGCACCAATGACTTTTTTTCTAAGTTACGTCCATTTGTGAAGTTGTAGTAGCAATACCACACGCTAACCGTGAAGGAAAACATCCTGAGGAAACCCTAGTGTCTGAGGTAATTACATAAGTAACTTTGCGCTTGCTACGTACAGTGACCCAACTATGAGGCCAACTACAACTAGGCATTAAGAAGGCTAACTAGAACCGAGGAATTCTTGAAATCCACATTGGGCATTCTTGGTTTCCCAATGTGCTAGAAGATTTTCATAGATTACAATGTCTCAGAATGTTTCAAAATGTGAAATAAACTGAGCTATTGGTAAATATGTGGATGCTTAATGCTAAATACCGATATAAACATTCTCTTAATACATTCGCGGATGTGCATATGTAAACTGGGCCTGGATTCTGTTGTTCATTGTAGTAACATGACAATTGCATGAACTGGTCGATTTAATTTCTACTGCGCGCGCACATGAATCTTACTTTGTAAGCGTCAATAGATTGAAAAAAACATGTCACGTGAGTCGACCATGAATCTGTCATGGTACTATAATGCATTAAAAATGCACTAATGGAATCGACGCTATTGTTCTATAGCATCCTAAATATGGGACCGCATTAAGTTCCCACCGGACAATAAAATATTCTACAATACACCGTAAAGATTGGTAAGATATGTATGAAATTAGCCGAAGAGAATAGAATTGGAAAGATCTGAATGAATTGACTTCCAACCTTTGCTAGGAGACGGCACTGGGAAAATTATTTAGAGGACGATGGTGTCTGGCGTTTGACACAGTGATTACTATAAGAATTAACATAAAAATTCTTAAGTTAAGACTATCACCGTACTGAAGCAACGCGGAAACTAAAATCACATTTCTTTTAGTAGAAACAAACACATATTGTGCACATTATAGAAAAACTCAAAAATTGTCTCCATAGCAGTCAGCGATTATTATAATTTAATTAATTAAGGGTATATCAACAGTGTAGATAGATAGATAGATAGAGAACACTTTATTGCACAACCAGGTGAAAGATATTACAAATAGTTTCTTATATCTAAGTAGTGGTATACAATTGGCGGTCTTATCGCTTAGAGCGATCTCTTCCAGACAACCTTTGGATGGAGAGGAATGCACCAAGAATACAGTGTACAATTAGTTTCAAATTACGTGTATTCCGAAGCCTATAATATATCGAATTAAAAGTAAGCCTGAAGTGGTCTTAATTCTTATAGTTAATTCTTGTCGTAATCACTGTAGCCAGACACAATCGTCCTCTAAACACCCTTAGGTAACATTATTATTTCTCGTAGCACGTGTTGCTACGCTCGCGCTACGTCGTAGCACTGCTACCAGAGTTTATTGCACAGATTACAAGGGTACTTAGTTGAGTAGGTAAGGCCGCACCCTTACCACCTTACTTGTTGAGCCTACTTAATACATACTACGGAATAATTAAAATATTTCACACATATAAATAAATATTGGTTATATATTTTTGAGTTGCTAGAAAGGATTGTTTGTTACTTCACAGCTAACTTGAGATCAATACATTAAAAATTGCACATGTTCTTTCTTGAAAAATCGTCATCGCACATACCAAATAGTAGGTTTGCCTTTTGCATATTGTGTAAGTAACGGCTTAATATGCGTATTTGATACTCCTAATTCCGACGGATCCGGTGATCTTAGTTTCTTAATAATCTTATTCTACTCATCAATAAAAACAACTATCTGATAATAAGAGATCAATTTCAAATTTGCTACAAAAAATATCATCTATTCCATACTTTTGTTACGTGCTCTGCAAAAGTATGAAACAACTGATATTTTACCGCGATTTCAGAATTGGCCTTTTATAAAAAGTGGTGGTATTTTAAGAGTAGAACAATCCACTTAAGTTATACCTCAACACGCTGTAAAAAAGCATTCTTGGAATTTTTTCATCATTTATTTCAGCGTTGTTCGTGATCGCAAAGGAGGCGAGTTGCAGAGAAAAAAATTAAACTTCCAGCTGCTAAAGTAAAAAGATCGAAGTGAGCATCCGATGCCGTAGCGACAGTCGGTGTAAGTTTATTTTTTTTGCTTGAAACTTTAAAACTTTTTCTTAGCAGATTTTTTCGTGCATAACTGACGTATCTCTTGGAACGACGAAGTTGTTTTTTAATTTAAACGTAGTCAAGTAGGTACAGTCTCTGCTAGCACAGCAACCTTTATACGCATGCACTTTATTCGGTTACATTAAGTGGCACTTTGCCCCAAAAATTGTCAACATTTCTGTCGAGTAAAACCAATGTTAATGACAACTTCTTGAACTAAAACTTGCGTAATGACTATACATTACTATAGTCGATATGATTGTTGATAGATCGCGTTTTCGTTGACAATTACAATTGACAATATTTAATTATTTTTTATTGCGTCCCTGGTATCATTGGACCCGGTAGATGCCGTCATGATCGCTTTTTAGGAAAAATGGATTTGATAAACGATTGACAACAATTTTATTTTATTTACTGCGTCCCTGGATTGTTGGATAATACAATTGGACCTAATAGATGGCGTCGTAATCGCTTTTTCAAGAAAAAAGGATTGAAAGAAAGAAAGATAGAAAGATTGAAAAGAAAGAAAGATGGGATAAACAATTGACAACATTTCATTTTATTTTATTGCCTAGCTAGAAAGAATAGAGGGAAGGGGAATTAACATAATAATAGTAAGATAAGATAAGATAAGATAAGATAAGATAAGATAAGATAAGATAAGATAAGATAAGATAAGATAAGATAAGATAAGATAAGATAAGATAAGATAAGATAAGATAAGATAAGATAAGATAAGATAAGATAAGATAAGATAAGATAAGATAAGATAAGATAAGATAAGATAAGATAAGATAAGATAAGATAAGATAAGATAAGATAAGATAAGATAAGATAAGATAAGATAAGATAAGATAAGATAAGATAAGATAAGATAAGATAAGATAAGATAAGATAAGATAAGATAAGATAAGATAAGATAAGATAAGATAAGATAAGATAAGATAAGATAAGATAAGATAAGATAAGATAAGATAAGATAAGATAAGATAAGATAAGATAAGATAAGATAAGATAAGATAAGATAAGATAAGATAAGATAAGATAAGATAAGATAAGATAAGATAAGATAAGATAAGATAAGATAAGATAAGATAAGATAAGATAAGATAAGATAAGATAAGATAAGATAAGATAAGATAAGATAAGATAAGATAAGATAAGATAAGATAAGATAAGATAAGATAAGATAAGATAAGATAAGATAAGATAAGATAAGATAAGATAAGATAAGATAAGATAAGATAAGATAAGATAAGATAAGATAAGATAAGATAAGATAAGATAAGATAAGATAAGATAAGATAAGATAAGATAAGATAAGATAAGATAAGATAAGATAAGATAAGATAAGATAAGATAAGATAAGATAAGATAAGATAAGATAAGATAAGATAAGATAAGATAAGATAAGATAAGATAAGATAAGATAAGATAAGATAAGATAAGATAAGATAAGATAAGATAAGATAAGATAAGATAAGATAAGATAAGATAAGATAAGATAAGATAAGATAAGATAAGATAAGATAAGATAAGATAAGATAAGATAAGATAAGATAAGATAAGATAAGATAAGATAAGATAAGATAAGATAAGATAAGATAAGATAAGATAAGATAAGATAAGATAAGATAAGATAAGATAAGATAAGATAAGATAAGATAAGATAAGATAAGATAAGATAAGATAAGATAAGATAAGATAAGATAAGATAAGATAAGATAAGATAAGATAAGATAAGATAAGATAAGATAAGATAAGATAAGATAAGATAACATAAGATAAGATAAGATAAGATAAGATAAGATAAGATAAGATAAGATAAGATAAGATAAGATAAGATAAGATAAGATAAGATAAGATAAGATAAGATAAGATAAGATAAGATAAGATAAGATAAGATAAGATAAGATAAGATAAGATAAGATAAGATAAGATAAGATAAGATAAGATAAGGTAGGAAGGAAGAGGCTTGTCTGGATCGTGGCAAATGGTAAACCTTGGTCTTACAGGCGTGAATTTATGCATGCATTGAAAATAAAATACGCGTTGGAGTGCAGAGTGGTGTGAGGGCAAGCATAAGGTGACCGGAAGCGAGGGTCAAGAAGCGTACGTACTGATGCTATTCCTGGAAACGCTCCCGGAAAACGTTTTAAAGTATTGGGAATGGCGGGAACAGCATGAATGAGTTTTACCATCGAAACTTCTTGATCTTAACACTATTATTGCTAATTTAGAAAACAATAGATGGTAATAAGTGAGTATATATTATGGTGGTCAGCACCTGATGATGTAACAAACAGGCGCTGAAATTCTTTAATGAATAACAATCTGTCGAGTTCGGGCTTATTTGGTGGATTTTAAAGGAGACTTCCAATTTAAGCTTCTTTTATCAGTCATGATGAGGACTTTGGTGATACTTGGTGACCAGGAATAGACAATCTAAGTAAAGGTAAATTAAATTAGAACACTTTATTGTACACACCGGAAAACGAAATACATTAAAAGGCTTACATGTCTAAGTTTTTCCGCACAATTGGCGCTCTTATCGCCAAAAGCGATCTCTTTCAGACAACCTTAGGATGGATAGAACTGAAAGATGTCGCGCTAGGTTCTTACTGCAGTCGGTAGAGGGAGAAAAAATAACAACCGTGGACAGTACGACACAAATTTATTTTTTGTGGATTCACTGAATATAATGCCTACACCCGATCAGTCACTTTCTGGTTAGCACAGATAGGCACTCTCCTGAAGTCGAGGTGGGTACGCAGCGTAACCCGTGATAGTGCAACCCGCGGGATAGGATTTCCTCCGTAGTGGCCGGTTACTTGTAGTCCAAGGCAGCGCGGTGATAGTGGGCTTAACCTCGGGAACGGGACGTGGCCCAAGTATGTATGGCCTGGCAGGTGTTTGGCCCGGAACTTAGGTCCTGGAAATAAATCCAACCGCATGAGTATGCAGCTATCATTAGGGTTTTCGCGTGCCGCCACTGACTACCACTAAGAAGAACCTAATCTAGTTTGATTGTGGCGGCAGCGGAAACCAGAAACGGAGTGCTATGCAAAGAAGGTGAATTTAAAGATAAAACTAGCTACAGCAGCATAACTAGGTGGAAATAAATATTAATGAAGAGAATCTAAGCAGGCTAGTGCATTACAATATTTACAATGGATGCAGTATGAAAATAATTGATGATAAAGAAATGGACGGACAATGATGGTGCGCATTTAGTAAGCCGCCATTTTGACATGATGCAATAGAATAGATAGGCAATGGCGCGCAAGCATACCGTAAAGGCTATTGTCAAGGTCTTGCATAGCTAGCGTTACATTTTGTTCGGCAGGAACAAGTAAAATAATCTATCGGCTAACACATTTAGAACACACAATAAGCACGATAATTTCCTAATAAAATAAGCAACAAGATCTGTTCACACTTACCCAATAGCGGGAGATAAGTTTACTCGATTTTGGAGTATAGTAGTACTTAATCAATTTAATGGTTTATAAAGTCATCCGACCGTTCAGAGCGGTCCCGGAAATATTGTGAGCCAGCAGAGGCGTGTACGCGCAGCTCTCAAAGCGGTCCGTGATCGAATGATCTGGTGACGACGCGCAGCAAGACCATGGCGGCTATCGTTAGGCAGGTTAGAGAACAATAGCCTTCCTAACGACTAGTGATGTAGGCGCAGTCGATAATTGTAGTTTATCGATTGTCGATAATTTGTTATCGATAAGTCGGTAACCAATCATCGATACTTGCTGTTTTATTAGGCTTATTAATTAATAGATTAAGGTTTAGATTTAAGTTGTAAAATAGTATGAAGTTTAATCTTGATTAACTGTTTCTTTGTTATTACATTTTTATTTTTTTTTGTTAATTTAGTCTTATTTATTATTGAGACAATAAATAACGCTACAAAGATGAAGAGAGTAGGTAGGTGTACATGAAAAATATTGGAAGAATATGTACATAAACTGACTTTGGGAAAACATGGGCAACAAGTCCGAAAAAAATTCAATGATGAAAATAAATTTTCTGATACATTTTCTATAGAAAGGCTATTTTTGATAATATCTCGAGAACGGAATATTTATTGATTCTTGGGCGGTACGAACTTCGCCGGGACAGCTAGTTTTATATAAAATACAAACGTAAATGTAAACCTAAACGTGGCACGTAGAAAATTAGACATCTTTCCGTTTATAACAGATTTACGCCAAGGATTTGTTTACGTCCAAGAAAATTTAATACGGATTTATTGGTAAGTTAATAACGTCAAATAGAGTTTGTGTCTATCTATTGTTCTAAGACTTTTTTCAGATTAATAATAGGGGTTAAAGTATGAAATTGCCGTTTTATTGCAATAGGTTCTTTGAATTGACATAGAATCTTCATGGTTTGAGGTTTTCGAATGAAACTTTTTTCAAATGGTTTCTATGATGTTCTTTTTTTAAAAAATGTGAAACATTTGAATATCGACTTTGAATTGTTTTTGTTATTCAATTTAGACAAGAAAGATGGATACTGCGAAAATTCGAGTGATTTTTGAATACGAGTTCCGACGCGGAACTAACGCGGCAGAAACAGCCCGCAATATCAATGCTGCGTTTGGAGAGGGTTCTACTAATGAACGCACCGTGCGATTTAAACGCTTTCGTGATGGAAATTTCGACTTAAAGAACGAGCCACGAGGAAGACCGCCCACACAGGTGAATAACGATGAATTAAGAGAGATAGTGGAAGCCGACCCTAGTCAAACTACCCAGGAATTAGCGGCATGGTTTAACGTTACCTTACCCACAATATTGACTCACTTGCGTCAAATCAATAAAATAAAAAAATACGAAAAATAGGTGCCTCATAATCACTCGAATTTTCGCAGTATCCATCTTTCTTGTCTAAATTGAATAACAAAAACAATTGAAAGTCGATATTCAAATGTTTCACATTTTTTAAAAAAAGAACATCATAGAAACCATTTGAAAAAAGTTTCATTTGAAAACCTCAAACCATGAAGATTCTATGTCAATTCAAAGAACCTATTGCAATAAAACGGCAATTTCATACTTTAACCCCTAATATTTTTCAAAATATCAAATTTTCGTTTTAATTTTTATCCTACATAAAAGAATTTCCATTCTGCTCGACACGTATCATACATAAAGTTTTATCTAGTAGACAGCTTCACTACGAGGCTGAAAAGCCGAAAAAATAAATTTGAAATAATAAACAAAAATATATAATCGAAAGTTGTAGAACAAGAGTTGTTCCAAATGACAAACTCTAATTGACGTGTTTAAAGTTTGAGGAATCGCGCATTATGGATACAACCCTGTTACATATTAAGGTATCCTTTCTGCGGATGTCCTTCTACGTTATTGGTTCAGTACCTACCTCCACCGCCGATAAAATAACACTTTTCAAAATTTACTACCGCTTTGTATCGATACAGAGATTTACTGCCGATAAAAATGTAACGACTCACCTCACCGAGGGGCTGGAAGTGGGGAAGTGGTATTATCTTGAGCTTTGGGTATAATAGCCTTTTGCCCAGTGTTCGTTTACTGCCCACCCCACAAAAACTTGTAGCGTTATGTTATGTAACCGGGGCCCTATTATGAAATAGGGAAGAACTACAATACTTGGTTTATTATGGCAATTCGTTGCAACATTGCATCTACATTTCAAAGTCGGCTCGGCTCGAAGACTCGGCGGCGTAATATACATCGAATTGTCATAACAATCTATGAATTGGAGTCTTATGAAACGCGGACCTGCGAACGTGATGGTTTATTCCACTAATCAGCACTAGAAATCCCCACCAGTGGGGATTTGTGAAAGGTCATTGGGCATAATCTGACCCGGTTTTCGAAATATTTGCTACAAAAATCAAATTATTGGTAAATTATTGAGGGCTAGCCTACATTTCATTTTGTGATGTTAAAAAAAAAAACCGCGGGGGTAGTCTGAAATACAACTATTGAAATTGAATTGAAATGTGTTTAAAAATATTACGTAGGTATCAATTAAGTATTGTAATCAATAAAAATAACATGAACGTTTGCGCCTTCCAATAATGCACGGCCAGAGGCTTGCATTATCCGTTTCAATCGCACGTTAAAGCCGCGCCACACACTCTTAAACAAATTAAAACCGGTTTCGCCTGTGCTCGACGCCCGCGCTACCTTAGCTTTGTCGTCGCAGTCTCTCGTCCTTTGTCGTTGCGATCTGTGTGTTTCTTGAGCTTCAACTACCTATTTTTAACGATTACTTGCTGTGTTACTGGATTTTGAGTTTGCATTTTGATTGGATTACGTTGATATGGATAGACAAAATAGTTGTGTTTTGTGTAGCCGGTCAGTGTTGCGGCGAAGGAAACATATTCTCACAGAGCACTTTCTCGAAAGGTTCCGAGATTACCCAGAGTTATTATTACAGGAAATAACACCACGTGAGGTAAGTAGGTTCAGTTTTGTTTTATCATTTTATAGTTACTTGGCTTACTCGTCGTACCTTACACACATCTTATTATTTACACATACTCTAAATTAACTACCTATTACTTACATAATTGTATTCATAACTAATCTACGCTATGTTTACAAAAAACTTAACTATATATATACAATTACTCGTGGCATGTCGCGGCGGCGATCGTTCAAGACTATAGCCAACATAGGGATGGTCGATGTTCATCGATATTGGATTAACATCCATGTTCACTAGGTAATAAAATAAAATATAACATTCCTGCACGTTTTTTTTCAGATTCCCTTTGATGGTTCGCGGTCTATATGCCATGCCTGCTGGGTGAGATTGGATTCCACCCTCAGAAATCAGCCTAGGCAAAATGAGCCACCTCAACGAGTTCATGACGAACCACCTCAACAAGCAGAAGATGCTGGTGAGGAAGAACAAAATGAGGGTCAACAAGATAATTCCGATTTCATTTCTATACAAGGATATTCCCGTGCTTCAAATACAGCAAGACGTTGCATATTTCACAACTGCAGAAACATTGCTACGCACTTATTGCCATTGTACGTAAAATTCTTTTTGTTGCATACAAAGAACTTTTATATACCTCCTCTTGCCCGTATCTGCCAATCACATTTGCAAAGAAATGATTGGGAAGAACTGATTACTCAGAGGCAAATGCATCAACAATTTAATGGTGCTCATGTACTTGACATGATGAATATATACAAATGGGGCTTGGAACAAAAAAACGAACTTGATTTCGAAAACATAAATGCTATTGATGATAATGAGCTACATTTTTGGACAGGAGTAACTAAAGAACAATTCAACAGTTTTCTACAGTTAACACCATCTCTTCATAACAGAAATGATAAGCCTGCTACGACTCTTGGTATATACCTTACAAAAATTAGGACTGGGGAACCGGACGAAAGGTTGGCTACGAAATTCAAAATGTCCAGAAGAACGTTAGAGAGAAAGATAAAGATAGCAAGAGAATGCTTAACTCAAGATTTCGTCCCGCATTTTCTGGGCTTAGATCATATAACCAGAGAAGAGGTGGTTGCTCGAAACCTTTCTATTCCATCGCATATTTTCGGGGGCGACCAAAATACAGTCATTTTGGTGGTTGACGGCACATACCTAAATGTGCAAAAGAGTGCCAATTTTTTGTTCCAAAGAATTACATATAGCTTGCACAAATTCAGGAACCTGGTAAAGCCGTTCATGATAGTTTGCACAGATGGCTATATTTTAGATGTATTAGGACCTTACGCAGCAACAACATCAGATGCAACAATTATGCGTTCCATAATGGAAGATGAAGAGTCGCCTTGGCATTGGTTTCTACAGACTGACGATGTTTTCATACTAGACCGCGGCTTTCGGGACTCAATCTCCTCTATTCAAGAATTTGGCTATAATCCTCAGATGCCACCATCCAGATCTAGAGGAGAGCAACTTACAACCGAAGATGCGAACAAGTCTAGACTTATAACAATGTGCCGGTGGGTTGTCGAGACAATGAACGGTCGTTTCAAAAAAGATTATAAGCTATTCCGACACACATATTTTAATGTTTCTTTGCCTAACATGATGGCGGATTTCCGAATCACTGCAGCGATCATCAACGCTACTCGGCGACCATACGCAGATAGCATATACGCCGAGCAATTCATTGATATAATTAATGAAAATATTAATAGAAGAAATGAGGTGGTGGAATATGTGAGTGGGCACAACTTGAATAGGCAAAGGGTAGCATTCACTGCAATTGATGCCAGTGATGCAGCGTTTGATTTCCCACAATTATCGTACGAAGATTTAATTCTTTTTACGCTGGGCAGCTATCACCTCAGGATAGCAAGATCATACGTCCATGAGCACATGCGACCAAATGGCCTATATATCATCGAACTCTACCGGCACCACGAATTGGTCAACAACAGACAACAGATCATTGATACGCGGTAGAATTCAGTCCCGACACGTCAGGAGTAAGCAGTATTATACATACATATTGGTGAACCCTACAATAGAGGGCAGAGAGAGCATAGAAGACTATTACTGTTCTTGTATCCACGGCCGCCGAACTATCGGATGCTGCGCGCATATTACCAGCATGGTGTATTTTTTATCTTGGGCCAGACACCAAGAACAAATAGATGCGCCAGCCATGTTCTTGGACAACACTATTGTGCCTGATGACATAGATTATGTTGAATAAAAACTCTTTGATTTAAACACACATTTGTTTGATTTAAAAATGCATCAGATTATTCCTATCGTAATAGTTCATTACCTATCAATTCAATGCAAATAGTCGAAAATGTCTTATCATTACCGTATATCACTTACATTAATTTTTTTCAATTTTTGGGCAGATTCCCATACTCTACATTGATGCGACATATATATTCGTAAACTAGGGACGTTTATCTAAACATCCATACCAATTTTGTCTCTGTAGGCCGTGGGTATAGTTTTCATAGTAAGTTGCCCAGTGACCTTTATAGTTGACAAATCCCTACTAGACACTCAGTGGAGACTTAAATGTTATCAGATAGGTATATAGCTACATTCGTACAAAGTAAAAGTAACTTTTCTCATTTGCTAATACCCCGCAAACTTCGAATGGAGTGCGAGCGAAACGGATCGCTTATTAAAGCTACAAACTGCGCCACAGACGGCAATAATTAACCGAAAACCGAATTTTAATTAAATCCCACTATTATTAATTTTGTTCGACTGAGAGTTTAGCACTATCTGCTTTTATGGATCATAGCAGGCTCGACATGAACTATAATAATATATCGAGCTCTATTTAGCAATGTGGTATTGAAATTTATTTCAAGTTATGGGTACTTGACAGCACACCCAGCTATCATGTGCTTAAATTCTCACTATGTTTTTTCTTCAACAAACCCTCCCTGCTAATAGATACTATAAGCATGCGATTTAAGGCACAGTGCGACCTCACGTGTGAAGATTTGTAATAGTTGGCATTTTGCTACTAATTGTATTGAAAAATAATAAAAGTAGCAGAGTTCGATAGTGGCCACCGTTCTATCAAATCGTATTTCCTTGCACAAAATCATCGTCGACGCTTTAACGTCGAATAAATTGGTAAAATGTTCGATAAAATAATTAATTAGGTTCCACTTCTGATTTGTAGGTCGAGTACCAGTTTTTGCCACTGTCACTTCTGTAAAAAGAAATTTATGTACATTACCCAGTTTTGTACGAAGAACATTTTTTTCTTTATACATTGCTAGTAATGTAACTCAGTTATTTACGAAGAGCAAGGGCAAACTGTACCTAAAGTTATTTATTTAAAAATAAGTTTTCCGCCTACCCTACACGTTTAACCGCCTCTTTGGTCTAACAGGTAACAAACACCCTTGACGGCTAAAACAGAGGTCGTGGGTTCGATTTCCACTGACGGCCGCCGTGCTGGATATATATATACAAATGGCATCAATCTGGGTGTATTTCCATGTTTGTGATGTTCTTGCCTAGCTACAATAGGAGAGTATCCTAATTGGGACCAGGGCACCCAACAAGCAAAAACGTCATATAAGTCTTGACTTGTACGACATCAAGTTGGTTAGCAGTCTTATAATAGTAATGTAATGACTACTAGGTCGTATAGACGTCTTTAATCTTTTAGTAGTGCTCACTTAAACGATTGTGTACTGTGGAAGATATTATTATCCCGACACCGGCGTGCGTACATGCCGACTAATTAATGTTGATGAAGCGAAAGAGGTTTGTAAGAATCGTGGCAAACTAGCTCTGCCTATCCCTTCGGGATAGAGGTGTGAGTTTATGTTCTGCTGTTAATGTTAAAATTAACGGAGATACTCGTACTGTGGCAAATCATGGCCGAACTCTTCCGACGAAAATTCAAATACGAAAATTCGGAATTATCAATCATTATTTTAGAAAATTAATTTTAAAGTCCAATGCATAGTGAAACCAAGTATTTAAAACATCAACGCAGGTTTACACTGCCTCTGAAAGTAATGCATCCCATAGCGTACTAACATTTTTCATATTTTAATAACCCGACAAAAATATCGATTTCCTTACAAAATTATATACTTTGATGAAGCAAATTATTTTGGAGTCCAGTATGCGTAGCTTTCGGGTTGGGCGTGACTTTTTAAAACCCTGCACAGCGGACAGCGGTGGGCACGCGTGGTGATTAAGCCCATACTCTCTCCCTGAGAGAAGGCCTGTGCCCTACAGTCGGACGTGTATAGTCTGCTTATGTTATGTTATAGCGGACAGCTGATCAACATTTACGTGTTGGACTTTGAACCGTTCTTGTGTTAAAAAGTATAGAGTCAAATTCAAATAATAATTAACAATATAAAAATGTGCTATCTACTCGGTTTCTTTTTCTCGGTAGGCAAAGCAAAGGACTTCTCACTAAATAACTTTAGATAACTTGCTGAGAAGTCCTTAAAAATTTTATAATCCAATTCAATTTATTAAACCCTAGGTCTTGGATGTTTACATGTTTGTGATGTCGCTGTTTCTGGTTCCCACGACACAGGGTATCCTAGTGTGGGGCCAGAAGCAATGTATGTGCCTGTATGTAAATGTTTATTATTATTATTATTTCCGCAACATGACATGTTTTTAAACTTGAAGTGAGGTACCTACCCTACTTGGTCAGTGAAAAGTTACTGACATGACGCCAAAATTAAAAGCGGTATTCATTCATCCGATAAGTAACACTGAAAACCCGGAGACATTCCCGAAGATTATGAATTTTCAACCTGTCAAGCTTCAAAAGAGCTTATTGAAATTGACTTACCTACTTACGGTGAAGTTTGTTTTGGAACTTCCGCGCTATTCGAGACACGTCCCCAGGCGCTCTGTAGCTTGAATCTGCTATAACTATGTACATATACTTACTTGATTTTTCTTCCTCCCGACCACACGAATCCAGAAGCACAGCCTGCCACACGAATCCAGAAGCACAGTCAGAAGTGGAGTAAGCTAAGTAAGGTATTGATGTACTAGCAAGTGAGTAACGAAACTGTGAATACCGATAAGTAATATAATATAAGAGATTATAATTAGTATATACGAACTACCTACTTAGTAAAATTATTAAAATGTTTTAATTTTAAAAGAGTGGGCTTCAAATTTAGCGAACTTTCTTTGATGAAGAGTCAAATCGGTAGTCCGCGAGCGAAAAGTTCCTATCACAGAATGCTTTCCCTTACAAAAGATAAATAAAAAACGTCAACATTTGTTAACATATTCTTTCGTGCAGGGAAAGTATTATTTTTACGATTAAGACTGCCTCGTTGGTCTAGCCGTTAAGGCGCTTACATACCAGAACAGAGGTCGTACGTTCGATTCCCTCTGGGGGCCGCCGCACATTTGTACAAATGGCCTCAGTATGGGTATATTTTCATGTTTGTGACGTCCTTGCCTGGTTACCGTAGCACAAGGTATCCTAGTTTGGGACCAGTCAAGTGATTGTACTGTGTGGAATCACTGCTCTATCTTAAAAACAGTAACCAATCAAACTTAAGTGTGATTTATTGAGTGATACTCGTACCTAATATGGGTACGAAACTAACGCCCTTCCATAAACCCATATATTCTCTGCATCAAAACTAACATTACACAGTTATTTCCTAACCTAAAGAGTACAGACGGCGGCCTTATCACCAAAAGTGATCTCTTCCAGACAACCTTTGGATGGACTATACGTCCCGCGTGCTCAAACCTTATTGTTTGCTGCCCACACTTTGCGACATTTTGAGAACCATTTGAACCATTTTGCGACCAGAACATATTGCAAACATGCCGTTTTCCGAACGGGACATCCTAAGATAAATCAGTGAATAAGTATCTACCTCATTTCGGAGCAATAAGATTTAATCGGTATGTTGCCAAAGCACATTGTGTAGGTAACAAAACCTTTTAACATCATCATCAGCCTATGCTTGTCCACTGCTGGACATAGGCCTCTCCTATAGCACGCCACTGAGCACGGTCCTCGGCTACTCTCATCCAGCTCTTGCCAGCATACACCCAAAAAATATTTTTCGGTGAAGGGAAAACTTTCGAGTCGTTGTGTTTTGTTACACCCTGTATAAGTTCACACCTGTTGCCGATACCTAAACGTCGTCGATTCGAAGCTGAACCTCTGTAATTCATTGGTCGGGTTGCCCTGATACAAGCAGCTAGGGAGCCACGATAATGACGCCTATATTTTATACGGAATCCATTGGACACTGCAGCCAGAGTGAAAAATCAGGTCGCACAATACCTTTGGGAGAGGGTTGAGGAAAGCGTTTTGTTTGTTGTACAGCCCGAAGCGGGTATTTGTCGTCGGAGAAAAATATGAGTGGGAACATCATAGGACGACTAGCAAAGAACATTTTGAACATTTTTTATGCCAACCGTACCGGTAATTCCTCACTATGCCTATGTAGTCATAGCGGCGAAGCACGGGCTTGCTGTGGTTGCCGAGCATGTGTAGGTACTGTAGAGAAGAGCGGGTGAGTCACCACAGTAGGTACCAACCGTGGTGCGCACAGGTTGCATCCAGCATAGGTAGTACGACCACGCGAGTCAGGCGTTTTAACGTCAAAGGTCGCGACATTCCAGGACATTAATTGTCAAATTCTGACATTTTTGCGCCACAAAACGCTTAACTCGTGTTATCGTACTACCCATGCTGGGCCTCCTGTTAGTGCATTATAGGGCAACAGTGGCGAAGGGTGGAATTATGATGAAGGGAACCCGGTCCAAAAAACCTCATCGAGTGGATGCGAGCGCCAACCTATTTACGATGTTTCCTCTGGGATTTGTTTCTTACATAAGCATATCAAGAGCTGTATTTCGTAGCATTACTAATTTCAAAACTCAATTCAGCGGCCCCATATTGTACAGTGCCCCTGTTTTTTAGCAAAAGTAATTTCGTATTGTATTGTTTTGATTTCCGTCAAAACAATACATTTCTATAAAAAAAAAACAGTAGGCGATGCATTTTGTTGTTCTGAAATTTGATTCTGCAACCTTATAATGTCGATCGCGACTGAGTGATAAAACCGATCGCACCCGCCTCGCTTTCTCTTACGGCAAGAAAAAGAGAAAGAAAAGAAAAAGGCCACTTTCGGGCGCGATGAAGGCAAGCGAGACAGAGCATTTTTTGTGGGAGTTCGAGCGAGAGAGAGTATTATTGTGCAAAGCGGCTACTATGGCTATGATTACTATACTCTATGTACTATGGCCGAGACCCGAGATAAGCCGTTAGCATTCCGGGTTGTTTCGATAAAATTTATGGAGAAGTCAGAGTGCCTGAAATTATGAGTGTAGCAAATTTGGTTTTGGCGGGGGTCGGATTTCTAAAAGGGAAGCCGGTTGGAATCGGCTTATATGGCAGCCCGTACAATATCATTCTAAATCGCGATCTGTGATCAAAATCTATGATCACGATCCAGATTGATAATGTCAGAAGTAGATTCATCAATCTGATCACAAAATATCTAAAGTACCTACTTAGATATTTTGAAATCAAGATCGCGATCCGCTGATCGTGATCAAGACTGAGCGTGTTACCGCAGGATCGCATCGGTCTCGTTGTGCGCTTCTTTGAAAATGCTTCACTAATAGCAGCAGAGATTTAAGATCTTCAATATTTCTGCCCGTAGCAAGATAACGTAATGTTACTGCAAGTTTTTTCTTCAGGTGTTATACTTTTCCGCATTAAAGTATCTTGTTTTGTTATGGAATATCGAGTTATCATTCGCAGTAACTCATCGAAACATTTTTCCCCATCCTGAAGTATTTCTTACAATCGTCAATTTCAGCAGTTTTTAGTAGATTTAAGTGAGTGCTCTCTCACTGTTTAACCTAGCAGCGCCTTTTTCGAAACCTTCACTTCAACGTAAGGCCCAAAACAAGGGATAGGTACCTACTACTGCTAGTTAGGTTAGGTGTTAACGCAGCGCGCCGCGACGCGTTGTAGCGCGATCCCAAAGTAATATATATTTACAGACACACAAGAACACAAACGATAAATTAACTGTCAAGCAAACCGCCCCGAGACATACTCGAGCCAAAGGTTGCCATAACGCTGGCAGACAGCGAGAGAGATCCTCTGCATCAAGTATGCCCCAGAGCGGTAGTCCATGCCGAGGTTCCTCAATCGACGCCCTAACTTCTTTACAAAGGCTCTTCCCTGGGCTCCCCATACTCCAGTAGTCTCAATGGCTAGAGGCACAAAGAAGTAACTACTCATTAACTAGCTATACTTGGAACATTTGTGACTAGCAGCCGCTTCCGCAGCAGCCCCAGGAGAAATGGCCGTTGAGCCTAAATGAGACGGAGCAAATGTAGACACATGTGGCATCCCAGACCAGGCACCGACCCCTCTCCCACGGAATCATAGTGAGACCGTCCGGACGTTTACCATCACTGCGACACAACCCTGGTAGTTCAAGAATCGCAGGAATGTCAACAGTAATGAGAGCCCTCCGGACGATGTCATTGATAGAATGATGCCGTGAGATCCTACCCGCGCTCCGAACGCAATGGAGTCCGTGGCGCCCTAGTGAATTGTGGTTAAGGTGTGGTAAAGGTTAAAGTTATACGTACATCTGCGAATTTGTAGTAGGTACCAATACCACACGCTAACTGTGAAGGAATACGTCAGGACGCAGTTTGGTTGGCTCCGCACGTATTGACTTGTCTTTCCTGTGGGCAGGGCGACTAACCTGTCAGGATGGTATAGATGCTGGGCAAGCCTACTTCATCTAAAAAAAAACAATCTCCCAGGCACTGCAGGGTCAGAGTGGACCCTTCACCCATCTATCAAGGTACCGCTGGACGCTGCATAAACGTACGTAGATACAAAGGCCAAAGTTTTTTTATGTAAAGGTTGATGTCCTGTCGACTGTTCACATTACTATATTTTCCATTTTTATGTACAATAAAATGTTGTCTATCTATCTTTACATATTACGTTCTTGGCCTGTTCTCTACAGTTGCCAATTGGGCGTTATTTATTTATAGGCTGCATGATGTCTGTATTCTATTATATTTCCTCTCTAGTAGGCGTCTGTCTCCAGCAGTTTTAATACTGGACAATGTGTTAGTATCCAAATAAGGTTGTTAAAAGACAAGACAGTATTTCTTAGACAACTAAATTTTTAATTGCATCCAACAAGTTATACTTAGAAGTAGAATTCTTACAAACTCATTCCTTAAATAAATCATAAATGCTAAAAAACAATTCATACTTGATGCATCCTCGTTAGGTATGTCAGATACAAACTTTGTGTATGTTGAGGGTATAAATCGAAACGAGGGGTCAATAGCAGTCGCAAACAGGAACCTGTGTCTAAAACCATTTTACCTTTCCGATTGGTCTAATTTTTAATAGTCAATAGAAAAATTTTCTTACGTCCCTATGCATTCATACATCAAACCATTACAAGTCAAACAATATTTCCAGATTGTTAAAAAATTTAGAAAAATAGAAATACTTCTAGACTTTACTTATATCTATTATTATAAAGCACAAAACATACATCAACACTAAAAACTCTTTGTCTTAATAATTATAACAATTTTACATCATATTTTTTTCAATTTAAAAATACACCATTTGCAACCTTCCAAACTAGAATTTAAGGCCACAGCCTGCTGCAGAATACTATCACCCCACATGATATCAATTTTATTTAAGCCCTATGCTAAACATAATAAAACCGAAAATTATGTGTCACTGTGACTAAGTCTAGTAAAATAAAACTGGTTGCCATAGCACATGGTGTACCATAGACTCTGGTATCTTATTAACAGTTAGGATTCACAAGCCACTGGACACAGTCCGGCTCACAATATGAAGCCATGATTTCGCAATTTCAGTGCGGCTGGTTAGTTGCCTGAAAGCAAAACATTCCATTCAGAGAACACAAGAACTATTTCGGACAGATGAGAAATTCTGAGTAACAATGGGAGGTATTCTTCCTCTCCTTGAAGGCCTGTGCTCTGTAGTGGGTCTTTAAAATATGTGGTAACAAGATGCTTGTTTATAAAAAAATACCATATGCACAGTTGATATCTTATACAAGTTGAACAAGGCAACCTAATTCAATTTATCTTCACATTTAGCTTATCATATATAACAATATGGCAAAAAAACAAACAATAATTCCTAATTCAACAGAAGACTACTTGTAAGTAAAACAATGTGAACACAGTCGCTGTGTGATTAGAAAGTAATGTTTCACATGTCAATGTAAATTCCACTGCTATTTGGAGAAAGTGGTACTAGTACAGTCAATAAGTGGGGTGTAGAGTGCGTGAGCAGGGAACGTGAAAACGTAGAAAAACTAAAAATGGAAGGATATTATATAAGAAAAAAAAAACACTCTGACGAATGATTTTCGACATAAAAGTGATCCAGACTTTTTGTATGTTAGGGAGTTATGTCATGTCTCTGGAGTACAATAAAGAATATTCTTATCTTATGTTCACTCCTTTGGGGCCACTCTTTGACGGAACTAGACGTTTTTATAAAAATGAAAATTTCAGAAATTTAGACCAGTAACGTGATTTCTATGCACCTCAGTTATTGTTCACAATAGCACAGTTCAAATGTAACAAACATAAACTCACCATATTTTAGACTCATTAAGTATCACTTTTCCATAGTTTGATGGTTTTGTCGTTCTCCAGTGCTGCCGAAGCGATGATGTTCTCAGTGGGGTGGCAGGCGGTGCAGAGGACTGTATCTGTATGTCCCGACAGCCGCTGTACGATCTCCTTAGACTGGAGATTCCATATGTAGACCAGATTGTCTTCCGAGCCGGATACTATCCACTGTGGAAGACAGATCGATCAATAAAAAAAATTGGACTGGTTTAAGAAATACAAAACATTAATTTTGAGTGCATCATCACTGACTGCATCAAACATCTACAGTGTAAATTCTTATTTCATAGTCATTGTAAAAAACGGTGGTAGCAGAGCTTAGAACGCCTCATATTTGGGAGGTTGTGGGTTAGAATCCCGGCATGTACCAACTGCATTGTTTTCTAAGTTATGTGCATTTGTAAAGCTACAGTAGCAATACTACTCGCTAACTGTGAAGGAAAACATAGTGAGGAAACCTGAGTGTTTACCTCAATGCCTAAAATTGCCAATCCGCGGTGGGCACGCGTGGTAATTAAGCCTATGCTCTCTCTTTGAGAGAAGGGCTATGCCCTGCAGTGGGACGTATAAGGCTACATAACAAAAATGTGCAGTCGTCAGATAATAAAATATCTAGTTTATGCTTGTGCTGTTCACAAGTAACTTTTCCCCAGAAATCTTCAGAAAATCTGCCAACAAGATGACTCATGCATACAAAACAGCATCTAAAAATTACCTTTCCTCCGGTGACACTGAAATTGGCAAAGATACAATATTTCTCATTCTTGTGTCCCGTGTATGTTTTCAGACACTTCCCTCTGCTATAGTCCCAAAGCTTCAGTGTGTTGTCTAGCGTCGCTGCGAGGATATATTTGCCGTTGGGTGAGAACTTCACAAAGGATACTGGTGGGTTGTCGTCATCAATGAGCGTTTTTAAGCACTGACCAGAAGCTGTATCCCAAATTCGACTGCAAGTAAACGATTTCACACTTAGAAATTGATAATGGTGAAACTGGGTCAACTTATGTGATGACAGTGCATGAAGTTAGTGTGTCAACGCATTTACTATTATTATTTATCATTGAAGCTGCTGCGTCAAGCTGCGTATATATCACTTTCATGCAAAATGTTTATCAAGTATGTTACTCGAGTGATCTACCAACTGCCTTATGTATTTGAACGATAAACAAATTATATTAGTTCCTGAGAGAGCACTAATCATGTACTAATTATCATTTGGTCATTGATAATTCGTTTAAAAACATAGAACTTAGCTGGTTGGCATTTGTATAATATTATTATTCTGTAGATATGGATGCGTTCGAAAGATAAATGTGCTTACCATAACCCATCATAACTAGATGATACAATGAGGCTGCCATCTCTGTTGAAATGTACAGCTGAAACAGGGTCTGAGTGTGCCGGTAGAGTCTTCAAGCATTTTCCTGGAAACATACAATTAATCCTTACTAGTATTATAAACGCGAAAGTTTGTATGTGTGTATGGATGTTTGTTACTCTTTTACGCAAAAACGGCTGAACGGATCCGGATGAAATTTTGCACAGAGATAGATTATCTGGATGCATAAACATTGAACGAAGTCGTGGGCAACAGCTAGTACTAAATAATAATACTTTTAAGTATGGGGCTAAATGCCAAAACAATAAACTGTAAAGGTAATAAATAGGTAATCAAAATGCACTTAATACATAATATAAATCAATTGGTCAAATAAAATGACTTAATATGTGAGCATGAGTTGGCAAATACCAGTAATATCGCGATATAGTTTCACTTTTACTTTACAAGCTGCGTTTAATGGTTTAAAAGACGTAAAATTTACTTGTTTGCTTTCTATAAGTGTTTTCTAATTATAATTTTCTTTGCACCAAACAAAAACAAAGAACGCTTACCTGTTCTGACATCCCATATCCGGACACTCTCGTCAAAACTGCCGGAGACAATGAGATTGCTTTGTGGGTTGAAGTTACAGCAGAACACATAGTTGCTATGCCCCTTCAGTGTCTTCAAACATTTGCCGGAGCTTAGCTCCCACACCTGGAAATGGTACAAAGATGGGTATATAACTAATTCAATGCCAATCTTTTTGTACCAGTGAAAACCTAGGACCCATCCACCATTGAAACTGCTATTATGCAGTATACACTGACTATGAATATTTTCATAGCTGGCACCATGCTTAAACTGACTATTAAATACTTTGCAGCTGGCATCCAGGGTGTTAAGGGTTAATTAATGGTATCAGTGTTGACTGAATCAGTTATGAAAAAATGGATACACCAGTTGCTTCACATTCTTGACAAAGTTCTGAAGTTTTGGGTTTGTAGGGTTTGGGTTTGGGTTTTACCAATGAATTGATTTGTAAACTTTCAAGTCGTAATACCTCTCACTAGTCTAATGACGAAGGAACACAAGATTGAGTGGAATTCTTTCAGGCTTTGCATCCAATTATGCGGCTGCCTCATTCAGGGTCCCTCATGTAAAGGGGATGATGAAGGGAAGAGGATGTTTCCTGGTTTAATCTCCGCTTTAGTCATGTATTGGTGGAGTTGAGGGGTTTAAGTGCCAATGGGTTAGGATGGTGACCATTTCTCAATGTTACATTAAATAAGTAACCTAAATCTGGCAATGTAAACAAACTTGATTATGGTAACGAAAAGTAAGAGAATGAATCCCCCTGCCTGAGTTTTAGGAAAAATAATAAAGGTCCACAATACCATGACTTGAATTTATGCGCAAAAAAGCATGGAAATATCTATTTTAGGTAACTGCTGTATAAAGAAATACACTTCAAACATTTTATGCCCACGTTCCCACACCTGCCAAAGGAAATGGGACAGAGAGATGTATGGGTTTGATATTAAAGGTCTGAACTAGAAAGTATACCTTATTAGCACTAGTCTTATGTCGCCCGTGACAAGAGCTAAAAAGGTATGCTCTTTGTTGTCACACAAAGTTGAGCTCAAACCACCAACCAATCTTATCACAGATTTATGCAGTGAAGAATAAATATTCTTATCTAATGGTTTGGAATGTTTAGTTACAGGTCATGCACCCTTAAATAATCCTGAACTTTACTTATATCCACAACATCAGATAAAAATAATCCTTGGAAAAACTTTAATTTTCCAAAAAGTTGCACATGTGTACAAACTTTTCTTTCGTTTGTTATCTAAAACTTTACTATCTCTTGTTTCTGGTATGTTAGGAATTTGTTAACAGACTGTTGATAGATATCAGATAGATTTGTATGCAATTTGCCAACTGACAACTATTTGTTCGCGGATTCTTATTCCAGTGAATTTCCAGGATTTTATTCAATTTAAACTTGGAAATTGTCCTACAGAAATTATATCTCTGAGAGAAAGCCTGTGCCCTACAGAAAGACATAATTGTATTAATAAAATAAATTTTATTAATACAATTATGTCTTTCTGTAGGGCACAGGCTTTCTATTTACAGTGCAAAAACATCGACTATCACTTATTAAATTTAGAAAAAAACGAACGTCGGTCATCCGAACGTCGGTCATCCGAACATCGGTCATCCGAACGTCGGTCATCCGAACATCGGTCATCCGAACGTCAGTCATCCGAACGTCGGTCATCCGAACGTCGGTCATCCGAACGTCGGTCATCCGAACGCCGGTCGAATGACTGCTTAACCGAACGACTGCTTAACTGAACCGATGATATGATGAAGCCCGGGGAATACGAACAGGTGTTGTGACATGACATGTGTAATTGAATTTTGAACTGCACAGTTCCTAGATGATAGACTTACCCCCAGTTTCTCGTACACTAACACGATGTTAATCTACTGTTAACAGCTGTCAATTGGCCAAAGTGCATACAAAAGAAACCACTGACAGCTGTTAACAGTAGGTTAACAGCTTGTTAAGAGTACAAGAAACCGGGGTTTACTATAACCGTAGTGTTTTGTGTCTTGAGTAAAACTCGGTAACACTTAGAAATAGATGTTATAATACGCAAAAATGTACAATAAAAATTACAACGGCGCGGACGCAGGCCCGCTATTTTTAACAGAGAGAAAAAAATTACATGACGTATAGTGATGCGACATATTATAGTGATGTGACACATAACCGTAGATGTTAACAAGTAATACGTTGATTATGCGAACATCGGTCATGCCAACGTCGGTCATCTGAACGTCGGTCATCTGAACATCGGTCATCCTAACGACGGTCATCCGAACGTCGGTTATCCGAACGTCGGTTATCCGAAAGTCGGTTATCCGAAAGTCGGTTATCCGAACGTCGGTTATCCGAACGTCGGTTATCCGAACGTCGGTTATCCGAACGTCGGTTATCCGAACGTCGGTCATCCGAACCCCGGTCGTGCGAATGTCGATCATCCGAATGACTGCTCAACCGAATGACTGCTTAACCGAACGACTGCTTAACCAAATGAGTGCTTAACCAAACTGACTACGGACCTCACGCCCCGCTTCTTCTAACGACCTGTGCTGAAAAATAGGTTCAACAAGGGCACCCTTTGATGCAGGATAGTGAAACTGTATGTACTTGACTGGCGCCGCCATTAACACATCAACTAGTGAGCACAAAGAGTGCGTGACCTAGCTGTTCGTGGGCTTGGTTCAGCAGACAAAGATTAAAGACTTTGATTGTCAATTTTTTCATATCACAAGCCTGTTATTAGGTTTTATTTTTTAACGTGTTTTTATTGTGCAATAAAGTGTTACAAACAAACATTGTACTTACATGTATGTACATGCAATGTATATTATTACAGGCTGTCTATTTTTAAAAATATTTTGAAAAACTGACTGAACATGTTACAATTTTATATGGTTTTTAACTGGTTTTCAGAACACCCATGTCCCCCAATTAGTTCCGAAAATCGACATTCTACTCTACCTTGCAAGTGTGCAGTTCAAGAAGATCTAAAAATTTAAGGCCCTACATCTCACATCAATGCTCCTGGGCAAAAAGCGGGTTTTTCCGCAAGCTCGCTTAGAGATGTTAAATTTCAATTCAAATAAATGAAGACTTACCTTTAAAGTTTTGTCATCACTGGCACTGACTATCAACCTGCTGTCTGATGACCAAGCAACATCACTGATGCCCATTTTGTGTCCTGAGATAGTCTTCTCAAATTTTCCATCGTAGGCACCCCACACTTTGATAAGCTTGTCAGCAGCTGAAAATACATAAGATAAGATAAGATAAGATAAGAATATTCTTTATTGCGCACAAGAAGCGAGACATAAAATATGAAAGTTACAATGAAAAAGTACAATGGGCGGCCTTATTGCTAACAGCAATTTCTTCCAGACAACCTTGTGTTGGAAAGGTTTCTGAAGGAGAAAGAGTGACAGGTAGTTGGTACAAATACGAATAGTACATACTATAATACATTTTTATTATTTATAATAAAAATATTGTCATTGTTAGTTTCAAACAACTATTTTAATATCTTTATAACAAGAGCTTCATGCTATAAAGATTTTAAAAATATATACTACCAAGTCTCGCATATAATTATGTACTGCGATATCAAGACATTGAGTTGACTATAACAAGGAGGTGCAATTTTTAAAACCTCAGCATGGGTTAGTGCAATAAAAAGAATATATAAGGAGGTGGAAGTTATTAATAATGGTCTGAATTTTGGGGGGTTCCTCAGGTTCATCTGGATCATTTTAACATATTTCTGAGGCTAGGAAACATGGTTCAGCAAAACCAACCCTGTTACTGATAGGTTCAAGGCTGTTAGGGGTTTACAAAAGGGTGTTTTACCCAAAAACCACTCTGTTGCTGTTACTGATAGGTGCCCAGATGGGGTGAAGCTATGCAATGATATGAATGATAGGTATGCAAAGCATACCCAAAAAAAAAAACATTCCACTTGTTTTGTTTTTATTTTTTTACCAAACTGAGTGAGCTCCAAAACTAATGCTAGCTCATCTTAATTTATTCATCAAATAAGTACAAAAGAACTTAAATAAACTCTTTGCACTTACATTTTTCAAATATACAGAATCTATTTGAAGGACAGAAAAACCATGATTGATTACTTTAAACATATTTATCATTAAATAAATGAATGCTTGGTGTATTATACCTATGTTTTATCTGGAAACAAATTCAGGAAACTCAATTTGAGACAAATAATTTTATATTGTTGAGAGACCTATTTCATAATTGTATTATCACTAGCATTTGGAGCATTGACTTGGGCCTTATTATCATCACTTATATGTAATTAGGCTGAATATGCATATAGAGCACCCAATATTTGGATGCTTTGATGTGAAAACGGCTGTGGCTATTATTTGTTAGTTTTTGTCAATGACATATTTGGTAAGATAAAGGTACTCACATGAACTAGCGAGCCATTCGCCATTTGGACTGAATTTGACCGAGGACACGGCCTTCGTGTGGCCAGCGAGGGTGAATTTTAACGTGTAGTTCGGTTTCTGAAAAGCACGTTACAAAAATGAGCGCCAAATCGCACGTGTTCGACACCGCAAAGTTGAAGTTACATAAACATGTGCAAGCGGGAAGCCTCGCAAAGGAATGCAATCAGCAGAATAAGTGGGCAATACATACCGCGACTGAAGACTTATTTGACTGTGGCGCGCTCTGCGAAAGCGAATTTGCACCCGATATATTTGAAGACGAGCCTCCGTGTGTTTGATGCGCAGCAGGATGGCCCGGGCCCGGTCCTAACGGCACCATGTTTCAACAAATCTACGCACTGCACTTTGTTCTTCACCTCACGACACTAACAATCACGGAATATTTAAATACGGAGAAACTGTAGAACAAAAGAATTTGTAACGGAACACTAATTTACGTTTAGGACAATTTTTATAGCAGAATTTCAAAGAAATATTCCAATCCAAGGCGTCGTGCATTTCGTGATGAAAGACGGTGCTGCCAACATAAAAATATTTTACCCGCCGCTCTACTACGCTTTATTACGAGCATAGAGGTGATAGAGGTACGCCGCTTTATTACGTAATTTTCTTGTCTATGAATGTAGTGATTGATAGTGTTGTCAGACGCTGGCCGGCCAATATCGCCAAAATTTAGAAAAACAGTCGCCAGAATTCGCCTGTTTCCGTAGCTCAAATCACCTGAATTTTCAGCGATATAGCTCAAAATTACCTAAATAAAATTACTAGGGTTCCGTACTTGAAGGGTGCCAAACGGGACCCCATTATTAAGACTTCACTGTCCATCTGTCTGTCTATCTGGCTGGCTGGCTGTCTGTCACCAGTCTGTATCTCATGAACCGTGATAGCTAGGCAGTTGAATTTTTCACAGATGATGTATTTCTATTGCCGCTATAACAACAAATACTAAAAATAGAATAAAATAAATATTTAAGGGGGGCTCCCATACAACAAACATATTTTTTGCCGTTTTTGCTCGATATTAGGTAATAACAGCAATTCATGGAACCCTTACACCGCCATCCAGTAAGTGCACATCCAAAAAACAAAATAAATCAATAAACAAAGACACCTGATGAATCGCAGATGTTGGAGCTCTGACCACAAAACTCAAGTGGAACTGGCCATGTTAGCCGTATGGGTCCAGACAGATCTGCAAAAATTGGGTCCGAATGGGTTCCACGCGACGGATATCACAGACGTGGGTGGCCAAGGTGGAGATGGCGATACGACAGCAGCAGCAGTGAGACACAAACACGGCTTACTAAAAATAGTAATAATAATAAAGACACCATTAATTAATTTGTTTTTTTTCCCAAGTAGTCCAAAGACGCCGATTGCAACTTGTATTTTCAGAGATAGTACAAGTTGCAATCGGTGACCGGTTGCCGATACCAATTTTTGGTCGCTATTTCACCTGCCGACATAGCCCAAATAGCGATAAATTGCCTCATCTGGCAACATTGGTGGTCGAAGCTTGAGTGACCGCACATTACTATACTCTATTACTAATACCGCACGCACGCACGGCACGTCAAGTACGTATTGCCATTATCTTTACGTAAAGTATCTCTACACGTTCAATTTTTTTTTTACTGTACGCACTTTTTTACCATATTTTTAGTAAGCACTAATTTTAATTACAATACAATGTTTTACCCATCGTGACCCCGGTGCTTATTCTCTTTTCTTTACAATTTACGGGTCCGTAAATAAAAAAAACGTATTGAAATGTCTCAATGAGCTTTTAATATTTTCACCTGGCAAGAATATTTGTCCTATACAAACGTCAAGGTTAAATTAGACATTTTAAAATTTTCATCTGAATTGAAACTTCTTCACAAGTTATTGCATAAAATAGGTGTATTCTTCTAAATTATGGCGCTCAACAAACTCAGCATCGACGCCCTCACTCTATCAGGCAAACGCGTCCTCATGCGGTAAGTATCTAACTTTTGAAGTTATCATCCAAAGTCTGGTCCAAATTTTTCACCATTTCATCATTTTCAGAGTAGATTTCAACGTCCCTCTCAAAGAAGGCGTGATCACCAACAACCAGAGAATCGTTGCGGCTCTAGACTCGGTCAAATATGCACTGGAGAAGGGTGCAAAATCCGTCGTTCTCATGTCACATTTGGGCCGCCCTGATGGTCAGGCCAACCTGAAGTATACCTTGAAACCCGTTGCTGAAGAGCTCAAGAAACTTCTAAGCAGGTACGCTAACTAGGCCGAAAATTTTACCATTGTTACTATATAAGAAGAAAGAAAAAGAAAAATATATTTATTATTAAAAACTCAAACTACAAAATTACCAGGGGTCCTTGCACTAGGCTTAGCCTGTATCGCGAGGAACCAACTTAAATTTAACAACAAAATTTGTTATGGTAAACAGTAACTATAAAATATTTAATAATAGACTAAACATAACTTTATGGAAAACCCAATGGGATATGAAACATGTACTAAAATTAACCCGATGTCGTGTCTTCCTTATAGGTACAAGATATTTTCTGTGCATGTATAATCCAGGCTTAAAAGTAATTTTGTTATCGTGGCTTTTGCTTCTACTTCTGAGTTTGATTTAATGTCGCATAGGGCGACAATATTATTATAAATGTGGGAACTTAAGAAGGGATTGAATCTGCGGGCAAAAGTGGTTTTTATGGTGGGAGTCGGAATCCTGAAGACGCGTCTACTCAGCAGTCGCTGGTACTCGTTGGAGTTTAGTGTGGCTTTATGAGCGGCAAGGGAGATTTTTAATATAAATAGTTTGCGGACTGATAGGACTTTTGCCTCATCATAAAGTGTATTAGTGGGGAACCTAAAGGGTTTTTTTAGCATTACTTTTAAGACTGAGCGTTGGGCTCTTTCAATGTCCATGAGTACAGTTTTAGCGGCACCGCCCCAAACCGTGATGCAGTATGTCAATATAGATTGGCAAATCGCTAAGTATACTATATTAAGTATTTCTCTACTGGCAGCGTTACGAATCTTTTTCATGACTCCAACAATCTTTCTTACCCTCGTTGAAAGCTCAAGCATGTGGTCTTTAAAGTTAACGTTTTCATCTATAATAATGCCCAGGTACTTAATTTTAGTTGCACGTGCTATAGTGTCGCAGGCACAATTCGGATATATATTAGAGCAGGTGTGCACATGCAATTTCAATTCAGAAGGAGGCTTCGATGCAGAGGTTTTATGAAAGCACAGGTATTTGGTTTTCCCGCTGTTGAGTGTTAACAAATTTCTTTGGAGCCATTGTGATACTACTGTCATGCCTTTTTTTGCTGCTGTGAAAGCGCTTGCCCAGGTTTTTCCATGGAAAAGAATTGCTGTGTCATCGGCATAACAAATTATTTCAGCGTCATTAGTCTTCACTTCGTGGATGTCATTCAAATATATAATGAAAAGGGATGCGCCCAAAATACTGCCTTGTGGCACACCGAAACGGACTGGCTTGGGATCACTTTTAAAGGAGCCGACCTTGACTAGCTGTTTCCTTTCAGAGAGATAACTTGTGAACCATGACAAAGGTGCTCCCCTAATACCCAATAATTCCATCTTTCTTAGCAGAATAGGGATCGACACGGTGTCAAACGCCTTTGCCAGGTCCAAGAAAACTCCTACACAGCTGAGTCCATTGTCGAGATAACTAGAAATAAGATTAGTCATTAATTTAACTGCATCTTCCGTCGACCTTTTCTGTCTAAAACCGAACTGTCTGTTTGATAGGAGATTGTGGTTTTCCAGGAAGTTAATCATGCGTTTATTTACGAGTTTCTCTAAAAGTTTTGAGAGTCCACTGAGCAGTGAGATCGGCCTATAATTACCCGGGATATTTTTGGGACCTGCCTTATGGATAGGAAAGACAGATGCAACTTTCCAACACTCCGGAAACTTTCCAGTACTGAAACTTAGATTAAAAATATGAACGAGTGGATGGATTATTTGATGTCTAATGTATTTAATTAATTGATTGCTTATTCCATCGAGTCCCGGGGCACTATCAGATTTAAGTTGTTTAATTATACTATCTAATTCTTTTATGTCCGTTGGTTGCAAAAATAAAGAATTTGAGGCAGTATTTGTCAAGCTCGTATTCCGCGCCAGTGATTCCTCTGTGTTATTTGTTTCATGCATAATTTGGTCGGCGAGTTTTTGACCTACTGAAGAGAAGTATGAGTTACACTCATTCAATGACTCTACAGGATTTTTGTCGGTTGAGATCAGATCGAAAGCGGGTATGTTTTTATTCTGTAAGTTACAAATTCTTTTTATTGTCTTCCATAACCCCTTCGGGTTATTCGTGTTAGCTCTAATCTCACTACTTTCGTAATCCTGTTTCAGTTTTTTGAGAAGTTCATTGCAAAAAGTTCTGTAGCGAATGAACGACAGCCTCAAAACCTGATCGTTAGGGAACTGTCGAACCTTAGAGTGGAGCTTATCGCGGTGCCGGATGCATCTGGTCACGCCTGGTGTGATCCATGGTTGTACTGTAAATTTGGTTCTACTGACCTTTTTGTGTTCTGTGTGTTGCTCTACAGAGTTTGTGAGGATATCTAAGAAGTATTTCGCTGCGGAGTCTACGTCTGTTATGTCAAAAAGTGGACTCCAATCAATACCATTTAGGTCATGTAACACTCCTTCATAATTTACAGTAACCTTTAGTCTATTGAGAACAGATTTAGCTCTTTTCGTTTCCATTCCCAAAATAATCATTTTATGATCCGTGATATCATTTTCACAGACTCCACCTATAGCAGGAGACTTGGACTTAACAAAGATATGGTCGAGACAAGCGTTTAGCCGTGTTGGGATGGTAATTGCGGGTAACATGCCATGTTCTGCTAGAAGACAAAGATATTCTGATGAATTTATTTTACTTGTGTCAGATTGAGTAATATCTATATTTAAATCTCCCGACACAACTATACATGGTCTATCCTTAAACAAGTCAAGAGTCAAATCTAGAGTCTGTAAGAAGAGGTTGATGTTGCTACAGTTACTAAAAGAGGGCGATCTGTAAATTCCCAAAATTACCGCTTGGTTGGGAATTTCTATCACGAGGCAACTAGCTTCGTCAAAGAGCTGCTCGGTGACAGTGGCATTCCAGGTGTTTTTAACGTAAGCAACTACTCCGCCGTTTTGGTTAATGTTGTGCTTAGTATGGTGAGATATGTATCCAGAGATCTCGTCTATTGACGTTGTCTCGTTTAACCTACATTCTGTCAGGACTATGACGTCAAAAGATAAGCTCATCCTATGAAGACATACCTGTAAGGCATCAAGATTCTTATTTATGCTTCTTATATTAAATGCTATGAGTTTAAAATTTAGGTTAGGCGTTAGAATATTTTTACATGAATCTGCGGTTTCTATTTTTAGGCATGGAATATCTAAAGTTGTGTCAATAAGTTTTTCTATGTCCTGATTAGCCATTTGGGGTTATTTTCTTATGAGCAATTTTTTCTTTGTTAGAGTTTATTTGACATATGCACGGAGCCATAAATGAGTATATTTGGTAACACTTGAAGTATTTGAATATATTATTTTTGGTGAGGATGAGAGAAGCCTTTAAGCCGGATTGGTGCAGGTTAAGTATTTTTGACAAAAATAGCATTATTTGTACGATACTTAGAAATAGACACATCAGATAGTAGTAGGTAATACTCTTACAAACGCTAGGAACACTGCATAGAGTCTGGTTGCAGTGCTGTCATCATGTTTACGTTTTGCGTCGCGTGAGCTTGTCCAGCCAGTTTTTCTAAAACAGATTCTGACTCAACTCGTGACTAGAAACTCTTTCCCAGTTCATTAGTGTTTACTACAACCTTTCACTCTACTGCTTATTTGTCAATTGACTAAAGTGCATACTATATGAAGTCAAATATCATCAATTGAACCAACTTAAGCCTAGAGTTTTTCTTGGCAAGAAATTGCTCTCAATAATGTAAAATCTACTATAAAAAAATCTTGTGTCACAGAGTTTGTTATCGAACTCCTCCAAAGTTCAAATTCGGGCATGTACCAATGACTTTGATTTGTAAGTTACATATATTTGTGAAGTTATAGTAGCATTACCATTTGCTAACGGTGAAGGAAAACATTGTAAGGAAACCCTGGTGTTTGAGGTATTCACACCATAGTGCTTGCTATGTACAATGGCGCAACGACCTCGTGGCGCAGCGGTAGTGCATCTGCATACCATGCGAGAGGTCCCGGGTTCGAGTCCCGGCTGGGGACAAAAAAAAAACCCCCAGCTCTTGGATGTTTACATGTTTGTGATGTCGTTGTTTCTGGTTCCCACGACTCAGGGTATCCTAGTGTGGGCCAGAAGCAATGTATGTGCCTATATGTAAATGTTTATGTTTATGAGGCTAGGTGCAGAAAACTCAGGATTAACAACTAATGTAAAATCTAATATATAAAAATCTCGTATCATAGAGTTTGTTATCGAAGTCCTCCGACGGCTCCACCACTTTTTATTATTTTTTTTGTGTATATTTGTATTTGCCCCAATTGTAGTCATATTTATTAAATTTCCGTTAAATAAATTTCTGTTAATGTAATTTCTGTGTACAATAAAGAATATTCTATCTATCTATCTATATTTACCACTACTTATATATAACCTTCTCAGTCCTGACCTTGAAAATAACAATGGTTTTCAATTGTTATTTAAGGTCAGGACTGAGGAGGGTATGAAAATAATAGGGGTTAAAGTATGAAATTGCCGTTTTATTGCAATAGGTTCTTTGAATTGACATAGAATCTTCATGGTTTGAGGTTTTCGAATGAAACTTTTTTCAAATGGTTTCTATGATGTTCTTTTTTTAAAAAATGTGAAACATTTGAATATCGACTTTCAATTGTTTTTGTTATTCAATTTAGACAAGAAAGATGGATACTGCGAAAATTCGAGTGATTTTTTAATACGAGTTCCGACGCGGAATTAACGCGGCAGAAACAGCCCGCAATATCAATGCTGCGTTTGGATAGGGGTCTACTAATGAACGCACCGTGCGATTTTGGTTTAAACGCTTTCGTGATGGAAATTTCGACTTAAAGAACGAGCCACGAGGAAGACCGCCCACACAGGTGAATAGCGATGAATTAAGAGAGATAGTGGAAGCCGACCCTAGTCAAACTACCCAGGAATTAGCGGCATGGTTTAACGTTACCTTACCCAAAATATTGACTCACTTGCGTCAAATCAATAAAATAAAAATATGAAAAATGGGTGCCTCATAATCACTCGAATTTTCGCAGTGTCCATCTTTCTTGTCTAAATTGAATAACAAAAACAATTGAAAGTCGATATTCAAATGTTTCACATTTTTTAAAAAAAGAACATCATAGAAACCATTTGAAAAAAGTTTCATTCGATAACCTCAAACCATGAAGATTCTATGTCAATTCAAAGAACCTATTGCAATAAAACGGCAATTTCATACTTTAACCCCTAATATTTGTAAAATCTTTCACCTGGGCCTAGATTCTGTTAATGCATTGTAGTAACATGACAACTGCATGAACATGGCGATTTCATTTCATTGCTGCTTTAAGTCTACGCGGGCACACGTATCAAACCTTCTAGGCGTCAATGGTATGAAAAAACACGTCACGTGACCCGACAGTGCGCCTGTCATTATACTACAATGAACTAACAGAATCAAGGCCCTGGTTGTGTAATAAAGTGGTCTCTATGTATCTATATTTGGTAGGTCTGAGAATAGGTTGTAGGCTAATTAATGTGGCAAAACAATGTTTGCCACGTCAGCTAGTTTTTATATATATAGATATGATTTGTTGCTCCTCAGGGATATCACATTCCTACCAGACTGTGTGGGCGCAGAGGTGGAAGGCGCCTGTGCTGACCCGCCAGTGGGTTCTGTCATCCTGCTGGAAAACCTGCGTTTCCATGTGGAGGAGGAGGGCAAGGGGCTGGATGCTTCCGGGGCCAAGGTTAAAGCTGACCCTGAAAAGGTCAAAGCATTCCGTGCTAGTCTAAGGAAGCTGGGGGATGTTTACATCAACGATGCTTTTGGTAATTTAATCCAATATATTTCTTATTTTTACCTTTTTTTATTGTTTAAACTTTTGGAAACTTGAAAATGTGTGAAATCTTTTTTACATTACCGTTTTTCTTGTAATCAATTTTTAAATAATGTCAACAGTGTTTCAATTGTCAAAAATTACATTTAAAAAAAAAGTCAATTAATTAATTTCTAAATGTCTATAGCGGTTGACTATAGTGACTGACAAATAGTCTATTTTCTTTAATTGAGATATCATCATTTGTAGGTCAACTAGATATCATAATAACACGGTCCTATTTGCACCCTCTGGGTACAGAACACTAAAAGTGCACAGATTTTCTAAGGCCAGCTCTCATATAGCATACTGCTTTACAGGTACTGCCCACAGGGCTCACAGCTCAATGATGGGTGAAGGCTTTGAGCAAAGAGCTAGTGGCTTCCTCCTCAAGAAGGAACTACAGTACTTTGCAAAGGCCCTCCATGAGCCTGAGAGGTATGGTTTAAATTTTGATTGAAATTTAATTTTTACTGTAATTGCAACCAGCTCTGTCAAAGTCTTATCTTGACTGTAAATATTCTTTGTAATCATTACTAATTGTTTCAAGTTATTACAGTTGAGATGCTGAACTGTCACATATCTCAATTCTCACCTCAAGCTTCCTTTGACCTTTATAATAAAGTCACTTTTATGCATTCCAGACCCTTCCTGGCCATCCTGGGTGGTGCCAAAGTGGCAGACAAGATCCAGCTCATTGAGAATTTGTTGGACAAGGTCAATGAGATGATTATTGGTGGTGGAATGGCTTACACCTTCCTGAAGGAGACCAAGGGAATGGCTGTAAGTACAAGTTTCCTTTGTT
This sequence comes from Yponomeuta evonymella, assembly GCA_963969515.1. Classification (NCBI taxonomy): domain Eukaryota; kingdom Metazoa; phylum Arthropoda; class Insecta; order Lepidoptera; family Yponomeutidae; genus Yponomeuta; species Yponomeuta evonymella. Next base: position 5,196,185 of record OZ018347.1, read on the forward strand.
GTTTAAAAAAATTTCAAATATGACCAAAATTGCCCTTACTTAATTAATGAATGGCTCATAACCCTTATTCTAAGCCTTAGAATTTATTCCAGATCGGCACATCCTTGTACGATGCGGAAGGCGCAAAGATCATCGGCAAACTGATGGAAAAGGCTGCTAAGAACAATGTCAAATTACACTTACCGGTTGACTTTGTCACCGCCGACAAATTTGATGAAAATGCTCAGGTAAATGGGTCTACTGTTTTTTGCTCTACTGTGAAAGCAAGGGATTGGTTTTTATTTTTCGGGCTTTTAAGTCCATTCCACCCCTGCCCTTAAAGGCCTCCCTACCCAATCGACATATTTCTATGGAACCCATTTAAAGGCACTTTAAAAATAAGTGAAATCACTATAAAAATAGTAGTCTAAATGCATTTTGTGAATCTTAACAATAGCAAGGAGCTTCAAAATGTTTCGCTTGATTTAAACTATTGATATTGATAGACAATTGATAGCTCAGATATATTTTGTCAAGATTCTGATGCATAGGATTCAGGTGCGGTCCCCAGCCATTAATTTCAAAGTCAGTAAAATAATGTGAAGAACCATTTGATAATAGTTAGTACCAGTAATATGATAGTGCAGTCCATTTCTTTTAAAGACCATAAGTTCTATTCTGAGCATCTTACTTCCATCAATATTACACAAGGACCACCTGAAATCAAAACACTCCAGTTATGGGTGTATTATAAAGTAATTTCGAAATACGAAATTGCAATAAAATGTGTAATAAAAACTGCTCTTTCTTAGGTTGGTGCAGCCACTGTTGAGTCAGGCATCCCTGAAGGCTGGATGGGTCTCGACGTTGGCCCCAAATCGCAAGAGCTGTTTGCTGACCCCATTGCCCGGGCTAAAGTGATAGTTTGGAATGGGTAAAGTACTTTTTAAGTTAATTGTGATGTAATGTAACATGCCCTCACACCTTATCGTTTTTCATTTAAATAAAAAATATATATAGTTTATAATAATGCAGCCTATATAACTCTCACTGTACGGCACGGGCCTTCTCTCAGAGAGACGGTACGGGCTTAATTACCACGCGTGCCTAAGTGTTATAGTATCATGTATAAAATTACTTTTTTTTTCATAAGCAGTCTATATACGTCCCACTGTAGGGCACAGGCGTTCTCTCAGAGAGAGAGTATGGTCTTAATCACCACGCGTGCCCACCGCGGATTAGCGATTTCAAGCGCTGTGGTATGTGAATAGCTCAGACACCCAGGTTTCCTCACGATGTTTTCCGAGCTCCAAAAGCTCGTTAGCGAGCTTTTATTTTATTTTATTTTTATTACTTGTTAATATTAACTTTGGCTTGCAGACCCGCCGGAGTATTTGAGTTCGAGAAGTTTGCCGGAGGCACCAGGGCTCTGATGGATGGCGTAGTCAAAGCTACCGCCAATGGAACTGTTACTATTATCGGTAAGAACATGTGACTGAAGTGGTTGTCGCCCAAACGTATCAAAGCATCGTAGAAATATAGATAGATAGAGAACACTTTATTGTACATTAAAATGGAAATGGCACAGATATTTCTATAGAAATATAGTAATGTGGCCCGTGGCAAACATATTCTATAGATTTACCCAGTAATTGGCCTCCAATACTTGTTTTCAGTCTCTCAATAAAACCTTGCATGCAACAACTAATGAATGTTGTTAAAGCGAAAGAGGTTCGTCAGTATAGTAGTAAGTGGCAAACCTGTTCTCTAGTTACCCCTTAGGGTTTATGTATAAAACCTGCGCTGGCTTATCTTTGCACATGCCAGCTCTCAGAGAGAGTATGGGCCTAAGGGGATCCAGCGGGCTAACTAGCGCCACCAATAAAAAAAAAATCATATCATCTTTTACAGATCATATTTGCTAAAAGTGTCTGTACAATATCTCAATCATGTTAACAGTGATTTTTAGGACCCACAACAAAGTACCTAGGTTCACGAGCCGTTTTTGGCGTTAATGCTATCTAGTCCTTGGTTTTTTGCCTTGGGTTCACGGCCATAGGTCCTAAAAATAACTATTAACATGATTGAGAGATTGCACAGACATTTCTTGCAAATTCGATCTGTAAAATAAGATATGTTTTTTTCCTCGGTGGAGCACCTTAATCACCACACGTGCCCCCAGTATGTGCCCGCCTCACGTAAATATCTACAAATCTACGTAAGTTAGAAAGCAAACTGAGTGGTCATAAGACCATTTCTTCATCATTTCTAATGATGATTAGACGTTATTGAGCTTTCAATTAATTCCGTTAGGTGGCGGCGACACGGCCACCTGCTGCGCCAAATGGGGCACCGAAGACAAGGTGTCCCACGTTTCCACCGGCGGCGGCGCGTCCTTGGAGCTTCTCGAAGGTGAGTTCTTATGACCTCTGTGTGAAGAAACTATTTAAAACGCGCCGCTAAACAACGCGTCCTCTTACTCTTCAAGATATGATTAGAGCGAGAAGCTGCGATGTTTGGCGTTAAAACACGGTATGAGAGCTTGTAAGTGCATAAGTAATTTTCGGGAATCCCTGAATATGGTTGCGCTTTTGAGCATAGACAAGTAGGGTTGGCATTGTGTTGAAATCAAAATCTACTCAATTTCGCAAATAAGGAAAAGTAAATAAAGAAATATTGATGACGTATTCACCCTCCAGTTTCTAAGATTTTTTATGTTTAATTGTTCACTTTTACAAAAAGATATACAAAAGAAGACATTATTTTTTGTCAGCACCGAGAACTATTTTGGCATAATTCCGACTGCTGACTCTACCAAGTGTTAATAAAAAAATAAAATAAACAAAATAAAAATAAAGTTGGGGGTTTATTTATTGGGTTCTTCGGTATTTATTGATATATTTTACTTAGGTATAACTTAGTAGATAACAGTAGCTGTGGTTTTAATGTAATTAGATAGTAATGTATTTAAAATATTTCAGGTAAAGTCCTACCTGGAGTAGCCGCTCTATCGGACGCATAAAGTATAATATATTTACTGCCATAATAATATTTATATAAAGAACAATTTATTTATTACATCGTTTAGAAAGTTGATTGCAAAATTGTTCTGCTTCAATTGAAATTATTTGTAGCGATTTCGTGTGCAATCGAAATGTATGCGTAGATATATAAGGACAAAAGTTATCAGCAAATTGTGTAGTAATTATAAGAATAGTGAGATTGTATTTGTTACAAAGAAATAAATGTGTATTGACGTAGTCATTTTTTATTATACATTTTTAGTCTCTACCGGGTATACAGAGTGGTGAGTTTTACTTAAATATTGTGTGACGAAATTTACAGGCCAAACTTGGCGAGTATTTAGTGTTATCTATAAAAACACTATTCTTTAAAACACTCCTCAGATGCAGTTTAAATAGTCTGAGGTAAAGGGAAAAACGTAGGTAGCCACAAATTGAGAATCGTGTTTTTATGAATAAGGCCGTTAGAGTATGTTGAATAGTTTTATAGTGAAAACTTGCCAAATGTGATCTGTTTTAAACATCACACAATAAGATTCCATATTTGTCAAAATACTAACAATGCTGTGTAGGTAAGGAACTTGGTAGAGTTTCTACGTATCATGTTTTGGTGGGATTGTACTTCTTGATAAGATTTTTTTGTCTAATTATGTGCTAAAGAGAGAAGATTTTTCTGACTGCAACTTTTTCGAAATATGTGAATACAAATATACTTGCGAGTACATCAACATACCCGACAGTAACTCTGTGTGTCTGTTCGTTACATTTTCAGTTTTTCACAACTATATATATTTTGACGATTTTTTGTATACTTAGAGAGAGATCCCGACCAAGGAAATCTTCTTCCTGTGCCTCTCCACTAATGTAAATTGGCCGTCAGCTCCGCATATTCTTCTTCATTTCTTGCCAAGCGAAACATGTCTTCAACGCTGGCTACATTCCCTTTGTTTCTGAGCCACGACTTCCTTCTTCTCCCAACACAGTTAATCTCATGCGAATGAAGTCGCGGGCCAATGTTTTTCCCAATCTACAACAGATTAGGTGTACAAAAAATGGGCAATTGGGCTTCATTAGCTTTACGGGGAATACTGATTAAAACTTCAAGGCTGGCTGGAAGAAATTTCTCTTGAAATAAGTCCGCCCTTGCTCATAATCTAAGACATTCATGTTTTTTTAAGTGCTAAATTTTGTATTTTGTGCAATAAAGTTTAACAAACAAACAAACAAACTTCTTGATAGTGGACACTGGACTGCCGATGAACTTTGTATATAGCTTGTATGAAATTATGACTAGTGGCGCCCACAGAGTACATGGCTCTTCCCTTAACTGACAATAAGTTGGTCCAAATCGATAAAATCATGAAAAATGCCAGTGTTTGATATTTGTTTCTTCTTAATTAGATATGTCTTGATTGCCATATAACGATCTAAAGTTTTATTTTTTTATTCTTAGTCATATGATAACGGTACTTCTATAGTTGCCGCCACCATCTCAAATATACTTGTTAGACACTGATCGATATTTTAAAGCTCTGGCTCAATTAAAGGTACCCTAGACTTTTGACGGGAGTCAGTAAGTGCCGAAAATTGCATGTTAGCTGAATACATGCATGAAATTAGTAACGATGTTTTTTTTTTTAGTAACCTTAATCTCACTGGCTTTGAAGACGCCAGGCGTAGGCGGCTTGAAAAGGGTTTGTGTAAATAAAAACACAATGAGGGCCCGCTGAAACTTAGGCCTCGCGCACTATGCGCCTAGATAAAGTAAAATCCACTGCCCTGCCCTGCAAAGCGTGAAGACCGTTAATGATTGTAGGCTTCATTCCATGTAGGATTTCATGGTAGCTTATAGTCATCATCAGCCATTTGACGCCCACTGCAGGACACAGGCCTCCCTCATGGTTTTCCGAGCTTCCCGGTCTTGCGCCGACCGCATCCAGCGACTGCCCGCCACCGTAACCACTAACCAGGTCGTCAGACCATCTGGTGGGGGGCCTGCCCACGCTGCGTCGTCCGGTCCGCGGTCGCCAGGTCAGAACTTTTTCACCCCAACGGCCATCATTTTTCCGAGCTACGTGCCCCGCCCACTGGCACTTCAACTGAACAATTCTTCGAGCTATATCAGTAATTCGGGTTCTTCTGCGGATCTCCTCATTCCTGATTCGATCACGCACTGAAACTCCTAACGTAGCTCTCTCCATTGCTCGTTGGGCGATCTTGAGTCTTCCTATGAGGCCCACAGCCAGCGACCAGGTCTCACATCCATAATTCATCACTAGCAAGACCCATTGGTTATACTGATGTATTTTGGACGCGAAAATGTGTTTTAGTTTCCCGAACGCTGCCCATCCGAGTTGGATTCGACGAGTGACCTCTTTCTCGAAGTTGGACTTACCTAACTGGACTGTTTGTGCCAGGTATACATAGTGGTCGACAACTTCGAGCTCAGAGCCGCCCACGTTGATAGGAGTGGGTGCTACATGTTAGTTCGACGTTATCTTAGTCCAGTCCATGTTAATTTTAAGACCAGATAGTATCTGAACCCAATGGCTGAGAAACTTAGTTTTATTACAGGTCGACGATTCTCTAAAATTATTAGTTTCTCTAATCAACAATATCGTACAGTATGCCTTCTTGCTTGATACTCGATCTTATGTGGCGCGCATTACAACCCTCCAGGTTTAGTGTCGTAAGAAATTTTTCCTTCCTTCAACCTATAGCTACCCAATGCTGAGTGTAGGTCTCTTCCCTGTTCTCCCTCTCTCGCTCTAGATATTTTCCTTTGCGATCGTGAAAACATCCTATTACTTATTAGAAATGTAAAAAGCGTCAGAATAAAAATAGACCAGTACTTAAGACAGAGCCTACCAAACTTCCCTGTATACGAGATTACGCCTGGAGATTCAAAGAACAACAAAAGCCTTCGGCGTCGTAACCAAGGCTTGTGTGTATAAACGTTGGTACTAGTCGCATATCGATTGAGACGGACGCGCAAGCGTGGCGTGGTCGTCACGGGTGACGCTTGACTGGGCTTTACCAGTTCAACATACGGGTTCGAAGATATAATCAAAGACATGCGATACTTCTATCGAACGTACGCTTGAGGAGAGATTCATTTATTATTTTTAACATTTATTTCACAAGGTCTATATTGATGTTCACATCTTCCAATTTTAGGCATGATTAAAAAAAGGTCACATTCTCAAGCCCAGTGCGGGTTTTTAAATCAGAAATTCGTCATGTTTTTAAAGTCTAACTTTCAATCTTGTGGACATTGAATAATCGATACTTGGAATAATTCGTTCAGATAGAAAGGGAAGTAGATTTTGTAGAGTCTTCACAGATAGGCGATAACAGCTACGATCGATGAAACAAAATTGAAGGACTAGCCTGTCGTTGGTCCCAAATTAATCAGTTATCACAGGATATTTCCGATAGCTTGCCCTGTGCTCTACTTGGCGGGACCCCGCGCATGCCCAGACGTCCTCCTGTAAACATGATCAAGGTAGTTTCACAGTAAAGGTGTCAGTCAGTAGTATGTAAGAACCCGCGTATCCGCGTCGCCGGTCTAACCGGACGACGGGAAAACATGATAATGACAAGCTCTTTCTCATCTCTGCACTTAGCCGCCTCATAAATTTATCGAGTTAAATTATAAACATTTGTCAATTGTTGTTTAGTGTGTACTTATCCTAACGTGTAACGAATTTGGTGTTGTATGTTAAGTAAATAAATATTATAGTCGGTGAGTACATCTTCTCAATTGTTTGACTGAATTTTAATGCACTTGTCACACACCTTTTTAATGCTTAGTGCTTGGTGCGCTTTCAACGGACTCCATGATTGTGTATTTTTCTGCTCTGTTTGGGATTGACTAATTTTTCATCGTGTTAGGTAGGTAACTAAGGCACCTAAACAGATAAAGCAACAGATGGAAGTAAAAGCTGTTGTGAAGTGTTTTGGAGCGGGACAAAACAGTGAAATCTATTTGCTTGCTTAGTGCAACTCTAAAACAAGTACTATGTTTTCAGTGTTTTGTTTAAAATATCGACTTGCTCGTTTCTATTTACTCTACCGTAACTAGTGGTACTTGATAGACCAGCTGATATCTTACTTAAGGGCTCTGCACCCTGAAAAAATATGTTGTTAGCTTATAACTAGTCTGGAGACTTAGTCTTCTTTATAAAAACAAGATGCAAAGACGTAAAAAGACACCCTCTGTGGCAGGGAAAGATGTAACCACAGCTTATTGTCCTGTGTTTTGGAGGCTTATTGACCTGTATTAGAACTCTATCAACAAATTGGACCATTAGCTTACTGAGATTTATTACTTACTAAAGTGTAATTCGTCTCTCAGCATCTGTACACTACATGAATAAACCACATCCAAAAGCGACTGAGCTTATCGTTGGATTTACATAACTGAACAGCAGTGAAAGTAAGTTCTGTTCCAGATTTGCAAACAATATGGCGTGTCTCCGAACCATTCGCATTCTGCAGTAGGTTTTCAAACTTAGACCGTAAACATCGACAGGCAATAACTGGATAGATGGGCCTTTGCTGCTTTGCAAACTATTCGAGTCACTTTTCTCGCTTCGAAATTCTAATTAAAATCGGCCAAGTGCGAGTCTGACGCAATATTAATATTAAGTAAGTACCTATTTGCCAAAATTTGTTTCCGTTCATTCACTTCGGAATCTTTAGCGGGAGATTCCTACGTAAAGAAAAGAAAATCCTCTATTATAATGAATATTTTATAAAAAAAAAAATGCTAAATATTTCGGTCTGAATCTCTATTAAAGGTAAGAGGGTCCGTCAGACAAACATTGCATACTTAGTAACAGGTTCCCGTTGAGTACGGAACCCTAAAAATGGCAAATAGTGTTTACACTTCTAGGTGGGCCGCCGTGTTGCTGACTGCACCGCGCACAGTTGAGCTCGCGGGCCGTGTTGTCTGCGCGCGAGAAGTGTTGCGTTTAGCCTTTCATTAGCATTAATAATAATAATAGAGACCAGAGTTTGCCACTGGCCACGATCGTGACGTACCTCTTTCGCTTCATCAACATTCATTAGTCGGTGCATGCACACACGCCGCTTTCTTGCCCTATGGTAATACATCCCCTATTTGGTCAAAGTATGCTTGACAAAATATACTTCATAAGCAGTCTATATACGTCCCACGGTAGGGCACAGGCCTTCTCTCATGAAGATAGTATGGGCTTAATCACCACGCGTGCCCACCGCGGATTGGCGATTTCAAGCGCTGAGGTATCTAAATAGCTCAGACACTCAGGTTTCTTCACGATGTTTCCCTTCACCGTTAGCAAGTGGTATTGCTACTGTAACTTCAAAAATGTACATAACTTAGAAAACAAAGTCATAGGTAAATGCCCGCACTGGGAATCGAACCTGGGTCTCTCGATTCCGAGTCCAATGCTCTACCCACTAGGCTACCACTGCAAAATATACTTAATAGGTTGGAGTTTTCGCGCAACCGACCAATCGTGAGGCCCGGTTGGAGGAAAGTGACTGAAAATAGTGTAATTGGAGATTTACGAAACAGGGCCCAGCTGTCGACTCTACATAAATACGGTAAGCGAACGGCTATGTGTTATCTCTCAAGGTGATTCAATGTTTATCTTGCATTCGGATATCGCACAAAAAGTATAGTCTTCCAATTTCGCTTGACGAAAAGAAAACTCACGAATAACGAATGTCTGAAGACGAATAAGTACCTATTGTGGCTTTCAATAACATGCAGTAGAACGTATTTTATCGCTTTGTTTTGCCTCCCTTGCTGTTTTAGTTGAGCTTACCTACCTAAGTTTGCGTACTAGACTCCGAAGTCGATATTTCCCAAGAGGTCTTCAATAATTTTTCAGGAGAAACTAGTACCTACTTTTATAAAAACGTAAGTAAGTACGTAAGAAGGTATTGCTTCTCCGAATCTATTTCGCTTCCGGAAAAAGAAGAAGAAGAACATTTATTTCAACAACAGAAACACACACATACCTACTTACATTAACAAGTTACAACATTAAATATTAAATTACAATACAAAAGGTAAAAAAGAAAGAAAACAATAAAACACTTTATATTAACGTAAGTTGCCGTGTTTCCCTGTTGCTGGAAAAGGCAGCTGGCTCAGCATTGTGCTGAGGGTATTCACCCAAAGCGCTGATTTTCAGCCAGTGCCTGTCCGTCTCACAAATATAGTAGGTTGCGGTGCAGTGCATAACAACAATAGAAGAAAACTCTCCAATATGTGGTTGCCTGGAAAAAATTGGCATTACCAATAAGGTTGCCATTTTGAACCTTTTCTTTTTCAACTGCTGTATTTGTATCTACCGGTTGGTCCCAAAAATAGGAAGAAAGAGTAAGTACTTAATAATAATAGAGTTATGTACCTACAAGATGTAGGTAAATGTGGCTAGAGCCAACTTCAATGCAACACCGATTCGACTATAAATCTGAAGTCGTTATGTCTCATAAATGTATCTGTTTGTTTCCATATTTTCATATTTGATTGTCGATGAGAGCTTAAATAAAAACGAGTCCTCGCGTCGCTTCGGCATCCACTCTTCATACCTTACCATATTCTATTTTCCAACACCATGGTGTGCTCCACAGTTAATTAGACCAATCATGATGCCGGAGTGGGGGTGGTTGCTATTCGCGGCCCTGGTGGGCGCACTTGCCGCTTTGGTGGTACCATTGGCGCTCGTCTTTCATTACCTGAGGCCCTTCGAGAAAAGGAAGCCTGATGAACAACTCTACATACCCGTCACATTACCACCGGTAAGACTATTAGGTACAGAAATGATAAGCATGTTATTTGAGTATACCTACAGCCCTGCCCCGGTAGCATGAGCCTTATCTATCACGGACCGTGGATTTTGTTTTGTTGCTTCAGGTCGTGATGAACATAAGTAATTGGTGCAAATGCATATACTAGTTCTTATAACTACCTACTTTTTATTTATTTTTATGTAGCCTATACCGTGTGGCATTTTAGTCAATTGCCAAACTTTAAAGGGGCTTTTTACTCATAAATATAAACAACTTTCACTATGGGGCCAAACAAATCAGAGCAAAAAATAAATTAGATGTTCCATATATAAGATAGAAGCAGTACTGCACCAAATGAATGAAACAGCTAATTTATTGTTTGCTTTGTTTTCTTTGGCCCTATAGTAAAAGTTGTTTGTATTGACGAGTAGAAAGATCCCTCAAAGTTTGTCAGGTGACTAAAATGCCGCCCGGCATACGTCCCACTGCAGGGCACAGGTTTTCTCTTACAGGAAGACTACCTACTATTATACTTATATTGTGAATGTTACGTATGCATACTGTTTATGTCCCTAATAAATAGTGGTAAATATCAGGGGTTAAAGTATGAAATTGCCGATTTGTACTGAAGATCTAAATTGTTAATTTTTTAAATTTTTAACAAATTTATTTAATCAAAATAGTTGCCATTATTATCTATAGATTGCTGCCATCTAATGGGAAGGTCATTAATGCCTTTGCGATAGAACTCCGACGATCTAGGCTTCACAAACTGTGTGAAAGCATTTTGTACTGCCTCCTGGGAAGAAAACTTCTTGTCACGTAGATAATTGTCCAAATCACGAAAAAAATGGTAGTCCGTTGGAGCAAGGTCTGGTGAATACGGAGGATGACGAATGGTTTCTAACTGCAGTTCCTGAAGGGTCAAAATGGTTTCTCGTGCTGTGTGAGGTCTCGCGTTGTCGTGGAGCAATAATGGTGAAGATCGATTCATGAGTCGGGGCGGTTTTACTGCTAGTTTTGTCAACATGGTTCGGAGTTCGGCACAATAGACATCTGCCGTTATTGCTTGACCAGATCGGAGAAAACTATAGTGAATAACACCATGCTGAGACCACCAAACAGTTACCATTACCTTTTTATTGGTAAGTTTTGCTTTAGGACACTGTTGTGGCATTTGACCTGGGGTCAGCCATTGCATTTTTCTTTTCCGGTTATCATAAAGAATCCACTTTTCATCACATGTTTCATCATCATCATCATCATTCAGCCACAAGAAGTCCACTGCTGGACATAGGCCTCCTCCATGGATTTCCAAAAAGACCGGTTGGAAGCGGCCTGCATCCAGCGTCTTCCTGCCACTTGAATGACGTCATCTGTCCATCTTGTGGCTGGTCGTCCCACGCTGCGCTTGCCGATATGTGGTCTCCATTCGAGAACTTTTCGGCCCCATCGGCCATCAGTTCTGCGTGCTATGTGCCCCGCCCACTGCCACTTCAACTTACTAATCCGCTGGGCTATGTCGACGACTTTCGTTCGTCTACGGATCTCATCATTTCTGATTCGATCTCGTAGAGAAATTCCGACTATCACATGTTTCAATTCGATCCAATATTCCTTCATTTCTGTACCGTTTCAACAAGGCAACACAAGTTTCAACACGCGTTTCTTTCTGCAGATCAGTCAAATCATGAGGCACCCATTTTTCGTATTTTTTTAATTTTATTGATTTGACGCAAGTGAGTCAATATTGTGGGTAAGGTAACGTTAAACCATGCCGCTAATTCCTAGGTAGTTTGACTAGGGTCGGCTTCCACTATCTCTCTTAATTCATCGTTATTCACCTGTGTGGGCGGTCTTCCTCGTGGCTCGTTCTTTAAGTCGATCATCACGAAAGCGTTTAAACCAAAATCGCACGGTGCGTTCATTAGTAGACCCCTCTCCAAACGCAGCATTGATATTGCGGGCTGTTTCTGCCGCGTTATTTCCGCGTCGGAACTCGTATTCAAAAATCACTCGAATTTTCGCAGTATCCATCTTTCTTGTCTAAATTGAATAACAAAAACAATTGAAAGTCGATATTCAAATGTTTCACATTTTTTTAAAAAAAGAACATCATACCTAGAACATTTGAAAGAACATTTGAAAAAAGTTTCATTCGAAAACCTCAAACCATGAAGATTCTATGTCAATTCAAAGAACCTATTGCAATAAAACGGCAATTTCATACTTTAACCCCTATTACTTTGTTTATTCTCGTGCTTGTGATAAAGGCTCGTGCTACCGGGGCAGAGATCCAATTATTTTTTTTTAAACTAACAAAGAAAAACGAGATTACTTCCTTGGTAATCCCGTTCGAATTAGAACTACATGGTCGCACTAAGTTATGAATTATTATTATTAATTATGAATCGCGCTTCGGTCACGAATTTTTATTTCTAAACGAAGTTTGTTTGTCAGGCTTATGGAACTGATGACATGGGACTCATCTTGAAAATAAATTATAACATGGATAAATTTCATGTTGCAACGAAATCGCCGTTTACGTCGTCTGCCAAATGTATGCAGCACGCGTCTGTTCCGGATTCTATTCAAATTAGGCATCTACTTAGATACGTTAACACAGATGCATGATTAAATCGGAAGCGCCGAACATCCTCTTTGGAGAACCAGTTAAGTTGGTTATGTATTACAGCAATAAAAAGTTAGAAATAATTTAAAAGAATACCTTTAAATTAGAAGTATGTTAGAAGTATTGTAGAAGTGTAATTCAGAGTCGGTGCCTAAAATATATGCGCTGGTCATGGAACTGGGCACCGACTATTTATTATTTTTAAATTTTTAGTGGGGGAGCGGGAGAAAACTAAACAAGTTCCTTATAACCATTATTTAACCCACCTACTTAAAACTTTGCTTTATAATTTCAAGTTCTCAATTTCTCTCAACATCACATTACCTACCCTTGGATTCCGTAGCCTAAAAGCTATTTTATGAAAGATACGGATATTACTAAAGATTGGGCCCCATCAGATCTTACTTAGCTATCCATTGAAGAATTCCGTTCTCCATCTCTGAAAGTCTATCACATCTTCACCAAATTAAAATGGGACCAATAATATAAGAGCAGCCGCTCCCTCGTCTTATATCTTCGATCCAGGTGGCATGCTACGCAGGGCTATGGGGTGTTAGCGTGACGTCGACGAGACCTATGCCGAACAGAGGGTTTTGTTCATGTAAAGAACAGTCATTTCAAACCAGAATGTGTAGGTGTAGAATAAATATGAAAGATACATTCAACAGATTATTTGCTATAAGTCAATTGTTTTTAGATGGGAATAAGCAATGGCGGTCGGTGGTTGCTGTACCGTCAGCATAAGTAAGCTGTGATGATTGCTTTATTGATAGATTTAGATATTGACATAAGTTACCTATTGATAACAAAAAAAACCCTATGTTTTGACATCATAAAAGTTTGGCGATGTACCCATACACTATTTTGCTATCCGTTTCGAATAAACGAATATACAAGAAAATCGTTCGTGAGCGGGAAGCAAATAAAAGCGACGCCTTCATCTCTATTCCCCGAATCAATTTGACGGGACTATAGTCATTAAGTAGGTACCTACTTGAATACTACATATACGTTCGTTACGGTCGGTCGGTCACACATCTATCATTAATGAGTTTCGCAATTCAGTGCGCGCGAAAAGGAATACCTAATGGGCTGACTTCATTCATTAATTTGATCTAATTATCTTCCTCATCGATTATAATTGAATAAACTGCTATATGTAGTGGACGTAATTCATCATTATCCAATATCTCGCTCGTAGCTCCGCCCTTCACTCGATACCAGAATAAAAACCAAGTGCGAGTAGAACTCGCACACCACCACAGATTTGTCAAAAATGTAGGTATTCAGTTCGTGACCTTTGAGTTTGTTGTTATACTATAGGAACTGTACTTAATCACACCAAAGACAAATATAATGCGATAGAACAAAAACAACGACAAGAAACGTTAAGTAACACGTTTCTTGTATTGTGACCCCCTTAATATTTTGTATTAAGTATATTAATTTCTAGGGCCATCCGCATAACACATGTTCTGTAAAATTTTAACTAGCTACACATAGCGATAATGCCCTTTATTGGCCAGACGGACCAATGTCATAGGCATATAGAGTCCGGTGTGTCCGTAGGGATCTGACCATTAAAAGACGATGAATGCCTGAATGCCCAATAATTATTTATCTATCTAGTTACCATATCTGTCTTGTAAATGTCACACTCTAACCGACATGTTTCTGAAATTGCCTAATGTGCCTAATCTTCTCCAACAGGAAGTACTAGCGGAGCTAACCCGCGGCGCGGGCAGCACGCCAGAGGGCGCTCTGAACGCGATGCTCCAATTCATCTTCCAGCAGAGCACAGCCGACACGCGCTGGCTGCGCAGACGCATGGCGACTGAGCTGGCGGAATTACTGGCCAAGTCATCGTCTGGGAAGATCTTTGAGTCATTGACGGTTAGCAACTCTAGAGTGCGTTTGAATTAGATCACAACGCCTAACTAGCAGAATGGGGATTCTATTTTGAGCTGGTTGGGCGTTTTATCCTTTATTTAGTCGGCCTGCGTGCGGTGCTAGAGTCTCAATGTATGGTGTAGAGATGCGCACTTAGGAAGGATTTTATTTACCATCTACCGATTAATCAATCAAGTTATAATTAAAAAAAAAACCTATTGAAGTAGTTGACGTGCTGTCTTATTTATCACGACACCGAAAACCACAAGGCAAAATTACATCCCAGCTAGCATCAAGTTTGACAAGCAGAAACTATAAAACTATATCTTTGAAAAAAATCTATTTTAATATTTTCAGCTCCGCTCCCTGGAAGTGGGATCCGAGTTCCCCTCCCTCACGAATTTGCGGCTGGTGAGCGGCGAGTTAGAGGACGAAGGCGCGCGGCTGCGTTCCCTAGACCTGCAGTTCGACCTGACTTACGACGGGAATTTCCGCATCGACGTCGACGCCGTCATGTTGCTCGGGAAGATAGCTAATGTCTCTATCACTGGTGAGTTTACGTGAAAGGACCAAGAGCTGGACTGGAACAAACAACCTCCGGGCTCCGCTGCTGTTCAAATCAAACAACCTCCGGGCTCCGCTGCTGTTCAAATCAAACAACCTCCGAGCTCCGCTGCTGTTCAAATCAAACCCTCCGATGGGGATGCTCATTGCTCGTTGTCTGAACCACAATATTTTTCTCATCATCATCAATGCGCTAACATCCACTCCTCGCATTTTCTTGTTCACAAAGCTTTTTCTCATGCTACATCGTAGCAACATTTTGTTTGTGCTAACGTAGATTAGTCTTATCCCGCGAGAAGAGTCCGCAACCTTCGTCCACTTACCGTCGGTCTGTCTACCGAAGCGGTCTGCCAATTTCCACTGGCATTTATTGTATTTTCCAAGTACAATAAACGCCAGTCTGAAAATTGTGTCTGAAGGGACATGTCTGAAGGAAATGTCTTCTAATTAAGATAATAAGATAATATTTATTCATAACATAGTACGTATCAACATAAGCCATTTACGCCCACTGCAGGACATAGGCCTCCTTCGTGGTTTTCATAACCATGAGGGGTTTTGCCATAATCGCCACGCTTGGCAGGCGGGTTGGCGATCGCAGTATGCGGTTGGAATCTCAGGAAGACGCTGCTGCCAGTCTCCTGGTAATTGATTTCCTTAGTCGCCTTCTACGACATCCACAGAAGGGAATGGAGTGACGCTATTCTTAATCCGGCACCACACGGAGTACGTATAAAGTGTACATAACAATTAAATTTTGAAACATACAAACTCACTATATAGCACTGTTCATTTAAGAAAAGGACTAAATAACTTAAACAATATAATCGGCAATAGAGTATAAGCGAGAGGCCAATAGTGGTCCAGTCCCTTACTCGGCCAATATAAATTTAAGTCTTCTAACCCTCCTTTCTATCCCCAGTGGAGAGCATAAGCGGCACACTGCGGCTGATGTTCCGACGGAATCCCTACACGCATTGGGCGCTGGCGTTTGAGACTGTCCCCAAACTAGAGCTACGCGTACTCGGCCGCTTCCAGGGACGGCAGCTGAAGCCGCGGCTGGCCTCCATGATCGCAGCTCATATACGGCGGGCGGTCGCACAAAGACACACGCTGCCTAATTATAAGATACGGTGGGTAGAACCACTCTTAAAAGACCTTCTATCATTAGCTGTTAAAAGTGCAATGACGCTAAGCTAGGTTGGCGGGGGTATCGTAAGTAACGTTTTCAAGGTTACACAGTAAATAATAATAACTTCCATACAACACAATCACTCGACCTGGTCCCAAACTAGGATACCCTGTGCTATGGTAACCAGGCAAGGACATCACAAGCATCGAAATAAACCCAGACTAGGGCCATTTGTACAAATGTACGGCGGTCCCCACTGGGAATCGAACCCACGACCTCTGTCTTGGTTAAGCGCCTTAACGGCTAGACCAACGAGGCAGTTCAATCGATTTCAATAATTAAGCTTAGTATTTTTTCTGGTGAAAGCTTGGGCCGTACACCTTCGTATAGCCTGCTGTAACGAATCGCAGTAGTGGTCTCCTTTAGTTCTATTTATCTATTCCGCCCATGAATAGAGCACACTGCTAGGACGTCTAGACATCTTCCCTGTCACGTCAACCCTCTCGGAACCCTGCCAATCTCGTCCATCCTTTAGTTAGTGAATTCAAATAGATCTATTTTACTTGATCTTACTTATTGTTCAAGTCATCGAAATAGTCATAGTATATTATACACAAATCCTCCTGACCGCTTTCAGTACGGTATAGGTGCTGGTCCATCTAAAAAAACATGTCCCAGGAACTGCAGCGTCCGAGTGGTCCCTTCAGTGTGAGTTAAGGTGCCACTGGACGCTGTATGAATCATCTCATTACGTAGATGCAAAGGCCAAAGTTTTGTATACAAATCCTCAAACAACCTGACAACACAGTGACATTCAGATGTCGTCTCTCTTCCCCTCAGATACAAGCCATTCTTCCCCAAATCGGAGCCCGGCAGCGTGGACGGCGACGAGGGCCCCACGCCGACCGGGCGGCTAACAGTCCGTCTGGTCGAGGTCACTCGGCTGCAGTCGTCAAGCGCCGTCGCCGTACGTGCCACGCTGGCTGTTGACTCCCACGGATGGGTAAGTGTCTCATACGTTGGCTTCTCACAAAGCATCAAAACGCACTATTACCAAGGTGAATCTGTAAGGCTTACAACTTTCCGTTGAAAGAAAGAAATAAAGAGAAACATTTATTGCGCCAACAGTCTCACAAAACTAAATTAATGGAAAAGATTGGACGAGACTGACAAGGGACCGGATAGGTTGGCGTGAAAGAGAAGAGGCCTATGCCCAACAGTTTGTCTGTTTATGTCCTGATTAGATAGGTAGATAGATACGGTACAAATACATAATTATAATTTATGCAGTTTTGTCGCGGTGTATTTTTGTTACTGAAAAGGCAGCCTTTGCCTTCAGTAACTATCACAAGTGTTCCAGTGCCCCGCGTGGTGTGTCGCAGTATAAATAATAATAATGGAGAACTTACACAAAAAATGGTTTTAATATAATCGGAGGGGCCATGTTAATAGATAAATAAACGTGATTTTTTTTCTCCACGACTAATACTTTTCATGGTGTGACCTGTCAAGAAGTCATTCTAGTCACGTGGTACAAAAACGCGCCATACTAATCGGACTCAAACTATGACGTCACAACTTGAACAAAACGCCTTTTAATGTATGCAGCGTTTGTCAGTATTCGATTTATCTCGTGAAATAATGTTTTTATGCATCTACAGCTTTTTTAGAAAACGTTTAGAGTTCAATGAAAAAACGAAATCTTAATATGTTGTATTGCTATTAGAGTAACTTGATTTTTCACAATTTTTGGGACCCCGAAAAGCCCAAAAAAAAATTTATGGTTTTGGTACAAAACAGAATCTTTAGTTTTTCTGTCTTCTACGAAAAGCAATGCCAATTCAATCTAATTTTGACGCAAGTTACCCATTGATTCCCACTTTCCTCCGGCAGGTGTCGCTGCGGCGCGGCGTGTTGGTCCTGGACGTGATAATGCCGGCGGCGGTGGGCCCGCTGGGGCTTGTGTGCTGCCAGGGCGTGGGCGCCGTGCTGGTCGACACGGTGGTGCCGCTGTCGCCGGCCTACCGCGCCGACCTGCGCCGCGACGACGTGCTGCTGGCCATTGACAACAAGCCCGTCAACAATGTGGCTCAGGTGCGTCACTTTACATAAGCAGCCTATATACGTCCCATTGTAGGGCACAGGGCTTCTCTCAGCGAGAGAGTATGGGCTTAGTCACAATGCGTGCCCACCGCGGATTGGCAATTTCAAGCGCTGTGGTATGTAAATAGCTCAGACACTCAGGTTTCCTTCACGGTTAACGAGTGGTATTGCTACTATAACTTCACAAATGTACATAACTTAGAAAACAAAGTCATAGGCACATGCCCGCACTGGGAATCAAACCTGAGTCTCTCGCTTCCGAGTCCAATGTTCTACCCACTAGGTTACCACCGCTGGTGGCGTCACATTGCAAAGCCGAAACATCGAGACGGAACCAACGGAGCAGGATAAATTATATACAGCGTCTAAATTTAGAGATAAGTAAGCTTGCGGCGCTAGAATGTCAATAGAGAGAGAGAGAGAGAGAGAGCGAGTCAGACTGCGGCGCTGGACTGTCGCTATGATAGTGTCGGCCTGCGGCGCTAGAATGTCACTAGAGAGAGAGAGAGGGCGAGTCAACCCGCGGCGTTAGACTGTCACTACGGAGAGAGAGTCGGCCTGCGGCGCTAGAATTTCACTAGAGAGAAAGAGAGAGAGCGAGTCAGACTGCGGCGCTAGACTCACTATGATAGTGTCGGCCTGCGGCGCTAGAATTTCACTAGAGAGAAAGAGGGCGAGTCAGCCCGCGGCGTTAGACTGTCACTACGGAGAGAGTCGGCCTGCGGTGCTAGAATGACACTAGAGACAGACTGAGAGGGTCGGCCTGCGGAGTGTGACTCTAGTGAGAGAGATCGGCGACTGCAGAAAGAGAGGAAAGTTACTATAGAGAAAGAGAAACAAACACTTGCATATAGGCTAGTCACGATGCCGGTGGCGGCAGGCCCGCTGGGGCTGGTGGGCTGCCAGGGTGTGGGCGCCGTGCTGGTCGGCACGGTTCGTGCCGCTGTCGCCGGCCTGCCGCGCCGACCTACGTCGCGACGACGTGCTGCTGGCCATTGGCAATAAGCCCGTCAACAATGTCGCGCAGGTGTATAGATTAGGAATTATTTATTGGCGTAATACATAGGGTCGAGATGCGTCACATTGCAGTGGGTACGGCGACTGGAGGCGCGGGCTGAGGTTGCACGGAACTGCTCCTTGGAAATGGTAATGAGTCATTGGTGTCATTGCCATCAGAACCAACGGTTAATATTATTTAAAGCATCTAGACAGTGAGAAAGTTTGTCAACTTGCGGCGTTAGAATGTCACTAGGGAGAGAGAGAAAGCGCGGCAGCCTGCGGCGCTAGACAGTCGCGTGTGAGAAAGACAGTGAGTCTGCGGCGGTAGAATGTCAATAGATAGAGAAAGTGAGTCGGGCTGCAGCGCTAAAATGACACTAGAGAGAGACTGAGAGAGTCCGTCTACAGAGTTAGTATGATACTAGTGAGAGGGGTCGGCGTCTGTAGGAAGAGAGGAGAGTCACTAGAAAGAGATACAAACACTTGCATATAGGCTATTAATAATGCCGGCGGCGGCGGGCCCGCTGGGGCTGGTGTGATGCGCGGGGTGAAGCCACGCGGAGCTGCTCGCTTCTTGGTAGTGGTAATGAAAAGCCAAAGAAAAGTTAAAACTTCGGAATGGAACCAAAGGGGCGGGATATTAAGGCGGCTGTTACGTCGAACATGCTGTCTCGCTCGCACCATCGAACATTTTCGGTGATTGTAGTAAAATGAGCATACTTTTGATAAATTTGGTCTGAGGCTTTGTCTATCAAACCACATAAAATGTCCGTAATATAAAACAAATTTATATTACGGACATTTTAAAAACTTTTTTGTTTTCTGAAAAGTAGTTTTCAATAAAGAAAAGTAGTTTCCAAAATTTGTAATTTTGGAATCAAATGTTCTAAATCAAGAACAAGTTACAGGATACTAAAAATATCTCTTGAATGTTCGCAATTTTATCAAAAGTCTACTCATTTTATTACAATCACTAAAAAATTTATACTGTGCGAGAGAGACAGTATGCTCGACGTAATAGCAGCCTTAAAGCTTTAATTTGCGATTCTAGAATATCTCTAGACACAGAGCCAGCCAGCCTGCTAGACTGTCACTACGGAAGAATATTCTTATCTTATCTTACGGAGAGTCGCTCTTCGGCGTTAGAATGACACTTGAGAAAGGAAGAGAGAGAGAGAGAGAGAGAGAGAGACCGCTAGATAATAAAGTTACGGGCATTCAAGACTTTTTTTTTATCCTGTAAGTACCTAAGTAGTATTTGATTGAAAAAAAATGATTCTGAAATCAATGATTTGATTTATTTGATTTCTGATTTCTGAATAATTTTCTCTCAGAGAGAGAGTCTTCTCTCAGAGAGAGATTATGGGCTTAATCATAAAATAACTAAAAATGTTAGATTATGCGAGCAAGGCAGCATGCTTGGCGTAAAAGTTAAGTTAGTAAAGCCTGCTAGACTGTTACTACGGAAGAATATTCTTATCTTATCTTACGGAGAGTCGCTCTTCGTCGTTAGAATGACACTTGAGAAAGGAAGAGAGAGAGAGAGAGAGAGAGAGAGACCGCTAGATAATAAAATTACGGGCATTCAAGACTTTTTTTTTATCCTGTAAGTACCTAAGTAGTATTTGATTGAAAAAAAATGATTCTGAAATCAATGATTTGATTTGATTTCTGAATAATTTTCTCTCAGAGAGAGAGTGTCTTCTCTCAGAGAGAGATTATGGGCTTAATCATAAAATAACTAAAAATGTTAGATTATACGAGCAAGGCAGCATGCTTGGCGTAAAAGTTAAGTTAGTAATTAAGGGCGTATCACAGTATTCAAACTTGGTTCTGTCCTTACAGGTGTATCACATTGTTGTAACGTGGTCCTGGTGAAAGATAACACAAGAATGTTCTTTTCATTACTCATACCTCGGAAAATAGGTCTGAAGTTGCCTGAGTAGCGGGTTGAATGAAATACTTTTTAGCCCTAGGGAGAATCGTTTTCAACTGACAGTGTCAAATAAAAAAAAATACTATTTCTAGTTTCACATTTCTATTAAGGCATACGTGAAGCATGCTGTCTCGTTCGCACACTTGTACATTTTTAATTATTGTAATAAAATGAGTAAACTTTTGATAAATGTAGTCTGAGGGTTTGGTGCATAATTAAATTAAGGACATTTAAAATGTATTTTTGTTTTCTTATAGGTAGTTTTTAATTCAGAAAATTTGTTTCCAAAATTAATAATTTTGGAATCAATCCTCGGCCCTCGCCCGAACCCTCAGACCACATTCATCAAAAGTATACTCCTTTTTTTTACAGTTACTAAAATTTTTAAATCGTGCGAGCGAGACAACATGCTCTACGTAAGAACAGCCTTAAACCATGTTCGAACTTTCTATACAGCCACTCAATTACAGCGCGATGTAAAATTGAAATAGTATAAAGTTAAATATTAATTAAAGAACATTTTTTTTTTGTTGAGGAAGCGAAAGTGATCTGTCAGGATCGTGGCAAGTGGCAGTCCCTGGTCTCTGCCTACCCCTCTGGGATACAGTCGTGAGTTTACTTATGTATGTATTTTTTTAAATGAATTTATTATAATTTACTTTCAACTATTTCTTTAAAATGACATAGATTTGGGCAAAATAGATTTAGAACACAGATTTTTTCAATGATGAAAATAAAAACTGATGGCTTAATAGCTGGCCGGCCACAGAAAAAAAATAGGCGGGAAAGCGGCAATCCGATCTTCATTTGTTTTTTCGAGTTGTACAGTTTTGTTTATACTTCCGTATAGCAGAGAAAGGCATTTCGCATTTCTTTCATCGTTTTTTCGTTTTTATTTTTACTTTCCTTATATTCGTAATAAAAAGCACAGTGCTTACCTTGCTACGCTTGCGCGCCAAACCCCGTCTCGGGACCAAATAACTTACTTTCACCCCTAGGGTAACAATGTGCTATTATTGCACACAAGAAACAATCACAGTGTTCAAACTTGGTTCCGTCCTCAGGTGGGCAAACTAATGCGTATAATCGAGCGGCGCGCGGTGACGGTCCGGTTGCGGCGCGGCGGCGGCGGCGGCGCGGCGCGGCGCGAGGATGGCGCGGAGCCCAGGCGGATGCGGCCCAACTTCTCCTTCCGGCGGGTCAGCGAGGTCATGGAGGGGGTGCGCCTGCAGGGGATGCGGGCCACCGCCTCTAAGAACAGTGTGCAGGTGTGTTACTGTAGACAATGAACTCGTTACAGGGCAGGCTGGCGACCGCCTCTTGCAGGTAAATTACTCTAGACAAACAGTTCAGTCGTGTGTAGCACTATTAAATCAAATTAATTTATTTGCATAAACACGAGTATTGAGACATGAAGATGTATCAATCGACGTCAGATGCCTGGCGAGACTGGAAAAAGCAGATACTCCTTAACTTCTTCTACCGGGTCGGCGAATTTAACTGCGGGGCATGAGGGTGGCCGCCTCAAAGAACAATTTTAGTAAATACCTAGCCTTAGCTTACACCCACAACTTATGATGTGCGAAGCGGCGGAAAGACAGCGCGGAGCCCAAGCGGATGCGGCCCAATTTCTCCTTCCGGCGGGTTAGCGAGGTGATGGAGTCGGTGTGGCTGCAGGGGATGCGGGTCAACGCTTCTAAGAATAGTGTGCAGGTAAATTACTATAGAAAAAGAGTTATTTTTTGTGTACAGCACAATCGTGCATACGTTAAGTATCACGTATCACACTCCTGCGACGTCAGATGTCTGGCGCGGCAGAAACAAGCGGATCCTTCTTAATTTCCCCTACTGGGTCACGAGGGCGTAACTGCGACCGGCTCCAAGAACAGTTTGCAGATTTTCGGCGTGCCATGTTTTGGATGGCCTCTTTTATGTTAGCCTTAAACAGGACTAGCTGTTCTCGAGCATTGCGCTTTGCGTGTAGATGAACACTCTTTAGCGAATAGCCTTAGCTCACCACTGCCGCGTCAGAAGGGAAGACAGCGCGGAGCCCAGGCGGATGCGGCCCAACTTGTCCTTCCGGCATGTCAGCGAGGTCATGGAAGGGGTGCGGCTGCAAGGGATACGGGCCACCGCCACTAAGAACAGTTTTCAGGATAGGACACTACCGTAATTGTAATATTAGCTTCTACTAATATTACAATTACGTTAGTGTCCTTAACTGGATGTAGAGGACCAGGGTACCCTAGTATGGGACCAGAACAAGCGATTTTCTTGTGTGAAAGTCATTCTTATTATTTTACGAAATTATTAATAAAAAATACTTCGTTCCTCTCTGTCCGTTCTCTGTCCTCAAACACTGATTAATTGAATCTTGGAGACCATGAAGGCGATTTGGTCAAAACTTTTCTGTTTTGATTACTTTTGTTCTACACCTACAAGCTAGCAGCCAGGAACCACTAAGTCCCACTAGCAATAAGTTGCCGATATTGTCAGTATAACTCTTTTTATAACTAGCCTCCGTAGCAGTATCGAGCTCGCGAGAGCGTTACAAGTACATAGCGAGTGAGAACGAAATGGGGGACTCTTTATCGAGCGCGATTTAAAAATCATGCTTCGCAGGCTTGGATCAACAATCCCAATCCACTTTTCCAGGAATCCGACTCGTCAGCGAAGACATCCGAGTCACAAAACGAAACCGAGACACCTACGAAACAAAAGCCCGAGCCGGTCCGGCAGCTCTCCAAGACCTCCGACCCCCCCGCTCCGTCCGGCCCCACCCCGCCCGGCCCCGCCGGCAACTTCGGCCTGCGCAAGCGCCGCTGCTCTGTCGAAAACAAGTCTTCCGACAGCTCCGCCGGAAGTACGCCCCCGGCTTCCGGAGAAAACACCCCAATGCGCCAAGCGAAAATCACCCCTAAACATCAAGACATACCTGTCATCAGAACCGACTCCTCCGAGTGCAAGACTGCAGAAGTGGACGACGAGCCCGAAATTTTCGAAACGGGCGGCCCTAGACAAACCGAACATGTGGAGATATGCCAAATGTTCTGGACCAAAAGTGTGCCTGTCAAGCCTATCATACCTTTCGACGAGGAGACGGAATTCAAACTCAACGAGAATCACAAATATCTGAACATAAACGTGTGGGCGACGGTACCGGGTGAAAAGGAGGAAGTCTTATTGGGCTACTTGAATATTCCGCTGGCCGTGCTGTTGAGCGAGTGTCAAGACTCGACTGTGCCGCACCACATGAAGAGGTTCCAGTTTCTGCCGCCCGACGTGGACATTAAATTCAGGTAAGAAGCTCACTTGTAATACTTCAATCGGATGAAATAGTAATCGCCCGAACCGAGGGACCATGATGATTTTTTTTCTCATTTACTCAATCACTGATCAACTTACCCACTCTAACACCTCAGTCACTCTCACTCTCACACCCTCGCTCTCCGTGAGAAACCCTGAAGGCAAATGCGTAGCAGTAGAACATAAAATCTACATTCTAAAAGAGCGGCTGTACGACACTTGACCCGAGAGCCCGAGAGTTTACGCAATGAGTACTAATCATTCGTCCTGTGAAAGCCGCAATTTAATCTTCTCCGTTCTGACCTTGAAAATAACAATGGTTTTCAATTGTTATTTTCAAGGTCAGGACTAGGTCTCGGCGAGGGTGCGAAATACCAAGGAGATGCTATTTTGACCAAGTTAAAGAGAAAGTGGACTTCGTGAGGTGTCAACGAGACACTAGACGGTGAAGGAACTGGCTTGTGGCCGGAGTATACAGAGCATGCTGCACTGACAAGGGTCCAAACTCATAAAAAAATTAGGTACGTTTATTCTGACCATATCGTGGGACCGATGAATGAAAGAGTAAGTTAACGATCACTCGAGTGAACGTTCTTCCGAGTTCACCATCTGATTTCGCCTCAAGCTAATCGTGTATGCTTCCCTTCCAGCAAGAGCCACAAGCTGGCGGCCCACGCGGGTTTCGAGCCGTGCCTGTGCTTCGGGGATGCGCTGGTGTGGTGGGCGTGGGAGGGGGCGGCGGGGCCGCGGGCCGCCCCCCGCGCCGCGCCCGCCCCCCGCCCGCCGCGCCCGCCCCGCGCCGCACACGACTTCGTTAGGACGCACTTCCACCGCTCCACGCAGTGCGACTTCTGTAATAAGAAGGTGAGGGGCTGTGGGCTGCCCCCTGAGGCCCTGTTTCATTAAGCTACAATTAGTATTAGACAGCAGTGGTAGCATAGTGGGTAGAACATCGGACTCGGAAGCGAGAGACCCAGGTTCGATTCCCAGCGCGGGCATGTACAGATGACTTGGTTGTCTAAGTTATGTACATTTGTGAAGTTATAGTACCAGTACCACTCGCTAACGCTGAAGGAAAACATCGTAAGGAAACCTAAGTGTCTGAGATATTCACATACCTCAGCGCTTGAAATCGCCAATCCGCAGTGGGCACGCGTGGTGATTAAGCCCATACTCTCTCCCTGAGAGAAGGCCTGTGCCCTACAGTGGGACGTATATAGGCTGTTTAAATTAGATTACATACACACTATAAGCAAATAAGGGATGTATTAGCGAAGGGCTAGGTATAAATTATCCGAAACCGGCGTGCGCTAATGAATGTTTATGAAGGCTTGGTGAGGTAGCGCAGGATAAGAGGCGTGTAGGTAGACCGCTACTACGCTTTAAAGATTGCGTCAAGCGTGACTTGGCGACTTTTGGAATCGACCATGAGAGCGCGGAGAAGCTTGCTGTGGACGAGACGCCTGGAGAGAAGAAGTTCGGAAGGGCCGCAAGAAGAAAGTGTCTGCCGCTCTCGAATCGGACCTTTTAGTCATTCCATAAAGTGTCAAACTCTTAGGCACTGCTTAAATCGTCCGTAACGGACGTAAGGGCTGTTTGCCACCCACCAACGGCCGTAACGGATAGTAAGTGGTAAACCCCAGAATCCAGATTCAGCCTACCCCTCCGGCCCAATCATCAATCATTAGGCTAGGTTGAAGGTTGAAAGAAAATGACTGACAAGTGTAAATTCGTTAAGTACTTCTTTTTATCGTGTCAATGACAAAATTAATTAGATTTTATTGCCCCAGAACTCTGCCACGCGCACTCTAGCGTCCATAACCTCGCAAGTCCTCTCGAGTGCAGGCGTGCAGCCCACGCCCGGGATAGTAGGTTACTACATACATCCATGGGATTTGGTGTAATATACCATCACTGTACTGGGGCCAGAGTCCCCTGGAAAGTAATTCTAGAGTTGCCAGTGGTTTCACCACCAGTTTATTTATATTTTAATCTTCGTTGTCAGATATGGCTGAAAGACGCGATGCAGTGCCGCAACTGCGGCCTCTGCTGCCACAAAAAGTGCGTCACCAAATGCCAGGAGTCTTCCCCGTGTGTCCCCAAGCAAGACATGGGTAAGCTGTTCAATCACATGATAATTTTAAGGTGTTTCCGTGCCTTATGAAAAATAATAGGAATCTCAGCAGTAGCTACTAACCTATAAAAACAAATATACGAAAATTTTAATAAGTAGGTATATCTGTTTAAATTTTATTTCCTAGTGCCGCCTAGATCAACTTTGTCAAAAGTATACATAATAAAAAAAAACTTCCTTAGAACACAATCACTTGAGTTGAGTTAACAAAATTCTTTATTGTCTTACATAATATACAATATTTACAGCTTATACAAAACAAAAACTGGCCTAGTGCGAGTCGGACTCGCGCACGAAGGGTTCCGTACCATTATCTATACAACATTAGACACAAAGATCGAGAAAAAACGGCAAAAAATCGCGTTTGTTGTATGGGAGCCCCTTTAAATATTTATTTTATTTTAATTTAATCTAATTATTTGTTTTTGAAGCGAATATAGAACTAGATATTCTGTGAATATTTCAAGCGTCTACCTGTTGCCATTATTAATATCGAGCAAAAAACGGCAAAAAATACGTTTCTTGTATGGGAGCCCCCCTTAAATATTTATTTTATTCTGATTTTAGTATTTGTTTTTATAGCGGCAACAGAAATACATGATCTGTGAAAATTTTAACTGCCTAGCTATCATAGTTCATGAGATACAGCCTGGTGACGGACAGAAAGACAGACAGACAGACAGCCGGACAGTGAAATCTTAGTAATAGGGTCCCGTTTGGCACCCTTCGGGTACGGAACCCTAAAAAGGTATAATCCAGAACCTAAAATAATTATAAAAATAACAGAATCTATGAGATGCTATAAGATGCTATTTATAGCTTAAAGAATGAACAATAACGATAAAAAAATTGTAATGACCACTTAGTTAGGTAGTTTAACGCCAGGGAAAACAACAGACTTGTTCTGGTCCCAAACTAGGATACCCTGTGCTATGGTAACGAGGCAAGGCCATCACAAACATGGAAATACACCAAGACTGAGTGCTACTCATTCTTTTACAATGATAAAAAAAATTAATGAGCCAACCGCAGTGTCCCACACATTTTTAATCTGCGATTTTAAAGCTGCCAACCCCAAACAAAGATGTACCACTTATTACTATCGACACGCATTTATTGAGCAAATACTCACATGACTTGATAGACGCATTGTACGCACGCGTAAGTACTTAGTGAGTGTTTTGAAATAGGTCGTTGGTCACACTCCAAACTCTAATTGCGAAGTTCTGCAATGGTCCAAATCATTACGTCACAGGAGTTTACAGTAGAAATTATTTATTTCATGACATTTCTTTTTGATAACTTTTTTATTATTGAGCCGTCCCTCTCGCTCGAACAAGCCACATTTTTTTATTCTTGTAAAATAATGAGAACACAGACATACTTGTTAATGAAACGAAACCCTTACAACAATTATTTATTTGAGTTTGCGATGTTAAAAATCGTGGTAAGAATCCCGTTTTTTTTTACAATTATGTCAGTATATAGACAGTACATTTCGACAACAGGACAACCTTTACATTTTAGCTGCAAAGTGACCCGTGCATGCGTGTAAAAGTTGATGAACTGTTTACTACGTATAATAAACAAAGGCTGGATAGAAAGAGATGTTTTCGAGTCCAAGCGAGATTCCACTTATCCTGCTCACCGTGCCCGCCTATCGTGAATCAGTTTGTTTATCAAATTCCCACTAAGCCTCCACTGGGATCCTAGTGAGGCTTGTAGGCAAAATATTACAGAATCCCACTGATGGGGATTTCCTGTCGGGATTAGTGGAATAACCTAACCGGACATGGGATGGAAATCGAATCAATTTAAAAAAAAATTTTTTTAAAGAAAATTTTTAGTTCATTTTTGACCCTATTTTACAAACTCTCAGGAACAACTTGCTAAATTTTTTTTTTATCTTATTGGAGAAATCGTGTTAAAATATAAATATCGTTCTCTACAACTAATACCTAATTTTCATAATAAGTCGAAAAGTAATTCTAGTCACGTGGTAGAAAAACAAATGAAGTGTGTAGCGTAAAATTGTTTTATACATATCTCTACACCCTTACTAGAAAACGTTCAGGATTGAATGGAAAAACTAATGCGTATTTTATTGTTAGAGACTTGTAAAACCCCGAAAAAAATAGTTTAAGTCTGTTAAGGTATACATACAGTACCATTCTAATCCCCAAATTAAGGTAAAAAGGCAAACAAGTTTTGAAGCGTTTCCCCATTCCTATAGAAACGCTTTTGACACAGATTTTGTATTTTTGTCAGAGAGTGTTATTAGTATACTAACTCTGAACAACTAGTATTATTCAATCAGTTCCTGTCTGGACCACTATGACAATTCGATGTATATTGCAAACTCGAATAACCCACAGATTAACAAGTGGGAAGCCTCGGCTCCGCAATATACATCGAATTGGTATAATAAAGTATGATTTGTAGTTTTGTGAAACGCGGCCCTGCTATCCGCACGGGGATTAGTACGTGTGGAGGGTGTTAAATTCCACGTCAACTCGTCAACAACCCACGTACACACAGACTGCCAAATAGACGTCCAGCGATCACGGTCACGGTCACCGAGGTGACAGAAAGCAATAACGTCCGCTCATTAGGGATTTCCTTACCTACTGTTCTCATTTTAGACTTAATGTGGAAAATGCTTTGCCAAAACTACCACCTAGTTGTGTTTCCCGGGCTGGAGATGAATTAAATGGTTTGTGAAAAGATATTCTAGAGGGAACTTGGCGTGCGAGTCTAACTTACAGTCTTCGGAGCCTATTTACAAGCAAAGCATAATATGTAACATGTTACTGTTATACCGCAAAACCTGAAAACCTTTTTACCAATCTGCAAAACTTTAAAATTATTAATTGTCTTGTTTTTTTCATACAACATCAAAACTTGTTTGAAGGCGCGGTCAATTTGTATGAAGAATTAAAATTTTAATTGAAAATTCTGTTGGAGGCGCGGGGAATTATTATTTAAAGTATTATGTTCTAATTATTGGGATATTCAGTAAAAAGATGTTGTCTGTTGAAGTGTTTATAATCAAGTAATTGGTAACTAAGGAGAAAAGAATATGTACATAAATCAAAAAATTAAACATACAGAATACGTCAGTATAAAAAGAGTTTAACTTAAAAATAGCTAGTTTACAATAACGAGATTAGTATTCACTATCTACAACAAATTCTAAATTTCTTTTTATTGTAAAGCATATTTTTGCAAGCTAAATATAAATAATAGGGGTTAAAGTATGAAATTGCCGTTTTATTGCAATAGGTTCTTTGAATTGACATAGAATCTTCATGGTTTGAGGTTTTCGGATGAAACTTTTTTCAAATGGTTTCTATGATGTTCTTTTTTTAAAAAATGTGAAACATTTGAATATCGACTTTCAATTGTTTTTGTTATTTAATTTAGACAAGAATGATGGATACTGCGAAAATTCGAGTGATTTTTGAATACGAGTTCCGACGCGGAACTAACGCGGCAGAAACAGCCCGCAATATCAATGCTGCGTTTGGAGAGGGGTCTACTAATGAACGCACCGTGCGATTTTGGTTTAAACGCTTTCGTGATGGAAATTTCAACTTAAAGAACGAGCCACGAGGAAGACCGCCCACACAGGTGAATAACGATGAATTAAGAGAGATAGTGGAAGCCGACCCTAGTCAAACTACCCAGGAATTAGCGGCATAGTTTAACGTTACCTTACCCACAATATTGACTCACTTGCGTCAAATCAATAAAATAAAAAAATACGAAAAATGGGTGCCTCATAATCACTCGAATTTTCGCAGTATCCATCTTTCTTGTCTAAATTGAATAACAAAAACAATTGAAAGTCGATATTCCAATGTAAAAAGAACATCATAGGAACCATTTGAGAAAAGTTTCATTCGAAAACCTCAAACCATGAAGATTCTATGTCAATTCAAAGAACCTATTGCAATAAAACGGCAATTTCATACTTTAACCCCTAATATTTTAACTAGAGTGAGACGAATTTTCCGTTTAAAAAGTGGGTATAGGATAACAAAAATAGGTGTGTGTCTGAAATGTTCGTAATTTTATTTTCTAGTGTCCCTTAGACCAAATTCGTCAAAAGTATACTTTTACTTTCATCATTATTAACCCATTATGTCTCCACCGAGGGGCACGGGTCTCTTCCCTGAGGAAGGTATAGGCCATACTCCACCACGGGGGCCAAGTCCGGATTGGTGGAGGCTTGTAGACTAGTGGCTCGTCTACTGTCAGAAGTTGTCAAGCCGCCCTAAATAATCATTAAAATGTTAGAATAGGTATAAGTACTGTCTTAAAGCGCACATTTCCACTGCCGTACACCGGAAACTCTAATAGCCTTACTTATCAACTTAAAACCGGATAAACTTACTTGGTTTAAGTTTGTACTAAAAACCTATTTAGAGGCTAAAAATTCGTTTTTTAAATTGTCCTCAGCACGGGTTAGTGCAACAAAAAGAATATAATTGAGGCGTTGAGAACATTAGTGGGCCAACCCACAAAAAACCAATACTTGGATTATTTGCCTAAGGGTTTCTAAATTGCATGTACTTCAAAAGAAAAATGGATCAACCCACTTTCGCACTTATTCCTAGAGATGGCGCTGCCACAAAATATTAATGCACGATTGAAAGTGAGTAATCTGTGCAAAAGAAAAATGGGCCAAGTGGGTTAGCCCACTTTTCTAACAGTGAGTCTGTCGAAAGCGCGCCATGTCATTGATATAACCTCAAAAGTTTTGTTTTGTTGGTGTGTTATTTTTCAAAGTTTAAAGAAGTTTGCTCGTTTGCTGAGTTTTATGGTTTGACAAGATTACCAAAAGAGCACTTTGATGATTGACATAATTAACAATGGATCTAAGTGATAAGTTTGCTAAACTCGTGCAAGGTAAGATGTTATTACAAATTATGTTTTTGTTTGTATTATGTAGGTATTTCGTTTATACTCCAACGACAAAATCGTTTACCTATATTAAACACTGGTAACAGTAGGTAAGTAATAGGTAGGTTTTGTCAATAGCGTACACTCTGTCTTGCTTTCTTTTCTTTTCAGAATGTGTTCTAAATGATTCAAGTGACACATCAGACAATCCTTATTGCGATTCTGGATCAGAATACTTGCCTAGTGACGAAAGCCGTAACAATTCTCCCACGAGGTTTTCTTCGTTATATCTACAGTCAGGACAGCGAGATCTAGAACAGCCAGAGCCGGAACAGTCAGAGCCAGAACAGGCAGAGCCGGAAGAGCCAGAGCCGGAACAGTCAGAGCTAGAACAGCCAGAGCCGGGAGAGCCAGAGCCAATACGGTTGTTACAAGATCAAATCTTAGATGAAACGACTGGGCACTTTCGAGATGGTACTCCGGAAAGAAACAGACAAGAAAATGAAAATACAAAAAGTCGGAAAAGAGTGAGGAATGAACAAAAATGGGCAAGAAATGAGAGAAAAATTAAAAGAGCAAAGGGTGAAGAATACATAATGTACAATATCTAAATTACTTATTTGGGTTCGAGACTAAATGCTCTGCGTTCCCCGCGCCAATTCAAATTTGGCGCGCTTCTGAATGAGCGACGTAGATTCGTACAGTTCATTCACTCACTCTTTTCACTCTTTTCGTTTGGGGTGCACGGAAGAAAAGTTCGTTGGATCCACCCTTCTTCATAACTGCCGGCCGGCGTGTGCTAAATACTGAAATAACCCTGTGAAATCTTGTGTGGATTGTGTCCCGGGACCTGGAGACCAGCTTCATCATCGTCTGTGAGTAGAGCACCATTTCTCTTACCCAAATTCTTTCCGTAGTTCAGTATCAAACATTTTGGTCATTTCGAGCCAAATCTCCAGTTCGCAAACTAAATACACATTCAAGCACGCATCATTTACATATTAACAGTGTTATTCAGTCACACAAAGCTTTATTTCGAGTCTAAAGTTGAGTGTTTGTTGTCTAAACTTGTTCCGATTCCAAGTTTTCAACGAGTCGCGTACGACGCCAAAGGCCGTAGGTATATATAAATCATATTTTACAGTGTTAAATACTTGCCACTAAGCTTTATTTCGAGTCTAAAGTTAGTGGTAGTTGTCTAAACTTGTCACGATTTCCAAGATTTCAACGAGAAAACGTTCTTCCAAAATGGCGGACAAAAAGTCGTCCGAAATTTCCGATTCAAATAAAATGGCAGAGGACCTAGCCCGAGCCGACTTGCTCGAACCTCTGATCAGTAAAAAAGAGATGTACTTTATAAGGTTACAAACCCTGCTAGGAACAGCTGATTTGATACATGTCGACGAAAAAGTCATTCCAGAATTCAAAATGAGATTGAAAGAAATTCACACCATCCGCGACAATTTCGAAAAAATTGTTCTTGACATAGGCTGCTTAATGAAGAAAGAAAATCCTCACTACATCACAAATTATCAAGAAATTCAAACGTTCGATGAAATATATTTTCGTATTTTGGCTGCGGCAGAAAACATAACGCAATCTTGTGGCTATAGTAAAGTACCCACCGCTGGCGCCGAGCGAGGGCCCGATACCACCAATTTTCAACCGCGTTTAGCTAAACCAAGACTCCCGAAGCTAGAGATTTTTCCTTTTGATAGTAAACTAGAAAACTGGCAAACATTTTTCGACACGTTTACCACGTTGATTCATAATAACAACGATCTGTGTAATATTGAAAAATATTATTACCTACTCTCGGCCCTTAGCGGCCCAGCACTGACCCTGGCAAAGGGCATGCCAGTAACTTCTGATAACTACCCAATTGTATGGGAACTCTTGGTTAAAAAGTACCAAAACATACGAGCTCTTGCTACGAGCTACTTAGATCGACTGTTTCAGTTTAAACCGCTGTTGGTGGAATCTGCCTCTGGTCTCAACGCATTCTTACAAACATATCAAGAGTGTGTCAAAGCTCTAAAACTTCTTGAAATCAATGACTTATCGAGTTTCATGTTATTCTACATGGGCTTACGCAATTTGGACCCAGTAACTAGGCGGGAATTCGAACAGACAGTTGAACAAAGCGAAGTACCGAACTTCGACCAATTAGTCAGTTTCGTCGAAAAGCAGGCGCGAGTTCTAGAGATGTCTACTGCCTTTGTAAAACCGGCTAGCTTCCAGCCCAAGTCCGGACCAATGCGGCCGTCCGGTAATAACTATAATAACCCGACTTCTTCGAAAAAACCGTTTCAAAAGCCGTGCTTATCAGCTGTCAGCAATTCTGAGCAAAAACCGAACGGAAATTCTAACGCTATCCAGTGCTTATTCTGTGGCAAAACCCATTCAATATATCGCTGTTCCGAGTTCATTGACCTTTCCCCGTCACAACGTGTTGACAAAGTAAAACAACTCAAATTGTGTGAAAATTGCTTACGCCAGCATGCAGTGTCCGAATGCACGTCCAAAATTAGATGCGTCTTGTGTAGGAAGGCACACCACCACACACTTCATGTCGACCTTTCATCGAGTCAAGGTCAAAGTCAATCTACAAGTCAAATTCAACCTCAAAAAGTAGGTTTAACTTGTTCGTCAAATTCAACCGTTTTGCTGGGCACTGCCGTGGTCCACGTCGCAGACCGATGGGGTACATACCATCCCGTACGTGCGGCCATAGACAGTGGTGCTATGTCCGGTTACATAACAACCGAATGCGCGCAGCGCCTAGGGTTGGCACGCCGCAAGTGTCCATTCCAGCCCGTAGGCCTGGGAGGTGCGCCAGTGCAAGATTTCGGTCTGGTTACATGTTCAATTAAACCGCGAAACTCATCTGGTCCCGTCCTTAGCACTGAGACTGTAGTGGTGGGTACTATCACTAGTAGTCTACCCACCATTACACTTTCGGACAAAATTATCGATCATTTCAAAAATCTCGAGCTAGCTGACCCGAGTTACTACGTGGTAGCCCCTGTCGAGCTACTGCTGGCCGCGGACGTATTTCCGTATATCTACGATGGTCAAAACCTACTACCGCGCCACCCGGGTTTGCCCGCCGCGATGCATTCAATCTTCGGATACGTCATTACCGGGCAAACGACGCTTGACCACGAGCACGAATCAAAAAGTACATCACACAGTCTGCTCTCGGCCAACAGTAGCATCGAAAAAATTATGAATAATTTTTGGGAAACTGAAAACGTACCTTGCGAGTTAGACGCGAATCCGGAGGATCTATACGTCGAAGGTTTATTTCAAAAAGAACACAGTCGCGATAACAGCACGGGGCGTTACACAGTGACCTACCCATTCAAACCAATCTTTGAACTTGGCGATTCAAAGCAACAAGCCTTGCGCCGTTTCAATAATTTGGAGTCAAAACTCAACCGCCTTCCGGAACTTAAAGAAGAGTACACGACATTTATGTCTGAATACGAGAGCATGGGTCACATGACTTGTCTAGGCAACATCGATGACGTCGATTCAAAATACATAAACGTGTCGGAACTTCCTCTGCTGTCCAATCTCAGACACGAGCGACAGGCGACCGTGAAGCACCACACGTCCTACCAGCTCCTAGGTTTTTCGGATGCTTCCATTTTAGGTATAGCCGCAGTTATTTACCTACGCAGTTTCAATGATGCCGGTGACATGAAGGTCAGTCTGATCATTGCAAAATCCAAGGTCGCGCCCTTGAAGACAATATCTGTCCCGCGTCTTGAATTAATGGCTGCACATTTGTTAGCCAAAGTTGCCAAGTATACAATGTCTATTCTTCAAGAACAGATACCGATCCAAGACGTATTTCTGTTCACCGATTCTTCTGTGGTGTTGAGTTGGCTGAACACACCCAGTCACAACTTGAAAGTTTTTGTCGCTACCCGAGTCACTAAAATCTTAAAAACTGTGACTAAAGAAAGTTGGTATCATGTGAGCGGTACCTCTAATCCCGCAGACGTGTGCTCGCGCGGTGCATTGCCCTCCGCGCTGTTAGCGACGCGGGAGTGGTTGAGTGGCCCAAGCTGGCTTTACACACCACAGGAGAATTGGCCTATCAAATCAATCGATCAATTCAAAACTGAAAATGTACCTGAGGCAAAGAACACTTGTTTAGCTAGTTCTACAGTTCAAATTTCAAACCCGATCGGTCAAAACGAACCTAACTTAATATTGAATCTTATCGAAAAATGTCATAGCTTCACAAAGTTGCAAAGAGTGATAGCACGTTGCTTTCAGTTTCTGCAAGGATGTCGAACGGGCAAGCGGAGCACAGGTCCACCGTCCCTACCCAGCTTACGCCAAGCTCATGACGTAATTATCAAAGCTGTTCAACATCAGCATTTTTCAAAAGAAATTGCAGAACTGGCAAGCGGTGGTAACTGTGAACACACGTCTCTAAAAAGGCTCTCGCCTTACCTGGACCCCCTGGGTTTTCTCAGGGTGGGGGGTAGGTTGTCAGAATCGAGCCTCTCTTATCAAAAAAAACATCCTTTGTTGCTTCCCAAAAAATGTACCTTCGTTAAACTTCTAATCGCCCACTTCCACAAGGTCTACCTACACGTTGGTCCTCGATCGCTTCAGAGTTTGATCAGCCAAAAATATTGGATAATTTCAGCGAGAAACGCCACTCGCTCTCGTTTTTCAAAATGCTTGCGTTGTTTCAAGGTCAAGCCCGCCACTTTGCAACCGATAATGGGCAATTTACCCAAGTTTCGCACTCAAGACATTCATGCCTTTCACACAGTAGGGGTTGACATAGGTGGTCCATTTTACACTAAAGAAAGTACACGACGAAACGCTGCAGTATCAAAATCGTATTTGCTTATCTTTGTCTGTTTTTCAACACGTGCAGTGCATGCTGAAGTTCTCAGTGCGCTCACCACCGAATGTTTCATGGCGGCATTTGACCGCTTTACTTCTAGGCGCGGCCTGTGTCACACGATCGTTTCGGATAACGGGAAAAACTTTGTCGCAGCTGGCAAACAGTATGTTGAAATTAAACAATTCTATGAACAACATTCTAACGACATTTTAACCGGTTTTCATTCTAGAAATGTCAGATGGACATACAATCCGCCTACTGGTAGCCACTTTGGCGGAATCTATGAAAGCGCTATCAAGTCAGCCAAGCTGCATCTAAAGCGCGTGATAGGTACAAAAGCTCTTTCGTTTGAGGAGCTCAACACTCTCTTTGCTCGTATCGAAGCAGTGTTGAACTCCCGACCGTTGACCGCTATCTCAACCGATCCGTCCGAGTTCGATGCGCTCACTCCCGGACATTTTTTGGTAGGGCGCGAACTTTTGTCCGGCCCAGAGTATGATCTCTCTGACAAACCTACCTACGCACTGACTCGTTGGCAGTTCGTACAACAAGCTTCTCAGAAATTTTGGAAATTGTGGCGTAACGAATATTTGCATACACTACAGCAAAAGCAAAAGTGGTTTAGTAAATGTCACAATTTAAAGGTAGGTGAGTGTGTTTTAATGCACTCTGACGCTCCTCCACTGTAGTGGCCTCTGGCCCGTGTGACTGAGCTTTGTCCCGGAAAAGATGGCGTTGTTCGCGTTGTCAAAGTCCGCAATCAAAACGGCCTTTATACGCGACCCGTAGTAAAACTCAGTCCACTGCCTATAGATGTGGACTCAGAATGACTTTAATTACCTATAAATTTCTTGAACATTTGGCAACTCCATGCCTGATTGTCAAATGTATTTCAGTGTTAAGCTTCAGATTCAAATATTAGCTTCTAAGTATGTAACTTACACTTTACACAATCATAATTTCAACTACTCAACTTGCTACTTACATACATTCAATTAATTTATTCACTTTACTATACAGTCCATTGTTTTACACAGCTATACCATCCCTGGTTTGTGAACTGGGGAATCAAGGGTGAATTCCCGGTGGGGGGTTTATGTACAATATCTAAATTACTTATTTGGGTTCGAGACTAAATGCTCTGCGTTCCCCGCGCCAATTCAAATTTGGCGCGCTTCTGAATGAGCGACGTAGATTCGTACAGTTCATTCACTCACTCTTTTCACTCTTTTCGTTTGGGGTGCACGGAAGAAAAGTTCGTTGGATCCACCCTTCTTCATAACTGCCGGCCGGCGTGTGCTAAATACTGAAATAACCCTGTGAAATCTTGTGTGGATTGTGTCCCGGGACCTGGAGACCAGCTTCATCATCGTCTGTGAGTAGAGCACCATTTCTCTTACCCAAATTCTTTCCGTAGTTCAGTATCAAACACATAAGTCAAAAAGGGATTTTGGTGCCACAGAAGCAAATGACACCTGGCCCCTGTCCTTGCCCTTTAAAGTGCCACGAGGTAATTAACTTGGAGAGACAGGTTAAAATTTTTAAAGATTTTTATGCACTAGAAAGTTTTGATTTACAGTCAGCATTCCTGTTTTCATCAATTAAAGTAGTGCCTAAAAACAGAAGCTATGCCGGTGAATCGCAGAAACGCACAAACACACGGATTTACTATCTTATTAATGATGCAGGCGAAGAAAGTAGAGTTTGCAAACTATTCACTTCAAGTATCTAATGGAAGAGTGGATAGGGTTTTAAAGAATAAAGGTAATCTTTCGATGCCACCTAAAGATAAGAGAGGCAAATTTCCTCCGGCTAACAAAACTTCGACTGACAAAATCAATGAAGTAATGGAATTTATTTCAAAGTTTCCTGCTTACGAGTCCCATTACTCACGCAAAAAAACTGAAAGAAAGTACCTCTCTCCAAATTTAAATTTGAGAATAATGTATAACTTATACAAAGAATCTGTGGAACAACCACTGTCAGAGTCGATGTTTCGTAAAGTTTTTAACGAAAAATTTAATCTTAGTTTCCACCCACTTGTAACCGACTCTTGTAAAAAATGTGATGGATTTAATGTGAAAATAGCAGCAGCCAGTAATGAAGAAGATAAAAAACAGTTGGAAACTGAGAGAGAATTACACCAACGCAAAGCTGATTCCGCACCCAAAGGTTTGCAGGAAGACACACTGTTAGCGAAGTCTGATC
The DNA here is from genome assembly GCA_963969515.1 of Yponomeuta evonymella. Lineage (NCBI taxonomy): Eukaryota > Metazoa > Arthropoda > Insecta > Lepidoptera > Yponomeutidae > Yponomeuta > Yponomeuta evonymella. The sequence goes on from OZ018347.1 coordinate 5,234,661, forward strand.
CAAAAGTCACTTGTATAACATTTGATTTAATGAAAACTCTTCCCACTCCAGTTTTGAGTACCGGCATTTGTTATTACAAACGCCAGCTATGGACATATTGCATGGGTATTCATAATGCAGGAACTGATGATGCCTACATGTACCTATGGGATGAGACTGTTGCATCCCGGGGGCCGCAAGAAGTAGGCTCTTGTCTGTTGCACTACATCAAGACCAATGTAAGAACAGAAAAACTTATAATGTATTCTGATCAATGCGGTGGGCAAAATAGGAATATAAAAATGGCAGTATTATGTAACTACATAGTATCTTCGCCAGATTTTACCGTAACAGAAATACACCATAAATTTCTTGTCAGTGGTCACTCTTACCTCCCCTGTGATCAAGATTTTGGTTTAATTGAAAAAGAAAAGAAGTATTTTACAGATCAAGTGCATGTTCCTGCCCACTGGAGAGATGTCATAAAAAGTGCCAGGAAACGACAACCATTTCACATAATTGAAATGACATCAGACTTATTTTTCTTCACTAAATCGTTGGAGAAAAATATCACCCACAGAAAAATTTCTCAAGATAACATGAAAGTAGAATGGCTAAAAATACAATACCTGAAATTTGAAAAAAACAAGCCCGACAAAATTAATTACTCATATTCGAACTATGAGAACTGTGAGAACTTCCATGTATTAGATGTCCACAAGCGAAATTCAGGTGTGGTTTCTCTCCTTGATCTTCTGTATCCATCAGGCAATACAGTAACTGATTTAAAAAAGAAAGATTTGATCACTCTCTTGCCCTACATACCTCCAAATTATCATAGTTTCTACAGTAATCTCAAGACCAATAATGGACCAGATTTACTTCCATTGCCAGAAGAAGAAGAAGAAGATTAGCGTCAGATATTTGTTTTCATTTTGCTCATAATAAATGTTTTTTAATATGAAATATAGTTTTATTTACAAAATTTCTTTATAAAATTTACCTTCAAAGTAAGTCCAACCCACAAAAGAGATAAGAGTGAAAGTGGTCCAACCCACAAAAAAAATTATAAACAATGAAATATTTGAAAATATGCAATAACCATTTGAAACTGTTTATTAAGTCCATCAAAATGCAACCATAAACATACAAACTTCCCTCCAGAATTTCTTGCTATTTAAGTTTGTATAAATGTTGAAATCATTAGGCCCTTCAATCTCAGATATTTGGTTTTGGGGTTGATCCGCTTATGCTCTCAGCGCCTCAATTAAGTTGATTTACTTGTAAGTTTATCCGGTGTTTAGTTATTTTAGTTCTAATAGCCTTATTAAAACACGATTTCTCTGAAGCAGTCCTCGGAGGCAGTTTATTTAATCTGTGGTTACGTCTGTTCCTTGTAAAATCTCCACCACAGACTATATATTTATTGACGTTTATTGAGTGTTTGGAATCGTATTTTTATAAATAAGACCGTTTATCTCCGTCTGTGACTCGGCTTGAACGACCAAGCGGTAAATAAGAAATGGTTTTAGGCGGAATAAGTGTTTCGTATTTTTAGTTATGACCAAGCAAGAACAAAACAGCTCTGAAATATACTTCAGGTTTGTCTTATATCACCGCTTCAGCAAAAACTGTACCAAATGAGTAAAGCAAAACATTGGCATAAGGCCAATTACGATAAGGCCGACTTGCGCCACTTCTTAAATGTCACTTATCAAATCAAAAGAAATCAATACATTTATTTATCCAAACATAGGTATTGTGCTTACATTATAGTATAGTGTAACCAGATCTAGTCGCTATATAAATAGACTTTTGTATGAAAAATTTTGGTTATGGCTGTTCAAGCCACATTTAAGAAAATGGTGCAAGTCGGCCTAAAAGTCTGATTGTATTTTGTTAAATATCTTTTGTAGGTATTTGAGTAAGTTGTATTATGGTAAAACCTATAAATGATTTCTTTCTTTCTTACTACACGTTGCTAGTTGTATACTCACCTTGTATGAAGGAGCACCATTTTCTGAGTAACGTTCAGTACTAAAGACAAAATGCTGCGGTGCATCTCTTTTCTTCTCTCCACTGCTTCGCTTTCGTGTTTTACAGCAAAATCCGCAACGTCGGGGTTGACCCCATCATAATAAAAGTGGCTTCTAATGATTACAAATGACGGTATAGAAATTAGCCAGAAAAATAGTATGTCAACATGAAATTACCTTTTAGGTTTCTTTGACTGCACTCAAGTTTTAAAAAGGCTAAAAAGGGTCAGCAACCCTTTCTAGGTGCAATGGCCTTAAGACTTTATTACCTTTTTATAATCTTGATGTTTCGGAAACTTTATAGCTGTAACGGTCATATAAAATGTTAAAGTCGCTATCTCAATGAAATCACGGTTTTCTGTGAGAAGGCTCATTTATTTACTGCCAGACTTTCGCTTGTTCTGCACAAACCGGAAGTCGATATGGCCTTCGATGATCGTCTCATTGGTGGCGCCAACAGTAGCGTACCCCTGCAAGCGCGCGCGCTCGAACGGCCACACGTTTGGAAAGTCCATCTGGAAGCTCAGGTTGCTGAGTTTGTAGTAACCCTGGAGACAGTAACAAAATTTTCCATAAGCGCTATTACTATGTACAGTGCATCTGACCGCCTCGATACCTCTTTTCTATTTTAACACTAAGATTCCAAACTAGGAGACCTGGCTACGTTTAGGCGAGATCTAGTTCTGTGGAGTTTGTTGATTAGTTTGATGCTACCAGTGACAGAGGAAACATGCGACGCCTGCTTTCGCCAGCACCGTGTTTTCTTACTTCTTTGTGGATCAAGTGCTACTCCATAGAGGCGCGCCGATACTCAATGTAGGGTATGCATATTTCCTACTCGTCCAGAAGCATTGCAACCTGGCGGGCAATGAAGAGCTTTGGTATGTGTCAAGACTGGCCCGCACCTGTGTCAACGATGACAACTACAACAGCTACACCGATGTGACGCTGGAATGTCAAGTCCAAGAAGAAGTTTATGGTAAGAGTGAACTTGTCGATTATAATTTAGTTCAAGATGCTAAAATTGCTAAAGCGAGTAAAGTGCTCCGGGTAAGATCTACTCGTAGTTCTGTGAATGTGTTTGTTAGTTTAATGTTACCGGTGGCAGAGGACATACGACGCCCGCCTTGGCCAGCACTGCACCCACGTAGGCCTCCTTGTGGATCAGGTCGCACAGCCGGTAGTGCCACTCCACGAAGCTGCGCCGGTACTCGTTGTGGAGGTATTCGTGGAACACCATGTGCGTCTAGAAATAAATATGGTTGTGTACGCCGTTGACTACCGAATGAACAAAACATATATGAACACCGCCTTTGTACAGGACGATAGCCTGATGTGAGAAGACTGTTCATACTTCAGACAATGAGTATTCGGATGCGCCAACTTGGCCCACGCCACGTTTACATTGAGCAAAAGCTTTTGTGTTCTAGCTAGGATGTCTGACTAAAAGATTTCAAACTTCTTTCCATAGTTTCCACACGAACTATGCTCAAAATTCTATAAGCTGTCGCTTGCCTGAAACATACAATAAATTATTCTCAGACATTGATATATTTCATGTGTCTCAAGAAACTATCAAACAGCAGGTTATAGAAACTTTAAAGGGTAAAACTTGAAGTCTAGTCTTTCTCTTCATTGTTACACATACACACACATACACACACACACACACACACACACACACACACACACACACACACACACACACACACACACACACACACACACACGCGCGCGCGCCAAACTTTGCAAGATTTACGTTCGTTTTGCTTTTTTATTTTGTTTATGCCTGGCTGTATAATTTCTAACTGTGCTTTGTAAATAAGATAAGTTTAAAAAATACTAGTCCGTAATTGGCCTATGTTCGGTCTACATTAATTGCCTATCTTTTGTAACTTTGTGCTGTGGACTTCGTAAAATGAATAAAATAAAATAAAAATATAAGCACTTTGAGCAACAACTTTTGTGTCCTAGCTATGATGTATGACTGAAAGATTCGAAACTTCTTTTTATAGTTGCTGTGAACTAAGTAAATGGGTGTTAATGAACGATGTTACCTTCAACGTTCGTTAATTTTTAATTCCGTAAAGCATTATTTGATTGTTCGATTTACCTACCTACATCCTTGATGATGAATTACATATTTGTTTTTTTGGCCTTAAATGTTTGTAAGTTAAGCTTTATCTGTTACCGGTAATCAATAATTTCACACTGTCGCGCATACTATTAAAATAGTTTTACAGACTGAAAATAGAACTGCTCTGCGATTTTGGGTAACTCGGATGCGAAATATTAGGGGTTAAAGTATGAAATTGCCGTTTTATTGCAATAGGTTCTTTGAATTGACATAGAATCTTCGTGGTTTGAGGTTTTCGAATGAAACTTTTTTCAAATAGTTTCTATGATGTTCTTTTTTTAAAAAATGTGAAACATTTGAATATCGACTTTCAATTGTTTTTGTTATTCAATTTAGAGAAGAAAGATGGATACTGCGAAAATTCGAGTGATTATGAGGCACCCATTTTTCGTATTTTTTTATTTTATTGATTTGACGCAAGTGAGTCAATATTGTGGGTAAGGTAACGTTAAACCATGCCGCTAATTCCTGGGTAGTTTGACTAGGGTCGGCTTCCACTATCTCTCTTAATTCATCGTTATTCACCTGTGTGGGCGGTCTTCCTCGAGCCTCGCTCTTTAAGTCGAAATTTCCATCACGAAAGCGTTTAAACCAAAATCGCACGGTGCGTTCATTAGTAGACCCCTCTCCAAAGGCAGCATTGATATTGCGGGCTGTTTCTGCCGCGTTAGTTCCGCGTCGGAACTCGTATTCAAAAATCACTCGAATTTTCGCAGTATCCATCTTTCTTGTCTAAATTGAATAACAAAAACAATTGAAAGTCGATATTCAAATGTTTCACATTTTTTAAAAAAAGAACATCATAGAAACTATTTGAAAAAAGTTTCATTCGAAAACCTCAAACCATGAAGATTCTATGTCAATTCAAAGAACCTATTGCAATAAAACGGCAATTTCATACTTTAACCCCTATTATATTATGAAACACATATCAGGCAACCACAAGTGTGTCTGTGTTGTATGGTTGTATCCCAGAGATATAAAAACCAATTTCGCTCCCCCACTCACGCACCCACCGTGCGACGCTGCATCGAGGAAGATTTGCTGAAACGGTCTCATACATTCATTCGACATACATTGGACGCATTCAATCAGCTCATCAACTCTTTCAATCTACCATCTCAGAGAGCCGTATGAGCTGCATTTAAAGTAGCAAAATAGTTTAAGTTGTAGTCTTTATTTTACGTATTTGAATGATATGACATACGATTACGATAAAATGACCGACTATTTAATCGCATCAATTAAATCATAGGCCACCATTGCGTAATGTCGGTCATGATTTACTTTGGTGTGTATCCTCCTATCTCTCTTTTCCTTATTACTTCACTTATATTTACTCATTAAATTTATTTTATTATGGTTGTTATTTAAAAGACGGTTTCGTGACAACTTATTTTTAATAACATTATTATAAAGAAGAAATATGTGCAAAAAAGGCTATATAAAAAGGTTTCTATGCTATAAAATTATTAATCGCCAACAATGGTGTTCCTCTATATTTCACACATTAATTTAAAACTAATAATATATGTAAGTATTTTATAACTATATTTTTTTACTTTATTGTATGTATTTTATTGCATTTGACTTAATTATTTTAACTGCACCACGGCACGCACCCCGTAGTACAATTATGGGTTACCGTAGGCACTGACGAAAAATCAGCGCCGAGGGATCACTTCCTCAGCACAACGCTGAGTCAGCTGCCTTTTGTGGCAACTTAGATACACCACAGGCTACATCTAAAGTCCTGTTTTATTTATTTGTTTTGTCTGTTGTGTATTTAGTTTTCTTTCTGTTGTTGTGCAATTATGTTACTTACCTGCTTATTTTGTTTCTGTGATGTATCTTGTTGGTATAATAAATGTCTTTCTTCTTCTAAAGCATGTGCCTGAGAGAAAAGGTACATTTCACAAACTTACACCTGTATCCCGGAAGAGTAGGCAGAGGTTTATCACCGAGCGGAGAAAACGAGACACACTACAGCAGCAGACTCACTGACCGTGACATTATTGCCCCAAGTATGCATGTTGTAGCCATCGCTGGTGATGAGGTAGCTCCCGCGCCTGTTGTACCGGCGAACGATGAGGGACGCCGTGTTCATGAACTTGGGATTTATGTATGTGATGTTCCCTCGCTCCGGAATTACTTCTAGACACTAGAATAACAGTTGAAGCATAGATACTTAATTTTTCAAAGGAGAATTCAATGTAACTTCGCACGATCTTAGTACGCTTGGACAGTTAGTTAGACCATTTCCCTACTTAGCCTCGTAGTTGGGCCATTGTACGTAGCAAGCGCTAAGGTATGTAAATACCTCAGACACTAGGGTTTCCTTACAATATTTTCCTTCACAGTTAGCGAGTGGTATTGCTACTATAACTTCACAAATGTACGTAACTTAGAAAACAGTCTTTGGTACATGCCGGGATTTGAACCCACGACCTCCCGAATGAGAAGACGGCGTTCTACCGTTCCGCTACCACCGCTTGTCCGCTCGGAAAAAAATTACCTATGTTAGCTACTCGGAAGCTAACAAGGCGATTCGATCGCCGGAGTAGGTACACGATACGAGTAGTATTCTAGCTCACTCGGTCCGAGCGCACTAAAATCCTGAAAACCCGAATAACAAAATTGTTCCCCAACTAAAAAATATACGAAGCCAAGCGATTGAATTCCTGCTTGCCTTCAGAGGTATGTTTCATAGAACTACAATTGCATGGTTTACTATGACAACTTGATGTACATCGAACTATCATGATAAACAACGAATTGTAGCTTTATGACTCTCGGCCCAGGAGTTTACGTTGGCCCAGGATTTCAACGAAAGTGCGCCAAAAATCAAGCATCTGTTTCTGACGCCAAAACGTATTTTTTGATAAGTTTTGACTTAACTTTTTCTTCCAGAGGCTCTGCAAATTATGTTATCTTTATATTTGTGGTTATACTCACGTATACAAATCCAAAAACGAATATCACAAACCCAGCAATTTTTATGCAGGGCATGGTGAACGAAAACGAATGCGCAAATGGTTCATACGCTATTGAGTATCTCTCAATTGAATGTTATATCTGTATCATCTACAGTTTAGTATAATGGTCTGACAAACTAAATTGTACCGTTTACTGTGTTGTTCGGGGTCTAATAGCTTAGGTTTCCATAATTTGACGCGGAACGTCCATCCTCAAATTGCGCATAAATTACATATTCCTTCCGGTGACAAATGTGCCATTCCAATCAATGAGATTTATGTTACCAAAATAAAATAAGAATTATAAAAAAGAAAAAATCTTTGGAGACAATGAAATAGTAGATTGTGTGAGGTAATTAATACAGCAAGTCTAGTATTGAAGCCCCAGAATCGAATCACACGTGCGGGCTATACTAAGTCATAGCTCGGCTTAACAAGGCAAACGAAATCCATAAGTACATATGTTAAATATACATATACACACATACAGAAGTCTGTATGTGTGTATATGTATATTGTGTGTATAGTTTGTATTTCCGAATGTTCCATCGTTAGTCCAGTAACTAGCATAAAAAACCGGCCAAGGGCGTATCGGGCCACGCGCAGTGCAGGGTTCCGTCGAAAAAGGGTTCGAATTTTCGCAGTATCCATCTTTCTTGTCTAAATTGAATAACAAAAACAATTGAAAGTCGATATTCAAATGTTTCACATTTTTTAAAAAAAGAACATCATAGAAACCATTTGAAAAAAGTTTCATTCGAAAACCTCAAACCATGAAGATTCTATGTCAATTCAAAGAACCTATTGCAATAAAACGGCAATTTCATACTTTAACCCCTAATATTTGCATGAATCATAAAAACTTCTATGAATTTTTTTTAGTAAAAACTTCATAGTTGGTTTTTTCTTTTTAATAGTCGGTCATTATTTTGACAGTTGGGAAAGAGAACGCACGAGTTCGGAAAAGGTAAAGATAAAGCTCAAGTATGTAATAGCCCACATCCCGAATGCTATACGTCCCTGCAATACGCCACTTTTTGAGCAACTGTATTAAAAAACAATTTTTTATCACACCTGCTCTGAAAATACATACTAATTATACCAATTAGAGGGAAGAAACGCCTTTATCCCGCCCTTCAAATCCTTTCATCCCAAGGTATGCAAGTTTGTATGAAAATCCTTCCGACCCAAGGGTGGGAAGTATGTATGAAATTCCATTACATACCCGGTTTTTTTTTTTATTTGTCAGCAGTCATACTGCAAAGAGACTTTAACTGTCTACTAATTAAATTTCAAGTAAATTGTTACTGGCCACATACAGTTTTTTTTTACCAGTTACCAACCTCCTTGGTGCATACAGAAAATTAAAAACGAAATTATTTTTGTATATAAAACGCGCGGAATCACGGAAGAAGTGGCTGCATGACCTTATGATCTTAGCCTACTCCAGAAACGGGCGAATAAAAAAAGGAAAAGCCCGCGCATTTTCGCAAAAACTTCGATTGATTTAGCATTTATCGTTGTGTTTTTTGTAAACATTTCTATGCATTTATGTCTATAATTTTCCTCGTAGGTGTAATAAAAAGCACTATACCTACATACCTCAGGATAAAGTACAGTTCCATACCTCAAATGGTTTGCGCCCCTCGCAAGCTCGTGGCGCAAATGCCATAATCTCGGTATGGAACTGTCACTTTCTTCCCTCTGATGTACTATTACTATATTTCAGCGTTTATGAATAACTAGCTGTCCCGGCGAACTTCGTACCGCCACAGAATCCGCTTATACGATTCTTGCACAACTATTTTGAAAACCTTTGTCTATCCGTACGCCAAGTTTATGTAAATCCGTTCAGCCGTTATTGCGTGATTGAGTAACAAACTCCCAAATATCCAAACATCTTCACAAAATTTCACATTTATAATATTAGTAGGGTACTAGCGCCATCTATTAGTATTCGGTTAATAGTTGTTAATAGTTTACTTGTTGCATGATTAAAGTTATTTTGATCAGATTCTCTTTTAGCATTTGGAGTACAATATTAAGATATTAATTGTAGGTATTTCGTAAGTCTGCGGAATGTAGTATACGGCGCAATAGACCACCCACACAAAGATATATTTTCCTTTCATTGGCTGATCATGATTAAGTAATCCATGTCTCGTACAATACAATCCTATTCTGACCAAATAACTTTATGCATTGTGTACCATTTATGCGTGAAACGCATGCACGTAAATATTTAAGAAAACGCGAGAGTAACTTTTAGGAATCTGTTTTATTTGTCTTTGTCCTTGACATGGTTCTTTTTCAATTTTTAAAATATTAGACATAATAATATAGAAAAGTATAAAAGAAGTAAAAACATAAAAAAGGTTGGTTGGTCGGTCGGCAACAATGCGGTAACATGTGTATTTCCTAACTCATGTCAATCACAAGATATTGTATAAAATTAGTGATATAAGTATTACAAACAAGTTTTTGCACGAGGTTTTGCTTATTATAATACATATCTGTTCATCAGTAAAATAATTGACGAAATATATCGACTACGTTTACTTAACATACATCATCGAAATCCGTCCTGAAGCTTATGCGTTATTCAGTGACGAAAAATCCATCTATACTTTCACATTTATAAGTGTGTGTAAGCAAATTCTTTGTGCAAAATAAAGGCCAAAATTCGAGCGCCATGCATTGCGTGCGCATTGCAAAAATGTTCGCGGAAACGTATGAAAGAATGCTCTACTTTACTTCTCTGCTAATTGTCCATTCGAATAGCTGAGTAATTCAGTCAGTAGGTACCACACACACACATTTTAATTCACAAGGTATCTCATGCGCATTGAAAGCAATCTCGAGCGGTTTCATGTTGATAGTACGAGTATGTTCGATCGATACGGTGTGCGCGGTAAGGAAGCTGAGTGTATAATGATCAATGCACACGAGTTGCATACGACCTTTTTCAACACAATTGCGAGGAAAAAAACAAACTTGTTTTGTTAGTAACTGGAAGTAGACATTTTTGATAGAAATTAACCACTCAGCAGGAACTTTACCAAATATTTACGGAAAATGGCGCGTAAGTTTTGTTTTTTTTTTACGCGCCGGACTTTCGATGCGCGCGCAGGTTTGATAAAGGCACAGCAAAAACCGGCTATTCAGCCGGAGCCGGACCATAAAAAATAACTATAATAACTAGAAATTAACGTTTCTCAATACGATAGTTAAGTTAATTTGTCTTTATAAGTATACAATTTGATGAAATGAAATGTTTATTTGTCGTCTTAACTCTAAAATAATTATTATCGTAAAAATATTCAATGTTCTTAGATGTAGGTAAACTTTGCTGAAATTAAAAAAAAACAAGTTTATATTACAGCATTTGTTTTTACAGCACAAATATGGTAATATGCTGAATTATTAAACTAAAAACGGTGTAATAAGAGTCAATTTCCGAGCAACTGTATTGAAATAGTAGTTTATCTACACTCGAATTATGATCTTAAGAGTTGAAACATAACATAACACCAACATTTACATACAGGCACATACATTGCTTCTGGCCCCACACTAGGATACCCTGTGTCGTGGGAACCAGAAACAATGACATCACAAACATGTAAACATCCAAGACCCGGGGTTTTTTTTTCCCTAGCCGGCATTCGAACCTGGGACCTCTCGCATGATAAGGCTTAGTGTTATTTCCCGGACAACTGTAAAAATTTCAAAATTCTATTACCATACAAATTTTGTATGAGAATTTTTGCCAAGCTGTATCGTAAAATAACTTTTTTTGTTATTACGATACACTTCCGGGTAAAATTCTCCTTGCTGATACACTTACGGTTAAAACTCTCCTTGCAGTAAACTTATCTGTGTATTTTTGGTCTGATTCACCCACACTGAGCACATGGTTGTATCATACAACTTGTATGTAGGTATGACTCCTTTGCCTATCCCAAATGGAACAAATAAAAAAAAGCGGACCTGCGCAGTTTGCCGCCATTATTAGTTAAAAATGGAAACTCAACTACTATTATGCAACTGTTTGTCTGTATTCAATAAACATAGTTTTAGATTGGTTTTAGACACAGGTTTTAGAGGAATCGTGTAAATAAGGCCGTTAGAATGAAAGTGGCAAAGAAACTAATTGATATGTTTCAGGGATGGCGCATTTTAAAGATAACGTAACCTTGTACACATAATATGTACGAGATCTGTTAAATCGATAATTATCTATGATATAGGCTCTGTGGTGCACATTAGTTACTAGCCGAGGTCCTACAGACCTTTTTGTCTTCATACCTAATTAAAATGCTTTTAAATAAATTACTCACTAAACTGTCATCATTTTTTTATAGTATAAGTGATTATTGTGCCTTACTATATTGAAGACAAATAAACATTTTCTATTTCTATCATAGTATGATTGTAGAGCCTGCACTGCAGATCATTATCGATGCAACAGATCTTATAGGACCGATCATAAAACGTACACTTTGTCAGTAATAGTTTCTTGTCTCTATTTTAAGAAGGAAGTGGTTAAAAATAGGTACCTAACCGTTTTCGTTCGCATAATATCAGCGATCGAGTGTGAAGCGTGGCCGTATGAATATAGAAGAATTACGTAAAGACTGCATTGAACCGAAAGCTAATAAAAATACAGTAGCCTGTGTGATAAATTACTTTCTCACGTTACCTGGTCACCGCCATAGATATTATCAATATTCGTAACTCTAGTAGAGAATCTCTACTAATTTATAGGTTCACCGGTGGGCTGTTATTCCAAATACTAATTATTGACTGTTAGAATTATACTCGCATCGGTCAGAGGCATATAAAATACGCGTTTACGACCTCAATATTTTATATTGTCATGAAAACCACGAAGGAGGCCTATGTCCTGCAGTGGGCTTCAAATGGCTGATGATGATGATGATGATAATTTACTAAAGCCCGAAACTCACGTATTCTCTGCCTCGTTTAATTTTTATGATCATTTTTTTTACAAAATGTTTCATATCTGGTTTTCAATGAGCAGTAGAGTCTGCCGCTCTCGAATCAGATTTTTAACATCTTATGTTTAGGTTCATCATCATGGACCTTTGCGTCCGCTACGGATATTTTAGCAGTTCGAGTTTGACTCTTTTTCGAAGTGTCTTAGGCTTGACAAAAAAATCTGATTCGAGAGCGGCAGGCCCTACTGCATGACTGTATGATACATAAAGGAAGAGTCCGGAGTCGAGTCGGTAACTCGGTAGGTACGGATTTGGTGCCTCCTGGCTCTTTGGTCCGCCACTGCCGAGCACCATACTTCGTCGCAGGTCTTGGGGCCCTTCCGAAGTTCTCTCCTGGCGTCCCTATCCACAGCAAGCTTATCCCAGCTCTGTCACTCATTAAGGTTCAAAGTCGCACTTGTTTGCATCTTTGCAGATATGCATAGAATTTAGTGTTCTATAACAAAAATTTCTTCACAACGAACCTTATCGAAAGTTTCAAGCTGTGCGTCGATTGCGTGCTAATGTTTTTGATATCTTTGTAACGCAATAAAAATAATTTATTGCCCAACAATAGTTTTAAGATAAAGTAGTTTGTTTTGGTAATCACTGTGCGTGGCTTTCGAGTCTGGCGTGAGTTTTTAACACTCGGTATAATATTAAAAGTACTTTTTTCTTTGCAGATTCTTCAACAAGCACCTGCCCACCCCCTGAACTAATAACAACAGAAGCCGACTCCATCATCGTGGATCCTGATTCCGATGACGAAGTCGAGAGAAAGGACTCTCTCGATGTCCACGAAGAAGGTACACGCTGGAAATGCCGCCTTAAAGCAATGGTGACAAGATGCGTTTTTGCTTAGCATAATGATTGCTGCAAGATTGGTCAATGTTTACTATGGGCGATCTCATAATTGTCTCTGTTAATGACGTTACATAAAAATGAAGTGAATTGCGGGGCAATTTTCGACGTTCACTATTTCAAACGTATGTTGGTACAATGTCAAACGTTTGCTCAACTCTCGCATGTGTGCATTGTTGGTCCAATGTTGGACGATGATTTCACCCATATATTAACAGCTGATGGATATTATGTTTTGGATTGTAAATGCAACAATTTTAAAGCAAATCTTAGCTTCGGTCGTAGAGCTACTGTTATTCTAATTTATTCCGTAATGCACGTCAAGTTAAGTTTGTTTTTCTATTCGTCAAGTCAAGTTATTTCGTCAAGTTAAGTTTGTTTTTTATTTGTATACAGACGAGTTATTCGAGTGCTGATCATTTGGGAGCCTTATGATTGTTACCTCTGGACACGTACACATATACTCGTAGGTTCTATTGTCTACTTTATATTGTATCATAGTTTGTCTTTAATCTATCCACATCCTTATGGCACCTCGTCTCCACCTTTGTGTAGTTAGTATTTTAAATTTTGATCTTAAAGCCATTTCAGTTTAGACTGCTTTTTCGGCTGCTAACTTACCAAGCATGCTAGTGCGCAGTATGTTCTTCCTTTCCTTGCGTGTCCTAATATGTGTCAAAACCTAAGTTAACAAACAGGATAAAAGCGAGATGCAATGAAATCAAATGCTCTGTTTAACACCATCTTGGCTGACGACACAGTAAAGGACGTCTCAACCCGAAGCTAACGAGTGAAAGGCACTTGGGAGCAAAATAATGGAACTACTGTGAAGTTTCTAACTTTCATGGTGCAGCGCAATGAGCACTACCTGAGATGGCTTCTTAATCAAGAGGTGCACGGTTAGAATGTTTTCTTTTTTTTATAAACATTTCTAATAAACAACGATAAGGCAGATTTTTATTCATGTATTTTTTGTCATTCCATACTTGCCAATTTTCCTAGCCAATAGACAGCCAATTTTCATTTTCAAAAACTTTCGATAGAGAAAATTGATTACCTACTAAAATTATCATCTTCTCACGCTGTATTCCTCTATCAGAAACTCAGTATGTAAGTATATGAATATTAAAACAAGTCTATGATAAAAAAATATATGGCTACTAAAATAATTAAAATAGTTAAATGTATGACTGAGAAGGTTACCAGAAGGAAGAGAAGCCTTAACAAGAATTGTATGTGCAATGTTGAATTTATTTTTTATTCCCACAAAAACTCTAAAATTTGAAATATTTAAGGTGGGTCCATATTATTGCTCTCAAGTGTATTTCATGATGATACATATTTCAAATAGAATGCAACACACTTAACAGCCCATTAAAGCAATTACACACCAGCGTGCAGTTATTTCGTTGTGTTATATTCTAGAGGCTATTTTCGGCTAATCCTCGGGGTCGTTTTAATTAGTCATTACCTTCTAATTCTAAAGTCTATTTAATTAGTTACCCCACTCAGTAAGCTGTTATATTGTGCTGCTTTACCTACTTTATACCTTACCAGCAACGTTAGGTACCTACTCAAAACCTGAGACCTTATCAGCAGAGCAACCTTTAGTATCTCCTAAAGTATGAAAAAAAGCTTCCACTTATGCCCGAAGCATTCGGCAATATACCGGCACCTCGGATTTGTAACTAAGTGTTGTGTCCACGGACTAGGAACAAAAGGACTAAGCGACATTAATGTAACCAAAACTGAACTCGTGTCGTGATCGTTTTCCTTACGAACTAACTAAACCACCGTACACATAACAAGGAACAGAAGTGTCAAATTAGGGGGACGTATCATATCACTTGACGCCCAAACTACTTAAGATTAATACTATGTGAAATACTTTACATCACTGTAAAGAGAACTAACTTTCTGATAATAATATTGGTTACATAACTGTTCTTCTGTATGGCGCATATCCTTTTCTTTCTTGACCGTGGTGGTGCTCCTAAAGCGTGCACCTTGACTATGCCCTGTGTTCTGACATTGCTGGAGTGCACCAAGACAGCGTCAAACAACTGTCTCTGACGGGATGTTTTGATAAGTGATAAGCTGTATATTTTCCTGCTATAAAAGGAGTTTTATTGATTACCTTTTACAGCAGCAAAAGGACGTTGTAAATTTTCTTGGTATAAGAGGAAATTAATAAAAGGAATTAAAATTTTAAAAGGAAACCACTTCGCACGCATGAACGCTATTCTGTAACTTTAGACGGGCTTGATACACTGCTCCTTAGAGAAGTCCCTAGTCCTTAGTATATGAAGGACGGTCACTCAGGTGGAGGAGCCATGAGCGCGCTGGTGGCGGGGCTTCGCCGCGCGGGCTCCGCGCACTCGCTGTCCGCGCCCAAGGCCTGCGCCAACTCGCGCTCCCTGCCGCCCTCGCCCAGCCATACGCCCAGGTCCGTACAACATGGACCCTTCCTCCGTTGCGTAAACTGCTAAAATTCTGCTGCTACATTTATGAAGCGTCAGCATTTTTTCGCACGTCCCCGGTCAGTCCCGGGATCGCTTTAGAATCGCAGATAGCGCCGGACGCTTGTGATTTCGATTGCGCCCTCGAAAACATAATATAGGAGTTACCATTGTAACCATTATTAATAAAAGAAAAATGACCCTGTACAGTCTGTGCCTCTAATGTTCCTGTTCACTGTACTCTACAGAAACCATACATACTCTACAGAAACCAATATACATAAAAAACTGTCATGTGTCCAAGCCACTGTGTCATCGTCTCCACATTAGAGGTGTGTTTACTCTACATCTGTGCATCTACTCTACAGTGTAGACAGGACAGGTCATTTGCGAAGCAATCTTTATGATCGAGTTATTTATTGGAAACCGGCATGGGTGCATACAGCGACTAATGAATTTTGAACTTATTCAGAGGGTAAAAATTCCACCCATGCCGGGACTTGAACCCGCGACCTCTGGCTAACCGTGCCAGCGGTCTACCAACTGAGCTAATGGCCAAGTGCAGGCATCGGCGAAATTTCGAGCCTCTGTACAAACTTCTCTGTATTACTTACACGCAGCGCCATCTGGCCGAAGCAATTTACATCACTTGCAGCCCCGAGTAACCCACTTTGCAGTTAGGTTTGATTTGTCAGGATCGTGGCAAGTGGCAAACACAGCCTTCCCCCGGGGTACAGACCTGAGTTTATGCAACGTAGTGTTATTTATTGGACTAGGAAGCAATCGTTGGAGCAGTGCGGCAACCCGTTCGCCGGCTGCGGCGCCGCGTGGCTCCAGCGCAGCGGGTCGGCGCGCGCGCTCATCGAGCCGGCGCTGCGCAGCGGGCTGCCGCCGGACGCGCTGCTGGCAGCGGCGCGCGACTCGGCGCCCGAACTAGCGGCGCGGCTCACGCTGCCGCAGATACATGATATGGTCAGTCACTGATCGAGAGACAGCGCTCCGTGCGGTGAACGGTGGACTAAGGTGATACCTCAGCCTCAGTATACCAGCCGGATCCTGCTGCTATTCTCCTGGTCCAAAACGCCTATCTTCATGTACTAGATGGGAATACGTTTCGCACTCGTATACTCGTTACATACCCAGCCTGTATCGCTAATCCAACTCAAGCGTATCATGACATCTCCACTCATTGCCGGCAGCTGTCGGCGGTGCGCGAGGAGTTGTCGGCCGACGACGCGGGCGGCGGCGACAGCGACGCGCGCGCGTGCGCACTCACCGCCCTCATGCTGCACTGCTGCGCGGCGGCGCAGCTCGCGCAGCAGAAGGCGGATGCTACGCCCACTGGCACCGTACCCTTACCCAAGTGAATTATACGAGGTTGAATTCTGAACGGTTCGTGTTTTCTTTTTTAATACGTCAAGTTGATCTAAATCAAAATTTAGAAAGAGCGCGCGCGTGCGCACTCACCGCCCTCATGCTGCACTGCTGCGCGGCGGCGCAGTTCGCTCAACAGAATGCAGATGCTACGCCTACTGGCACTATATCTCTATCCAAGCGAATTATACGAGGTTGACTGCTGAACGGTTCGTGTTTTCTTTTTTAATACGTCAAGTTGATCTAAATCAAAATTTAGAAAGAGCGCGCGCGTGCGCACTCACCTCCCTCATGCTGCACTGCTGCGTGGCGGCGCAGTTCGCTCAGCAGAAGGCAGATGCTACGCCTACTGGCACTATATCTCTATCCAAGCGAATTATACGAGGTTGACTGCTGAACGGTCCGTGTTTTCTTTTTTTGATACGTCGAGTTTATCTACATCAGAATTTAGAAAGAGCGCACTCGCCGCCCTCATGCTGCACTGCTCCGCGGCGGCGCAGCTCGCGCAGCAGAAGGCAGATGCTACGCCCACTGGCACTATACCCCTATCCAAGCGCATTCTACGAGGTTGACTGCTGAACGGTTCGTGTTTTCTTTTTTAATACGTCAAGTTGATCTAGATCAAAATTTAGATTTTAGCGGCACAAAACGCGTTACTCGCACCGTCATGCTACATGTAGGTACTGGAGTTCTTTGTTCACATCGCCACAAGAAAACGGTGACAGCCCGATAAAAGTAATCGTCGTCACATGCAAAATCGAGGGAAAGCGACACGCCTATTTTATAGAACATGGTCCCACAGCAGGGCAAAGGCAGCCGCCCTTTTAGACCAAGATTTTCAGTCATCTACAACCTCTGACCACTCCGGCAAGAATTTGTCGAGATCATCTGACCTGAGTATTTTTTAATTTCATCTCGATACCTCCTCGCGTTCCCGAGATAGAGGGTCTTGACAGACAGACGGACGGACCACAAAGTGATCCTATGGGGGTTCCGTTTTTCCTTTTGAGGTATGGACCCCTAAAAATACAAAAAAATGTAATTGATGTGCACTATGAGGCTGATTGTCCCACAGATTAACAAGTAGGAAGACTCAGCTACGCAATGTACATTTGTGAGCCGAAGGGATCGAGTTGTCATAATAAACTATGAAATTTTAGTTTTGTAAGACGCGGCCCGTCTGACCGGTCCGCACCACTCTTAACAACACAGTACACGATACCCTAAATTCGGCGGCAGACAGGGACCATTGGTGACGCATCATTCGTGAAAAACTGTTCCAGAACCATGAACATGACCCTCAGTAATGAGGAAACGGGCGCTAAGCTTGGAAGGGGAGTTGGAGATGGCGGAAACGAAAATATTAAATTATACGATAGGCTCCAGTGTTGTTTTCACGGTTAGGCGACGGCAGGTAAACTTTTTGTGGCAAAGTCGTCCTTATCGTTACTGCTTAGAGTGCACGTAAAAAAGGTTGCTATGCTATCGACTACCTATCAACGACTGTTATGACTAGCTTAAACGTTTTGGTCTCACGACAACCTTAACCTTGTCATCTCAACATGATTCAGCTGCTGTCCTGAAGTATATTGTTCGCAGATTAAACCCCCACGATATTTTTGAGGTTTTTTGACTTTCCAGAAAGAACACTAATAACATGTTTTGTTTGCGACAACATTTACACGGGTTTGTAAAAGTAAACAAACGGAAAAAAAACAAACTCAATCTAATCAAAAGATCGCGCTACATTGCGCACAATTTGATATTTTCGTCAACATTTGCTGATAATTAATGATCGCACCACGTGTTGTTGGTATAGCGAAGCTGTTTTTAAAACCCGACTTGCTGTCGAACTTGACCAAATTGAAGTGCTATTTTAGTATCTGTATTTCATAAAGCATTCTCCAAAACACGAGGTATTGAGTGGCAATATCCTCATTCGAATTTTGACTAAACAAAGAAAATTTTCATTTATCCGCCGAAAACAGCTTTATAATTTCGACTGCGCACCACGCAAAATTCACTCCTTTCCACTCAATAACAAAGCAACTTTTCTCTCGAAACTATTGGAGATCAAGGAACGATGAACTACGCCGAAAATCCGCGCTGGCTGGGTTCCAGGTGCTCCCGAAATAGGACAAAGGAGTGACCTCGGTCCCGCGACGGAGAAAAAGAAACTTCTGCGAAATGTCAGCGGTCGATTTACAGACGGAAAGTTTGGTGCGTCAACGCACGTGGGTGTGGACGTCAAGCGTCGACGCATGTGTGCGTCGGAGGGCCCAGGGTCCGGTTCCTAGGTCCTTGTTGACCCTCTTGAAGTTGAAGAGTCTAGTCTGCCTTAAATCGTGTGACACACAATGAAGTTACTGCAATAAACTGTAAATAGATAGAGGCCACGTAAAGGATTGAAAGTGTCACTGGGGAGTATCTCTATCCTCGTAACTTACACATAAAAAAAAATCACCGGGTCCGAGTTCAAATTATAATAGTATATGTAAACCAACGAGAAATCCTGAGTATTTTTTTTTTCATCTACTGGAGCCTATCTCTACTGTCTAATTAAAGTGAACTCGATTCAATCGAATTGAAGCTCCTGCTATAAATAATGAGTTCTTTGTATTTATGAATCGAGCTAAACCGATAATAAGTGTGGTTCCGATGATATATAATTAATTAGAGACTCAAATTGAAGTATCTGCTATATACAATGTTTTTTTTTTGTTTTTATCGATCGAGCTAAACAATTGACAGGGGTGGTTCCGACGTTATAACATTATGCTAGTAAGGGACTACCCAACAGACCACAAAATTGGTAAGTTACGTTGAAACTAATGTAGAGCAAGGGTAACAAGTTCTCCTGTACATCTGTTTCACACATAAATTTTGAAAGAGAATGTATGAAAAGTTACCTTTCGCATAAGGATCTATTATTTACAAATTTTCTTACCAACAAAACTCGTTGGCACTTTCATACTTGGACGAACCTACATTATATATAAACTTCGTAACACTTAAAACTCATTAGCATTAATTAATAACGTAGTCTTCAAAGTCGTCTCATAAGTAGTAATATATTATTGAATTTTACGACTCCTCTTTCATATGTATGAGCGAGGCCTAAATGCACAGAATTATTGCACAATGATGAATGACCTTAGTCTCGTAACTTTTGATAGGAAATGATTTGCCTACTTTACACATGTTTAGACTAGGAGCTGTTCCATGTTTACGATATTGCTCTAGCGTACCGTAAAAATACCGAGGTCACTATAAATATCCGCCTAAATACGCAAAAGTGCGAAACATTTAAATGTAAATATTGCGTGTGTGATTCCTTCGTTCTTTGTTTATTTCTACACTTTCTCACGCACTTTTGTCTGCTGGTTAATCAAACAAATCTAACTTATAGAGGCTAGATTACTTACTACAAAAAAGCTGTTTTTACTTACTGTAGAAATAGTTTTACCCTAGCAAGCTTTCGATATCAGGCGCAGCTCCCGTTCGTAGGTAGCTGCAATAAGAAACGCGAGATTCGGCAAAAACGAGACTTTGGCGACGTTTCAAGGTTACCACGCCAAGATTGAACTTTGCGTCTCTCTTTGGCTATGACACCAGTGATAGTTAAAAATATGGATGTCTAACTAGCGCTAAAAAAATGACCCCACTTTCAATTGTGGGAAGGCGGGCGGGGCCAATCGGAGCGAGTTCAGCAAAATATCTACGCACCTGCCAGGCTATAGATATTTCGACGGATTACCTACATGTTACATCAACGGTTTGACGTTTTCGTATACAACCAATCATCAGTTACGCTGTCACTTACTATCGCCCAATGAACGATCACCTCGTCATGCATGGCGCACAGAATGAACCAATCACAAAGTGATTTACTCTGCAGCACATCTTGCGCTCATTTCATTGGGAAAGAGTAATCGAGAGACTGGGACCGTTATTCAGTGTGAATTTTGTAGGGAGAAATACTTCTATGGTTTTTTTAATCGTAGTATGACACCCATCCTGGTGCGTGCTTTGGACGACATAATACGTCAATGTACTGACGTACGTAATGACTAATCTTTGTTCGGTGATAAATTATAGGAGCAATCATGTTTTTCTTTCATCGAGTTACTTCCTGTTGTACAACAAAGGGAATGCCCTGAGAGATTGCAATAGTGTAGCTTGTGGCATTACATAAATATTGAGTTAAAATACAGTAACCGTAACAGATTTAAAATACGGTTCTACGGGTATGTACCTACTACGCGAAATCTATAGATTGCATCCCATCCTTTACCCTGCTATTTGTAAGTAAGTAACAACGGGGGCTGACAGAGATGAAACACTCTGTCCTAAAATGGTACGGTGTTTAGAAGATGTGGGGCGGGTTGTTAGGAAATCAAAAGTACAGGCAGTTCCTTCACCACCCGGTACGTCAAGACATCCATCTTCTTTTTAATGATGATGAGGATGAATAATATATTAGTAAATTATTATTTACTACGTGATTGAGTCCCCGACATCCACTTATTTATCAAAACACGATTCCACGAACTAAAGCATCCCTCAGAGGCAGTTTATTTAATCTGTGGTTATTATTATTATTCAAATTCTTTATTACACAAAACATTTGTTTGGCACTTAATGTGGTTATGTCTTTTCCTTGTAAAATCACCACAGACTATTTTAATCGATCGTATCGAGTGCTTTTATAAAGAAGACCGTAAGCTTAGATGAGCTCACACCAACTGACACACTTTTAAGAACTCTGCTAGCTTATATAGTTAGTTAGTATCTTGTATGATATCTTAGTATAGTTAGTATCTTGTATGATAGAGTGCTTTCATCTCAATCAATTCTTGATGTTACTCTATCGGCCAAGAACGTTTTGACTGAAACATTCTTGCAGTCACCCTCTCTACCTACGTATTTACGGAAATTAAGTAGGCAGTTAAGCATTTACTTAACTGGAGATACGAACATTCAATAAACTTACTGTCATATCTACTCCTAACGTTACCAAATGGATAACCCTGAACAATAGCGGCGCTAATAGTCGACTTTCTGCAGACTGCAACAGATCACGAAACGTTCAAGGCCGGTAAATATTATACAGAGGCACGCACAAAAACTTAAGTTTAATTAGGCAAGTGCATAAAACAGTTAACGGGAGGAAAACAAACGGGCCATGGTAGAGCAAGTTAAAGGCAATGAAACTATGTTGCCGAAAAATAAGTGATGTTGGCAAGAACTCACGCATTTTCCGGAAAATCCCGTTAAATTGCGAAAAGTCAGGAAAATTACCTTACTTGCCTAGATAATTAATCATAATAATGCGATAGGGGCAACAAGTGTGAACGTTAAAGTTGCAACACTCAAGCGAATTGGGGTGGAAACTTTGAATTTGACTTCGGCAATGGATAGAGCGATTACTTTCATGAGTAATGCAAAATTGAATGTGCGATAAGCAGATAACGGATAGCTGAGTGCACACATACAATACGATGATACGTGACCAATGCAAACGGACCTAAACTTCAATAATGAAGCGCAGACTCCAGACAAAACCCCTTTGTGACCGAAACGAGGTCATGCTCTCCCATATATTTTCCGCGATTTCCGCGACTGCCCAGTGTGCGTCAATTGCGCAGCAGACAGAGCAAGACAGAGTTTGTTGTTGTTGCCCTCTCTCTCCGGCAGCACGCTTCTTTGTTTTCCCGATGATATAAATGCAAGTGCTCACGCGCCGCTCGAATTTAGCGCGCTGCCGTTGACCTAGGCGCTCAGCGTTTCGGAGGCGGTGGATGAGTGACGACTTTTTGGAAAAACTTTTGCTATCGCAACGTAGTGTTTTTGGAACTCGTTGGTCCAGAACTCATTGAGGACTTGTGCAGTGACTCCCAGTGTAGCTATCGAGCTAGTGCAGTGATGAGGCCCCCATCGGAGTACGGAGCGGCGCCGCTGCCGGCGGAGGCTGAGGAGCACGACAATCGGGCACCGGCCATGATGATCTGCGCCAGGCTGGCGGGAAGAGCCATCATCAGGGTGGTGGGACGTTGTGAGGATGCACAGGAGAATAGTCAACTTGGTAAGCAGCAGCTAAAGTGTTTCAAACCACCAAGCTACTTAGGTAGAAAGTTTTCATTCTCTTGTCTGTGACTCTACAATTAAACATGCTATAGCATAACTTAAAAAGTACGTATTTTTTGTGCCTTTAGAATCATAGGGGTGTTAATGAAATTAGGTTTACCTACGGCGTGAAATGTAGATACGGGGGCCAGATGTCGAAGTAACATACCATTCTCCAAGTTTGTATAACGACCTTCTCCGGAAACTTAGGATCAATAAAAGAATAGGGGAAAACAAACCTTGCGATCTCTAAAATTCGTAATTTTGTTTGTCGTCATATCAAGAATTGATTAAATTGAAATGTCGCTTCGACATTTGTTCCACATACTAGCTATAGTTTACGAACTTATTGTGAGCACTTCAATATGTGCGAAAATGAATAGTGCATAAAGCAGCATCGATGGCATTATGACCAAAAACTTTGCATTCAATAACACTTGTCTAACAGGTAAGCTATGTTAGCTATATTTATGTAATATTGCTCGCAACAATTTGGCAACGGGCACTGTTGGTATATCCCCATAGAGATACAAGCGACGTCAAGCAAAATTAGATCCCAATGTCACTGGTCGTTGGGACAGTTACAGCGCTATATCTTTTCTTAGGTCAGACATCGTCATGAAGAGGTCGAGGTCGGACTGACTCATTGGTCAAGTGGTCAACACGCTTGGCTGCCAAAACGGAGGTCGTGGGTTTGATGCCCACTTGTGGCCACCGCACTTGATTTGAACAAATGGCCTCAGTCGGGGTATATTTCCATATTTTCATGCCTGGGCCGGGTTTCATAAAAGTATAAAATCGTAGTTTATTACGACAATTCGAGGCACATGCGTAGCAGAGTCTACTTGTTAATCCGTGGGTTATTTGACTTTGCAATTTACATCAAATTGTCATAATGAACTATGATTATTGTAGTTTTATGAAACAGGCCGCTGATTACCATACGATAGGACATTCTTGTTTGGGTCCAGGCCAACTGATTATTTTGTGTTGTATTTATATACTAAAAGTAGCCATACTTCGACCGTTTTACCAGTTCTCTCCCTTTTCAAACTATCGCGAATTGACAATTTAATCAGCGATATTAAAATATAACTGTAAAGCAACTCACATTATGACGCGCGCAACATCAATGCGTGGCTGAACCAGGAACTGACAATTTAACATAAAGTCAGTTCCTTAGTATCTCGTTCATTTCCTCGAATGTTGAGTGAGCTAGGCTTAAATACGGCATACAGCGCGTAATCTACTCATCAATTCTTGAATTAACTTTTATTACTAGACCAACTGTGAAATCTTAAAAAATCAGCCGTTCCCAGTGACAGTCAAATTTTGTTATGCGCTCTAGTAAAAGGTATGAAACGGCTGATCTTTTTTCGCGCTTTCAGAGTGGTCTCATAACAAACGTTGAATCAAGTGTTAATGAGAAGAACCCACTTAAATTTCACTTGATTATTCTGCAACACAACACGCTTGTATAGTCCGCACAAATCTTTTTGGCGGTAACATGAACATAGTCACAGATCGTTTGCACATCGCTTACTGTCTTTACAGTGTATGTGTGAGTAATTGACTACATTAGTAATTAACTAATAGTAATTTACTACGCATCACACTACGATCTGTGACTATGTTCACGTTACCTCCAAAAAGATCCTGTGCGGACTATATTTATATTCTCTGTGGACTATATCTTGCTTGACACTAGAACGGTATTTGTAGAGGTATACCTACTCTCTCTAAAAGTCTTCATAGACTGTCGCTTTGTTTGGTTCCTTTTGTGATGTCATAACACCTAGATAAGCTAACAATGCTATCTAGGATAACAACGCGATGTATGTTTGTTAACGGTACCATAATATCAGAGACTCTAATTTATACAAAGTAAACACAACTCTATTCCGCCTTCGGTTAAAGATGCAATGCCCTAATTATGACTTAACATAATGATTATGTTACTAGTAGAGTCGGAAAAACTATTCGCTAAAGTGTTTGCTATTTAAATTTTGTCCGTACTGTCGGCAACACATCAAACATTGTAAAGTTTGATCAGCTATCCAGTACTATTGGTACCAACTCATGATATTGCTAGCTTACTTTAATACTTGTCTTACGTTTCAATATTTTAACATAAACGTTGTGCAATAGGACAATACAGGAATCTAGCAAAAGAACTTGTAAATAATATGTTTTTATAACACATTTGTTTACATTCTTATCTGTCAGACTACTTAATTATGCGTAGGTGGTGCTAATGGATACAAAACTTACGCTTTATCGAGGGCAAAGATATCTAAATCTATTAGTGTCACAGACAAGATGTGGGATTTGTAACAGATTTTTAAATTCTGTTAAA
Organism: Yponomeuta evonymella; assembly: GCA_963969515.1. Classification (NCBI taxonomy): domain Eukaryota; kingdom Metazoa; phylum Arthropoda; class Insecta; order Lepidoptera; family Yponomeutidae; genus Yponomeuta; species Yponomeuta evonymella. Next base: position 5,259,964 of record OZ018347.1, read on the forward strand.
AAAATATATGCGTAGACGAAGAAACTAATTCCATAGACTTTATTGATACTAAATTACACTGCATTACATTACATTACATTAAATTGCTGTGTGGCGCCGGATTAAGAATAGCGTCACTTCATTTTCTTCCGTGGATGTCGTAGAAGGCGATTAAGGAAACACATCACCAGGAGACGGGCAGCGGCGTCTTCCTGAGATTCCAACCGCATACTGCGATCGCCCGCCTGCCAAGCGTAGCGATTATGGCAAAACCCTTCATGGTTAGGAAAACCATGAGAAAAGCCTATGTCCTGCAGTGGGCGTCAAATGGCTGGTGATGACATTAAATTAAATTATATTACACGCACCATACAATACCCACCAAGAGCTTCGTCCACCTCACGGAACAGCATCTACTTAATTAGATAAGTCGAAAAAGCTCGACTTGGTTCAGCTCCGTAATGGCGAGCTCGCTGCCGACAAAGTTAAATTGCCGAAATTATATTAACTATATTCTTTTTGTTGCACTAACCCGTGCTGAGGACAATTTTAAAAACCTATTTAGAGGCTAAAAATTCCACCCATGCCGGGACTTGAAACCGCGACCTCTGTCTAACCGTGCCAGCGCTCTACCAACTGAGCTAATGGGCAAGTGCAGGCATCGGCGAAATTTCGGTGAATTTTTTGCCTCTAAATAGGTTTTTGAAATTATATTAAGTTATGCGTCGCAATTAGATGAACCTAATCGGAGCTATTAAATATGACCTTGACCGAAAAACAGCCTCTGCCCGTCATTATACAGATTGACTTCGATAAGCAGCGTCTTCGAACTCGGTCAGTTTTCACTATGCTCTACACACGAATATTGAGTCAGTTACACCCGAAGATAAGTTTCTTGTTCGACAGGTACCTACTCTATTCACCGTAGAAATATATATTATTGCAAACTCTCCAAGAGCTATCTATTATTATTATTATTATTATTATTATTATTAATTAATACACAAGCAGCTTTAAGCTGATGCGTGTATATCACTTCAGTGCAAACTGAAGATTTTTATTTTATTAATGTACCTACTCGTTCGCCTATGTACTCGTTCTTATTACTTTGTTTTTATGTATAAAATATTTCTTTCTTGTGTGCAATAAAGTATAATCATGTATTCGAATTTGGGTACCGGCCTTGGCATGATTTTTTTCTTTCTGTGAAGTTCCACTGTACAGTCGACGGCACATCAACCTTTACACACTAGCACTCTGGACAGTTACGTTAACGGCGAATTTTCAACAAAAATGTAAAGGTTGACCTGCTCTCGGCTATACAATACTTATGTATTTGGATTATAGGACAAACACGAACGCATGTAAGTAGGTAACCTCTCGCGTATAGTATGTGATACATTCATCACGTAACCGTATCTGTAATGACTTCCTATTTCCTATTGATTCCGTAACAAATTTTCCATAGGAACGAATTAAAATCTAATCATTGAATGTGGATATACCTACAGTACACGGTCTTGATTTGTAAATTTTAACCGATTGTGGGGTAAATCATTACATGCATACATAAACTCACGCCTGTATCCCAGAGCGGTAGGCAGAGACCTGAGACTGCCACTTGCCACGATCCTGACAGATCACTTTCGCTTCCTCGACATTAATAATTAGTCGTTGCATGCACGCACGCCGGTTTCGGGTACTTTTTATCTTGCCCTTTCCATTCTACTCATTATATACCTACTGGTTAACTTTTGTTCTTTAACTGTCAACTATCCGTGTCATTATAACCGATTTCATTTTATTTCTTTTCATGTGTGTTCAGCGATAATTCTTTTAAAATAAATGATAGATAGGTAGATATATTAGAAGATCGGGATTAAACCTGACTGTCTAATCTTAAGTGTTCACAAACCTCAGCGCTTGAAATCGCTAATCCACGGTGATGATAAAGACTTTATCACAGAATACTTAAGCTGAATTTTAGGAGTGTTTTAAGGAACCGTCTTTTTATAAATAAGCAACCTTATAATTACGCGATTCCTTAAAACACTCACCAGAGGCAATTGAATGTCTGTGGTAAGGCGAAAGACGTAACCACAGATTATTTAATCTGCATCTGAGGAGTGTTTTAGCGTAATCGTGTTTTCATAAATAAGGCCGAAAATCTTTACGCTCCCTCAGTTCAGACTCAGTTAAGTCGACTTGGCGACAAGAAGTAAAGATTGATCAGCTGCAGAGCTATCGTCTGTACCACATCCTTAGACTACCAATCTCACTGACAGTTATCTCAGAAATATGATTATGAGGCTTCGAAGTGGACGCATAATCAGACAAAGCGTACGAAGTAAAGCAACGCTAACTTTACGTAAACCATTGCGCTTCTTTCGTAAACCTCGTCTAAGATATCTCGTCGAAGTTGGGAAATTAACCAAGGCCGATACGAGCTGCCTCCCAACGGCCTTTGTTTTGAGCATTCGTTCAGTTTTAATTGGGCAATAAATTACTCGGGTAAGGATCCTGAGTAGTTCTAATACGGTAGAGTATAGTAAGCGTGAAATTAATAAGTATTTAATAAGGTAAGGATGGACGGAGAACACTTTACTGTACACAAAAAATTGTCGGTTTGAGGTGGGGTTGATCTGCTGTGAATTTCATTCAAACTTATGTAGTACTCGACATGCGCAGTTTTAGAGACTGGACTTTCTTTATCGTCGGAGAATATAGGTACTTGAACACATGTGCCTAGGGTGAGCCGGGTAAAAATAGATTCGCAGTTCCATAATGGAACTAGTCTATGGTACCACTACGGATAAACCGTGCTAACCCCAGGGCCGCGTTGCATAAAACTACTATTTATTACGACATTCGATATACATTGCGTAGCTAATTAGTACAATTAGTCTTCCTACTTCTTAATCTGTGGATAAATCCGACTGTGCAATTTTCATAGTAAACTATTGAAGTTCTCTGAAATGGGACCGTGAATGTAGGGTTACTGCAAATATGCATAAAGATTCGGTGTGGCATCCCACCGCTTTTCAGGGACAGGCCACACCTTGAAAATAGCCCTAGACACGCCATCGTGTTTGGTGTCTAATGGCGGGTGCCTTCGTTCGGTTGTTCTGTCCAAAGCATGAGACGCTGCCTGTGGTGTAGAAACAAGATACTTAATAAGAAGACAATTTCCGCCACTTCCTCAGTCAAAATAGAGTTGAATTCTAAAAGACTTCTCACTGCAAATCCTGTCATGTACTAGTTAAAAGCTAAAATCTGCTACAAGTAGGTACTGCCTGTTACTATACAACTGATCCGCGTTTACATTGTTGTTGCAAAGCCACCCGTAACTAGACTGAGTAGAGTACACACACGTAAAAGTTGATGATTGTGCAAGGTAGAGTTCACAGCTGAAATACCTTCACATTTTGGATCTTGGTTCGTTCTTAATTTCAATGAATGCGGTTGAATTTAGTCTGACAGTATTGACTTAGGTTGATTTGCTCTCAATTGTCATTACTCTTAAATATGAGGACCACCGTAACTCGTTTTTCTATGTATTTTAATGTGCGTGTATACTTTGGGTGTCAATCTAGCTTAAAACTAGTATGCTCCAATATTGTTATTTTAAGATTGTTACCTGTTTTACATGCCTAATAAACAAAACAAAACAAAACAAATTGTAGGCAGTTTACTAAATCATACACTTTGTAGGACAACTAAGCTACTGTACCTAGTATGTGTCCCACTTCAGGGTATATACCTTCTTAGAGTGATAGGTTTATTGACCATGACCATGCGTGGCCACCACGGATTAGCGGTTTCAAGCGCTGATGTAGGATTTCTTCACGATGTCTTCCTTCACGTTAGAGAGTGGTATTGTTACTACAACTTCACGAATGTACGTAACATAGAAAACAAAGTGCATGCCAGAATCGAAACAGCGCTACCACCGCTCTCACCAATGCTGATGCACACGACTAAAGGCTACCGAAGGCCTCTGTTTGCACGGATCTCAATAGTATGGAGTGACCTCCAATGCCAGCACGGATTCGTAATGAAATTTCCTCACATTCTCACAGCAACTCGGTGGGTACAACTTATTAGAAAGACTGAACTCTATGATATTTTCGTACGTAACAAATTCCATATTTTCACATTAGTCAGTTAACTACCTAGTTACTTGTTCAGTGCCGCGTTACGTTATTTATTGTAACGTTTCCAGTGTAATTACGGTCTAGTGTTTGCCTCCCGGAAGACCAAAATAAGGCACAAAAGGAATGTGTTAGTTAACACGCGGAAGCGGCGCGCACGCATGTTGCGCGTGGATCAACTATTGCGATGTTCAAGTGTCACTAGTCCGCACACGAGAATCGATTGAGATTAGAACATATCTTCTACCCTCGATATTATTTCAATAATAATAATAACTTCCACGCAACTCAATCACTTGTTCTAGTCCTAATCTAGGATATACGTACCCTGTGATATGGTGACAAGGCTAGAACATTGCAAACATGAAAATACATCCAGGCTGAAGACGCGCACAAATCAAGTACGGCATCCAGTGGGAATCGAACCCACGATGTTTGATTTGGTAGTCAAGCGTGTTCAAAATGGCGCCACAATTAAAATTTAATTAGACGGAAATAACGACTTAGTTAACGTTTTAGTAATAAGACGTACGTAGTATAAACTAATTGACTAACTAATTAGAGTGCAACGGAAACTAAAGAAATATGTTAGCAAAATTATTAAATCACTCAATTGTAACTCAAGTTGGCTAAACTAGCGTCGTGAGTTGAGGTCCGATCCTGATGCTGTGCCTTAGTTACCCTTGTGTTAAGTTAACGTAACCTATGTAAGTATGATTTCTTACGTTGTCTGCTCACTATCTTGGTAGTTGGTAGAATACTTACTGTTAACATAACAAAAACTCACGCCTGCATCCCAGAAGGGTAGGCAGAGACCAGGGACCGCCACTTGCTACGATCCTGACAGATCACTTTCGTTTCATCAACATTCATTCATTACGGTGTAGGGACAATTTTCCAATAGTCAGATAAAACTTATCTAACTGGAGAATAAATTGCATACTATTACTGTCTAAACGACAAGACCGACAGCATCCGTTTTATTCACCAGTGAAGTTTTATCTGACTATTGAAAAATCCAGCCTTAAGTAGGTACAACAAGGGTGCTTAAAAAGTTCTTCCCCGGCGTAATGTCGACCGCAGATCAACCTTTACATTTTGGTTGAAAAGTCGTCCGTAACGTAACCAAGTAGAGTGCAAGCGAAGAAAGGTTGGTCTGCTGTGGACTTTACGTTTACCCGATAGTGAACTACCGAGCCTGGTATGACTTGCTCCTACGGTTTCTAAGGATGAAATTCTTGAACACTACACACCATAATACAGATTGATATCACAGTGACTTGAAAGCACACACGACTTGACGACCTTAGCGAACCAATATACATATTCCGTATAGAGACTTGAAGAAAGGTCACAAGGTGTAGAGCGTACTTCCCTGTAGCATGATTCATCAAATCATAGCACAAAAATTACAAATGTTTTTCGAATGAAGCGGTGGTAGTAGAGCGGTAGAACGCCGGCTTCTCATTCGGGAGGTCGTGGGTTTGAGTACCGGCATATACCAATTACGTCCATTTGTGAAGTTCCACTCGCTAACGGTGAAGGAAAAACATCGTGAGGAAACCTGAGTGTCTGAGGTGTTTGCACACCTCAGCGCTTGAAATTGCCAATCCGCGGTGGGCACGCGTGGTGATTACCGAAGCCCGCTCTCTCTCTCTCTCTCTCTCTCTCTGTTAATTTTTATTGTATTGTAACCGTATACAGATTTAATAAAATTTCAAATCTGTGGTTCCGTATCTCAAAATGAAGAAGAGGTAACATGTGCGTTTGTCTGCCAGTCCGTTCAACTGCCTCATTGATCTGGCGGTTGAGACGCTTGTGCAACAGAGGTTGTGGGCATGATTCTCACTGGATACTTACTACTAATTTGTGGAAATCAGTCGGATCTTGGTGAATTTGAATTAGACCATGTTTGTGATGTAGATACCTACCTGGTTACTATAGAACCAGGTATCCTAGTTTGTAACCAGACAAGTGATTGTGAAGTTAAAAGCAAAATTTGCCAACAAAACGTCGAACTGCATACACACTCCAGAGAACAAAACGCTAAACGTCATTCGGAATGTCAAAAACAGCTGACTGTCAATGTCAAAGTCAAAGTCCTTTGCCAAGGAGTATTTATTATATTCCTTGCCCTATGCCATTCTTCAGTGTTCTGTACAGGGTGTGTTGTTTTCTTTCGACTAAACCCTTAAAAGGAACAATAATTGTTATGATCGTGAATTAGACCTCGGCACTGCTCATTTGACTCGTGTATTTTCCCTGTAACAAATTACATCAGTGGCGTCTTAAGCGTAATTAAAAATAGAACGTCGCCTTCCGCACATCATTGGGCAGCCCGTCTAATAGGATTTATAAATACCTAACGCCTCATGTGCCGTGAAAGCGTAGTTCTGCGTTAGTTGAACTCGAGAGTGCTGGTTTAATCATGGCTTTAGCAGTTACAAGAGTTGTATTGAGGTGTGAAGATGCACAGGAGTCACAAGCTCTAGGTAATTGCTTTGATCTGGTTTTTCTGCTTATTCTAATATAGATAGTTTTGTAACAGTAGAGCGAATTTGTGATGTAACTGTAATGAAATTTGACACTGTAGACAATTCTCAAATAATTGGCTTGTTCAATGCAAACATAAAGTTCGTCATACATAAATTTACGCCTGAATCCCTAAGGAGTATACAGATCACTCGTCACAGATTTCTGTAGGTCTACAGCTTACCATAAGCCTGTAACTAATTTGTTAACCTTTTCACTTGTGCTGGAATAGGTCTATTCTCAATTTTGGTATGTGTAAAAATCATGAATGCAATACATCTATGCCTTGAAGGCTGACTCTGTAGAAATCACTTAACTACTGATATAATAGATCTATTCCAATTGTGAACATAAAGATTAATTTTCTGATCCGCCAGAAGAGGGAGCTGGAAGTCTGCTGCAAAAAGAACTTTATTTGTTTTTAAGGAAGTGGGTGGATTCACGGGCTTTCCAGCCACATCCTGCAATGCCCAAAGGCAGCCTGAGAGGTCAAACCTCTGGTCCTGTTACTTCATCATATATTGCTAGCTATTATCATGATATATTTTTCTTTTCAGATTTGTCAGAATGCCAGTTGATGCAGGTGCCTGATGCAGTGTACCACTTGATGCGGCACACAGAGCTTAAGAGCTGCGACCTCAGTGGGAATGTCATCACCAAGATACCTCCGAAGTTTACCGTCAAATTTAGTTTAATTACAGGTGAGAATACTGCTAACAAACAAGTACTGGGTACAGAGTGGTGATTAAGCCCATACTCTCTTTTTGAGAGAAGACCGGTGCCCTGGATTGGACATTATATTATACTTTTTTAACATATTTTTGTCTTTGTTTTTTTTTTTTTTAAGTGCTGAATTTCTTTTCTATCAAAAAGGAGAAATTGGTCATGATTTTATTTCCTAGTCCCTACATTTCTCAAAAGTATACTGTGAACTTTGTCCCACCTAAAATTTATTTGATTTGTCAATTTGGTATTATAAATGTCTTTCTTTTTCTTCTTCAATCTCAAAGCCAAAAACTCGAAAATATATAAGATAGATAGAAGGTAGCCTGACAATGACCCCACTTTTCTCTTCCGTCCCCAGACTTGAACCTGTCCAACAACCAGATCGCGAAGCTGCCGGACGAGCTATGCGCGCTGGCGTGCCTACAGCGGCTCGACATCTCGCACAACAGCTTCGTGGCGCTTCCGCACATCGCATGCCAGTGCCCCAGCCTTCACACCATGCTGGCGCATCATAACCAGATTATTGGTGAGTTACTTTTTTATCTTTATGGAGCGAGCCATGCTAGGCCTCAGACTGGCGAATGGAGTACCGGACGAAGGTCGACGATATTGGTGACCGTACCTCGAGTCTGAAGTGGCGACACCTCGCTTGGCAAGAAATAGATGGACCAGGACTGCAATGGAGTGATGCTCAGGCGGTCCGTGGGTAGACCAACAGTCCGATGATCGGACGAAGTGGTCAAGTTGGCAGAGGACCCGTGGATGAGTATGGCGAGAGAAAGCGAAAGATGCCCGACCCGAGAAAGACCCAGCAGTGGGCAGAGGTGGGCTGATGATGGATGATGGATACTTTTAAGGGCCGATAAAAGACGTCCCATGCGGATATGAATGTATTAACAAAACAGGGAATGTATTAACGAAGGGAAAGATAAAAAGTACCCGAAACGAAAGTACCGCATGCAACGACTAATAAATGTTGATGAAGCGAAATATATTTATCAGGATCATGGCAAGTGGCATACGCTGGTCTCTGTCTATCCCTTCAGGATACAGGCTTGAGTTTAAAAATGTGTGTACTTTTTTTAATGTATTATTTAGAGCAATGGTACCGTAGCGGTAGTTACGCAAGGGACGTTACAAACCAGAGGGCATGGGTTCAAATCCCGGATTGGCCTATGACTTTGTATGTAATTTAAAGCTATGTGAAGGAAAACAGTAGTGAGAAAACTCATGGTCTAGTTGGTTCTGCGGCCGCTTCACATCAACCTTCACACAAATCCAAAAAGAACCCAAAATATTTTGTATTTATAATATTAATGGTATATTAATCCGGTCTCAAATGGAGAGTAATCCAATAAATAATTAATAAAGTATTATTATTTATTAATTGTTCAAATCAAAATAATTAATGAAATTAATTAAGTCGTGAAAAATAGCTGTGCATCTGTGTTTTGATGATATGTATGGTCGATCGTGCAAGTAGCTAATTAAAAAAGAAAGAGTAACAATAGCATTTAATGGCTTAAAACTACTTCTGTTTATTTTACCATTTCAGTCGTTCCATCGTTTCGGCTCAATCAATGCAATGCACCAAAACAAAACATATTATGATTCTAAAATAATAAAATTTGAAGAGTCTGTAAGCGACACGATAAGAAGAACATGAAGATTATTATATTAAAATAATTATATTGCTTGTTTTAATTTACTTCAGGTTATTTAAAGTTACAAATAACCCGGAACAGTCCCAATTAGAAAATAACAAAATGTATAAACTATATATCATGTCAATTAGGTACCTACATACTTTGAGTTTCTACCTTGATTTGATCTGCTCAACAACTTCCTTTTTAAATGCACAATGAAAGATCGTAATGTAATGTATTATTTTTTATTTTGCAGAAGTGGACGTCAATAGATTAACCAGATCTCGAGCTCTCGAATACGTGGATCTCAGTGACAACCCTATTCCCCCGAGAATGCACGAGGAACTGAAGAAACTCTCTCGGCCCGCTGTTTCTGTCTCTGAGAGAGAGAAAGAAGACTGGGAAGATCTCGACTTATAAACTCACTAGTACTGAGGACTCTAAGCAACGGGAAAGGCGACTGAGGGAACTTTTGAGCCACTGTATAGTGTAGCTACTAATTTGCTGGTTCCGAGAATTTAGGAAATATTCCTTGAGTTTCCAAATTAACATTGCGGTATTTAATTGTATTGAGTGATATTTAAATATCTAGATGACAATCGATGCTCGGACTTAAAGCAAAAATTGTATAGCAGCTTTACACATTCATGGTGGCTAGAAATACCATAATTAAATTTCTGTGAGTTGGTAATATTCCCAGCGGCACGCCATTGGTTGTAGCTAAACCAATCATAGAGCAGTATTAATAAGATGAGCGGTTTAATCAGCCAATCAGAATGAACATTCTGTCTGGGGCAACCTAGAGTGGCGCCTTTTGTTTTAGCCTTGCGTTGCCAACCCCATGGGGGCCAGAGGAAATTGTATGTAACGTTGCACTTATCAAACTCAGGATATCTCCGACTGAATTGTGTGACGGAGAAAGGGTCACAAAGAGTTACGCGAAAGTAGAATGCGTAATAAACTACGATTTTATGGAGAAGTATGATAAAAAACGTGTAGACCCTGGCCCTACCTAAGCTGTGATTTTTTATAATCTGTTTACGTGAAAGGGGGACAGTGTCGATTTTATAAACATGTGTAGGTGTAGGCTAGTAAAGAGTACAGTACCTAGCGAAATTTTTACTATTAATTTGAGATTAATCATGTATTTTGTATTCAAGGTACTTACTGTTACGATTCGCGATTGACTAGAAATGTAATAAGATTTAGAGATTTGGTTTAGATATAAGTAACTCAAAGTTTTTATTGTTTTTATCCAGTATAATTATTGAGGAGTGCTTTGTATAGTTTAACGCAACTTATAATGCTAGTCTTTATTTGATCACACTACATACAGGATTTTACAGAAAAGTTTTTCTGTGTATGCATTAACTCTTGTGGGCAAAGTTAGCCAAAAAATTTTTTTCGTAATTTTATGTTGAGCCCAATAGGAATAGTTGTTTGCTCTAATGCGAACGTAATAATATTACATAACTACCTAGTACCTCCAAAAGTACGATAAGACTTTTCTGTAACAGCCTGTATAAAGTTATAACTGCTATGTATACAGTTTTGCTGCAAATAGTCGCAGGCAAAAGGCAGATATTTCTATCAGAGTTGGCCTGACATCGTCGACAAGTGTTTTTCAAAACTTGGTGCGTGAGAAGTTAATGAATTCCATGCATGAATTTTATTCTATGCATCTGTCATCGAGCAGCTCTACATGCAGGTGTAGTCTCTGTTTTTGTCCACACTTGTACTAGAGAGGAGGCCTATGTCCAGCAGTGGACTTCTTGTGGCTGAATGATGGTGACGATGATGTACGAAAAACACTGTGTGTTTCAAAGAGATACGGTGAAACTTAAAAGGGTTATTCTACTCATCAATACAAAACAAACAACTTTCATTATCAGGCTAACTCAAAAATATCAGCTGCTCCATGGTAAATTAACATAGATACTTATATTTGATCCAGTTAATGTATGAAACACCTGATATTTTTTTCAATATTTCGAAGTTAGTCTCATAATGAAAGTTATTTGTATTGATGAGTAGAATAATCGCACGTTTTAGAAACACTGTATATCCAGGGAAAGTGTAGAAAAAATGCCTGCCTTGCTAGGCCCCTGAAAGTACCGCCTTCGTGGTCTGAAAAGGCTTTTAGTGTCCTACATTTGTGTTCTGAGCCTACATACAAAAGTGACTGCGGTTGGAGATTTTTATTGATAATATTGGTGACTGACAGTCTTTTTATGATCAATTATCCGTAGGTAATTAAGAATCTTGTGATGTGTTTTTTAATGCAAACAATTGGTAAAATAATAAAAAAGCATTTAAAACTACGACAAAACAAGTTTCTTTTAATCGCCTCTATTTCATATTCGATATATCGATAGCTGCATCCCATGCCTTTGATGCTTTAATCTCCTACATAGTTGCGTTACTTCCGTTACCTTCTGTCCACTGTACAATTTATGCCCATTCTTTGAGACGATTGCAGAACCCTCTCTAATTCGGAGGTATGATCAGAATGACAATAGTGTGGTTAGAAAACGTTTATTTTATTTTTATTTATTGAAAGAAAACAAACAATTGTACAATATGGTTAAATACATAGAATAATTACATTTACGTTGTGGACTGAAAGAGGATTGAGTGACTATAGGAAGTAATGTTGCGTTGGTTTGAACATAGGGAAAGGAAGAAATAAATATATCGATTGAATGTGAGTGGAGGGGCGACCCAGGTGGACATAATATTTCGACCGAATAGGGGATGTATTAGCGAAGGGCAAGATAAAAAAAGTACCCGAAACCGGCACACATGCATGCAGACAGAGCTTTGTTAGAAAAGTGGTTAGACTGGTCTCTGCCCATACCTCCGAGATACAGGCGTGAGAATGCGTTCCTATGTATGTGATTCTGATGTAGGTAATCAAGAGTTAAAATATCAAAGTTTATAGGAAAGAATCTGTTGTTTTGGAATACCTACTGACCCTGTATTATGCACTCAGGGCCTAATTAAGTATGCGCACCAAATCCTGAAAGATTCCAATCATCTCACTGTCCAATTCCATACTAATTTGACAGACGATTGGTATCGCTAAGGATTTGGTGCGCGTAATATAGGGGCTGATCGTTTACCGCTATGGCTCCTAACAATAGGTAGGCACCATGGAGGTCAGACACTCAGATGAATATTATAGATAAGGTAAAACTATAGCCGCGTACCTCGGCCAGAGGATAAGCCTGGCCATCCAAAGGCAACGCCGCGCCGCCAGCGTTTTAACAGAGAAAATGTTCTGCTCTCATTGCCGCGGGACAGTGACCTGGGCCGTTTTATTTGTAAATATAGAATTTATGACGTACCTACTTATTTTATATATTATTATAGTTTAGTTTAGTACAAAGTAAAACTATTTTTTGCAGTATCTCTGATTACGGAGATCAATGAAGGGAACTATTGACCTCCGTGCGCCTAAGTATCTGACGGTAGGGCACTGTGCTTATGGTCATCATAGATTAAAAAAAGCTGCTCAATCATCCAGCATCCAGAAGCTACCGTAGAGGTTGCGTAGAGGTCAGTGCTTATGGCCAAGAACGTTTCTTGTTTATTATGGCCATTGATCTCCACAGCACTGAGTGGCTACCTACTATGTGGTACTTACCATGGAGGTCTTATGGCGAGGTCGATGTACATAGTTGACAAGTAAACATGTGATCTGAAAAACAAATGCTACGTCATCGAACCTCATAGATTTGACGATTGCCAGTTTGCCAGTCGCATTGTCAAGTCTATCAATGTAATTTTTTATTCAATAAATTTTCGAGAAAGATGGCAGGTCATGGCTTAGACGACGACCCGAGTCTTAAGGGTATCAGCAGGTACTTCAACTCTACGACTACCAGAGGAAGAGCGAACGTAAGTACCTAGATGTAAGCTAACCATCCGTCTGCGACCTTGCGACCTAAAATTTATAATAGACGCAAGATTTTCTAGGTGAGGCCTGGCCCCAAAAGAGATGGGCTGCCACACTGAACCCCAATGCAGGCATGCTGTTTTCCACAGACCACTAACGTGGATGCACTATAGGCGTAGGCGTGGACGATAAACCACTGCTGATGTTATTTAATATAGAACTAACAAGAGGACGTAGTATAAGTTCTGCGACATCGACGATAAAGTAGTTATCTTCACATTATATAGGTTAATTTATGGTTATCTTCACTAAAAAGGTGTTCTAACACCCTTTGTTAATTTTCAGGTATCAAAAGCGACATTGGCTCTCTGTTTTACGTATTATCTTTACAGCAAGTTATTTAAACCTAAGAAGCACTAAATAACAATGCCTAAAAGGTGAAGCGGTAAGGTTCACAATTTTTATAATCTCATCTAATCATTCACAGCCGCTAAGTTACTTTATGCCGCTACCAATCCACAGAACACATACCCGTATATATACCAATCGCTTTTTCCAATCAAGTCGTTTCCGGTTCTTACCACGTTCTACAAAGTTTTGAAACGTTTTGATATTGCATTTGGGCCGGTTTACTTAAGTAACGTTCTGTCACGCTTGTTCCTGAGAAATTCGAAGAGACAGCGCTACAGTTAACTATTTACTTAGCGAAATTCTCAATTCAGAAACTGGCCCTTTTGTAACCAATTCTGTGGCAGTTTCGAAAAAGAGAACTATTCATTCAGCTTTTCTAACTAACCTTTCGATGAAATCGTAATAAAAATAGCAATAATGTCTTCAAAATAGCTCGTGCTAAGCCGTTCATTTAAGAAAAGTCCTCCCCTATTATCCATTTTCCGATTTTATTACGAAGTATTAAAAAAAATTGTTTACACACAATGAAAAGCAGAATGAACTGAAACAGAAATATGTTTTTTACTTCTCATGCTAGGCTGCACAAAACAAAATCGAATTTTGTGCACAACTCACAAGTGCAGTAACGTATCTACTCATAAAATGTATCTGTATTAAGGCAAAGAAAATGAGCCATACAGCCAAACACAATAAGAAGTTCATAAATAGTGTTTGTTATTTTATAATATTTACTTTAATTTATTTGCCTTATGTATTTTTAAGACATGAAAGATATTAAAATTTTAATTCAAGTACGGTAGATTATTTAATTAACTTAGGACAATGATTATTACAAAATTAATTTAATAGTAGGCTGTATAGGTCTGCAGCCCAAGCCTAATATCAATGTCGTAACGTAAGGTAAGATTTAGAAAAAATAAAATAAAGCGGCGGGATACAGCTCTTGTTTTTTCGTGCGTTTATTAATTTCTTCAATTTGCTAAATTATACTAATGTTTTATTTCCTCGCAATCGAAGTGAAAAGCAGAGTTTATAACTCGTCCACAAAACCATTTTATCCTCGACATTACTATCAGCCCTTGCCTTCGTCTCGGGCTGCTAAAAGTCTCTGATAAAAATAGTTCGTTTTGTGGACTTGTAAAATCTACTATTTAAAAAAACCTATTTAGAGGCAAAAAATTCCACGGGTTAGTGCAACAAAAAAGAATTTAAATCTACTATTTTTATTTCTAAACTAGCTGTGCCCGCGACTCCGTTCGCGTACATTTCGATTTTTACGAAGCAGCATTTGTATGGGGGCCACGTCTTATCATAACTGGAGCTAGAATTTAAATAGCCTATCCTGTGTCCCAGATGTCTATATGTTTTTATACCAAATTTCATCAAATTCGGATAATTGGTTTAAGAGTTATGGAGGAACATACATACATACACACATACAGAAAAAATTCTAAAAATCGTGAAATTAGTTTCAGTATCATATATTGAGCCTATAAACACAATATCTCTGAAAACAAACTAACTTACTCCATGACCGACCCTTACAGATTTATTATTAGTATAGATATAGATAAAGCTATAACTCTGCAAGGTTTCTTTGGTTCAATGTTGCGGCTAAGTGCAGCTGAGTTTTTCACTGTGTAATGTAAAGTAATAACAAATCGTTTTGATACCTCAATCATCTGTCAGTTAACTGTCAAGTGTCACTCTCTGCTATAGTACCACCTATAGTACTGCCTTTGACGAAAACGAAACGCACAGCGCACAGTGCTGCGGTTTTGTGATATTACATAAGTTTTGAAAATCAGGTATTTACTGAGGTTTTACCCGGTATAACCCGGTCACAAGAGTACCAGAGGGTAGTCGAATTGTCACGAAACCTTCGCTACGTTCTCTTTTAAGAAATTATGGTTTGGTGAAATAAATAATCCTGTCCTGAAATATTCTATTCCAGTATGGCCGGAGACAGTGTTGATGAATCCCAGCTGAAAGGCCTGGCTAAGCACTTCAACAGTGTCACAAACAGAGGAAGAGCTAATGTAAGTTCCACTTAACTATTTATAATCAACATCAGAATCTGATGTAACCTCCAAAATACTCTAAATCTATTGGGCAGAAAACTACATTCATTCGACAGCACACCAAACATCACCGCTACATTTTAACTCAACAATTAATCAGCTATTGATGCCTGCCTATGTTGAGTTCCTCCTAGCTCTGCCTTTGGAGTCGTACAAGTGCAACTAACCTCATGGTCATAATTCCAAGGTGAATAAACCAGAAATAATTAAGAATTGTAAAAACTTACCTCTTTAAGCAAAAACTTTCCTAAGCCCTTTACATTAGTAATTAAAATATAAATCACTACCTTTACACAATAATTTATCCTTCATATCCATTAATTTATGTGGACAAATTAAACAGTCCACTGATAGATGATTAAATTAGTATATTCAGTATGAAAGAAAGTGGCAGTAGGCTGGTCATATCTGCCGCCGGACCGATAACCTATGGGGTACACTAGTTCTAGAGTGGAGACCGCAAATCGGCAACACAGCATAGGACGCCCTATGACCAGGTGGGGCGACGAAATTCGCAAAGAGGGGGGCATTGACTGGCTAGGAAGAACTGAAGATCGGGCTCAGTGGCATGTCTTGGGAGAGGTCTAAGTCCAGCAGTGGACTGACACCGGCTGATTATCATGATGATATATAAAACAAACCAGCCAAATTGGTTGCAAACCTCTATTAAAAGACAAAAAAGACTATTGAATTACTCATTTTAGGCTGTCTTCTCCTTCCTTAGCTTCTTTCAGTTCTAGAACAGTTGAAAATGTTCAACTGTTATAAAAGGCATCTTGTAAATAAAATTTAAAAAAACCCTAACTGCATGACAGCTTTTTTAAGCAGTAAGTTAATACAATTTTTTTTTTCACAGGTTGCCAAGGCCACTTATGCTGTCATAGGAGGAATAATCCTGTACTACACACTCAAACCCAAGGCGAAGAAGTAATAATTCCATTTAAGTTAAATGTTATGTTTAGCGGCTTGTGTATATCGGTAATTCTTTTAAATATACAGAACTATGTAATAGTAAACAATTAAATCAGATTCATCAAATAATAACTTTTACTTCAAACTGAAATTGCCTTGCCTTGCAAAGGATTAGATGCTGAAATTTAAAGATATTTATTTTTATAAATAAATTTATTAAAGACCTTACATACTATAAAATTATAATTCTACATATTATATTATTTATTATAGAATAAACATACTCTTTTATGTTGACTCATTATTTGAAATCGGCTAAATACTTTGTAATCTCAACACTTGCAAACTATTTGAGTATGTATGGTATGTAGCCATTAGTTTTATAAAAATAAGAATATTTATTTTGAGACAAAAATTACATACAAGCATAAAACTCTGCCGAATTCTGAATAAAGTAATAACAGATAATTATTTTTATAGGCCTGATGAGATCTACAGTGTATCAAGTATTGCACCTTTTATTGGTTTAGTAGTAGACCAAAACTAAGCAGAGCCTCTATTCTTGTCAACTCTAACCTTGTTAATTTCTTCTTTACTATGTGCTGAAGCATTTTCGCTTGGCTTAATTTCATCGTACTTTGAATATAAGTACTGTTTGAAAAAGTCCTCTTTGCCAGGTTCGTCAATTAATATCTTGGAATTTTGCGGCGTTTTTACATCTACTGGATAGTTGGACACATTATTCATGGTGTTCTCTAGTACTCCTGAGAGGGTTGCATCAACAGAGTCTCTGTTTGTTCCCTTGCTTGGCACTGTTTTAGGTTTCTGATGATTTGCGTTCTTCCTTAAACTCTCGGGAATCGCGTCTGATTTTAACTGAACTAATGTAGTGTTCACAACAGAGCAATCAATCTGCATCAATGTAACATGGTCACTTCGCACGGAATCTAAAACAAAGAAATATGTTTAAACCGAAATTAAGTAGGAGTTCACCATAACTGTATTTTAGAATTGGACCAAAAAGCAATCATAATTAATTTCATTGCTTCTAAATATACAGGGTTATTTCTAAAATGCGCAATTCTCTGTTATGGTTATCTTTCTGTTATCTAATATTTACAATACATTTGCTATCTGGACAAAAGAAGCAAAAGATATATGCTCACCATTTCCAGATTTAGCAGGTAAAATCAACGCCATCTTTGGCGGGCGCGTAAAGTTGTGGGAGACAGCAGGCAGCAGTAAATGCTCGCCCCTACCCACACCGACTATGTAAAACGTATCATCTCTCCTATGAAGAGCTTGCAACAACGACGTCCATTCCCCAAAGTCGTCCATGTCAAAATCATTCTTCACACTCTTTGGCAGTGGATTGGGATAAACCGTTCCATAGTCAATAACAGCATCCAAGTCTTTGCTCCTTTCGATTTTCTTCAAGCGCGATTTGTTTCTGATACTTTTTCCATGGTTCCGATTTGAAGTCAAGAAGTCCATCAGGTTGCTGTCCAAGTTAAGTTTCTGGAATAGTGACTTGTATGCATCCATTAAGTTTTCTGTAAATAAAAACAGAAAAACTAAGGGCCGGTTTCGGAATTGAGAATTTCGCTAAGTAAATACTTAAGTAACGTTCTGTCACGCTCTTTTCTGAGAAATTCGAAGACATTTAACCATTTACTTAGCGAAACTCTCAGTTTAGAAACTGGCCATAAATCATTGGGAGAGGGAGAATTTCGATTAAGGGCATGAATATTAACGAACATGCTTGACTACCAAAACAGAAGTCATGGGTTTGATTCCTATTGGAGGCTTTGGATTGATTTCTACAAATTTCATCAGTCTGGGTGTATTTCCATGTTTGTGATGTCCCTGGCTAGCTATCATAGGACAGGGTATACTGTTTGAGACCAGGACGTGAGTGGACAGGGCCAGGGGTGACGGTGTGGTATGGAAGCTTTTTCTCATATTTGAGTGAATGAACAAATAAGTAAGTATGCAAAAATTGTCAGACCTGAATAGTCCAAAGACATATGCATCTGCCATCCCTTGGGCGGCGGTTTTTGCCTATTGTAATCAATTTTCTTACTCTAATTAAGATAAAATCTTCGAATAGAATACAAGTAATACCCATAGTTCACCTACTGTCCACCATCAAGAAATTTTAATTTTCAATTAAATTTTCCCCACATTTCATGAGATCCTGTCCTGCCCTTGTACCACTTAACTTTCCACTCTATTTAGACTACTCCAAAGTGCCAAAGTATGTATGTATTTGACAGTTCAGAGTAGGCTAAATCAGACAACTCCATACGAGTCCTCCAGTGGGGGACTTACGTGGTCGCACCCCTGGTATACCTACCATCAATATTTCCTTCGTTTAACACGACCTTCCGTCTCTTCGGCGCGCTATAAGTCCAGTTGAGCTTCTTCCCGCCGCCGATCCAGCGCTGCAGCTCGCCGGCTATCCGGATGCTCTCAGTCTGGTTCACGTGGACGAAGCCTTCATTCAGCGTGCCATTGCTGCAGTCTTGGTCGTACAGGGTCCCATTCGTCAGCTGATCTACCGAGTTATCTGGCGAGAAAAGGCTGTTATAATCTTACTACTGTTATAAGTGAGAAAGTTTGGATGCATGGATGTTTGTTACTCAGTCACGCCAGAACGGATGGAATTTGGCATAGGAATAGATTATAATCTGATAGATAGATTATAGTGAGTAGTGAATAGGCCGGAAAAAATATGGTTCCCGTGGGATAGATTTGTGATTCTCACACATACACATTCCACGCGAAAGAAATCGCGGGCAACAGCTAGTATTATAATGGTACAGGAAAGTATTTGTTTATATAGTAGCTGCTTGCGTACTTGTATGACGTCACGACGCGACACTGACGTGAGATGCAACACGGTATACGACGCGACACTGACGTGAGACGCAACACGGTACCTATACGACGCGACACTGACGTGAGATGCAACACGGTATACGACGCGACACTGACGTGAGATGCAACACGGTATACGACGCGACACTGACGTGAGATGCAACACGGTATACGACGCGACACTGACGTGAAATGCAACACGGTATACGACGCGACACTGACATGAGATACAACACGGTATACGGCGACAATGACGTGAGATGCAACACGGTATACGACGCGACACTGACATGAGATACAACACGGTATACGACGCGACACTGACGTGAGATGCAATACGGTATACGACGCGACACTGACGTGAGATGCAATGCAATACGGTATACGACACCTCAACCTTTACACGCGTGTTAACCTTTAAACGTTACGACTTTGCAACGATAAATAATGACGGTTGATAAGCTGTGCACGTGGTAAAGCGAAATGGCAGGACCTATCTAATATAGAAATATCTCGTGTCACAGTATTTGTTATCGAAATCCTCCGAAACGGTATCACCAATTTTTTTGAATTTTTTTATGTATATTCGGTAGGTCTGAGAATAGGTTGTAGGTTAATTAATATGGCAAAATAACGTTTGCCGGATCAGCTAGTATTGATATAAAAAAACTGTCCGTTGTTTTGGGAACATTTCATAACTGAACCGACTTAGCTTTCGGTGTAGCTACGTTGACTTATCAAAAGGTCTTCACTAACCGAGATCGAAGGCACCACCAGCGCCGACACATAGTAACTAGTCCCCAAACAATCACGGCGAGTAAAATAAAATGACGCCATCTTCTTCAGTACAGTCGACAGCACATCAACCTTTACATACGTGCACGTTGAGGTCGTCTTTGCAACAAAAATGTGCTGGCCGGCTGTACTCATACAAATCGTACGCCTGCTAAGCAAATAGTTGAAGATCCAAAGAAATTTTAAATAGTCACCGGCTGCTATAGTTTCCGAGTTCTCCTCATTCCATAATAAATGCCTGGTACTTCGGTGAGGTGCTGTGGGGCCGTTAAACCCTTTACTGCTCCATCTGTAAACAAAAAAATTGTAATGTAAAAACACATCAATGTTAAATCAAATTACATCAACAAAAATATTATACAGTCTCATCACTTGTAACGAAGTTTAATTCAGAAGTAACTAACTTACGACAAACCCTAGGTATAAAAAAATATTTGGGCCCACGGTTTCAATAGGAGTGGGGCATTACAAAATAATAGGTCGATAAGAAAAACACTCACGAAAGATGAACTTACCCGATCACATTGAAATTCAGTGAAACCATGAAGACCATCGCAAATATAACTGCAATGTTCTTTTTCGGTATCAAAAACGCAGGGTCGAGTCGCGGAATCTGGAACAAAAACGTTGTTATAGCCGGACAACATTTGATAGCTCTTATTTCGCGCGGCAAACGCACGAATTCTAAGAATATTAAAAAAGTTGGTGAACTGTTTTAATCCTTCCGCGACATGGCTGTTCATATGACGGAATGTCTAAAGGGTTTGAATGTTCGAAGCTCGCCTATGTACACGTTCATATTACTTTGTTTTATGTGTAAATATTTCTTTCTTATGTACAATAAAGTATAAAGATGAATGTGTAGGTGTCGAAATGTATAAAGTTTAATGGTTAAAATGTTGCGGTGACAAAATGACAATAGATCACATTGTATTAATGTTACATCATGCTTGTATCAGAATGTCAACATTTAACAATGTGTTTATGTCGAGTTATGTCAGAGATAAAATACATAAAATGTTACAATATTTCAGTGAATAATCATGTAATTGATTGACTAGCTGATTCTTACAACGGGAAAAGTCTTATGCATAACTAACTCCATGATAACAGACAATAGTATACATTGTAAGCATTAGCATGTTAGTCATTATAACATTGATACAATATGGACATTTTGACGCTCATTCATTCACGTCGTTAAAATTTTATGATTTTATACATTCTGACACTCAATTCAATTCAATTCAATTCAAATATTTTTATTCATTATAAAAACAGAATGTTTACTTAATGAACGTCAAAGTTGTTCAATCAACTCAACTCAACTCAATCAATTCAACTCAATCGTTCTAACACTTGCACTTTGTAATAATTAGTTCATTTTGATACTAGCTCGTTCTAACAAATTATCTATATGACTAGCAATGCATATCGTTCTTTGAAACAATCGGATTTTATGTCTGTTGTGCATTTTGACTCTCGTATTTCGCACATAGGTAATCGAACAATTTGGACATTAATTCATGACCCGGAAGTGTTTTAACTTTTAATCAACCCTCCAACTGGTCTACTCTGTTGTGCACGACGAGCATCACGACGCCAAATTCTGAGTCGCGAATGCCTGACCCTATCACGTGATTCAGAGGGTTGAACCGAGAATACCGAGATTGCATTGCCATACCTACAACTGCCCCTAAATGCACAAGTCTGGAACGGACTTATTTCTTTGTCCCGTTTCTTATTTCATACTTGTCTATTATTTATATTCCATTCTGATTTTTCAACTAGAAATAAAAAATTCGAAATTCTATAATTTCGATTCAGTTTACTTTGATATTCCATTGTTATTTTTGAGGTCAAGACTGAGGAGGTTAAGCTGCCTACCTTCCGACTCCTCCCACAGGAGGTGTCGAGTTGGTCTTTGAGCAGTTTGTTCTCGAGCCGCAGCCGCGCGATCTCCTGGTGTGCCTCCAGCAGTTGCTGCTCTAGCGCCGTCACGTATTCCTTCTTCTTTTGACGGGATTGGCATGCCGATTCGCTGCATGGGGAAACGTATATTATAAAGATTACGGGTTTTTGGAATAGGACATTCTTAGGACGGATTATTTTGCGAATAGGACATTATACGTATGGGTATAACGTCCTATTCGCAATAGTCCTGTCGTCTTTTCGTAATAGGACATCCTTGTTTTTTGTGCAATTTCCTTTTTTATTTACAATAAAGTGTTTTTTAATACAGTTGCTCAAAAAGTGGCGTATTGCAGGGACGTATAGCGTTCGGGATGTGGGCTATTACATACTCGTGCTTTTTTTTACCTTTCCCGAACTCGTGCGTTCTCTTTCCCAACTGTCAAAATAATGTCTATTAAAAAGAAAAACCAACCATGAAGTTTTTACTAAAAAAAATCATAGAAGTTTTTATGATTCATGCAAATACGTATATTTCTAAGAAGAAGCTACTAATTTGTTTCAATATCAGATTTAATGATTTGATTGAATGAGTTTGGTTAGGTTTCATTTCATTTATTCATCTCATTAAATTTCATTTTTATTTCATATCAATAAAAAACTTCTACTGAAGACTTGGCTGTATGGGCATAGTTCCCTTTGCCTACCAGAATGGGTGAAGAAAAAAAAAACTCTGCTTATATTCTACGGTTGGCGCCATTTCTCAGAAATTTTCAATTTCGACCCTAGTTTTTTTTAAATAACCACCGGAACGCAGTATAATTGCACAAAATGCTTCGGAGAACATTTTACCGGAAAAGTCAAAAAGTCGCTACATATCTACATACGACGAATTTATTGCGTGGAGAGAAGAGAAAAAAGCAAATCTTCGGCTGCGCCTCGGCTCGGGTAGACATTTGTCGGAACTCTTTGCAATGACAGCCTTTCCACACTTGTAATGAAATATACTATTCTATCTACCTATCTATTTATTTTATTTTTTGTATCTTAGGTTTGTCAACAGCGTAATGGTAGCGCCAATACTAAAACACAATAAATAGGGCCAATAACAGACACTCACATTAACCCAATGAATAAAAGCAGAAAGCCAAACGTAAAAACTGTACAAATAATTATTTGTAGCAGAATGCATAAATGCTAACATGCAATGTTTATCAAATAGATTTATGAGAGGTATGTAGGTGAATGTTGTCCCATTCGCAAAGCAATCTTGCGAATAGGACATTTTGCAAATATCCTATCAGCAAAATGTCCTATTCCGAAGAGTGCATGAAAAAGGGCATTTTCGTCGGTACAGAACCATCGGTGTGCAACTCCGACTCACACTAGTTTTTTTTTTCTTTGAGCCAGGTTCACATTCTTACCGATTTTTAATCATCCTTTGGTGCTTCTTCAAGGCTCTTAGCTCAGCTTCACTCAGGTTGCTCAAGTCCAGGGTAGGGCTGTTAGAGCCGTCACCATCGAGTTCTAGCTTAGGCGTAAATGAGGTTTGTACTGCGAGCGGAATGACGCCATTACTGGCTGGTAACTCTGGTTTGGGGCTGAGGACTATTGTAGGCCTAGTTGGCGAAGCCTGAAAAAATAAGTTCTCTAACTTCATATCATTGAATAAACTATTAAATACTTCTTATTCAGGCGATCCATCAATGCCTGCCCCTCTAGTCTCGACGATATTATGTTCCAAATTGCGCTAAAATTTAGTGCAATGTGTCAGAAATGAAGACCAACGTTTTAGTCATAAGAAACAGCATTATACGTATTTAAACTTTAAAAAGCATCAACTAAAGGCACCTTTTAGCTAAATTATTTTAAAAATAGCTTCAGAACGGAAAAAAATACTTTAGGGTATCTGGGAAGATATACCAACCTGTGAAGCTGTTCTAGGAATTTCGAATTACATAGGTAATTCACCGGAATTGATAATTCAACTTTTTTTGTTTATCGGTTGATTTTTAGATGCATTTCAATATCAGGGGTGTTTTATGGGCGCTCAATTCAAATACAATGTCAAATGTTCCAAATTCATAACCTTGTATTATCTGACCCTATGTCAGATGATGCAAGGTTACTTTACAAACTGGTGGTTTTTGATATGCGAGCCAGAACTCAAGACATGGGTGCTGGACCGCACGGCGGAATCACTAGTAGTTTTTAGAAATAAATAGAAATAGAAAGCATTTATTGTCATATTACGACAAAGGGTCGAGGCTCAGCATTATGCAACCAAGTCAACGCAGTGATCTTAGCAGCGCTGATTTTCAGCCACTACCCAAAAAAACTAAAAACTAAACTTACATGTAAGAGAAAGGTAGGTGGAAATGAAAGTTGAGTTTAAATTGTTGTTACATTACTGAGTTCATTTAGTCTTTAATGTGTAGCCTTATAAAGGTGACATTGTCGCTGTGCGACAAAACCTTTTAATAAAGATTATTAAAAAAAAAAAAAATGACGCCAAGGTAGCCCATCCATTTTATGGACCTCTGACTTTCGAATCCGCAGACAACTAGGCATGCGCTAGAGCTATCTGTTAACGGTGACGTATTCGCGTGAAAGTCCCAACTATCTAACTAAAACTAACTTGTGAGCGCCGTGGAGCGCAAACGCGCAGGAGGCTTGGCAACTAGTTATTAAATAAACGTACACAATTGTAACACAAGTTGGCTAGATTAGCGTCGAGAGTATGGGGGTTGGCTAGACAAACATAACCTCCTCAGTCCTGACCTTGAAAATAACAATTGAAGACCAGTTATTTTCAAGGTCAGGACTGAGGAGGTTAATCTATCCTTTGTGTAGTGACAGTTTTGTAGGTAGTAGTTCTGCAGTCTTCTTTCGCTGCTTGGCAGCTCTGATTAATTCTGCTGATTGACAGAATAAGATGGAATGTAAAACTACAGGATGGTATACTTACATAATTTTGGAGATCTTTTGTGACAGTGGGCTGTATAATCGAAGTTATGGCAATTGGAACACCATTTGTACTTTGTATAGGTAGAATATTGTTCGGATCATTTCCATTGAGCACTAACGTAGGGGGTTTCTTAAGAATATTTGGCTTCATTTTGTGTGCGTGTTCATTTGCTCCAATTTTGTTAGGCACCAGTCCATTTATAGTGTTATTCTCATTTATCACATTGAAATATGCATCCTGTAGGCGGCTATTTTCTGTAAACATGTTAAAGTGACAAATAAAGATAAGGTTACAATATTAGTAGAGGTCTTTAAAATGAATAATATGTTCAATAGGTACTTTAAGGATAGCTGTAACATATTTTTTGGGAGACAAATAAATTTCATTTCATTTCACATATTTATGATAGTTACCTTTCATGGAATGTAATTGGGGCGAAGAACATTTTTTTGATGCATTCACGGTTATATTTGTATTGTCATTATCACTTTCCATTTTAATGGCCTGTGGAATATAGAAATTCTGATTATTAGGTTCAAATTAGAAAGATATTTTTTGTAACAGATGACTACAAGTTTACTATGTAACTTTATTTAAGAAATTTCATGTACTTTTATTATGCACTTGCATTGTCCGCGACTACGTTCGCGTGGTAAAAGGATTAGTCTATAGCCTATGTCTACCCTGAAGGCCCATTCTAAATGCTGCTGAAAGAATTTTTGAAATCAGTTAAGTACTTTGGGAGATTACCTACACACAAACTTACAAAGTTTTCTGGTGTATAGTTTTAGTGTAGATTAGTGTAGTGTGCAATAAAAAGTTTTATAATCTAACTAGCTGTTGCCCGCGACTTCGTTCGCGTGGTAATTTTGATTTGTATTTTTCCGGCATAAATATAGATTAGCCTATGTGCTAATCCAAACTATAATCTATCTCTGTTCAAAATTTCATCCGGAACCGTTCAGCCGTTTTTGCATGAAAGAGTAACAAACATCCATCCATACATACAAACTTTCGCGTTTATAATATTAGTAACAATCTTACTTCGATTTTGATGATCCCATTTTCAATGGCCACAACAGGCCTCTTTACTTCAGGTGGAGGCAGACTGGGGGTTGGGCCACACTGAGCTGTGAAACATGACTCTGAAAATTCAGTTAATGATTTACTATAAAAGTACGCCATATTGTACATTTATTTTAAGTGCAATAAAAGTATTAAAATATAACACAACTCAAACACTCAAAAGAACATCAAAACATCTGATTATGACCCGATCGCAGATAAAACAATATGAGAAAAAAAAAATAAAAAACAAAATATTATCCCGGATGTATTTTATCAGAATTCTACAAAAACGAAGTTGCGGACAAAAGTAGTATTAGGTATACTATACTTTTTTTTTAAATTACGAGTTACAAATCACATGCTCGTTCTTGGCCTGTCTCGCCTGACAGCACATGAAGATGAGTTCTAAGAATATGTTATGTGCTTGCCAGTTAGTGAAGTTTATTTAATTATACCTAATATGTAATTTTTTTATCTATCTGTACTGTTTTTCATATTATGCCACGAAATCTAATTCGCTTCAATTACATTGTCGAAAATAATGTGATGGCATTTAATTTCATAGTAATTGCATGACAACTCATAAACATTAATAACATAGTAACTCTAGTCACGGTTTGTGCATTACAATGCTATCATGCAGGATCAAGGCCTAGTCACGCACAGTAAATCAAGATAAGAGACAGTTGGTACTCTAGAGTGGTTATTTACCATTTTTCAGTATGAACTGCTCAATGTCATCCAGGTTCAAATTGCTCTGCAGCTCATTGTCGAAACCGGCCCATTCCGGTGATGAAAAGTTTGTACTGGAACTAGAAATAAGTGTGATATGATTGCTATATGATTCAATACATACAAGGTGAAAAAATATTTCAAACAAGCTTGTTGGATGTTCAATAAAGTGTTCTCTATCTATCTATCTATTTCTTATTGGGTTTTTTACTATAAAAACTTGAGTAGGTAAATGGTGAAATATCACCTTATCTTCCTGAAAAGGAGTGGAGCTATTAACAAATAGACCAATAACAATAACAATAACAAACGACCGAAAAACAAATAGATAGAGAAGACTAGAATAAATATATATAAATAAAGAATAGATAGATAGAGAACATTTTCTAATAAATATATATATATAAATTATATATTTATTATAAAGTGTTCTCTATCTATCTATCTATTTTGTTATTGGGTTCTTTACTATAAAAAGCTTAAGTAGCTACACTACCAAATTGCTCTAAAACAAATAAACTTTCTTTAGGTGTAATGTTTTTTATTACCATTTAAAAAATATATGTTTGTTCACGTCTGGAGAAACTCGAGAAATAGAAAATAGGGATAAATATATTTGAATGACGGTCTGTTAAAATTTCTTTCCACTAGCTCAACCGCCACTAGTGAAGTTAGAAGCTCAACTTCCTCCCTGCTGAAATTAACACTTCTCTCCCGTTTTTGCACTGACATTATAGTACATACAATCACTATCTAAGACTCAAACCGTAACACATTAAATAAAGAAAACCACATGCACATCGAAATGTCAAATCATTGATAACCAAAACCAAGCTATTGTCATAGACAGCATGTTTCGTTACAAGCAACATTCAATTACAATTGAATTTTTTATTAAGTTTTTCAGAAGTAATACTGAGCGATTTTTTACAAAAAAAAAAAGTAAGTAATAAAGACAATATACACTTGCAGTGGATTTATGAGTGAATTACGTTTATTTTAATTGGTATAAATAAAGTGACATTAAGAAACGGAATGTGTTAAATCTGGTGTTGCCACGTCTTTCTCCTATAAGTTTCGAATAGTTATATGCCACTTATATTATCATTGTGAAATACAATGCTTCTTATCCAGAACTTTTATCATCCAAATAATTTATGTGTCAAATAGTTATGCAGTAATGTAACTGGACATCGTGAAACAGACCCTGAATGAGTTAAATTAATGGCCTTTGAATGATCAGCTAATAACTAAATAGAAATATATTTCCCATATTTTAATGATTTTCTTTAACGGTTTGTTTACATTCAGGAAAATCTTATCTGGCATAGAGTGGAATGGTTTTCTTGAAGATAACAGCTTATGAAAACAAGCCAAATCCATCTTACTTTTTCGAGTCATCTTCGCTGCCCGAGTCTGAACTGCTACTCTCAGTCGGAGATGACTTTATGCTCAAGATAGGGGATACCGGTGGCAACAGAATAGGTGCTGCACCAGCTAAGATCTCACTTGGCGATGCATCAGTGGAGTCTAACAAGGATGACCAATGGTAGTCCTTGGTTAGCTCATCGAGGATATTATCACCTGGAATCCACGAAAATTTTTATTCACTTCAATTATTAATCAACGAGGTAGATTTTATTAGCCACAATATTTTGCAAGAAAAATTATATTCTGTAGTCTAACCCCCGGTTTCTCGTATACTAACAAGCTTTTAATCTACTGTACTGTAATGCACTTTGGTCAGTTGCTAACTGTTAACAGTGGATTAACAGCGTGTTAGTGTACGATAAACTGGGGGATAAGTAATCAGAGGTTTGCATGATGTTTATGTGGAAATGCCCAATTAAACCGAAAGTTACTTCAAGGATAAGCTAATAAAATTGCAGGAATAAAATTGAGTTCTTAACTCAAGGTGAAGGATTGACAGAAATTCATAAGACATCTGTACATTATCATGACTGTAAAACCTATTCTTGAACGCTAATTTATGCAGACTAACAATGAATAAACTACGTCAGACTTATTGAAGACACGTTGTATATCATTGTATTGTAAACATGACATCAAGCATGATGAACCGTGCACCACCCTTGCGTGCCGGGTGTAACTATTGCAAGTTTCCACAGCGAAAAAAGTAATCTTACCATACAAAAACTCCTTGTTTCCAAGGAATATATCCCCGTCCATCAGATTTTCAATATATGAAATTTCCTTGCTAAAATTTACGATTTTCCAACGACAACGAAAAACAAAAATCACACTACACACAAATATCTTTGACAAATATTGACAAATTTGACACTTTACTTCTTAAAATATCACACGATAATTACAAAGTTGTTATTGCAGTTTACATTACACTATCATTAATTACTGACAGTCCATTCACACGATGGTCCAAAACAATATGTAGCTCTGCATAAGTAATAAAATCCTTATTTAAAATTCTATAACAAAAAACAATCTAATAAATATTATATGAGTAACTTGATATGTTTTAAAGGTAAAGTATTTTTTTAGATCTGTAAAACCCTCAAAAAGAAATTTTTACTATTTTAAAGTTTTGTCTGGCTTCTAGTATAAAAATATTGTCATTCTAATCTAAGTTTGGGAAAAGTTCACCGTAGATGTGCACGTAGTACTTCAGAATGTTGTTTTACCTAGTCTGTTTTCAATATCATCCGTTTAGTTAAGGGTTGGAGGGAGGTATGAGGGGGAGTGATCAGTAGGGAAGGCCCCCTAGGAAGGGAAGATGCTGGAACCTAAAAGATTTTGAGAAAAATTAAAAACAAATTTTGAGGTTATGTTGACAAAACTTCAATCAGTTTTTTACTAGAAACCTTATTCTAGCTTAAATTTAGTAAAGATACATA
Organism: Yponomeuta evonymella; assembly: GCA_963969515.1. Classification (NCBI taxonomy): domain Eukaryota; kingdom Metazoa; phylum Arthropoda; class Insecta; order Lepidoptera; family Yponomeutidae; genus Yponomeuta; species Yponomeuta evonymella. Next base: position 5,289,530 of record OZ018347.1, read on the forward strand.
TATGATAAATGATAATACATTAACACGTAAATTAGGACTTAATCACAGTGCGACCTAAAACAAAATAAGAAGATAGCGTTACAAAAGACAGTTTCTTTTTTTGCTTTATCACTTTGCGTTTATTTTGTTACGTTGACGATAGCAAAATAAACTACTGTTTTGAATGAATGGATGATTTATTGCCGCAAACAAACATGCTTACATACAATAATAGAAAATAAAGGAGTATGCGTGTGACAATGACAACTTTGCCCATGTTTCCTATCCAGTATCGAAGTACTTTATGGTAGTATGGATACGACCTATAGGGTAAGGTGGGGTACAGTGAAACGAAAAAGTCATTTTGATTTTTATAAAAATCTGCATTCATTTAATCAACAAAAGGTTTATACTCTCATATACTATACTTAATCATCTAATAATCAGTCAATGAAAAGAGATCAAAAGTTACTGGTAACTCTATTATTTTTCAGTTTTTCGGAGACCCTGATTCTGTTTCATTGTGCCCCAGGTCTGGGGTACACTTAAACACACCCTGGGGCACAATGAAACATTATATGGGGCACAACGAAAACCATATAACCAATCTACTCCTGCCATTTGATGGTCTTTCCATGACTGTAGAGTCTCAAGGTTAATAATGTGTGGCTAATTCGTATGCGAGTTTTCTAGCATCTATTGTGTTCAACCCATACGACATTTTTGCACATGTGAGTAAATACTCCTGGGCTTCCAGAAACACTCTTCGCACTTTGTAATTCGGTGTATACCTCATAATGTTTCTCTCCCCTTCAGGATTAGCCTTTTTTTTCTTGTAGTATCTATACAGTGTGTGTGTGTGTGTTCATATTGGCTGCTTCTCTTAAAGTCTTTCCATTTTCAACTAATTCTATTGCTTCTCTCATATCAATTTCTGAATGAAGCCCTATGCTTGTTTTTCTTATTCTATTTCGCATTGCCATTGCCTCCTCCCTAAAAATAATGTAAAGAAAGAAAAAAGAAAATAAAAACGAAAAATATCGAACCCAAAGCCACCTTTAAGGGACACAGTAAAACAAGTTTCATTGTGCCCCGTTTCACTTTGCCCCACGGGTACCTCAAATAAGAATCATGCACATAAAATTTTTAGGTTATAGATACCGGCACTTGAATAATCAAAATATTAGACGAAATAAGCAAGAAAAACAAAAAAAATACGCACACTCACTACAATCAAGTTGTCGCAAAGTGAAAACGAAAAGATTTTTGCAAAAAAAGCCCCGAATGACCACCCAAAAAATTTTTTTTTGCAATAAGTCAACAAGCAACAATGCAAGGAAACAATGACAACGGCACATGATGGTGGCTTGGTCGCTTGTCAAAGTAGTGTTACCAGTTTGAAATTTAATTACTAATTGGTAGAAATACAACGTTTGTTTTACTGTACCCCGTGTGTCACTGAGCCCCACCTTACCCTATTGGATTCATCATCATCATCATCATAATCAGCCGGTGTCAGTCCACTGCTGGATATAGGCCTCTTCCAAGACACGCCACTGAGCACGATCTTCGGCTCTTCTTTTCCTACATTCTTTTTATATTGGATTAATGTTAGTAAATGGCCTGATTTTACTATGGCAATAGCTCCGACGCTGCGCCTCCAGCCATTCCTTAACCACAACCAATGCATGGAAATAAGGTCGTCGTGAGCCGGATTTTAGTGCATTAAGTCTGTTTTGCCCGTATTTCTTATTCAGTAACCATTTGGGACTTACCTCAATTTCTCAGAGAGGTAATTTGTTCGTCGCCCAGATGATCCGGATGTGGTGCTGATGTAGAGCTTCCAGGGAACGGCTTGAAAGAGTCCGCCACTGCACTCGACTCGTCCAGTTGGTCGACATCTGAAGGACCTGGAGGCAGTGATGAAGAGTGTTGTATATTCTATGAATAAAGCACTCGTCGAATGGCCATCTTGACGTTTACTTCATGGTGACAGCGGTGTTGAAAAAATATTTTATTTTATTGCGTTTTACCTATCTTTTTCAATAAACAAGACTCATAATGCAAGATTAGAGATAAAATAATGGAACACGCACGCCCGCCTGCAGAGCTAAAGTTGGAAGGTGGACCGGCGAGTCGGGCCGACGCGTGGAGGAAGTGGCTAAAACAATTTCAGGTCTTCCTCAAGGCGTCTGGAGTAAGCAAGGAGTCAAGCGATATCCAAGCCAGCTTACTAATCAATCTGATCGGTCCCGAGGGCTATGATGTGTACTCAACATTCAAGTTTTCGAAAGAAGAAGAGCGTGAGGACATCGCCGTTCTGATCCAGCAGTTTAACCAGCATTTCGGCACCAAGACAAACACTACGTTACTTCGGTTTAAATTTTTCACAAGGAATCAGGCACCTGGTGAAGGAATTGATGAATACCTCACTGCACTAAGGCTCCTTAGTAAACAATGCGAGTTTGAGCATTTAGAGGATGGGCTTTTACGAGATCGGATTGTTTGTGGTGTCCTGGATAGTGCGATCCGCGATAGATTGCTACGAACAGACGATCTGATATTAGAGAGAGCGGTTAAAATATGTCAAGCGAGTGAAATGTCCAGCGATGAGAATCGGCAGATTGAGAGCGTCAAAAAAGAATCATCGAAGACTTTGTGTGTGGACGCATTGCGGAACAGTCGCGCGTCGCAGCAGCGCGGTGTAGGACGGCGCGCGGGCGGCGGCAACGAGCGCGGGTATGAGTGCGGCGGCGAGCGGCCGGCCGCGGGCTCTGGTACTAGCGCGGGCCTTTCACGTTCTTACCAGGTAACGCAAGGCGCGCGAGCCTGCGCTGCCTGTGGTGATGTCAAGTGTAGCGGTGATCAACGCTGCGCAGCTGCTAAAATGAAATGCTTCCTGTGTGGTGGCAAGGGCCACTTTAGAAGGATGTGCCCAGAGCGAAAGTCTACTTCTAAGGTATTTGAGTTAGAAGCGGAACATGACGATGACGAGTTTTACTTCATTTCTACACTGGAATGTATTGATGAAGTTACTACGAATGACAACAAATGGCACGAGAAGCTCTACTTATGTGGTAGAAATGTTAGTCATACATTTAAGTTGGATTCAGGCTCAGATGTGAATGTCATCTCAAGGAAGACATTGTTAGAGCTAGGTCTCTCACTTGATAGTATCACTGAAGATCATACCCGTGCACAGTCATTCTGCGGAAATAATGTTCCATTTGTGGGTGCGTACATTATAAAATGGATGTATAAAAATGCTCAGTACAACCTAAAGTTTTTGATATCAGAATGTGATTGTCATAGCATTTTAGGTAAAAGTGCTTTGGAGACCTTAGGGCTGATTAAAAGAGTATACACTGTAGATGTGCAGAGTTATGAGGACCTATTTAAGGGTCTCGGTAAGTTACCGGGGTATTATAGGATACCAGTTGAAAGTAATTCGAGCCCTTGCATTTGCCCGGTCAGGAAAATACGTGTAGGGGTCAGGGATCAGTTGCGGGCGGAGCTTAACCGTATGGAGGAGATGGGTGTTATTAGAAAAGTAACACATCCAACGCAGTGGGTTAATGGCATTGTAGTTGCAGCAAAAAAAGATGGTAATCTGTGGGTGTGTTTAGATCCAAGACCACTGAACAGAGTAATCCGACGCCAACATTATCCATTGCCATCGCTGACTGAGATAGCCACTCAGTTACGCGGTGCTAAGGTTTTCAGTAAACTGGATGCGAGGTGCGGGTTTTGGATGGTCCAGCTGGATGATGACAGTGCTGAGTTATGCACCTTTGGGACTCCATTCGGCCGATACCAGTATCTTCGGTTGCCGTATGGCATTAACTCAGCGTCGGAGGTATTCCATGCCAAGGTACGTCAACTATTAGAAGATCTGGAAGGCGTAGACTCGTTCGTGGATGACATCATCGTCTGGGGAGCCACTAAGGATGAGCACGACGCACGTTTAAAAAGTGTCTTAGATCGGGCGAGGCAAGTAGGTATAAAATTCAACAGGGACAAATGCGAATTTGCGTTAGCCGAGATTACATATCTAGGTCATACGTTTAGTGCAGAGGGCATGAAAGTGGATGAGTCAAAGCTAAGAGCAATCAAGGAGATGCCTAGTCCATGTGATCGGCAATCATTGGAGCGATTTCTGGGGATGATTAATTATGTGAGTAAATTTATCCCAAATTACTCATATAAGGTTGGTCCTCTACGTGGCTTGCTAAAGAAAGACAGCGAGTGGTCATGGGGCGCATGCGAGGAGAAAATCGTAGAGCAGCTGAAGCGTGAGTTGTGTGAGGCGCCGGTGCTGGCGTTATTTGACCCGAAGCAACCTGCTACATTGTCGGTGGACGCGAGCTCGCACGCACTGGGTGCGGTGTTGCTGCAGGGCGGCCGTCCGGTCGAGTTTGCATCGTTGACACTCACTGATACACAGCAGCGATATGCGCAGATAGAAAAGGAGATGCTGGCGATTGTCTTTGCCCTGGAGAGGTTCCATCAGTATGTATTTGGTAAGTCTGATATAACGGTGGAAACTGATCACAAACCCTTGGAGACCCTGTTTGTAAAATCACTCGATTCTGTTCCAGCAAGGCTGCAACGCATGATGTTGCGCGTACAAAGATACGATTTTAAAGTTGAATATAAACCGGGAAAATATATGTATATGGCTGATACCCTGTCACGAGCTCCACTTCTAGACGTATTGCAGAATGGGATAACTGAAGAAGTGGAGGAGCAGACCTGTTTTATGGTAGAACATTTAAGGTTTAGCACTGAAAAGTTGCGCTTAATAAAAAAGGTCACTGAGGAAAACAGGGAGTGTCAAGTACTAATTAATTACATATTGGACGGTTGGCCGCAAAATAAATATGATGCAGACGAATTGGTGAGACCCATATGGTCTTACAGGGATTCTTTAGCGTACGTAGATGGTATTGTGCTTAAGGACGGGTTGGTGTTCATTCCCAGTCAGCTTCGGGCGGAGATGTTATCTCGCGTGCACGAGGGGCACCTTGGCATAGACAGGTGCAAACGCCGTGCGCGGGATGTAATGTTCTGGCCGGGTATGTCGCGCGACGTAGAGCGCGTGGTTCGCGCTTGCCGTACTTGCAGGGAACAAGCGGCGCGGCCGCCACAGGAGCCTATGTTACCTCATCATATACCGGTTCTACCGTGGGCAAAGGTAGGATCAGACATCTTTGAGTACAATAAAAAATATTTTCTCATTTTGGTGGATTATCTTTCCAACTTTATAGAGGTATGTGCAATGACCACCATCACGTCAAAAAGTGTGATCATGGCCATGAAGGATCAATTTGCTCGTCATGGAATACCCCAGGAGCTAGTGACTGATAACGGTCCGGCGTATGCATCAAGGAAGTTTCAAAACTTCAAGGAGATTTGGGGATTTGAGCACGTTACATCGTCGCCCAATTACCCACAATCGAATGGGCGTAGTGAGAGGGCAGTTAGAACGGTGAAAGCGTTACTCAAAAAATCAATGGAAAAGAAAGAAGATTTTTACATCGCGCTTCTAAATTATAGAACAGCACCGCGGGACGGTATAGCTAGTCCGGCTCAGTTGCTTATGGGACGGCGACTAAACACGCGGCTACCGGTACATGATACCAGACTTGTGCCCGAAAGGGACACCTCTGGGGATTATCGTAAAATAATCCAAAATCAAAAAAATAGTAAGACGCGTTTCGACGAACATGCGCGGGCATTGCCTCAGCTCGTCATCGGCGATGAAGTGATCGCGCTGGACGGAGACTGGCGGCGTGTAGCGCGTGTGGTGGAGCGGGCCCCGGAGCCGCGATCCTACTTTGTTAGGGAAACGCGTGGCGGCCATCTGCTTCGAAGGAACCGTCGACAGCTGCTAAGATTGCAACCCGAGGTAGACCCTTCGACGTCTAATGCGGGGACTGCTTGTCAGAGTGAACAAGTGACCAGAGGCAACCAAAGTGTTAATCGTCCTGAAAGGGCAACTGCAAGAGCAGCGAAAGACAAGGTGAAGGATCTAATTAAAAACAAGCAACTGTAGAAGGTCTCCAAGGTCCCCCCTTAGCTTATGTTTGTTTGTTTGATTGTTTTATTAGAATAAGTTATTGAATTTTTTATTTTTTTTTCTATGAGGGGATGATGATGGGAACTTGAAGGGGAAGATGTTGTATATTCTATGAATAAAGCACTCGTCGAATGGCCATCTTGACGTTTACTTCAAAGAGCTTGTGAGATAGTTTTTCATACAGGGAAGCAGCAGAACTGACAACAGATACCATAGCAGTCATACGTTGTTTCTCAGACAGATGTACGGAAAACGCTCTCAACTGCTAGCTAGACAAACGATAACTGATTTGTTGACAAACAACAAGATGGTGGATGCGAAAATACAATACTCCATTTCAGATAACATCACTTATCAGAATTTAATGTTGTTAAATTTAATTAAATTTTTTGTGATTTAATTACGATATTATAATCAGTGATCGAATAATCGGATGCATATTTACCTAAAGTTATTTCTTGGCTCAGAAATTATGGAAGCGGCTTCTTAAAACATATTTTTTAAATATAAATCCCGGGATTTCAGAAAATTAGGGAATGCAAAACTAATCGCATACGTAGCATGGAGACGACTTATATAGCGTGTAGTATTATGAATTTAAAAAACCCGGGACTCTGGTATTACATAATTATTTATATGTGTCTTTGTTAATATAATATAAAATTAGATTTTTTTTATAGAAATTCAAGGCACCGAGTTGTTTGTCGCTATGTAGAGTGAAGAAAGAAAATTACTTAACATTAGCCAGCACCCGATCTATAGTCGGAAAACTAAACTAAACGATAATTCTGAAATCGCTTGATTTTTTACGATCGATACAAAAGTGCATTCCATATTAGCAAACACCTAAACGCAAGTATCTGTATTCACCCGACTTAATTCTATAACCAAAACACTGTATTCGTCAATTCCGGAATCCCGGGATTTTTTCGATACAAAAGTGCATTCCATAACAGCCAACACCTCAACTTTAGGTAAATATGCATCCGATTATTCGATCACTGATTATAATCTATTTTTAATCCTTAAACCCAATATTCAGTCATCATCATCATCAGCCATTTCACGCCCACTGCAGGACAAAGGCCTCCCTCATTGTCCCTTCAGGGGGTTTTGTCATAATCGCCACGCTTGGTAGGCGGGTTGGGCAATATTCAATATTTTACACTAATTTGACTTGAAATGAATACTGCAGAAAGATCTATGGATAAGAACTTTAAATATTAAATGCTAGCATCTGAAACTCCTTAGTTTTGAAGATATTAGTTCCAAAATTTCGTGTGTATTTACACCATTTAGACAATTTTTACCTTTCAGAACGGACGCCGCGTTTCGTTTCGGATATTGGGTAAACGTACTTCTGTCGAAATTTTATTACAACTTAACAAAACTCATCAATCATCCGTTTGGATGAGATTGGAAAACTTAGCTCTCTGTTATCAAAACAAGAGAGAAAACAGATCTATTATTTTAACAATAGAAAACTCTTTCACATATTGCAGCTACTCCTGTTAACCAGAAAACAAAATACATTAAAAGGCTTATATATCTAAGTTTTGACGAAGAAAAACTAGCCGAAATTGTCGAAATCACTAGAGAACAAGGGAAAAAACATTCGCGTAGGCAAGAAAAAAACGTAATGTTTGAAAATTGGTTACGTCTTCATGAATGTGTCAAACCTCAAACCCAAGGTTATCCAAGTGTTGCTGATACTTAAGAAACTAATAATCTAATTTTACTTCCAAATAAAAATTGTGCGTGCTACGTTAGTGTTTTTTTAAATACTTCTCTTTTATGGGCAACTAAATATTAATGGCTTTGATGCAATAGGTTTTTCGGTCACACGAGTCTACTTTCTTACAGTAAATCAAAGATCTAGTAAATATAACGTTATATTTTATAATAATAATGGTAACAGTGCCTCTTTTTTGCATTGAAATAAAAAGAGGCCTACCCTCTGATTACGGAAAGTCTGACTTCCTGGCACTTCGACTGAGCGTGTAGTTGTAGCAGTCTATTTTATCGATAACTTAAGCTATTCTGTGTTCCTGTAGTTGTGCTGCTTTTGACTTTTTGGCGGGCATTTGAAAAGAAAGGGCGCGTTTTTACAAATTAATTTTTCAAAAATTAATTTTTCAACTTCTTTTGCTCATTCTTTTACTTTAAGTCTCCAAAAGCACTGCGAATAAGATCATCAATATGAGTAATGCCCCGGGGGCTTTGCCCCCTGGGAATATTACCGACCCATCTCCTCGGAGCAAGAAGAGAACCAGATTAGCTTCCGGTTCGGAGGGTGAGAAAGAAAACACCAGTTTCAAGGATATGTACAAACCCTACACTAAACCAGGGTACAAGAGAGTATATCCAGATAACATGGTGAGTGCAGAATACATGGTTTTTGTTGAATCTGAGAAAGACGGTGAACGACTAGGGAATAAAAACCCGGACTTCATCAACAACTTATTTAAAAAGGCAGTGAAGGGCGTGGTGGGCATTAAGCGCATCAATGCCAATAAGATTGGAGTTTGTTTCGGTCAGTCCATCAATGCAAACAACTTCTTGATGAACGCGGATTTCCTGCAGAGTCACTTCTTTAAGGCACACATACCAGCAAGGTCGGTGGAGACAATCGGGGTTCTTCGTTTTGTCCCTACCACAATCAGCAACGAAGATCTGTTCAAGCAACTCTCGGCTGAATGCGAAATCATCACCGTGCGTCGCTTCACACGCAAAGTAAACGGCGAGGTGGTTCCATACAGTTCCGTCTCGGTGACATTTATGTCGCAGAACTTACCTGACTATGTATACCTAGACTTGTATAGATTTAGGGTGAACGAATACAGAGCTCCGCTCTTACAATGCTTCAAATGCTTCAGGTTTAACCATGGAGCCAAGTTTTGCAAATCTACACAAAAGTGCTCGATCTGCTCTGAAGAGCACCACTTCTCGGAGTGCAAGAAAGATGGAGAAATTAAATGCATCAATTGTCATGGACCTCATTTAGCAATTTCCCGTGACTGTCCAATTAAAAAAACCAAAATGGAAGAAAATAATAATAAACAAAATTATGCAAAAATTGCTGCATCTTTCTCTCACAGAAACCAAGACAAAAATATTGTGAGAAATTACAATACAAATTTTCCCCCATTAAAACAAGCACGAACACACAATAAAGCTATAACACTGCCATTAGACAAGGACGTTTCAAAAGACATTCCCAAACCCAATCCCAAATCGATTCCAAATGCAACACTAATTGATGAAGTATTAAAGAGCAACTTTGTTCTAAATGGCATGGTTGGAGCCTTGGTGACATTAGCTAACGGTAATATGGGCAAGATCAATGCTTCTGTTGTCCAAGAAGTATTAATTAAATCACTGCAACAAAATGGATAAAGTTTTTATTAGAATTTCACAATTTAATGTTGAAGGAGCTGTTAACAAAAAGCCTTTGCTTATTAATTATTTAAAAGATAATGATATTGACATTTGTCTCTTAAATGAGACTTGGTTAAGAGAGAGAAGTACATTTAAAATTACCAATTACGACTTTATATTTCAAAATGGAAAAGATGGACGAGGAGGAGTAGGAATTCTAATAAAATCACATTTGAAATATTCAGTAATTCCTACACCCTTTTATGATTATTTGCAGTCAACAGCTATAGTTTTGTCCACCAATGTTGGCAATTTATCGATACTCTGTACATATGCTCATCCTCCGGATACTAATTGTCACAGATTTCAATGTAGGAGGCTCAAACAAATATTAAATATGCTGCCAAGTCCGATACTATTGTCAGGTGATCTCAATGCACATCATGTTGCTTTTGGATGCCTTAGATCCAATTCAAGAGGTAATGACATTTATAACTTATTGGATGAATATGACTTATGCATTTTGAATTCAGGTTCCTCTACTACAGTAGGTAGTCCTACAAAAAGACCTTCTGCAATTGACATTTCCTGTATAAGTCCTTCTGTAGCTCCCCTCTGTGAATGGAGAGTACACAATGATGCCATGGGTAGTTATCATTTCCCAACTATTCTTGATATCCACACCACAGTAGAGAAATATGACACTGGTATCCAAGCAGAGCGTTATCTTTACAGAAAAGCCGACTGGCCCACCTTTGAATCTGAAACAGAAAAGATCTTAGGTCAACTTAGCCTAGATTATTCTAACCCAATTAAAAGTTACGATGTTTTTTGTGAAAAATTGACGGAAATTAAGGATTTAACCATACCAAAGTTTAAGAAAGTTAATCAAAATATTTTAAGGAAACCTGTTCCCTGGTGGGACAGTGAGTGTTCAGACGCTGTTAGAAAAAGCAAAGAAGCTTTAAATGCATATAGATCTGATTCCACAACAACGAGTTACATTGAATTTAAAAAGTTAGATGCATTTAAAAAGAGATTATTAAAGGAAAAAAAGAAAAATGGCTGGGTTAAATTAGTAGAATCTTTCAACAGATATACACCTATTAGTACTATTTGGAATTATATTAAAAGATTTAAGCGTATTCGATTACCTAAGACTCCAAAGAATGATGAATGGATTCCCGCTTTTATTGATAAGTATGCACCATCGTCCCCTTCTGTAAATGCAATAGACATTGATTCATTAAATAACTTCTTTAGTCAAAATGGAAATGAAAATTGTACTTTTCTCTCTTGTGCCTTTACTATGCAAGAATTTACTATTGCAATTAGGTCTAGAAAAGACACTGCCCCCGGATTAGACGATATTCCTTATAAACTTATTAAGAACATGCACATAGATGCACAAAGAACCCTGTTAGACATTTTTAACTTGTTATGGGAAACTCAGACTATACCAGATTCTTGGAAAACACAATGTGTCATACCAATTTTAAAATTAAATAAACCAAGTGACGACTGCAATTCTTACAGACCAATCTCTTTGTCTTCATGTGTGGGAAAAATATTTGAATTTATGATTAAAACGAGACTTGATCATTTTGTAGAATCAAAGAGAATCTTACCTGACCAACAATTCGGTTTTAGGAAAGGTCGCAGCGCCACTGAGAGTTTCACTTCTCTCATATCAGACATAAAGAATTCATTTCATAGCCAATCGGTCACTGTTTGTGCATTCTTGGATGTGCAAGGTGCTTTTGATAATGTTGATCCATCCATATTGGTAAGCATCTTGTCAGAGATTGGTATCCCAGGCTGTGTCTGTAAATGGATATTTAAATTCTTGTACAATAGAACAATGTATGTAAAGTTTAATAATATTTTACACGGACCAGGTCAAGTCTTTAAAGGAACTATGCAAGGAGCCACTATATCTCCTTTGCTATACAACATTTATACATGTCAAATTAATAATTATCTGACACATAGGGGTGTTCAATTTCTGCAATTTGCAGATGACTTATTAATATATTCTGTACATAAAGATGTAAATATAGCTGTAAATAATCTGAACCAAGCTCTTGTACAGATAAACAACTATTATTCTAATAAACTTAAATTAGACATTAGCCCTAGTAAGAGTGGAGCAATGGTTTTTTCAAAGAAAAATACTGCTAGTGACAACTTTGTAACATATAATAATAACCCCTTACCCTGGTTAAATGAAAAGAAATTCCTTGGTATATTGCTAGATCAAAGGCTAACATTTGAAAGTCATATAAATTATATCATTAAAAATGCATCTAAAGCACTGAATTTACTTCGGTCTCTGGCCGGAGTGCATTGGGGATCAGATCCCAAAATTCTGTCTATGTTGTACAAAAGTATCATGAGGAGTCACTTTGATTATAGTTGTATTGCTTACATGGATGCAAGCCTCGTATCATTAAGAAAACTAGATGTTATTCAGAATAAAGCACTCAGAATTATTACTGGAGCTATGTGTTCAACACCAATTAATGCTATGCAATGCGAGGCCTGCATTCTTCCACTACATTTCAGACGTTTGCAACTAGCTGAGAGATTTTGTTTAAAACTTATTGCTCAGAACAATAGATGTGTCTTAGACCACATTGTGCCACACCAAGCAATTGATATCTTACACCACTCAGTTGGCCCATATGCAAATATTACACAAATATTAAATGGTAACACTCCAACTCTGCTACGAATTATAATTCATCTAAATTGTATATCTGTAAATATGCATAAAGAAAGTTTATGGCCTCTATATAAGACTGATTTCAAGATACTCTTAGAAAATGATTTTATACAGCAACATTCAATAACTAACCAAAACAGTCTGCTGGAATTTTTGGAGGATAAACATCTTTATTCATTGTATACTGATGGTTCTAAGTCAGGAAGTAGAGTAAGCTCAGCTTTTTATGATCCACAGTTAAAAAGAACAAAATGCTTTAAAATTGATGGTAATTGTAGTATTTTCACAGCTGAAGCTTATGCTATTTACCAAGCTCTTGTTCATGTGCAAGATATTAATGTCTCTGAGATTATTATATTATCTGACTCATTAAGTGTTCTATCAGCTCTGGAAGGTAACTGTTTCAGATATAGTGTAAATTATTTAGTGTATGAAATTAGGAATGTTTTGTACAGTTTAGATGTTAGAGGTAAAAAGGTTAAGTTTTTATGGGTACCTTCGCACCGAGGTATCACAGGGAACGAAGTTGTTGATCGAGCCGCAAACATGGAACCCGACGAGGACCATTCCACCGACCTGAAGACGCCGTTTACTGATCTGCACGCACCTTTGAATGAACATCTGAAATCATTATGGTGCGATTATTGGAAAGAAACCAGCAAAGATAAAGGGAGCTGGTATGCAGATATTCAAGGAAGCCCGCCCGCCCAACCTTGGTATCACAAAAACAAGGAAGTTAACTGCCGTAAATATATAACCATTGTGAACCGAATGAGATTTGGACACTGTCAAACTCGCACTCACCTCCATAGACTCAATCTGGCTGAAGACGCTAAATGTTTACATTGTGGCACGGATAACGCTGACCTTTCTCACCATATCTTGAGTTGTCAAAAATTTGGCCTGCACAGATTAACTCTAATAACAGAACTCGAATCAATCTATGGAAATAATATTCCAACGCGCCTTCAAGAACTTCTTGCTGATCCAAGATCCTTCACACCACTTTGTAAATACATAGTGAATACGATTAATACCTTGTAAATAGTGAATAGTGAAAGTGTTAAAGTAACTTATAAACTAAACGAAAAGGCTCAAAAGGACTAGTATCCAGAGCCGTTAAACCTATTATAAAAAAAAAAAAAAAATGTGCTGCTTTTTGACAGTTTTCTTCGATTAGTGAATCGAAGAAAGGAAGTTTTGTGTTTTACTAATTTCTAATGTAATTTAGAATGAAAATACAGGACATTTGGTCCGTTTTCGTCTATATTTATTGACATAATTTCGTCATTGAAGCATTGATGATAGTCAAAAAGTTTAAGTAATACAGGGTCCGGAAAATGTCTACGTCCGAAGACCACGACAATTTCATTTTTCGCCCTCAACATCATTTAGACTCCAAATGGCTGAATCCGGACTTGCAGGATGCGTTGCACAAACCCGACGTTATGTGCACGATTTACAACAGCCTTTTGCAGGAAAGGGAGGTGTATTTCGACGCCGGAAATGGCTTGGTAAACAGTGCTGGTGTTACCGCTAAACTCGGAGACAGTGGGAAGTACTATTGCGGCCTTCGGGTGAGTTCACATCCTTGTGACTCCTAAGGTGCTTCGTGTTATAGACTTGCTCAAATAAATACTGGATTTTCTCTAGATCCTGACCTGCACTTGCTGCGATGGCCTCTGCGGGCCGCACTCGGGGTGCGCGTGCGCCCCGTGCACGGCCCTGGCCGCTGAAGAGGAGCTGCGGCTCTCCCTCCAGTCCAAGCTGATTGCCCCTCCATCGTCTCTCCAGATCATTGATAACCTCAAGTGGAAGCAAGATCCTGGTAAGCTGGTTTCTAGTGTAAAATACAGCAATAGTCTGGGTGGTTTAAATGCCGCGGTTATGTGATTAGTAAATAAAAAATGCCATCTATTTAAACTATTTATTTTAAGAATAGATGGAAAACAAATCCTTTTTCCAAAAATTCGCGTAAAATTACTACCGCCTCGCATTGTATAATAGGCAGCGGCCACAAAGAAGGTACGTGGGTCAGGGGTGCAGCAAAGAGATGGGACACATTGCATAGAAATCACTCTCTCTCCCCGTCTCTTCTGTGTGGGTGTTGTCCTGTCCCTTCAGTACATTTTGTATGAAAGTTAAGGCATGTTCATTTTGCTATGTCTTTAAGACCACCCAAAAATGAGCATGTATATTTGTGTTTGTAATCTAAGTTGTTTGATAACCAAACAATGATTTATTTTGGATTTCCATTGATAACTTAGATATCTCATCAAACAAAGATAATGAACATCTGTTTTAAATAAAAACCTATCTCCTTGTAGTGTAAAAACCATAGTCGCGTGAACCAAAAATGTTAACAAGAAATACCACATTCTTAGGTCCGGAATGTCTTCAAAGCCTCATGGAATCCCTGGCTTGGGAGCAGCGAGTGAGGGCTTTCAGTACAGCTGCCAGTTGCCCATTCGTCTCCCAAATCCGTCGCCTGATAGTCCTTTGCAATAGGCATTTGGTAGCTATGATAAGGTAAGATAAAGCTTAGGTATGTAGAATGACTCCTTTAACGTGATTTTTTCGTGTTACGCACGGTGAAAAAGTTGGAAAGAAATGCTTAAAGTTGTGTGTTCGGAGACCCGATTTTACTGCTTATACCGATAAGTAAGTAACTTATCATATATACAAGACGAGAACACCCGAGTGCCAAATACGTTTAATTAAGAAGACATTGTTTTTCAGCCTATAAACATCCCACTGAAGGGCAATGACCTCTCAGAGAGAGAGGGTATGGGCTTAATCACCACGCGTGCCACCGCGGATTGGCGATTTCAAGCGCCGAGCTATGTGAACACCTCAGACACTTAGGTTTCTTCGCGATGTTTTCCTTCGCCGTTAGCGAGTAATATTGCTACTATAACTTCACAAACGTACGTCACTTAGAAAAGAAAGTCATTGGTACATGCCGGGATTCGAACCCACGATCTCCCGAATGAGAAGCCGGTGTTCTGCTACCACCGCTCGCAGTAATTAAAAAGACGTAATTACTCGAAAATTGGACGTGTTTCTTCCAAGTTTCTTCCCGTGAAACAGAAAAATTATTCCTTGGTAAAAATTTGGCATGTTAGTTAGAAAATTAATCTGTAGTCCTAAAGTACATACATACATAGCCTCCATTTTAAGTGCAAATAGAAACTTCGAACCGTTCCCAGAATTCCAGTAATTTAACTTAATTCTACCGTAATAGAACGCGATTCATTTATTGTAGTGGTTAAATCACACCCAAGGGTTCGTTCGATCGGGACGTTCCCGGGGTATAACTCTATAATGATGAAAATTGGTACTAAATAACAATTTTTATATTAAACAGGATTTGAACACGTAACACACTACCAAAGACAATTAGGGATAGCTCGTCGGTGTGACTATTCCATATGAATCTGAAAGAGCACTTCCTTTCTAAACTGTAATATTATTATTTTATGTAACTATGTTTTTAGTAGTATAAGTACCTTCTATACCTATAAGTATGTTTTTTTTTTATTTAGATATAGTTTGATATTTATTTTTCTTATTTTATTAATTTTGTATCTAAGCAGATATTGGTTTATATTATATGTATATTGGTATGTAGATATTATAGTTGCATATTAAAAAATAATGTAGCAATTAAGTAGTAATAATTTTTTGATTGTGCTTTACATGCCCTTTTCCCGCTGTCTGCTTAACACTCTAAATGTCAAGGCTGGCTGGAAGAAATTTCTCTTGAAATAAGTTCGCCCTTGCTCATAGTCTAAGACATACATGTTTTTTTAAGTGCTAAATTTTGTATTTTGTGCAATAAACAAACAAACAAAATGTAATATTCGTAAAGGTAACTTGACGAGGTGTCTAGATATTGTAATGTAATCTGGACCAAACCTACAAAAATTCGAAATTGCTTGTATTTGGAAAGGAAAATAATCATCACGATAGAAAAAAAAAAATGGACAATATTTTGGTGTTTGAATATCAGCCGTCTAGTTAGAATCTTTCAGAAAACCTAAACTACATACCGGAATTCTGGAGATGGTACGAATTTTTTTTATGTATTTACTTTAGGAACACAAATAAATTTTCCAACTTTGCATGCTAAATTTTGACCAATAAATAATAGGGGTTAAAGTATGAAATTGCCGTTTTATTGCAATAGGTTCTTTGAATTGACATAGAATCTTAATGGTTTGAGGTTTTCGAATGAAACTTTTTTCAAATGGTTTCTATGATGTTCTTTTTTTAAAAAATGTGAAACATTTGAATATCGACTTTCAATTGTTTTTGTTATTCAATTTAGACAAGAAAGATGGATACTGCGAAAATTCGAGTGATTTTTTAATACGAGTTCCGACGCGGAACTTACGCGGCAGAAACAGCCCGCAATATCAATGCTGCGTTTGGAGAGGGGTCTACTAATGAACGCACCGTGCGATTTTGGTTTAAACGCTTTCGTGATGGAAATTTCGACTCAAAGAACGAGCCACGAGGAAGACCGCCCACACAGGTGAATAACGATGAATTAAGAGAGATAGTGGAAGCCGACCCTAGTCAAACTACCCAGGAATTAGCGGCATGGTTTAACGTTACCTTACCCACAATATTGACTCACTTGCGTCAAATCAATAAAATAAAAAAATACGAAAAATGGGTGCCTCATAATCACTCGAATTTTCGCAGTATCCATCTTTCTTGTCTAAATTGAATAACAAAAACAATTGAAAGTCGATATTCAAATGTTTCACATTTTTTAAAAAAAGAACATCATAGAAACCATTTGAAAAAAGTTTCATTCGAAAACCTCAAACCATGAAGATTCTATGTCAATTCAAAGAACCTATTGCAATAAAACGGCAATTTCATACTTTAACCCCTAATATTTTTTTCTATTTTACGGGAACAAAAAAAGTCAGATTTATTAAGTACTCACACCTCCCTAGCCAAACATATTTGGCACTCGGGTGTTCTCGTCTACACATAAGATAGATAAGATAGTCTAGTCAAGATAGTCCTTCGGTTTATGCAATAAAATTGGGCACGTACCAAAGTTGGGTCTCAGAAACCTAGACGTCACAAGATCCTATGACGTCACAATAGGAATCAAGACCCCGCCGCCGGGCGGGGCGGGTTTTGAAACACCCTAAGTTTAAACTTCTCTTACTTTGTAATTTCTTCAAATGGCCTCAGTCTGGGTGTATTTCCATGTTTGTGATGTCCTTGCCTTACCATAGCACAGGGTATCCTAGTTTGGGACCAGGTCAAGTGATTATGTTGCGTGGAAGTTATTTATTATGATGGATGGGAGCCATTCAAAAAGTAGTATTGCTTAAATTTTTGTGCTCCATCCGCCTTAGTCCAATATTTCGATGTATCAATGACCCTCATTCTCAATTAACACATCGTATAGTTCAAATCGCTTAGCTACCAAGACAGAGGTCGTGGGTTCGATTTCCACTGGGGGCCGCCGTACATTTGTACAAACGGCCTCAGTCTGGGTGTATTTCCACGTCTGTGATGTCCTTGCCTGGTTACCATAGCACAGGGTGTCCTAGTTTGGGACCAGGTCAAGTGATTGTATTGTGTGGATGTTATTTATTTATTTATTTTATAGTTCAGAAAGGGACAATTTTGTGTTTATGTTCTAAATTATTCATACTAATGATAATGTTTTGTTCTGTTTCTTCACCGCTAAAAAACAGTACACAAAACAATAATTTTCACTGCTAGTTTTACATGCACAAAACATTTTCACGGCTAGAGGAAGCAAAATGAAAGGAATATTCTGCGCATAGAAAACAGATTATTATGGGTAATGTTTCATTAAAAATATGAGCAAGAGAAACCCAGCTTAACAGCTTAAGGAATGCAGCAGAGGAACTTGTTTCTTTTTTATTTATAGGTTCAATAAAGCCATTTATTTAATTAAAGTTTTTCTGTCATCTTAAGCATACTTATGCATAAAATAGTTAGATGAAGAAAGACAAACCCTAGTCTAAGGCTAACCCTCTGGGTGTGAATTTACATATGAGTAAGAGAGTATCCGCGCTGGGCACGCGTGTTGATTAAGCCCATACTCTCTCCCTGAGAGAAGACCTGCGCCCTACTGTGGGACGAATATAGGCTGCTTATGTATTTATGTATGTATGTATGTAAGAGAGTAACACAATTACGTGTATTGCAGAGACGACACTGTAGACAAGGGCACAAAGAAGTGCAGGCTGGACAAGAAGCCAGCCCATGTCAGCAATCGGGCTCTGAGCAATGTGGTTGGGGTTCTCGGCAAATCTGTGGAACTGACCGAGGGTCAGGATGATCATGAGGAGCTGTCGGATGACAATGGAAGGTGAGTTTATGGGAATTTGCCTCGAAAATTAGATTGGAGTGACAGTTTTATACCATAGTACCTAGAAACACTAAACTAAACTGGGTTTGTAATATGAAAAGTGTTAATTGTTGAAAAAATGTCTTAAACACGATATTTTTTAACGTGGCCTCCCAATGGGATCAAAACGTGAAATTCTCCATTAATTATAGGAAAAATCCTTGGCCTGTATAAATTTTATAAAGACCTTAGTTACTATAACATGAATAAAATCAATTTATATACAAAAAAATATTGTGTCTCCGAAAATTGTTTTCTTGTGATCGGTCTGGCATAATGGGGAAGAGGTCTTAACTCCTTTGCCTCCCACTGAATATCCCCATCTAATTTCACAGCGCAATAGGACTAGCCCGTGTCGGCGCTCGCGCCGCCTTACGCCTCGCGCTCTCCCTCGTGCGTCGCGCCTGGCGTTGCGGCGAGGACGCGGACGTTTGCTCGGCGCTCCTGCGAGACGCTCTGGACGCGGTTCGGGCGCTGCCTGACGCCGCATTGTTTGCCGGTGCCGATTGCGCGCACAGCGTACCGAGATCGCAGAAAATCTGGGCTGAGGTGGTCGATAGCGCTGCTAAGTTCCTGCATCAGGTTGTGACCGGGTAATATGATTAATTTCCATGTATGTAGTCTCTTTGGATTTTATCGCGCTGTAGGGTTGACGCTAGCGAGACGCTTTGGACGCGGCTCGTTTGTTGGTGCCGACGGCGCGTACAGCGTACCCAGATCGCAGAAGACCTGGGCCAAAGTGGTCGGTAGCGCTGCTAAGTTGCGGTATCAGGTTGTGACCGGGTAAATTGAACTTGGTTTTTTTTTTAAATTTTATCGCGCAGTAGCGTTGATGCCGGCGTCTGCTCTCCCGTCGTCCGTGCGCTGCCTGACGCTGCATTGTTTGCTGGTGCCGACTGCATGCACGAAAACGCAGAAAATCTAGGCCAAGGCGGTTGATAGCGCTGCCAAGTTCCTGCATCAGTTTTTATGGGTAAGGGCGCTTATACACGGGCGGCACGTGTGCCAACTGCAGCCGTCGACGCGTGCCGATGGCATTCGCCGACATGTCAGCGTCGAATATCCGCGTCAGCGCGACGACGGCTGCAATTGGCACATGTGCCGCACGTGTGTAAGCGCCCTAAATTGATTACTTTGTTTTTCATCATTCAGCCACAAGAAGTCCACTGCTGGACATACGCCTCCTCCATAGATTTCCAAAAAGACCGGTTGGAAGCGGCCTGCATCCAGCGTCTTCCTGCCACTTGGATGAGGTCATCTGTCCATCTTGTGGCTGGTCGTCCTACGCTGCGCTTGCCGATATGTGGTCTCCATTCGAGAACTTTTCGGCCCCATCGGCCATCAGTTCTGCGTACTATGTGCCCCGCCCACTGCCACTTCAACTTACTAATCCGCAGGGCTATGTCGATGACTTTCGTTCGTCTACGGATCTCATCATTTCTGATTCGATCTCGTAGAGAAATTCCGAGCATAGCCCTTTCCATAGCTCGTTGCGTGACCTTGAGCCTTCTTATGAGCCCCATAGTGAGAGACCACGTTTCAGTGCCATAAGTCATCACTGGTAACACACACTGGTTGTATAATTTTGTCTTGAGCGATTGAGGTATATTAGACGAAAATACTTTTCTAAGTTTCCCGAATGCTGCCCAGCCGAGTTGGATTCAACGATTGACCTCTTTCACGAAGTTGGACCGGCCTAGTTGGACTGTTTGTCCTAAGTAGACGTATTCGTCTACAACTTCGAGAGTCGTGTTCCCCAATGTTATTGGGGTGGGCACAACACGGGCGTTCGACATGACCTTCGTTTTGTCCATGTTGGGAAACTCGACTGAGGTCTTCGAACACTTTGTTTGTAGTGTTTTTTAATTTTATCGCGCAGTAGGGTTGATGTGGACCTCTGCTCAAATGTCTTGCGAGACGCCCCAGAGGCGGGCCGTGTTTCGCCCGACGCTGCCTTATTCACCGGGTCTGCATGTTTGACATTTACATCGTATGCCCCTAAAACCGTCTGCATGTTTGCAGCGAGGTGGGCTGCAACGTGCCGCTGGGCGACTGGCGCACTTCCCTCTGCGTGTGGGTGGAGCTGTGCGCCAGGCGAGCCGAGCTGCCCGCCATTTTGAAGGCCGCCGATGTCTTGCTGAGCCTGCCGCCCAAGCAACGCCGCCAGCCAGATAATAGGTAAGTTTTCATTCAGCATTTCCCTAGGTGTAAGTCAATGCTCGTCCACTGCTAGACATAGGCCTCGCCTCACTGTCAGTAGACCAGCTAAATTGCGTAAAATTCAAGAAGTTGTTAATCAGGTTTTACATTTGATGGATCTAATCACGATATTTTATTATGAACATCGTAAGTGATTAAAAATACTAGGGTGTGATATTTCTAGGTGAATGAATGAGACCTAGGACTAGCAAACGACTTGATAGACATTATTGCCTTTTGTATTTAATCGGTTTTTATCAATGATTTGTTTCTATTTTGACTACTGTGTGTACCGATTTAAACCTAAGGTTGAAAACACAAACCTTGTAGTTTTGCTGTAGTATATAGCAGAGTTGCTTAAAAATAAATTATTAAGTGAGTAAGTAATAAAATTGTATGCCATTACTTTTATTGCAGAATAACCCTAGAAGAATGTACGGCGCCTCTTGGTCCTTTTCTGCGTCGGATGGCGAAAGTGCCCGCTCCCAACACCACAGCTGCCACTGAATCTGCTGAATCAATTCCTAGTAACGCGACAGAGTTGTATTTAAAGTAAGTCACGTAGTACAGAGCTATATTTAAAGTAAGTACAAATTGCATGTTGTTCAAAAAAAAGTACAAAATAAAGAATAATGTTTTTCTAACCCTTTTTTCGTTCTTTTTTTACAGAGATCTCAACATTCCAAGTGGTGATGGACTCATGGGAGTAAGGAAGGCGGGTATTGCGCTGCTATGTCACTTGGACAGGCTCGGAGCGCCCCTATTACCTCCACTGAAAGGATTTGTTACGGTAAGTACTCGGATAACATAAACACGTGGCCGTTGCTGTCAATTCCGCCTTTACGTGGGGAAGAAAAACTTACATATTTGTTTAACTGTTTATATTTTCTGTGAGTTTTTCGGTGTCTTTTATTTATGATACCTATAAGTACAAGGTGGCCTCTCCAATAGAGCCAATGAAGAAAGAAAGATAATTAATTTCCATTGCCACAGAAACACACGAGTAAGCAACTAAACAAAACCCTTACGCCACTTGGTCCGATCGGCTTGTCCGGTTAGATTGACTCTAAAGTTCTCGTAGTCCGATTGTCGAACTACTAGGACGTTTACATTTCCTTGTAGTCCGATCGACCGGGCCATGAGGTCGGTTTTTTTCCTGCAGGATCCATTGATCGAACATCGTGTTCATAACTTTTACCTGCCCCGCAAATTATCGAGTGTGCCGTTCACACAACAACAAAAACAACTTCCACCAATGACTTCTAGCTAATTCGTCTCCCTGTATTACAGTGCACAGAGTCTGCCCAAGAGGTGGTCAGCGTGGGCACGACGGCGGTCCACATGGGCGCGCTGCGCGTGCAGCAGATCGCGTGCGCGGAGAAGCTCGCGCTGCTTCTCACGCACGACGGCGTGCTCTACAGCCTGCCCTATGACACTATGACGCCGCAGATGGTGCCAGGTTTGTTAGCGATGCTTTTCTGTTTAGCACGGGTTTTGTCTTTATGGAAATAAACATTTCGTAAGCACCACATACTTGTTACTAATGTCCCTGCGGTTACTATTTGTACCATCGTTAGGTCTGATCTTTTCTGTGTAACTTTTGGGCGTCGCGTATTTTATCCAGGTCTAGGTCCAGGTCAGCACGTCTAGCCGCTGCCTTTCGGCTTGAATGAACGAACCCTCTTTCAATCCCATTATTTATTAAAGTATGTTACTGTGAGTCTTCACTTCACAGACACTCTCAAAACAATAACATGGATGTAGTGGTTATATCTTTATCTTTAAAAATAACTACCTACGGGCCTGCCTCTGTGAACATTCAATTTGAGATAGTGTTATAGTTTTGTTAACTCTATTATCCTCCATAAGGTTATTCAACAGCCGCTGAAGTCTATCTGATCTATAGCCGATTTTGGCCTTAACCCCTGCGTAAGGACCAAAGGTGGAGGTGGATTAACACTCGTTGAGGTTAGTGTTATACTTCTAGGCCTAGAGAACCAGATCATCAACCAAGTGGCCTGCCACCCTGTCGGGCGGCACTACCTCTGCAGCTCTAACTGTGGTGAAGTGTGGACGTGGGGCGCGGGCGAGGACGGCCGCCTGGGACACGGGGACACGGCGCCGCGGGACGCTCCAGCTGCCGTCGCGCACTTGGCCCACCACGAAGTGGTTCGAGTTGCCGCGGGGCCGGCTTGCAGGTAATTCTATACTCCATAGGTTTAGGTACTTAACTAAAGGTAAACAATCTGGATAAGTCTTTTTATTGAAATATACACGTTTAAAATCAAAATTTTTACAAATTAAATGTAATCTTATGAAATTACATTTAATTTCACATTGAATTGGTAATGTGTAAAGATTTTGATCTAATAAGTGTACATTTCAATAAAAAGGCGTATCATGATTGTTTAACTTTAGTTCAGTACCTAAACCTATGAGGTGTAGCATTTATGTTGAGTTTAATAACAGTCGGAGGGTCGTGGCGACACGGAAGCTCCTACCTCCGTCTCGTATTTGGCCTACCACGAGGCGGTTAGAGTTGCCACTGGGTCCCCTTGCAGGTGTAATCTCGCTCTTATGACCGAACCGAATGAGAGCTATCGGTCGAGGTTGGGTATTGAAAACGACGATCGCCTGAGAATTTGGTCTACGACGCCGTGAGATGAGTCTGCTTCTGTCGCGCACTCTGGATGTTGTTACGGCGTTACCTACCATGTTTGACTACCCACGTGTTCATTTTATTTCTCGCACTGTCTCCAAATGGGCACCACCAACACTAATCTGGCACTAAACAGTTCACGAAAAAGTTCATGGTGTTTTTACGGCCACAGACGAGAGAAACGTGACCGTAATTTAAAGTAGTCGCAAAGCTGGTTCACTAGAAGATTTACCAAAACTGCGTATTTATTTACATTTGCCACTGGCAGCTTACGCCAAACATAGTCAGGCGACCCTTGATAATTTCATGGTCTCACTGGATACTGGTTCGCAGTGCAATAATCACGTCCCGCGGCGCCCTGTACACGTGGGGCCGCAGTAGCCAGGGCCGGCTCGGCCACGGCACACTCGAGAACTGTCTCACGCCGCAGCCCGTCTCCTTCAACGCGCACAACATTGA
Source organism: Yponomeuta evonymella (assembly GCA_963969515.1). NCBI lineage: Eukaryota > Metazoa > Arthropoda > Insecta > Lepidoptera > Yponomeutidae > Yponomeuta > Yponomeuta evonymella. Next base: position 5,313,420 of record OZ018347.1, read on the forward strand.
GCGGGTCATCGACATTGCTTTGGGTAAGTGCTGTAAAGGTTCAATTAAAAAAAACCCTAGATCGGGATATGGCAATGTGTAATTAAGAAAAAAAAATCAGACACTACAGTCAAATAAAAAAAATGGCATTTTTAGACCAATTTATTTTTAGTTGAGAGAGGCGCCACTAGCCACAAGCAATGTACATAGTTCACTCACCTACTGAATGTTTTGTCTTAATCTCCACGAGTGCTCATGCTCGCATTTAATTTCTGATCAGTACATAATTTTACTCGACTATTCTAGGTTTGAATTATCTAATAAGTTTCTTGGCATTTAGCCTAACCCGCTGATTTAACGTCGACAGTAAGTGAGCCGAACCCGTTATTCTTCCGGCGATTCGGAACTACTCTGATACTGTGCAAACAAAATGCGTCGTCGAGTGGTCGACGCGACTTGGTCGAGAGAACCAAAGTCGTTTACATTTCATGAAAACTAACAGAACAAAACGGGCATATTGAAACAAAGCACCTTCGATTATGTATCCACAAAAAGTCCGGTTATTCGCTCTCAGTAACCGTATGTTCTAACCAGGGTGGGGTGACGGACATACCCTTTGCTGCACGTGGGAAGGCGCAGTGCAATCTTTCGGAGACAACGAGGGTGGCACTCCTCGCACGCTGACGTCACTCTCGATGCTCAAGATCATACGGGTCTACACTGGAGAGCATTGGCACGCTGCGCTAAGCGATAGGTGGGACATTCAACCTTATTTTAGTTTTCCAGAGGATCGGTTTAGAATTATAGTAACATTGAAAACGCAACTCTAAAGCCGAGTATTGCCGCGCTGCTAAAAAATTATCTTATTTTGTAGTTGTGTGAGATCTAATTGGAATGGCAGCGATGGCTTATTAGTATTTGATTTTCAGCGGACAGGTCTACACATGGGGCAGAGGTGAAGGTTACCGGCTTGGTCACGGCAACCTGGAAACCATTAAAATACCTAAGATGGTGGAAGCGTTGCAAGGTAAAAACACTACATATGAACATTAAAAAAATATTCTTTGCTCCGCTTGATACTGGACCTTAACACTACAAATATATGATTTTCTCTAATGCAGGTATTAGAGTCGTTGAAATTTCCGCGGGAGCTTCACATGGGATTGCATTGACGGCGGACGGCGCAGTATACGCTTGGGGTACGCATGAGCGCGCTCAAATATCAAGACCAGTGCCGCAACTGTTGCAAGTCCTTAGCCCGTCTTTCAAAGCCCAAGGTAAGAAGTTAATATTAATTTTCGACACTGTACAACTAGTATTAGAGTCTATATTATAACGTGGTCTGTGCTTGTAGGTGCCAGCGGTGGCCCGACACAAATTTTTGTTTGGAGCGAAGAAAGTCCTAGAGATCTGCCGTCGTCCATGCCGTTTGTTATCGACCTGTCAGAGAATACTTTCAAGTAAGAAACGCTGCACAGTAATAGCGCTTCTCGTGTTATATGGTAAGGTCTAAAATGGTTTGTCCTCATTGTAGATTGCTGGAAAGGCTTCTGAGGATAGTGGTGGAGCAAAGCACAGCAGCTCACAACGCGACAACGATTAGAGAGAACGAGTGCCTCGCCATAGCTTGTCTGAATTTGCTCCGTTTACAAGTAAGTCCTGCATATTCTTCTAAACAACGTTGAAGTGTGCAGTAACAGTTTAGTTAATGAGACGATTGCTGATCATTTTTTCGGCACCATCTACTGGAGGTAGCTGTTTTTTATGCTTTCTTTATATTATAATTTCTATTCTTTTGCCATTGAATCGAATCTACGATCTTATGCTGTTCGTTTAATTATTTTATAAATATTTCTTTTAATCCCGATTTATCGGGCTTAATACCTAGAGTTAACATGGCACTAGGCTAATTTATCAATGAATATCGTTTGTAAGATTACTAACAGCCATTTCGGATAAACAATCCTTGACTTCTAACAGTTAAAATTGGACAGTTCCACCATGCAACTAATGTCAAAAATCTACTTTCGCATTATTTAAAACAGTGGTTCTTAACCTTTTAGTCATGAGGGACCATTTTACCGGGGTAGTAATATACGGTAGGTAAGGTACCTAAATGTAAATAAATACAGGGTTGTTTGATCTAGCTATAAATAAAATCCCATAATTTTACGACTAACACTCATTTACTCAACGTAGCGTAGGACGCCCTGTGACCAGGTGGAGCGACGACATTCGCAAAGCGGTGGGCAGTGACTGGAACAGGAAAAGAAGAATGTGCACAGAAGACTGGAAAAGAAGAGCCTTATACCGGGCTCAGTGGCGTGTCTTGGGAGAGGCCTATGCCCAGCAGTGGACTGACACCGGCTGATTATGATGATGATGATGAACACTCATTTATTTATTATTACGCAAAAATCTCAAATAAAGTTCGAGAATATAGAAAACGACCACAAAGTTGTTTCCTATCTTCAATCCGTCGATAGATGAGCTAGCTAGCTACATAGCTTGCTTACAGCCATAATACTAATAACAAACATCGACTGATGCTAAGCTGATCTATCGACGGATTATTCACAGGAAACTGCCCGATCTATTCTAAAGACCGAACCGGAAGGTTAACAAAGTGTCGACGAGCAGGTGTACGCGTGGCAGTGCGCGCACGGCGCCGACTCGGTACTGACCGAAGGGGAGTCTTCGTGGTGCGGCGGCGTGCACGGCGCGCTCGTGGCGCTGGTGGAGGGGCGCGCGGGGGCGGGCGCCGCCGCCGCCGCCCGCCGCGCGCTGGCCGCCGCCTGGCCGCTGCTGCTGCCCACGCCGCAGCTGCGCGCGCAGCACCTCATCGCGCTGCTGCCGCAAGGTGGGTCGCGTGTAGCTGGCACTGTGGTGCTGGCGGGTGGAGTATGTGCGGGGCTGGCGGTTTCTTGGTCGCAGCTGCGCGCGTAGTACCTCATCGCGCTGCTGCCGCGAGGTGGGTTGCGTGTAGCTGGCAGTGTGGTGCTGGTGGGTGCATTATGTGCGGGGCTGGCGGTGGCTTGGCCGCAGCTGCGGGCGCGGCACCTCATCGCGCTGCTGCCGCAAGGTGGGTCGCGTGTAGCTGGCACTGTGGTGCTGGTGTGTCGAGTATATCCGGGGCTGGCGGTGGCTTGGCCGCAGCTGCGGGTGCGGCAGCTCATCGCGCTGCTGCCGCAAGGTAGGTCGCGTGTATGTTATCAATGTCGGTACCTAAGGGACTGAACAGCTCAATATTAACTGAGGGTTTGCACCAATACCACTGATTTTCAGCAAAGGCCTCCTGGCGCTTCACGAACCATAAAATCAAAATTGACGCACACACAGCTTCGTCAAATTTGTTTGTCATGTACACGCTAAGAAGGAGCGATAGGATTGTTTTATTAATATGACGATTATAGTGCCGACTAATTTAGATCACGCCGACTACTTCAACGCCTGTGTTAGTGGCGTTGGGTTGGTGGGCGCGCATGTGGCTCGCACAACCAACTTCTCTTGTAAAAGTCCTGCCACATTGCAGGCATGCGAGCACACCGTCAATATTTTATTAATGCGGTCGTTAAGGGGCTCCATGCAGATTACAGATCGTTTTTGCTAAGTGTCAGTACAGCCACCAATTAAAAAAAATCTACTTTTGCAGGTCGTATTCGCAGTGTCTTTACAATCTCTCAATCACATTAACAGTGATTTTTAGGGCCCATGGCCGTGATTCTAAGGTAAAAAACCTAGGACTAGATAACATTAACGCCAAAATTGGCCGTTTTCAGCATAAATGCTATCTCGTCCCAGGTTTGTGATCCTAGGTTCTTTGTCGCGGGACTTAAAAATCACTGTTAACATGATTGAGAGATTGTACTGATACTTATTGCAAATACGATCTGTAAAAGATATGATTTTTTTTTTTCATTTCTGGCTCTTGTTAGCCCACTGGATCCCCTTAAGGCTGTTCTTACATGTAGCATGCTGTGTTGCTTCCACAGAATTTAAATTTTTTTGTGATTGTAAAAAAATGAGTATGTTTTTAATGAATGTGGTCTGAGGGTTTGATGGATAATTAAATTGCAGATATTCAATCAATATTTTTTCTTATCCTGTACAAAGTTTTTGATTGAGAAAATTAGATTTAAAAATTATGGAAGCAACTTTTTTTTTAATTAAAAACTACACATAGGAAAAGAAAAGTATGTTTAAAATGTCCGTAATCTTATTATGCTTCAAACCCTCCGACCACATTTATGAAAAGATACTAATTTTATTGCAATAATTAAAAACGTTCAATTGTGCGAGCGAGACAACTTGCTCAACGTAACGGCAGCCTTAAAGGCCGCGAATAACGCACGGGTGGGTGCGCAGGCGCGGTGGCGGTGAGCGCGGGCGCGCGCTTCATGACGGAGCTGCTGGTGTGGTCGCTGCTGGGCGGCGGCGGCCTGCGCGCCGCGCTGCGCCACGCGCTGCACGCGCACGCCGCCGACGCCGCCGACGCGCACGCACACCTCAAGCTCGACGCGTGAGTACACCTAATAAAAAAAAGTTGTTTTTGTTTCTTTTTAGGGCTTTTGGGCTTATATGGAGGTACCGCCACTGAGTATAATGTACTCTGTATTTGGGAGCTCCAAACTCTCGCGAATGCACCTCGTGGAGGCCCTCGCACGAGCGGCGGCAAGCGGAGGCTACAAGAGTGCTGGCCATCCACACTCCTCTTATTCAGTTCGTCACTTTGTAGCCGCCACAAGATGCACCGAGAGTGTGGAGCTACCTGTAGGCCTTTGTCCTAAAATGATTATACACACATAAAACTCTTGGCTCTGAATCGAGTATTTTAAATTCGCGCGATGCTGGTGAACGCGATGTATTAGCGCACAGTACCCCGCCAACGTGCGTATGAATTTGATTCGCCCGATCTGGACAAGGCCCGCCGTATTCCGGGCTGTTCTAAAAATACCTGGAGTAGAGGCATTTACAAGATAAATGCTTCAATAAATGGTTCAAGGAGAAAGGGTACGCCTGGCAGCAGGATAGTGTGGGTTCCAATTGAGTATGTCAATAGGCGGGTCCGCATAAGCCGAGCAGCCTCGTGAAGCAGTCTCGGAACCAACCGTGACGGATTTTATTTTATTTACAAGGATTGGATAATTCGGCATCTTTCATTGTACAGAAACGAAAGAAAAAGGTCTAAACGCAGAATGTACAATACATTCGAATTACATCTTAGTGACTTTCGGGGCCGAATGTTATTTGAACGTCGCCACAGTAAAACTATTTTTTTAAGCTTTACTTTAATTATTATTTATTTTAGGGAGTTCGATCAAGTGGACATAATGACTGGCCAGTGCGGCTCAAAGGTGGCGTCCAGCGACGAAGAGGGTGACGTCACCCGAACATGCTCCGAGGAATACCAGCCGACCAATAACAACACGAGCAACACGGCCGAGAAAGGCGCTTCGGTCCCGCTGATGCATTTGGTGAACCAACTGATTCGTAACACGAGTTGCCAGTCGCAAATGCTCATGACAGCGATCATGGCGGGCGACACGAGCAAGACTGAGGATGCGAATCTGAAGGAGGATGACACTATCAGCCCTAGCTGCGATTTGTTGATACGGTTCCAGAGGTAAGCACATGTTTTATTTTATAGGGAGAGCAGCTCCCGCAGTTTCATGCGAAGTGTTCGTTATTCAGCCACAAATGGATCCCGACCATATTGCGTGGCGTATACGGTGGAGGTGCTGTAAGGTGTTGCCTCTACTCTTTTTTTTTGAGGTTACAAGCCTAATGGTTTTCTGTTATAATCCGCGCGCCATCAATATGGGCAGCAACCAACCTTGTCAACCTCGTCAAAAATATACTATTATTTTAAAGTAGTAATGCACAACCAGATAATTGGGTATTTGACAAAATATCAAATGAGTTACTTTTAAAACGGAATTTTGCATGAAAATACTGGCCTATGACGTCACATTTCAGAGCACTCTTTTTATGTTTAATCTATTTAAAAATTGTAATAACTAGTAATTGACAGAGATACGTTTTCCGAGATATTTTGTAATTTTTGTTTTAATCGAGCATATGAACTAATTTATTATTGATCGTGTCAAATACCGTATTGGCATCCAAATAAAACACAGACAATAACGCATGGGGTTGTGAGTTAATGTCTCCTGAAATTCGAGTTAATTTCGTGAAGGTACCATTCCGCGCAGATTATACTTCTCCTTTTGTATTTTTTCAACCTTGCTTTAATTACTGTACTAACAGTATTATATTATGTACCATTTGAATTCATTTCTATAAGGTACCATACCATTCAAATTTTGCGAGAAGTATTCTTCTCCTTTTGTTTTTTTTTTTAACCATGTTTTAATAACTTTTACCTTGTATATGTACTATCGACGTTTGTATCGGCTCGAAGGCTCCTTTTCTGCGAAGCGATGTGGTCGCGCGGCGGTCGCAGCTCGCGCGGCGCCGTGCGCGCTCTTCTCACGCAGTACACGTCGCTGCTGGCCGAACACGCGGCGGCGACGTTATGCGCGTTTGTGCGCGCAGTCAAACGAGCCGACAACGCGCAGCTGGCGGCGCTGTGCGACGTTGTGCGCGCTGACGTTGTTGGTAAGTACGGTGTATTCCGTGTGGCGCCGGATTAAGAATAGCGTCACTCCATTTCCTTCCGTGGATGTCGTAGAAGGCGACTAAGGAAATCAATATCCAGGAGACGGGCAGCAGCGTCTTTCTGAGATTCCAACCGCATACTGCGATCGCCAACCCGCCTGCCAAACGTGGCGATTATGGGAAAACCCCTCATGGTTATGAAAACCACGAAGGACGCCTATGTTCTGCAGTGGGCGTCGAATGCCTGATGATGATGATGATGATTTAAAGCACACTTTGTGCAATGTGATCAATTGTGCTCAATTTGCTTCCTTACGCGCTCGCGTACGTTCCAAATAAGACAGGTTCGCCATATAGAGAGGTGCGTTAGGGAGATCAATTAAAGGCGCGGATGCAAAATTAAGAATGGTTGTCTTTTCAATAGAGTATTTATAAGTAGCCAAAAGTAGGTTACTCATGGCTACACTTCGATTGTTTGTACTTGTACAAACTGTTAGATTACAAAACGGAACGCAAGAGAAAATCGGACCAATCAGAGGCAACGCTTCCCCCAACCCTCTCTCTCCTTTGAACCGCAAATATGTCTACCGTGTAAAGTATTGTCTCGCACAAACAATATTGGTAAGTCTTGTGACAGCCCCTTTTATGATAATAATACCTACCTATTGTGTGTGCAGGTCGTGTGGTAAGCGAGCTGGGCGTGTGGCTGTGCGCGTGCGCAGCCCGCTCGGCCGGCGCGCTGGCGCAGGCGGCCGAGGCGCTAGTGACGGTCGCCCGCGCGTGCGACGCGGCGGCGCGCGCGCTGCCCGAGGCCGGGAAGATCGACGCCGACCTGCTGGGCTGGCCGGGCCTCATGTCCAGGAAGCAGCCGCTGCCCACTAACATCATTAGAAAGTAAGTGAGAAATACAGGCGGACGTACTTCGACCAAATAGGGGAAATATTAGCAAAGGGCACGACAAAAGTGCAACGACTCATGAATGCCGATGAAGCGAAAGATGTCTGTCGGGATCGTGACAAGTGACAAACCCTGGTCTCCGCCTACCAGTCTATCGACACACTGACTTATTATTTGCCTCCGTCGACGACGAATGAGAATAGTCGAATGCATCACGTCTTCACAGGTGCGACCTCCAGAACCACGTAAAGGACGGCGGCGCCTGGATCGTCATCTCGGGCCTCTTGTACGACGTCGCCGACTTCGAGTGCGACGACGCTCGCACCGCGGAGCTGATCCGCAGCCTGCGCGGGGCGGACGCGACCGCGGCCCTCAGTGTGGCGCCCCACGCCGCCTACGTGTCGCGGCTCACGGAGAAATGCGTGGGGCTGTATGCGGACGCGATATACACGCACAAGTGTACGGTACGTCGCCACATTTCTCGTTCATTGTGACGTCCAAGTGAGGAAGAGCGGAGTAGCCTGATACAGGTATTTCCAAACTTAAAAAGATCTGGACGGTTATGGTTACTGTAAACATTTTGTAAAGAAAATAAACGATTTTTATTTTTTTTTTTATTTACCTTTCGGCTCGTATATTATGTGCACGGAATCCTCAACACAATCGCGATTAGAACCGCTAAATGTGTATCAAAAAGATATCACTTCTTTGCACCGACGTTGAAATCGGCAACGTTGATGTCGAAACTTCTGTTTCAAATAAAAACTGATAGTTTCAAAGATGAAATAAACGTTCTATACGTCCCACTGCAGGGCACAGGCTTTCTCTTAGAGAGAGAGAGAGAGTACGGGCTTAATCACCACGCGTGCCTACCGCTTATTGTCAATTTCAAGCGCTGAGGTGGTGGATACATCAGACACCCCGAGTGTCCTCACAATATTTTCCTTCACAGTTAGCGAGTAGCATTGCTAATATAACTTTCCCGTAACTTAGAAAACAAAGTCATTGGTACATTCGGGATTCAAACCCACGACCTCCCTAATGAGGAGCCGGCGTTATGCCGCTCCGCTACCACGGCAATTAAATTTTACCGAATAAATAATCGTGACTTGACCCGCTAATATATAACTATGTATGAGCATCGTGAGTCATTAAAAATACTATTCAACCTAATTCCCTCAACAGGAGAACACGTCGAGTGTACTTCTTCACCACGTGTTATCAACGTGCGCGTTCAACCTGGCGCTCGGGCTGGCGCAGTGCGGCGCTCGCCTCGCGCGCTCGCTCCCAGTGCAGCAAGTCGAGAAGGATGCGGCGGCATATACTGGGGCCGTATTCCTTAGAGGTGGATTGCAAGTGAGTGAGAGACCACTACATTGGTACTGCTATATCACGTTGTAACAACGTGCGATCAAGCTGGCGCTCGCGACCAGTGCAGCAAGTCGAGAAGGATGCTGCGGCGTACACCTGGGCTGTATTCCTTAGAGGTTTTTCTTCACCACGTGTTATCAGCGTGCGCGTTCAACCTGGCCCTCGGACTGCCTCGCGCGCTCGTTGAATATCGGGTGATATATCAGACTATAATATCGGTATCCTTAGGGTGACTGTACTGTAGCGTGTATTACGAGTGTGTGTTTTTTCTCTGCTGTGTGCTTTTTTTTAATATAGGTCTTGTCGCCTGAAATAAATTCATGTTATTTATTTATTACATTTCATACTGCTTTATCACGTTGCGCGGTCAACCTAACCCATGGGTCTTGCAAACTGAAATAAATTTATTTTATTTATTATATTCTTAATGCTTTGTCACATAATTAGTGTGCTATCGACTTGCAAGGTCAACCTAACCCATGGGCCTTGCAAACTAAAATAAATTTATTTTATTTATTATATTTTTACTGCTTTATCACATGCTATCGACTTGCAAGGTCAACCTAACCCGTGGGTCTTGCAAACTAAAATAATTTTATTTTATTTATTATATTCTTACTGCTTTATCATATGCTATCGACTTGCAAGGTCAACCTAACCCATGGGTCTTGCAAACTGAAATAAATGTTTTTATTTATTACATTTGTAGTGATTTATCACGTGCTGTCGACTTTCGCGGTCAACCCAAACCTTGGGCTGATAGGAGCTTTAATAGCTGATAGCCAATCATCTCATCTTTTCACATTACCATTCTTTTCAATATCTTTCTAGGTTTGGCAACCAACGAACCCCTTTGAGGAGGAAAAGGCCGAAGCGCGCAGCGGATCTTCCACGGGCGGCAACAGCCCTGCGAGTGACGCGCCCATTCCGTCTCGAGTGTCGCGCCCGTCCGTCCCTCGCGGTCCCTCGATAAACGTGGCCACGTCGCATGCACGGGCGGAAGCGTTATTGCACGCGTTGGCTGAGCCTAAATTGAACGTAAGTAAATCCACAGCACTGGGCGGTGGTCAGTGGGCACTGGCACTTGAACATAAAGATTGAGCTGCCATGGATGATGCAAGGATGCGGCTAGCAAGGGACTATGGGGTGTGCTATAACGCACTTGATCCGTTGCGAGTGTCGCGCCCATTTGTTATTCGCGGTCCCCCGTTAAAAGTCGCCACGTCGCAAGTACGGGCGGAAGCGTTATTGCACGCATTGGCTGAGCCTAAATGGGCATTGTCCTAAATATTCACAATAGTTACAAGTGGATACGTCATTTTAAAGCTGTAAGTTCAGTCAATATAAATTATAAATTACAATCATAAATTGAATGTTCACTGGTTACTTGTATTTTTGTGAATAAGTGTATGACTTTCATATGACCTTCTATCATTTGTTACATACATGAAAGACAGAAGGTTTAATATTTTTGAATAACAAACAAAAAAACTTTTGTTTGTTTCGATGACTTACTTTTATACAAGGACGTATTGCCGAATTTTTTTCTTAACAGAGTACGTATAAAAACCTATTTAGAGGCTAAAAATTCCACCTATGCCGGGACTTGAACCCGCGACCTCTGGCTAACCGTGCCAGCGCTCTTCCAACTGAGCTAATGGGCAAGTGCAAGCATCGGCGAAATTTCAAGCCTCTTTACAAACTTCTTTTTTTTTTTACTTTTTTTACCTCATACTTTTAAGATGCCATAATAAAAATAGTAGATGTTTATTTTAACATGTTTCTACCTCATTTGTTAATGGTAGTGTGTTTCTGTTGAGTGGCACGAGCCGACTTACTTTACAATGTACATACATACATACATAAACTCACGCCTGTATCCCAGAGAGGTAGGCAGAAACCAGGGACTGCCACTTGCCACGATCCTGACAGATCAGTTTCGCTTCCTCAACATTCATTAATCGTTGCATGCACGCACGCCGGTTTCAGGTACTTTGAAACAATGAATCTTAACCAATACGTTTAGAGAACACACATCAAGGTTTGATCGTGCATAGAATTGAGGATAAATTCAACAAAACGCAGTTATACCTTTGTGAAAAGTTTCCATGAAAAGACAAAAGACAGAGATAAGCTCGCCTTTATACACGTTATTTCTTATGTAATGTCCTGTTCAATGTTTCGTGTGCACTAAAGTATATTACTAAAACTTATGAAGCTATAATCTCTTTTTTATTCTGTTATTCTCAGTTGTAAGCACTAGCAAACCTTGATTTGTGTCCTCTATACAAAGTACATTGTTATTGTAATCCGGCATGTCGTTTGTGAATTAAAACCAAACTATGTTCATATGGCCGCCTTAAGAAGAAGTGTAACGCTAGGATGGCTCTAAGATAGCTCTATGGCCTATTGCCCTCTTATCGACTGGCATTTCGGCATGGGGGTAGGGTCCCACGGCTCGTTAACTGACAGGCCGCGCCAGACGTTGTCACGCCTGTGTAGGCCTGTCGCGACTCATGCCGAGCAATCCTGTTCGAGGGAGCCGACGAACGAAGGCGGGCCTCGTCGGATGCGACTGTTCCCATGACCTGTCCCACGCTGTGAGAAAGCGGGCCGTAGTATCCTAGCTCAAGTTCTTACGTGGAGCGTGCTGTCTCGCACGCACAATTTAACATTTTTAATTATGGTATGAAATGAGTAAACTTTTGATAAATGTGGTCTGAGGGTTTGGTGCATAATTAAATTGCGGACATTTTAAATATATATTTCTTTTCTGATACGTAGGATTTAATAAAGAAAAGTTGTATCCAAAACTATTAATTCTGGAATTAAATTATCTCAAGGGAAATCTTAGTGCAAGATAGCAAAAATATGCCTTGAATATCCGCAATTTAATTATCCATCAAACCCTCATTTTTTAACTCAAAAGTATACTCATATTTTTACAATCACAAAAAATATTAAATTGTGGAAGCAAGACAGCATGCTCCACGTTAGAACAGCCTTAAGACAAGCGCGGCCCCGACAGGACCCGCTGGCGCTGCACCTGTGGTGGGCGTGCGAGCGGCGCGAGGGCTGCGCGCCGCACTTCCCGCCGGAGCACCCGCTCGAGGAGCTGCGGCGGGCGCTGCTGGCCGCGCTGCTGTTCCACGCCGGCTTGAGGGACCACGCGCTGGCGACCGCAACTGCTGGTTAGCTTCTGTGGAGCCTTTCGAGGCTGCTGTTAGGTCCTTCTGTCCTTTTAAGGCTGCTGTTACGTCAGGGCTGAGTTTCATAAACTACAATTTGTAGTTTATTGTGACAATTCGAGGTACATTGCGTCGTCTTCTTTTATTCTGTGGGTTAGTCTACTTTACAATGTACATCGAATTGTCATAGTAAGAATTGTAGTTCTGTGAAATAGGCACCTGGTATACCGTCTCGCGCACACTAACTAAAGTTGCTTTTTACCAACTCAATCCTGACCTTGAAAGTAACAAAGTTATTTTCAAGGTCAGGACTAAGGAGGTTAGCCGATTTAGTGTCCCATTGCTAGGCCAAGGCTTCCCTTTAGCTCTCCACTCCAACATTTTTTTGTGATTGTAAAAAAAAATTGAATATGGTCTGAGGCTTTGCTAGATAATGAACTTACGGATGTTTTAAACTTTGCTTTTTGGTATCCTGTAGTTAGTTTTAAATAAAGTTGTTTCCAAAATTATTTATTTTAGTATCTAGTTTTCTGTATCAAAAAGTAGGTGATAAAAATGTGTCTTAAATTCCCTTTATTTGTTATCTAGCAAAGCCCCAGACCACATTTATGAACATGATAATGATAAAATGTGCGAGCGAGACGGCGTGCCAGACTGAAAAGCAGCGGAGAGTGAGAGCATTGACCCAGGATCACTTGACAACAATGACTTTAACTTCACGCCCTTATATTCTAGACGTTATTATGTTCCAAAAGATTAAATAAACGCACTCAGTCGTGATGCAAGTTGGCCCATTAAGGCTAGAGATTACGAGGACAGTTCGCTATAGTTCCATAGTTAGTCAAATAAAACCTATACATTGCCTACAAATATTATATTAAAGAGAAAAATAGATAGTATATGCAGGTGGCGTTATAATTTTGTTGTAAACACTTGCGGACTTAAGCCGGGTTTTGATGGTCTTAGTACGTTCGGAGCGTGTGCGTACAGTTTTAGTTGATTATGACGACGCAATCGGTCCAAGCGCACTCACCGTCGTCATAATGGACTAAAACTGTACGCATACGGCCCGAGCATACTAAGACCGTCAAAACCCGGCTTTATTTTTAAAAGCCAGATTCCTCTATAACACTCATCGAAAGAAGAATAGTCTGTGGCATTGAATTTTAAGCAGGGTAACATCTCTTTACCACAGACATTGAATTCTACTTAAAATTCAATGTCTGTGGTAAAGAGATGTTACCACAGATCATTCGAACTGACTCTAAGGAGTGTTAGAGGAATATTGTTTTTTATTCTTTTTGTTTTTTGTTTTGTAGTGTCTATGTTTAATGTAATGAGTATGTGTATATTAATATTTGTGTAACTGCTGCTGTAATAAATGTGTTTTCTTCTTCTTAGAAATAAGACCGTTGGCTTTTTGTTTCTAGAAATGGACTGCGGCGAAGTGAAGCTCTCGCCGGCAATGTCAGAGATTGTGAAAGCGGTCCAGCAAAGCAAGTGGACTTTGATGAGAACTAGGCAACAGCTTTCGAGAGGATATAAAGAGGTACATAAAGCAAATAAACCGAGGCAATTCCGTATCTTAACGAGACACGGTCTTGTTAAAATACAGTGTTCTACACAAAAGCTCCTATGTGTTATCACGTATTAACGTAAAATGTCGTATGGACGGTTTTAACAAACCTTGAATATTTCTCGTTCAGAGTAAGAAATTACAAAATATATTAATAACGGCAACCAGTAGACGCTTGAAATATTCAAATATTGTATACATAATGGCACGGAACCCTTCGTGCGCGAGTCCGACTCGCACTTGGTCCTTATTTTTTTTTAAATTTCCGCTCATAAGTCCTCCCCCCGCAGGTATGCGCGGCGCCGCTGCAGCGCGCGCGCTTCCTGCTGCACGAGGTGCGCGCGGCCATGTCGCCGGCCGTGGCGGCGCTGCGCGTGCGCCCGCCCGCCCGCCGCGCGCCCTCCGCCAAACGGATCTTCCAGCGGATGATGCGGGCGGCCAAGTCGCCGAAGTTCAATAAGTGGTAGGTGTATTGTAAGGTTGGGTCTTATCGTTGCCACGCCTGTCGAGGCCTTTTGCGACTCATCCCGAGCAATCTATACTGTTTTTATTTCTTTTTATTTATATATGTATGTATATGAAATTTGGTAAATGTGTGTGTGACCTGCTTTGTGTTCTAAATAAAGTAAAATCCTGCTCGACGGAGCCGACGAGCGACGGCAGGCCTCGCCGGATGCAACTGTTATTATTATTATTATTATTATTATTAAATCCATTATTGCATATAAAACAGAAAGTTTTGCACATAGGCGAGCTTAATGCTACTTAGCATTATCTACCAGCTAACCTAAGTTTTGATGAGAGCATTATCAGGTATTGCAACTTACTTAATATTAAATATACTTACTAATTATTATTCAGACCTAGATATATAAAATATAATAGGGGGGGAAACATTACACAAATACAACATAAAATACTAGATAAAATAAATAAATACATAAACCTACAGATTTAGGAAAGATATTGTGAAATACTTATAATATAATAAATTAAGACAAATGCTGGAGATTTAGGTAGTGGCGATAGACTTTGGTTTTGAATATTTCAAGCGATGGGGCCCGCGACTGTTCCCGCGGCCTGTCTAGGCGCGATCTGGCTTATAAGAAAGCGGGCCGTGGGACCCTAGCTATAGGATGCGTTTGTCTAGTTCCGGCGACCCGTACCGAATTGTGCGTGACGTAACAAGGTCCTTGCTCAAGCCCGCCGTCTTCTGCCAGATCTTCCAGCGGAGCGAACTCATTTCCTTGCGTGCCACGCGCTCACCGCCCGCGATGATGCGAACGGCCAAATCGGCACGGTTCAATAAATGGTAGGTGTCTTTTTTCCTCCATCTAGGTCTTCGTGACGTCGCTACAGTAAGCTCGGTTCCTCCTTCTTTGTTGGTGTGCGGGTGTGCGGGAATTAAGGCGAACTCAGTTCCCAACTGGCCGCGCATCCACCGCCCGCGATGATGCGGGCGGCCGTGTCGCCACGGTTGAATAAATGGTAGATGTCTTTTAATTTTGGAACGCGCTCGTCTTATGTTACCTCGATCTAGATGAGCGCGGCGCAACTGGAGCGAAGCCAGTTCCTCTAGCGCCGCACGCCCGTTAGATCTTTCAGCGGATGATGCGGACGGCCAAGTCGCCGCGGTTCAATAAATGGTAGGTGTCTGGTTTCCTCCACCTATACGTAAGACCTTTTAACCTGAAAATCTTTCATAGATAGATAGAGAACACTTCATTGCACAACCAGAAAAAAAAAAATTGTATTATTTCTTAAATCTAAGTAATGTTTTACAAGTGGTGGTCTTATCGCTATTCATAATGAAGACGATTCCTCTGCGACCCATCCCGTTTAGGTATATTTATTTATTTCTTTACAGTTTTGAGACGACGAAAGATCTCAGAAACCGGCAGAACAGCCTAAGCAAGAGCATGCTGAAAGCGACCGGCAGTCTCCTCCAAGGTGACGCGTTACTCATCAAATCATGTATTGCCAACGCGTCCACTGCCAAAACCCCCGATAATCTCACACCTACTATAGTCGTAGCGCCGACGAAAGAAATCCCTGCCGACCCCGTAGCCAAGGACAGAACGAACGAGCAAACTAAGCTCAAGACCAAAGGAAAGGATCTCAAAAACGACGCGACTAAGGCTGACTCCAGAGGCGACCTCAAAGTGATAGAAAGAGACGACGTCGCCTCCGAGAGGGAGCAAGACGACAAAACTCCAACGAACGAAATCTCAATAAGTTCCATGAACGAAATTACTGATAACTCAATCCTCAAAGAGTCATTGGAGAGTGAAAAGCTCTTGCTGACGACTGACGATTTGAAGAATGATCTCATAATGGCCGACGAGGAAAAGGACGACGATAATTCTGAAAGGAATAAGTTTGTTAACGCGTGGGTTTCTAAACTGGCCTGCAAAGAAAAAGGTAGCTTGGTTATCACAATTTTCTATTTACAAAGGCTCATCTGATGATACTTAATTGTGTTCTATTTTTGTCCTAGATTTAGGATGGATGTTAGAAGAAGTGACTCCAGAGCAGCAGAGTTTGACTACAGCTATTATAGACTTCGTTATGACCGAAGACCCCTGTGATATCGATACACTCAGAAGGGCTTTGTATTGCCAGGTAATGGTCTTGTTGCCATTGATGAATTAAAATAAACCGTAACTAACCGTCAAATTTATTCTTGATATTTATTTCAGGTACAAAGAGCAGACATTAGATTGAACGGCTATGCGATCATCAACCGCATCCTTCACTCTTCACAAACGATGTCTGAAAGCATCAAGTATGTTGCTCTAACGGGCATTTTAGGAGCCAACATAGCCGACTCACCTCCGCCGACCCCGCTCAAACCGTCTTTAACGTTGACCCTTCCACTAAAAGGCATAGAGTCCGTTATCCCTTACTCTAAGTACATGGTGCTCCTTGAGAGGGCGAGGCTGATGGACTTTGTGCTTATTGAATTAAAGGCGAAGGTTCTTGAAGGCGAGCAGATTCAGCCGTTGCCTTTGAAAATGAGCGCTAACTATGGAGCGCATGCGTTGTTAAACAAATCTTCGCGGGCTCGGTAAGTCTATTCGAAATTGGTTTTTACTGGATCTCGTGTTACAGAATATTTAACATTGGCGCGTTTCTTTCAGGTTTCTTATTAATTTGCTGACGCTGCTGATTGAAGGTTGCCAGGGACCGGAGTTGGAGCAACTCATAAATGGCGGAGCGCTAAGTTCCTGTTTGACATTGCTCAAACAAATAGGTGCTGACTCTGCGCAACACTCGTCGCTTATTTGCCATAATGGCCTGAAGTCTAAATGTAAGTCCTTCTTTCTAGTTAAACTTTATGTTTAGTGCATTAGGTTTTAGGAGACCAAATGTATCACCGCTATACAGCTTTAGACAGTGGTTCTAACAGAGTACCGGTCCCTATTAGTTGCCTCAAAAAGCAAGACAGCCGAATTGGTTGCCATCCTCCTAGGAGATAGGACAAGAAGGAGAAAGAGATTCCCTGCATTATGTTATTCGCGTCTTATGTATTTCAGTCTTGAACGTGACAATCATACAAATCCCTATTTATCTCATTGAAGTTATAATTCCATTGTTCTTCACCTAGCGGATTGTCTCATAATCTACGAGGACGAGAGGCTAGGCGCCCGCGCTCGCGGTGCGTCCCTGTCTGGCCCTGAGCTGGCCTCTCTGATG
Organism: Yponomeuta evonymella; assembly: GCA_963969515.1. NCBI lineage: Eukaryota > Metazoa > Arthropoda > Insecta > Lepidoptera > Yponomeutidae > Yponomeuta > Yponomeuta evonymella. The sequence continues at coordinate 5,330,745 of OZ018347.1, forward strand.
AAAATAGGCGCTCGAGTCGTCCGCGGAAAAGACTGGAAGTGGGGTGATCAGGTACATACGTCATACGTATCTTTATTATTCGTGTAGGATTAACATGCTCTTACTCTGAAATAAATAGCTAAATTGATTGAGTGATTCAATGAGAGAGTATTTACTCTGAATAAAACTAGTGGAACTTCCCTTGGCAAATCACGTGGTCCAAATCTGGATGTATTCTTCTTTGGCGTTTAAAGGTATAACTTTGATTTTTTTATTCAAGATAGTATTTCAAAAGCGGCTAGAAATTACTAAAGGGATTGAAGAGAAGGGACAGTATAATATAATTTACAACACACTACAGTCAAACCTATTTTATGTCTTTCCAGTCCACGGATATAGGCCACTAGGCATAGGCCTCCCCCTCTCGCGGATCCTTGCCGGCTTGCTTTCCGTCGGTTTTAGTACCCCAACCCCACATCATCAGCCCACCACTGCCAACTGCTGGCTATAGGCCTTGCCCACTGCTGGGCTTTTCCTTTTCCCTCAAATGCCATCTCACACTGTCCCTTGCTATCCGCATCCACGGACCTTCCGCCTACTCATCGACAGAAAAGTCCACACAGGTTTTAGTACCGTCATTAACCCCACATCATTAGCCCACCACTGCCTACTGCTGGCTATAGGCCTTGCCCACTGCTGGGCTTTTCCTTTTCCCTCAAATGCCATCTCACACTGTCCCTTTCTATCCGCATCCACGGACCTTCCGCCGACTCATCGACAGAAAAGTCCACATAGACAAGTCACCCTAATTCCCTAAGCACTAAAGTCCAACTTCGCTCGCAGGATGGTCTGCCGGGCGGCGAGGGCCGCGTGATCGGCGAGCTAGGCGACGACGGCTGGGTGCGCGTGGCGTGGGACGCCGGCGGGACCAACTCCTACCGCATGGGCAAGGAGGGGAAGTACGACTTGAAGTTAGCGCGCTCGCCGTCGCCCCCGCCGTCCATCGATGAGACGGTCGTTGCAGCTGGTAAGACACACATCCTTAGCACTCACCTTACTCTAGAATAGATACACGATAAGCACACATTATACTCTAGGACGGACCCACAATAATTGATCGTACAGCATGGCTAAATGGGCGATCTCATAGATCTTACTCGAGGATAGGTAGCTTTATTTATTTATTTGTCAGTACAATGTAGGTACAGGTTAAATGGACTCGAACCTCCTAAAACCATAACCAACTAACCAGATCCACAATGGTTAATCCTACCGCATGGATACCGCTGGATAATCGCCGCTTCGCCGCCGTCCGTTGACGAGACTGTGGTTGCTACTGGTAAGACATACACATCCTTTAGTACGCATCTTACTGTAGGATAGACCCATACCGCATGGGCGAGGAATGGTAATTGTGACCTGAAGTTGGTACGCTCGCAGTCTCCTCCGCCGCCCCCGGTTGACGAGACACTTCTACTGGTTAAATAAGACAATTTAACATTGATAAAGCTTTAGTCAAAGGACTAGTGCAATTCTTTGGTTTCTTAGTTTAATAAAAACAATATTGTAAAAAGAGGAATCAGAAACTGCATGTAAAATAAATTAATTCTTCACGTTATAAATTTATAATATTATATTCAAGATACCATTGTACTTCTGTTTGTGGTCCCTAAGGCTGTTCTTACCCGGAGCATGCTGTCTCGCTCGCACAATTTAACATTTTTAATTATCGTAATAAATGAGCAAACTTTTGATAAATGTGATCTGAGAGTTTGATGCCTAATTAAATTACGGACCTTTTCAATATTTTTGTTTTCCTATACGTAGTTTTTAATAAAGAAAAGTAGTTTCCAAAATCTTGGAATCAAATTTTCTCCATCAGAAACTTAGTACAGATAAGAAAAATATCCCTTAAACATCCGCAATTTAATGAATGTGGTCTGAGGGTTTGATGGATAATTATCAAACCCTCAGCCCAAATTCATAAAACTATACTCATTTTATTAAAATCACAAAAAATTACAAATTAAGCGAGCTAGACAGCATGCTCCACGTAAGAATAGCCTTAAGAAAATAAAATAGCATCTCTTTTCTTCCGCCGCACAGACAACACAGTAGAGTACTGGCCAGTGGGGGAGGTGCGCGCCGCCTGCACCAACGCCCTGCGAACGCTGTGCGCCGCTGCCGGCGCTTGCGGCGCCGTGGCCGGCCCCGTGGCTAGGAGGAACGTCGCAGCGCTGCAGCGGAGGCTGCTAGCGTTGGCCCACGTGCACGCCACGCCGCCGCCGACGGCGTTCGCCTCGAATCATCACACTGCCTTGGCGCTTCTGAGAGGTACGCAACTCGATGAAGAGTTGACAAGTATAATGTAATAACAATCATCACATTGCTTTGGCGGTCCTAAGAGGTTGGCAAATCGTTGAAGAATTTTCAAGTGTAATCCTACTAATACTATAAATGTGAAAGTTTGTGAAGATGTTTGGATGTTTGTTACTCAGTCACGCAATAACGGCTGAACGGATTTACATGAAACTTGACGTACAGGTAGACATACTGAATTGAGACATAGCATACTCGATTCCCGTGGGATATTATTTATTTTAAGTTTAAAATAGATGACGTTGTGCGAGCGTACGTTGCCGTTTAAAAATAGATGGCGTTGTGCAAGAATCGTATAAACGGATTCTGTGGGGCGGTAAGAAGTTCGCCGGTATAGCTCGTGTAATATAATGATAAATCTTCACACTGCTTTGGCGTTTCTGAGAGGTAGGCAAAGTAATAGTTGAAGACTGTAGAAGTGTCATAGTAATAATAATAACTTCCACACAACACAATCACCTAGGCCCCATCGTTATTTACTATGTACATTGCTTAGCGGGTTAAACGACTGTTTAAGAAGTAGGAAGTCTTAAACAGTCGTTTAACGTAGCCGGGTTTTGACGGTCTTAGTACGCTCGGAACGTGTGCGTACAGTTTTAATTGATTACTAGCTGTGCCCGCGACTCCGTTCGCGTACATTTCGATTTTTACGAAGCAGCATTTGTATGGGGGCCACGTCTTATCATAACTGGAGCTAGAATTTAAATAGCCTATCCTGTGTCCCAGATGTCTATATGTTTTTATACCAAATTTCATCAAATTCGGATAATTGGTTTAAGAGTTATGGAGGAACATACATACATACATACACACATACAGAAAAAAATTCTAAAAATCGTGAAATTAGTTTCAGTATCATATATTGAGCCTATAAACACAATATCTCTGAAAACAAACTAACTTACTCCATGACCGACCCTTACAGATTTATTATTAGTATAGAAGATAGATGACGAAGCACTCGGTCCGAACGCACTGACCGTCGTCATAATAAACTAAAACTGTACGCATAGTTCTAATCAGTTGCATCGGTTAATGTACATATAATTGTCGTATTGTAGTTTTATAAAACGCGGCTCTAATCCCAAACTAGCATGCCCTGTGATATGGTAACCAGGCAAGTTCATCACAAACATGAAAACGCATCCAGACTGAAGCCATTTGTACACATCAATTACGAAGAGTGCGGGAGAATTGCGTGCGAGAGAAAAGAATAAAATGGTCCTCGTCCTTTTTTCCCGCACAATATTATAGAATAGACGACGGTATTTATGTCATAGTTTTTAGTAAACTTTGCAAGACTGGCCAGTATTTATTCAGTGAAATCTACCTTGGTCCTGTGTTTAGTGTTGTCATGTCAGTGTAACCAATTCTCATTTTTCAAATTGAATAAACTATTTTTTCTTCCCTGCAGTAAGCGCGCAAAGCCCCGAGATGCGGATGTCATTGTGCACGGACTCGTGGTTCGAGCTGTGCTACAGTATCGTCTCCGCCAACGACAAACCTATCACGCAAGATCTCATCTATTTACAAGTAAGCTTATACATAAGCAGCCTATATACGTCCCACTGTAGGGCACAGGCCTTCTCTCATGTATGAAGTGGTGACGTCCCCGGCAGTAGAAAGAAAACAACAGCGAGGTGACAGCCCCAGAAGCTGCCCGCGTGCCGTATTTAGGTTAGATAAGTGACAATCCCAGAGATGGCCTGCAGAGCTTATGCGAACATGTATGTAGAGGTTATTACCCCGGTATTGGAGAGAACCACAGCTAAGTGACAGCCCCAGAGGCGGCCCGCAGAGCTAATTCGTACATATATGTAAATGTGACGTCTCCCAGAGGGGTAGGCAGAGACCAGGAACTGCCACTTGCTGCGATCCTTTCCTTTCTAAGGCTTTTCCAATTCCCGATTTTCATCTTTCATTCCGTTCTCTCTAGATCCAGTCTCTTTGGTTGCTCCGGCGCGTGTTGGTTGAGCATATGGGTGCGCCGGAGTGGCGGCGGACCGTGGGCGCGCAGCTGTTGGCGCTCATTGGCCGGCTGTGGCTCGAGACACACAGTGGGGACCCAGCCTTGAAGCCGCAACATGCTGCACCCTCTACCGCTTTGGAGGAGGAAGTCGGTGAGAAAAAAACACTCTCTCTCGCATTCGGACCGTGGGCGGTCAGCTGTTGGGGCTCATTGGCCGCCTGTGGCTCGAGAAATACAGTGGGGTTCGAGCCTTGAAACCGCTACCGCTTTTGATGTGATAGTTGGTGAGACAGAAATGCTCTCTATCTCTTCCGAAATGTGGCTCAGCTTTGGTGCTCGTCGGAGGCATATAGACCGACACACACTCGCAACCTGCCGCGCCCTCACGCCGTGTGTTAGTAAATTTATCCTGAGATTCCTTCTCTCCTTCCTATTCCTTCCTCGTCGGATGGAAGTTCAAGCGAAACTTGTTGCTCTGTTTCCTCACTAGTTAATCCGAGCTCTAAGGCCCAAAGCAATCCAAGGTAACGACGTCACGATGTCGTTAGCTCATTAAAGAGATTTTACTGTCCACCCGTCCTAACCCGGATCTCTTGTTCCAGACAACAGATGGCGCGCGCCGGCCACGGCGAGTTACACCGGCTCAGTGTGCGCGTCGCTGACGGCACTGGTGCGGCAGTTACACGCCGCGCCGCAGTGGCACACGCCGCTTAGTTCTCTGCTTCTCGAGCAACTGCAGCTGGCTGCACAGCTGGTGAGAACGGGAGTTTTCTTATACGTCACTGTCGCGAAGGTAGTTTGAGCTAGACCAGTTTAAGTGCGCGGCGCTAGGGACTTTGAGACTAGAGCTGTGGTAGCGTTCTACCGCTCCGCTACCACAGCTCTAGTCTCAAAGTCCCTAGCGCCGCGCACTTCATTCGGGAGGTCGTGGGTTTGAATCCCGGCATGTACCAATGACTTTGTTTTGTAAGTTACATACATTTGTGAAGTTATAGTAGCAATACCACTATAACTTCCCATATGTACATAACTTAGAAAACAAAGTCATGGGTACATGCCCGCACTGGGAATCGAACCTGGCTCCTCTCGCTTCCGAGTCCAATGTTCTACCCACTAGGCTGCCACCGCTCTCACACGCCGCTTAGTTCTCTGCTTCTCGAGCAACTTCAGTCGGCGGCACAACTGGTGAGAGCGGGAACTTATAGTGTCTCCATCCATAGTGGGCGGCGCTGGCGGCTTTGGCGCGCCTGCCGCTCAGTTCGGCTTCTGGAACAATTTCAGCTGACGGCGCGACATTTTTTTTTTAACAGGGTTTTTCTTTCGTGCATATCTCTCGCGATCAATGGCATTCGATTGGCATCATAAAAGTAGGGGTGTTTTTTTTTTTACATTTAAGTCGGTTCGATTCCCAGACGAGGCAAGTAATTTTTAGAAAATCTTTGAATGCAGAATTACTAACTTTTAAAAATAACATAAAGTCTTCTTTCAGTAAAATACCCTATCTACGATATTTAAGGTACTTTCCCTTCATGGCCCATAATTTTGGGACGCCCTGTATTAACTTGATTGGAGCTACACGGTTTCTGTTTACGTGGCGATGGCGCGACGACTGTATGCTGCGCCGCAGTTGCAAACGCCGCTTAGTTCTCTGCTTCTCGGGCAACTTCAGTTGGCAGCTCAAATGGTGTGACTTTGTTAGGATTAATATAAGCAGTTAATTTGAGCAACACGGACTCAGTGTAAGGGTGGCGTTAGCGGCCTTGACGCGATTGCCGCGTAGGACCGAGTTTCATAGTTTTATAAATTCGTAGTTTATTATGACAATTCGAGGCACATTGCGTAACAGAGTCTACTTGTTAATCTGTGGGTTAATCGACTTTGCACTATAAATCGAATTGTAACAGTAAATCTAGTAGTGCGTATCTGTCTCGATCAATTAAATATGGTAACTTGAGCTACACTGGTTCTGTTCACGGGGTGCTGATGCATCAGTTGTCTTGCTCGTGTCTGACGCGATCAATAATAATATACGAATTTAATGAGAGCTAGAAGGGGTCAAGTGCGTGGAGATGTGGTCGCTAGTGCGCCACCTCCACGCCGCTGGCGGCACACGAGTAAGAACGCAAGCTTTCTTACTCGTGCCTGTTGCGATCAATGTACGGAGGTACTTTAGGACTCCTTCGCTCTAAGTCGCAAGGAACGCGGCAAAATGATGAAGAATATGTTATTTTATTTACAGGTGACGAATGACTGGCACTGGTGGCCGCAAGCAAGTCAGGATACGCCTCAAACATCGAAAATCGCACCACCAAGTCTCGAAACCTGCCTAATTGGTAAACAAACTTAGACTCCATTTATTTAATATATTAAAATCTCCAGTCACAGTGTTTGTTATCGAACTCCTCCGAAACGGCTTCACCGATTTTTATGATTTTTTTTCGTGTATATTTGGTAGGTCTGAGAATAGGCCTACGATATTGATATGGCAAAACAACGTTTTCCAGGTCAGCTAGTAATATTAATAATAATATTGTAATATTGTAACGCATTGGTGAAATTACTCTTGTGTTGCGATGTAAATAAAATAAATACTAAATACTAAATTTAGGGCGCGTTTCGGAGACGAAATAACATTATTGTTTCTTCCATAGCCGGTGCTTTAGCAGTTGTAGGCGGGGCCGAGTGGAGAATCAGACTCGGTCAACGGGTGACAGTAGGATCGCCGCCTCGTTTTGCCGTAGTGTCACAATTGTCGCCGCGAGCGAAAATCACCCTTGTGCATGATGACAATACGACTACTAAGGTAGGTGGTTCCACCGACTCTCACTATTACTCTTTAGCCCAACGATTGGACGAATACTTGATAAGTCCATAGTCCGTGGTGGTGCGAAGGGGAAAGTGCCAATACCAGTGGGTAGAAGTAGGATGAGCTTTCTTAACTTTCTTTTAACTTTGCACATCCATAAAAGTTAGACCTGAGATTTCCGCACTTAGTCTCTTAATACAGCCATTGTATGTAGTATGGCTGTGAGACTATTCTAGCTGGCCTATCTCTTAGCGAGCAATGCTCTAATGTCACTACATTACTCCAGTGGTCATTTGCTTTCCCGCACTCGCAGTGTATGGTCGAGTAATGCCTCAAAACAGATGACTTTTATTATGAGACCAACTCCGTTATGTCGAATAATATATCAGCTGTTCCAATACGAAATTTTGATAATTGCCATCCTTACCCACGAGTTCTGTCAATACACCTTGAATTGAATTTGATACATTAAAAAAAGAAAACCAAGTAAGAAGAAGAGAAGTAGAGTGGTATCATCATCATCAGCCATTTGACGCCCACTGCAGGACATAGGCCTCCTTCGTGGTTTTCATGACCATGAGTGGTTCTGCCTTAATCGCCACGCTTGGCAGGCAGGTTGGCGATCGCAGTACACGGTTGGAATCTCACGAAGACGCTGCTGCCAGTCTCCTGGTAATTGATTTCCTTAGTCGCCTTCTACGACAACCACGGAAGGAAATGGAGTGACGCTATTCTTAATCCGGCGCCACACGGATGCCTCGTATAAATTAGTAGTACAGTAGTACAGCGGCTGAGAAACATTAGACAAGACTAGCAAAGGTCCAGATGGGTTGAAAGAGAAGAGGCATATGCCCAACAGTGAGCTCTATTTATGGACTGATGAGATAGATAGACAGTAAGACACGTCATCTCCAGATGGAGCTGAATTGACAGCAATCTTTTTTATTCTTGCTTTTCTTAAAAAACAGCCTACAATGAAGATTGGTATCAATTCAAGGTGTATTAGGAAAAGCAGAGTAGACCGACGACCCTCGTCCAAACCGGCAGCATGATAAGGCTCGCCGCCCGAGTATTGGGAGTAGAGTGTACCGGCGGGGTAGTATAAACCAGCGCGGTACGGTACGGTAAGGCTCCGCCCTCCCGCCAGGCGGAGCTGAGCGGGCTGCAGAGCGCGGAGTGCGAGCGGCTGCCGCAGCCGCTGGGCGGCGGCGAGAGCGCTCTACGCGTGTGCGCCGCGCTCCTGGGCGCCGGCCCGCACGCCTCGCCCGCGCATCCGCATCATTTGCCCGGTAATTGGGACGCAGTCTACCAATCACTCTACCATAATCACTTAACCAACTTGGGGTATTTTTTGCGCTAGTTAGACATCCATGTTTTTAACTATCACTAGACGCAATGTTATACCTAAGGCTGCTGTTACGTCTGTCATTTCATCTCTGACGTACATTGTTAAATTTTTAATACATTTTGGAACATAATTGTTAATATTCTAATGATAATACGCGACAAGTTTTTAAATCGCATTATCTCATGAAGTTAGTGATTATAGATAGTTGTGTCTATGTATCATACTTTTGCTGATGACACTTCTGTAAATTTAGTGTAGTTAAAGCGAAATCATCATCATAGGGCTTTTCGTTTGTTACGGAATATTAAGCAGAGCATAGAGTTATACTTTTTGGAATGACTTTGAAAAATCCGATTACTAAGAATACTTGCAAAACAATAGTGAGATAGAATATTCCTTATTGTACGTATTTCAGGAATTACATATGAGACTTAAACAATAATATAGTACAGTACAATAGTTATTCTTCGAAGCAATTTGGGAATTACATATGAGACTTAAACAATAATATAGTACAGTACAATAGTTATTCTTCGAAGCAATTTGAACATTGTCACAATTAAAATATTATAATGACGATTGAAATATGTTAATTCGAATAAGAATAGTTTTTTTAATAAAATAGGCACACATTTATACATTTTACCAGTAGTCTCCGCACTTAGAAAGTAACCTGTTTAGTGGCGGCCCTTAAAGATTAGCTTGTACATGCCACATTCTTCTTGCTAAGGCTTAATCAAAACTGCCTTACCTCTATCAGCGGACATCGACGTGCACGGCCTAAGGCGGCAGCAGATGGAGCTTCTAACTCTGTGCGCTGTACGTGGCCTGCTCACCACGAGGACTCGGCTACGGAAGGTGCTCATGCAGCCGCCCGATAATGTTGGTAAGTGCCTTATAGTCTCATGGTTGCAGAGTTGATTATTACTTCATCATTCACTTGATGACGAACTGATACCCGAGGATTTCTGATTTTACAACTTATTTGATGGCAGTTTCCTGTAACCGATCCATCGATAGGTAAGTGTACTGTGTTCTTGTCTGTACGATGCTGTTTCATCAATGGAGGCAAACTGAAAACCCACCCTGTGTTTGTCTCTCTTTGCCACTGTATCTCACTCTTTATATTTCGTAGGTTATTACTACGCTTCCAATTTAATTTTTTTTTTATATTTCATTATAATAACAGCGCGTCGAGATGTTTTCTTCCTATTCAAAAAACAATAAAAGATTTTTCCTGTGTAGTATACAGTACTTGTCAATTTTAATTTGATTAAGGGGTTATGAGTACTCTCTCCCCGAGAGAAGGCCTGTGGCCTACAGTGGGACGTATATAGGCTGCTTATGTTATGTTATGTTATCATGGGTAGAATCTTCCCTTAATCGGCTTAAAATTTATAAATCAACACCGTGTATAAGATTTGTCTAATATACAAAAATCTCGTGTCACAGTGTTTGTTATCGAACTCCTCCGAAACGGCTTCACCGATTTTTAGGATTTTTTTTGTGTATAATCGGTATCTCTAAGAATAGGTCGTTGGCTAATTAATATGGCAAAAACAACGTTTGCCGGGTCAGCTAGTAAACTGTAAATTTCTACTTTATATGAAAAAAAATGTATGTGCCCTCTATTGGTGCTGTTGTGGATTGACCAAACGCAGTGAAACGGGGTGAATTCAATTTAATAATTACAGCACCTCGCTTTTAGACGCAGAGGAATTTTCTGACTGAAGTATTTACAACACGACAAACTTCAAAATAAAAATAAAACTAAATCTGAAATCCAGGACCTCATTTCTTAACGGGTGCTTCTTTCTCCCTCTGACTCCCCCAGGCACGATGGAACGTAACTGTGGCCAAGGCACCGACGGGACGTTGCTACGGCGTCTGCTGTCCCTAGCGACGCGGCCGAGTCCGCTGGCGGCTGCGCACACGCCGCGGGAACTGGCTGCCGCCGCCCTGGCCTTGGTCCAGCAGTTGGCTGCCAATGCTCACGGTTATTTGAATTTGAACTTTATTGAATCGCCCAACGAGCAATGGAGAGAGCTATGTCCGGAGTTTCACTGCGTGATCGAATCGGGAATGAGGAGTTCCGCAGAAGAACCCGAGTTACTGATATAGCACGAAGAATTGCTCAGTTGAAGTGGCAGTGGGCGGGGCACATAGTGCACGGAGAACTGACGGCGCCGTTGGGGCGAAAAAGTACTGACCCGGCGACCGCAGACCGGATGACGCAGCGTGAGCCGGCCCCCCACCAGATGGTCTGACGACCTGGTTTCGGTGGCGGGGAGTCGCTGGTTGCGGGCGGCACAAGACCGGGAAGCTCGGAAAACCATGAGGGAGGCCTATGTCCTGCAGTGGGCGTCAAATGGCTGATGATGATGACTGCCTTGAACTGTCTCATTGGTCTAGCGGTATCACGTCTGATTGCCATGCCGAAGATCATGGCGCGATTCCCACTGGGGGCCGCCATATATTTGTACGAATAACCTCAGTCTGGGTGAATTTCAATATTTGTGATATCCTTGACTGGTTACTATAGCACAGGGTACCCTAGTTTGGAAACAGGACATGTGATTGGCTTGTATGGAATTATTATTACATAAAATTACAAACACACAACTAAACAGTGTCCCAGGCACTGCGGCGTCAGAGTGGTTCCTTCACCCATCTAGTGTGAGTGAAGGTGCCACTGGACGCTGCATAAATCATCTCATTACGTAGATGCAAAAGCCAAAGTTTTTATTTTTTATATACGCAACCAAAATCACTTGTCCTGCTCCCAAATTAGGGTAACCTAAAAACACCAAGACTGCGGCCATTTGTACAAACGGCGGCCCCAGCGGATATCAAACCCACAACCACTGTTTTGGTGATCAAACGTGTTAGGGCTAGACTAACGCGGCAGTTACGTATAGTACAAGACAGTATTATAGTTACTATACCTTTGGATATATGTGCTTGAGCATTGACATTTCAATGTAATGTTATACCCCTATGCATATTGCAGGTGATGAGAAGGACTACGAGTCTCCACCGGAAATGCCAATCATAGACAAGAGCAATGTAATGCAAATATCAATGGGACCGTCGACCAGTACATCGTCACTGTGTAAGTTATACACGACCTAACCTATGCCACGTTACCACTGGGCTTGTAGTCACGATACGTGGTAGCATGTATGGTAGCGAGAATGGGGTATGGCAGAAGAATCAAGAAAGTAGGATTAATGCAGTAGAAATGAGGTACTTGAGAAGTATGTGTGGTGGTACTTTCAATGACATGATACGCAATAGTTTGATTAGAGAACGCGTTGGTTTGGACTTATGGAGAGGATGAAGGAAGAAAAATTGACGAAACAAATATATTGTTATCCTTCGAGATAAAGCTGGATTTTGGTTTTCAGCACGCAAAGATCTGAATACGTGGGCAAACTCATCGCAAGTGCAGCAGGTTATTGAAATGGGCTTCTCAAGGCATGCCGTTTACGCCTCTATACAAGCTTTGGGTAAGCGGATACACTAATGCTAACTTCTGTTTTTGAATGACGAGCGATTTAACATTTTATGGTGAAGAAAACATTACTTTTCATAACCGCTTTAGAATTAAGCGGACACAAAAAATAATGTTTCCTATACTAGAATCACCGAAAGAATGCGGGTGACAACGTTTGTATAACGTAACTTAAAAAAAAATCCTTAACATTTTTAAATTTAATAATCATAAAACCCGTACCAATAGTGTGTATTTTTCATTTTTACATTTATACTGATGTAATTAACATAATATTTCTTGTTAAACATTAAAAAGAAGTATTTTTATGGGTTTATTGCATAGTAATCTAAACTAATCATAATAACTAATTTTAATTTTTTTCTTCTCCTAAACTATTTGGTGCAGGCGTTAGTTTGTTAACATGTATGAAATTTGTAATGTTGTGTCATTTGTCGTAATTAATAGTACATTATGGTACAATGTGTAATGTTGCTGATTACCGTTAGGCGCCATTGAGACCCGAGCCGTTAGGTGAGGGTCTTAAGAGAGCCGAGGAATAATCAATACACACCTGTATCATACGACGTTTTTCAACAGACTTGTGAAGAAAATAATACTAAAAATAACTTTAATTTTGACAGTGAAAAAGTTTTCCTGCGCGTATCTAATAATGGCGATCGGCCATAGACTAAAAGAATGAGGTTTCTTTTTTTTTTTTTTGCTTTTCGCGGATAACGTTTTAGCCACGTACAAAATGGGGAATTCAAAGTTTTCTTCATTATAGAGAAAAGAAAAGTTATATTTGAGTGAAAGTTTTATTTATTAAAAACGTACAAGTTGAAATTATCTATTTAAATACGAAGTTGCATGAAATGAGCAAGCAATTAATTTATTTGTACTATTGAACACGATCTTTTTTGTATCGAAACTTTTTTAAGAACAAAGCAACTTAACCAATGGAATAAAAAAAAAACCTGTAACTCACTTGTGAATAATAGTAATGAAAAACTCACAGTTTGTTTACAGGTGTCATTATGTGCCTAATTGCGGTGAAATTAGAGCCATTTTATGAGCAAGTGTGTTGAAAATTTGTTTTTTATCACATCTATTCAAAAGAATCTAGTTTATTCCTCGTAAATAGCTCTTTGATCCCTAGGGATGTAAAGTGATTTGAATTTGGAATGTGGATATTTCTTGTAAAAGTTCCAATCACCAAAGAGATCAATCACGAACATTGTGTGAACAAGTAACTGGTTGCATGATAAAGAAACCGCGCGCGAGCCAAAGTAAAAAAAAAGTTTGTAAAAAAAATGTTTATATACTCAAATTCGGATTTTACTAAGTTTTTATAAAAAGTGAGAATCTTCAAGTAGTGAGAATGAAAGTATTGTACGAGTATTAACTATAGAGAACATTGTATAGGACGCAAAAAATGTGTTACAAACGTTCTATTCTATTCTTATCCATAAGTTGCACTTACTTATTTTTTTCATAGAGGGTAAATAAAAAGTAAAGTGTCCACCTCGGGAGCAACATTATTTTAAGCTCGAATGGTATAATTTGAATCCCTCGCTGCGCTCAGAATTCTACTGTTGAATCTTTCACTCCGCTATGGATGCAAAGAAAAACTCTCGTCTTAAAAATAGTTGTTTGCTCTCTGGGTAAACAATCTACTATTTTGCAATGTTTTGAGCAGAACGCTCGCCTTAAGTCTGTCTGCCTTATCAATTTAATTATCACCGGTATTTTGTCGAGATTGTTTCGTGTGATTTTTCATGGATAGTTCCAATTTGTAGCTTGATTCATGCCAATCAAAAAGGTATTTTGTAAGTAGGGGTCATAAACGCGCTTTATACGTCTCGATAACTTCTGTCGTTGCGTTTGCAGGTGGCACCAGCGTACCTTCGGTGGAATCATTGGTGGCCTATTTACTAGAACTACCTCAGCAAGGAATGGATGACTCTGTATTTGAAGTTAAACCGCAGAGTCTGAAACCAGAAAAGGTACGAAAAGGAATACGGTATATTTTGTTGTACTATTGACGTAATACGGTAAATTTGCATTGCCTTGATGTTCTTTTACAGAAACAAGTAACCCCTTATCGCTGGCGCAGTTGTTTTGCCTCGGAGGAAGAATACGCACAATATCTATCAGATATTATCACTCCGGGCATGACAGTGCGATGTTGCAAAGCCTACGAAGGCGTAAGTTAAATTCTAGCCTGTTTATTTAAGTATAAGGTGGTTTTTTGGCTCAATTAGAGTTTTGTTACAGGTGGCACTGGGAGATGTTGGGCAAGTCCAGAAAGTGGAACGGGATATAAAACAGAACATCTTTTTGCACGTAAGTTGTGATTACGAAGTTTTCCTGGCTGAAATACTGAGCTGTGCTAGTGGCTTTTTCAATATTAAATAGACGCCACATGAAAAACCGACGCCGACTGCACAGGGCTACACGCTTTTAGCTTTAAATGACATGCGTAAACAATAATAAATTCGTAATCGTAAATAAAACCAGAGAACCGACTGTTTGTTTACTACCACAGACTATAAAGACATTGTTACCTATGTCACAAATTATAGAGTAATATGTTCGATTCTATTCCATGTTTACTCGCGTGTTCGATGTTCCTGAAAGTGACGTCATTCGCTATTCAACTTAATATGGCGGACATAGGATTTTTGTAGATTTTTATTATCGTAATAATTGTCCATCCCGCTCTTAATAAACAAATAAATACGTGTTTCGTATTCTACAATATTCAAGTCTTGTTAAATACATACATAAATTTATTGATTTTCAGTTACTTTCATCATGCCTATTCCTGAAAAGGAAAAATGTAGGTAACCCTTATACGACCACTTTGTTGTCCGTCCGTCCGTCCGTGAGTCTGTCAAGAACCTTTATCCCGGAAGCGCGTGGAGGTATTGAGTTGAAATGAAAACCCTTGAAGCTCTTGAAGCTGTGAAAAAATGTCTAAGTTAACCTAAAAAAGTTACGGCCGTTTATGCCGCTCAAAGCGTATATTTCGACACTCTTAAGGCGTGTAGCCTCCGTTACGATTTCAAATGTTGCCCTATTGACTTAATCGAAGGACGAAAAACATGATTCCTCAAAACGCGGATTAAAATAGTCTGGTGGAGATTTCACAAGGAAAAGACGGTAACCACAGATTAAATAAACTGCCTCTGAGGAGTGCTTCAGACGAATCGTGTCTTTCGTGTTTTTATAAATAAGGCCGGTAGTCTTATTTATAAAATTAAAGTAATACATGTCTGAAGAGATTACTTTTCCACCCGGCACGACAGGTGGAATGGCGTGGACTGGGTCGCGTGAGCGGCGTGCGCGCAATGCACGCCGAAGTAGTGTCCGGCGGCGCGCCGTTCGCGGCCGGCGACCGCGTGCGGGTGCGTGCCGCCGTCACGCAGCCGCGCTACAAGTGGGGCTGCATCGACCACGCCAGCGTCGGCCTCGTCACCGGCATCTCGGCCAACGGACGCGATCTCACCGTGGACTTCCCGCAGCAGCCCGGCTGGACGGGGCAGGTCAGCGAGATGGAGCTCGTCACCGATCAATGTGAGTGCGTCGGTTTATCATACACTAAGAACATATATACACGTCAGCGTGGGCGTCGTCACCGGGATCTCGACCAACGGACGCGATCTCGCTTTGGACTTCCCGCAGCAGCCCTGCTTGAAGGGGCAGGTCAGCGAGATGGAGCTCGTCACCGATCAATATGAGTGCGTCAGGCGAACAGGTTTATCGGTTATCGTAAAAGAAGTGTTTGAGAAGAAGAGAAAGAAGAATTTGAGAAAGAAGCGTTGTATTTTTACAAACATCTGAAGTCTATCGATGGCCGATTTTATTACTAGAAACAGTTGAATATTTTGAATATTGCGTTTAGTCGATATCAATCGACGATGCATTAGCGGGCTCAACGCGAGCTTTGAATTTGATTAGTTATTTACTTTACGCTCCGTATGTTTGCCTTTGTTGTGTGTGTGTGTGTGGGAAAATCGCGCTTCTTACGCAGAACGCTGCGCTAACATGCACGGGGCGCGGAATATGCCTTCGTTTGCGCATGGGGATGGGGATGCGCTAGTGTTTTCTTCGCACACCACTTGTTTAATTGCTTGGGTGTGTTTGCGCTTACGGCGCAGCATACAATTGCAGTCGATTGTAAATTACTCAATCGATAACTTTTTGCGAACAGCCGTCAATCGTTAGAAACGATTACTGCCGGCTTATAATTCTTCCTTAGCAGGGAGCCAGTCTTCTCAGAAAGACAGATTTGCGTAATATCATCATAATATGTAGGCTTTATACGGCTTAACTTCGCACCCAACATCGCCACAGGCTGCTTTTACCACAATGTAGGACCGCTTTGATGAGAAAAGGTGTTTTATTTATGCTTGGTAATAAGGTGCCAAACGATATTAAGGACATGCATTTAAATTTGTTCAAAAGCAATTTATTTATACCTACTGGTTGATAAATGTTATTACAGAATTATTGACTTTTTAGAGTATAAAACAATTTAATGTGTAACTTAATTTTGACATTTAATCACAACAATTTTATAATTTTAATTTAACATAATATAAATACATAACATATTGCACGCTTGCATGGTGTTTCATATGCCCAGACTGGCAACACAAGGAATGCGCCGATCATGCATATAAAGATCTGTTTTATATATGCACGTACATGAATAAACGATACTTTACTTAACGTAGTGACGAAAAAGCATCAATAAGTTTTTCGATACCATATAACCTACAAATTTGTCGACAGCGGAGTGGGGCGAGAGCGCGGGCGGCGCGGCGGTGGGATGGCGCGGCGCCGTGCGCGCCGTGCGCGTCTCCTCGTGCCGCGCCGGCGCCGGCGCGCGCCGCCTGCTGGACGCGCAGCCGCACACCTACTGGCAGAGCTCCAGCGGCACCGGACAGGTCGGTGCTTGTGCCTAGGCGGCTCTACACATACCGGGCAGCCTCGCGATGCACTTGCCGCGCGAAACAGTCTGTGTGGACGTGCCTCGCCGCCTCTTACGAGCATGGTTTTGCTCAAGGTCGTTCGAGAACCTTTGCCGCCTGCCATAGTCGACGCACTCAACTCGGGTCTGCCGCGATAGAAGACTCAACACCAATTACAGCGTTGTATAAGCATAGTAGAAGAAAATTCGCAGAGTGCAGGCGAGGTCCGAATGACCTTTATAAGTTTGGTCAATCGCCATTAGTTTTTGATGCCTTTTGAGCCAGGAAAACTAAAAGTGAATGACTGAGTTGGCTTCGAAATGACAGAAGCTTGTGTCATTTCGAATCCGCGTGGAGGTGCGTGTGCGGCGGCTGGGTCTCTGCGTGCCGGGCAGCGTGCCCATCAGTTTTGTTTCAGTGCTAAAAAACATTTGGAATAATATCAAAGACAAGAAAATTACAAAAGTGGTTGATATGTCTTGATTAGGACCTAGTTCGAGCAAATAACTGGGTAAACATTACCGTCTTCTGTATTTTAACTATTTCTACAGAGGGTTTGCTTACATGTAGACAAAAGCAAAATGACCGATGAGTAGCATTAGGCTCGCCTATGTGCAAAACTTGGTTTTTATGCAATAAAGTATTTTATTAATAAAAATAATGCTTTACTTGCCTGAGTCGGCCTCGAAATGACGGAAGCACCGCCCCCCCCAGCACTGGATCCGCGTGGAGATGCGGTGCGGCGTGCGCGTGCGGCGGCTGGGGCTGGGCGTGCCGGGCGGCGCGCACGGGCCGGCGGCGCTGAGCGTGCGCGCGGGGCCGAGCTTCGACGACGCGGCGCTGCAGCCGCTGGCCGCCGTCCCCTGCGCGCCCGCGCCGCGCGACCGCCCGCCCGGGCACCTCGCGCAGATACAGCTGCTGGCTGACTGCAAACAGGTACTGCGAACTTTGGCCTTTGCATCTGCGCCGCATAGGCCGCCATCTGCACTCTTAGGTTAAGAAATATCTGTGCAATTTCCTTTTCATGTACAATAAAGTGATCTCTATCTATCTATCTACATAATGAGATGATTTATATATTCACTCACACTAGATGCGTGAAGGGGGGCTCGGACGCTGCAGTGCCTGGGACAGGGTTTTTTAAGTGGAGTAGGCTTGGCCAGCACCGGTACCTTCCTGACGGCTTAGTCGGCCTAGCCCACAGATCAGATGGTCAATACGTGCGGAGTCAACCAAGCCACGTAGGTACTAGAAACAACCTCACTTTTGCGATGATGTTCGAGGTAGATAGGTGAAAAACACTTTGTCTAGCTAATGTGAATTAGTGTTGGGGGTGTAATCGATGGATTTGTGACGTCTCAGCGACACACAGCGCTTATTTCCTGAGACCAGAAAAAGTACCGTTTCTGTATTTATAATGTTGAAATTAATAGAAATATAATAACAGAAACATTGTGTGAAATATTTTAACTTCGACAAAAAGAAGGGAAAAAAACCCGCCTAAAGTGCCTTCATACTCATACTTACCTCGGAAATGAACATACCACAATCACTTTTTTAAAATAAAAGCTCCAAAAACAGAGTCAAAGATCGAATCTTAGTTGGAAAAAAGTCCCGTCCAGTTCTCAGTCTCGATTTCTTTGTTTAAAAATTTACACTTAACAATTTCGTTTTGTTTCAGTATTATCCTTGCATCGAGATTGGAATAAAGCAGAATCGAAACGTAAATGCCGATTGTAGAGTACATGGCCTCTATATCAATGGCTTCAGACCTAATCCTTTGTATTCGGAAGTGTTACAGGTAAGAAACTGAATGGAACCTTTGCCTTTGCTAGTGATTGTTGACAGATGTAAACATAGCATCCATTAAATGTTCTGACG
Source organism: Yponomeuta evonymella (assembly GCA_963969515.1). Classification (NCBI taxonomy): domain Eukaryota; kingdom Metazoa; phylum Arthropoda; class Insecta; order Lepidoptera; family Yponomeutidae; genus Yponomeuta; species Yponomeuta evonymella. The sequence continues at coordinate 5,349,579 of OZ018347.1, forward strand.
TCTGTCTGACTTTTGCATACCATTTCTTGAGTACATCGAGGATTTCTGTTGATACCAACATAATGTTGTTTGTTATAGAACATGAACTTCGTGGCTGACGACTGGATCGAGAGAGAAACCCCGACTGGTGGCGTTGCTTCCGACAATAACCAACCTTCTGTCCCAAACGACTGTCCAAAAGTAAGTTCTGCTGCTGTTCACATAGAGTATAATTTCATTTAACGTGTGTCTGATTCAATTTTGTTTCCTTAATAGGTGTACGTATGGGGTTTGAACGACAAGGACCAACTGGGAGGAGTGAAGGGATCCAAAGTAAAGGTTCCCATTTTCTCGCCGAGCCTCAGTGCGCTGCGCCCCTTACACATTGCCGGCGGATCCAAGACTCTCTTTATCGTATCTCATGACGGCAAGGTAAGAGCTTGTCAAGACTGGAGAGACTGTCTAGACTCCCTTATATGTGAGTAGCGGCCGACTAACTATAGGCTAGTGAATAAGTAGTAATTTTAAATATTTTTTTGCACACCGACGACGTTTTTGCATGCGAGCCACGGGATTTGTAATTTTTTTATGATTTAATTAGTTTTCAGATTTTTCCCTGTGCTTGTAGTATGAGACGATATTACTTTCCAAATTTCATAGTTCTAGGTCAACGGAAAGTACCCTATAAATTTTGGACTCCCTTGAGTGTCGAAATATACGTTTATTGCGACACGACTTTTTTTACGTTAAAGTTTGATTTTTTCACAGCTTCAAGGGACTGTAGACCTGAGCCTATGGTTTTAATTTCAACTCGATACCTCCACGCGTACTCGAGGTAAAGGATCTTGACAGACAGACAGACGTTCGGACAACAAAGTTATCCTATAAGGGTTCCGTTTTTTCCTTTTGTATCTGACCACCATTACCAACTCTTCGCCTGTGGCGAAGGGAACAATGGCAGCCTCGGCCTCGGGCACGCCAACAACGTGTCCACGTCACGTGCGAATCTGTACTTGACAAACGTGTTAGATTTTCTTACAGCGAGCTAGAGAACCGATGGTGCCAAATGCAGGCATTATGATTTATGTACTTAATCGCTAACAACTAACATTTCCGCCTGCTGCGTAGGAAACAAGAGCTGCCTCGGGTGTTGGGCATAGCAATAACATGTCCACTACACATGCGCTGTATATTATAATACATACGCGTACGCGTTACATTTTCTTTCAGCGACATAGAGGACCTATGGTGCCAGTTGCAGATACTAAGATTCATGTACTCAGTTTCTAACACCTGACCCATGTCCACAGCTCTACGCCGGCGGCGAAGGGACCAACGGCCTAGGTCTCGGTCTAGGGCACAGCAAAAACAATATCCTACTCTCTTCCTTCCTAATATGTTCATCTTTCAGTTCTGTTTATCTTAATGTAGTCTGAAAGAGATTAAAAGCGATCTCTGATTATGACCGCGAATTTTATGAGACAGAACTTTGAAGTGTAAGGTTGTTAATGTATATTTTTTCTAGTAAAGAGTATAAAGTATAAAGAGTTCTAATATTCACAGCTCTACGCCTGCGGCGAAGGGACCAACGGCCGCCTCGGCCTGGGGCACAGCAACAACGTGTCCACACCACGCGCGAACCCGTACTTGGCGCACGTGTTGGTGCGCCGCGTCGCCGTGCACTCGGGCGGGAAGCATGCGCTCGCGATGACGGCCGACGGGAAGGTAAACTAACGAAAAACTCTTTCTTCCACCTCCTGCGGTAGAAAATGCTCACGGCATTAAGTCTGCGCGTTGTACCTTCAGTGCAATAGGTAAAGTATATCAAAAGTATAAATAGGTAAATTATAAAAACGAGGTGCCGGTCCTGCATGGAACGTCGTTTATAGCAGTGTTCCTAATCGTTTTGTATTTTACCTTTAATATGTTCAAGTTTTGGTGACTCTCTTCTAAAAAGATATTGCCTGTGTGAAGGCTTAGCGGGTGACCCTTAGGCAACGTCTTGTGACCCCCAAAGTAAGTACCACAACGCTTCGCTACGTACTTAGGGATCACCTAGGGCCAGTTTCTGATTTGAGAGTTTCGCTAAGTAAATAGTTACCTGTAGTGCTGTCTCTTTTATTTTCTCAGAAAAGAGCGTGACAGAACGTTACTTAAGTATTTACTCAGTGAAATTCTCAATTCAGAAACCGGCCCCCAGTCTATCATATATTTAAGTGGCTTCGTATGTACGGCATTTTATCTAGAGCTTTCCGGCTTAAACTTTCTCAAATACTTGACGCATTGCCTTCGTTACCTTGAACAGTTGGTACCGCTGGAGTCTCGGTGACCCTAATTCAATCAAAAAGTATTTTTAATGTTATCGGATCGGCAGTGTTACGACAGTCTCACACCTCCCCATTTGTGTTAAATATTTATCATTAATGAATTTAATGAATAAAAGATCCCGCTGCGATCTAATCGCCTACCCATCTCTTAGGTTTACTCGTGGGGAGAAGGCGAGGACGGCAAGCTCGGTCACGGCAACCGGCAGACGCTCGAGACGCCGCGCCTTCTCGAGGCGTTAGCCAGCGAACGAGTAGTTTTCATCGCTTGCGGTTCTGCGCACAGCGCTTGCGTCACCGCGCGCGGCCATCTTTACACGTGGGGCCTGGGAGAGTACGGGAGACTCGGCCATGGGGACGATACCACGCAGCTGCTGCCGAAAATGGTAAGAATTGGGCCGCGTTTCATAAAACTACTATTCATAGTTTATTTAACTATTCAATGTACATTACGTAGCCGAGTCTGTCTACTTTGACTTTGCAATGTAGATAGATAGATAAATAATTTATTTGTGCTTAGAGAGACACACACACATAAAGCAATAAGTACATAAAAGTTGAAGACATGTACGTAGAATTGTCATAGTAAACCATAGTAAAAATAGTTCTATGAAATAGGGCGCTGGGTTACTAAATGAATGCCGATGACAGCTTTCAAAGTATTCACACGATACTTTCTGTAACTTTCAAAACATTTACATTTTTATTTATTTAACATCTTTACGAACTCTAAACTTTTATTGGATTTTTTTATAAAGAAGCCAAATCCTAGGTGGATAAGTTGGAATACAGAAACATCTATTGCTGTATTCGCGACCTCTGGCACAATAAAGCCTTACACCATCTTTGCCACTCTCAGGTGGAGGCGTTATCAAGCTTCCGAGTGACACAAGTGGCGTGCGGGTCGCGAGACGCGCAAACACTGGCCCTCACCTCCTGCGGCAAAGTGTTCTCCTGGGGCGACGGCGACTTCGGCAAGCTGGGTAATTGGCAGCCTACAATAGCCCTTAGCGGCCCAGATGTAGAGTCGAGAAGGGCTCGGCGACGATATCGTTACAAAGGCGCGATGATGGTTTCAGGCCGCGGGGGCTCGGACGGCTGCGCTGTGCCGATGAACATCGAGAGGCTGAACTCGCTGGGAGTGGTGCAAGTGGAGTGCGGCGCGCAGTTCAGCTTGGCCCTGACTAGAGACGGCGAGGTAAAACCCTTTTCGCCTCCTCTACTACGTAACTGTCCACTCTTTTACGTTAACTATTTTCGCGATTCCGACGGTAAGGCTGCGGGATATGTTAGGGTGTCGTTAGAAATGCTGAGGGCTGGTGAAGGCGTTGTAACTAGCAAGATATATGTGCTTTTCAACAAGTGCTGGAGGAGTGGCACCGTACCTAAGGACGGGTATGGCCGTCATAGTGCCGCTTTATAAAGGCAAAAGGTCCCAGCAGATGTGCAAAAACTACCGCGGTATCAGCCTTCTCAGCGTTGCCGGCAAACTGTATGCAAAGGTTTTGATTGAAAGGTTACTGGATGTGGCTGAAAAAAAGATATGGGATGTTCAAGCGGGTTTAGAAAGGGAATGGAATGCGTGGACCAAATCTTCTCCTTGAGACGTATGGTGGAGAAACTTTTGGCCAAAAGTCAAACGGTTTTATGTGCTCCCATCTACTTCGAAAAGGCTTATGAATTGTGAGGAATGACCTGTGATCGGCCCTGTCTGTGTATGGGGAGGACAGCGTCTTGCTGCGAGCTCTGAAGTTTCTTTATGAAGATTCCAGTTCTTGTGTTAGAATAAATGGGACGTATACTGACTGGTTTAACATCCGCAAGGGTGTGAGACATCTTTCCAAAGTGTCAAAATATGTATGTATTTGACTGTTCGGAGTAGGTTAAAGCGTACATACAGTAGAGAACTTACGTAGCAGCGGCACATGTATTTTTTTTTTTAATGTTTAAAAGCCATTTTCAAGCAGCGATCGGGTCATGTTTCCTTTCTATCAAAGGCTCTTGGACCGAGCCGAAACGTCGGACGATGAACCCACCAATGACCCTGTCCGTATCACTTTTATAAAGATGTCAATAAAAGAAATGCAAACGCAACTTCCAGGTGGCAGGATCTCCGTTTTATAGCCAGGAGAACAGAACTAATATAACATTGCAGGTGTGGACGTGGGGCAAGGGCGACTACTTCCGACTGGGGCACGGCTGCGACTCGCACGTGCGCAAGCCCACGCTGGTGGAGGCGCTGCGCGGCCGCCGCGTGCTGCACGTGGCCGTCGGCGCGCTGCACTGCCTCGCCGTCACTAGCGACAACCAGGTCGGCGCTGCCTGCACACGGCTTCTCTTTCTTTCTCTATCTCTATCTTTTTTTTATCTGCGGTGCGTGCGCGCCACGGGTCTGCTTTCTGTCAGACGGAGAGACGGTACTAATTGTGCTCGCAAAAGTGACACATTTTTTAAAGCGTGTCATCAGTATTTCTTCAATAACGCAGGCATAGATGACTGTTGGTTGTATGAGTATACTGTTCTCTATATTAACAACAGAATCCTAAATTAAATAAAAGTAATTAAAGAAACGGAAAAGGCCTACGCTGGCCTGCCACCCAGCAGTGGGCAGAGGTGGGCTGATGATGATGATGATGAATTGAAGAAAGAGAGAGAGACACGCACAGACAGAGAGACCGACAGAGAAAGAGAGAGATAGAGAAAGAAAGAAAACATTATTTACATTAGGTTTAACCGTTTGGTGGGCGCAGGTGTGGGCGTGGGGCGACAACGACCACGGGCAGCAGGGCAACGGCACGACGTGCGTGAACCGGCGGCCCGCGCTCGTGGCCGGCGTGGACGGCGTGCAGCGCGCCGCCGCCGGCTCCTCGCACTCCGCCGCCTGGTCGCTGCGCCCGCCCGCGCTGCAGGTTAGCTTGCCTCGGATCTGCCCTCTGACATCCTTCTCACATTTAATTATTGTACTAAATTGAGTACATTGACAAATGTGGATATAGTGGAGAGAAACGTGCCACTCCACCGCCTGGTCGCTGCGCCCGCCGGCGCGCCGCTGCAGGTTACTTAATATTAGCTACGTCATCAGGTTAAAGTTTGGTCTACCTTCTGGCATCCCTCTGGCGTTTAATTTTAGTGCAAAATTGAGTAGGTACATTTCTGACCAATGTGGAGGTTGCCTACGACTGCGACTGGTAAAATGAACACCGACGTAGCGGCAGACCAAGGCGAAAATGGTGGGACTATCGTTGCCGGTATAGTTCGTAAATAAAATTAGATAAAATGCGCGAGCGGCCGGGATCCTAGAATTAAAAGCAGTTTTGGAGCGTCATCAATGTGGGTGATTTAATTAGACATGTTTCAAATTTCGTATACTTATTTGTTGAAAGATGAAGAAGACGTAAGTTCACAATTTTAGTGATCAATAATCTGTTTAAAAAACAGTACGAAAACAATTATACCTAAAATGACCAAGATTTTGACAAGACCACATTTGTCAGGAATACACTAATTATTTTGCAATAATCAAAAATGTTAAAATGCGCGAGCGAGAGGACTCCCAGAGAGTAAAAGCAACCTTGAGGTAACGACAGCGTCTTCCTCCGCCTACTCGAGTTAAATTAGTGTTCGATAATAAAAAAAACCCGACTCGCATCAATGACAATCAGATATTGTGGGTATAGTAAGACCCTTCGGATACGGACCGTCAAACGATTTTCTGCCTTGCAAGTGGAAAATGAGGGACATAAACATGAAGAGGCCTATTATACCCAGCGGTGGATGAGAAAGGGTTGAAGATGATGAAGCAGTAAGTCAGTTTCAACACTAGATTTAAACCATTCAACTCAGCAGGTGGACAACACGCCGCCCGTGGCGCCAATACCGTTCCCCACGCTGAGGGATCCGCTAGGGGCGCAAAGTTTAGGTAATGTAACCTGTAACTTCCACACTACACGATCACTGTTCCTAGTCCCAAATAAGGATAACCCTTAGTGATATGGTGCACCAGGCAAGGACGTCACAAACATAGAAGAACACCCAGAGGACTAATGTACGGCGGCCTCCAGTGGGAATCGAACCCACGCCCTCTGTCTTGCGTTGGTCTAGCGGTATCACGTCTGCTTACACGTGATACCGCTAGACCAACGCGGCAGTCAATCTCATAAGATTTAGTCCCTTATAATAAAATTATTTTATTCCAAAGTACTCTATAATAAGCCAACCGCCCTAACATCGCAGGCGCAGATTCGGCTTTCGTCCGCAAATCACCAAAAGAACAAATCCTATTAATTTTAGGACTGACGTCACTAACACATTCAGGATAGTCATTTTGGTATATATTTTATTATTCAAAACTCGGTACAGCTCAAATAAAACCATAGCATAATCAGCCTATATGCGTCCCACTGTAGGGCACAGGCCTTCTCTCAAGGAAAGAGTATGGGCTTAATCACCACGCGTGTCCACCGCGGATTGGCGATTTCAAGCGCTGAGGTATGTGAATAGCTCGGACACTCAGGTTTCCTCACGATATTTTCCTTCAATAAAACCATAAACTCATGTTCGCGAATTTTTTTTTGATTGTATAAAGTTTAAAAAATCATAAAAATAACGACTGATGACCCTAGATTAGACTGAATTTTTTTTTTTCATATTTGAAGTACTAACCATTAGAGACTAAAAGGTAGTGTAGAACAGTAGTGTGAACCCAGCCTCAAAAAATTATGGGAATTCAACACAGTCTAGACTCACATAATAGAGGCGTACGCGTGATCTTAACCCGTTCCGAAAAAAAAACCCGGTTTTCCAAGTGGGCCTTTGGAAGGATTTCTAACTGTAACTCGGTCCCCCAGGGTTGTACTCGGAGGAAACGGCGATCGAGGAGCCGCAGGGGCCGCGGCCCTCGCTGGCGGCGGCCGCCCTGTCCCTGGAGCCGCCCGCCGCGGTCCAACACGCACTCTCCTTGATCCTGCTCGTCTTGCACATCACACAGGTAAACAATGGGGAACTTCCAGAAAAACTTACTGGAGAAACCAATAAACGTGGTTATTTTTTTTTTCTTCTCGACCAATACTTTTTTTATGATATAAACCTGTCGAAAAGTCAATATAGTCACGTGGTACAAGAACGCGCCATCACAACTTGCAATGTACATTGCGAAGCCGAGTCTTCATACTTGTTAATGTGTGGTTTAGTCAGCTTTGCAATGTACATCAAATTGTCATAGTAAACCATGAATTGTAGTTGTATGAAATATTGCCATAGGTTTACCACTGGCTAGAATCCTGAAATATATCTTTCGCTCCAACATTACTCATGAGTCGCTGCATACATGCTCACGACGGGACTTTTGTTCTCATCAATACAAATACCAAATACTGTTCGAGGGGATTATTCTTTTTGAGGCATGTTTTCCGTTATGATTTTATTCCATCCTTTATAGGCTCGGTGCTTCCTGATCGAGGCTTTGCGGGCGCACGAGGCGTGTCCAGCTACGGTGCCGTCTTGCACCTTGGAAACTGAGGACGAAGACGCTGAGGGCGACGCCAGGACGGGCGGTGGTGAGGCGCCGGCCGACCGCGCCACGCTGCCGGTGAGATTGCGACTCTTTTGCTGTGGTTATAAAGTTGAGAGTTGAGTGACGTAACCAGCCAGCGGACGTGCACCTTGGAAACGGAGGACGAAGACGCTGAAGGCGATGCCAGGACGGGCGGGGGTGAGGCGCCTGCCGACCTCGCCACTCACCGGTAGGTGAGATTGCGACTCTTTTTTTATAGTTATAAAGTTGAAAGTTGAGTGACGTGTCCAGCCAGCGACGGCGTCGAAGTGTACCTTGGAAACGGAGGACGAAAACGCTGAGGGCGACGCCAGGTTTTTTTCTCTTAGGATAATAACAGTTTTTTACTTAAAGTACAGAAAAACATTATTATTACTTGTAAACCACTTTTGTTGTGGTTATTAAGATGAGAGTTTAGTAAATGTCTAGCCAGCGACGGCGTCGGTGTTCACCTTTGAAACGGTGAGATTGCGGGTCTTGTGGCTAGTTTACTCGTGTTAAGTAAATAGTTAATTAAATTTTAATAAGATTTTAAGTTAAATAACCAACGTATAAACATTCACTAAAGAGCTCTTTAGTAGCAAGTTATTATTATTATTTATTAGCTACTCCAACAGTATTTTCACATTTCATTTAAAAACTGCTTGTTCTAATGTATAATTCAGAGTGAAACACCTTTACAGGCTATTACAGGCAATTTTGAAACAACTTTCAAAATTGTGTTTTTTTAGAAAAAATCGATACCTCTTACTCTTCTTACACTTCTTCAACCTATAGCCACCCAATGCTGAGTGTAGCTCTTTTCTAATGCACGCCATTCATTTCGGTCTTGGGCTTTTCGCATCCATACTGCGACGTTGACCAAGTCGTCAGTCTACCTCGTTGGTTGCCTGCCCACACTTCTGCGCCCATCTAGGTCTCCAGACTAGCACTTTTACACCGCATCTTTTGTCTTGTCTGCGACATATGTGGTCTGCCCATTTCTACTTCTTACGGGCAGTCATCTCTTACTCCTATAGTGGAGTTAAAATAATCTTTGCAATAAGATTTCAGTAAAACATGACTTATGAAATGAAATATTCATCGTATTAAAAATATAAACCATGCTCGCTTCTTGTTCTACATTGAAATTTATCTCACTAAATTTTAAGAGAATTTTTTCACTCAGCAAAATTTTACAAAATATCTTTCTGGTAAGAATACGGGCGCTGACGTCGCACATCCATTGATCATATCCTTATCACTAATTCAAACATCAAATTAAACATCATTGGAAAAGTCAGATTGTTTGTACTGTGTATGTTGCTTCGTTACAGTTTCTTCTTTCGCTTCCATAACACTATTAAAAAGTTGGCGTTGCACTCTCAGTTGCAATCTTTCAGGCAGTTGGCTGGTTGTTAGCAACATACTCATGAAAAACCGCTCTAAGGCAGTGTCATGAGAAGTGCTCCTGGTAGCGTCTCCTGTTGCCTGCTTTCTCGGTGCATCCCTTTGGGTAGGTTTTATTTCTATTCTATTCTGTCCATTTTCTAACAAAGACAATACAGCAACTTTTCTTGGTGGAATAAATTCACTATCGCTATTCGGTTGTTCCTTTTTAATAGATCCACGGGAGTCTCCATTTAGTTGTGTTTCGTTTTCATCGTCAGTTTCTTTGTTAGTATTTTTGTTATCTTCTTGCGTTGTAGCATTATTTGTTCTTGGTCGATTTTTCATGATAGGCAAAATAAATTCCATTTGTTTTTCAAACTTCCAAATACATTTTGTATTTGAGTCTTGTCCAGTTGTTCGTTTTTTCTTTGCTGTAGCTTGACGGTGCCCGTCTCTAAGCTTTCTCCATAATGACTTGGCTTCCTTCACTGAAACGATAGAAAATAGAATGAGTGATGATATGTCTAGTTATGTCTATACCTACAGTAGTGGACTCGTGCACCGAGGATTCCGGATAATATTTTTTGCTTAAACATGCGCGGAAATATTGTCATTACTTTTGAGTAAAGAACACGCGAAGTACATATTTACGTAGACTGAAAAACCAAAATCACTTCCCGGCGCGTTCTTTGAATTTGGAACGAAGAGCGCGCCGGCAATCTTGTATGAAACGGTGTGCTTTTAGAATTTAGAACTCTTTCATCTATCGTACCCATTGCATTCTCGTGGCTGTATAGCCACAGATGCGTTTACCTTTCGGCACAAACTGTAAAATAAAAATAAAAATTGGCGGTAAAGCGGAGTTCGTTGTTATTTTGTTAATAAAATAATTAAAATTAGTTCCGATGATTCTGAAAGTGAAAATGAAATGAACATTGACTCCACCAGATTTAAGATCGGAAGCTGAATCAGCGATGGAAAACCTGCTTCCAGCAAAATCAAAAGAAAATTTATTATGTAAAAGGCCCCTTTTAAATTCCTTGCATTTTTTTAAGAAAAGCACTATATATGCCTCTGCCGAAATGGCAATTGCCTGTCTTGTATCATTGAAGTCCTCGCCTGCGGCTCGGCCTTCAAACTTTGCAATAATGTACTATTAATTTTTAAAAAACTATTTTAAAAATTCCACCCATGCCGGGACTTGAACTTGAATATGTTTTAATTATCAATAGTGTTTATATTTTCATTCAGTTCCTTCCCGTAGCGGGAGTCCAACTCACACTTGGTCGGTTTTTATTATTTACTAGCTGTGCCCGCGACTCCGTTCGCGTACATTTCGATTTTTACGAAGCATTTGTATGGGGGCCACGTCTTATCATAACTGGAGCTAGAATTTAAATAGCCTATCCTGTGTCCCAGACGTCTATATGTTTTTATACCAAATTTCATCAAATTCGGATAATTGGTTTAAGAGTTATGGAGGAACATACATACATACATACATACATACACACATACAGAAAAAAATTCTAAAAATCGTGAAATTAGTTTCAGTATCATATATTGAGCCTATAAACACAATATCTCTGAAAACAAACTAACTTACTCCATGACCGACCCTTACAGATTTATTATTAGTATAGATAATAACACGTAGGTACCTGTGAACATTTCAATATTGGATTATACTAGGGTCACTTATTTGCTCATGGCACAACGTGCGATTTCGTTTGTCACATGTTTTACGTGTATCTGAGGCCGCTAGCTCAGATCGATGGTATGTAGCTCAATTTAACACACATTTTGACACAGTCATAAAACTCGTGAAAAGCGACGATTTGTCATGCTGTGGACACTAAACTTGACAGGCCTTATTTAAGTACTTACCGTCCGGTAAGTCACATTCCTTCACAACCTCTCTCCACGCTGCATCTCTGACGTCGTTTAATTTATATTCTTGTACATTGGTATTCCACAAACAGGGATATTTCCTTACGCTTTCGATTAAGCGCTCCATTGTTAACGACGTGACATGCAAAGTACTGCAAATGTGCGCTAGTTACTACAGTGGAATACAGACAAACGAACGACTCTTCCTTTCCCCACTAACACTATGTTTTTCCGTCCATACGCACTCTGAATTTATCTCTGAATTCGTCGCACATATTTGTATCTGACAGAATTTGTCGATATCGCTCGGTATCTGCGGACGCCTACGATAAAATATATCTTATCTGCGCCGTGCATGTGCTGCGATAACGAGCCCTAAGTAATGGAGCCAGGGGAACTCATTTGTCGGTAATGCACAGAAAAATAAGTTCCTAACTAATGTTCACTGGCTAAGTGAAAAAGCTTGGGCCGCTTTGCCTAAATCCGAATAAAGAAAGATGTCTAGGGATGCATTCAAATTTTATGAAAAACGGCTGTGCCAGTCAATTGCACCTTCGAGAAGGAGGTGATAGGTGAAGGAGGCACGGATCCAGCCCTCAAAAACGGTGGTGGTAACAGCAACCCAAGAATGGGCCAAGTGCGCGTCGGAGTATGAACTCGCTCATGATCGATATAGTGCATTCATACAAAGGAAATGTTTTCAAAATATATGACACCATGACCAAGATTTTGTACTTGTATAGTTTCACGTGGGCAAAGCCGTGGGGCAAACACTAGAAAAGTTATAAATCTGTAAATTGTTAGTTCGCTTACGAAAATTACAAAGTAAATGTGTGTTTGCACATCACAATACAATATCACATTAACCCCCGGTTTCTCGTACACTAACAGGCTGTTAATCTACTGTTATCAGCTGTCAGTGGTTTTTTTTGCATGCACTTTGGTCAATTGACAGCTGTTAACAGTAGATTAACAGCGTGTTAGTGTACGAGAAACTGGAGGTTAGACTACTGAACCGATTTTGATGAAATTTTTACAACTTCAAATCTTATTCGTTTCGCTAGACTTCTATTAGGGCCAGTAATCCCATCGATTTGTACAGAGAAGGATATCGGCAGATAAGCATTTAGATACAGATATTGAGTTATGTTTGTAAAGTTGAGAGTTTAGTAACGTTTGCAGCGCTGGCGCTGACGTGCGCGCCGGAGTCGGATAACGAGGATGCTTAAGACCTGGAGAACTTGCACTAAAATATGTTTTAGTATAATCGAAAAGGCCATGTTAAAAGATAAATAAACGTGGTTTTTTTTTTTTCTACGACCAATTCTTTTCATAATGTGACCTGTCGAAAAGTCAATAGTAGTATTTAGTCACGTGGTCCAAAAAAGCGCCATACGAATCTGGCTCAAACTATGACGTCGCAACTTGCACGTAACGCCTTATAATGTATGAAGCGTTTATCAATATTTGAGTTATCTCGTAAAATATTGTTTTTATACATGTACATTGCACCCTTATTAGAAAACATTTAGATCTCAATGAAAAGATAAAATCTAATTTTGAAAACTGCAGTAACTAGATTTTTCGAAATTTTTGTGACCCTGAAAACCCCAAAAAAATTATTGTTATAGTTTAATTTAAAAAAAAAATCCTGAGTAAATATATCTTCTATGGTATTAAAGCAACGAAACTTAGACGCAAGTTCAAAAAAGAAAAAGTTAACCCCCTCAACGAAAAATATTTTGTTTACCAGAGTGGAGCCAGCAGCCCGCTGAGTGGGTCGATGTCTTCGCGACACTCGGCTGTGATGTCTTCGAGCGCTGTCTCGGTAGCGGCAGCTACGATGACTGTCCAACAGGCCGAAGCACCTAAGGTCAACTATTGCGACTTTTTAAATGCGTGAAAAAACTTAGGTTCATCATCATCATCATCATCAGCCATTTGACGCCCACTGCAGGCCATAGGCCTCCCCCATGGTTTTCATAACCATGAGGGGTTTTGCCATAATCGCCACCCTTGGCAGGCGGGTTGGCGATCGCAGTATGCGGTTGGAATCACAGGAAGACGCTGCTGCCCGTCTCCTGGTAAGTTATTTCCTTAGTCGCCTTCTACGACATCCACGGAAGGAAATGTAGTGACGCTATTCTTAATCCGGCGCCACATGGTTAGGTTTCATAAATTAGAAAACTGACGAATTGAGAGTCAGCGATTTTTATAACGTATTACTGGCGCTGGACTGATTTTCTAATCTCGGATTAATCTTTTATGCAAACAGGTGGCACTAGACGAGTTCACTTCACAGTTGACCGAATCAGATGCGCGTGCGCTTGTTGATCTACTGAAATTGGCAGCGGCTGGCAGAATACCGGATGCCAACAACGCTGTCAAGATCATTACAGATGTCCTTATGGGTAAGAAGTGAAGATGCCGAGACAAGCCCGATTTGTTGCTCAATTTGATTCTACTTTGAACAACGAAGCAGCTAGGTTAATAAATTTTTATCACACCTGCTCTGAAAATACATACTAATTATACCAATTAGAGGGAAGAAACGCCTTTATCCCGCCCTTCAAATCCTTTCATCCCAAGGTATGGAAGTTTGTATGAAAATCCTTCCGACCCAAGGGTGGGAAGTATGTATGAAATTCCATTACATACCCGGTTTTTTTTTTTAATTTGTCAGCAGTCATACTGCAAAGAGACTTTAACTGACTTCTTCTTCTTCTTTTGGTGCCATCTCCTATCGGAGGTCGGCTATCATTGTGTAACTGACTACTAATTAAATTTCAAGTAAATTGTTACTGGCCACATACAGTTTTTTTTTTACCAGTTACCAACCTCCTTGGTGCATACAGAAAATTAAAAACGAAATTATTTTTGTATATAAAACGCGCGGAATCACGGAAGAAGTGACTGCATTGATCTTGGCCTACTCCAGAAACGGGCAAATAAAAAAGGAAAAGCCCGCGCATTTTCGCAAAAACTTCGATTGATTTAGCATTTATCTTTGTGATAATTTTCCTCGTAGGTGTAATAAAAAGCACTATACATACCTCAGGATAAAGTACAGTTCCATACCTCAAATGGTTTGCGCCCCTCGCAAGCTCGTGGCGCAAATGCCATAATCTCGGTATGGAACTGTCACTTTCTTCCCTCTGAAGTAATGTACTATTTTATGCCACACCTGACCAAAAAGCGGATTTTTCCGCACGCTACGCGTACGGGAAAATCCACTTTGAGGCCAAGTGACGACATAAAATTGTGTACACAACACGGGCTGTAAAATAGAAAGCCCTCTATCGCATATGACCCTCGCCTGCGGCTCGGGCCTTAAACTTCTGCGATATCGGCCTTTCTTTATTTTACGGCCCTAGTTACGTTATGTACTATTCTTAAACATGCTTTAAAATTTGTGCATTATTTTGACAACCTTCTTCGAGATAAATCGAAATTACTGGCAAAATACATGCGAGCAGCGGCCGGCAAAAGTGGCCTAATAGTATGTAATCTAAAATAAATTACATACTAAACTTTTATCTGTCGTCTGATTTAAAAATGGAACGATCTTTTACTCCGAAACATGGCAACCAAGGAGGTACATAAGTTATTAAAGGTTTTATTTAAATTTCGAAACGGTTACACTGTGTACTACACCTACGAGGAAAATAAAATTATTTAGAATAATTAAAAGCGTGCCGTTACATTATCACTTTAGTAAAAAACAAAATTTAACGAAACAAAACAAATTGCCGCGCTTTTTTTTCGTAGTGCAGAAAAAGGTTGCCAGCCTCCTTTCACTGAAAATCGAGTACAAAATAGTTATTTGTTATGCAAGGCTGCAAAGTTAATTTTTGGCGCGAGTACCTTGTATAGAAACCTGAGCAAGCAAAGGATTCTAGGATTGAGCCACGAGCGAAGCGAGTGGTTCAAATATAGAATCCTGAGCGTAGCGAGGGTTTCAAAGGTACGAGACGCTAAATAACTTTGCTGCCGAGCGCAACACACAACTTTTCACCTCACTAAAGCGAGGAAAATGTTAGGTGCAAGAAAAACAGTTTTAATAAATATTAAATTACTGTTTATTTATTTCAAAAATTAAAAGTAAAATTACTACAATTGGTAATATTGAAAGTTAATTTTTTTTTTTAAATCAAATTTTCTTGCCGGCCAGTGCGATTCTTTAAATGAGGCTGGCGCATGACATGAAATAAGTATTTGCATTTCAATCATCAATGGACTGGCTGCAGAGAATATAAACTATTACGAAACCAATGAGGTTCTATATATACAGGGTGGCCGGGGGAATGACGTCAAAAAAAAAAAAATTAGGTCCCTCGTGTCATGGGGTATCCGAATCACCCCCATGTATGTTCCGCGATTTTTCATAGTTTCGGAGTTATGATTTTTTTTCTGAATTTTTATGAATTTTCGCCTTATCAATTTTGAAAATTTCTAAAAAAAAAACTAGAAACTTTTTTCAATTACTTTTTTTTGTAACTGAATCTTCACAAGTTGTTCTTCTGTGCATAAAATAATCAGCTTCGTAACTTTAATAAAAGTTATGAAAGTGTTGGTCTAAAGTAAAAAATTTACGTTCGGTAAATTATGACTTGAATTTTCAAAAATAAATTAAAAATCCAAACAGATGTTTTAATGGTTTCTTAGTTAGCCTCAGAAATGCGCAAGACTCTCAGATTTCATAATCATTAAAAAAAAGTACTGCTTAACGAGCTACTTTGTGTACATTCGGCCTTCGAAGACAGCGAGGTGAAGAATTATTAAAATTAACAATTTTTTTTTCTGCCATTTCGTCTTTTTTTAGTTTATTAATGAACGAGTCGTCATCATCATGATGAATAAAAGTGGTTTTGTCAATAAAACACAGATTAAAAAATTTGGAGGCATTTTCCGTTTTACAGTAATTAATTTTGCGCGGTCCGTTCTCGTGGGTCATGGGTTGTAAATGCAGACGCAACTTTTTACCTGTAATAACAATAGTCTTTGAGGATAGGAGGCCGCCGAACTATTGCTATCTCTCTCACTCTCAGCGGTAAGAGTGAGAGGGGCAGCGCAGCAGAAGCGAACACAAAACAAGTTTGTACCTCAGTCGTTCTCACTTTGTGTTTACTGCTACACGTGTCTTCATTTTGTTTTACCTCACTGTCTCGCTTTGTCCGCGGATTCCGCTGCCTACTTATTTGACTACTTTGCTCGTTAATTGGACTGTGTCTTGCATACTCATTTGGACTTTGTTTACTTGGAAGTGTAAAAGATGAGTTACACGTTAAGTGAATACGCAGAAATGCACTATTTTTATGGAGTTGCACAAGGAAACGGCCTTGAAGCAGCGCGACTGTATCGCGAACAACTTCAACGTCGTGGTGGGCCGCAACCTGAGCATTATCCCGACCATCGCGTTTTTATTAACACGCATAATACCTTAATGGCAGGCCGCATTCCTGGCCAACGAGGCGATAGGGAAGGAATCCCTAGAGTTGACCCGGATCGCAGAGAAGTTGTGCTCGAAGAAGTTCAACGAAATCCTTCCACGAGTACCAGAGCTATGGCTCGTACTCTGAACATCCCAAGAACTTCTATCCAAGACATACTTCACGATGAAGGGTATCATGCGTTCCATATCCGACGAGTCCAAGCTTTACTGCCTACAGACTACCAATTGCGCATTGATTTCTGCCAAACAATGCTACAAAAAGAACAACAAGATCCTGGATTTTTCAATAAAGTTTTATGGTCAGATGAGTCACGTTTTGAGCGCACTGGAATTTTCAATATTCATAATTACCACACGTGGGCGGTTGAAAATCCACACGAAATGAGAGCGTCGACGTTTCAACATCGTTTCAGCGTTAACTTGTGGTCTGGTATTCTCAATGGCGAACTGATTGGTCCATTTGAATTGCCGTCTAGATTAAATGGAGAAAGATACCGACACTTTCTGGAACATGAACTTCCATTGTTGCTAGAAGACGTGAATATTGAACTAAGACGAACCATGGTTCTTCAAAATGACGGCGCTCCATGTCACTACGCAACGCAAGTCCGAAATTATTTAAATGAGGCGTACCCCAATAGATGGATCGGACGCGGCGGACCAATATCGTGGCCTCCACGCTCACCTGACCTCAACCCCATGGATTTTTTTATTTGGGGCTATTTTAAGGAAATAGCATACGCCAGAGAAAGTGGGAGTGAACAAGAGCTGAGGCAGAAATTAACAGAAGCCAAACGTGTTGTAAAGGAAAACAGAGCAGCTTTTAGACGATTAAAAGATAATTTCCTACGTAGGTGTAGAATGTGTATTGCTGCTGGAGGTGGCAACTTTGAAAACCTATTATAATAAACATTTTTTTTACATTTTAATCTGTGTTTTATTGACAAAACCACTTTTATTCATCATGATGATGACGACTCGTTCATTAATAAACTAAAAAAAGACGAAATGGCAGAAAAAAAAAAATTGTTAATTTTAATAATTCTTCACCTCGCTGTCTTCGAAGGCCGAATGTACACAAAGTAGCTCGTTAAGCAGTACTTTTTTTTAATGATTATGAAATCTGAGAGTCTTGCGCATTTCTGAGGCTAACTAAGAAACCATTAAAACATCTGTTTGGATTTTTAATTTATTTTTGAAAATTCAAGTCATAATTTACCGAACGTAAATTTTTGACTTTAGACCAACACTTTAATAACTTTTATCAAAGTTACGAAGCTGATTATTTTATGCATAGAAGAACAACTTGTGAAGATTCAGTTACAAAAAAAAGTAATTGAAAAAAGTTTCTAGTTTTTTTTTTAGAAATTTTCAAAATTGATAAGGCGAAAATTCATAAAAATTCAGAAAAAAAATCATAACTCCGAAACTATGAAAAATCGCGGAACATACATGGGGGTGATTCGGATACCCCATGACACGAGGGACCTAATTTTTTTTTTTTGACGTCAATCCTCCGGCCACCCTGTATGTAATTTATTGTACGAAACCTTTATTGAATAAAAATATTCGAATTTTAAAAACACTTTCCACGCTAGCGGATAAAGTGCGATTTCCCACGCAGATTTCGAATGATAAACAGAGCTTTTACGAGCTAGTGAGGTGAAAAAAATCTTGCCTCTTTTTTCTAATTATTTGATTTAACACCTTTTTGAGATAGGATTTTCAGGAATGTTGGAAAGGGCAGGAATGGATTTTCATGCAACATTCCTGCTCTGCTAAGGAGGGCAGGTATGAAATTTCATGTAGCTTTTCCCGCCGCACATTTATAAGGGAGAAATGTCCAACTTTGTAACCCGTTTATGAACGAGCAATGAGACACTTTCTGAGTGGGTTTGGGTGCCCACATTTACACGTTCGTCCAATGCCTCTTTTGCTGGCCGCTGCAATAATGTACTATATTTTAAAGTTTTTTGAGGTGCGAATGACACAATGAGGTTTCGAATCGAGCAGAGGCTAGATTCTTGGGCTATGAATATTTTTAATGACATCGCGTCATATTTCCGCACCCTATAGTTATGCGAAATGAGGGTGGCTTACGTCCAGCAGTGGACGAAAACGCGTTGATAGATTGCATTGGCGTAAAGTTCTGAAGACCCAGAGATGGGTACAGAAGTGTGAGCAGACAACCAAAGAGATGTACTGACAATCTGTTCAGTTTCAGAAAACGTGTGCGAAAAGCTGAAGCGAATGGCGAGCATTAGAAGAGCCTTAGTTAAAATCAGCATTGGGTGCCTATAGATCGAAGAAGAGATACGAAAACCTTCAAGCAGTGTCCTAACCACAAGTTGTGCTTCCAGCTCTCTGCGCCAGCAAACCAGCCGTGGCCGACATGGTGGTGGAAGTGTGCGTGTGCGAGCTGGAGGAGGCGGCGACTGGCAGCGGCCGCGCCCCGCCGTTGCCCGTCACTGTCGACAGCCCGCACCCGTACGCCGACGATACGGACATCTCTGGTACGTCTGTTTTGGGTAAAGACAATAGTGTGCGTATGCGAGATGAAGGGGGCCCGCCGTTGCTCGTCACTGTCGACAGCCTCCATCCGTACGCCGACAATACCGACATCTCGGGTACGTCTGTGTTGGGTAAAGACATTAGTGTGCGTATGCGAGATGAAGGGGGCCCGCCGTTTCTCGTCACTGTCGACAGCCTCCACCTGTACGCCGACAATACCGACATCTCGGGTATGTCTGTGTTGGGTAAAGACAATAGTGTGCGTATGCGAGATGAAGGGGGCCCGCCGTTGCTCGTCACTGTCGACAGCCTCCATCCGTACGCCGACAATACCGACATCTCGGGTACGTCTGTGTTGAATGAAGACAATAGTGTGCATGTGCGAGATGAAGGGGGCCCGCCGCTGCCCATCACTGCCGACAGCCCGAACCCGTACGCCGACGATACGGACATATCTGCTACGTTTCTATGGAGTGGAGAAAGTCCTGCTCTTATCCAATTTACAACCTAAGACAGTGGATTTGCAATAATGATCTTTGTTCTCAACAACAGGAGTAGTGAAAATCCCGGGAGCATCCACTCTGCGCGTGGTGTTCGAGCAAGGTTGCTCGACGGAGCGACGCAACGACCCGCTGACGATATTGGACGCGACTGGCCGCGTGCTCACGACACGGTCCGGTCGGGAGCCGGCTGATTGGGCGCAGGAACTCATTGTTAACGGTAATCTTTTGCTTTTCTTCTTTTGTCGTGCGACTTTGAATTAACAACCATAAAGTACAGATCGTTTTAGATGGTTCAGGATTCACGACTAAAGATGCAGCTTCCGTCAAAGATCTTTTAGGACATCTAATACGCGAAAATCTGTCAATGTATGTCTGATATGATATCAGATATCACTGATATCATATATACCAGTGATATAAACATAAAGATGTTCAAAGTTAACGTGTTTGTGATTTTTTAATAATTACAGGTGACGAATTGCGCTGGCGATTCACTAGCGATGGATCTGTCAACGGTTGGGGCTGGAGATTCACAGCGCATCCAATATTGCCTTCACATACTATCACCGTAAGTTTCAGACTTTTGTTAGGCCATCACTACTGGTATTGCGACATGGAGAAAACTGATAAAATCTTCAAGCTCAAAACGGTACTCAACTTTCAGGAGAGCGGTTCTGATCGCTACGTGCTGTCGCGTCCGTCCGTAGAGCTGGCCTGGCGTCTCTTGGACGGTCCGTTGCTGGTCGCTATATCCAACGACCATCAGTTGGCTCCTCGGTTGGCTCAGGCACTAGCCGTCTGCGCTCAGATGCCTACGCTCTGTAAGTATATTCTGCATTCGTGTGCACAAAAATACAAACAAGAAACTTTCCGAGCTAAAGCGTTTTTTTAGCGCACTATTAGCCAGGATTCATGTCGATACGAAGGTTGTCGTAACCTTCTATGATATGCACGCTGTAAAGAGTGCCGATGTGATCATAACTAAGGGTCGTGCGACTGATTTATATCAACCAATTCAATTAGTCCATACTCGTCCACTGCTGGACAATATCCCCCAAGATACCCACTTCTTTCTGTCCTATGACATCCTCATCCAGGTGCTGCCATCAATCCGCCTCAGATCGTCGGTCGTGGGCGTCCTACGCTGCGTTTGCCAGTTCGTTGTCTCCACTCGAGAACTTTTACATTATGTGAATCTTACAGGCTACATAATTCACCTTTCAGTTTACCGTTCTTTGGTGAATTGTTTCATTTCCGATGTAATTCATCAAAGAGACTCCGAGCATAGCCCGTTCCGTAGTAAGCTGAGCGACTTGAATCGGTGGACTAGTCCTACCGTCAGTGTCCACGCACTGGTTGAGGTCTACATATTGCTTTACATATTTTATATCAAAAGCATTTGTGCAAAAGCACTAAAGCCCGGCGTCCACTAGGCGGATTGGGCCGGGGCGCATCGAAACGCAAACATC
Source organism: Yponomeuta evonymella (assembly GCA_963969515.1). Taxonomy (NCBI): domain Eukaryota; kingdom Metazoa; phylum Arthropoda; class Insecta; order Lepidoptera; family Yponomeutidae; genus Yponomeuta; species Yponomeuta evonymella. The sequence goes on from OZ018347.1 coordinate 5,370,629, forward strand.
CGCCTGCATTCACTATTGCGCTGCGGCCCGCCCCGCATCGACCCGCTGCTAGTAGACGCTATTTCATATAAATGAAACCGCTGCTTGCCTGTGCAGGCCGATTTTGTGCGTTGCGATGCGCTCCGATCCGCCTAGTGGACGCCTAGTGGCTTAATATAACATTTTGTTCCGTGCGGCAGCATGGCGCGGCCGCGTGTGGTGCGTGCGCCGTTTACGCGGCGTGGTGTGCGGCTCGGCGTCGGGCGCCGCGCACCCGCCTGCGCTGCAGTCGCTGCCGCGGCTGCTGCAGGCGCAGTACGAGCACGAGGAGCCGGCGCTGCGGACGGGCACGCATCTGCTCCACACGCACTATCTGCAGGTGTGTACTGTAACGATTCCTCTTTATACTGGCTGGCCGGCATAGCCGTCTAGTCACATTTTGAATATGTTGAAGGTAATCGTTTCGTTTTGTTTTAGGTGTCAGTCGTTCTCTAGCTAGGCTAGGCATTCGATGAAAAAGATATTATTAACAAGTAATATTTCCCCTAAATCCGGATTTTAATAAAGATAAGTCACTACAATACTAAAATTTTATGATAACGCCCGGGGGGGAGGGGGGGAATGTAACGATTCCTCTTTATAGTAGCTGGCTGGCATAGCCACAGAACAGGTTCTTAGAGAAGTGGGGGGTGTGCTTATGCCCCGAATAATAATAACTGCCACACAATAGAATCACTTGACCTGGTCCCAAACTAGGATACCATGTGCTATGGTAACCAGGCAAGGACGTCACAAACATGAAAATACACCCAGAATGAGGCCATTTGTACAAATGTACGGCGGCTCCCCAGTGGGAATCGAACCAGGTGGGGATGGGAGCGGAGTCTGCAGAAGGGGCAAACTTTCAGCGGGTGTGTAGACGTAGAACAGGCGATAGTCTTATCGAACTTTCCTTAGAGAAGTGGAGGGGCGCGCTTGCGGCCAACGTGTTACACGTTGGCGAAATAGAGGGGACTCAAATTTGTAATCGTGGTAAACACAATTATGTACGTGTGCTTGGGAGTGGCGTGCCTTAGGGGAGGCCGATGTGCAGCACTTTACCGAACTTTCCTCCTACAGGAGTTAGCGTGGCTCGCATGCGGCCTGCGCATCGACTCTCGCGTATGCAGCGGGCCCGAGGCCCCGCGGTGGGCGTGGTTCAAGCGCTACTGCCTCTGCATTCGCACGGCCGAGGCGCTCATCCGCCGCTCGCCACTCCCCCTGCCCCTCATCGCGGACGTGCGCAAACGACTGGCTGAACTGGGCGTCTACAGTGGAGAGGACTCCACGCTGGACACCACGCATCCGTGGGAGGATAATAGGATATTCACGAAGCAGCACGACGAGCAGCTGCTGCATTGGGTTAATAAGTGAGTTGGTTTGATCAGGCTTTGTTGATAGTTGCGGTGCACTTTTCGAAGAGATTGATGTCGTAGTGATATCGCCTAGTATAATCACTGTGATATCAGTTTCGTTGGGCAGCTCGCAAATATGTAGCAATGAAGTATATAAATTTTGTATTTTTTACATTTGTATGTGTTCTCGGCACGTCTAGCTTGACATTTCATATTCGATTTCGCAAGGCGCTTTATTAATTTTAGCGCTACAGAGATTGACTGACTTCTAAAGACTTGAAAGGGAAGACTTACATTCTTAGTCTCGCTTGTTCTACAGATGAAGCTCGGCGGTTTGCCTCTGTCACGTATGTTGGTGGATCTCCTCCTAAAAATATCACACACACACGAAATATCCATATAACTAAATCAGTCGGTTTACCATATGAAAATACAATTTCGTTGAATGGCGAACCAAAATGAAGTAATGTTGTGCACATTTAAAACAGATTTTTTTGTGTTATGTTTCATGAAAAACCCTAGCAGAAGACGAGACTAAAATAGATTGGTTACAATATAAACATCGTAACGAAACTTGGTCAACATATTTAGAGGACATAAATCGAGATTCAGTGGGCTTAAGATTGCGAATAAACCAATCAAACAGAAATTAGAGCCTCGTAAGAATTTTTTATGAGAAGGCTTAAAATTTTCTGTTCTAAGTGCTCTAAGCTTCTAAATCAGGACTTCTATTTTAGGGTTCCGTACCCGAAGGGTGCCAAGCGGGACAATATTACTAAAACTTCACTGTCTATCTGTCAGTCTGTCTGTCACCAGGCTGTATCTCATGAAGCGTGATAGCTAGGATAAGTTTTACAGGTATTTGTTGTTATAGCGGCAACAGAAGTACACATGTATTTGCCGCTATAACAACAAATACTAAAAACAGAATAAAATAAATATTTAGACAGAAAGAGGATATTTTACTTAAGTTGTCACAGAAACACAAAGTAAACATAAAGGTACACAAACAAAAGTGACGAACGTCGACAAAACAGGGCTAAAACAAAACAATCGTTTAAGGGGGCTCCCATATAACAAACCTTGTCTAAAGCCAGCGCTCGCCATCTAGCGGCCATCTATGCAACCTTCACAGCATCGATGTCATGTCGTTAAATGTCAATTTTAACCGCTTCTTGTTGGTTTCTATAGAGGGCTCTGTTCTCAAATTCGATCTTTGTCTAATTTTGTATTTTCCACTTACACTTACCATTATCTAATGGTAAGGAGCCCTTCGTGCGCGAGTTCGACTTGCACTTGGCCGGTTTTTCATCATCGTCATTCAGCCACAAGAAGTCCACTGCTGGACTTCTTGTGGTCGGTTGGAAGCGGCCTGCATCCAGCGTCTTCCTGCCACTTGGATGAAACCATCTGTCCATCTTGTGGCTGGTCGTCCTACGCTGCGCTTGTCGATATGTGGTCTCCATTCGAGAACTTTTCGGCCCCATCGGCCATCAGTTCTGCGTGCTATGTGCCCCGCCGGCCGGTTTTTATTATTTATTAATTAATGTTGCCCAGGCGGCCAGAAGACTGGTCCGGCTGGTGGGGCGGCGGCTCGCGCTCCTGCACCGTGTACGGCTGGGGGCACAACCACCGCGGCCAGCTGGGCGGCGTCGAGGGCGCCAAGGTGCGCGCGCCGGCGCCCTGCCACGCGCTGGCGGCGCTCAACCCCTTGCAACTCATCGGGGGAGAGCAGACGCTGTTCGCCATTACGCCGGATGGCAAAGTCTATGCTACAGGTGAGTGAAGTAGCAGATTGTTTCTCAGGTTGCGGTTTAGGCAACAACCATTAGAGGCAGTGTAGAAGGTGCCTAAGTGCGCGCGCCGGCGCGCTGTTTGCAGTCACGCCGGATGGCAACGTCATTGCTACTGGTGAGTTCCGTCACTGTATTGAGTAGATTGTTCCTCAGTTTACGGAAGAGGCCACAAACATTGCGATCAGCTGGGCAGTGTCGAGGGCGCCAACGTGTGCCGGCGCCCTGCCCTTGCAACTCGTTGGGGGAGAACAGACGCTGTTTGATGTCACGCCTGACAATAACGCTAACTGGTGACAAAAATGTGCTACTAGTGAGTAAAGTCCCCGTATTGAGTAGATTGTTTCTCAATGGAGTACTTGCGCCAAGTTACTTTAATAATAAAACACTTATTAGATTCAGTTTTTTCATTGAATTCTTGAAGTTTTCTTTCTTATAAGGGTGTAGATGCATAAAAACATTATTTTACGAGATAACTCAAATATCGATATACGCTTCATACATTATAAGGCGTTACGTGCAAGTTGTGACGTCATAGTGTGAGCCCGATTTGCATAGCACGTTTTCGTACGACGAGACTATATTGAAGTATTAGTCGTAGAGAAAAAAAATACCATTTAAACATGGTCCCTTCTATTATATTACAACATTTTTAGTGCAAGTTACGGCTGAGGCAACAACCATTGTGGGCCGTTGAGTGGCGACGAAGATGACAGAGTACGCGCGCCAACTTGACTCGTGCTGCAGCTGGTTTGTGGACACACCTTGGGGTAAACCTGCTGGGAAGGATTATGGTACCGATATGATGAGTAACGTCACTATGTTGCGTATACTGTTTCTCATAAGCGTCAAATAATAAATCGTGGCTAGAGCTACAGTACAACATGCTGAAACCGCTAATCACCTCCACCATCTGACACCAGCGACATCGGAGTTGTCTGTTCACCAACGGACATGCGTTTAGCAAGGTCTATGCTGCCGGCCTGTTCATTACAAGAATCATAATATTCCAAGAATCAAATTAAATAACCGAAGATTCCGATTGGGGTTAGAAATGGTAAGTAAAAAAAAACAAAAAACAGACCTTAGCGTTAATTCGAGGCAGGGCATTTCCAAAGTGTGTGTGGCCGTGTGGCGCCGGATTAAGAATAGCGTCACTCCATTTCCTTCCGTGGATGTCGTAGAAGGCGACTAAGGAAATACATTACCAGGAGACGGGCAGCAGCATCTTCCTGAGATTCCAACTGCATACTGCGATCGGCAACCCGCCTGCCAAGCGTGGCGATTATAACGAAACCCCTTATGGTTACGAAAACCATGAGGGAGGCCTACGTCCTGCAGTGGGCGTCAAATGGCTGATGATGATGATGAGGGCATTTCCAAAGACTGGATACATGCATGCATGGACGTTAACACATTATTCTCTTACAGGTTACGGTGCCGGCGGCCGTCTGGGCATCGGCGGCATTGACTCGGTGTCCCAGCCTACCCTTCTGGCTTCTCTGCAGCACGTGTTCATCACGAAGGTGGCTTGCAACTCTGGTGGGAAGCACTGCCTGGCTCTGTCCGCCGACGGAGAAGTTTACAGTTGGGGAGAAGGCGAGGACGGAAAACTGGGACACGGGAACAGAGTGTGAGTTAAATATACGACAACGACCATAAGACGTGTCAACTGCATCTTCTTCCTTCGGCCGCTTTCTCCCATTATTCTTTTTAAAGTGCGTTAAGTTTCTCGTTAGCGTTTCGACAAAGTTATCGTCAAGCGTAGTTATCGAAACTATAACGAGAACGATAATTAACGTTTGAGAGGTTTTTTTTTTTTTATAACAACCTGTGCAGAATTACGATATATCAGTTGAGTTTCCGATAAAATTTGGTTAACCATTGATTGTTTTATAGCCAGATTCACCTAGCGGGTAAGTCCCGCTGTCAGGTGTGCAGGCCAAAGCCAATCACGGCGCTGTCATTTATATATATATTTGAGGTTTCGTTAATTCTAAGCTAAGAGTGAATCAGAAAACAAAATCATCTTTGCGTAACAAGATTCAGCAATATCTGTCACAAAACGAAGCCAGAACGCCCTGCTTCTCATTCGGGAGGTCGTGGGTTCCTATCCCGGCATATATCTTTGTATTCTGAGTTACGTACATTAGTGAAGTTATAGTAGCAATACCACTCGCTTACCGTGAAGGAAAACATCGTGAGGAAACATGAGTGTCTGAGGTGTTCGCATACCTCAGCGCTTGAAATTGCTAATCCGCGGAGAGCACGCCAGGTAATTAAGCCCATACTCTCTCTATGAGAGAAGGCCTGTGCCCTGCAGTTGCTATTCTACTGTATATAGTATTGTTCACGGTTGTACTACACCGCGGTCTATGACCTCACGGAGTAGCTCCTGGCACTGACTGTAAATCAGCGCTGAAAGCTTAACCCTCAACATACTGCTAAGTCAGTTGCCATTTATAGCAACACAGTGAGTGTTGTTGTCACTGCCATGACCTTTCGTTTTCCTTTCTTTTTCATGAAATTTATGTTGTAATATTTTCTTGGTTGTTTTTTTGTTTTCTTATTGTGGTGTGTGCACTGTTTTTATAATAAATGTTTCTTCTTCTTCTTCAGTGGGACGTATATAGGCTACATAAAAAAATGTATCTATCTATCTTGCTCGCGCAGGTGCTACGACCGGCCGAAGCTGATCGCGGCGCTGTCGGGGCTGGAGGTGGTGGGCGTGGCTTGCGGCGGCGCGCACTCGGCCTGCCTCACGGCGCGCGGCCGCGTCTACACGTGGGGCAAGGGCCGCTACGGCCGCCTCGGACACGGCGACTCCGAGGACCAGCTCGTGCCTAAGATGGTAACCGCTTATAATAATTTTTATCTACACTAATGTTGTAACATTCTACTTATGTTTTCAATACTTGACTTATAATTACTACTGTTATAGCGCAGACAACAAAACACTCAATTTAAGCAATTTCACATGATGGTATAATATTCACATCGATATCGTAAAATCTCATTATAACATCAATAAAACGCGACCAACTTGATTGCAGGGCCAATCAAGTTGGTCGCGTTTTATTGAAGCGCGAATTAAGTTAGACGGACCGTAGGAGTTTATAAAAATACTTTATTTATCCAACAGAGTGACCACTAGGGTCTTTACTAATACAATATTGCTTATTCTAAGATGCTATCGATATTTATAGTAACTATAATGAATGGTTAGCAATAAATCATTGACGTATGTAGCCTAGTTAGGAGAAGTGCTGACAAAGGACATTTGGAGTGGTTGGTCCACCTTAACTCCTCCCCCCTTAAGAGAGAAATTATCTGAAGACAAAGAAGTGGGTTTCGGAGAATTTCGATTTATACAGTATGTATATGTCCTGAATTTAATACATAGTAAGAATACTAGGATTATTATTATAAAATACAGTAAAATGGTCCATACACTAATGTTTTTCACTATGTAGATAAAATCGTCCGAACTGTTTTCACTCACTTTAAACTTAGCACTGTTGATAACGTCTTTTATGTCGCTGAAATCCACGTTTTGCAGGTCCAGTTGTTTCCCTTCTTGCCTGATGGCATGTCGTAGTTCTGGTAACTGCACGAACGGTAGTTGTAGGCTGATAGCAGAAGCGTTGGTCGGTGTGGTTATGAAAACGTCTCCTACTTGGGTTTTGCACTGCTGACTCGGTCGTAGAAAGGATGTTCCTTGTACAGTGTTCTTGTACACTTCTTCGTCGCAGTGTTCCGTTATGATCAGTCCTTTTTCGGAGTATATCAGCCAGTAGTTTCCGGCAACCTTCTGTACTTTCTCCTTTTCCAAGTGTATGAAGTGTTGGTGGCACCTGGTGCAGTTGTCTTTCAGCATCATGATCTGTTCTATGCAGGTTTCAGATGGGTATTGTACGAGGTCATCTCTCGAACACAGGAACTTGTTGTCTTCAATCTCGCTGCATAGGTTTACCACGGGTCTGTATTTCAACCTATTCACCATAAGGTAAGGGTATTCGGGAATAATTGTAGTTGTTTTTTGTGTTATAGGGTTGTAGATAGGGATAGGAATTACTTTATAATATGTATACGTGTTTGATTCTATCAGAGGAATTTCTAATACAAAAACTAATCTATTCTTATCAATATATGATTTTAAGATAATGCTACTCTCTATTTTAACTAAGTTTGCCCTTTTAACTGGATAAATTAAATGAGCATGTTTCTCTATTTCTATAAGAATGTGAATAAGTTCTGTGAGTTAATTATAGACTGATGTAGAACATGAAGCTTGCTGAAGGCAATAGCCGTTTCCGTTTCCTGAATAAAATCATAAATAGTACGAAAGTTATTCAGAACTTGGTACAGGTTATTCATTAGTGAGAGAATGTTATCTCGTTTAGATTCTTTTTCCAAAAAGGATTCAATTTCTACTGTTTTATTACCTAAAAACTTGATATTTGAATTCATGCTTTCTGATGCGTTTGCGAATTTATCCAGGGTATTAACCATTAAGGATACTTTTCGTTCCACTGAATGTTCCTCACTTTTAAGTTGGCTTATTTCAAAGTTATAACGTATCGCGTCTTCCTCATCTAAGTTTCCTGAGATGACTTTAACTAACGAACCTAAGGGACTGAATATTGCCCGTTTAGCTCTAGAGAAAGGTAAAAGCTGGTTAATTCTATTTTTAATCTGGGATTGCAACGATTCTATTTGCCCACACAGACTTCCTAGTTCCTTTTTATATTCACTATTATTAGATATAATTATGCTAAACTTACTAAATTGTTGAAAATTATTATCTACTTGGCTGACTAAGGTCTCTAAGTCTAATGTCTTAAAAATAGTCCACAAATTACTCTTCATCGCTGCCGTTCCAAGTTTGATCGGTGCTATTCCCGGATTCATGTTCAGATTTTGAAGTTCCAGGCTGCGGATCGGGCCTATTAGTACTAGAAGTACTAGGCTTAACCTGTGGAGGACGTTTAATGTTCTTAATAGCTACTCTTGTCTTTCTTTTCTTTAATTCTACTGGGATAATATTCCTATTCGGTTTACCTATCACTTTAGCCTTTTCAAAGCGAGGTAGGTCTTTCGCTTTTCTTGTCCTAGTATTTTTCATGAAGATGTCGTCACCTATTCTAAGCTCAGGAGGTTCCTCACCTCCTCTCTTTTCTCTTACTTTAGCTTTCCCTTCCTGAAGTTTTTCCGCAACGTATTCGTACAAAACCTTTAGTCGTTTTCTATGATCTTGTAGCAATTTTTGTGTGAGATTTCGTTCCCTCTCGATATCAAAGACGTTACCGGAGTCTGTGTTACCAAAAACCATTTCAAACGGTGTGAAACCAGTAGCAGAATGGATAGAATTATTGTATGCCATTATCGCGTAAGTCATAACGGAGGCAGCATCCATGTCGTTATTCTGGTACTTTGCTAAACGATAAATTTCGATAACGGTTGAGTGGAATCGCTCTACCATTGCCATTGAATTAGGGTTATTTGGAGTGCCAATGTGTAACTCGATCTTATACAAGCTTAAAAGTTCTTTAACTAAATCATTGTTAAATTCGGTTCCAGAATCGCAGTTGATTTTTTTGGGTAGACCGTACATGCTAAAATATTTTATTAAGGCTTGGACTACTTCCGGTGTACTACGATTTGGGATGTTAATAGCCTGACCTAATTTGCTAAAGGCATCGATTATTGTCAAGTAGTATTTACTTTCGATGTACAGTAAGTCCATGAAAACTTCCTGAAAGGGTGAGTTTTGGCTCTGAGTTAACTGTATACAAGGTTTAATTGGTTTCCTTTCGTACTTCATTTTTCTACACTGTTCGCAAGCATTTATAATTGCCGTAACTGTTTCTTTCATATTTTGCCACCAATAGTGACGTTTAATTTTCATCATGGTTTCATTTATTCCCCTATGGCAAGTTTTCCCCTCGTGATATTTTAAAACTACATCGTGTTGATCTTCTTCTGACTCAGTGAGATTCACAGTGCGTTCCGTACATTCAGTCAGGTTCAAAGTTCCCTTTTTGAACAACTTTGTTATGACCTTAACAAAAGTTTTCCTAAAAGCTTTGTGCTCGAAATAAATGAAATATTTGTGTTTTGTATCAATGTACTCCTTGAGGAAATCCTTCGCTAGCTTTTCATTGTGAATCGGTAGGAATACTTCAAGAATTCGCTGTTTTGTGTTTGAGATGTCATTAACGTAAAGCTTATCTTTGTACCAAGTCTGAACTAAAATCTGTTTGGGTTTCGAGTCTATCGCTTCATTTAATATGGGGATTCCTTCGTGTTCTCTGTTAGATATTGAGTTAGCTGTGGCAGCGTCATCTGAATCTGAAATTTCTATCGCTTCAGTTGACTGCTCACCTTGGGAATCGGAGATTTCTATTACTTCAGTTGACTGTTCACCTTCGGAATCGGAGATTTCCATCGCTTCCGGTGGTGGTTTTGGCTTTTGTTTTAATTTGCAGTTTAATGTTTCTAACTCCTTCCTGACCTCAAGGAAGCGGTCCTCATTCTCATCTACATTAGCTAGAATAGAGTCCAAATCATCATCAACGGCATTAATCCTGATGCGAGAAAGGGCATCAGCGTTGGTATTTTGCTGTCCTTTCTTGTATTTTATTTCAAAATCGTACTCTTCTAACCTCAAACGCCAACGTGTAAGTTTGCTATTTGGCTCTTTTAGTGAGTACAGCCACGCTAAAGGCCTGTGGTCTGTGTAGATCACAAACTTTTTTCCGTAGAGGTAAGGCCTGAAGTGTTTTACGGCCCATATTACAGCCAAAAGCTCCTTCTCGATTGTGCTGTACCTACTCTCAGTGTCGCTTAGGGTCCTACTAGCGTATGCGATAGGTTTATCCGAACCAATAGTTCCCTGTCACAAAACAGCGCCGATAGCAAAATTGGATGCATCGGTGGTCAAAACAAATGGTTTTTCAAAGTTCGGAAACTGAAGAAGAGGTGCATTGGTTAGCAGCTTCTTGCAAGTTTCAAAGCTATTCACGTATTCGTCATTCAATACTATCTTTTTCCCTTTTTTCAGACATGCTGTGAGTGGTCTCGTGACTCTGGCGAAATCTTTAATAAATTTCCTATAGTATCCTATAAGTCCTAGGAAGCTTTTTATTTCAGTCGTCGTCTTAGGTAATGGGTACTTCAAAACTGCTTCTATCTTATCATTGTTTGGCTTAAGGCCTTCGCTTGTGATTGTATGCCCTAAATATAAGACTTCCTTCCTCAGGAAATGGGACTTGTCCAATTGAATTTTCAAATTAGTCTGTCTGAATCTTTCAAAGACAGCTTTTAATTTTTCTATATGTTCTGGTAAGCTTTTTGAAAAAATTATTACATCATCAAGATAAACGAGGCAGTGCAATCCTTGCAACCCTCGGAGCACATTATCCATGGCTCTTTGGAAGGTTGCGGGTGCTGTTTTCAATCCAAATGGCATACGGTGGAATTCATAGTGCCCAAATGGTGTACTAAATGCTGTCTTTGGTTTATCTTCTTCTTCTACTTCTATTTGGTGGTATCCACTCGCGAGATCGAGCGTAGTGAAATACATACTCTTGCCAAGCGTATCAAAAAGGTCATTGATGTTTGGCAAAGGGTATTTATCGTCGGTTGTTATGTCATTCAACCGCCTATAGTCGACGACCATTCTCCACTTTTGTTCACCTGAGGCATCCAATTTTTTTGGCACTAGGTGGACAGGAGCACTCCAGGGAGAGTGTGACTCCTGGATAATGTTGTTTTGTATCATTTTCTCTACTTGTTTCTTAATTTCTTGGGTCTGAACTGGGGGTAATCTGTGAGCTTTTAAGTTAATGGGGTCTTCGTTTTTTGTCCTGATTTTATGTTTCACTTGATTGCTGAAGGATAATGGAATATCTTCGCAATAAAATATATCTTTGTACGCCCTACATACATTTTCTACCTGCATTCGTTCCTCCTCATTCATATGGTCCAGTCTAAGCTTCTTTAAATTCCTTTCTAATAATTTTTCAACATCTTCTTGCAGCTCTGAATAATTCAGATTGGTTGAATTTACATTTGATGATTGTTGATGAAACAACTCCACAAGGAAGGGTGACGTAACCGTGATTCTATGATTCAACTCCGTTGTATTTTGGATGACAGTAGTCGCGTAGCCGTTTGTGTAGTTTACAATAGCGGCTGGCATTCGGACTCCGTCGCTAAATTGAGTGAACTCCAAAATAGCTTCCCCATGTAATAAATTAACGGGCAGTTTTACTCTTATCTCGCATCGAGGAGGTAGGTTGTACGTCTCTCTCATGGGAGGTGAATAAATTATTGGGATCTTACTGAAATCTGTAAACAAAGTTTGGGACTTCATGTCAATGTTTGCGTTGAGTTGTTTCAGCAAATCGCTGCCTATTAGACCATCGTACCTTTCATCCACAGAATAAATGTAGAATTTGTGTTTTTGGTTGCTGTTAAAAATTCGGGGCAGATTTATGTAAACTACCTCACTGTGTCTACTCGAAGCATGTGTGCTAATGACCTCAAACGGTTCGCTTTGCTTTGAACTTGCGTAATATTTGTTAGCCACCCTTGGGCTAAGAAATGATCGGGTACTGCCTGTGTCTATCATGAACACAGCGTTAAGTTCCGGTACGCGAATATAGGGCAAGTTCAAGCGTTTACTACAATTTAATTTTATCTGTTCCCTATCGACGAGGCGACTACGTGAAAATTTTCCACCGGTTCACCGTACGGGACAGAATTTAGACCGTCCACGCATTGTTGTGAGTTACATGGTTGGAAATGGTTATCATTTTCAGTAAAGTTAATGCGCCTAGAACTAGCTGTACGCATTGTAACATCGGTATTCGAACCCGATGGCACAGGTTGTGCGTGATTTTGCTGCATGTGCATAGGTGCATTGTCCGCAGGGTGCTGACGCTGCGCTTGCACCTGCGCTGGCGGTGACCTACTTACGCGCGGCCATTGTTGACCGTTGTTATTATTAAATCTGTTAATCGATTGCTGCTGTCTATTGTTTCTATATTGAAATGAGCTGTTTTGCGATGCGTTGGGTGTTGAGTTAAATGCGTTGTTCGGTGTATTTGCACTTGGTAGCCTTTGAAAATTGTCCTGCCTTAGAGCGTTAGAGTTATTTTGATTCTGGTTGAAAGGTGGGTTACTTGTCCAATTACGATTGAAATTAGATCGCGGGTTTTTTGTATCGTATACAATTTGGAAGTTTTGTTCCTCCAACACCGTTTTCAAGGCATCCTCCAAAGTGGTGACATTTCTCAAATGCACCAGCCTAACTAAGTAAGCCGGCAGATTAAAGAGAAAAACGTTTAATGCGGTATTGTCATAAATATGATGTTTCGCCTGACGTAAATTAGCGTCATCAATGGTTTCACTGATTTTTGAAAACAAAATACTCCTCAAATGTTGAACCCTATGACAAAATTCTGAATAACTTTCATTCCTATTTCTTTTTATTGACTCTAATTCCATTGCCAGACATTCTTCGGACCTTGGGTCACCAAAGTGTTGGGTCAGGAGCTGTTTCAGTTCAACCCATGTTTGGATTAGTTCCCGTTCCCCCACTAGATTAGCGGCTTCCCCAGAAAGTCTACTGGTTATAACGTGGAACAAATATACGTTCTGTACATTACCCCCTTGGAAAGTTTGCAGAATGTATTCACATTTCTTTATAAAAAGTGGTAATAACCTTGTGTCCCCGTCAAATTCTGGAATAATTTTTACCATTTCCATGGGAACTCGCACAATATTCTCCATTGTGGCTAAGGTTTTTTTTTTTTTTTTTTAAAAAAAATTTGCTGAAAATTTAAGAGTTTACCTATGAACTAAAAAAAACGGTATTCAAGAAAATTGTATTCTCGAATAACGTACTATCTATACGAAATTTTCAAGGCGTTTTCTAATCCCTACAACACGTATAAATATTATGGGATAACGGCGGGAAAGAGCAAAGGGATGGTGAAAAGGTTTACTCACAGCCCCGTAGCTCCCATGTCCTTCCGGAATATTGTAAATCCTCTCTGGTTCGGTCCTGGTCCTGGTCCTAGTCCTGGTGGCGTCGCTGCTTGGCTGCTCAAGAACTTCGGCTCGGTTTCCACTTAATAGATTTATTTGTTCGGTGATCTCAACTTAACCGTAGAAACGGACGATGGATGTACGTACGGAAACGACAACCCAACTTATGAGATCCTACCGGCTGCGCCAATTAAGTTAGACGGACCGTAGGAGTTTATAAAAATACTTTATTTATCCAACAGAGTGACCACTAGGGTCTTTACTAATACAATATTGCTTATTCTAAGATGCTATCGATATTTATAGTAACTATAATGAATGGTTAGCAATAAATCATTGACGTATGTAGCCTAGTTAGGAGAAGTGCTGACAAAGGACATTTGGAGTGGTTGGTCCACCTTAACTCGCGCAGCTGCGCTCTCATTGGTAAAATTTTAATGGCGGCAAAATCACTGTGATTATACACGTACGCGTGAATTTAATTTTTAATTGCATTAGTGAAGATAAAGTAGTGTATGCAACTGCATATAACACGGGTATTAAAACACTCGTTACTATTATGAAACTCGCTGCGCTCGTTTCATAAACTCACACTCGTGTTTTAATACCCTTCATTATATGACAGTTGCATAAACTACTATTTTTTTATTTATTGAAAGAAAACAAACAATTTTACAATATCGTTACAAGAGTTATAATTACAATAATAATATTAGGATGCCGTTGGAACTGCAATGCTTCGGGGATGTCCGCCGAATTGACGGCCATATCATACGGATACGGGTGGCTTACATCCATAGAGATTGCGGCAATCCAGACGAATATCAATCACACACACACACACAAAACTAAATTGAAACTAGATCTCTTAATCTCGATCATTTACTGAAAATAACCTCGTATAAAAGTGATTTCAAATCTCTTTTTGTATTACAGGTGGAAGCTCTCGCGATGTATCGCGTGATAGACGTCGCATGCGGATCTGGCGATGCTCAAACGCTTTGCATAACGGACGACGATAATGTTTGGTCCTGGGGCGACGGCGACTACGGAAAACTAGGTATTCTTCGCCACTGCACACTGAAATGTCGATCTTAAGGCCTGATATAAAGCTAACACGTTTTCAAACAACTAATTCACATTAATTTCCTTGACCATTCATTTTAATAAAATTAATGTAGATACAAGACTTATATTGGGTAGAAAACTGTCTTAAAAGAATTTGAATGAAAAATGGAAAATTGTAAGTATGATTCCAGTAACAACCATTTAGGTAATGAAATACTAGTTTTTGTTTTAAAAAAGAGTTTTTTCAAAGATAAGTTATTCGCCAATATATTTTAACTATATTGGTTTTATATTATTAAAATGATTAGTCAAGGAAATCAATGATAATTGGTTTTTAGAAATTGTGCTTTATATCGGACCTTTATTCGTTGATAATAACTCTAATTTTCTGTCTCTTCTTAAATATAACAAATCATTTGTGATTCTTTCTTCTGATTGAGCAATGAAGTGTTCTCTATATATCTAACAACCGTCTACAGGCAGAACTTCTTTGTTGTCGACAGGGAGAGGCGGTTCTGAGGGTTGCAAGTTGCCGATGCGCATTGATTGCCTCAAAGGATTGCGAGTAGTCAAAGTGGAGTGCGGATCACAGTTCTCTGTGGCCTTGTGTCAGTGTGGTAGCGTCTACACATGGTAAGTCACTAGAGTAGCTTATCGATACGATAAGTATAAGCTTGCAGTAAACGGTAAAGGTAAAATAGTATTGCTCTATTAAAATACAACATACATACATAAACTCGTGCCTGTATCCCGGAGAGGTAGGCGGAGACCAGGGACTGCCACTTGCCACAATCCTGACCGATCACTTTCGCTTCCTCAACATTCATTAGTCGTTGCATGCACGCACGGTTTGGGGTACTTTTTATCTTGCTAATACGTCCCCTATCGGGTCGATGCCATACTACCATCATAAATAAATAAAATCAAATAAAATAACATTACGTAAACTACTTACAACTATGTGTAAATATATAATAAACACATGATTGAGAGTATGTCCACCTGGGTCGAAAATAAAATACAAATTAAAACTAAATATAACTTAAAACAAGGTTATAATATAGTAATAGTAAGTAAGCAACTAATTTTATTCATAAAGATGATACAATAACGAGTCCCCAATAATGATGATTGTCGCTCAGATGGTGCTGTCCCGCGACTATCTGGGGCAGCGCTGGTTTGAAGCCACTGCCTTCTCCCTAAGGTATTGAGCAGGAGTAATTTTGAGTCGGCTAAAACAGTTAATAACTATCTGATAAAAATGGCCCAGAGCCTTGTTAATTGTCCTGAGTTGTTAGCCAAGTTTAATCAAGTTTAATCTCCTCGTCCCATCACGTTCCCAGTCTCGCCGAAGACTGTCATTATTTGCTCCTTGGACTCGCACAAACTTTAGACAAAACTCTTACTTCATTAGAGCTATACGATCTTTAAACGACCTTTGTATTGAAACCGATAGCATTTCCATCATTCGCAAAGTAATAACTTCTAAGTTGTGTGACTCTGTGTAGGCTTAATTACCGATACATGCTATTATAATGGTGTGCAATTCTCCTTTTATTTTTTGCGGATGTAGGTAGTTACTGACTCTGGTGTTTTGTGTGTTTATATTACCTATATTCTTTTTGTTGCACTAATCCGTGCTGGCGCATGGGTGGATTTTTTTAGCCTCTAGATAGATTTTGTGTGTTGTTTCTCTGTGCTAATTGCCCAAGATATGGCTATCTGTGAAAACTTTTTGTTGGCTTTCTGTATCTATGCTGGCACCATCCCACTAACCCGGGGTTAACCCGTTATAACGGTTTAAATTTGTACTGGTAACCATGGTAACTCCGGGTCTAACCAGTAAACCCCGGGCTAGTGGGATGGTGCAAGTGGTGCTTAATGTGTTAGTGATAAGCTGTTAGTTTTCTCAATAAAATAAAATAACTAAACCTCCAATACAAACTAACGCAAACAACAAAAAGAAAGATAGCGCCCCGCTAGATATTGTAACAGAATTTTTTTCTAAAATTGCTTTACGAATATCAAACTTATAAAGTAAAGGTAAACTAAAGGTCTGCTTTTGTTTTAGGGGTAAAGGCGACTATCACAGACTCGGCCACGGCAGCTACGACCATGTACGTCGGCCGATGCGTGTCACCGGAATGCAAGGCAAGATGATTGTTTCGATCGCCACAGGTATGTAACTAGGGTTAATTGTATAAGCTTAATAAAGTTTGCTTGCGTGCGTGCGTGCGTGCGTGCGTGCGTGTGCGTGTGCGTGTGCGCGTGTGCGTGTGCGTGTGCGTGTGCGTGTGCGTGTGCGTGTGCGTGTGCGTGTGCGTGTGTGTGTGTGTGTGTGTGTGTGTGTGTGTGTGTGTGTGTGTGTGTGTGTGTGTGTGTGTGTGTGTGAGTGAGAGAGAGAGTTTGAGTGCGATTTTTAATTACTCGTTTCCGAAATACTGTCCTTCCATTTGGTGTAGGAAGCCTCCACTGCGTGGCTTGCACGGACGGCGGGGAGGTGTACACTTGGGGCGACAACGACGAGGGACAACTCGGCGACGGCACCACGCTTGCCGCTCAGAGGCCGAGGCTCTTGGTCGCCTTGCAGGTACTATGACCTACGTGTTATTGGCGTACCCATTATATGTGTCGTATGAGGTCCCTTGTTCAACATCTCTGAATATTCATATTCATTGTCTGAATAGATTTATACTTGTTAAATAGCCAGGCGTTGAAATTATTGAAAGAATTAACTTAACCGATGTGGCAAAAGTAGAGTGCTGCAAGAGTTAGTTATGCAGGGTGCAACAAGATAACATACTAGTCTATGCCCACGACTTCGTCCGCATGTAATGAATAATTTCCTTGATGAAAAGTATCTTATGTCCTTCCCCGAGCATCAAACTATCTCCATACCAAATTTCATCTAAATTAGTTCAGCCATTATTGCGTGATTGAGTCACAAACATCCAAACATCTTCACAAACTTTCGCATTTATAATATTAGTAAGATACATCCTGAAATTGGAGGCTATATTCGTCAATACGAACGAGGCGATCTTACTACACTGATGAAGAAAGCTATTTTTTTTACTAAGTACGCCGGTGTACACTGTACGAGTAGTTAAAATTCGTCGCTCCGTTTGAAAGTACAAATATTGTGAAAACGCGTCACCCAAACTAACCCAAATGTAACCTAACCCCCCGTCCTTAGGGCAAGCGCGTGACCCGCGTGGCGTGCGGCAGCGCGCACACGGTGGCGCTGTGCGTGGAGGCTGCGCGCGCGCCGCACGCGCCGCCGCCCGCGCCGCTCGAGTGCCACCTGCTGCGCGACCTGCCGCACCACCTCGTCTGCAACCGGCTGGTCAGTCTTGCACTGTGCACTATAAACACATCCTCATCATCATCATCATCATCAGCCCTCCGCTGCCCACTGCGGCCCAATGCCATCTCTCACGGTCCCTTGCCATCTTCATCCATGGACCCTCCGCCGACTCTCCGACCATCGGGCCGCCGGTCTGCCCACTGACCTTCGTCCTGCCGTCATCCCCATCGCCAGGTGTCCCGCCCATTTCTATTTCAGTCTCGAGACTCTTTCGCCAATGTCTTCGACCTTTGGCCGGCGACGGACGACAACATCACACATGGGTCACATAATAGCAAGGAGGCTAAACAACGTCTTATCGAAATAATACAAAACGTAGAGAGAGATTCTTCAATGTCGACTCGTCTCCTACCGGCCGGTCTGCTCGCTACTTGTACGCGACACATGCGTCACACGTGAGCAGGAAATCTATGCAAAGTCTTATTATCGTAGAGTGCGCTTCTTAAGTGTCATTTTGTCTACAACCGGTTAATCATGAGATAAGATAAAGATAAAAGGCCGGCCAAGTGCGAGTCGGACTCGGGCACGAAGGGTTCCGTACCATTATCTATACAACATTTGAATGTCATGTTGCCATTATTAATATCGAGCAAAAACCGGCAAAAAAATCCCGCTTATTGTATGGGAGCTCTCTTTAAATATTTTTAATTTTTGTTGTTATAGCGGCAACCGAAATACATAATCTTGAAATCTAGCGGTAGTGGGCGTTGACATCTGAGATACATTGTTTATCACTAGTTCAGATGTCGTCGTTTTTCCTTGAATGTACATATTATGCACTACAAGCATCAAAATACCATGGTGTAAGGAATGTTGATTGTCCTCGCTTTTAATAGTGAATAAATTACTGAATTACTGAATCTATGTAAATTTCAACTGTCTAGCTATCACAGTCTGGTGACAGACAGACAGACAGACAGACAGACAGACAGAAGGACAGTGGAGTCTTAAATACCTAAAGGGTCCCTTACCCTTTGGGTACGGAACCCTAAAATGTAGTAAGTAAAGTATGAGGATACCAGAGTGCCTAAGACGTTCACAATTGTTACACTATACCATAGTGCAAGGTCCGGGGAAGTTTATTAAAACATCTTCATCGGTCTGGAATCTATAGCGTAGATTTTTTTATAATATTATTTAGTTTTTCTTCTCGTAGTCAGAATGTCGAGAATGTTGGCAAAATTGACGCGTGCGTTTGTTTCAGATATTATTACATCAGTTCTCGGAGCTTGTATGCCCTAACTTGCCACTACTATGCCTGGATGGGCCTCTCGACCAACTTCGACACTTGATGTTCTACAGTATCAAAGAGACAGCCTTTAGAAAAGTAAGTTTATCCACGCTCTTTACAGTTTTTTCGACGTTCAAAGATTGATTCTCACCAGGAGACCTATTTTTGAATCACTCGTATGAAATTGTATCGTCGAATGCGACTTAAGTCACACTCGTCTTCTAAGTCGCATGATGTCGTTTTTCCGTATTTTTGAATCGTTCGCCTGAAGTGTTGCCAGTACAATTTGAAGTATTGTATTTTATCCATTCCACGCAGAAATTAAAAAACCGGAAACTACCGTAACAGAAACGGAACGTAAAACACTGTTTTATTGGCTGTTTAAATAAATAATCTTTGTCTTTTGTTACAAACAAAATATTACATACTGTCAACCTTTTTTGATTGTTGACACTCAGAATGACAAACAGTACCAACACACATTTATCGTTTTTTGACAATTAATCTACCGATCGCCATGCGAGACGAGTGGTAAGGACCATTCGTTGCAGTCGAGTGATTCAAAATTACGGAATTTCAGATGTCGAACGAAAATCAGTAGAAATCGAGCGCTCGACGCGATACGAGTGATTCAAAAATAGAGCTCCAGGTTCGGTTTACGTTAACTCTTAACCAGGCGTGGGTAGTAAGAGTTTTTTATTGGCTTTGGTTTTTATTTCAAAGTGATAATGTTCAACCTTAAAGTGAGATTTTTTTACACCATAGGGGTTAAGTTCAGGTTAAGTTAATGGTTAATGACTACATACTCATCTATCTGCGCCTATCTATCTGCACCTAAGCAAAATTCTGACAAATTCTTAGTTGGTGGAGCGGAAGAGGTTTGTGAGAATCGTGGTAAGTGCCAAACCGGTGTATCGATGCATGTCTGGGATACAGTCGTGAGTTTTTGTACGTATTGTATGTGTAATCGAAATTCTCACCACATATTAATTCATTCAAGTTCCTGAAATAAACAAATTGCCTTTGAAAGAATCCTGTTCTTCTCCATAGAAAACCATAGAAGTATTTCTTCCTACAAAATTCACTCTCGAAAACGGCTCCAGTCCTCTCGATTAGTCTGTACCAATGAAATGAGCAAAAGATGTGCTGTAGAGTAAATCACTCTGTGATTGATTTTAAACAAAAACGTCAAACCATTGACTTCCTTATGTACAACCCGTCAAAATATCTACTTACCTCGCAAGATGGCGCTTCGACGGTGGCAGGTGCATAGTAGTGTATAGTACTGAACTCGCACCGATTGGCGCTTCGACGGTGGCAGGTGCATAGTAGTGCATAGTACTGAACTCGCACCGATTGGCGCTTCGACGGTGGCAGGTGCATAGTAGTGCATAGTACTGAACTCGCACCGATTGGCGCTTCGACGGTGGCAGGTGCATAGTAGTGCATAGTACTGAACTCGCACCGATTGGCGCTTCGACGGTGGCAGGTGCATAGTAGTGTATAGTACTGAACTCGCACCGATTGGCGCTTCGACGGTGGCAGGTGCATAGTAGTGTATAGTACTGAACTCGCACCGATTGGCGCTTCGACGGTGGCAGGTGCATAGTAGTGCATAGTACTGAACTCGCACCGATTGGCGCTTCGACGGTGGCAGGTGCATAGTAGTGTATAGTACTGAACTCGCACCAATTGGCGCTTCGACGGTGGCAGGTGCATAGTAGTGTATAGTACTGAACTCGCACCGATTGGCGACACAATTGACAAGCCCCGTCCGCCTTCCCATAATCGAATGTGGGGTAATTTTTTTGGCGCTAGCTAGACATGTGTGCTTGCTGTTGTAAATAACTGTGGAGGCCTATATTATTAGCCTACTAGCAGAGTGTGGATGATAGTAAAACGCTAGAGATGTTGCTCGGTTGATATATTTTCTGCAAGCGTCACACATCGAAACAGACAAACAATGGTAACCTAGCGATATTTAAATCGGCGTCAGTCATGTATCGGGATAAGATAAGATAACAATATTCTTCAATAGTGTACACACTAGAGCACATGACATAAAAAAATCGAAAATACACAGTACAATTGGCGGCCTTATTGCTGAAAGCAATTTCTTCCAGTCAACCGTATGACGGAAATAATAATATTATAACCGGCCGCTACATGTGCATATACCACCTCCAACACTTTGAACCGTCACTGCCCGCAGGCGATAATGGCGACGATGGTGCGCGAGCGGCAGCACGGGCCGGTGGTGGAGCTGTCGCGAGTGGCGGCGCGGCGCGCGCGGCGGGGCGGCGCCGGCCTGGCGGGCGCCGGCGGCATGCGCTCCGTCTTCGGCCAGATGGTGGCGCGCCTGCCTGCGCTCACGCAGGACGCGCTCGCGCTGTCGCACCGCGTCTGGAAGGTCAAGTTTGTCGGTGAGTACGCGACTGCAGTCCGCACGGATCTTTTTGGCGGTAACGTGGATATTGTCACAGATCGTTTATTTATTTATTTTACTTTATTAGGAACAACAACAGCGTAATCTGACTAATTAATTACTATAAATAAGGCCAATAACAGTTGTCCACAGCAACTGGACGTCGCTTACTGTCTTTGCAGTGTATGTGTGAGTAATTGACTGCTTTAGTAATTGACTAATAGTAAAAACCTATTTAGAGGCTAAAAATTCCACCCATGCCGGGACTCTGGCTAACCGTGCCAGCGCTCTCCCGACTGAGCTAATGGGCGAGTGCAGGCGTCGGCGAAATTTCGAGCCTCTTTACAAACTTCTCTGTAAGCGTAGCGGTACTCAGTACACGTTTTAAGTTAGGTACTTCTTTCATACAGAGATGAAATTAACTCCAATGTCAGAAAAGATATCTTTCCCGTTGCTTAGCAGCCTATACCCCGTTAAATCAGAATAGCATCCCTAACTTTCTGTCTAAGGAATAAGTCTTTATTTCTCGAATTGTACCTACTATGTGTCCCGATACTTCTGCGAGAAAGAAATGAACAAATTACTTACTATCTTGTCTTTCAAGGCGAAAGCGTGGACGACTGCGGCGGCGGCTACAGCGAGAGCATAGCGGAGATGTGCGAGGAGTTGCAGAACGGGTCCCTTCCTCTGCTGATGGCCACGCCCAACGGCCGCGGCGACGCCGGCGCCTCCCGCGACGCCTTCCTGCTCAACCCCACTGCCAACACGCCGCTGCATCTCAACTGCTTCCGGTTTCTTGGTGAGTGAAACACTATTTCAATGAAACAAGAACATGTGTAATGTGTAATAAGGAGGTGCAGAAAGTGTTCTCTGTTTAACATTTCTTTTCATCGGTCGTCGTTTGGCGAACAGGACGTTTGAGTATGCGGCTGTTCCAACAAATATATTCTGCGATGAATCCTCCGCTGGTGCGGAAAATCTACGTACGACTATAAGACCCCTTTACTGCGACTGCATTATCACTGATATTATTTGTCCAAAAAAGGAAATCTTATTATTATTAAACGAAAAAAAAAAAAACGGTAGCCAGTTGGAGTTGGATATAATAAATTACTTGATATGATATGAGGAATCTAAAGGTGAATGCAGACCTGGCCGCACCGCACGACCGCAGTCGCCGCATTCGAATTCTTAATATGAAGTTCTGTGCAACCTCGCACACCCACTCGCGCCGCGGTCGCCGCAGTACCTGAAGTGGCCGAACGACGTCATCGCCGGCCCGCCTGCGTCGGACGTTGCGGCCGGCGCTAATTGATCCAGTGCGCTGCGAGCGGCGTCGGAAACAACTGCGGTGACTCCGGCGCGGACTGGTGTGCGAGGCCATTAACAAAAGCGATGACTGCGGTCACTGCGGCGCGTGCGGTGCGGCCAGGTTGTTCCGACAATTGTGTTTTACACAATTTGTGTGCAAAAGAAAAATATGTGACGTTTGTTGCCATGTAAAATATTTTATTATCATTCCATTTTAGCACGGGAAACGTCGATCATATTATATGTGATACTTATTTGATAGGTAAAAACTATTCAATGGCACGGGGATTGCTGAAAATCAGCGCCCTCTGGAGACCGCTCCTGATGGCATTCGGCTGAGCAATGTCCATTTTCGGGTTTAGTTAATTATTTAAATGAAGTTCAGTTTAGCAAACATTTTTCTTCTCGTATTAATATTTTCGTGTGTCGCTGACGTCGTGTCCCACCGGCAGGCGTCCTGATGGGCATCGCGATCCGCACGGGGTCGCCGCTGTCGCTGTCGCTGGCGGAGGGCGTGTGGCGGCAGCTGGCGGGCCAGCCGCTGCGTCCGCAGGACCTCGCCGAGGTCGACAAGGACTTCCTGCCCGCGCTGCTCTGCATCAAGGACATGACGCCGCATAATAAGGCACGTATTCTGCATTGTGTTGATGTTATGTGGTACTTAGCGGTGTAAATTATTAGCGTAGTTATCGCGTCACAGCGACGACTAGTGTTAAGTTAGCAATAAGTTGCATTTAAAATAAGTTGTGCCATGTAAACTGAAGGACTCTCTAACCGACTACACAAGAATAGATATGTACTTATCCTGCGTTTTGATAATGAACTTTTCCTGGCGACCCTGCCAGGATAGGTACATGTTACGCAATCAGCGTCGCAAAATTCTGGATCGCAATTGCTTAATAAAGACTTTAATAAAATTAGTTTGTCATCGACACGCTAAGAAGAAGAACGGTTTGTATGCATGTAGACAAAAACTGATTGAAATGTGTCCGTCGATCCAGCGCACAATAAGGTAGTCTGTCAAGCTATGAGACAGCTGTGTGCGTACAATGAAGTGTGTTCTCTATCTACCTAACTAAACAATTTAGGACCTAATGTAAAAATGGACGCTTTTACACACACAGTTCGAATTGCGTATTGCCACCTCATTGCTATTCATAAAATCGAAAAACAGTGTTTCTCAAGACCTTAGTCGTAATAAATCTGGCTCCTTAACCCGAAATGTCATCACGGTTTTCGGCAACGCGACCGTGGAGTCTCAAGAAGTATTGCCCTTCCAGGAGCTGCAGAACCTGGAGCTGCCGTTCTCGATCCCGTCGGCGGCCGGCCACGAGGTGCCGCTTTCCACCCGACACAAGCGCGTCACGCCCGATAACAAGCACGAGTACCTGCAACTCGCCCTGCACTACCGGTGAGACTCGTCTTTGAACTTGTGCCTTTTTAGTAACTGACGTAGGTCGTCAGCTCTCCATTTTCTTCTATATTTATTGCCAAGCGAAACAGATCTTCACAGCTGGCAAAATCCTGTCGGATGTCCCTCCCTGATGTTTCTGAGCCACGATTTCCTTCTACCAAACGCTTAATAAACTGCAGATGATTTGTACGGCGCGGTCTAGTGGAGACCTTTCAATAATTTGGAAGTTATTTATTTATGAGGCGAGTTGATAATTTGCCATAACTTTTCGAATTTATTGTTTGCATTAAAGTAACTTAAGCAGCCTATATACGTCCCACTGTAGGGCACGGGCCTTCTCTCAGGGAGAGAGTATGGGCTTAATCACCACGCGTGCCCACCGCGGATTGGCGATTTCAAGCGCTGAGGTATGTGAATAGCTCAGACACTCAGGTTTCCTCACGATATTTTCCTTCACAGTTAGCGAGTGGTATAGCTACTAAAGAAAGAATAGTCCATTAAAGAAAATATAAAGCGAAAAATATTTGTCTGGATCTTAGCTTATGTTTGTCACGTGGAGTACCTCTCAGTCAGCGGGACATATTTTTGTGTATACAAAATACGATACGTTCAAGACTTTTTGCTTTCTTGTGCAATGCACCATTATGAAATCCGATGCTCTTTATAAACAGGTTGTACAATTTTTCGTGTCCACTGCAAAGTTTCCACTCTAACTAAAACTAGTGTCTATCTTGTCTAGCCTACTCGACTAGTCTAATCAAACTTGTAATAGTACATCACATTAACCTGGTGTACCTACATTAAAGATGTTCTGTCTATTAGATGTAGGTATTTATTTTAACCCTCGTCCGCAGCCTCCACGAGTTCGACGAGCAAGTGCGCGCGGTGCGCGACGGCATGTCGCGCGTGGTGCCGGCGCCGCTGCTAGCGCTCTTCACCGCCGCCGAGCTCGAGACGCTGGTGTGCGGCTCGCCGGACATCCCCGTGCACGCGCTGCGCGCCTCCGCCACTTACAAAGGTAGCCGCAGGGACTGGAGAGACACTCGGGAACGAAGCTCGGGGTCCGCGAGACTTACGTCAGACCCCGCCTCGCGTACGCTGCGCCGACGTGGTTCGCGCTCGTCTCTCAGTCGAACAGGAAGCGGCTCCGAGCCCGGGAGAACCTTTTCCTACGCACCATCGTCGGCGCGCCTCGCTGCGTGAGGAATGCGACGATCGCGAGGGACCTGAAATGAGAGGAGCCGGACGCCTTTATGGCGCGGCTGGCGACCGATATGTTCGCGCGTGCGGACCGGTGGCAGCAGCAGCAGAGGCGCGGGCTGGGGCCACTGCGCCACAGCCCGTCCCCCGAAGCCTGGTCCACGGTCTGCGGTTCGTCTGAAATACCTTTGCACGCCTCCGCCTCTTATAAAGGTAGCTACAGGGGCGACCGACATACTGGCCTGCGGCTTGTCTGAAATACCTTTGCACGCCTCCGCCACTTTTAAAGGTAGCTACAGTGACGAGCGACAAACTGGCCTACGACTCGTGTGAAATACCTTCCCCAGTACCTGTATTTTATAAGTAAACTATATACGTCCTCTGCGGATGCAATGCGAGAGGGAGGGAGAGAGAGAGAGAGAGAAAATGGGCTTGATTACCACGTGAGCCCACCGCGGATAAACACCCAGAACACTCAGGTTTCCTTACGATATTTTCCTGAACTTAGCGACTGGAATCGCTACTTGATTCACTACATTTGTCAATACATAGTCTTTATACATCTACTTTGGAAGTACATTCGGTCATGCTTATAAAAACAAGATTCCATCTCTCAGAGGTAGTTCAAATAATCTGTGGTTACGTTTTTCTCTTTACCACAAACTGTTTACACTGACTCTGAGGAGTGTTTTAAGGAATCGTGTTTTTATAAATATGACCGAGATAGTCTTTGACGAGGCAAGCATTCAACCGGTGCGCTACCATAGTCTTCGCCACTGTCTATATTGGTTATCTTTGAGTAGCCCTTGTCTTGTCAGGGGATTTTTTTTAAATCCTTTCTTGGGCGATGTTTTGGTCGTGGAAAAAAATGAATGAGTGCCTATTTCAAAGGCAATTCATGTTGAATGAGCGAGTGGTATTTAAAGTGATATGGAAAATATCTCAGGAAAATATTGACAAGGACATGTGTGGAGCCTGTCAACCGAATGTGGGCATTCTTTGAATCATTCTGATAACACCACAAGTCACTAAGATAGCGAGTTAGGTATAAACTTCTGCTTGGCGACACGACCGCCATGTAGCACACGGCAAGCCCACAGAGTCGATCAATCAATCAATCCGCCCTACTCATCCGCTGCTGGGCATAGGCCGTCGTCAAGGCACGCCACTTCCGTGCTCCTTAAACCACTACCAGCAATCTGCCTGCGTTTAAGCGTATCTTTTTGTCTCCAGGCGTAGAACCGAACGCTCCTCTCGTCCAGTGGTTCTGGGAAGTGATGGAGGAGTTGTCCGGGAGCGAGCGGGCACTGTTCCTGCGCTTCGTATGGGGCCGTACTCGGTTGCCGAGGGCCCCGCAGGACCCCAGGCAGAGAGACTTTGTCTTGCAGGTACGGTTATTTGGACTTTATGTTCTTGG
This sequence comes from Yponomeuta evonymella, assembly GCA_963969515.1. Lineage (NCBI taxonomy): Eukaryota > Metazoa > Arthropoda > Insecta > Lepidoptera > Yponomeutidae > Yponomeuta > Yponomeuta evonymella. The sequence goes on from OZ018347.1 coordinate 5,397,284, forward strand.
ATTAGGCCTTCACTTGTCAAGATCTAGTTTAGTATCAATGGTACATTGATAAATATTTAAACATCTACAAAACGCACGTCTACATAGGGTTTATTTGTGCTGATGGTGTTAAAACTGGTGGTGTTAAACTAAAACACTCCTTAAATGCATTTCAACTGCACTTGGGAAGTGTTTTAAGAAATAGTGCCTTTATAAATTATACTGTTTCCTAGACTTTAAGAGAGAGTATTTATTTACATTTACTTAAAGGTAAGATAAAACTAAAATAGAAAATGAAATACTCTCTATTTTTTCTCGGCTGCATTATTTTTTTTGTTTAATTTAGGTGTTGGACAAGTACAACCCGCCCGACCACTTTCTGCCTGAGAGCTACACGTGCTTCTTTCTTCTCAAGATGCCGCGTTATTCGTGCAAGGCGGTGCTGCAGGAGAAACTAAGGTAGTATATTAACGAAAATTAGTATTAGTAAATTAACATCCGGTATAAATCACTTTGTGGCTGGTCGTCCTATGGATGGACAAGATGGACAGATGACCTCATCCAAGTGGCAGGAAGGCGCTGGATGCAGGCCGCTTCCAACCGGTCTTTTTGGAAAACCATGGAGGAGGCCTATGTCCAGCAGTGGACTTCTTGTGGCTGAATGATGATAAATCACTTTACCTTCTTAGACTACAGCGTCTACCGACAAGTTACTCCTTGAAAGGTCTGAAATCCACTTATCAAGGACATAGCTAGTCCCATTTATTTACTGCCTCATGGGTCTAGCGTTAACATGTTCGATTACCATGACAGGGGTCGTCGTGGATTTGATTCCCACATGGAGCCGCCGTACTTTGATTTCAACTGTCTGGGTGATTTTCCATGTTTGTGTTGTTATTGTCATCATGACTGGTTAAAATTCTATATTATAGGGTACCCTAGTTGAGACCAGTGCGTGGGCTTATTCTGTTAAGACAGTTCACAGAATCGGTGAAACACCATTGACTTTGACAGATGTTTTTCTGAGGAAAGCAGCAGCAATGCAATAAAACATCAATGAAAGATAGTGGCTTCATGCCTTCATGGTTTCATGCATTTTTGCATTCACTGAAACTATGGCTGCCGGTGGTAGTCTAGTGGGTAGAACATTGGACTCGGAAGCGGGAGACCCAGGTTCGATTTCCAGTGCGGGCGTGTACCTATGACTTTGTTTTCTAAGTTATTAACATTTGTGAAGTTATAGTAGCAATACCACTCGCTAACTGTGAAGGAAAAGATCGTGAGGAAACCTGAGTGTCTGAGCTGTTCATATAGCTCAGCGCTTGAAATCGCCAATCCGCGGTGGACACGCGTGGTGATTAAGCCCATACTCTCTCCCTGAGAGAAGGCCTGTGCCCTACAGTGGGGCATATATAGGCTGCTTATGTATGGCTGCCAAAAGTAGCTCCCGGTCCGGAGCATGTACGGGCTCGAACAGTTTCATAGTATACATACACGAATTGCTTGTAAGCAATTCTGCGAGGCCGCGGACCTTTGCCGTCACCCGCTACCTATCGGTAGCAATCTGGTTCAGTTCACGACATATAGCCTATCCGTTCAGACGGACACTCGTCGCGTTCTCATTATCAGTACGATATCAGTTCATCTCACCCCTCATCTTAGTCCTAGTTACTATTGACAACATATCATCAGTTATAACTTCCCAGTCAGTTCGTATCATTTATCAGAACTTAGTATCCCTGTACAGATGTTATATATCAACTCTTGATTTGTACTGTTTTGTTACAGGTATGCGATACATTTCTGCAAGAGCATAGACACGGATGAGTACGCGCGCGTCGCACTAAGCGCGGCCGAGAGAGTTTCTTCAGAGGAGTCCGATTCCGACGGCGACGCCGTCAGCACACCGGTGATGCCTGTACCTCAGCCGGCTCTGTACTCGTTACCCAGATAGAGGTCGGCCAAGTGTGTGCCTGCACTGCGGATAAAGTTATGACGAGAGACGATGACGACGACTTTGGCTTTTGTACTCTTTATAGTCTCAACTTGTGGTGTTTAAGCCTTTACTCTCTGAGAGAAGGCCTGTGCCCTACTGTGGGACATATATAGGCTGCATTATTGATAATATAGTTGTATACTCGTTATTCGTCACGATTTCATTTAAAGATTTGTATTATTTTTAATACAACTGCTTATTTATTCTATTCTATAGCGTTTAGGTGTGCACTGTGGAAGTTATGAATTAGAATGTCAGCTTGAAGCTTAATTTAATTGTGCAATCCATCCGTAGGCATAATATTGCTGTCAATGTTTTTTTACATGTGACGTTTCGGGAGTTGAATACGAGGGTAAATAGTTATAATATATTATTACAGTTATACATCGAGAAAGTACACTGCCATCATTCCATTGATGTTGTGGTGAGTCTATAATTTACAGTAATGTATGGAAGAAAGGTTGCGCTGCACCAATACTGGGCGGATAATAATAAAAAGTTTATTTGCGCACTTTGAAAGTTACAGATGTATCTACACATGAAGCAGTAACTGTGATTGTTGATTGGCTATGGAGATGTTGCCTTTGAGTTAGTTAGACTTTATACTGAAAAAGGTGCGTTTTATTATGAACAAATGTTGAAAACTAGTCATTGAATGTTGATTATGGGAGATTTTTGATATGAACTCTAGGATGATATTGTATTACTTAGGCATCTATTTATGACTAGGCTCGATGTTAGGAATTTACAGTAATTCACAGATCTCATTCTTGCTGAATTTGCTGGTTTGTAGGTGCTGCTTTGACCTAATAATAATAGTATTATTTACTCCTTGTTAGCCATGCTTGCACAGAACACCACTTTGGCATCATCCATATAGAAAGTTAGATGTTAAATTGCTTGTTTTTATCACAACCTTCTATATTTTATACCATCTCAATAAATCCAAATGTAATCAATGAATAAATCAATAATCAAGCCAAAGAGTATTTTACCATGAATGCAAGATATATTTTAAAGGTCATGATTAAAGAGATCTGATAAAGATCTGCCCAAATGTAAACTTATTTTATTTACTGCAACTTTGTATCAATAAAATTATAATAATCTACTTTGATTTTTTTTTTCGTTTTTTTTTTATCCGTGTGGCGCCGGATTAAGAATAGCGTCACCCCATTTCCTCCCGTGGATGTCGTAGAAGGCGACTAAGGAATTAAATTACCAGGAGACGGGCAGCAGCGTATTCCTGAGATTCCAACCGCATACTGCGATCGCCAACCCGCCTGCCAAGCGTGGCGATTATGGCAAAACCCCTCATGGTTATGAAAACCACGAGGGAGGCCTGTGTCCTGCAGTGGGCGTCAAACGGCTGATGATGACTTTGATTTTTTTTTTGTTCTTCTAGTACGTACTAATAAACTTGAAAATTTAGTTAAAGTTAATTTAATTAAGGACTGCTTTGGACATTATTGTGCACGAAACTAAATTCTTACCACAATGGATGCAAAGAAAAAGTTTGGCGTGCTGTTAATCTTGTGGTCCCCTCTTTCTTGGCTCATTAGTTGGGCCACAGAAGTAGGATCAGTCAGCATTGAAAACATGGGATTTAAAATAAATAAAAGGTATATATTGTAGAGAAACAAATTGAACTGAATCTGAAAAATCCGTTATTTACCTATTGGTAGTCCATATCATAAAATTCCATGTATTTATGTTCAGTTTCCTGAACATGTTGACAAGTATTTGCCCACATATTACTGTCTATCATTTGAATATGGTTGTTTATCAGAGTGGTAATAGATGTTATATTCTGTTCATTGGATACATAGTTATTTAAAAGTCCCCATATCTTTTTAATGGCGTTTAGTTCTGGGTGGTAAGGAGGCAAATGCAATATTTCGAAACCTTGTGCTCTAATAATTTCATCAATGGCGTAAGTTTGAAATCTCTCTTTATTTTTCACTATTATGTCATAAAGTTCAATTTTCTTCATGGAATCTCCATATTTAATATTTTTGTCATTGAGCCATTTTTGCATGACTTTTTTGTTAGAAGTTGGGCTGGGAATATCCTCATTTAAAGTGTTATGATAAGGAGCACCTTCCATAACTATGACAGCCCTTTCTGGAAGATTAGGTAACAGCTGACTAATAAGCCAACTTTTGTATGAGTCATAGTTTACATCTTGATTTCCACCAGAGTTAGAATTAGCTTCGTATGATAACAGAGCATTTGGGACAAAGCCTTCACTACCACCAGCATGGATTATTATCAACCCCGACTGTTTAGGCAGCTTCTTATGTGATTGTTGAAGATCTGTGGTACTTGGGTCCTGCAATACATCTGTATCTTCTTCCTTGCGTAATATGTTCTGAGTACGTACAGTATGCACATCTGTGTAAACAATATATCTACCTTCTATGCGAAATCGTTGCAATTGCTTTAAATAATTGAACCGTATCATTTGTATGTCATGTTTTTCAACAAGAGCATATTGATTATTTTCTGCTTTACACCATTCATAGCCTGCTTTTTGAAGCATCAAGCGTAGCGTCTCAACACAGCCATCAAATCCAATTAATTCCCCTAAAGCTTGTTTCAATTTTCTCAGTGTTGGTAGCTCATTGTAATCAATATGGAATCTTGATATAGTTTTGCGAAGGACCTCCATATCAAAGTGGTACAACTCTGACTTTGTACATATTCGACTTCTATTTCTTGAGGGGTCCTTGAATATTGGCTCTTTAAAATCTGGTGACAGAACTGCAGCTCTTTCTTCTCTTAGTACTCGTGAGATAGTAGATTCACTAACTCCACAGGCTTGGGCAGTCCTCCACCTTGCATCCTTGATTTTTTCCACACCATTCTGTGCCTCATATTTCATCCGATGGTAAACTCTGGCTATAATCTTTTTTTCCTGCGAATTCAAAGCCCACAGTTAAACATCAACAAAATTCAAACAGATTCGATAATTTAGGTTTACCTAGGCAGCAACTACCGTTGCAGCAGTAAGATAATGTTATTAATAGTATTTACAGGAAGAAGACCTGAGAGACCAAGGATATCGTGGCTACACAACTTACGACAGTAGTTTCAACAGAGTACCAGTTACTTGTTTGTATTGGCAGTCTCGAAAAGCAAGATAGCCGACTTGGTTGCCAACCTCCGATAGGAGACGGCTCTTAAAGAAGAATAGTATTTATCTGTAGTATAGTATTTTTCTGAGACAAATAAATTATTACTATTTACCTGGCTTCCAACTTGTTTATTTTGTCTTGGTTTTCTGACTTTCTTAGTAGCACTTTCCTTTGACATGGCTGCGCGATCGATTGTTTTTTAGGTCTTTTGCCTTGCCTGTATGGTCGATAAAAAGGGCGTATATCAAAGAGAAGTCAACCGATTATGCCTTTTTACACTGCTCTGCTTTGATGCAAGTTGTATCCTTTCAACTTAACTTGTGCTTTGTTTTGTTTTGACATGATTGCAAGAAGTGGATTGTGGAAGCACCTACCTACCTACCAAGGGTCAGACACAATGTTGCCAGATGGGGAGATTGAAAATGCGGAAGTAGTGCTTAAAAAACGCGGATTCTTAAAACTAAAAAAGGGGATTCCATATTTTAATTATACCTCGATAGGTTTTAGATAGGTATGAATAAAAAATTTAAAAACAGCAATAAGCGTATGAAGTGAGTAGGTACCTATGAAAATCGATGCATAATTAAAATATGGAATCCCGCTTTTTTAGTTAAGAATCCGCGTTTTTAGGGTTTCGTACCCGAAGGAAGCCAAACGGGACCCTATTACTAAGACTTCACTGTCCGTCTGTCTGTCTGTCTATCTGTCACAAGGCTGTATCTCACGAACCGTGATAGCTAGACAGTTGAAATTTTCACAGATAATGTATTTCTATTGCCGCTATAACAACAAATACAAAAAACAAAATAAATATTGAAGGGGATATTTATCACCCTTAAATATTTATTTTGTGCAACAAACGTATTTTTTTTGCCATTTTTTGCTCGATATTAATAACGGCAACAGGTAGACGCTTGACATATTCACGGAATATTTAGTTCCATATTCACTTCAAAAATAATATTTAAGGGGGGCTCCCACACAATAAACGTGCTTTATTGCCTTTTTTTCCCGATCTCTGTGTCTAATGTTGTATATATGTAGATACAAGAGAACCTTCCACAATAATCTATGTGCTAGAAAGAGACACAGCTATCTGTTAGACAGAGATAGAAAGACATTCTGGAATATTCAATGGTCTTTTAGAATCTATTTCTAGTACCTTTTACGTCTTTCTAGGTACTTCCCGAAGTTTCGATCATTCTGGAACATTCTAGAAACCTCCGAAAGGATGTAAAGATATCGAACCTTCTCGAACTTATATATGTAGATACAAGAGAACCTTCCACAATAATCTATGTGCTAGAAAGAGACACAGCTATCTGTTAGACAGAGATAGAAAGACATTCTGGAATATTCAATGGTCTTTTAGAATCTATTTCTAGTACCTTTTACGTCTTTCTAGGTACTTCCCGAAGTTTCGATCATTCTGGAACATTCTAGAAACCTCCGAAAGGATGTAAAGATATCGAACCTTCTCGAACTATCTTTATTTAATATTTTAGTCGCCTTGAAATTTGCCAAAACATAAATTAACTGATTAATATCATTCACCTGACTGTTTTTCTGACCCTACAAGTTATCACTGTCGCGTAACGCAACTCCAAAATGTCGTATCCTAAGACGTAGTTTACACGTTCAGTCTAGCGTCAGTCAATTCCATCAGTCTGGTTAGACTGACGGCAGATTGATTGTCAATGGATTGATGGACTGATGGACCAGAGTGACGGATATTCGAATATTTTGATAATTTTCGTCAGTCACGGTTAGACTGACGGCAGACTGATCGTTTGAATATGTTATCAGTCCCGCATCAGTCAATGCCATACACAACATTAGATACAAAGATCGAGAAAACCCGGCAAAAAATCGCCTTTGCTGTCTAGGAGACCCCCCTTAAATATTTATTTTATTTCAATTTAATTATTTATTTTTGAAGCTCATATAGAACTAAATATTCTGTGAATATTTCAAGCGTTATTAACTGTTAGAAAGAGGTTTGCAATGGTTCCACTTCAGAATGACAGGATGAAGGATGTTTGAATAGAGGAAAAGGTACTTTTCTACTTGACTGATGTCATCGTGTTTTTCTTTATTTTCTGTCACTTGCTTACAAAATTTTCGCGAATAAAGTCATAATTTAAATAAAATAACTTTTATTTAAAAGCACACCCGTAAAATTAACATCGAGCAAAAAACGGCAAAAAATATGTTTTGTATGGGAGCCGCCCTTAAATATTAAATTTATTCTGTTTTTAGTATTTAATTTTGTTGTTCTAGCGGCAACAGAAATGCATGATCTGTGAAAATTTCAACTGTTTTTTCAATTTGTAAATCATCTTGATTTTCCGTTTTATCTTTATTTTTGTTGAAATCGTACATATTTACTACTACGTCGAAAATGGAATAGATGACACCAGCATCTTTAATAAAAAAATAGATTTCTTCGAGGCCTAAAATAAAAACTGAGAGAATTTCCAAAAGCCTAAATAGTACAGTTTAAACTGTAGGGCTGGCGATACTGTGAGCAAGTACTGCTGTAATCTGTGCTAAGTTCAACTTTAGACGTGCCAGTTGTGTGGCCGCGCGTCCTTTCCATCCTCAATTAATGAATATATGGTACATACCTACTACATTAATAATTTGAGTTTCCGCCCTTCCTTATAAAGTTATGTATGACGTATGCCATGCACTCTGTGCGTGTGCCGCGTTCTCATCGCACTCAGAGGTCTCACACGGAAGAGCGATCACGCATACCTTTGGGTATCTGGTTTTTTTCATGACTGACGTGAGTGCCATCGTGTGGACGTAAAAGGTGGTATGATTTTGTAACGTAAACCTAATGCACCTTCTTGACAACTGACTGTCATTGCTACTCTCAGATAGGTACTACTTTGTGTCAGTGTTACCAGGTTATGCGATTTGTCGCTATTTGGGCTATCTCGGAGTACTATCAGTCTGTGATGATGGGTCAATCGACTGACGAAATTATTTTTTGTTAATAAGGCAGACTTGCACCACCTTCTTAAATGTGGCTTAAATAGCTTTTAACTAAAATTCATCTCACAAAATTCAACTAAAATGGCGACTTAAGTTACATTTAAGAAGTGGTGCAAGTCGGGCTAAATTTTTTAATTTTTTCATTTTCTTAAAGTATACGGTGCGGTCGTTTAGCGCACTCCACATTCATTATAATAACGCCTTTAATGTGCTGTTGCGACGGGCGCGCTACTGCAGCTCGTCAGGCATGTTCGCGGCGGCGCGCACGGACTGTTTTCTATACCATCTTGCGCAAGCGCAGTGCGTCCACGCTAAGCAGGTTGGCTGCCAGTACCAACAGCATACTGAGAGTGATGGCTGATCAACATGATACACGTTTCTTAAGACAATGGTGTCGATCACATAAAATATTTTTGTTAATAATCAGAAATAATTGATAAATTTACGTTACCCCTAGTAACCAAACAGTGTGTACATAATATTGCTTACTAATCAAATGGATCAATGTTACCTGAAATAAATAAATATTATTATTAAATCAGGTAAAGTGAAGTAAAAAAGTATTTATTTAAAAACCACGCAAGAGAAAGATATTTTACCTGTGTATAAGGTGTATTCATATTTTTTAAACAGCAGCGTATACAACAAGCGCCACTATTTAAAAATACATTTTATTGATATGTTGACCTACATAGCTGTAAATTCAGGTGATTTGGATTTTGATCTACAAGAACTTATTTGGACGGTTGCTTTTCTTTGGCAACAATAGCTACTTCAAGATATTGACTGGCGACATTTTCAATCGTTGGGTGACATTGGTCGACGAGAATCTGGCAATACTAGTCAATAACCTACCTAAACAGCGTTTCCAGAAGGTTACTTTTGTAACCTTTTAGGCGATTTTTGACTATATCAGGTTCCTTCGAAGTTACATAACCTTTAGGTGATTTTTTGACATTTGTAGGATAATTTTTATATTTTACATGAAACAAATGTAAAACGGAACCCGATGCTCTTTTATTTTGCAGTGCTGGCTACTGTTGGCATCGTTTTCGCTTCTTTCATACCTGTAGTGAGCCGCTCTAAAAATAAAATTAATCATGTAATGTAATGTAATTCAGTGTACATACAATAAAGAATAGTCTATCTATCTAAAACTTGTAAAAAGTTTTAGTACCTTTTTAGGGTTCCGGAGGCAACTGGCTACCCTAAAAAGTTGCAGATTTGATAAAATCTTTAAAAGAAATTGCGCTCGTCCTATTCAAAATTTCTTTGATGAAGTTGTTAGTTCTGTAATAACCCTTCTTCTACGTAACCCTACACTGCGCGTTGCTCGACACGCACTTGGCTGTTTTTTTTTGTAAGGTGACTTTTTTTTTTACACCAAGTCTTTATTTGTAATGTGCCAAGAGGTTACTTTTTTGTCTCTTTAAGGTAACTTTCGACAAGACCCGACTGGCAACACTAGTCACTACCTAAAAAGGTTGGACTTTTTGGCGGGCATTTGAAAAGAAAGGGCGCGTTTTTACAAATTAATTTTTCAATAATTAATTTTTCAACTTCTTTTGCTCATTCTTTTACTTTAAGTCTCCAAAAGCACTGCGAATAAGATCATCAATATGAGTAATGCCCCGGGGGCTTTGCCCCCTGGGAATATTACCGACCCATCTCCTCGGAGCAAGAAGAGAACCAGATTAGCTTCCGGTTCGGAGGGTGAGAAAGAAAACACCAGTTTCAAGGATATGTACAAACCCTACACTAAACCAGGGTACAAGAGAGTATATCCAGATAACATGGTGAGTGCAGAATACATGGTTTTTGTTGAATCTGAGAAAGACGGTGAACGACTAGGGAATAAAAACCCGGACTTCATCAACAACTTATTTAAAAAGGCAGTGAAGGGCGTGGTGGGCATTAAGCGCATCAATGCCAATAAGATTGGAGTTTGTTTCGGTCAGTCCATCAATGCAAACAACTTCTTGATGAACGCGGATTTTCTGCAGAGTCACTTCTTTAAGGCACACATACCAGCAAGGTCGGTGGAGACAATCGGGGTTCTTCGTTTTGTCCCTACCACAATCAGCAACGAAGATCTGTTCAAGCAACTCTCGGCTGAATGCGAAATCATCACCGTGCGTCGCTTCACACGCAAAGTAAACGGCGAGGTGGTTCCATACAGTTCCGTCTCGGTGACATTTATGTCGCAGAACTTACCTGACTATGTCTACCTAGACTTGTATAGATTTAGGGTGAACGAATACAGAGCTCCGCTCTTACAATGCTTCAAATGCTTCAGGTTTAACCATGGAGCCAAGTTTTGCAAATCTACACAAAAGTGCTCGATCTGCTCTGAAGAGCACCACTTCTCGGAGTGCAAGAAAGATGGAGAAATTAAATGCATCAATTGTCATGGACCTCATTTAGCAATTTCCCGTGACTGTCCAATTAAAAAAACCAAAATGGAAGAAAATAATAATAAACAAAATTATGCAAAAATTGCTGCATCTTTCTCTCACAGAAACCAAGACAAAAATATTGTGAGAAATTACAATACAAATTTTCCCCCATTAAAACAAGCACGAACACACAATAAAGCTATAACACTGCCATTAGACAAGGACGTTTCAAAAGACATTCCCAAACCCAATCCCAAATCGATTCCAAATGCAACACTAATTGATGAAGTATTAAAGAGCAACTTTGTTCTAAATGGCATGGTTGGAGCCTTGGTGACATTAGCTAACGGTAATATGGGCAAGATCAATGCTTCTGTTGTCCAAGAAGTATTAATTAAATCACTGCAACAAAATGGATAAAGTTTTTATTAGAATTTCACAATTTAATGTTGAAGGAGCTGTTAACAAAAAGCCTTTGCTTATTAATTATTTAAAAGATAATGATATTGACATTTGTCTCTTAAATGAGACTTGGTTAAGAGAGAGAAGTACATTTAAAATTACCAATTACGACTTTATATTTCAAAATGGAAAAGATGGACGAGGAGGAGTAGGAATTCTAATAAAATCACATTTGAAATATTCAGTAATTCCTACACCCTTTTATGATTATTTGCAGTCAACAGCTATAGTTTTGTCCACCAATGTTGGCAATTTATCGATACTCTGTACATATGCTCATCCTCCGGATACTAATCGTCACAGATTTCAATGTAGGAGGCTCAAACAAATATTAAATATGCTGCCAAGTCCAATACTATTGTCAGGTGATCTCAATGCACATCATGTTGCTTTTGGATGCCTTAGATCCAATTCAAGAGGTAATGACATTTATAACTTATTAGATGAATATGACTTATGCATTTTGAATTCAGGTTCCTCTACTACAGTAGGTAGTCCTACAAAAAGACCTTCTGCAATTGACATTTCCTGTATAAGTCCTTCTGTAGCTCCCCTCTGTGAATGGAGAGTACACAATGATGCCATGGGTAGTTATCATTTCCCAACTATTCTTGATATCCACACCACAGTAGAGAAATATGACACTGGTATCCAAGCAGAGCGTTATCTTTACAGAAAAGCCGACTGGCCCACCTTTGAATCTGAAACAGAAAAGATCTTAGGTCAACTTAGCCTAGATTATTCTAACCCAATTAAAAGTTACGATATTTTTTGTGAAAAATTGACGGAAATTAAGGATTTAACCATACCAAAGTTGAAGAAAGTTAATCAAAATATTTTAAGGAAACCTGTTCCCTGGTGGGACAGTGAGTGTTCAGACGCTGTTAGAAAAAGCAAAGAAGCTTTAAATGCATATAGATCTGATTCCACAACAACGAGTTACATTGAATTTAAAAAGTTAGATGCATTTAAAAAGAGATTATTGAAGGAAAAAAAGAAAAATGGCTGGGTTAAATTAGTAGAATCTTTCAACAGATATACACCTATTAGTACTATTTGGAATTATATTAAAAGATTTAAGCGTATTCGATTACCTAAGGCTCCAAAGAATGATGAATGGATTCCCGCTTTTATTGATAAGTATGCACCATCGTCCCCTTCTGTAAATGCAATAGACATTGATTCATTAAATAACTTCTTTAGTCAAAATGGAAATGAAAATTGTACTTTTCTCTCTTGTGCCTTTACTATGCAAGAATTTACTATTGCAATTAGGTCTAGAAAAGACACTGCACCCGGATTAGACGATATTCCTTATAAACTTATTAAGAACATGCACATAGATGCACAAAGAACCCTGTTAGACATCTTTAACTTGTTATGGGAAACTCAGACTATACCAGATTCTTGGAAAACACAATGTGTCATACCAATTTTAAAATTAAATAAACCAAGTGACGACTGCAATTCTTACAGACCAATCTCTTTGTCTTCATGTGTGGGAAAAATATTTGAATTTATGCTTAAAACAAGACTTGATCATTTTGTAGAATCAAAGAGAATCTTACCTGACCAACAATTCGGTTTTAGGAAAGGTCGCAGCGCCACTGAGAGTTTCACTTCTCTCATATCAGACATAAAGAATTCATTTCATAGCCAATCGGTCACTGTTTGTGCATTCTTGGATGTGCAAGGTGCTTTTGATAATGTTGATCCATCCATATTGGTAAGCATCTTGTCAGAGATTGGTATCCCAGGCTGTGTCTGTAAATGGATATTTAAATTCTTGTACAATAGAACAATGTATGTAAAGTTTAATAATATTTTACACGGACCAGGTCAAGTCTTTAAAGGAACTATGCAAGGAGCCACTATATCTCCTTTGCTATACAACATTTATACATGTCAAATTAATAATTATCTGACACATAGGGGTGTTCAATTTCTGCAATTTGCAGATGACTTATTAATATATTCTGTACATAAAGATGTAAATATAGCTGTAAATAATCTGAACCAAGCTCTTGTACAGATAAACAACTATTACTCTAATAAACTTAAATTAGACATTAGCCCTAGTAAGAGTGGAGCAATGGTTTTTTCAAAGAAAAATACTGCTAGTGACAACTTTGTAACATATAATAATAACCCCTTACCCTGGTTAAATGAAAAGAAATTCCTTGGTATATTGCTAGATCAAAGGTTAACATTTGAAAGTCATATAAATTATATCATTAAAAATGCATCTAAAGCACTGAATTTACTTCGGTCTCTGGCCGGAGTGCATTGGGGATCAGATCCCAAAATACTGTCTATGTTGTACAAAAGTATCATGAGGAGTCACTTTGATTATAGTTGTATTGCTTACATGGATGCAAGCCTCGTATCATTAAGAAAACTAGATGTTATTCAGAATAAAGCACTCAGAATTATTACTGGAGCTATGTGTTCAACACCAATTAATGCTATGCAATGCGAGGCCTGCATTCTTCCACTACATTTCAGACGTTTGCAACTAGCTGAGAGATTTTGTTTAAAACTTATTGCTCAGAACAATAGATGTGTCTTAGACCACATTGTGCCACACCAAGCAATTGATATCTTACACCACTCAGTTGGCCCATATGCAAATATTACACAAATATTAAATGGTAACACTCCAACTCTGCTACGAATTATAATCCATCTAAATAGTATATCTGTAAATATGCATAAAGAAAGTTTATGGCCTCTATATAAGACTGATTTCAAGATACTCTTAGAAAATGATTTTATACAGCAACATTCAATAACTAACCAAAACAGTCTGCTGGAATTTTTGGAGGATAAACATCTTTATTCATTGTATACTGATGGTTCTAAGTCAGGAAGTAGAGTAAGCTCAGCTTTTTATGATCCACAGTTAAAAAGAACAAAATGCTTTAAAATTTATGGTAATTGTAGTATTTTCACAGCTGAAGCTTATGCTATTTACCAAGCTCTTGTTCATGTGCAAGATATTAATGTCTCTGAGATTATTATATTATCTGACTCATTAAGTGTCCTATCAGCTCTGGAAGGTAACTGTTTCAGATATAGTGTAAATTATTTAGTGTATGAAATTAGGAATATTTTGTACAGTTTAGATGTTAGAGGTAAAAAGGTTAAGTTTTTATGGGTACCTTCGCACCGAGGTATCACAGGGAACGAAGTTGTTGATCGAGCCGCAAACATGGAACCCGACGAGGACCATTCCACCGACCTGAAGACGCCGTTTACTGATCTGCACGCACCTTTGAATGAACATCTGAAATCATTATGGTGCGATTATTGGAAAGAAACCAGTAAAGATAAAGGGAGCTGGTATGCAGATATTCAAGGAAGCCCGCCCGCCCAACCTTGGTATCACAAAAACAAGGAAGTTAACTGCCGTAAATATATAACCATTGTGAACCGAATGAGATTTGGACACTGTCAAACTCGCACTCACCTCCATAGACTCAATCTGGCTGAAGACGCTAAATGTTTACATTGTGGCACGGATAACGCTGACCTTTCTCACCATATCTTGAGTTGTCAAAAATTTGGCCTGCACAGATTAACTCTAATAACAGAACTCGAATCAATCTATGGAAATAATATTCCAACGCGCCTTCAAGAACTTCTTGCTGATCCAAGATCCTTCACACCACTTTATAAATACATAGTGAATACGATCAATACCTTGTAAATAGTGAATTGTGAAAGTGTTAAAGTAACTTATAAACTAAACGAAAAGGCTCAAAAGGACTAGTATCCAGAGCCGTTAAACCTATTATAAAAAAAAAAAAAAACCTAAAAAGGTTTTCTTGTGTAAACAAATGGACACTACTCTTTGAAATGTACTAAAATAGGTAAATATCGCGCACACAATCGATTATGAATTTGCTAAGGTCTGTCGGGTACACACAGCGGCTCTTGAATTTGTCGCTGCGAATCCCTTCTGCTAAGTATGCCACACATCCATTCAAGTTCATGGAAGTCGAAGATCGATGGAAAGAAAAAGATGGTATACCAAGGAACTACAACTTAATATACAAAGCTCCTATGGAGAACATGCTAAACTATTTGACAACTTACATAACTGTGTCAACAAGTGTTATTGCTGGTGTCGGAGTTTACTATGGCTTTACATTTGATAAAGATGAACTGGACAATCCTATTGTGGTTGGCGAAGATGTTATCCTTGCTAATAGCTCTACAGAGGGATTAGTCTTCCTCGTCGCATTTATCGGCTTCCACATTGCTCTTAAAATCCTCCTGTCCCGATTTGTAATTAGATTATACCAAGATGGTGAAAACTACACAGCAGTATTTAGAGGACACATGCATAATAGTGTTACAAAGCATGAATTTAACTTGAACAACTTCAAGAGACTCAACCCCCCTCTGGTTGTGTCATGGGGTGATGCAAGGTTTTCACTAGGTGACAAACATGCAATTATTTTGGAAAAGTACTTCAAGACTCCTGAACATTTCAATTGTTTACTGTACAAGAAAAAACCTATTGCTAATTCAGATGATGACTAAGTAGAATTATTTTTAGGAACTGTAAATAAAATTGATCTTGCTATATTAATTTTCTTTAAATAAAATTCTTTTCCTAAGGTGTGTTTTACATGGGATTGTTATTTTAATCTAAAAGTATTTAAACTGGCTTAACTATTTTTAGAAATAAAGTCAATGATCTGTTTACTGCATTTCATTGTTTTAATGCAATAAACTTGTGAAGCATGTGAATAATGAATTTTTTGAATAATTATGAGTAAAAAAGAGTTTTGTCGAATTGTTGAACACAACTTTAATACATTATTATTTTATACACATCTACAGTGATATTCTATCAAAAGCCTCCACCAAATGCATTCATCCACTTGAGCCGGGAGTCTCTCTTTATGGTTTCTGAATTCATCTTCTTAGCACTCGACTCAAACTTCTCCAGTGCTTCTATCTGAAGAGGATTAGGTTCTAGTTTCTTAGTGACAATGCATTCTCCATTCTCTCTGAGAACCGTGTGGTTAATATCATCTTTGGATGGTTCACCATAAGGGAATTTTATGGGTGTAATTTTCACTAGGTGTTTGATTTTCCAGAGCCTTGCATTTACTTCTGGAATGTTCTTCACGACTGTAACCCTTTCCTGGGGAAAAGACTTTAATATTAGTCTGCACAGAGAGAGAAGAATCAACATTTAACCATAATTTTGATTTCGGGACTGTTATGAGGACTTCAATTATGTTGAAAATGTAGGGGGTTTCTTGGGGTTATCGTAAATAATTTACATGCTCACTTCTTCATCAATGTGAAGTTCTTGCAATATTTTCTTTAGTTTCCAAGAATTTCCTTTGACTGGTTTAATACGTTCAACTCTGAATAACTTTGACGGTGTAATTTCTGGCTCCTGATAATCTTTATTTCTAAAAGCAACCAAAAGTTGAATTAAAGTTAATAGAATAATTAATAAATTATTTCTAATAAATGATAATAAATGTTTCGTATACAATAATAGGTTGGTGTAAATAAATCTACCTCGGGTAATACACAATACCACCGGGATAACGTATACCACCCGGATGAATGTATTTAGAACGCACAAAATTATGCAGAGGAAAAAACGATTTAAGTAGCTGCCTATTCATTTTTATTGCCAAATTAAATTAGAATTATTTGGGAAACAAAATGTCTAACACATAACCTTAAATTCTGACATATGAAACTAATTTTTTTTTATGCGCCAGAGTCAAGACCACAGAATATTTGTAACTCAAAGAACTGCAATGATTTTGAAGCACAGCTCGCATTCTTTTTTTCTGTCAGTTTTTTTTTTGCGGCGTTTTCATTAGTGTTGCCAGATGAGGCGATTTATCGCCATTTGGGCTAAGGTTAAATGGTGACCCAATACATACATAAACTCACGCCCGTATCCCAGATGGGTAGGCAGAGACCAAGGACTGCCAATTGTCACGATCCTGATCACTTTCGCTTCCTCAACATTCATTAGTCGTTGCATGCACGCACGCGGGTTTCGGATACTTTCTTGCCCTTTGCTAATACGTCCCCTATTTGGGCGAAGTATGTCCACCTGGGTCATCCCTTATCGGCTCTTCCACCCACATTCTATTATACTATTTTGGTAATATACTATTTTTTATTAGGTTGGTACATACTACGTTCATAATTTTGAAAACGTGTTAGCAAGTGCCGACTCTTAAAACGTAGTAGTAGTAGCTACTTACACACTTTAATAATTATCAAATTTTTCATAGTGAGCAATTCGGTTTCACGCAAGGGCGGTCTACGACGGATGCTGGTGTCACATTAGTTAAACATATATTTAGTGCATGGGAGGATCGGAAGGATGGTATAGGTGTTTTCTGTGACTTGTCGAAGGCATTTGACTGCGTAGACCATAAAACACTTCTCTTAAAATTAAAACACTACGGAGTGAATGGGAGGAGCTTAAAACTTATGAGATCATATTTAGAAGGGAGGGTTCAAAAAGCTGACATAAATAGGACTAAATCATCAGGGTCGGAGGTTAAGATGGGAGTGCCACAGGGATCTATTTTGGGGCCGTTCCTTTTCCTCGTATATGTAAATGATTTGCCGTTCATGTTTCAAAACATGTCAGAGATAGTATTGTTTGCAGATGACACGTCACTTATTTTTAAGATTAAGAGACAAGAAAATGACCTTGCGGATACAAATAATGCTCTCTCTAAGGTACTATATTGGTTTACTTCTAATAACTTATTATTAAATTCAAAAAAGACAAAATGTATAAAATTCACACTACCAAATGTCAAAATGGTTGACAGCAATGTTATATTGGGGAATGATAAACTAGACCTTGTAGAAGAAACTGTATTTCTGGGTATCACAATTGATGCAAGCTTCAATGGGGTCCTCATATAGGAAAATTGGCAAATAGGCTCAGTTCTGCAGCATACACAGTTAAAAGAATCCGGGAACTAACTGATGTCGCAACTGTTAGGCTTGTTTATTTTAGTTACTTCCATAGTATTATGTCCTATGGTATACTACTGTGGGGTCGGGCAGCAGACATTGAGACCATCTTCGTCCTGCAGAAGAGAGCGATCAGATTCATATATAAGCTAGGCAATAGAGATTCGTTAAGAGATTTCTTTAAAGAAACTAACATCCTAACAGTTGCTAGTCAGTATATCTATGAAAATATTACGTACGTTAGGAAAAATATCAGTGACTTTAAAACTGTAGGTAGCCAACACAATATAAATACTAGAAATAGACATAAACTTTCGTTCCCAAAATTTAGGCTGGCAAAGGTTAATACATTCTTTATGTAGCATTGTATACGTTTATACAATAAGATCCCCGAGGATATAATAAGCTTGCCAGAAACGCGGTTCAAAAAATGTGTGAAGCACACTTTGTGCCAAAAAAGCTGCTATAACATTAAAGATTATTTAGATGACAATGATGTCTGGAATTAAAGCCAGTTCAATGCATGAGTTTTAGAACATTTATATAAATCCTGTAAATTAAGGACTTGAAAAGACTAAGTTTGGAGTTTTTTGTCCATTTTTTCTCCAAAATGATCTAGATTTTGAAATGGACACCTAGTTTAACTTGTAACGTTCATTAAGTCGCAGTTTCTGTGCTAATTTGAATAAAAAATTTTGATTTTAATTTTAGTGATTACATACTCTTTGATTTGGGCTACGAGAACTTAGGCGATATTTGGGTGACTGTTTTTCAAAATTTTGGCAATATTGGCCATAGGCTGGCCAGCGTCTGGCAACACTGGTTCCCAAATGTCAAACAAAACGAAACTTTTAACAACGTTTTTTAGCAAAGATGTGTTTTTAGGACATGCATGACTGTATGTTATTGTCTTTGTATTGTGTATTCATAATAAGAGCTTTATATATAAAATATATGAGTTAAGCTTTTCTGCGACTTGAATAACTTTATAAAACGTTTGCAATTTTAGGAAAGTATTTACAGTTATTTAGAAAAATTTTCGCCGCAATTTCCATCCGTGAAGCGCAACGCTTGTGGTTCTTTTTTATGATCAAATCGGCTTCATGAAGAAAGTTCGATTCGAAGCGTATGCCGATGAAATGGATAACTTAGATTGTCACTCTCCCCGCCCATATACTGGAGTACAGGTATTACAAGAAACGATCAAGAATCTACCAGAGTTTTATTCTCGATCACTGGCAAAGATTGACTCTGTAGAGCTGTATGAGCGCAGCAATAGTGCGCCATATTCAATAGCTAATAAGACATCTTTAGCAGCAACTTGGCAGCCGTCTAATGATTTAGACTTGAGTATGCTGGATGTAAGTCAAGAGCCCAGAAAACATCCCCTGTGTACACCTATAACTCCCAAGCCGCCAGTTCTTTGCAATATTTCTAGTACTAGCAATGAGAATTCTCTATCACCAAGGCCATTAAATTGCAATGTATCTCATGTACTTCAGCCCATAGA
Organism: Yponomeuta evonymella; assembly: GCA_963969515.1. Taxonomy (NCBI): domain Eukaryota; kingdom Metazoa; phylum Arthropoda; class Insecta; order Lepidoptera; family Yponomeutidae; genus Yponomeuta; species Yponomeuta evonymella. Next base: position 5,416,748 of record OZ018347.1, read on the forward strand.
AAATGTGGAAAAACCTATACACGATCCACCTAAAGAGAGCAGTTTTTTTATAAGGCGTGATAATTTGCACACTAAGCAAATGCATGATGCAAATGTTGTGAGGAAACACTTTCAAGGCATACAAATAGGAAAAGAAAACAATGCTTTAGCTCGTAAAATGGAAATTATGAAGAATGGGATTAACAATCCCTTTCCAATTGTAGCAAGAGAGTTTGATGATGCATTGACACTTTCCGATGAAGAAAATTGCAGTTGGCATTATGGCAATAGGCAATTTAAAGATAATCTAACAAATAATCCTCAACAACTTTGTAACCCCATGAAAGCCACCCCACACTATTATGAAACTTTACAAACATGTGAAAGTCCCAAACAATGCCATTGTTCAATGACTTGTCATGTGAAATACAAACAAAACAGAGCTGAATCGCCCTGTCATTATCACCCTACTGTAAATACGCATCACTGGCAGAAAATTTGTAGTAACAATGCAATGAAACCACAAAATGCAGTCGACAAAAAGAAATGGGCCATAGAGAAGTTTGAACAATACAAACCCAGTGAGTGCACAGATGTTGAAAAGCCTTCAGCAATTGTGAAGGAGAAAAGAGAACCTACAGTGGCAGATCTCTTTAAAATAATCAAGCTACAGAATGAACAGTTACAGTTGCTGCAAGAAAAAGTTGATAAATTCATTTCCAATAACACAAATGTGACTAAACCACATGCATTACCTCTCCAGAACTATGTTGCAGAACATGTTGCTGTGGAGACTGTTGACAACAACCACAAGATCTCAATTGGTGTCATGACAAGCTTTGAAATGGTCCATACCTCTACAGTTATCAACAAAGAGATAATGAAGCAGACAAATATTAATGCTCAAGTACAGTGTAATAGGTCACATATTAGTGTTAAAGAAGTGGCTTACCGTCAGCCTGCCAGTCAGAATGTTCTAGATGGGATCCTGCCAGTAGGATCAACTACTCAATCTGAAACGACAGAAAACCTAACTAGGAATATGTGTGAAGACCCAGCAAGGCAATTTACCCCACAGAAACCTCCGCACATGCCAGAAGAGAAGACTCTGAATGAATGTAGCCTGTACAATGTGCAGGTTGATAATGCAACTACTCCATTGTTATCACCTGAACAGACAATGTATTTAGATGTTAGGGATTACAGTGAGTGAGTATGATGTTTTGTGATTTGTTCATTTTAAATTCATTCAGGTGAATTTGTCCTTATTATCTCTATAATAATCATTATAATAATGGTTGGTGATGATGATGATGATGATGATGTATAATTAAATAAGTCCATGTTTATTAAATACAGGTAAGCACTGGTAGTATTGGTGGCATGAACTAAGAATTTCATTGAAAATTTTGTTGTTTTGAGAAAGTATTTGAAATGTGACCTCAGAATGAAGCACTATTTTATTTTTGGACTTATGATGCTATGTACTAATGTCCAATTTGTCTTTGATTTCAGCTCAGACTCCACAAATAGTGGCCAGTCTAATGTTGGTTGGACCTACTACAACAAAGTTATGGTAATATGTTTATTCATAAACAAATTGTGTTTGTTAGTAGAGAGTTCCTAATCTTTTGTGCTGGACTATGTTCTTACAGAACTTTTACTTTATAAGTGTTTTCTTTCAGACACATGTCAATAATGTACTTCAGGACTCTGACATGCCATCATCAGCCAGTGCCTTATTCAGGAACACACGGCAGCAGTGTGTAAAAATGCACATAGATAAAACTAATATCAGTGTCACTAAGAGGTAAAATTCAATGGAAATGCATGTTTAAAAGTATCAATAAATAAATAAATAAAATTAAATGCAAGTGTAGAGCTTGGATTGTCACTCAATTTTGCTAATACTAACATAATGCGTTATGTACTGCAATACAAATATATCGAGCGAATGTGGGTGGAAGGGCCGGTAAGGGACGACCCAGACGGATCTACTTTGACCAAATAGGGGATGTATTAGCAAAGGGCAAGATAAAAAGTACCCGAAACCGGCGTGCGTGCATGCAACGACTAATGAATGTTGAGGAAGCGAAAGTGATCTGTCTGGATCGTAGCAAGTGGCAGTCCCTGGTCTCTGCCTACGCGTCTGGGATACAGGCGTGAGTTTATGTATGTATGTATGTATGCAATACTTGCTGATGAAATGAGACACCAAATACTTAGGCAGCTCCTTGCATGTTCTGAACTATTTAAGATGGCTGTTCCAAAGATCGCAACTTTTCGCCTTAAGTTTGTTACAATAAAATAAAATTAAAAACTTAATAATAGGTATTTCATGTTTGTGTTTTTCCTGGTACAATAAACAATATTCTTATCTTACGTGTAGATGTACAAAGGCGGACTTATTTCAAAAGAAATTTCTGCCAGCCAGCCTAAGAGAGGTTGCCAGTGTCTCTAGACATAGTTTTTTCTGAGATTCCATCTTAAAGTTACATAAATACTCAAGTTTTCCCTGGTGTTCCTTTCTACTTTTTCAGGGTAAAGTTCGGCGACGAACTCCAAGCCCTTCCTCAGCCTCAACACCAGCCGTATATGAACCATCTAGCGACAACAGACACCAGTATGAAGATGAACCAACTTGCAGCAAAATATTTGAATATGGCCCCACAGAAGCAACACCCCACTATGAACATCGCGACGCCCAATGAAATGTCGTTCGCTACACGGAAGTACATGGAGAGGCATCAGATATTGCAAGGTAAGTATTTACCTACTGAAAACATGAGAAATTATTCAAACTATATATATAAAAATGAATACAGCTGGCTTTTTTGTTGTATTTTTTATTGCCAGAAGGTTCTTATGAAAAAAAAAAGTAAGAAAATTGCGCGAAAATTTTGTCAGCTGCAGTTTTTGTATAGTAAGTACTGGTAGTTAGTTAGACCTTAGATTGCCGAACTTAGCGCAGTGACAGTAAAAAATTGTAGATGTCTAACTAGCGCTAAAAAATGACCCCACGTTCAATTGTGGGAAAGCGGGCGGGGCTTGTCAATTGTATTACCAATAGGAGCGAGTTCAGTATTACCTAGCAAAATATCTATACACCTGCCACCGTCAGACCGCCATCTTGCGAGGTACCTAGATATTTCGACGGGTAGGCGCCATGAAGTCAATTGTTTGACTACCAGTGGCTGTCCAATTAACGTTCACGTCGTCACCGGGGTGGCTCTCATTATTTCCACTGAGAATAACCATTGACGGATCTGATACTACACGTGTCACTATTTCTATTGCGTTTTTAAAATCGCGACGCCGACTTGACGGTCGCTTATCAGACGCCGCAATTTCCTCTACCAATAGATAGACTGGCCACTTGAGAATGTTTTTGATGCATTTATTGTCAATAAGTTGACAGTGATAACTACCACTACCAATAGTAGTACTGTCGTTGCCACTACCAAGCCTAATAATACGAATTAAAATTACACAGTCAACACATACAATTTTGAACTGTCCTAACCAGGCTTGGCATTTTTTTTTTGCGTCGCGACGCAAAAAATAATACCATAGCGCGTCGAACAGATTTTTTGACAATTCTATGCGTTTTCATGAATCGCTTATAATGGTAATACTGAGACGGTTTGTTAGAGAAATCGGGTATCACTATTTCCATTCGATGTTTTTCACGTCAATGGCTATTGTGAGACGGATTTGCATAAATCTGGCAGTATCAGAATTTCCATTCCAATGGAAAATGGAAATAATGATGAGACCCACCCGTCACGCGTGGCGCACGGAATGAACCAATCACAGAGTGATTTACTCTACAGTACATCTTGCACTCATTTCAACGGCACAGACTAATCGAGAAGACAGGGGTCGTTTTTGAGAGGGAATTTTGTAGGAAAAAATACTTCTATGGTTTTTTTTATTTGTAGAGTTAGCCTCACAGTTGGGCCATTGTACGCAAAAAGTGCTGAGATGTCTGAACACCTGACATTCTGACTCCATTATTATGTTTTCATTCAACATTAGTGAGTGGTATTGCTACTACATTTTATCAAATATAACTGAGAAAACAAAGTCATTGGTAGATGCCGGGAATTGAATCCACGACCTCGTTCTACCGAAGCGATAGCATCAATCTGTTAACATAGCTGTACTTATCAAGCCCCATATAAATTTTATGCTAAGCGAGCTGACCTCCTTACAGAACTCCTTACGAAAACGCGATAGCTAAGAATTTACGGTAAATAAGATTGTTTATTGATTCTAGGGCTGCCACCACCACGGCCGCCTCTGCAGCACAATAATGGTAGAGGTGCAGGGTCATCACCAACTTACGAGATGCCAAAGTTTCTTGACATAACTGCTTTGAAACAGCAGCCAAAACTTTTATAGGGTATGTATGCTGTTATTATTATAATTTTGTAGGTATAGAATATATTTTGTTGCATTTGACTGTGTATTTTAAGTATATTTACAATTAGTAAGGCTATATTAAAATAAAATGTACTTTTAATTCGAACAGACATTTATTGAAACCTTGAATAGAATAACAGTAAATTTTCTACATTGTTATTTGGAATATTTCTCCTTGTGTTGTACATTCAATATTAGACAGTGAATGCAGGGTTGTCGAATAGTTGGCCAGATTGATTGATAACCCTGTATTCATAATGACTCAATAAAATCGCGCATACACGCCAACTCCGTAGGAGTGTCACAAACATGTAATTTTAAAAGATACATACTGTATTTTTTTGTGGATAAATCCATATAATCTAATAAATACCTAATTCTGTATTTTGAATTAATACAATCAGTATCACATTAACAGCGCCACGCACCGACACTACTATTTTTTCTTATGGTAGGCCTTAATATAACAATTTACTATTTTAGAACTAAGTATTCAGTTTAAAAAATAAATATATTTTAAAATAATTTTATATGTTATTCTTTTCTCATATTTTGATCTATTTATAATCTCGTGGAGGTAATAAAGATGTTTCTCACAATCACACTTGTACTTCCGCATATGGTGTTATTTTATTATTATATCAATAGTATTATTCAATGGCAATAAACACGCTACAATAATTTCGTAATAAACAGTCTACTCATGTTCAAATATAACTTTACAATATTTTCAATATTATTACTTTGGTAATATTGATCACTCATACCATACTTTAATAATATAATTTATTTTTATTATACTATATACCTTCAACTTCAATTAAAATATCGAGCTCGTATTGACCTACAATACCAGTAACTACTTTTATAATAATCAGTTTGGTTCTTTCTTTGGTAAATAATAGTTCTTAAAACATATAAAATTCCATCACTTCACAGCATATATGTTTAAGCAATTACATAACGTGTTACAGATATGATTGAGTAATTAATTACAGGTAATATCAATTAATTTTCTAAACGAGTAGACCACAGATAGACTGCTTTTCATTTACACTTAGACACATTAGTTTTTCAATTCTCTTGCATCGCAATAATTATACAGATAGAAGATAGTGTCACATTAAAATCTAGAAAAGGATTAACAAAACAAATGGATGGCACTTCTTTTCTGATTTCAGGGAAGTTCGTAACACGATACACGTGGAATAAAATAGTTTACCGTTTTATATAGTTTATTTGCAATTACATAACGTCTATTAGTTAATATTTACATCACTTTTTTGTCTTGTTGTATCCCATTCTCTTGACTAGGACATATAAATCTTATCTAAATATTAGTTCGTTTCCAATATATTGCGTTAATTTCGAAGATATAATACGTATATTTACAACGATTTTTATAATTAATATAAAATTTTCAAAACGTCGAACATTTTACGATCTTGAATAATATTTTTGAATCCGTGGGAATTGTCTCAGAATCAATTTACACGGTAAGTGTACGGGTAATATTAACTTTAACATCAATTGTATTACCTAAGTCTAGCATTTTAGTACCTATAGCTAGCATACTGCCTATGTTTGAGCATGCTTATGTAGGAGTAATTTATAAAAACCTTATTAGAGGCTAAAATTGTCCTCAGCACGGATTAGTGCAACAAAAAGAATATAAGGAGTAATTTATGTTTTGTGCATGTTACAATAACAATAAATTGTATATTAACGTGGCATGAAATATCCTTTTTGGAAATTACACGATAATGCCATTAACATTATTAATGCTAGAATCATATACATAATGAAATCAAATACAATGTCAGCAAAGCCTAAACAGATTTTCAGCGCCGAATATATCTTCAAATGTAGCCTGCCGGTTTTTCAAATTGTTCGGATATACATAATTTTGTTACGCCTATGACCTTCAGTTCGTGGTGTTTATAAATTCTCGTCGCCAGCGTCTCCACCGCCTCTCGATTTGCTCTCCAATCTTAATTCTGCTAATCTTTGCCTTATGCTGTTTGGCCTGAAAATATGCAAGGAAGGAAAGTGTTTTTTTATATTCGTTAAAATATAGGCGTCAAAATACTAATCTATAAAAATAATAATCGAAACCGACGTGCGTGCATGCAACGACTAATGAATATTGATGAAGCGAAAGAGAGTGGCAGACATTGGTCTCTGCCTACCCCTAGAGTACACAGGCGTGACTTTATGTTATGTTTTTTTTTATAATTGCGTGCATCGAATTGATCTATTATAAAATTTCCAAGGTTAACGTCATAGAAGAAGTATCTATAGAGATTTTGCAGACGATATCAAATGTTACGCAGTATTGGAAAGGTGAGGTGAAATGGAAACTAATTCATAAACTACTCTGAAATGATGTACGCTATCCAAATGTGATTTATTTTTATCAGCAATGTATTCCCCGTGTAATTTAATCAATATTTTTTGTAGAAGTAATAATACTTATCGCAAATCATTGTATCAAAAATCCTGAAGTATCTTGACATAATCAAACAATTTCGTTTTTAAGACGGTGCGTGACAACTTAAATTGCTCTATTTTTGTACTACAGTGCCTCTTAATTTTGATGTTTTTGCACACCTTTGCGACTTTGGCGGTCAGTAATTGTTGTTCCTATTATTTCTTCTACGAAATAATAGTAACAACAATTACTTTTAGGTCAAGACTATATTACTAATAAAAATAAAATAAATTTCGATCGGTTACAACCTGTGAAGAAAAAAAAAATTAGATAACAAAATTCACGTGAGTTTCGTTAGCAAACAACACCGCTCAAGAAGAATTTTGACATTTGAATGCCATTGGGTGTACATTTTAAGCGCGAATCGATCAACCTATAACATTCAAGTATTCAGGCTCATCAGCGGCCGTTAATGGTTACTTGTTATACAAGAGTGCAAAGTTGTTTTTTAACCGCGTGCACAATTTTGATGTCCGAGCAAGCGAAGGAATCAAAAGAGCACGAGGTAAAAAATCTTTGCACTCGAGTGCAACACATAACTTTTCATCCCACCTCAGCAAGGAAATGACTAAATGCAAAAAAAAAAACACAAAGGAGGTTCTGAGTCTGAGTTCTTAACAAATTAAAAAAAGTTGTATGATAAATTCGGCACCATTGGAGGTAGAAGTAAATAGGTTTAATGATGTTTTGAATTTACAAACTTAATGCACACGATATGTTCTAAATTCAATTTACTTTATTCTCTAGCGGATAAAAACGGCTTTTGCACTCAGATATGGAAGAGCAAGAATACTCTTTCCGAGATGGGGGATGAAAAAAATTTTTAACAACGCGCAAATACTTTTTTCTATGGAACACCGCAGAAACTGTTAACGAAATTAGAAACTTTTTTTTTCTTGAAAGTAGGGACTTGAACCCGCGACCTCTGGCTAACCGTGCCAGCGCTCTCCCAACTCAGCTAATGGGCAAGTGCAGGCATCAGCGAAGTTTTTAAAATTGTGCTCAGCACGGGTTAGTGCAAGAAAAAGAATATAACGGTGTTGTTTGCTAAGAGAATCGTCGCTGGTGGATATCGATCGACCATCACCATCCACAAACAATAAGATATAATTTGTCTGCCCTGTAATATTGGAATGTTTGAAATAGTCAAATAAAAGTTACCTTTCCGAGAAAAAGGACGTGACCACCTGGTCTGCTGACACCGATTGACGCTGATAAGTACCAGCGCTCAAGTTGCTTTGCGGGATCTTGTAGATCCGCACCAATCTGCTGCTGTTCTCTGGTAGAACTGTAAGACAAACAGTCCACAGTTGACCTCATTGGCGTAGATAGGGGGGGGGGGGCGTGCCTATCTCAGGAAGGTCATGGTTTTGTATTATGCTAGGGTTGCCAAACCTCCTATATGTATATAGTATCCTATTATATTAGGAGCTCAAATACTACGAGGTGCATTCAATAAGTACCTAGCCTCATCGCCAGAGGGCGCTGTAGTTTCAAAAGAGTTTTACCACAGTGTAGCACATTCTTTTTTAATTCTTTTTTCAAATTTTCATTCTAATCGAACGTATCGATCGGTTTTACAAAAATGGAAAAAGAGCAATATCGTTCGGTGATTCGATTCCTATTTTTGGAAGGGAAAACGCGCATCGAAATCAAAGAGCGCTTGGATGCTGTGTACGGTGACTCTTCTTCATCGATGGCCACCGTCAAGAATTGGTTCAACGAGTTTGCACGTGGCCGTACGTCGGTTTTTGATGAACCACGTCCAGGTGCACCGAAAACAGCTGCTACGGAGGAAAACATTAAAAAAATCCATGATCTCGTATAGGCAGATCGCCGATTGAAGGTTCGGGAGCTAGCTGAGACTGTAGGCATTTCAGAAGGAACAGTGCATCATATTCTTCACGAGGAACTCGGCATGAGAAAGCTGTCGGCGCGATGGGTGCCGCGTTTACTCACACCGGAAAAGAATTGCAACCGTGAGACCACATTGGAGACGTGTTTGGCGCTGTTTAAGCGGAATCCAGCGGAGTTTTTGCGTCGGTTTGTGACCGTCGATGAAACTTGAATCCACTGGTACACACCAGAGACCAAGGAGCAATCAAAACAATGGATCCAGACTGGGGAACGTGCTCCAAAGAAGGCGAAAACTGTAAAATCGGCCGGAAAAGTTATGGCCACCGTTTTCTGGGATTCACAAGGTGTGATCTACATCGATTACCTCGAGAAGGGTAAAACAATTACAGGGCTTTATTATGCCTATTTATTGGGCCGATTCGATTCGACGAATTAAAGAAAAAACGACCCCATCTGACGAAGAAAAAAGTGCTGTTTCACCACGACAACGCACCGGTTCACACGTCTGCCGTTGCCATGGCCAAATTGGTCGAATTACGCTACGAATTGCTGCCCCATCCACCGTATTCTCCAGATTTGGCCCCTTGTGACTTCTTTCTGTTTCCTAATCTGAAAAAATCTCTCGCCGGGAATAGATATGGATCAAATGAGGAGGTCATCGCCGCCACGGAGGCCTATTTTGCAGAGTTTGACAAAAACAATTTTTCGGACGGGTTAAAAAAGTTGGAGCATCGCTGGGCTAAGTGTATCGAACTAAAAGGAGACTATGTTGAAAAATAAATTGCTACTTTTCCAAAATTTTCGTTTACTTTTTGTAGGCTAAGTATTTATCGAATGACCCTCGTATATTTCTAAAAAAAATATATAGTAGGCGAAACTACTATATTTTGCGTAAAGGTGACCCAGCCTTAATCTTTTTCTAAAGCTCGCTCTTCAAGTCTAAGTCCGTTAATCGCGCGGCACGACTGCCGCTATTTTTTACTATTTTTTTAGCATTATTTTGCCATCTACTATATTTTTAGAGGTAATAGCTTCGAAAATACTATATTTAGAAAAAAAGTTGGCAACCTTATTTACTGCATACATGCATGGGATTCGGTGTCGCAGGCCATATCTTTTTAGGGCCAGTCGCTCCCCCCTGGGTCCGATTTCATAGAACTACAATTCATGACCCACAGATTAACAAGTAGGAATACTACGAGGGGCATGCCAAAAGAAACTAGATACTCAAAAATTATAAAATTTATTCTTCATACCTTGAGAAGACCCCACAACCAGCTGGCCAAACAGAGTCTAACGTGGCAAACTTCTGGCAAGAGACGGCCGGGCCGCCCACGTACTACCTGGAGGCGTTCCGTTGAGAAAGAGGCTGCTTCAACGGGACTCAATTGGAACGAGTTAGAAGTTGCCGCACAAGACCGCGAGAAATGGAGATCCCTTCTACGAGCCCTATGTCCCTGATAAGGGATAAGAGGAAATCATCATCATCATCATCATCATTCTTTATTACAAGTATCGATCTTTTCAAAGTATTCACCCTGAGCACGTATACACTTTTCCATACGTCTGAACCAATTGGAAAATACCTGTGACCACTCTTCTTTAGATACCTCAGAAATCTCTAAATTATAGGCAACCAGCGCATCTTCTTTGCTTTCAAACCTCTTCCCCTTTAGTTTTTCTTTGATTTTTGGAAACAAGTAAAAATCACAAGGCGCTAGGTCAGGGGAATATGGCGGGTGAGGGAGAATTGACACATTTTCGAGTTGAAAAAGTCTAGTGTTCTGGCAGACGTGTGCGGCGCCGCATTGTCGTGGTGCCAGAGAAGGTGCCGGATTCCTGACTTCGGTCGCTTGTCACACCAAGCTGATATTACTGTTGGAGCACAAACTGTCACATACCATTCGGAGTTCACCGTTCTTTCATTCTCTAGCACAACAGTAGCAATATGACCCGTTTTGCAGAAAAACGAGGCGACCATTTGTTTCTGTGTGCTTCGTGCACGGCGACATTTCGTTGGAGTTGGCTCGTCTTCAAAGCACCATACAGTCGACTGTCGCTTTGATTCGGGATCATAGTTATATAGCCATGTTTCGTCACCAGTCAGTATATCATAGGTATACGTTTTTTTTCTCGCCTCCGTTGAATTTATCTATCATGAATAGGCACCAATCCACCCGACGGTCTTTCTGCTCATCGGTAAGTTTGTGCGGCACTCATCTCGAACAACGTTTACGGAGAGAAAGGTGGTCGTGAATTATGGTTTGCATTGCTGCTGATCCAATTCCCAGTTCTCGCTCTAGCTCTACATATGTAATTCGTCGGTTTTCGCGAATAAGTTTTTCGACTGCACGAACGTTTTCTTGCGTGACCGCGGTTGGCGGCCGTCCTGTCTTCGCTTCATCTTCGAGACATCCCCGTCCTCTTTTAAATTCAGCAAACCAATTGAATACTGTTGCTCGGGAACAAGCAGACTCACCAAAAGTAGAAGCCAAAAGTTCAAAACATTCTTGAGGCTTTAAACCTTTTTTAAAGTCATAATAAATCATAGCGCGAAAATCACGTCGACTGAGCTCCATTGTTGCAAGTGAATACCCGCCAGATTCTCGGAAAAATGATGCTCATTCAAATAAAAAATAAATAAAAGAAGTGTGTTCTATATTCAAATATGTCAATAAAAAACCAGCCTATAAGATGGTGTATAGCTTGCCAGTGTCAATTAAATGAGAAAAGAGTATCTAACTTCTATTGGCATGCCCCTTGTAATTGTATCTACTAAAAAAATAGGCAATGCAATGTACATCGAATAGTCAGAATAAACTATAAATTTTAGTTTTATGAAACGCGGCCCTGGAAAATAACCCTTGACACGCCAATCATTGACCTTTTTGGTTATTAACCGACTGCGGCGGAGCCCAACAGGAGGGTAATGTGTTTAGCTCGTATGTATGTAAGTATGTCCGATTCTATGTTCCCTTATACCTCCTTAACCAATGGTTAGATTTTGACAAGTAAGGTCTCAATCGATTCCTCATCCCTGCGCGAGTGTCATAGGCTAAATTAGCATTCGTGGAACAAAAAGTAACAAAAAACCAAAATCGATGTTAAGTAACGTTATAGTACAACCATGAGTCACTAGATGCCGCAGTTATATTTAATTTATTATGCTCGGATCTTAATTTTATTTAATTACGCGAATCACGTGTAATGTATGTAAAACATCAGTACGCGGGTGTCATAGGCTATATATAGCGTTAAAACAAATACTAAAAAGATGAAAATAAATAATAAATAACAACCCGAGCAGTAACTACTGAGAGTAACTACGAAGCAGACGGGACCCAAATTCAGCAATGTAACTCCTTATGTTGGTCCCGCCTGCTTAGCAGCTCAGCATTCGGGTTGTTGGTTATTTTTTATTTCAGTTTTTGGCCAAAGAAATGGTGCAAGTAGATTTTTTAAGGAAGGTAAGGAGTAGGTCTAGCGGTTACCACGCTTGACTAGCAAAACAGACGTCGCGAGTTCGATTCCCACTGGAGGCAACTTGATTTATTTATTTATTGATTTGTGAATTGTGCGAATCCTAGTTCGGGAATAGGACAAGTGATTGTGTTTTGTGGAAGTTAATGTTATTATTATTGTGATTTGCACTTCTGCATGCTGTGCCGAATTGGAGCTAGGACTAGGCCGAAGAGTTTTCAATCTTAAAACATTCGGGGTAGGGCTGTATTTACCTTGGGGACTGTTCGGCGGAGACACGGGAGCCATACGTTGTAAGGGAGGCCGTATGTTTTCCTGCTCAGATGACACCGAACTGCTTCTGCTCGAAGCCGAAGTGTTGTCTGACATTCTTGTCGTAGGCATACTTGGGTCTCTCCTGTAAATAAATTAAGTGTTGAATTGCTTGTAATCGCTTTGTTACTAAACGACGTAGATATAAGATCCATTATTGCTAATTTTCTGTGAGATCTGCCGTTGGTTTCAGAATAAATTGGAGAATACTCTTCCTTCTTTTCAAATAAATTAGGACACTAATAAAATTATCAGAAAATAAATAGTTGACCAGCAAAAAAATCAGAAAAAAGTATTTTAATCAGGCAAATATTATTTTGGTCTGCAGAAAAGTAAATGAGCACTAACAGGTGGTCAGCAAATAAATAATTTATTTCATTAATTTTTTTAATTCACTATTTATTTCGTTAAGCATACAAATTTGTTCGCCAAAAAAATATCAGATCTGGATAACAATTTGCTGCTACTTTTCTATCTAATCAATATATTATTAAAATATCTAAAAATTACAAAAAAAAACCCATTTCATGCGCTTATCAAAATATTTTTTACAGCTTTCCGTAACAATAAAATGTAACTGACGATTTGCTGAAGCGCTAATCATTTGTTAATTTTCTGCTGATCAATTTGCAATTTTCAACTTTGAGAAACGCGATTCGAATTGAAAGTGCATCTCACTTGCTATCGTTATTTTCATCTTCGTCGAGGGAGTAAGGCCCGGTTCCCTGTTTACTCATCTGGCGCATCAGCTCGTACTCTTGCTGACTCAGCCCGAGGCACGGGTCTATCTCCCGACTCAGGGGCACGTATTCCGGGGCACAGGCCACGTAGAATATGTCCTGGTGAATGTAATTAAGTTTTGACTACATTGTGACAGTGACGTTAGAGGCGGAAACACTTGGGCTGGGATCGGAAAACCTCGAAGTCGCCGCTCAAGACCGCTGCAAGTGGAGATCTTTTATAAAGGCCCTATGTCCCTGATGAGTGACAGCAGTGTATAAGTAAGTACATTGTGACAAAGTTTGGTTTTGGTGCGAGTTACAAATAAGGCAAACTCAGTCGCTCGGTAGAGAACTTGAAACAATCGTTGTTTGCAAACAAGTTGGGAATTTTGTTTGTGAGTAAAACTTCAAGTGCTCGTTTCTGTGTCTGTTTCACAGAAAAGGAAATAACTTTGAATTGAAACAACGTATTTCTTTAGCTCAACTGACGACTTCTACTTGAACCAAAATGGAATTGATTTTCGTGCTCCTATTGTCCCAGTTAATTTTTTCATCTTATTCATTAAAAAGAATTCAACCCCTATTTATCAATATCTCGACATTCATAATGTTTCGAAAAATTGTGCTGGTATAAGGTATGTTTCACAGAAAAGGAAATAACTTTGAATTGAAACAACGTATTTCTTTAGCTCAACTGACGACTTCTACTTGAACCAAAATGGAATTGATTTTCGTGCTCCTATCGTCCCAGTTAATTTTTTCATCTTATTCATTAAAAAGAATTCAACCCCTATTTATCAATATCTCGACATTCATAATGTTTCGAAAAATTGTGCTGGTATAAGGTATATTTCAGTGGGATAATTTCTGCGTGCAGCGTGCTATACCAGCAGGAGTAGTAAAACACTAGTCGCGCGTTTTAAATGTCAAAAGTTGCGACTTTCCAGTACATAATAATAATCGATACAAAACCCGCAGGTTTCGTCAGTCAAAATAGTAAAATAAAAAGTAAAATAAAAAAGAAATAATGCAATGTCAAACCACTATTGATCCAGTACATTAATTGTCAAATTCTGACATTTTAGCGCCACAAAACGCGTGACTCGTGCCATCATACTACCCGTGCACCACAGGTAGCATGATGGCGCGAGTCGCGCGTTTTGTGGTGCTGTAATGTCAGAATTTGACAGTCAATGTACTTCGGCACTTCCGATTAACCTACTCCGAACTATAAAATACATACATACAAATTTTGACACGTCGGAAACATCAAAATGTATAACCCAATGCAGTGGGGCGGGCAGTTACGAAATAGGACGGGTAAGTCGCGACTTTTGACATTTGAGCGCGTACAAAGGCGCTACTCGCGTCGTCATGCCACCCTAGTTGGTACTTACCCTTTTCCCGCACAGTACTTTGAGTCCCGGTATGCAGGCCGCATGGACCAGGGAGCCGTTGGCAACTAATCTTATCTCTAACAAGTCTTCAGCAAAGGCCATTATGTATGGGAACGCGCACACTAGAAACAGAAAATATATCTCCTCAGGAACGATTCAAAGCAGTGGAAAATCAGCTGATAATTCAGCAAAAGTAGGTTTGTGGTTTTCTGTTGCAACTAGGATTAGACGTGATTATACTAAACATAACATTAGATAAACTCACGCCTGTACCGGCCAATCCCGGCGGGGTAGGCAGATATTAGGGCATATCACCACGAAGAAACCTCTTTCACTGCATGCATTTATACATAAATTCACGCCTGTATCGTTGCAGAGACCAGGGCCTGCAACTTGCCACGATCCTGACAGATCACTTTCGCTTCCTCAACATTAAATAAAAAAAAAAATTCAATTTAGGTCTGGGGCACTATCTCTACTTGAGAGTGACTGATGAACTTGAATCTGTGCTTCCAATTTGGTTGGTTTTCTCACCTACTGCTGCTGGCACCGTGGTCCAATGGAAGTCGTATTCACTATCACTCTCCAAGCCTCGGCTGGTCAAACGCTCGAAATGGCAGGTATCTGTAAAACAACAAAAGATGTCGTTTGTGTAGATGCTTACCTATTTAAAAGAATAGAAACAAATGCTAGTCGGAACGACTTACGGTTGTAACAAAGCACTATTTGTCCATCGCGTTCGTCCCCGATCCTCAGTGCGTTGACCAAGGTTCCTCTTCTCGAACCCTCTTCAGAGCTTTCAGCTCTTTTTACTGCCTGGAACACATTATTAATGTAATATCAGTAGTTCTGCTGAGTGTATTTTTGATGTACGAAGTACCACTAGGCTACAATCAAGAGTATTTTTCAAGTTAAAAATATCAAAGAGAGCAAACCTGGCCGGTATTGGCTTCTAAGACTTCCCAATGCTGTTTGTAACCCACTACCAAAAAATCCACTTCTCCCTCCATTAGTTTTATTAATATTGGTGTTTCACTGAGCTGAATATCCTGTAAAAAAAAATTGGCGACTATAAGTTTTCTTGGCATCTAGCACACCCCAAAAAAAAATTAGCCAAGTAGCGTAATGTATTACCTTGATATGTGTAAATTCGAATCCTATTTCGGTATCAGTCTTCTCTTCCTCCTTGAGTAACAAGATCCTTCTCCCCACCGCTATCGCCAGCATGGTTGTCCCATCCTTCTCCAGTAGGTCGAAGAAGTGCGTCGTTTTCGTTCTCTGCAGCCGCGCATGTTTGCAGTCCTGGAGGGGTCTCATGGCCCACGCGCCGGCGCACAGTCCCTGTAGGGGTAGGGCGTAGAGGCCTGCACCGCCAGCGCCGCCTGTGGTGGAGCCCCCGCCGAGGGTGGCTCTCGGCCCGACCCGGAAGAGGCCGACCCGTTCGGTGACGCGCGCCGCGCGCACGCAGCCTTCCCATCGGAGAACCACTCGAGTTGTGCCGCTTTCTGCAATAAAGTCCAAGCTATATTTTTAAGGCAAAATATATGGTTTGGACAGTAATCTTATATTTTCTGTTAGTAATAACAGTCTTTTGAGCGGCAGCTAAGGGTCAGCAGAAAATACAAAACGAAGCAATAGCACAAAATTCCTAATTGATCAGTAACAAATTCCAAATGTATCAATTTCCAAATTGTGTTTCAATTATTTCAAATCATTTGTCCGAATTTTTAGTTGGCTGATCAAATATTTACTTTGGTGATTATTTAATTAGATTTCTTTTTTTTAAATAAACTCTACGCATATTGTTAACTGCGTCTCCGATAAGCGTAATACAAGTATAACTTCAGGGATCTTATTGTAGAAGCATTTACAATGCTATAGGTGTATCGATACATGCACAGCGTTTGTTGTGGACGATTAGAAATAACGCTCCGTGTTTGTTTTCATAGGTCATTAATTACTCATGTTATTGCTTACGAACGGTAAATTCCATACGATTTCTTACAAGATTTTTCAAAATTCTATCACTGCGCTGCGTGTAAACATAAGCAAGCAAACCTATATAGGTTTCATTGCAGTGCATAGGCCTTATCTCTCTGGTATGGGCTTTATCACCACGTGTTCCCACCGCGGATTGGCGGTTTCAAGCGCTTTGGTATATGAACACTCTAGACACTCAGATACCCTCACGATGTTTTTCTTCACATGCTTTACACTAACAACTTCATCACAGAGTTTGTACAAAGTTTTCCTTTTATAAGTTGGTAGCCTATTAATCGTTAACTTGTAGTGCCTACTTGGCCGTGATAGTTTTTCTTTTGAGTTCATTATATGTGCTACTGCCCAAATTTTTTACACTTTCTACAATCAACTGTTTAGCCGGGACAGGGGAGCGGGGGACGCCCTATTCAAACAAAAAATCGTGGAAATTCCGCGAATTCGCACCAAGCGATTCGCGAATTCTTTTATAGAATTCGCGCATCGCTTTGTGCACTCCCTGTAGGTAGGTAGGTAAACACGTAAAATCTTAGACCCCGTCTTCGTATACCATAAGGCGTGACTGAGGTCAAGTTTCAACCTGTCCTAATTAAAAACAAAAAAGATATTTCGCAAAGGGATCGCGAAACCAGGCTTTATCGTCGGCAAGAATCTTCTAAATATCTTACCCTCTAGAATATAAGTATTAGAGGTGGTGGACAAAAGAAGTCGTCCTTCCGCTAGTTGCTCGGCGCAGACCGGGGTCGCCGGCAGCGGGGCGGCGCGCCACACTCGGCCTTCCCAGGGGGCGCGTCGGGAGCCTCCTGAACCTTGGAGCAAATGTGGTTATTGATATTCTAATGTTCAGCTCCTATATTACTCGTAGCAAATCTTGAACGATTCCAACTGTCAAATTATAGACTAATTGCTATTGCAAACGTCGGGATGTTGTGCGCAAAATTAGGCCTCTGAGGTGTATGTTGCGTTTAGTGAAGCCGTGGATTCACTAAAGTAACCTCAGTCTTTTGCATGACGAATATGTAGAGTTCTAATGTGTAGATCGCAATCGCACGCGACCTTTAGGACATAGTCAAATTCTGACATTTTAGCGCCACAAAACGCGCGACTCATGCTATCTATGCTGGTTTAAGTGCCAGAGTAACCGTGAGCAACAGGTAAACAATGATAGCTCGTACTCGTATTCTCAGAAGCACGTCTAAAATTGTATGTGATACCAGAAAGTATTTTTTTATTTGATACGGTGTTTTCTTGTGATCCCTTCATTTCGTCCCGTTACTGGGTCCACGAGGGGTAACTATTTCTCGTAGTCCATTACTCGTCCTCAATACGAGGAAAATGAAAATATTCCCTCGTGTAAGTATGAGAATCTTTGCCGGGTTGTCGCGTTTAGCGTCGCGTCTCTCTTTCTCCCGTTTCGGATCACACGTACCTACACTTAATCCAACAATAACAAAAGAGGCAGCGATAGAGCTTAATAGTCTCCTCGTGTTGCATTTAACCGCATATCATAATGGAACCACGGTTACGTGTAGTCGAAATAACGTTGTATTTCGACTACACGTAATTGGGTATTTTGTATGAAAATACTTGCTTATGACGTCACATTTCAGAGCACTCTTTTTATAACTAGTAATTGACTAAAAGAGATAAATTTTCCGAGATATTTTGTAATTTTTGTTTTAATCGAGCATATGAAATAATTTATTGTTGATCGTGTCAAATACCGTATTGTGGTTAATGTTGGATAACGTTGCTAACGTGGATAACGTTGTGCCTAACCTACCAGTGGAAACAAGGCTGGTGGGGGCGTCCCCCCTCAGAACAGCGTCTAATTTCAAAGCCTGTCCGACATGGAGGAATCTTTCTGTCCTGGCTGCACCCGCGCCACCAGCTCCCGCTCCTCCTGACCATACGTCCGATAGCGCTCGGCGGGATAGCATAGGCTGGAAACGAAGGTCTAGTCAGACGTGTGCCAGAGTGACAAGAAATTATGATAGAATTGGTAAGGGAATTAGAGTACAGAAAAGCACATTAAAAATTATGGCGTTTGTTTGTGCAGGGGGACTTCGAAAGGTGCTTTAGGAGACCTACCACCTTATGGTCAGAGCAGTGTTCCGCGTAAATGTCCCGTATTAGCGTATCGAGAGTCCGCTGTCGCTTCAGAGAAAACGTGGGCGTTTGGAATGCGGCCTTCTCTCCATTCATCAGTTTCACCTAAAATAAATCACGGCAATGAATTAAGTGGTTTTCACGCATTAAACTCCGGAAATTACTGGACTTACCAGAAGAAATTCCCTAAATAGTTGCGGGTCGTTAAAAATGGGCGGGCAAGGCAGCGAGGGTCCGAAGGGAGGGACAGTGTCGTCGCTATAAACACTCAACCGGTACCCTTCGCCTTCCACTTCTGATACTATAGCAAATATATCTGCGTGGATATTCTAAGGAAACTCATCTAGAATACACCAAGAAAATTTTTTGAAAGGCGTTTTTTCCAATAACCCGTGACCTTTTTGTAGAGTTATATTGAAAAGGATACGAGTGAAATGGCTTTTAACGCACTGTGGATTGAATGTATTGTGCATAGAATCGTCGGTGAACACGATGTTTACAATGTCGTTGCCGATATGTCGCTTCCTCTCCAGCTGTGAACAGTAATCGAGTAACATTGTCGGTAAAGTGGAAACTCATGCGATGTAGTGCTAAACTCATGCTGTGTGACGCATTTGCTTGCATTCACAAGTGCCGAGTCGCTTAACGAACCTGTTGTTTATTGTCCTTCGAAAACGGCAGCATGGTTGATACGTGAAACATTATTTCGTGTCCTTGATGCATCGTGTAGATCGAATGGCTGCCGGTCATGTCTCCTGAATACCAGATCAGAAGCTTTAGTGAAGAAACATGCACGAATCAAAGGCTTAAGTGGACAAATGGACTTACCTTTGACGTCGAGACCCCCCCGAAAACGGTTCCAGCCTCTTAATCGAATCTTGTCTCCCAGAAGCGATATAAATCGGTCCCATTTATCGTCGCCCTTTTCTGTAAGTTATTTCAACCTTTGCATAAAGTTCTTTTTGGTATAAAAAGTGAATAATTTTATGTCACGAAGGCAACCAATCTTTGAGTTATAGCTCTTGAAACGGGCTCGTAACTTACCGTTCGATAGCATTTCGTCGTCGGTTTTCTGGCACGGTTTCATAAGCATTACACCTATTTTGAAGTTCACAGATCCTTCTTGTTCCTCTAATAACAGTATATCTTTCTGAAGCTCAGCACATGTTATCTGAAACAACGAAAATGCGCGCTTTGTGGGTCAAATAAATCCTGAGAATTCTTTTAAATCCTAAATATATAGTGCCCTCATTTGTCTGGAGGACATTCATGCTGTGAAATATTTCTTACCTCTCGCGGTACTTTGTCAACTCTTTCCATACAGGGAAATTGTGCTAGTATTTGTTTGACAGTAGGCCTCGTTGCTGCTTGGCTGCCCCCTGCACTCCATGCGCTCGGCGGTAGAGATATCTTGTGCGCGCCCTGTAGAGAAAAAATGCTCGTATTACCTACCTATATATAATAATAATAACAAACAAATAACAAATGTTTAATGAACTATATCTACAGTAGGTACTCAAGACAAGTATCAGAAGATGATAGTTCCCATTGCTCGTGGTATTTAGGACTGCATTTCCTAAGCCTACAGCCGAAATAGTTGGGAATGCCCTTTCAGCAAAGCATTCCTTTGCGCTCTGCTTTGCTCCCGAGAGGTTATTCTGTTATAACCGGAATCTGTTTGCAAATACAAATTTATGTTTGGTTGGTAACCAAGGATTCCAATTTTGGAATCTTAAAGCTGTTAAACATGTTAAAAAAGAGTCTTCAAATTAATTTGTGATTCTTGCATTTACTTTCTGTGATAGCTACAAGAGAACTCTTGTAGGTGCAACGTTACCGTTTACGTTGTCGGTAAACTCGGAATGTAAACGATAAGCTGGCGAAGTTACTTTGATTTCAAATTCAGTGATTTAATTTCCAGAGCCACTGCAAGGGAGCGACGAGTGGTAAGCCACAATCTGCTGACAAGCCTTTGTTGATCTACCCCTTACGTATTTACGTAATAAATACCTACGAGCATCCTTAGGGACAAAGGCATTTTTGACCGACTTCAAGGGATACCGCCGTTTAGCCAAAGTATTTTTCGCCAAATTTTACTTCCCAATAAACTTATGGCATCAGTTTCATTTCCCAAATGAAACTTTAGCAAGTTTTCATTTCGCATTTTATTCATTTGGTCAAATTATCATTTCGCATAATTTTACTGCGTCAAGTTTTATTAAGACAAACGTTTTACCAGAAAAGTGGGTTAGGTTAGGTTAGAACTGCGACCCCCCACAGACACCTACTGTTACCAGAAAAGTGAGTTAGGTTAGGTTAGAACTGTGACCCCCCACAGACAAATGCATATAATAAAAAAAAATAAAATAAAAAAGTAAAATGAATTTTGACTAAGTATTTATTTGGTAAACAATAACTTGCCATAATAACTTTTGCTAACTGTTTATTTGCTTTAAGTTGTTTTGAGAAATGTTTTTTTGCCAAGTGATAATTTGCGGAAAATAGTTTGGGAAGTAATACTTTGGGAAACGATTTTTGGCAATACATTAGTAAACCCGACTTCAAAAAAGGAGGAGATTCTAGGAGGAAAGAGAATGTTTTTAGGCTTCGTAATATGCACAGCGAATATATAGTAATTTACACAAACTGAAAGAAGGGCCTATCACGGCATTTCACGGCCAGGGTCCTATTTCATAGAACAACAATTCATAGTTTATTATGACAATTCGATGTACATTGCGTAGCCAAGTCTCCCTACTTGTTAGTCTGAGCGTTAATCGACTACGCAATGTACATAGAATTGTCATAGTAAACCATGAATAATGTAGTTCTATGAAACAGAACCCTGACCGTCACAGCTACCTTTGTTTGGTGCTCGCACTTTTATTACCCGCGATAAGTGCGTCAATGAAGTAGGGCTAGTATATGCACATGTAGATTTTTTAAGGAGAACGTGAATTTAGGTATTCGTCTGTTTACGCCGCTCGACGCTCGAGGTGGTAGCAAACAACTTTATGTCCCTGTTTTTATTTGTATACTAAACATAACTGTACAGTATCCTTTGTATTTCAGGCGGCGTAACAAGTTACGTAAACTTCTTGTCCAATAAACTACCGCTACGAGTTTGCCACCATGCGCGTCTATAGCGTTATCACAGAGATTCTCTTTACCCAGCCTCTTCATAAAATAATATGAAACAGAAGAAACAAAAATACTGTGAGATTACCACCACTGAAGATACGCGTTTTAAGAAACAATTATTGTATTTATTTCGTCAAGAGTACCGTCAATAACATATTAGCGAATTATAATGTGCCACCAATCAAATGTCGGGTCAAATGACTGGTTTTTCTTCAACTCTTGGACTCACTAGGCGAAGAAGGCTGGTAGAGATAACTTACATTCTAGTACTGCAGTGCGTCGATAGTACTGTAACTATTCAGTGTCCTGCGCTTTACTTTGTAGTTGGAGTCGGTGCCAATGCGGACGGACGTAGTAAGTGCGGACGTAAATATTTATGCCGGGCTGTCTCTAAGTGTACCAGGGAGCTAGGGGGAAGAAGCTTAAGCCTGCTGTTACGTCTGGCAGTCGTTTTCCATGTTTTCTATGTCAAAACTAAGTATAGTGAAATCAAAATATATCAAGTCTCCGTAATTTTATTATTTAGCAACGTAACAGATCAAATTTAATAGGTATACTATTTCACAGTACCTATAGTGAAATAAAAATAGTTGATGTTCAGTCAGTTGCAGAGTGCAGACAGATGGGCGAAAATTTCCACTGAATGGGTTCCATGCGACGGATATCGTAGAGGTGGTCAGCCAAGGCGGAGATAGCGACGGAGATAGAGACGATCTCTCGACCTTTTTGCCCGGAATGGGAGATGACTGCTCAAGACAGAGGAGTGGAAGATCATGGAGGAGGCCTTTGCCCAGCAGTGGGACACAGAAACGGCTAACTAAAAGAAAACATGTTAGAATAGTAAAAAAGATAACTTCCACACAACACAATCACTCGTCGGTTCCAAACTAGAATGCAAGGACATCACAAACATGGAAATGCATCCGGTTAGACTAGCGAGACGCATGCCAGAAGTAAAAGCAGCCTTAATGCTTTTGTAACTTACCATTTTGTTGAACAGTATGGCTCGTAAGAGTCCGGCGCCTCCCTCCTGTACTACGCTCAGCAGATATGGCTCTCTCGCGCCATCCACGCCGATGTAGTTCTGGTGCACTGGGGATAAACAAAAACCTGTACTACCGTGTAATCAGTTGTGAAAACTGCAGTGAATTCGTTGGAAACTGGGGATACAATTCGCTCTCGCCGAATCTAAACAGATGAAAAAAGCATTTTTTTTTGCAATTTCAATGTAGCAAGAAACGCTATTAAAGACATAAAAGTACCTACCTAACCCAGATGCCTAGAGAAAGATTACTAGAAAAAAGGTGTCCTTAAGAAGTTTAGCCAAAAAAGCCCTAATTCTTACGTTACGCCTTTTCAGCAAAAAGGGGTAAACTGCAAAAAGTTACAAAGAACGCTTTAATTTACGAAAACTTATGGTTTTCTTGTAATTATTATTTTTATTTAGATTTAGACCAAACTAATGTGTTAGTATTTTAACCACAACAATATTGCATCAAATTGGAGAGAAAGCATACAATGCGCTAGGGAAAACAAAAACAGTCCCAATATCCCGTATTGTTTGAGCCAATAGAAATCACGCTATGACGCGTTCCTACAATTATTTATAAACTCAATTATGTATTAAAGAATTGGAAAAAGTACTGTAGGTTCTGAGTTACGAAAGTATAATATAAGAGGTGTTTTTGTGTGTGTGATGGGTATTCGGATTACACTAAATCCCCTCAATGTCGTGTGTTGACAAACTTTGCCTTTGTGGGATCTCGGCAAACATTCGGGAGCGAGTAAGTGTTTACGAAACTTTATCTTGTCTCTGTATGTAATATTGAATTGGTTGCTTTCCTCGAAGGCGGTTTAAGTAAACACTTTTATTACTAAGTTATATTTTTTCGATACGTTATGGGCAAACGCAAGTGTGCGCTGGCGTTTTCGATATTGCTCAAATAGACGGGTTTAGTCCCAGGACTCAGAAAATGCCCGCCATAAACCCTGACTCTGTTCATAGGCAATACTTTGCCTAGGCAAAGTTGTCGATATTACTCGTACTTTTGCATTGCATGTTAGTTACTACAACTGAGCTTTCGTTCACCTTTTGTTCAAAGTCGTTTCTGAGATTTTGAACGAAATCTGAATAATGAATTATTCCGATTTCGTTCAAACTCAAGGTCTCAAATTTGAATTTTTTTTTTTACTTCTATGATACATCACGGTAAACTTTATCCCAGAAATGCCTTTTCAAGCGATGTTTCACTATACACCCATATAGCGGTTGCGACTAGTGTAAGTATTATAATTTATTAGTGCTCCTTCGCATAATTGAGGACGCCCATTCTTGTCGAACTTGCAAGGGTCCTAAGCCAAGACCGTTTAGTTTTTTCAGTTCTGTTGGCGTATAACGCACTATGCGTTATCGATAAATTAAAGTAACAGCGCCTAGCCCTGTCCATAATTCACGGAAATTCGACAGTTGGGCAGATTACGTGGTCGTTATACTCGTTATTCGACGATGCGGGCGATTGCAGTGTTGAGGCTCGTTGACCTTATAAATCGTTTGTTTATTGTACAAAAAAGTGACAGTCGTGTACTAGGCGTAACCTCTATCTCAGGGGATAAGCGTTCCTGTTTAGTTAGAAATCATTAAAAATCAACATGCGCAAGAGAATATTTATTTACATTAAAAGCATGTACAAGAAAAAAAGTAATACACAAAATTATTAGAAAAAAAACAATTTGTATTACAGTAAGTATTATAGTTTTCTTTGTGCGACTAAGACTACGTTTTATTCTTATTTCTGTCATCAGTCAGGGAGATTGCATCCCTAGATGTAGAATAGAGATTGCATCCCTAGATGTAGAATAAAGTATAAGCGCTATGGTATAAATCGATATAATTTAATCGCAAATCTATTGAAATACACGTCATTCGTCGTTTATTAATGTGACAAAACTTCACAAGCTTGTGTACAGCCGGTCAATAGAAATCAGCTGAGGGTAAAGAGACGGATAGGAGAATATTGAAGCTATTTTGTAACTCAACTCAGCCCTACGGCTAGTATTGAATCTAGTCTGATTGAACAGCATTCGGTCTGCAGGCGACATTCCATTTTATTGCGTTATCTAACACACGGCAGGGTTACGTATAAATTATTTATTGTAGTGTTTGAAACTGACATTATATACCTTCCATTTTATTGCGTTACCTAACACACGGCAGGGTTACATAAAAAATATTAATTGTAGTGTTTGAAACTGACAATGTATACCTATACATGTGCAGTACATGTTCTATCCATGGACAATCGTATTATCATTGCAGGACCAATAACAGATAAACAGACAAATAGAAGGAAATAATCGACAGATAATTTATAATTACCTCTAAATTTTATTGGACTAGGAAATTCTTAAGAAATGGCAATCACTAGCCAGTGGTTTTTAATATTATTATTACACAGGCAGCTTTAAGTTGATGCATGGATATCATTTTCGCGCAAAAAAAAAAAAAACGAGAACCCAATCATGTGAAGTTATAAATGACAAGGTCAATAGCGAATTCATTGAAACTACATTATATGCTACACTAGATAGGCGGGGGGACAATGGACGAGATTGGCAGGGGACTGGCAAGGTTGGCGTAACGGTGAAGAGGCTTATGCCCAACAGTGGGCGTCATTCATGGGCTGTTTAGATAATATAATGCTCGGTAAAGTTACCACTCAGACGCTGTAGTGGCTAGGCTCGTCTAGATTGTATTCCAGCCTCAGTTTACTCCTCTTAATCCACAGGAAATAGATACAATGTCAACAAATCGATTGAAAAATTAATAATGTGCAGTGCTTACGAAAGTTTTTAACCGACCTCACAAAAGGAGGAAGTTCTCAGTTCGGCAATATAGGTTTTTTGTCCGTCAAAAAAAAGTGCCAATTAGTTTTGAGGTTGCGAACCATTTAGCTAACGCCCGCCAGTTTGAAATACAATCAGGGAGTTTGCCGGCAGTTGAATTAAAAACAAATCACACACGCGCCCACCACGCGCCCGTGATTGGCTTCGTGTCATGGGTCTGTTCAGCGCTCGCTTGTACAATATAACTTATGGGTCGTGTTCATAGCTCACGCTCACAACCTTTGAAATGCGATGTGTTTATGATTCGCTTTACAAACTGTAATAAAATCAAACTTAAATTTTGCTGCTTGTGGTTGATGACTGATGTTAAAAAAATCCTATGTATAATATGTATCTTGTTGGTATAATGTCTTTCTTCTTCTTCTTCTTCTTCTTCTTCTAAGAGGGCGGGTTCTACTCGGTTACTAGGTACTACAGCAATGAAATTCTTACAACAATAGATTAGAGCAGTTCTTCAAAAATTACTATAGAGGCCCAGAGCGTGTTACAAAATTTCGATTTACATCCGAAGATGCGAGCATCACGCAATATACAGAAGCCAGAGTAATGCAAAAAATCCCACGTAAGAACATTAGAGGGGAGGGGGAGAGGTTCTACTTGTCTTCAAGAACTATGAATTACTAGTCAATACAAAATCGCAATTCGTATTGACTAGTAGAACTTCCTATTTCCGGATGTGCGTGGGAATTTTGTAACACCCTCTATACTTTAGCAACTGTTTATTGTGTGATGCTTGCATTAGCGACATGTGGTAGCCACTAGTGAGGTCCATTGTATTAAAGCTATCATTGTGCATTAAAACGAAATTCACGTTAAAGTCCTTTCAGGTAGGTATATGTATACATACTGTTCACAAATGTACAAAATTTAATATCACCGGAAAAGCGGGAAGCGGCCTCACTCTTTGATTTTTTTCATTTTCCTCGATAACGGCGCGTAAAATACGAACATCCGGTGAAGCCAAAAGGGGGTATTGGTGTGGAAACTACGCTATTGCTGCCGTCGTAGAGTTCGGTACAATGATGCGCGTGTTTCATTTCCACCTACCTATACCAACTATACTATGCAATGTTATTACTTTACTCACTTTTTACCTGACTACGGCAGAGCCAAAAGAGTTATGGCTGTTCTTAGGTGAGCATACTGTCTCGCTCGCCCAATTTAATAACTAATAATAATAATAACTTCCACACAACACAATTACTTGACCTGGTCCCAAACTGGGATACCCTGTACTATGATCACCAGGCAAGGACATCACAAACATGGAAATACACCCAGAATCATTTTAGTGATTGCAAGTAATAAAATGAGTATAAATACTCTTGATAAATGTGATCTGAGGGTTTTCATGGACAATAAAAATGCGAACTTTCAAGGCATCTTTCTTTCAAATTAATAAACAACTTCTAGCATCTAACATTTATTTGTTTCTTTAATAACACTTACTTTTGCCAAGAAAGTATTTGAAGTACCATCTTGTTTGAAATTCGGGGTTCTCGAGTACCGGCGCGCTGGGTGGCCCAAACAGCTGTGAAACAAAAGAAAAATACTCTCAGCTGTATTGTTGTAAGAATTAACATAGGTACAATAATAATTATACGAGCCACGAATAAAACATTGTCTTTTCTTTGTATAATGTCAAGGCTGTATGGAACACAGAGAAGTAGGCATGATCTAAGGCAGAGGTTCCCAAAGTTATTTCGTCTAACACCCATTTTGAAAATCAGTTATTTTGTAGCGCTCTCCTTTTTTTTCACTTTTAAAACCTCAATAACCAGGCGAGACAACTATAGTCTTTATTTGTACTGTGACATAGGCCTCCCTCATGGTCAAGAACCATATCTCTGTAAATTACTGGTGTGCAATAAAGAGTTATCTACCTATCGATCAAAGTGCGGAAATGTCAGGGCCGAGTTCCATAAACTACAATTCGTAGTTTATTCTGACAATTCGAGATTGCGTAGCAGAGTCTACTTGTTAATCCGTGGGTTAATCGACTTTGCAATGTACCTACCTACATCGAATTTTCATAACCATGAATTGTAGTTCCGTTCCGTTCCGTTCCGTCCGCAGTTGTTTTACACTTGCAAAAGTTAATACATCCGGTTCTACAAGAAGACAAGAAGCATATACTCTGTGCAAAAAAGCCTATTATTATAACATTAAGGATTATTTGGAAGACAAGGGTGTCTGGTATTTAAATAATGTTAACAGGAACGATTGTATCTAGTGTAGTGTAACTTTAAGTTGAAAACTCTGTTAATTAAGCAAACCTGTTTTGAAAAGAATAAATGTAGAGTTTCTTTGTTAGCTTCTTCTCCGCATTAATTGTGAAACTAACAGCTTTGACGTTCATTAAGTAAACATTTTGTTTTTATAGTGAATAAAAATTTTTGACTTGACTTGACGTGATACTACAGGCCCCTGGTCTACTAACTACATTAATAGTATCCAGGCCCCGTAGCGTCGCGAATCTCTAGCGCCCTTTAGTGTAAATAATGCGCGCCACCTGGTTGGCCACGACCTTCGCGATACCTTACATATTTTATCGGCAGAACAACGCGGGGCGCAAAAAGTTAGCCTCGCGGTACTAACTTATGCTTAGTGGAAGAAACTCCTCGCGTTGTTTTAGGCTGGCTGCCCACTGGACTACAGAAAATAATTTTATGTTATCTATTTATTTAGGCTTACAGAAAAAGCGGCGTATAGAGCAGTTCAATGTTCTCTTTGCCATTCATAACAAAACTGTCAGCTGAGACGCATAGATAATTCATGCTCTGAGGCTGAGCGGCATATTTTATCACATATTTCATGTCCAATTTCAGTTTTTAGGGTTCCCTACTCGAAGGGTGCCAAACGGGACCCTATGACAATGGCTCAGCTAGCCTAACCTTTTTGAAAAAGTTAACAAGTCAGAACGACATTTTTCACATGACTCATTCACAGATTAAAAAGAAAAAAAGATATTTCCAATGAGCTCGATAGTCGTGTGAGGCACGAAATCTTTGATTTTTTTTTTCTTTTACGAGTGAATAGATAATTCGGGAGACCAAATACATCATGGTTACATAACTTACGACGGTGCGCGGTGGTTTGAAAAGAGTACCTTCCTTGGCCTCGAAAAGCAAGATAGCCGAATTAGTTGCCAAGTGGTTGCCAACCTCCGATAGGAGACGGCACACAAAGAAGAAGAAGGTCATCGCGTTATACATACCTCATCCTTCTCCCCAAGTGAGTTGCCGTTCTCGAGCCGGTACCGCCTCGCCACCGCGTCCACCGCGCCCGCGTTGTCCAGGCCCGCCCCCGGCAACTGCGGCAACAGAGAACACCAATACAGGGTGACTTCGAACTCTTTCACCGTTTCTTAGACTACGCTTTGGTTACATGCATACGTTAGGTTGACGCCTGGTTGACGGACGGCGAGGCGAAAGGCTATACGGTGACGATCCCTTTCCGAGTTGATATGTGTGCTGTGACCTTAATTCGGAAACAAGGCGCCAGTTTAAAAAAAAAAAAAACGGTAGATAATGCCACCTAGCATTTTATTTCAATTCGTAGACACAATCACGGGTATTCACGAAACCTGTTCATTGTCGAAAGGGTGGAAGACAAATATTTTTTGCAACCTATACTTTCCAAAACATGACTACAAATAACGTGCAATCCCACAATAAATAAATATAGAAAACAATTTTTCGTTGAGCGCGCCTCTAAAGAAACAAGATTAATTTGGAGCACCTCTCACTTAGTTATTTCACAATTGCGTAGGTACGTACAAAAGTATTGAAGTATGCAAGGGAATACTTGAAGAAGGATGATTCTGTTTTTGTTTTTAGTAGTTTAGTATAAGGATTAATGTAATGTTATTTATATTGTTTATTGCGTTGTTCAACTTTTATTAACTACTAAGTTTGTAGCGATTTGGCATTAGCTGTAAGTTACAAATCTAAATAAATAAATAAAAAATACAGTAATAATTTTTTATTTTTCAATTTTTAGTAGGGGAATTATAACCATAACTTACCCTACTTAATTCTTTGCTTTAAAATTTGAAGTTCTCAATTTCCATCTCTTTGGATTTTATACTATAGATACGAGTATCTATAGCATAACAACGCGCGACTTCGTTTATCACGCGTTTTGTAGCGCGCATCTGTCAAAACGTATACCATTGTTCTTAGCTGCTAAGCTCCGGTTTCTTGAACGCTAACAGTCAGTTTATCTACTGTTAACAAATGTCAGTTGTTTTTTTTTTTGTATGCACTTTTGACAACTGATAGCTGTTAACAGTAGATTAACCGATTGCTAGTGTACAAGAAACCAGAGGTAAGTCGCGTCAAAACGCGTGACAAATTTAGTCGCGTGAAGTTATACTATGAACACTGCTATATACCTAGTCAGCACCTTGTTGGATGACGTCGTTTTATTTTTTTAAACCACTCCCGCTTGCGCCAATTTTTGCGCTTTCCCTTGAGTAGTCCCTACTCAGCCTTCTATGAAGATGCCCTTAGAGATTTTTTCACGCCTCCTTATCTTTCATCACCTCGCTAACAAGACGCCTTTAATTTATTCACGCCGAGTACAGAAAGCAGAAAAGTGGTCTCAGTTTCATTTTTTTGGCTGTCCTCTACTCGAAAGAGACTACCAACAGCATAATTGACCGCATCATGTTTCAAGTTTGTACATATTCAACAAAATATATATTCAACATTTTAAACTTTTGCATGTTTAATTATCATAGAACCAATAGGTGGTTACTAGTTGGTTCCAGTAACCAGTAGTGCCCCACTTTGAAAAAAAAAGCCCCTTACTGTGTTTATTTTTGGGACAGCCGATCTATCCTCACAAACTATAGCGTTCATAATACCTATTAGTACAATCATCATCAAAAATACTTAGTTTCAATTTACATACATTACACAATGTAGAACAAGGGTCTCGCAAAGTGACTCTGTATGTCTATTATGCCTTCACGACTAAACCGCAGCACCAATTTTGATTCATCATCATCATCATCATCATCATTAGCCATTTGACGCCCACTGCAGGCATAGGGCTCCCTCATTATTTTCCATTATTCTTGTGCCGCCCGCATCCAGCGACTTCCCGCCGCCATAACCAGGTCGTCAGACCATCTGGTGGGGGTCTGGTGGTTCCCACACTGCGTCCAGTCCGCGGTCGCCAGGTCAGAACTATTCCGCCTCAACGGCCATCAGTTCTCCGAGCTATGTGCCCCGCCCACTGTCACTTCAACTGAGCAATTCTAAATAATTTTGAGCAATTTTGATCCGTGTGGCGCCGGATTAAGAATAGCGTCACTCGATCTCCTTCCGTGGATGTCGTAGAAGGCGACTAAGGAAATCAATTACCAGGAGACGGGCAGCAGCGTCTTCCTGAGACTCTAACAGCATACTGCGATTGCCAACCCGCCTGCCAATCGTGGCGATTATGGCAAAACCCCTCATGGTTATGAAAACCACGAAGGAGGCCAATGCCCTGCAGTGGGCGTCAAATGGCTGATGATGATGATGAATTTTGATTAACTTTGGTATAAAGATAGATAGGACCTTGGAGAAGAAAATAAGCTACTCGAAGTACTAATCCTGCGCAGACGAAGTCGCGGGCAACAGCTAGTTTTTTTTTTCTAACTCCTTAGTTATGATGATGCTAGTACTTCGAGTAGCTTATTTCACTGGAGAATGTATTTATCGTGACTGATGAGAGTAGGTATAACACAGAAAATTAAGTTCCAGTGACGTTGAAGGCAATGCTGACCCAAACTTGGCCAGAACTAACATTTAGCTGTCGGATAAGCCCGTCACGTCTGCAGCAAAGTTTCTCCAGTTGTATCGAGCTCAGTTTTGATATAAATTGATTTCTCACTGCTACTGTTTAATCGGATAAGTATTTGACTGGTGTTCAAAATGTGTTGCTGCCAAGGAGCAATTTCAACCTCACTTTGTGTGCCCTACGTGCCAGTAATACGTGCCGCGTATACAAAAGCGTGTAAAGCGTTAGACAGATTCATTAACGTGTCTTGTTCTGCGGCTTACTACCCGATCCTTTCAATCTTTTATTATAGATATGTTTTTTTCTTAAATTTATTATTTTGACTGTAATCTGTGTATGTGTATGTTATTTTAAGCAAGCACTGCCCTATATAGGCATCTACTATTTCAGCAACACCTAAGTAACTGGAAGATAATGGTATTAGCATTAAGTTCTAATACCATTATCTTCTTTTATTTTTTAACAGGGCATTAAAGAATTTTAGTAATAACAATAACCCTTTACTTACGATTTTACTTTTTAATATTGTACTTGATCGGATACTTTCTTATTTCAACGTTACGCTCAATTAAGTATTCACATCGGCAAAACCCGTATCTCACATGCGAGAAGTCGTAAGTGCGAATCCCGGCATGCACCAATGTTTTTGTTTTCTGAAGTTACGTAGGTACTAAGTTGTTCACACACGTCAGCGTTTGAAATAGTTAATCTGCAGTGGGCTTGCGTGGTGACTAAACCCGTACTCTCTCTCTCTATCTTTATATATCTCTCTCTCTCTCTCTCGCTCTCTCTCTCTCTGAGAAAAGGCCTGCACCCAGCAGTGGGACGTATACAGACTTCTAGTTCATCATCAGCCACCCAACGCCCATTGCAGGGCACAGGCCTCCCTCATGGTTTTCATAACCATGAGGGGTTTTGCCATAATCGCCACGCTTGGCAGACGGGTTGGCGATCGCAGTATGCGGTTGGAATCTCAAGAAGACGCTGCTCTCCGTCTGCCCGTAATTGATTTCCGTAAGCGCCTTCTACGACATCCACGGAAGGAAATGGAGTGACGCTATTGTGAAGATATGTTTCCTCCACCAAGAATACAGTAAAAGTGATACGGTTAGCCAGAGGTCGCAGGTTCAAGTCCCGGCATGGGTGGAATTTTTAGCCTTTAAATAGGTTTTTTTAAAAGTGATCCAGCTTGCGCTTCTCACCTTCCCGAATTAATGCACCCCGCCATACTTTGTCGCAGTGATGCCAACCTAACGACCGTTTACTTTTGAATAGTAAGAACGACACTATCGATTTTAAAGATATCATGACACTATTTTATTGAATACTTTTAATATCGTGATGTTGAATATTGACCGGTAAAGCAATTGGGAAACAATATCATCTGTTTTCATTAAAATTGTTCAAAATCTAGACACTATTCTTAATGCGGCGCCACATGGAACTAGTTCTCCTTCTCAATTACTAATCACTAAGTGTGCCATTTGTTCACACCTTTGCATTACGGCAAATGAAGATGTGAGCGATACCAAATGGAAACGAAACCATGTTATACAGGCTGGTTTTGTAAGATGGCGCCCGACTCAGGAAAGATATATGTCTACACAAGACTGAGGCAAAAAATGACGTCATTTTTTATAAGAAAATTAAAATAATCGTTAAATTTGCACGGTTGGGCTGCTGCCGCAGGTTTCCCGATTGGCGGCCGGCGCACGCGCTTCATAGTCCCCAAACCACACGGGCGGTTATTTTAGAACTAACTGAACAGGACATTTCTGAACAAAAATTAACGGTAGTATTTGTAAAAACACGATTCCTTAAAACGCTCCTTAGAGGCAGTTTATAATAAAGATAAGGTAACCACAGATTATTTAAACTGTCTCCGAGGAGTATTTTAGTTTTAGAGGAACCGTGTTCTTATAAATAGGACCGTATGTACAGACAATAATAAATAAAAAGACATTTTTAGGAACAAACATAACTTAGATTACGCTCCCCTGAGCTGGGCGTCATTAATCACAGCCTGTATAGTGACTCTGATCAAACTTTGAGTTATGTATTGTTGCACATATTACAAAGTATAGACACCATGTACATAAAAAGTGTACATAAAAATGCGCGTAAAACCCTATCCAGTTTAGTGCCAGACACAAGCCAAGCCCCGCGCGTCATGACTTCATGAGCCGTGAATAACACGGCAATATCCTCATTTTATACTTAGTACCTAAACTATGGCGATATTTTAGGAACCAGATTTTAGGCCACTGAGCCCCGTTTTATGCGTAGCTTACGTAAGTGGCGGCCCAGAGCTAACTAGTGCCCACTGATGGAAATCACGGTTTCTAGTATAATGAGTTTTTTGCAGAAGTGGCCATCACAAATAATAGGGGTTAAAGTATGAAATTGCCGTTTTATTGCAATAGGTTCTTTGAATTGACATAGAATCTTCATGGTTTGAGGTTTTCGAATGAAACTTTTTTCAAATGGTTACTATGATGTTCTTTTTTTAAAAAATGTGAAACATTTGAATATCGACTTTCAATTGTTTTTGTTATTCAATTTAGACAAGAAAGATGGATACTGCGAAAATTCGAGTGATTCTTGAATACGAGTTCCGACGTGGAACTAACGCGGCAGAAACAGCCCGCAATATCAATGCTGCGTTTGGAGAGGGGTCTACTAATGAACGCACCGTGCGATTTTGGTTTAAACGCTTTCGTGATGGAAATTTAGACTTAAAGAACGAGCCACGAGGAAGACCGCCCACACAGGTGAATAACGATGAATTAAGAGAGATAGTGGAAGCCGACCCTAGTCAAACTACCCAGGAATTAGCGGCATGGTTTAACGTTACCTTACTCACAATATTGACTCACTTGCGTCAAATAAATAAAATAAAAAATAATCATGAATCGATCTTCACCATTATTGCTCCACGACAACGCGAGACCTCACACAGCACGAGAAACCATT
Source organism: Yponomeuta evonymella (assembly GCA_963969515.1). NCBI lineage: Eukaryota > Metazoa > Arthropoda > Insecta > Lepidoptera > Yponomeutidae > Yponomeuta > Yponomeuta evonymella. The sequence continues at coordinate 5,451,328 of OZ018347.1, forward strand.
TTGACCCTTCAGGAACTGCAGTTAGAAACCATTCGTCATCTCCGTATTCACCAGACCTTGCTCCAACGGACTACCATTTTTTTCGTGATTTGGACAATTATCTACGTGACAAGAAGTTTTCTGCCCAGGAGGCAGTACAAAATGCTTTCACACAGTTTGTGCAGTCTAGATCGTCGGAGTTCTATCGCAAAGGCATTAATGACCTTCCCATTAGATGGCAGCAATGTATAGATAATAATGGCAACTATTTTGATTAAATAAATTTGTTAAAAATTTAAAAAATAAACAATTTAGATTTTCAGTACAAATCGGCAATTTCATACTTTAACCCCAATATCAATAATAATGATAGCTAATTTTAGAACCTAGGACGAGTTAGTTCCTTAATGGATTACCGCTGAAAACGGCCGTGGTAACGTTTGTGGTAAAAATGCTTCCTAGGTCCTTGGCCGTCCTTAGTGGAAATCTATTAAATTCCTAAGGTCTTATTTATAAAATCTGGTTTACTTTTTCATTTTACAATTTTTCGACGTCGAAAAATTGTAAAATGCAAAAGTAAACGAGTAAATATCCGTCCGAACTCAGTTTTTATTATGTTTAGTGCTCGTGTTAACCTTAGAAAATACTATATTTATATTGAAAACCAACGGTCGTGGTAGGTATTGTGTCAATTAAAGAAATGAAGTTACGAATCTGGCTCATATCAAAGGTGACAAACTGAAACACTCATAATGATTTTCTTTTAGTGAGTACTATTTCTACTTTGAACTTATATGACTGTAGTAACTACTTGGAATAATAATGTAGGTACGAGCAGAGTCAGAAGAACAATTCATAGCTAAGTTATAATAGCGCCCGTGGCGACAATAGGTATTCTTCAATTTTAGACTTAGATCTGGTTGTAACTCCAAAACTTCTCAACATTATTATGTTCATGCTGGCCATTAAATGTTTATCTATGTCAAACCAAAGCGTAGTCAACAGGCTTTATTAACCTCTTCAGAATTTATGGCTATATTCTCGTATTGATGACTGTGTTTATTAAAGTTGGGATCTTTGTCCCAACACACACACACACACACACACACACACACACACACACACACACACACACGTGCCAAACTTTGCAAGATTTACGTTAGTTTTGCTTTTTTTTATTTTGTTTATGCCTGGCTGTATTGTAACTTTGTACTGTGGACTTCGTAAAATGAATAAAATAAAATAAAAAAAATAAAATCTATATATAGTGCTTCAAGGTGGTTATATCATGTTCGACCTACAACATCCACAGTATTTCGCAACAGTAGTAGCAACAATGACCGACGACAACTCATATGCATTGTTTTGGCAAAAGAAAATGCTTAAAAATAAATGTGGTGTGAGGCTTTGCTAGATACCGAAATTACGGATATTTTTGATAAAGAAAAGTTGCATATAAAACAGTAGCAAATTTCCTCAATCAAAGACTATGGAAATGACAACAGAAATATGTCTTCGATATCCGTAATTTTATTGTTTACTATCTAAACTTCAGAACACATCAAAAGAGTACAATTTTTTTACAATCATTAAATATGTAATGTGCGAGCGAAACGGTTACAGGACGTAACAACAGCCTTAAAAGCTTTTTACACGTTCAAGGGATTGTGGACATTTCAATTTCACGGTCGGATGGACAATAAAGTGATCCTCTAAGAGGATCAGTGATAGGCAGTGACGGCGCAAGACCTAAATTTGGTGTGGGTGAGGTACATTTTGTGAGGCCTTATCATGGCGCAGGACAGGACTTTGAGAAAAAAAAAAGTCTAATTATAAAAACCGGTCAAGTGCGGGTCGGGCCACGCACAGTGCAAGGTTCCGAGGTAAGATAGGTTTCTTGATTGTTTAACGCATTTAAGGATGACACACACCAACTCGGTGGCGATGGCGGTGGCGGTCCATACATAAATCATCAATCATTCAATCACGGCAGTAGAATTTTGTATTAATAAAGTAAGTTTTTTTTCTGATTTTTATGTTGTAGAATTATTTAACATTTAACGTTTGTATACCCATCGTTACAGGAACTGATTGTAATAAAAAACATATCTCATACATGTCCGGATAATATTTTATCTAATGAACTAACCGAATCTGTAGAGAGTTTAAAATCGGAGGCGCGAACAAGTTGATCGACCTATTACGCAATTGTATGAAGTGAAGAGGCGACAGAGAGCTGGATGGATAAAGGGAATAATATATTGACTCCCTTTCCGGAATTCAACAGCGTCAAGCATTGTCTTTATACCGCGCGGAATGAATATGCTGGAGTTCATCATCATCATCATCATCATTCACCCACAAGAAGTCCACTGCTGGACATAGGCCTCCTCCATGGATTTCCAAAAAGACCGGTTGGAAGCGGCCTGCATCCAGCGCCTTCCTGCCACTTGGATGAGGTCATCTGTCCATCTTGTGGCTGGTCGTCCTACGCTGCGGGCAGGGCACATAGCACGCAGAACTTATAGCCGATGGGGCCGAAAAGTTCTCGAATCGAGACCACATATCGGCAAGCGCAGCTGGAGTTACCAAAATTAATTTTAAAACATTTCATGAAGTACAGGTTCCATTGCAGCACCGAAATTTAGTTTTAGCCAAATATTATTATGAAGACACAACAACTTTAGTGTTCTGTATGGAAGAAGATAGAGCTAAAATTGAGCAAACAAAGGAAATATTTGGTGACGCAACATTCAATTGTAGCCCCCTTCCATTCGTTGATTTTTTTTACTATACACGCTGAATTAGGTAGTACTGCTAGTACAACTAAAGTAAAATATATTAAAATCACAGTTTCCAAACTGGGAACCATTAAAGTATCACTGTGATTTTGAGCTTGCAGCTTTAAATGCCATAGGTACATAAAGTTTTTCCTGACATTAAGATTAAAGGGTGCTGTTATCACTGGCAGCCAGCTCTCTGGAGGATGGGCAAAAAGATATTCGGCAAAAGAAAAAGTAAACCTCAAGTCAGAGTTGTGTCACTATGTTTAGTACTGCCATTGTTACCAAGTGAACGACTTTTGGAAGGGTGGGAATATGTAAAATTCCGGTCCAACACAAAAAATATAAAAATCCAGAGTTTTTTAAAATACTCGCAACATTTCTGGCTGAAGAATGATATTGTTAAAACTCTCAGTGTCTTCGGAGAAAGGCACCGAACCAATAACGTGTCGGAGTCTTGGGATATCAAAATTAAATAAAAAAAAAAAGCACAAACATAATGCGTCTGAACGTTCTGGTTAAATTGTCTAAAAGTAAAAAAATGTCCAGTTAGAACCAGAACAAAAATAGTAATAGAAAATGATGAATTCTTAAACGACTAATGGAATGAATTACTGGCGAAATATCTGTTGGATATGTTAAGATAGTTTATGAGTCATATAAGTCGTTAGTGTGTACTGTATCTATCGGTTATGAATTCATAATTTTCAATATTGGATCTGGTATGAGTATGTTTTTGTGCCCAAGAATGGAATTATTTATGGCATTTTGCTTACGATTGAGTAAACTTTATTGTATGTTACTTTGGTTTTCATTTTCTATCGATATAGTCAGAAGTCGAGGGAACAATCCCTAATGCCATGGGTTCACGGGTAATTAAAATTGCCCGTTGACCCGGCGATGGGTCGACCCACCGGGACCACGGGTAAACACCGGAAATGAGATAATAATTGGTTTACAACCCGCTCCAACACTTTCGACAGAAAAGAATAATCAAATAAGCCCAAACTCGAAGGGTCTGATGTTGTTCGTTGAGAAGAGCATCTACTTCAAATACTTAACCAAAATTCTACTGCGAATTATGCACAATATTCCCAATATGATATTGTCCAATGTACTAATACTCGAAAGGGGTTTGGCTAGGGGTATGGTGGGTCCGGAGGGAAGAGTCCGCTGTTTTCTATTGAAGAGATCCCGTATCCACCTACAGGTCTTATCAGTTGTGATGAGACCAGGATGAGTCAGGATGTTGATCCTGGATATACTACTTCACTACTTGCGATAAGCCCAAACCCGAACGGTCTAGAGAAAACCAGAAGTAGAAAAACTGGTAGAAATTAGAAGCGGTGGTAGCGTAGAACACCGGCTTCTCATTCGGGAGGTCGTGGGTTCAAATCCCGGTACGTACCAATGACTTTGTTTTCTAAGTTACGTTCATTTGTGAAGTTATAGTAGCAAAACCACTTGCTAACTGTGAAGGAAAACAATGTAAGGAAACCCAAGTGTCTGAGATATTTACATACCTTAGCGCTTGCCACGTACAATGGCCGAACTATGAGGCGAAGTGCGGAAATCTTAGGTCTAACTAGAACTAGAAATTATCAATAAACAGTTTCAGAACATCACTATTAAACTAGTCTGCGACGAGACTGGAGGCCCTTCATACGGCCTCGCGTTCTGAGGGGCCTCACGCGCTGCCGCCCTCGCGCAGCAACCGGCCTATTTATCTAAGTTTATCATACACCAACAGGCCTGTTAATTCCCAGCGTCTCTGTCAGCGCATGAAAATGCTGATGGACTAAATTAAAACTACCTTATTTGGTAGGTTTGATTGTTTTATGACGTATACAATTTTTGCGGCGCGAAGTCCCTCGGACCGCGAGGCCGTGGACGGTCGCCCACGTCGCCTAAGCCTTCCGCCAACTCTGCCTCTAGGAGATTCGTTTTTTTTGTTTACGTTTGAAGAACGTAACCCTAAAGAGATAAAATGTAATAGCTTAATGGCCGTAAGTTAAGTCTCCGCCGCGAGCGCCGCCGATCCCCCCGGGATTGCCTCGACATTTCGCTTTGTGCCAAAGCAGTGCAATCATACAGGTACAGACTACAGGAATATCAGAATTATTAGGTACAAATTGCAAACGCTATACAAACATAAAAGCACTATAAGCATACTCATTAGATCAGCCTTCCTATTACACAACTGTGTTCTGTATCGGGTCATGAATCGGACAGTTCGGACTAGGTTAAGTCAGACGAGCCCCTGGGGAGGAGGGCTAGGGGAGGGGAAGAGAGGAAATAAGGAAAAAATATCGTTTTATCTTATTATTCACGAAGAGTCAGTAGAAGAGTAACCTATGGGAGTAACGAATTTAGCACTGTGAGGTGCGATTCCAAATTATTCTTTCGGTATTCTTGGAATAATTATTCCTATAGCGATCTAAAATCACAATGATCCATGTGACTTTTCGAAGAATTCTTTTATTTCGCACTTTCTTTTATGTAATTATTGCGTAATCATTATTTTCAAGTGGCCAAAATAGAGAAAGATTACATCACTTATCTCAGAGCACGGCTAAAGAACTTTCGGCGAGCTAATGAGCAGAGAGCTTTGCACTTGTGTCACCTCGTGTGTTTGTGTCATTATCTCCGGTGTCTGTCCACACATACAGATGCAAAAGTAACTTCTGAGCTACACACCTCTGTGAGCGAATTATGAGCAAACCTTCTTCGGTAAATGGGGGTAAGCCGCTCTAATAAAGGTGCGGGAATATTAGCGAGAGTTATTATCGAGATTATCCAGGGAGGGACGAGGGAACTTATTGCTCAACGACGGTATATACCGTTTTATGGAAGAATACCACTTTTTATTAAATCTCGAACGCGGATAAGGAACGCGTTGACAGAGCCGCGCGCGTGCGTGCGTTGTGATATTTTAGGGTATGGCCTTATGGATTTGATAATATGAATTGGGGCGGCGAATAGATACGAACCTATGGACAATATGGAGCGGAGGTAACGCACTGGGTAGCAATGTAAAAAGAACAGTATAATTTTAACATTCCGATCAAAGGAACCGAAAAGAAAAAAGAACAATAATTCCGATAGGGAACTATTCTTTATCCAATAAATTCCTTTTCCTTATTTAAATTGGTAGACCTTTTCCTGACTTTCGTACTTACTTATATTTTATATGTGTAGTAATACAACAGCGGTGGTAGCCTAGTGGGTAGAACATCGGACTCGGAAGCGAGAGACCCAGGTTCGATCCCCAGTGCGGCCATGTACCTATGACTTGGTTTTCTAAGTTATGAACATTTGTAAAGTTATAGTAACAATACCACTCGCTAAAACATCGTGAGGAAACCTGAGTGTCTGAGCTATTCACATACCTCAGTGCTTGAAATCGCCAATCCGCGGTGGGTACGCGTGGTGATTAAGCTCATACTCTCTCCCTGAGAGAAGGCCAGTGCCCTACAGTGGGACATATACAGGCTGCTTATGTAATAAAACAGGTTTTTAAATACTTCTGCTAGCAGTACTAGCAGTGGTTACATGGGAAAATTTTAATTTCATGACCTCTATTTGATCTAAGATACTATTTATATCCTTACAACGCAACCTTTGGATCGATATCATCGACATACAGGGAGTTTGCTTTTAGTGTGTCCAGCACCCGGATCAATACTGCGTTTTTATATCCAGTAAAAGTCCTATCTTCAATATTTTAAGTACCTACTTTCTCACCGTAAGGCATAGTCTTGGGAAATCCTGTATAGACTGCTTATGAATTATCCCTAATGTTCTATGACCCATTATCTCTACGCGAACGTTTCGCCCCACGTGGCGCGCATGGTCGCCTTCAGCGCTCATGCAAAGATCTACTTCTTGAAATCCCGGAGCATAATACGGCAGGCTATTCCGGTTCCTTTACTGTGACAGCAGTGCGTCTGGAACGCGCTACCGCTATACATTCGTCAGTCAGCGTTTTTAAGAGTAGAGCTCAGGAACACTATCTTCGTCTTCAGAATCATCATCATCATCATCAACCCATTATGTCCCCACCGAGGGGCACGGGTCTCTTCCCTGAGGAAGGTATAGGTCTTCAGAATAATAATGTGTAATTTCATCCGTATGTGTGTAAATATAATTATGTCTATATCGCTATAAGTATTAACTATTTTGAACTATTTTTGAATATGAACTATTTTTTTATTATCTTAATTATTTATTTTATTATCTTTGTATACGCATTATTATAATTATTCTATATATGAGTATACTGTTTAATTTCAAACTAATTAAGTAAATTAAAATATCATTACAACGTTTGGCACTACCGCTACCCTTTCCAGGTCACACCTGTTGGCTGGCCTAGAATAGAAATCACATATTTACTATAAGCCTACGCCCCATTGTACAATGTACAATGAAGAATTTTAATAATAACATTAATAATAGTGATAATTGGAACCACGATACTTCAAAGTATCGCTATCTTATTCTGCCTCTACCAGTGTGGTCTAAACATTCAATTTATTCCGTCCCGAACTCGATTGGACTCGTAAATAGAAACTTTTGTTTCATGAAAATTCATTTCGTCGAAATACGCAAACTTTAGATTAATGGATTTGAGTAATGGGCAGATTGAAAAGTTTCTTTACC